>OY992520.1:19499207-22277144 GCA_963921215.1 Scoparia ambigualis
TATGTGATTAAAGCAAAAAACAGTAAAAATCCAAGTGACAATACAATGATGAGTGAGATGATAATATTTGCACAAAATGTCATTATTTTTTTTACAAACATTCTTCATCGAATGGGACTAGTTGTGGGACATCTATATACACAGATTGATGACGAGGCACAGCATCGAGATTTCCATTCATTTGTTCAATTTTAATGATTTAATCATCATCACCCGTTCACGGGTAGATAGATAGGTAGATACCACAGCGTTCCACTTGCTACGATCCTGTCCTATCACACTTCTTTTGTTTTATGATTTTCATTTAATTTCTTAACGCCCAAAAATTCGATTACTTTTGCTTCGGCCAAAAATGACGACGACTTTTTCCATCGACTCTTTCCATCTAATTACAAACATAGATTCACAACTATTATCCCCGAAGGGTTAGTCAGAGATAAAGCAATGAGGACCGCTGAAGGAGTCCACTGCCATAGTCCACATTTCACCAAATTACAACTGCACATGTGCTCAGCTAGTCAGGTGATGAGCCCATCACCGCTCTAAGGCTCGTATTCTAAAATCAAACTCATACTCACATCGCTGCTTGAGTACAGTTAGAAAGAATACGAGTCTACGTAATATCACCGAATATGTAGTACTGGTAATATGCTGTTGGGTGTGGTTTACTATTGTTTAACAAAAAACGTATGACAAATGATCATTATACAAACAACGTTTGAAGAAATAATCCTTTGACAAACTTTCTTTTCGCAAACATATTAAGTACTTTAAAAATAATCATTTGACATAATACAGGTTTCGCAAATGTTTTAATAATATTCACTTGACTAAATAATTTGTTTGCCAAATTGGTGATTTTACAAAAAGTATGGTATATTAGGTATGATATATTATATAAGGATGTAAGCAATTTCTAACCCATCAAGAGACCTACACGAGTAGGGCAGCTAGTAGGTATTTCTGTTGTAAGTTTAAGACAATCGCGAAGCGCAGCAAATGCAATTTGTTAAATGTTGTTTTTGCTTTACGTTGTTTTGCCAACTAACATATTATTTAAAAAATAATCAATTTGTGAAAAAATGTTATGGCATAATGAATTTTTTTTAGTAAATATATTATTTAATGTTTATTAAAGTTTATTAAACAATAGTTTAAAAATGATAAATTTATCAAGTATAATTTTGTCAAATGTTATTTTTCAAATGAAAATTTGTTATTTGTTTTTTGTCAAATGATTGGACACCGTTGGATGTACAGTCGAGAAAGTTCCCGGTAGACCACTTTTCGGCGATATTCGCTTGCACTATCTACGCCAGTGGTCTTAACCTTTTTAGTCTTGGTACCCCTATAGGGAAACAGATTTTACCCCTCCGTAAAAAATCTTGCAGAAAATTATCTTAATATCCTAGAGTTGGACTGACGATTATCCATGTTCAGAAAATATTACTCAAGTGAATCTATTACTGCAGATAAATTCTAAACCACAAAATTTTTCCTACACATTATTACCCCGCTAAATAACTATTTTACCCCCGCGGGGGCCCCAAGTTCGGAACCCCGGATCTACGCGCACGCTACTGTGCGCGTTGGTAATGGAGCGCAAGCGGATATCGGCCAAAAGTGCTCTACCTGGAAACTAACAGATTATAGACCGCACGACTGCAACTGCAGCCTAAGGCCCTTCGTATACAAGGCTACTCAAATCTCCGATACTAATGTTGTATATATAGGCAAGAATATTTCTCCACCTCAGAAACGAATTTAATATTTAATGATTGCTCTGCCATCTTGGAAATCGCCGCGGCTTAAGTAGCGAAGATCTCGAGTGGCAGGTAGCGCGCGACTGGCGCGACGCGAGTCGCTAGACAAATGTCGACGACGCGACTAGTCTACGAATCTCAATGGATTTGTATGTCGGTAGTCGCTTGGAGACTAAAATCGTCGAGTATCGGAGATTTGCGTAGCCTTCTGTACGAAGGGGCTTAGTCGCCTTTTACGACACCCAAGGGAAGAGTGGGGTTGGTAGTATTCTTTTAGTGACCTGCTATACCACACGGCTCATTAAAATCACTTGAACATTTTTGGCCGAAGCAAAAGTAAAGTTAGGACTTGAGCATTGCTTTCGACCACTAAATTTGTCCGCCACTCCGGCACCGCGTCTAAAGAATGATTTAGTGTCGCTATAAATCCACCGGCGAATCGTTACGATCCGCAAAGACGTTTGAGAGCATGCCAACTTGCGCCAAATCACTATTCAAATAAATTAATATTAAAGTTTGTAATAAACTTCTATGCGGTTGCGATGCTTTCTTTGTTGCTTGCGTTCTTGGTTGGAAGGTTGAAGGTTAAAAATTTCGATCATCATAAAAGAAAAATTCTTATCACCTTCAGACAATTCTTACCTGCTGCTGAACTCTAGTTCCTATGATCGAGGAAAAATTGTGGTGGACAGTTTGGTATACATAATTGTTAGAATCAATTTGAACATTACCTACGCTCATTGTGTGCAAAAAGTTTAGTTTTAGTTTAGTTTAGTTTTTGTGTAAATCAATGTACATGGTAAAATATATTTACTAACGATAAAAAAAATGCTTAGAAGTCAAGATGACTTTTAAAAAAACAATGACGCATTTTACCCCTCCAATGAAATTAAAAAAAGGTGTATATGTATACTTAAAACAAACTATTTTTGAAGTCTTTAATAATTGCCAATTCATATAGCAATCAACTCTAATTAGATATTTCACACTAATTCGACACTAATTCTGCCAGAATTGTAATTTATTGGTTCGCTATAAAGATATTAAGATGATAAAACAGTATTTTTTCTGATAACCTTATCGACAAAATAAATATTAAACAGTTGCATAACAAAATTTCTTAAGAGCTAGCTCAATCAAAAATACACATACGAAATTCATAACTTCAATTGCTGCTGTGGTGTAGCAACGAAGAAAACGGATTAGGTCAAAAATAGTTTGTAAACAAAGGGTGTGCCTGCCTACGCGCAAGAGAAACTTTCGAGAGAGCGCCATCTAGCATTGACGTTCGAAAGCTTTCAAATCGCGTGCGTTGTGGGTCACCTCGTAGTGTCTCGGCTTGCCGCTGGATGGCGTTGTAGTCGCTAGTGCGGTTAATTTGAGATAGATGGCGCTAGCTGCATTTGAATACGTCAAATTAAAAATAAGATTTTTACTTTGATATTTTATTTTTATCGAGCGGTTGCCTTAGTTAATAATTATATTTAGTAAACTTTGTCGTAGAGCTGTAATATCCTAACTTAACTTTAACGTTACCTAAAAAGTGTTTAACTTTAGTATGTTTCTTAGCCTTCGCCATGGCCTAGTCATCTCATCATCATCATCAGCCTATCCTATAAGCGTTCTACTGCTGGCCACAAGCCTTTTCTCATAAAAAGAAGATAATAAGATTTTTCATTATAAGTAATATTTTCAAACCTTTTGATGGAATTTTAGCCTACATAATGGTTTTATCAGGCATATGGTGTTAGTTAAGTGGAAGGTACAACCAATGACTAAACTAGAATAGTTTAACTACTTAGCCGTATGCAGTGCAGTGAACGGTGATAAAATCGTAGCCATTGATGTTAAAGTCGTAGCAATCAATCTTGTTAAAAAAATACAAGTTTTTGCATAACAAATTTTCCCATTTTCTGTCAAGTAGACAATAAAATTATAATTTAAAGGCTAAAAGTGGGAGTTTAGATGTGGGACCGTTGGTTGTGAGTCGCGGGGAGCAAGGGGGCGGGGAGCGGGGGAGCCGGGGGGAGGCGTGGGAACCGCGCGGCAGGTGCGCGCGCGCAGGCCACTGATCCTGAACGCACGCACACAGGCGCGCGCACTCACACACACGCCCGCCCGCTATAGAGAAAGCTCGAATTTTCACTCTTTGTTGTTGTTTCTTATGATGATAGTAATGTGGTAATTTACAAACGTTTAGATGCGTGGACTGATTTGTAAATTTGTGATTCCTGCTGATTTTTTATTTACTCTTATCTTTATTGCACAAACATTTAAACTTTATAGGCAGATAAGACTGCCAAATTATAACTCTGTATGTGTTTTGAGTTATTTCCTTTAAGTATATTTTTTTTCTAGTGCTCTACTATCTATTAGAGGCAAGATGCAGCAGCAGCTTCTGTTTACATTGCTTAAGTGTTACAAAGACATTCTGATCCATTCTAATTAATAATGAGTTGCATCAGGCTCAATAATCAAAATAACACAAAATGCTAAATGATTTATACAGTTTAGGTTACAATAACAATTGAGAAAGAAATGGTGAAAAGGATCGTCTTGATGAGTTTCTAGACGGTTTTTCTGAGAACGAAATCTTTCGCCGAGGACTTACGAACCGTTGAGTGACTTTAATATAAGCTCATTAGATGACTGATCCTAATCTAATGAAGAATTAACGCATCAGAATAAGAAATATAAATGTATGATCTGTATAAAAAATTGTCAAATTACTTATAGCTTTTCATAAATATAATAACGACTATTAGCCCCGAAGAGTTAGTCAGAGACTAGGCAATGAAGACCGCAAAAGCATTCCTTTTTTACCAAATAGCGACTGCACATATGCTCAGCGTGACAGGAGGTGAGCCGATCGCCGCTCAATGCTGTTAGATGTATGCGCAGTCTATAGTCCGTTAGTCGCCTTTTACGACACCCAAGGGAAGAGAAGTAGTAGGTACTCTTATAGCTTTACCTAAAATTATAAAAATACGAACTACGATGCTCAGACCAAATAATTATTAAAAATAAATTATTTGGTCTGAGCTACGATGGTCCATAGGCCCGTCCTCAAAAGGCAATAATATCAGAACATCAACAGCCTATAAATGACACACGGCTGAGCCCAGGCGGGAAGGCCTGGGCTCAGACATTGAACTCAAACTCAAACTCAAAATATATTTATTTAATAAACTCAATTAGTAAGCACTTTGAATCGTCCGAATTTTTAACCTACCACCCATTCAGGACGTCATTTTTTAACTGTGGCAAAGAACGGGCGCAAGAAACCACAGCGCACAGAACAACGACATTTACAAAAAAAAGTAATATCGTTACCAGGTCTTAAAATACAAAATAATAATTTGAATGTAAAATATACGGTACTATAAATTAATTATAGACAATTAGAAATAGCTTTTGGAGTACTTGGAGCATTTCAGTTCAGAGCCAAGCTGTTTTGTCTTCTCTGTAATCTGACACTTTATATTATGCTTTTTTTAAAAGCTTTTCTTTGATATGGATTTTAAAATCAAGATCTAATTTCTGAATATCATTTGGTACTTTGTTGTAAAATCGTACACACAGACCCATAGAAGAATTATTTATTTTATGAAGCCTAGTCTAGTATACTGCTTATTTGTTCTTACTTCTAGTATTTAAATTGTGAATATCACTTTTTTGAAAACATTTCAATATTTTTATGAACATACATGAGATTTTCATATATGTATTGTGATGCAACTGTCATTATACTTATATCCTTAAATCTCTCTCTGAAAGAGTCACCAGCCCTTAGGTTATATATTTACTTTTCTATACATAGGGAGAATGGGTCATCATACATAACCTACCACGCGGGCCAAATACGCGTCAGAGGGCTTGGCAATAAATAATTTAACGCTAAAATTAAAAGAAAAATCGTCGAGAGTAAACTCCTCCGCTTTCCAATTAAAACAATTAATATAACGGAGAGAGGTTTTAAAAGCTACCCCAAACGATGTTAACCAAACAACTTTTAAAACCTCGGTTGAATGGAGCTAACGCAGTTAAAGTGCCGCTCCAGGGGAGCTAATAAAAGTCGATACAAAAATTAAATTCGACCAGAGTGCAGGTCGCGATTCTGCCTTTGATGTCGCGTAATCAAGTTCACCTCATTCTCTGTGCACACTATGGCTTTTAGTAAAGTTTTCGAGGTAAAAATGACTTTTCACGAAGCTGCGGCGAAAACGATATTAAAGACTGCGCAGTTTTATCAAGCGTACAGTTTTGCATTAAAAAAAATATAAACATATTACGTAATTCAGTAAAGTCTGGCACTTACGGAAAACCAGGGTCGCTGTGTCAGCATACCACGACACTATGGGTTAGGGGTGTTTGGTCATAGTAAGTGTCGTTTCGTCATTAAGAAAAAATGATGGCGTTACGTCATTGCTGTTTAAAATTAATTATTTTTAGTGTCGTTTGGTCATTTGCTTAATATTTTTACCTGTAGATCTTTTCTGGGATTTTTAGTCTTTATTTCAATAGGAATTAACGTTTCTTAGACGACTTTAAGAGTGCTATAAATTGTATTAGATAGATATACTTATCTGTGATTAATATTGTGATTTTTAATTGTACATTTTAAGGAGTAGTGTTAAACATTGGGATATTAAAATTTTTGCCTAATTAAAGAATTTATGTAAAAATATACTTATGATTTTCAGACCTGTTAATATTGGTTTCATTTATTTAGTTGGTTGACTGTACAGTATTTTAAGAGCAGATGTTGAAATAACGAAACGACCACCAAATATTTTTAAATTATTTCATTAGTGACGAAACGACATACTACATCTATGAAAGTTAAAAACAATGACGAAACGACACCATGACTAAACACCCCTAACTCGACACTATGCTGAGTGGGTGCCATTTCAGTGTCATTTATATATTAATTAGTAAGATATTTACTATTTCTTCTTTGGTAAATAATCCGGTAAATGACGTTGAATAAATCATTTTCTATTTCTATAATTATGTCTCTGTGGTGACAGCCTCTTTAGTGATAGAACTTCAATTTTCAACGGGAGTTTGTTTGGTTGATGTTCGAGATTGTTCTGAGTCGGTCTTTAAACAAAATTTGGTCGTATAGTAGGTCAGACTGTTTTAGTTATATAGCTGTCGTATTGACGTATATATGACGCGAAATAGGCGGAAATAATAAAACTTTTATTCGTATAGCGATCGTGTCAAGGTCGTATTAGTGGCTACTAGGAAGGTAATAGTCATATTAATATCAGATATACGATAAATATTCGTATAGCAGTCGTGAAAGTGATTAATATTATGACCATCTTGTCGTGTAGTGATCCAATAGACGTCGTATAACTTAATAAACATTGGGAAGTAGTCATTAGCATAGCCTTTACCCGGATGCTTGCTATTACAGCGCAGTTCAGTGGGAGTGAGACAATAGTATTTTCACAAATACTATTTCTTACTACGGAACCATCTTTTGATTCTTTGACACTATCATAGCTATCATATAAAAAGCTTGTATAGTTAAAGTCACAACAACGGAAAATATACAAGTTCAGTTCGTAAAAGAGTACCACGTGAAACCATTAAATAATCAAAATGTTTGTATAAGTAACTTATATAAGCATTTTAAACCCATAAGTTATATAAGACATATAAATCTAAATATAGGGCTTTTAAACATTATGTAAAAGTCGTGTGAAGATAGTCAAAAAATCCTATAAGAGACGTGTATACAGCTGTACGTTTTATAAGAGTTATATTTATGGACTATATATGATTGTCATGTAGAAATCTTATTACTGACAAAAAACAGTGTTATGGTCGTCATTATAACCAGATTATGATTGTCATATAAATTACTTTTATACTACATCAAGAAGGCGTAAAGTGGTCGTAAACAAGACTAATAAACAAGAGAATGTATTTTAAAGGTCACAGCTACGATCTTTATAAGATGGTCATGTAATTTGGTTGTGTAAACGTTTACAGGACTCAATTAAATGACTAAAATATTATACGACTAATCGTTCGTATTATATATTGTAACACGATACATGGGAATTTGAGTTACATCTATATGACCTCTATATGACCAAATGTTATTTAGGCTTCATATTATATGACAATTTTGTTTGTTGGGTAGTCTTTAGATGTCGCATGTTCTGTCATCGTAAGTTTTTATAAATGTCCTACTGCTGGGCACAGGCCTTCACACATCATCAAAATGCAAACAAACGAATGGAGGTAAACGAGGAGGCGGATCAACTGACGAAAAGCAATCACCTCCGCCCATGGACCAGAGCAAAACCAGAGGAATCACTGATGCGTTGCTGGCCTTTGAGCACAAACATATACATATAATCACGACTTTTATCCCCGAAGGGTTAGTCAGAGACTAGGCAATGAGGACAGCAAAAGTAGTCCTCTACCATAGTCAACTTTTCACCATATAGAGACTGCACATGTGCTATGCGTGACAGGTGGTGAGCCCATCGCCGCTTTAAGCTGTTTATTTATTTTATTTATTTTTATATTTAAATTTCTTGTAGCTTACAGATTTCCATCCAAAACGCTTACAAGATTAGATTACATTGATTACAAAAATACGACACAATACTACTATTTTAAACTCAAGCCACTTGTACAATAAAATAATGATAAAAACACATCACTTACAATTTTACATACATGCCAAGATAAGCTTATTGTCAGATGCGATACAATGTCAATATAAAGGAAGGTATTATTTACTGTTGGATGTATGTGCAGTCTTTAGTCCGTTAGTCGCCTTTTATGACACCCAAGTTAAGAGCAAACAGTTAAGTACTTTAAGACCTTCCTCAAAGGCTATAAGATAATAAGGGAGCATGCTCTTTTCTTGAAGATCCCCAAGTCTTAACGGTCTGGGAAACGAGTACGCTATTCTTAATGAGCTGAGCACTAGCTGTGGGCACACATATCTAGTTGCCATGAGGCGTGCCGACCCGCCTGATTAATTCATTGTTAATGAGAGAAGTGTTGAGCGTTACGTGCAGTCAGCCGCTCGTTAGCTGACATTAATACGCTTAATTGCGTTGAAAACATTGAGGTATAACAACTAGAGACGATAACAATTTTTTATGCACTGATTACCGGCCACTAGGTCCACAATGGGCGATTTTCTTACAGCCCAAATAAAAAAATATAAAAAATTAGTTTAAAAACACTCGATAAAACGTCATCTGCGTTTTATGAAAGCCGAGCCGTGCACAAAGGCTGTTAAATTTTGCACTTTAGCTTGTCAACCAAAAAAAAATAGTATTTTCATTTCAGGACCTATTTCTATTTTCCCTATAATTACGTTCACAGTTTGACAGTTGCACTATATTAATATTTTCTGATACCATTACGCGGGCATACACGTGCTCTCCATGGGCTCGCCTTTTACTAAGCGCCATCTATGAAGACATTAGGAACCAATTTCTTTTTTTTTATCTCGGAAAATTGCCCTTGAGTGTGTGCGAAGTACAATAAAGGCGTTTGCCGCCCATGGGCCGCAACTTACTGCACGAAACTGGCATCACGGTGTTGTGTCTAGTTATAATACCCCAATTGCAATGGTTCAAAACGTATTTTTTTTATTTCGCTCCGCTTAGAATATTACAGCCACATTTGTTTTTGAGCTTGTAATTGTTTATGGATTGCGTATACAGGTACTCCATTTCGCGTGGTAATGATGATGATGATATATATTTGTTTTGTGGTTAATAATATAGTTCAGTTTTTTTAAAGTTACATCAACGTTAATTCTGTGGAACTGACGTAAGCGCGTCAGTCTTAGTCAAGAAACGAACCTATACTTTCCTCAAAGGCCAGCTACTTATCTGCGATGGGGGTTCAAGTATCAATGGGTGACGGTGGTGTCATTTCATCAGGTGACCGATTTGCTTGCTTGTAAACTCTTAGTAGCGCTGTTATCTTCGGTCAGTTCGATATACGACAACCAGTTCCTCAGAAGATGAAGATTTTCGGTGAAGTACGCTTGCACTTACCATCGGATGAGATGAAAGCCAAGCAATTGCCTGTTGTGGAATAAGTTAATGAAATGAAAATAATATATATTCGTACTATTTATCGAAATCAACTCAAAAGCTGTCAACCATTGGATTGACTTATCCCGTTCTCTACGCATTATTATTAAGGGGAGTTAGGCGGTCAGCGAAAATTTGGATGTTGCGCGTGGCGGGGTCCGCGGTAAATTCGTAAGCGCCATTCAATTTTTTTTTAAAGTTAATAATATTGTTTTTAATAAACAATAATTTTTTTTAAAGTTAATATCGTTTTTTGAAAAACCAAATCAGGCAAGATATCGAAAAGGTAACTACCTACCTATGATTACAAAGAAATTATTATTGTAAAACACGGTCGTAATGTGCATTTATATGACATTTTAGAGGTAACTTCAGGATTTTTTTTTATCGAGCCAAATGTTTCCAATCGTGTTTTGGCTTCGTTCATCCCCTCACACATACGCTCTGTAATACACATTGATAATTTCAGTGCGAAATATCTAATGTATTTTGAATAACAGCTAATAGGAAACAGACAATTTTTCCGTTTTCACCGCTTAGGGCCCCTTAACTTTTTATACTGATAAGTCAGCGTGTGGCACTCCTTAAAGTCGTCGATGAAGTGTCCGCATTTCCTTGTGCCGCGATCCAAGTCGGACACCTCCATGCAGTCCAACATCGCCATCTCCAAGTTAAGAAAGAGACCAACTAAGAAAAAGCCTAGTTAAAAATGAGATCAGTTAGGAAAGTGTCAAGTTTAAGAAAATGACGATTTCGTCCGGAGGGGAGACGAGTTGGGAAAGTGTCAACTTTGCAAAAGAGACCAACTAAGAAAGAGCCGAGTTAAAAATGAGACAAGTTAGGAAAGTGTCAAGTTTAAGAAAATGACGAGTCGTCCTGAGGGGAATAAACAGACTAAGTTTCATTGCTACATTTCCTTAATGGTTACATCGAAATCTAACAAACCTTGAAACATTTGGAGGCATATCGAATGTCAGAAATATATTTTGAAGGCTCGAACAAAGACAGGAAGTCAGGTCATAGGGTTGGGCCCAATAGACACAACTGGAAGACAATGTTGTATTCACGATTCGATACGATTTTCACTATATTGTCTTTCGAGAATTGCCAAATTTCGTTGCGCAGTTTTAAGTCTTGAAACACGTCCGGTATCGACAACCTCTGTAGAGATGGTGTGATTAATGTTTCTAGGATAGCTTCACAGTCTGTTTCAGACGAAGGTTAAGAAAATTTAACGATTATTTAAATGCCCGCTGTCTTCAAATTACAGATTTGTAAACCATTTTAGTAAAGAGAACAAGAGCAAATCAAACTAATTGAACTTCCCCTATAGATTTCCATTTTCCAGAATTGCCGGTTGTAGACTAGAATTTTTTCCCGGTGTTGATTGGTTACTGCTTTTGATTTACACTTGATAACCTTCTAATGAGATTTTACAAGTGACTCTGACGTTCTGACAATCTGATGTTTCTGAGTACGACATTGAGTATTTGCACAGACAGGTCAGTGAGTATTTGTGTTTACGTATTCTATTACCCGGTACATTGAATCTTGCGGTTACATAATTATTCCATAATTGTATTTTAAATTTTCCTGGATCAAGTAACTGTGTCCAAATAATAATCTAATTAAATCTTAAATGTGGCTACGGTGCAAACAATATTTACCTACAATATCTCGAAAAAAGTAAATAATTTTAAAAGTTATTGTGATAAAAAAAAATATCACAATCTCGTGTGAAAATATCAATTGGCATTTGCATTATGGGGGTCATCTGAGTGTATGCGGGCTTTGGCATTCTTCGCAAACTCTCTGAAAGGACTCTCAATTAGTATTAATTAAAGACAATTCGGATACCCACCGAAACGACCACTCGCCAGCCAACGGGATTTATTAATTACTCTGATTTAACATCACTCGCTTTATATGTCGGACGCAATTTAAATTTAGATTGTTTTTTAACGAGTGGCTAAGCTGCTCGCCACGAAAACTGGAGGATCATTCAATTCCCAGGTCGGACAAAGTGAGTTTCGGATTTTTTTGATGCATAGCCCGAGTTTGTGATCAGTGATCGATCACCAACCCGTATTTGACAAGCGTGGTAATTAAGCCACCCATCTATTGTAGCGATGACTTGATTTTCATTATAGAGGCTTTTGCAGTTTGAGTGGTAGAGCCACGCTGCGTTGCAGCAGGCATTGGTCCGGCTGGCCCGGCGTAATACCACCCTCTCACGAATGTCCGGCGGTCTCACAATTCGAGAGAAAGAGATAAGAAAGGAGACCCAGTACGTGGCGCTTTGCACTCTGTTATGAGTAGTCAAACAGTGACTGAAAAGGCGCGAATAGCTATTCATAGCAGAGTGCTGGTGCCGACATTGATGTATGGAAGTGTGTCATGGGTATGGCAGAAGAAGAATGAAAGCAGAATAAATGCGGTAGAGATGCGTTCGTTGAGGAAAGTATGTGGAGTGGACTGAGCGATAGAGTGAGGAATAATTTGATTCGAGGAAGAAAAGACAGGAATTGAGAAAGGAACGATCCGGTGGTTTGGTCACTTAGAAAGGATGAATGAAAGTCGAATCACGAAAGAGATATATTTTGCGAATGTGGCAGGCACGATTGCGCAAGGGCATCTCAGAAAAACCTACGCGGACCAGTTAGGGGTTTTGATAAAAAAGGCTGGTGTATACGCAGTGACAAAAACCGCCGGGCGTGCATGAAAAGATTGATGGATTTGAATGAAGCGAGAGAAGTGTGTAGAGACCGTAGCAGATGGCGATCCATAGTCTCACCTACCCCTATGGGAAATAGGCGTGAGTTTATGTATTATGTTATGTACATACATATAATCTCCGATGGGTTAGTGAGAGACTAGGCAATGAGGACCGCAAAAGCAGTCATCTGCCATAGTCCACTTTTTACCAAATAGCGACTGCACAACTGAGCTCAACGTGACAGATGGTGAGCCCATCGCCGCTCTATGCTGTTGGATGTATGTGCAGTCTTTAGTCTCTTAGTCGCCTTTTACGACACCCAAGGGAAGAGAGGGGGTGGTAGTATTCTTTCACCGCCACGCGACACGGTTAACAATAAAAAAAAAAATTAATTCTTCTATAGCCCTACACTTTTAAAACAGAAACAGGATTCGAGATGAAGACGCACCGTATCCTCTATAAACGGAAAGAAAACACTCGATCGCTTCGTTTCCCAAAAACTATTTGTTCAACTAACAAACTAACATCCAGATAAAATAACAAAAAATCTGTTTGCAACAACCGCGGACGATACAGCGGTGTCGCTGTCGCTACTGTTAGAATGTGGCGTGTAAGATTTCATTAGGTAGAAATCCGCTGTTTTTCCGGGGTCCCCGGCCATCCACAATGGCGGCGTTTCCGGCCAGGTTCCCGCCAAAACAGAAATAAACTGACCCAGTTAGCCGCGGGCACGTCCGCCGAGCGCGCGATCTGCATTTCCGCTTATCATTTTTCTTTATAATTTTTCGTGTTCTGTTCTGAAAAGTATGAATTAATATTTATCAAGGGAGTTTCTTATTTTGACATTCTGTGTTAAAAAAAGGTCTAATAATGTTATTTCGTCAGGAATTTAATGTTTTTTTTTCTTTTACCAATAATGTTGTAACCGGGCATACAGCTGTACGCTATGCTGTTACCGTAGATGGACGTTAGCAACATCAGGGTAACTCACGCGGTGCCGACCCCCCTCTTTGAACAACCCCCCTATTTTTAAAGACTCTTGAAAAACGTCTTTCTAAAATATAGTAATAATTAAGCTAGTCTATTTAGGTGTCATTAAAGTATTTCTAGATAAGCATGTTTCACTTTAGGCAATTTCTTCACATGACAATACTTAACATGTGAGACAGTGGTCAAATGTTTTCCTACTTACATACATACTTACCTACCTGCATAAACTCACGGCTGTTTCTCATAGGGGTAGGCAGAGGAGACTATGGATCGTTACCTACTTAATAAAAAAAACCGGCCAAGTGCGAGTCGGACTCTTCCATGAAGGGTTCCGTAGCAGCAAGTAACATCATATAAAGGTTCTTGTAGTTCGTTGTAACTTTGATCGATGTTTTAATAATAGTGTGTTTTTTTTAATTAATTAATTTATGACGTATTAAAAAACTACTTACCTGCTAGATCTTCGGTGAAAGTTTGCATGGTAATACATCATATATTTTTTTTTAGTTTAATCATTCTCTTATTTTAAAAGTTACAGGGCGGGGGGGGAGGGGACACACACATTTTACCACTTTGGAAGTGTCACTCGCGCAAACTATTCAGTTTAGAAAAAAATTATATAAGAAACCTCAATATCATTTTTGAAGACCTATCCATAGATACAAAACACGGATGCGTTAGTTGAATTTATTTTTTTAAAGTTTCAATTCTATGTATAATATGGGGAACTTCCAAAATTTATTGTTTTTTTTTCTTTTTTTGTGTGAAAATCTTAATGCGGTTCACAGAATACATCTACTTACCAAGTTTCAACAGTATAGTTCTTATAGTTTCGGAAAAAAGTGGCTGTGACATACGGACGGACAGACAGACATGACGAATCCATAAGGGTTCCGTTTTTTGCCATTTGTCTACGGAACCCTAAAAAACTGATTTGGACATGTGAATGAATGAATACGTTAATGAAATTAATTAACTTGTTTGGACATGGTATGCGTGTTGCTTCCATTGTATGTTAAGGGTTGCTGTTCTTACTTTAAACGCAGTAACCTGGTAATGGACAACATTATTGCAATAAAATTATTTTGAATTCTATCTTACAAAAATCAATAATGTAGTTAGGTTTCTTAAAGGTGGGGATTAGAATCATTAATTATTAATAATCAGTTCTCAATAATATGTTTATTATGAATAGTGAAGTCATAGATTTGTTTATTTAGTCATCGTTAGTATAATAAAGAGAGATGATCAGCCTATTACGAGAGAAGTTAAAAGCATGAAAGTGAGGATATGAAAGAAAGGCTGAAAAATAATGGGTAAACTGTGTAAAAAATGATTATGGCAAAGAAATGAGTTAATGTTGAGAGGACGACTGATGAAGAACAATGGAAGAGTAAGATCATACAGACAAATAAGTTATACATCGTCCTTGGTAAGACATATTGCTACGACCCCAAATAGTACATTGGACTATGGTAGAGGACTGCTTCTGCTGTCATCATTGCCTGTCATGTATATATACATACATTTATCATGACTATTATCCCAGAAGGATTAGTCAGAGACTATAGGCAATGATGACAGCAGAAGCAGTTCTCTACCATAGTTCACTTTTCAACAAATAGCGACTACACATGTGCTTAGCGTGACAGGTGGTGAGCCCATCGCCGCTCTATGCTGTTGGAAGTATGTGCAGTCTTTAGTCCGTTAGTCGCCTTTTACGACACCCAAGGTAAGAGAGGGGGTGGTAGTATTCTTTCACCGCTACGCGATACGGTTAATATGGGTAGGCAGAGACCACAGATTACCATTAGGTAGATACTCTAAAAATAAACGTACGTTATTCGTTATCGATATTTTCTGTTAGTTTCTACATCTCTTTCCACATTTTATCTGCTGGTGCGCTTCGAGGCATAAAAATATAATATTTTAATTGCCTATTCTGAAGCGCACCCAACGGGAGCGCTTGGAGAAATAGTTTAGGTGCGTTTGGTCTGGTGCGCTTCAAAATGGGTGCGCTTCGAGGAATACCCCTTTGCTACGACCCTGACACTCATTCTTTGCTGCATGTACTCCTAGTACAGCGTTGCCATTGCCAGACGTCCCGATTATGGCGGGACGTCCTGATTTTTAAATTAAAAATTAAATGCCCCGCGCGGGACCGGCTCAGTCCCGCTTTTCGGGGATAACTCGATTAGTACATAAAACTTTTTTGATTTGATTTTTCTTTTTAATTTTTCTCATTTAGAAGACGAAGATGACTCAACTACCTACGGGTATTACTGATTTAAAATACCTATCATATTTTTAATAAAATACATAATCTATTGTCTGTCACGTGAACGTTATTTAAAACTGAAATAAAAAGATAAATATTTAAAAACTTCAGATTATATACTTACGGTTTTTTACTATGTCCCGCTTTCGACAAAAGAATTCCGCTTTTTTCACTCAAATAGTTTCATAATCCCGACTTTACAAAAAAATCTGGCAACGCTGTCCTACGACCGTGTACACTGAGAAAAATGGGGCACTATAAACTATTGTGCATGCACATCTTTTTGACCAATCGTGCAAGCACGTTAAGTTACGATGCCGACGATGCACATAAAATTATGGTTCCACCGTAAATTAGTGACGTCACAACCTTATTTGCAGCTCGCACTATAAAATATAGTGCAAGATATCATAACGTTTAGCCCTAAGAAATAAAAAATATAGTGCACTGCTCCAAAATTCCTAGTTGACGGCATTTTATATTATAATGCATTGCGATTACTTATAGTTCCGTATCATTATACTATTATGTGCGTTTGCACTTTACTTATTGGTGCCTACCAAGTCGTGCACTATAATATTTCGTGCCTGCCCATGATATTATACGATTACTGGAAGCATGTCTTTAAATGCGAGTGCACTATCTATTATAGTGCTTCTTTACATTGGCATGATCTTTTTATGTGCTCGAGCATTTTTGTCGCACTATTTAATATCGTGATGGCATGGCTATTTTTCAGGATTAGCACTTAATCTATGGCTGTTTCCCGACGATGAAATAATATATTGAAATTCCTCCTTTCGGAGTTCGGAGAGGTATCCTGAGTAAGGCAGGATTGATAGGTCAAACGAAAAATTGGGTCGTTTTTTTTAATTCACATACAAACTAGCGCCCCGTTGGAACTAAACGATTTGTAGGAGTAGAAAAAAATAATACCTTTATTTTTGTTTGACCTATCAATCCTGCCTGATTCAGAATACTTCTCCGAACACTAATTTGAAAATATGATTTCATCGTCGGGAAACACCCTGTTATAGATTTAGTGCTAATCCTAAAAAATATCCACTTACATCACAATACACATAATAAGTACAGAAAAAATGTGCTGAAATTCACGATGCCTATAGTAATAATCACACACAAAGTCTAGGGTATGTAGGTAATTTAAAAAAAGGTTTAAAATTATACAAACATTTATTTCCCATAAAAAATCAAACTTAACCAAAAAAATTGTTAGTATCATAGATTAAAATAATCTTTATTATTATTAGAAAACCAAGGTTTAAAATTATACAAACATTTATTTTCCGTAAAAATTAGAACTTATGCAAAAAATAGTTAGTAACATAGATTAAAATAATCTTTATTATTTTTAGAAAACCAAGGTTTAAAATTATACAAACATTTATTTTCCATAAAAATTAGAACTAATCCAAAAAATAGTTAGTAACATAGATTAAAATAATCTTTATTATTATTAGAAAACCATCATGTAATCTATAAAAAAGGCGCATAAAGACTTTACATTGGTCATTATAATAAATTAATTTAAATAAACTTGGCAAACTTAAAACTATACATATTCAAATAGAAACAGTCTTAAATAATAAAAGCCAATTAAAGGTTTCCACATCTGCACTAAACACACAAAAATACACATTTACATTTATACAAATTCCAAGTTTAAGAGAAACACTACGTGGAAGTGGCATGCAAAATTCTCATACAAAACACAGAAAAACGACGTTTCGTAGTCCCTTGTTTCCTCCTTCAGAACTTGACCAATTTTTATTACTTTTCCAGCATCGGTTAATGAAAAAGATTTTCTAAGTCTGTATGTTTGATTTTTTGCATTATGTCATTTATTTAACAACCAGGAGCCTTCAAAATTTAGCAAAATAACGCCGTTTTAAGGCGTCTTCAGAAATATTAAGTGGATGGTTTAAAAAAAATCAAACATAGGTACAGACAAAGAAAATCTCTTCCTTTAAGCGATTCTGAAAAAGTAATAAAAATTGGTCCAGTTCTGAAGGAGCAAACAGAGGACTACGAAACGTCGTTTTTCTGTGTTTTGTATGAGAATTCTGCATGCCACTTCGACGTAGTGTTTCCTCTTAAGAAGCTTATGAAGCTGTTATAAACAACTCTATTATGTTACAACAACAGTGACAATACCAGTGATATGCATTTAAATAAATAGACAACATTAGCACTTTAAACTCATAAATTACTGGGCAGGTTTTCATGACGATTCAGTAAAAAATATCAAATATATTAATCAAAAATATCTCTAAAACCTGCCGAGTATAATTTATGAGTTTCATGTGCTAATTTTTTGCTCCTTTTCTGTAGGCAATTACTGTTCTATATACCATCTGCTAGTAATGTAGTTCATATAATTGTATAGTTTGCTTAGACTATGAGGGAAGGGTGCTAAAGAATCGCTGGCTTTTATACAGTTGTAGTTATTATTTTGTTCGACCTCATAAGCCTGATAATGCTCATTGAATTCAATAGTATCAAATAACCGGCAGTAAAAGTAAACAATATTTGAGGGAGTTACAACTATTGCTTCAATGGCTGCAAAAATGGTCAACTCATGATATGGTTCATCGAAATCCACAAATACAATGCTGTAGGCTTTCCACTCCACACCTGCTATTTTTACGGATGCAACAAAAGATATAAGTTATACCCTCCAGGTTAAAACGATCAAGAGAGACGCTCAGCCGAACTTTCTTGCCAAACTGAACGGCATCAGGGACAACCTGATTAAAAAGTAAGTTGTTTAATTTAAGTTGATGTCTGATTGCTACAGTTTTAGTAATATTATCACGTGTGGACGTTGATCGAGACACTATTTTTGAAGTTCTATGCTTTGCTTCAAAACGCATTGCCCAAATGTTAGATAGATAGATAGATAGATAATACTTTTATTGTAACATAATAACACAAACATTTAGACATAAAAAAGCAAAAATGCAAAGTTACAATTTGGCGGTCTTATCGCTTAAAAGCGATTTCTGCCAGACAACCAATCGGATGGAGAGAACTTATAAACTCTATGATCGGAGGTGCAAATATTTAAAACATAGTTAAGAACACAATAAAACGCAAAACTAAGAAAATAATTAAAATGAAATATTAATTATATTATAACATTTATTATAAAACTATGAAATAATTAAATATTAGTAATATACATATTTACATATACATACTTAAACATAATAGTCTCAGGTAAGAAATAGGAGACAAAGACAGCTATGTAGCAGGATAGGGTTAAAGGGAAAGGTAGTAATTTTTCACGAGTTCCTTGAATGCGTGAATGGTTTGAGCACGCCTGATCGCAACTGGAAGCGAGTTCCAGAGACGAACAGCTACAACAGTGAAGGAACAATCGTAAAAGGTGGTGCTGTGAAGAGGGGTTCTAAGGCTAAGATTTTCTGATGACCGTAATGAGCGAGAGTTCGAACAATAAAGAAAACTGAAACGCTCCTTTAGATAGGAAGGATAGGTGGGATTAAACAATATGTTATATAGAAGCGAGAGGATGTGGGTATTCCGGCGAAGACGAATAGGAAGCCACTTGAGTTTAGCGCGGTACTCAGAAACATGATCATACTTGCGCAAGCCAAATATGAATCGAATACAAAGATTTTGAAGGCGCTCAGTTTATTTAGCTGGTCCTCCGAGAGATCAAGATAGCAGGCGTCAGCATAGTCTAAAACGGGAAAAAGCAGCGAATGCGCTAGCGCAATTTTAGTGGCAGTGGGTAAAAAGTTACGCAATCTTCTTAAAGAGGCCGAGGACGCGTAAAGCTTGCGGCTGACAGCTTGCAGCTGCGGCCCCCAACTCAAGCAACTATCAACAATAACACCCAAGTTAGCAACTGATTTGCTAAAAGGGATATCCACTCCATCAAATATAACCTTGGGGAGGGTTTCCCAGTTTACCTTGGAAAGCAACCTGGAGCTGCCGACCATAATAGCCTGTGTTTTGCTTGGGTTGACTTTGAGTCCGTAGGTCCGTTAATGTTTCGTATTGGGCCGAATTTACGTAACATGGCAGGGTAATGAGTAAGAAAATGAAATTTAGGCTTTAGTAGTGACCCTGTGAGCTTCATAAACAAAGAGTTAAATTCAGAGACTAAGCAATTCAATTTATCGGCTGTAAAGTCATAAATTCAACAAGCTAAAAAAATGTCCAAAATCTTACATAATAAAATGAACAAATCCCAGTTCTCTTCGCCGGTGGGTATTATCGACCAACAATTAGTCCAAAGTACCTTACCAGAACTATCATTTCGGAAGCTGAGCATCTTAGCCGGACTCTAGTGTTCGAAGGGGCGAACACTTAACAATTGCTAGGTTTTGAACTTAAATCGGGGCCGTAATTGAACGATATCATGGCTTCTTTCAGTATATTAGCCTGTAATATACCATTGCTTACATAAAAGATTATTATGTAAGTCATAACACAGCGACTAACACCTTCCAAGAAATCGTGCATGGCGTCTACTGCTACATTGTCATTCTATCTTGACAAATTTATCTTCACTTCGTCATCATCTGAAAGAAAAATTAATTCAATGAAAACGTTGTTTTCCGAATAAATTATCAGAATAAATTGGTAAATGGAGCTGCCGTCGAAAGTACTTATTATGCTGGTAAAAAATATTATACAGATATTGTTAATTTGACTTTGGTTTTTAAACTCCAAAATACTCAGACATGTATAAGTTAAAAGTACTCAAGTGACATGCTGTCACTGTCAGTTCCGAAAATACAAAATAGTATTCAGCAGTTTTATGAGAAACTCACCACTTAACATGCACTGCTTCGTAATCGTTTTGATGGTAGCAACAACAAATTTGTCTTTCAGGCTTTCAATCTTGTTTTGCCAGTAGCTAATAATTTTAGGGTACCAATTCTTTGCACGTAGCAAGCCTGTCAGCTGCGGCTGGGTAAAGAGATCCCTTCAGGACAGGATATGTGTTTAAATATTCTTGAACCTTGCCCGTTTCGTGGTAACATGTATACGAGCTCTAACTGTCTCTGACCACAGTTCATCAATTGTCGGCCAGGGTACGCTCACGATGTCTCCCTTCAGCTGGTTTTAGCGCTTTTTACCAAATCAACTTCACCTGAAACAAAATTAATAATGAATACAATATAATAAAATAAAGACGTTTTGCCACAACCGACCATTGCATTCTACTTGACTTGACAGTTAAACGTGATAAATCACTATATCATATTGCGTTTCAGTGGTCATGCTAGGAGGCTGGAGATAAATGGGGAAATGATTACTGCAGCGCCCCCTAGCAGCTAAACACCATAACACATATCTAAGAACCAACGCTGATAACCTAGAAACCCATTACAGAAAACCGCATCAAAATCAGTTTAGTAGTTTTGAGAACTTTTCATGTGCCGACTTATCTGGTTGCTGCAGCGCCCTCTGGTGGTCTACCACCATGAAACATGTCTAAGCTGCTCTGAAACGATACCTTTTTAATGCAAAAAACCGCATCGAAATCGGCCTAGTAGCTTCCGAGAAAAATGCTAACAGACATCCATACAAAGAAACAACCTCTAACCCCAAACGCATATAATATACCGCCTCCGTTACGTTCGTCGGTCGGGGGCTTTGGTCGGGGGTAAAAATAATAGGTACTTATTGCTATCGCAATAGAATCGCTATCAGAATCCCAAATAATGTTTTTTTAATCCAAATGTTTAACAAAAGTACGTTTACTTACCTACCTAAATTATTAGTTGAAATGAAACACTTTTATAATAGTAATAGTAAAAAACTATGTAAATAGTAAAATAAACGCGAGTTAATCTGTAAAAAAGTGTTTCATTTCAATGTATAGTGCTCGGTTAAACCTCAGAAAACAATAAATTATTACCTAGTGTTATAAATCGGTATTTACTTACTAGAATTTGGCACTGAGAAATATTTTAAGTTACACTTTTTATAACGCCGCTAATTGTATAGTTTAATAGATTTATAATTCATGTTTTTTCCATTGAGATAAACTATATCAATGGTTTTTCCATTTAAAACTTAAGCACGTAGGTACTTATTCTATTTTTTTCAACACTAACCACGCATGTGTCTGACGAAACGAAAAAACAGGAAACTAGGTACTTACTGGCAAAGTGTTCGATGATTTCTTCACCAAAGCCCCATTTTCTAAGAAGTTCTCCCATGGGATCCATTTACAGGTTAACTAAAAGCACAGCACGATACGCAAAGAAGCACACCAATACGCAACGCACGCTCGAGAGGTCACAATGATGAATGAGAGAGATGTCACATTGCGTTCCCGGACGCCCCGCGTTCGATGCATGCACGTAATTTTTAAGTGCATACGCACCATATATTTTAAAACTTACATAATACTTTTTTGTGTTGAGCAATATTTTATTCAACCGGCACGATTCTTTATCGTGCAATAATATGTATGCGCACTGAATTTTAATGGTATGCATGCACGTAATCTTTATGTGCATACGCACCATATATTTTATAACTGCTTTAATACTTTTTTGTGTTGAGCAATATTTTTTTCAACCTGGCACGATTCTTTAACGTGCAATAACATTGTATGCGCACTGAATTTTAATGTTCCTTGGGATCGTTATACTTATTGTGCAAATAATCGAGAATGGCACTATAAAATTTGCTGCATAGTTCGAAATATATACATGCATTGCATCAAATGTAATGATGCAACTCTTTGAACCATAACTTTCTACGCAAAAAACGATATTTTATGGTGCATTTAAGACGTTGCTAATAATATTGTGCTTTGATCACTATATATTATGATGATATCCACAATTGTACGATAAAAGATAGGACATGTGTACTATATATTTTGGTGAGGTTTCTTGCACAATAAAGTTTAATGCTCAGCAGAATAATTATACATTCGTGTCACTATTTAAAGTGTTGCGCACTGTTTTATTAGTGGTAAGCAGGATATTTTAGAATGTTTGCACAATATTTTACTATGTCGACTTCAATCCATTTTTCTCAGTGTATGAAGAACGTTGTGTTCTTTATACATGCTCGTCGATTTAAGGTACTCTTGACTTGAACTTTAATGAGAAAGTCTCCAATGTAATGATCATATTGATAAAACAAAATATTGACTATATAGGGAAAAAACATTATTTTTGCCTTTTTGCCTAGTCTCTGACCTAACTCTTCGGGGATAATGTTCGTGATTATAATAATAAGTACCGGTAGAACGGGGCTATTTGGTAACCGTGGGGCTTTTTGGAAAAAAAAAAATTTTTGAACGAACGCTTTTATCTTTTATGAACGTTTTTATCTGTTAAAAAATTAACGTAAACGCAACCTTTTTATTCTCTTACATTTGGTAACTCCGTTATCTGTCAATCTCGACCAATTAGAGAAAAGAATACCGCGCGTGTGATGTTTAAAACTACATTTAGCGAGAGTCTGTCAGTTTTGTTCCAAATTAGTTTTTAAGTAAAAATGTTAAATTATTTAGTGTTGACTTTTGCATTATTTGTAAATTTTTAAATGTCGCCGTCCGTGTTTATATTGAAATAAAAACAGTTTATAAAGATATTTTCTATGTCATTTTGTATGGATACCAAATAACCCCACCCTGGGGGCTATTTGGAAACGGCACATTCTTTTTTTTAAATAAACCTTACTGTTTGTTCATTCTATGTTTTTATTTTTGTATTTTTATAGAGTTATATCTGTATTAAGCAACACATACTTCTTTATCTGTTAAAAATTAAAGGAAAAATAAATATTCAAATTTTATTCCTACATTTTTACCAAATAGCCCCGTTCTACGGTATGTATGTATGTAAGTATGTAAAAAAAAAACAAATGACATTTCAGACTTGCATTAAAAGTGAATGCTATTCCACATTACAATATCGTAAAGGTTGCCATAATACATATCGGCGTAGTACATAAGGTGAAGTCTCGGTATATGGCCGGTTGCATAACCGCGCGGGTTTTTGGAGCGGAAAGGAACACTGGGTTGCCTCACGTGTTTTGACCTTGCCTGTACTGACGTGTCCCAACCCCGCGCTCTTAGCGGTAAGGTTATAGAGTTCAAAATGCAACCTGCCACTTTATAACAAATAAAAATTGTCTGCAATCGTGTATGATACTTGGAAATGTAGGAATAGGGCAGCTGCTTTGATGTAGGCTAAAACTGTTGCCCTCGACCTCTACGACCCTCGTGACTCCAGGCATTTCAAGAATCACTACCGATTTGTCTCGAGTAGTCAATGTTCGATTGTTTCATCTCTCACAATAACAATTTAGCTTCCTACTTCTAAAGCCGATCGACATGGTACAGTACTATAATATACCAACTACAGTGTTGTTTATTTATATACGCTGTAGTTGGTATAATAATATGGTTATACGAACTACAGCGTACATAAATTAATGGTTGCAAAAGCGAGATCGTTCCGAGCCAAATGACGGTGAACCTATGATTTGTTAGTCGTAGATCCAATACGCAGTTCGTCCAAATGGTATTGCAACGCTCATTTTGTCCGACTCGTATATAGTCCAACACGCATTTCGTCCAACACGTATTTGGTCCAATATACATTTTGTCCAACAAGCATTTCTTCCAACAGGTTTTTTCGTCTAAAAGGCATTTCGTCCAACGTGTATTACATCAATACGTATTTGGTTCAACACGCATTTGTGATAGTGTGGTGAATGGTGATGACTTGATTTTAAAACGGAGGCAGTAGAATGAAGTTGTGGTTAGCATTAATTTGCATTTTTTTAAATCATCTCACGTAGATACAGGAAAAGTAGTGCAGATTACATTACGCGCACACGTTGAAATATAAGTATTCAAAAGTAGCTTAAGTATGAATTAGAAACATCGTCTAGACGCGCCCTCGCGCCGGAAGTGGCTGTTACGAAATTAATGCGGCTCTAATGAAATAACAAGCTCCCGCTGGTCTGCCGCTGGTATTATTACTAGAGACGTACCGCGAAGCAATTTTTTGCGCACTGAGGCCCATGCTGCCCACGCAAACGCATCGCAATCGCTTAAAGTCACTCCATAGGTTAGACCCAACGGCTAAGCGACAACTCGGACACTTTAAATTCGGACACAGTGTCCGAATTGACACTTTTTAATTTTATTATTTTTTCACTGACAATTCGGACAGTTTTTTTTCTTCATAATATTATATTTTGAAGCTTTTTTATCTGACTGTACTGAACAGCTCCAATAATTTAAGAGTGTCCGAATTGTCAGTGAAAAAATAATAAAATTAAAAATTGTCAATTCGGACACTGTGTCCGAATTTAAAGTGTCCGAGTTGTCCCTTAGTCGACCCAACACGTGTCACGTGACGTGAAACCTGGATGGTGCCAAATAACACTGTCTTAGTGGTAGAGCCACGTTGCGTTGCAGCACGAATTGGGCCGCCGGCGCCGGCTCGCCAGGCGTAATTCCACCTTCAGCGTAAAAAAATAGCACCCCATCACAATTCCTATTCCTTTCTCAAAGATCCTCAAGGTCTCAAGGCTGGGCAACGCATCTGCAACTACTCTGTTTTTGTCTATCAGGTGACACGACTGCTTCTTTGCCATGCAACTTTAAAAAAGTGATTAGTGTTTGGAGAACATGGGGCGCAAGTTAGTGCGCAAAATATTTTTTCTCTTTGTCTCTAGTTATAATACCTCAATGGCCGCATGCCGCCATGTTGTCGTTTCTGTCAAAATAGAAATCCTCTGTCAACATTGGGTTGGGATGCGCTGTTGTAAATCAAACGTGTCGAGTTCCCGAATAGCCGCGGTGCAGGTTCGATGATCGTTTTGTGAATGACTCTTTTGCAACAGTTGGATAGTCGGGATTCGCTTAGGTGCAAATTGCTATGATGTTTAAATTTTAGAGGCGATCTAAATAAGTTCCTATGCGTTCTCATATAACGGTAAAAGTTGATTGTCTTTAGATAGGACAATATAGAATAAGAAAATTGTAAGCAGATAAAAAGATTCACTTATAGTTTTTTTGCGCGTATATTATACTTACATAAAATTAGGTACCATTAGGTAAAATTAGGTTAGGAGTTAGTACACCAGAAATTAAAAAATATTTATAAATTACATAAACAAAGCAAAACATCCAGACCTGAAATCAATTTAGAAAAACAGTTTTTTCTCCATTGACTCTAACGGGAATTGAATTGAATTTATCACCTTAGAGATGGCGCGATGCCAGAGCTGGGGTGCTAAAGACTTCGCCATGCTGTCTAGTCCTTATCATAACATTTAGGTAGATAGGTACTGCTGTAGCGGCGGTAGCTTGTTACCAAATACTCTGTAAATAATCATTATTTCGCCTTTTAAATAGAGCCTATACACATACATAACTTCACGCCTGCATCCAGGAGGCAGAGACTAGGCAGAGACCACAGCTTACCATTTGCTACGATCCTGAGTCTAGGGTTGCCACTCATACTCTAACATTCTCGGCGGCTTCTATGTGCCGCCGCCGGGTCAAGTTACGGGTGCGACAGGGGTCATTGTATTTTATGTTCTTTTTTTCAATTTTTTTTTGTATTTTCCCTTGCTTTTAATTTGTTTTAATGTTACGACGTTTTCGTATAATATTTTTTATTATATAATACGAAAACGTCACCGATCTAATCTAAGTACGTTCGCCGAAGTCTTCCCCTAGAGAGAGCCTATAAAAAATGTGAAAAGTAATCCTCTTATTAGTTAATATATCTAACGTCATCGTCAACGTCAACCGTCAACACATCACGAGACGGGACGAAACACCGTCGCAGCCGCGGTCGGGATTCCACACCACACAAGGAAGTGTCCAAAAAAGCGTATATTTATCCACTACAAAGACCATTATTTGTCACATGTTAGAAACAAAATGCACACACCCACCCGCCGGCGCGGAGATAAGGCGCGGCGCGTTTGTCGGCACACTTCAAAGGAGGCGCACGCGCGAGACGTTCGCGGAACGCGAGGTCCCAGGTTCACAGCCCCGCTAATCGGCCGCCGATATTGTGTCGCACAATTCCTAGTAATGGCACGGAATCGGCCAATTTTTTTTGTAACTTGTAACACATGTTGCTCATTTCACATCTATTTGTGTTTGGTTGTGTAGAGTTAAAATGTTAAAATATTATAAGAAGTATACATATAATAACGACTGTTATCCCCGAAGGGTTAGTCCGAGCCTAGGCAATGAAGACAGCAAAAGCAGTCCTCTAACATAGTCCGTTTTTCACTGCAAATAGCGACTGCACATGTGCTCAGCGTGACGGGTGGTGAGCCTATCATCGCCGCTCTATGCTGTTGGATGTATGTGCAGTCTTAAGTCCGTTAGTTGCCTTTACGACACCCATGGGAAGAGAGGGGGTGTACCACCCTCCTTCTTTCACCGCTACGCGACGCACGGTATTGTTTTTAACTCTCCTGATCTGACTCTTATAAAGAAAATGCTTAAGGCTAGGTGTTAGTGAAAACATTAAAATAACACGTTCTTAGAATTACTTTTTGAAGTAGTAAACAATAAAATTAAAATCTGCAAAAATTATGAAATATTGTTGAGGCTTTATTCTGTGAAATACACCCGATGGAAACACGATTGATAAAGTTGGCTCGATAGAATAAATTCACAAAGTTACATATTTTTGTGTCATTTTATCTTCTTTTCCAGGTTTTATTCTTAAAATAAGTGTTTTAATATTATGAGTCATTTACAAAAATGAAGTTCATAGATAACTTGAGGAATTATAACCGATCGTTTTTTATTTATTACATCTATAAATTTTTTTAAATATAAAACGCGATTATTCGTGCCGCTTCGCTGTTATACCCGCCCCTTACCGTCGTATCGTCTAGAGAGCGAGAGAGAAGCGCTCGAAATACCTCCCCTTAATAGTGAAATTAAGCCTTTTATTTATAAGAGTCAGTTCAGGAGAGTAAAAAAACCTTTTTATTGCTTTGAGCGACAAATAGCAGCCTTGGTCGCTTTTCAATGCTCAGATACACTAACTAAACACGTCTGGAGGAACAACTAAGTACCAAAATGTTTAAAAATGGAAAATAAAAAAAACAGGAATCAAACACCAAATTTTTGTTATTTTTATATGGGCAAAGGTAGCGCTTCTTTTTCAGGACAATCCTACAAGTATTGCAAACTGCAACTTGTGGGATCAGCACTAGTAACTGCTAGTCTTACTTTTTTATATGAAGACCGGTAATGATGACATGATGACTCCACTCCACATCATGATAAGTATAAGTAGAGTCCAGGCGCGGGTACAACCGGTGCAGAGTAAGAGACGTAGCTCCCTCGACCTCTTCACGCTTCGTTTGGAGGACAACCTCGTTTGAGGGACTAATCCATCCTTCACCTGTAATGAAGAGACATCAAAACTATGAATGGCCATAGTATATCTAACGTTATGTTACGTCAAATGATATTTTATAACAAGTCCGTCCGACTTCAACATTGTAGTTTAATAAACCTAATGAGTGCTTCATAATTTTCTCAGATAGCATCTCTCTAATCTTATTGGCATCTGACCGGCTGCCAAGCCCCATAGACAGATATTACTGTATCAAGTAGCTATTTTGAAGCCCGTTTTGAGTGGTCGATCGAATGACCATTATCGGTCTTATCGCGGCTTTCGATCGACACGACCGGCCCGAGTCCCGACAAATTGTTTCCAACTCTTTTTGTACCATTGTCTTATGCTTTTTTTATGTACAACCTTTTTAGAAAACAATGACCGTGCTTTATTATGGGCAAACATAAGGTTCAAAATCGGCTAAACGCGTAAGTGTAGATGCTGGACATCCGCGAAATCTAATTCGTTTAATTAGTCCGCAATACAGTTAGATAAAAGGTTGGCAACTTTAATTGACTCGTTGCTTTTTTAAATGCTTATTTGCCGATAACACAGCGGGCGACATATTGAATTATGTGAAAATAGTTTTTACGACCTCTCTTTAAAGTAATTAATAGTTCGTTCGTTGTGCCTTGGAACAGTTTGAAATCATAAAGAATTTGAAATAATATTTATAACCTGTTTATCGTTCGAGATGTGTTATATTTGCTTCTTTGTAGGTATTTATTTATAGCAACCAAATTCTACACAAAGCGATTATTATTTCATTCGTAACTGTTTTTTTTATGAATTTCTTATACGATGATATTGAACAGATAACTCTGGTGAACATAAATAATATTACGTATAAAGTATAAAAAGTTTGACTATCTTTTCTTAACGAACACATTAACAATATTCAAATGGAGTTTAATTTTTTGTTATAACACTTGTTTTGTTTTGAAACTCCATTTTTATTAAGTTTAGGTACTATTACAAATATTTCTCGAAATTGGCTGAAAACGTTTACCGCTAAGCCATTACTTAAGATAATTAAATAATATTCTAATGTTTTTATTTTACTTTACCACCCACATCGATTCATAAATACATGTATAATAAATAACCTGTACATTTACACTTTTAAAACTTAAAATAATAAATCTCCCAGCATCCTATTACACGCTTAAATGTTACTGAAACGCAAGAAATAAATAAAACAAATATTTAACACCAAAAGCAGATACCATGAGTCAATAAAATGATAAATATTCATAATTTAATAGCTACCATACAAATTGGTATTAACCCTACAGATTGCAGTGTACGTAGCATTGATTAAAGGCGTAGATAATCAATACGAATTAACCCCACAACAAGCCTATGAATATCTAATTTATGTTACATTAAGTCGACTTATATTTCTCTACTTCTTTGCTTAGCTACAATTTATAGACCATTTAGCAATTAAATACACCTAGTCAGTTAGGAGCTCGATGGCGCAGCGGCTAAAAAGGTGTTCGGTTTGCCAGTTAAGCAACTTTTGCAATGCCGGGTCGCTGACCAAATTTTACATTATTTTGAGCTCCTTAAAGCCGTTGGACCCGATTTTGTTTTCGCAAAATGGCAGTCGAGTAAGTTAGGAGCTCGATGGCGCAGCGGCTAAAAAGGTGTTCGGTTTGCCAGTTAAGCAACTTTTGCAATGGCGGCTCGCTGACCAAATTTTACATTATTTTGAGCTCCTAAAAGCCGTTGGACCCGATTGTTTTCGTAAAATGGCAGTCGAGTCAGTTAGGAGCTCGATGGCGCAGCGGCTAAAAAGGTGTTCGGTTTGCCAGTTAAGCAACTTTTGCAATGCCGGCTCGCTGACCAAATTTTACATTATTTTGAGCTCCTTAAAGCCGTTTGAGCCGATTGTTTTCGTTAAAAGGCAGTCGTTAATAACCATCAACTCATTGCTATGCTGTTGTTTATGTGTGAAGGCTTTTGCCCAGCACAGTAGGACGTTTATAGGCTGATGATAAGTCGTTATGTCGATGCTAAGTGATGCCCGTAATTATTTCACTGCTAGATTCTGGCCTTTCCAAATGAACAAAAGCAGATATTATGAGGAGATAGGGCAATGATGCGGGTTGGTGGGTTTAACGAATGCCGTCTTACGACAATGACCGTGCCCAGCAAATGTGGCTTCTGAGCACGTAAGAGCTTGAGTTTTTCGAGCTCATACCATCATCGCCCTTTTACCACCGAACCTCCAGACGTACCGAAGGATATCATCCCCACCTAGTAGAAGTTCCACTCCACACAAACGCTTCATGTCATCATTTTTATTGCGCACTAGCAAGGAGAGTAATTCTCTGCCATTGTCTGTGTTCCCAGAAACTTATAACCTGAATGCCTTCAAGGCGAGAGTTAATAGGCATCTTCTGTGGCAGCACGCTCCATGTAGACCTCATCTACGCTCTCCATCAGGTAAGATCGAGGTCAAGAACTGTCTTATTAAGCATAAAAAAAATAAAAAAAGAATACTTTTAATTTGAAACCTATCAGGAAAACCGGCATTGCGAAGGTTGCTTAACCGTGTAGCGTAGCGGTGAAAGAATACTACCATTACCATCCCCTCTCTTCCCTTGGGTGTCGTAAAAGGCGACTAACGGACTAAAGACTGCACTTGGTGTAAAGTGGACTATGGTAGAGAACTGCTTTTGCTGTCTTCATTGTCTGGTCTCTGACTAACCCTTCGGGGATAATAGTTGTGGTTAAATGTTTATATGTTTAACTTGCAAGATCGCAACTCGAATGCGCTAGCTGCTATACTCTAATACTAATACCCTTTCCTAAAAAAATAATAAATCAATAATCATGGTTCTTTTTGTAATCCTGAGAGCTTTTCAAAGATTCAATTCTTATTGAATTTATACTTTTGTTTTATGCTTTTCAAAAAATGTTTATTAAATATCAGAAACATTTAGCAGTGACATTTTCTGAATACTGTTGTAAAAATAACTATGTGATTTATGAGGATATGATCTTTTTCGATAAAAATCAGATCAAATTTAGCTTACAACAACTTTTAAGCGTTTTGATGCTTTGAAGAATTTGATTTGATTTCTGATAGTTATGTCAAAATAACGTCTATAAATGAAGAAAAATAAATGTACATTTAATATACAGAATTATTCTAAGTGAAATTGTGCACTACATTCGACAAATTTCGCAAGAAAGTGGTAAGTACTAAAATATAAAAACCTTGCAATCTAAACTGTTCATAATTTAAATGTTACAACTCTTTCACAAGACTCGATTAGCGTTACTAAAAACAAATACCTTATAGTTAATGACAATAATTGCTTCCTCCGGTTCACTGTCCCCATAACGGAGAAACCAGAGCTACAAGCTTAACTAGAACTGCTATAAAACCTCTTTCTATTGTATAGCTTCTATTAAACAAGGCAGCCCTAACTCACTACCTATAGGAAAAGGTAGCTCGAGATTATCTAGTGATTTGTGCCCGGACTAGGTTGGCTAAGTCATTTAATCTTCCATAACGTTTTAACAATCAAAGCTAGTGTATACGGTTTCTCACTTTATTCCTTTCAAGATAGAGACTAGTTTTGTGTGTAAGCGTGTGTTTGTTGTGGTAGTAGTAATAGGGTTGTCACACAAGTCTCAGGTCTTGGGCGGCAGGTGGTACTCCTCCCACTGCGCCGGCGCCGGTCTAGGGATCAACGATCGAGCCGAGATTTGCTTAGGTATTACGCACCTGGAGTTTTAAGCGGTAAATCCTATCTGAGCGGCTGTAACTTCGATTTTAATCAACAATCGTTGTTGCCAAGATAATAACTTATAACGGTTTGTGTGGATGGCGGTGGTGGTCAATAAAATACATGTATGTTACAGAAACACAGCTTTTACAAGTAGAATTTGCAAAGAAAATGACTTAGTACCTATCTACTCGCTTTTATATCACTAAGGCCTGATCTATCACTTGATTAATACGATAATCTTAGTAACCTAGGTATAGACATTGTAGTTACTTACTTATATGTTTGTAATGTAACTCTCTCTAATATTTGACGAACCTTTAACTTTTTGAGGCAGTAAAATTTTTTGTTGTGACGAACTATGTAAAAACCTTGAAACTAATGGATAACATACTATGATTAAATGTGAATGAACACTACACATTGAGATTAACAACTTTAAACGGATCTAAAAAAGAAAATAATTACTTTAAGTAATGAAACGATTACAAAGTGTAAGTAAGTACCCAAGTAATCTCGTTAACATCCAAAAAAACAATATACAACAAAAAAAAAGTACGATCTAATCACCCAATTCGTTACTTACTAATTAAATACATGTAATTACCGAAGATCACGTTTTGACGACAAAAAGTTGATCCAGATACACCGTGGGAACCGTCCACCGACATCTAATTAATAAAGTTACATTAATACTTTCTAAAACCGAAATTGTTCTAATAAGTACCTACCTATACCCACTACAGCTACCGACTTCAATAAACTCAGTACATCTCGATTAATGGGGTAATTAAATCGTGGGCAATAATTCGTTAATAAGCGTTTCCAACGTGCGTGAACAGTCAACTGCTACAGATCTTGTAACAAATCACTATGCTTTTATCTCTATAGTAATAGAATTCAAATTTGATTGAACTTGTTGTAGCTTTAATGGTCCTTACCTAACCGATACTCATCAAAACGTGATCGGTAGCAATAGACATGCCGTAGCGTGGTGATTTTAAGAAGAAAAGGTAGAATTTAAAACTTAAACGGTTTTAGTGCTTTGTGAGGTGATTAAAAAAGCTCTGTCTTAGTTGAAACATAAAAAATGCTTCTACATTAGTACCTGCTTGATTGACCTGCTTTGATTATCGGTCGGATATCGAAAGCAAGACTGTTACAAGCAAAGATATTTTAAATCTCTTTGGTTACAAGACATATGAACGAAAATGATGAGAAAAAGATTTATTTAGAAAATAGTACATACATACATTACATAGATAGATACACTCGCAACTACTATTCCCAAAGGTGATAGTCAGACACTCTGTACGTTTTTCTCCATGTAAGTCAATGATTTAGGACACTTTCGAAAACTGAGAGTTTATCGTCAGTAAATTAAGCCGTTTAAAAAGCAACCAAACCGGAATAAATATAACGGATCGCATCCCTTTAACTTGATGCTTTTTTTTATCCCCTCACCATTGATCTCTAGTTAATTTAGTGACTACAAGAGAAAGGGTTAACGTAAAATCGGGAGGACGTTATTCATCACCCGACTCCTTGTAATGCGTTTGAAATTTATTTGAGCTTTACTCAAAGTGAGACAGACCACTTTGAAACAAATGTACTGCGTGAATACATATATCTTGTAGGATGAATTGTTTTTTCTTGTGGCTTTAATAAAAACTATCTATTTTGTTGAATGGCAACCCCTTTATACAACTGAAATAGATTTATCTGCTACATTCTGTGGTAGAAGCGTTAGTCCCATTTTATTTCTAGAAAGCGTTTATATTTTGGTTACCTATATTAAGAAGTCTGATGAGTTATTATAAAATATAGTTTTTAATCAAAAAACTTAACCACTAAAAAGTAAAAAATAATATTACCCACACAGTTAAAAATAATATTAAAATGAAAAAATCCAGCGAAATAAAAACTAATTATTATTCTAAATCTACACTATCAGAAATAACAGAAAGAACTATAAAAACAAAAATTTTCGAAACGAATTTTGAAGTCGGGCGAGGAGGGGGTTAAGGCTCGAAGACTTTTCACGTTAATTCACTCTTATCTTCTTGAGACTGTGCCTTTTGCCCTTCGATCAGTTGATCGAAGCTTTTGCGTATACGGATTGCCACCCTGAGTTCGAGTTTTTCTTCATCGTTTTATTATAATATTTTTTTCCCATTTAAAATTTATTATTAGTTTTAAGGTTTATTACTTACTTAGGTACTTTAGTTTTTAATGTAAATGGATTGGATTTTTTCATTTTAATATTGTTTTCATCTGTGTGGGTAATATTATTTTTTACTTTTTAGTGTTTAAGTTTTTTTACTTCTTTTTGATTTTGGTATACTTACCTACTCATGTACTTTTCTGCTTTTTTAAAATCGGTTTTGTTTTTTGATAAAAAAGCTATTTTTTATTTTAAAGTTTTTGAAGGTTTTATTTAAAATGGATGGAATGGACGGTAAACCTTCAGCGAAAGTAGTAGTAGTTTCTCATAGTTTGCTATGAGAAAACAGCGTCATAAAGAAGTCTCTTGACATGACATCTGTAGTACACCAGTCTGTGTAGAAAAGACTAAGCGGCTTCAAAAGAACAGACAGCGTAACGCAAACAATCGTGCCCTTGAAAACATAGCCCAGCGCGAGAACAGACTATCACAAATGAGAGCTTACGCCTCTTATCGTTTGTCGCATGAGAATGTGGAGGGACGTATTATAATAATAGCTACACACATATCGTTACAATTTTAACTGCAAATTTAAAATTTCTGGCTTCCTCGATTTCCCCTGGATTCTACCATCAGATCCTTACTCGGTTACAATGGGACCACTTCAGGAGTATACTCTTTCAAATAAAAAAAGAATAAATGAAATCGGTCAATAGTTCGCGAAGATATTGATGAATGAAACAAATTTGTCTTTTCGAGCACTTTAGTGCTAGGTGATGTCCAGGGTCCTGATGATGGAGTCGGGAGGTAGCCATAGGAAGTTATAAATGAAACAGCGGAAACTCATCGAGTTTGGGTTCGTTAGATTTGTCTTTTCGAGCACTTTAGTGCTAGATGACTCTAAATCCAATACTGTAAAATAAAAATAAATTACAATTAAAAAACCTTTTTAAAAAAACAAGCTTAATGCGCTAAAAGAAAAAAAATAACTTTTACTATCTACTTATAACGTCGTTACACAAATTATATGATTAAAAGGTTGTCGCGAGTTTTACTTGTGTAAATTAAAAAGTAAATTAAGTAAATAACTTGATGTGATTGATTAACATTTTCAATCTATGCATAGTTAAATACGAGTACTTACATAATCTCGCGAAAATCTTTTAAATCATATAATTTTTTTGAAGTCGGTTAAAATGGATTTTACTACCTATCTAACAACTCGACTCATAGTCAAAACTACATAGAAATTTAATCTAGTCGCCTTTGGACAATGTTTGCTCAATTATTTTATACGATTAATTGACAACACTGCTGTTTTAAATTCTTTTTTAATATTAAATGATATCCTTGGAATATATTGTTGTTATAACATCGTGTTAGGTATGTCTTAACCAAGTCGAATAGGAAACTGTTTCGTACACCAAAAATTATTACTTACTATGAAATTATAACCGCAATAAATTAAAGTTCAATTCTTGATGTGTAATCAAAGCTATAAACGTGTGTATGTGTACACGAATACACGCGCACTGGCGTGCCAGCTGCCACACACATGCAAGATGTTCGAATGAATGGGATGCCGCTGCCACCGGCCATTACCTGCAGGGATGCCAACCTCGCGAAAGAAATTAAGAAAAATATTACGTATCTTTTTCTTTAGTCAATAGTTAAAAATGTATTTGAAATTAATGTTTTAAGTGTAAGATTTTTTAAGAAAAATTTTAATGAATGCAAACGTTCAGATTTATCTGGAAAAATACTTATAATAAAATTACTTATTTAAACTGAAATTATTAATTCTAAAAACTTTCTTTCTTACTTGAAATTCAAAGATAAATCATATGGAGATCGAACTAAAGGTGGATTCATCAATCATCATCAGTCGTAAATAAAGACAAAGCACAGTTGTTTTTAGTGTTCTTTGCCTGCCTTGTATGGAAACCATCTAGCAACGTCAAATAACTCGGACCAATATTTGGTCCGAGTCAAATAACGTTTTCACTTTGTTCTTGTTTCCCGCCGATTACAAATTGACAGTCAAGACATTAAGCGTTGCCATACGCAAAAACAAGAGAAGTAAGAAAACCTCCACTGTCAAAGTGAAAGTGTGTACTATAAATCCAACCGTCTGTCGGTTAATCAAACGTAACCCTATACATAAAACAAGCGCGATCGGTCGTACTTGCAGGCAAAGCTTTTCCCACGGAGTGCGAAACTGGTTCGCGGATAAGCTGAAACTTACGCGGTTAAATTAGTGGCTCGGTGACAGTTTCCTGTCTCGCTCCCCCGCTCTGTCGTTTTCTGATTTCGAGCCAAAAGCGTGTGTATCGTGTAGCGACCTTATGCTGCTGGCATTGATGCTTTTATAGGAGAAGGGGTTTCATTCATGGCGTCTTCTATTTGTACCTCTCGATACGATTACATTTAGTGTTTTCGTTAACCGGTATAATGTCGTAACTAACAACTTGTAAATAAAGATGGTAAGTAGAGGCATTTTGTTTCGTCATTTTTGTTTAAAACTAATTAGTATTTGCTTGATAAGTCAAATTTTATTTGTTGCCAAAGCTAAGAGACGTTTAAAAAATAAAAGATTACCAAACGTTAATGTATAAACTTGATTTAAAATCAGAACGCAGTATTGGAACGTAAACGTTCCGTTCCACGCTATTAACCGGCGAGCTAAAAGTTCACCGATACGAGTGACTGACACTCTGGGCGTACGCGCACTTTCTTTTGTTGCCCAGCGTTAATGGATTGTTTATTAATATTGTACGTAATTAGCCCCAAACGGCCGGCGCATTGAGAAACACTCGTCATCCACAGATTAAATCTCGTACAGTAAGTTGTTTGTGTTGCCATGTAAGTTTTTACCACTTCACTGTTTGATAAATTAATATCGATAAAACGGCGGCCGCCTGATTGGAATCGATAAAAAGATCGATTTATACGGCCGAGATGAGGTCTCGAACTCTCGAGCAATGGTTACGTAGTCACAGTCTGTTAGACATGGTAGCAGCCAATGGAGCTTAACACAGCACACGTGAGCCGACCAGCCAGATAATACGCTCCACTTACGGGCCATTCAAGAAACTCATACAGTCATGTATGGCACCCACACATACATATACACGTCGTACGGTGAATACGTTCACGGAGCAGAAATTACAATTTGTTTTCAATTACGTCTGGAAGGCGGTCGTTTCTTATTACGCAATGCGTAGAAGAGGTTATTAAATGATTTTGATTTTTTTTTACTTCCGATGCTATGCTACTTAGTAATATTTGTTTGCGCTTAAAAAAAGAAGACGGGTCATTGGCATGCAGACATTTAAAATAAGCATATAAAATGCTCAAAGAGGATGTCTATTTTGTAATTAATTAAAAGTCAAAACAAAATAACTGCAAAGACTGCACTAAGTAGTGCTTTATGGGTGAAATGAAATCCCAAATGATAAAAGTATTGAGTATTGAACGTTTCGAATGGTTATTTTACTAAACTATTGCTATTTTTGCCTGACATACGAAGCTCAAGCACTCTATTTTTTTATTTTAAACATTTAATTTCGAATTGAATTATTTCATAATGAAGTGTAACTAGGGTACGCATAAAGGGTACACAGGTAAATAAAGGTATGAATATTACCCAAATGAACAACAGAAAATTCATACATAAGTACATAGGCAAGACACATACATACATATAATCACGACTATTATCCCCAAAGGGTTAGTCAGAGACTTGGCAATGAGGACCGCAAAAGCAGTCCTCTACCATAGTTCACTTTTCACCAAACGTCGCAGTCGATGTGCGTGACAGGACTGACAGGTGGTGCGCCCATCGCCGCTCTATGCTGTTAGTTGTACTATGTCCAGTCTTTAGTCTGTTAGTCGCCTTTTACGACACCCAAAGGAAGCGAGGGGGTGGTAGTATTCTTCCACCGCTACGCGACACGGTTAAAATAAGAGTAGAAAACACACAGAAAAGTAAAAAAGAAAAAAATCGTTTCACAAAAGAGTTTCTAACCGCCATAATAATGTATCTATGCTCGAAACATAGCAGTTTTACTCAGCGCTATTGTATAAAGATTCAAAGAAGCATTAATATTGAAATACGATTCAACTCTTCTAACACAACAAGGAGGTTTCAAATAATAATTACCTTTCATCTCAATCTTGATGTTTGAAACGCTCTGACAAAAAGCATGCAGTTCATTATCTCATAGGTTTTCCAAATGTTTTTTTTTAACCGGTGCAACACTGAAAATAACCCGTGGTGACATCTCATTAAGACCGTCAGCTTTGAAAAATGTCTCATTTAACCCCACGTTCTCCTTTAATAGCCGGTGAAGGGTTAACATCCACAAATAACCCGATGCGGAAGTGGCCGCCACTTACACACCGACTTTTTAATAGTTTTTAATTAGGAAATAGTTTAATTTTTATGTTATGGCCACGTTGCTTGTTGACGCGTTTAACGGCCGCAAATTGCCGTGAGAAAGAGATTATAAGTAACAACTTGACAAGTTTGTATATAAGTACCTAGTTAGTTTCTTTTTGTGGATTCGCGAAAATAATTTCGTTTAATTTAAAGTTAAACCTAATTATATTCTACAATTTGAAAGAAATATAATAGTGTTATAAGAAGAGCTTGCGCCAACGTTAGCACTGATTGTTTGAACATTACATCTCCCTATTTTACACAATGATTACGTTGGTAAGTATAATACCTATTTTTAATTTGTTTTTTTAATTTTTCATATTAAATTAATATGAAAGCTTTGCTGATGAAATTCGTGCTCTCCTAATGATCTCCTGATGATGCAGTAATATATTATTATTTATACCCACTTCTTTTAAATAATAATGTATTAATACTACATTAATACATTATTATTTAAAAGAGGTGGGTATTAAATATACATGCCATAGCTATTATCATCAAAAAAAGTTTATTCTCACCGGAGCGGATGCAGTACATTTTTGTTTCTAGTAACATTTGTGTGCTTGAAAAACGAGTCTTATAAAGAGTTTACGAAATATGGTATTAGTTATTATCATTTTGTACAATGTAAAGCGAATTAACATTTCAGCAACGCAAAAAAAAAACAGATTTATATTCAATAGTCTCAACCTTGACATTCTTTGTGTTCCATATATTAAAAAAACTACCATTCACTTGCAACTGACTTCATTATTTTCACACTACAAAAGACCATGTAAGATCATGTATATAATAGCGTTCAAATAAAGAACATCGGTGTCAGGTTACCGGCACAATGCCTTGGGGTATCCCGAATATCCCCATTGGAAGTCGTCAAGCCACCACGCCTCTTCCTCTCGGATGACAGTTACTTGTCATAATCGTCCCGTTTCGAAGGGGCAGTGTTTGGGGGTTGACGTATTGTTATGTAAATTGAATCGAGCAATTCAGGGTTACATGGCGATATGAACGAGTATATAATCAGTTGAAGGCACCGTTATAGAATACCGTAAAGAGGATTTATATTCATCACTGTAGGGTGACATGGGTGGTATAGGATGGCACACATATACATTTTTATGTTGAATCTTATTAACTTGCTTTTTTATTAAACTCTCTATTGTCCAATTGAGCCAATAAGCGAGCAGCTCGATGGTGCAGCTGTTTGCCCGTTTGGGTTGAGATCTTGCAAGCTAAGCCACTTTCGAAATGACGGGAAATCGGATGGGTGCTTAAATTAAAATGTGTTGAGTACTTTCGTGCTTTGCTTCCAGCTTGACTTGCCTTGATCCAGGTTGTTGTAGTAAATAGCATTCGTTAAAAACCATTAACCCGCAATGGGCAAGTGTGGTGGGCTATAATGATCCTAACTCTACTTTATATATTAGTGTATTATTTAAATATTAGTTTTAACTGTGTCGCGTAGGGGTGAAAGTATTATTTTTTTCAATTTAAAATAGAATGTGAATCCGTGAAACATTTTTCCTTGCGAGTGTACTCCATTTCCAATAGTTATAATAAACACTGAAATATAATTTATTTTATGCCGGTCCCGCGCCGCCCTCGTAGAACACGGCGTCGTCGTCGTCATCGCGCCCCCACAGGCCGTCATCACGGACGCTGCCGGCCACTATCGTGTCTTTAATTTACGTACGCACACAAACTAGCGTTTAAATAAATACTAGCATCCCCCTCTCTTCTCTTGGATGTCGTAAAAGGCGACTAACAGACTAAATACTGCACATACATCCAACAGCATAGAGCGGCGATGGGCTCACTACCTGTCACGCCGAGCACATGACTGTGCAGTCGCAATTCGGTGAAAAGTGGACTATGGCAGAGGACTGCTTTTTTGGTCCTCATTGCCTAGTCTCTGACTAACCCTTCGGGGATAATAGTCGTGATTATATGTATGTATGTATATTAGTTTGCTAGGGGCCCGCCCGCGACTTCGTCCACGCTTACTTAGGAACACCGTCATAATACTTCAGCAATATTAAATACAATATCTACAATTTAAAACAAAAAATATCCTCAGTTATCGCTCTTACTATTTGTGAAAACCAAATTCTTTATTATTGAAATTTTGCATTCACAATGCTATACCTAGGGTAGTGTATATATTCTCTGACCTAGGTAAGGTCATGAGTTCAAATCCCATTCGAGCTTTCCTGAAACTAGTTGATTTTTTTCTAGTAAACATTTTATTCTAGGTATATCTAATAACATTGTGAATGCAAAATTTCAAAAATAAAGATATTTATAAGCAATTACGTCTTTATCGATTGTTAAATACTTGCAATAGTATTCCTTTCGACTGTGAGAGGCAAACCTTCACAGTGACGAAATACTGGAAATACTGGCTTGCAGCGTAAATCATTACCTACTAGAAAGAATTCAACGAGTCTTCTGGGGTCTTCGTAGCTTAGCGGTTAGAGCAGTAGACCGGCAGTCCAAAGGTCGTGGGTTCGAATCCCATTCGAACTTTTCTGAGACTGGTTGTTTTTTTTTTGGTATAAGTACATTTTATTTTAATACCAAATTCGTTGCGTGGTTTATAAGAAGAAAGCGGACCCAGACACAGGAAAACGGCGGCTTTGCTTTATGATATGTAATGAATGAAAATGATGTTATTGTTGTAGTAAGGCCAACTAAAACTACCAACAACCATCAAGTTGTTTTAACGCAGTCGGGTTGATAACTATTAAGTTTTGCTATACTAATTTTATCCTATTTCTTTTCAGGTAAATACCAACACTCTCTTCGGCAGAATATATACAAAAATGTATTCCGATTTCAACGATCTCATACAGCAGGTAAGTGAAAGCGTTTTGTCCACAAAATTATCTTGAAAAAGTGTATACTATTTATAACAAAGATACTCTTTACTTACGAGTACATCTCATCGTCATCTTCATCATTATCAGCCGAAAGACGGGTCTGCTGGGCAAAGACCTTCCCAAGGATCTCCACTACGACCGGTTCTTAAGAGGAAACACTACGTCGAAGTGGCATGCAAAATTCTCATACAAAACACAGAAAAACGACGTTTCGAAGTTCCCTGTTTCCTCCTTCAGAACTGGACCAATTTTTATTACTTTTTCAGCATCGGTTAAAGAAAGAGATTTTCTATGTCTGTATATTTGATTTATTTTTTTTAACCATGGTTATTAAATAAATGACTTAATGCAAAAAAATCAAACATACTGACATAGAAAATCTCTTTCTTTAACCTATGCTGAAAAAGTAATTAAAATTTTCTGTGTTTTATATAAGAATTTTGCATGCCACGTCGACATAGTGTTTCCTTTTAAGAGTACATCTACCCTACTGTACGAATTTTATAGAGAAAATATTCCAGGGAGACCAAAAATAGTGTGAACTTATTAAATTGAAATATCCTTCACGCTATTGACGTACGGCCTCGGGCAAGCATTAAGTTATCATCAGAATCTGCCGCTACCAAAGAAGCTGCCTATAAAGCCGAAGCTAATGCTCCGTAATGCGCAGTAATTATTGTATCTCATTTTTGTGTCGGACCCGCAACGTGTTCTAATCATTGAGGTATTATAACTAGAGACGACGCCGCGAAGCAATTTTTTGCGCATTTAGTTGCGGCTCATGGCTTGCAAACGCCTGTCACATTGCGGTGCGTTAGCAGCAAAGTCCGCGAAAAAAATGGATTCGCGGTTTTGTCTCTAGTTATAATAATAGATCAATGGTTCTAATACGGCCCGATAAATGTAAATTACACATTCAGCATATGTATTACGCGCTGGTTTCCATAGATCAATGCCACGCCACGGGTATGGCTTTCGGGTACAGTCGGCCACATTTAACATTCACAGACTCCGCAGACCGCCCGCGCCTGTAAGGATTTCCAAACGTCAGTTATAAAATATTATGTAAAAAAGTGTTTATTAGAAAATGAAAGAAATAAATAAAAAGAAATAAACTCATTAACCATTAATTAGATTTAAAATGCTGTGCTGAGTTTAGTTGTAATGTTTGTTATTTTTTTATCTATTGATACAAATCTTGTTGGTAGTCCTAAATTAAGTCAAAAGTAATGTAAAGTACAGACTGTATACTGTCCAACTGCAGGAAAAAGGCCTCTTTCATTGAAATCAAGTCATCACTTCTTCTTCTTAGTCGTTACACTCTTGGCAGAGTGGTCGTGGTCGTCACTTAAGCAGTAGTAAAACGCATACAACGCGTCGCCATTCATCTCTGGCAGCCTTTTCTAGTGCACAGATACAAGCTGCTATTCATGGCTGCACCTGGTCCGTCCATCTCATCGGCGATCTACCGCGCGGTCGGGTGCCCTCAACTCTACCCTGTACTACAAACTGCTCGATTTAGGCACCACCGCGCCGAGACACATGCCCAAAGAAAGACAGTATGCGAGCTTGGACAATAGAACAGAGACGCCGGCGCCGCTTGGTGCCAGCCGTCCCTACTTTTAAATAAAATGTTATAATCGTTTCTTATCTCGACTGTACTGAATATCATTGAGTCACGCTCGTCTAAAAGAAATCGGTTAATGCAACCGGGCGTACGGACGAAACAAAATAAATAATTAACTGTTTATGAATGACTTAACATTTGAATTTGGTCATGGCGGCTGTTTATTATTCCACCGCACGATATTTGATTAAGAAACTTATTATTTTTTTCAATTTAAAATAGAATGTGAATACTTGAAACATTTTTCATTGCGAGTGTATTCCATTTCCAATAGTTCTTATAAAAACTGAAATAGAATTTATTTCATGTAATTTAACGCACACAATATAGCGTTTAAATAAAACAGAGAAAACTAAGTTACATTAACATACTTAGAAGAACTACGTTATCTATAAATTGAATGGGAAAAGTTTGAAGGAAAGTTGACATTATTCCAACATCTACATAGGTAGGTAGGTATATACCTTATGTTATCTTATCTAGTGGGGCCTGCAAAGGTCTTCCTCTCGCAGCAGCACATGAGGAAATAAACTTTACTCATGTGGCAGCAGCACGTCGACTCATTGGGATCTTTTGTGCAACCCCGTCTTATCACTCTGCCTCCTCAGTGAAGATAAGAGATTCATTCTTTTCCTAGCAAAAGAGTCACAGTCAAAAGTAGGTGTTGCATGGACTCAGTTTCCTATCCAAATGCCCTGAACAGTCTATTTATATACATAAAAATCAATTGCCGAGAATTTATGTTCGCGCATCACTTCAGAACGACTGCGCCTACCTATTTGGTGTGTTCGTAATTGCCAGGATAAGGTTTGCATGTAAGAAAAGGGTTTTCACGCAGACGAAGTCGCGGGCGGGCAGCTAGTGAATAATAAATTACGAGATCGCGCTCGCTGTATACACCGATACCAGATACCAATTTGGTGGAACCATTCGGTAACTGCGGTATTGGTATATCTGTGTAATGTGTATGTGTGTGTATGCGTGAGTAATCGTAGCTAACGGCGCTCGCCAAACTAATAATTGGGAAAAAAAAACTTCCGGCCTTCATTGATGTGTCTCACTCTCGATGCAATAATAATGTATAAGCAATTGCGCGTAGATTAAGCTTGGATAGTAGAACTATATTTCTAATTTGGCTGTTAAAGCTGGTGGTGGCAAAATCAGAGTATTTCTAATTTTGCTTAGTTTGTCACTGACTCTATGTGCAGAGTGGTCATCATGACTATTGGGTAAAGTGGTTCTTTGTGTTATATACAATTGATAGATTCACGACCATTATCCACAAATGGTTAGTCCATAGAGGAAAGAGGAGAGAGGCCATAGAGGAGAGAGGAGAGAGGCCATAGAGGAGAGAGGCAGAGACTACAGAGTTCCATCTGCTACGATCCTGAAACACTTCCTCCACAAAATAGTGTATTCCATAGTGTAGCTTTATACCTTCCGCATCTGATGTAACCTAATATGATTTTCCCAACATTAATCTCATTAGCAACATTTACATGGTATGATAAAAACTTATTTTAAGAACACACTTTACAAATGTTCACTTAGTCCACGGTATTTAACAATTACAATAAATAATATACTTAAGTGTTGAGTGTTGTTTCATTTTCAGGGCAGCGCATAGTTACTTTGAAATTCTCAAATATAATAAAAGCGAAATGAAAGATTACCTATGTTCACTGATAAAATATTCAAACCATTAGTAAATTGGTCAGGTTCCGATATTTTTCATTAAAACACTTCCTCTCATTTCGAAATGTCCCGTTGGTCGGTGTAACTTGAATTTTCTTAATTTTAAATATTGTAAAACTGTCAGCGTATCTATCCCTAAACATCTCTGAATTTATTGCACAACAAACTACGACTGACTAAATAGACTGAGTATTTCGGAACAGCTATAAGTCACTGTTCCCAACGAACAGGTGAGAGAGGTGACGTTTCATCACTTCGGCTATTTTCGCGCGGACTATTTAAAACCCCGATGTTTCGGGCTTAAAGTGTTTGGGGAAAACAACAAGGCAAGAGAGAGAGACGTCCTCGTGAAAAATCACTTCGCGCTTTATGATTGATCATTTCTTGAAACTTAAAACTGGCTGACGGTTGGCGGGCGGGATGTTTTGAAACGTCACTTGTTGATAAGTTGGTGCTCACGGGATGAGATATCTCGATAATTTGACGCGGCGTTTTGTTACTGCTCCCTTAAATGTGCCACCTGTATTTTTCTTTTTTTGCATACATTGAAATGCAAAATATCAGTTACATGAACGAATTATTGAAATTAAATATTTTTTGAATTCAGATGTATTTTTTTATAGTTATTAAACTAATATTATGCTTTTTGTTACAATTCATTTTCGTCTGCCTAACGCAAATGCGACTAAGTAAGCTTTAAGACGAGTACGAAAGGAAATTATTGATTTTGTAACTTAAATCAAGTATTTTTAAGATTGATTCTAATTTTGCTTTGTTTGTCACTGACTCTATGTGCTGAGTGGTCATCATAACTATTGGGTAGTTATGTGGTTCGACTGCTGCTCTTTTGATCATATCCGTTATCTGTAGCTGGCATCATTTAAATTTAACGAAAAAGATAAATTTGATAGTAGTGAATTTGATTAAATATCTCTAACTCAGAATACTCGTTAGTGTTTTAACTTTCTAATATAAATTCAATAACGATTTTAAGAATACTTAATTTATCTTAAATTACACATCGACAAGAAAAGCTATTACTGCAACGCCGGATATTTAGTACTTACCTATTTATTTGAAGAAATTTAATTTTTTCGATGTCACTAACTGATGTTTTGGCATTGTCCAGACGTTTACAAATGGTCCACAACCCACCAAAGGTAATGAAATATTGCAATTGACGTGTGTACAAATTGTTGTTTTTCTCAGTAGCATCCGCCAATGTTTAAACGTTCATTTTAATTAACTGCGATACATCATACAGGACCAACTTCGTATTAACCCAGTTCTGTCTCCTGTGTGATTTAAATGTAACAACATATTTTTATTATATTTTGTTACTATATTCAATAGCTGAGCCATGTGGTATAATGGCTCACTAATAGAAAACTACCAGCCCCCCTCTTCCTTTGGATGTCGCAAAAAGCGACTAACGGACTAAATGCTGGTATATACATACAACAGCATAGAAAGGCGATGGGCTCATCACTTATCACGCTGAGCACATGTGCAGTTGTAATAATATAAGTAATTATAATGATGATGATGAATAATAAATAAAACTAAGTTATTAGAATTTCTATTAGCACGTAATAGATTTAACGTATAGGGCTCAAAACGAAGAAATCTCTGCTCAATTCGCGCCATGTCATGACCATAACATTATATTTAATTGTTTTCAATATAAAAAGTTGTTCCCAAAAAAGGTTCATGCAAATAAAATGACAATGGCGGGGTGCTTCCTATAAATAATATCTTCCGCGTAACATAATACAATAATCGGTCGGCTCTGCAAGTATCGAATGACGACGACAAATCGCTCGTGCATAATCGTAAATACGCTTTTTTAGTCAGACCCATTCATATAGGCCTTCCGACTATATCCGGCAAGCAGCATATTGTCAGACAGACAAAACCACGCTCATTACAGCGTAACAAACGCGCGAATCGAGTTATGCTCAATTTGTCTGGCTTAAAGTCTAATTTGGAAGGGCACCGGGAGACAGGTTCGATATCTAAGGTGTGCACAATTTTAAAGGACGCTCTTTTGTGGCTGCAGTCTAGACGGTGTGGCACCGTACCGTAGTTCTTGCTTTTTTGTGTTGCCATAATGAACGACCGTGTCGATAGCTTCCGAGAATTCAAAACTTCAGACGCACTTTTTAAGGTGATCCCAGTTTTGACCATTTTGTTGATGTTACCTCCGAGTGTGAATTACGACTACTTCAAATAAATCTTATTCACGTGTTATACTAATCTTATAGTATGTAGAAGAAATAATGAGAATGACAATGTAACTAAACAGGCAGGTGGATGAACTAGATTTTCGAAAGTGTCTATTTTTCTTGCGGTTGCCCGGCGGCGTCTATCATTACTACGTAGGTAGTCGATCATTCGATGGACAGCGGCGACTCCATTCACAGATTACTACTAGATCTTCACACCTCATCGACCACAAAACGCATCCCATTCACGACAAGCGAGTAAATCAACCGGAGACTAAAGCGCCATAAACGGTTTAATTATAGCCGTACCACCAAACGGAAAACAGCTTTCTGCGGCAGCTTGAAATACCACTTTCGCACGGCCGCGTGTAGAGTTACGACTTTTTTCGTCGTCTATTTCTGTTTGCAGCCAGCAGTTTCGTAAAAGGTTGTTAACGTCTGTACAGTTTTGCGTTTTGGGTTGTTTTGTTATTATAATAAGGTTGAGTTTGGTGTGCGCGCGTCGGGTGTTTACTGCTCTTTAGTTGGGTAGGACGGTTTTATGAATGAAGTGCAGCGTTGCGAGCGGAAACAGAGCTGGCCGTAGTGGCTTTCCCGCGCGCCGGCCAGTTTCATTAATAATTAAAACGCAGCGGCCGGCGGAATTGCCCGGCCCATGGATTTCTAGTCGGCGCGCGGAGAAGGCGCGGGCGACGCAGCATCTCAACTAGTGATGGGTAATGGAAAAATTTCGTTCGGAAAAGAAAAGAAAAGAAAATATTGTTCCATTAGTTTTCAAATTTTTCAAATATTTTTCTGATATTGTTCCTAATGTTAAAAATTCACCATGGTTAGAAAAAAAAGATAATTACACTGAAATATAATCAACATTTTATTTTTTAACGATTACAAATATTTGTGCAATTGGAAATTATGAAATTTGAAGGAAATACACACGCCAGTGTAGGTATTTATTTTTGTTAAGGCTGAGGTTGAGGCACTGTCATTTCGTCCTCATTAACATGTTTTTCTTTGAAAGCATCTACAAACTTTAAAATATGACGATAAAGCAAGTTTCTCATGGACGGTGGTACATATTGTAAATCCTTCGTAAGTAAATTCGGTATCTCGTGTATTTGCAAACAATAAGTCTCATGGTAAATTTTCATCAGGCTAATCGAGTGATTATTTAAATATTATCATTATTGGACGATAATAGGTTGATGATTCGTGACTTTAAGTTACTACTCATGCCTTCTTTGTATAGTTTTATACTCATAAAAATGTAAAGCCTTTAAGTAAGGTGTGATTTTAATGATTCTTGTTAAAATTTTATAGTAAACTATATTTTTCCATTATAATTATGTCCATTTATTTATTTTTAAATTGAATAAATTTCATGATTTGAAAAGTTTCGGAAAATTACCCATCACTAATCTCAACTGAAATACTTCTACGATTATACGCAGCCTGTTTTAGCTTAACTAAAAAATAAGTATCCTAGCTAGTATTGACAAAGGAAATCTTATACGTAGATAAGTAGATTAACTTGTAGATAGAAGTAATGGATTAAGTATGTAAAGAAGTATATAAGTAAGTCATTAAAGTGAAAATAAAAATTCTGTTTTTAATGAAGCTAAGCTTGATAGTAATTACAGATACATATTCATACCTACTATATTTATTCGATCAATGTTACATTTCACCACATTTTAGGCAGAACTGTTTTTCGGTTTAGATAAAATAATTAATTACCTATACTTTATATTGACTGTGGTCGTTAACAATCTGCAACAAGCGCCTAACGATGACCCTAACTTTAGAGACTTTAGACTAACATCGAACATAATAAAGGCTGAGCTGAAATCTTACGCGCCATCTCATCAGACAACAGTAATGCTCTCGACAATTCGACATTACCATCCAGCAATCGAGCCGAGGCACCTTATTAGAAACTCGGTACAAAAAGCTCCCAAGTCGTTACCCCCAAAATAATGCTACCGTAATTTGGGTGCTCCTTTGTAATATCCATCATTATACGGTAGCCTCCAGTGACCGGCTCATCTTACCCTAGCTAGATGATGCCGCAATAATTTGTAACGGTCAAGCATACAAAATAAAAATTTGACCGCCTCATTACGCAACACGCGAGTGGACAACGCGAGGGACAGAGATGAAAGAACTTGTTTGGTCGGCGTTAGACGAGGTTAGGCTATTAGAGAGCGGGACGGCAGATAATGTCGATACAAAGTGAAAGAGACAGATACGGTAGCTAGATAGCGGCGTCCGGCGAGCACTTCCTGCGCTTGCACCGAGACTTGTATTTATCGACGATTATCGGAAAGCTATGAATGGAACGGGCGTCGGAGATAGACTTTAATTTTAATTAAAATGAATTGCTAAAATTTGTACTTATTCGAATTTCGTATTTGTATAGTGCGTCCTTTGGAAGACACACGTAAAGCCGACCAACGGGTCCCTGTTGTAGTCGTTGGATGGATGGCAGTCGTTAAAACCTACCAACCCGCATTGGATATCTGCATTGTTGGATAATAGCCATGTGTGGGAAGACCTGTGCCCAGCAGTGGGACGTATATAGGCTGATGATTATGATGATGGTAAAATTAGCGTCTAAGTATTTTACTGGTTCGCCACGAAATGTCTTGGTGAGTGGCAAGCGCTCGCTCTGAAATACGGAGGTTCTGTTCAATTCCCAAGTCAGCCACAATTCCAAAGTGTTTCGGATTTTTAGACTCATAGTCATAGCCCGGGTTTTATTGCCAATTGTTTTTATTTTTAGACACTTTTTTGGGATGGTGGAAAACCCGCTTTATATGGAGGCTGACACAGACCGAATATAACGCGCGCAAAGCCGCGACCGGAAGCTAGTAAAGAATAAAATTAGGGAGTTAAGTATCTGCCACTTGATAACGGTACACACATCCGCCAGCTCATCTAGGAAAGCGTGTTTTAATAAACAAACATGACATCGAACATTTAGACTAATTGTAATTATTGTTGAAGCGCTGCTGTCACGCACCCTCCTAATGTGATTAAGGCAATCGTGACTAAACACTATGTCTCGGGAGGACGCATCTTAAAATAGCGCTTCCTGATTGTAGAACGCCTAATTAAAGTTCTTGATTGAGAGCTAGACTTCTTTTAGCTGCGTGATTCAGTTTTTCCAAGATTATACGTCAACAGGACATTGCACGGACAGCATATCCAGTTAATAGTTAACGAGAATTTATGCAGTTCTTATTGCTGCAATTTAAACTTTAGGCTTATATTTTTGTCATAATTAAGCAAAATACGTGTGTCAGGAATGTCAGGAATGTTAGCTAGGGTTGCCACTCGTACTCTTAAATAGAGTATTGTCCTCTTTTTCATGTAAGCTTACTTTATAATCTACGACTCCAATAAAGTACGCTAATATACTCTTTTACGTAAAACTGATTGTTACTGGCACGTTACCGGTGAGTAACGTGCCAGTACTACGTTACTATGAGATTAAATAAACGTGTATCCACAGCCACAAATTTTTGATTTGCAATGACTGTAAATATCTTCAAAAAAGATAAATATTTGTTAATACTCTTTTTATGCTATGCAGGTATGTACTTTATTTTTGTTCTAACAAAATGAATAAATACTTTATTCGTCCTAAAAGAAGGTGGCCCCCCTAATCGTAGCAAATGAAAAGCGGTGGTCTCTGCCTACGGGAAAACCGCCATTGATCGAGACGAATGTTTAAGGAAGGCCTTTGTAGTGCAACGAAATAGGCAGTACAAAAAATGAGAAATAATACGGAAGTATTACAGTACAGCATAATAATTTCATTAATCATTACAGCACTCATTATCTACGACTGTTGGAGCAGACACATATTCCTATTGCGTATGATCTCGTGTTTCCCTGATTGAACGGTTGATTTTGTTCAGTCCGTACCCGCTTCCTACGCCTACGGGTCGACTAATTGGCTCTTCTCTTTTTGTTTGCCCGGCCACCCGGCCAACTTGATTATGACAATCAGTGGCTGCCCTCTGGCCCGGACACGCCGCCCCTGCGTCTGTTAGGGCAGGGCAGCCCTCCTATAAATAGTTTGGACGACGCATCTTAAAGGTCGTTTAGTCATCTTAGAAGTCTCGGAAGAGACATTGGTCATTTTCTTACAAGGGGCTTTTAGGAGAGACATTTGTAATTGGCTAAGAAGTCTGAAATGTTTTAAGTTGTTTTTTTTTTATAAATAATTCTAATTATTTATGTTGAAACTGAAAATAGAAATTGAAAAAAGATGATTTGTCTGTAATGGTTTGGGTGTGGGACCCAATCCCACAGGAAATTGGATAGAAGGGATGTCCGTCGGATTGCATATATAAGTTCGTCTGTTTCTGGTCGTAAATTGATTTGAGACAAGATATAGAAGGAGACAAGTCAATTTTTACTACTGATATTTGTTATGGTGGGAATTTTAGGAGATAATCAAAAAATATCGAAATGAAGACATATGAACTAGGTATATATTGATGACATAGAAATGAGGTTTATCGAATTGGTTCCATACGATAAAATTGACAAACATAGAAATTGCTGTTTGACTTTGCGTAAGACATGGCTAGATACAACTGAATATGAGTAAATGAAGCTTTAAAAAGTTCTGAGAGCTACGAATAGGAACTTTTACGTATGAACTGTGAAAATGGAAGTTATACGTAATTCTGATATATAAATTTTGTAATACTACATAACGAATAGCGCAGTGTTACGTGTCAAGTTGTACAAGTCAGGATATTGCAGCAAGCTCCAAGGCACCTGGCGCATGTATACGTCCGTCAACTGGCCGCGGAGATTTCTCTTTCTACGGTGTCTGTTCTGTCGTTGTAACAACTTTACTGAGAGACCTCTCTGAAGAACTACTCGTACTAGAGTCTTTTAAGTAACATTAAATCAAAAGGATTTATAAAAGCTGAGGTTTAATACAAATTCAAAAGACAAAGACTATTTCGCTCGAAATACGGTACATAAATGGTCCTAATAAGAACATACCAAATTGATTTCGAAATTATTGTAGGTAGATAATGTTAGTAGGTTTGTGTTCCGACAGTACTATTAAATAATCAAACTAGCTAAGCATTGCACTCGCTAATTAACAAAAATACTAACGTAGCGCGACCAGGCCATTTGATTCCGGGTAAACGCCGCTTCCATTTTTGGCTATTTCATCATTTACCATTGGATGGTAATAAAGGCCAACCTCTTTCCCGTTGTGTAAAAAAAGAAAAACAGGAAAATGTTGACAAAATTCTTTCGAAAGTCAACTTGTAATGTTAATGCCGCACTGTGTGTATGTCCAGGTAGCGCGTTGTTCAATCATCAGAACGTTTGCGCAAACATTTGTCTGACAAAACCAACACCACTCGCTACCAAAACCGATTACCCAAACAGAGCTAGGATCCACGTAGCGTATAGCAGAATGCTTCTCCACATCTACTCAATTAAATGGTTCGTTTCATTCATGCTTAATTATTATAACGGTGTGCACCCACAAACTAGTCCTACGACAAATACGAATAGAGCCGAGTGTGGTGCGATGCGACAACCTGTCATACAACATTGTCGTTTCGAGAGCCTCATTCATGAATGAACGCACAGATCGAGCGACTTCCGGCTAACTGTTGAGATAGTACGACACTCTTCCTGGTTCCTGCTATGGTATCTTTAATTACAGTGCCAGTGTAAACAGAACCATTTTTGTTACGGACTCCCTATAAAACTGTATCGTATCGCTGCGGCTATAAAGTTCATGTTTTATAACCCGTTCGATCGATCGCAGATCATCGCTGCTTCGTCGAGATCGCTCGAAATATGAATAAAGATATTCTTAAAGTGACCAAGTGGCGTCGTCGGCTGCTGTATTATGTATCTTAGCGATACGCGTTAGGTGCGCGTTTGGATTGGATTATCGTGAGGTGAGCTGCTCGCATCCTGCGCTGCGTGTTTTTTTTCCTGCCTCCTTCCCGGCGTTTCACCGTTACGCAATATATCGTAAATAATTAGCGGAAGGCGAGATTCCCGTGTCTTATGGAGATGTTGAGTTTCTGGTTTTTTCGCCGGCGTTTCCTGTCGTCCGGCCTAGTACCTGCTCTTTATATGTCCAACGGTAAACAGTTCTATCAGCATGGCTGTTGTCGTGCCTACTTAGAAAGCAGTTAGAAATTAGGTGTAACTGATGTTTAGCTTATTCGTTGATAGGTTTTTGTTTAATTATTAGCGGCCCGCCTCGCCCGCGACTTCGTCTGCATGAACACCCCGTAACATATAATCACGACTATTATCCCCGAAGGGTTAGCAGAGACTAGGCAATGAGGACAGCAAAAGCTTCCTCTACCATAGTCCTCTTTTCACCAAATAGCGACTGCACATGTGCTCAGCGTGACAGGTGGTGAGCCCATCGCCGCTCTATGCTGTTGGATGTATGTGCAGTTTTTAGTCCGTTAGTCGCCTTTTACGACACCCAAGCGAAGAGGGGGGTGGTTGTATTATTTCACTGCTACCCGACACGGTAGCCCCGTGACCCGTGAAAATGTCAATTTTTTTTTTCATGTACACCTTGTCTTGCTTTACAAACACAACACAAAAATAATCAGTCAAATCGATCGAGCCCTTCCCTCGAGTTTTGAGCTTAGCAATACATTTGGCGCAATGTACCCCGAAACACTCAACATAAAAACACTGAAAATTTATCATCTTTTCAAATAATAATTTTAATTGTAGTGACTGACTTAATTATTGAGCTAGATAGCCAGGCGGACTTAGAATAAACCATCCAAACTGTGCATAATTCCGGTTCGTAACGAACTCGGGAACTCAGGATCTTACCATTAGATAATAGGGAATTTTAATTTTTCCTGCATCCAACTTCTTCTGGTGACGTAGTGATTCGCGTTCATAAAAGCTCAAGTATCCTGTACTATATTTTTCATAGAAATGGGTAAAAGCCTCTCTTTGTTTATGCCATGCCAAAGTGAGGCTTATGCCCAGCAGTGGGTTGATGAAGTCTGAATTGAAGATGATGATGACAGAAATGAATATAATTTTGTGGTAACCGAATTTAACGACTTGTTCTTGCTGGTTTTCGAATCACGGTAATTTATTACCTAGTGTTATGTAAATAAGGCTACCACGGTGGACGCATTGCAAAACGAGCCACAGCTATACTGACGTCCATACACTAAAATGTCGTTAACCGACCTGAAGTCGATTTTGACTTTTTGACATCATTGAACTCAGAATAAAATGCGCCATCGAACTGTCTGACTGACTCATTTTTATCTATCTTTTCAATTACCTAGGATATCGATATCTACACGAAAAACGCCGTTAAACATTTTCTTTTTAAATAATAAAATGCTTTTAAATAAGAAAATGCTTTAACGTCGTTAATTTCTTTTTCATAGCTCTCTTCTTTCAAATCACAAAGTTAATTAAATTAACACTAATAATCCCATGACTTAAATGGCGTTGATTAAAAATAGTAGTAGCTAAACATCATGTAACGTTTTTTTTTTAAATAAATGGCGATTATCTCGACATGTCACTTTTGCAGTTAACGGCATTTTAGTGTATGGACGGCAGTATAGCTGTGCCGTACTTACAGTCGTAAAATGAGAAAAGTAAAAAAAACCGGTAGCAATCTTTACGACATGTTTCATTAGATGCTGACGGTCCACTTTATTGATTTTATGGGCTGTTACCTCAATGGCTGTGCATCACAAAAAACATAACGTCTATAAAAATACAAAGTAATGCGGCGAGCGGGGGCTTGTTCTCGCAAAAACGCTAAGCCAATTTGCTTTAAGGCTCTGTCGAACAGAACGCGTTTGAAGGTATGAAACGGAGCGGTTGCTGGCGTTTACTAAGATTTTTCAGAACTCGCTTAGTTCTGTGTTTAACCCTGCAACCGGCATTGGGCCAATTGGGCTAGCGTGGTGGGTTATAGACTAATCTTCTTGTGCGTTATGTTCATGTGGGAAGGTCTTTGCCCATCAGTGGGACGTTTATAGGTCGACAATGATGTGTTCAGGATTTTTAAAAGATAATCTAGTGGCTGTATTATTAACCAGTGTTATATTGTACAACAGTCTGTGTAATTGTGAGTTATGTTAGGTAATAGACAAATGCAACATAGTGTTAGTTTTTTTTATTGGTGAACTGATATCGAGGTGTTACGAAAGTAGAAAAGAGAAAGAGACGGGACACCATAAAGTAAAAAATCATATCATCAAGTCATCGCTACAAATGACTAGCTTTGGCGACGATTACAAAAATATTGCCTTAATAAAAAAGCTAAAACGCGAGTTGGCCTGCTCCTGAAAATCGAAAGCGGGCTGTGCGGTGCAGCCTTAAGCTCGGATTCCTTCCTATAGACGGCGGAGCATTACTGCGTTTATTGCTGCTCCCGGCCGATCTGTTCACGTCTCCGCTTTTTGCCGCTCAAACTAATTGCGCATATAACTTTTACTGAATTACGCAATCCAGCTCCCCGTACCTCTTTAAACGGTGCAATCGACATTTCTCAAATTATATGTATCCATTCGATTATTTTAAACATGCCACAATGCGCGGTGTTTAAACAAACGGTCGTCGCTTTGAGCTTTCTCTCATCTCGTTCATTATCCAAGTTTATCACTAGAAAACACGAAGTAAAATTCGGTCAATCGGACTAATCTATTCAGTAGACAGAGAAACCGCACCTACACACAGGTTTATCACAAATGAGCGTTTTTACACATGGCACTGATGGGTGAGACGATAACCGACCGCGGGCACCGTCACCAGCCAACAATGAGCTTTGTGGTTTGGTACTCTAGTTTGGGCAGTAACGCGGGAAGTACGCACTCCACGGCATTGTGGATGGAACAAAGACCAAGTTATAACGGTTAGTTAGCGTGTTCTCACGATGGCGCTTGCGACGACCGACAAAATCATTTATGTTGCAACTGGCCGGGGACCGGTCGGCCGCGATTCTGACCTCTATTAGATTTCGATTAGAAAAAAGAACTACAAATCACACATCGCCGTTCCACCTCTCCATTTGAAGCAGTACGCTGCTGCTGCCATTAATCATTCTATAAGGTCGACAACCCGATTGTTACACAGCATTTTATGGTTTTAATTATCGTGGATACAGTTCGGCTAATCTCAATAATTATGCTAAAGGATAAAGAAATTACCGAGCAATTTGTCAGCGGCTCCGCAGGATTCCCAACTAATGAACTCGGTTTGTCATCTTTGAAAATTATGTAGCCGACTTAGGCCATTAGCATTCTCATACCGTGCGAACAGGTATTTTATCGTTCTTTCATAATTAATTTGTAGATCCATATGTATTGTGCTGCGGTCGGCGAAATCGGTTCTCGAAACTCATTAGCATATTTTCTTAAATTACGAGATTATTGGGACTACGTAATATTAGCTTTATGGGACATTGAACTAAATATCAACAAAAGTTTTTTAACTCTCGTCTGAAATTTATCGATTATTTTCTTTTCTTTTTAAATATGTACTTTTAACCCTAAAAATAGTCTTCATGTTACCCCTTCAAGAAAGCTAGTGTATACTTAATGTAACTTTGGTTCGCGTCAGAGTGGTCTACGATGCTTTGGAAATTGAACCACCATTTCTCACATTCAACCCAAGCATCAATCCGTTCGACAACTTAAATCTTTAATTATGTCATTACTTTCAAACGTCGTCAACGATTATTCTTTTGTTTATGGTTATGAGAGCAACGCTAACGAACACGCTACAATATAATCCGTGCTCATTACGTAATTTCGTTTCGTCTACCATAGCAGTTGGTGATGGCTGCGAAGGGCTGAGCTGATCGATATCCGATTTCATACGTGTCACCGCATCGGCGGCGATGCTATCTACCGAGATGGTATCGTGAGGTGAGCGCGCACAAACAGCGGCTATCTCCAGATCTTCACTACTTAGCCGCAACTAAAATACGTACTGTCCAAATTAAGATGCTTCAAGAAATACGAGTGACTGCCACGCTACGTATTCTTTAATTAAGACGCTTGAGACTTTATGTTAATAGGACGATGCAAGTCACATATTTTCCGAGCTTTTTATTGACGGTGGCTATAAGTTAAATCGCTATCAACGAGATAATAACTAATGCGCACTTTTATCGCTGTTTAAAAAGTATAATGTCGCGGGGATATGACGAGGAGGCGAGGGTGTTACAATTTTGGAAGCAGATTGGAACTAACTAGAGAGCTGGAGATTGAAATGTCAGATTATTAGAGAAGTGCTCTAATGAAACTGCTGTTGCATTAAGTTATTTGGATTTAAGTATCCGCCGATAGGGAAATATTCATGTAAATGAGTCTGTATGGTGGTGATTATTTTCTGTGAAGACTGTTTTAATTTCCCACGTGGTGTTAGGTTGTTTTTCGGTGGGTTTATAGTGTAATTATTTAGTTCAACGCGCCCTTAACAGTCCACTGCTTTTAGTAATACCCCCATTTTTATTTGTAAAACGCAACATTAGTAATATACACGTCTCATTTTCCTTTACAGGTGATTAGCGAAAGGACAGATAACCTAACCTTTTTGTTGTCAAATACCACCCCGAATAGTCAGACCTCAGACCGCAATTGTACAACAAATTGTTTGCTATTGTTGTAAATGGTTAACGAGTCTTTTGTCTTATTTTTACCTGCTTTAAGATAACATTGAGGCTCTTTGCCGAACGACTACGAATGAAAACATTGCGAAGGCTGCGCGCTGAGTCATGGGTTTGCTCAAGCGTCTTTTGTTTGGTGATGAGACATTGAAATCATTATCTTGGGCATAATCGCCTATTTGAGATTGTCTTTTATGTTTTACTTTAAACGAATAGTTGTGTTTTATACAGTCTGTAATTTTTGTTACCAATTGTGACAGCTAGAACTAGTATTTTATTGGAATATTAGGAAAAGTTAATTGTTGATTTTAATACTGTAGAGCTTTCTTTTCTCAATGTTATCAATTTGTAAAGAACTCTGTAGTGGAATACTACAGACGTAACAGCTACCTACATATCCAAAATTGAGCAAAGAGATCTTTTTTCTGGGATAAAAAAGGTGCTTTTAGTAAAACAAAAACACGTCGAATTGTTGTTGACGTTATTGAAGTAAAATGACTTGTCTTCTACTTTATAACAATCAATTGCTGTTCGTTAGTCTAGAGAAGGTACCTATACCCAAAATAAAATAAAAAAATTTTTTTGTTTTGTTTCTTTTATTTGAAACAGGGGTCGTTTAAAAAGATGAGGGTTAATAAATTATTTTGATGTTTGTCTTTATTTTTCTTTGTCTCAACATTAATCTTTTTTTTCCTTTTTGAGTTGTCATTATGATTTGGACAGGACAGCGTCGGTCGGGTCTACTAGTTTACAATAAAAGTTAAGACTTCAACAAAACACGTTAACGTTGTTAAAAATCCACTCTAACTTGTCTTATTTGTTAGTTTCGTTGTCGGAGTTAAGTTTACCCGCGCTAACATCAAGGCACGGTTCATTCATAGAGTTGGAACTAAACAAACAGCCCCACCCGTTCTGCATTTCACGGAGCGTGTCATTCACGAGTCGACGTTTAATGAACCGAACTGTATGTCTGATCCCTGAAGATTTGCATCTTACCACCTAAGTGTTAAGAGCCAAATTCCCATATCACCCCATTTGTATATACTCACAATGTCGTAATCTATAAGTCATACATCACTCGAATTACTGGTACGTATTGCTAAATGCGTTATATATGACGTCCTCTTATAAGTCCTGCTGGCTACTGTTGAAATAGTTCTTGTATTAATCAGTGTACACTTTAAAAGGTTCTGCAATTGTCTTTATGAGTTTGTTGCGAAATGTTAAATAAAGTTGAATTGAGAACCTTTATTTTTGAAGTAGGTTTAACTAATCTATAGTAAAAGGGATCTAAGTAAAAAGAAATGATAGTTTTTGACCGATGGTGTCATTTGATGTCTTAGAGAAGTCGTCTAATCAAACCCAATGATGTCAGCGTGGTAGGTTATGGTCCAGGCTCCCAATAAAAGACCTAAAAATAATAAAAAAGGTTCCAAGCAAACACTGCTAAGAAGTTTTGTTTATGGTCTGCACTCATTATTTTGTTTTTCTATTAGTTTTATCACAATTCTAACAAAAGAAAATGTCAGAGCTTTCGTTTTACAAAACAGTCAGGAGAGCTTCGCCAGCGCCTTTGATGCCAGCTTAAACCGTCTGAACGAGCGAAAAGGTCAAAAAGTTGAAAGTTGTCCTACGCAGACACACGGAGGAGGCGCAATTTAAATAGTTTATGTAAAACATACAGACAAAGGTGTCCGCGCCTCGCTGAGCTCTGTTGACATTATTGAAAGCCAGCTCACAGGGACCGATCGGCCACGCTTACTTACAACGTGTTTATTTCGAAAAGTCAATTCTGTTTCGAACATTTTCTTTGACAAACCAAACATATTACTATCTTGCAAACGTATTTATAATGATAAATATGTGGCTATCTTAAAATTTGCCTATCTGTAACGGAATAACTTATAGATTACAATAAATCAGACCCTGTGTGCTATTCGATAGGTTCTAATTAACCAATTTTTTACATAAAATTATCATAGCTTTATACAAGCTCTGTGTGCACAAAGTTAGTTTTTGTCAGGATGTTCGGTACGATTGCGTCGATCGATTTATAGCCGACATAAAAGAGATGCTGCGAGATCTTTTATCTTAACATTTATCGGTTGTTAATTACATAGATGAATTTCGGGCTACCAAATCGGGAGGCCAATCTAAATCGCGGTATTAACAATTATTTTTCTCTCACACACCGAACCGACAGACGTGTTGTCAACAAAAATACGCGAAACGTGATATCCATTAATTGAATCAATTTCACGGGGACCTGTCCGATAAATGTGGTGTCGTCCGGTTTACCTTGAGCTTTGGCGGCGTGGTGCTTTATGGGGGATGGCGGTTCAGGTTAGGCTGGGCGGCGCAGGGCGGCGCGGCCACGATCGAGCGATATGAGCGTCGGCGCGACATCGCGAGGCTTCCGTTCCCGCGAGCGACGCCGTGGGAACCGCTTTATTTTCGTATTTAAATTCGACCCTCATTAAACTGGTTTGCTTCAAAATTCGCTGCCTCCTTTCGACGCCTTTTACTCAAACTTTTTATGGTTCCGTTCGACATTTTACTGTTTGTGATCTTTTTGTATGTGAGTCTAGACTGCGCGCGCACAATGACGCTCGCTCGGATCGCAGAGAATAGGAGCGATTCCTTTCAATGCACAATATTATTCAGACACTAAAATATATATGTGCCACTGTTTTTTCTTTTTGTTTGCATTGTTCGTCCTAAATTATATTAAAATTTGCACTATTGGTCCGTATCAGTCAACTAAGACCATTTTGAAATTACACATTTACGTTTTTGGAACTAAGTTTAACTAAAAGATTATTCCCAGTTTGTCTGCATAACTTGTTGAGTATACAATTTATTTGCACACTAAACCAACTTTAATAAAATAATGGAACCCTAACGGATTGTTTTTTGAATAATATGTTAGTGTTAATAACTGAATATTTATTTTTCATTATTTTACATAAATTATTGGGCAATTTATTGATTTTTAATCCACCTCATATTTCCCATGAAAAATAAGAACTTTGTCCATAGTTTTATCCATAAAACTTGATGTTAATTAAATTTTGTGTAAGTACAGTTCCTATCAAAACATATTGTATAGCTCTTTTTATTTTATCATATTAATCAGTATTATTTAAAATAATATTAAGCTTCGCTTGTGAGCTCTTTTGTCCTAGATTAACCTGCTTCGCGACATTGACCTAGAAGTATAGACAAGAACGTTCATACAAACCATTTGTTCAAAAGACAACCTTGTGTATATCAAGATGGCGTGCCAAATAGATTGTCAATAACAATAATTGAAAAAATATCTTTTCTATTATAATAATCTTACTAATATTATAAACGCGAAAGTTTGTAAGTATGGATGGATGTTTGTTACTCTTTCACGTAAAAACTACTGAATGGATTTGGATGAAATTAAGCATATAGATAGTTTATAACCTGGATTAACAGATAGGATTTTATCCCGATATTCCCACAGGAACGGGAACCACGCGGGTGAAACCGCGAGCGGCCGCTAGTACGATATAACTACATAATAATGACTTGAATAACAATTAATTTTACTTACTTGACAACTGAATTGTAGTAAACGTCTAGGTGTACACTTTAAAAAGAAATAAAGAATTATTTTCGCCGCTCCGCACGCGCGAATGTCAAAGCCACACTAAAGCTAGGTGCCGAGTCGACTCCGCAGATGAGTGGAACATAGTGCGTGTTCGGAAGGGCCTATCTAGTGTAACGTATATATCGCTGCTTCGCGACGAGACGTGCATAGGCTTCGATAACCACTTACCATCAGGTCAGGGAGCTAAGCCTCACACTGCACGGGACGATTATGATATCAAACAATTTTGTTATCGCTCAGAAACTCGCAAACGCAGAAACTCGCAAAAGTATAATTATAGTTAGCTGGCTTAGTTTAGGTTAGTATAAGTCAGCTGTTGCTACGATTTTTACAACAAAGTTATATGTTTCCGTATCTTTTTAATTAGCTGTTTTGTGTAAGTTTAAGTTTCTAATAGTTATGTGTATTATACCTACGTATCAACGTAGATTTAGCCTTAATGATATAAATATAAAAAATATATGTATTTATAATTTAATTAAATAAGATATATTTTTCTTTTTTTATATTTTTAACATAACACAAGGAAGTCTCGAAGGCGCTTAGAAAGTAGGCCTACTGGTCGGCCCTTCATTATTCAAAGAGGAGTAAGGTCTGGCCTTAGACCAACACCAACTGTGAGGAGCAATTAAATATTCCGTAGAGACAATGTTCCGAGTTAATGTTAATTTAATTTGGACGATATAAATTAATGGTCGGAACCCGTTCTCGATCGGTGGCTGGGGAAACGAATTGGTGAACCATTATATTTAATTAATCCAGTACGATTTATGTAGATACGGTCGCGTGTAATTTTTCTCATAATAACATCAAGGTAATTTTAAGTACCGAATTATTCAACTTTTGAGTTATGGTTATAGTTTCTTGGGTAATTGTTAATTAAGTTAAACTTCACAAATAGATATTAGATGCTGGCTTAACTCGCGCGGCTGATGGTGTAAATATTTTATGGATGTTACCATGGTGTGTTTCATAAGAAGCTGCTGTATGTGGCGGAATTTTTATTAGAAAACGTACGTATTGCATAAGTGAATTTTGTAACATAAATGTTAGCAATAATGGTAATAATCATCTTACAATTCTTGACGACATTTCCAATGGTGCACAGTGACTATCACTTCAATTAAAACCTACCTAGTTTCTTGCCGCATGCCGCTCAGAAACTCAGCTACGCTGTAGGAGCCTACAGCTTTTCTTATAAAATACTTTCCTTAATATTACAAACAAAGGCTTTTAACTTAAATATTATGTATAAATATTTCGTAGAAAACTTCTACGTTATCATGTTAGAGTTAAATCAATTAACGTTAACGAAGCGTTACATATAAAAGACATAAACGCATTTCTTATTTATTTTACATTATTGTATTATTTTCTTCAAATTTTTATACTTCTCATAGAACAAACTTTTAATACGTGTTTATCTTAAATGTTACGTAGACCTAAACATAGATTGCTTTTTGTAATTACCTTTGATAATTAAATTTGCAGTAATGAACATAATGACTCTATACCATTGAACACGTGAATGTAAGTCATTACGATAATTTATCCAGGAATAGTCATTTCCCCACGGTGTTACCTTACACCGGATAGCGGGTAACCCTGATCGTTACCTAGAGCCTTTAAAGTTAACAGCTACAAAGCAAAACCAACCTTAAAACCCACACGCAACACTCATTTTTCTTCTGTAACTGAAAAACCGTGACATTCGAGTCCTTTGCCTTAAAAAAAGCTGCAGATAACTCGTAACATTTTGAACTGTATCTGTCTAGGTTTAAGGTAGACTATTCTAATGTAGTCCAAAGGATCGGATACCGGAAGGACGTACAATGTAGTAGAGGCTACCTGTAGATAATATTCATTGTGGAGTCTACAATAGGTTTAGCTGAAAGCATTCCTCCGATGAGTAAGTAACACGATGTCACTAAGTAATACTTCATGAGCAAATATCATCTTAACCAGGGCTGACAGAATGATATTGAGATTTAGGATGAGTGCAAGGAGTCTTACTTCTTTAACAGACAGTGGGAAGTATATTTCCATTACATTTTAAATTTTATGTTTTTGAGAGATAACCAAACGATTATGAATATGTTATTTTGAAAAGACTAGCATTATACATTAAATTTAAATAATTTTATACGTACACATTTAGACGGGGATTAACGCTAACTATCTTATTACTTATTAGGCCTACTACGCATACCTTTAAGAGGCGCAAATCACTGGATTGAGTTTAATCGAACGCAAGTCCTCTCCACAGATCGCCACATTTATTCAAGAGTAGTGCGTAAAACAATTGAAATCAAAAAGCATCCCAATAATTTCAATCGGGTAGACGGTCACAAACTATTTACAGCGTGAAATGCAGTATTTGCAAAAACGCAACTTCGTTTTACTTCGCAAGCGACTAACCACCAGAATAAGGCCTGTGTACGTATTGCAGCCCGAAACGTCGCGCGTCGGGCTGGTATAAAAAGGTATGCGTAGTACGCCTTTCATAAGTAATAAGTAGTTAGCGATAATCCCCGTCTAAATGTGTATTTGTTATAGAACGCGAAAATTTAAAAGTGTATAATTTTATACGTTTCAAAAGGTTCAAAACTCTTTTTTGTGTCAAATGTCACGCCAGGATAACCCGAAGCTCTGCCAAGATGGTTACTTGACATTGACAGTATTATAACAGTACTGCTTTACCGTTACGTTTGATATGTGGTTCACTGTACACTCAAGTCCAACATAATTTTAAGATTAACAAAGTGACTTTCAATGTTCTTAACCATTTAGATGAAAAAAGTATAATATATGTCCGCAAACAAAATATAAATAATAAATGAGTTTGGAAAAGAAAAACCAGTACCTAAAGAATGGCGAATAAATTTTATTTTGATTTAATATAAAAAACCGAATAATAAAAAAAAAACTAAAAACTTCGCTTCTGATCGTGTGAGGAGCGCCGCTATTATCACAACACGATCTTAATTAATTATCGGCAAAGACGAACGGGGCTTTAAAAGCATCGGCGGTCTTCCCGCGTCAAACACAACACTTACACGCGTTTAAACAGCGATACTTTTGAGTTAAGAGTCCACTCAATTTTTATATTTATATCTGCCATTTTTCATGCGCAACGATCAAGCGGCATCGCAAACGCAAACCATTCATAAATTACAGATGCACACACTTACCTTTTGATTTTTACGTTACGTATGCGCTGCGAAGCGTGTGTGTGTATGAGGGTTAGTGTGTCTGTGTGTGCTTCCTCTAGTTCTCTCGTGTTTGCATGTATGTGTATGAGAGGTCAGCGGGGGGAGGGCGGAGTGACTTCCCGCGTAGCACCTGGCGTTCGGAGATCGGAGGTTTTCGACAGGCCCGCTCCCATCGGTTTGTGGCAACTGGCAAGATGCACTGTTCTTAATGTTCTGATTTGCATTTTGTTTGTGTTTCTTCTTTCGTGCTCACTTATTCACTTGTTGATGTCATTCGAGAGGTGGACTACGCTCTTTTATTGCTTATTGAAATACTTTGTACCTAATTGGGAAGGTAAAAGCTGCTTTGCGTGCCGTATATAATTAGACTGTTTTACACAGCAACGGGTAAGTTTATCTCACCTGATAGTTAGTGACGATAAAGTATCCTCAGCCATTGTGGAACCTGGCTGTCATATCGCTAATTGACGAAAAATAACAATTTATAATGCTATGCTAATGTTAATGCAATAGACAGGAAATAGTGGTAACTAACCAAGGCGGACTAAACTAGTCTTACTACTAACCTTGACGAGTGCCAGAATATGTACTCTCCACTGAGAACCGAACCTGAGACCTGAGTATGAGGTCGATGCTAATCAACTATGCCACTGACGTCTTAAAAATATTGACAGAATTGTTTAGTTTAGTTTTTAACTTGCTCATGGCCATTTGCGATAGAGACAAAAATACATAGGTACTCGTATATTCTAAGAAAAATCGATATGTACAGACAACAGCAGAACAACCTACCACTAAATGTCAAATTTCGTATACATTTTGAACTTTGTAACAAGGGTTTTAAGAATCAATATGGATTGGAGACATTTGATAGATTTAGATTGGTTGATCTGCTGGTGTGTGCATGAACTCAAGTGTAAAAGCCATAAACGTCATAACCTAACACAGAATCATAGTTTACGACGCGCAACACGTATTTCAGCACACATTGTTACACCGAAACGGCTATTGTTTGTTTTAAAGCGAAATATATATTTGTGTAAGCAATTTGTCATTGCGACTTATGAACGGAGCAAGAGAACCTTGCTTAAGCATATACTTATTTTGTGAGTTTCTTAAATACCTCTAACTTAATCATCAGTATATAAACTTCCCACTGCTGGGCACAAGCTTCCCACATGGACAATGGCCACCACTCTGGCCCAATGCGACTTGGTGGGTTTCATAATAACTTATCCATTCTATCTTCTTTTTTTAACTTTAAAGGGTAAGCGCTTGGCCTTCATCGGCTTCATCTCACCTGATGGTAAGTGACGATAAGGCCGAAGGTAAAAGCGCGCTTCACCCGGAATCCTCAACCACTGAGGAACTGGCTATCTTATCTCAAACTGTCGGAACACTACAATGCTTTAAATATCGTTGTTATGGCGACAGACTTAGATAAGATGGTGGTAGCTAGCCAGGCGGACTTAACAGCCCTACCACCAACCAAACCGAACACACAAAGATGAAACTCCCGCTGGGAATCGAACCCGGGACTTCTGGGTCTGAGACCGGTGGCATAGCCACTAGACCACAGAGGCGATTTAATTTTATTTAATTATCTCTTCGCTTGGGTGTCGTAAAAGGCGACTTTACGAACCATCAAAGACTGCACATACATCCAACGGTATAGAGCGGCGATGGGCTCACCATCTGTCATGCTGAGCACATATGCAGTTGTTGTTTGGTGAAACGCGGACTGTGGCAGTCCACTACTTTTGCGGTCTTCTTTACCTATAGTCTCTGACTAACCCTTCGGGGATAACAGCGGTGACTGGTTACGATTTCGCCCATGGACATGAAATCGCCCGCATTTTTCTGAATATTCATGAAAAATTATCGAAAATAAAGATGCTTCTAAAAATATAATGAAAATAATTAAAGATAAAGATAACCCCTCTCAAACCCCAAGCGGTCGCATGAGACCGCACCTACAAAGACACACTTGACTTTGTACCGTGTTTTTATAGACTTACAGACTACTTTAGTATGAACAAGGAGGTGGATTATTTCGGTTCTGTGGTACAATTTGTGCATCGTGATTGCAAAATATTGCATAATCTATGCTCGATTCTGTCAAATTCGACGTTAACAGTTGCGCCAATATCTGTGTCTAAAAACTTCCACGAGTGAGTGGTCAAAGGTTAATTTTCGATAATTTTTTTGAATATTCAGAAAAATGCGGGCGTCCACATGCACTTGGGCGACATTGTATATGTTTGTAGGTATGTATTAACCCAGAGAGCCTAAAGATCCTCAGTAGGAAATACATGATTTTTATGACTGACCTTTGTGTCCGTTCAAGTTCTAGTATGTATATAGTCAAAGGTATTAACCATAGGTACCCTAAAACGTGAGGCTTCGAGGCGCCTGACAATACCACATCCTGTTTGTCGCAAAAGCATTTGTTGCGTCTGTATTTGTTTTAACGAAACTTTTGAAAGCAAGTCGCGTTGTTGACCAATAACCGGAGACAATGAATGCCCAACGATTCCGTAATGTGGCCAAACATTGACGACATTTTTTTTGTATTTTTTGGTAAAGTAAACTTTTGGAAATCGAAAGTATCGACGAACTGTCTGTGTACTTGCTATTTGTAAGAGTGTGAACTAAGATTTCTTTTTGTAGGTGTACCACGTACATTTACAGACAGGTTTTTGTTCTACTACTTAGAAGAATACAATTCAATAAAAAATATATGAAAAGCGATTGCTATCATCTAAAAATTTGTCGTATAATCTTTGTTCTTTGTTGTTTTGAAGATAAAACGCATATCCCACACAGCTTGTGATATGCGTTTTATAATCTAACATCATCCCACTGTTGAGCAAAGATCTCCAAAACAAAAAACCTAACATTAGTTATGATTTGAAGTTTAGACTCAACTCAATTATTAAACATTCTTAATAATTGAACAATGCCTTTCAAATTAATTGAATCTTCTTTTTTGTATTTTTATATTATAGCTGTATTTTGAAGAGTATCAGATTTTGTGTAAGACTACATAATTAAAATAAAACATTTTAATAACATTAAGTAGAGAAACTAACAATCTATGGACTCCTTGGTCTAAAAACAAAAGTTTTTTTTTGTTATTTTAGTTCTAAAATATTCAATCAAAGCACGAAGGTTCTCTCAACACCGCCGGCTGGCCATAAGCGACAAACGCAAGCGTTTGTCGCGCGTCACGGCGGGCGTCAGGCGTCACGCAGTCGCCGTCGCGTCGGCAAACATTGACACGGGCCGGTTGTCGCCGCGCCCAGCCGATAACAATACGGCGAACCGACCCTGCCCTACGACATGCCCAGGGTTACCGCTACAATGGAGATCGTTGCATTAATTCTGTGGCCGTGCAGTTACTAACCAACTAACTTACTAAGTTGGCTTAACGACCCAAAGTGAGTCTTGGCCCCCGATAAATGAGAGCTTCCACCTAGATCTGTCCTGCGTCACCTCCAGTCCAGTTATCCGCGTGGAGCTCTTCCAGCTACAGGATTTTTTATTATTTTTGTGAAGGAAAACTAATTTTTAAAAGAAATATTTAGTGCTCTTTAATTCTTTATGGATTCACCTCTATATGAAGAAAAATAAATGTTTGAGTGCGTTTTTAGAACCCAGTGGTTCACATTTATTTTCCCTAGAACATGTATTCCTTAACCGATGAATGGTGATGAATTATTTAACCGTGTCGCGTGGCGGTGAAAGAATACTACCACCCCTTCTATTCGCTTGGGTCGACACCGGCGACTAACGAACTAAAGATACCTACATCCAACAAAGAGCGGCGATGGGCTCATCACCTGTCACGCTGAGCACATGTGTAATCGCTATTTGGTGAAACGTGGACGGTATATGGTAGAGGACCGCTTTTGCTGTCCTCAATGCCTGTGTGTTTGAATGCCCTTCGGGGATAATAGTCGTGATTGTATCATGTATGTACTTATGTATTCCTTAGCATACATATTTATACATATTTAGATACATAGATAGATACAACGCTTTATTGCACACACAAAAATAAAGAAAACATACACAGAGTAAGCATTTTAAAAAAAGCTAATGTGGGCAAAGGCGGTCTTATCGCTTAAAGCGATCTCTTCTTGACAACCTTTGTGGTATAGGACAACAGAAAAAGAGCGACAGGCAGTGCACCAGAACAAGCAAATATGAGATAAAAATAAAAAATAAAAACAGAATTCAAATACTTATTTATAAAATTAATTTGATAAATATACAATACTGATACATACATACACACTTCAGGCCGCTTCCCGGAGGAGTAGGCAGAGGACCGAGTGGTCCTAAAAGAGAAATGGAAAGAGTTTTCCATTTGTTACGATCTTGACACGCATCCTTTGCTTCACTTATTCTTAAAGTCCTTCTTTATACATGCTCGTTTCAGTTGTTTTATAAAGTTACGTGTACACTACACTGAAAAAAGACGACAACCTCAGGCGGGAATCGAACCACGCACCTTCCGCATTCCGGGCGGCTGCCTAACCACTTGGCTACCGAGGTCTGGTTTTCACCCGTCGAAATTTGTCTGTGCTTGATGCTTATGTTTTTTAGTCAAAAAATAAATAAAATTTTACTTGAGTTAAAAAGCTAAAATATATAAAAAAAACATTAGTGTACACTACACTTCAATTTTTACCTAATGTACCCTTATTAATGAAATTTTTGCATTCACAATGCTATATAGATATAGGATAAAATGTTTACTAGAAAAAAACAACCAGTTTCAGGAAAGCTCGAATAGGATTCGAACCCATGACCTTTGGATTGCCAGTCCACTGCTCTAACCACTAAGCTACCGAGACCTCAGAAGACTCGTTGATTTTTTTCTAGTACTTGTGATTTACTCTGCAAGCCAGCGGTATTACGTCACTGTGAAGTCTTCACAGACGAAAGGAATACTATTGCAAGTATTTAACATTCGATAAAGACGTAATTGCTTATAAATATTTTTATAAATTAAATTTTAGCATTCACAATGCTATATAGATATAGGATAAAATGTTTACTAGAAAAAAACAACCAGTCTTAGGAAAGCTCGAATGGGATTCGAACCCTTGCCGGCTGGACCGGCAATCCAAAGTTATACCTTTACCCATAGGTACTAGTTTGAAGGTTGTATCATGTGTAACTGTTTCTTGTGTATGCGCAAAAAAGTGTTTATCTATCTATCTTTAATTGAGGAGTATATATAGAGAGTATATTTCAATATTTCTCTCAATACTTTTAGGATACCCATAAAGTTAGCCTCAAAGGATGAAAAGCACTAAATAGTACAATAATAAACGTGTAAAATTAGCAGTTAATTGTCAACGACAACCTTATGGTCGCCGGGACAGTGTTGGTTTAATCCTCTTTGTACTGTGAGTCTGACTCAACCCGCTTGGTGCGACATCGAAATCTCTCGAAAAGAAGTGACGAGAGAAAATCACCGCTAAAAAAATGTCAACGCCAACCAAATTCCGAGTATTGAATTTGAAATAATTCTTCTCGTAGAGTACCTAACATGTTCAATAGAAATAGGTACCTACCTACTAAATAATAACGACACAAATGGATTATGACGAAATCTATTATATAATAATACATGTAGAAGTTACATTATGCATCCTTTTACATACATACATACATACATAAAATCACGACTATTATCCCTGAAGGGTTAGTCAGAGACTAGGCAATGAGGACCGCAAAAGCCGACCTCTACAGTACCTACTATTAGTTATTCTGTGCCTCTACCGTTCCATAGTCCACATTTCACGACATAGCGACTGCAAATATGTTCAGCGTGTCAGGTGGTAAGCCTATCGCCTCTATGCTGTTGGATGTATGTGCAGACTTTAGTCCGTTAGTCGCCTTTTACGACACCCAAGGGAAGAGAGGGGGTGGTAGTATTCTTTCACCGCCACGCGACACGGTTGCAACATTTCATGTTTAAACTACGACCCAACATTTGAAACGAAATATAAGACTGCTGTGCCCAATGGCATGGGACGAAACAACTATCTAGTTCTACTGATACTGACTGACAATTTCTTTACATGCTTGATCTGTTTCATTATTTGCTTATCCCTACGACAGTACTGTATACTATAGTGACAGTGACTCATAAAAAGCGCGAGGTGAGCATCTCGTTGCAAAACGCGTAGCCGCAGGGCAATTCGTGTGAAGTCATAGCAAAATTATGAATGGAGATAGACGGTTATCCTTTGTGATGCCACAAAAACCAGGGCTTTAGTGTACTCCGAATTCACGGAGCGCAATATTTACTACGCCTCCCATCCCGTCCCGTCCCTTTCACTTCCTCTACGGCGACAACCTGCGCCCGAGCGAGACGCGCCACGCGAGCCATGCGCGAGACAGGGACAGCAGATTCATTCATAACCGAGTCCGCCATCCGGTCCGCGTTCTGCTCGATCACTTCATCTCCTTCTAACGCGCAATCTTCCCTCGAGTGCGAGCAGGTGCCACCGGATGCGAAGCGTTAGCGACGCACCGTAGCTTCAATCGGAAGCTCTACGAAAAAACGCGCGCTCTTTCACGGCCCGAGCCGAATCCCATCCCGGCACCGCGCGCAGTGCGCCGTCGTCCAAGTCGCGTGTCGATCCAGAAATCGCAAGTGTTTTCGGTGTTATGTGGATTAGTGTTTAATTAGGGGACAGTGCAATTGGTGATTTTGGTAAGCTCGCCTTCCCAGTCGCAAGCTTCGCCCCTCCGCCGGGCCCGCGCCGCGCGTAGTCGTGCGCCGGCCGCAGCACCGCACGCGCGCGCCCTCTCACCGCACTCGCTGCTCCCGACCGGCTGACGCGACCGGTTCGCACTCCGACTCGCGATCTACCTGTACCCTGTGCTCAGAGTGCTTGCTCCCTGTGATATCTCGAATTGGTGCTTTTCAGTGAGTGTCGCCGTACCAGAACACGCCGTGGACGACTACACGATGCCCCAAATTGCATTAAATGGGTAATTGCTGAACGTCATTGGATAATGGATTCAGCTCATATGTACCTATTGTACATTTTATCTGTCCTTATGACGAGCGTGGGTTGCTCTGGTAAATTTTGCACTTGACTCCCCGACTCTTTGTTTGATGCCGTTCCATTTAAATATTTAAATTTAACAATGCCTTCTCCGTCCCATCAGATGAATGCTAAGTTGTGTTTTTATTGTATCTACGCAATACATGGTGAAACTATTTGAGTTGTATGGTATATTTACGTTCATTGATAACTGATATTCGTGTATGGGTGTGAAAAATGACCGCGATAACAAATGTCAACACCATATGAAATAGTATAGGCTTATATCTACATAATGATTTCTATTCCAAACGCATTAGAATCCAAATTCAGGCACTTGGTGAATAAATTAAAAAAACGTATTTTTGCTGAAAGACGTACCTACTGGAATAAGGCTTTGACACAATAATGAGCGGGAAAGCTCAATACCAGCCCATTATCAGAAGTTCTCTTTATAATGCTAGGAACATTTAAACAAAAGATACCAACGCGGCACCCGTTATTGTTAATTCGTTCTTGTTATTATTACCTTCGAAGATGATCGAAGTTTGTTACACTCAGTTTATTCTATTTAGTTTTTGCAAAAGTTTTTTATTAATAAGTCGGAGCTTTTGTTTTAGTAACCTTATCTTATCCTAGGATATCACGGTATTTAAGAAATGAACATTAAGTTTGCATGAAATATTTTGAATACTTTCATGAAGTTAAACATTAAAAATACATAATTTATAGACTGAAGTTCCATATTATATTATTATGTATTTATCTTCTTTTCTTATGTTATTTGAAATAATTTAAACTTTAAGACTAGTATGGTTTTAACAGCTGTTTTCAAATCGTTACTTATTTTTGTGTCCTATGCAAAGTACCTACCTACTAACTTCATTTTATTTTAAATGTCAAGATCATGATATGCCAAAAACTCAATCTTCTCAAGCTGAGTCGTATGCAAATTACGTACTACGAGTAATAATTTTTTAAAGTCTGAAACCGAACGAAACGTAAGAGTACGTAATATGTCGATAAGTCGGATAAAAACCGCAACAAAAAAAGTAATTTAAGGAGAAAAATATAGTTATGTCTTAATGGTTGAGAATGGCACTTAGAGCCCATAGAATCCCTCGAGTCCTGGTTCGTCAGCAGGTACTCCTTATCAGCAGCCGACCGTGGGAAGCAGCCAGCGTTAAACAATGGCGACAGATAAGGACACCGTCACCGCCCGCTCGGTGTCTTCGCAATTACGCCTTTTCATTTACATTTACGTATTAAATGAACTCGTTTTCTTGTCTAACATTTAGACATGCATTTACGAAGTTCGCGATTAACGTGACATACTTAATTGGTTGTAGAATTTTTAATTTTCGTCACCGTATGTGATATACATAAATAGAACTTCCATTTATTAGTCCACCGTGTTGGTCCATTTCCAAAAAATAACCGAATTAAAGCATAAACCAGTTATCTTTATTATTGAAATTTTGCATTCACAATGCTATAATAGATATAGGATAAAATGTTTACTAGGAAAAAAAATCGACCTTTCCTCAGACTGGTGGATTTTTTTCTAGTAAACATTTTATCCTATAAAACAGATAGGCCAAAAGCCAAAATTTCTCAATTGTCAACCCGAAGTTCTAGCCTGACATCTTTGTTTTTTCCGCTCTAGATTACGAGACCAACTCCCCGATCTAACAAGGTTTGCTGCCACGCTAGCGTAATGCTGACCCGTAAAAAACCTACCATTATTTCCCCCACGAGACGAACCTGAGGAGCTAAAGCCTAAAGAGGTACTCTCAGGCTATTCGCTGTCGTTATTCTACATAGCCGCGAAGATTAGCTGGACATGCTGACCCGCTAGCGATAGCATGATGTCAACCAGATATCCTCCAGAATTTGATCAGTTACTTACAGCAACGGTTTGAGGAATCACCAAGTTTCTCACTGTAAACCCAGTTACGCTACAAAGACCATATTGGTGGCCAACAACAAAGACCAAAACTCACCAAAGAAGTCAAACTGCGATACGGTTGAAAAATAAGTAGATATTTTAAAATTTTATCAAGAGTTATCCATAACCGTGTCGCGTGAAAGAATACTACCACCCTCTCTCTTCCCTTGGGTGTCGTGAAAGGCGACTAACGGACTAAAGACTGCGCATACATCCAACAGCATAGAGCGGCATGGGCTAACAGTCTGTCACGCTGAGCACATGTGCAGACGCTATTTAGTGAAAAGTGGACTATGGTAGAGCACTGTTTTTGCTGTCCTCATTACCTAGTCTCTGACTAACCCTCCAGGGATAAAAGCCGTGATTATATGTAGTTATCCACATGACATTCATCAAATTATGGATATAGAAATACACGATGATTTTATGGATACCATTGAAAATACAGTGTGACTCATGCAATTGCAAAACCTAGTTCAACAGCATTTTAGTAGTGACTAGTTATTTACATATTTGAATGTGAAAAGCTGTTTTATTAAAGGTAGTATTTAGGTGTTGGAACCTTTGGCTATGATAACGACTTATTAATGAGAATTAACATAAAATGCAAATGGTCTTTTTGAACAAATGATTGACTGTTTATTTTGATTTCAAACCGGTGGCAAAGTTTTTGTTGCACAAATACATTTTAAACAAGTTTTTGATATAATTTAAGGTCCTCAGTGGTTGAGGATTCCGGGTGAAGCGCGCTTCCACCTTCGGCATTATCGTCACTTACCATCAAGTGAGATGAAGGCCAAGCGCTCACCTGTTGCAGAATAATAAAGAAAAAGGTCACATTTGACTCTTTTATGAATGTCAGTACACCCTCAATCAGGGTGGTAAGTCTACAGCGAAAGATCTTGCACAGATAGGAACCGGAAATAAACTCAATAGGTAAAGACTTTTATTCACGTACTAAAACTTTGTGTCTGCAATATAAAACTATTTACGAGCCAGAACAAGGTAAAAAAGAAGCCATTTATTGACAATAGATATTTTAAAAATCAATAAAAAGAAAGTCAATTTACATACATACGTATTGATCTTATCGTTTGTACAATAAATGTAAATCATATTCGTCTTAAGTATCCAAGATACTGGAGGTGCGAGGGGTCCGGAACGCAGCGGATACAGGTGTTCGTACCGCTGTTTGGACGCCATATTGTAAATCCGCGATACATACTTTTTAAACTTTTTTACTAGTCGTGAAACCTTTTTGAGGAACGAGCAAATGTTTTATTAAAAACAGCTGTCGTTCGGTTCATAAGACGAGGTAGAAGGTAGTAGTCTCTAATACAGACATTAACCAACTTGTATCACGCTTGCTATTATCTCCTGTTACAAATTAAGGAATTTATTATTAGTTCTTTAGTACAAAAGAAGTTCTAAACCTAAATAAGTAACATAAATCATTAATTTCTCGTCTAAAACCAATTTGTAATACCATGTTATAATGTTGGCCAGTGTTGCCGTGTACCGCATGCATGATTGAGAGCATGCAGTTTATTTTTGCGGAGGTTCGCAGAACGCAAACATTTTCGCGTCACGCCCTGTGGCGTTGTTGCTCAATAGCAATAATGGTTGGTGGCAACTAGCAAAGTTTGTATCAATCAAATTTGCGCAAGTTTATACGCTTGAAGATACTATTAGATGAAAGTAAAAGTGATTAATTTTGGAAGGATTGAAATGATTTGAATAAAATTGAGCTCTTATAAATTCTTAGCAATACAAACTCTTTGATAGTTTTTATACTTATTCTTCTGTTGACCTCGTGTCTTTTACATTTTGATTCAATATTATATTTTACACTTTTGCACTAGAATATTTAGTCTTTTGTTTTTACACTAAAATCTTTAATTACTTATTGTATAACGGTCCACTACAGTTAGAGCATTTTTAAGCTGGATCTGTCCATCCCTTAAGGATATGGCAGGTCATTTTGTCAAAGCACAGAGTAAAATAATACTACTTATAATAAAAAAATGGTCACCCGTCCGAAAACTAACCGCATCCAATGTTGTTTATCTTTTTGCTTACCTACGTCCCATACGCATTACAGCTCCGCGTTAACAGACAAACTTTGATACCGCTATGAATAGAATAATACTTACCTTAGCTAAGTTCTTATATTTACTGTTAATAAACTATAGAAAGGCAATAGGATAGATATGAAGATTTTAACTCTTTTTTTATTGTGCATAAGTATTTACGCGTATAAAATGAACCAAACTTTTGTGCTGGCCTATTCACCCGCGGTGCGGTCCGCGCGAGGCAAACGTCGAATTTTCGCAGCCAGCCAACCGTGCCGCCTCTGACTAACAAAGGAGCGTTAACTGAGCGCTTACATTCAAATTCAAATGCCATGCTCCCCGCTTGCGTGTCCCAAAAACAAAAGAGCAACGCTAAAAAAACCCAACGCGCATTGCGAAACTCTTTTCAAATAATTAAATGAAACCTTTTTGCAATTCAGTTGTGAGTCAAATATAAACAGATCATAAATCGAAAGACATATCCATAGCTTCTATTTAGGGTAGCGTTGAAATTTAAAATGAGCCTTTTAACATGTTGTTAATAGCTACTGATGTCAGCGGTCGCGGTTCGACCCAATTCTCTGAATGAAACGGATATGCATGATAGTTTGGTGATTTAATCGAATTGGTTTATCCGTATATCTATTTTTGTCGATTACATCCAATTTTATTTCATGCTGTCGCATCAATAAATTATCAAAAGCGATAATAGCAGTTGCAAATGTAATAAGTAGGTACCTACCTAAAAGAAGATGATAGTAATTAGGTAGGTACCTACCTACGTCATACGTAATTGAAATCGAAAATCGCTGGTGAGTTCATTGACATATGAAAATTTACAGCAGCAAATAAGTTACTCAAAGTCGTTGTTATTTGTGTAACAATACAAAGGATTGTTTTGTCCTCAAACGAAAATGTTACATAAAATGGCGGCTACGACACTGAACTTAACCTTACGCTCACTAAATTAACATACAAAAGTACTGAAAATGCATTAATTTGAATGTGTAATGAACACATTAATACTTATTTCTACAAAAAGAACAGTTTGCAATGTTCAATTTAAATTTTATTGTGCCACCGTCGTGACTTTAGTTTAGACAATTTACGACACATCCAATAACCTGCATATAGCATAACTTAAGCGTAATGGTCTGTTTATTTTAAAAAGCCGTTCATTAACTGTTATCTGTGGTAACGCGTATAAAAAGTAATGAAAATTTTATCTACAGTGAGTTTGGCAATAAATCGGCGGTCGCCATTTTGTCTAGTCACCGCCGTCAACTGTTATGGCGCGCCCACGTGTGTAAACAAAATATCGAAAATTCAAATTTAATATTGGAACGCGGCGGCGGGTTTTCCTTGCGGTGATTTTTCTCGCGGGTGGAGCGCGCGTGCGCGTAGGCGTCCGCCGCGCCGCCAATGAGCGCTGCCCGCCCAGCCGCGCGCCTCGCGTCTCGTCCGAACACGCCTCGTCGACATTTTCCACCACACCCACACGACGTCCGGCTGAAATGACAAACTAAAAACAGTCTATGGTATGGACACGGCTCGTTTTCTTACCTTGACAATTAAACAGCCGTGTCGTAGCAAAAATTTTATATTTAATTGTTATTCGTAGTTCTTAGAAACGTTAGTAGTTTTTTTTGTAGGTTTTGAGAGTTGTTTATAAAGTGGAACCCAAATATTTAGCCATTGACAGATTCTTGCCATCTATTTTAACGCTTTTTCTCGAAGCCAATTAAGAAATTAAGTTCTAATTAAAATCAAATAAGGCTATATTAACATATTGAATATACTGTTGATATCGATTTGATACACTTAATGAGGTACCGAAGCGTATATTTATTAGGTGCTTTACCATAAGCTGAGCAGTGGCGTAACCTCCCGATTACCTAGTTGTCAGCCAATACTTAGCATAGCCTGCCCCTAGATATAAGCCTAAGCATAAAGATTTTACTAGACTTACCTAATTGGGTGACACTGTATGCTAGTTTTTTTTACTGTCGTATACTTAAATGACATTAATTACTGGCAGTTTCCATTACCGTTCATGTCTGCACCTATTCTATTAGCCAATGTAGGTATAGATAGGTGAATATATTGTATTGAGCAAAATGCGTACTTATACGACCTAGCTTGTTAGAGAACAGCCGAAGATTCTTTTAAAACACCTCGTCTATTCAAAGCTTTGCCATCCGAACTTCTACTTCTAATTTTTCATAGCTACATTTTTAAAGCTAAGCTATTTAAGTCTGTAAATGCCATGACTGTCACCGGTGACCGACAACAATTAAATTTCAATTGTGTCTGGTTTTGTGGCAGTCAACGTGTAGAGTAATAAATATATTTTTTACACATTATTTTTTACAACACTACATAAAGAGAATATTATTTTTATATCAACATCAGTTTTATTCATGCAGAAATCGTGTTTTTCCATTTAAAATATGACGTTCTACATTAAAGTGATCGCGTGCAACAGTCTGTGGCACCGTTACAATTAAACGGTCGGAGGTCAAATCACTTGCTGGACTGCGCGTCCCAACGCGTATGAAACGAACGTGAGCAGCTGGCTGAATAAAACTTACGCTTTGTCGAAGCAAAGACTAAAAATCTGTTCTATTTAAATTTAGAACGTTGCTCTAGAAAGACAAAAGAGTGTGTAGAGTTGTAAGTGGGCACTGGGCAGTGGTAAATTTAAATTCGGAACTCAGTTCGCAAACAATTACACAACACAATTACAAAGCAGTTACGTGCCATAATGTGCACGTCAACTGCACGTTACGAACATTGTATCATAAACACAAACACTCAAAAGCTCCGTTGCTTGCGTACTTCGCCGCACAGTCTATCACATTGTTCACATCAACACGCCGAATTGTTACTCTTGTTATACAAGCCGCATTGTTCCACATTTGAATGTCCCGCGTCACACGATTCGCAGAAGCGGCCATTGTCGCGGTGTTTGTTGATGCGCGCACAATCCATGCAGTGGCGGGGCATATCTCGCGAATGCTAGCGAAAACAAAACACGCGCGCATCGAACTGCGTACACAATGTTTGCGAAGATGGTAATGAGGTGTCAACACGGCGGTTAATACCAAAAAAAGTAGATTTCTTTGCCTGCAAAAATTAGGAGTACTAAATAAAACTCACATAAATATTTACCGTTCAAACCATTTTATGTGTATACACACATCGTCGATGGTATAACAAAACAAATAAGTAATAACAGTAAGTAATCATAAAATCAACCACCATATTTGACGCACTCAATAACCATCAAAGCCCAAATTGATTAGTCTATGACCTCTCGAAGCTGTATGCGGGTGTCCGTCGGGCGGGATGAGCTAGCCGACCCCTGCCCCTCAATTGACACTCAGTATTTGTCCTGATTCCGCCTTGGGCCGTAATTACTGTCGCGCGCTAATTGCTTCACTGCCTCAGAAGTTGTTAACGCGTCCGTATTGCGATTGCTCTTACTGTGATTGACGGTTGAATTGAGCTATTTTATCTGTGGAGTGTGGATCCATAGATACTATTGTTCAGCACAGATAAAGCAATGCTCTATTTCAAATTGATAGAACACGCGTTCCGAAATTGTGTGATTATCAAAACAAACACAAACTAAAATTAAAAGTAAATTTTTTGGGTTTCAAAGATTTTTTATTTTGAATGGAACTTAATGGAAGTACTTATTAACATTTAATGTGACTTATTCTTAATATCTTTATATCTTCTAAAACTGTGATAGATAGAGTTTAGAGTTGATATTAATGTCAAATCGATGACACCCGAGCGCACTGGGGCAATTTGGGCACAGCAATCAAGTTAGTTGACCCTGGACCCGGTAATCTGTGCCACCACCACATGATTGACCCATGGGCGAGGGTCATGGGCCGGGTAATAGATACAATGGGTAGCTACACACTTTAAGTGGTTGTTTGACTGGGCCGAACGTCAGTTGTCCACAGAGTTATTTAAAAACAAAACGTTTTTATTTGAAACAATTGAATAGAGAAAGAGTTTGACAACTAGTCTAGAATTAAGAATTTGACGTTGTACAATATCTCTCTATATAGTAAAAAAGTAAAGAATAGCACCTAGACGTACCCCTGACAAATCAAAAATGCTGGAAATGTGCTTCGTTTTGCTTTAAAGAATATTTCAATCGCACAACACTGTTGGAAATAGCTTTGACTAAAGTACTTTTGGTTACCATAGAATAAAAGTAACAAACCCGTGAACAAGAACTAAATTAGTGCCTTACAAATAAACAGAGAATAACATCAGAATAATTTCAGTAGAATTCCGTGTTTTCTAATTAGAAATTACGTTTACATTACAGGAACAAAACACGGAATAACTATTCGTAGCTTATTCTTTGTTTATTTGTAAGGCACTTAGTTACAAACTATACATAATGTTCCTTCTATTCTAGAACAAAAGAATAGAACATTAACTAAGTATGTTTAAAGTTGTTAATGTAAACATACTATATTCTCTATGTTTTATCAATTCAAAAATTCTAAACAAGACTCCCACCCTAATGGCTGAAGTTCTTAAAAAGTATTGTTCCTCATGACCTCACCGACCTTTGTGGTATGAATTCAGCTCTCCAATGTGGTGCTTGCGTGCTATTGTCCTCCAATATTGGATGGCAGCTAGATTTATTCAATAAACTACTTGCAACACAATAGGCTATAATGCACTCGACTCATTGGATCACTTTCTTACCGCATTCAGAATTGAATATCATATTACAACAATACGTCATATTATACACTTTTTATATGTTTAATATTTAGACGTTTTAAATTATAATAAGGCAAGGATAAATAATTTTCTTACAAACCTTTCTTTTTTTTGAAGTATCAGCAAGTGAAGCAGTTAAATATCTTATCTATGGCTGGCTAGACAGTAACACCATGGTATTACCTTTTTTTGCCGTTCTCGAAGCCCTAAAGGCATAATACCATTTTTTAATAGGTAATAATTTGTCTTATCTGTACACTGAGGCCTGAGTGAGGCTACCTGGGGTCATGTGGGACTACTCCCCCTCTCTCGTCCAGAGAAGATCTTGACGAGGAAAGAGAAGACCTAGGTAGGCCTAGCCTACCCACTATAAACCTAGTAGGTACCATCCTTTCTATGGCATGGGGATGGTCCGGGACCACGAAAAGCAAGCACTGAGTTCCATTACCGAAAATTAGGCATAATATCTAGCCAACTTCAATCATTAAACAAGAAGGCTTAACCTTGAACTTTTATGTTAATTTTAACACAATCAACATTACAAATCGTTAACCGTGTCGCGGAGCGGTAAAAGAATACTACCACCCCCTCTCTTCCCTTGGGTGTTGTAAAAGGCAACTAACGGACTAAAGACCTCCTCTCACGCTGAGCACATGTGCAGTCGCTATTTGGTGAAAAGTGGACTATAGTAGAGGACCGCTTTTGCTGTCCTCATTGCATAGTCTCTGGCTAACTCTGGATAATATAGTCGTGATTATTTCTACGTGTATGTACATTACAAATGACCGAAACATTTTGTTGGTGTGTATAACGTAGTCCTATCTGTCTATCATCATGTCCAATTTGCTTCCAAATGTGATTTTTATTAGTGGCAATTCGTCGCCCCCATTGCATCTAAGTAAGTTAGATTGAATGGACATACACTAACATGTTCATGACTCTACAATGAAATATGATGGGTAGTTATTATCTGTAATAATAATATAATAATAGTTTGCTAGAACACTACACATTCGAATAAAACACATTTGCAGATTAAGTCACGTTTTTATATATAGGTACATACAAAAAGAATCAGTAATAAGTATTTCACTACTTTATGTAGATAAAAACAGAACGAGCGGCTTTGTTAATAAAATAAATATACAGATAAAACTTGCATGTTACGGATTAACATTCATTTTAACCCCTCACTCACAAACCTATTATACAAAATTTAGCTGTTTACCGCTTAACCCTTACTCTCTCGATGGGTTATCGAGTACCAATTCCATCAATTTGTGGCGCTTCATTATTTAAATGTTTTATTCATGGACGGCGCGAGTTAATCATTTCGTATGTAAACATTATTAACATTTACTTTTCGTCTACTTGCATGTGGGTAGCTAGTAACAGTATTAAATTAATAACAGATTATTCAAACAAGTGTTCAATTTTGTGTGGGTAATTAGGAGAAATTTTAAACGGAAATTATGGGTAAAACAAATAGTTTATTGCGTCAGCGAGGGATACTGGTCACGCATAGTGTAATTACTAACGACTCTGGGCCATGGGGGTCGGTGTAGGCGCAACAGGTGTTTTAACGGCCCCGGTGCACACAAATATTGTAGGCTTTCTTATGCAAAGAAAATAGTTTTATACTTGTCGGAAAAAAATGTTTTTGTCTTCAGAATAAACAACTTTATTATTTTTATATAATTAAGTATATTAGTTGAAATTGCTCCATTTCCAAAGAAACCGTTTGAATTGCACTAAGTGTAACTAATTAGCTGTTTTAAAAAGTTTGTGTGTACAAGCAAAAATAATATACGAAGAGACTTTTTTCTTGTCTAAAAATAATAGTTTTCACTAGTATTCACATATAACGAACTACTTCGCTCGCTCAGCTACCTGTCACTCGCGGTGTGCCTCAGGGATCAATCTTAGGACCAATCCTTTACGCGTTGTACAGTGCCGATCTCACGAGATGTATTGAAAACTGTAGGTATCACTTGTATGCAGACGACCTGCAATTATACTACTCATTCCGTCCTGGTAATCACACTAATGCCGCAACAAAGATCAACGAGGATTTAGAACGTATTTCGTCTTGGTGTAACTCAAACTGCCTGGTCCTCAACCCAAAAAAATCAAAACTGTTGTTGACGGGGTCAAACAGGAATATTCAGAAAATGTGTGGTGTTTCTCTGGATATACTTATCAGTGGCGAGGTTGTTGAACGTGTGGATTTAGTGAGAAATCTGGGATTGACTTTTGATAGGCAGCTAAACTTTGAAAGTCACATAGCAGAGTGTACACGCAATTGCTTCTACCGGCTCAAATTGCTATACAAAGTTCGACCTTATTTGAGCGAGGAGCTGAGAATAAAACTCTGTGAGACACTTATTTTGTCCAAACTTAATTATTGTGACACAGTCTATGGCCCGTGTCTGCTGTCCAGAACCGCCAAGCTTATTCAACGAGTGCAGAACGCTTGTGCTCGTTTTTGTTTCCACGTCCCACCCAGAACGCACATTACTCCCGTTCTTAACTCGGCGAACATCATAAAGATGGGAGCTCGTAGAACACTTCATCTTGCCACTTTGTTGTTTGGTGTGATCGGTTTTGAAAAACCATCTTATCTTTTTGAAAAGTTGGTGTGGGCAAAAGATAATAGGAAGTATCCTCTAAGAGCCTGTAGTCATGTTTTTGTTACCCCCAAACATAGAACGGTGATGTTTGGTGGATCCTTCAGGTTTGCTGCCTCGCGGTGCTGGAATGACCTTCCCCCGCCGATGCGTGACCTGAAAAACATTTACACTTTTAGACAAAGTCTTAAAAAATACTTACTTAACGAACAACTATTAAACGAATAACACAACGCAACAAACAAAGAAACTTACCTCCAGTTTATTCACGTCATGCACTCTCGGGGACGGCGCGGACCCGCATCGCTGAGGCTGATTCTTGCACATGATCTCACTTGTGTTACAATAGTTAAATGTTCCTTCTTTCGTTTCTTTCACCAATAATGTCCGCAAAAATCATTTTCTTTTTTTTTTTAATTTTATTTTTGTTTTTAACTTATTTCTTTGTCGTAAAATTAAGTGTTAAAAGTATCTGGACATTAATGAGTGATGTAGTGTGAACGTTTAGTGCTTAATGATATTCCCCCTATACCCCTTTGAATTTCAATAAATATGTGGGACTTTACTGAGTTTTCACTCGTTTTTTTTTTATGTTTGCTGGTGGTGTCGTTCGGCTGACGATTAACATTAAAAAAATTACATTTTAAACTGTATACGGCATTCGGGAACCCTTTCTATAAAATTTTATGAATCTGCTTTTATTTTTTTTATTTTTTTCATAGTTATCATCATATTGTTGGTAGTGTTATTTCATCTGTGTGTATGTTAGTTACAAATATTGTTTGTCATTTTGTTTGTTATTATTATAACTTATACCTATTTGATTGATTTAAATGTTTATCTATCTATCTATTTTTTCTTTCTTTGTTATTGTCTTGTCTCGCTTAGGTCCCACCAGAATACCAGCGCTGCAGCGGCTTGCACGTCGTTGCAGCACATGCTGAGGTTGGGACCTAATTGACCACATGGCACTTATGAACTTTTATATTTGTTGTCGCTTTTATTTAATTCTTTTATTTCTTATTATTGTTATAATGACATTTTTAACGTTGCGCTGCATAACTCTCCACAAACAATACCGCAAGTGCACTCCAACACTAACGACGAAAGTTAGCGAAATTGGTCGACATGGCCCAGTGGACCGTGTGGGAACGTGGAGGGTTGGATAGGCGGGGGTGGCAGCCGAGTGGGGCACCGGGCCGGAAGCCGCTGTGAGAATGCGGGGCTATTTGAATATTGCTATTCTGTACGCTTAGTTCTGTTATCTACCTAATAGTCTGTGAAGGAATTTTCACGAGTGTCAATTGTTTTAGAGTTATTTTATCACACCGATAAGACATACAAATATTATATCTACGTCCAACACGATCGATACTTTCTTTCAGAACGGAAGGCTAACATACTTATTTAACAATGACGATATCCGTTTAGCATTTTAATTAATATATGAATTGATAAGATTGAAACACAACTGCTGTTCATTTGATGGCGACATAACGAGGAGTTGAACACGAAACTCCGAGGCCAATAGATATTTCGTTGCCGCAGGTGCTGTATAACGCCACGCCATGAAACGAATCAAAAGTGAAAATAAACCTACAGTTTCCACCGTGACGTGACACAAACTGTAAACAAAATGAAAAACTGTGAGGAGTGTTTACACTGACTGGAAGTGACATTTACTAAAACAAAAAAAAAACATTGTGATATTTTGATCTTATAGTTTTAAAGTTAAATACTCTCTAGCTAGTTTTGTTTCTAAATGTGTAAGTGATAAAGACTTTAAAAACGGCTCAAGGCTTTGCGCAGACGTGCGTAGCCCGCGACGGACACTGCTAAGGGCGACGGCGGACTTCGCAGGCATGGGAATCAAAGTCATGATGAAAGCTTTCAATAAGCCTAAAGGTGAGTTTGCACTGTTACGCTCTGCATGCGTTTATTTTTCATGTTATTTTTTCTGATTAAAGTATTTGCTATATAAGTATATTTAACTAAAAATACTTATTGCTCGTTCCGACATTAATTTACTTATTATAACATACTGCTGTCAACTATACTTACCTAATCGGGTACTTCCTTTTCACGCTAAATGCGTCTTTTTTGGGTATCGTAAAAGAACTAACACAGCAAGTCTAAATAAGCATAGTAAATCCTAACAAACTTTAGTTAAAGCCCAAGTAGCAAAATGTGGTCATGTAAGTATCCTAGGACCAAATATTATTTAGTCCTATAGAAATCCTATTAACGTTTACAGGACCGCATTTGGGCGCACTTTACAGGACTATTGCGACCTATAGTTATTTTGTTACAGTCCGGTAAAGTGCAAATTGATTTTATTACTATTTTATTGAGTGCTTCTACAAGATCACTGTGTCCTATAAAGATCAAGTACACGCACTGAGTCAGCGTGATTAGTCCTGTAACAATCTGGCGCATGCCGCTACTGGTGTAATTTATCCAACAGTGGTAATTGTGATGTCATTACTAGAGCATTTATTTTTCATTATTTTTTAATGGTGGAGGCAAATTAAAAAAAAAAATTGGATTGCGAAGGGTAATCTTTATTACTATTTCGCTATAATAAAAGTTATCATAAAGGTTGATAACTTTTTGTGTTTTCACTGTTACATAAAAAAATTTACTTGCGAAATAAATTTTATTGATAAAGTATTCGATGATAATAAACATATGTTTATGCGCCTTCAAAAGTAAACATAATTTATATTTGTATATTCATTAATTATTAGTAAATACAGCCGTCATCAGATCGGATCGCGGTCCATATTGTAATGCATTTATCAGGAGCTTTATAATGCATTTTAGTCACAGTTAATGTTATTATAGGACCACAGTCCTGGGCACCATATTGTATAATTGATGTCAACAGCGATTACTCTAATAATAGCAAATGCAGGTCACATATAAGTAGAATCTTACCTATAGTAGTAAGAGGACGTGCAACTTTGGTGCTAGAAATCCTTTAGAAGTCACGACAAAGTCTAATCAATCTTATAATATCTTCGACCTATTGCAGCTATACCTAAAACGTTTACAGAAGGACTTTTCTTATATAGGAATAAAACAAAACGTGAACAAGAATAAATAGTCTTGTTAAATGCATTTATAGGAGCTTTGATATTTATTTTTATAACATGCACTTATAAGAATTAAGTTCTTATAAGTATTATATAATGTAATCCTGTAAACGTTTATAAGACTACGTAGTAGGATCGGAAGTGCTTGTAGCGTAAATAGTCTAATAAGATGTTCTCGTAAACGTCTTTAAGACTGCGTAATAGGATCGAAAGTGCTTGTAGCGCAAATAGTCCGTTAAGCTGCTTTAACAAGATCAGTAGTTTTAATCAAAGCGTCTATAAGTGTACTATAAGATGTTTAGTCTTATAAGTCAACAACTATAGGAGAATTTTGCTGCTTGGGAGTGGACGTTAACAACCGGCGATCGATTAGGGTGGAATCGAACCAACATACTTATAATAAGTTCACCGACATGCAATAAATATGTGTGTAAACTTTAATAGATAGGTACGTATAATGTCTCACGCCTATAAAAGATACATAGTTAGAAACACACAATTCGGTAGCATTGTCAAAAAAAGTATTTTAACACTGTGCGATCGCATAAAATGGAGCAAAAACATTTGACGCACACTGCTATCGATACCAACAGCTAAGAACCGACCGAAGTTTCGGTTTCGGATTCTGCTAGTTTCGGCCATAAATTTTACTTTCGGCCTTAGTTTCGGTATCGGCCAAAAAGTTGCCGAAACTTTCGGTCGCGCCGAAACTCAGTTTCAGTGAATTGACGTGGGTCGTTCGGCTAACTTCGTGACTAAATCGTGGCCCTCCGCTGCGCGACCCGGCTCAGTTCAATAAATGAAAACTAAGTAAGTATATATTTAGTTCAGTACGCCGCGCCGCTATACATCGTTGATTGATTTGAATTGAGGATATCTTTTGTTACTAAATGTATGTATGTGCATGTGTAAAAAATATATTAGTATTTTAGTAATTTTCAGTACCTATACAAAAGAAATTTTAAGAAATTTCAATTTCGGCCGAACTGAGGCAATGTCCGAAATTTCGGTTTCGATTTCGGCTGAAAAACCTGTTTCGGTTGGACTCTGACACCAACATTCGCGTCTCGAATCGCGCTCGCAATTGGAAAAATCGCCGGTGGGTTGTGAAAAAGGCTATAGGTATGTATCATCGCGAGTGATGCAACGCTCTCGGTTTCGCGTGCTCTTGTGCCGAATGCGTACGCGCCGTGACCGCAACGAAAATATGGTAACGCGACGTATGTACGTACGTTTTATAAACTTATTAAGTGTCGTATTCGTCCTTTAGGGAACCGTGAGGTTTAGCTATATAGCGGCTCACTTACTACCATCTCCCTTAGGTGTCGTAAAAGGCGACTAATGGACTAAAGACACATGCACATACATCCAACAGCATAGAGCGGCGATGGGCTCACCACCTATCACGCTGAGCACATGTGTAGTTGTAATTTGGTGAAACTTAGACTATATGGCAGTGGACTGCTTCTGCGGTCCTCATAGCCGAGCAGTGGCAACTGCGAGTTGTGCCCTTCGTACAACGAGAAGTGAGCGAGCTTGACAGTTCCGGTGACCATACCCGTCCTGATGACAATAGGCAGTGAACTACACGTGTTCACGGGGAAACTCTCTCGAGACACTAGTCTTATGAGTACCGAATGAAGAGCGCGCTTCAGCGGGCACTGATTCGGCGTCAAGACCTAACGCAGATGGTCTCCTGTGCGAGTGTTTTACTGGCGCAGGGACGTCTGGCACTTCTTGCATAACCTAACGGTTGGTCTCGAGGTGCCAGTACAAATAAAACTTAGTGAAAAAGGAGAGGGGTCCTCATAGCCTAGTCTCTGACTAACCCTTTGGGAATAAGAGCCGTGAATCTATGTATGTATGTATGTGTTATACTTTGGTAATGTGTGTCCCGTTCACTTCACTCATCTCACTTACTATAACCACTTGATATAAAAAAATGTTTGCTGTTATCTCTCTTAGTTCACACTAGTAGAATGTGCTAACTGCACCAAACCATTATTTAAATAAAACACACATTTAAAAAAGAACTAAGTACTAGCAATGCAAATGTCATTAGCAACGTCCAGGGCTGCCTCCCCGCGCATTAGAAATCAAGATGGCCCCGATGTTGCTTCCTCCGTGGCGAAACGTTGCGTGCCCGGAGGGCGGCGTTGTGCAACAGTTGGCTACCAGTTACCAGTGGGCCTACTCTCTAAGCGAATTCGAAACTTCGTTGGCCCGTATCTTCGTCGTACAATGCACGCGCGCTGCTGTCTTTTTCACTAGCAATTGGATGCAACACAGAGGAGCTCGATGGCGCAGTACGTATATACATACACACACAGAGGAGTTCGATGGTTCGATGGCGCAGTACACGCACACACAGAGGATCCCGATGGCGCAGCGGCTAGTGCGTTCGGCATGCGATCTTGCCCGCTAAGCAACTTTCACAACGCCGGGTCGCTGGATGGGTGACCAAATTAAAGACATCTCGAGCACCTCCGTGCTTCGGAAGGCACGTTAAGCCGTTGGTCGTAGTTGTTGTCGTAAGATGATAGTCGTTAAAACCCACCAACCCGTATTGGGCCAGCGTTGTGGGTTATCGCCCGATATCCCCACGTGCTATTGTTCACGTGGGAGGCCTGTGCCTAGCAGTGGGACGTTTATAGACTGATGATGATGATGCACACACAGCCGTGTGCGACGAATTACGGGCAGACGAAGTTTCGGATGCGGTTAGAGAATAGGGCCTCAGTTACCGGTGGCGGTCGCTCTTCGCGCATGCTCCGCTGATCTTGAAAGTGAGGCCTTGACGCCAGTTACCTGGGAACGCGTTTGTTTACATGAACCGTGGGTGTCGTGTTTGAATGACCTTGCGATGATCACCGATTACCATAACTGTAACAGTTTTGACAATTAAAAGTGGCTTATGGATTGCAACGCAGCGTATGAACCCTTATTGCGACGCGAGATTATTACAAAACGTGCTATACTGACATCTTGTTCATGTGGCAGGCTAAAGTGTATGTTTATGAGCTTAGCTGTTGTGATATCAGACACAAAAGACAAGAAACAAGAAATTCTATTGTTAGCAACCTCTAGGTGTCTTCGTAACAGACGCGGGGTTAAATAAAATGCTTGCCCTATATTTATCGCTTCTCAATTTCTCATGTAGGTATCGTAAGTAATGTTTAAAATAAGTACTGTATTTATACACTCCACCTACACGGCGGTCATGTCAAGGACAAACAGAGTCAATCCATTAACGCGCATTACCATCGCCATTGAATGCCATGGACACCCAAACATCGTATATTATTATATTATACGGTGTTTGGGCCAGCAACATCAAAAGCTACGAGCTACAATAGCGTACGGTGGCTGTTCTTTCTCATAGCCCATTGTGGCATCAACGAGACAAACAACGGAGTTTACGAGTCGCCACATTCCGTAAGCCGTAAAAGGTTATAACAATTTACGGGCACAACAAAGAGCTGCCCATCTAGTAGTACTGTCTGTACGGTAGCAGTATTGAGGTATAATAACTAGAGACGAAACTGTCAAACAATTTTTTGCGCATTGAGTTGCGGCCCATGAGTTCTAAACACCTAGTCGCTCGTAAGCGATTGCAGCATGTGGGCCGTAGTTTAATGCGCAAAAAATTGCTTTTATGATTAAGTCTCTAGTTATAATAGCTCAATGGTAGCAGTGCGCGCGCGGGGGCGTCCATTCACGCCGCTGATTGGCTCATCCGGTGCGCGCTCAATGAGATGATGCGGCCGCGCCGCCTCTGTCATTGAGCAAAGGCCTCTCGCCTACATCGTGATCTGCAGATCGCTGAAAGATAAATAATGTTATGTATGTACAATTGTTCAGTTTCGTCGGATCAAACCTTACCAGCGACCTAGTTTTATGTTGTATATTTGTAACACGTCAATGTTTTTGAAAAGCCGTTTACAAGCGCTTCACTGACTTTGACTGAAAAAACAAATTGAAACCTTCTATGGTTGGCTGGTTTTTTAATATACAAAGTAGCAGCAGAGGTAGCTGGCGGAAATTCTATAACGAAAGTCGAAGATCAGGCTCAGTGCCATACATTCAGAGAGGCCTATAACCAGCAGTGAACTGACGCGGGCTGTCAACGGGATGTCAAACTGTCCAATTGCTGTGCAAAGGTTTCCATCTCAGAATAATAACTAAAGCATAGAAGGAGTGCTATGACATTTGAGTGGGCACTCCGTTTGGTCACCATTCGAATTACATTTGTTTAGGTCGCTTTTGAATTCGGTATCATAAGTGGTGACCCGTTTTGTTTATTTTCGCTGGACATTTTGACGTTTTTGTCAACTCATTTTGTCTCCTTTCTTTCAATGTTTATGGCCCATTTGAAAAAATAGGACAACTATACGAGTCTCATTTAGACTCCTTCTATGCTTTAGTTATTATTCTACGGTTTCCATCATCGAAATCAAATCATCGCTATATGAAACTATGAAACCGGTGATGATCACAAACCTGGAGCTTGATCATCAACTTTGACGACCTCCGTGGTCGAGTGGTTAGCACGCCGGGTCTGGCGTCGCGCCATCTCTGAGGTCACGGGTTCAATTCCCGGTCGGGTCAATTGAGAGAAAAAAGGTTTTTCTTAATTGATTTCGGGTCTGGATGTTTTTTCTATGGTTATGTATATTTATCCATTACCTTACCATATTAACGAGTTTCAAAAGAATACTCATCTTGGTCTACTGGTGTGAGCGTAAATAAATTTAATATTTAACTCTTAGGGCCCTTATTTAATGTTACTATACATATTCTCGACGAGCTCGAAAAATATGAAACATACTTCCCCGACATAGGAATTGAACCTCCGGATCTCGGATCAACTGCTTTGCCGCTTTACCACTCCGCCACTGAGGCGTATTTATGAAACTCAAACTCAAAAGATATTTATGCAATAAACTCAATTAATAAGCACTATGAATCGTCCAAATCTTTTTTAACCTACCTACCATTTAGGACGTCATTTTTTAACTGTGGCAAAGAACGGGCGCAAGAAACCACAGCGCACAGAAGCAACTACTACAATGAAATAAAGCACTAGCCTTTATACGAAAACCGTGTAGTTAAAAGTAAAAAAGATGCGTAATAAAATGATATAGCCGACATGATTATGCAAAACGTTCCATTTGACTCATTATACAGTTGACTGGGCACTGCGGGCCCGTTTGAAAATAACATTTTTACCGCATTATGAAAGGACCCTCCTACACGCTTGAGTTACGGGGCTGGCTGGCAAATAGACAAATTTTGAACACTCAAAGTAATTCGGTTTCACACGGTACCTATTGATGTTAAACGTACTTACTTACGATCAGAAATAAGAAAAGCTGAACACTTTTGTAGCGTAAAATAATCTGCTATTTGTCTTAACACCTGTCTTTTTCAGATATAGAATAAAAACAAAATAGAAAGAAAACAAAAACAATGTAATCTAAAACTATTAAAGCTGTCATAACTTGCTAAGTTTTATAAAACCCGACGGAACGGACTTGAAGTAGGATATTAAAAGTGTTAAAACGTTTTGCGTTTTTCTGCTGATAGTACCGGTGGAACGCACAAGTAGTCAACCTCCTTAGATCGTTTTATATGGAGCAAATGAAACATTGCTGGTACTCTGTAGGAGGTCCTTTTTCCAATTGCGTCGAAATTGAATAATTACGTAATGAGCGCCAACCTGCATATCCTAAACGCACAATAGTGACACAGTCACACTAATTATTAACGTTGGCATTGGTGACACAATTGTTTCTGTGTATGGCAGAATTTTGTCTAGTCCGACGCATGTTATTGTTACGGATTTGTAGAAATAGGTTGCACGTCGTGTTTTTTAAATATTCTCTTTAAATGGACAAGTGATCCCCACTTAATTGTTATATTGTCTCTTACTTCAATAGGAAATCACTAAATATATTTTGTCATTTTTAAAAAGGAGTTAAAACTATAATGTGAGGTTAGGGTTATGCAAAAATATAAAAGCAAGTGCCATTCATCATTTTATTTAACACGATTTCAAAGAGCTAGCACACAATAGTTGAAACTCCTAAGTGACCACTAACAGCGTAATTTCGCCAAAAGTAGCATAATCGCCAGCAGAAGCAGATGGTGTATTAATACTTCTTTGAGCAGCAGCGTTTAGAGTAATTATAAGGCTTTAAAGAGAATCATTTGAATGCGATACAAGCGCACGCGCCGGCCGCGTCACGCGACGTTCCAAGTTCAAACAGACAATGGCGGCAAAAATGGCGCGAGCTTTTGTTCCGAGTCGCCATTGTTGCGCTGGGTCTTGGTTACCAAACGTCCTTATCAGATCGGACACAGTCCGATATGTTTACTACATTTTTTTTCGAATTATTTTCGATATTCGTTACATATCTACCTAATCAATAAGGAAAAGTTACCGACGAATTGAGAACTTCCTCCTTTTTTAAAGTCAGTTAAAATTTATATCACTGTTATAGTAAACATCAAACACACAACTGCTACGTTAGCTATAACGTCAAATCAATCTTAAACACTTAAAATGTTTGTCCTGTCAGTTTAAAAATATTGTCAATGCCTACCTGCATGCCTTAATTAAAGTATTTTCTAAGATTCCTTAAAAAATGGTTAAAAATACAAAATTTGTGTCTTCAATAGTAAAAATGGTGAAGCAATGGCATGGCATTCTACCTGCATGCCTTAATTAAAGTATTTTCTAAGATTCCTTAAAAAAAGGTTAAAAATACAAAATTTGTGTCTTCAATAGTAAAAATGGTGAAGCAATGTATGGCATTTAAAAAAAACTATCGGTGAACCTCTGTTTTTTAAAGAAAATGCTCAAAGTTAAGAAAATCGTAAGAAAAAGTAAAGAAAATCGTAAAGCTAAATTACTCGTACAACGTAACCCTAAATCAGATTGTACCTACTGATAAAAAACATGGGAACGACAACGCATGTGTTATTTATATGTAACGTATTTTCACTAGTGTTTTCACGGAAAATAGAGCTATAACAGCTCACGTAGCTATCGCTAAGTGCATCGCTATGCAACAAGTGTGTGCCTTGCGAACAGCCCCTGCCACCTGTTACTTTCACCTACAAGTGCAAGGGCTTTTGTGTCCACATGTGCGGGAATTCTATTCACCGAACATGCATTTCGCATTAGGGTTGTTACAAAATTTAGAAAAAAGAAACAGGTGCTGTTGAGGGTAAATTATGAATAGACAATTAGTGGAATTCGTTCAATTTGTTATTGTTGTAAGTAACTTTTTAATTTTTTTACTATAGTAACAATCCACCCAGTTGGCAGTGTAAAAGGAAAATTAATAATTGTACCTACCCCCGCTGGAAAACTAACCCGGGACCTGGAAAACCCTCTACGTTTTTGGTAGTTTGACCATTAGATAACACTTGGGCGGTTATTTATAGCAACTTCGTCCTTGGGCGGTTATTTATAGCCTGCCAGCAGTGGAACGTTTATAGGCGTTTATAGGACGTTTATAGGATACTGGGCCCAGGCCCAGGCACATGGGAAGATGGAACCATAACCCACCACCGTAGCTGCAGGTTGGTGTTTACTTAATTTTATGTAACTTAAGGATAAGATAAGGCTATTCTTCTTGTTAATCGTACTGGCATCAACGTAAAAAAAAATTTTTTAGTGTTGATGTCACAGGTAAACTACTGATATATATTGACAACAAAGTAGGATGTAATTTGCTATAAGGTATACTCTATAATCTTGTATTATCCTATTTTTGTTGAAATAAACATTTTTCATTTTCATTTTTCATTTTCACTTACTAAGGTGTTTATTTTTAGCTACCAAATTACTTTAAATTTAGTCTGAGTGCTATATCTGTCGAAGGCGGCCTCGTAAGGCTGCGCGGGCGCAGGCGCCGGGCCGCATCGCCGGCGTTTGTGCGGTTATCTACGCCATTCAGCATTCGGCACACTCCTCCTCGGTAACAACACCTCATTTGTTGGAGCCTCACCATGGAAACTGTCTTGGTGTGCTGCTAAACTAATTTCAACCTTAATATCAGAAGGTAATGAAAAACAAATGACTGTAAAGTTTTATAGGCGGTAATGTTATATCTTTATTATTCGAATTTTGCATTCACAATGCTATATGGATAAAATGTTTTCTAGAAAAAAACAACCAGTCTCAATAAAGCTCGAACGGGGCAGTGGACCGGCTATCCAAAGGTCACGGGTTCGAATCCCGTTCGAGCTTTCCTGAGACTGGTTGTTTTTTTCTAGTAAATATTTTATCCGGTAATGTTTTAATCTTGAAACATAAAGGTTCTTAGATTGCTAGCTCTGAAACTTCCATCTTATTCGTTAGAGCCTAACTATGAAAGGATTCTAAATGCCGCAAAAATTAAAGCTAAATGATAACTTAATAACAAAAATGTGTCATGCCAAAAATTTGGCTAGGTACTATCTCATTATTAGAGACTTTTTTACAATGAAAAATCGTAGATGCTTCGTCTCCTACTGCGGCAGTTAGTTAGTTAAACAAAATTCAACCTTATTATCTTAAGGCCCACGGAAAAAAAGCATATTTACTATTTCCGGTTTTAGCCTATAACTTTTTTATAGCTACTAATAAAATAAACATGAAACCTGTTGAAGACTAGGTTACAAGACCTACGTCGAACAAAAACTATCACGGTAGAAAAAAAACACCAAACGTTTATTCTACATTATTATGTAGGTACTAATGATAATAATTAAATCAAACATTATCTACAAAAAACACCGCCAACCTGAAACAATTAAGTAGGAACTCCATTTTTATATAAACTTGTTGATTAACAAATAAAAATGCCATACTTTGTTCACTGCTACTACCGTTCGCGGTGACCATAACTCAGTAATTGAACGCCGCAAAAACACACAACTGCAATCATCGTACCTCCATTGAGTAAGCTCATGTTTCTGTATCCATATCCGAACGGATGGTGTCCATCGGAAAGCTCGGCACAATTAACCGAAATCACTTCGGATTAATTACTTTAATTACGGAAACGGAAGCGGTGCAGTTGTCCGCCATAGTTTTTGCGCTGCGCCCGGCGCAGCATACATGCCATTCGCGCACCGAAACCCTTAATGTCAACTTTAATATTAAACGCAATTATGCTCCGTTATATCTAGTTAAATATTGTATGTAATAAAATAAATGAACGCTGGTACTTCTTAACAAAGAAATGCCAGCTCTTAAAACATCACTCGAAGTTAAAGGCATTATAAAAAGTGGACTAATAATCTAGAGTTTCTGGATACGAGAGATATGATGAGATTTATAAAACCTGAAAGCGAACGATCTCGTTATTCTACAAGTCGAATAACTTTTTGCTGTCGTTGTTGTGGTGTTGCCATTAAAATGCTTGAAACACGCTAAAAGTCGTAAACATGAAGGTGATATATCGAAATAATTAATTTCTTAGCAAAATTAATTGCTACTGATATGAAAGTTTCGCTTAGCAGTACTAATGACCTCTAACACCTAAAATAGATGAATCTGTTAATGAGTGCCAATAAAACTCATCATTAAACATTTATAATCCGCATACGTTTCGTTTTCGAAACTTTGTAAAAGTTAATGTGTCTGTTTTAGTCAATTTTGCTATCTTCTACTTACATTAAAGATAATTCACGTGATTATAAAAAAAAATCTTTAATGATCTTCCATTAATATAAGACACAATATTTCCTAAAGACCGTTCATTTTATTTCCTTCCTCATTATCAAAGCAGTAGATTGATGCTTAAAAATACATGGATAAGATTGTATATTTATTTGTAATAGACTTTTATTATCTCTATATTTATTTCTCATAACAAATGACTCAAAGTTCATCGTCTACTATTTAGAAACTAAATACTATCTTGTATCAACGACAAAAAATGTTAAGTCTAAAATTTCAAGAATATGATAGGTCTATCTTATCTTATCAGTCCAATCTAACCACTGCTGAACATAAGTCTCTTCTTTTTCACGACATTTTAACGAATATTGTATCATATACATAATCACGACTATTATCCCCGAAGGGTTAGTCAGAGACTAGGCAATGAGGACAACAACAGCAGTCCTCTATACCATAGTCCACTTCGCACCAAATAGCGACTGCACATGTGCTCAGCGTGACAGGTAGTAAGCCCATCGCCGCTCTATGTTGTTGTGTATATGTGCAGTCTTTAGTCCGTTAGTCGCCTTCTACGACACCCGAGGGAAGAGAGGGGGTGGTACTATTCTTTCACCGCTACACGACACGGTTGTTTATATATTATCAATCAATTAACATTAAAAGATAGTATCAAAATTGACATAATAATCATTATAAGTACCTATTTATAAGCTATAGCTTCCTCTTAGATTGTAAGTACGCTATATGCCTATTTATAGCAATAGGGTCATCATTTTGTCTTATATTATTTTATTTATTAGGAAAACTATCGACTTAAACAATAAATGAATAACAAATCATATAAGTATATGTGTCGACAGGTCTTGATATGTTGGACCCCATCCTGCAGGTGTGTACAGAGTCACCATGTTGCGTTATTTATAAGCGATTATCTCACAATGGCTCGGATAAATATCCGCTTAATGCTTAACGTCTTCATACGAACAGACGCACAAAAGAACTTTACTGTTACATTCACTTCACTTATATGGTTAATTTGATTCAACTTAATTCACGCTGATTAATTATGATTTATTGTTGTTTTATTTAATTTTAAAATAACGTCATATTGTTTGTCATTTGTCACACAAGTCTAATTGCTTGCTTTTTTATGTTACGCTCATGGATTTAATACATAATACATACTTAACAAATAATAATATATATTCCATATACCACTGAAAATAAACAGAACCTAAAACGGAAAGGAAAGCGCCTTCCAGGTCTAACCACTAAAGTTCGCTCGCATCTGGTCGCAAAATAATATAACTAAAATTATAGTCATTTGAAATTCAAACAGAATATCACAAAATACTGCGCGCCGCCGCCGCGCCGGCCGCCGCCGCCAGAGCGCGCCTCGCGTTGACAAGGTTACGTATGTTGACTTTTGAACCGTTGAAAAACTATAACAATGAAGAAAAACAACAAAAAAAGACTTCTTCCAAAGATTTTGTGTTGAGGCACGAAACTGTGAGGGGTGAGGATATTATCATTAGCGTGTTAGATGTATTTACATATTTTTTATGGAACCACTATCAATGGTTCACGATTTTCCATTCACTAAACAACCGACTCAACGTACAATTTTTACCAACCGATGTAAGTGGCAGTTTTTTTTTTATTTCGTATTGCTAACAGACATATACTCTGACAATCGAAACAATTAAAATTGCTTTTCTAATTCTATATTTTGAATATTACGGTAGGTACCTATAATATGAGTATTTAACTCATACTTATTATAGATGCGTTTTTTTTAATCAAAGACAAACGATCTTCGACGTTTACAAACCAATGTACACTTTATGTTCCGAAATCGGATAAAGCAGTTTTTCATTTCAATCCAACCAACAATACGCATGCTGCATTAAAACTTCCATATATCAATGTTAATAACAAAATAACGATATCGAGTGGTCATTGCAATCGCGTTGAGTCAGGTGCAGCTGTGTCGGATGCAGTGCGGGTAAGTCACGTCGCGATACCGACCCGCAATTAGCTCACGAGCAACTGCAAGCAAACCCCGGGGCGAATATGCAGCTTGCTTGCACTGAAACAAATGAGCAACTACGGAATCATTCAATAAACGCTAAAGTGCGCGGTACTCGATTCTACAGTCTTCTCACTTGAAGCTCGTAGTCATTTTACAGCTCAACTCTTTTTAACAGATTGATCGTCGAAAAGAAAAAAGAAAGAAATAAAATACATTTGTCAACAAACACACTCAAACAATACATGATAATGATAATACAAATAATACACGATAAAAAATAGTGTTTTAAGAGAAAGCGAAGGGTGTTAATGGGCGCTGCCTCAGCATAAGCTGCTATTCTGACTGCGACCTGGAAGTGAGTCTCTTTCTGCGCTCGCGTCTTTTTTGTGCTCTAGTTGTACATTAGAAATAAAACATGATTAATTTAATAATGGCTAAAGATAAAAGAAAACATCTGAAATCACGTAGTTTCCGCAATTATCTCACTATACAACTGCGAGCGGACACCGGGGCTAAGAAGCAGCTTGCGCTGAAACAGATAAGAACAACATTTATTCAATAAACCCAGAACAGTGTGCGTTGGAAGGAAGTTGTTCGGTGGTAGGATTGTGCCCGGAATCTGAATGGACGATCGTCGCTACGAACTTTGCTGTATTCGGTTTGAAGGATACTTGATCGTAGTGGAAGTGCATGGCGTAGAGACATAAGAAGTAAAGTTTTAAAATATAAGACAACACACACTTAATATAAACCTTAGTAGTATCTAGGTGCTATGCTGATATTTGTCTTGTAAGTTAATGTGTACAATGATAAATGGCTAAATAAAAAAATCAAAACAAAACTTTATACTTTGATAGTCACCCAATTTAACATTACCTAACATAGAAAAAGTTTGCGAAGAAATATTGCCAGCTGAACGGGAAGTTGAAGGAAGAACGGCTTGAATACGGAAAATTATGATTGAATTACCATACCTTCCTTAGACTATCGTGCACTCTTATCCTAACGCTAGCGTATTATCTTTCAAGAAGAGCCTTCTTCATTGCAGAATTTGACAAATTTAAGATACATGTTAAGGACAGACTTTTAGAAAAGAGCTATTACACTGTAAGCGATTACATCAATGACAAAAATGCATGGAATTAACATTCCTCTAGTTTCGCACACATATTGTTCTAATGCGTTCATAGTGCCCGTGTAAAACTTTTTGATTCGCTTTTGTTTTTATCTTTTCTTTGTATAATAAATTGTTTTATGATTATTGATTGTATAATTTGGTAACGACATATTGTTTTGTAAATGTCGTTACTTCTATATTATTATAAAGCTGTGGAGTTTCTTGCGCTCGTTCTTCTCCACAGCTAAAAGACCTCCTGAATTTGGGTTCCTCTGCCTATCCATCCATCCATAGAAGTAAAATGAAATTTAGACTATTCAAAATGCTTATTTTAAGCTTACTGAATAAATAATTTTTGATTTTTGAATAATTAAAAAGCAACCTGTAAGTAAGTATCCAAATGCGGGTTGCAAATAAAACATTTTTATTTAGTCAAGTACGATTGCATAGTATCTCAACATTAATGTCAAAGAGGCACTGCAGTTGCAAGCGAAGTCCCGCACGATGTTGCAGCTTGCGCTAAAACATTTAATAAGGATAGAAGATCGCTCATATACCCGATCATAGAAACAAGCAGTTTTGATTATCCATTTATATCTATCACGGCAAAGTACAAGTCCGCAGCTTAATAAGCGATTGAGCCTTTAGCAGCGAGAAAACGTCAGAGACAGTTCCAACTTCCGCCAAATCTGGCAATATGCCAGCCTTTAAAGAAAAACATCTTTCATGGATTAAATCACACTAATATTATAAAGGCGAAAGTTTGTGAGTGTGTATGTTTGTTACTTCTTCATGTAAAAACTACTGAATGGATTTAGATGAAATTCGGCATACTTACATATAGTTTATAACCTGGATTAACACATAGGATACTTTTTATTCCGATGTTCCCACGGGAACGGGAACCACGCGGGTGAAACCGCCAGCGGCCGCTAGTGCAGAATAAAATCACTAAATACATTATTTAGTAATTTTAGAATGGAACAGTTGTTTTTTCGCAATTGACATTCAATATGCTATCATATAAGCTATAATAAAATATATGACTATTATAAAAAAAAAATATAATTATAATAAGATATGGAAAGAGTAAAAAATTCAAATGCGCCACCAGGACGGCTGCTAGAGCAGACCAAGCCAGCGGGCACCGACCGTGGGATAGCACCACAAATCTCCGCATCTCAGAACTGGTCGGCAGGTGTGCGCGCTACCCACACAAGCGCACCAAACCTGAATCACTCATGAATGGGCAACATCCTCGCTCACGCACCTACATGGCTTGTTTATCTCTGATTTATTTTATTCGAAGCCGTCGCGAGACTCAAAAAGTCCGCTATTAATTTGTTCGTATATACCCCCCCGTATAAATAGCGTAGATAAAGTAATTAATTCGACCGATAACGATCTCGGATGAGTGAGTAAAGCGTCGCGCTTATAAGCAACCGAATTGAAAAGCTTCGTCTACAAATTACGGTCGCATCAAAGTGGCCGCCGCCGATCGATATCGCGATAAATAAACATGACATCTTTAATTGAGGAATCTCTTGATTTCGATTTTCAGATGTTTGGTACTGCCGCCGTGCCGATAGATTTCTATTGATATGTCAAATTTTGTTGTACACTTTTCTTCGATGTTCCCCGGCAGCGCTAATTCAACACTATCCAATATGTAATTATCTTACATTATCTATAATTTAAATACAAAAGATTAAAATAAACAAAGCGTAGAAATTATAAACAAGTGCCTATCCCAGACTGAAATTTCTTCCAGCACGGCCCGCAAAAGGGAAGCACACAAAGAATAGAGTTGAGTGTAAATGGAGAATGGAGAAAAATAAAGTCTCCCGATAACTAGCCATAGCTCTTCTCAGCGGAAGATTCTCCCAAAATCCGAACTGGTGGTAGATTCCGGTGCCTGTGAAGCCTTATATTGAATAAACTATTTGACTTTGACTTTAATTGATCAAGTGCACACACACTATAAAGCAAACATAGATATTACTTAATACATACGTAACTATATGTTGAATGGTTTCTTTAAGACTGTACAGTTATGCCCAGCTGGCAGTCTTCATTACCACCGACCGAGATCTGTTAACAAACTGGATTATGCCCACGCTACCTCCGATAGCCGCGGAAAGGTCATATCGGAATACGATATATCTCTTCATTAACATTTCACGACAACGCCAGTGAAAGCATCGCTGTTATGTTTACAATTATAGCGTGTTTTTAATGTTTAATGTAATTATTTCTCTTTGAACTTTGAATTTGTCGAGCTCGATGAAGTTTACGTGTTGCGATCTTAAAGTTAAGCCTACATCCATACATTCATGACATCATCCCTATAGGGTTAATCAGAGACTAGAGTCTAGCCTCTGACTCTAGTCTCTAGTCACTAGACAATGAGGACAACAGAAGTAGTCCACTGCCACAATCCGCGTTTCACCTAAAATTACAAACGTCTACGTTATTCCGCATCTTATCAGACACGGTATTAATATATTGTTGTTTGTTGTTGCAGACATCCCGTCGCAGGTGCCGCCGCTCACGCCCGGCACCAACAAGAAGATGGCCGAGGCGCTCAAGGCTACCTTCGCCTCCTGGGAGAAGGAACAGCTGCGCCTCGGCGTGCCCAAAGGTAAGTCATCAAATAATCAATAAATATGAATTAAAAAAAAAATTAAAACTTAATTAATAAGCACTTTGAATCGTCCAAAACATCTTCTTTACCCTACGTACTGGACGTTATTTTTTTAGCTCTGGAGAAGAAAAGTCGGAAGAAACTGTAGATTTATTCAGAAGTAACGACATTTACATAAACATAAATATGTATAAACATCCCACTGCTGGGCACAAGCTTTCCCACTAACTAGACGCAGATAGGGCCATGGCCATAACCCAACAGGGTTTTAATTTAAGGGGCCTTTTACATCTCGACTGTGATTTTTGCGTAAAATGGCCAATTATGGCGTTATGGATCTCGGAAACAAAAATACATTACCAATTTTGACTTATTGAATAGTGTAGAATAGCTATTGGAATAGTGCGTAGCGGCCTCGCTTTTTGTAAATTCTGCTTAACTTTTTAATGAAACCCAAAATTGCAGAGAAAGATTTTCATAAAATGCGCGAAGGCACTTTTTTAAGCTCCTAGATTGAACTACTGTTCTGAACAAATGAAATAAAAAAAATTAGAATGTCATCTCTTATATAGTCGTATAGTGCGTAGCGGCCTCGGAATTTTTAGATATCATTGATTTAATATAGAAAAAAAATCTTATTCTGACCAAAAAACTTCGAAAATCGCTTTAGGTTAACTGTGAATTTCTCCTATTTACGATAACATTATTGAGCAAAATCTACACCAGAATAATCGTTACTTCGTTATGAATAATGAATTTATTATCCTATTTCGATAAAAAACAGAAATACAACTGCAAAATTACTTCAAAATGCGAAGCTTATCCTCGTACAGTGGACATTTGTAATAATAAACATGATTTTATTATCCTATTTAGATAAAAACGATAAATACAACTGCAAAATCACGACAAAATGCGAAAATGGGCATTTTACGCAAAAATCACAGTCGAGATGTAATAGGCCTCTTAACGACTGCCATCTGACGACAACAACCGGGACCAACGGTTTCACGTGGGGTGCGAAGAACGGAACAGCTCGAGATATTTTTGGTTTGGTTACCCATTCAGTGACTCGGCATTAACGATTGAAAACCGATCACCTTCGCAGACTACATCACATCGTCTTTTTAAAATTGTAGTATTTGTAATACAGTATTCGCAATGTAAATCAAACACTTCAGTCGTGTTCGTATTACTTTACGACCGAAAAGAGGAGCTATAAAAATTAAAATAATGTAAACTTCAATCGCAGACATCTGAGAGAAGGGGGAAATTCGATTGAAGGTTTATTTTTAATGTTCCGTATATTTGTACGTAGGTATAGGAACTTGCTTTATTCGCACATAACGTATAAACTTCATCTATGAAATATGTTGTATAAAAAGTTTAGAATACAAATATAGACTTTTAGTTGTTAAGAGCTGCAGAATACTCTTAACAAGAGACTAAATAAGTCTCTTACCCTAAACACTGTGCTTTTCATTACGAATACAAGGAAAGTAAAAAAAAAACATGAATTAGCTAAAGAAAAAATTAGTGAATTTTATTTTACACTAGAGGCCGCTCGCGGTTTCACCCGCGTGGTTCCCGTTCCCGGGGGAATATCGGGATAAAAAGTAGCCTATGTGTTAATCCAGGTTACAAACTATCTGTATGCCGAATTTCATTCAAATCTATTCAGCAGTTTTTAAGTAAACGAGTAACAAATATCCATCCATACTTACAAACTTTCGCGTTTATAATATTAGTAGGATAGTAGGATAAATCAACAACTTTTTTTTTTCTGTGGCCGGCCAGCTATTCAGCCCTTAGTTTTCACTAATGAAAATATAGTGAATATTTTGCCCAAATCTATGTTATTTTAAAGAAATAGTTGAAAGTAAATTATACTAAGGTAATTTTAAAAAAATCCTCTTACTCGGAAAGTAGGTAGAATTTGCCTGAGGAGCGGGTTGATTGAAAGTAATACTTTTCAGCTTTTTTCAAATTATAAAAAAAAACTAGTTCTATTTTCACATTTCTATTGAACCATGTCCCAACTTTCTATACAGCCACTCAATTACAGCGCGATGTAAAATTAAAATAACATAAAGATAAGTATTAATTATAGAATATTTTTTTTTAAATTACTTTACTATAATTTACTTTCAACTATTTCTTTAAAATAATTTAGATTTGGGCAAAATATTCACCATTATTTTCAATGATGAAAATGAAAACTGAGGGCTGAATAGCTGGCCGGCCACAGAAAATAAAACAAAAAGTTGTTGATTTATGTAAAATAAAATTCACTCATTTTTTCTTTTAAATAAAAACAGGTATTAGACCAGTTTTTATTTTTACTTTCCTTATATTCGTAATGAAAAGTACAGTGTTTACCTCGGGTGAAAGACTTGTTTAATACCTTCGCTACGCTCGGGCTCCAAACCCCGTCTCGGGACTAAATAAGCTACTTTCATCCCTAGGGTAACAATGTACTATTATTATTTAAAAAAGTCTCTAAATGCGTTTCACCGAGTACCTACCTACCAGACTCATTGCTCTACTTTATTTTTCACTCCTCTTGCTCAAAAAGACCGTCATTGTAGCGTTCTAGCGCTCTAGAACGCTACAATGACGAATTGGTTTATTTTATTAAAAATTAACCCGTTAGTTGCTTTAACGACACGCAAAGGGAAGAGAGGGGTTGGTAGTATTATTATGATGAGCCCATCGCCGCTCTATGCTGTAGGATGTATGTGCATTCATTAGTCCGTTAGTCGCCTTTTACGACACCCAAGCGAAGAGATGGAAATACTGCACATACCTCTATTCAACAGCATAGAGCGGCGATGGGCTCATCAAAATAATACTACCAACCCTTCTCTTCCCTTTGGGTGTCGTTAAAGTAACTAACGCCTTAATTTTTAATAAAATAAAACAATTCATATTATATTGGATTGTTTTATTTTCTCGCATTCGTAGTGAAAAACAGAGTGTAACACACGGCGATAAAAACCCATTAAAACTCGGTTTCTATTTACTCCCTCGCTAAAGCTCTGGAGTAAAACTACCTCGCATATAATGTGTCTTTTTAGCCCCTTGTATAACAATCTACTATTGCTTTAAAAACTTGTATTAACATTATACCAAATTCAAACGTCCAACTTTTTCTTTATCAATCACACGGTAATTTGAGCTGCGTCCCCAGTCGTCAGTGACCATTGAGGTTTTACTCGATGCTTAATCAGAGCAATTCAGCCGACATGTCCAGTGCGGTCAGCTGCGGTCAGATAGCCGGTGACTGCCGGTGACCACAGACACTCACACCGCGTCGATTACACGATTGCCTACTGTTCACTTGCAATTAATAAATGAATTGTTATTTTGTTATAAACGTTGCGGTCGGTGTACGAACGGCTCTTTTCTGTGATCTATTGAAGCACTCGTGTCTGCTGGTAAACAAATGATTTATTAGTAGAATACCCGCCTGCACAAGTTATTATAAAACTGCGCACAACAATTTCAATTGGCCACTTGACAGTTTTCGAAAATGTTTTTAAAATATTACAAACGCTTATTTTATACCACGTACAATATTTAACCTATATTTAACAGAAAAAAACATATTTTTCTTTATTGATTTCAAATTTCGTGCGAAAACGGTTGGTTACGTGACATTTCTTCAATGCTCTGTGACGTCACATTTCAATAAATATAGAAACTTATCTTGAAACCTGACAGATAGTTTTTGATAATTTTGTAAAATGTGACGTCACATGATGCTCAATCATGGCCGCCCCTTGCCGCCCGTGTTTCGGGTCTTGTAATCCACAGACAAAAAATCACAAATTTATTTTGAAAAAATATAATATTTACAAATTATCTTAATTAAAAAAACAATTGGATAATTATCGTTAAGTCATAAACTACCATTTCCGACTTAATTCATATTATAATGTTACAACTGTCAAATAGCCAATTAGTAAAATCAATATTTCATAATTATATACTTACTTAAAACATAAATCACGCCCGTTTCCAGGATGGGTAGGTGGGGGCTTTACATTTTCTAATTACATACAAACATACATATAATCACGACTACTATCCACGAAGAGTTAGTCAGAGACTGGGCCATGAGGACAGCAAAAGCTCTACCATACCAAAGAGGACTCTACCATAGTCCACTTTTCACCAAATACCGGCTGCACATGTACTCAGCGTGACAGGTGGTGAGCCCATCGCCGCTTTATGCTGTTGGATATATGTGTAGTCTTTAGTCCGTTACTCGCCTTTTACAACAACCAAAGGAAGAAAGGGGGTGGTAGTATTCTTTCACCGCTACCCGACACGGTTGTAACGGTGCTTAACTTAATTGTTGTAAATATTAATTAAAACATACTAAATTGATTTTATAAAGCGTTGAATTAACGAATTTGCCAGGTAAGTAGGTATTAATAAATTAGATTTGTTAACCGCCTCTGTGGTCTAGTAGATAAACCACCGGTTTCAGACCCAGAGGTCCCGGGTTCGATTCCTAGCGGGGGAAATCTTTGTGTGGTTGGTGGTAGGGCTGTTAAGTCCGCCTGGCCACCATCTTATCTAAGTCTGTCGCCATAACAACGATGTTTATAGCATTGTTGTATTCCGGCAGTTTGAGTTAAGATAGCCAGGTTCCTCAGTGGTTGAGGATTCCGGGTGAAGCGCGCTTCCACCTTCGGCCTTATCGTCACTTAACATCAGGTGAGATGAAGGCCAAGCGCTTACCCGTTGTAGAATAAAAATAAAATAAAAAAAGATTATTTAACTCTTCGGGTCGTCGATTGGTCAAGCGCTCGGCTCGATATCCGCGGTCCCGGGTTCAATTTACAGGTCGGGCAGAGTGTGTTTCCTGATTTTTCGATGCATAGCTCGGGTTAGTGAACATCTACCCGCATTTGGCAAGCGTGGTAATTTAAGAGGAAATACTACGTGGAAGTGGCATGCAAAATTCTCATACGAAACACATAAAAACGACGTTTCGTAGTCCCCCGTTTCCTCCTTCAGAACTGGACCAATTTTTATGTTTTTTTCAGCATCGGTTAAGAAAAAGATTTTCTACGTTTGTATGTTTAATTTTTTACATTAAGAGGGTTTACACATTTCGGTTTCCCATACAAACTTCCAAGTCAAAATTTTTAAAAAACAATGACCCAATTTTAATGAAACTTTGCACGCTAAAGTTAAATACAAAGATCTAAATAGTTTGTTGAAAACATTTTTAAAAAACGTTTATCTAACTGAGTTATTGCTATTTTAAACTTTCTATAGTAGACTTTAAATCGCAATAACTTAGTTAAATAAACTTTTTTTGAAATGTTCTCAACAATCTATTTAGATCCCTGTATTTCACTTCAGCATGCAATGTTTCATTAAAATTTTCTAATTGGTTTTTAAAAATTTCGACTTTGAAGTTTGTATGGGAAACTGAAATGCGTAAACCCTCTTAAGTCATTTATTTGACATCCAGGAGCCTTAAAAATTTAGCGAAATCACTTCGTTTTAAGGCGTTTTCAGAAACAATACGTAACCAATAAAATAAAAATCAAACATGCAGACATGGAAAATCTCTTTCTTTAACCGATGCTGAAAAGTGATAAAAATTGGTCCAGTTCTGAAGGAGAAAACAGGGGACTACGAAACGTCGTTTTCCCGTGTTTCGTTTGAGAATTTTGAATGACACATCCACGTAGTGTTTCCTCATAAGACAATATTTATCAAGCTTCATACAAATGAAAAAGTAAAAAATAATGTGGTAACAATAGAAAAACAAAAAACAAAAAAAAACAGCACAACGTGGTCTTAAAAAAAAATCTAATATAAGAAAACTAACTGAACTTCCTTTTTTATTTGTAGTTTTTAGTTTTAAGTTAGACATATTTTATTTATAGTTTTATACCTATCAATGGTTTGATGACTTATTTCCCTAAAATCTTTAAGATAAGCATCTGTGATTGGGTCATTTAAAAGTATGTTGGTCATGGTCAAATATGATATATTATATATATATACCTATACGTTATTTTAATGTATACAATGTTGTCACATAATTATAATATAGAAACATTAATTCTCAAAGTTCAATAAAATTAGATTATGGAATGTTAATCAGCGTGTGAAATATTTGCAAAGTGACTGATTGACAAGAAGACTGTCAAAAACTTATAGTTACTCCTTTTTTGCGTATGAAAAAGTGTAAACTTTAGTTAAAAGTGTAATAGCTTGAAAATCTGTAAAAAATCGTATTAACTCCCGGGCAATTATGAATTTGATATTTTATTATCTACTTTGTTGCGGACACATAAAGCGTTAAAACAAAAAAACAACCTGTTTGGCTATGGTACGGTCGACCTCAGAAGTAGATTAACACCTTAGTACCAACCAGTTATAGTTGTAATGTAACTGTTTGCTGATCCTAAATATAAAAAAACCATGTCATGCTAACCAGGCAGCTAACACATAAGTAATGGAGCGCGATCGCTTCGAGCGAATTGGTGTGACATGGTACGTCTGAAGCCGACTGTACCTACCTACTCGTTAAATTCATAGGTCATGTAGTTAAGTCAGTATCAAGCACTTCTTCTTGACATCACATGTTGGTATTATGAAAAACTACCTAGCAATTAGTAGCAATTAGCCATTTAATGAGACAACAACCTTATTTGTTTTTGATGGCAAGAGTAAAATTAACATGTTATTCAAACTTACGCAAAAAATAACCTCTCAACCACGGGCAACTCTAAAGACTAAACGTCAGTTTTTTTTAATGCTAGTTTTTTTATTTTTTTGTGATGTTACAAATTTTTTAGGATTAGTAAAAAAGCTCAAACTCAAATTGGTGGGTTGTAATTCCCTTATGACAAGAAAAACAACAAAATAGTGAAATATTGTCATTGTTTTGTTTTTGTTTCAATGTACAAATCCTTTTTTATGTTATTTCGAATGTAAAAACAATTTACAAAATTATTTTCATTCCAACCAGGGTCTCAATTTTCCTATTTTGTAGTGTTCAGAATTCTGCAATTTTCAACATAGCCTATGTTAAAATCAGACCACTGAGTCACGATCGTGGATGAACATTCGGACAACTTCGAATTATTGATTAGGCTCGACATAAATGCATGACCTTTAACGATGCAAAAAATGGTAAAAAGCCGCGCTTGATAATCCACTATTGTTTCACATTATTATTCGATAAAAACTAATTTTGGAAAATTTCTTTAATTTATGCTTCGACCATAAAAACTAAATTTATGTCTTCACTTTCTTGTCAAGATAGGCTCAGATAACTAAAAAATAAGTATGGTCCATTTATATCCTATGTTTCATTGTACGCAAAAAAAACAAAAAGAAAGAAATTAGTTTCAACCGAGTGACGTAAACGTAAAACAAAACACGCTCCACATTCGGCCAACGTCAACTGTCATTAGGCGCGACATAAACAAACGCTCGCTTCACGTGCATGTGCGTGCATGCATACTTACATGCCATGCCAGCTACATGCAAAAACTGTTAGCCGACGCGGTGCATTTGCATATGGTAATGCACGCCGCAGACACCAGCCCGGCCTTTGTTGGCCACTGCGATACTGAAGGTTTTGAAATGTTGACAGTGAGTTTTCGTCACTTCTCGCTTTTCCTTCCTCTATGACTATTTTATGGTTTTTAATGTTTTTTTTTTATTTTGTCTATTTTCTCCCACTACCGCTGGGAAACGGTGACACTGAAGTCCGAGCCCTTAGAGCATTCAACCAACTCCGAGCCAGGTCGTTTCGTTCCCTATTATAATCATAAAAATTATACTTACAATAAATCTTTTTTGAAAATTCGTGACTCGCTTGAAATCAGATACTGTAAGTAAATTTTTCCAATTCTTCTGAATGGTTATCTATATTAAAATTAAAATCAATTGCCGAAATGTTTGTACGCGCATATTTGGCTAATTCTTTTTTGTTGTGTTTGTAATTGTTAGGGCAAGGTTTGTGCCTTAGAGAAAATTTTTGTAAATTCGTCCGGAAAAGTGAAAAATTGGATTTAAAAAATCTCCGTGATAGTGTGAGTGACATACCTACAAAACAGCAAAGAGGATTTAAGTAATTATGACAGTTAGAAGATATTCAAATAAAATAAATATACAGAGTGGATTTTTGTAATGCCACCTAAAGCCAAAGTACTTTTAATACTGTAGATAGAAAATTTTACTTAAAGACAACATTCCTTTATTTTTGAAAATAAAGAAAACTGCTTTTAAAGTTTTTCGAAAATTCGCTTGCAACACCCGGGAAACGAACCGACTAAAATCTGTAAAAATTACAGCCTGTACTTTATTGCATCGATCGTTTGGGTCAATTATAAGGATGAAATCTCTCTAATAAAATTAATAAATTAAAAGAAAGGAAACCATGAAATATTAATTACTTTAATTATTTACAAAAAATAGTAAACTCCTAATTAGTTGCTCGATATGGGCTTCATTTTCTTAGATACACAAATGAATTCTTGTAGCGAATTGATTTCGTGCGTGTTATAAATCGTATATAACGTGTTGTATTATAAATCGTATTCTGAACTTCAAAAACAAAAAAAAAACAAAACAAACTTAAGTACATTGCAATCGTCTTATCTAAATAGTAATTCGACATTTTAATGGATAAATGACGTCAATGATAATTATTTATTACTAACATAAGTAAATAGATGAGAATCTTTGAGTAAAAGTGCTTTAACTGGACCCATTGAATTTATAAGCCCAGATTTCATGGTTTCCTTTCATTTAAATTATCAAGTTTGTTAGAGAGATTAAACTTTAACGATCGATGCAATAACAGTACAGGGTGTAATTTTTACAGATTTTAGTCGGTTCGATTTCAAGGTGTGAGTGCAAGAGTTTTTTCGATTGTTTTTTAAATTTAGTTTTCTTTGTTTTTAAAAAAAAAGTACATTCCCTTCAGGTGGCATTACAAAATTCCACCCTATATATTAGATTTGACGTTTACTTCATTGATTGTTAGACGGTACAATAGAGTCCAAATGAGACTCGTATAGTTGTCCTATTTTTTCAAATGGGCCATAAATATTAAAAGAAAAGAGACAAAATAAGTTGACAAAAACGTCAAAATGTCCAGCGAAAATAAAAAAACCGGTCACGACTTATGATACCGAATTCAAAAGCACCTATACAAATGTAATTCGAATGGTGACCAAACGGAGTGCACACTCAATCCTTCTATGCTTTAGTTATTATTCTGAGGGCGGTAGACGGGCGGTACGAAGTTCGCCGGGACTGCTCGTTTTTTTATAAAAAAAGTGTATGTCTATTTGTGAGCGAATGTTACATACGTTGTATCGTGAAAAAAGCAGTTCAGCAGCTTTAAAAAACTTCGTGACTGAAATACCGAATTGAACAGAGAAAGAACACTCCATTTACCCTCTATTTGAATCTACTAAATCTCGGGTAAATTAAAACATTGTTGTCGACAAAAACGAATAAAATAAAATCGCAGTTAGTGCCAAATTAGGCCGCTAGATGTCGCGTGGGGGTCTTGCACAGGTGGCGCGGGTTCGTCGGCCGCGGCGGAAGTGCGTGCGTCTGCGCGGCGTCTATTCGCGCTTCCGCTGCGCATGCGCGGCGGGTACAGTCGACGCCAAAGTTATGTGGGAACAGTGCAGTACTTTGCAAGCAATTGAATAATATTTTGTCAACTAAAGTTATTTTGATATGGTACTGAAGTGGCCATCATTAGTATCTTTAAAAAAAAATCTTTAAATTGCGTTGGTGACTCAAAACCCCGGACACATATTTTTGGTAGGTAGCCATTTTCTTCTTTCTTTTTTTTCTTCTAATACACTGAGCTTAAAATAATTGCACATAGCATCAGCTTTTAATTCGGCCTTCTTACCGCTCATTTCAACCGTTTTATTTGAGCTGATATCATAACCAGATCGAGTTTATCTTATGTTTATTTTTTTTTATTGGTACCATTAAACATTAAGTTAAACTTAACGGTTAGTCCATTTAAGTGGGTTCCAATAAAGTTTGTTTTCTGTTAGTTATCTACATTTAAGACACAATGACATAAAAAACAACATGAGAATATACTCATTTTATTGCCCCAATCGAAACGTCTTAGTATTTAGTACATTTTCATAAAGCATGCATCATAATATCAGCGTTAGCAAAAACATTTTGTGTGTCCTCTCAACCGTTATCGGCGCGCATTATAAAACGAACGCATTAAAAGTTATCAACCGACTAATTTCAACATTCATTAGCAATTAGCGTTGTCACGGCGACTCGGTGCTTTTTAATTGTTTGGCGCTATAAAAGGGAGCTGTTAAATACTAATCGATCTGTCTGCGTCGCGTCGCTTGCATAACAAAAAACAATTCACTCCAAACTTAAGGCTCGAATACAACACAGTCGGAAACAACGCGGGTTGTACGCGGGCCTGACTTGTAATACTGTTGTAGTGAACTCTCCATGGCAAACAAACAGTCCTGAAAATAAAAGAGTGTAATCAATGTAAATAAATTAAGTTTTGAAAGATAAAAAAACAGTAAAAACGCTATGGTCGCCATGATGTATAATAATATGTTAAAACCGTTAACATTTTGAAAAAAATGGCTACTACGAAAGGACTCTTTTCGTCGTAACAATGTTATGTTTGAATGAAGTTTAGAAATTAAGGTAAAATGTGCTAACTCAAATAAATGCTTAAATGCTAAAAAGGAAATATTGTTGAATGTTTAAACATTCGTCAACATTGTTTTTACATCTTTTTAGCTCTTAACTTATTAGTACTTCACAAGGATACCTTCAACGCTGAATTTCAGAGATCTAAAGTAAAGTATCTAAGCATGTGTGGTGTTATTTTATTTTATTATTTTTGGAAAACCAAGGTTTCTACATTTTCAGTACGGTTTCAGAATAAAATACATAGAAACCACTTATAGGTTCTCACCGATAGATTTTTTTTATAAATTAATTAATTAAGTTTGGTAATAACACAACAGAGTAACTACGAATAAAAATTGGGCTCAAAGAACCGCTCAGTCAACATCCGCCTCGCTGATGGTACGCTGGTACAGAAAAGGTTATGCTGTCATTCATATTATTTATAAAGAATTTTATGGAAAACTAAAGAGTAAAATAAGTTCTAAGGTCAAAAATCAAAATACTTCTACCACTAATCACAGATATATGATCAAGTACTTAGTAAGGTGCTACCGACTATGTACATGAGTTTGTTTTCAAACCGTTTAATACCAACTTACCAAAAACTTAACTCAGTAAACACTGACAATTCTACACAATCGACTAATTAATGCGAAGACAATGACGTCACAGTTGCATATGTACGACATTTGCATATTCAAATCTAATGTAACAACTCAGTAGAGCAACGGCTAGCGCGTTCCTCGCTATCATGTATGCTAAGCAACTGTCGCAAGGGTGGGTCATTGGATGGGTGACCAAATTTTCTCGAGTTTCTCCGTGTTACGTTTGTCATAGAAGACAGTTGATAAATCCTAGCAAGCCTCTTTGAGCAGCGTTGAGAGTTCAAGACTAGATTCTTTACATTTTTTCCTTCCCTTTCCTCTGATTCGCAATTAAATTCATAAGCTAAGGCTAGCAGTGGGACGTTTATAGCATGATGAATCTGATAACGTTGTAACTTGAATATACAGTAAGTCCTTTGTAATATAACATATATCTTAGAGCAATCACGTTACAACGAATGTATTAATAAAAAAAAAGGTCCTTCTACTGCCTTCGTTGTTACTTGTTATGACAAAAAAGGTGTGAAAAGCACGACTCCAGCTGAGAGACGCAAGAAAGATAGATTTCAAGATTAAAACAATAATTGGCATAAGACTGTTGAGTCTCACTTTTAAAATTGGAATGGCAAATGGAAAACATGAAACAAATGATTTACATAGAGCGAGCGAGGCACTCGTATGACTTGAGACGACACCGCTAAGCTATTTTTTGCGCACTGAGCCACAGCCTTGGGCCACAGTATAAATATAAGCTAAAGCAGTACGGAAACTAGGCCTTTTAGTTGTTTTATATATCTACGCGCCAATTGAGCGTTAGGGTTGTCCTCTAATTTTTGTAAAATTGTAAAGTTTTTGTTTAGTTAGCACTGTATCTCAGCTAGTTAGCGTTTTTTTTTGAGATATCTAGCCAAGCATTAGGGTTATCACTTTTAATTTTTTTTTAAATTAAAAGGTATTTCTTTATTATTTATTAAAACGTTTATTTGGGTTCTATAATAATCAAATAATCGAATGAATTGACTAGTTTTCAAATGTGTAATTAAAAAATCTTCAACATTTTAAAAAGACTTTATTCTTTGTTAGTTATTATAAATTACTCACTGAAAAATACTTTCGCCTGCTACGACACGTTCGAAAAGCTTTATTATTAAATTTTATAGTGTAAAAAGTTCTCATTCTAATAAATAAATTATATAAAAACATGGACACGGCACTATAAAATGGATTTTGTCTACTTCTTTGTAAATTAATACAGCTACTTATTTAATTAATTAATACAGCCGAGTTTAAGCAGCCGTAAACTACGCAACGCAATACACTCGCGGCATTTTTAAAAATCGCGCGGACAGCGCAAGCAAATACACAACAGTGACCACTCGTCTCGACGCGGCACGCGCTACTGCTGAGAGCACTGCGATGTCCACTTAGGGGCCCGTGTATATATTCTCTGGCCCTGTAAAGACGTGCGTCTTTGGGCGTGCGTCGCTTCGAGCATTTGTATGTAGTTTCCTTACTGCTTTAGCTTATATTTATACTGTGCTTGGGCTATAAACGCCTGTCACTTCCGTTCCGAGCGATTGCGGTGCGTTTGCAGCCCATGGGCCGCACAGCACAATGCGCAATAAATTGCTTCTCGGCTGTCTCTAGTTTTAATACCTCAATAGAGCGGGGTGTACACGTGAACAGTGGATGCTATGTACCTTTTTATCTCGGAGAGGATCTCGATGTACATAAAATGACGGTACTCGGTGACGTATGCTTGCAGGGTTGCCAACAACATAGAAGTGTCTTAAAAACAAAGAACAAACGTTTAATTGGAGTAAGAACAAAAGTCAATGTAAGCGTGGAAATTTTCTTGGAAATCTTATAAATAAATTTATTAAGCATCAAAACAGACCACATAAAATTATAATGAACAATATTATGTGACACTGAAAAGGCATTTACTTACTTATCAACTAGATGCACAATCAACTCTCTCAAAACGTCCGCACAAAACCTTAGCCTTGATATCGCCAAAGCTTTCGATAGAGTGTGGCATATCGTTCCCTTCTTTCCAAGTTGCCGGCCTTCGGTGTGCCGCCCCGTTTGTGCGCCTGGGTTGCAGACTTCCTAGAAGAGCGGAGGATTCGTGTCCTTTGTGAGGGTAGTTCCTCCGCGTTCTACAAAGTCAATGCCGGAGTGCCGCAGTGTTCTGTGCTCGCACCTATTCTATTTCTTCTGCATATCAATGACAGGATGTTCTTGGACAATATTCAGTGTTATGTAGATGACAGTACGGTGCATGAGCGGTACTTAGGACATCCTGCGGCAAAGCAAGTTGATATCGTGGTGAAAAGGCAAGAACTGGTTGCCAAACTGAACCTGCCTCTCGATATCATGTCTCTAAGTAGCGATCTAAAACCTGGTCGAGTTTAATGCCAGCAAAACCCAGGTTTATGCATTCTCGTCCAAGGTAACTCCCTTCCTTACTCCTCCCTGTCTTCAGAACTTTCCGTTACCCATTTCGGTGGAACTCAGAGTATTGTTCCATCTATGGGACGGCTACGCTAAATACCTCCTCGATGCACTTAATGGATTGCAAAGACGAGCGGTACGCATTATTGGAGATACTGAGGTTACAGCCTCTCTTGAGGACCTCCAGCTGCGTAGAGACATTGCTTCTCTCAGTGTCTTCTACCGGAATTACTGCAGAGAGTGTTCTGAAGATTTTTTTGATCTAATCCCGCCCTCTCCTTTCCTCTCCCGGACTACACGTGCTGGTCTTAGGAATCACCATCATACTGACAGACTATCAGCACTCGTACCAAAAAAATTGGCAAGTTTCCTTTGTAAGACCGTTCGGTTTTGGAATTCTTTGCCGGCGCATGTGTTTACCAGCTCCTATAGTCCCGAGTCTTTTAAGCGGGGCGTGAAACGGCATTTATGCAGCCCGTCATGATTAATAATAATAAATTTGTTTACGCTCCCACCAATTATCTAGACCAAGATGAGCATTCTTATGGAACTCGTTAATATGGTAAGATAACGGATAACTATACATATGCATAGAAAATACACCCAGACCCGAAATCAATTTAGAAAAACAGTTTTTTCTCTAAATTGACCCGACCGGGAATTGAACCCGAGACCTCAGAGATGGCGCGACGCCCGCCAGACCAATATACAGCACAATACCTACACGAAGGCTATGTATTGTAACCCTACGACTCTGCCATCAGGAGACGGAGCGTTATCTCCAGATCGGTCTGTTAATAAAATCGAGCCATTACCATTACCATACGCATACGGCGAGCCCGCTTTGTTTTACCATGAACACCGGAACGACAACCGTCTAGTACAACAGCGGTAACGCTCGCGAATAAAATGCCATCAACGTTGCGTTTTTCTTTTTGTTCTCAAACTAGCTTTTGCCCGCGGATTCGATTGCGTTAATTATTCACGGGACAAAGTAGTGTTTAACCGCCTTCAGGGCATCATCTTGTCTACACCAAAACTCATCAAAGTCGGCTTAGCGGTTTTAGCGTAAAAGCTTAACAATCTCACTTTCGCAGTTATATAATACTAGCGGCCCTCCCGCGACTACGTCAAAGTCAAAGTCAAAATATAAAGTCTTTTATACAAACCATGTCCTGACAATCACGAACACAATAAAAAGAGAATTAAACCAAATAGGTGCAGCCGTTTTGAAGTGACGCGCGAATAAACATTTCGACAATTTATTTTTATTTATAACGATTAGTTGCCTGTATTGTTTACTAAAGTTAAACCCTACACATTGAAATGTAGCACGTTTTATTAATTTGCTTGCGTTTTTTACTAATTTATTTACACATTTTTTTTATCCTGACGCTTTGTACCCTTTACAGGGTCATTTCAGTCTCTGTGTCCACTCTGTAATACCCTGTATAGTTAAATCGTCAGCCAGAGCATAGGTAAACAACTCTACCGTTGTTGCCGCGCGTGTATCCATACCCCACACGATTCGATCCGACCCATTAGCGTGAGCTAATCGTTTGCTATAACATGACAATTTGTATAACCAATGCAGACCAGACCACCATTGGAGATAATAACCTGAATTAATAGTTTTCATTCCTTGTAGTGTAATATCTTTTTCCTTGCGGTACTTCTGTAGGTAAGTACCATTGAGGTATTATAGACTAGAGGCGACATCGCGAAGCAAGTTTTTGCAAATTGATTTGTAGCCCATGCATGGGCTGCAAATCAAACGCCTCAGTAATGGACTTGGGAAAAATGAAAAAAAGTTCATTTTTACTTTATACCATTATAGAAGTCGTTATTCTAAAACCAATAGTTTTTATTTCACTTTGATACGAGAAGTATTTACAAAGTTATTGTACATAAATAATTCGTTAAAACTACTACCTACCTCGCTTAGTACACTGGCACTCGACTGACGTGACGTGACGTCATCGTATCCGATAGTCCCCGCCGCCGCCGCTCTCGCCGCCCGTACCCGGCGGGCGTCCGATTACATATCCGATGACATCACGCCGCGGGTTTCGCGCGTATTTGATTGTCACAAAAACAATAGCGCGTGCAATGAGCGCGTGGTCATTTTAATGAATGTTTAAAAAAATATTGTGAAGTATTTTGAAGGGCTACAGAAAAAAAAACAATGTCATATTTTAAGTTTAAATGTAAATATTTCAAAAATAAATAATTAAAAATACTGTTCCCAAGCTCATTGCGCGTGATCCAAGTGATTGCGGATCTTGCGGCTTCAATGCGCAACAAATTGCTTCGCGGTGTCGTCTTTAGTCTGTAATACCTCAGCGGTAAGTACAGATTAAGCGTATGAAGTAATAAATGCGAATAGCTTTTTATGTTTAGTAGTTAGGGTCGTTACTGAGATACGGAAGTACATCGAAACAAAAAATCACAAGAAAGTAAATCCTTGATCATGCTGCTATTGTGAAAGACATCAAATACTTAGTTGTAATCCCTTAAATAATGGTTTTAGAATCAATATTACCAGAAAAAATATTAATAAGTTAAATCAAAATGTACAACGGCAAAATTGGGGGACGTATTACTGACTGCAATATGGTTCTTCATAGTTGGTTTGTTCCGCTCTCGTCACAATCAAATGCAACTTTCGAAGTTCTTTATTTTTATTTAGCCTATTTTGTCCCACTGCTGAGCAAAGGCCTCCCCCAAACCCTCCCACGCATCTTTATCCTTGGCGCTTTCCCACCAGTTTCCCACAAAGGCATCGAGATCGTCTCGCCAACGCTTCCGCGGTCGTCCCCGCGAAGTTCTTTAGAGGACTTATATAATTCTACCTGACTGTTGTTCTTAAGCTCTACTAAAATATATAATCAATAATAAATGTTTGTTATGCCAACAAATTTACGAGTATAATACCTTTAGTTAAATTAAAATAGTATATTTGTTGACAACTTATGAATGTTATGCAACGTAATGCATTTTGTAATTACCCATATTTATCATTATTAGTTATACTTAGAACAACTAGAAAATAATAATTATGTAAGTATTACTATAGTATGACCCCTCGGCTGCGTAACGTGCGACTCCCGTATTCCAGTTTTTTTTAAATAAGTATAATTAATAATAATATATTATACTACCTCCCCTGGTCGCGTAAAAACGACTCTCCAGTTTTCCGGTTTTTAAATATGACTTCATTACGCTCCAGTTAAAAGTGGGCACAGTACGGCCTATGCCAACAGAGGCGCACCCGAGGCGGCCACTAAAAGCCGTAATTAAACTAATTACTCATTATTAGCCAGCTCTCGGCGGGAAAAAGTTAGATTCCACCTAGCCGGCCCGTTTGAAGCATCGCGCCGCGTAATTTTGTTTGCATCGATTCCAGGGCACCGTGTGTAGGGCGGGCGGTGACATCACTGTTTCGGTTCCGATGTACAGGGTGGAAAAAAAAGACCGTGGTTGGAGGAAAAGTACCCTTAATATTGATGATGGCAAATTTTAATGAAAGGAAACATTCCTTTATTTTCGAAAATAATTAAATCTGCATTTAAAGATTTTTGAAAAATCACCTGCTTGAGCCGGAAATCGAACCTGTGAAATGTGAAAAAAAACATCCTGTATTAAAAAATACACTCTTTCAGTCAGAGTCATTCATAAGGATCAATTTCTTTTAAACAACATAGTATCTTAAATTAAAAAAAGACCAAGAAAAATATTTTTTATTGTAAAGCTTACTCACTATGTAAAGAAAATAGTTCCCAATCAGATGATTTTTCAAAAATCTTTAAATGTAGTTTTAATTATTTTTGAAAATAAAGGAATGTTTATTTTCAGTAAAATTTGCCATCATCAATTTTTTCCATTGCCATCATCAACTTTCCTCCAACCACGGTCTTTTTTTTCCACCCTGTATACCTAATCGATATTTTAGAAAATGATAGTATGGTTTTGGGCAGTCTTTCGTGTCTATGCAGAAAAACATAACACTTGTAAGGATTTGTATTCTATTCAAAATGAAATTGTATAATTTTGATTTCCGCGTTCAATTAGGGTTAACCTCCTGAATCCTGGCGGGTCATATACGATGTGACCCGCGATACCAATGAACAAATCTAAAAGGGTGTAATTCCAAAATATTAAGAATAAGTATTTTTGATGAAACGGAACGTTCTACATCCGGCATTTAAAAAAATATATTGAAGTTGTGGTTTGCCGTCTGTCGTATCTGTCTAAGGGACGAAAGATCAAGAAATTCAGAAGATTAGTTGATTAATAAAAAAACTAAGGTCACCATATCTCGTACTAATAAAATGTTTGACTGTGTTTTAAGCTAAGTTCTTAGCACCCTATTAGGTAGGTACACCTTTTTAGCTCAGCCGATACAATTCTATGCTTATATCAAACAGTTTGCATAAAATTTGTTAAACTTTACTTTACGAATTTAAAAATACTCATTAGTTCTACAATGAAAAAGAGAATAAAAAATCACAGGCACAAAACTAGGCACAAAATTAATATAATACTAGACAATTTATAAACCCACCAAAAGAAATTAATAAAATAAGAATTTAAATTATTCAAATCTTATGCGTAAAGTATGTTCAAACCACAGACGTATATACGTCTATGGTTCAAACATGCAACCGATTCATAGACAATAAATCAAATTATAAAATCTCCTTGGCCGTTCATACGGAACCTATAATTCTGTAGGGGCTCTCGCGGGGCCAGTTCTACGAGCGCTAGTGCTACATCGATAAGACGAGATTCAAACATTTAAATTGGACGCGCTTCAGATTTACCTCGCGATGCCTTTGTAAAGGCCTTTTATAGAGCAGCTGGCGAGTGCGAATGTTTTTGCAATTTATCGATTATATCTAATCGGCGCGGCACGCCGGTAATCATCCGCCGGGCGTTTAATAACGAATGTCAAGCTATACCTACATCGATTGACAGCGCTCCAGAGAAAAAGTCTTGAAAGCTGCGAATCGAAGAGGTTGATTGGATGGTGTTGACACATTTTTTTTCTTGTAATGAAACAGACGCAAGACAATTCTCGTTTACATCCTCTTGTAGGTTTTCTTTTTTTCGTTTATCAACTACTGGTACCTAAGTTTAGGCACTTGGCTGTTATCTCACCTGGGCCCTGATTCTGTATCGCAATCTATAGATTCGACACCTAAACCTTACCGCGCACAAACGTCAAACGCATACGTTTTTGGGAAGATATCGTAACTTTTAAGGAATTAACGTGGTTTTGAAACAAGGAATCGTTACAGAATAAGGGCCCTGGTGGTAAGAGACGATAAGGCCGAAAGTGGAAGCACATTTCACCCGGAATCCTCAACCACTGAGGAGCTGGCTATCTTATCACTAAACTGTCAACAAAACAATGCTAGTATTAACGTTGTTGTTAGGCGTCTGACTTTTAAAAAAAAGTGGTAGCTATAGCCAAGCGAACTGAATAAGCCCTACCACCAACCAAACTAAGGCTCGTATTCTAAAACCAAATTCAAACTCAAATCTCTGCTTGAGTACAGTTAGAAAGGGATGGTGATGGCTATTCATCGCATATATCGCTATTCCTTTCTAACTGTATTTAAGCAATAATTTGATTTTGAGTTTGATTTTAGAATATGTGCCTAAGTACACAAAGATGTACTCACCGCTGGGATCGAACCCTGGCCCTTTGTGCCTTATATCGGTGGCTTAGCCACTACACAAAAGAGGCGGTTGAAATGTTTTTCTTCTTCTCTCCTTTTTCTTCTTCATTCAAGGCAATGGTTCACCTCCGCTTCCTCCTATACTTACGTACTTTAAACGTGCTTCGTCCCTCTGTGTCTTAGATCAGTGGCTTAGTCACTAAGAAAACTACGGAGGCGGTTGAAAAGGTCTTCTCCACTTCTTCTTTTCTTCTTTCGAATCAATAATTCACCTGTGCATGCTCCTATGTTTACTACGTGCTTCGTTTTATTATCTTCGCCGTTCGAAGCTTTAAAATAGAAAGAGCCATACTCCGCATGTGTGAAGGTCGGCGCGCATCCTGGCCCGCGTTTAGCAAGATCCGCTGTCGAAACGGCGCGGCGCGGTCCGCTGCGCCCGCGCTGGTAATTGCCGTTGCATCGTCCTGCGTTTGATGGAGGACCCTAATTATTCGCTTGTGTGCCTACTATTAGCTGTGCGGAGTAGCGAACTGCACTTGGCCAATCGTAAGGTCTCGCGACTGTTTGAACCGACCTGTGTTTGTTAGAGGACTTTATTAGCAAAAAGTCTTGAAACAGACAGTTAACAAGTAATTGGAAGGCATGGATATCTACTTCAATATTGATGTTTTAGTCAACTACGTTGTACACGTCTTTTTGACGTCACATGACGTAGTGATGATAGAATTTAGCACGCTACGCAACCTTATCCACGACAATCCCTTGCAATAAGGATAAATATTCCATAAATGACGTTCTTAACGAAAAAAAAGATAATTGTTTATCTAAATATACAACAAAAACATGTCACGTCAACTTCATGTGTCAACGTATTGTTCTCTTCTGGGAACCCCTACAGCACTGGATATTTATATTCTAAAAGTCAGCAAACGTGATAAACGGTCACTGTAGGTTTTGTAGACGCTTGTAACATCATGATTACAACTCACGCGTTAACAACTGTAAGGCTTTAGTTAGTAAGCCTATATACCCAGTAATTCCACTGAATCTCTTATACTGCTACACAACAATACAGAACACTACTACGGAACCCTACTACCGGCTAACTTCTGACAATACTTTGGTAACAGAAAAATTAAATAATGTTCTCTCCCAGACCACCTTTGCTCACTAATGTTAAGATTATGCTTAATTTTTTTATATTAAGGCCGTCAAATGACTCCACGCCACCTGATGTGAAATGGAAGTGCAGCGTAAGAGACGTACCATCAGTCTGCCTGCTTACCCTGCCGGCCCACAAAGTGCCTATTAACGCCTCGTTTGAAGGACCTCATGTCGTAGGAAGGAGGGAATACGTGTGGTGGTAGACTATTCTATCTGTTAGTAAGCAATGGTGTTCATCATCTACCTATTAGGGTGGCGGCTTGTGCTGGTAGATTCCATCTGTTTGTGAGCAATAGTGTTGATAATCTGTCTATCTCCCCCAGACCCCCGGCAATGGAGCGAAGGGGCGGTGGCGGCGTGGCTGCGCTGGGCGGCGCGCGAGTTTTCCCTGGAGGGGGTTGCACTGCAGCAGTTCGCGCGCGCACAAGGAAAAGACATCTGTGCGATGGGGCGCGAGGAGTTCGTGGCGCGCGCACCTGCCTTCATGGGCGATATACTATGGGAACACCTGGAGATACTACAGAAAGGTGGGTATAGTCAATCAGTTAGCAAAGTTGGAAACAGACATTGTTGAATACCACAATAGTTTGCGCGCTCAGGGCAAGGACATCTGCACGACGGCTCTGAGAGTTGGGCGCTCGCGCCGAACAAGCTAGCTCAATTTACCCTTATCCTATTTATCCATCTGTTAACTAGCGTAGTTGTAATGCTGTTGTTAACATAATTGTTATAGCGGTAGACTTAGATAACATGTTTGACTACAACCGGCCAAACATGAGAGAACCAAATCTGAAGTCAATAAATGTCCACAGATGTGGAGAAGGAGCGTTCCCTTCTGGCCAACGTGCCTCCCAACATGTACGAGAGCAACGTGTGCCTACCCGAACTGCCGGACTACATCCCCCCGCCCGGCCACCACTACAACAACAACAACAACACTGGTGAGTGGTACACATTATTGTAATGGCCTTTTTGGGAAAGTGGAGTAGTTATAGTCATTAGGCTGAATGATCGAAATCCTTGGCCTAAATGTAAAGGAGTATTTTTTTTTATATTCTGATGTTGGCGGGAGCTTCCACGCAATTTTTAATTTACTAAGTACTTTATCTTGACCACGACCGCTATATACCGCTGCTGCCATACAAGTTAGTACCGCAGCAGCGGTACAGCACTCGTGGTCTATTATTCAGCCAGCGACTTGTCTACGATAGGTATAGAAATCGCAATTTTATACTGATATTAAAAGAATATTTTATTGAATGGAACCTATATGTTGGTTGTTAAGTGTTCACGCAAAAGTGTTGATAAATTAAACAAAACGGCGCCGACACGTCGCTTTTTTATATAACCTTACTTTTTTACTGTATATCTCTATGTGTAAATGGCATTTATTGCCATGTCTTTCCGATAAAGGTTAGAGATTACTCTCGTAGCGCAGCCGGCTACGCGGCAACAATCTTTACGAGAATTCCACAAAAAACTGTAAAGTCACGTTATGTTTTAAAAGTCTGTTTGTTAACTACTAATGAAACCGATAAAATAGATTCTTAAACTTAATCGATGCTTGTTATCTGGACAAGTTTCCAAACTTTGAAAGTTTCACACCGATCCGAGCTTCGGTGCTGCCGCTATCTGCAGAGATAAGGGCTCACCGCTTATCAGCGTGCGGTAAGACGGGCTCATTAGCCGCCGCGATAAGCCGCCAATTACCTGCCCCCAGTATTTACAAATAATGCACTCCACCTCGTTCTTTGTATCAATTACGGTTCCGATGAGTCGGAGTGTTACGAACTCCTTCGTGTATATTTTCTTTTTTTTTGTTTTCCGTTACGTTTTAGGCTGTTAGAATTAGAGATAGTGTTGCTCATTGTAATTTTTTTACTTTTTTCCCTACTTTAATAGGTTTATTTTAGTATGTATGATAATATCATTGTGTATGATACAGTCCGTAACAAAAAGTGATTTCTCATCTCATTTTTTTATAGGACAATTCCTTCTGATTTAAGTTTTTTTTTTACTTACATTAATATTGTTACTTATATTAATTCTTTAATATTGTTCTATTCGTAAACTTATAGAAAAGAAATCCTGAAATCGTAAACTTATAATTTTTTACCATTTCAATAAAATTCACGTATAGTTTTTTTTATGATCATTAAATTCACGACACTGCACCGCCTTGAATCAATTAAATTTTACAATCCGCGCTTGTCTGCACAACGTCATCGGTAAAAGCTCACTTCCACATGTTATAAAACGCGTTAACTGCGCCCTAAATCATATACCCGGCTGTTTTGACTGTTGGCTTCGCTACTGAAATAATAAATTAGATGGGAGACAAGTCCTCGGGAGTAGCGCGGGTGGTCCGCTACCAAACGCCATTTTACACGTAGACGCGTCCGCGAGTGTATGTCAATCGCGCCGATTTATCGGCGCATTCGCAACGCAACGCTGTCGCGTACTTCAACGTACGTCTGGCGGTAGTAACTTTGCAGTCGTTTTTTTCTTGCTTTTTCGCTTGTCACTGTCGTTGTTCTGGTTTGCCGATGTTAATGATGTGATTCTATTATTATAACTATCCTTGTTGTAATACAGTATGTAATCGGTACAGTCTTTACTGTATGAAAGCAACATCTAAAGACGTTTTAGCAATACTTAGGGAACAGACTAAATATTGTTCTCCAAAGTTCACACGAAATCCTTAAATGGATTTACGCGCGTTTTTTTTCAAATCTCCTAGGAAGCCAGAATTTGACGGCGAAGAAGGAGCAAAGTCCCACATAGCCCAAGCTCACCCCTGCCCTAGGTATACCTATGTTATCTTATACATACAGCACTTTACCCAGTAAAAAGAAAAAAGTTACGTATCTTAGCTATCGACCGTAAAGCGTCTAAGCACGCGGCCGTTCACTCCTCGCTCATCACACACGCCACACACTTTCCAGTCGGGTGGGTGTGGCGCAACGCTGTGGCGACCTTGGCGCAGTTTTTCCGCTCTCTTTCAGGCGAAGCCTTGGAGACGCCTCCAACCTTGGTCTATAATTTGGGCATCTTTGGCATCCGAATTGTAACATTTTAGGCGTACCCTTTAATTATAGTTCCGACGATTTCAAAAATGGTGCAATGCTTTAGATTTTGTAAGTTTATTTTTATTAATGTGTTTAAAGTCGGGTGAATTGTAAATAAAACAAAAGGCAAAGTTAAGTTTTCAAAAACCTATTTTAGAATACATGTTAATTTTTTTCAAATAAAGCAAGTCGACCTAGGCTTTTCCACTTTTACTTTTCTGTCATAGGTAATGGGTAGAGAATGAACTGAAAGTAAAGATATGTTGCAAATTAGAAATATAACTGTATAGTATCGTAAACACGTCAAAGCAAAAAGTAAATGCTTTTAAAGCGAACAGAACGTGTAAGTACGTTCGTAATTTTGCAAGCAAGATCTTTATTAGAAAAAAATTAAATAGTATCTAGAAACCACAATTTGCTCCATTAAATGGGTAGGTATATGTTCAAAGAAGTTTGCTTTTGGTACAGCGAAATATTAAAAAATAATTGTTTGCAATGTTATAAGCAAAATCGACACAGAAAATTATCCAATTGCGCAACAACATTTTCCTTTATTTTCTTTTACGGGTTTGTATTTATTTCGCGTTTTGTTACCAGATTCATCGTTAAAAGCGCGTGAAATAAAGGTAACAACCACACAGCTACGACAGCAACTCTCAAACTCATATTCCAAGGTAATGCTAAGAGTAGGTTGATCAATCCTCGCGCCCCTACCATGCAATCCCTCGCGCGCAGCGCTCGACCTCAGTGGCCAGTCATAGGGCAACTGCTCGTGTGCACATCATTCTTTTGTTTACTCTATTAATTCTTTCTTTAAATTCAAATGAAGTTCTTTATTTGAATATTATTTTGTCTTTTTTTACAAACAGTTTCTTTGTTTTTAAACAATTGCAATTATAACGTTAGCTGAGTAAACTTAAATTAAATAAAAGGAATCTGCTAGTGTTGAGTGTTCGGAGTTTCTGAGTGTGTGTGATCCAATATGGCCGGTCCGGATTTTGGATAAGCTATGTTTCTGCATCCCAGCTCCCGCAGCAGGGACTCCGCTGAGCTGGAGCCGTTGTTAGTGTGGCGTGGTGAGTGACAATTGCTGACTCTAAAATGTTTTTTATGATTCTATGCTGTCGGTGAATTATGATTTATTATTTCTATGTAGTAAACAATGCTTTTCTGTTTATCGAAAAAAATATTCATAACATCTTTTACTGTAAGAAAGCCTTAAATTGAGTTTCTATTGTGCCTGGTTTTACGACAGCTGAAGGTTAACTTCTTAATATTAGGAAGGTTTTTGAACAGAAGTGGGACAAACCAGGATAAACAATACAATTCAGTACAATATAATAATATACGTATTAGCAGACCTTAAAATAATAGCCGACCCAATAGGAGCAAGATAGGAGCTTTAAGTTTCTATGTAGGTATATGTTTTCATACTGCTCGTACATCACATTATACAGGAAATATTTTTTATATGTGTAAGTACATTTTTTGTATATCATTCAGTAACGTTAATAACCACTTTGATATTTTTATTTTTTATTATTTATTATTTTATTTGTCCGGCACAATAAAGAATAACTCGTAGATACCGGGCGAACGAAAGATCACGTGTAACATAAAGGTAATCTATATCCTGTGGTATCGTAATGTGTCAGAGTTCAATTGCGCGGTCGATTGACCATGATTATCGGTATTTATGGATATGTTTGATCAATTTTAGTTTCTTTACTTTTCACTATAAAAAAATAATTCAATCTGTACTTAACTCTAGATTAAGTTACTTTATAATTTAAAAAAATATGTGCACAGATTTAAAAATATCCAAAATATCCTGTATACCTATTACCGCTCACTATGCGACTAAATATACGAATTAATTTCATCATGCTATAAATTATCCTTTTTTTATAGTGTCCTTTTAAGAGGCCTATTACATATCGATCAATAGGATAATAAATTTGAGCATAATATTACAAATCTCCATTCTGTGAGCATAAGTTGAATTCGGACGGCCGGCGCATCGCTTTTTGTAGTAATTTTGCAGTTGTATTTATCGTTTTTATCGAAATATGATAATAAATTCATTATACAATCTTTATTCCTCATGAAGTAACAATTACTCTGGTATAAATTTTGCTCAATAATATTATCGTAGATAGGAGATATTCACAGTTAACTTATAGCAATTTTCGAAGTTTTTAGGTTTAGAATAAGATTTTTTTCCTATATAAAATCAATGATATCTAAAAATTCCGAGGCCGCTACGCACTATTTGACTATATAAGAGATAACATTATATTTTTTTTATTTCACTTGTTTAGAACAATAGTTAAATCTAGGTGCTCAAAAAAGTGCCTTCGCGCATTTTATGAAAATCTTTCTCTGCAATTTTGGGTTTAATTAAAAAATTAAGCAAAATTTACAAAAAGCGAGGCCACTACGCACTATTCCAATAGCTATTCTACACTATTCTATAAGTCATAATTGTTAAAGTATTTTTGTTATTGAGATCCATAACGCCAAAATTGGCCATTTTTCGCAAAAATCACAGTCGACATGTAATAGGCCTCTTAAATGATTTTGACAAACAATAACATGTATTCCGCCGTATCTTTTGGCGACAACCTAATCTTCTCGACAAAAAGTAGCCCTGCATTCACCGACATGAGCACCTCGCGGTAAATTAGTACGTGCGTTCGCCGCACCAGCCAGCGCCACGTATCATTACTTACTCCATTATCATCGGAGGCGTAACGAGTGCGGTGTATCGTTAGCATCGGCGTTTACGAGCGAAATTCTCGCGTCCTCGCGCTGAGGTATTATATCTAGAGACGAAGAAGCACCTTTTCATTGGTGCATGGGGTAAATAATAGCGGTCACGCGCATGCGCTTTGATAACCGCGATAGGCCGCGCGCTAGATGACAATAATATTAATTTTCTTAAGAAAAAGTTGAGACAAAAATGTAAAAAAAAATAATGTTTGGTTTTACTGCAGTGCTGCTAAAGGATCACGTAAAAAAAATTGGCGGGCGGTCCAAAATTAACCCTGTATATGTCAAAGCTGCCACTTTCCGCCAAGGGTTGTATATCTAGTTTTTGTATGTGATCGAAGTTCGCGTGTCGATGTCGTCTTTAGTTATTATACTTGAATGCGTCCTCGCGACAACTCGAGCGTGGCGAACTAATGCAAGTGGGCCGACGCGTACGAAGGTTACCGTAAAAAACACAAGCGTGTACATTTTCAATATTTTGCAACGGCACTCGTATTAATAAGGCGGTACATACGGTTGCGATTTCGCGGCATCCGCGCTGTCGCAAGGCGGGCATCCTCGCGTTGCGCACCTACCCGCGAATCGCCGGACGTGCGGCTCGGAACAGAGCGGCGCGATTGTGAAATCGCACGAACAACATGTGGTCTGAAACTTTTCATGGTCACCCCACTGAGTGGCGTTTGAAGTCTTTGTTAAAATCTCGGAAAATGTGTCTAAAGTTTGACATACCTCTGAGCCTCCACAACACAGCTCAGTTAAGTTATATAAAGTTTAAAATAAATGTTCTATTACTGACAATGCAATTGGTCAACATTGTCAATGCTTTAGTTTAGGCTGTCTAGTAGAATATACCGCTCAAAGCATTCCTGCCACGAAGTTCGCCCTTTAACATTCAGCAGGGTGGTAGTCGTCGCTCCAACTCTAATGATTTATGGCTATAAAGCGATATGGGCAGTTAATACGGGCTCACGTGACGGACGGACGCGCCTGATTTATAGAGACGCGCCGTCCCGTCCCAGCCTACGGTCAACGTGATGCATGTGTGAATTGTGATACATCAATTATATACCACAGTCACTGTTTAATACTAAATAATAATTTTGGTTGGTGGTAGGACTGTTAAGTCCGCCTGGCTAGCTACCACCATCTTATCTAAGTCTGTCGCCATAACAACGATGTTTATAGCATTGTTGTGTTCCAGCAGTTTGAGATAAGATAGCCAGTTCCTCAGTGGTTGAGGATTACGGGTGAAGCGCGCTTCCACCTTCGGCCTTATCATCACTTACCATCAGGTGAGATGAAGGCCAAGCGCTTACCCGATGCCAACAAAAAAAAATACCGTATTGCGCGACTCGTGATCCGCTTCGAAGGACCAGTTTAATGTTACAAATATGTTATCTTCAGCCTATTAACGTCCCACAGCTGGGCACCGGTTTTCCCACATGGACAACAATGCATGGGGAGTACAACATACATGAAAATGTATGTTGTGCTAATAATGTGTGCTAATAATTTATGTAAGAAAAGAGTCAGTTCGCGGTTAATGAAAATCGTAGAAAAAACGGTACTAAAAAGTTCTAACTAACAAGTAGATAACCCCTAAGTAAGGCTAGTAAGATTCAGAATGTCATGTTATTATCTCGAAACATTTCTAAAGTTAACTTTGAAACCATATACTATATAAAACTTATAAAAGTAAACCTAACTACTGTTCACAGACGATTGCCTTAACCACTGCTATTATATTTAAGGTCCTTCCATTAAATATTGTATTTTTACATATAAGAAATAACAATGAAACACACGATTCATATCAATTAATTTAAATGTTAATCACAACATACCATAGCTCATAAAAAGTTTGTAATAAAAAGGTTTTTATATCTAAAACTTCCTTTTAGATCAGTATAATTCTGAGTGAATAAGGACAGTCAACATCAAATGGATTTAAGCAGCAAAACTAATAAAAAAACTCAACATTATTCAAAAAATAACTTAATTTTATTGTCATTATGATAAAATTATATTTTTTTTAAAGAAATTTAATTTTATTGTCAATAAGATAAAAGTTTTTGACAAACACTATAATCATTTCTTGTTTTAGTAATAATAATCTCTGATAATATCTCATTTTAAAAAAATGTTTTAATTTTTTTTCATTCATTGCTACGAATGCTACGATCAGTCAGATGCGGCCTGTACAACATCTGTAAAATCCATCACCGCATCACTTCCATGTTAATCGCTACCTGACTACCATTTATCAGAAACCTTTAAATCAGCAGCAGATCCCAACACAAAGGAACATTACAACTAATCGAATTTAAATAAAGCTGTCAATCACATTCGAGTGTTGACTAGAGATGTGTTGAGCTTTCTATGATATCGAACGGAGAGAAAAAACAAATGATACGTGTCGTAGTGAGCGGCCACATCCGGTGCATTGTGCTTCAACTGGGCTTCCGGCAACCCGATACACACTCCTGCGCACGTGCGCGACCTTTACAACACTTCGAACTTGGAACATTTGTTTAGAGAACGCTAGAGGGCGGGTGGAAGGGAAGCTAATTGACAAATTAAAAAAAAACATAAAAAATTTTCGGTGATGGACTGGCCACATCTCACGCTGAGCACGTGTAGTTGTAATTTAGTGAAACGTGAACAATGGCAGAGTCGTGAATTTATGTAGGTACTCCAAGTAAAAAACTGTAACATTACCAATTCCAATACAGAAGGTTAATTAATAAATACATAGTCACAAACATCATAATTATTGAAAACAAAATGCAAATTAGCTGATTTCAAATTTTGTCGTTTCCTCCATACAGAACTACGGTAGACATGTGCAACTTTTGTAATTTGCATTAATCAGACATTAGCAAGGAAACGACATAATTAAGCCAAATATTTATTTGTAAAGTCGAAGCCAACAAATAATGCTTCACATTATTTAAAATCTACAAGCATTATTTACGCATAGGTACCTATCCATCAAAGACGCGTCTAATAATGCGTAAAAAATACGCCCATTGGAGAGAATTAACTAAAAGTACACAATGCTTTTCAAGGCAAGTGGCGGCAGGTAAGACCAACCCTAGTCGCTAAAGCCGCGTTAAAAGAGCAAGGGCTTTTTGATATACGCATTTGTAGGGTGCTCACGAGCCCCGCGAGGGGCCCTTGTCCTTCAATAAACCCTTAATAAGGGCCCTCGCGAAGTGGCCATACAATAAAACCTTTTACAAACATTTTCAGGTGTCCTTGATTTGAATCGTAAATCCAATTTGTTTATCAAAGTCATTGTGCCTCCACAAAGGGCAAGGGTCAGACGCATCGACATAACCATTTAAATTTTTCAAATATAAATGTTGTTATCTAGATTTGAATGCTTTTTTAAATTTCACCCAACGGCCGCATGAGATAAGTTTTCATGGCACAATAAAAGCTATTATTTATGCGGCATTAAACTGAGAGGCCTGAAACCCATTAGAGATGCAACGTAATTGGTTATCAAAGCTAGCAGAGCTTTTTGATGCGGCTGAAATTGTAAAGCCATGTTCAGTTTACAATAATTCTCATGTTTATTTTTTTTTAAATTTTTAGTTTCTTTACTATTTATTTATTAATATGAAATCAACCACGGAATAGATATCTTCTTTAACTATTCTGTGGAGTCAGCAGTACTCTTACTAATTTTACTGAAATAAGTTTTACAGGATGGAAAAAAAAGACCGTGGTTGGAGGAAAAGTACCCGTAATATTTACGAGTATGATGGCAAATTTCACTGAAAGGAAAAATGCCATCATTTTCAAAAATAATTAAAACTGCATTAAAGATTTTTGAAAAATCACCTGCTTGAGCCCGGAATAGAATCGGTGAAATTGAAAAAAAAAACATTGTATTTTATGATACTTACCAATATAGCACTTGGCCTTCAACTCACCTAATGGTAGCTGATGATAAGATCGATGGTAAAAGCACACTTGGCTCTGAGTTCTCGACTGTACAAACATCGCCGCTGGGAATCGAACCCTGGACCTTTAAGTCTGCGACCACTGGTCTAAGTACTAGACCACTAAGGCAGTTAAAAATAGATAGAAAGAAAGAAAAAACATTTATTGACTTCACAAACAAACAAAATAAAGACAAAGGTATACAAATAAAGCACTAAGACACATGCTTCATTAGGAAAAAAAATCCCTTTGCACGACTTATGTCTAAAAATAAAAACATCCATCGTTTTAAAATAGTCCAATCAGTTATTTGACCAGCCATAAAAATGTCCAACTCTAGAAATAATTGACCAGATACATGACCAGCTCTAATAACGTCCAGCCAATATTGCCAGCCATTTTCTTTTAATTCTCTTTGTTCCTATAATTCAGTGTTCCTGGAATCCCACAACTGGCACCGGCTGATAGCTTATCAGTGAACCTCGTACCTACATTGTCGGCAATTGTTATAAATTGTATATTTTTTATAATACAAGGAATTCCATTCATATTGAATGTTGAATTAAATTGTACCGACATTTTTTGTCATTGCTATTGTTTTTATACCAAGTTACTAATACGTCGTTTTGAGTTAACTTTATGTTACAAAGAATGAACACAAGACATTATTTAGTTTTGAAAGCTGATTAGTATACTTATGAAATTCACTTCAAAAAATTGTAATAAGCAACAAGTATGTAAAAGATTTTCTCATTTTCCTTGTTATGTAAAAGGCCTTTATAATAATAAGGAAAACAGGAATAAGTAAGACTTTAATTGTGTAAAATACATGTTTCTACTTAGTAAAATGTTCCCAAAAAGTTTAATTGTAATAAACATAATACAGCGTGTTAGTTAACACGAGGGACATATTTAATGCTATGGTAGTTTATGCCTGGGTAAAACATAAACAAATAAAAAATACTACTCGAAGCTTAAAAAATAATTTAGAAAATCGATGTTAAAATTTCATAAAATTTTCCGTAATGTTTGGATACCCTAGTGGGTTCGACTCATTTACCCGTATGGTATTGAAAAAGTAGCTGTCGTGGTTGGTATGACCCGTTTTTCCTTCATACTTGATCATATTTTGATGTTTTCCGGCGCTTAGTGTATACGCTAACATTATTTAAGGGTTTACGCATTTTGGTTTCCCATATAAACTTCCAAGTCGAAATTTTTTAAAACCAATAAGCCAGTTTTGATGAAACTTTGCATGCTTTGCAGTTTGTTGAAAACATTTTAAAAAACGTTTATTTAGCTGAGGTATTGCGATTTAAAGTCCACTATAGAAAGTTTAAAATCGCAATAACTCAGTTAAATAAACATTTTTTTAAAATGTTTTAACAAACTATTTAGATAGACTGAATTTTACTTTAGCATGCAAAGTTTCATTAAAGCTGACTTATTGGTTTTTAAAAATTTCGATTTGGAAGTTTGTATGGAAAACCGAAATGCGTAAATGCGTCCTCATGAATAATTATGCAAAAAATTAAGATTTTTTTTTAATGAATCTGATCGGGAACCGATTACCTAATGTCCTCCCTTAATATGTCCCTAGGTGTAACTAACGCGCTGCATAACCGAATTTTCACTTGCACAATTGAAATAAATCTTTACTTTATTACAATAAATTCTTAATCGTACAGTTTGTTCTAGAGGTCGATCAAATAATGTTGCGGCTTTTCATGTACCTAACTGGTCAGCTACAATTGCTTTTTTTCCCGAATACTTGTTATTTCCCCATTGTACCCCTCAAAAACTAAATATTACCGGTTAAGCTCCTCTTAAGCCTTAGAAACGAGCTGTAGCAAACCCGCCATCGCCTAATAGAGCTGCATCGAGTTACAGATTCACATCGGCCGGCCGCAAATCGCAATCAACGAGATTAAAGCTCGGGACAATTAAAACTCGCCTAATAACGGATAATGAACACTCGGCAAATATTTGTTTTTGCGAGGGATTCCTGCAATGAGCGTAGAGAGAGCCGCAAATAAGGCAATTAATTGAATTCGGCACTTCAAAGGTGCCGCCGGCGGGCTTTGTCGGCGCCTCGTCGGATCTGCAACCCGACACTTGGCAAGGATCCTGTGAGAGTGCGTTTGCAAGACGCTCCGGTGCGTTCTTAGTGTCATAACTAGATGAAGATGTGCTCGCCAAATTGTAATTGGAAAACACCTGTGTTGCGCAAACAATTGACTGCTCGAGTTACGATAAAAAAGTTTGAACTGAACGTTCTTTTTTTCAATTCTGAGAAAGGGGATTAGTTTTGGCATTGAATTCTTTGACGTTAAAAATTTCGCGTGTGAAAATCCTATTATTTGCGAAGGTGGTGTTCGATTTAAACTACGCGATTGATAAAAGCAAAAAAAAACTATTCAACACGAGTCTACATAATGTCCGCATAAAAAGTCTGTCTGTACTTTGTTAGCGGAACGAAGCTAAGATTACCATAAAGTTTTTACGGAGAGCTAAACCGCTTTCCGCGTCTAAACTTTTTCGTAGTGAAAATGCGAAATACTAAAGTCTGCAAGCCCGATATACGGTTCCATCTTTAAAAATCTACAAAAACAAATGACGTACAGTTAAGTAGCTCTACAGATAGTCATAATTTTTTGTAGGGTACTCAAGTTTTGGGTGTTAGGGTTGTGGAGTGTGATTGTGAAATGTCATGAGCATGTGTAAAGCGTTCAGCGTGGCGATAACAGGCGGCGAGTGTGGCCCCTGATAGGCTATCTGGAGAGCGGGGGCGGCGGACGGCGTAGGCACCGTCCTTCGCACACTGCCCCTGAGATTACAAGCAGGCTGGACTATGGAATCATACGGCCGCCGCCGGGGCTGGCCGGAGTGCGATCTTGACCGCAAAACCCACGGAGGTAGTTGGCTTATCCCAGTTTATTGAAATCGATGACTAGCAGTAAACCTGCTACTTACTAATTTAATAGTTGTCTGGGTCTGTTATTTCGTAACTAAGTAGCCTGACGAGTATCCCATATGTACATACTTACTTGACCGATTAAACACACTGGGCCACCATTACGCATTAGGTCAGGTCAGGTCAGAGTGGTGGGTTATAGCCCTATACGTGCAGATGTCCATGCGGGAAGGTTTCTAGGCTCATGATGTAACACGCTGTCAGCTTCTACATCCAAATAACTTTTAAAAGAAGACTTAGTTAATATTGCCAGTATGCAAAAAGTGACTAAAAATTAAGTTAATCCATCATTATATTGACCCGATGATAGCTCCGATAAGTTGAAAATTCGATAATAATTGTATCAGTTGTGCATATATTTTAAATCCAGACACCAACAGTTGATTCTTTTGGTTTCTGAATTTACAGTGGCAAAAATAACAAACACAGAAATAAAGTACAATATTTTTTTTACATTTTACTGAGATAAAAACATTTGGATTCCTAAAATATCTGCACAAATCAACAATGTTGACAAGGTTGTCTCTCTTATCGCGTCACGATTGACGTTACGGATGAGATGGATAAACAAAACAACTTTATGTATAGAAAAATACAATAAAACTGAAAGGGATACTATACTAACTTCGGTCGTTAAAGATAGGATGACGTGACGCGTATACAAAAACTAACAGTTCAAATAATTGATAACAAGGACAAAACTAATTTGAAAAAAATGTGATGAAACATGACAAACGCATACAAACAACAGGTTAGGCAAAGCGGCTGTAGTATAAAAACATACATACATACATACTCACTCACTACTACTTAGGTTACTTAGACTAGGCAATGAGGAACTGCAAAAGTAGTTCACTGCCAAAGCCCACGTTTCACCAAATAACAACTAAGTACTACAATTCCTCAGCGTGATCGGTCGATCGCCGCCTTATGCTGATGGATGTACTCGTATGTGCAGTCTTTAGTCCGTCAATCGCCTTACGATACCCAATAGAAGAAATGGGTTAGCAGTATTCTTATGTATTGAGCCACACACACAGCTCAAGAAATCATAATCAAAAAGAAAAAAATACTCAAATCATAACGTTCCCTGAAATCGTTCCAAATTTATACTTGGACATGTGTCGTATCGCGCGCCGTCTCATCGGGCGGCGGCGGCCGGGGGAAACAAATTATTGGCACCGGAAGTGACGTCCCAGCGCGCACCAATTTTACGCGGCGCACTGCACTACGGCCGTCGCAGCACCGCTAGACCATAGACTCGCACTGCGTATAAAAAACACAAACGTTGTATTAAGCGTCTACGTAAAAAAGGTAATTCTACAGAATGTCATATTAAATCCTAAATGGCAGGAAATAAAAATTACGCAATGGACCCGGACGGCTAATGGAACATAGAAATTCAAATCGACTTTCAATCACTCCGTATAATCGAAAGGACCGGATGCACCGCCATTTAATTAGTGCAAAGGTTAGAGGTGCAACAAAAAAGTGCCTTTTCCTCCGTCCTGTGTGTGTATAATTACAATGTAAGTTATTTATACTGCGCTTTGACAGTTCTGGATGAGGTGGCCCGAGTCGCTGCACAGATTTATGGACTGTTTTCAGTGTTTTTATCTAAAAAAGATTGTTTATCTGGCACTTCCGTCGCCTGCCGCGGCCGATACGCTCGCTAACGCTTTATTGTTTACACTTAATGTAATTCAAAGCAGGGAATTCCTCAGTAAATTGTATTTTTAAACGGAGCCGGTTGGAGTGACGCGAGCTTACTGCGTGAATATCGATTGCTGCGGCTTATTTCATGATCGCGATGCGTTTTTGCGATCGATATTACGCTCGCGCCATACGTAATATCGCCTTTTAGGCGCCGACAGTGACGCTAGGTGCAGCCTAGTGTTTAAATTCTGTTGAGGTTTTTTGTTTTCTTGGAATTGTTTGCCGATTTCCTTTTCGTTGGAATGAAATCGAGCACGAAAAGTTTGATACTGCCACTGCCATTAAAAATAAAATGCTATATTCAAAAGTTTTTATTTTAGTCTCTCAGTACTTTTATTTATTTCTTGATTGTAAGTAAGTAGAGCAAGGAATTTTCATACATCATACCTACTAGCGGCCCGCCCGCGACTTCGTCTGCGGTATAAAGGGTATTCAGGTTCAGGTTATACAGGGTGTTCGTTCACCCTGTATCCCGTAAAAAATTCCGAAAATTTAATTTCACACAAACCTAGTCCTGACAATTACGAACACAAAAAAAATAATTAGCCAAATAGGTGCAGCCGCTCTGAAGTGATGCGCGTACAAACATTTTGGTACTTCATAAATTTTTATTAATACAGATTTTTGTCAACGTCACAAATAAGACGAAGTAACTATCAGATTTTCATAGCCATTCCTGAAGTGGCGCGTTCATTTCTATCGGGAGATTGTTCCGCAGACAATATCCCGTGTGTTTATTTCCTCGGCGCATTTATTCAAATATGGAAAACTCATTTCCCGCTCGATTTCCCGCCGCTGCCACACACTCGTTCGCTAATTGCGTTCCAGCGGCAATACTTGTACCGTGTTAGCGAGTGTTGCATTTTATAAGCAAATGTGAATCTTATTGCACTTGCATAAGGTTCAGAACTATAAAATACCTGTGTTTTCAGTTGTACACCTTTCCGTAGAATCGCAATGTTTGCCTGCACTAAACTCATTGAGACTGTAAATCGTTTCAAACAAAAATGAAAAAATAATACGTTAACTTCCAAAGACTATTAAGTCTGAGTTAGTTTTGGTAATAAGCATATTGACGGAATTATGTGTGGTGGGAAAGTCACCTACAAACTATATAGTACTTATAGCTTTACATAAACCAATTCAAACAAAAATCATAAATAAGCAATTCTGTATTCACATTTGGCAGAACATTACTTGACTTCATCATACGTACGTGAAAAAAAATACGGCGTCACATCTTCCGACGCGTCGAAATCGCTTCCTCCAGTAGACAATGGCCCTCTACATCCGGTAGCACACGTGCTCAGGTACCTATTATCCCATCCCGGCCCCTTCTACCTTTCCGTAACCCACCCCGAGGTAACTTGACCCGCTTTCGGCGAGACTACGCCCTTTAGCTTGTGCCCTCCTACCGAATCTTATCTTATTGGAGATAGAAAACGATATCTTTGTGCACGATGCATGGACAGATGTGTCTCGGTAATGATTTGTCCTTGTCCTTTTGTCAACATCCTGCCACTTCAACGTTTGAGGTATTCGGAAACTCGATTGTCATTTGTCACGAGCTGATACACTTTTCACGAGAAAGGCGATATGACACCTTTTTTGTCATAATAGCTGGCCCTGACGCAGATTAAAAATAGGGCACTGACGCAGATTAAAAATTGAACAAATGTCACAATATTAAGGTACCTACTTAATACATGTAGATAAAAGATGATAATACCTCAATGGGCTACCTACAGCTAGCAATAAAAAGCTATGAATTAATCCGAATGGCAATATACCGATTATGCCTTCGAGAACAACGAGTAACGAACAGGTATAGGTACAAGACAGTGAATTTAAGGAGAGGACGAGTGCTATAGTTTTTCGCGGTTTAACTACGCAGAACTTTTTAATTGCGCTGTGAGTGACAGACAGCAGCGGTGTACGGTTTAATTAACTAAAAAAGGTAGCACAATAGAAATGGAGGTCAAAGCTAAAATATCCTGCCTCTAGCAAATTGTTAAAAAAGAGGCGAGATAACAATCTCAGTATTTTTCTTATTCATATATTTTTTATTCCACATTTCGAATTAGGAACACTCATCGGTCTATTCTATTCTAATGTTGAATTCAATTTGTTTCCAAGTCGCGCTATCAAACAATGGTAATCAACGTCAAGGTCGCGCATGCGTCATTATTGTTATTATTGTAATTGCCATGTTCGTCGCCGTACCTTGAGCTTGGAATGGATTGGTGGAATAGTTCCGTTGATATTTAACTACACACATCAAAAGTGTCTAGGGATCAAGCATTTTTATGCGGATTTCTTGAGATTGAGATGTGGCTTTGTAATAAATTTATGATTTTATAAATTTATATGGATCCTTTTTGGTGCATTTCATAATTTCAAACAGGAACTTTCAATCAATTTCTAGTAAAAGATGAAAATCAGCTGTCAATATTTTCCCTATAAAAACATACAACGCATTGAAGACATTATTAGTGCTACTGTTTCCCTACTACTGATTAAAACCAACGTTATTATGGAGCGGCGACGTCATTTAAGCAGGGAAGAAATGCTCAGAGCCGTGGGAATGATAGAAGCTGGTTCCCGGCAACGTACTGTGACTTTAGCTCTGAATACAAGTCAGAGTGTTATCAGTCGACTTTGGACACGTTACCGAAGCACTGGTACCGTGGCTGAGCGCCATGGAGGACGGTATCGCTGCACCACACGGAGACAAGACCGATACATTCAAATCACAACTCGAAGAGCTCCAACAATAACCGCCATGATGTTAGCCGTGAGGCTTCATCACTCTTCAGGGAACTTAATTAGCGACCAAACAGTCAGAAACCGCTTGCATGAAGTGAACCTTCATTCCCGAAGACCGCTAAGGGTACCACCTATAGCAATGCACAATCGTAGGATTCGATATCAATGGGCTCTTGAACACAGAAATTGGGCAGAAGAACAATGGCGTTTCGTGTGCTTTTCTGATGAGTCTCGTTTTGGTATGAGACCGGATACAAGACGTATACGACACTGGAGAACCCCTGGACGCCAACAGCGATTAAAATCCTGCCAGGAAGTCCATCCTTATAGTGGTGGAACCATCATGGTATGGGCGGGTATTTGGATCGGCGGAAGAACTGAGTTGATTTGGATCAGAGGCAACCTCAACGCTCAAATTTATGCTGAGACGATTGTATCAGACGTCATCGTTCCTTTACAAGTGCAAATCGGTCCCTTATTTCAGTTAATGCATGATAATGCACGACCGCACACCGCAAGAGTTGTAAGACAGACTCTCGCCGCAGCTAACATCAATGTCATGCCCTGGCCTGCTCAGTCGCCAGACTTGAACCCGATTGAGCATGCTTGGGATATGCCGAATATGGAGGGTATCCAGTCGCAAGAAGACCTTTTTTTGTTGTTGCAACGAACATGGGCGGCCATTCCACAGCGTGATTTGGATGAACTCATTTTGAGTATGCCAAACCGATGTTCTTGTGTTGTTAGTGTTCGCGGTAGAAACACGGATTATTAATTGTTTAAGTTACCCAATAAAATTTTAAAGAAAACTGTTATTTCAGTCTTTTTTTCGAACTTTAATGTTAGTGGTTCAAATGTCAAAAATCCCTTTATTAGGAAAATGGCAAATTTCTTTATTAATGCAAAGGTGACTTGGTTTATCGTTACTGTAGACAAACGAAAACACTTTATTTGATGAAACCTTAAAGAAAATTTTAATTAATATCAATCAGGAGAAAAGTTATTGCAAAAATATATGTTGATCCCTAGACACTTTTGATGTGTGTATAACTTAGTCGTGGGCCATTAATAAAATTCATTAGAAAGGAGGAAACTAAAGAAAAGTACCTAAGTATATGAAAACATCTTTGAAAAAAAGTTATGAAAAGTACCTACTACTCAAGAAAAGAGGTAACTATGTTATTGAATATTCAATACTTTTCTACAATACTGTTTTAGTTTTACCAATGTGACCTAAGTATAAATAGTCAGCTCATCATACTTTGGTGGGCAGGTACCTTCTCAATAATTTGTTCACGAGTGTAGATTAATGTTTTTTTACTCCGACATTGAAACACTACGTACAAGATAAGCATTGCACAATTTGTCTTAACCGACATCGCCACAGAACTGCGACAGGTAACATACATTTGCGTAGGTACTCTTGGACTATAATGTTCTCGTAAGGTAACCCATATTGTGTACAGGGTACAACCACAGAAATTCTGTCAGTACAACCCAGTCATCGACATTGTTGTAAATAAAATAAATAGCTAAAGCGTTTTTTTAAACGTGACTTAGTGTGTGTAGTGTAATACATCGATTTACTGTATTTTGTTACTATATTTTTATTAAAATTAAATACTTACTCCCCTTTTTTTCAAAAGAAGTATTTGCTATCCAATATACGAGTAAGTATAGTTATGATCTAAATTGCAACATCTTGACGGGACATAACACGGAGCTTTCAATACCACCAAATTTGATACCGGTATTTTGTAATAACGGTATTTTCCGGGAATACTCAAACTGATTCACTTTTCCAGTGACTCTGTTATGGTATACGGGTATGCGACCCCGGCTTCCCGAGCTACTACTGACTCACACCTGTCTTCCGAGACAGTAGTATCCTTATCCTCTTCCCTTTTCCTTATTCCCATTCTGCAACTTATATTCCCTGGTTCCCTGGGCTGATTCCCCCATAAAGTTTTTGAGCCTGCAGCGGTGCGGAAGGCGGACACATATATATGTGGGCCCTATATATGGGCCCCACTGAAGCTTGGCATCCAACGTGATGCCTAGAAACACAGTGGTGTCCACAAGATTCACATTCTTATCTTTAATTTGTACACTTAGTTATTACCAGCTTAACATTAGGCAATACAAATCTTACACAATTGGTTTTTCCCTCGTTTAATAGCATGTTATTTACACTAAACCAGTGAACAATCTTTGAGGCCGCATTATTCACATCGTCATAATTTAGATGTCGTCGTTTTGTTGTCTTGGAACTTCAAGAAAAGAGTCTTGAATAACACCGTGACCTTTATTTATGTTTTGTGGACCTAGAAAAAGCCTTTGACTGCGTTCCTAGAACTCCCGTCTGAACAGTTCTGGAAAAGTGTAGCTGTCCTGTGAAGTTTGTCAATTTAGTGCATCAGTTCCACGAGGGTATGACAGCCCGTGTACGTCACGAGAACAGCTTCACAGAACAGTTTCCTGTCACCAGCGGTGTCAAGCAGGGCTGTGTTATGGCTTCAACCCTTTTCGCCATCTACTTTGCTGCAGTAATGAATGACGCTCTGAGGAACTGTAAGAATCCAATTTCCATAAACGTTCGTATGGACAAAAGCATCTTCGACGTCACCCGATTCAGAGCAAAACGCAAGACACACTCTGTTCCGGTAACAGAAGTACTGTATGCTGACGATGTTTGCCTTATGGCTAACAGCATGAGCGACCTGCAGAATTATCTCGACAACTTAGTCGAATCCTGTCGCAAATTTGGCTTAGTAATCAACGCTTCCAAAACCCAGATTCTTTAACAGCCTGCAAAAGAAAAATCTGCGGACGATGTTGCTGTTTACCTGTGAGGAAAGCCTCTAGATGAAGTAGAAACTTTCAGGTATCTTGGGAGTCTAGTGCGCAGTGATAATCGTCTCGAGTCAGAGATTTCTGCACGGATCGCGAAAGCCGCTGCCGCTACATGAGATGTTAGTGGGTCTCTTTATTATGCTTCCTATAACAGGACTTTCAAAACCAAATTTGGTTTTGCAAGTCACGCTCGTGCCCATGCAAGGGTCCAGGCTAACGCTAACACTAGCTAAGGGTGTCGCCGTCGACGGATACGTCTGGGAGGTCATCATCATCATCATTTTCCGAAAACTCCGGGATTTCTTATTCTACTTAGTAACAGTGGTCGGAATTGTTTAAATATACATACATATATTCAAGACTATTTACAATTTACAATACTTTCAACAATTTTAACTATTATAAATAAATGTAACATAATTTTAAACACTTCCAACCAGTGCATTAGTACTGAATAGAAAAAAAATGCAACTTTTCGAGAAATACCGGTATCGAATTTGGTGGTATTAACAGCTCCATGTTATGTCCCGTCAAGAATTTTAGGTAAATACAGTCTGATTATTCCTATCACGGATCAGTATTATAAAAATAACCAAGTAGGAAAAACATAATTCGAAAAAGAACTCATCTTTTTTTTATCATGTTCAAGTTCATGGCACTTGCTCTCAACCTACAAAAACTTTTTAACTAATTCTTATTTAAAAAGTAGCATGTTCGTGGCAGTGGTTAAGTAGGAAACGCGATAAATTACAAAACACCTTGTAAGCGTTAAAAGAAAAACCTTGTTCGTGTGACCACTTAATTCGTAAAATATTTTGAACGAAAAATAAGCAGCTTTTTATTCTATAGGTATTTATGTAGAATATAATGGAACAGAATATTTCAATTAATAAGTAACAAATATGAATGTGCATGTTAAAATAAAAAATGAAAAAGTACCAGCATAATTAGGTACTTTATGCAAAAATTATTTATAAAATTCATTGATTACATACTGATTTCCATATTTAAAGTACTATGGCATATAATAATAAATAATCTTTGATGGCAAAGTTACGATGAAAAGAGTCAGTTTGCTCAGCCGTGACGTGAGAGTAAGAACAAAAAAGAGTAAGAAGTACAAAATTTTCCTCTTTCTTTTTCTTGGTAATATTTTGTATTTTAAAGTACTCTACCTTTTAACCATAATTCTGGAAATAAAACGCAATTTCTTCTTAGGTAACTAGAGTACACATTATTTGCTATATTGTCATTTTCCTTAATCGATAAGAAACGGGAAAACGTGTATTAACAACGGGATTAATTATAATGTCGCATTGCAACTAACATAGTAAATTGATAAATTATAATTATTAGTTTTAAATTGTAACCGAAACTAATGTTATTGTTTACCTACCAGGTTTAGTAATATCTTGGTAATATGGTTAATGCGCTACATAACTTGCATAACTTTATAAATATAGTGAGATTGATATATATATCTTTTTCTTTGTTCATGAGAAGAAGAGCTTTGAGATGATGAAGAAGGCTGTAAGACCTCGTTTCATTATAAAACAAAGAAAGTTAAAAACGAAGGTTACATGTTCACCTTTATATCTTGCCACATGTCCAGCATATTGGGTATACCTACTGTTCATTCAGCGGTGCCCGTGCTAATTTTCATGATACCATCACGGGGGGGTTAGCAAAAAAAATCAACGGTCGCGCAACAGTTGGCCGAAGCAGGTGGCGCGGCAGGTCGCGGGCCGCGGCGCTCGGCTCGTCTCGGCTCCGCTCGGAAGCGGTCGGCCCGTGTTTTCCACGGCCGCCCTCTCGGTCCGCCCGAAAGCTCGGCGCACCAGTCGGTGGTTAGGCGCGAACGGCGTTGGTGCTACGACTGCGTTTAGGGCTTTGCAAGCGCTCGCGTTCGACATTTAAATTCAAAACTTCATTGTTTCGCTCAGTTTATTTTTTTCTAATTATAAACGAAAGTCGTTAACTTTTAATATTTTTTTATTAATGTTTATAAATAAAAAAAAAACACTTTAAAGTTAGTGTGTAATGAGGTGTTGAGTGCGTGTTAGTCCGGCGGCGGGGCCGTCCGTCGGTCCGCCATGCTGCTGGTGGAGGCGCCGCGTGAAGCCGCCGTGCCGCCGTGCGCGGCGCCCCTGGACCTGCCAATGTCCACGATCAAACTCAACTTCGCGGACTACAGTGCCAAAGTGAATAAACCCTACACGGACACCGCCGAACAGAGAGACAATAGACTGAACTACGAACAGACCATCGCGAGTGTAGCTAGGCTCAACTTCGAACAATCAGTGACGAACAACAAGATTCAGTATGACCAAAATCGGCTCGGCTTCGATCCAGCGCTGGACAGCATGTGCGATACCTACTTATTACCTACAGGTTTGTATTCATTAATTAACAATGTTCTAAAGACGATAATTAAAGCGCATTATTTATATTAACAATTTATCCTAGTAAGCGAACGCGTATTGTTGCGGTATTATTTACTTTAATTAGTGCTATTAGTAATCGACTCGTAGCGCTGATATACGTATGAGTTTAGGTTGATTTACGTGTAGTGTGTTAATCGGCTAGTTATCTATAAGGCAACGCTTGCCGGTTAATTAATAACTAAGTACTTAAATTATGTTACGAGTACGAATAGTACCTGTTCAATAAATACTTCTAGTCGGTTTTCTTTTTTGTTAACTTTGTAAACAAATATAGAATAATAAACTAGCGAGTCTTAACTTTCAACCTTTTTTTTATAAATAAGTAGTAGTAAGCACCCTGTAAAAATAAGTAAGTACAAAAAAAAGAATTAGCCAAATAGGTTCAGTCGTTCTGAGGTGAAGCGTGAACACACATTCGTGGCCATTGATTTTTATTCATTACAAATTCATTTATGTTAGCATCTGTAAATTCTAAGAATTTTTTTATTTTTTTAAACATAAATATCAGTAAGTTTTAATATAACTCTAACAGAAACTTATAGTCACAAGTACTCACGCTGTTATAACGCCTAAAGAAAATTACCTAGATTGATACAGTTAACCAAAAAAAAACAAAAAAAACACATTCACCCGAGATAACAGCACACGCGGGCCGGGCATGAATCAAAAAAGCACTTGTATTAATAAGCTGCGTTTCATTGAGAGCTCTCAAGCTCGGCCGGAAGCACTTTCGCCGCCGCCATGTTGGATCCGGCGGCGCGGGCGCACCTCGGCCGCTTCCGCCGCGTGACGCGCATGCATACAGCTTTGCAGTGTTGTCACATAAAAGCATACACATTTGCGTACATATCTTACGTGAATGACATGCTGAATAATCTTGGTACAAAGAGAACTGAACTCAAAATAAAAAAAATTATGACCTCTGCTTCTCTGCACGTACAGGAAAAGCAAATACTTAGTTGTGTTGACTGAAAACCTTGAAAATGATGATAAAAAAGTCACCAGTTTAAAAAATCTTAAAAATTACGCAAAGTAGACATTTTATCTTTAGTTGAGACTTGAGTGAGACACAATAGCCCTTTCAAACTCAAAGCGGTTTTCAAAGAAACCTAAAACAAATGCTAAACTTTTTTTGCACCCTGTCCAAAGCTTTAAGAGCTAGAATAAGCCCGGCATCCTTAGGAGGGTTTACGCATTTCGGTTCCCCATACAATTTTCCAAGTCGAAATTTTTAAAGACCAATAAGCCAATTTTAATGAAACATTGCATGCTAAAGTAAAATACAGGGATCTATAATAGTTTGTTAAAAACATTTTCAAAAAATGGTTTGTTTGGCTGAGTTATTGCGATTTAAAGTCCACTATAGAAAGTTTAAAATCGCAATAACTCAATTAAATAAACCATTTAAAAAAATGTTTTCAACCAACTATTAAGACCTCTATATTTTACTTCAGCATGCCGAGTTTCATCATAATTAGCTTACTGGTTTTTAAAAATTTCTACTTGAAAATTTGTATGGGAAACCGAAATGCGTAAACCCTCTCAAAAGCTTTACCGATATTACCGGATAGCAAGAGTAAAGTGAACCAATTTTCGCATTTCATAGAAACAAGACCGGGTTACATTGTTTCCGAAAAAAATTCTCACGCGTATCACGTATCGGCGATATGAATATTCATTCATACAATCAGAATCAGATTTAATCGATGTCGGCAGGGTCTAGTTGTCGCCGAATAGGCCGGTCAGCGGAGGCTATAGGTAACGGTTCGGGTCGTTAACCTCGGTAATCGCTTCCTTCCTTTCTCGGCGGTTGCGAATCTTCGCGATTCTAAGCACGGGTGTGCGCGAGCGGAGTCTATGGGTCGCGCGAAAAGTTTTACGAGACCATAGACCCTGTCACTATCTATCTATGGTCGACCATAGATTATATTTATGTTCTCAACATGGAAGGACTGTTGGGGATCAATGGCATTATGAAAAGATACTTTTACGATTATGTTGGTGATGATACGCTATGAATTTGTTATCAATGATCGCCTATTCACAATGCTGTAACTTGTATTCATGAAGGTGCATTTTATTGATCCCTCTTTATTAGTCATTTATTTCATTTGTAACGTTGTTTTGCGCAAAACATCCCTGTAATGATAGATTTTTATTAAATTTTACTTTAATAACTAAAACGTTAAATCAGCAAAAATGACTTAATACTTTTCAAAATTTCCCTTAAAATATTACTGTGGAAGTAAGTAATACGAGTAAGTACTTATCATTTAAAAATTATAAGTCAACTAATGGTATTGTTCCAACAAATAAAAACTTGTAAACTAATATAATATATTTATTTACTTAACCAAAAGAAGTATTTGATTACCGACCGTATATTCTAGTTTAAGTATCTATATGACCTTTACAATAATAAAATAAGAATTAATTCACAGTCCCGCCATGTTCACCTTTAATTAACCTGTAGCTCCTTACCGGGAATTTGCCGAACAAATGTTAGAAACAACTGTCTAACGCAGATGTTCGAGGCATGTGCAATAGCAACTTATTCAAACTACAGACTGCGTCAATTAATTCAAGCAATAATTAATTAGGAATACCTAATGATATCACTAAAGGCGTCGTTAAAGAATAGCATCATTTTCTGCAATACAGGTAAAAATAACGTGCGCAGGTTTTTATGTTTCTTTTTGTTTATAAATCTATATTTTAAATATACAAAAAAATGTCGCAACATTGATGGTATTTTTTGAGAACTGTTTCGTTTCCTTAGCATCCTAATTTGAACTTGATTGGTAATTCATTTATTAAGTTGTACCTACTTAGAAATTGAAGTTTAAAAATAAATAAAGATGAAGATTTTTATAATAGCCTTGTTATAAACCTCGTTAACCCTTCCTAAAAGCTGTTACAGATTAAGGATTATCTACGATTTGTCGCGTTTCCTTTCACCTTATAAACTGCCTTAAGTTAAATATTTTTAGATTTTTTTTATATAATTGACATTGTGTTGAATAATAATCTTATGGGCCATCCCTGAAATAAACCATTTACAATAAATTGAATTTTGATTTAAAAAGTCTATCGATTATTAGAGAATAATTGTTACTAAAAGTTAAAAACAATGTTGTAAAACAGATTCATTTGTTTTTTTACTTTGTTTACTTTTAACTTTTTTACTGTGTTTAATTCTATTTTTCTCTAGTTCTAAATTCATGAATAACGTAACACCTTTTTTTGGTGACAAGTAATGGTTTATTTTTCCTTCTTTTCAATAATGTTATATTACTCAGGAGTCTTCCTACCACACACACAGTACACAACGATCTATTGGTTTGCGCAATAACTTATTTATGTATAATATAACGTTTTCTAACATCCTCTAAAGCTTCATTAGGCTTATCAAACAGCTCACCTCTAAGATGACTGAAGATAATGTTTGTTAACTGTATCTAAGTCAGCCGATTATTCGGCTCATTAGCTCGCAAACCGCATCATTTGCTCTCGTTTATGGTATGCTGGGTTTCATACCACGATACCACCATCGTGCTCGAATAGGGAAATTACAACATGTAACCAGCCGTTATTGTATAGTTATTACCAACTATTTACACGTTTAATTGGCACTGATTTAATAAGTGGCTGTAACATATCGCATTATAATTATAAACAAAAAGTAGAGATAAAAAAACTCACCTTCGAGAAAAAAAGGTTGTCTATGAATTTGCTATTGTCTGTGACGTCGCGCCGCCGCCGCCGTTCATTCATAAATCCATATCCTGCCTTCCGGCCATGCCCAGTGTCTGGCTGGCTAGTCATTTGAGCCGGTAATGAACCCTTTCCAAGAACGACTGTCTATTAGATTTAATCGACACGCTCCTATAAGGCTGGACTGGAGATTAGAAATTGAATTGCTCTTTTCTTTTGAAAGGACGTAAATTTTTTTCTTAAAACCATAAATAAACCCTTTTTATATAATAAATAATAAATGCGTATAGGTGTGTGTCTCTTTTTTATTCCTTTATTCACGTGACGACGAAGTAACGGATCGATTATATCGTTTTACACAGAGATAGTTGCAGTGCCCGAGAGTGGTATACGCTTTAAGTAAGTAGTACTTTTTGTCCCAGTCTAAATGTAACCTAGGGCACGTGACTATGTGTGACAAACCGAATTACACGCAGAAGACGGAAGCTAATGAAAAAAGAAACGTTGCTTGAAAGTTACTTTAAGATTAGGTAGGTAGTTTAACTTTCTTTATCTCCCTTAGGAACTTTATAGGCTGATGCGATGACATCATAGAACATTGCATTGCATGTAACAGATAAAACAAGCGCCGGCCGTCGAGTCGGCGACATGTTCGTGTGACGTCACGCGCATCACGCACCGCCATTGATGCGCCCGCGCCGCTTCCGCCGCCGGAGCGCCGCTACATCCTGTGTGACGTTGTGAGCCTCTTCCCTCCCGTGTGTTTCCGCAATGTGTTATGTCAGAAATGAGTCGTCCTCGCGTTTAGGGTGAGATAAGATATGAATACGATTGATTTAGGAAACGATACACCACAAACATACACTTCAAAAAGCGACTTCCTGAGATGACTCCCAATCTATCGAGACGCTGCTATCTCACATTCGCTTAAGTTGTTTTCATCAATGTTTAGGTAAAAAAAATACCTTAACCATTTGATATAAGTATTTTGCATACTTAAATATATTTATTGCTGAAATACTAACACTTGAAATAACTCTCACTTGAGACAGCCACTTGAAGATTGATTTGGTGAACATACTATCAGCGAGTGGTTACTCATTCTTGTTACATTTTTGTTCAGTGCACACGGTACGAAGATAATCGTAGTGATATAATAAATTTAAAAAGCTTTTGTATACAATTAAGTCTTAGAAACTCTACACCGGCACCGTTAATATCATGAAAGCTTAAATGTAGAGTTTTTTATATATAGCCGTCAGAAGTGACACGATTATAATTCGATATTTCCTTCAAATGGGCTTTAAACGTTTGTAACAATGCATTGTTTTAATGGCTTCCCCGCCGGCCCACATGCGCGGGGTTTGTTTGTAACGACCGCGGCTCGTGCGCAGGTGACGCCGCACCTGCCGCGCCGCCGCGCCCGCCGCACTGCAGTGCCGCACACCGCTAGGATTTACCATTTTATGGTGCAACTATGATTTTTATATTGTTTTATAAGGAGTATAGAAAAGGGTTTACACTAACACTACAAATTTAAATAAAACATTTTTTACTGATAAACTCGCTTTTAATTACTAAATTTTTGTAAATTATTTTAATATGACGTTTTGAGATCTTTACAGGGTCTGTAGTTACAGGGAGTCTCCCTGTGATCGCGGACTTTGGGTTTAATTTCTATACGATGTTGATGTTGCCCTGAGGTGTTCTGCTCAGCTTGGCTTTATTGTTCAACTGCATGCTGATCCGTTTAATAATCCATTCGTTCATACAGCGTGCAAACGTGTTAAGGATAATTTATAACAGTTAACACAAATTAATGGCATTGAATTGAAGGCGGATATTTTGAGTAAGTATCGATAAGTCATTTAAGTGTGAATAAAAAGGGTTCATGAATAAGTATAATTTATTCGCTTGTTAGGAAATAAAAGTTTGCTAGTAAGTAAGTAAGTAAATAAAATATGTTTTTATTTGATTTAATAAGTTCATATTAGAAAATATTATTAGGTCTCAAACCTGTAAATCTATAAGGAACTACAAAACATTTCATTGTTTCCTTAGCAGCCAATAAAGTGTCGGCATGTGCAAGTTAATCACTTTATCAGTTCAATATTATAACCTGATACAAGCTTGCATAGGACTATAATTGATATTATTCTGTGCTATAAGTACCTTTATACTGTGCTATAAGCGCCCAGCCGGCAGCTATTCTAGAGCTCGTAATCGTAAGCTCGTTGTTGTTCTGTTAAATCCGAATTAACATCTGCCGCGACAGTTTGATTACAAATTGACGCTAACATAATATTCCACCGGATATTATTGGGAGCCGGTATTATTTTTATAACTAAAAAAGTTAGTTTTCATAATTTTTTTAATAAAGCTTGGTGTTGTGTACCGCACATAATGTGGCAGTGTAATGTATTTTAGGGCGACGTACACATCTTTATTGGCAATAAATATCGGCGGGTTTGATGTTGATGTCTATCGAACAGCATGGAAAATAGAAATTGTTAAATTTTTAATGGAGTTATACAAGACCGGTCGTGGTGGAGATCCTTGGGGAATGATTTTTTCCAGCAGTAGACACGTCTCACATCTGATGATGATGATATAACATTTACAGTCCCGGCGGACGGTCCAGGGTTTGAATCTCATCTGGAGTGTGTATTTTATGGTACTTTATTAAAATTTGTGGCCGAGTTCATTTTATGTCCGCTTGACAGCTAACGAGCCTAAATCTGCCATAAAGTTAGGAATAAGATAGCCAGTTTGTTAGTATAGTAGAATTCCGGTGAAGTTCGTGTCCATTTTCGACCTTAACGCCTGTTACCATCAGGTGAGATGAAGAGAAGGTGTTATGCCGACGAGAAATAAAAAAAAAACACATCCATATTTTATGGCACCTACATAATACGTCTTAATTGGACTTCCAGGCTTATAAGTTTATATCCCCTCTATTAAACAAACCTGTCCAGCAATCGCACATTACTAGAGCGAATATCAAAGTAGTGTTTATGTCATAAAATAAAAAATTAAGGAACGTCCGAATGACAAAGCGCAGCCGACGCGACATTAAAATATTTAACACTTCCTGTCGAAAGATGGTTTAATTTTGGATTTGATTTAAATGTCAGCCGCCGACAACCATTTCCTCTTATTTTCTAATACTGACACTTTTCCCACGTGTTTTTTTTCTAAATTATAGATTTTCCTTACCATCCACTATGTCACAATCATGTCTTTCACTGGAGTCTCGACAAATTATTTTCTGCATAATGAAGTTGTTTCTGGTCTCCATTTTAAATTATTTTCTTTTCATCATTTGTAAGTTGGAATGCCACTGTTAGTTTGTTAGTTTATCGTTCGTTCACACTAAAATTAATAAAACTATAATTACTGCAAACATACTCGTAGTTTGCTCAATTCAAGCAAGCTGTTACCACATTTTATCTATGACTTTTATAAAATAATTGCTGTAATCATATTATAATATCCTGCTTTAATTATACACATTTAAAGTTATGAGTTATGACTTTGCATTTGCGTCGCAGCAACTTCAGTTAAAGCTAGTACTGTCATCTTTTTTATTAATTAATTAGGCCAGAGTATTTATGTCAAAGCAGCGCAGCGGCAGACGACATCGGCTGTCACCCAGCGCTCACCTGCGCCCGACATTGCGTCTAATTTTAAAAATTCATATTTCGACTTCCGCTCCCGAATGGGAATTGGCGCAATTTAGGATTCGGAGCTGGCCGCCATTACCGAAAAACTGTGAATTAAATATGCAAACGTTATTGCAAATATTATGTTGCTATGATTGATAGAGTTTATTATGTACTTAGATAACTATAGGTGAGCTATATTTAACCACCTTGAATACTTATTAAATAAAAAAGATCTAGAATAAATATAATTTTTAATTAACTACATAAATGCATGCAATGCATGCACACACATACCTATAATCACGACTATTATCCTCGAAGGGTTAGTCAGAGACTGGCAATAAGGACCGCAAAAGTCCTCTGCCATAGCCCACTTTTCACCAAATAGCGACTGACATCAGTGACACCCAAGAGAAGAAAAGGGGTGGTAATATTCTTTCACTGCTACACGACACGGTTAATAATTATGTACCTATTCATATAAAAAAGCAATTGTGTTACTATGCAAGTTCCTTTAACGAAAATTAGTAAATTTTTGCCCAGAAACATGAACAAAAAAGGTTATTTGTCACCATGAAGGCACCATATGGCGAGCTAAGCGCGTGCTGCGGTTCAAAAAAAGAACGGCGCGATGAAACATTTTCGCGGGTCTCGAGTTTCTTGGAGGACATGAACAAAAAATATAATTATGATAAAAGTCGGCCACTCGTGCCGCAGCTGCCGCGAGGTCTTAGGTTACCATCGCATGTGCATTAGGCTTTCGCGAGCGAGTCTGAAACATTATCACCTCTTTTGTCAGTTCAGATGAAGGTAGATCATAGAGTCTAGGACTCTCATGGACATAGGTATTACCTACATTATGTCTATGAAACTATCTACCGACCTAAAGAACTTCTTTTGTTTCTTATTTTCTAATGTTTTATATAGCTGTAAGTGTACTACACTTAATATGCCTCGTACCTACACCTACTGCTATTTTAAAGAAAATGATAAATATATAGAGGTATGTATTTGCTACTGCTAGTGCTTGACTCTTACTTCTTTGGGCTACCTTCTTCGTCCCACTACTTCTTAGGTCCAATCAGAATACCAGCGTTGCAATGCAGCGAGAGCGACTTTCATTGCATGTCGTTGCAGCACAAGCTTAATGTTGAGAGTTGAGACCAAATTGACCATACCTACTATGCCACAATTTCTTTTTTTATTATTGGTAAGTACTTTTATTTGTGTTTGCTTTTCTTTTGTTATGTATCATTTTCTGTGTTTTACATATAAAATACTTATGTATTTATCTTTATTTTTAGCTATTTTAAAATCCAGTTACTTAAGGTTTGGTAGATAGAGTATTTTTAATAAAATTGCCTGCAGCTTGTGTCTATCATCATAAGTAATTCTTCGGCTGCATTATATCGACCAGCATTTTATTTTACTCGTACAGCCTAATTAAGTAGGTACCTATTTTGTGGATTCGATATTCGAATTCAGTTGTATAAATGTAAAAATGTAGGTATCAAATGTCTAAACTACATTTTGAGTTGTGCTCGTAGACGCCATTTTGATGCTGGCTGCTGGCAAGCTGTCAAATTTGACAATTGATAATCATAGAGAAGATACTTAAATCTTTGAGTCATAGATTAAGAATTATACTTAGATAATATTGTAGTGTAAGACGAGCTTAAATTAAACTTAAATATAACCAGGAGTGTAGAACGTGGTATGACAGATAGTACAGCGGCAAAGCGTCACATAGGTATCTACGGACACAGCAGCTGTGCTGTCTTTGCATCTTTGCAGATAAGTATGCTGTCAACGCGGTAAAACAAAAGACAGCGAAATAGTAGCACGGTTAGCAAGGTGTAATAGCGGCAAAGCGTCTTAGCTGTATCTTCGCATCTACACTGTACTAACTACACAGCTTAGTACTTCTTACCTATAACAGCGGTAAAAGAAAACAGTGACAATAACAAGTGAATTGTATCACAGTAGCACGGTGTATAGCGTCATCTGTGTCTTCGCATAGATCTATACTGTACCTACCACCATAATACAGCTTGAGTACCTATGACAGCGGTAAAACAAAACAGCAACAATAACAAGTGATGTTATCACGGCGCTCGGCGGCGGCAGCGAGCGCGATGTATGTATTATTGTGCTGTGCCGTGCGTTGTGCCGCAGCGTGCAGCGTCACAGCGGCGGCCGTTCCGCGCCAATGGTGATCGCGGCGGGCGACCTTTCGACCTGCGCGCGAGGCGTGGCCGCGCCCGATTGGCCCGCCCCGCCCGCCGCGCCGCCCCCCGCCCCTCGGCCGCGCACCGAGTTTGAGAGAGCTAACTCCTTTGTAACAAAATCTCGAATGCGAGCTTTTTATTTTCATTACTTACGTTCGAGTGACTAAATAAATATCTACAGATGATATTATCTGTCTGTGGCTCTTTTTTTCTGTAAGTAACAGTTTTGTAAGTTAACAAATCGACGAGGTGAATACTAACTGCTAACTGTAACTTCTTCCTACAATGTAGAGTCCCCAAATGCTCTACAACAATAACAGCAGCGGTATTCGGTATGGATGGATCGGTATAGATGCACCGACACATCATACTTAAAAAAAGACCTAGTTACTTGACTAATACTTATCACATATTGTGAGCTTAGCTGTCGTAAATACCAGACGCAATTAAAATTCAATTATTTGTTAGCAATCTTTAGGAGTCTTCGTGACAGACAAGGGCTTAAAGAACATTGAATTTTTTATTATTACTAGCGGCCCGCCCGCGCCTTCGTCCACGCTAACTTAGAAAGACCGTCATAGTTCAGCCATTTAAAAAAATATATCTACAAAATATAAACAAAACCATCCTCAGTTAACGCTGTATCTTTTATTGAAAACCGCATAAAAATCCATTGCGTGGTTTAGGAGAATAGTGCGGTGCCACAAACACAGGAAATAGGCGACTTTACTTTATAATAAGTATGTTATGTATAATACAGTATGTTAAAGTTAGCTCCATTATCATCTAACTTAAACTTCTCCCACAGGCCCAACACGTCACCGGCCTTTTATTTACGAACAAAGCAAGTTATTTACAGACACCAACTCGAAAGTGCATTGCGTGCGTCTATAACGTGCGCGAGGTCACAAGGTCGAGTCCCGGCTGAGCTTTTTACGCTGTCTACTGGATTTATTGCTCTTGTTTTAGAAAAGTGTGGAATGGTAATTAGCCATTTCTGCTTCATTAAAATACTTCCATTTGTAGAGAGACAGCTCCACCGGTGATTTGTTTTCACTTTTTCTTTTTCCGTCAACTACTACGTCTAAAGAATTTTTTTGTTTTTTTATGTAAGTAAGTAGGTAAGTAATGTTTTTGTATAAATTTTTTCTGACTTTTGTTTTCTTTTACTTTTTAAAATTAGGTACTTTTTTCTGCTAACCGTAATAAACATAGTAACATTCATATTGAAATGACTTGTGGTGTAAAACGAATATCTTACCGTCCTATTTTTCATTAATTTAGTTTACCATGAAAACTTGTCTCGTCTCCTATTAGTATGCGACCGCCACTAGGTACCCCCGATTCGATAAACCCCAGGACATCTGGGTCTGAAACCGCATTTAACCTCACGAGTCTCGACTACAGAGTCGGAATTTTTTCGAATTTTACAAATAGGTATAACTGCAACATTATTAATAATATAACTTATACAAAGCCAAGCTAAGAACGGTTGTTTGTCTTTGTATTACGTTTATAGACTATTTATTTAGTGATGATGAACCAAATTTTACTGCAACATAAATATGTACTAAACCAAGCTATATGTCACCGTGCCGTCTCCCCCAAGTGGACGCGATGTTACCAACAATAAATCCGTCGTAATAGCAGCGGCCCAGCGGACAATAGCAGGCGATTACTGACCCCGGCACACCGCGTGCTCACCACGGCTCACCACAATCAACCTTATGCCACCGTGATAGAGTCCAACTTTAACCCGCTTTCACGCATGACCTGACGCCCATTGTACAACATACATTACTCCATGCGTAACTCTTTTCGCGATGGTACTACATTTTTAAAGTGGTCGCTTGTTCGTTATTGTGGGTTTCTTTAGTGAGGAGTGTAGATAAAATACAGTTTTTCGAGGATATAAGAACTCTTATAAACTTATTCGAAATTTTTGATATTTTGTGCGAACGCTCAAATACACATAATAAAACGTAATCCAAGTGTCCCGCACGCATGTCTCATCATAATCTCTTTGGATTAGGTTTGATTCCCACCAGGCTATAGAATTCTTTGAATATATTGACATAAGCATAACTTACTGTTACGCTTGTACACATTTAATTCGATAGATTTTGAGCCTTACTCTTTTAGCAATCAACATCAATTATCATCTGAAACAAGTCCACTGCTGGCCAAGGGTCTCCCCCATGGATCTCCACGACAACCGGTCTTGTCTCTTTTAGCGATAAAATAAATAAACGGCAATTAATTATGCACCATCACCACAAGTAATTACACGTGACTGCAATTATGTAGAGTCGTCTAATTAATGACATTCACCTACTTGTTAATGTGGTGTATCAAATAGGTCCTTTGTTTGAATACATTGTCATATTCATATATAAAAAACTACATGATTGTAGGTACATAGTCACATACGTCAATGTAGGTAGACCAAGAACTACGTACCTACCTTTTTTCTGCCACAAAGACTCCTAAAGGTTGTTAACAATTGAATTTCTCCTAAAAAAAATTCGATACATGTCGTATCAGTATAAAATAGCATTTAAAATAAACGCGTGTAGGTCCGTATCTATAAAATTTTTCATTTCAAAGCCACTAAACATCAAAATTAAGCTAATATCGAGATTACACGTTTACTATAAAATAAATGTAGCTAAGCTAGCTGTCAGCGTTTGCGTGTGGCGAAAACAATAATCATATCACACGAAACATGATAATTACAGCATTTACAGCGGATGAGTCAGAGTTAGTGATACTGCGATTTGTAGACAGCCACAATTCTTTTTCCTCTAAAACAGAGTATTTATTTATTTATTTTTAATATAATAAAATCATTTATTCAAGTAACAAGACTCATCACATTTCACATATTAATACACTGTCAGTCACATTATTCAAAATTATAAGATTAGGTACATATGATTCATACAATTATTAAATTACTTTATTATTCCGAAAATTCTATACTTAATACATACATTCAATTATAATTAAATTAATTCATGTCATATCATATCATGTCAGTTATTATATAATATACAAAGGTTCAGACAGTCCAACTACAGTGCGAAATGTGCAGTTTGCAACAATGGTTAATGTAGGGATTGTCGAGCCTGTCAGCAAGTGCGGCCAGCATACTGTTGGAGCTCCCTCTCACACGCCGCACCATCGAGGCGGCTCGTTTGCGCATAGTGGTGTTAAAACAATCTACACGCGCTTCTGCGAACATTGTAGACGCACTGCAAAACCGGGGGAGACCCAACAGCATCCTGAACGCATTATTGAACTGGACTCGAAGGGCGCTGTAGGTCTTCTGCGTGTAGTCAGTCCACAGGCTGCACGTGTAAAAAGAGGTGGTGGTTTTAAGGACAACCAACAAATCTTACACTAGTAGTATACATAAAAATATTCTTAAGAACTAGGTTATTAGCTAAGTGCAGATTCACTTACAGGCTGCCACGACTTGCGAAACTTTTGCTACATTATCAAGTTTTGAATAGTCTGTTGTTGGCGAAAACAGTAATAATAATATAGATAGCTACAGCATTCATAGTTCGTAATCTGCGGTAAATAATAAGTTAATTGATAATATCAAATTGTGCGTATTATTGTCATCGATTATAGAGCAGATCTAGGGACACCCAAATCACCCCTGTATGTTCAGCGAGTTTTAATAGTTTTCGAACAACTTATGAATTTTTGTAAAACTCTAGTTTTAATAATTTTTTGGTCACTGTGACTCCAATAGTTAAGGAAACGTATTTTTTCGTATTATTTGATTATTTGCGTTAAAAAACGCTCAAATAAACTCAAAGATAACGAAACGTTAAAAAAATGTCTACCTCAGGCGGGAATCGAACCGGCGTCCTCTGCAATCCGGGCAGCTGCGTTGACCACTCCGCCACCGAGGTAGATATAAGGAGGTCATCCGCCACCGATGGGATGGGACCTCGTGTCGCGGGGTATCCGAATTATCCTCATGTATGTTTCGCGATTTTTCATAGTTTCGAATTATGATTTTTTTTCTGAATTTTTAAGATATTTTGATATTATGTCCAACTTTAAAAAAAAAATTAAAAAAAATGTAGAAGACTGTCGAGACTTTTTTATTGCAACTATATCTTTATGAGTGGTACCTACTTTAATGGATAAAATAATCAGCTTCGTAACTGTGATGAAAGTTATGAAAATGTTGGTCTTAAGTGAAAAGTTTACGTTTGGCGAATTATAACTTAAATTTTCAACTTTAATTATAACTTAAATTTTCAACTTTTTCACGCGGGTTCGATATCCGCCAAAGGTATTTTTTTTTAAATATTGGCCTGTAATATGGAGGCATCGTGCCACATATTTTCAGATCTTATTAACTGAAAAAAAAATCAAATTATTGTTTTATAATAAACTCATAGTTCGAAAATTATTGAAAATCGCAGAACATACATGGGGTTGGTTTGGTTTCCCCTAGGGCTGCTCTACCTCTGGACTTGAACTTAACCCTATTTCTTGGGACACCCTGTTTAATCGCAACCCAACAGTTGAATCAGAAAGGTACATACACACACATACATCATGCCTGTTTCCCGAAGGGGTTGCTATGATCGTAACACACTTCTATTGCTTTATTTACCTATTTTCCATAATTCTTCATATTTGCTCGTCGATTTAGGGTCCTCTTGACCTGCGGGTCTATCGGCAAAAAAATATGGATATGGACATGGGCTTCATTTGACATTTGAAGCCCATATTTTGTCCTTATATGGGCATATTATGGGCTTCAAATGTCAAATGAAGCCCATGTCCATATTCATATTTTTTAGCCGATAGGGTAGCTGATCTTTCGAGCGAACGTTTGCGATCAGTACGTTCGCCGAAGTCTTCCCCTTCCAACAGTCCCATTAAATCTGCCCTCATTCAGATGAATCACAGTTTGTGATACCAACTAACAATACGTCTTGATTTAGCTACGTCCAGTTGTTAACAAAGACAAAAATTCATTATTCAAATTGTTTTTTCTAAAGTGCTTTTAAATCGTCTAGGTATTATATCATTTGCTCTATCGCTTTAGATACTGTTGTACATTTCATTTACCTCCAACTTCAAGCAACAATGCATTGGAAACGCTAAATTAAGATTTAACACCTTGCCATGACAAGTAAGTACTTACATACTTACCTATTCATAAGTATGTATGACGTAACCAATAGAAATATCATACTCAAGATGATACCATGCAGTTGAATCACAGTTTGTGATACACTTAAAAGCAACAAATCATCTTAAAATGTCTCTACATTCAGATTAACAGTCCACTTATGACGTTACCAATAGAAATATCATACTCCAGATGACACCAGTTGAATCACAGTCTGTTGAAAGTAACGAAACATCAAAAAATTTCGCTACATTCCGGCACAGAGGTGCTAGGTGTGTGGCGTACAGAACAAAGGGCGCGCCGTGAACCGCGACCGTCGCGGCCGGCTGCGCGCGCGCACCGCTGCGGTCCGAGCCGAGCCGACGCATCTCGGATTCTCGGCCGACATTGGAATAACACTGCCTAATACGCGCGGTAGTATGGAAAATCACCGCTCTGTAAAAATGTAACGTTTTATGTGGTGGTATTTCTCAAAAAGAATAAAAATTTAGGTTGAGAAAAAACACAGATAACAGCAACTTAAGTTAAAACTATACGACATTAAAAACAAAACAGCAAACAGTGTCGCATATCGGTGAAAGAATACTACCACCCCCTCTCTTCCTTTGGGTGTCGTAAAAAGCGACTAATGGACTAAAGACTACACATACTTCCAACAGCATAGAGCGGCGATGGCTCACCACGTCCGAGTCGGCCGACATTGGAATAACATCGCCTAATATGAGGAGCTCAATGGCGCAGCGGCTAGCGCGTTCGGCTTGCGATCTTGCCCTCTACGCAACTTTTGCAATGCCTGTGTCGCCTAATGGGTGACCAATAAAAACCATCTTGATATGCTCCGTGCTTCGGAAGGCACGTTAAGCCGTTGGTACCGGTTGTTGTCGTAATATGGCAGTCGTTCAAACCCACCAACTCGTATTGGACTAGCGTGGTGGGTTATGGCCTAATATCCCCACGTGCTATTGTCCACGTGGGAGACCTGTGCCCAGCAGTGGGACGTTTAAAGGCTGATGATGATGAATATGCGAGGCAGTATGGAAAATCACCGTTCTTCAATAATCTTAACGTTTTACAACAGTTAATACAATGATATTTTTACTGCATGATTTGCAAGTAAGCATTACGTCTTTATACTACGTATAGGATGTAGGTCGCCAATTTTCCTTGAACTTATCTAAACAATGTGATGCGATCTTACTTACTTCTTATACGAGTATTACGAAACCTTCCTACTTTCTTGGATATCGTGTTTTGGTTTGATTAAGATTCAATGTCATAGTATAATACTAACTAACATATTGAGTCTTGGTCACTTGAGTAAATGAATATTGTATTTTCTATTTTATTATTCAATTTATGAATATAAGCTACAATAATTGAGCACTCATGAATGTTGCTACGACATCGGTTCGTAGTTCGTAGTCTAAAGAGTTCGTAGTCGATAGGGAGAAGAGCCAGCAAGAAACTCAGGAAGGGCATTTCCTCTCTTTCTTGGAAAATGCCTCCCCTATCATAGAAAGAAGCTTTCCATACATACCTACATAAATACGTACATTCATGACTATTATCCTCCAAAGGTTAGTCAGAGACCAGAGCCAATGAGAACCGCAAAAGCAGTCAACTGTCAAAAAGAAAATTGTGTCTTTGTTTGTGTCTACAACGTCCTATCAATTGTTTGCAGGCGGCTACACGACAGGCGGGCCGCGCGACTCCACCCCCTACTACACGGAGACCAGCGCGCCGCAGCCGGCGTCCAACGCGGCGCCGGCGGGCTCGCCGCTCGACGAGTACTACCAGCCGGAGTACCCGCCGCCGCCCGCGCCCCCCGCCCAGCAGTACCTCGACGAGTACTACCACCACGCGCATGCGCACACGCAGCCGCTGCTCACGCACGAGCCGAAATACCAGCCGCACGCGTACTCCAAACCATACCCCAGAGGTGAGTGTCAGCGTCATCGTCTTCTGAGTGGTAAGACACGATGCGCAACACGACTTGGGCCGGCATCTACCACTGAGACAGTGTCTCCCATTTAGCACCACCTAGAAAGGCAATGAGGAGAATGAAGTCCACTGCCATAGTTCATACCCAAGAGGTGAGTCTCGCACCTCGGCGAGTACTACCATCACGCAGCCGCTGCTCACGCACGAGTCGAAATACCAGCCGCACGCATACTCCAAACCATACCCCAGAGGTTAGTCTCGTCATTTTCTGAGTAGGAAGTACAGCTACGATGCGTCGCAGCACGAGTTGGGCCGGCATCTACCACTCAAACAGTGACACTCATTTAGCACCACCTAGAGAGGCAATGAGAAGAAAGAAGTCCACTGCCTCCTAAAGTTCATACCCCAGAGGTGAGTCTCGTCACCACACGTATGCGCACACGCAGCCGCTGCTCACGCACGAGTCAAAATACCAGCCGCATCCGTACTCCAATCCAAACCATACCCCAGAGGTGAGTCTCGACATTTTCTGAGTAGTACAGCTACGATGCATCGCAACACAAATTGGGTCGGCACGCCCGGCGTAATACCGGGTGGTATCTACCACTTATCAGTGTCACTCATTTAGCACCACCTTAATGGTCACGACTATTGCCCCAAAGAGTGAGAGACTAGGCAATGAGGACCGAAGAAGCAGGCCACTGCCATAGTGCATACCCTAGAGGTGGTCTGATCGTCATCATTTTCTGAGTGGTAAAGCCACGATGCGTCGCATCACGTGCCACCACCACCACCCTCTCGCGGAATATCAGCGTGAAACGATGGCACTCGTTGGTATAGGTTTTCCATTCTATTACAACTGAATAAGGTTCAAATTATATTGCCACTACCTGTTATAGGATTAAAGGTCCTCAAGGCCGGGGACGCATCTGCGACTCTTCTGGTATTACGGTGTCTATGGGCGGCTGTGATTACTTCCCAACAGATTACTCGCCAGCTCGTTTGTTTCCTCTTCACATAAAAAACATCAACCACGTCATCTTTCACATAAAAAACATCAACCACATTATCTTTCACAAAAAAAACATCATCCACGTCATTTACTAAAGCCAAATTCGATGAAGAATGTTGTTTATACAACAAATTATTCAGAATTATTTGTCCATACATCTAGTGTAACTCGAATTTTTACTGTTTATTGAGAGAAAGACACCATTGTTACTGGTTTCTCGTTAAGAAGAAACACTACGTCGAAGTGGCATGCAAAATTCTCATACAAAACACAGAAAAACGACGTTTCGTAGTCCCCTGTTCCGTCCTTCAGAACTGGACCAATTTTTATTACTTTTTCAGCATCGGTTAAAGAAAGAGATTTCTATGTCTGTATGTTTGATTTTTTTTTAACCAGCCACTTAATGTTTCTGAAGACGCCTTAAAACGGAGTACTTACTTACTCCGCTGCGCTCGCGACCTGAAGTGGATCTTGCCCTCCGACACGAGATGACGCCACTGCTACAACTGCTATCTATAAAACGGAGTGGTTATTAAATAAAAGACTCAATGCAAAAAAATCAAACATACAGACATAGAAAATCTCTTTCTCTAACCGATGCTGAAAAAGTGATAAAAATTGGTCCAGTTCTGAAGGAGGAAACGGAAGACTACGAAACGTCGCTTTTCTGTGTTTTGTATGAGAATTTTGCATGCCACGTCGACGTAGTGTTTCCTCTTAATCTCTCTCAGGCAACAAGTAAAATTTTATTCCGAGTGACACTAAATACGTGCACTAAATTGTGATTATGACAAATTGTGATTATGACTAATTTGTTTACATTCTTCATTGAATTTTGCCCTTGTATTCGTGCCCTATGCGCTACGTTTCATTATCTATAGTATATTGGAGCGTTATCAAAACTAAAAAATATAAAAAAATATGATAAACTTTGATGATTTCTTTTCAAAAAAACATACCAATCAGCTAAATTGGCTATTTGACAGTTGTAATGTAACAACAACAATAAAATATGAAATATCTCGGATATAGTAGTTTATAATTTAACGATAATTATCCAATAGTTTTTTTATTAAGAGGGTTTACACATTTCTTATGTTTTCAACAAACTATTTAGATCCCTGTGTTTTACTTCAGCATGCAAAGTTTCATCAAAATTGGCTAATTGGTTATTAAAAATTTCGACTTGGAAGTTTGTATGGGAAACTGAAATGCGTAAACCCTCCTAAGATAATTTGTAAATATTTTATGAAGACAAAATAATTTTTTGATTTTTTATCTGTGGATTACAAGACCCGAAACACGGGCGGCCATGATTGAGCTTCGTGTGACGTCACATCTCACAAAATAAACAAAAACAATATGTCAGGTTTCAAGTTGCAAAATGTCCTGTGACCAACCGTTTTCGCACGAATTTTTTTTTTTTTTTTTAACCTTTTGTGTCCCACTGTTGGCAAAGGTCTCCCCCAAACTCTTCCACAGATCTCGATCCAGAGCCAAAGACTGCCAATCCCTTGTGTAGTTCACAAGGTCAATAGCAGATGTAGGTGAGAAAGCTGCCAGGCTGAGGTGGGAGAGGGTGGGTCACGTATGAAGGATGCACCCTAACAAGTGGGCTCATATTGTTACTCGGTGGATACCCACGGACGGGTGCCGTCAAAGAGGAAGACCCAAAAAGAGATGGTACGACCTTGTGAAATTAGTGAAGAAAAATATGTTTTTTTTCTATTAAATAGAGATATTTTCGAAAAAAAATATTGTATTAGGTAACTATAAAATAAGCGTTTGTAATTTTTAAAATACTTTTCCGAGACTGTCAAGTAGCCTATTCGCTCATGTCGCTAAAGAGCATAAAGTTATCATTTTACGAGACTGCAGTTGCTCTTCCAAGAGAACTGATTGAATCAGTGTTTGCTGCTACGTTTCCAAATCCAAAAATAGTATCAATTAAGTGCTTCACCAATTAGCGAATGCTACATGCATACATGCGGTAACTTGACCCGAATTAAAGGGACAGATGAAAGCTCCAGCTGTTAACGGGCCCGTGGCTGCAACCGAACACCCTCATTAATTTAGTACAAGCGTGTGCTTTGGCGGATCTTCTGAATAACTCGGTTGTTTGTCATCATAACACTTCAAAATAGAACTAACAAGTTTATCGTAAGAGGAGAATATGGTTTTTATGGAATGTAGAGCCATCATCAAAATTTATCGTATTTATTTAGCTCTTTTACTATTTATTATTATAATAATCAAGAAAAATAGAATAAATAAGAAAAAAAAACAGAAAAACACTGCAACTACTAAACCAACTATTAAACTAACATTTTTACCAGCGTTGTTGCGGCACGCCTCGTTCGCAACAACACGAGCTAAAGCGGGGTCCTGATTAACAATTATCTTGTGTTATATTTGTTATTTGTATTTGTGTGTCAATAGATATTTCTCTTTTCCTCTCTCTTAAATATCAAATTTATCAATTTTTTTAATTAAATACCGTATATTTTACACTGCTAACCTTAATTTTAAATAACTTACAATTTAAGCGGCACTGTTATGCATTATTTTTATTATGTGGACCTTCGATCAACAATACCAATGGTATTGTTGATCGAAGATGTGGACGAATGATATTTATAAGTTTTGATGTATTTAGTCTAACTTTTATACAGAAAATAAGTTTATTCTTATTTGTCCCCAGCCGCAGGCGGCAGGTACGGTGGCGAGGGCTACGGCGAAAGCTACGCGCCCGAGTACGGTGGCGCGTGCGCCGAGTGGGCCGAGTGGCCGAGCGAGCAGCACGCGCTCATCCCGCAGGACAAGCTCGCCTACCCCGCGTCTGGGCCCTGCTTCACCGGTATGTACCTTATCTTATCTTACGGTATGTATCTTATCCTATCATATTGACGGTCCCGAAGAATAACGTCATATCTGCCAAACAACCATGTCGCAGATATGACGTTATTTTTCGGTGGCCGAGCGAGCAGCACGCGCTCATCCCGCAGGACAAGCTCGTCTACCCCGCGTCGGGTCCCTGCTTCACCGGTATAAACCTTATCTTATACTATCTTAATCGACGGTCTCTAAGAATAACGTCGTATCTGCGATCTCGCAGATATGACGTTATTTTTCGGGACGGCCGTATTCTTAGCGGGGCCTGCCGAGGTCTCTCACAGTAGCACGGTGACCTATTGGATCTTTTGCGCACACCAGTATAAAGTGTACCAGCCGAGTAAAGCACGTGAAGAGATTGGGCAATAACCCACCACGCTGGCCCAATGCGGGTTGGTGGGTTTTTTAGGTGGGCTTTATGTGCCTTCCGAAGCACGGAGGAGCTCGATATGTTTTTCGGAATCGGTATTGCGAAAGTAGCTTAAACCGACCGAGTTTATAGCTGCGCCATCGAGCGTAAAAGTATAATAAGCTGATATAAATACAGTACAATATACAACCTAGGTCCGGAGATTAACTCCAATCATTTCATTGCTCACGCCCCGGCTCAATGCATTGGTGAGTTTTATTTATTTTGAGTGAAACCCGGAACCAACTGACAATCGAAATATATTCCCTCTTATACTTGACACTGGCTAAATAAATGTGCAAATCCCGCCAAGCCATTACAAATATTCCCCAGAGCACTCCTTAGTAAGGATATGCTGTAAATCGTAAAGCAACCGTGCGTCACGCTTGCAGGCTCAGGCCCCATCCAGCTGTGGCAGTTCCTGCTCGAGCTGCTTACCGACAAGAGCTGCCAGGGCTTCATCTCGTGGACCGGCGACGGCTGGGAGTTCAAGCTCACCGACCCGGATGAGGTAACGACAACAACTAAATTATTTATTTATCACTAGCGGCCGCTCGCGGTTTTACCCGCGTGGTTCCCGTTCCTGTGGGAATATCGGGATAAAAAGTATCCTATGTATTAATCCAGGTTATAAACTATCTGTATGCCGAATTTCGTCCAAATCCATTCAGTAGTTTTTATGTGAAAGAGTAACAAACATCCATCCATACTCACAAACTTTCGCTTTTATAATATTAGTAGGATTCACTAGCGGCCCGCTCCGCAGCTACGTCCGCGTGAACACCCCAGATCCCGGAACATTACATACATATATATACTGACGACTATTGTCCCCAAAGGGTCAGTCAGAGACTAGACAATGAGGACCGCAGAAGCAGTCCACTGCCATAGTCCTCGTTACAACTTCACCAAGTTACTGCACATGTGCTCAGCGTCATAGATGGTGAGCCCATCGCCGCTCTATGCTGTGGGATGTATGTGCAGCCTTTAGTCCGTTAGTCCCCTTTTACGACACCCAAGGGCAGAGAAGGCCACCCCTTCTCTGTATTCTTTTAGTAAGCCGCCATATCACACGGCTCCATTTTTTTATTTATTTTTATTCTCAAAGATTCGATTACACATACATCCTCAGCAAAATCCCATGGGTTTGTATGCCTTTTAGAGTTCTATTTAAATATGTCTAACACTTTCTTCCTAACTGTAATTAATAATTTCCTCCGTTCAGGTGGCCAGACGCTGGGGCATTCGCAAGAACAAGCCCAAGATGAATTACGAGAAGCTGTCGCGCGGCCTCCGCTACTACTACGACAAGAACATCATCCACAAGACCGCCGGCAAACGCTACGTGTACCGCTTCGTTTGCGACCTGCAGAGCTTGCTCGGGTAAGTACAAAACCATTAGAAACATTACGTCCGAAGAATAACGTCATATCTGCACGATAGTTGTTGCGAAGATATGACGTTATTCTTTGGAACCGTCGATTAGTAGTAGTAGTAGTAGTTTAGGCGTAGCTTGCAGTAGACAGGCCCTGTTTCAAAATTTTGTAAGGGGGGGAAGTGCTCCAAAAAGTGCCAATCATTTCAAATCAATACACTTGTCCGGCCTTTTCATGCTGATTTCAATTTTTCGGGGTCACATTTTCAGGCAATACGTGCTCAAAAACGTTTTACGAGAACGTTTAACGTTACCTATGTTTAACTTTTGAAATAGATGCGTAAATGTTGCAGTTGTCTCTAAGTTAAGTCGTTTATTAACTTTTCTCAATTTCTCTTTTTCTCTCATTCTCTCCCCCTTCTCTCTAGCGGTTGATACTACCAATTTCTAACATGTATCTTTCAATTACAGAATATCACCAGAACAGCTGCACGCAATGTATGAACCCAAAATGGAGAAGAAAGACGACGACTGAACCTCCGAGCCCCGCGCCCCCGCACCCCGCGCCTCTGACACGGACGATCACTGCTACTGTTCTAAATACAAATCTAAAAGAAAGTATTAAAACCTTATTTATGAAAACAATCAACCTCATTGTACAACGTCAACCTACATAATATTGTCAAATTTCTCTAATCAATAATGATACTTATAACCAAGATGTAAAGTTAAAAATCTATTGACGAAATTTGACACTTTGTGGCAGGTTGACCTGCTGTCGTCTGTACTATTGTCTCGATGAACCATTTTATTGTATAAAAAAAACATTGGCCATCCTCAATCAGAAAATGTAGTACCGTGGAACGCAACTTTTTAACTTCATTGAGCATGCCATACTTACATGTGTTGTCAGATGTTAAAATTAAATCAATTTATGAACACTCCTAACAGTTGATACTGTTTAGGTATCCTTAACTTTAAACAATGAACTACAGTTTTTGTAGATTTTAAATTGTAACTTTTCACATACTAATGTCGGATTTGATCTCATACACAACCACCAGTGGATTTTATACTATATTAACAACTAACCCCGTACCTATTGAAAGTTATTACGCGTGGAGGGTCTTACTCGAACGATGACGCCAATATTTTTGGAGTGCAAAGTCAGAGAAAGCCAACTCTTGGTCAAGATCATTAGTGAAATAATGTATCCGAACAGGGCATCGCTCGCGTACAGACTCTTTACAAATCAATTATTTGTAAGTACCAGAATGACCAACGGTGCCTTAAATTCGTAACTGCTATTATTGTTCAGTTTTGCAGAAACATTCATTTTCATTGTGTTTATGTGGCAAGCGCCAGTATTAAAGAGGCACTTCGTCTATCTCTAATGATATTAATGTTTAACGAATTGTAGTCATGTACTAAAAACGGTACAGCTAATTTTGGTATACCTACCTTCTGAAATTAAAAAAAAAGTCAATGTCGAAACTGAAAAGTTTAGTGCTAAAAATAGAAAATTTCTGCTATAATTTTAACGTTAACTGTAAATATAAGTTAATTTTGTTACTTTATAAAAATAATTAGGTATTATATTATAATAGGTAATAAGTGTTGTATGTTTGATTCGCAAATTGTTGCAATATGCGGTTAAATTAATGCATAGTTAGAATGATGACAGAAACGATTTATAAATATCTGATACTTACATTAAAGTCCAAAGATTTTGTAAATCTAAACTACCCACCAATTGGTAGAGGCACTTCAAAATTACCAAATGGGGACTTCTTATCTATTTATTCAAAAAAGTTTTTAATTTCTCAATTTTGCAATAAACTATAATGTAGGACGCCGATGTCGGTAGCGGGAGTATCCAAGATTCATTAAATTAATTTTTTCTACCTGCAACGTATCAAATCGAAACTAGAATGTTGCAAGCAACACCGGGTGACGTCACATGTCGCTGATCTCGTGGTAAGGGATTGTATGTCTTACTAGTTATGAAATTAATTAGTTGTATTATTTTCAATTTTTATAGATCCTAGCATACACCGAAGATATTTCGATAAGTTTTATTTTGTAAAGGTATTTCTCCTCCATCAATATCATACTCCTTTGTCAGTGCAATTCGGCCGGTGGAAAAAAAACAATAAAGTATCGTTTTTTTTTTTAAATTGCGGTTTTGATGTTTCTTTACAGTTTTGAAGTATTTACCTACAAAAACAATGTCTTCCCCGTGTTATTAAAGTGTAGGTTGAGTCAAGTTTACTCCTTGAATGCATTATTTAAGTATTGCGCGTGTAGTTGTTGCAGTGTGCCAGTCCCTGTTAGCCACGACAGACGTAACAAATGCCATTTCGCAGTGAGAACTAATATGGAATTACGGCCAAATTTTTTTGAATGTATAAGTGTCGTTGTATGTATTGATGGAAGATATAAATTTAAATATATATATTTACGAAATCACTTGTTGTTTGCTTTCGTGTTCCTTGAACTGATAAAGTTAACTGTATGAAGTACAATGGTGAGGTAGGTCAACGCTTAAACCATCATCATGACGACCTCCTTGGTCGAGTGGTTAGCACGCCGGGTCTGGCGTCACGCCATCTCGGAGGTCCGGGTTCAATTCCCTGTCGAGTCAATTTGGAGAAAAACGGTTTTTCTAAATTAGGGATGGGATTTAATTGTGCAGTAAATAACACCTGCAGTTGCCCAAGCCAACCTCATCTGCACGCGGTACATCCTGCTGAAACACGAACGAGGCTCTGGTGCACCCACGGTGGCCGGGGAGGAAAGTCCACCACAATAGCATTCCCAAGGAGGGTTGGCGTCAGGCGGGCGGCCGGCTATAAAACCTTAGCCAAATTTTTTGCAGTATGACAATAGTGAATAATGTGAAGTGTGATAGGACTAGGGCGTACCCTGCTGGCGACGTCCAAGGACAGCACCCGGCGCCTGCGAAAAGTGGACGAGGGTTGTCGCATCAACCCGAACGGGTGAGATTTAAGAAGCAAGCCTGGGAACTAAGAATGAGGTTTGCTAGTTGGAATGTTGGAACGATGACTGGTAGAGGAAAAGAGTTAGCGGAAGTACTGAAGAGAAGAAGGATAAATGTGGCATGTGTACAGGAGACGAAATGGAAGGGAGCTAAAGCTAGAGAAATTGGAGAAGGATACATGTTATTTTACTGTGGAAGCGATGGGAAACGGAATGGAGTAGGAGTAGTTTTAGACAATGATCAGAAAATTTGCGTGATGGAAGTTAAGAGGATGAATGATAGAATGGTAGTGGTGAAAATTATGTTAGAGAACAAAGTGTTGAATGTTGTGAGTGTGTATGCCCCTCAGGTTGGATGTGATGAGAGCCTGAAAGAGAAGTTTTGGAGAGATTTTGACTTGATGGTGATGGGATGGGATTTTAATGGACATGTGGGACGAACAAAGGAAGGATATGAAAGAGTCCATGGTGATTGTGGAATCGGGACTCGTAACAGGGAGGGAGAGGCTCTACTGCAGGCAGCATCAGCTTTCGACTTGGGCTTAACAAATACGTGGTTTAAAAAGCGAGATGAACAACTTATCACTTACAAAAGTGGCCACCACGCAACGCAGATTGATTATATGCTCGTTAGAAGGAATATTCGCCACTGCGTTAAAAACTGCAAAGTGTTGCTAGGTGAGGATTTAGTCTCGCAGCACCGACTCCTTAGACCTAAAACTATTCGTCCTGTCAAAAAAAGGCAAGCAACAACGGCCCCCCATGATAAAATAGCACATAGGAAAGAAAGATTGTACAGGAAAGTTTAAAAAGAAAGTGGTTGATAAAATTATAGAAATGGAGATATGAAGGATCAATTAATAGATGAATGTTGGAATGAAATGGCGAATCATATTAGGAGTGTGGGAAAAACTGTTCTTGGTGAGACAAAGGGGAAGGGAATGATAGACAAAGAAACGTGGTGGTGGAATGAGACGAAACAGAAGGAAAAAGATGGAAATGAGAAAGAGAAAAAAAGGACATTTTACGTGGAATGCAAGAAAAAAGCGAAACGAGTTGTGGCTATCGCTAGAGCCGAAGCGCAGGACAAACTGTATAGCTCACTTAAAAGTCCCAAAGGACAAAAACACCTCTACCGCATAGCCAGTCTCGAGAGAAGATTGCAAGGCATGTAACGCACATAAAGTGTATAAAAGATGAGGTAGGAAAGGTTATGGTGGACGATGAAGAAATAAAAGAGCATTGGAAAACATATTTTGAAAGACTATGAATGAAGAGAATGGATAGGGTGGTAGATAGCTCGCAGGTGAATGTAGGCCTAGTTCGACCTGTGGGTATGGAAAAGGTAAAAGAGGCTGTGCAAAGTATGAAGAAATGAAAAGCCTTAGGGCCTGATTGTATACCAGTCGAGGTGTGGAAGTTGTTGAGAGTGGATGGATGGAAATGGCTAAGTTTATTCTTCAAAAAGTTGTTGCAAGAAGAGACCATCCCGGACGAATGGTCTAACTGTTTGCTGGTTCCCGTCTTTAAAAATAAAGGTGATGTACAGGACTGTGGTAACTATAGAGGAATTAAACTCATGTCACATAGTATGAAAATATGGGAGAAAGTTATAGAGAGGAGACTAAGAGAAGAGAGTGACATCACGCAAAACCAATTTGGTTTTATGCCTGGTCGAGGAACAGTGGCTGCCATTTTTACTCTTCGCCAACTGTGCGAAAAATACAAACGAGCGCACAGAAACCTGCACATGGTGTTCATTGACCTCGAAAAGGCCTACAATCGGGTTCCGCGTGTGGTCCTCTGGTGGGCCCTAACAGTAAAAGGTGTGCACACATATTAAACGTGATTTAACGCAAAACTATTTAGTAAAGGCATCCTACGCATACCTTTTATACCCGACGTTTCGACCGAATTGCACCGGCCGTGGTCACGGGCTGACTGATGTCGCGGTGTATCGCCTTCATTGGCGCCGAAGAGTCTTCATCCACCGTCACATTATTTAACCAACTACCGTCACACACAACACTAACGGTGTCCCTATTCCGTATACAAGCCTTGTTGTGATAGTTAGCCGATTGCGAACTAAAACGAAGTTACGTTTTTGCAAACACTGGATTCCACGCTGATGATAGTTTGTGACCATCCTCCTGATTGAAATTGTTGGGATGTTTCTTAATTTCAATCGCTTCACGCATTACTCTTGAATAAAAGTGGCGATCTGTGCAGAGGACTTGCGTACGATGAAATTAAATCCAGTGATTTGCGCCTCTTTCAAGTAAATATTCTGCAATAACTGATTTGTAAGACTGGCGGTTTTTACAGCCGCAATATGTTCCTTGACCCTCTCATGGATCGTCCGTAAAAATGTTTTGTTTAAAGCAAATAGATCATCGTTATTATTAAGCACTGCTTAACTAACCGTGTCCCGTAGCGGTAAAAAATACTACCACCCTCTCTCTTCCCTTGGGTGTTGTAAAAGGCGACTAACAGACTAAAGACTGCACATACTATCGGGGTCACCGTCGCTTTACCAGTTGGCAAAAATTTTCGTATGAAGCGCACCGCCCGCCCGGGTACGTGCCCTTACCAAATAGACGACGCGGTGTGCAAGGTATTTTGGCCTTTAGACTGGTAAAGCGACGGAGTCTGCGATAGTACATCCAACATCATAGAGCGGCGATATACTCACCGCCTGTGACGCTGAGCACATGTGCAGTCGCTATTTGGTGAAAAGTGGACTATGGCAGAGGTCTGCTTTTGCGGTCCTCATTGCCTATTCTTTTAAAAAAAACTGGTGGTTGCCAGCCAGGAAAACTTAGAACCACGCAACTTAGAACGCTTAACACGTTAAACGCCCAAGCCAAAATACTTAATTATCACATGGGCCATGGCAGACGACAGTGGGGCGGGCCCACCGGGCCGCGGCAGACACGGTTTGACTGCCAGTACGACCTGCGCTAAAAGGTCTTTACTAGGCTGGCGGACATCAATAACAGTGTAAACGCTATTCGTAGTGACCAGCGGGGCCCTGTAGAACAAACGAGCTTCGCGTCTTAGCGCAGAGAAAAACTTACAAGTTTTGAAAATATTCGTGACCTGACAGGGACCCGACACATTTCTTCTTTGACATGATGTTACTAGTGCTGTTAAAAATCATATTTTTGAATTTATATAGGGTTTATTTGTCATTTCTTAAATTATATTGTATGAAATAGTATATTCTCAATTATTTACATCATTTGGTATAAGCTAAAGCATTCCAAATATTAAAAAATCCCTCTATTATAAAAAAATACAATTATTTTTGAGATCAGAGAACGAGTTTAAAAAAAAGTCTATGGATTGATTGACTCGACCACAGACATATAATATGTCTGTGGACTCGACTCTGTACTGTAGTCTGTGGTAAATAGGTATTCAATGCTTGCTTGGATTGGACATATTATTCTTTGTAATTTGTGCTTTGGTAAGACTCGCCTGAAATTCGTCGCCTGTCGATGAAGTTGATGACTTTTGGGGACACCATCAAAATATGTTAGCGAATTCGAGAAGACCACGCACTAGCATTACCACCGAACATAACAGATACGAGATGAGTTTATATCTCGCGAATCCAGTGTTTCCGTTGAAATCAAACCCATTCCAGCAGATATGAAATGGAAGAAATGGGAAGATATGAAAACGGTGTTCCGAGGGTTGTTTATGCTTGCTTATCGTTTTTATTAATATCAGGGACGTCAGTTCCCGCGGAACGTCTATTTTCAAAAGCTAGAGCCCTGATTACAGAGACTAGGAAATTCCTAGTCTCTGTAATCTCTCCCTGTTCAGCTCAAGGGTTAAAAAATTACTAGATATTTTTGTCTGATTGCACGGGAGACGACTTTTGATTGAGAAAATAAAGAAATATTTTAATAAACAGCTTTTAAGTACTATTTTACGTCTTTTTATTTACACTGAATGAAAAACAAAATGTACTCGATACCCTAATAACTCGATACTTTTGATGCGAGTACGATACTGGTATCGATTACTTTTTTTGCGATACTACTTATGAGTATAGTATCGATACTTTAGTTTCGATACAATATCTCTACACTGAGCTGTGTCGAGCGAGAACAAGCGTAGCGCTAGCGCAGAGGTGCGGGGGTGGTTGATAAGGTGACCCGCGGGGCCCCCAAAAGTGCTTCGGCTGGGCCATGGCAGATAAAGGTGTCTGCCAGGCAATTTCTCTCTATTTTTACCACTTTCCGCCATTCTACTTAATTGACATTATAATAAATCCCCTTTTAAAACAAATAAGCCAATAAAACATGTAGACAGATAATGACCATTTTTGATTTATCACGAAGCCCACTGGGAATATATGGTGGCAGACATACGGTGTCTGCCATGGCGTATAACGTGTTAAAGTAATAGGTATTTTCTCTTACTTATTAAATTTGCGTTAAATCCCGTTTATATATGTGTGCTTAATGGATGTAAAAGGTAAGGTAAGATAATTTATTGCTGTATAAAAACTTAGCCTAGATACATACCTAAGCTAAGCAAACAATATTGCCTGTGTATTAGGTATCTATGCATAAAAGTAGTTTAGTACTTTTTAGACAATAAAACATTTACACAATAGCTAAACTATAAAATATACGTAAATAGAAAGTACAATTATAATATTAAATATTGCTCTACTTAATCAACATTTTACCCACTCGGTGTTCACGATTACGTAACAACTAATAGTAAGTTCTCTGTGTCATCATATGTTTTACCTTTTAACCACTCTTGTACTTTGGTCATGGGGTAAATACATAGAGACATGTTTATTCTGTTATACAAAAAATTACCCAGGTGACAGAAGAATCTGTGAGAGTTTGATCTTCTAAATGGTTCAGAGAGCATACAATATCTGCACGTCTCCGGCTGGTTTCGAGCGCAGGGTCATAGAGCATTATTGAGGGCTTTTTAGTAATTGTTAGTAAAATAAACAGCTGGCGTACAGATAGGACATCGCATTTAGTAAGGAGCTCTGCCGTCGGGAAGCGTATTGGTCGGAAAGTGCTGACTTTTAGAACTGCTCTCTGTGCTCTTTCTAAGTTTATCATAATAGTTTTGTGTGCACCGCCCCATGATGTAATGAAGTATACAAATAATGACTGACAAAGTGTTAGATATATTGATTTTAGTAGACTAGCACATGAAATGTGACGAAGATTTTTAAAGACATAGATTAACTTTCTAACTCTAGATGTAAGTGCTTCAATATGTGTTTTAAATTTTAAATACTTATCAATTATTACCCCATGGTATTTAATATTGTCAGTGCTGCTGAGCTTAGGGCAGAAGCAAGTGTCAGGCGTGTCCTTGCACAGTTGGGCTGTTATTGAATGTGAGTTTGGGATAATTTGGGATAGTGAATTATAGGAAAAAGTCATATATTTTGTTTTATCTATGTTAAGTGTCAGTAAGTTACTTCTAAGCCACTGAGTGACTGTATTAAATCCAGATTGAGCTAGTTCGTACGCCTCACTCCAAGTGTCCGCGCTGAAGAGCAAAGCTGTGTCGTCGGCGTAAGATATTATTTTTCCGCTTTTAGAAAGGGGAAGGAGGCATAAGTCGTTAATGTATGCGAGAAATAGCAAGGGTCCTATTATGCTCCCTTGAGGAACACCATATTCAACAGTCAATTCGTCACTCATAGTGTCATCTATTATTACACGTTGTGTCCGATTAGAAAGATAATCTTTGATGAGGTTATGTGGAACACCCCTTATACCAAGTTCATATAACTTCTCTAGAAGTTTAGATATTGAAATCGTGTCAAATGCTTTTGCGAGATCAAGGAATATGACTAAGCACTTTTTTTGTGAGTCCAGTCGCCTTACAATGTAGTCAGTTAGCTGATGTACTGCATCGTCAGTCGATCTGTCTGCTCTAAAACCGAATTGAGTAGCTGCTAAGAGTTTGTTATTTTCTAAGTATTTTACAAGGTGTGCCTGGCAAGCATGTGGAGTTGATTCGGGCTATGTATGCTACATCTCGTACATGTGTTCGGTTGTCTGCTGGCACCACCGATAAGTTCAGTGTTGCGGTCGGTTTGCATCAGGAGTCTGTTTTAAGTCCTTATCTGTTCCTCCTGATAATGGACGCCTTAACGAGCGATATCCAAGCCCCCTGGTGCACGTTGTTTGCTGACGACATTATGCTTATCGGTGAGGATGGACTCGGGGTCCAGACTGAAAATATGGCAACATAAGCTGGAGAATGTTGGCTTGAAGATCAGCAGATCAAAAACCGAACAATTATTCTGCAATTTCGGCGGTCTCTCCGGTTTTGAGCCAATTGCTATGGATGGTATAGCTCTGCCAGTCTGCTCCGACTTTAAGTACCTCGGTTTACTCTTGCAGTGCGATGGCGATATCGATTGGGATGTAAAGCATAGAATTAACTCGGGATGGATGAAATGGCGAGAGGTCACGGGAACTACTTGTGACCCCCGAATACCCCTTAAACTTAAGGGAAGAATACACAAGACCATCATGCGGCCTGTCATCTAGTATGGATCGGAATGTTGGGCCGTGAAAGAGACGGATGTAACGATTTGCAGACATCGACGGTTAAGTGGGTAAGACGTTTGCATGCTGCTGAGATGCGAATGCTGAGATGGATGTGTGGGGTTACAAGAATGGACAAAATAAGAAATGGTATATCAGAGGGAGCATGAAACTAGCACCAGTGACAGAGAAGTTAAGAGGAAAGACACTATCTTGGTATGGACATGTAATGAGGAGGGATGAATGCCATCTGACAAAGCGAGTGTTAAGCATGTCTGTGGATGGATACAAGGGGAGAGGTAGGCCGAGAAAAAGATGGATGGACTGCGTGAAAGATGATATGGTGAAGAAAGGAGTGACCGTAGAACGGACGGCTGATAGGGACGAATGGAAGAAGAAGACACTGCGCCGACCCCAATTAGGGACAAGGGCAAGGAAATGATGTTGTTTTTCTAAATTGATTTCGGGACTGGGTGTTTTTTCTATGTGTATGTATATTTATCTGTTATCTTACCATATTAACGAGTTACAAAAGATCTTATCTTGGTCTAGATAATTAATGTGAGCGTAAACCAATTTAACTTAATTTTAACTTAACTTTAACCTATAAGCGTCCCACTGCTTGGGCACAGACCTTTCTACGTGGTCAACAGCACATAGCGGAGATTGAGTTATACCCACCAAGCTGGCCTAATACGGGTTGGTGGGTTATCGTCAACCTCAGTATCTCTTCATCATCAAACTATACGTCCTATGAACGTCGTCCTATACACCTCGGAGGAATGTGGAGATTGGAGTCTATGCTATGTTAGTGCACTGGCAGGTTCACGTTGAAGTAATATAATGAATAAAACATATAATTTGAAATTAGAATGTAAAACGTCTAGTTAAACGTCTAGTTAGGGCTCAGAACAATATTAGTTATTGTTCTGAGAGTTAGGGAGACCGATCTGAAGTGCTAACAATAGGGCCCTGTGCTCAGCGGGGCCTTATAGTATCAACTTTTCTCTTAAAGCAGTATTTACTTAGATTACTAAGCAAATTGCCATACTAATTCTGTAAGATTAAAGTAATACCACGGTAATATATTATATTACTGTGGTAATACCTACTGCTCTTCGAGGTGACAGTAGAGCCCCAAGCCGCCACTATAACCGCCACTATCGTGTCGGGTGTCGTGGCCCGTCTGTTATGCCAACGACGGCAATGATCGAAAAAATTAAAAGCATGCGCAGCCGCTGGACAGTCTTCGGCGTACCTACTACTATCCGGCACAAATAAATCATTCATATAATAAGTACCTACATATATCACGACTATTATCCCCGAAGGGTTAGTCAGAGACTAGGCAAGGAGGACAGCAAAAGCAGTCCTCTACCATATTACTTTTTTCACCAAATAGGGGCTGCACATGTGCTCAGCGTGACAGAAGGTGAGCCCATCACTGCTCTATGCTGTTGGAAGTAGTATTTAGTCCGTTAGTCGCCTTTCACGACACCCAAGGGAAGAGGGGGTGGTAGTATTCTTTCACCGTTACGCAACACGGTTAAATCATAACACTTTATTGTACAAATAAATCATAAGACTTTATGATCTGTCTATCTCTCCTGTGATCTGTCAAAGCGCAAGTCAGTCACTAAGTCTGGTAAGATCTCGATCAGCGTCTAGGTCGATACTATCACCTATTACTTAGGGTGGATTCGACCAAACTGGAATAAGACTTACTCCGAGATTACTCTATACAAATTCGGCGTTTAATCTAGGTTTATGACCTTATCCAGTTTGGTCGAATCCACCCTTAGTAAGGTAGGTACTTTAATCTCACCATGCAAGACTCGTACGGGAATTTGCATAGTAAGATTATCTTATTTGTTTATGATGTGCGACAAATTCAAGAAACGAGAAACATCTTGAAGAAACGGGCCTACATATTCCTTCAAAATAAAATAAAAAACGAATAGACTGGGGGTGCGAGCGTTTGTCACTTGCCAATGGGGGCTGCTCAACCATTTCCAATGAAGTTGAGCGGAGACAAAAGATGTGTAAATAATAAAACTATATTGGTAGTTACACATCGTCGTTTCTCGCCTCGTCTCCGCTTTGGTAGAAAACGGGCCTGACTCTTCGAATTTGAATTTGGTGAAACTACATCACACATCCTTTCATCGTTACACATATTATAAAGTAAAGTCGTCGTTTTCCTCTGTCTGTGGCATCGCAATATTCTCCTAAACACGCATTAGACTTTTATGCGGTTTTCACTAAAAGATAGAGTATTAACTGAGGATGGTTTTTGTTTATAATTTGTAGATAATTTGTACAAATAATCTCCTTGAATAGGAGATCGAAGGAAATGTTATCTATTAATATACAATTATACATCCGTCGAAGTAAGTACCTACATTCATGAAACATTTTATCTTAACTTATTTTATACTAGCGGCCCGCACGCGACTTCGTCTGCGTGAACACCCTGTATTCCGAGACGAATTTTAAAATAAAATACACGAAACTAATACAACAAAAAAAGAATTGCCCAATTAGGTGCAGCCGTTCGGCAATTCATTTTTATTAATTACAAGAAGAAGATTAGTGAGAGCTGCCGAGGTTTCCCTCTTACAGTAACACGTCGAGCTATCTGGATCTCTTGTGAAACCCCATCCTCTAACTCTATCTACTTCCTCAATGAAAATGACTGCCATATGCTTGGCACGGTCTTGCTTTGAGTCCGAAGAGGAGCCTAGGTCATAAATAAGGTTTCCGATATTCCGATTCCGGGAGACTCATTCTTTTTCTGGCAAAAAAAGTCACAGTCACATATTAGGTGCTACATAAGCCCCGTTTTCTCTCCTTATGCCTTACAAGCTGTTTGCTTTTTGCTTTGCTAGTTGTTTTCTGTGGAGCATTTGTTTTTATCAAACATTATCAACATCTTCATCACTTCTGCAGTCATCAAAAAATGTATTTACCGTATGATCTAGATACCTTCGCCTATTCCTAATAATAATTAATTGTGAAACGTCAAAGTCACATATTTTTAGGTTAGGTACCTATTTATTTACGACAGATTTTTTAAAGTTAACTAAAAATAAATCCAGAATGAAACTTTCTCAAGTTTTACATAGGCAGCATATTGGTTTTATGTTTAAGAAGCATTGGCTGATACAGGGTCAAAGAGTACCCATTGATACTGGCGTCGAAGATTATTTAAAAGCAAAAGGTATTCCAGTTGAAGATGCTCTGGAATTCGTTAAAGGAAAACCAGAAGTTCACGAAAGGTACGTCTTTATATCATATGGTGTTCTTTTAAAATTGTGTGAGACATTCACTAAATCATATGAAACCATAATTTATTGTAACCCTACTTTTTTATTAAATACGTCTTTGTAATAAAATATAAATACTTAAAACATAATGTCTTATACCTAGATTCAAAATTATAAATAACAGAGCTTATATGGGTGATTTACTCTAATAAAAGTGATTAACAATTTTGTTTCAGAGTCAAAATTGTAGGGCACTATGAACATCCATTGCCTTTGAATGAAAATCACCCAGGGTACAAAGAAAAGCCTTGTTACACTCTCCGAAACACAAATTTGCTGCTTGAAGGTATTTCACAGGCTCAAGTGCTAACTAAAACTATTATAGCTGAAGACAAATTGCCACCAAAGATAGATGAACTTGCACAAATAGCAGCACCTAAAGCTATCCACGAGAATGTCAAGAAAGCTATTCTGTCAGCAAATGTGTTTGACTGTGAACAAAAGAAATTACCAAAAATTAAAGACCCAGTGAGGCCTGCTTACAATTTTCCTCGTATATTAGGCATCACTGATAGAAAACGGAAGTAAGTTTTTTTTATTTTCTCTAAAGGAGGATGAGGATATATTTCACTTTCTTCATTGAATACCACAGTGTGGTCTTATTACTATTTATGAAATTATAATAACTTTTTGTATTAGATTTAAAAAATATTTAGATTATCTTATTATTATGCAAATTTATTATAAAACTAATTAATTTAGTTTATTGTATTAAAATTGATAAACTAATCATTTATAAAAATTTCAGTGAAATACTTACAAACAGGTTATTACAACTTGTGGAACGTAGCAGTGACCACGAAGTTAGCCAGACAAAATATGTTGTAAGTGATGTGGAGAGCCGAGCCACATTTGACAAAGAGGATGAATTGTTCCAGTTCCAAGAGGTTTCAAATATACTGGTCACTAGCAATAAGCCTGTAAAACATGATACTGAGAGAAATATCCCATTTGTGGAGATACCAGACTTGTACCCAATTAAACACACAATCACTCTACCTCCAGAGAACTTCTATGAGGAGACCAGTAAATACCGTAAGTATGCAAAAGTGATGTTTAAATTTATTTTGCTAATTCTGGTAACTGATCTATTTGTAAAGTAAAGATAGTTTATAAAACTTTAAAACATCAGTGTTAACAAGTATCGAAATATGAATATTAGAATATATATATGGAACATTGCTGAATCGCCATCCATATAAATCACATTATTGTAAATGTTGATTATTTTCTTGTTACTGTGCCAACAAGCACCTCCAAAGAGTTTTTTTTTCTGAATAGCTCTAAAGTTGTTAAGCTACATGACTACTGTTCGAATGAAATATGCTTGTATACCATATTTAAAACTAAATATCCTTTTTTCCAGCTCTCAAGCCAAGTGTGAGTATGAAACACCCTCATACAACATGGCTGCATTTTAATAGTACAGAAATCAACAACATATACGAGACACCAGCCACCCCTATGCAGATTTTAGGGCGATCTCTGACTCACGCTTTTACTGTTGCAGCTGCCTATGCCAAACAATTACATGGAGTGAGTACACTTATCATTATTAAGAACACTATGATTTAATTCAATTGCTTTTATAATTTAGAAAACAGGGTTCTATCTAGCTTTCATCATAATTTATTGACAATATGAGCAGATTTCATCATTATCACACACAGGGTCTCCACACGAAATAATATTATCTTTTCCCTGACAATTAGTGTAAGTGTTTAGACAATGGGTTGATGATATCAAAGCCGTAGCAGGTGGTATATGGTCAAGAGTTAACAATAGAGAGAAATGTGCGGCAGTTGGAGGAGGCCTTTGTCAATCAGTGACATACAGACAGACAGAGGGAGTCGATGCATATTGAACTAGTGTTACCAAAAAACTTAGTATAAATATCATGTAAATTACTGTCTGAATAAAGGCTGTTATTATTATTATTTCCCTGACAAAGACAACAGCACGTGGGAAGATTGGCCCACAACCCACCATGCTGACCCAATGCGGATTTGTGGGTTTTAACAACTGGCATCTGATGACAACTCAAACCAACGGCTTACATGCATTTCAAAACACAAAGAAACTTACGATGTTTTAGGTGTCTTTAATATTGTACAATGCAAGGTGCATTGTAAAATATTAAAGAAATTAACTTTATAAAAGCACTGTTGAAACCCTTTTTATAGTGTCAATTACAAAATCTGTAATTAAAACTCTTTTTGTAAATCTGACTTTAAAAGTATTAGGTAAAGAAGTGCTAATAACATTTATTAAGATGTGAAACTCTTAAATACAAACATACATACGTATAATCGACTATTATTCCCGAAGGGTTATTCAGAGACTAGGCAATGAGGACCGCAAAAGCAGTCCTCTACCATACTCCACTATTCACCAAATAGCAACTGCACATGTCCTCAACGTGACAAGTAGTGAGCCCATCGCCGCTCTATGCTGTTGGATGTATGGGCAGTCTTTAGTCTTAGAGGGGGGTGGACGAGGTGGTTGTATTCTTTCACCGCTACGTGACACCGTTATGTACTTACTCTTAATACTTTTTTGTTAACCATAGTATATTATATTAGTAACTTTTATGTATTTTCGTTCACAGGAAGACGTGAAAGACCTTTCAGAGCCAGTTTATATAAACTGCATTCAAACGGACGGCCAAAAGTTCCATTTTGGTGTGCTGGAATTGAACACTTTAAATCTGGATGGCAGTGACGGCGCCAAAAACGTGTGGTACTGCAAGAATGACATGAAACTGTATGATTCAAGTCGCTACTTTGGTGGGATGCCGGTACTAGAAAACTACAACCCCGAAGTGTATGGATACATCAATGCATTCTATAACTGTTAAGACTATTATACCAATAAATAGTTTAGTATATTAAAATAATGTTGTTCTTTTAATATCAATCTCTTTTATTTACAATCTTTGGAATGACAGTTAAGAAATAATTGAATGCTTAAAGCGCTTTTACATGTAGCCGTTTTAATCGCGCGACAAACGTGAGTGGCGGATATGGCTTTGGTTGTCATAATCGCTGTAGTATGAAGCGGTCTACAGCTACAACCGCGAGGCTGTCGAGCGTTTAAAACGCTTATATGTGAAAACGCTCTTATATTCGATGTTTGCAACAATAACAATGGTTGAGTTAAAATCACCAACATCTAGAATCAGTAGAAATATCCATTGTATGAAAGGTTAAGAAAGTGGAATTTGAAATCAATACATCAACATTGTTATGTATTCATGTGTATATCGCATTATATTTACAAGAACATAAATACATATTTTGATTACAATACACAATGCTTACACGTACCGAAACACTTTGTACATTAAATAATAGTAAGTTAGGAAATTGGAACGAAAAAATTATATCGACAAGCTCATTGGTCCAGTGTGAACTTCTGCAATCGTCGTCTCCTCAGCTCCTCCGCCTCGGAATCAGTCTTGTCTCTGCAATAAAGAAGTTTCCAAATTATATTATAGATACAAATATTCTGAAATATTTGTAAAATAGATTTTTATCTTCTCTTAATTTACTAAACTTTACAACAAACTTCTGTATAGCAATCTTGATTCAAGAAATAGGATTACTGGCTGTCGTTTTTTTCCTAGCTGTCGTCGTTATGTTAGTAATATAAAATTAAATTTTCCATCGACACGAATATCGCCGAAAAGTGGTCGACCACATTTCGGCGGCACACGATCTACGCGCACGCTACTGTACGCGCGGCCGGAATTGGGCGCAAGCGTAATTAGCTATTTTGACAGTTGTAACAATAAAATATGAAAGACTAGCGACCGCTCGCGGTTTCACCCGCGTGGTTCCCGTTCCCGTGGGAATATCGGGATAAAAAGTATCCTATGTGTTAATCCAGGTTATAAACTATCTGTATGCCGAATATCATCCAAATCCATTCAGTAGTTTTTACGTGAAAGAGTAACAAATATCCATCCATACTTACAAACTTTCGCGTTTATAATATTAGTAGGTAGTCGGAAAAGGTAGTTTATAATTTAACGATAATTAATTATCCAATAGTTTTTTTTATTAAGATAATTTGTAAATATTTTATTATTACGAAACAAATTTGCGATTTTTTTTATATGTGGATTACAAGTCCCGAAACACGGGCGGCCATGATTGAGCTTCGTGTGACGTCACATTTCACAAAATAAACAAAAACTATCTGTCAGGTTTCAAGTGTTTGTTGACGATTTGTTGAAGTGTAACGTCACAGGGCAAAGTGTCACGTGACTACCTGCTTTCGCGCGAAATTTAAAATTAATGAAGAGAAATACTTGTTTTTTTTCGAGAAAAAAAATATTGTAAGAAGTACAAAAAAAAGTTTGTAATTTTTTAATACTTTTTCGAGAACTGTCAAGTAGCCAATTCGCCGAAGAGTGGTCGACCACTTTCCACAATTCCTCGACTGTACATGCACAGTGCACACCATTAAAATTGAACTGCCTCCGGTAAGCAGACGACCGCGACGGGGCATGTTGCTGAACATAATAATATAATCAAATTGATGCCATTGTACTTTTAGCCTACATAAATCTGTAGAAATCTTCCGTATTACAGAACGGTAACTCAACAACGATATTTTAAGAATGATGATGAAAATGTCAAGTTTCGCCCTCGAAATGATGATGACTACAAAACGTCACGACAACTAACCTAGAGCTGTTGTCGGGTGTTCTCGTGTCGCGGCTGGTGGACGGCACGGGCGACGGCTGGCGCGGGGGCGCGGCGCTGGGGGCGGGGGCGGGGGCGGCGGCACTGGGGGCGGTGGGCACCACGTCAGGCTCCACTTTCACTCGCACTTTGGGTGGTTCGGTGACTGTTGCTGATACACTGTGGAAGTGGAATGAGACAAATTGATGGATAGGGTTGATGTGAGATGTTTTATTGGGCTGGTTGGTATATCTAACTTTAAAGTACTAAGTAAACTCAGTATCCTTCAGGTTCATAATGTCCCTCGGTTTCAAAACGTGCCTTTCCCAAAATGTCCTCTTCCCAAAAAGTCCCTTTCTCGAAATGTCCCTTTCCCAAAATGTCCCTTCCCCACAATGTCCCTTCCCCAAAATGTTCCATTCTCTAAATTGCTTAAATGATATTTACGGACAACAGATAGATTGCATGGATTATTATTACACATGAAATATAATATGGATAAAATAAAGTAAATTGACACACTCATTTTCTACAGCTGTTTTGTTTTATTTATTAAAATTTGGTTAACCATGATTATGGTTTCATTTTATTTTATCCATATTTGATGTGTAATCAATGCAATATATCTATCTGTTGTACGAAAATATCATTTTGGCAATTTAGAGAAAAGGACATTTTGGGAAAGGGATATTTCGTGAAAGGGACGTTTTGAACCCAAAGGATATTTTTATTTAAGGAGATTTATATTTATTGAAAATCTCTAGAAATTACTCTTGGAGTGCGTTCCGTCGTTCTGGGTGTAGTTGTTTGGTTAAAGTTTAACTCGTTTGAGTTGCAACTGAGCCGCGGAACGATCGAGTTGTTTTTATAACCTCTTCTGAAGTATTCCTGTCCAAAACGAGAGAAAACTCTTCTTTTGTCTACATTTTTTCCACTTTTATACAGTATTTAAACCTAATTATTAAAAAGTAAAACAATACGAAACAAACACGCCGAATTTTTCGAGACGTTTTGACATAAATTGCAAAATTTGACACTATAACAATGATATAAACGTCAAATAGCTGTCAGAGTGAAAAACAACCATCCGATTTGATGGTTGTTTGGTTGCTGCGCTCTGAGCCACAGAACGGATGAAACTACGCTCTGACAGCCGTCAGAGTAAAATTTCACCAAGCCACGGAACGGGTAGAGCGCGCGCCGGAGTGCGCTCGAGTGCACTCGAGTGAAGCCACGGAACGCAGCCTTGAGGATTCAAAATCACCTGAAGCAGTAAACTTTTTGAAACGTTAACCAAATGTTAAATCGATATCTTTTAAGTGTGATTTCAATATTAATATTTTAGAAAAATTCGTCAACGTTATATAAAAACAGTCGAAGAACTTCTTGCTCTACCACTTTTCGGCGATATTCGGTTGCGCTCCATTCCTTGCGCGCGTACGTACAGTAGCGTGCGCGTAGATAGTGCAAGCGAATATCTTTTTTTTTTTAGAAAAAAAGGATTAGTATAGTACTGGGGGTAGCGATGCGCGTTTGTCTGGCACAGACTATAGTTAGTTAGTTAGATTAGTTGTTAAGTAAGTCTTAGCCCCTTCGTACACAAGGCTACGCAAATCTTCGATACTCGACGATTTTAGTCTCCAAGCGACTACCGCCATACAAATCCATTGAGGTTCGTACACGAGTCGCGTCGCCGACATTTGTCCCGCGACTTCAACACCACGGGTTCACAAGCAACGAAGATATACCTATCTTTGTAACCGAACATCTCACCCCTAAGGGGGCACGACTGTTTTTCCTGGCCCGAGACCTAAAAAGGGCTCAAAAAGTTAAGTACTGTTGGACCTCCATGGGAAAAGTTCTAGTACGGAAGGATGATACATCTAAAATAGTCTATGTTCAACATGAAGCACAAGTTCATCAGTTAATGCAAGAAATTTGACTAACTCTTAGCTTAAGCTTCTTGTTTTTAATAATATTTTTCTTATTTAACTTGTTTATCTTTAAAATATTACCTATTTCTCGTGAGATAACATCAAATACCTGTTACAAACACACACCAAAGCTATTATATACTCATTTTCATAAATATACACATATACCCCACACCCACAGCTACCTACTCCATTCCACACACACACTTCAATCCCACTGTCAAGGCAAACTAAAACATATGCAAAATTATAGCCTACTAACATTCCGTCATGCCATCAGTGCTCTCATATCTTCAAGTGTATACCTAAACTACACTAAACACAAACATACAACACTCTATACACAGTTTATAACCAGACAAACTGGACTTATACATATATACTCATACTATCTACTACCTAACTTAGTTCTTATAGTAGTACAATATGCCTACCTACGCTGCAACCCTAAGAGTTCTAAATTAATTTTTAATGGATAGTTTTAATACGCTAAATGAGATTGATCAGATTAATTTTTCGGAATCACTAAAGTGTAACATTCAAGACTTTAAAATAAAGGTGGATAACACTACACATAATTTAATTATATTAACACAAAATATTAGAAGCATTTACAAAAATTTTGATGACCTCATTCTCACTCTGGCTGAAATAAAATATGATATAGATATTTTAATTCTTACAGAATGTTGGCTAAACTCAAACAAATCCATTCCACAACTATTGAATTATACTTCCTTCCAAACAAAAAATCATATTAACCAATATGACGGAGTAGTCGCATACACCCATAATAAACTAGCAGTAAAATTCAAAGAATTAAACCTTCTAAACGCCACTGGAATTGAGATACAACTATTAAACTTTACATTTTTAGGTTTTTACCGTTCCCCGTCATTTTTTAACGCAAGTAATTTCATTACATCACTCTGCAATCAACTTGAAAGTACTTCCCCCTGTCAAAATGTAATGATCTTAGGTGACATCAATATTGATTTGATTATTTCTCCAATTGAAACAAGTCAAAAAAGAACAAACAGAATGAATTATTTGAATATGTTATCACTGCATGGACTCTTGGGGACTCTTAATTTATCGACGAGGGGAGACGGTTGTCTTGACCACGTCTTTTTGAGACATAACAATAAAGATGACACAGTTCTCACCACGGTTTTAAATACAACAATAACAGACCACTGCCTTGTTCTGACATCAATCTCAAATAAGGCTAAACAAACTATACCCAAAAGATACAAAACCGTAGTTAACTACGAAAATGCATATAAGAGTTTAGTAAATACTGACCTGTCCTTCTTTGATGTCTTTAAGGACCCCGATACTTATGCTTTTGCGCTGATAGAGATGGTTAGAGCGGCTTTACTATCCAACACTAAAAATGTTATTGTCCCTAATAGTAGAAGAATCTTAAAGCCGTGGATGACCTTAGATGCCTTACGGTGTTTAAGACTGAGAAATACTATTTTTCTTAAACTTAAGTCAAACCCCCATAATCAAATCCTAATCATAACTTATAAGCGGTATCGTACCTTCTGTGGAAACCTCTTAAAGAAACTTAAAAATAAATATAACAAAGATAAAATTAATGCTTCAGCAAAGAACCCTCGAACTTTATGGTCTACTATAAACGAAATCACCCACTATAAGCCACCCAAAAGTCTAAACAGTCACCTACTTAAAATTAAACCTAGTCCTCAAACCTCTGTCAACTATATAAACAAATACTTCATTGACATTGGCAAAACTCTAGCTGACAACATCTCTAAAAGACTGGTATCTTCGAAACCAAGCATTGCAGATAAAGATATCATCTGTCTTCTTTTGTTTTACTGGACACTGATCACAAGGAAGTAGAAGATACTTTAATATCCTTAGATTTCAAGAGTGCTCAAGGCTGGGATGGAATTCCTACATCTATTCTAAAGAAAAGTAAGGATATCATAGTTCCGCTGATCACTGGCCTTGCCAATCTGTGTTTCAGAACAGGAATCTTCCCATACCTTTTCAAGCGCTCCATTGTCACTCCTGTGTACAAGAGTGGAGATAGCAACGACATAAACAATTACAGACCTATATCTGTGCTGACCTCCATCTCTAAAATCATTAAGAGACTTTTGTACTCTAGAATAGTAAGTTACCTGAACCAGTATGACATTCTATCTGACTCTCAATATGGCTTTAGAAAGAGTAGATCTACGCAGCATGCTATTTCTGATCTTACATCCGTCATAACTAGGGAAGTCGATAAGGGTAATAAGTGTCTAGCCGTCTTTCTCGACCTGAAAAAAGCCTTTGACACCGTCTCTATCTCAATTCTTGTACGCAGGCTTGAAAGTATTGGATTTCGGGGCGCTGCTCTCTCACTTCTTAGTAGTTATCTTAATAACAGAAAACAAGGAGTAAAAATTAACAATTTTACAAGTACAGAAGAAAATGTATCGTTCGGGGTCCCGCAGGGCAGTGTCCTCGGCCCAGCGCTATTTTTGATATATATTAACAGTCTTTGTAACCTAAGTAGCGTTGGGGGGAGGATTGTGTCCTACGCGGACGACACCGCTATCATTTTTACTGCCAAGACCTGGATCAAGGTTAGGTTAGAGGCTGAGAGGGGACTGGCTAGTGTTAGTGGATGGCTTAGTGTTAATCTTCTCACTCTAAATACCCAAAAAACTAATTACGTATGTTTTGCTCCTTATATAAGTTCACAGCCTTCACCTGATTTTGACATCAAAATTCATTCCTGTGGTACACCTTCATCAATCACTTGTAATTGCCCATCTATACAAAAAGTTAGCAGTGTTAAATACCTAGGAATTATTGTGGATCAGAGATTAAGTTGGTATCCACATCTAGAGCTTACTATAGGTAAGGAAGCTCATGTGGATTTTCAAATCTCTGAGACACCATGAGTACTGAAATGCTAAACAAAATATATATTGCTCTAGCCCAATCAGTAATAACATACTGCATCCCGATATGGGGCGGTGCAGCCAAAACTTACTTTATAGATTTAGAACGTGCACAAAGATCCCTTATTAAAGTCATGTACCGTAAGCCTTTTAGGTACTCAACCGAAACCCTTTATGATACATCTAATTTGCTCTCTGTTAGAAAACTTTATATTCTACAGATGACAATAAGCTACCACAAAACATTACCTTTAGATAACACCAAACTTCAAAAAAGACGGTGCCATACCGTAGCTCCTTCATACCCTGCTCGTACTGTCTTTGCCACTCGGCAATTTATAGCTCAAGCTCCCTATGTGTATAACAAAATACATCGTACACTAAGTATTTACCCCATGCATGTTAGGGGGTCAAAGTTGCTCGCGTCCGTAGGTTTACCCTTGAGACCCTACACGTGATCCCTGGGTGGTGCTAAATGAGTGACACCAACTGAGTGGTAGAGCCACGCTGCGTTGCAGCACACATTGGGCCGGCTCGCCCGGCGTAATACCACCCTCTCACTAATATTCGGCGTGAAATAATTATTTCACTTGGTGCTGTTGTATTTCGTCCGACCAGTGAGGGTTCCGGAGGCCCCTCCCCCCCCCCCCCCTCCTCCCAATTCCTATTCCTTCCTTAAACCTATTCCTCCCTTAAAGGCCGGCAACGCGTCTGCGATTCCTCTGGTTTTGCGGGTGTCCATGGGCGGCGGTGATTGCTCTCCATCAGGTGACTCGCCTGCTCGTTTGCCTCCCTATTATATAAAAAAAAAAAAAAAAAATGCAACTGTTTAAGTGTAGGAGGGTTTTAACTGAGTGGCTTTTAGCCCTTAGTTACGATGACGTCGAAGACATTTTGGTTAGAGTAACTTGATGGAGTTGAAACTTATTATTTTTCACACAGACGCTACATAAAGCAGGTTTTATATCAGCCACCTCATATACATCTACATAATACACACGCTAAAGTACATATAACACCTCCCACACACACTCACCTCCAGACACACACATACGCACACGCTCGCACGCACACACACACACAAACAAACACATACACACACGCACGCACCCACACACACACACACACACACACCCACACACCCACACACACTATCTCGCAAAGAAATTTTATCTTGTATCACTCATAAAAATCGAAACTGTTATGTTTACGTAGGAAGAGCTAGGCGTACCCCACACAAGTGTCTTCTGACTACTTTCTGGGGTAGCCCCGGTAACTTAATTGTAATTGATTTACCTGAAATAAATACATTTTTTTTTTTAATTTTATTTGTATGGCGGTAGTCGCTTAGAGACTAAAATCGTCGAGTATCGAAGATTTGCGTAACCTTGTGTACAAAGGGGCTTAACTACAAGTTAGTAAACTGGTTTTTTTTAATTATTATCAGTATTAACGTCAATAAGTGCCTGTAAAGGTTTACATTGAATAAATAATTTGACTTTGACTTTGGCAAACGAGCAAGCGGGTCACCTGATGGAGAGTAAGCACCGCCGCCCATAGACACCCGCAAAATCAGAGGAATCGCAGACGCGTTGCCGGCCTTTAAATATCGCCGAAAAGTAGTCGACAAGAGGGCCTACTCTCTTTCTGAGAAACGAATTTTCGGCCGATTTTCAAAGTCAAAGTCAAAGTATTTTATTTGCAAAGAATAGGTATAAGCAAGATGTCAAATATAAGTATAAAAATCGCTATTCAATTAATAAATATTAACATGCAAAAATAATTGATAATTAATAATTAATTAAAGATCTCATTTAAGCTATAATAACATTTTTCTAACAACCATATACGTAGCTTTCTTGTCATTAAACTTATAGGTCCCTGTTTAAATAGATTTGGGATTCTGTTATATACTTTCATGCACATAGAGTAACAACTTTTTTGATAAAGAGCAGTGTTTGGGCGGAATTCTAAGACAAGTCTATCACTGTCTCTTGTGTTTCGAGGAAATACATCCTTGGCTCGTAAAAACAATTCTGGGTGCTGTTTGACAAACTTGTATATCTCCAATATGTACATACTTGGAATGGTTAGTATGCCTAACTTTACAAATAGTGGTCTGCATGAGTCAAATGGACCTTTGTTACATGTGGCTCGTATACATTTTTTTTGGGCAATAAATATTTTATTTACGTCTGTGCCATTGCCCCACAAGATAAGCCCGTAAGAAATATTTGTTGCGACATAACCATAATAAGCAGACAACGTCACTTTAAGAGACGTTTCTTCGTTAGTCGTCTTAAGACATATACAAATCTATTGACTTTGCTACAAACCTTTTGAACATGGGTAGCAAAGTTTAGGCTTTCGCTTAGTTCTATTCCCAAGAATGTTACATTGTCCGCTCTTTTAATAGTTTTATCGCCATAATGTACATTTAAATCATTCACTACACTTTACATTAAAATTTACAAAATTCGTTTTATTTAGATTAACATTTAGATTATTTGCATTAAGATACTGGATAATATTATTAATTGTTTCGTTTATGTCATCTTCATATTTCTCTAAGGCATCAGAATAATTAGATTTAATAATAATAGAAATGTCATCAGCAAACATTATACATTGGTTTTTAGTCACTTTTGGCAAATCGTTTATATATAATAGAAACAGTATAGGGCCAAGTACGCTGCCTTGCGGTACTCCGAAATTATTATTTAAAAAACTTGAACGATTTGATATTTGATACAACTACGTTATCGCCTCCTATACCATTCACTTCCACACATTGAGAATGGGTAGCAAAGTACAGGCAACTTAGATATATTTTCTCAGAATCTGTACACATACATTAAAATTGTAAGTCAAGATCATGCTACAATCGATAATATAAATTAATGATTTATTCCATGCATATTTACTGTTTTATCATGTTGTAAGAATTATGTCCTTATTTCTTTCAATTGTTTTATATATATATATATATATATATATATATATATATATATATATATATATATATTTTATTATGAAATTGTTATTTAACGCTCTTTTTAGACTTTGTTTGTTAAAAGTTTAAGTATTTGTTATTCTCATTTGTTAAACTACTTATTCTATGTAAACGCTGTGCGCAACAATCACCGGAATTCAGTTCTAATGTGAGAATTAGTTTGTATTACCTGTTGTAAATGTATTGAATTGTATTCTGTAGTTGTGCCAATTAATTAAATAAATAAATAAATAAATAAATTGAAGTCTATTGTCAAGATATGATTTTATCCAAGAGAGACAACTTCCCCGAATTCCATATCTCTCTAGTTTGTCTAGTAATACATCGTGCACAACAAAGTCAAAGGCTTTGGACATATCAAAAAACAATACAGTAGTTCGTTGTTTTCTGTCTAGACCTAAAATTACTTTATGGTTAAAACACGCTAGTGAAGTCGACTTTCCCTGCTGAAAGCCATATTGTTCCGAAGCTATTATATTGAATCTCTTTAAAAATTTAAGCAATCTTTTTTGCATAGTCTTCTCAAATATCTTGGACATAACGGATATTAATGTAACTGGGCGATAGTTCTCCACGTTAGTTTTATCATTCTTTTTGTATATTGGTTTTACTATTGAGTATTTAAGTATTTCTTTTGCTATTTACAGCGGTTTCCCTTCCTTCCGAACTTTTGTTTATACAAAATGGGTTTGGCATTATGGATTATAAATTTTTAGAAAATAATGGAAAGCGCTTTAAATAGCAAACGAAACTCGGCCGAAATTTTGTTTCGGAGAAAGAGAGCAGTAGGCCCTCAGGAACGACTGTACTTCCAGTTTAGGTATGTAAATGGTTTCCTTCAAAAATACAAACGAAACATGTTTAAAATTGATGCCCCACTCACTTGGCGTCCGTCTGCGTGCCGACGGTGGTCTGGTTGTGGGGCAGATTGGTGACCACCGCCGAGTACTGCTGCATCAGCAGCACCGACGCGTCCAGCATGGACTGGATCTCGCGAAGTAACTGGATGTTTAAAAATATATTGTTATTTTAATACTAAAGATTCTCTATTGAAATAAAATATACATAAATAATTTTAATAATTAATACATACATATATAATCACGAATTATCCCCGAAGGGTTAGTCAGAGACTAGGCAATGAGGACAGCAAAAGCAGTCCTCTACCTTAGTCCACTTTTTACCAAATAGCGACTGCTCATGTGCTTAGCATGATTGGTGGTGAGCCTATCGCCGCCCTATGCTGTTAGAAGTATGTGCAGCCTTTAATCTGTTAGTCGCCTTTTACGACACCCAAGGGAAGAGGGGGTGGTAGTATTCTTTCACCGCTACACGACACGTTAAAATAAATATATTATGACATAATAAATATATTATACATAGAGTTGGTTCGCAACAACACAGCTGAAGCGGGATCCTGATTGCCTTTTGCTATGTGTTAATTTATACATTTTTTGTGTGTCCATAAATGTTTATCTCTCTCTCTCTCTATATATATATATATATATCTATCTCTCTCTCTCTCTCTATCTCAATTAAACATTTATACATAGGGTAAACTTACTTACGCAAGGGATTTTAACTAATCTAATATGAAGTATGGCAGTAGTGCTGACTGACCTGTAGCCGGGCCTCGATGTTCCTGCGCTCGGTGCCCTCCATGCGCTGCAGCTCGGCCGTGGTGAGTGTGGCGAGTGACGCGGGCCGCGGCGGCGGCGGTGGCGGCATGCCCCAGCTCATCATGGCTGCACAACACATTGCACACTTTATTTATACGGGATTTAACGCAAAACTGCTTAGTAAAGTGCGTGTGCGGCAGTGGCTGCGCTACCTGCGCTCGACATTCATTGCGTTTTAAAATTTCATAAGCCTATTTGACTAAGAAATTTAAATAACTTTGGTAATGTTTCTGTAGAAGAAAGTTTTATAATCACATTTATTTTTGTCAAAACCAAAGTCACAATATTGTGACTTTGACACTTAATATCTCCGTAATTAGAGAGTTCCTAGGTACCCTAGGTTCCTAGGCCCCGTACAGAAAAAACTTCGTAATAATGGACAGATTACGTGGTTCTCGGCTTCGTTAAGCTTCTTTCCATACCCTGTATACCTAATTCCGACCTCTGTTAATAACTTAACAGCATACTCACGTGGAGGCGGCATGTTGGGGAAGGGCGGCGGCACTGTGGGCGGGGGCGGGGCTGCGCCGGGGGCGGGGGCGGCGCGCGCGGCGGGGGCGGCGTCGGCGGGGGCGGGGGCGCGCAGCACGTTGAGCCGGCACGTGGGGCACGTCTGCTGGCGCTGGAACCACAGCCGGAGGCACGCCGCGTGGAAGATGTGGTTGCACGGCAGCTTTTTCGCACCTATTGGGCATATTTAAAAGGCTCATTCGCAAAATGTCTACCGTTCGCAAAACGTCTCTTCGCAGAACAATAATCGCATATATTATACTAAGTTAGTATAGCGATATTTTGCGAAAGAGACATTGTGCGAAAAGCGACCTTTTGCGAAAAAGGCAGAAGCGAAAGCGACATTCTGCGAAAGAGACATTATGAGAAAGAGACGTTTTGCGAACAATAGACATTTTTCGAATGAGCCATTTAAAAGAAATCATACATACATATGGTGAAAAAACTTCCCGGTCGACCACTTTTCGCCGATATTCGCTTGCACACAATCTATGCGCACGCTACTGTATACAATGTGATAGGGGTGATACTTCTAACCTGTTAAGGCTAAGTACTACATCTAAATTCATCAACAAAAAATTAATATGATTTTAAATCACAAAATAATTAAGTAATCATTTTTTTCTCACCAAAATAATGTCAAACATACGAAACAAAGTAATTTATTAGTTAGCCAGTGTCATTAGCTACCGTTTGCCATTTTTTTCGTGTTTCTCCGACGTATGAAACCGTTGATATCGCATAAAGTAAAAATGGCCATAAATTATAGGGGGAGAGGGTAGAAGTAAGAACAAATTAGCAGTACCTTATACTAGGCTTCATAAAATAAATAATTCTTTTAAGGGTCTGTGTGTACGATTTTACAACAAAGTACCAATTGATATTCAGAAATTAGATCTTGATAAATTTAAAATCCATATCAAAGAAAAGCTTCATAAAAAAGCTTATTATTTTTAAAGTGTCAGATTACACAGAAGACAAAACAGCTTGGCTCTGAACTGAAATGCCCCAAGTACTCCAAAAGCTATTTCTAATTGTATATATTTAATTTATAGTACCGTATATTTTACATTCAAATTATTATTTTGTATTTTATGACCTGGTAACGACATATCTTTTTTTTTGTAAATGTCGTTGCTTCTGTGCGCTGTGGTTTCTTGCGCCCGTTCTTTGCCACAGTTAAAAAAATACGTCCTGAATAGGTGCTAGGTTACAAATTTGGACGAATCAAAGTACTTATTAATTGAGTTTATTGAATAAACATATTTTGAGTTTGAGTTTGACTCCCATATTATTTTTTTGTCGATGAATTTAGATGTAGTACTTAGCCTGAACGGGTTAGAAGTACCACATCCCATTGTATACGTACGCGCGGTCGGAATGGAGCGAAAAGTGGTCGACCGGGAAGTTCCGCGATTGTACCCACATACATACAGTCAGCAACAAAAGTAAATACGGATATTTAACAGTTCGTGGATCTTATTCCTAAAGACTTAAGGGTCAATCAAGCTGTCAAAAGTGTGTATTCCACACTCCCCAAAGGTTAGTCAGAGACTAGACTTGGCAATGAATATTGCAAAAGCAGACCAAATCTAATATGTACCACTTTTACAACTATCATAAATGGTCATATAAGAATACAATAATTATGAACTCTAACGTTTTGTTATCTCTGTGTCTGATATTTAGATTTGGTTTGTTTTTCTTTTTTTTTTTATACTAAGCCCGGCAAATGACCCCACTCCACCTGATGTTAAGTGGAAATGAGGTCCAGGCGCGAGGACAACTGGTGCAGCGTAAGAGACGTAGCATCAGTCATCCTCACTCTGCCGGCCCACAAAGTGCTTCTTCACGCCTCGTTTGAAGGACCCTATGTCATAGGTAGGAGGGAATACGTGTGCTGGTAGACTATTCCATCTTTTGGAAGTGCGGCAAAGAAACGAGACACCAAATTTCTTTGTGCGAGATGGAATGTTAGAGACTGTAAATTGGTGACTCCGCAGAGCAGCACGCGTACTCCTATGGAGGAAGGGAGAAGGAGGGATGAGGTCAAAGAGTTCTTCAGAGCACTCGCCATGGTATAAACGGTAAAAGACGCTGAGTGACGCAATATCTCTACGCAATTGCAAAGGCTCGAGAGTTTTAGTGACCTCTGCATTGCCGATAATGCGCACAGCGCGGCGCTGCAATTTGGTCTTTATTTGGTTATAATCCTGTTAACAGTTATTCCAATTAATTATCATTTAACAATGTTATCCACCACAATGTAAACCATCATCAATCATAACAATAACATACCTATATAACATACGTGGTGTTCAAAAATACTAGCACATTACTGCTTACTTAAGACTCCAGTCTCCCACAGACAATAAGCTAACTAGATTAAAAGCAACTTATTGTACACTGTAATAATAATTGTTTGTGGAGAGAAAAAATAAACTATTTTTATTATTATACTACAAACCAACTGTAGGTATGCAATCGTGCACTTACTAATAAAATAAAGACAGTGCTCGGTCGTAGCGATAACGGTGAACAATTAAAGTTGATTAACCGGCCATAGACACCAACCGGCTTACACCACGTAGTTTGCACAACTGTTAGTTGGCACAACGTACAACAAGACTACACGCGTCACACGACCTCGCCGCGTCACGCTAAATTCTAAGTTTCGCTGGCCTTGTATTATCAATAATTATCATATTCAAAAAGTGTAATGATATTTTCTTTTTGAGAATAATGAAAATTACTCAACTCGATAATCTGCATATCGACGGCGAAGTGACAATACCTTCTAACTAACATAGACAACATTTTACACAAAGAGAAAAAAACAAACTTTCGCGTCTAAATGCAATCTGATTGCACCAAGTAGTACGTAGATAGGAGGAATTTCCGTAATGCCATTTAGTTAGAAGCTATTTGCACATTGATTTTTTCAATTTTTTTCAAATTAATTTCTAAAATACAGGTAAGTGGTTTCATCAAAATATGCGGAAATCGAACTTAAAATTAATGATATAAGAAAGTCAATTTCTCGAAAAATGTTAGATTATTATATAGTTATAATATAACCGCCTCTGTGGTCTAGTGGCTAAGCCACCGGTTTCAGACCCAGAGGTCCCGGGTTCGATTCCCAGCGGGGGGTACATCTTTGTGTGCTCGGTTTGGTTGGTGGTAGGGCTGTTTAGTCCGCCTGGCTAGCTACCACCGTCTTATCTAAGTCTGTCGCCATAACAACGATGTTTATAGCATTGTTGTGTTCCGACAGTTGGAGATAAGATAGCCAGTTCCTCAGTGGTGGAGGATTCCGGGTGAAGCGCGCTTCCACCGGCCTTATAGTCACTTATCATCCGGTGAGATGAAGGCCAAGCGCTTACCCGTTGAAGAACAAAAAAAGATAGGAGGTATCGTCACTTCGCCGTCGATATGTACATAGACATGCATGAAATCACGACTATTATTCAAAAAATTAGTCAGAGACTAGACAAAGAAGACCGCAGAAGCAGTCCTCTGCCATAGTCAAGGTTTCAGAGCCACGCTGCGTTGCAGCACGAATTGGACCGGCTCGCCCGGAGTAATACCACCCTTTCACGGAAAATTGGCGTGAAACAATGGCGCTCGTTCCTGTTGCTGTGAAAGTACCGGCGGCCTATTTCTCCCCACTTCCCCCCTCACAATTCCTACTCCTTCCTCAAAGATCTTACTTCCCCAAGGTCGGCAATGCATCTGCGACTCCTCTGGTTTTGGTGTACATAAGCTGCGGTGATTATTTTCCATCAGGTCACCTGCCTGCTCTTTTGCCTCTTTTCACATCAAAAAATAAAATAAAAATAGACGCTTGTCTACTCTACTCCGCTCTAGTAGACATGGAGCCTCAGCGAACAGCCTAAGCCTAAGGCTGAATCCTGAGGGACGGCGCATCGCGCAGGCGGAATCCGCCGCGCACGAAACAAATACATGACATGTAAGAACCTGTCCGAACTGCGAGCGGGCGGATTCCACCCGCGCGATGCGCCGTGACTCAAGACTCAGTCTAAAAGATGAATGACACTGACGAGACTTCTTGGCGGGAAAGTGGAGCGTCATGTCTGCAGTTTCGTTTTAACACGTTCAGCGCCAGGTGGTGAGAGTTGCACTAGTAGGGTGTATAATGACATATACACATGGCGCTGAACGGGTGAAAAACGAAAACACGAAATTGTGAAAATGTACGTATTTTTAAGTCACTTGTACTATGCGCTGAATTAGTTATATACATTAAAAGAACTTAATTATGTAAGTTAGCCTGATCATTGCACAAGGTCATGGCCTTGTTGAAATTTGAAACAATTCCTTTAAAAATTAATAAACAATACATAAATAATGACATCTAAAAACTTTAACATGAAAATACTTGTATTAATATTCCGTAGGGCACCCCCTTCTTAAAAAGTTTTTTTTTATTTTTAACACAAACGCGTGATGCTTTTGCACATTTCGCAGAATAAAAACATTGCTCTAACTAAATTATTAGGTCTGAAACTTCAAAGCAGAATTGATCTTATTTTTAATAATGTCAATATGATTGATTTTGCTTTGAAGTTCATTATTACGACTTATGTCTTATTTTGCGTTCGCGCGGCACCCGCTTTAAGAAATAAAATGAAATTCCACTGACCTGAGTGCATTTCCTCGCGGCATATGATGCACTCGTTGTCGGCGGCGGCCAGCTCGGCGGCCGTCGCGTCCGGATACAAGGTGTTCATGTTGCGGATGGCGCGGCGGGATAGCACCACATCGTTATACGCCTTCTTGAAACTCCTACAATGTACGGATTGGTTTAAATATCAGCCTAGCAGTAGAACTAATATGTTATTTTTATTTTTTTGGCAAGTATCATCATGTCAAATTTCTTCAATACATTTTGAACTTTGACAAGGGATTTAAGGATTAATATTTATTGGAGAAGTTTGACAGTTTTGGATAGGTTGTTTTGCAGGCTTGTGTACATCTACATTTGCATACAGGTTTTACATAACACAATAGACCTAAAGTGCCTATAAATATAGTATGGATTACAAGAAACTTAAAAATTTATTAACTTGTTTTTTTTCTCTATTTTTACACGTTCCCAAGCCGAAAAATCGCCGGAGGTTGCTAGTATCACGCAAGCGTGTCCCCTTACTTGTTTTAAATTATATAACACGTCCTAATAAAGGCCTTCACACACGGCAGCATGTAGATTAATGTACATTACATCTCGGGATATAACACGACAGCTATAGCTATATACATTATAGCTCTCATGTCCTGACGATTTCTATGGAAAGATGTAGTGAGATGTATCGTGCTATAATTATACATCTTTACATTTATAGCTGCCGTGTGTGAAGGCCTTAAGGCTTTGCTTCAAATGTTAATCTTTAAACTTTTATTTAAATTAATCGTAGATGAAATAACGCAGACCAAATAACGTAAGAAAAATTTAATTACAATAAAACTATTTACGAAGAAAATTCTAACACAATGGAAATGCAAAATCTATAATTCTTTGAAATCAATTGTTAGGGCAATTCAACTAAAGAAGCTCTTATTGCATTGGTATAGCATATAAAATGAATAGCATAACAAATGAACAGCACACGGCAACGTGTGTGTGCAAACGAATTTCCACGTAACAGCGTTTTTATAGCTTTACCTTAGTTAGTAGTTAAAAACAGTCCGTTTAACTCTCGTAATAGCTTATAGCGCTATTCTCACTTCTTACTTAATTAGGCAACAACGAAAACCGACTTATACACATCGACTATGGGCATGTTGGCTATAGGCATAAAGACTTTTAAGGGAGGTTGTTGACAAGCCGGTTTCTACCCGATCTAGCGTCGGGTCAGTGCTGGTTACGCGTGTCGACGAGCACGGTTAATGCCCGGTTCGCAAATCTATCGCAGCCATCTGATGACCGGACGTAAGACCGGTTTATGACCGTCTATAGGCCCGGCAAAAAACCGTCTCGTTAATAACACACTCCCTAACTAAGCCATTGAAGACTTTTTGTAGAAATGCAAGACTTATCTTCGTCTTTTTTAGCTCAAAATTAAACATTTCTGCATGCGTGAAAGGTCTTTAAAATGACACCTCAACCACTTTTATCCCTAAGGCTTGGGCCAAACTTTCAATCTAGAGCTTACAAAAAACACCGTTAATACTAAGAAAGAGGCGCCGCTACACACAACAGAAATTCTATTTATTGATCACTGATCAGAGCACGGCCGCAGTAGACCAGTCGAAAGGTTAAAAGAATATAATAGTTTATAGAAATGTTTAGTACAAAATAGCTGATACGGTGTTTCTAAGTTAGCATGGACGAAGGCGCCGGCGGCGGATGTTTTCTTTTTTTAATTACAGTTTTTCGCCTGCTTTTTATATGCTCTAGTTCTAGGTGCGTGCGCTCACCCTCGCAGTCAAAGCGATGGCGCGCTGTCATTGATGCACGGGGTGAATAATAGCGGTCACGCGCCTGCGCTTTGATAACCGCGGTAGGCCGCGCGGTAGGTGACAATAATTTTAATTTTCTTAAGGAAAAAATGAGACAAACATGTAAAAAATAATGTTTTTTTAATTCATTATATAGTTGTACTGCTGCTATAGGATCACATAAAAAAATTTGGCGGGCGGTCCAAAAATAACCCTGTATAATTTTTTTTTTAAAATTTGATATGCACTTACCTCATGGTCTCATACATGGGTCTAAAAGCGAACAGCGGCAGCGTATAGATGCGCACCATCACGGCCACGAAGCCAATGTACAGCAACACCTTCAGGAAGTTGATCGCCAGCTCCGTGTACAAGAGAACCGCCGCTTTGCTCTCCCAGGGCGTCTCCCAGCGCGAGTCGATGGCGTGCAGCATGTACTGTGCCCACACATATTATAATATGTTAGTAAAATTTATTAAATAAAGTCTTTATACATACAATCGATCACTTTGCAGCGATATTCGCTTGCACATGATCTATGCGCACGCTACAGCAGGGTACTCACCTAGCCGTGTAGCATGTAACGTATCTGATACTGTAACAAGTGAGTATATAAGCGCGAGCCTGCTGCGAGCCGCTCGCGTGTGGAGCGCAGAGAGCTCGCAACGATCCGCCGATAAATATCGCTGCGAACACAGGCGGCTCGCAGTTTGCGCGTGGACGGCGACACGGCTGCTTATATAGTGAGTACGTCGGTGTGACCTTTTCGAAAGTACCTACTCATCATGGAGTGGACAGATATAAAAGTTTTTAAATTTAATCGAGCTTTACCAAAATGCACCGATTTTTTAGGACCCTAAAAATAGCAATTATTTATTATAAACAAAATCTTAAAACGAATGCTTGGGAAACTATTGGTCAAGCTATTGCAGCAAGCAGTGGACCGGCAATCCAAAGTCCAAAATGGCAGAGCGGTGGACCGGCAATCCAAAGGTCGTGGGTTCGAATCCCATTCGAGCTTCCTGAGACTGGTTGATTTTTTTCTAGTAAACATTTTATCCTGGATCATGTTATATTCGCTGTCCCTTGATTTACATATAGAGTCTAAACTATTGAGATCTGCGGCTGCGGTCCGTTTGTCATACGTAGGCCAGAATACCCTAGTTGTTCCTAATAAAAGTCTGTTTCAAATGTAACTTGAACCATGTTGGTGCTGCTCTAAACGCTTAAATTGAAAGCAGCCTTAAGCAACTTTCTCAATGCACCCAGCATTTAGGTCATTGGTCCCGGTTGTTAACGTAAGATGGCAGTCCTTAAAACCCATCAACCTGCATTGGACTAGTTTGGTGTAATGTGCTGTTAGATAGATAGATAATACTTTTATTGTTGTCCATGTTGTCCATGTGGAAAAACCTGTGGCCAGCCTTGAGACGTTTTCATGCTGATGATGTGAGGAGATGGCTATCTTACTTATCTTTTTACTGTCTGAACACAACATAGCTGTTTATCACAAAATTAAAATCAATATCAGAATGCTAAACCCTTACGGCTCGTTCACATTTATCGGGTGTCGGATCGGTATATTAATCGGATGTCGGCGCCTCATACAAAATCGGTTCCGACAAGTGTTGATAGCTTCATATAAAAAGCTCTGCCACTGGAACATTCGACTAAAATCCGGGCCCGACACCCGACAAGTGGGAACAAGCTCTTACACGTTGAAAAATGCCAGTAGCCATCCTTAAATATCTAGTTAATTTCAGTAATTAAAACAAAATAAGTCACTACAAACCTTGATTAGAATGTTTGCAATCATGATAATCAGTATGCTGTATTCAAAGCCAAACACCAGTTGCACCGACGGTCCCTTCGATGCGGTGAACTGGTACGCATGGTGGATGAAATAAAAGTCAGCGTGCGCCAGCAGCATAAGTAGAGTCAGGATTCTCACATGGAATAACAAACCTATCACAGGACTTCTTTCCATCTAAAAAAGATAATTGATTATTGCCAGTAAAAGAATTTTTCAAATTGGTCTAGTAGTTTTCGGAGCCTATTCAATCCAAACAAACAAGCAAACAATCAAATCTTTCCTATTAGTATAGATAATCTAAAATTAAGTGTACATTCTTAAGTTCCAGAGAACTTTCCCAAAGTACCTTTATTTGAATATTTTACGTAACAAATTATATCTTGCTAGGGCTTTGAACATTGCAAATGGTTTGATAAACTAATATACATAAATGAGAAATGAGCAAAAGAAAAAAAAGTCTGTCTGTCTAAAAGTCCTCTCTCTCCTCACTCATTCCAATAAATAATGTTCCTGTCAGCTTTAGGAAACAAAACTTTCTTATAAGAATATGCAAGTCTTATTAGAATAATGTAATATAGTATAGATTAAAATCATAGCTAAAAAAGACATGTGATGTTACTTTAGTATAAACTTTAAATTGAGACAAAATGACTATATTAAGGTTTATTGTAAATCTTTGAAAGTTTGAAATACTTACATAGTCTACCCTGTCTTCTGCAAGCCAATGGAATGCTTTGAGAAATAGCAAAAGAGTAAACAATGCTATGAATTTGGGATTGAAGTCATCTCTGAACACTGTGAATGCCAGGCATGTTTCTGTTATAGCATACCACGATCTTTCTATTAAATGCTGAAAGAAAACGTAACAATTTAGAAATTAAGAATATTTTTCAATTTATCATTACATAGCCATATCATAACTACAAAACCACTAATTAACACATTACACAACTGTTGGCTAAATAGATCTATTTAGATGATCAATTAGCTTACTCATTAAAATACCTATAATTAAACTAGTTGGTAATTGTAAAAACTTTGTAGTTGACATACTTTTCCTTAATTTACATCATTTATAAACAATTTTTATGCAATCATATGGAAGAAAGCAGTCTTTAATATTGCAAGTGCAGGAAATCAGTAACAAAATCTTAGCTATGATTGCCGAGAGGTTGAACTAGGCCTTATATCACAGTTCATTGATTTGCAAATTGTGCAATGGGAAAGTCGATTATATCAATTGTATGTAACATTGTTACTAATTCAATGACTACTTTGTCAGAATATAAATTATTATAATAATTATATTTATTTTGGGCATATTTGGGCACACTATTTTTTTAAGATCTCATTTTTTTACATTATACAGTAGAAAGTAACATAATATGGCATGGGTCATTTATCCTTACCTCAAATTCCGCTGGTCGGAGTTGTCCAAAGAATATTTTTCGCAATAATTTACCCGTTAGTAGGACTAGTATAAAAGCTTGCAAATACATCACCTGTAATCATTTTATGACTAAGTAATTAATGCACTTTTGATAACAAAAGTATTTTTATGTTTTTCAAAACAATGTGTTCAAATATCTTTGTATTAGTGTAATTTGAGTTGATACCTTTATAGAGATTACTTAATTTTGACTATTCATAACTTTTAACAGAGAGGAAGAATAAAATGGTACAGAATTAAAGAAATGGCACAAAAATGTAATTTTTTTTTACTTTAAAAAATTTATGAAATTTAGGTAATTTATGAATATACTTACTGCCATGCTAGGGTTGGAATTTGTTAAGTAAACTATTGAAGGATAAAACTGTTTCTTCTGGTAATAGGCATTGCCAATAACCACAGTCGTAAGAGCAAGACTGATTACAGTCGCTAGAATAGCCTTCATTTTGTATGGTATCTATGCACCCTCGCACTGAAATTTCACTTTGTTATTTACGGAAATATGCTATGCACTCCAAAATCTGAATATTGTCAACAAATACATCTTCAAAACATCTTAGTTTCAATCGCCAGCAAAAAAACTAATTTTGACGTGTTCAATGTTCATTTGTCCGTGCGGTCCGAGTCACGCCTGAACTGTCAATGAACTGTCAAACTGCCTAGTAATGGGGCGTGTTGTCAAATAAAGTGCCAGCAGCCGCAGTGTCAGTGTCAGTCGGGTCTGGCGATGGCGATAATGTGAGCGCAGCGTGAATTAGTAGAGTGAGCTTATGGCTACTACATTTATGCATAACACACTGCCCATGATGAAAAGAGGCATCGTGAATTTCTAGTAGAATAGTTAAAGTACTTCTAAGAAGGAAATTAAAAAAAAATTAATCGGTACCTAGTTACCTTCTAAAACTTTAAAAAAAGTCTTAAAACATACATAATCACGCACGCCTATTATCCCCGAAGAGTTAGTCAGAGACTAGGCAATGAGGACAGCAAAAACAGTCCTCTGGCATAGTCCACTTTTCACCAAATAGCAACTGCACATGTGCTCAGCGTGCCAGGTCGTGAGTCCATCGCTGCTCTAGGCTGTTGCATGTATGTGCAGTCTTTAATCCGTTAGTCGCCTTTTACGACACCCAAGAGAAGAGAGGGGCTAGTAGTATTCTTTCACCGCTACGCAAACGCGACACGGTTATAAGTTTTAAAACAAAAAATAATTATAACAAAAAGCATACCCACTCTGCATTAATTAACACACCCACATTGTGGACGCGGAAACGTGACTTAACTGATACAAGCAAGTCAAGCACGTTGGTTTTAAATGATTTCCAAAAAGATGTGCAATTCCCTATCATACTCACCAAATAATTTCAGGTAAGTATGCCAAAAAACAGTGCCTTCATCGTCGTCTATTTAGGTTAGGTGAATAAAAAGACCACTTACCTTATTTTTTAGTTTAACAGAGAGAGAACTATTGACAGTTGTACATTTGTCACAGCTTTCAGTAATAAATAACTATCGATATTCATACAATCTAGCCAGCTGTTGTGACTCTTATTATATGTGATAAAAAGAATCCACATAAAAGTGAATTCCCGTATAATGTGTAAATTTATCAAATAACTCTATTTATATACGTAAAATGTAAAACCATATTTTTATTATGGAAATAAAATGATATTCTATTGCACAGACATTTATTAAGATATGTCTGTGTTCTATTGTAGTATATTATTCTATCCTAGTGTTGGTGTTGGGTGTTGTCTTTGGAGTAAATGTTTTCTATTGATGTCACCATTTTCAGCGTGTTTCGGACAGCATGATGTGTCATAACTTTTTTTTTTAAAGTTTGTTGACTTGTATTCACGTAGTTTTGGCACAGACATTTAATAAGAAGGTCTATGAGTTTTGGCCAACTTGGTCCCACAGACGGATTTTCTTCTTAGGGCCGAGTTCATGAAGTACACAACGTAACCAAGGATTTTATAATCATTTAGTTATTTTGTAACAATTGTTTAAACAAGATGCGTTTTTTTTGTGTTCAACAGGAATTTTTAATCAGCTGTATAGTAACCAAATGTTTATAAATGATTATGTCAAAAAATTGTAGGTATATTCCAAGCTCCTTTCATTCCAATGCACTACTTTTGTGTGAACGAAATAGTTTATTAAATGTTTTCTCATCATATTCCTCAAAATCATTGCGACGTTTTTGAAATACCTATACGGGGAGCGCGCAAAATTATTTAAATAGTTTCTAAATCATCCAACACATTGTCCTCTTAAAATACATAATTTATATCGTCTTAGAAAAATGACATTAGACAATGGTTAACCGGAGTCTGCCACCATGTTTAAGCTAAACAGGGAGTTTCTCCCGTGTTCTTTTAGCAACAACACGTGTTGTGAGACTCCATTTTATTTCTATCTACCGTACAATAATAAATATACTTTAAACATTAAACTACTTGAAATTGGCTTAATGCTTACGCGATAGCCATTAATTAAGATTAATAATAATAATAATTAAGCTAAATAGCCGATTAATGTACTTAAACAATGTTTAAGACTTGGTGAACAGCAAAATATTGTTCAAAAGTCGATTAAGGTTTAAAGAGCTGTTTAAAACATAAACATGCATTGGTGAAATTACACGTCTGTGCCTTGTTTTTGCCCCCTAACTCTAGATAATTTTAACATACCTGAGATGTTAAACATCCTTTTATATGACATGCAATATAACTATACTACAACTACAACGGAATCATAAAATTACTTACACTAAATGTGGATAATCTCACATAAAATTTTATATTTATAAATTCTGAAAAGAAAGACAGCAGGCAATTTATTTATGTCTGTTGCCATCAAAAGTTTTGTTGAGATGGTTGACTGACATTAGGCATTCTTTCTTTTGATGCATTGTCTTTATTTGACCAATCCCTCAAAGGATTGGGCGAATATTGTCCAATCATAAAACAGTTCTTTTCGACCAATTACGTTATTATCAAATCAAAAAATTCACACAAAACCTCCAAAACCAAAAAAAAACAAAAACCTCTCTTTGGCTTTTTCTTTTGCTGTTCTTTCTTTCACTCTGTGTCTGTCTGTCTGTCTGTCACTGTCACTCGATTTGAGTAGAAAGGGAAGTAATTGTTTTCTGTGGGGAAGATGGTGTTGTCCGTTCATTTCGTTTGTTTATTAATTAACGTTTGGGACTATGTGAAATGTTAATGTGCTAAGTGATTATTATTTATCAGTTTTATCGTGTGCATGTATCGCTATTTGCCTTTATAACTCTTATCAGGTTAGTTATACCTAGTAAACAATAGTATTTGCCGCGCAATCTACTTTCGCTAGCATCAGACATTGTTAGACGATTAACGAAAAAGTAGAAAACTAGTTTATTTAGATAAAAGGATCTCGCTTAAGACATCTGGGACTTTCATAGTTAAAGCATTCTTCACATTTATGAAATGATCGCCCATTTCTTCTAGTCACGTCATATTAATCTAGCCAAATTGTAATTAACAGAAGTGATTAGAGATATATACTGAATCTAAGATATAAAACATGCATCAATCATCAGCCTATCGCAGTACACGGCTGGAAATAGGCCTATATCTAGGCGCGCCAATGTCGCCCGTCTTCGGCTCTCCACATTCAGCTACTGCCTGCCGCCCTGTGGTTTCTGCCTAATCTCTTGATTTTGGATTCGATCTAACAAAGAAATTCTGAGCGTAGCTTTTTCTATTGCCTGCTGAGCAGCCTTAAAGTTGTGGACTAGTTGCACTGTTATTGTACACATCCCAGCTCCGTAGGTGAATATGGGTAGTACACACTGGTTGAAGACTTTCGTCTTCAAGCATTGTGCTATGGGCAATGAGAAAACTTGGTGCAACTTCCCAAATGCTGCCCAGCCCTGCCAAATTCTTTGATCAGCCTCTTGCTCGAAGTTGTTTCTACCCAATTGCACAACATGTGTCTAAAATAAAAAAGACAAAATCATTAATATGAAAAGTACTACCAAGGGGGTATCACTCCGCAGTTTAGGTACGTTCGGCCGGCGCGCCTCCCGGGCAGGCATGAGGCAGTAGGTTGCCGCTTGGCTTGCACGCTCTACATCGCTCGTAAAAAGAACGATTTTTATGCACCAAACATTGACTACTAAACGATCTTATGATCCGTATAAAAGATACTGTTGTGTTTACGGAAGTCTAAATAAAGGAAATAACAATGAATCTGATTTATTTTAATAAATATACTTAAATATATCCATGAGTGGAAACCCTGGGCTCCTGACGTCAAATTGATATTGAGTCAGCATTGCTTAACAGAATATGAACGCTTGGGGTCACACAATAAGTTTCAATTTCACGTGAAAGTCGTAAGAGTAGGCAATTTGTTATACCTAAACTTGACTTAAGTAACGGCTGAAATTAATAACCGATCCTAAGATAGAGATATGCCTATTTTGGATTTGTTACTAGGCAACTGTTGTTTTTTTCCGTCATCTAACAGAAATATATAGGCAACAAATCTAAAGTAGGCCTATCTCTATCTCGGAATTGGTTATTAATTTCCTTCCGTTAGAGAGCGAACCTTCTGTACGGCAGTACAATTAGTTTTCTGTGGTTATTTGTCCAGAAATGTTATGCTTGTTATTATGGTCATTTATTATTGTCTCAATTTCTCAGGTTGTTTGTTCTATGCTGAAGATCTAGAAGAAGTTTGGCAAGAATGGTTAGTTGTTTGTTTTTAAATATTTTATGTTTTTGTATTATTTTTTTATTCCATATTTAAATGAAATGTTTATTTCTGCAGCAGGGAGACGATCCTCCCTTCTTGCCTGTGGGCACTGATGTCAGTGCAAAGTACAAGGGCGCCTTTTGTGAGGCAAAGGTTAAAAAAGTGGTGCGAAATATTAAGTGTAAGGTAAGCAGATCAAATCAGTATAGTAATCAGTAAACAAAGTGTTTAAATCTTGAATGAGCACAGTATGTGACAATTTTTGATTTGTTTTCAAGGTAAAGTAAAATAAAAGGTTAAGTACACACATTGATGTCTATTATACCCTAAGTGCCATGCCTCATTAAGACGCCATGGCGACGTCACCGGCTACGTAGGTATCCAAGCAGTTTATATTTAAAGGCGACGACGTCAAACCGTCGCCAAGTGAGTTAGATACCATTAATTTCAATATAAAATGCTTGGATACGTACCCGTGACGTCGCCGTGGCGTCTTAATGAGGCACAGCACTAAGGGTTAGTCAGAGACTAGGCAAGGAGGTCCTCTGCCATAGTTCACATTCAATAGGTCAAGTATCAAGACCGCCGGCGGTCGCGAAACAATTGATTTTCATTTGTGTCTGGTTTTACGGTGCTCAAGGGGTTAACTAAATAACAACTGCACATAATTATGCTCAGCATGATAAGTGGTTAGCCCATCTCCGCTGTATGCTGTTGGATGTAGGTGCAGTCTTTTGTCCATCAGGGGCCCCACAGACAATCAGGGCGGCGGAACTGACAGGCTTCTACCTGCAGGCGAACTGATCATGTGTGGGGCCCGCCAGCAGGTATCAGCCTGTCAGTTATTACTAGCCGCCCGTGCGTTGTACTACTAACTGACAGGCCGATACCTGCCGGCGACCTGATCGTCTGTGGGGCCCTTTAGTCTCCTTTTACTACACCCATGGGAAGAGAGGAAGAGATGGGTTGGTAGTATTATTTTAATGAGCTGCTACCACACTGCTTGCACCATAAAGTAAAATTATAGTGTCCATTATGTTGAGAGCCATTAAAAGGGTGTGTTTTCATTTTTCTTTCTGATGAGTTTAGAGCGCGCGCGTGCGGCCGGCGCTGGTCAAACACGTGACTGTGAAATCAGCCTTAGCATTTGGCTTTCAACTCCAATGATATTTTGTGTTTACAAGGCAGATGGTTCTCTTAACGCTTCAAGACTAGAAATGGAACCCTTACTGAAGAATTAATACCATTTTAAAATTAGAGCTTAACAAAAACATAACATTTGTAAAATATACAGTACTTATACTTACTAAAACTTAAATAAATCGACAGATAACATTAAAAGCTGGAGGTGGCTCCATCACTGTGAATGATGATGTCTTCAAGGGCAGCCTCAGAGTTGGCAGCACTATAGAGGTGAAACAGGATCCAAAGAAAGAAGCTATGGAAGCTGTCATCACCAAGATACAAGATTGTAGCCAGTATACTGTTGGTAAGTTTATTTCATTCTATTTAGTTGGCAAACAGGCATACAGATCACAGAGGCCTAAGGATGTTTATGTGCAGTATTTGTTTATGCATTCAAATCAGAACACATCAACTTAGGGGCTTATATCATTACTAGGTTTGTGGGAACCCAAACCAAAAACTTCAGGAAATTCATGAGAGCTCTTAACATAAATAACTGATTTCTTACAATCAAAATAAAATACTCTTTTACTGCACAAGTTTATATTTGCTATCAATTAATAATTGATGGAGAGTTTGCTTTGTTTTTTTAAATTATGTAAGTTAGTCTTTTTTCATAACAGCAATATGAACAGTTTTGTTGTTTTCCATCAGTTAGGGATAAGCAAGTTTCGCTATTGTAGACTTTACTTCCCTGTTATCCTAGCTAATATAATACATGCAAAAGTGAGTTAGGGTCAACCGATTTTAATGAAATTGGGTATAGAGATAGATCTAATCCCAGAGACGATTAAAGGCTACATTTTTCTTTCGAAAAATTTACGCGAAATTGGCACAAAAATGAGCTGTCAAAAGTAAGTAATTATTATTCTAATTAAGATTTATCTTATAGTATTTGACGACGGTGATATAACAACGCTACGACGCTCTGCGCTGTGCCTGAAGAGCGGGCGGCACTTCAATGAGAGTGAAACGTTGGACCAGCTGCCACTCACGCATCCGGAGCACTTTTCGACCCCTGTCATAGCAGGCCGCCGCGGCCGCAGGGGACGCGCCCAGTAAGTGTGATGAAGCAGCTTATCTTATCTTGGCCCTGATTCTGTATCGCAATTTATAGATTCCACAGCTAAACCTTACCGCGCACAAACGTCAAACGCATACGTTTTTGGGAAGATATCGCAACTTTTTAAGCAATTAACGTGGTTTTGAAACAAGGAATCGTTACAGAATAAGGGCCCTGATTTTAATGGGGCATGCAGAGGTGTCCCTCTCGCAGCAGCACGTCGACTCGTTGGAATCTTTTATGCAACCCTGTCCTATCACTCTGTCTTTTCAGTGAAAATGACTGCCATAAGTTTGGCAAAGTCTGAGGGCAAAAAGCCTAAAAACTTTGGTTTCGGGTAGGCTGCTCCCAGGAGACTTCTTCTTTTCTAGCAAGAGAGTCACAGTCTGATAAAGCACCTTCACAGCAATGTAAAACAATGCTACTTTACGGTGGAAATAGCTTTTATGTTCGCACCAACCAGTAATATTCTGGTCAATATACTAATGCAGAATTATAGAATTTATTGTAGTAATATCTTATTACTAAAATTAATTATCGCTCTTTAATTAAACAGTAAGTAAGTAAGTAATTTCAACATTTTATCCGTTCAAGGATTAAGATAAAAAAATTAAAACTTTAGAAAACAATAACTAATAATGTAATGAGTCCACAATACATACAGTGGCTGCATATAATTAAAAACTGCACTTCGATTAGCGTTCTGATTGTAACAGTAACATTGTTTCTTTTTTGTTATAGCCTGACCGCAACCGCTGTACCGCGCCTTAGGTATGCGCGGGTGGTGCGGGGAGTGGGAAGTAAAGAGCATGAACTCACATGAGATTCGTAGTGTCAGACAGATCTTACGATATCGAAGCACAGTTTATTGAAACTTTATATTTACGAGTATAATTACATCCAATTCCTTTTTGTCCAGTATGATTTTTAGATAAGTACAATTAAAGAACCAATATAAATGAAATAAATTTTTAATTCTTGGAAATATATAATATAAACTTTCTTTGTTTGCTTTTCTTTTCTTAAAATATTCGGCCACTTTAAAAATGACAGTCTTGATTATCTCGAGATAAAGCACGACCCATTTTTAGATATTTTATCTCATGTGCGGCTGACACTGACGGCAGAATGACAAAATGGAGCAACTGTTTTGCCCCCCCGCCTCGCCGCTCGCATACCCAAGGCGCGGTACAGCAGTAGCGGTCAGACTATAGTACATGTGACGCTTTTGTCGAATGTCCAATATATAAATGAATGTTCGTTGCCTCCAGCTCCGACGAGAGCGAGGGCGAAGGCCCGTCGCGGCGGGTGAAAGAAAACAGCGCAGAGAGGGAACCCCACGTAGGCCGCGTGGTGTTGGTAGAAGCAGCGAGCGGCGCCGAGCGGCGGAGGCCCCACCAGCCCGCCTTCCCTGCCCTAGTTGTTGCTCCAACCGCCCAGATCAAGGTTAAAGAGGATTACCTGGTGCGCTCGTTTAAGGATGGCAGATAGTGAGTACTTTGACATCATCATTATCCTAACTATAGGCTGGCAAATTTATACTTGACAGTCCCATGTAGGGATGGGCGTTATCTAACTATCTATCTAATTTACAACTATCTATTTAACCGAATAACGATCACTTGTTGTCAAACGGAAAAAAAAACTATCTATTTTTCACAACGCTCTAAATTCACTCTTATGCCAACCTCACAAAACATTGCTTAGTTTGTTGGCTATGGTTACTCTACTTCGCAACGCAAGTCTAGTCGTTGCGATACGTTGCTGACTTTTAGCAAGAACGCTTTACATTACCGGTCTTAAAGTGTGATTCTTTTAAGCGCATTTCATTGATTGGCTAAGTAACGCGAACGCGAGAACCTACTTCACGCGACTGAAGAAGACTTTAAGCCGTTAGAATAAGGAAGAAAATGGGCAATGTTGTTAAATCAAATCCACCACAGCTATCACATTAAATATACAGTTTAAAATCGTCTAAATTATCCTAAGCCTGGTAAAGTACGAAGGAAGGTTTATTGAAAACCACAGAAATAGATTTTTTCTGTGTTGAAAACTGTGATACTTAATCGGAATTCTTTAATAGTATCAACCTAAAAAAAATGTTCACACAATATACTATTGTCATTAAGTTAGTTATTTTAGCGAATTATTGATAATTTGATACAGTTTGACGACGACGTTGTGAAAATAGATAGTTGTCAAAAATAGATGTTATTACAACGTTATTCACAAACAAATAACGTTTTCGTTTCGTGATTTCAAATAACGATAACGACACATCGCTAGTCCCATGGTCTGGTATGGGGGACGGAAGGTCGAGGGGCGGGATGATATATCACCCTTCCTTGTCGCCCGCAGACCATTGGACTGTCACGTACGAATTTGCCAGCCACGATAAAAAACTATCGTTCTTTATCGAACTTTCTATTAGTGAAAACCGCGTTAAAATCCATTGCGTGGTTTAAAAAGATAAAGCGGGAGCCACAAATACAGGAAAACGGTGACTTTAATTTATAATGTGCATTAGTCGGAATAGGTAGTTTTTAAGAAAATAAATATATTTACACACAATAATTCTGTCGTTAGTTGTGAATCAAAAGAATAACAGTAATGAATGATGCACATTTTAAACCGGTAGATTACCAAAATATTATTCAGATAAACAAACATTTCGTACCAAGAAGAAATTTTTCATTGTAATGTTTTCGACGCGCATACACCTAATGAAGTTAGATAAGTAGGTACTAGGTACCCTTAATTTGATAAGTGTTGTACACTGAATCCATTAACTTTCCTATTACGTGCTCTGTGATTCTCGGAAATCATCATTTTAAAAACTACCCTCTAATGAAGGTAATTAGTAAATATGATAATTGCTCTGTCTATGTCCTATCTGCTAATAAAATACATGGTTATGCCTTTAAAAATACCGGTTTTCGGGTTGTTACCGCTATGTTAAAATTTTCTCACATTACATACCTACATTGATATATAAGTTGACAAAACATAAAATTATTCTTAATCTAAAATTATTGTAGGAATGTCCATGTTATGATTTCGCCATGAAAATTTCGTCATTTGGTATTTAAAAACTCTACCTATTCCAACCTCTGATAATATGTAATGACTAATTATATATTATCTACCCTGCCACCAGCTACACGGTACCCAAGAAGGAAGCACGCGAGTTCCGCAAAGGCGGCGCGCCGCTCGAATGGGCCGGCGTGGACGCGGCGCTGCAGTACCTCAACAACGGCGTGCTGCCGCCGCACTGGGACCGCGACGCGCTGTTCAACGAGCCGAGGAACACATCCGATGACGTATGTGCACATTTCACTCGTTCGAGTGTCTTTTTTTACAGGTCGTGTCATCTACTCGTAAACATTAACATTGTAGAACAATAGATATGATTTCTTAGTTACACACAAATTTTATTATTTATGGCTCCTCTACACAATCGGCGATTACGGGCGAGCACGATTGTGTGGAGGGCATACTCGGTTGTACTCGTCGATCATCGTCTATGATCGTCTGCGACTCGTGATTTGTCGGTTTTTCGGGCACGCATCAAAGGGAATCGCGCCGGGTGGTTGCGGAGGTGCCCACACGATCGCCGATCGTTTCATTAGTCTTTGGACAGTGAAGCGTTGCACACGTGTGTCCGTAATTTACTTAAAAATACGCACTGAAATAGCTAGTGGGTGGTCTAATGAAGGGACTAATATAGTTTAATAAGCTAGTACCTAATATAATTTAATAAATGGTAGGAGCAGCAACACACGAATGTGTGGATGCTTGCACGATGATCGTGCCGATTGTAGACGATCCCACGATCAAAGATAATCGCCGATTGTGTAGTGGAGGCATTACGTTTTCACCACCGTCCTACCTGCTAATGAAATATAATTGATTTTCAAATTCACCATTATTTGTTTATTTTGGTAACATAATATCGGTAGAGAATTATTAGTAAAATAGACATCAGTAATTTCCAATACGAGGGAGCACTTGTAATTGATATCAGTAGTGTGGGAATTATTTAAGGTAAAAAATTGCATCTCTGCGTTACCAGACACGCAATCCTAAAGCGCAATACACACCAAAGCCGCCGACACAACCCGGCGGCCTATTTAAGTTTTACGACATGCATTCAGTGATATGTCTTCAACTGTAATGGCGTTGGGACGGAGACCCGAAATGAAACAATGTCTTGCGTTTAATCAATAATCTTTATCCTCTAGTGTATCATCTTAAATACTAATTAACATCACATCTATACGTGACTAGAGGAAGGACGCCTTGTCAATCAGGAAGACCTTAATTATCACGTACTATTGAGTACGTGCTGATAGTGTAATTCACTATATCACACCTCCCCTGAAAAGGCTAGGCATCCCTTCCCTGAAAAGTAAACTCTTATTTTCTAAATATCTTAGTCCTATTCTTATGAACTATATATTCTTTATTATTCTTTAATATTTTTACATTAGTACCTAGCTCTTCTAAAACTTCAAATGGACCTAAATACAAGTCATTCAATTTATTATAATTTTCATTCTTATACAAGAGTAGATCACCTTTTTTGTAGTGTACTTCCTTACAATCTAAATCATAATTAGTTTTTCTACTTTGTTTTGATATTAATAAGTTGTTCCTGGCATCATTATGAGCTTTTTGCAATCTAAATTTTAACTCCGATGGATAATTGTCGTATACATATAAGGGATCAACTTTACTAACTAAATTACTAGGTACGTTACATGTTTTCCCAAAAACTAGTTCATAAGGGGAGTATTTGGTACTAGTATTTACAGAATTATTATAAGCAAAGCACCAATATGGTATCCAGGTACTCCAATTTGCCGACTGATTCTGTGTTTGTATTCTCAAGTAACATCCGAGATGTTTGTGCCAGTTTTCTAGCGAACCTATACTCTCATGATGATAGGGTGTTGAATTTAACTTATCAATATTTAGCAATTTACATACTGTTTCTAACGTGGAATTAATAAATTCCGTTCCACAGTCAGTCGCAATAACCCTGGGAGTACCATATCGTAAAATAAAATTTTCAGTAAAAACCCTAGCAACAGTTTCAGCTGACTTATCAAGTATTGGGTAAGCTTCTACAAACTTTGTCAATTCGCATTGTATTGTTAATATGTATTTATTACCCAAATTATCGACCTCCAACGGCCCCACAATATCTAAATATAATTTTTCAAAAGAAGTAGATGCTGTAGTGGTTATTACCATTTTCTCTTTATTATTTTTATTACAAAATTTCTGCTTTTGGCAATCTTTACAGCGAGTCACATATTCAGTTATGTCTTTTTGCATATTACTCCAAAAATATTTTTTTCGAATATTCTTAGTCATTTTATTTATGCCTACATGACCACTTGTCGGCAATAAATGATAATCATTTAGTATAACACGTATCAAGTCTTTATTTGTAACATGTTCAACTTGGTTATTAATAATACATAACCGCGGTAATTCTTTATGTTTCATGAAAGTTTGGGTCAAAATTTTAATAAACTTTTTATTAAACCCATTTTTAATCACAACGACTTCTACAATATTATATTTTTTACATAATGCACTCAGTTCTCCTATCGTTGCGTCTCGGCGCGCCTCCGTTAGTAGAGATTCCTGATTTATGTAAATAGTAGAGTCACTAAATAACATATCACCCGTCTGTGAGACGTATCTTTTCTTTTTCCTCAACTTCACGAAGTTTTCATACGAACAAATATCTAACCTTACATCATTTTGTGATTTCTGCATAATATCTACCACTCTTGGTTGCCTATGATCAACAGGGGGCTCAACCCTGCTACTTCCAGAGGTAGCGGGTTCATTATTTTGCTCCATGGTTCTTTTCATTGAACGGGTTAATACCCCCAAAAAATTTGAATTTAGATTTTTTAACTCGTCTGATGTTATAATGACTCTCGATAAGGCATCTGCCGTTACATTTTCGGAACCTTTTATGTATTCAATATCGAAATCATATTCTTCTAAACAAAGTCTAAACTTAGTTAAACAGCTACTAGGATCTTTTATGCTAAATAAATGAACCAATGGTCTATGATCTGTTAATATTTTAAATTTTCGTCCGTATAAATATGGTCGAAAATGTTTTATAGCCCACACTACCCCTAATAACTCTTTATGAATGGTTGGGTAGTTTATTTCTGAACTGTTTAATTGTCTGCTTGCATAAGCTACGGGCTTATTATTTCCATTTGATAATACAGCCCCCAAGGCTACCCCTGACGCATCGGTTTGCAACCGGAAAACATTATCTTTTCCAAAATCTGGATAATCTAAGACAGGAAATGAACTAAGTGACTTTTTTAAGGTCTGAAATGCCACGTCACATTCTTCCGTCCACTGAAACTCGACATGTTTCTTACAAAGACGGTTTAGTGGGTACACTATTGTGGCAAAGTTTTTTATGAATTTTCTATAAAAGTTCGCAAAAGCCACAAAACGACGAATCTCATTTACATTTTTAGGTACTGGGAACTTTTCCAAGACCTCGATTTTACTGTTGTCTGGCAACACCCCGTTTGGCGTAATAACATGCCCTAAATAATTAATTTCTTTCCTCAAAAATTCGCACTTACAAGGGTTTAGTTTTAAATTAACTGACCTAAACCTCTCAAATACACTCATTAAATTTGTATTATGCTGCGATAGGCTTTTCCCGAAAACTATTACGTCATCGAGATATAGAAAACATATCTCGTAATTTAAACCCGATAGAGCCATAGACATAAGTTTAGAAAATACGCTAGGACTCGTTTTGAGACCCATAGGTAATCTTTTCAGTTGATATTGCTTATCAGCTGTAAAAGAAGTGAATTTCCTACATTCTGGTGATAACCCTAGCTGGTAATAACTAGAACTGAGGTCTAAATGAGAATAGTATAAGCATCCCGAAAGTGAGTCAATAATTCCTTGTATATTTGGTAACGGGAACTTTTCGTCTACTATTTTTTTATTTAAAAGTCTATAATCTATTACGATTCTCCACTTTTTTTCACCGCTACTGTCAGCTTTTTTCGGAAGTAATAATAATGGAGAAGACCATTCGCTGGTACACTCTTCGATAATATCTTCTTCTAACAATTTACCTACCTGTTTTATTAACTCAGCCTTCTGAGCGTGCGGTATTCTATACGGTTTGACATAAACAGGAGACGCGTCATTTTGCAGTTTAATGTTGTACTCGTATAAGTTTGTAACGGATAGCTTATCACCCGGCATATGAAAGATATCTGCATATTTTGCACATATTTTCTCAATAGACCGTCTCTCTTCATCACCAAGATATGTTTTTAATTTAAGAAAATCGAATAGTTGTTTAACCCTCTCGACAGATTTTCCGTTTTCCGTATCAAAAGAGCATACGAAATAATCCGAGTATTTTCTAATTTTCGGGCTAAAGTTATTTAATTTTACATCTTCTTCCCGTGTGTTTAAAAATCGCACCGGAATCTTTTTCCCGTCTCCTACTACCACGGCGCCTGCTACAAATACGCCTGCAATAACTTCCTCCGCTAAAATGACACATTCGCCCCTTTATCTCTGACGAAACATATTTTACGACCTCACATCTCCCTGGAATAGTCGTTATTATGTTTTTACCTAAGCCTAATTCTAGACTTATCTTATCCTGTAATGTAACCAGCTTATTTTCATAGTTAATTTTACAACTATATTTTAATAAAAAATCTTCTCCTAAAATTCCATCATTTTTACAGTGGAAGTTGCTAAACACATAAAACTTATGCCTAAAATTATAATTGTTAACACATAAGTCTAGATAAACATAACCTATTGATACTAAATCCCCACATACTCCTTTAATCTTAATTTCATCCCTTACTAGCTTTGCGTCGCGGGACACGCTACGGAGTTTATTTAACCAATCTAACTTTAAAATTGAAATGCTTGCTCCTGTGTCTACTAATAGAGAAATTTGAGTTTGACTACAAGTAAAACAAACGTAATTACCACTACCATAACTACAAATATCTACCTCAGCGCTATTCAGAACGAAAAAAATCATCGCTATGATGTTCGTTCTGACGTATACTCTGACGTTCACTTTCGTTCTCGTCATTAGACTGTTCTGCTGAGTCAACTAAGAAATGTACATTCCTACGTTTATTATGAGGTGACGTAAACCTGGTGTTGCGCTGACCCTGAAACCTATTCGAGTTATAGTAGGCACGACCCCGACCTTGCTGACTCGTCGCGTTGTTGTTACGTGACTTATTATATTGTTGATGATAGTTTTTATTTATCTTTTCAAATCGCTGGTTCGAAACATAGTTAACATAATTGTTTATTGGTGGTTTCACTACCGAGTCTTCTTGTTCTAAGGCTATAGTTATTGCCTGCCTAACTGTGCTTACGGACCTAGACGTAACTATAATGCTTGTACGAGCATTGTTTAGGCCGTCAGCGAAACGCTTGATAGCCATTTTTTCATTAATCGGCTTTAATAAATTATATGCCGACTCGTCTCCATTAGCCTGTGCTGTACTTAAATCATTGGACATTTTTTCGATTTCACTACCAAACACTTCTATGGTCTTGTTTCCTTGCCTACATCGTAGCATTCGGTCTAAAATGGCTGTGTATGATTTAATCGGAATTAAAACATTTTTTATATCTTTTATTAGGTCTGCCACAGACACATAAGACTTATTAATTTTTGTTTTAGCACTGCTAGAAAGACGAGTTTTTAAAACAAAATTGATTAACAGAGGCTGGTCCTCGTTTCTAAGGGTACTACTATAATACTCTATTCCGTCTATTAGTTGGTTAATTTGCGTTTCGTCGCAATCTACTACTGGGAGGAGCGTGAGCGCGACTTTTAGATCGAACGTGGCCATGGTTGTGATCGTTTCTGAATGATGCGGGTTAACGAGTGACTCGATTTCCTCAAAATTACATAAAAACTTTGACGATATTGCTTTTGTTATTTGTAATTCTACAGCATCTATCCCTTTTTTACATAAGTCTGCAGATATTTGTTCAAAAATATTTTTAATTTCCTTTGCTCTTAAAAACTTATTCTGCCCCTGAGCGGAATAACGTTTGTCCTTACTTAATTTAATAATAGAGTCTCTAATAGCCTTAAGCTCACTCAAGAGTTCTGACAGGTTTGCCATGAACACACTTTAGAAAAAAAAAAAAATCACTCACACCCACACATAGATTCTTGGTAGCATAGTTATATTAATTCGTGCTGGCTTACACGTTCTGTGCTGGTCCAATTGCCCGTCGAACCGCTCTGCGTTCTACCTCTTCTAATAGTCGTGCGTTGAAGTAACGTAGCAGCCTAAGTACTATATAGCCCGCTAGTACAACGACGATGGTCAGTAAAAAGATCTCTGAAAGTTGCATCCCAACGGCCAAGGGAGTTGATGCTGCCGCCGATTGAGTTGGTGATTGACTGACAATAATATTGTCTTTAGATTGTGGGTTTCCCATAGTTAAACAATTTTGGCTTACAGTTTTTCTTCTTATTTCCTTCGTCCTTCTTGTAGGCCCGTGTAGCACTATTTTCCTGATATTTTGTAGACTTCAACTAGCGATTTCGCGGCGCGGACTTGTGACACCATGTCACGGTCGCCATGTAATGGCGTTGGGACGGAGACCCGAAATGAAACAATGTCTTGCGTTTAATCAATAATCTTTATCCTCTAGTGTATCATCTTAAATACTAATTAACATCACATCTATACGTGACTAGAGGAAGGACGCCTTGTCAATCAGGAAGACCTTAATTATCACGTACTATTGAGTACGTGCTGATAGTGTAATTCACTATATCACACAACTAGCCCTCTGACAAAAAGTCGGCGACGACATCCCATCACAGCTTACGCCAAGGATGGACCTAAACAATGTTTGAATGGAGTTTTACTTAGTTATAAGTTGTAGACGTAAAACAGACACACAATTTTCCAATGTCTTATAGATTCGGAAATCCCATTTTGACTTGCTCTATTTAAAATACCTTCCCTAATCTTCGCATTTTAAATAACCTCGTTTTGTACCACAGAGCTCAGACGACGAGCCTCGCGAAGAGAAGGATCACTTCGTGGCGCAGCTGTACAAGTTTATGGACGACCGCGGCACCCCGCTCAACCGGAACCCTACCATTGCGAACAGGGATATTGATTTGTATCGACTATTCAGGGTAAGTACGGTAAATTTTTAGTTATAATAACTATGAGAAAATGCTTTTGTGAAACTTGTCGAACAAATCAATATATTTTCCTCTTTAATTTAGAAAGGTCTTCGTTTTCTCTATGTTTATTTAATTTAGGAAGGTTGACAGCTTGTTTAGCTATTTGCAATCTACTTTTAAACTACTTTAAGCTAATTATAAACCTTCACAGTGTTATGTGTTGTTCTGTTATAGTAGGAACTAACTTACGAATTTTTCTATTTTGTAAACTTATCTGTCTGGTACCTTAGTAGCTTTAACTGCCTTTCTTGGAAACCATAAGTTGTTGTATTAAACGAAATGTTTATTTTATTGTACAGGTGGTGCAAAAGCTTGGAGGCTACAATAGAGTTACCAATCAGAATCAGTGGAAGACCATTGCCGACAAGATGGGCTTTCACCCAGTCACCACGAGTATTACAAATCTCTGCAAGCAAGCTTACAAAAAGTAAGTGGACATTAATTTTTTACTTTACTTTTACTCTTTAAACAATAAAATTTCTTATCCAATATATTACATAAAACACATGTTATCAAGTCATAACGCTGTTAGATTTGTAGATGGTATATTCAATGGTTCTGTCTTGTGTATTAGGATCAACTAGAAAATTGTTACAGCCCTTACCGTAAACTGTAACACACTAATTCCTTGAAACTACTTATTATTATTATTAAAATTTATTATTATCAAGCCTAATTTGTCCCACTGCATGACCAAGGCCTCCCTCACCTTCTTCCACACAACTCTGTCTTCTGCTACTACGGGCCTATCTTTTCTGTAGGAGTCAAGCTCGTCACGCCATATTCGCCTTGGTCTGCCGCGATGTCGGCTGGCATTAAATGTAACCTATTTGGTTCTTCTTTTCGCCCATCTTTCTTTTGACATGTTTACATCATAAACAATTGTGATTGTATCAAAATAGCTACATTGTATACCTTTCTTTAGCCTCTTAATTGTCGCACTTTTTGACGGTCTTTTCGAGTAGGTGTTTAAACAAGAGGATAGCTTCCTTGATCACAATTGAGTTGTACCCCACAACTGTGGGGTACTTTGAGAGAGATAGACATCTTAAATTTGCTCCATAGAATTTAATTTATTTTAATTGTTTTAAAGTACTTACAGTGTTAAATTCACTTAAATGTGTTAATAAATGTGCCAGTGAGTGTTGGCATTTAAACAAATTCACATAACAACACCTTTATCACTAACACGTCCTTGCTGCACAACTCACTCATCAATCATCTTCGCATCGGAAAGCCTTCAATTGCTGACAATGGACAACATCAATGTCAACGAGACTCTGCAGGACCTCACAACTCTGTTCCATTCTCGCATGAAGGAGTTCGAAAAAGCTCTTCAGCAGCATACGGAGTCATCTGTACCTGGAGCTCAGCTGCAAACAGTAAAGGCTCTATCGGCTGACTATCAACTATTTAAGAGCTTCGTTGTGAAAGCAGTCAGCACCTTGAAGCAGCAACTGGATCTCCTTAACACGGGTATGGACCGGATAGAAACCCACTCAAGGCGCAAGGTTCTGCTGATCCATGGTTTACCGGAGGATTCCAAGGAAAATGTGGCCGCCAGAGTGCAGGAGGTGCTGAGTGTCAGGATGAAGTTGACTCAAGTGCGACCCGAGTGTATCGAGACCTGCCATCGTCTTGGAGCTGCCAAAAAAGATAGGACTCGCCCGGTATTACTCCGTTTTGCAACATACAGTCATAGATCTACTGTATGGAATGCAAAGACTACGTTGAAAGGCTCGAGAATCTCCGTATCAGAATTTCTAACAAAGTCCAGGCAGAACGTATTTGCGGCAGCCCGTAAATATTTTGGCATCAAGAACTGTTGGACGTCTGATGGCATTATAGTGGTGCTGCTACCAGACAAAACCAGGCGGAAGATTACATCATTTGCTGAACTACAACTACTCCAGGCCAGTATTCCATGCACTGCAGGCAGATAGGTTATCTTTCGCCTAAACTTGTTCATTTCACACTGTAGGGTATCTGCACCTTGGATGAGTTGGTTTAAAATTGTTGTTGGTGCGTAGCACTTCGTTAGTTTTACTTTGCTTTACCCACTTTTACTTTTTTAAGTAGAACTCGTTTTCAATTTTTGTAAAATTATGTTACTTTTTGTTTGATATTAACTGTCAATGTCAAGTTGTCAACTGTCAATGTCCATCTCCCTGTCTTGTGAATGTTGCGTTCGGAAACCATTTTGAATTGTAATCTTGTTTCGATGTTTTGTGTACGAGTGTTAATCTCTAATGTCTTGCCAACGCTCGCTGGTGGTTTTATATTTTCATTTTATTTATTTATTTATTTTTAGTTATTTTTATATTTTATTAGGTTAAATGCCAGGTTGTTTATTTATTTTTGTTTAGTCGTGTATTTAAATATTTATTGTAAGTATGTTTATTAATTCTGATTATTTTTCTGATAGCTCAGACGAATTTGAAAGTGCTTGTAGCGATTTTTCCACATCTTCTGACACCGATGCTCTCTCACTGGATGTTAAGCTGCAATCAATTTTCCATAGAAAATCCAACTTCCTTAACCTGGTGCACATTAACGCGCAGAGTGTCCCTGCGCATATAGCTGATTTAAACGTATCTTTTAACAGCGGCATTGTCGATGGAATATTAGTTTCCGAGTCTTGGCTTAAACCGTCTCTTCAATCTCCACTTTTCTCAATTAATGGGTATAAGCTTTTCCGTAACGACAGGGTTGGGGCTGGTGGTGGTGGTGTCTGTATATACATCAAGGACCACATCCCGTGCTCTGTTGTCAGCCAGTCTCCTGGTACATACACCGGGTCCTTGGAATATCTGTTCTTGGAGCTTAGCCTACATCACTCCATTATTCTGGTGGGAGCGGTTTACAGTCCCAGTAGTCATGTAAATTATTTTGAATCATTTGAGACAACCCTTGAATCCCTTAGTTCTTCTTACAACCATGTAATATTGATGGGTGATCTTAATACTTGTCTACTCAAAAATAACTCCCGGTCCTGTCGTCTTAATTCTATTGTAACGTCTGTCAACTTTGTTTTGCTCCCACTCTCGGCCACCCATCATTTTCCTAATTGTCAGCCATCTCTCTTAGATGTACAGATAGTTTCAAGTCCAGATTCAGTCCTTTTACATGGACAAACTACTGCCCCATTCTCATACCATGATCTCATATTTCTATCCTATCGAGTACGCAAACCCAAACCAAAAACCAAAGTCCTTTTTCGCCGTAATTTTGGTGGTGTATGTGTGGAACGCTTGAGGGAAGATTTTACTGAAATTGACTGGTCTGCATTGTTTGCGGCTTGCACAGTTAATGAGAAAGTTAATATTTTCAATAAAAATTTAACACACCTATATGATACACACGCTCCTCTCAGACCAGTGCGCGTTAAACACCTTCCTGCGCCATGGCTATCACCTATAATTAAAAAGACCATGCAACGCAGGGATAAGGCCAAGTCTGTTCTTAAGAGGTTTCCAAGTGATGATAATTTGCACTCCTATAAAAAGCTGCGCAACCTCTGCAACAGACTTTGTCGGGATGCCAAAAGCGATACATTCATTCTTCGCTACACGACCTACCTCCAGCTCAAATCTGGAAGTTTTTAAGGACCATAGGTGTGGGTAGGGATGGGGATCGCAGCGGTTCTGGTGACTTACCTGACCTTACTCTGCTTAACAAACATTTTACTAACTCACCAGTTACTGTTGCCGATTCTACCAAAGCCGCCACGCTTGCCATGCTGGACAGTGCTGCCCGTCCTGACTGCGAGCCTTTCACATTTCGCGAGGTCGCTGTGGGGGAGGTTAAGAAAAGCATTCTTTCTATAACTTCCAAAGCTGTAGGTGAAGATGGCATTTGCCGTGACATGCTTATACCTATCCTTGACGACGTGGTGCCAATTATCACTCACATTATAAATTCTTCGCTAGCAACCAACGTCTTCCCTAGTGAGTGGAAATTGGCCCATGTTATTCCCATCCCGAAGAGCTCCTCCCCAAACACTTTTTCTCAATTCCGTCCCATCTCTATCCTTCCATTCCTCTCCAAGGTCCTTGAAGGTGCTGTTCAAAAACAACTGTGTGCATTTGTTTCCCAAAATAGCTTATTAAGTTCATACCAATCTGGTTTTCGTCCTGGCCATAGCACAGTTACCGCGTTGCTAAACGTCACAGACGATATTCGCCATGCCATGGACAACCGATTGTTTACGATTATTGTGTTACTCGACTTTAGCAGTGCCTTCAACTCTATTGACCATGACATCCTTCTTTCCATTCTCCGCTCTCTTAACTTTACCCCCGCTGCGATATCTTGGTTCTCAGACTACCTCTGCAATCGTTGCCAGAGAACCAAGAATGATGACTCTTTTTCGGAGTGGGCTCCGCTGACTACGGGTGTGCCACAAGGTGGTGTACTCTCACCCCTCCTCTTCTCTTTATTTATAAATGAGCTCACTAAAGTAATTTCATCCACGTACCACCTATATGCAGACGACTTGCAAATTTATAAACATTTTGATGCAGCCAACACACGCTCCGCTATCGAAGCGATTAACAACGATCTTCTCTTGGTGAAGACTTGGGCTGATGCATTTGGATTGCTTGTGAACCCAGCGAAGTCGCAAGCAATCATTATTGGTAGCAATAGGCTGTACGGCAAATTGGATTTTAATGATCTTCCCGATATCTCGTATGATGGTGTGAGGCTTGCATATGCCGAAAAAACCAAAAACCTAGGAATCATTATTGATCACACGCTATCTTGGAGATCACAGGTAAATGAGGTGAGTCGGCGCATGCACTATTCTTATCATTCCCTCAAGCGACTTCAGTTTTTCTTACCGTACAATACCAAAATTATGCTTGCTCAGTCCCTTTTGCTCCCTCTTCTCGACTATGCCGATGTTTGCTATTTAGATGCTACTGAGGAGTTATTTAACAAACTGGAACGACTGCAAAACCTGGCAATCCGATTTATATTTGGTTTGCGTAAGTATGACCATGTTTCAGAATTCCGGTCAAAGTTAAAGTGGCTTCCAATTAGACTACGCCGAGATATGCACATCCTTTGCCTCCTTTTCAAAATTCTTAACTATCCCCAACTTCCACATTATCTACGATCCCGATTTAACCTCTTACCAGACTCTTCCCGGCCTAAACGTTCCTGTGACACAAGAACCCTCCTTTATCCTCAATCCAACTCCAAATTTTTCCACAATTCGTTCACAGTGAATGCAGCCAGAATGTGGAATAAACTGCCTGCCAGTATCCGTGACAGCTCATCGGTGGAATCGTTCAAACACAAGCTCAAAGAGTACTACCTGTCCAACGCTATTATTAATCAGTAACTTAATTTATTAAATTAATGTTGTTTATTATTATATGTATATATTGTGTATATGTTATGTATTTATGTATTTATATATTATGTAGGTATGCTTATATATGTATAAATAGGTAATAAGTATATGTAGTTACGGATCAAATTATTTATTTGTCTGTCTTATCTAAGTGTGTATTTAAATTTACATTTTATTAGTCCCGCATACTTGCTTTTTTTAAAACTACAGCTAGGGTTGGCTGGAAGAGATCTCTTTTAGAGATAAGCTCACCCTTGTATATGTCTTGTGTAACGTGTGTGTAAATGTTATTTATTTGTACAATAAAGGATAATAATAACAAACATTTCCAGCCTAATCCCACGTAAGCATGAAGCAACCTAGGTCTTTAAAAAATACACAATACGAAATATTATTTGAGTTGTCATGATGGTGTTTACATCATAAACAATTGTGATTGTATCAAAATAGCTACATTGTATACCTTTCTTTAGCCTCTTAATTGTCGCACTTTTTGACGGTCTTTTCGAGTAGGTGTTTAAACAAGAGGATAGCTTCCTTGATCACAATTGAGTTGTGCAAATCAATAAAATAAAATAAAATAAACACTAAGATATTGAGCATTAAAAACATCAAATATTACTAATAAAATAAATGTTAGGCGTTCCGCGCTTCCAATATGGAACCCCTAACAAGCTTGTCGGGAACCCAACCCGTGACAGATGCAAGCACGAAAACTAATTGCAGTGAAGTTAATACTTAAAATAACACAACTACAACAATTTACTCTTCTTTAAGAAGCGAAGGGAAATAAAAAAAGCAAATGCAAACAAAATACAAGTTTTAGCTCTAAATAGTAGTAGCGATTGAATGCGGAGCGCTCGGGGTTGCGTCGTTTATAACCAGTGACAGCGCGCGCGTCGAGTAGAGGAAATAATGCGACGCCATGTTCAAGTGGGCGGTGTCTCTGCACGCGCCGCTCGCGCGAGAACAATAGTTGTGACTTAGTATCGTATGCTCATCGTATGATTTCTGACTCTGGTGCAGCTCATAGGCGGTAGCGTGAGGTGTAGCGATTTTGGCCGCTACAATAACACGCAATATTCTTTTGTAGGTTCCTACACAGCTTCGAGGACTTCTACCGCAAGTTGGGCGTGACTCTGGTGGCGCATCCCCGCGGCGCGCGCACGCCGCCCGCCGGCCGCTCGCTCATCCGCGACCGCGACAAGCAGCCGCCCACCTCCTCATCCGCCTCATCCACGCCCACCGGCACCCCCACACAGGTGAGTCACTAGCATACGCTGGCTCACGGCACTGCTGCTGCGGGCTGCTAGCTCATCCGCGACCGCGACAAGCAGCCGCCCACCTCATCCGCCTCATCCACGCCCACCGGCACCCCCACACAGGTGAGTCACTAGCATACGCTGGCTCACGGCACTGCTGCTGCGGGCTGCTAGCTCATCCGCGACCGCGACAAGCAGCCGCCCACCTCATCCGCCTCATCCACGCCCACCGGCACCCCCACACAGGTGAGTCACTAGCATACGCTGGCTCACGGCACTGCTGCTGCGGGCTGCTAGCTCATCCGCGACCGCGACAAGCAGCCGCCCACCTCATCCGCCTCATCCACGCCCACCGGCACCCCCACACAGGTGAGTCACTAGCATACGCTGGCTCACGGCACTACTACTGCGGGCTGCTAGCTCATCCGCTACCGCGAAAATAAGCCGCCCACCGCCTCATCCGCCTCATCCACACCCCACCGGCACCCCCACACAGGTTTGTACTATTACTAGAAAGTATGGTTGTTTGTCCTTCTTTTGAAACGGAGCAATGGATTGTCTGGGTTTATTGTACTAAACTACAGAAACGGATACTCATAAATACAGTTTGGTCATTCCTCTTTCAGCGCGGCAAGGATAAAGATTCCGACAAAAGCGAGACAGATAAAAGTGAAAAGAGCGAGAAAGAAGACAAAGTAGAAAAGTCAGAGAAGCAAAGGGAGAAGCCTCGCGTCAGCGACGGTGAAGACAGCGCGGACAACCAGCCTCTCATCGTAGCCGCTCCTAAGTAAGTCAAAATTTAATTAATTAAATTAAATTAAATTTTTCTACAATCACACCAATTATCTAGCCCAAGAGAAGCTTTGAAGAAACTCGTTAAATTGTTACTAGACAACGGATAAACATACTTATTATACAAATAATACACCCAGACCCGAGACAATTTAGAAAAACAATAATTTCTAAATTGACCCGACCGGGGATTGAACCCAGGACCTCAGAGATGGCGACACCATGAAAACCGGCGTACAAACCACTCGACCAAGGAGGTCGTAAAATATACAATACATACATAGCTTCAAGACTGTTATCCCTAAATTGTTAGTCAGAGCTCACGTTTCACCAAATTACAACTGTACATGTGCTCAGCGTGATAGGTGGTGAGCCCATCGCCGCTCTATGCTGTTGGATGTATGTAGACTTTAGTCCGGTAGTCGCCTTTTACGACAACCAAGGGAAGATAGGGGTTGGTAGTTTTTTTGGTAAGCCGCTACATGCACGTCAAAATGTTATCTTTATTCAAATAAACTTAATAATTTTTAAAATGTCCAAAATTACCAATCGTTTTGTTACATATAGTAGATTTAACATTCAAGTAAGTAGGTACTTATCTAATATTTTAGCAAAGGTTTAAAACTAAAAGTCTTTTAAATCGTCCAAAATTGTTGGAATGTTACGTGGAACATGCTCTCTTTTTTATTACACCTTCATTAACCAGCAAAGAGAATGTAAATGTAATAATATCTAAAAACATATTTTTTCGAAAACTTTATTAATTTTATGCATGAAACAATAATTCTTACATGAAAATATATATTGTATTGATATTCCGCAGGGGTACGTACCACTTTCTTTAAAAGTAAATTTATATTTTTAACACAAGCGCGTGATGGTTTTGCACATTTCGCAGGATAAAAACATTGCTCTCATTAAATTACTAAGTCTGAAACTTCAAAGCCGAATTGATCTTATTATTGATATTAATATGATTGATTTTGCTTTGAAGTTCATTGTTAAGACATGTCTTTTTTTTGCGTTCGCGGGGTACCATGTACCTTTAGGTACATGATAGTATTTACATTAAAAATGTGTTTACAGAGTTGATAAGGAAAAGGAAAAAGAGAAGGAGAGAGCAAAAGAATTGGAAAAAGAGAAAGAGCTAGAAAAGGAGAAGGAAAAAGAAAGGGAAAGGGAGAAAGAAAGAGAAAAAGAAAAGGAGAAAGAGAAAGAAAAAGAAAGAGAACGGGAGAAGGAGAAAGAAAAGGAAAAGGAGAGAGAAAAGGAAATGGAGAAGGAGAAGGAGAAAGAAAGGCAGGAAAAAGAAAAGGAAAAGGAGAAAGAGAAAGAGAAAGAAAAGGAGAAAGAGAAGGAAAAAGAAAAGGAAAGGGAGAAAGAAAAAGAAAAGGAGGAGAAGAAACCGTTAGTGGTTAGTGAAGATAAAGGCGCGTTGAAGCCTCGCTCCCAGTCGAAAACTCGCAGCATGCCGCCCGTCAAGGTGGAGTCAAGGGACAAGCGAACGCCTAAGAGGCGGCCGCTGTCCTCCAAAAGTAAGATTTCATCAACTTTACACTAATTTTCAAAAAGATTTTAATATTGCTTTGTAGTCCGATTTATTATTGAAACAATAGTAAGCAGCTAGTAAGTTACAAAGTGTGTTGCACTAATATATTATGTACGGTCGCGGTCAAAAAATGTTTACCACCTTAAGTATCACAATTGCAATTAGGTCACAAGTTCTAAATGTCTATTTCATATTAATTTGATTGACCATAGATTAAAAACTTTTTTCTAATGTTATGAAAATTAATCGCTCTAGGAGATGGACCATGACTACTATCAAAATTTGATATATAGAAAACCTTCTTGAAAAAAACTAATATTTTTAATTTTAAACTACTATCTTTTAAAAAAAAAATTTGTTTACGCTCACACCAATTATCTAGACCAAGATGAGTATTCTTGTGAAACTCGTTTATATGGTAAGATAACGGATAAATATACATAAACATAAAAAAAACACCCAGACCCGAAATCAATTTAGAAAAACAGTTTTCTCTAAATTGATCCGACCGGGGATCGAACCCGGGACCTCAGAGATGGCGACACCATGAAAACCGGTGTACGAACCACTCGACCAAGGAGGTCGTCAAAATCTTTTATTATTGAAATTTTGCATTCACAATGCTATATAGATAACGGATAAAATTTTTACTAGAAAAAAACCATGACTACTATCAAGTTTTGATATATAGAAAACCTTCTTGAAGAAAACTAATATTTTTAATTTTTAACTACTATCTTTTATTATTGAAATTTTGCATTCACAATGCTATATAGATAACGGATAAAATGTTTACTAGAAAAAAATCAATCAGTCTCAGGAAGCTCGAGTGGGATTCGAACCCACGACCTTTGGACCGGCAATGCAAAGGTCCTGGGTTCGAATCCCACTCGAGCTTCCTGAGACTGGTTGATTTTTTCTAGTAAACATTTTATCTTTTAACTACTTTTATAACTATAGGATTATGAAGAAATAACAAAATAGAAACTTCAAAAATCTTTATTTAATATTTAGTATAACTTCCCTCAGCAGCTATATGATGGCACGTAGTCTATCTCGCATTGATGCAACAAGGCGCGCGCATAGACCAGTCCCTCTGATATCCTCCCACACTCGCACAGTGTGATTTAAGAGCATAAGGGTTTCTTTCATTTTGATAGTCCCAGCGTTGAACCATAAGCCCCCATAAATTTTCAATGGGGTTTAAATCAGCAAACCGAGCGGGCCATGTTATTTGCGCGGCAGTTAGTATCGGTCGTCGTCCTGAATTATTTCTATGATCTGTTGTCCTTCTTCGCCGTTACGCCGAATCCAAAACCTCACAGTGAAACGCGATATATTGAGTTCCCGTGATATAGCACTAATACTATGTCCATCTTCGAAGAGAAATATTATTTCAGCCCTTTGCTCCAGGGTTAAACTGGCCATTTTATTTCGTTTTATAAATATCTTTCGTAAAATTATGCTCTTGTCGAAGCGACGACGTTCAAACAATCATTTTTGATAAATGTCATTACAACAAATAAAGAAATGAGTTTCAACATCAAAAAGTGGTCAATAATCTGTTTGTCTCGATGCGTCATATTGAATAATAACTTTTGAAAGGTATTAAGTAACTTGATATGGCATTTTAGACTTTAGTAAAAAAATGTGTGATATAGAATCTTATTTCAAAACTGGTAAACATTTTCTGACCGCGACCGTAGATATTTTTTTGTTCTAATAAAAAATTATTTACTTATAAAATGGTAATATAGTTATGATAAAGCAACGTCAGATTAAAAAAAAAATATTCGTTATATTTATTTATAGCGTTAATAACGGTCAAATAAACTTGAATATAACGAAACGTTGAAAAAAATTACTACCCCAGCGAGCCTAACATGCGCAACACGAAAAAGTTTTCTCGACCCGTTTTCTCGTGTTATGTCTATACACGATATGTCAAAAATAGACATAATAGTAGTTTTTGCTTGTCTGCGGTATTTTTGTCTATAAACTCTAACAAGCAACATAATTTTATCAAGTTTTGACAGCTGTAACCGAGATAGTTTGTCGTTCCCGGCATCGAAGGAAGAGATAATATCGTCCGCAATATATAAGAATAATAAGAATAAGAAAAATTTTATTGACACTCACAAACATATTCACACAATACAGCACATAACAGTAAATATAAATGACCAAAAAAAATATTAAATAATAAAAATTAACAAAATAACACAGGATCACAAAATGAAAATTACACAATAAAAAAAACCGGTGGCTAGTAGTGTGTGAGGGATATGTCGTGTTGCGCATGCTAGGCCTACAGGTTGGAATCGGACCTGCGTCCACCGCAATCCGGGCGGCTGCGTTGACCACTCGGCCACCGTTTCGTTATCTTCTAAAATATATTCACAAAAAAATATAAGTATTTCGGAAAGTTAAGTCGAAGTTAATTTTTAAGCTAGTTCGATCAACAAAATTGGGCTACCGCTGTGATTAAACTGCCGTATAATATTGCAGGCGAGAGCGCCGGCATGAGCTCGTCGCGCGCGTCGCGGCGCCCGCCCGCCTCTACCGACAGCGACAGCTCGGGCCGCGCGTCCAGGTATCATACATACATACAGTCGAGGAACTTTCCGGTCGACCACTTTCCGGCAATATTTGCTTGCACACGATCTACGCGCACGATTAACGCGCACGCTACTGTATGAACACGCGGTTGGAATAGAGCGCAAGCGAATATTTCCGGAAAGTGGAATACCGGAAACTATCCCGACTTTGCATACATATGGATAGCAATCTGCTACGGTACTTGCACACTTCTTTCGCTTCATTCAATTCCATCAATCGTTTCATGCACGCCCGGAGGTTTTGGTCACTGCCTTTTTTATCGAAACCTATAAACTATATCAAAAATTAACGGGAGCAAATATACTCACACACTAAAAAGGTTAATGTTTACTAAAAACCGACTTAGTAGTAGAGCCACGCTACGTTGCGTTGCAGCAGGAATTGGGCCGGCTCGCCCGGCGTAATACGGGTGGTATTCTCACGGCATATGGGCGTGAAACAACGGCACTCGTTACTGTTGTGTTTCTCCCGGTGAGTGAAAGTACCGGAGGCACATCTCTCATGGTTTCTGATGATGATAACGCTGTCCCACTGCTGGGCAAAGGCCTCTTATCATTGAAATCAAGCCATCGCTACAACTGATAAGTATTGGCACATACCCATGTAACTAATCCGTCTCGAAGGACCATGTTTAAGACACCAACGTCTAAAATTAAAGAAATATCATAATATGAACTGTTTAAATGAAGGTAGAAGCGTGCTTCACCCGGAATCCTCAATCACTGAGGAACTGGCTATCTTATCTCGAAACTGTAGGAACACAACAATGCTATAAACATTGTTGTTATGACGACAGACTTAGATAGCCAGCCAGGCGGACTTAACAGCCCTACCACCAACCAAGCCGAGCACACAAAGATGCACCCCCCGTTGGGAATCGAACCCGGGACCTCTGGGTCTGTAACCGGTGGCTTATCCGCTAGACCACAGAGGCAGTAAATGTTGAGACAGGACAAATGCAAATAAAAATAGCCCTTAAGATGGTATACGGCAGATTTTGTTGGTACATACATTCATACATACCATACATACGGTCCCTATTTACTTACCCCTATAGATAGGGTATCGCAGCTGAAACTACGGATCCGGCTGTGTTTCTCAGGGGTACTACGGGGTTCCGGTTCATGCCCCCCGCTAGTTATGCCTTGACCGGCGCCTCCAGCGGGATCCGGACGTGGGTTGGACTCGTTGTGGCTTGTGGTTAGCTGTAGAGTTTGGGAATGTTCGTTTGTCCTGGTATTGTGTGCCAGGACTTCCAAACTCGCGCACAGCGAGCGGGGCCTAGTAGCGGTCTATGTGGGGCCAGCAGCGAAAAGTCCTGCGGGGAACGTGAGTTTCCTTTATAGTTGGCAGCTTTGTCCGGTAGTGGTTCTCATTGGACATTGGTGTTGACATCTCCGGTACTAGTCTGGAGAACTAGTAGAGGCGGCCCCTTAGATGCCGTAGCCTCCGGTTCAGCCAGCCGCGTAGGACGTGGGAACTGGCTAGGCGCCCGGATGGGTTTCGAGAAGTGAGTGTGCTTACTACTACTTGGGAGTCGACTTTAGGGTCGACGACCCGAGCAGTGGCAACTGCGAGTTGTGCCCTTCGTGCAACGAGAAGTGACAATAGGCAGTGAACTGTACGTGTTCACGGGGAAACTCTCCCGAGACACTAGTCTTATGAGTACCGAATGAAGAGCGCGCTTCGGCTTGCACTGATTTGGCGTCAAGACCTAACGCAGGTGGTCTCCTGCGCGAGTGTTCTACTGGCGCAGGGACGTCTGGCACTTCTTGCATAACCTAACGGTTGGTCTCGAGGTGCCAATACAAATAAAAAACTTAGTGATGTAAGGAGAGGGGATACCATACATACAGTCGAGGAAGTTCTCGGTCGACCACTTTCGAAGTGAAGACAAGTGTTAGTAGTATTCTTTTAATAATGATCCGCCACCACACAGCTCATACATGTACGAGTTTATACACATCACGTCCGGTACCCGGAGGGTGTTGCTACGGTCCTGCACACATCCTGTACGGCGTAGTAATGCTGCACCTACAGGTAGATGTAGTTGCAGTTAAGTTAGTTATAAGTTTCGTTTAAGCTCAGGAGTGCAGTAAGACGAAATGTTCCGAAAAGTAGTTATTTATTCCCGTTCACAATGTAAAGTTATTAGTGATTCTCACGCGACGTTCGATTGGCTCGGTGGCTTAGATTGCACTCAGCTGTTTTACGTAATTGGTGTAAATACAAATAGCGTATTTAAGTGAGTCAGAGTTATGAATTAAATCTAAATGTATGGTATGACCGTACACATCCTTTGCTTCACCCATAACGTTCTTCATACATGCTCGTCGGCTTAAGGTACTCTTGACCTTTAACGGGAACGTCACCGATTATACATATAGATTTTTAAAATTGTAGTCTGTTCAGATGCGGACCGAATAAGAAGATGCAGAGCCGCCGCAGCCAGAGCGCCAACTCTGCCAGCAGCGGCAACACCATCGCCTCCAACAGCAGCAAGCGCCCGCGCAAGAGGAAGAACACCGAGTGAGTCATGTTGTCTCTCTCTGTCTCTCTCTCTCTCTCTTTCTCTCTTTCTCTATCTTTCTCTTTCTCTCTCTATATATATCTCTATTATACTTATATATATCTGGGAGCAACTCTGAAATTGCGGAAAATAAGAGAACATAACACCTCTTCCATACAAAACTGCAAATGCTATTCGACCTAAATGTATGGGACAACAGCTTTTTTTCGAATTTTATAGCTGCTCCCATACAAATAGTGGTTGTTTGCGCTTTAGGATGGCAAAGTTGCGGGATATACCTACCTACAAGCTTTTGCCCGCTGCTTCGCTCACAAAAAAGCAACGTTGATCTTACAGTTTGAATGCCATCGCGGCCGGCAGCAACATCGCACTCGCAGGCTTAAATCGCGCGTGATTACCACAGAGTTTCTATATTTAAAAAAAACTCAAAAAGCAAATATCTACATCGATTCCCACCTGATGACCTGAGGTAGTAATTCTTTTTAACGTTTCGTTATCTTCGAATTCATTTGAGCGTTATTAATGCAAGAAAACATATATTACGAAAATATCTTCATATTTCATCATCATCATCAGCCAGAGGACGTCCACTGCTGGACAAAGGCCTCCCCCAAGGATCTCTGTCACGACGGGTGCCGTGTTGTTCGCATCCAGCGGCTACTCGTGACCTTCACCAGATCGCCGGACCACCTTGTTGGAGGCCTGCCCACACAATTCGTTAATCTTCATAATTAATTCGCGATACTTGTTAGTAGACCCGACAGACGTTGTCCTCTCTAAATCACAATAACAACTCAACTGACTGGAAAAAATAAATGTCGCGAAGAAGAAGTAACAAAACTGCAAAAAGTTTTTAACAACCAATTAATATTTAATACCTGTATTGCACAACGTCTTTTTATTTTTATGCAAGTAAGTACTTATATTTTTTTCTATTTATTTTCACCGTTATAATCTTCCCTGAGCTTCCACAAATATTTCAAAATCGAAATTAGCCAAATCGGTTCAGCCCTTCTCGAGTTTTAACAAGACAAACTCACAGCTATTTATTTTTATATATATATAGACTAGATGACCCGGTGAACTACTATTTCATTAACACGTGTACGCCCCTATGCTCAGAAGCGGGCCGCCGCTGAAGATGCAGAGCCGCCGCAGCCAGAGCGCCAACTCGGCCACCAGCGGCAACACCGTCGCCTCCAACAGCTGCCGGCGCCCGCGCAAGCGGAAGAGCACCGAGTCAGTATCACCATACTAGACTTTTTTGTACAGTAGAGGAAGTTCCCGGGCGACCACTTTACGGAGTTCCCGGGCGACCACTTTACGGAGTTCCCGGGCGATCACTTTACGATGTTCGCTTGCGCTCCATTCCGACCGCGCGTACTATCAAGTTCAACAATACCGATGCAGTACCATTTTCAAAAAAAATTGTATGCACAAGATGATCATCAGGTGCACTGCCTGTCGCTCTTTTTCTGTTGTCCATACCACAAAGGTTGTCTACAAGAGATCGGTTTAAGCGATAAGACCACCATTGCCTACATTAGCTTTTTTTAAAATGCTTACTCTATGTTTTCTCCATTTTTGTGTGTGCAATAAAGCGTTGTATCTATCTATCTCTCTCTATCTATCATAGTCCGTACCGCCCTTTGTTTAACATTGACTAATGACGACGAACCGTTTATTTAAAAGAAATAAATCATTGATTAACGACAAACGAAACGTCCCTTTTTAACATCTTGTCTGTCTTCACAATTTTTTGATTTTTGAGTTAATAGAGCGATGTTGTAGCAAAGCTTAATTTTTTTTTTATATATATCGTTCTCTACAGTCCCACATGATTGGAGTATATTATTTGCTATTTCTGATCCATACCAGTTCTCGCTTGTTTGCTTCTCGCACTTTCATACCGCATACTACGCATTCATTCATCCACATTCATTCTTAAGCGGTGGGTGCTCCGCTTTTTCTAAGCCCTACACTGTCTACTCTACTTTTTTATTCGTATAATTCTTATAAAAGGATGTTGGGACAAGACAAATGCAAATGAAAATAGCCCTAAGGTATACGGCAGATTTTGTTGATAGTGCGTACAGGAGCGTGCGCGTAGATAGTGTGCGAGCGAATATCGCCGAAAAGCGGTCGACCGGGAACTTCCTAGACTGTACATACATCTTCGACCACATACAGGATTTTTTTTATCTGTGCACATATTTTTTTCAATAAGTAACTTAATCTGGAGCTACAGGTTTTATTTTTAAGTAAAAAATAAAGAAACTAAAATTGATCAAACATATCCACAAACATACCGTTAATCATGGTTAATCGACCAGGACCGCGCAATTGTTTGCTACAGAGAACCCAGGCCGTTGAGCTCCCTACAGCATAGCTCTTGGCAGCAGAGAATTTATGATATTTGATCCAAAGGCCCCAGGATAACCCTAGAAAACATATGTTGATCCTTCACCGTAGCACGAGGCCCACTGCCCAGCAGAGAGACTACACCGTAATACACCGATGCACAATAATACTTAGCACTTGTTCAACTGTTATTAATAGTTCATAATCCAAATGAGGCACGCCACGTGCGTCAGTGTCGACCCGTCGAACTCCAAACAAATTACAAGTGCGAGTGTGAAAACGTCAAACACTCTGACCCAGCCGTAGGCTCAACTTTAACTATTGTTCTAAACACAGTTAAACTTAACTACTACAATAATAAATCAAACCACGTGCCGTCACTTAACCAAAATTACAAGTTAGTAAATTCTTCCACGTCGCCGCACGTCGAAAAATTACCAACTGACAGCCGCTGTCATAGAAATTAAAAATACAATGAATAGCGTTTGGTTATGCTGCTTTTTATTTCATACACTGACATATTACGATACCACAGGACAGCTACGTTAGGTTACCTTTACGTTACACGTGACCTTTCGTTCGCCCGGTATCCACGAGTTAATTTTTATTATGCCAGACTAATTTTAATAAATAATAAATAATAAATCAATTTTAAAAAAAATATGTCTATTAATTTTACTGAATAATATAAAAAAACTATTCTGTATAAAAACTAGATGCACAATCGACGCTCTCAAAACAGCCGCATAAAAAGAGTACCGAGCGAGATGTTTAGGCAGGGGGGTGTCACTCCGCAGTTTAGGTACGTTCGTTTGGCGCGCCTCCCTGGCAGGCCGCCTAGGCGTATGGCAGTAGGTTGCCGCGAGCCATAGCACCGAACACCGAGCGCGTAAAACGAACGATCATTTCTGTGATTTTTGTGCACCGAACAATGACTACTAAACGATGTTATAATCCATATAAAAGATACTGTTGTGTTTACGGGTGTCTAAATAAAATAAATCTGATTTATTTTAATATGTACTTAAATATATCCATTAGTGGAAACCCTGCGCTCCTGAAGTCAAATCGATATCGAGTCAGAACGCTCGGGTCACACGATAAGTTTCAATTTCGCGTGAAAGTCGTAAGAGTAGTCAATTTTTTATACCTAAACTTGACTTTAGTTAGAAAGTAAACTTTCTGTACGGTAGTACTATTAGTTATTCTGTGGTTTAGGTACCATTTCGTTTAGCACCGAACGCCGAGCGCGTAAAACGAACGATCATTTCTGTGATTTTTGTGCACCGAACAATGACTACTAAACGATGTTATAATCCATATAAAAGATACTGTTGTGTTTACGGGTGTCTAATTAAAATAAATCTGATTTATTTTAATATGTACTTAAATATATCCATGAGTGGAAACCCTGCGCTCCTGAAGTCAAATCGATATCGAGTCAGAACGCTCGGGTCACACGATAAGTTTCAATTTCGCGTGAAAGTCGTAAGAGTAGTCAATTTTTTATACCTAAACTTGACTTTAGTTAGAAAGTAAACTTTCTGTACGGTAGTACTATTAGTTATTCTGTGGTTTAGGTACCATTTCGTTTGGTAGTGTGCAAGCTAAGTGTCAAAATGTCGTAATGCACCTTAAAAAATTGCTGATCGTCTAAAACACATTGGTCTAATGTATATTATGTCAAAGCTGCCAATATTCCACTAAGATTGTATATCTAGTTTTTATAATTGTGATCGAAGACATACATACTCACATAGAATCATGACTATTATCACAGAATAACTAATAGTACTACGTACAAAAGGTTCATTCTCTAACTTTTTTCACTTTTACGCGAAATTGAAACTTATCGTGTGACCCGAGCGTTCATATTCCGTTAAGCAACGCTGACTCGATATCGATTTGACGTCATGACGTCACAGAGCGTAGGGTTTACGCGCGCGCGCAGGGATTAGACGCGCACGGTGTTCGGTGCTATGGCTCGCGGCAACCTTTACTGCCATACTCCTAGGCGGCCTTCCTGAGAGACGCGTCGGCCGAACGTACCTAAACTGCAGAGTGACACCTCCCTGCTATTATCCCCAAAGGATTAGTCATAAAGAATACTACCACTCCCTCTTCCCTAGGATGTCGTAAAAGGCGACTAACGGACTAAAGACTGCACATACTTCCATAAGCAAAGAGCGGCGATGGGCTCACCATCTCTCACGCTGAGCACATTTTGCAGTCGCTATTTGGTGAAAAGACTATGGTAGAGGACTGCTTTTGCTGTCCTTATTGCCTAGTATACGTGTATACGTATGTATGATTTGTCAGAGACTAGGCAATGAAGACCGCAGAAGCTGTCCACTGCCATAGTCCACGTTTCACCAAATACAACTGCACATGTGTTAAGCGTAATCAGTGGTGAGCCCATCGCCGCTTCATGCTGTTATATGTATGTGCAGTCTTTTGTCCGTTAGTCGTATTTTACGACACCCAAGAGAAAAGAGGGGTTTGCAGTATTCTTTTAGTGAGCGCACACGGTAGTTTTGTTCACCGTTTTTTATCTCTATAGTTACAGGTTAGGATATTAAACTGAAACTCCAGAGGCGCGACTTTTGAACCGGTGACGATAAATCACATACACTTTGTAGTGATATCAAAGTCAAAGTGCGAACATCCTTTATTCAAATAAAGTTTTAGCTGGTGGTAGACTGGCTAGCTACCACCATCTTATCTAAGTCTGACGCCATAACAACGATGTTTATAGCATTGTTGTGTTCCGACAGTTTGAGACAAGGTAGCCAGTTCCTTAGTGGTTGAGGATTCCGGGTGAAGCGCGCTTCCACCTTATGCCTTATCGTCACTTACAATCAGGTGAGATGAAGGCCAAGCGCTTACCCGTTCTTGAATAATAAAAAAAAAGATGTCACCGGTGACTCTGTAATCTGTACTAGTCTCTGACTAACTCTTCTGGGATAGTAGTCGTGATTATATGTATGTATGTTTATTACACCAAAGCGTAATTCGTCTAATTAGGCTTACGTTTAGGCATAACGATCCTGTATTAGATTTCCTCTAGAGTCGCAATGTCAAATTGTTAAATTGAAATGTTTCTAACAGGCCTTCTACAAGCGAGACTACGCGCTCAGGAGGCGCCAACGTCAAGGCGCAAGTGGGAGACAAGCTGAAGGTCTACTACGGCCCCACGCAGTCTGAATCAAAGGTACAGTCGTATTACATACAACAACTACCATTATGTTTCATACCGGCTTTACTTGTATATACCTTCTTTTTTAAATAATTTAGTTTATCCTTTTTTTTAATCGATATTTTTTGTGGATCGATACAATGTATATGTCGCAGGCAGATTGTATAATTTGGCATTTTACAAACGGCGTCGTCTGTTTGCAAACGCTCGCTAGTTTATAAAATGCCGAAGGCAAATTGTAAAATGCCTCGTTATTTTGTAATAATCCACGAAACCCTAATGACAATTTGATCGCCGCTTATAAAATGCCGCGTCAAATTGTAACAACTAGTTCCATTTTCTACCACTTTTCTACAAGAAAAGAGTGAAAATTAAATAGAGAATCAAATAAAATGTCCTTATCCCGGCGGGATCATTGAAAGTAATTGTAGACAAGAGAAAAGTTTTTGAGGTTATCCAACACGTAAAAAATACCTAAGTGTCCATGAAAACTTGCATTCGTCGCACTCTTGCGGAGTATTATTGGTATGCAAAATAATATTGCTGGAATACGTTATTTGATTGTAAAAAGAACGGTAATTATGTACAATATGGTCTATATTGTAAATAATTACCGTTCTTTTTACCCGATGTCGGGGAAAGAGGATCTTAAAAAACTACTAACTTTGGCGCTTAGCCGGCCGCTACCGCTTCGCTCGCGCTTTGATCATTGTTCTAAAATAACAACCAAACCTTACGATTTGTTCGACCATATAGTATGTTAGATTTTATGTGAATAAATACCGGATGATGGCATAATTGGCTACTTGATAGTTCACGGAAAAGTATTTTATAAATTACAAACGCTTATTTTATACCTCTTACATATTTTTGTCGAAAAAGCTTTATATAGAAAAAAAACATTTTTCTTCATTTATTTAAAATTTCGCGCGAAAACGGTTGGTCACGTGACATTTTGCTCTGGAGTGCGTTCTGTCGTTCTGGGTGTAGTTGTTTGGTTAAAGTTTAACTCGTTTGAGTTGCAACTGAGCCACGGAACGATCGAGTTGTTTTTATAACCTCTTCTGAAATATTCCTGTCCAAAACGAGAGAAAACTCTTCTTTTGTCTACATTTTTTCCACTTTTATACAATATTTAAACCTAATTATTAAAAAGTAAAACAAAACGAAACAAACAGGCTAAATTTTTCGAGACATTTTGACATAAATTGCAAAATTTGACACTTTAACAATGATATAAACGTCAAATAGCTGTCAGAGTGAAAAACAACCATCCGATTTGATGGTTGTTTGGTTGCTGCGCTCTGAGCCACAGAACGGATGAAACTACGCTCTGACAGCCGTCAGAGTAAAATTTCACCAAGCCACGGAACGGGTAGAGCGCGCGCCGGAGTGCGCCCGAGTGCACTCGAGTGAAGCCACGGAACGCAGCCCTGTGACATCACACTTCAATAAACAAAAACAAATTTTACCTTGCAGCCTGGCAGATAGTTTTTATTTATTTTGTGAAATGTGACGTCACACGAAGCTCAATCATGGCCGCCCATACGTGTTTCGGGTCTTGTCCAGGGATAAAACATCGCAAAATTTTGTTAAAATAAAATATTTACAAATTGTCTTAATCAAAAAAATACTTATGATGATTATTGTTAAATTATAATACTCGACATATTTCATATTTTATTGATAAAACCTGTCAAATAGCCAAATTGGCTATTTGTTTTAAACTATTGGCCACATGAATACGATCATCAATTTGCCTTCGGCATTTTACAAAACAGCGAGCGTTTGCAAACGGACAGCCGTAAAATGCCGAATAATACAATTTGCCTGCAACATACGCATTGATTGCCAATTCCGTCCTATCCATTGTCATCCAATCCTTTTAATAGCAAATGACTTATAAAACAGTTATAGAATATCAATGCCCTCAATTGTTTCTTAAAAGATGTAGTATGATGATATGTTTTAGTTTGATAAAATTCGCCAGGTGACGTATGAAGCGAAGGTGATTGAGATATCGGCGGAGGGCTTGCTTCGCGTACACTACACGGGGTGGAACAACCGCTACGACGAGTGGATAAAGCCCCAGCGCATAGCTTTGAACGTCACTCAATACGACGCGCGAAATAAAAAGGTAAATCTTATTACCTTACTATATAACAGTGATAGTTTTCTAAACTTGTTGTGGTGTTAATGTATATTTTTTAATTACAGAATACAGGTAGCAGTCGGCGCGTCAGAGCTAAAAGGATTGAAGGTATGTTCACCCTTAGATTATAAATTCATGTTTTTTTTTATAATGTAATACTTTTGATTATTTTCTTTTCTATTTTGATGTACTAATTTATACATTGATTTACTTGCTTGATATTGTACATCATTTTCATTTTTATGTAATTTCATTTATACTAGATTGCATTTAAAACTATCATCATAACATCTAGTCAAACAATACATCTGTAGACACTTGACGCTTTTAAGAATCATATTAAAATAATGTATTTAACCAATTAATTAGTGCTAGGTTTCTTTTAAATTTATTAAATCAATATTTACAGAATCTTCAGCTCGGTCCGATTCCGACAGTGACTCTGACAGCGATGAAAGTGTCAAAAGACCTCCCAAGAAATCTGATGATAAAAGTAAATCCAAAAGTAAGAAAATTATGCCTTTACTTGATAATTATATGATTAATATACAAAAGTTTAACTAATTTATCGTATTTCCTTTGGTTCAGCTCCATCGAGATCTAAGGACGCAAAATCAAGCGACAGTAGTAGCTCCAGCAAACCCCGCAAGAGGCCTGTGAGAAACATATCGACACCCACCAACGTGTCGCCCGCTAAGAAGATGCGCACTTCGACTTCCGGCGGACATCAAGGCCGCGATTACGATCTCAACGAAATCAGATCTGAATTGAAAGGGTTACACACTGTCAAACAAGAGCCCGAGGAACCGAAACAAGAAGATCCAGACAAAGAGACTCCACCCCCGACCCAAGCATCTGCTCCCCCGCCGGAACCCCCGCAACCGGACAAGCAACCTGAAGACGTTTATGAATTCAAGGAGCCGGAACCTTTTGAATTAGAACTGCACGATGAGAAGAAGAAACGGACGCATCGTATTTTCGACGACATTTCTCCTAGTAAATATACTTCTACGCTATCTAAATCGTTGAGCGAAGAAATATCTGAAGACCCGTTGAGGCCACGCCCTTCGACACTTAGGTCGCCATCGCTATCGCCGTTTAGAGACTTTGGAACAACTCGCGATGTTCCGGGACAACAGAGTCCTGAAGATGATTCCAAAGATGGTCTCTTTTCCTTAGACGACGACTCCTTCCCGGGAGACGGCAGCTCGGGACCTATTTTCGAAGGCTTCACTCCGGCAAAGAACCAAGAGACGTATTCGAAAAAGAGCAAAGTTTCAAAATTAAGAGAGTTAATTGACGATTCGCCGGACAGCCCCGCCGACGACGAACAATCGTCTGAAGATGAATCCGAAGACATTCCAATGAAAGAAGATGAGGATGATGAAAGTAAATCGAGTTCTGTCGTACCAGCAGTGGAACTGCCTAAGCCTCCGCAGCCAGAAGTGCAGCAAGAGACAAAGGAGCCTGAACCAGAACCGGTTCCAAAAGAAAAAGAAGTAGTCGTAGAAACAAAAGAAGAGATCAAAATAATTGTACCCGAACCTCCTAAAACTCCGCCACCGAAAAAAATGGAATTTCCAAGTACGAGTATTGCTGCGACACCCATCGTTGATACTTTACCAGTTATGGAACCTAAAAAAGAAATCGAAGAACCGAAAATGGATGAATTTCCCAAACTTCTTTCCATCCCACTACCTCCAACAGAGCCAAAAGATAATATCCTCAAAATTATAATTGACAAAATTGAGCCCAAGAAGATGGATCCAGAACCTAGTGCTTCGTCTAATTTGGATCTACCTTCTAGTCCTCTCATAGACACAGAGGAAGATAAGTCTGAGCCGGACAGTCCCGCTAGAATCGATGTGTTGCCCGAACCTCCGCCAGGTTTTCTTTTACAATCCGAAGGGCCGAAGATAGCCGAGAAGCTTTTAAAAGCTATCAACAGCGCAAAGAGACTTTCCATGTCCCCACCTCCTGCAGAAGACCGTCCACTTACACCGAAGAAGGACGTCCTTAAGATCAATAAGCCAGAAGGAAAGATATCTCCTATAGCGCTAGAACTTAAAAGCATTACGACTAAAGTAGAACCTATGAAACCTCCGCCTAAAATCGTGGAGCCGGCTAATAAGTTCGGATTGACGGACTTAGGTGATTCAATATTCGGTGAGCCGTCGAATTTAACGGATGCCAAGCGTGACTTAGCCGATATAAAGAAAGTGAAGCCGAAAGAACCCACACCGCCGCGACTACAGAGTCCGTTGAGTATTTTGGAGCGGCGCAAGAGCGTCTGCGATATGCCTCTCAGCAATCCTGGGAAGAATAACAAAGTGCTGAGCGATACAATACAGAAGCTTTCGAGTCAGATCAACCAGTCGGCGGCGACGGTGGCGGCCACCATTCCGCTGCCGCCGTTCCCGCACGAGGACAGGAGTGAATCTAGCGATTCGGATGATTCCGACAGAAGGTATATATTATTTTTCTTACTACTACTCTTTGCTTACGACTAAATCTATGAATGTAGCTCTTCTATATTAAATTAGTGCCTTTAGAAATTTCCAATTACCCCGTAATAGTTGGACTTGATAAATCACTCTGTATATCGAATTAGCGACAGTAGTGCCCTCCATAGAAACACTAACTATCTGTGTAACTAACTATACGTTATTTACAGACTTAATGGAACTATTGTTTTACTTTATTGGGGAAACATACAATACAATATTCTTAATAAATGGTACAACAAAGTTTACATATCAGTAAAATTTCCACTTATCTCTAGCGCACACGTTTCTGTTCATAACTAGGGTTAACAAAACATTTAGTTTCACAATCACTCCTACCATCAGGTTGATAATTGACAAGCTGTCCGTGGAGGAGTGGGGCAGCGGCAGCTCAGAGGCGTCTCGCAGCAACGCACTGGCCCCCGGCGCCCCCAGCGCTATCACACTGCACGGCGCGCGCGCGCTGCACGCGGGCAAATCCCCCGGCGAGTGGAGCGCGGGCGAGTCGCTGCTCATGCTCGAGGACGCCTGTAAGAACGAGCGGAAGCACAGTGAGTAGCCCGCAGTCTGCGTCACGATGCCCTCTAGTGGCGTTCGTTGGTGACTAGAGTAGTCTTAATTATTTTGATGATGTTAGTGTTTCTGTCATGTTTGAGAACGCATGTGAGAACGAGCAAAAGCACAGTGAGTAGCCTGCACCACGCTGCCCTCCAGTGACTAGAGTAATTTCAATTATGTTGATCATGGCGTCAGTTTCTTGGTCATGCTCGAGAATGCATGTAAGAATGATGTACAGCACAGCTTCGCAGTCAAATTTCTAACTCTAGGTGGTACAACAACAGATTTATGAACAATTTCGGCCGTTAGTCAATAGAAATCTCAGCTCCATTTTTAATGTTCTACTCTTGTGATATGGCGATAGTTTCTTGGTCATGCTCGAGAACGCCTGTGAGAACGTGCGGAAGCACAGTGAGTGAGACACTGCACTAGGCTGTCAAGGTTGATATATTTGCAGGGTTCCACGAAAGCCTAATCGGCAGTGCGCCTAATGATCGGGTTTGTTCGAAGATTCAGGGCGGGTTCGAATCCCGCTAATGGAGAATTTAACATGTGTTTCCGAAAAAGATATCTTTATTTTGTTTACTATTTTATATCCCCCAAGGTCTTCCACATGGATTATTCAGTCTGGTGTGCGTAAAGATCGTCTCGCCACCTCTAACAAGGCCGACCTCTTCGGCGTCGTCCATCTCTATGTACTTTTGATTTATATTTTTCAATCCTATTTATTAAAGAACGCTTAAAATTATTTTCTACAGAGATCAGTATAGGGCGTGGGGTGTAGTTAAGTCACTCGCTCTGCATAGTTTTCTGTGAAATGTCATAGTTACTATATTTCACAATTTTTTATATAATTTTACGATAATCTTACTTTTGTTTTGTATTAGCTGTAATATTATTATGACACAATGATGTGTGCACTGTTAGTTAGGTTATTGTTTAGCTTATTCTGAAACGCCAAGTATGTTACCATTAGTAAGTGACTGTAACCTGTATGTGTACCTAAAGCAAATGAATAAATAAATTTAAAGGTGCAAGCGTGGTTGTGGCAGGCAGCGGCCGCGTCGGATCCGGCGCCAACGCAGCGGGCGGCGCCGCGCCCGCCGCCGCCAACGAGGAGGACAGCAACATATCGCTGTTGCTCTGCGAGGAGACCATACCCGGCTCGCCCGCGCCCGACGCCGAGCCCGCGCCGCCGCGGCAGCGGCTGCACATGCCGTTTGCCTGCGCGCCGCCGCACCACTCTCACTCTAAAGGTCAGTACTTGACACGCAATCACTCACGCACTACTATACGTTCTCACACAAATGGGCTATTTTGCAGTTGTAACAATACAATGTGAAATATGTCAGATATGGTAGTTTATAATTTAAATATAATTATCCAATTTTTTTTTTAAAGATAATTTGTAAATATTTAATTTTTACAAAACACATTTTATCTGTGGATTACAAGACCCGAAACACGGTCGGCCATGATTGTGTGACGTCACATTTCACAAAATAAACAATAACTATCTGTCAGGTTTCAAGATAAAATTTGTTTGTTTATTGAAGTGTGACGTCACAGAGCAAAATGTCACGTGACCAACCGTTTTCGCACGAAATTTGAAATTAAATAAGATTATTTTTTTAATAAATAAAGCTTTTCGAGAAAAAAATATTGTAAGAGGTATAACATAAGCTCAAAGAGAGCGTTTTTTTAACGCAAATAATCAAATATTACGAATCTATAAAATAAGCGTTTGTATTTTTTAAATACTTTTCCGAAAACAGCTGTCAATTAGCCAATTATATCGCTGTTACTCTAAGAGTAGACCCTCCCCTGCTCGCTTGCGCTTGACGCCGAGCCCGCGCCGCCGAGGCAGTGGCTACACATGCTCTTTGCATGCGCGCCGCCTCATCACTCGCATTCCAAGAGTGAGTACGGGTCACTCACACACTCCTACAAACTCACACACTCCTACAAACTCACGCACAATCATTCGGACACACGTATACACATACACACACTCACTCGGTACGGGACACACACAATCATTCAATCACATGTGTACCCACACGCGCATGCGTATGCGCACGCAAACGCACACGTATCTTTCCATCTCATCTCTTAACCTTTCGGTTGTGTTGTTTAGGTGCCTTGACAAATGACCTTTACTGGTTTTTACTGGTTTTTACTGGATTTCATTTCGAATATACCAAAGATAAATAGCATAAATCTAATATAAGGCGACTGCTCGAAACCGCAAGAAACTTCAAGGGCTGGTCAGGTCAAGTGTTTTAAACAGGACAAAAATGTTTAAAAAGAAATTCGTGCTTTTTTTCATTTTTAATTAAATCATTCATTTTGCGAATTTTAATTTATAATAATAATAAATTCTTTATTGAAAAACTAATTTTACAATATTTTAACTAAATGCTAAACATATAGGTACTAATAGAATCAAAATATACATGTGCCTGGACTAGGATTTTCCTGTTTATATATATGCTATGCAAAATACAGTTATATTCTTAGTTGCTAAATAAATTACAAGACAATGTTCGTCAGAAATTAACTACATTGTTAATATTAATTATAATAAATTTACAATATTCATTTATAACTACTTGGTATATAAATAAAATTTCAATCAATAACGTGTATTACAAGCAAAATTTCGCGTCAACAGAAATTTAATCTGGGTTAAAGTTAATCATTATATTTAGTCTAGTCATTATTTTATAAATTATTTGAGTGCTAGTTAGTTTAGGTAAGTAATTTATAGTTTAAGGTTAGTAGAGCAAATATGTTATTGTCGTATTAACTAGAGCTGTTGATGGGCAAAGTCGATTTAATCATGATGAGCACCGATATCGTTACACTTATGCGCCATCATAATCTATTGGATAGTCTTTGAGTATCTAATTTATTTTAAAGCAATAACATAAGAAAAAAATACGCACATTTCGTAATAGGAAAATAAAAATGGGGTCGCATTGCAGACTAACGTAGGTATTTATCGCCCGGCTGACGCGGACGGGTCAACAGACGGTTGGGTCAACGACCGGCCGCTGCCCGCGCGTTGTAAACAATCGTTATTTTTTATTTTATTTTTTCTTATGTTATTGCTTTAAAATAAATCAGATACTCAAAGACTATCTACCTATTGAAATGAAACACTTTTTTACGGAATTACTCGCGTTTAATTTACTATTTACATAGTTTTTATATTATCCTGACGTTTCGAACCCTTTACTGGGTCGGTGGTCACAGGGAGACTGAGGTGTTGGTCGTCTCATTGTTAGTAGTTATTTGCCTACCGTCAATCATTTTTATATTTAACCGGGTGCGTTTAATACACCATACGAGCTAAAAATATTTTTAGGTCTGGCAATGTGTTGCTGTTGGGGCTGGGATTTGATGACCTGTATGATGGGGTCTTAGGGATGAATCGTTGTACCTTGGCGAGTATTTGAGGTTTGTCAAATCTGATGTAATGGTTGGGTCCCTCGAGAGCATGTTTACACACTGCAGACTTATTTTCACGCCTATGCTTGACGTCGGCTATATGTTCTTTTACGCGGGTTCCTACACTTCTCTTTGTTTGCCCGATGTACGAGAGCCCACAGTCGCAGTCCAGTTTGTACACGCCTGCATCTTGAGGGGGTATATTGCACAGTAAGTATTGATTGAAGCTCGCTTCAAGATGTGGCCAATCTTGTCAGTGACGCCTTTCATATATGGAAGTACTGCAGGTTGGCGCTCGACTGTGGTTGGTTTTTTGCGTTTTTTGTGACGAAGCCACGGTACTTGCAGTTTGTTATCCTGTAGTACATGCTTGACATGCTGAAGTTCAGCAGCCAGGTGTTGGGTGTCACAGTTGCCGCGTGCTCTCTGAAACAAAGATTTCCCTACAGTAGCCAACTGTCTAGGATGGTGGTGAGAATAACCATTGAGGTACCTATCTGGGCCCTGATTCTGTATCGCAATCTATAGATTCCACACCTAAACCTTACCGCGCACAAACGTCAAACGCATACGTTTTTAGGAAGATATCGTAACTTTTTAAGGAATTAACGTGGTTTCGAAACAAGGAAACGTTACAGAATATGGGCCCTGTATGGGTTACTTTACGAAACACAGTGTGGCTCAAACTATGGTAAGGATTTCTGATGATTAAAGTGTCCAAGAAAGTTAACTTATTGTCTGCCTCTAACTCCATTGTGAACTGTATTTTAGGGTGTATGGAGTTAAGATGACTTAAAAAAGCAGATACTTTATCAGTTGGTAAGATAGTGAAAGTGTCATCTACGTACCGCTTATAGAACCTTGGTATTACGGGTGCTGTGCTTAGGGCCCGCTCCTCGAAGTCTTCTATGAAAATATCGGCGACAACGGGTGATACAGGGGACCCCATAGCAACACCCTCTATTTGCAAGTAGTAAACTCCATTCCACAAAAGGTAGCCAGATGTTAGACAATGCTCTAATAGTACTGCATATTCGTTGAGCATATTTTGTTCAACTAGTCTTTTCTTGGTAATTTCAATGCAGTCCTGTACTGCTAGACATGTAAATAGAGACTGGACATCAAAACTAACCATGGTTTCATTGTCAGCAAGATGTAGGTCTTTAATATAAAAACTATGTAAATAGTAAATTAAACGCGAGTTAATCCGTAAAAAAGTGTTTCATTTCAATGTGTAGTGCTCGCTTAAACCTCAGAAAAGAATACTATCTACCTAATTAAAATTCACAAAATGAATTATTTAATTAAAAGTGAAAAAAGCACGTATTTCTTTTTTTTTGTCATTTTTGTCTCGTTTAAAACACTTGACCTGACCAGCCCTTGAAGTTTCTTGCGGTTTCTAGCAGTCGCCTTATATACATTAGAATGCAAACCATAAACAATCGACTTTCTTTCAGACATTTCTCACACTCTTTTTATTTCTCTTTCAAATGTCGATAAAAAAAATTAAGAGCACTGTTACCACTGCAACTTTTAGTAGTTTTAGGGCTCATTTTTGCATTCTCGGGTAAAACTTATCCGTCTGATAAAGTATTAGGCGACTTACCTGAAATGTTACTCGTAAAAAGAGAAAATACATGATTTGACAGTACATTTCCAAATTGGTTATGTAATACTTCAACTAAAGTTTTAACTGTCAAAATCGGCCCTTAATATTTATCGATATCGATAACGTTTACCAAAATTACAGCGGTCAACTCTTTAACAATCGCACCTCTCAACAACGCTCTCTGCTGCCTATGGTATGTCATTACGGCCCGCCAGTTAGTCCGTACTATAATGAAATGAACCAGATCATAGTGCGGTCAGCTGCCGACGGGTACGCACGTACGAATCGAAGACGCTCTGTCATATGTTTGTAACGTTGCAAGTTTTAAATATCAAGTTTGCGGCTGTATCTTTGTGTTAAAATTGTGATAATGCCACGTCCAAAGCGTCAAGTCCCCAAACGGCTAGTAACTGTTTCACAACGGCTGGTGGAACGACGATGGACTGGTCAGTCAATAAAGATTTATTTTATAATATGTGACTTTGTTTATTTTAAAGATATCGCAGGGATTTTTTTATTGTTTGTATCTAAAAGATTTCTGTGTCAAATTTTACTTTTTTATTTAAGTTGTTATGTACTCTTTTGCAAAAAGGCTTACCTTCCCACATACCTTACCTTTCCCTGTCTTAACGTTAGCCTTATGTTTATCCCTTTTGTATTTTTATCCTTTCAGTTTTCTATTTTTACAACATTATTTAGTAAGGAGAAGTCACGTGTAACACAGAATGACCACCAATCGTTAGCCTCATTTATTAAGCCCGCCATATAATTAAAATAAATAAATAAAAATCTACAGAAGGTTGCACATTTCGGTGACCAATACAAACTTTAAAGTTCTAAATTTTACAAACCAATACGCTAATTTCAATTTTGACGAAACATTACATGCAAAAGAAAAGTAAAGAAAGCTAAATGGTTATCAGAAAATGTTAAAAAAAGATTATTCAGCTGAATTAATAACATTTAAAAAAAAAACTCGCCTTACCTATGAAAATTTCTTTATTTTTTATATTTTTTTTTTATAATTATTTTACTACCAACCTGCATTGGACCAGCGTGGTGGGTTATGGCCCCATCTCCCCATGTGATGTTGTCTTAAAATATATGTATTAAGGTTTATTTCAATGTTAATATCTTTTTGATCGTTGGAAAGATAGATGTACCTTAATAAAGTCTTTAATTGCTTTTTTTTGTAAAAGTAATGTTTCAAAAAAATAACTTACACGATAGTGCCATTATAATTAACGCTTAGACGTTGCCATATTGCGCATATAATTATGTAGATATATTAAGATCGTTATAAAATTATAGTGATTATCTATTGTATTAATTAAGTAATGGAACCATTTAAAATATTAGTAGATTATTCATAAGCGATATTGTAGCAAAAGTATCTATTTAATTTAAAAAAAACTCTAGTCCATGATAAAATACCAAAATAATAATAAAATAATTAAGTAGAGCATCTTAAATTAGGGTATAATACCAATTTATTATGCTTATGGTTTGTATTAACAAAGCATTTTTTTACCTGCTTGATGACTCACTGCAACCAAACAAATCAACGCTTTTATTGTTTCTCCGAACTTAAGTAATTTAACAATAGGACGGTAAGAAAAGGGGTTTATCTATTGATGTACGACTGGACACGTGGCGATTTTCGTTTCAGCATAATTATGACATTTTTTAATACTAGCGGCCCGCCCGCGACTTCGTCTGCGTGGACCATGTACCCCGTGACAAAGGAGATGTTCCATTCCCCATACATTGTTCGCCCCACTAAAAAGAATGTTACTTGATCAAAATTGAATTTCTCTATCGGTTTTTCATTCTGTTCTAAGAATCAACAGTAGTTATTGTTGTAAACAGAGTTGTTTTTAAAGATAAAAAATATTTTATATTAATTCCTAGTAACATTTGACATTGCCGCCAAAGATTTAATTGCAATTTATATTTTTAACCATAGGAAAAGCAAAGGGATTAATCTACAGCGTCATAAAATACAAAATATGAATTTAAAAAATAATAAATTAAGTAATACAAAAATAAAATACAATGTAAGTATTAATTAATTAGACAATTAGAAATAGCTGTTGGAGTAATTGGAGCATTTCAGATCCAAGCTGTTTTGTCTTCTGTGTAATCTGACACTTTATAATAAGCTTTTTTATAAAGCTTTTCTTTGATTTTGATTTTTAATTTAATAAGATCTAATTTCTGAATATCATTTGGTACTTTATTGTAAAATCTTACACACAGACCCTTAAAAGAATTATTTATTTTATGGAGCCTAGTATAAGGTACTGCTAATTTGGTCTTACTTCTAGTGTTTACATTGTGAACATCATTGTTTTTTGAAAACATTTCAATATTTTTATGAACATAAATCAAATTTTCATATATGTATTGTGATGCAAGTCATTATATTTATATCCTTAAATCTCTCTCTGAGAGAGTCACCAGCCTCGAATTGATCGATCGATCGATCGATCGAATCGATTGCTCGAATAGCCCTCTTCTGGAGCACAAAGATAGTTTAAATTTCGGCAGCATTTCCCCACAGTAAAATGCCGTACGTCATTACACTATGAAAGTAACTGAAATAAACTAATCTAGATGTATCAACGTCAGTTAACTGACGGATCTTCATTACTGCATAAGCCGCAGAGCTAAGTCTATTCGATAATTTAGCTATATGTGGGCCCCACTGAAGCTTGGCATCTAACGTAACGCCTAGAAACACAGTGGTGTCTACAGGATTCACATTATTATCTTTAATTTGTACACTAGTTGTTACTTGCTTAACATTAGGCAATATAAATCTTATACATTTGGTTTTTCCCTCGTTTAATAGCAAGTTATTTACACTAAACCAGTAAACAATCTTTGAGATCGCATTATTCACATCGTCATAATTTGTGTGTCGTCGTTTCACTTTGAATAAAAGTGAAGTATCATCAGCAAATAATACTATCTCATGACTGTCTTTTACAAAATAAGGTAAGTCATTAATATAAACCAAAAACAAGAATGGACCGTATTGAACCCTGCGGAACTCCCATTGTAACCACTGATCCCGGAGATCTTTACCATTAAAGTCGACCTTCTGAATCCTTTTACTCAAGTATGAGATTAGAAGGCTCAAAGAAGCATCCCTAATTCCATAGTGGTTAAGCTTCCTGACCAAAATTTCATGTAAAACACAATCGAAAGCCTTGGATAAATCACAAAATACCCCTAGGGCATCCTGTGATTCCTCCCAGGTATCAAATATTTGGATTAAAAGCTCAACACCGGCGTCAGTTGTTGAGCGACCCCTAGTAAAACCATACTGTTTACAATGTAAAAGTTTATTTCTATGAAAATGAATTTGAATTTGGTCTAGCATCAACTTTTAAAAATGTTTACTAAATGTGGGTAGCACAGAAATAGGTCTAAAATTACAGTGGTCAGAAATCTACCTGATTTAAATAATGGAATTATTTTACTATGTTTCATTAGGTCAGGAAAAACACCACAGTCAATGTATTCGTTAAATATGCAAGGTAAAACTGGAGCTATTGTCAGAATTACTGATTTAGCGACGTCCACGGAATTACCCCCACAGATCAGCAGTTTTCGTTTGATTGAGAGTGTTAAATGTTTTTATTATATCTCAAACACAAATTTTTTGAAAACTGAAATTACTTTCACAATTTTTTACATTCTCCTTCAAAACAGATTCAGCTACAGTGGGGGAGGAAATCAAGGCTTTTGTGGATGAAACAGGAATGTCAGTAAAAACCTCTCAAATGCTGCAGCAATATCAGCATCAGAAGTCAATGTTTTATTACCATAATTTAAATTGTACTCATTATTACGACTTTTGACCTTTCCTGTTTCACTATTTATAATATTCCATGTCACTTTTATTTTGTTATTAGTATTCTTAATCTTAGAACTCAAATAGTTTGCCTTGGCTAATCGACATACTCTTTTGAATAACTTTGAATAATTTTTAACATATAATTTGAAATCGTCACTGGTGTTATAGTTGCGTTCATCATAAAGTTCATAAAGGCGTTTCCTACTTTTGTGAATACCAATTGTAGCCCATTCATTAAAAGTTACAGTACCACTAACCTGATCTTTTTTAGAACAAAAGATTTATTAAATTCTGAACAATATGTGTTAAATTAATCATTATAAAAGACATTAGGGTTGTCATTGTATTAGACCGACTACATGACCGAGGCGCTTCAAACGCTCCGCATACCGCCCATCCCGCCGCCGGCGCAGGCGGCCGGCCGGGAAAGTTTATATATAGATAGATCCAAACAGACCATGGACCACCAGGTCACCGATCATGGCTTGCTTGAAACTAGCTGCGATACGCAGCGGTTAACGTTTTACTAACTAAATTAATACTAAACTTAAATATTATGTACTCACCGAATGATGCGTTGGTTAACCCGCCTTGCAACCTGAGGATGTGGAGGTGTAGGAAGGGGGGTAGGAAGGAAAGGATGGTCGCAGCCCAGCTGCCGTGGTGTGACGCCTGCCTCGTGGTGGCGTGCCTCGCCTGCCGACTCCTCGAAGGCCGTTCCAAATCACTCATGCACACACCCGTTACACTTTGACCAATTACACACAGGAGCCTCCGATGGCTGTTTGCAAGTCGATTAGTACGATATTATCCGATTTTCTGTTAATTCACAACTAATGCACGTGGGCATGTACCGACCCGAACCGACCGAAATCACAACCAACGCGACGCGAATCCTGCCGTCAGAAATATAAGCGCTTACAACCCGCGGTTGGTTTTACACCATATAATAAAGTCTGGGCTGTCCCAGCCATGGGAAATCAATACAGCAAACCGTAAGCAGACCGACCGTCCGCCATTCCCGAAAACAAACCAATAAGTGCCGTGAATGACATTGTCTTTTGTACCGCCATGACACTGTCTATTTTACCGGTCCGTCAATTTTTAATAGGACCCATACGGCTTTAATTGATTTTAAACAGGGGTCACGGTGTACGAATTGATAGGAGAACGTTACTACGTGTTTTCGACAAAAAGTCACTTATACAACTCTTTTTTTTTCTTTGCTCGTAAAGCAATTTTTATTTCATAAATAGGTACAACACTTTTTTGTATTATAACGTTTTCGGCTCCAAAACCAATGAAAAATCTCGGTGTATAAAAGGTGACTGCTAGAAACCGCAAGAAACTTCAAGGGCTAGTGTAGGTCAAGTGTTTTAAACATGACAAAAATGGTTTCATTGCAGACTAACGTAGGTACTTATCGCCCAGCTGACGCGAACGGGTCAACAGACGGTCGGCCGGCCGGCCGTTGCCCTCGCGTTGTAAATAATCGTTACGTTTAATTGTTTTTCATTTTATTTATCTTATTTTATTGCTTTATAATAAATTAGATACTCAAAGACTATCCTATTAAAGGAGACCCGGCGTTTTATGCTTAAGTTGTATACTTTTTTAATTTTTTAATCTGTTATTCATTATTTAACTGGCAATATCTGTCAACAAATGACAGTTGTTGACAAATGACAGCCGCTAGCTGTCAAATCAAACATGACGTGACGGCATTGTTGACATTTCTCTTTTTTAAAAGCAAAAGAATTATGGTTTATGCAGCCACGTTAGACATATTTAAAGTAACATGTCTGTTTTTGAAGACTTAGTGTTTCCATATTATAAAATATTAATAATTAAATAACTCCTATACGCGATTCGATAAAAATAAGACAAAACTTGGTTTAGGTAGCAAATAATATTAGCTATACTTTATGACCACATTCTATTGTATACAAATTAAGCATTTTTTCTATGGAAAATGCCGGTTCTCCTTTACAAAATGAATTATTTCATAAAAAAATTTAATAACACGAATTCCTTTTTTTTCTGTAGTAGGTATTTGTTACTTATGAGGACCTGTAATAGACCATCTGTTTTTATTACTGTTTTGTAAAAGCTGTTGGTCTTCCTAAGATATAAATAAATAATATTTTTGCAATAGTTATATTAAAAAATATATCCTAACCTAGGATCGGATTAGTGTCGCAGTCAAAATAGCTAACTACTAATCCATATCGTATTATAGCCTAGCCGATTTTAAAGTCTTTTTTACGTACGTTGTACAGTGTCTTACTATTTTTGGTAACACAAGTGGTTATATTTCACAGTGAATTTTATTTTTTTACATCTCAATGTTAAAAAATAAAATTCACTGTGAAATTTAACAATTACAATTGCGGCCGCAAGGTTTACAATCGCTTAGATCACTCACAATCACTGACGCGTTTGCTGCCATGTGCCGCAACGCAACTCACTGCGCAAAAACTTGCTTCGCGGTCTCGTCTCTAGTTATAATACCTGAATGATTTTTTTGCCATGTTTAAATCAAGATCACATCATCATTATCAGGTAAGATTAAAAAATTGCACTTCTCTATATTGAGGGCCTTGTTTTGTGCTCTTAAGTAGTTTGATACCTGTCAACTTTAGGTTCTAGCCTTTAAAGGCGCCCTCATGTTTCCCGCTGTCGTTAACGGGCCCCTCTGTGAATCTAGAAGAGGAGAGTCATCTGTACACACGGCGTCAGATAACCTACCCTAATCTGTCAAATTTCTCCAATGAATATGGAACCTTAGAACCAAGCAATTTAGTTCAAAATTGATAACAATACTACTTAAGCAAAATATCAAATCTATAGTTTTGACTTATAACGTTTGTACGCAGATGAGCGTCGAGGCGAGGGCCCATCCAACGCGCGAGCGCCAGCGGGCGCGGGCGCGGGGGCGGGCGGTGGTGCCGGCGGGGGCGGAGGCGGAGGCGGGGGCGACGGCGCGGGGGCGGCGGGCGGCTGGGTGCGCCGCCACGCCGTCATCGATAACACGCCGCCGACCACTCCGGACAGCAGTCTGGACTTGTCGCCGCACAGGTGAGCTTTGTGCACCTATTTTGATGTATTTAGTATAAACGATACGTTGAAGAAAAATTACTATCTCAGGTAGCTGCGTTGACCACTCTAAAGCTTTGGTCTCTTGATCGGAACGCACAACGCTGCGGTATGCGGCACAAACGCAGCGTTTTCCGTCTCTGCGGAGAAGTAGTCAGTTGATTTTGCCGCAGCTTCCAAAGTAGACGACAAAGAAGCAGGCTGAGAAACATGTTTTTACAACGGAGGGGTGAAGGTTGTTTAGAAACTTTCATAAAAAGGCATTGTCAACCCGCGAGGCCGCGACGCACACCGCAGCATATCAACGAGAACGACCGACGCCGCGCAGTGCGGGATACCTGCTCCCCACTTCACCGCGCTTGCCTTTCGCCGCTAACGCATACTGCGACGGAACAAGACACCATACCAGACGTTTTTCATACAATTATGTTTCAGGCACCGCGTGCCGCATACCGCAGCGTTGTGCGTTACGATCAAGAGACCAAAGCTTAGTGGCCAACGCCGCCGCCCGGTATGCGGAGAACGTGGGCTGCCCAACACCATTCCCACCTGCGAAAGTTTTAAAATTTATTTATCGTTGTTGGGAAATTCATTGATACAAAACCAAAGAAAAAATTTATGATAACAGTAGTCCTTTTTATTGGCTAAGAAACGTTAAAAAATTTACGATACCGTTGCATTCACAGGGAACGCCGTATGTCTGAACGTGATAGCCCTTCTGAACGAAAAGAAGATGACGACGAAGGGCGTACTAACAATAACTCCCCTCATGATATGGAGAAATCGCATGGTAAGTTGTTTTATTCATTTTATTCGTCGTATTATTTTGAAACTTGCTTTTATTGGCTATACACCCAACTATACTCCAGCCAAATTCGATGACGAATGTTTGTAAACAGATTACTGTCATTTCTTTGTGCAAAGAACTATTTCACTAGGATTTTTACTGTTTTTTGGAAGAAAGACACAATAGTTAACATTTTTCTTGTGAATGCCTCTGAGTATGAGTATAGTTGTATTGTTGATCGAAGGAAATAACGTGCTCCAATAAAATAAACTTATAAAACTTTCCTACACTCACACCAATTATGTAGATCAAGAGAAGCTTCGAAGAAACTTGTTAAATGGTTACTAAACAACGGATAAACATACTTAAAATACTTAAATACATACTTATTATACATAGAAAACACCCAGACCCGAGACAATTTAGAAAAACAATAATTTCTAAACTGACCCGACCGGGGATCGAACCCGGGACCTCAGAGATGGCGACACCATGAAAACCGGTGTACAAACCACTCGACCAAGGAGGTCGTCAAATCCAATCCAATCAATCAAATGCAATGCAATGCGTTGCCCCAGGGCGTTCCCGCAAGGCGTCCGAGTCGTCGGCGGGCGCGGGCGGGCGCGCGCGGCGGCGGCGGCGCGACACCGACGAGCAGGCGCTCGCGCAGCCGCCGCACAAGTACAACTTCTACGTGGAGCTGGGTCAGTATCTATACTTACTTATCATGTACCTTGTAAATGCTGCAGGGAGTCGCAAATCTGTCTGTACCATAGTTTTTTTAATATATATACGAGTATTTTAGCGTTTTATTAACGCCTAAATATACATAAGTAAAATTTTAAACACTGAAAAAGACGACAACGCTGTGTCGCCCGAAATGCGGAAGGTGCGTGGTTCGTTTCCCGCCTGAGTTTTTCGTCTTTTTCAGTGTTTAAAATTGTACTTTTGTTGTAAAAAAAATCTTTAAAAACCATATAAAACTATAATCAACGGTTTAAAACGGCAAAAAGTACCGTTTTAAACGGTTTTATTTTTTATATAACAAGCTTTGTAAGGCAACGGAGTTAACAGCTCGCAGCCGTACAGCCAAGCTGGTATCAGTTTTTCTCTGTTTTTTTAGCCCGAAGTGGTGTGTTTTGACTATTTTGTAAAGAAACTGACAAACCTGTAAAAATACAGTGTGGTGCTCCTTGTTGTGGGAAATTCAATAACGTAATAAACACAGCTTTTTTTTTAAATTATAGTTTTAAACCATTTTAAACTGTTAATTTTGGTTTTAAAAGTTTTAAACGAAAAAAAACGGTTTTAAACGACCCGGTTGATTTAGTTTTAACCCGGATTTACATCTATAATCTGTACCCTTCGTCTGTGAATAATTTCGCAAAAATAATGCCAAAATTTTTATTTGAGGCGTACGAAATGTAGTATTGTAAAATTACACCAAACTTTGATGGCTGTAAAATACCAAAGGGTATCATTGTCTAGTAATATAAATATTAGTTGGTTTTCAATTCAATTTGTAGTATTACCATTAACAGCTGCTGCCACTTCGATCTTACTTCACCGCCTCCCAATTTTGGCGTACACAAACTTGAACCTTTTACTGTTGGATGTATATTTCTAGCATATTTTACCAAAGAAAAATTCAACATGTGTCCGGTAAATTGTTAAAAATGATGAACAATTCCTCTAATCTTATTGCTTTATGAAGCTCTAAGAACTGAACATAAATGTTGATTGGCAAGGGCCAACTGATCTGTGACCACCTCGGAGCCATCTTGGATCGACCCTCATAGTTTCTTAACACTAATTATTATGTGGCGTGTCAGATCCGTCGTGGGACTGCCCGACGCGCATCAGCGTGCTGACGTCGCGGCTGGCCGACCTGCGCAAGGCGTACCACTCGGTGAAGGCCGAGCTGGCCGCCATCGACCGCCGCCGCAAGAAGCTGCGCCGCAAGGAGAGGGAGGGTGAGTACGCACCATACAATCACTCTAATATTATAAAGGCGAAAGTTTGTGAGTGTGTATGTTTGTTACTTCTTCACGTAAAAACTACTGAATGGATTTGGATGAAATTCGGCATACAGATAGTTTATAACCTGGATTAAGACATAGGATACTTTTTATCCCGATATTCCCACGGGAACGGGAACCACGCGGGTGAAACCGCGAGCGGCCGCTAGTAATAACTAAAGCAGGATTTACACGAAGCCAATACTTGAGACAATCCACTAAGCCAGTCCAATAAGCCAATGCCAATGCTAAGCAAAAATGCCTTGAGGACAATCAAATGTAGTGGACTGTCTCTATTTACACGATGCCAATATTGGACTGGCTTATTGGATTGTCTCAAGTATTGGCTCCGTGTAAATCCAGCATAAAGCATAGGAGTGCTATGACATTTGAGTGGGCACTCCGTTTGATGTCAAACAATGCGATATTATGTGACATGCACACGTAAAAATTATAACCTAAGTTAATTACACGAGCGCGTTGGCCCTTGCCAATGTCCATTGAGGTATATAAAGTCAAATACATAGGTACATTCATTTACCCTTCGTATTAGGTACATTTTGTAGATCGCTTTTGAATTTGGTTGGTGACCAGTATATATTTTTTTTTCACTTTAGATTTTACGTTTTTATCAACTTATTTTGTTTCTTTCCTTTCAATTTTTATGGCCCATTTGAAAAAATAGGACAACTATACGAGTCTCATTTGGACTCCTTCTATGCTTTTTAGTTATTATTCTGAGGTACACACACATTTACCCTATAGTGACTTTCTTTTTTTTTCTCTTAAATAATGGCTTCGTGCGGTTAGCACATTTAGCCAGTCTTAAGAAAGATATTAAAATGAATATTTTCTTTGCATGAAGTAGATGATGAGTGATAAATGATATTTCCCCAAACACCTTGAGACTCAATAAAGCTGTGGGACTTTATTGAGATCTCACACGCCAACAGCCAAAATCACTGATACATCTAGAAAAACTTAAATCAGTTGATGATTTTATAAAAAAAACAGACCAAGTGTACTGATTCTACGACCAGCGCCAGACCAGAATTTTATTCATCTGTTGCGCTTTTTTTTTACTTCTAGCGTGCTTTCGTTCGGCATCTTTTGGCGAGCGCAACGGGGTGCCCAAATCCGGACACCTGACAACCCTAAATGCGATGACGGCATTGACAAGCGCTCTATTTCGTTGTGTACGAAAATAGTTAATTTCAAAATTCTTATTTAATCTAGTTGTCAAAAGTCGAATTTTACTGCAAGTGATTTTTGCATTCGCATAATTTCCCAATCGAATCGTTTCCTGATATATGTTTTTTCCAGAGAATGATTTTTTTTCGCATTATTTCCCAATCTAATCTTTTTCTGACAGTTTTTTTTCCGGACTTTGATAAAAAAAAATATTATTAATGTTAGGTACTTACCACGGAGCAAAAACAAAGAGGAGGTGTTGCAATCAATGTAGTCCAGCAACTATCAATGTAGTCCTGACGTCACACCGTAGTTGAACTACTTACGACCAGGTGTCGCTTTCGTCAGTACAACTCTCGTTGGCTGGCGAATAGGTTGTTCGTGGCTTATTCAGTCTTTTAAAGAATTATAAAAAATTCTCGACCCGAACTTTTTGTTAGCATGAAGTGCTGTGTTGTATCGTGTAGTAGTTACACGGATAAAACGAGATTAAACGGAATAAACATATCTTTTCACTCGTAAGTAATATTTAAATTAAATTTATACTTCATCAAATAAAGTTACGACATACACGACATCTAGTGAAATATAGCAGAACTTTTATGACAACTCTGCTAATCTCGTAAATTAGGTAGGTACTTGCTTTGGCTACTGGCCACTAGATGGTTTTCTCCTATTTGGTCTCCCCCCGCAACCCGCGCAGCTGAGACACTATTATTATATGAAAAAAGTTGTTACAACACCTCTTTGTTTTTGCTCCGTGGTACTTACCTACTTTTTTTTAAATAGCATAAATTTCACCTCAGGGAAAAAATACGCACAGAAAATAAAAAATTGGGAAATTATGCGAATGCAAAAATCGCTTGCAGTAAAATTCGACTTTCGGAAATTCATCGCCACACCCCTGTCAGAACAGGCGACTATTTTCTGCTTTTTAAAACTATTGTATTTTGTTGCAGCTGTGAAGGCCGCGAAAGCTGCCTGCTCATGATGAAGGTTGTTATAAGCCGCTTCAGTGCGGCGCTCGTCCGATCTCGGGGGCTGCAGTCGTTTATTCGTTTTAGAATAAACTAGTGCATGAGTAAAAGGTTTTTTTTACCATTCGAACATCTATTATTAACTACAATTTGTATATAATCGAAAAAGCGCCAGCTATTAATGAAATTTGTACTCTACTTGGAACTACTTTGTTGCTATACATATTCTCTCAACTGGCGCGAGAGGTTAAAGTTAACGCTAACTCTGTCGAATGGTAAATAGAAGATAGAGCTCTCGACACTATTAGGCTAGGTACTATTTCTCACGTTCAATGGAACGTTGATGACAATATCGATGTAAAGTGAATATGTGTAACAAAGTTGTTGACGATGTACTGCATCAACAGTCTGTTTTACGTAATTACTATTGACTTTATTCAACTAATTATGAATAGGTATAAAATTGATCTGATACTTTGCTAGACATAAAATATCAAAATTTACTGATACTTTGTGATTTTTTTCATACTTCTGTATATGACAAAACTAGTAGATAATTAAGTTTTTAAAAGATGTATATTCAGATTTTTATTATCTTACATTGACGTTATATTGTGAATCAATTTCTAATGTATGAGAACTTTCGTGTTAGTGATTGCAAGACAGTTTTGATCTGATTTGACATTTGGGTCATAAATGATCCAGTTTACATTTCAGTTATTCATTCACTCTTGAAATTGTTGTAAAGTAGACTTATTAACTTCATTTAATTGATCCTGCACTTACTGGTTATAAAATTAATGGATGTATCATCAAATTTTACGCAATCTTCTTTGAAGTATGTATAGCTATTGTAATATAGATAATAATAAAAAGTCTGTAATAATAATAAAAGTTTTAAAATATATTCACGTATAACTTTTTCGATATTTACGAGTGAGATTACATAACAGGAAGTATCGAGAGTCTCTTCTGGGTGAAACAGCCACCCACCAACTGTCAATAGACGGAACGATCGAAATAATAACATGAAATATTGTGAGAACTATATTTATTTCCAAAAAGTATGTGTAATGTCTCAAGAATTATTATCGAGTTTTAATAAACATTCTCCATGGATCACTTATATTTTATTTACTGTAAACATATACCTTAAACTAAACGTTCAAATGGACTTGCTCCGGCCCACAAATAGCATACCAAAATCACACTAAAAACGAGGTGTAGTAAAAATTTCCCAAATTTCATCATCATCGTCATCCACAACTAGCTTTACATTATACTTTTTAAAACTATACTATACATAAATGGAAACGTTATGTACTTTCCAGGTAGCGTTTATTATTGTTAACCCTTAACCCTTTCCCCGCCAGTGTCGGATTAATCCGACAAATGTTATCGTGTCCATTTCGCCTAGGTCGTATATATCCGACAAAATAAGTTTGTTTTATCGATATCGTCATAAGTAAACTACGTACAACCCTCTTTGTAGTAGGTTTTTTATTTTTGTATTACTGAGTTGTTGGGCGCTGGGGACACAACTGATATAAAGCCAAGCGGTTAAAGGGTATATACTCGGTGAATGACACCGGTCATTTGCGTCGATGGGTTAGTAGTAGTTGGGGTATTGGGGCCAGGGGTGCGCGTGATGCTGGTAGGGCCCGGGCGGCTGCTGGTAGCCCCACGGCGGCTGGTAGGGCTGCGCGTACGACTGATCGTAGGACTGCGCGGCGGCGGGCGGCGCTTGATAGTACGAGCCACTGGCGGCGCTCGTAGTGCTAGCGGCAGCGCCTTCCTTCTTCTTCGCAATTTCGGTGGATGTAGCGCTGGGGATACGTAACGGCAATAAACAAACTAGAACCTTACAGTAGCGAGATAGAAACATCAAATTCAGCTACATTTGAAAAGGAATAAAAATTATATGTACACACACACTAAAGATGGAACAAAATCAAAAGACTAGTTTTGACAAAATTACGGAAACCCAGTGCAATTCATTATCTAGCTGTGATTTAAATACTAGCTTGTAATATCTAATTTTAAATGGATTTTTTATCCCTAAAGGTCCACCCGGCAGATAATACTCAACAGATAATCCCCTTTTACAAATCACCATCAACCAGAGCTGAAAAACTAACCTTTAGAGGCGCTCCTTTCTTGGGCTACTCCAATGCCTCTTGAGATTCTAGTAAGGATGTTTTAAGGGACTGACATTGTGCAAGTATGTCACTGTTATACGTTTGCATTATATCAACCCCTACCCAGTACCTAGCGAGATGGTAAGGTGCTCATTTGGTTTACTGTGTGCGAGCTAAGTGTCAACATGACAAAGTGCTCCTTCAAAAATTGCTGTTCTGCCAAAGCCTCAGATTTTATAACTAACAAGTCACCATTTGAATTACATTTGTATAATTTGAATTACATTTGTATGTCGCTTTTGAATTCGGTATCATAAATGGCGACCGGTTTTTTTTTCGCTTTACATTTGACGATTTAGCAACTTATTTTGTCTCTTTTCTTTCAATGTTTATGGCCTATTTGAAAAATAGGACAACTATACGAGTCTCATTTGGACTCCTTCTATGCTTTAATTATTATTCTAAGGCCAAAACACTTATAAGCCAAATGTTGTACATGACAAGACTGCAGCGTTGCCAGGGTATTTTTTTTGTCAAGTCGGGATTTTGAAACATTTGGAGTAAAAAAAAGCGGAATTCTTTCGTCGATAGCGGAACATAGTAAAGAACCGTATATAATCAGCAGTTTTTAAATATTTATCTTTTTGAGTTTTAAATTACGTTTACTTGACAATAGATAACAAAAATAGCCAGAGAAAATGTATTTTATTAAAAATATTATGCACTGTCTGCACGCACGGTCGAGTTATCCTGGGACATTTAATATTAATTTAAAAAATCGGGATGTCCCGCCAAAATCGGGACGTTTGGCAACGCTGCAAGACTGCCACTATTTAGCGATTGTGTATCATGATTTTATATGTGATCAATCAATATCATTTATTCAGGTTAGGCCATAGCATGTTTAGGTTACAGCACTTATGAAAGACATGCCATCGTGTGGCGCTTATGTCATCATTATGATCGAAAGTGTCAGAAGAGCGTCGCCAGCCGATGGCCCAGGAGGGGGCAAGCCGATATAAATGAAGGAGGCGATTGTATAAAGTACCAATGTGTAAACTCCACGATTTATTCACTGTAGATAGAAGCGTGCCTAAAGTTTCAGAGTAGGGCAACATTTATTTATTTATTTATATTATTTTTACAGTCAATAAAAACATATACTAAAACGATTGAATCATTATTTTGTTGTGATTTTTAACAGTTAATTATTTTTTTAAGGAAGTGTATATACAGTGCCACAAGCGGCACTGTATCTCAATCGGTTCGGGAACCGTAAGTTTTGCGATATAATAGTGACGCCACCTAATCTGCCGTAAAGATTTTTTATTAGATAACAAAAATACTAGCTGCCCTACACCTGTAGGTTACGTGATAGGTTAGAAATTGAAGACAACAGGCAAATAAAAAATATGTTACGGTTCCCGAACCGGTTGAGATACAATGGCGCTTGTGGTACTCTATACACTTTGTACTAGGATGCCGTAATTGTAATTGCCGGCATCGTAACCGATCGTATTATGTTTTCGCTTGTGGCACTCTATATACTGCCTACACTTTGAACTAGGATGCCGTAAGCACGGCATCTTAACCGATCGTACTTGAATGCCGCTTGTGGCACTCTATCCACAGCCTTTTTTTAATCTTTAGGGGGGGAGGGGGGGGGGGGGCAGCTGCCATTTCTACCCGCCACCCTTGGCGACGCCCTTGCTTCAGGGAACAATGTACAGTCACGAGTCCAAATTGTAAACACTTTGACTCTCATTCCATTGTATTAAGAGTTACAATAGTTTACATGTTTTTGCTGTTGCCTGTAGTATGTACCGTCGCGCGGTCCATACCTGGGAGGTTACTCTCGAACGCAAACTCAACCTTAATACAATTCCAAAGCGATTAAATGTATCGATATTTGGATAAGTAAAGATAATTCCGCAACGCCATCTCGATAATAATTTGTTCAATCAATTTCCACGCTATTTATCCCCATGTGGCGCTATTGTCGCTTACAAAAGTGCCATTTGACATTTTTTAGATTTGTTATTGGGAATTTATTAATGCAATTTTTTCAAGAGTAGCCTACCTGGGCGGCGGCGGCGGCTCGTGCTTGTCCTTGCGCGCGCGCTTGCGCAGATGCTTGGCGAGCGCCCGCGCGTGCAGGTGCGCGCGGCGCGCGGCGGCGGCCGAGCCGAGCTCCTCGGCCAGCTCGCGCCGCCGCCACGCCATGCCCGCGCTCACTTCCAGCTCCGCGCCCTCTTGCCGTTCGTACGATTGCACCAAGTCTGGATAGTCAATGTCGTTGTGCGTAGTTATGCAGAGGGCTATTGTTTTTGTTAGTAAGGAGTGTGATAAGTTAACCTATTTACTAATAGTCCAAGATCCGAGTAGAACGACCTTCGCCGGGAAGGTTAATTAATGAAAAGTATTTTATATCAAAGGACGTCATTTTTTTACTATGGGGCTTGGTACTAAATTCTAAAGTCTTATAACTTGACGCCAATGTATAAATACTTAGAGAATACATTATTATCAACATATTTATGACCGTATTATTAATTTAAAGACCTCCGTTTTTGTTTTATAAATTAAAAACCAACATTGATTTCTACCCGAAAATGGCAACATTATAGTAGGATTGTGACACTAATGTTTTTAAAAATGAAAAAGTGACGCTTGTCTGACGTTTTATAAGTCAATACGCTTCGTAGACAGATGTCAGACTGTCAGCCGCCAGACGATTCCCGGCCGCGATTTCGTTGTGTTAATTGTGTGTATCGTTGATAAATACTTTAAGTGCGAAAAAGATGACTGTGATAACGATATCGTTTCTACATTACCATAGACCTCATAGATTTACCTACTTAATAACCCTGCGTTCATTAACATTAAAAAAACCGGGACTTTCGTTCAGAAACGTACAAAACTTATCAAAGTACAGTATTCTTTAACGGAGGTAATTGAAAAATATACAGAATGATAGCATTTACTTTCTTAGACAGGGAAGTATATGAATTGTTGCAGTTAATTCTTTTATTTTAGAACCAAAAAAAAAATTATGCCCTTTATTAAGTTAAATAATATATCGCGAATGGGTTGGCTGAAAAATTTCAGTCCAGTACCTTTAATGAATTATTGAATATGATTTTTTTTTTTTACATTGCACTGGTTTGATGTGAGTGTGTTTGTAATGAGCTGATCTTTATATAAACATAAATTTTATTTATTTAACCACACGGTTGCAAATTACTAATATTGACTTGCCTGTTTACACCTGCCTACCCAATGTTATGACAGGAAAAAAAAAGTCAACCTAACGTTTGCATATTCTAATAGGCTTCATACTTTCGATTGGTACCTATGTAATTTATCTATTATCGAAATAAGTGCAATATTTAATTAATCATATACTGGACTGAATTTATTCAGCCAACCCACTCGCAATATATTTTTTAACACATTAAATTAGATATAAAATATTTTCATCCATTAACTGGCTCGGTGAAGGTTGTTGTATACTCGGATCCTCTACTATAATGTATTTCTAGATTTAGTTGTATGCAGTCGTTGTAAAACAAACAGTATAGAGGTTTTCTATGACATGCGAAAATTGTCTTTGTACTCGAGACAATATTATTTGAAGTGTAGTAGCACAGACGCCAGATAAAAGCAACCTACCACCTACACTTTTTACAATAAATTTTGAACTTTATACTTTGAATATAAGGATCAATGTCAATTGAAGAAATTTGACAGTTGCATAATTCGCTATCGTATTGACACAACCTGAGGGCCTAATTTTATTCTCCGAATCGAAATTTCGGCCGTTTGCTATTTACAGCGGTTTCCATTCCTTCCGAAATTTCGTTCATACAAAATAGGTTTGGCATTTAGATTATTAATTTTTATATTTTTTTTTTGAAATTTTAAAAATAAATAGCAAACGAAAATCGGCCGAAATTTTGTTTCGGAGAAAGAAAGTAGGCCCTCAGGTTGTGTCGATACGATAGCGAATTATAAAACTGTCAAATTTCTCTAATCGATATTGATCCGTATATTCAAAGTATAAAGTTCAAAATTGAATGTAAAAAATTTTTCATGTTGTGGTAGGTTGATTTTATCTGGCGTCTATAACTACTATTTTTTTTTTATTGGCAACGTGTAAGCACTTTGCCTTCATCTCACCAGATGGTAAGTGACGATAAGGCCGAAGGTGGAAGCGCGCTTCACCCGGAATCCTCAACCACTGAGGAACTGGCTATCTTATCTCAAACTGCCGGAACACAACAATGCTATAAACATCGTTGTTATGGCGACAGACTTAGATAAGATGGTGGTAGCTAGCCAGGCGGACTTAACAACAGCCCTACCACCAACCAAACCGAGCACACAAAGATGTACCTCCCCGCTGGGAATCGAACCCGGGACCTCTGGGTCTGAAACAGGTAGCTTAGCCACTAGACCACAGAGGCGGTACTTCAAATAATATTGTCTCTAGTACAAAGACAATTTTCGCATGTTATAGAAAACCTGTTTGTTTTACAACGACTGCATACAACTAAATCTAAAAATACATAGTAAATAGGTTAATTTATCGCACTCCTTACTAACAAAAACAATGTGGGTCACAAACATTTTAAACCGACTTCAAAAAAGGAGGAGGTTCTATGTTCCACGGTATATTTTTTTTTAACTGAATAAAGTAACGTGCCCAACTATTTAGAATAAATAAATGTAACGTTAAGGCTGGATTTGACCAAACTGGAATAAGACTTACTCCGAGATTAGTCTATACGAATTCGGCATTTAATCGAGGTATAAAACCTTATTTCAGTTTGGTCGAATCCACCCTAAGTGCCTTACAAATAAACAGAGAATAAGGACGGAATAGTTATTCCGTGTTTTGTCTTTCAAATTACGTTTGCATGACAGGAACAAAACACGGAATAACTATTCGTAGCTTATTCTTTGTTTATTTGTAAGGCAGACCATAGGACTGTCACGTATGAATTAGCCTGCCTATAAACAGTTACATGGTCCTAGGATAAAATGTTTACTAGAAAAAAAACAACTAGTTTGTGATGCTGCAATGCAGCGTAAATCAAAAACTACTAGAAAACATGTTTTCTGGGTTCTCGATAGCTTAGCGGTTAGAGCAGTAGACCGGCAATCCAAAGATCACATGTTCGAATCCCATTCGAGCTTTCCTGAGACTGGTTTATTTTTCTAGTAAACATTTTATCCTATATCTAGCATTGTGAATGCAAACATTTCAATAATAAAGATATTACACGGTCTTATCATAAAGTTATCATAGCCATAATAAACCAACCTTCCAACACCTCATACTCGATGCCTGGCGTGTGCAGCGCCAAATCCAGCCGTTGCATATGGAGGCGGTGGTTAAGCGGATCCTTGGTGATGGCCTCGTCCAACACCTTCCGTGCGGCGGGCGGGTCATTGCGCACGTGGAACAGGAAGCGGGCGTACTTGACCGCGAGCGCGGACGCCACCGCCTTGTTCTTGGCGGTGGCGATGTAGCCTTCGTACAGCTGCACGCACCTGTCGTAGTCGCCGCGGCGGCGCTCTAAGTTGACGCGTCTGTGAATTGAGAATTCTATATTAGTAAAAACCAATTGCCGAAATGTTTGCACACATAGCGTCAGCTAAACCTACCCTAAACTGTCAAAGAAGAATGGGCAAAACGTCCCCCCTCCTTGTAACACTTACATCTATGCATCAAATAAAAGTACTTGAAAAGTGAAGCATTTTATTGTATGACAGCAAATCTGTCAGGTATGGGAGAAAAAAGTGAAGCTGCCGACCAACGCCGGGCAGGCCTTCTCAATGCGGTCTAATATATCGGCGGCGCGGCTTCGCTTGCCGTACGCCTTATCAAAATGCGCCCAGTGCAGTTGCAGCTGCTTTATTACCACATTTTATTGCCAGCGAGTGTTTGACAATACTATAGTAACAATTTTCCTTATATTGTAAAATAATAAAGCAGCACCAACCTGTACTGTATCGCAATGGCAACGCATTAGGGACTATTCTGGTTTTGCGGATGTGTATGGGCGGCGATTACTTCCTATCAAGTGACACGCTTGCTCGTTTTCTTCCTTTTCAGGTACAAAAAAAATTAAAGATACCACCACCAACCTGTACTGCATCTGCACTAGAGCCGGGCACGCCTTCTCGATACGATCTAGAATATCGACGGCGGGGGTTCGATTGCCGTGCGCCTCCTCGAAGCGCGCCCAGTGTCGCCTTATTCCCACATTTTATTTCCAGCGAGTTTTCGACAATACTATAGTAACAATTTTCCTTATAATGTAACAATAAAGCAGCACCAACCTGTACTGTAACGCAACGGCAACGCATTATCGACTATTCTGGTTTTGCGGATGTCTATTGGCGGCGGTGATTACTTCCTATCAAGTGACCCAGCTAGATCGTTTATCTCCTTTTCACAAACAAAAACTAAAATAAAGCAGCACTAACCTGTATTGTATCTGCACTAAAGCCGGGCAGACCTTCTCGATGCCATCGACATACTGAATAAAATAAAAGATACCACCACCAACCTGTACTGTATCTGCACTAAAGCCGGGCACGCCTTCTCGATGCGGTCCAGTATATCGGCGGCGCGGGTGCGGTTGCCGTGCGCCTCCTCGAAGTGCGCCCAGTGCAGATGCAGCTCGGGCTTGTCGTGGTGGTGCACCGTGCACGCGCGCTCCAGCACTTCGCGCTCCACGCCCACCAGCCAGGGCTCCGCCTCTGCGCGCTCCTCCAGGAACTTTATCAGCTGGGTAAAAAAGTCAAAGTCAAATCATTGAGTCGTATGAAATAAAAGTCGGCAAAGTAGGCAGGTGGGCAAAATGAGGTAAATATAGGGCAACATTGCAAATGTTAACCGATAACGTGGTTACTTTAAAATCAAATACGACCCCAAACCCTTCAAAAACACGAAATAAAACTGCCTTTGGGACCAAAAACAGCAATCGACGGAACCTCTCAACCACAGTCGGCAATCTTTCGCTGTCAACGAATCAGAAGTGTTGTAAAATCGCTGTTTCAAAATGGCGGATTGTATTATGACCAACGTTTGCTACCAAAGACGGCCATCTTGCCTTGGCTTGGGTTCAAGTATGGCAATCTTTATAAATTCAGTGTGATTTGGCACCTTTATGCTTAACTTTTACACATATTTTTGACTGTTTATGGCTCAGTACACGTTACAGTAATATGACAAAATGTTTGTCATTATTATCTATGGATCCAATCGAAAATTACCGGTTTTTGTTCAATTGCCAAAAAGGTCAACCCTACTTTGCCGATTTTGATTTTATACGACTCAATTTACATACATACATCACACGCGCTTCCCGGATGTAGGCAGAGACCACAGATTCCCATTTGCTACGATCCTGACACAAATCCTTTGCTTCACTTACTCTCATAATATTCTTCATACAATATAAACCTTTAGAGGCACTTATTGACGTCAAAACCTAATAAAATAACCAACCAACATTTAGTTAAATCTCTCCAGGACTTCGCGCTCCACGGCCACCTACCAGGGCTCTGCCTCTGCGCGCTCCTCGAGGAAATGGGTATGGTGAACAAGGGTGCTTTTTTTAATTTAAGCTTAGCCACTCAAGCCCCATGCGGCCAAATATGGTCGCGCTCTCCACTTGACTTTGTACCGTGTTTTGATACAAAATACTAGGTAGTCTAACTACTTTAGTATGAACAAGGTCGATTATTTCGGCTCTGTGGTACATTTTATGCATCGTGAACGCAAAATTTAACATGAACTGCGTTCGATTTTTTTTCCATTTCCGCAATATTTTTTTTCATTCCCGCCAAATCGCACCTGCTCTCAAAATTTTTAGACATTTCGATTCCAACACTGAGAGGTTAGAACGCGGCGCCACTAAACACAAAATAATTTCTATTCATTGAGCACTCATCAGTGCGCAGCCGCAGTTGAAGTAGCGCATTTAAATAAGTTTAGAAAATAAAGCCATTAGTTTGTATCACTGAAACGCATCCGTCCGTCCTCCGGGAGGCACGTAAACCCACCAACCCGCATTGAGCTAGCGTGGTGGGTTACGGCCCAACGTTCCCATACGATGTTGTCCACGTGGGAAGTTCTATGCCCAGTAGTGGGACTTTTATATGCTGATGCTGGTTTGTATTACTTTTTACTTTGTATTGAATTTTTCAACGTATTCTAACTTATGTGCTAGTTTTATAATGACTAATGAGACAATGCGGTTATGGTGTAGCCTTAGGTGTAGCTTAGGGGGTCCGAGACAGCCGATTATTCGATCATGTTTTGTATGGAGCTAGGACTTGTAAAATTTTTCAATTTTTGCTTCCACCTAGTGTAGCAAAGGGGGTTTAGGACATAGCCGAATTTTTGAAGGCATTTTGTATGGAGCTAGGACTTGTAAATTATGTAACTTTTTAATAAGTATGAAAAATAAGAAAAACCTATTTTTTTATTGTCATTATGCGTGTAACCCAATCTCACATCGTCTCTACGCAAAATGACATACGCAAATTGACACAATATTCTCATACGCGAAATGACATACATAAAGTGCGGAATACAAAAAGTGAAAGTCCCAGTTCCACACAAAATGACTCCGAAAATTCGGCTGTCGGAAAAAAAATGTCTACTTATCTCTTTTCGGTAGCTATGTTTATTGGCATTACGTAAAAAAAATTAGGTTTATTTTTTGGGGCCCCTTTCCTACACCCGGACCAATAAAGCGATTAGTTAGCGCCACTTACCCGCATCCAGAACTCCTCGTACAGCGCGCACGCGATGAGGCAGCGCTCGTGCAGCACCAGTGCGCGCTTGAGCGAGCCGTGCTGCTTCTCCCACTCCAAGTAGGATTTCCAGTTCTTCAGCTGACACCGCTCCAAAGGCTTCACGTGGAAGTACGGCCGCTTGATCTGATAGTAGGTGTACGTTTGTTAGAGTCTAATACTTTGGTTAAAACAATAAAAAGAGAAAGATACTGCTCGCACCCTTTGTAGTATGTATCAAAAAATATTCCTACTCAAATAGGTATATATCACATAGGGAGAGATCGACTAATCAAAAAATGAACGCCCCTCCACTAACGCATTCGCTTCAAGATGTGAAAGGAAATATTTATTGCAATACTTTACACGTGTAAGCGCGGCGATTTTACTGTGCACTTTGACTGGCACAAATAGGTCAACTAGTCGTGTCATCAGTCCCAATCCCGATACACTCATTGTACTCATACACCTATTTTGCATGTGAGTGTAAACCTTGGAACTGAACCTCTTTTGTTAAACCTTTGAAAATCGCTTTAAGTTTACTGTAAATTTCTCCTTTCTACGATATTATTAAGAAGATTCATACCAAAACAATTGTTACTTCATGAGGAATAAAGATTTTATAATGAATCTATTATCGTATTTCGATGAAAACGATAAATACAACTGCAAAATTACTACAAAATGCGATGCGCCGGCCGTCCGAACTCAGCTTATTCTAGCAGAGTGGAGATTTGTAATATTAAGCATTAATTTATTATCCTATTAGTTACTACATAATGCGAAAATGGGCATTTTACGCAAAAATCACAGTCTTGATGTAATAGGCCTCTTAAGATTAGACGATCTCTACCTCACTGTAGAGCGATGAAGTACAATGCTACGCGAGCATTCTGAACTCAATCGTACAAACTTCGAAATAAAGTGGGAATATGCATTCTTGAAAGCTTGCGTGGACTTAAAAGGGGTTTGGTCCTACCCCCTAAAACTTACCCCTTCCTCGAAGGTCCAGCGCGCGGCGACCTCCTCACCAGTAGTTTTGTGCACCTTCCTGCGAGCTGCGATAATACGCTCCTTGATTGCTTGACCCTCTTCTTCCGAAGCCTATACAAACGACAATAAATAAACATTTATATCGCAAAAACACGGCCTAGCCACGACCTCTCCGCTCCCAGCTTACAGCGAAGCGGCCGGCTTAGAGAACAAATTTACAGTACGAGCTAAGTATCAACAAGACGAATTGATCCTACAAAATGCTATTCTGCCAACAAGAACAAGAATTTAAAAAGAAAGTAAATATTGTCATTATATTATTTAATAAGATTTTTTTATTATTATTATTAATTAGGATGCCTTTGCCCTGCAGTAGGACGACCATGGCTGAAATAATAATAATAATATTTATTATTTTCATTAATATTTTAATTCTATTATTTATTGTAAGTATATATCTATATTAATTAGAATGTATTGCCGAAATGTTTGTACGCGCATCACTTCAGAACGGCTGCACCTATTTGACTAATTCTATTTTGTTGTGGCCGTATTTGTTAGGACAAGGTTTGTGTAAAAGAAAATGTTAAAAAAAGGATGGAAAAATGTAAAAATTTGGTATAAAAAAATCACCAAATAAAGTTACATAGAAGACAGCAAAAATATTTAACAAATCCAAAATAACAATGTAAAAAAGAATATTGACAGAATTAACATTAGAATTGACAGCTTGTCGTTATTGTTGTTTTTTGCGTTGTTTTAATAAAATGTTAGTATTCATTTTGAAGCGCGTTCGACTTGCGATCTTGCCCGCTAAGCAACTTTCGCAATGCCGGGTCGCTGGATGGGTGACCAAATTAAAAACATCTCGAGCTTCTCCGTGCTTCGGAAGGCACGTTAAGCCGTTGGTCCCGGTTGTTGTCGTAAGATGACAGTCGTTAAAACCCACCAACCCGCATTGGGCCAGCGTGGTGGGTTATGGCCCAATAACCCCACGTGCTATTGTTCACGTGGGAGGCCTGTGCCGAGCAGTGGGACGTTTATAGGCTGATGATGATGATGATGATTCATTTTGAAACCTAAATAGAATTTAACTAAAAGTTCACACTACATACATTAATTGTTAGGCGGTGCGAAGTTCGCCGGGGCAGCTCGTAAGTATATAAAAATTGAACTTTGGGTACATATTTGAATCGTTTTTCACGTGTACCTCTTACTGCAGTGCGATTCTCTAAGTTAAAGCTTTTGTAGCAGCGGCTGCCGCAGCGCTTTGCTTCGCGACTCTGTCTCTTTCATATTCATAGAATTGGAAAGAGACAGCAGATCGCATAGCTGTTTTAATTGTGTAACGTGTCGTGTTAGATCCTTCTGTAAGCAAGCATGTTCATAAAAATGAATTGCTGTTCTTTTGTCTCGCAAAAACTCGAGAATGACCGAACCGATTTGGCTAATTTTGATCGTGAAATATTTGTGAAAGTCCAGGGAAGATTTAAACGGTGAGAATAAAAAGTAAAAAAAACCTTTAAAAAATAGGAACATTAAAAAGCGACGTGCAATATATTAAACATTAATTGGTTGTTAAAAACTTTTTGCGGTTTTCTTACTTCTTCTTCGCGACATTTATCTTTTTCCTGTCAGTTGAGTTGTCATTGTGATTTGGACAGGACAACGTCTGTCGTGTCAACTCCTCGATCAACAATACAACTAGATGTCAGGTCGGCGCTAAAAATGTGTCTCGGTAAATAAGAGCGCACTTGAGAAGTAAGCTCTTATTTTTTCGCAAGGCATAACAAGAAAAAGCACTTTATTCGTTGCCCCCTAAGGTTGATTTCACCACTAAATGTTACTGACGTCTTTTCATTTTTAAGTGACAGAGTAATTTATTGCTTTGAAAAAGTATTTATTCACGTGGACAGAATTTAGCTTTGATTTTGTATGTGACGCGTTATCTAGTCGGTATTGTTGATCGAAGGGGTCAACCAGCCTCTTGATATCCGCCTGGCATGTCCGCATGCCATGAACAATAGATTTTCTATTGTCTAGTAAATAAATAAGCACTGACCACATGATCGGTGGGCTCGTCCTCGCCGGGCGGCAGGTCGAGCTGCGGCTGCGCGCCGGCCGCGTCGCGCACCTCGCCGCGCAGCCGCACCAGCTCCGCCTGCGCCACCACGCCAGTCACCGGCTCAGACATCACGTGCTCTTGGAAACTAGGGGGGAGAACGCTCTCTCTCTTATCCTATTCTACTTTTCTTTTAGATAACGAAACATATTGTTATTTTGTGTCTTACTTTGTTACACTTAATAGGCCACACAATTTTTTTTTTTTAATTTCATTTGCATGTTGTGCATAGTTGTTATAGAGATGCAAATTAATCTATTTTATTTTTTAATTTATTTGTTTAACAAGTGTCGTGATTTGTATCTTGTAACTGTGCCAAATAATTAAATAAATAAATAAATAAATATTTTTTTTAGGGCTGTGGATATAGTGCCACAAGCGGCAATGTATCTCAATCGGTTCGGCAACCGTAAGTTTTGCGGTATAATAGTGACGCCGCCTAATCTGCCGTAAAAAGATATTTTTGTATGGAGTTAGATTTCTGTTGTCTAATAAAAAAAATAAACTCGAAATTCAAGACCTCTCTAACCTATCACGTGACCTACAGGAGTAGGGCAGCTAGTATTTCTGTTGTCAAAAAAAATCACCTCGAAATTCTCGTCTAATAATTGTCTTCAATAATCCCCAATCAAGTAGGTAAGAAACTATAATACAACCAAAATAAAAATAACAAGTGATAATACTATGCAATACAGACTTACAGCTCTTTAAACGGTCGTATTATTTCACCGTACATACTCTTTACGGCAGATTAGGCGGCGTTACTATTATACCGCAAAACTTACGGTTCCCGAACTGATTGAGATACAATGCCGCTTGTGACACTAAACACTTCCTTTTTGTAATGAGCCGCTACGCGACATCGCTAATTATTACAATAGTAAATATATTCTTTGTATAAAGTAGATGATAATGGGGCAGGCGCTGGCCCGTCTATCTTTGAGGTTTTCATTAAAAAATTAATAGAGCTTTAGCTCTATTATACATAAACAAGCACAAGATAAGCATTTATGCATTTATGCTTATCTTGTGCTTGTCCGTAAATTTAAATATAGCGTACCTTTAAAATGTATACTTACTTGTCAAAATGTGAAGTATATCCAAGTGTCGGCGTTGCCAATAAACGATCGTAAATATTAGTAACATTGAGGGCTGAACCGTTTTCTGCTTCCCATTTAATGTACGATTCCCACAAACGGTCTGATCGAAACTCCAAACCACATGACTCTGTTGTAAACAATTAATTCCAATTAAAATTAATGTGAATTGATTAACAAATTCACACACGAAATAACAAAAAATATACATACCAATAGCCCTCTCATACTGGGATCTGATGTAGGCATGATCCTCGGTTCTGGTCGAGCGTACATGATTTAAATAATGTATCCATAGATCTACAGATAGAGGAATGGCTTTCAGCCCTCTTTCCAAAACCTGAAATACAATGCGGACGTGAAACGGTCGCCACGGGCTGCCGAGCGCTGCCGGGTGCCGGCGGCGCATGAAGCAAGGGAATAATAATCAATAGCATTTTATGTTTCATGTAATGTTTAATAGAAAAAGCGAGACGTTGATTGCGGGCTCGCGGCCCGGGGCGCGGCGGCACAACGTCTCACTGTCTCTATGCGATATAAAATGTTTGTCTGGGCATATTACACCTGTTCGCACGGCGCTGCTGTCGCTGCGGAGCCGACGTCTTCCGTTCCTAACGCCAATCAATGGCTAAATACGAAGCCCGCTGCACTCCATGCTACCATGGATTAGTTTACACGATTTCCTTAAGTATGTCCACTATTCAAAATGCACGTACTTAAATAATATACATGATAAAGTATTACAATAAATCATGCGCGTACAAAGTATCGTAAATAAATGCATTAGATTATCAAATATACAGCACAAACAATGAACCACTAAAAACAAATCTATGTGATGGTAATACAACTCTCCGGTGCGATCGGACGACTTTGCCTTACGAACACCGTGGACCACGACGCGCTGTTGGGAAAAAAAAGTAATTGCAAAATACCAGTTATGACTAAAAACAATTTGACACATTGATATAAAAAGTCATCAGTCAGGTGTATTCATATAAAGCATTACATTACCAACTCACCATAATTACTTAAATAATAAATTGGGGCAAGCCTAGATAAGCACTCACCTCGAGGCACTTCTTTTTACTTCCTTTGCGTTTCTCGAAATCGGCGTACTTGCGCCAGTAGCCGTAGCAGTACGGGTAGTGCGACAAGAACGCGTCGTACGCCTCGCGCGCCGCCTCCACGTCGCTCTGCGTGCCCACACACCAAACATTGTTACCATTCGGTTCAACAGCACTAACTATACCATTAAAGAAGCTACAGATCAGTTGGCCCTTGCCAATCCACATTTACATTCAGTTCTCATCGCTTCATAAAGCAATAAGATTAGCAAAATTGTTCATCATTTAAATTGGTTTATACCAAAACTGGAAGTGATGGACTGAAAGAGATAGTCTGCATAGTTTTTGACCTTGTATTAACGCTTTCACAGGCAATACAGCTATAGCATTTATTTGCTTTTCAGCCTTATTCCAAGAGCATAGAGTTCAATATTTGGTGGCAACATAACTGCCAGGATTTTAGAAAGGCTTAAGCAACTTTTACAACTAAAATAATAACTAATAAAATAAATAATCAAACTGCTTGCTTCGAAAGACACGATAAGCAGTTGGTGCTATAGCGCGACAAGTTCGTGCGCGACCTTTACGCGGATCAATTTCTTCCGTGGTAGGGTCTGGCACTGATATGTCTGACTACAAATATAAAATTTCTTGTCCTACAAGGTAGGTTAATAATATTGTAACTAATATTTTTGTAAAGCCAAATCAGTGCCAGACGCGGAAGAAATTGATCCGCGTAAAGGTCGCGCACGAACTTGTTGCGCGCGCTGTTGTCCTAAGATTGCAGCCGTTAATACTTCCCAAGCCGCATTGGACCAGGCTCCCCAAGAAAGCCTTCACCTAACAGCGAGACGTTTATGGGCTCATGATCATACTGAAATTAATATGAAAACCATGTCGCGTAGCTGTGAAAGAATACTACCATCTCCTCTCTTCCGTTGGGTGTCGTAAAAGGCGACTAACGGACTAAAGACTGCATATACATCTAACAGCATAGAGCGGCGATGGGCTCACCACCTGTCACGCTGAGCACATGTGCAGTCGCTATTTGGTGAAAAGTGGACTATGGCAAAGGAATGCTTTTTGCTGCCCTCATTGCCTAGTCTCTGACAAAGCCTACGGGGATAATAGTCAAGATTATATGTATGTATGTGATATGAAAACACATACCTCTTGATCTACATACTGCAGTAGATAGGTCCACCCGGTGAAATCTGTAGGATCATCGTTAACAACCTTCCAGTATTTGTCCAATTCGGGAAGGGTTTTCTTCTTCGGTTTTTCATCAATAGATGACCTTTTCTCAGCTGGTATGGGCTTACTTTCACCGTTCTATGGGTCAAAGAGAAAAAAAACATTAATGGAATATGGGTTTCATATCATTCAATTCAATTTGATACAAATTCGTATAATTTATTTATGCAACAATAAGTTTTATATTGTTTTTCTGTGTCTTATTATGACTAGAAAGAAGATCTTGGTTTTCTTATCACTTAAAATTAGGTGAAGATAAGAAGCCCGAAAGAAAATAGGACACGGAATCTTCAGTACCTAACTGGATACTTTTTATCTCTGATAATAACGCAAAAATGCTATAAACATTGCAGTTATGGCAAGAGTATGTAAATATATTGATAGCATGCCAGTACACCAACTAAACAGAACACAAATCAAATCTGGGCCTGACACAGTGAACAACCCAATAGATCTTGGAGGCAGCTTAAAATCACAATCAACGCTAAAGGCAATTTTTCGTAGTAGTGTGTGTTGGTGTCTTCTTTGCTGCAGTACTGATTTTTGCCTGATAGTAAATGCTATCTGCTTCTGTATTTAAGATTAGACATGCTTTTACCTTAGCTATAGCTAGCTTCTTATTGGACGATTCGTTCTCTGACGTGGGAGATCCTGGGTCGTAGCCGTCTCTCTCTTCGTCAGGTTTGCGTTTGCGAGACTCCTTGGGTTCTTTCTTAGAGGCGGGCAATTCATCTTCCGACACCACCTGCCGAACAAAACAGATATCAGCTTGTCGCTGTTGTAACCCGTAAAACAAGGAGACTGCCATTGCCTACGTCATATTAATATTTAATATCATATTAAATTAATCTGCTGTGAGGTGACGGCTTTATAAAAGAAACTAGTTACTGACTGACCCATTTCTTCCCTTGAGTATCGTAAAAGGCGACTAACGGACTAAAGACTGCCCAGGTACCGTTAACACGTTCAATGCCACTATACGATTTCCAGGGCAGACTCGCTAGGCGAGTCGCCGGCACTAAAATCTCAAGCTAATGGACGCGCCACGTGCATCCACCGGCATTATGTAAACATAAAAACAACATTTATATCGCAAGAAAAGAGTGTTTGACGATTGTTAAGTGTTTTGTGAACTTTAAAAAGCGCGTTGTTATGTATCAGATTATCAAACTCATTGAAAATAATTCATAAATTCTTTAGGTTTTATATTTTGAACTATTATACATAAGCTAATGCTAATAAATAACTAAAAATATTGATTACTTACCTAAACCCTTAATCAATGAGACTGATATTAGTCTAAAGCCTTATTAATCAATAATTACCTGTCCTACTGTGTATATGTTAAGTGGATTTTTGTTTAATAAAACATAATTTAAAAAAACTTTTTTATACTTATATTACAATAAAACACAATTTAAACCGCCTCTTACTCCACATTTTTATTATTACAATTAAATACAATTTTAATAAACTAACTCTTAATTATCTTTTTTATTAATTACGAAGAAAACAGGTCAATTAAACTTTTTGTTTCTTTTTCATTTATTACAAGATGACCGAAGCGAAGATGGCGTGATGACCTGGACGCATATCAGCCAGATTGGACCACTGTGGGGAAAGAAGGAGGGGAGGCCTTTGCCCTGCAGTGGGACCAAAAAGGCTTACAATAACAAGATGGGGATGGATATGGGATTAATATTTGTGATATGGCCTAAAACATTCAATACACAATCCTGGTTGACCGGGGCAATCTTCGCATGCGAAAAGGGTCTGAAGTCTTTTCTTTGATGTGCGCCAGCAATGGGTGCATCGCCTTCGTTTAGTTCTACCCTTGGAATCTTTTGTTAATTTCATTATGCAATGACTTTTTTTCCAAAGCGCATTTGTAATTCTGAGGGCAAATAAGGTTCTATAATAGATTTAATTACACTCAGGCGGAAATCATATAATGTGACATTTTTAGAACTATATTTATTATATAATAAAAAGGAGTTGACTAATAGAACTTGCATTACGTGTATTATTACCTTTTTATACCATTGTAACGTTTTATGTTCGCATGAGTAGTAGGATACGAAAATATGTTTGCGTTTTTAAGTTTCATGTTGCACAGGTCATTGATATAGACAAGGAAAAGAGTTGGGCCCAATACGCTACCTTGAGGAACACCGTAGTTGACATTAGTACTTTCGCTAGTAATACCATCAAGTTTCACTCTTTGAGTCCTACCTGTGAGGTAGTCCTTAAAAATGGACATTTGGTTGTGACGATCTATTGCTTTTATATATTTATTATATTTGATCACCATTTGCGGCTTTAATTTTAAAATGCCCCGCCTGTTTCGCGAATGTTCTACATTGCCATTATATTTACTGGATATCGCCCGTACTTCCCTTTTATCCATCGATTTTAATGCACATATATTATTTTTGTGTACAACACACAACTCTCCTTTTTTCAATTTCGTTGATTTAATTTCTTTAGGATTATTTTTGCTTTCACACCTGAGCGTCCCTGTGCAAAAGTTTTTATCAGAAAATAACTTTTCTACAACATTGACGCTGGTATAAAAATTGTTTACGAACAAATGATGTCCTACCTTAAGGTATTCGTGAAGCAAGTAGTCAACAACTTTTTGTATTTGATTTGTGCCGCACACAAGAACATCAGATGCACCGCCGTATAAATGTAACTTCATGACTACCACGAGTTGGTCAGCCAGTGCATACAATTTCAGACCACATTTATGTCGCTTTCCTTTCATGTACTGTCTACATTTTAGTCGCCCTCTCCATAGCATTATTGATTCATCAATAGTAATTTCTTTACTTTAATAATAAACATTTAACATTTTGATATTAAAATAATCAATGATGTTTCTAATTTTACCATAACTAGAAGTCATGTGACCTACACTCACACATAACATTCTCAAAATCAAAAGAAATCGATTGCGAGACATGGCCCGTCCAAATACAGGCTGTTTAAAATATGTGTAATTTTTCCAGTAATCACATATACGATAACTTTATGAAACCCATATGAAATAAGAGTGCGAAGAATAATTTAATTTCTTCACAAGTTGTAGGCTTCCAAAATTTGCTTCTGCTTTGTGTAGGCGCTCTAGAAGAGTTTTCTTTTTCCCCATATTCATCGGCACAGCCTTTAAATAATTCCAGCAGCTCTGAAGTGCATAGTGCGTTGAAATAATGAATAGGCTCATCACCTATATACTCTTTCAGTCCCTGAGTCTTGAGAAATGGAAGTTTAATTGAGTTGGAGGTAGGATTTCCAGATAACCATGCTTCATCAAGCGTAGCACTGTCATCTTGTGAGTTTTCATTGTCATCAATTAATTCAGGATCAGTCACCATCAATATCAGTTTCCAATTCATCAAGAATATTTTCCAACAATATCAACAAGTTCAGAATCCGTGATTTGATATTGAGCTGGGCTAATAAGTGAATTAGGGACAATAAGTGAATCCATAGCCTCAAGTGTCTCCTTTATCTTGACAATGCCCCAAGCGGGATCGTGCAAAGAGTGTGAAGGTATTGGGTTATCGTAAGGATCCATAACCTAGGGCAAAAAACATTAAATTAGTACCTACCTCATAGATTTAAGCAAAAGAGGAAGATACGGCATGCCGTTAGCAGTATGAATGAAAAAATTGTCCTACTCAACTACATAATTTTTGTAGTGTGACAGCTAGTGTCGCTAATCAAGCGAACGAGACAGAAAGTAACTAAACGTCACTGGTACAAACTAGTTGCTGCTGTATTGACGACTATCACTTTTTTTATAATAGAAGGAGGCAAATGAGCAGGCGGGTTACCTGATGGAGAGTAATCTCCGCCGCCCATGGACACCCGCAACACCAGAGGTATCGCAGATGCGTTGCCGGCCTTTAAGGAAGGAATAGGAATTGTGGGGGGGGGGAGAGGGCCTCTGGAACCCTCACTGGCCGGACGAAACACAACAACACCAAGTGCTATTATTCCACGCCGGATATTAGTGAGAGGGTGGTATTACGCCGAGCGAACCGGCCCAATGCGTGCTGCAACGCAGCGTGGCTCTACCACTCAGTAATCACGGTATTCGGTACTAATCGGTACATAGGACTTCATTTGAAAGACTCGCGCGTGGTACGCTGGTAACGTATCTTCCTCTGTTGCTTACATCTATGGCCTTCTTACTTCTTTAAGAGCGTTTACGTCCTTTTGCGCCGTTTTGCTCAAAAACTGTACTTTTTAAACCTCTTAATATCTGTTAATACTTACTTTACAAATATGTTAAATACTTATATCATTAGGCGATCTTGTAGTCGAAATAGTTTGTTGAAAACATTTTTAAATTTATGGATATTTTGGAATTTATAACACGATAACTGAACAGAGGTTTTCATAATTTGACTTTCCGCGTCAACTTCGAAGCTTAAAAATGTGTTTAAATTACTAACAAATCTAATAACAACATTTTTTTTTCAATTTGAAAGATCCTCAGCAAAATAGTTTGTTGAAAACATTTTTTGATTTTGGTTACTAACAAAAACTATAAAATTCCAAACATTGTGAATTTTTAAAGAAATTATAGGTGATAAAGTGATTGTTTTCTCTAATGTATTAAATATATTTTAGAAGATAAAAGCTTTATACTATAGAAAAAAGTGTTATTTAAAATTTTAACAAAATTGTTTTTACCAAATAAGCTCTATAATTTTTCTACAAATATTTTAAAACTACTCTAAAACTACTACAAAACCCTGCGCTCCACTCGCTTCAAATCAGTCCGCCGCGAGGCCTCTGAGAGAATGGTCACGTCGCTCGACGCTCTGCCCGGCGCGGTTGTCGACCTTTCCGTGAGTTCGAAGATAGTGCAAATTTATAGCTTGATTTGCAAATCTTAGTACTTTGGTGAGTAAATTATTACAAGCTTTTATTTAACTTGCAATGTATGTATGTCTTGTTCGGGTGGAATTTTGCAACTCAATTTTGACCCACTTCCCGTTTATTGATTGAGCTGAAAATTTGCATACATGTGTAAATCGCGTGACAATGCAATTTTATGATTGACATGGTGCTGATCTGATGATGGAGATGGAAGGTGGCCATTGAAACTTTGCAATAAAATAGCACAACCTAATCGAGTTTGGGCTCGTTTGAATCGTCTTGACGAGTAGTTTGTCTTTCAATGGTAACCAGGGTCTGATGATGGAGCTGGATGGTGGTCATAGGAACTCTGTAATAAAACGACGCAACACCATCGAGTTTTGGGCTCGTCTCATTCGTCTTGACGAGTCCTTTGTTTTTAAATGGTTACCAAGGTCTGATCTGATGATGGAGCTGAAAGGTGGTCATAGGAACTCATTGAAGAAACGACGCAACCCCATCGAGTCGCGGCTCGTTTCATTCATCTTGACGAGTACTTTGGTGCTAGATGGTAACCAGAGTCTGATGATGGAGCTGGAAGGTGGCCATAGGAACTCCGTAATAAAACGACGCAACCCCATCGAGTTTCAGCTCGTCTCATTCGTCTTGACGAGTACTTTGGTTTTAGATGGTTACCAGGGTCTGATCTGATGATGGAGCTGAAAGGTGGTCATAGAAACTCAGTAAAGAAACGAAGCAACCCCATCGAGTCTCGGCTCGTATGATTCGTCTTGACGAGTACTTTGGTGCTAGATAGTAACCTGGGTCTGATGATGGAGCTGGAAGATGGCCATAGGAACTCAGTAATTAAACAACATAACCCCATCGAGTAAGGGCTCGTTTAAATCGTCTAGACGAGTACTTTGCTGTTAGACGGTAACCAGGGTCTGATGATGGAGCTGGAATGTGGCCATTGGAACTTCGCAATGAAATAACACAACCTTATCGAGTTTGGGCTCGTTTAAATCGTCTTGACGAGTAGTTTGTCTTTTAATAGTAACCAGGGTCTGATGATGGAGCTGGATGGTAGTCATAGGAACTCTGTAATAAAACGACGCAACCCCATCGAGTTTCGGCTCGTCTCATTTGTCTTGACGAGTACTTTGTTTTTAGATGGTTACCAGGGCCTGGTCTGATGATGCAGCTGAAAGGTGGTCATAGGAACTCATTAAAGAAACGACGTAACCCCATCGAGTCTCGACTCGTTTGATTCATCTTAACGAGTATTATGGTGCTAGATGGTAACCAGGGTCTGATGATGGAGCTAGAAGATGGCCATAGGAACTGAGTAATTAAACAACATAATAACCCAATCGAGTAAGGGCTCGTTTAATTCGTCTAGACGAGTACTTTGCTGCTACTTGGTAACCAGGGTCTGCTGATGGAGCTGGAAGGTGGCCATAGGAACTCTGTAATAAAACGACACAACCCTATCGAGTATTGGCTCGTCTCATTCGTCTTGACGAGTACTTTGTTTTTAGATGGTTACCAGGGTCTGATCTGATGATGGAGCTGAAAGGTGGTCATAGGAACTCAGTAAAGAAACGACGCAACCCCATCGAATCTCAGCTTGTTCGATTCGTCTTGACGAGTACTTTGGTGCTAGAAAGAAAGAAATTAAAATGTATTTTTATTTCAGGTTATCGAAGATGAGGTTCCACGAACAAAAAATAAGGTTGAAGGTCGAAGACTAGTAGATTTTCAATACTTTTTGGACCAAATTAAAATACTTAGTAACCACAATAGAGCCACAGGATGTACAATTGATAATTTACAAGTGATAAAAGAGAATTAAGTAGGCTTATTATCTACATTTTTAATGAAGTATAATATTTACCTTTAGATAAGTTTAAGAATCATGTAAAATCTTGTTTACATAAGAAAGGTCAAAGTGCTTTTAGTTGACAATACAGCCTGGTCATAATTATATTTTCACATTATAGTTTCTTAGTCAATTATTTTTATAACTAATTAATTTTACGCTGGTATGATAGATTTAAACAGCAGTGTCTTACAAACAAAGGTACATTCCAGCTCCATCATCAGACCCTGGTTACCATCTAACAGCAAAGTACTCGTCTAGACGATTTAAACGAGCCCTTACTCGATGGGGTTATGTTGTTTAATTACTGAGTTCCTATGGCCATCTTCCAGCTCCATCATCAGACCCAGGTTACTATCTAGCACCAAAGTACTCGTCAAGACGAATCAAACGAGCCGAGACTCGATGGGGTTGCGTCGTTTCTTTACTGAGTTTCTATGACCACCTTTCATCTCTATCATCAGATCAGACCCTGGTAACCATCTAAAACCAAAGTACTCGTCAAGACGAATGAGACGAGCTGAAACTCGATGGGGTTGCGTCGTTTTGTTACGGAGTTCCTATGGCCACCTTCCAACTTCATCATCAGGCCCTGGTTACCATCTAGCACCAAAGTACTTGTCAAGATGAATCAAACGAGCCGCGACTCAATGGGGTTGCGTCGTTTCTTCAATGAGTTCCTATGACCACCTTTCAGCTCCATCATCAGATCAGACCTTGGTAACCATTTAAAAACAAAGGACTCGTCAAGACGAATGAGACAAGCCGAAACTCGATGGGGTTGCGTCATTTTATTACAGAGTTCCTATGACCACCATCCAACTCCATCATCAGACCCTGGTTACCATTGAAAGACAAACTACTCGTCAAGACGATTCAAACGAGCCCAAACTCGATTAGGTTGTGCTATTTTATTGCAAAGTTTCAATGGCCACCTTCCATCTCCATCATCAGATCAGCACCATGTCAATCATAAATTTGCATTGTCACGCGATTTACACATGTATGCAAATTTTCAGCTCAATCAGTAAACGGGAAGTGGGTCAAAATTGAGTTGCAAAATTCCACCCGAACAAGACACATACATTGCAAGTTTAATAAAAATACGTGCAATATAATATTATACTTACATATTTCATGCATTACCTACGCCCATATTAAAAAAAATAATCGAAGTACCTATTACGAAAAAGCAAATTCGATCTAACGGATCAAAGTGAGTGAGTTTGACTACAGTGAGCAGAACTAGCCTTTTTTACACACACAGTCGCGCGCGCTCACAGCTCGCTTCTGTGTGCGTGATATTTGGACTTAAAAACCTAAACTTGAGGTCTCGCGCTCGGCGTAAACGCTCTTAATATCATTTGTCAATGTTTAAATAAAATTGTTATAAAATGAACAACATATTACATTATTACTCTTCGGATTCTCTTAAAAACCCTTTATTCCAGCGGCTGCTGCATTACAAATTTACGACGTCACAATTTTGTATGCATCGCGCGAAAAACTTTGTTCGACGGGTGTATGATATAATAACATATTGTAGAAAGTGATTTGAAATAATGGAAAAAATAGCTTTTTCTGTATAATAAATAAAACCAAATGGCTAGTACTCACTGGTTTTCAAAGTCGATCCGCAGCAACTTTTGACCTCAACAATTTCCAGAACACAAATCAAAAAGTCGAAACAGCACTCATTCAAGAAAGGTAAGAAAATTGAGAAAGACGCATATAACCCTAATCAACAACACTGCTGTCAAAGTCCCGATTGCATTACTCCATGAAGTCATAGGAGATTGTGTGTGGAATATATCAAAGCCGAATATACCTGACGATGTATTTTGTTATGGAACCATCAGAGAGTTCAATTTAAGCGTTTAGAGCAAGACCACCATGGGTCAAGTTACACTTGAAAACTATTTATTAGTAACAGCCAAGGTATTCTGGCCTACTTACTACAAACGGACCGCAGCCGTGCGTGTGTCTCAATAGTGTAGACTCTATTGCGAATCAAGGGACAGCAAATATAATATGATCCATCCCAGTGCCCCAACGTCCTGCTAAATTGAAAGCGCCCTGTATGTAAATCTAGCACTAATATTGTCACATAATAAGGTAATTTAAAGACAATATTTATCAAAACTACACTAACCTCTGTATCAGCAGGTAAGTCAGCTGGCTTTGGGCCAGGCAGCTCATCATCTGATACATTTTCGGCATCTTTCACACTTGGCTTCTGTACTGCAGGCAACTCATCTTCAGATACAACTTCAGTTTCTTCTGCCCCACCAGACTGCAAAGCATCATTTACATTCAAATATATTAAGAGGAAACACCATGTGGAAGTGGCAAGCAAAGTTTTCATACGAAACACAGAAAAACGATGTTTCGCAGTCCCGTTTCCTCCTTCAGAACTGGACCACTTTTTATTACTTTTTCAGCATCGGTTAAAGAAGGAGATTTTCTATGTCTGTATGTTTTTTTTTTAACCAGATACTTAATGTTTCTGAAGACGCCTTAAAACAGAGGGATTTCGCAAAATTTTGAAGGCTGTTAAATAAATGACTTAATGCAAAAAAATTAAACATACAGACGTAGAAAATTTCTTTCTTTAACTGATGCTGAAAAAAACATAAAAATTGGTCCAGTTCTAAAGGAGGAAACAGGCGACTACGTAACATCGTTTTTCTGTGTTTCGTATGAGAATTTTTCATGCCATTTCCACATAGTGTTTCCTTTTAAAAAAGGTATAAGTATATTGTTTTCTAAGGTTAAAGCAAGCACTACACATTGAAATGAAACACTTTTTAAGGATTAACTCGCTCGTGAGGCTGCCTCACCATGCCACGCATAATCTCGGGGTGGTCCGTCGTGCCGGTTGGTGACCGGAAAGTGTGGTCCCGGCGGCCATTCCCGGGGGGGTTCGGGGGCCCTTCCGTTCGGCAGGTTAATAATACTCGTCTGTGGGCAAATTCCTGGGGAAACAGGCCACCACACTTTGACCATTCGCATCGCGGCATCATTTTCTCGATTCACGCCTCTCTCTTTCCACTCCTAAAATGACAGCGCCTAACAACAAAACTGGTACTACAGCGGTGCACACCCCCACCACAACCTTAGCGTTTGAGGTGGAGTTCGCTAACATCCGCGGACTCCATGCAAACCTCAATGCAGTCCACCACCATCTTGAGACGGCACGGCCAGCAATGCCATAACGGCGACATGGAGACAACTCGACTAATTGAACATCTTAGTCGGGTAACAGATGATGCGCAGGAGCGGTTTCCATCGGCGGAATTGGTGTTTTTGGGGGACTTCTGAAGTCCCCCAAGGCTGCCAACCGTCCCGCATTAGGGGGGACAGTCCTGCTTTTGCCTGTAATGTTCCCCTTTACCAAAAGCGTCCCACATTGTCCCCCAAATATCTAATTCGTCCCACATTTCATCAATGCCTGGTAATTCGTATTGCGCGCGTAACCGTCGAAACCGTCCAAACCGTCAGAATTAAAGGGTTTTTTTTGTATAGAGCAAAATGTTTCCAATCGTGTTCAGGTACCGAACCTATCTACGAGTACGATTACATTATTCATATGCATCAAATCATGAAATAATACTTGTAAGGTAACATAATTTTAATTGACTTATTTTAATAAAATCCGAAATTGCTACCTTTGTGCATTTAATTTAGCATAAAAAATCGTTCGTTTTCTGGACATGCTGTTTAAGTAATGTCCCAAAAACAATGAATAACCCTTTAACAATCGATAGGCTTCATCATGCCCCCCCCCCCCTATTCTCAAATTTTGACCTAAAAAAATCACGGTTTTTAAGATTTTGGATTTTTTTATAGTTTTTAAAAATAACCCACTTACGGTTTTTTTTCATGCCACGCAACTAGATCGAGAACCCTCTTCATTTGTAAAAATGACATGATAAAAACAAACCTTGTTTGTATTGTGACGTTTATTAAGTACTTACTTGTAACCATAGAGCATGTATCAGGCGCAAATCCTAAATCTCAAAAACCGTGATATTTTTACTAACGGCAAAATTTGAGATTAGAGGGGCCATGGTGAAGCCTATCAATGTTTATAGGGTTATCCATTGTTTTTGAGACACCCTATAAATTTACTATAATAGACTAACTTAATTAAAAAATATAATCGCCTTATTTTATTTATTCACGATCCCATAAAGAATCCTTGTCCTGTCCCCCATTTCAGTTCGGAAAAGTTGGCAGCCCGTTGAATCAACGCCCACCATGAGTTGTGGTTAGGTTCCTCCAAATCAGACCATGTTGGTAGAACTGCCCACGCATTCGCTCTCACGCATGACCTGAAGCAACTGGTGAACCAGCCCACCAGGATCCCAGACATAGTTGGCCATGCGCCCTCCTTACTCGACCTTCAGCTGACGAGTCGCCCAGCTGGATACCGGGTGGAGATTCGAGCTCCTTTAGGTTCCTCGGATCACTGCATGATATCCAGCACAGTGCCCTTGGCATCGGGCCCGCCAACAGCGGTTTCGAAACGCCAGATTTGGCACTACGCGTCGGCAGACTGGGACGGTATGCGGGAGTATTTTGCATCCGTCCCTTGGAGGCAGCGCTGCTTTAGTGGGAAGGACCCGACCGCTAGCGCCACTGCCGTTGCTGATGAGATAGTATTAGGAATGGAATACTATATTCCACATTGGCAACATTTCTGATAACAGCTGTTCTAAGTTTGCTCCCGTGAATTTTAACAAATTTATTATTTTTCGATGTAAATATTTACCCCCTTTCAATTATTCACCTGATATTGCACAACTAAACGTTTAACAAAGTGTTTTTTGTGTCTCTAAGTGCTACTTATTGTGAATCATAAAACTTCAATCGAATCGGCGAATGACAGTTCATTATTCGAATTGTTGTTGGTAATTATTGTGTTATTTCATTGTTTTCTCTTTAAAAGGTAGTATTTTTATCATTATTTGCATTGCATTGCATTTGCATGCATTCTAAACAAACATACTTTTGAAGAGAACATTTTAGTTAAGTACACCTTTATTTTATTTGTTAAAAAGGGTACTTCTCTTTTTTTTTTTAATTTCAGTTAACTTTATAACATTGGTTGAGTATCTCCCTGGTTCTAATTGCTATAAGTACATTAAACATTTTATCAATTCAAAATGTATACTGATACTAGAAAGGCCTTGGCTCGTCAGGAAGAGTCTAAGCTCCACCTGGCTTTGCAGGAATTGAAGGCATCCAAGGAGTTAGTCAAACAATTGAATAGGGAAAGAGATGACAATGAAAAGGAAATGTTGGACTTACTGGATAGAAACAATAAATTGAAAAAAGAGATGTCTTCATTACATTCTGAGTGTAATTGTATTAATGAGGAACGGGACAAGCTTCATTTGTTAGTAGACGGGTTCGACCAATGCAGGGATGAGTATGAGCAGGCCCTTGTGCGTATCTCTGGGTTGGAAAGGCAGTTACATGAGGCTAATTGTAGTATAAGTATTCTAGAATGTGACAAATTACAAGTAACTGCCATACAGAACCAAAGTCTGTTCGATGAGTTAGTTAGCTGTGCGTCTGAAATAGTTTCTGCTTCATTTAATATTAATCCTTTGGTAACAATTGACTTAACAAAGGAGGATAGTATTTATTCCAGTGCCACTATCCAGCCTGTTAAATGTAGCAGAAATAAATTAAAAAAATATATTAAATTAAATAAATGTATTAAGAAAACTCAACTTTTAATGAAAATAAAAGTATATATGAAGAAAAATGTAACATTAATTAAAGAAAGATTACAATTAGTTAATAAATTAAATGAGTGTTCAACATTATTAGAAAACAATAAATTAAAATATGACATTGAAATTGAAAAACTAGTTTGCAGGAGTCATTAACAAGTATGACTACTAGGTATGAGTCCTCAAAGAAGGAGATTGGGGAATACATACTGGCCCTAAATAACCTTTTGGATAGTTCTCGGACTGAGAACTTTGATAATGAGTCTAGGCAATCCCTGGCGGCAGGCCTGGCTGCCTCGGAGCATTCCATGTCCATACCAGTGTGTGATCCCTCACCTCCTAAGCAGCTAAGCCATGGTTTGTCCAGTTTGAATTCCAATATTTCTTACCAAAAAGACAATAAATGTACTAAAAGTAGCACTCTAATGTTTAGTGATGAAATTGGAAGAGGGTTGGGTCAATTTTTAAACACTGAGGGGCAAACTGTCTTAATATTTTGTATGCCTGGTTTGACATACCATGATATAATGGAAAAATTGATTTCACATGACCTTAATAATGTAGAAACTGTTATTATTTTAATTGGGAAAAGGGGAAATGTGTACAAAAAAGTATTAGTTAACTTTTATGAAAAATTACTTTCTTTAAATATTCCAAAAATTATAATGTTCACAATTCCTTACAGTAAAAACTTGCCACACGAAGAAAATAATTATAGATTTAAGCTTAATTTGACATTGAATACAATGGCTTTCTATGAAAAGAAAGTAGAATTAATAGACATAAATAAATTATTAGATAATAATTTTATATTGACAAAAGATAAATATTATCTTAAGACTTATTTTAAGCGACAGATAGCAAATTCGCTATCATTTTATTTTAAGTATTTAGCCAATAACATGGCTAGCTCAGCGGCTTCTATTGAGCTGCAACATACTGACATGCCAATTCAGACTGGAATATGTTCCAAATAATTTAAATTAGATTATAAGACAATAGAGGACACCTCTAGAAAATTATTGGAATTAAATTATAAGACGAAAGAGGAACTCTCTTGCAAAATGTTTGCAAATAAAATGAAATTAAATCAATGTAAAAATAGCTTTATAAAAAGCCCCAGTCAATCATTAAATTTAAAAAATGTAGAATCTTTGAACATTGTTCACCAGAACATCCAAGGAATGATGGGCAAAGATTTAGAGATTGAATTGTTCATGAACTGTAATAATATTGATATTCTTTGCATTACCGAGCACTGGCTTAGAGACCATCAGTTCATGTTCAATTTTAAGAATCATTTGGTAGGAAGTTCGTTCAGTCGAGGAAATGCAATACATGGTGGCTCCTTAATTATTGTTAGTAAAAAGTTTAAATTAAAAGAACGCAAAGACATAGTGAGCCTCTCGGTTGAGCGAACAATAGAAATAGCTTCTGTGGAGTTGGAGCAGTTTGTTGTGATAAGTGTATACAGACCTCCTTCAGCATTGTATGATCTTTTTGAAAAAGTTATGGATTTGACATTGCGTAAGGTCCGCAATGTAGGTAAAACAATAATTGTTTGCGGTGATTTTAATATAAATTTGCTAGAAAACTCCACATTGTCAACTAAAATTAAAAACTTATTTCTATCATACAATTTGAATAATTTATTTTTGGAGCTGACAAGAATAACTGCCACTTCGGCCACCTGTATTGATAACATATATACAAATGTAAAAGCACTGGCTAAGCAAATTATTAATAACCTGGACTCTGATCATTGTGGCCAAATGGTCAGCTTTCCACACCAGCGTAAGCAAGTGATGAAAAAGAATATCACTGTTGTGCCAAAAACTGCAGGTCGGCTGGAACGCTTTAAAAGCAATCTAGATACAAAATTAAATTATTTAAAATACAATGACAACCCTGATGTCTTTTATAATGATTTTTTTTACATATTTTGTTTAGAATTTAATAAATCTTTTGTTCCATAAAGATCTCGGTTAGTGGTACTGCATCTTTTAATGAATGGGCTACAATTGGTATTCACAAAAGTAGGAAACGCCTTTATGAACTTTATGGTGAACGCAACTATAACACCAGCGACGACTTCAAATTATATGTTAAAAATTATTCAAAGTTATTTAAAAGAGTATGCCGATTAGCCAAGGCAAACTATCTGAGTTCTAAGATTAAGAATAGTAATGACAAAATAAAAATGACATGGAATATTATAAATAGTGAAACAGGAAAGGTCAGAAGTCGTAATAATGAGTACAATTTAAATTGTAATAATAAAACCTTGACTTCTGATGCTGATGTTGCTGCAGCATTTGAGAGGTTTTTTACTGACATTCCAGTTTCAACTACAAAAGCCTTGATTTCCTCCCCCACTGTAGCTGAATCTGTTTTGAAGGAGAATGTTAAAGATTGTGAAAGTAATTTCAGTTTTCAAAAAATTTGTGTTATAGATATATTAAAAACATTTAACACTCTCAATAAAAAGAAAACTGCTGATCTGTGGGGTAATTCCGTGGATGTCGCTAAATCAGTAATTATGACAATAGCTCCAGTTTTAGCTTGCATATTTAACGAATGCATTGACTGTGGTGTTTTTCCTGACCTAATGAAACATAGTAAATTAATTCCATTGTTTAAATCAGGTAGCAGTTCTGACCCCTCTAATTTTAGACCTATTTCTGTGCTACCCACATTTAGTAAAATTTTTGAAAAGTTGATGCTAGACCAAATTCAAATTCATTTTCATAGAAATAAACTTTTACATTGTAAACAGTATGGTTTTACTAGGGGTCGCTCAACAACTGACGCCGGTGTTGAGCTTTTAATCCAAATATTTGATACCTGGGAGGAATCACAGGATGCCCTAGAGGTATTTTGTGATTTATCCAAGGCTTTCGATTGTGTTTTACATGAAACTTTGGTCAGGAAGCTTAACCACTATGGAATTAGGGATGCTTCTTTGAGCCTTCTAATCTCATACTTGAGTAACAGGATTCAGAAGGTCGACATTAACGGTAAAAGATCTCCGGGATCAGTGGTTACAATGGGAGTTCCGCAGGGTTCAATACTAGGTCCATTCTTGTTTTTGGTTTATATTAATGACTTACCTTATTTTGTAAAAGACAGTCATGAGATAGTATTGTTTGCTGATGATACTTCACTTTTATTCAAAGTGAAACGACGACACCCAAATTATGACGATGTGAATAATGCGATCTCAAAGATTGTTCACTGGTTTAGTGTAAATAACTTGCTATTAAACGAGGGAATAACCAAATGTGTAAGATTTGTATTGCCTAATGTTAAGCAAGTAACAACTAGTGTACAAATTAAAGATAAGAATGTGAATCCTGTGGACACCACTGTGTTTCTAGGCATCACGTTAGATGTCAAGCTTCAGTGGGGCCCACATATAGCTAAATTGTCGAATAGACTTAGCTCTGCGGCTTATGCAGTAATGAAGATCCGTCAGTTAACTGACGTTGATACATCCAGATTAGTTTATTTCAGTTACTTTCATAGTGTAATGTCGTACGGCATTTTACTGTGGGGAAATGCTGCCGACATTCAAACTATATTTGTGCTTCAGAAGAGGGCTATTCGAGCAATCTATAACCTAAAGGCTGGCGACTCTCTCAGAGAGAGATTTAAGAATATAAATATAATGACAGTTGCATCACAATACATTTATGAAAATTTGATTTATGTTCATAAAAATACTGGAATGTTTTCAAAAAACAGTGATATTCACAATGTAAACACTAGAAGTAAGAACAAATTAGCAGTACCTTATACTAGGCTCCATAAAATAAATAATTTTTTTAGGGGTCTGTGTGTAAGATTTCACAACAAAGTACCAAATGATATTCAGAAATTAGACCTTAATAAATTTAAAATCAAAATCAAAGAAAAGCTTTATAAAAAAGCTTATTATAAAGTGTCAGATTACACAGAAGACAAAACAGCTTGGATCTGAAATGCTCCAAGCACTCCAACAGCTATTTCTAATTGTCTTTATTTAATTGATACTACATTGTATTGTTATTTTGTATTGCATCATTTTTTTTTATTTTTAAATTCATATTTTGTATTGACCTGGTAACGACATACTCTTTTTTTTGTTTGTAAATGTCGTTGCTTTTGTGCGCTGTGGTTTCTTGCGCCCATTCTTTGCCACAGTTAAAAAATTATGTCCTGAATGGGTGGTAGGTTAAAAAAGATTTGGACGATTCAAAGTACTTATTAATTGAGTTTATTGAATAAATATATTTTGACTTGACTTGACTTGAATGTTGTTCCTGACGGAGACACAAATAATCCGCCCAGCTGACACCACCTACCTGAACTATCCCGGCTTTGTGCTTGAAGAATCCTTCAAAGCCAAAGCCGGAGTTGGCTTATTCGTTCGGGCGGATGTTTGCTGTCGCCGTCTGCGCTGTCTGGAGGACCCTTCCTTCTCCCTCCTAGTGGTACACGTCGACTTAGGCTCTCATTGCCGTGTCTACGTCTGCGTCTACCGATCCCATAACGGCGACATGGAGACAACTCGACTAATTGAACATATATGTAACAGATGGTAACAGATGATGCGCAGGAGCGGTTTCCATTGGCGGAATTGGTGCCAACCGTCCCGCATTAGGGGGGACAGTCCTGCTTTTGCCTGTAATGTTCCCCTTTACCAAAAGCGTCCCACATTGTCCCCCAAATATCTAATTCGTCCCACATTTCCCGTATTTCATCAATGCCTGTAATTCGTATTGCGCGCGTAACCGTCGAAACCGTCCAAACCGTCAGAATTAAAGGGTTTTTTTTGTATAGAGCAAAATGTTTCCAATCTTGTTCAGGTACCGAACCTATCTACGAGTACGATTACATTATTCATATGCATCAAATCATGAAATAATACTTGTAAGGTAACATAATTTTAATTGACTTATTTTAATAAAATCCGAAATTGCTACCTTTGTGCATTTAATTTAGCATAAAAAATCGTTCGTTTTCTGGACATGCTGTTTAAGTAATGTCCCAAAAACAATGAATAACCCTTTAACAATCGATAGGCTTCATCATGGCCCCCCTATTCTCAAATTTTGACCTAAAAAAATCACGGTTTTTAAGATTTTGGATTTTTTTATAGTTTTTAAAAATAACCCACTTACGGTTTTTTTTCATGCCACGCAACTAGATCGAGAAACCTCTTGATTTGTAAAAATGACATGATAAAAACAAACCTTGTTTGTGTTGTGACGTTTATTAAGTACTTACTTGTAACCATATCAGGCGCAAATCCTAAATCTCTAAAACCGTGATATTTGTACTAACGGCAAAATTTGAGATTAGAGGGGCCATGGTGAAGCCTATCAATGTTTATAGGGTTATCCATTGTTTTTGAGACACCCTATAAATTTACTATAATAGACTAACTTAATTAAAAAATATAATCGCCTTATTTTATTTATTCACGATCCCATAAAGAATCCTTGTCTTGTCCCCCATTTCAGTTCGGAAAAGTTGGCAGCCCGTTAAATCAACGCCCACCATGAGTTGTGGTTAGGTTCCTCCAAAACAGACCATGTTGGTAGAACTGCAAACGCATTCGCTCTTACGCATGACCTGACGCAACTGGTGAACCAGCCCACCAGGATCCCAGACATAGTTGGCCATGCGCCCTCCTTACTCGACCTTCTGCTGACGAGTCGCCCAGCTGGATACCGGGTGGAGATTCGAGCTCCTTTAGGTTTCTCGGATCACTGCTTGATATCCAGCACAGTGCCCTTGGCATCGCGCCCGCCAACAGCGGTTTCGAAACGCCAGATTTGGCACTACGCGTCGGCAGACTGGGACGGTATGCGGGAGTATTTTGCATCCGTCCCTTGGAGGCAGCGCTGCTTTAGTGGGAAGGACCCGACTGCTAGCGCCACTGCCGTTGCTGATGAGATAGTATTAGGAATGGAATACTATATTCCACACTCCTATGTCATCAGCAAAGGCAGACGCAACCGCTGGTTTAATCGCGAGTGTGCCAGCGCTGTTGAGAGCAAACAGACGGCATACCGCGCTTAGATCAGAGGTAAAGCTCATGGGGATCCCGAAACTCGCTCGCTAAAAGCAGCCTATAATAATGCCACCAAGTCGTGTAAGAGGGCCTACATTAGAGCGGAAGCCCAGCGCGTTGCACGAGTAGGCCAAGAACTCCTGACGCATCCTACGTGCAGCCGTAGCTACTGGCGTCTGGCCAAAGCCGTGCAATCCAACTTCTGCCAACCCTCGCTGCCACCACTGAGATGTCCTGACGGAACTTTAGCTCACAAGCCACAGGAAAAGGTCGATCTCCTGGCCAATCTCTTTGCGGCTAACTCCCGGATCGATGACTGTAATGCACAGCCACCCTCAATTCCTCACTGTGGCCACACAATGTCTGATATTAAAATCAGGCAGTGTGATGTCCGTGCGGAGCTGCAGTCAATCGATGTCCGAAAAGCTGCGGTCCTGATGGCATCCCAGCAATAGTCCTGAAAATGTGTGCAGCGGAGTTGTCTCCTGTGTAAACGCGTCTGTACCGTCTCTCGCTCTCTTCGGGTTGTGTGCCGGAATCTTGGAGAAAAGCTAATGTGCAACCAATCCCTAAAAAAGGAGATCGGTCAGATCCGACTAATTACCGCCCTATAGCCGTAACTTCAGTGTTGTGCATGATCCTATAACGAATATTGAACTAACAGCTTATTCGATACCTAGAAGATCACTCCCTAATTCACGATCGTCAATATGGGTTTCGGCCAAAACGGTCAACGGGTGATCTTCTAGAGTACGTCACACATCTCTGGGGTGAGGCTTTTGACAAGCGTGGCGAGTCACTGGCAGTTAGCCTTGACATAGCCAAGGGTCCAATTGATCGTGTCTGGCACAAAGCTCTTCTCTCCAAGCTCCCGGCATACGGTTTGCCCGCTCAGTTCTGTACCTGGATTGCTAGCTTCCTGCATGAGCGTAGAATCCGTGTCCTTTCGGATGGATGCGCTTCACGGTTCATGTCAGTGAACGCTGGTGTTCCTCAAGGCTCCGTTTTATCCCCCACGCTGTTCCTTCTGCATATAACGGTCACCTAGCGGCTGGGCGGGTAGACACCGAAATGAAGCGAGCAAATCTTGTCATTGAGCTCGATCGGGTGTTGGACCTCATTTCTTAATGGGGCTCCGATAATCTGGTGGAGTTCAATGCCAAGAAAACACAGGTGTGCGCGTTCACAGCAAAAAAGTCGCCATTCCTTCCCCTTTCCTCTCTTCAGGGTACATCTCTAGGCCTGCAGAGCAGTATTAACATGCTCGGTATGGATATCCGCTGCGATCTGAACCAAAAGGACTACATCGAAACCGTGATTAAAAATGCCTCACGTAAACTCGGTGTCCTGAACAAGGTGCGGCGATTCTTCACGCCTGATCAGTTGTGTCTATTATACAAGACACAGATGCGGTCTTGCGTGGAGTATTGCTCTCACCTTTGGGACGGCTCCGCAAAGTACCTTCTCGATGCCAGATTGCAGCGCCGCGCTGTGCGCATTATCGGCAATGCGGAGGTCACTAAAACTCTCGAGCCTTTGCAATTGCGTAGAGATATTGCGTCACTCAGCGTCTTTTACCGTTTATACAATGGCGAGTGCTCTGAAGAACCCTTTGACCTCATCCCTCCTTCTCTCTTCCTCCATAGGAGTACGCGTGCTGCTCTCCGGAGTCACCAATTTACAGTCTCTAATATTCCATCGCGCACAAAGAAATTTGGTGACTCGTTTCTTTGCCGCACTTCCAAAAGATGGAATAGTCTACCAGCACACATATTCCCTCCTACCTATACATACATACAATATAGACATAGGGTCCTTCAAACGAGGCGTGAAGAAGCACTTTGTGGGCCGGCAGAGTGAGGGTGACTGATGCTACGTCTCTTACGCTGCACCAGTTGTCCTCGCGCCTGGACTTCATTTCCACTTAACATCAGGTGGAGTGGGGTCATTTGCCGGGCTTAGTATAAAAAAGCTCGCGTTTAATTTTACTACATTACATAGTTTTTTAGTTTCCTGATGTTTCATTGGCATGTAGCAAAAATACTTTCCCCACTAAGAGGTAATACAACAGCTTATATGAAGGATTCTTACCAGTTTGTCAGTAATATTAAAGACCTACATCTTGCTGACAATGAAACCATGGTTAGTTTTGATGTCCAGTCCCTATTTACATGTCTACCAGTACAGGATTGCATTGAAATTACAAAGAAAAAGACTAGTTTAACAAAATATGCCAAATGAATATGCAGTACTATTAGAGCATTGTCTTATGAAGTTTACTACTTGCAAATAGAGGGTGTTGCTATGGAGTCCCCTGTATCACCAGTTGTCGCCGATATTTTCATGGAAGACTTCGAGGAGAGGGCCCAGACCACAGCACCAGTAACCCCAAGGTTCTACGCGGTACGTAGATGACACTTTCACTATCTTAACAACTGATAAAGTATCTGCTTTTCTACGTAATCTTAACTCCATACACCCTAAAATACAGTTCACAATGGAGTTAAAGGCAGATAAGTTAGCTTTCTTGGACACTTTAATCATCAGGAATCCTGACCATAGTTTGAGCCACACTGTGTTTCGTAAAGTAACCCATACAGATAGGTACCTCAATGGTGATTCTCACCACCATCCTAGACAGTTGGCTACTGTAGGGAAATCTTTGTTTCAGAGAGCACGCGACATCTGTGACACCCGACACCTGGCTGCTAAACTTCAGCATGTCAAGCATGTACTACAGGATAACAAACTGCAAGTGCCGCGCCTTCGTCACAGAAAACGCAAAAACCAACCACAGTCGGGCGCCAACCTGCAGTACTTCCATATATGAAAAGCGTCACTGACAAGATTGGTCACATCTTGAAGTGAGCTTCAATCAATACTTACTTTAAGCCGCCAAAGAAGATCAACCAGTTCTTACGACCTGTCATGTGCAACATACCCCTGCAAGATGCAGGCGTGTACAAACTACACTGCGACTGTGGGCTCTCATACATCGGGCAAACAAAGACAAGTGTAGGAACTAGCGTAAAAGAACATAATTAGCCGACGTCAAGCATAGGCGCGAAAATAAGTCTGCAGTGTGTAAACATGCTCTCGAGGGAGACACCATTGCATCAGATTTGACAAACCTCCAGTACTCGCCAAAGAACAAGGATTCATTCCTAGGATGATACGCGAGGCTATTGAAATGAAAAAAAACATCGAAATTTCAATAGAGAGTATGGTTGGAATTTGCCACCTACCTAGGACCCCATCATACAGTTCATTAAAATCTCAGCCCCAACAGCAACACATTGCCAGACTTATAGATATTGTTAGCTTGTATTGTGTAAACCTGAATGCTCCCGATTAAATATAAAAATGATTGTCAGTAGGCAAATTACTTCTAACTATGAGACGACCAACACCTCTGTTTCCCTGTGACCATGGACCCTGTAAAGGGTTTGAGACATCAGAAAATTAAAAAACTATGTAATGTAGTAAAATTAAATGCGAGTTAATCCGTAAAAAGTGTTTCATTTTAAGGTATAAGTAGATAATGGCATGAAGACTATGGAGATGGATATACATTTGGATTGGCAGTGTATGCAAACTTATCAGTTGAGTTGAAAATCTAACTACCAACCCTAGCTACTCAGAACTGAAAAAATAAATGTATTGTCATTGTCACTCACCTTTTCCGATTTCTTGATAGCTGTTATCTCATCAAAAACATTATCTTCCTCCTTCTTAATTTCAATTTTTCCTACGAACTCATCTGTCTCTTCTTTCTTAATTTCAATTTTTTCTATTAAAAATTCTGAAGTCTTGCTATCTTTAACTTTGACATCATCTTCCATGCTCTTACTTTCAGTTTTTATATCAACATCATCTAATACTTCTGTTTTAATGTTAAGTTTCTCTTCCTTAACACTGTCGGCAGTCACTTCACCTTCAACTTTGTCCTCTTTCTCTTTCTCTTCCTTAACAGTGTCGGCAGTCACTTCACCTTCAACTTTGTCGGCAGTCACTTCACCTTCAACTTTGTCCTCTCTCTCTTTCTCTTCCTTAACACTGTCGGCAGTCACTTCACCTTCAATTATGTCCTCTTTATCAACCTATGTAAGAAATATTAATAACATTAAAGCGTTTCATGCCATTAAGTAGGCCACTGAGACACACAGACACAACAGCAGAATAAACATAAAATAAGGTACTAAAACTAAGATTCTAACAAAAACAAATATTGCCAGCAATTTGTAATCAATGCAGTTATGACATACCTCAAAACACAGGCTGTCTATGATACATAACAAACACAATATTTGTTAATCAATCATGTTGTTAAATAATACAGACATAAAATTGTTATTCCTATACATCCTCTTGTATTTAATTACAAATACAATTAAATCGTTTAATTTCTTTGCTATAAAAATTATTTATTTATTTTGTTTAGTAAATTCTCATGATTTGTTAGTTATGTACAAATAATATATATATTTATATATATAACAGGTTTACAACCTATTTACTTCAAATAGTAGCGCTTTGATAAAATCTAGTTTTCCACAAAATTTTAACCTAACATGGCTTGACCTTTTAGGGGTAATATCACATTCTAATATTATATTTTTACACTAACAAAGGAAACCAAAGCAAATACATCTATAAATGTGAAATTATCTCAAAATAAACAAAAATCTATTATCTAGTAAACATTGACCAAACCACATTTTTTTTAACTATTTTATAACTTATTATTTTATTTTTACTATTATTTCTCTTTATATTACTTGCTGCGTGTCTGTTCTTTAGTATTTTCTAATGTACATTTTGATAATATTTTAAGTATTACATAGACTGATACATACCTGCATGGTTTCTTTTGCAAGGTCCTCCTCGGGCTCTTCCATAGGTTCAAAAACTTCATCCTAAAATAAAATTATATTTCATGTCAGTATTAAAAAGGGTAATACCACCTTTTTTAAAATCATTGCATAAAATCTTCTTTTAACACTTACAAACAACACGGCGCTACTGCCACAATAGAAATTCTATTAATTGAGCACTGATCAGTGAGCAATCGCAGTTGAAAGATCAAAAGGTGATGTTTATTTCAGATTAGAACATTAGCAAAAGCAATTCAATAAAAAAATATAGATTACCTCTCTGTCTAAAGAGTTAGTGTCATTAGCAATCATGCTATTATTGGTTGATTCACTGAATTTTAAATCTCCAGTAGCACTGTCATCATTCATTTTCATTGATGGCTCATCAGGTTGTTCAGAAGTAACTTCATTGGACATTGCACTGACAGGCTCTTGATCAAAATCAGTTTCCATCTTGGGTTTCTCACCCTCTGTAACATCACCATCAGTATCAAATGCGGTCGGTTTATAGACAAGGTCGCCTTGCATCGAGTCGCCATCGGAGAGCACGTTACTCAGAGAATCGCTTGGGAAAGTGATCGCATTGTCGCCGACATCGAAAGAATCCGCATTGAAACTGTCCGTTTTGTTATTCAAGTAGTCTCCCACGCTACCCGCTGACAACTCGACCGCATTGAGGAAACCTTGGTTGGACGCCGACGACTCGTCCGCCGCCGCTGCGTCAACACTGTTGAACTCCCCCTCGGTTAGTAGGTGAGAAAGCCCGTTAGAGTTTTCGTTGATTAGCGGCCCTTCGTCCGTTTCCATCGGACCGTCTTCTGACAAACACTTCTGAAAGAAAGCAAAAACTAAATATTGCAATCTGATAATTAACACGTAATGCTACAGTATCGCTTTTAAAAAAATAACCTCTACGTCTGCGAACCCACCTGCAAATCTGAGCTGACTTCATCGTCCATAACGCCCGAGGTTAATAAATACCGTATTTCAATGTTATTATTCTTCAATCAATGCGTAGTTATTTATTTATTGATGAAACAAATCCGAAAAACAGACGCCTTCGTTTCGTATCGTTGAATTTATTGAATTAAGCAGAGCCAAGGCAGAGCGCAGCGCAGCGCAGAGTAGGCTTGTTGAAAAAATTTGATCCATCTATATATCGATATTTTTTGTTCGATATAAAGATATGTCGATGACATGTCGATAATACATTGATACAAAATAACACAGATGTAAGATAACCACGTCTGTGAAGATAACCAATTTCGAAATTCGTATACAAAATCGATATTTTTTTTATTTATTTATCACGATCTAACTAAATTCGCTAGAATTCAAAGCCGTAGAAGATAAAAAAAAGCCTGTGGATAGAGTGCCGCAAGCGGCATTCTACTAGTACGGTCGGTTACGATGCCGTAATTACGGCATCCTAGTACAAAGTGTAGGCAGTGAATAGAGTGCCACAAGCGGCAACTTAGTACGATCGGTTGCGATGCCGTAATTTAACGGCATCCTAGTACGAAGCGTATAGAGTTCCACAAGCGGCATTATATCTCAATCGGTTCGGGAACCGTAACATATTTTTTATTTGTCATAATGTTCAGACGGCTTATTATTATTTTAAAAGATATTTTTGTATGGATTTAGATTTCTGTTGTCTATTAAAAAAAATAACCTATCACGTGACCTACAGGAGTAGGGCAGCTAGTATTTCTGTTGTCTAACAAAAACTTTACGGCCGCTTACGCGGCATCACTATTATACCGCAAAACTTACGGTTCCCTAACCGATGGAGATACAGTGCCGCTTGTGGCTCTCTATACACTTCCAAAAACATAATGTTGTGCTCATTGAGCTTTATAACTATAGAGAGAGCTTAAGTTTGCCATCTCTTTCTGCCTTAATCCATTACTATTTTTGTTCCGTTTCGGCACATCATGTTTACCCTAAGTAAAACAAAGACAAAACATAGGATGAAGGGACCGTGTCGGTGAAACTGTGCAACGTTTTACATGGAGCCAGCGACACTTGGCCCCAAACAAATCGCTGTCATTATTTTACCTACCAAATAATTATGGCTGTGGATAGAGTGCCACAAGCGGCATTCTAGTACGAACGGATACGATGCCGTAACTACGGCATCCTAGTACAAAGTCTAGGCAGTGAATAGAGTGCCACAAGCGGCAACATAGAATGATCGGTAACGATGCTGTAATTTGACGGCATCCTAGTACGAAGCGTATAGAGTACCACTAGCGGCATTGTATCTCAATCGGTTCGGGAACCATAACATATTTTTTATTTGTTATAATGTTCAGACGTCTAGTTGTAGAGGTTATTCAAAAGATATTTTTGTATGGAGTTAAATATTTGTTGCCTAATAAAAAAAATAACCTCGAAATTGTCTGGGCTTTTGGGTAAAGCTAAAGAAAATAGTATCGTTTTGGAGAAAAATAATTAAAAATTAGGGGAGAAATCGAAAATCGCATCTGGCAACCCTGAGTGAGGACGTAACTGTCACTGTCAGTGAGTTGCTTCAATCAAGCCGTGTCATGTGTGCGTATGTGCTGCGTATACGCAACGGAAATATTTAACACTTAGGCTGACCTCACACAGCCGGAATGGCTTGCAGAATTAAGAATCTGAATTTAAGATTCAGAATTGCGGCACGTTGACTCACACATTCTTAAAAATTCAGATTGATTAGTAGTCTTGTGACTCCCGGCCTAAGCAAACGTCTCCGAGACGTTAACCGCTTGCTGTTTCAACCAGGGTTGACATTATTTTTTCGCTGTTCCTACCATTTGACGTCCTCCGTGGTCAAGTGGTTAGCGCGCTGGGTCTGGCGTCGCGCCATCTCTGAGTTGCCGGGTTCAATTCCCGGTCGGCGTGTCAATTTAGAGAATACTTTAAAATTTTAAAATTTTACTTTAGAGAAAACTGTTTTTTTTTTATTGATTTTGGATCTGGGTTCTTTTCTATGTTTATGTATATTTATCCATTATCTAGTTTAACCATATTAACGAGTTTCAATAGAAGCTTATTTTGCTATCAAATTTTATAATGGCTTTCTGAATTAAGGCTGGCCTCACACAGCCGGAATCGCTTTCTGAATTAAGAATCTGAATTCAGATTCTAAATTCAGAAAGGCCGGAATACCATACAATATCAGTATGCTCCACACACGTGCTGATTTTTTCAGAATCTGAATTTCTCAGATCGATCTGGAAGAATGAGCTGACGAGCGTCCGGAATTCCGTGTCTGAATATTTAAGATTCTGAATTCAGAACGCGCGTATTCCCATACATTTTTTATGGAGCGGCACACACATGCTGGAATGGGCGATTTTCTGACAGCCCAAATTAAAAAGTAAAAATTAGTTCAAAAACACTCGATAGATGTCGTTTTATGAAAGCTGGGCTACTTATGGGCTGTAATAAATTCTACACTTTTACTTGTCTACCAAAAGAATAAAAAAATAGTATTTACTTACCTATTTATATTCAGGACATCCAGAACCTATTTCTATTTTGGAATAGAATAAATATTACGCAGCCATACACGTGCTCTTCATGAACCCGCCTTTTACTAAGCGCCATACTAATCTATGCTAAGCGCCATCTATGAAGTAATTTACGAACCAATTTCTTTTTTTTTTTTGATCTCGGAAAATCGCCCATTCAGATTCTGAATTATTTCAGTGTTGCCATTTTTAGTAGGATCCTGCTTTTTTAGCATTTTTAAAAGGGAATTTTAGGTATTTAGTTTGTATGTTATCTTATTGATACCAAGGACGATATTTGATACCTTGCTCTAATAGTGTTTAATTTTTGATGTACTTCAATTCTTAAAAATTATAAAGGTAAATATAGCAGTTTTGGTGCATTTTTATAAAAAACGCTTAGCAGTTTTAGCAGGATTTACCTTAAATTATTTTTATAAAATTTTATAGCAATATAAGCTTTTATTGAAACTCGTTAATATGGTCAAACTAGATAATAGATAAATATAAATAAACATAGAAAAACACCCAGACCCGAAATCAATTAAGAAAAACAGTTTTCTCTAAATTGACTCGACGACCGGGAATTGAACCCGGGACCTCAGAGATGGCGCGACGCCAGACCCGGCGCGCTAACCACTTGACCATGGAGGACGGCAATTGGTAGGAACAGCGAAAAAAAAATGGCAACCCTGGTTGAAACAGCAAGCGGCTAGAGACGTTTGCATATGCCGGGAGTCACAAGACTACTGATCAATCTGAATTTTTAAGAATGTGTGAGTCAAGGTGCCGGAATTCAGAATCTTAAATTCAGATTCTTAATTCAGCAAGCCATTCCGGCTGTGTGAGGCCAGCCCGGCTTGCTCCGTGCTGTCATTGTCAGAGAGAGAGGCTTCTCCCGTTAATCTGGCGGTTCCTAACAACAGGAGCCTGCTGACGGCAGAACATGTCAAAAATATAATTAATTACTTTCGCTGTGTAGCCGTTCGATAATCCACCAAGTCCACTATCGATTGACTATCGGTTGATGAGTAAAATCAATAGTAATGAAAAGCCTATATATAGCTCAGTTTGGTCAGGGACGTATTATGTTGTATACTTTTTAATTTTTTAATCTGTTATTCATTATTGAACTCATTGAGTTTTTATATTTAACTCGCAATCAGTGTTGCCAGACCGTCCTAAAAGGGACGGTTTTCTGTCCTATTTAATGCTTGGCCGTCCTTTAACCGTCCCCTTATCGTCGCCGTCCCTTTTTGCGATTACTTTAAATTATATCGGTTTTAAAAATAGTTATTTAATTAATCTATGAACGCTGTGTATAAATTATACGTATTTGGACGCATCCCAACGTAACTACAACTCTATCCATTGGGACTTTTTAAACTAATCGGTCGAACTAACATGACACCTGCTGCAGGTTATACCAGCCGTCCCTCTCACTCTCCGGGCATGACAGAATCGAGTGAAATAATTAGAGTAGGGCTTCAGGTGTCATGTTAAGTTGACCGATTTATACTCTATCGGTTGTGGTGGTGGTGGTGGTGTGAAGAAATTTGAGCCCAGTAAAAATAAGCTCAATGGCAAGATTCGTTAATAAAAAAATCACATTATATTTTTAATATTCCAAATGCTTAAACTAACTTAAAGATAACTGGATTGCTGAGGAGCTTAATAACATTGGTATCTCATTTTGACGTAGAAAATACTGCACTTTATATTGCAAAGTCATGTTTATGTTGAAAACTGAATCTACACTAATTCAAGTGAGGTAGATAATTTGGTTTTGCATGCACTTTTTCGGTTTTAAATTGTTTTACAAAACTACACTAATGCAAGTAAATAAGGTTGATGTTTTTTATGCATGCAATTTTTTGGTTTTAAGTTATTTATGAAATAAAAAAATATATATAATTTACGAAATCGTCTCTTTGCCTTAAAAACCGTCCTTTTTCAGGTTAACCTCCGTCCGAAATTAACGAAGAGAACTGGCAACACTGCTCGCAATATCTGTCAACAAAGGGGCCGTCCATTAATCACGTGAGGCTCGAAAGGGTGGCAGGGGTTCGGCAAAAATCACGAAATATCAAAAGGGGGGAGAGGAGGTGTAGAAGATTTCACGTGTATTTATTTTTTAGTCAAACGCGCGATTTCTAAACTGACAGCGGCGTGTAGTGTGATCTTGACTCGCTGTTAAAAAAAACAACCTGCAACCTTTCCTGTTTAGATATTTTTATCTTGGTCCTTAATTTTCTAGAATAAAATTAGATTAAACTTTATACCTGTATTTAAAGATAATATTCTAAAAATTAAAAGTAAGTATAACCAAGTTTTTATTTAAAAGCGCTAAAACGAAACGATTTAAGTAGGTAGGAACTCGTATTTTCTCAGATTGAAAATTATTTTAATAATTAAAATCAATAACATCAAGGTATTTAATTTACTTGTTTCTTTATACATAGGTATAGGTATAGTAATTAATTTTATAGTAAATCTCGCGACAACCTTTTATATCATATAAATTGTGTAATGACGATAAAAGTAGTTAGTAAAAGTTTTTTTATTCTTTTTAGCGCATTTATTTTTATTTAAATAAAAGCTTGTTTTATAAAAAGTTTAAAGGTTTTTTTAACTTTATAGTCATACCCGGACACGTTTTTTATCTGTTCTTCTCATTGAACGTGTAGGTATACAGCATTTATTCACGTCCACCAAACCACCACCACTCACCTCCCACCCATCGAAAACGGTCTACCCATTAAGACGAATTAAACTCGTCGCGGTTGTGTCGCTTAATTACTGAGTTCCTATGGCCACCTTCCAGCTCCATCAACATACCCTGGTTACCATCTAGCACTAAAGTACCTACTCGTCAAGATGAATCAAACGATCCCATACTGGATGGGGTTATGCCGTTTAATTACTGAGTTCGTATGGCCACCTTCCAGCTCCATCATCAGACCCTGGTTACTATCTAGCACCAAAGTACTCGTCAAGACGAATCAAACAAGCCCATACTCGATAGGTTTATGTCGTTTAATTACTGAGTTCCTACGGCCATCTTCCAGCTCCATCCTCAGACCCTGGTTACCATCTAGCACCGAAGTACTCGTCAAGACAAATCAAACGAGCTGTAACCTAATGGGGTTGCGTCGTTTTTTTACTGAGTTCCTATGACCACTTTCCAGTTCCATCATCAGATCAGACCCTAGTAACCATTTAAAAACAAAGTACTCGTCAAGACGAATGAAAGAGGTGAAACTCGATAGGGTTGCGTCGTTTCATTACGGAGTTCCTATGACCACCTTCCAGTTTCATCATCAGATCAGACCCGAGTAACCATTTAAAAACAAAGTACTCGTCAAGGCGAATGAAACGAGGCGAAACTCGATGGGGTGGCGTCGTTTCATTACAGAATTCCTATGACCACCTTCCAGCTCCATTATCAGACCCTGGTAACCATTGAAAGACAAACTACTGGTCAAGACGATTCAAACGAGCCCAAAGGTTAAAAAATGCAAAAAAAAAACATCACGTGATTAATGGACGGTCTCAATCTTACGCTCGTATTCTAAAACCAAACTCAAAATCAAATCCATGCTTGAATACAATTAGAAAGGGATGGCGATATATGCGATAAATAGCCCCATCCCCTTCTCGTCTTCAAGCAGAGGTTTGAGTGTGAGTTTGGTTTTAGAATACGAGCCTTCTACGATACGATACGATCTCAATGGACGGCCCCAAATGACAGTTGTTGACAGATATTGCCAGTGACGGCATTGTTATATTTCTCTTTTTTAAAAGCAAAAGAGTTATGGTTTATGCAGCCACGTTAGACATTTTTAAAGTAACATGTTTGTTTTTGAAGACTAGTGTTTCCATATTAAAAAATATTATTAATTAAATAACTAGTCAAAACTTGGTATACGTAGCAAATAATATCAGCTTTACTTTATGACCAAAATCAAAAATATTCGAATTAAGCATTTTTTCTATGGAAAGTGCTTTTCTTTGAATTTTTGGAAATTTGTCACGGGATAGAGGGTGTTCACTCGGAAAAAGTTGAGAGCCGGCCGCTGCGCTAGTATACAATAAAATATTACATTATTTATACTTACTCAAATAATGGTGCGTGGTTCGATTCCCGCCTGAGGTTGTCGTCTTGTTTCAGTGTTTAAAATTTTACTTTTTATGTATACTCAAATATTTTACTAATTTTTATTTTAGGGAAACCAGATCAGAGTATTCGGCTTCGTCCACCAGGATACCTTAGCCTGATTCCCTAGGAGATTCTTATAAACAGGATAGGAGGACGACAGGTAGTTGATCAGGATCCCCTTTTATAAAAATAAGCACAAAAAGAGTCCAATTTATACTTAATAAAAAACCCAAATATTACTTTGATTTATAAAAGAAACTTAGCAACTAGTTAAATGCAAACTTCTTGTTTATGTCAAATGTTTTATTAAATAAAAATGCCTTTATTAATATTGTACTATTTTACGTTATAACGTTCAGGGGGGCTATCACGCTAAATAATCTCAACCAAACCACTGAAACGCAGTCGTTAGACGTAGGTACTTGCTATCGCGTTTGACACACGCGATAGCGCTATACGAAGTCAGCAGAGGGCCTAGTCAACTGGCAAACGCTCGACCAGTGACAGCGTCAAAATCGCTCATCAAATTCGCTAGGGTAAATAGATATCGATAAGCTAAGGGATATAGAACATACAGGCTTGTCTTAGTATTTTTTTGTTTGATGATAATCTAACGCTTATGTAAGATTAATAAATAGGTAGTAACCACACCGATCCTTTTGAGTTTTAGTGAATTTAATGTCACTTTACTAAGAAATTCGGGTAGACTCCTTGAGACAATTTAAAAAATGAATCAATCGCTTTTTTCGCCGGAAGTTCGCCAGGCAACACAGACATATAATATGTCTGTGCCAGGCAAGCACGTTTGTAAATAAGTACTTATGATGACGACTGACTTACCTACCATAACATGACATTGATATGAGACCAAAACAATTTTTCTGCATATAATATAAATAAATTAAGACTGAAGACCACAAGCAAACGCTTGCTGCCAAGAATTTCTCAAATATTAACAACTTGACGTCCGTCTGTAATGAAATAAGTGATAACACTAAATGTTACAAACCACGCGAACATTTAAACAGTTTGATCTTAGATGCGAGTACCCACTAGGTAGTGATTAAAACGATTGCATCTTGTATGAGTACATCGCCTAAAGTAACTCCATGGCGTAGCGGCTAAGGCTTTCGGGTTTAATTGTCTAACTAAAACACCTATCACATTACTTTTCTAATTGATTATTGTCCTAAATAAAATAAAATTAAAAACATTCCAAGAACATAGTTTTGCTAGTTAACTTAAAACTAATTTTAAAATATGCAAACTAGCGAAGCAATGTACTTACTGTTACTTGAAAGGTAATGCTAGAGGTTCAACTAATGCAAAAAGTCCCCGCCCGCGCCGGCCCTTTCTTTCACTTTCACATTACCGAGTTAAAGGATGGGTAACCAAATAAAAAGTGTCTCGATCTCCTCCGTGCTTCAGAAGGCACGTAAAGCACACTGCGGTTGTATTGGCTCGGGGCTTACCCTGATAGCCCAGTCTGCCTTAATGCTGTCGTTCATGTGGGAACGTTCTGAAACGTTCATAGGATGACGATGATGACAACATCGCCTTAATATAGGATTGCTTCATTGTTACTTATTTATAGCGGTAGGTACCGCAAATAATTGAAAATAAAAGTCAAATCATTTATTAAATATTCTCCTTCACAGACACAATGACATGATCGTGGTCTCTACGCGACAAGTTAAATATTTATTTATTTTAGATTATTTATTTCACTGCCTTTTTATGAGTTGGTTGATAATGTTTCGAAATAAAACATAGGATTATGTATATATTTACCAAAAATAATTTTAAAACAATTAATTTTATATAATAACCCTAGTATGTTGATAATGAATCAAGTACAACTTTAAGCCATGTTTAATGCAGTTTCATTGTTGGATACGACATGTGGTACACATCCCTTCTTTATTGTGAGCCTGATGCAGCATTAAATATTGGTGTTATTATGATTAACCATGCTTTTTGAAGGTATACAGAATCTCCTAAGAAATAAGAACAATATAGAGATAGATAGATAGACAATACTTTTATTGTAACTTAACACCACAAACATTTACATAACACAACAATGAGCACAAATACAAAGTTACAATTTGACGGTCTTATCGCTTTAAAGCGATCTCTGCCAGACAACCATTCGGATGGAGAGAACTTATAAACTCAAAGATCGGAGGTGCATACCACAGTAAAACATTTAAAAACAAAAGCAAATTAAAAAAACCAAAACATAATACATAACATTATAAAATAAATAAATAATAGGGTGTAGCAATTATATATACATACATATAAATACTTAAATATATAATAGTCTCAGGTAGGATGTAGCGGACAATGACAGCTATGCAGCAGGATAGGGTTAAAGGGAAAGGTAGAAATTCTTCACGTGCACCTTAAATGCGTGAATTGTTTTAGCACGCCTGATCGCAAGTGGAAGCGAGTTCCAGAGACGAACAGCTTCAACGGTGAATGAACAATCGTAAAAGGTAGTGTTGTGAAGAGGGGTTTTAAGGGATAGATTTTCTGATGACCGTAAAGAGCGCGAGGATGAACAATAAAGGAAACTGAAGCGTTCCTTTAGATAGGAAGGATAGGTGGGATTAAACAATATGTTATATAGAAGGGAGAGGATGTGAGTATTCCGGCGAAGACGAATAGGAAGCCACTTGAGTTTAGCGCGGTATTCAGAAACATGATCATACTTGCGTAAGCCAAATAAGAATCGAATACAAAAATTTTGAAGGCGCTCAAGTTTATTTAGCTGGTCCTCCGAGAGATCAAGATAGCAGGCGTCGGCATAGTCTAAAACGGGAAGAAGCAGCGAATGTGCTAGCGCAATTTTAGTGGCAATGGGTAAAAAGTTGCGCAGTCTTCTTAAAGAAGCCGAAGATGCGTAGAGCTTGCGACTGACAGCTTGTAGTTGCGGCCCCCAACTCAAGCAGCTATCAATAATAACGTCCAAGTTAGCAACTGATTTACTGAAAGGGATGTCCACTCCATCAAATGTAACCTTAGGGAGGGTTTCCCAGTTTACCTTGGAAAGCAACCTGGAGCTGCCGACCACAATAGCCTGCGTTTTGCTTGGATTGACTTTAAGTCCATAGGCTCGGCTCCAATCTACAATATGTTTCAAATTTACGTTGGTAGTTAATATAGCCTCGGCGAGATTACCAAGTGGTGCCTGGCAATAAATTTGTACATCGTCTGCATATAGGTGGTAGGAGGAAGAAAGGTTTTCGGAAATAGAAGTGATAAAAATAGCAAAGAGGAGAGGAGATAAAACGCCACCCTGCGGGACACCAGCCGTCGAGTCACACCACGCAGAGAATTTCTCTTCAAGGCGAACCCTTTGCCTGCGTCCGTACAGGCAGCTGTGCAACCACTCAATTACCGTTGGAGATATGTTAAGTGAGCGCATCAAAGATAAAAGGATGTCAAAGTCAACTGTGTTAAAGGCATTGCTGAACTCCAGCAACGTAAGCACAGTTAGGTGATTGTTTTCCATGCCAAGGCGAATGTCGTCGGTGATCTTGACTAAAGTAGTCACAGTGGGACGGAAGCCGGATTGGAGTGGGTTTAGAAGATTATAATGGGAAAGGAATTTACTTATTTGATTGTGGACCAGACGCTCGAGGACTTTGGATAGGAAAGGGAGAATGGAAATAGGTCGGTATTCAGCAAACGATTTAGGATTACATTTTTTAGGCAAAGGAATTATCTGAGCGTCTTTCCATGAGGATGGGAATATAGCATTGGAGATGGAGCTGTTAAAAATAAAAGTGAGGACTGGAAGGACGATATCAAGGATCGGCACTAACATATTGCGACTAATACCGTCACCGCCTACCGTATTGGAAGTAATTGACAGCAAGCTCTTTTTAACATCACAATCCGATAATTGGTCAAATGCAAAGGGAGCAAGATCAGGAACTGGTACAGTAGACAGTTTGTCTAATGTAGTCGCTTTTTCAGCATCATTGATACATGATGAGGAAGAGAAATGGAGATTTAGTGAGTCAATATTAATATTGGGTGAAATAGAATTTTGTTTTATATTTCCAATTCCTAGCGACTTAAGGAACTTCCAAACTTTGGATAAATCTACGTTTTCAACTGAATTGTGAATTTGGCGGCGAAGCGCATTCCTACACGCCCTATTGCAGCGATTACGAACCTTGACATACCTTTCCCTGTTGTGGTCAGTAGGTCGAACTTTAAATCGTCTTTTCGCTGCTGATTTTTTATTCATTAACATTTTTAAGTCGTCAGTTAGCCATGGCGCCGGGTGATGCTTTATCTTAACAGCTCTAAATGATGCATGCTTGTCGTATAATGTGGTTAAAAGGGAGTTAGAAACATTAACTTGTTCATCGACAGACAGAGCTAGAAAAACAGGAGACCAGTCGATCTTACCTGCGTCATCAAGGAACGCGTGTTGATCCATACCACTAAAATTGCGCTGAAGAATGACTTTGGGTTTAGCTTTAGGAGGACGAACTTTTTAGGACAAAAATATGAGATCATGATACGAAAAGCCATCGGCCGAGCATTGACCGTGCTTCGCAACATGCTGGGGAGATGACACTATTAACAAGTCAAGAAGAGATGGAGTAGAATTTGGAAAATGATGGGTGGCAGTAAGTGGGAGAATATATAAGTTACTAGAATTGATGACGGATTGAAGTGAAACGGTGCGAAAATCATTCTTTAAGAGGCAAGTATTAAAGTCACCCATGATAATTGAATGGCTGTAGGAAGGAATTATATCATCTAGAAGTTTCTCAAATGATGCGAAATAATTTACATTTAAAGAAGGGCTGTAATAAACTCCGAGAAGGATTTTGTTATGCGAAAGGAGAACTTCAACCAACAAATGCTCGCCAGTGTTAGCAGGAGGTGGTTGCGCCGAGGTGCTAATTACAGAGAAAGGAATATGAGGACGTAAGTAAAATATACTTACTTATAGAAAATTGTCATAATGAAAAAGTTAGTAGGTAGTATATATATTTATATTTAGTATTTACCAAAAATAATTTAAAAACAATTAATTTTATTTATTTATTTTATATTCACAGGTGAATCGACAATTCTATAAAAAGTATAACACTGAAAATGTTTGTAACGGGCATGAGTGTTGGTAAATTAAACAAAATAGTGCAATGTTGCACTATTTTGTTTATTCATCACTTTTCAAATTCTCTAAAAAAATCCGCATGAGATAAAGTTTACTTTTTTTTCCTCTCAACTCAAGGGGTTTGGGGGAATATCATTTATCATTCATCATCTTAATTACGGAAAATGAAAATAATAAATAAAAAAACTAATGACTTGGCAGTATGGTGTCTGACCTTAGCCTGTTCCTTCACAGAACAAAATAATATATATATTAAAAAAAAAAACAAAATAACCTAAAATATTTTGTTTTCTTTTTCTGTTCTGACTTGGTGGGTTGTTGCCACAGAACACATTTACTAAAGGTTGTTGCGATTTCGAATTCTTTCGATACACCACGGATTTCTTTTGATAAATTTGTAATTTATTATCATGTTAGGTATATCTTCTATGTTAATCAAAGCAAGCAGTGGACTTAGTTTATTTATGCAACAGACAAGGGTAATGTTCGAAACTGTGTAGTGTTTGTTGCAGATTACCAATTGATTTTGTATTCTATTTATATAAACATTTTTGCAGAACACATTTGTTTTGAAAAGACGATGGCCTCCTCCACTCAATAAGAAAGGTAGCAAGGGACCGAAAATGCGAGCAAGACACTTTATTTATGATTTGGTTCAAGACACTAATGTTCAAAAGAAACCAGATGTAAAGGTTATTTTAAAACAATTAGTTGACGGTAATTATTATTTATTTAACATGCTCTTGCTTTCTTCCTTTTTACTCTATGTTCTCACCGTAAAAGGACACTAGGAATACTTTAAAATATGAAATACATTTCAAAATATTAAAATAGGTATGTACGGTCGGGGTCACCGTCGCTTTACCACTTTGCAGGGATTTTCGTATGAAGCGCATCGACCGGCCTGGTACGTGCCCGTACCAAATAGACGACGCGGTGTGCAAGGGATTTTGACCTTTAAAATGGTAAAACGACGGAGTCCACCATTGTACCGAAGTTTAAAGTTTCTTTCTTTACTTTTACTTTTTACAGGTGTTGGGAGATCTGGTGATGTAGTGAGTCTACGTCCAAGTGTAGCATATAAAGAGTACCTTGTACCCGGCCGTGCTGTGTATGCAAGTCCTGAAAACATGACTAAACATAAAACTGAAGAAACCAATGCAAGAGTAGACAATACTTTTAGTTCTCCTTATGTTCACAGAGTAAGTACTATTAATTGTTCTAATTATTTCTTTAACTAGCTACAATCTACAAAATAATAAATGTGCGAAGTTTTAAACAAATCCATTCTTTGTAATATTTGATTATTTGTGTTAAGAAACACTCAAATAAACTCAAAGATAACAAAACATTGAAAAAAATGTCTACCTCAGGCGGGAATCATACCCGCATCCTCCGCAATCCGATCCCATCCAATCAAATTTTTTTTCATTGTTTTCTTACCCCAAGTCATCCTTTTAAAACATTTTATTATAACAAAACAGTCGACTAATAGCATAAGGGATGTGCCGTGTGCGTGGCCCAGACGGGGCACTTAATTATATTAAACCGGGCCATGGGCCCGGACGGGACATGGATCATGCACTGTGTAATATGGACTGCTTCATGCAAAATGTATGCAACGTCTCAAATCAGTGCTCGGTCCGGGCCACATACACGGACCACATATCCCTAACAGGAATAATATGGTATTAGTAAAGTACAGCCAGTATACTGTCCCGCTGCAGGGCAAAGGCCTCTATCATTGAAATCAAGTCCTTGCTACAATTGGTGGGTATTGGCTTATCACCACACATTACTTATGTGGGTTTGTGTTTACAACCCCAGGCTATGCATAAAAAAATCTGACCACACACTTTACCTGACCTACCGGCCTAGCATGCGCAACAAGAGTTTTCTCGTGTTTTATTAATTTATCTCTAATGTCTATCGACACTAAAGACACATGTATGTGCTTAGAACTCTACATAATATGTCAAAGATAGACTTAATAGTAGTTTTTGCATAAATTGTGGTATTTTTGTCTACAAACCTTAACATGACAACTTAAATTGATTTATTGTCTCTATTCCGCAACATATCTCATGTTGCGCATGCTAGGCCTACTGGGAATTGAACCTTCCCATGTTGTCTCTCGATACCTACCCAGAGGTCCCTCTCTGGATATCGATCCGAGCACTTGATCACTCAGCCACTAAATACGGTATTAAGTTGTGATAATTTTTGGTGGTTGATTATTCTTTATTTTTATTATAAACTAGCGGCCCGCCCGCGACTACGTTCGCGTGGATTACGTACCCCATGACGAGTATTCAAAAATTAAAAGTATTTCTTTAGTCTATTTGTATTTCATCACACAATGCGCGCTTCATGTTTACTAGCAATTGGCACATTATATAGCATTTACATTGAATTACGAATAGCCAGGGGGTGAGCGTTTGCCACTTGTCTCGGGTTGTATTAGTTAGGTTTAGGATTCATTTATTAGCAAACTCTGTATAATTTTGCCGATTCCTTTTATACATTTTCTAATTTCAAATTATTAAAAATAATAGAAAATGATTAACTACACTCATTTAACAAAAATGATAGGTATGTTTTCTTTTTTACAGACTATGGGATGTCTCTCACGGCTGGTGTTACAAGTTACCATGAGTAAATTAGTACCCTGGACGTTAGAACCTTGGCACATTAAGACATCATTTAGGAAGGCAGGCTTTGTTGTACCAGAGCATACCATTGAAATGCCGCCTGTTACTATAACAGGTCCAGATCTTTCATTGCAAGAGAAGGAGTTTTATGTTACTGTTACGGTGAGCAGGGTTCGAAATTATCAAGATAATTACGTTTCTTGATAATTATCTGATAATTATCAGATAATTATCACCTTAACAAAACAATGACACTCGAGTTTTCTTAACTTTGCAAAATCCGAAATATTTTTTTTTGTTAGGGTAATTCCTACCGCGCGGCACGTCGACATTGATACTTCGTACGTTAAGAAACACGCAAGTGCGGAATCACACGTTTAAATACTTCGAAAACCTTTCATTTTCACGAGCAAAATTTATTGTTATTATCCATTGATGTCGAAATTTTTATGAGAAACCGAAATGCGTAAACCCTCTAAAGTCATTTTAAAAAATATATATCCACTAATTATAAACAAAAACCATCCTCAGTTATTGCTCTTTATTTTAGTGAAAATTGCATAAAATCCATTGGGTGGTTTAGAAGAATAGAGCGGAGCCACAGACAGGAAAGGGCGACATTACTTTATAATAATTATATTAATAATTCACCAGCAACTTGCTCTTCAATATGGCCTTGTTGAATCAGAGGTGCCGTACTATAAGTACGCACCTGCGCCAGTTCTCGAAAATGGTCATGCAACGCTCTACTGGGATCGCTTTATCATCACGGATAGGACTATTGTCGCCAATAAGCCTGATATCGTGGTGATCGACCGATCTCAGCGCCAAGCAATATTAGTTGATATCACCATACCTCATGACGAGAACCTCGTGAAAGCCGAGAAGGACAAGCTCAGTAAGTACTGTAGAACTCGTAAAGGTTGGGGGGCGTTTGTTACAATATAACAACAACCTTTATTTAGTATGCGACTTCTTTTATTGTATACGTCTTTATCTTTATATAAGGTAAAATTTTATCAACTGCAAATGTTTTGACAAAACTTCTAATTATACCAGAGAAATAAGGCCCCAACATTTAAAAAAAAAATTCAGGCTAGTTTTTATTTTTACTTTTCCTAACACAATATTTGTAATATTTTTTAGAGCACCCTGAAATTAATTTTCATTCATAAATAGTTTTAAAACATGGCTTCTTCTTACCGCCCGTCTCTCTCATTTCACTCTTTCTGCACTCTTTCCTCATTTCATTCATATCATAAGTTTAACTGTGGCGGCCGCGGCGCGGCAGTGCAGTAGTAATGCACCGCTAAGCGCTGTAGGTACCTACATTATTCTGTGACATCGGGATAGACTCCACCACAAGCAACGTTACCCAAAACTATCACACGTAACACATGTTAATACTCCGCTGCGAAAAACAAAATCCACCTATGCGCTAATTTGGCGTATTTGAAATTATTAAAAAAAAAAATTACAACTTTCACACCATTCATTCGGCCCTAAACTGAGCGTAGGCTGTACTATGGCGACTGATAACAGGTAAACATACATAAATACTAATAAACATCCATAACTTGGTCACAAATTGCTCGTGCTCATCACACATGTGTTGCTAGCTGGATTATCGTGGGTTTCGCAGTCAGGGTCGCTGACCCACACGACCACCCGGCCGTCATTTTTAGTTATAGTTACACAATTACAAATTACCTAACTAGCACGATTAGTTTAATAGCGAGCGGAGGACATTTCCAAAAAATCGGAGCGAATCCGTGTAGAACTTAAAATTAATTTACAATCTACGGTTCCGGACTGCCTATGTAAAGTAATGCGCGAAATAAAAATAACCGTAAACAGGGAAGGTAAGTACCTACTGCTTGGCTTCGCTTCAGTAGAAATGCACATAGTAAGTATAAGATGTGAGTACCTAGGTATTGTAAATAAATGAAACTCAAGATAATTGGTCTGTTTTTATTTAAATGCTTTAACTATTCACAACGAATTGACATCCCATCACATTTTTCAGGCTTTGGACTGACAAGTTAATACAATTCGTTAGTTTTTACCAAGATTTAAATAAGTAATGTAGCTATGTAAAGTTTACATTAACTTGGCGTGTTTAAGTCTAAATTCATTGATATTTACAGATTTACATATTTACAAGTTGTTGATTACAGGTTCCAATTACACATTTACAAGTTTAGTCCTACCTAACTAAACCTAATCACATTAAATGTTGGACATATCGCCCTTGTTCACGCATAAACACTGTCTTGCACACATTTACACTAAAACTGTGTTGGAAGTGGTCCGGCCGAAACACTCGCGGATTGTACTCGCACCAGTAATGCACATTAATGAGTCCCTTGCGCTTAAACGTGCACTCATCCGTCCACAGCACGTTGTAGGTAGGGTTCCGCAGCAACCAACGGCAGAACTCGACCCTGGGCGCGTAGTCCTCTGGCAGCAACTCCTGGACTCGAGTGAAGTGGAAGGGATGGTAACCTTCGCTGCGCAGAAGCCGCCACACGTAGTACTGGCTTACGCCAAACACACGGGCAGCGTCTTCGGTGCTCGCCACTGGGTGCCGGTGGAAGAAATCCAGCACGTGCTCCTCAAGACGCACTGGGTATCGTGGCCTCCCAGAGTCGAGGTGTGGCTGGAAACTGCCGCTCTCTCGGAAGCGCTGCACGGCTCCAAGTATGGTGCGAATGTTAATTATTCGTCCGTATCTCTCGCCGTACAGTACTTGTGCCCGCAACATAATTTCACCTGCATCATGGTAGCTATTCATGTACTCCTCTGATGAATATCGGTACGGCATTTTAAAAACTTTCGCGAATACACCTGCGACTGCAATTAGCTTAGTGCGATAGGTATGTTTTTGGCGAACTGACGATCCACCCGCCACGCGCACGCGCCGGCGGGCGGGCGGCACGGCCGGGGCGCGTAGCGGGCGGGGGCAAGGGAGGATGGCTTTCGCTCTCGCTCGCTCCGCACGTAGTAAGCGGTGCGGTGGTGGTGTAGCATTGCGGTCGGCTTCTGTCGGCTCCTTTGAATGAAACTACGGCACGTGTAAGCGGTGTAGGCATTGCGGCCGGTGTCTGTCGGCTCCTTTGAATGAAACTACGGCACGTGTAAGGTGTAAGCGGTGTAGGCATCTTCTGTTTCGGCTCGTGCCGTGCGTAAGGGCACGTTAGGGGTGTTTTATTTTACTTTTTAATCGAAATGTCTTTTGGCGTTTTCCTTGAAAACTAACGTATAAAAATTTAAGGTTTTTTCATAAAAATAGTTTATTTATGCTGTTTAATTTATCCTTAAAAGATTTGCAATTGATAAAATTTAACCTTATATACAAGTTACATTATTACAAATTAAATATAAAAACAACATGGTCAAGTCTACCCATGTTGGCACTTCAGATCGTTCCCCCTAATCCCCGGTTTGACATCTTGTCAATTCAAATTACGTTTAATTTATAAATTATTAAAAAGTAAAACCAGCCAGCGCCCTAACATGGTATAAACTCTACAGTACCTTGACTTGGCTCACGAGGTTGCCGCCATGTGGGATGTGGATTCAACTATTATTGTACCGATAGTCGTTTCGGCACACGGTCTTATAGCTAAGAGCCTCGATCAACATCTAGAGAGGCTCTCGCTAAAAGGTTGGGTCAAGGGTCAGATACAGAAGGCAGTACTCCTTGACACGGCACGTATTGTGAGGAGGTTCCTAACTCTGCAGCCCTAACCACCGATAGCTTGGGTCTATCCCCGCTGCCGGTGGCAACCTAGGTTAAGTTTTTTATAATATTTTATATTGTCAATATGTTTTTATATAAAATATTGTAAAAAAAATTCTTAAGATGGATATTAATAAAGAGAATAATAATAAAATAATAAAATGTAATGATGTATTTTCAGATCAACAAAACAGAAAAGGTTAATGTCAGATGTCGAATTCATCATTGGGCGACTGGTTTGGACAGATTGCCATGGGAAGAATTCCACTGGAAAAAGCCACTGGAAGCTTTGATACCTGAGCAAGCTACTGTCTTAGAAAATATGCCTTTGCCTGAGTAGAAGATTAAACAACAAAACCATATTACGCTAGCTGTGCTTAGAATTACAGCATTATAATATTTTGTAAGTAGAATAATATAAAAAAATAAATAAATATCTGGTAACAACATTTTAATGGAATTATTTATTAATATAATTTAAAAACGAGAACAAATTATATAGAAAATTCCACAATGCTAAACAAATAACGCGTTACACTTGCACCAATAAATTAGAAAGTTGAATAAAGTACACAGTGTGAAGTTCAGCGTATCTCGGGTCACATCTGTCGCATTTCGGGTTGCCAGGCCTTAAAATAGAAAAGCCGGACATTTTGCCTTGAAACTTTGAAAGCCTGACTTGTTGGAATTCAAAAGAAAAGAATCGTAGTTTTACTTGTTGACCTCGCGTCTGCGAGATCGTGAATTACGTGATAGGTATGTGTAGCCGCGTTACTCGCACGCTCGCAAGCTTTCGTTCTGAATCTTTTGGCGAGCGCGACGACGAAGGGTTGAACAAAGCGGCAGGCAGGTTGAACAAAAAGGCAGGTCGGACACGACTGTCAAAAGCTGAACACCTGGCAAGCCTAGTCGCATAATGACTTTTCGGCGCAGTTACACGTCTTGGGCTTATTATTGCTACGCTATATGATCCGCGCGTCCATTTCAACACCAACAAAGTACAAGGCTGCTACTAATGTTTAGTGCGGTCGTAGTTAGTCTTGTACTTTTTTTACACAAAACAAACTTGAAAATGAGCTTATATTATACAAAGAGCTTATACATGCAGAAAATACGCCTGGTCTATAACTGCACCAAATCACCTAAGTAGACCATAAAAAGCTCTATAAATGTAGCGAGATGCAGGATCAACACTAAATTTTATTATGCACCTAGATGTTTGGAGTATGATAAATATAGTTGTTATATTTAGTTGAGATTATATGTGCTCTGCCTCGGTCTGCGGAATAGGAAGCTTATTGTCCATTGTTTTCTCTTGATTGCTTATTTCAACTGTTTCATTGTGTTTTTCCACAATATAACCTTCTTCATTGTCCAACTGTTGTTCAACATATTGTGGTGTGATATTTTGATTCTCATATTGAATGTCTTCTTGTGGCGTCTGATCGGGTGTCTCTTGTTGCCCAGTATATGCATTTTGCTCATTGTTCTGTTCTGAATATTGCTCAACATATTCTTGCTGCTGATAAGCTTGCTGATCATATTCTCCACCGTATTGTTGATCATAGTTTTGGTCGTAGCGTTGCAATGGTTCACCGTTGGTTTCAGCCGCGTAAGGTTGTTCAGCTTGGGCGCCTTCGTAATAAGCTGCATATTCTTCTTGACTATAGTTTTCAGTTGGTGCTGAATACTCGGCATTGAAATTTTCGACAACACCTTCCTGATTATAAGCGTAATTGTCGGCTGTCTCATTATAATATCCTTCATTATTTTCAGTATCATATGTTTCAATACCAGCCGTTTCATCCACATTAGTGTCGTCTGTTACAATGATGGGATCGAAAAGATTACCAGAAGTTTCATTGCCGCCACTTAGAACTGCGACAGGATCAATATTGTAATTAGGATTGTCCTCACTATTGAGCACGTTATGCACTGGATTAATATTTATTTCATCTGGTACATTTACGTCATCGCGGGGTGTAAACTCCTGAGCATTGATAATATCAATTGGATATTCTAAATGTTCTACTTTTTCATTATCATTTTCAATAGTCGAATCATTATTTATTTGTTTGATAAATTCATTTGAGGTAATTACTGGTACCGGATTTTCGTCTTTCGGGTTTAAATTATTACCTAATTCGTTATTAAGAGGCAAATCATTTACATGTTCATTAGCGTATTGATCAAAAGTGTTATCCACTGCCTCTGATTCGTTTTGAGTTTTAATAATGTCATCATTTGCCACAGGGTAAAATTCAGTAACATTTTGTTCAACTATGTTCGCATCAATATCTGGTTGGTTATAATCTAAGTTATCTTGTGAAACAGGATAGCGTTCAAAATTTTCTAAGTCCTTTTTTTGAGATTTCGTATTTTCATCAAATTCGTTAGGAGTGTATTTATATATAGCAGAATCTACCCGACCGTCCGGTTTCTTAATATCTGCTTTTTCATTAAATGTTTCAATTGTACTTTGTGGCAATTCTTCTTGATATAAATAGGTATCCTCACTGTAATTATTAGTATGTGGTTCTATAGATGATATTATATTTTGCTTTGCTTGCTTGCTTTGTTGGGGAGAATAACTTTGTTTATAATCAAGTTGTGTTTCATGATTTGGATTTAGTTCTTTTTCTGCTATATTAGAGTTAATTATGTTTTTGCCAGTTAATTGTGGTGTGAACAAATGACTTGTTTGAGGTGGTGAACATTCAGTGTCTTCTTTCTCTTGTCTCTTTAGTTGTTTCAAAATATCATATTTGCTTTTCCAATCAGTATTTTCATCGGTTTCTGACTTAACAATGTCTTGAATAAAATCATTACCGTACTTCGGTCTTAATTTGGGAATAAGTATATACTTTTTGCTAATTTCTTGAAGTAATGTTGATTCGTCTAAAATCTTTTCTGGTAACTCCACGGGAAAACATCTTGGGCTGACAGTTGGTAGACCCGAAGGACTTTCTAATGTTTGCTTGGAAACGTAAAGCGCTGGCTGGCGATCTTCGATGACATCGGGCTGTAAAGGTTATAAAGAGTTTAAATTAGGTATTACTATTATATGAAAACATATTTATTTATAGGTACGTTGTTACACTGCTGGGCAAGAGTCAATAACATGTTACATAGTATATGTGGAACCGCGATAGCCAAATTAACCTTCGTCGGCACGATTACGCAACATTCAAGTGACAAAGGACATTGCTATATTTGTAGTTCTTTCAATATACAAATACAAAAGATAAGTTACATGAACAATTGAAAGCGCATTCATAGGCTGGGTATATACCTCCTTTAATATGTGCCAGTGCCTTTTGTTTTTAGATCTTCGCTCCATTTTACTTATTTAAAAAAAATGTATTAAGCAGTCGCATGTACACAGGAGCCAAAGAGTCTTCGGGCAATGTTAGACCCTCCTTTTCCTCAGTCTAAAGCCCAATAGAAGAAGGGAAGGCACACCCATTAGAAAGTAGCACCATCCCTTCTCGCTTCCGGTCCGTTAGGAATGATTCCTATATTGTACTGATCTCATAATAAACAAACTTCAAAATCACCTTTTCCCAAAATGACTGATTTTCTAAATGTCTTAGTTTAAGAACACCGGAAACTTTTATTGTCTGACAGGAAAGGTACATTCGTGATATTAAATCAAAAACAATGTTTAAGCATAAAAACAAACCTGTTTTCCCTAACGGTGCTATTAGGCACAGGCGTGACATTTTATTTGACAAAGCTACAAAAAACTATTTCTATGAGTTACAATGCGGAGATATAACAGAAAATGTTTCTACAAAATAAAATAAAAACTATAAAAAGAAGATGCACTAATTTACTATTGACATTTTTTAACAATAATATTGTTTTGTTTCCTAATGAGAATATTATTATTAAAATAATTATAAGATTTTAAAATAAAGTGTTAATAACTGTACATGAATTTGCCAGTTTTATTTCCGACATTCTAAAACAAAGACATTTAGAAAATCAGTCATTTTGGGAAAAGGTGATTTTGATGTTTGTTCATTATGAGATCAGTACAATATAGGAATCATTCCTAACGGACCGGAAGCCCCTTCTCGACTACGAGGATGGTCCGGCACTACAAATGACAAGCACAGAGTTAAAAAAAGTGATCTTACCTTGTGACGAACTGGTACCATAGCCGTACAGTAGCGTAGTTTGTCCAATCTCTCCAAGATATATACATTTCGCTCTTTCCTTTTCTTGTCCTCCTCCAAATAGGCATCATATTTTTTCTTCAACGAGTTAATGCGTTCTGGTTTTATTCTGTAATCAGGAAATTTACTTTTACTATACTTAAAAAATACTATTATCACTTACATAAGTGTATGTAAGTACTGTGCGTACTTTTTCAAGATAATGAAACGTCGATAAAACGTCTACTTCAGGTTCTCCGCATCGAGACAACTAACGCCTCGCGTGGGGGACGGGGATTCGATTCCCACCTTAGGTGTTCGTTATTTCAACATTTTACTCTCTTTGAGTGTATGTATTTGAGCACATTTTTAACGCAAAAGTAAATAAAAAATTACGAACGCACTTTCTATCTGATCTCCCCATGTGGTCCTTATTTAGGGACGCGTCTCATCTCATGTAACATCAGAAGCAGACTCGCGTGGCATCGTCGCTCGACCCACGCGACGTAAACAAATGCCGCTGCGACCTTCACGAAGGTTTTGCGGGTTGGCACAGGTATACACGAACGGATAACGATTTACATACGACCGGGACTTGTACATAGTTGATACACTTTGATATGAAAATGTTTGGTAACAACATTTTTGTTATTATCACTTATACGAGTAAGTTTCACGTCACAAGACCTATAATTTGGTCTTAGGGTTTGTGCATGGGTAAGTGAATAATAGCAAAGTTTGCCGGTACAAAAATTATCCCTTACCAATCTTACTATTTATGATTGTTTTGAGTAATAATTAATTTAGCTTATAATAATAATATTTTTTATTAACTAAGATAACACAGATCCATGGGTTAGTATAAGGTGTTACTTATGACTATGTTAGTAAGTACAACTTTATTATAATATTTTAGCTGCAGTCTCATCCGCCAATTAAACAGATCTTAAACTTATGCCTGATTATCCTTTCTTTGATATTTTAGAGGTGTATCAGGTTTAATTAGGATCATAGTCATAGCCAATGAATAAAGCTGCATGTGGTCTCTGCCTCTGCCTACTCGTCCAGGAAACGGGTGTGATATACTTAGGTACTTATGTATTATTAACTTTTTGTAATCTATCCATCACAACCTATCTTATGTGCAGATGCGCCAACTTCTTAATTAAAACATTTTGGGTATTTTACCTTCTCTAAGTCACATAAAACAAATCACGATCTTTTTACAAGATTTTTTTTGAGAGATTACTTACTGATCGATCATGCATTTTGTACGAGGCCTTTGCTCAGCAGTGGGGCAAAAGGTGGCAAATAGACTTTAAAATATTGACAATATTTTCCAATGAAATAAAGGGATCAAGGGTAATCTTTTACGCCATGCTAAGCCAAGTGTGTAAGCCGCCTGGCAGTACCAGGCACCGCGAGTGGCGTAACGTCAGCGAACGTCGTCAAATAAACAGCGCTACTAGAAATAACCTTCGACCTTGTTACTGCCCCGAGTCACGGAAGGTTAGTCTCCTCCAATATCGGGGAACGCAAACCCCAAAACTATTTGTTATGATAATGCAATGGCCTAATAGGATCACTGCTTTGTGTGCATTCTGCAGTCGTTGTTATAGCGTTCATTGGCATCAGTTCAAACTGAATGCAATCACTTGAATATTTTACTTTATGAAGCATAATTCTGGATAATGGTTTGAAATTATAGAATAACCACTAATATAAGGTGACTGCTAGAAACTGCAAGAAACTTCCAAGGGCTGGTCAGGTCAAGTTCTAGATATGACAAAAATGACAAAAAAGAAATTCGTTCTTTTTTTATTTTACATTAATTAATTCATTTTGTGAAATTTAATTTGATTGTCTTTGAGTATCTAATTTATTTTAAAGCAATTACATAAGAAAAATAAAATGAAAGAATTAACTTTCGTCGTCCCCCACTGTAGCTGAATCTGTTTTGAAGGAGAATGTTAAAGAATGTGAAAGTAATTTCAGTTTTCAAAAAATTTGTGTTATAGATAAGTATATTAAAAACATTTAACACTCTCAATAAAAAGAAAACTGCTGATCTGTAGGGTAATTCCGTGGATGTCGCTAAATCAGTAATTATGACAATAGCTCCAGTTTTAGCTTGCATATTTAACGAATGCATTGACTGTGGTGTTTTTCCTGACCTAATGAAACATAGTAAATTAATTCCATTGTTTAAATCAGGTAGCACTTCTGACCCCTCTAATTTTAGACCTATTTCTGTGCTACCCACATTTAGTAAAATTTTTGAAAAGTTGATGCTAGACCAAATTCTAATTCATTTTCATAGAAATAAACTTTTACATTGTAAACAGTATGGTTTTACTAGGGGTCGCTCAACAACTGACGCCGGTGTTGAGCTTTTAATCCAAATATTTGATACCTGGGAGAAATCACAGGATGCCCTAGGGGTATTTTGTGATTTATCCAAGGCTTTCGATTGTGTTTTAAATGAAACTTTGGTCAGGAAGCTTAACCACTATGGAATTAGGGATGCTTCTTTGAGCCTTCTAATCTCATACTTGAGTAACAGGATTCAGAAGGTCGACATTAACGGTAAAAGATCTCCGGGATCAGTGGTTACAATGGGAGTTCCGCAGGGTTCAATACTAGGTCCATTCTTGTTTTTGGTTTATATTAATGACTTACCTTATTTTGTAAAAGACAGTCATGAGATAGTATTGTTTGCTGGTGATACTTCACTTTTATTCAAAGTGAAACGACGACACCCAAATTATGACGATGTGAATAATGCGATTTCAAAGATTGTTCACTGGTTTAGTGTAAATAACTTGCTATTAAACGAGGGAAAAACCAAATGTGTAAGATTTGTATTGCCTAATGTTAAGCAAGTAACAACTAGTGTACAAATTAAAGATAAGAATGTGAATCCTGTGGACACCACTGTGTTTCTAGGCATCACGTTAATGCCAAGCTTCAGTGGGGCCCACATATAGCTAAATTGTCGAATAGACTTAGCTCTGCGGCTTATGCAGTAATGAAGATCCGTCAGTTAACTGACGTTGATACATCCAGATTAGTTTATTTCAGTTACTTTCATAGTGTAATGTCGTACGGCATTTTACTGTGGGGAAATGCTGCCGACATTCAAACTATCTTTGTGCTTCAGAAGAGGGCTATTCGAGCAATCTATAACCTAAAGGCTGGCGACTCTCAGAGAGAGATTTAAGAATATAAATATAATGACAGTTGCATCACAATACATTTATGAAAATTTGATTTATGTTCATAAAAATACTGGAATGTTTTCAAAAAACAGTGATATTCACAATGTAAACACTAGAAGTAAGAACAAATTAGCAGTACCTTATACTAGGCTCCATAAAATAAATAATTCTTTTAGGGGTCTGTGTGTAAGATTTTACAACGAAGTACCAAATGATATTCAGAAATTAGATCTTAATAAATTTAAAATCAAAATCAAAGAAAAGCTTTATAAAAAAGCTTATTATAAATTGTCAGATTACACAGAAGACAAAACAGCTTGGATCTGAAATGCCCCAAGCACTCCAACAGCTATTTCTAATTGTCTTTATTTAATTGATACTACATTGTATTGTAATTTTGTATTGCATAATTTTTTATTATTTTTAAATTCATATTTTGTATTGACATACACTTTTTTTTGTTTGTAAATGTCGTTGCTTTTATGCGCTATGGTTTCTTGCGCCCATTCTTTGCCACAGTTAAAAAATTATGTCCTGAATGGGTGGTAGGTTAAAAAAGATTTGGACGATTCAAAGTACTTATTAATTGATTTTATTGAATAAATATATTTTGACTTTGACTTTGAACTATGAAATAACGATTATTTACAACGCGCGGGCAGCGGCAGCGTCAGCTGGGCGATAAGTACCTACGTTAGTCTGCAATCTTTTTTGTCATGTTAAAACACTTGACCTGACCAGCCCTTGAAGTTTCTTGCAGTTTCTAGCAGTCACCTTATATATCATAAGTATAGTATACATACAGTACCTGTAAGTACTACTATCTACAGATTAAACATAACCTATTTGTGCAAAAAAATTCAATGTTTAGGTATATTTATTCTTATGGCGCTAGTATAGGTACCTTTGCTCCGTGGGTACCTATTCAGAAATCCGTCTTTAGGCTGCGGTCTGTTTCGAGAAAAGACTTGGGTGTCGTAAGATATACCATCATCATCTTATGTCATCTTAGGCCGACCAACCATTGTATATTGACCACTGTGCATTTAAAACTTTAAGTAAGTAAGTATATGGATGATTCCATTTTAAAACCTCTTTAGATAAGGTGAAGTCGTGTTTTGGAATCCAGATACGCCGATCACGTAGTGGGCCTCGTTATGTAAAACTCTTCCCCCTTTCCAGGGCGAAAGACGGGGAGGGGGATACTAGCCACCAAAACCACATACACTCAGTCACGTCATTTTAGAGGGAGGCTTGGGATCGTGTGCGAGCGAACACTCTAGAGGTTCTAAATAGAAATAACATAACGAAGTGTAGGTAATAAACAATACATACTGATGATACTTACCTACCTACTATGTCTCACGTATAGCGCAATTCAACATACCTAATTATATATAAATTAACTTACAAATTCAAGCAATACGAGTGACTTAGTAAACATGCTGGGGCTCTCCACGCTGCAAGCATTTTGCAATAAACTTATTTTAGATGTAAAAATACAAGTACAATACTGTTTTTGAGTTTTAAAAATTCTAGAAAAGTTTCTTGCTCTAAACATAGAAGAACACAGATAATGTCTTGTTGTCATCAGGCATTTTTAATTCAATAAACCTCCTTCCAGATATTTTGATAATTCGCTCAGGCTTTACAAAAAATTAAATGGTAATATATTTTCAGTAGGTACTTACCTAGTTTTAAATGTAATAATCATAGAATATGTGATAAAAACCGTGTAGCGTAGCGGTGAAAGAATCTACCACCCCCTCTCTTCCCTTGGGTGTCGTAAAAGGCGACTAACGGACTAAAGACTGCACATACATCCAAATACGTCTGTGCATCCAACAGCATGGAGCGGCGATGGGCTTACCACCTGTCACGCTTAGCACATGTGCAGTCGCTATTTGGTGAAAAGTGGACTATGGCAGAGGACTGCTTTTGCGATCCTCATTGCCTAGTCTCTGACTAACTCTTCGAGGATAATAGTCGTGATTATTATGTATGTAGGTACCTATTTTGTCGTAAAAAGCGACTTTGGTCCGTGCATACTAAAAAGCGCGCTCTGGGTCGCATATTACCATTGAGATATTAATAATTACAGAGGACTCCGCGAAGCAATTTTTTGCGCATTGTGTTGCGGCCCATCGGTTGCAAAACGCTAATCTACCTGGGGCCCAAGTCTGCTAATTTACGAATAGCATAATTGAATCGCAATTGTATCGCATTGTAATTGTTTGACACATTTGGTATTCTTAAATGAGTAAGAGAATACCAAATGTGTCAAACAATTACAATACGATCCAATTGCGATTCAATTATGCCATTCGTAAATTAGCAGACTTGGGCCCCTGTTCTGTGGTCTAGTGGCTAAGCCACCGGTCCTCAGAATAATAACTAAAGCATTCTGAGCACCGGTCTCAAATCCAGAGGTCCTAGGTTCGATTCCCAGCGGGGGTATATCTTTGTACCCCCGCTGGGAATCGAACCTTTGTAGATTCGTCAGTCATAGTTATGTTAAAATAATATTATAACTTAATTAATGGCTTCGCGTTTAGCATTAAGCCAATTTCAAGTGGTATATTTTTTTAAAGTACATTTAGTATTGTACGGTAGATTGAAATAAAATGGAGTCTCACAATCCAACACATGTTATATGCTAAAAGAACACGGGAGCAGGGATGCTAAGAGGCAACTCAAAAATTATGACACAGACACCGGCCTGTCAAAATTATGGTACTTTACAAAAAATCATGGTACGCTTTGTTTTACACTAAATTTTACACGGATATTAATTCGTCTGAGATAAATACCTACTAATACATTTTTGTAGTACGTAACTCGGCTTCGGCTAAGACATGGATTTTTTTTTTGAGATCGATTAATCAAATATTGATTACACGCGACCAAAAAAATCAATTTTTTGAATCAATAAGTAGTACCTAGATAATGAATCGATCCAGCAAATCAATATTTAAAAAAAATCGAAATTCGATTTGTTCTGGTTTGATAAGGACCTTAAAAGATTTAGGCTGGCCTCACACAGCCGGAATCGCTTTCTGAATTAAGAATCTGAATTCAGATTCTGAATTCAGAAAGGCCGGAATACCATACTATATCAGTATGCTCCACACACATGCTGATTTTTTCAGAATCTGAATTTCTCAGATCGATCTGGAAAAATGAGCTGACGAGCGTCCGGAATTCCGTGTCTGAATATTTAAGATTCTGAATTCAGAACGCGCGTATTCCCATACATTCTAAATGGAGCGGCACACACATGCTGGAATTCAGATTCTGAATTATTTCAGTGTTGCCATTTTTAGTAGGATCCTGCTTTTTTAGCAGTTTTTAAAGTAAATTTTAGATATTTAGTTTGTATGTTATCTTATTGACACCTTGCTTTAATAGTGTTTAATTTTCGATGTAGTACTTCAATTCTTAAAAATTATTAAGTTGAATATAGCAGTTTTGGTGCATTTTTATAAACAACGCTTAGCAGTTTTAGCAGGATTTACCATAAATTTTTATTTTAATATTTTATTTTTATAAAATTTGATAGCAATATAAGCTTCTATTGAAACTCGTTAATATGGTTAAACTAGATAATGGATAAATATACATAAACATAGAAAAACACCCAGACCCGAAATCAATTAAGAAAAACAGTTTTCTCTAAATTGACTCGCCGACCGGGAATTTAACCCGGGACCTCAGAGATGGCGCGACGCCAGACCCGGCGCGCTAACCACTTGACCACGGAGGACGTCAATTGGTAGGAACAGCGAAAAAAAATGGCAACCCTGGTTAAAACAGCAAGCGGTTAACGTCTCGGAGACGTTTGAGTTAGTTGAATGTACTCAAACACATTTTTTTTAATAATAGAAGGAGGCACCGAGCAGGCGGGTCACCTGATGGAAAGTAATCTCCGCCGCAACACCAAAGGAATCGCAGATGCGTTGCTGGCCTTTAATGAAAGAATAGGTTTTAGGAAGTTTTAGGAAGGAATAGGAATTGTGAGGGGGGGGGGGGGATGGGTCTCCGGAACCCTCACTGGCCGGACGAAACACAACAGCACCAAGTGCTATTATTTCACGCCGGATATTAGTGAGAGCGAGTATTACGCCGGGCGAGCCGGCCCAATGCGTGCTGCATCGCAGCGTGGTTCTACCACTCAGTCAGTGTCATTTGGCACCACCCAGGGGTCACGTTCTCAAGGGTAAATCTACGGACGCGAGTAACTTTAACCCCCAAACATGTACAGCAATAATGTGAAAACACATGAAGAGAAAAAATAGTTTTTCACTAAATTACTCAAAAACTCACGAAATAGCTGTGTGCTTTATTTTCTTCACCTTTTCCTAATTAATACTTAAATAAAAGCAATTAAAAAAAAGTTACGTTTGTAATCTTGGATGTGTATTTTAAATACAAACTGTAAAATAAATAGATTTTTGAGAAATCGTTCTTTTTGAACTCCATTTTTACTGAATCAATTCATTAGATTGCGATTCGCATCGATTTAAAAATTGATATTTTTTTTAAAGAATCGTCGTCCTTGTTGTAGTAAAAAAAAATCGTCCTTTTGTGGGACAGGCGAAGACATTAAGCCATACTGCCAATTCTTAAATTTTATTAAAGTTTCTTAGGTTTTCATATGAATGTAGGTGTGTGTGTGTGTTACATCAATAACGGGGAATTTTATGTTTTAATCGGAGGTTTTAAAGGTACATGTCAAAATTATGGTACTTTTGCGTACCATAATGGAAGTACCATGGTACATGGTACGAAGGCCTGAATTAAGGTACGTGTACCATAATTATGGTACGTATAACATCCCTGCACGGGAGAAACTCCGAACTAGAGATGGGTAGGTACGGTTGGATACGAATCCGCGGACCTGCATCACACGCGTGACTGATTGATGTACATTACATCCAACGGCCAGGCGGATACCGATCACTGGAGCGGAACTGAATCACGGACGGATAGCGGATCGGAGGGAATGGCGCGGTGTGGTGGGCGGCGGGCGGACCGGGGTCACGCGGTGATATTGGGTATATATATGAGACCTAATAACTGTCGTCTCGGTGTATTGGGTGACGGGTCCAGAGCAGTGCCATACAGTAATTACTTGGTTACTGTTTGGCACTGCTGCTGTCTATAGGCGGACATGGCGCTTGACATCAGATGCGCGATCTGCTCGTCCCATTCCCATCACATAATTACATTTAAAAAAAATTAAGCGATCAAAGACTCAAAAGAAAACTCTTTATAAAAATTGCATGGTTGCTATTAAGTTTTGTCAATTTGATTGAATTCCACTTAAAAGAGGGTTTACGTATTACGGTTTCCCATACAAACTTTCAAGAAGAAATTATTAAAAACTGATAAGCCAGTTTTAATGAAAGTTTGAATGCAAAAGTAAAAACAGGGATCTAAATAGTTTTTTGAACACATTTTTAAAAACTTTTATTTAGCTGAGTTATTGCAATTTAAAGTCTACTATAGAAAGTTTAAAATCGCAATAACTCAGTTAAATAAACATTTTTTTAAATGTCTTCAACAAACTATTTAGATCTCTGTATTTTACTTTAGCATGCCAAGTTTAATTAAAATGTACTTATTGGTTTTTAAAAATTTCAACTTGTAAGTTTGTATGGAAAACAGAAATGCGTAAACCCTCATAAGAAAGGAGTTGTTGTACGTCCGACGGACACGGAACCTGGATGCATGTCACCAGAGCTGGATGGTACGTCCGGATACAACTTCTAAAACAGCGGACCTACCCATCTCTACTCCGAACGTTTTGTTCGTTCTCGCTATTCTGATTTTCCGAATGTCACTGCCTTTGAGCTTTATAACTATAGAGAGAGCATAAGTTTGCTATCTCTTTCTGCCTTTAACCATTAATATTTTGGTTCCGTTTCGGCACTGATTTACCCTTCTAGAGCATTCAGTGTTTACCCTAAGTAAAACAAAGACAAAACATAGGATGAAAGGGCTTTGTTGGTGAAACTGTGCAACTTTTTACATGGAGCCAGCCGCACTTGGACCCAAACAAATCGCTGTCATTATCTATTTTTTAGTGAAATAAGTTAATTTTTTGGTGAACTTAGTATTTAGGTGGGTTTAATTTAATAATGAGTTGTTCAGTTAAACAATTTGTAGTAATAGAGAGTGGAAAGTGCCTCGAATATCGTTTTCAAGGTAATTTTTTTTGTGCATGTGTGTTTGCAAATTGAAGTTACCTCTATAGTTTATATATCTCAATGGTCACTGCTGTCATCATGTCATGTCAAGAGTAGTGTCAAGTCAATCAATCAAAGTCACTCACTCACAGACTCTCTGTGTCTGTCTAGCATCTCTACTAAGTCTGTGGCATAGAGTATAGAGTTGTTCAAAACGGCTATAAAACAATAGCACGCGAAAGACTATAAACTATAAATTTCTAGCACGCTAAAAAATACGCTATATTTTTAGCGCGCTATAAATTAGGAAGCGTGTGGGCGCTTGACTGGCGCGATTAATCATGGAGCACGCTAGATCTCGCAGCACGTTACCTTACATATCGTTCGTTGGACAGACTGCGTGCTATACAATAATTTAAAAATTATTTTTGAATCCTTCGCATTTAGTCTTATATAAAGCAAAGATATTTTTCTAGCTTTCGGCAGTTCTTCTTACCTAATATTTACATAAACTATACTACCTCACACATATTCACATAACGAGGTCTGTATCCCATACTTTTACTTTATTAAATCTAAAATATTAACTAATCTTACATTACAACGATCGCGCGCGAAACGTACCTAACGTGCTGCGCGAAAAGATTGCGAAACGTATAACGTGCTGCGAGAGAGAATAAATAGATCGCGCGCGAAACGTACCTAACGTGATGCTAAAACAGATCGCGCGCGAAATGTACCTAAAGTGCTGCGAGAACAAACATAACATGCGTCCGATAGCATTAGCGCGCACGCAACGACTGCCATCGCCGCTGCAGGTTGCCGCGCGCGATCGCGCGATATTCATAGCGCATAGCGCCAACGCGCCTACATAAATAGCACGCGATACGCGCGAGATACAGGCAGCGCGCTAGAATATGGCGCTATGCGCTATATTAACCACCTTTAATAGAGTACTATTTAATAAATAATTATGTGTCTGTGGTACTACATATATTATATAAATAGTACTCTATGCTGTATTGCTGTCTTGTCCAGCGTTGCCAGACCGTCCTAAAAGGGACGGTTTTCCGTCCTATTTAATGCTAGGCCGTCCTTTAACCGTCCCCTTATCGTCGCCGTCCCTTTTTGCGATTACTTTAAATTATAGGTAGGTATCGGTTTTAAAAATAATTATTATATAAATCGATGAACGCTGTCTATAAATTATACGTATTTGAACGCATCCCAACATACCTACAACTCTATCCATTGAGTCTACTACTCGGTCGAACTAGCATGGGTTATACCATCCGTCCCTCTCACTCTCCGGGCATGACAAAATCGAGTGAAAGAATTAGAGTAGGTATATAGGTGTCATGTTAACTGGACCGAGTTATGCTCTATCGGTTGTGGTGGTGGTGTGAAGGAATTCGAGCCCAGTAAAAAATGCTCAATGCCAAAATTCGTTATTTATAAATCACATTATATTTTTAATATTCCAAAAGTTTATACTAACATAAAGTTAACTGGATTGCTGATAGGAAGCTAACATTGGTATCTCATTTTGACTTGAAAATGCTGCACTCATAGAATAATAATTATTATTCTGTGACTGCACTTTATATTGTCAAGTCAAGTCATGTTTATGTTAAAAACTAAAACTAAACTAATTCAAGTGAATATGGTAGATAATTTTGTTTTGCATGCACTTTTTTGGTTTTAAATTGTTTTTCAAAACTACACTAATGCAAGTAAATAAGGTAAATGTTTTTTTTTTATGCATGATTATTTTTGGTTTTAAGTTATTTTAAGAAATAATATATAAAAAAATTTAATTAACGAAATCGTCCCTTTGCCATAAAAACCGTCCTTTTTCAGGTTAACCTCCGTCCGAAATTGACGAAGAGAACTGGCAACACTGGTCTTGTCTGTCTCATGCTCGGACCAAATATCACGTCTGATGTCTGTCTATTTTAGTGTTTTTAACGAGATTTTGTGAATTAAAGAAATTCCATTAAATCCACTCAAACGTCTTGGACGGCTAAGTGGATAATTAATTCCACAATTATATTATCAAATGAAAGAAATACACGAAATGACAAACAACTAACCAGTAATGTAGGTATTCATTCATATAACAAATAATAGATATTTATGTTTTATAACCTCACAAAATAAAAAGAAGCAAAGTTTATAATGATTTATAAATGGTGGCATAGATTTGTACGCCGTAGAACCAAGCCTATCCCAGAGGACGTCGCTATAACATGGAAACGCCGACTAAGCATTGCTTATGGCTTATTGGCATGGAATGCATTTGGGCTAGTTCTTTATAGTTTCTACCAAGGCAAAGCAGACTGGGCCCATTACTATGGCCTTAAAACTGATGAAGAACATAAGGTTGCTCCAGGTAAACAATCAGACCAGTTAATATCTACTTCTTTAAATTAATTTGATAACACAACTGTAGGTAGTTATGTAAAGGCTGTTTGGTAATAATAATCTCTCAACTGGGAGCAACTCTAAAATTATGAAATAAAAACAGGTGTTTCGGCTAAACTGTACAATCGCGTAACCAAATTGGGGGGTATGGGATGGGGGATTATTATTATTCTGCAACTGAACCTCCCATCCCCCTTCAAATTCTCCCCTTATAAGTATAAATAAGTAACTTATAGGTTCATAACCTCAAAATTTCTATAATGCATATCTCCGAAACTATGGGTCACCTAGGGGGGGGGGGAGTAGTTAGGGGCGGTCCCCCTCCACCCCCCCAAGTTTGGTTACACGATTGTACAGTTTTCCCGGTGTTTCACACACAAGCTTTAATATTTGCAGTTTTGTATCGCTATCATCAAACATATATACATAATAGTATAGTATCTACCTAACTAAAATTATGCTAGTATTAAAATATGTCAATTTTTATTTGTTTCTCAGGACAAGCATGGGCAAATACTCTCGGAATAAAAAATGCTAAAGTATATAGGATATCTGGCTTTACCAAAGTTGGAGAATATGATATCGTTGATGGTAAAAGTGTAACACCTGAAAAGGAAATGCAAAGAAAGAAGGAAGAGGAGGAGATGCAAACATAGATTAAACCTTGAAATGAAACACTTTTTACGGATTAACTCGCGTTTAATTTACTATTTACATAGTTTTTATATTATCCTGACGTTTCGAACCCTTTACAGGGTCCGTGGTCACAGGGAGACTGAGGTGTTGGTCGTCTCATTGTCAGAAGTTATTGAGAGTTAATGAGACGACCAACACCTCAGTCTCCCTGTGACCACGGACCCTGTAAAGGGTTCGAAACGTCAGGATAATATAAAAACTATGTAAATAGTAAATTAAACGCGAGTTAATCCGTAAAAAGTGTTTCATTTCAATGTGTAGTGCTCGCTTAAACCTCAGAAAACAATATAGATTAAACCTGTTAGGCTATGTATCCACATGATGAGAATTACATGCAGATATTGAGCTATAATAATCAGGACAGTGGGTTGTACGTAGAACAGGCTGGCACTGGGCCCCTACAGTCACCTCTTAGTAAGATTTAAGTAATACTGCATTACTTAAATCTTACTATGCTAAATTCATATGGGTATCTGTGTAGTAAGATCCTACGGGACTGAAGCGAATAGCATAAACAGAGAGAGGCATATGCGCAGCAGAGTTGAGAAATCAAACATGATGATGATGGTGCTTAACCATTTATTTAACTATTTTATTATATAGATGATATCAAGGACGATTTTGTCTATGATGATATACATAACCATAGACAAATAAGATAATAAAGACTGACAATCTCCATACAAAAGAGCGTAGCGCGAAAATAAGTCAAAAATTTACGAGATACGTACACTTCCGCTTGACGGCGCCACCACCACTACATAAAGGTACTAAAAAAGTCCGCTAGAGACAGAGCGCTTGCTTTGGTTGCTTTCAGTTTTTTTTATTCACGTCTAGATGGCGTTAATGTAAGTAAGTATTTTAGGCATCTTTGTGAGTCCACACGAGTTTAAATGTGAGTACTTTACTTTAATATAATACTTAAACTAGGTACGAATTAAAAAAAAACAGTTATAGTTGTTTGTAAAATATAGTTCGTGAGGAAACGAAAACATTTTTGATTTACAGAGCGCCATCTAACATAAATTTGTAGTATTACTAAGTTCGTTTGACAAAGTGACAAATAGCTGCTGCAAGAGGATTACTTAATTTTGCACAATATTTCAATTTGAAACTACCGGAGACATCTATCGAAACATTTTATAACTATATTAAAAGTTACGCTCGCTTGTATGGAGAATGGCAGTCCTTATTATATATCGTCCTTGACATAACTTAAAATTGTTGTGGGAATGTATGTAATTCTCATGATGTAACAGAAAGCTAAACTTGAAATTGTATAATAAATGTAGATAAATTAAGTAGGTAGTTCAAAGAAAAATACATGTTTAGTAAAATATATTTCGTTTTATTTTTGTATATCTAAGGCACTTTCCATTTTTTATGATGATTGTTTACACTTTTGATTATCTATGGGTACATAGGTACATTAAGAAGATAGAAAAAGATTAGTAATTGCATTGAGAAATAATTTAAATCTGATACTTATTTAGCCATGCCAATAGTAAAAGGAACAAATCACAGTTATTATAAAGCTTACAAATAATTATAAATTTTCTTACATTAGCAAAATATTTTCAATTTATTATTTTATACCTAAAATAAGTTGGCCATAATTCTTATCACTCTATACTTATCATTAGGATCACAGCTTTATAAGGCAAATGATTAATGACGATTTCAAAGTAGTTGGTGAGCATGGTATGATGCTTGTCGTCTTCTTTCTATTTCAATCAGCAAAGCAGATCTATAACAAATGAAAATAATAAGAATGTACCAGTATCATGTTGTTTATGAGCTGCAATAAATTAGACCTGCAAAAAGTCAAAAACTATATGCTGGCTTTGTACGTGACAGCTCCATGGTCTGCGGGCGACAGGGAAGGGGTGACATCTACACACAACTGACGTTCCTACTACCCGTCCCCGCCGCCAGCGCTTTTTTTTCCCGCCCGCACAACCTAACGTCCCCCGTCCCGCAAACCATGGGATTGTCATGTTCATTTATGAATTTGCCAACCTATAAAATCACTTTGCACCATCTCTTATTAAGTGTTTAACCCTTAGAGTGCGTAAGGTCGGATACGGCCATGTAGGCCAACTGCGTAAGGTCGGATACGGCCATGTAGGCCAACTGCTTAGTTCCGGATCCGTCCAAAGGCACCTTCTGATGAATTTTAAGCAAATATTAATCGTATTGCCAAGAAATAAGGTGTTTTATTGTTTGAAGCATATTCTGAATGAATGAACTTATCCTAGACAACTGTCAGTCATTTATTTTATCCGGTCATTCGGCTAACAGACTCATTTCAAACTATGGTATTGTGCGACTCGTGTGAGAAAAAAAGTTAAAAATTCGATTTTAGATAAATTTTACTCGGAAGTACTAACTTTTTCGCTTCAATTGGATTGTTCAAGTATTCAGAAAAGTGGAAAGTGAACACAACTGAATGAACTGTAGGACCTTTGTCAATAATATGTGAAATATCCATAGGGGTAAGTTTTGGAATCAAGGACCTGCAGAATACAAACAAACTAATATTTCTCAACAAAATGTAGTTTACATATTACATTCGTTATTTATCTGGGATTCAAACAATATATAATATTGGATAAGTCCCGTACAAAAAAGCCAGATATTACACGATTTCCAAAACCCTGCGCGCGCGTTCTAACCGCCGCAAATTCGCCGCAGTGGAAGGGTGCAAAATTTTGTGGCGTCCCGCAGTTCAAGGTTGCAAATTAACGCGGCGTCCCGCAGCCTAAGGGTTTATATTGATATGTGGAATATTATTTTTAAGACTACATACATACATTATAATGAGAGACTAGGCAAGGAGGACCGCAGAAGCAGTACTCTGCCATAGTCTACTTTTCACTAAACAGCGACTGCACATGTGCTGAGTGTGGTAGGTGATGAGTCCATCGCCGCTCTAAGCTGTTGGATGTATGTGCAGTCTTTAGTCCGTTAGTCGCCTTTTGCGATACCCAAGGGAAGAGCCCGGGTGGTAGTATTCTTTCACCGCTACGCGACACTGATAACACCCAAGGGAGGAGAGGGGGAGGGGGAATTTTAGACTACAAACCTCAAATGTATTAAAATAGAATATTGTGACGGAGCTCATACCTGTACTGTTCATACTTCATGACAATCAGCTGCAGTTCTTGTTTATAAAGACGGGTCAGCATGTCGGAGTAACAGTCCAATTCGCTTAGGCGGAACATGTTCCAGCGTAGCTTGTGATCAAGCTCCTCATCCGCTAAAATAAAATAATTTATCTACATTATGTTATGGCCTGCACAACACTACAGCAGACAAGAAGCTAGCAAGGCAAATTTAGAACGTTTTTCCTAACAAACAAACTAGTGAGAACAACTTGCTGGCAATTGAACCTGGGACCTTCGATTCTTAAGGACTGTGACCTAACCATTACGACTAACTAGACCACAGAGGTGGTTAAAGTGCGATATGAGACCTAAAACTTACAACACCTTTTTTGTAAAAGTACTTACCTTTAGAATACACTATAAGCCAATGTGGAATTTCTTCAAGAAGGTATGGAGGCACGAGAGTTGGCACGTAGGGGCTGACCAAATAGCAACCTCCTACTAAGCATGGATGGGCGTAGGTAGTTTGTTGAGTTATCTCACTGTAACAAAAAGGAATATGTTAAGTAATCACATTCAACCGTTTTAAATCTAAATAGGCCACGCAATCAGACAAACTCCACATTACTGTACATCCTATAACGGTAATGAATGCGGAGATTAGTCCTTACAGAGGGTCATGAAGCATAAGAACTAAAGCTTCAAGGTTGGCAACACTCTCGTGATTTTGCAAGCGTCCAAGACCTGCAGTAGGCGCATTCTATTATGCCCCCTCTTCACATCGGCAGACGCATCCGCATCCGCAGATGTCATCTGCGGATGACATGCGTCGGCGGACGTGTAGATGGGTGATTTGCGCGTCTGTGGTAGGTATTTAACGTCTGCAGACGCCAGCAGAAGTGGAAGTGAAGTACAGGCGCGAGGACAACTGGTGCAGCGTAAGAGACGTAGCATCAGTCACCCTTACTTTGCCGGCCCACAAAGTGCCTCTTCACGCCTCGTTTGAAGGATCCTATATCATAGGTAGGAGGGAATACGCGTGCTGGTAGACTATTCCATCTTTTGGAGGTGCGACAAAGAAACGAGTTACCAAATTTCTTTGTGACTGATCGAATATTAGAGATTGAAAATTGGTGACTCCGGATATTGAGACATTGGGCCAGCGTGGTGGACTATGATCCAATCTCACCATGTGGGAAAAATGTGCCTTGCAGTAGAACGTTTATAGTTTGATGATGATGATGAAGGTGCCCTATCTGCACACTGATTCATTATATTTGGTATAAATTGTAGCAGAGTGGTCAAACGCTTGGCCCGATATCCGGATCAAATCCCAGCTAGGGTAAAGTGTGTTACAATGCATGTTATACGCCCGCCTAGGGTAACCATTTAAGAATTTGAAAAGTCCTGACGAAAAGCCTGACATTTCGATAAAAGTCAGGACTTTTTAGTCACAAAATGGAAACATTACTCACTTTTTATGTTTTGTTTTTAGATAAATGAGAAGTTAATAAAGATTCAGACTTATTTGATATTACTTAAAATGTAGTTTTTTTACTCATATTCCAAAACCCGGACAAAGTCCAGACTAGAGTCTAAAGTCCGGACTGATCCGGACGGATGGTAGCCCTACACCCGCCCGAATACCGCCCGTCCCTCCACTACTAGATTCTCAGATGGGTTAGAGTATGAATCGTGGGGAATGTTGAAAAAATGATGGATAGCAAGCAAAAAAATTTTTTTGGGCGATTCAAAAATGCTCTTTTTATTATTAACTAAGTCTAACTACACATAAATTTTTAAGTCCTATTATCGGAAGTCCGAAAATATTTGTCATACCATTTTACATCATAATGATCACTCTTCATAAAAATATTTAATACTAACGATCGAAACCCTTATTCATCAGAAATCATAATATCTCTAATCATACACCTCGCTTTTACTAATGTTTTTTTTTTTCATATATTTTCTAATAATAACGATCCAAACTTCTAATCATTCTTATACATAACGGCAATTTTCATAAATTGGTTTCATACCTTAATATTTGTTTTCATATATTTCTTGATCATAAATGTTTTTATCAGCCACCCGCTATAAAGAAAAAGTTAAGTATGCAAAACTATAGTTTCGTTGGTTAGGTTAGACTTGTGTGTGACAAATAACTTTGTAATTTTAATAAATGCTGTGTGCTTGCATGCATATTGAATGCATACTTCATGTTTTTTTTAATACTGCATGCCTGCATGCATGCTGCATGCTTGTTTGCATGCTGCATGCTTGCTTGCATGCTGCATTCCTGCAAGCTTTCTGCATGCCTGCATGCATGCTACATGTTTGTTTGCATGCTGTATGCCTGCATGCATGGTGCAAGCTCCATGCTTGCTTGCATACCGGGGGGTAAAGGGGGGCAGGCCCCCTTGCTCGGGGGGGTCGGGGGCAACCCGCTATAAAGAAAAAGTTAAATATGCAAAACTATAGTTCTGTCGGTTAGGTTAGGTTAGACTTTTGACAAATAACGGAGGGGGGCCGCAGGCCCCCCGACCCCCTTTATTTCTTAATCATAAGTGCATGTATTAAAAACAATTTTCTTAATCCATTGTCTTTATAACTGATTGTAAAATTTGGTAACGACATGTTGTTTTGTAAATGTCGTTACATCTATATTATTTTAAAGCTGTGGAGTTTCTTGTGGCCGTTCTTCTCCACAGCTAAAAGACTTCCTGAATGGGTGGGGTGGGTGGGTGGGTGGGTTCCTATGCCTATCCATCCATCCATAAAAAAATAAATTTAGACGAGTCAAAATGCTTAATTTAAGCTTACTGAATAAAGATATATTGATTTTTTTTTTGATTTCGAACAATATTATGTGTTCAAATATTTTTTTAGTAATGACATTATTAAAAAGAAAATTATGATAATTGTCTGTTATGAAGGAAACAATTATAAAAAAAAGATCATGAGTTTAAACTTGTTCTTACTAATTACAGTATTAATAAAAAAAATATAATAACTGTCTGTTATGAGTTACGATAACAGTAATAAAAATTTATGAACAAAGAAATTATGCGGATAAAAATTAGGAAGAGTGATTATTATGAACACAAATCGGTAGTAAAACCAAAAATAGGAATAACAGTTTTATGTGAGCCAATGTAGACCCCTAACTAGCATACGGGCCCGCCTAATGCCCCCTCTTCACATCGGCAGACGCATCCGCAGACGTCATCTGCGAATGCGTCGGCCGACGTGTAGGGGGGTGATAAAAGTGAGTAATGTTTCCATTTTGTGACTAAAAAGTCCGGACTTTTATCGAAATGTCAGGCTTTACGTCAGGACTTTTCAAATTCTTAAATGGTAACAATAGGCGGGCGTATAACATGCATTGTAACACACTTTACCCTAGCTGGGATTTAAACCGGATATCGGGCCAAGCGTTTGACCACTCTGCTACAATTTATAACAAATATAATGAATCAGTGTGCAGATCATAAAGTTACTATACCTAGCGGAATAGAGAAACAAAGGGCTGAGCGAGCAGGATGTCACTAGCAACAACACTGTGGGATAAAAAGAGATGCGTGATGCGACGTTACAGAACTGTTTTTGGCTACTGTTTGTCAGCACTTATCAGCACGCTGAGAATTTGGGTTTTGCGAATTTTTCGGATTTTACGTAAAATCGTGGATATTTTCCCATCCCATCCTATTTTAGTTCTATTAATACTATTACTGTTAGTAATTAATATAATCGATATTGATGTTAATGTGAAAAGCGACATGACGTAAAATCACTGAACGCATTCTTTACACACACAAATGCCATCATATTTTGGTTTCGTTTGACAGCTCATGTTTGTTGCTCTATTCCGCTAGGTATAGTAACTTTATGGTGCAGATAGGGCACAATTATCATCATCAAACTATGAACGTTCTACTGCAAGGCACAGGCTTTCCCACATGGTGAGATTGGATCATAGTCCACCACGCTGGCCCAATGCCCCAATTTCCGGAGTCACCAATATTCAGTCTCTAATATTCCATCACGCACAAAGAAATTTGGTGACTCGTTTCTTTGTCGCACCTCTAAGAGATGGAATAGTCTACCAGCACACGTATTCCCTCCTACCTATGATATAGGGTCCTTCAAACGAGGCGTGAAGAGGCACTTTGTGGGCCGGCAGAGTGAGGGTGACTGATGCTACGTCTTTTACGTTACGCTGCACCAGTTGTCCTCGCGCCTGGACTTCACTTCCACTTAACATCAGGTGGAGTGGGGGTCATTGGCCGGGCTTAGTAGTGTGGTGGGTTAGACGGGCCACTGACTTGTAGTAATAGACGCCGTGGTGCGGCGTGGACGTGGTTATTCCCAGTTGCCCCCACCGACAACGCCCCCACATGGGACAACTGGGAATATGTAAAAAATAATGACCCAGTTGCCACCCGGTGTATCCCAGTAGTCCCCTCTGGCGTTTGTCCCCTTGGGGGACAAATGGGACTCCGGTGCCTCTCTTCGAGGGGGCAACGGGAATTTCATTTTTAAACGTCCTAGTCCCCCCCACTTGAGACGCCGTAAAGTATAATTAGATATTTTTTCCAGCTTTCGTTTAAATATTAAATAAAGTGGTTCTGAATACCTAATGGAATATAAATATTTGTCGTCATATCCGATACGGCTACGTCTTAAGGGAAGACTGGGATATTTAAAAATTTAATTCGCAGTTGCCATCTCAAAAGGAGACACGGTGGCAACTGGGACATATGTTTTTAAAAATTCCTGGTTGACCCAGTTCCCAGTGGGGGCGATGCCGGTAGGGGCAACTGGGAATAACCGCTCGAGCGGGTGCGTGTTGAGGTCCATGTAGTAGCGAGTTGGGGGGTTAGACGGGCCACTGACTTGTAGTAATAGACGCCGTGGTGCGGCGTGGAGACGCGCTGCCAGGGGCGCGGCACGCTCTCGAGCGGGTGCGTCCAGTGCGTGGTCTGCGTGTTGTGGTCCATGTAGTAGCGGCGGCCGCGCAGCGTGCGATCCGCCGACCAGCCCGGCGGCAGCGGCAGCTCGCACTCCTCGGTGCCGGCTGGAACGCACGCTGTGGTTAGGGTTGCCACCCGTACTCAGGTCATTCTCATAAGGACAGATTCTCAAAAGGGCAGATTCTCAAAAGGACAGATTGTCAAAAACCGAAAATGGTGTGCACACACAAATTAATAACGGGTCTGGGTGTTTTCTATGTATAAGTATACTTACATAGAAAACACCCAGATATCTACGACACCAATAAAGTACGCAAAAAAACTCTATTTACGTAAAAGACAAATATTTGTTAAATGTCGCAAAGAGCAACAAAAAATACGTTTTTAAAGACAAATAAATAAATACTCTTTTTGCATGCTATGTACTTTATTTTTGTTCTAACAAAATGAAAAAAAAACTTTATTCGTCCTAAAAAAAGATGGCAACCCTAGCTGTGGTGTACTTTTGAGGTATAATAAGTAGAGCGGCTTTTAACCAGCAGTGTGAGGTGACGCAGCCAATGGGTTGCATGCAAAAACTTGCTTCGCGATGTCGTCTTCACTTCACTCTCTAAAATACAGTTATCAGTATGTCAGAGGGCGCACTATTCAATGATAAATAACATTTATTTATATTTCCATAAACAAATTCCCATATTTCTAAATTTTTGTTCTCTGTAAAAAAAGATTACTTACTTTAATTGCTTGCTCTTATATTTATGTCTGTGACAAGCTATAGCAGTTACTATTTGTTACCTTGGCTAGTAGATATTATGTTGCTTCCATGACCTTTGCTGGAGTAAGGAATGACAGATGTGCTGACATAGTTAGAGTAAATTGGTGATGACTGGCTAGCAGGTGTGTAAGCTGAAACAAATATCAATTAACTTTATCAGTATACAAGCAAGACATTATAAATAGCCTATTAACCTTACAACTACGGCCGCGCACTGATCAGTGTTCAATGAATAAAATTTCTATTGTCTAATGAGTAATGATCTATCGTTCGATCTATGTGTTAAGACACTCTTCGCACCACGTTACATAATATGCGATTGTGTTGCGTTGTCGCAGGCATCTTCGTTGCGCATACGTTTTTCAAATGCCTACACTGTAAAACCTGTGTAAAACAACTCTAAAATTAAATATCATAGCTACAAACTAAAAAGCTTTAGAAAGAAAGGTATACTTGATCGGAGTCAAGAGATCAACATAGTAATAGCAATGAAAAGAGCAATTCTTTAAGATCTGCAGCAACTACTTCATAAACGAGCGCAACTACAGCCCTGATGCTATGAAAACTATATTTTATATTTTACACTAGCGTCACGCCCGCGTGGAGTCCGCACCCCGTGACGAATTTCCAAAAATTTTCTTGCTCTGACAATTAAACACAACAAAAAAATAATCAGCCAAATTGGTGCAGCCGTTCTGAAGTGATGCGCGTACAAATCAATTGCCAATTCGTGGCAATGGTAAATGATAGATTCATACTAAGTATTTCATACACAGGGTGGCCAGAACATTGACGTCTAAATGAAAAAATTAGGTCCCTCGTGTCGTGGGGTATCCGAATCACCCCCATGTATGTTCCGCGATTTTTCATAGTTTTTGAGTAATGATTTTTTTTCTGAACTTTTGAGATTTTTCGACATGACTATATTTAAAAAAAAAATTTAAAAAGTAGAAGACTGTCGAGACTTTTTTATTGCAACTAAATATCTTCATGAGTAGTACTTTTATGGGGTTACACGAATAATGACAACTGTACACAATTTTACCTATACGCATAATGACACACACGCAATATGACACACACGCATAATGACACACACGCAATATGACACACACGCACAATGACACACACGCATAATGACACACACACATTTCAATGGGTTTAAAAATAAATAGAATAAAATAATCAGCTTCGTAAAGGTCGGACCGCATTTGAGCGGCGCTGCGCGGCACTGCACTGCACAACAAAATATTCTTTTAGTCATTTTGTATGGTGTATGTCGCACTAGGGCGGCGCTGCAGTGAGCGTCGCTGCGCGTCGCAGCATTGTTGCCTCCAAAAGAATATTTTGACGCGCAGCGCCCTGACGCGCGGTGCAGCGACGCTAGTGCGATATAGCAAGCGGCGCGTCATGTCAGTCAGCGCACTGCGCTTAGTGAGGATATCGTGTTGTTAGAATTGAATAGTTCAAGAAATCTGGTCTTACACATTCTGAAGTAAGTGTGAAATCGTGCAGAGTCATTACAAGTAGATGAGGAAGCAGACAGTGGTATTCATCTTCTTCATAGCGCGACCTTGGTATATCAAAAATCAATTCTGTCTTCTTTTTTATGTTCTATTGTGTTTTTCTTCTGCACATAACAAAGACACAACTAACAAATCCTCAAAACTGTCGTATTCTGCTATATTATAACGTTCGGGGACGTTACTCTCACGCGAATAAGCAAAGGAGTGACGCGAGCTGCCGCTACGTGCAGTTATAGTGCGATAGGTGCTGTGAAGCGACGCGCAGCGCAGCGCCGCTCAAATGCGGTCCCACCTTAACTGTGATAAAAGTTATAAAAATGTTGGTAAAGTGAAAAATTTACGTTTGGCGAATTATGACTTAAATTTTCAACTTTAAATTACAAATCTGAACAGGTGAGTAAGTAGGCTTCAAAAATGCGCCAGACTCAGCTTTCATAATCATTTACTGCTTTTGCAAAATTTTGGCTTCAAAGACGGCAAAATAGAAAAAATACTTAAAATTAGCCAAGTGATTAACCAAAAAGCTTTGGCCAGTTTATCATTCCTAACGTTAGTTAGTTTGTTAACTAACCAAAAATGACTGCAGGAAAGCTAAGATCCAAACATTTGGAGGTTCTTTTTAGTCTAAGTTTAATGAATTTTGCGCGACCCGTCCCCGCGGATCATGGGCTGTTAATCTGCAATAACAATGGGCCGAGAGAGAAGAGACCGAATTACTGCTATCTCTCTCACTCTCGGCGTAGAGACCGACCGAAGACAATGCAAAACAAAACAAACTACCTCAGTCGTGCTCACTTTATGTTCACCGAAAGGCTTGTAAACGTGGGCGCAACACTTTTACCTGTAATAACAATGGGGCGAGAGAGAGATAAAAGATCGAATTATTGCTATCTCTCTCACTCTCGGTGGCGAGAGCGACCGAAGACAATGCAAAACAAATTACCTCAGTTGTGCTGACTTTGTGTTTACTGCTACTCGTGCTGCCATTTTGTCTTTACCACACTCGCTTTGCCCACGGACCCCGCTGCTATCTTATTTGACTGCTTTGCTCATTTATTTTACTGTAATTATGCATTTTGATTTTGACTTTGTTTACTTGGAAATTGGAAGTGTAAGAGATGAGTTACATGGTTAGTAAATATGCAGAAATGCAAAAAAAATGTTTTTGCATTTGCTCCAAATGTTCGGATCTTAGCTTTCCTGCAGTAATTTTTGGTTAGTTAATAAACTAAGTAGTGTTAGGAATGATAAAGAGGCCAAACCTTTTATTAAATTACTTGGCTAATTTTAAGAATTTTCCACTTTGCCATCTTTGAAGCCAAATTTTGGCCAACGCAGCCCCAATAAGTACTTCTTTTTTTTAAATGATTATGAAAGCTGAGAGTCTGGTGCATTTTTGAAGCCTACTCAGAAACCACAAAGTCACCTGTTCAGATTCTTAATTTAAAGTTGAAAATTTAAGTCATAAAAGTACCACTCATGAAGTTATAGTTGCAATAAAAAAGTCTCGAGTCTTCTACTTTTTTTTTAGATTTTTCTTAAAGTTGGACATGCCGAAAAATCTCAAAAATTCAGAAAAAAATCATAACTCTAATAGGTACTATGAAAAATCGCGAAACATACATGGGGGTAATTCGGATAACACACAACAAGAAGGAAGTAAGTTTTTCATTTGGACGTCAATGTTGCCGTCCTGTACATATTTAATAAAAAAATAATTAATAAAGACATATTACTCTCTGTACAGGCATGAAGACGTATTGAATGGGGCGATGGTGAATGTAATCTCGGTGTAAGACTAAGATTGGAAGACAACCGAGGCATGCTGGGCTCTCTTGATCCATACTGCTGTTGCTTTTGCTGTTGTACCTGTTGAATTAAAAAATTATAAAGCTTTGGTAGCAAAAAATATCACATAAAGAGCTGTTAATAAGAATGTAGAGAGCTTGTTTTTAACACATTTAGTTTGTTAATATAAAAATTTGGTAAACTTGGAACCTTGTTTATATGTTGTGGAAATGCCATCCTGTGCTCTGGGCGAGGCTAAATCTATAGGCTTAATCAACCACTGGAAATGATTTCCTGTATGGGGATACCTAAGTATGTCATTATTATGTGTTAATTGAGCCCACCAACCCACATTGGGCCAGCGTGGTGGGTTATGGCCTAATATCTCCACATGCTATTGACCACGTGGGAGGCCCGTGCCCAGCAGTAGGAAGTATATAGGCTGATGATGATGAAATGAGTGTTTACATAAAAAAAATCCCGTAAAAATGGTAGGTACTTGAATTTTTACCATTGCATTCCAAATGGTTTACACATTTTATTCTCCCACAAACTTCCAAGTTCAAGATGTGCAAACCAATGAACCAATTCTAATGAAATGTGCATGCTAAAGTAAAATACAAAATAGATTGTTAGAAACATTTTACAAAAATATTTATTTAAGTAGCAAAATTATTGCGATTCAAGGCCACTGTAGAGTTTAAATTTTTTTACATTGTTTGTCACTTATTACTATTAAAGTGACATTTAAATTGTTAAACCATAACCATAAAAAATCTTATTGAAACAATTAATAATAATAATATTAATAATAAATAAAATAATAATTAATCTCAGCATATAGTTTTAAATGCTGAGTGTTCTCAGATTAAATGGGTCTATCATAGATTTTTACCTGTTGCTGATTCTGGTATATTGGGTCTTCTTGTTGTTGCTGTCTGTAATATCTGTAGCTGGTTTGTCTGCTGAATGAGTCATCAATTTCATTAAGAGTTGAGTGTGAAGCCTGAAATTTTACAAACTATATATTAATATGTAAGTAAATGTTAATACATCAATCATCCAACAGATAGAAACAAATACTGTACAAAATATGTGAAGAGATGGATAAATGACATCAGAAAGTTAGTAGTCCATAATTTGATACTGACAGCCCAAAATAGAATGAAGTGGAGGTGTTTGAAGGAGACCTACAAAAATTGATTGAACGAAGGCTTGAGATGATGATGAGATGTACAAAAGATATCTTTTGTAGGAACTGAGCAAGCTCAAACAAAGCTCAAGCTAAAACATTGTAATGCAACTCTACATTGTATGATTAGTAATATGACAATGAGTCACAAATTAACAAAGGCAGCTTACTAAATTTGAGTCCAAGTGATACTGTGAGTTGTAGTTACTTGAAGTACTAGCGGTGTCGCTGCTACCAGTTGATAAATATGCAAACCTGCAAAAGAAAAATTACTCTTATAAATCATAAATAATTTGTATGATTATGAATATTATCATTTGTACTTTGAACAGCAATGAGACAATATACATAGGTTAATACAGTTTATTTACGTGTTAACCTCTCATGAGAATCTTATGGGATTTGAATATGTAAAAATACATAAAAACAAGATGGAAACAGGAGGAAATATTCTCATAATGTATATAATGTTTAGTAGTAGGTACCTTTGTGCCAGATTTGGAACTGATTCACTAGGTGTATATTTTCCAGCATGACCACTCATGGTCTGTGCTTTGCCAAATTTGTTTTCATGGCTCTGTGAAGCTCCATCACTAGTTCCAAAGGGTTGACTCCGTGGTCTTCTGTTAGGACCAGTTGTCCATACATTTATAACTTAAATAAATAAACAAATTCATATCGTTAGTTTATTCTGGATACTTAGCATGATGATGATGATAAACTTACGTAAACCTTACTTAATACTTTACAACAGTAACTACATTGTTGAACTGGAGCGAATCCAAAATACTTACTCGGTAAATCTGGCGGGGTGTCCTTCTTTACATATTTACCAACAACTCCCTCATTGATTGCCTTCTGGCCTTTTCGTGATATCATCATAAAACCATTTTTTAGAAATCAGGTAAAATTGTAATCAAAAGTCAAGAAAACCAGCAAAAAAACAAACATTTATCTTTTTTTATGTTTGTTCCGTGAAAAAACAGGCTAAGGTCAGAGACCATACTGCCTAGTCATTATTTTTTTTATTTCTTTTTTTCCCTAGATGATAATGAGTGGTGATTTTAAGATGCTAGTGGGTGTTAGGTACATCACTATACAGCGTGTTAGTTGAAACGAGGGACATATTTTATCCAATGGTAGTTTATGCCAGGATAAACATAAACAAATAAAGAAGTACTACTCGAAGCATATAAAATAATTCAGAAAATCGATGTTACAATTTCATAAAATTTCCCGTAATGTTTGGGCACCCTAGCGCTAGCGCTTTACGCGTATGTACCTAGCTGTCGTGTTCGGTGTGTGTGACCCGTTTTTCCTTCATACTTTAAACCTGGCTTAGGACAGGCAAAAATACTTAGGTGAATGGTTAATAGTTAAATAACTAGGTAGTTATTTGGTAAATTATGCAATACAAATCTAAATTTTAAGTCACAACATGAAAGCATGCAAAATAACAAACCTAAGTAGTTTTGGCGTATTTGAAAAAGGAAATCACAACTATTTACAACGATTAATCAGCTATTTACAGCTATTCATAACACCTATTTACACTAATCGCAAGTATTGCTCAAAATGAACACCACCTCGTTCTATGCATAGTTCGGCTCGTTTCCGCATATTATTATTAACACGATTATGCACAAACGGATTATTTCGTACGTGGTTAAAGGCTTCCGTAATACGGACCTTTAACTCATCCCTAGTTGAATACTCCGTAGAGTACACGAGTCTTTTTAGTTCACCCCACAAATAAAAGTCTAACGGGGTGAGATCGGGAGAGCGAGCGGGCCATGGCACTAGCCCTCCCCGACCTATCCACCTTTCGCCAAAATGGTTTGATAATGGTACTCACGAACTCGTACCTGATAGTGCGCGGGCGCGCCGTCTCGTGCTGGTAAAACAGATTTTGTAACGAACCGAGGGGCACTTCGTCCAACATGTCGTTCACCACACTATTTAAAACATTTGAATAAGATGCACTGTCAAGTCTACCTTCAATGAAATATGGGCCTAGTAAGCAATTGTTTAAAATACCTGCCCACACATTGACACTAAATCGATGTTGATAAGCGTCCTGTCGCGTCACATAGGGATTTTCACTACTCCACCAATGTTCGTTATGTACATTAAAAATACCCATTCTAGTAAAGGTAGCCTCGTCTGTAAATAAAATGTTTTTATCTAAATTGGCCAAAAACCAGCGGTAAAAGTTTACTCGCGGTTCGTGGTCATTGAGCCCGAGCTCTTGTACGGGTCTAAAATGGTATGGGTGCATTCTTTGCACGTGGAGGAGCTTCCACACAGTCCAGTGTGATACGCCGAATCGCCTGGCGGCATTTCTGGTACTTTCATGCGGATTTTGCTCGAAGTACTCGATGATGGCTTCTTGCAGGTCAACAGCGACAGGAAGAGGAGCTCCGCCTCGTCCGTGTGCGTGTGTCGGCACCGTGAACTGGCCATATGTTCGAAGCCGGTGGTTGACTCCTAACATCAGGTTGTACGAAGGAGCATGGCGATTTGGAAACATCTCACGGTAGAGATTGATGGCCCTCCGAACACCATTTGTTATTGCGTAGGCAAGAACCATATCCCAATATTCTTCGTTAGTGTACTGATGAGGCATTTTTACGTCGTTCGAACGCGGAAGTGCAAAGCAACGGCGGCGACTCGCACAGCGCAGCGCAGCGCAGACGCACATCACGCAGACTGCCCGACTGCCCTCCCGCGGCGGGGCACGCGCCGGGGCACGCGCCGCGGGGCGGGGGTGGTCTCGCGGGGGTGCGTGCGGGGTGTGCAAAGCAAAGTGACCTTTCGGCATGATCTATCGGCGCCGCGCTCGGCCGGGGCGCCGTCAGTCGGCACATATGATTTTTTCCCGCGCTTAGTGTATACGCTAAATTATTTATTAGGATAATTATGCATAAAATTAAGGTTATGTTTTTTTTAATGAATGGGATCGGGAATCGAATACCCAATGTCCTCCCATAATATGTCCCTCGTTTCAACTAACACGCTGTATAGATTGTGCATAGTGGTACATCCCTACAGAGCCGCCATATTTATGACTCGTCTCTGAGCGGCCGATCACGGACGCTAACCTTCCCTGTAATGTAATTAATTGTGACAAATAAATGATGTGGACCTGAAGACTATTTTATTAATAAGAAGACCCAAAGACCGACATAACATGGTGTCAGAAGTAAAAGAACGTAAGTAAAATATGATGAATCCTGTTGGTGTAGACCACGTGCAGCGTATGCAAATGACGCTGGGATGTCTGAAAATTTCATCAGACAATTCCACAAACAATGCCGTAGCATGGAAAAAGTGGTGGCAGCAGCTAGAGCTATATCTTCTGGCGACAGGTCTGGACAAAACCGAAGAGAAGAGGAAAATTGCCATTTTACTTCACCACATTGAAGCCAAAGGTATAGAAATATTCAATGCATTTAACATCGAAATTAATATCAGCACGCTTGCACAGATTAAAGAAAAATTCGACAATTATTTTGAGCCACGTAAAAATATCACAATGTGCAGATACACATTTTTTACTCGTCTCTGAGCGGCCGATCACGGACGCTAACCTTCCCTGTAATGTAATTAATTGTGACAAATAAATGATGTGGACCTGAAGACTATTTTATTATTAAGAAGACCCAAAGACCAACATAACAGTGGGTATTCGCATCTAAGATCAAACTGTTTAAATGTTCGTGCGGTTTGTAACATTTAGTGTTATCACTTATTTCATTACAGACGGACGTCAAGTTGTTAATATTTGAGAAATTCGTTGCAGCAAGCGTTTGCTTGTGGTCTTCAATCTTAATTTATTTATATTAAAAGCTGAAAAATGGGTTTGGCCTTATATGTCATATTATGGTAGGTAAGTAACTCGTCATCAAATAAGTACCTACTTAAAAAATAAAATAAAACAATTTTTATTTCATTTTTATTTAAACGTACTTGCATGGCGAACTTCCGGCGAAAAAAGCGATTGATTCACTTTTCAAATTGTCTCAAGGAGTCTACCTTAATTTCTTAGTAAAGTGACATTCAATTCACTAAAACTCAAAAGGATCGGTGTGGTTACTACCTATTTATTAATTTACTTACTTACTTACTTAGGCGTTAGATTATCATCTAACAAAAAAATACTAAGACAAGCCTGTATGTTCTATATCCCTTAGCTTATCGATATCGAAAATTTGATGAGCGATTTTGACGCTGTCACCGGTCGAGCGTTTGCCAGTTGACTAGGCCCTCTGATAATCAATGAACTCTATTATTACGACTGAAGGACTAGTATCCATGGTCACGAAATAAATTTTAAAAAACACATTATATTGACATTGACACATTGACAGCTGTCATTAAAACGTGTTGGTCGGTCGGTTTTTTTTGTCAGTAAAAGCTGTAAAGTTTACAAAATAATTTTATTTACTTTTTGTCCCTTATTGCTTTACATAATAATGTTTTACCTAATAGGCTTAGGATTAGGTGACGCTAAAGATATTACGGTAAAAGGATTAGAAATAATTAGGAAATGTGATAAAGTGCTTTTAGAAGGTTACACCTCCATTCTCACAATCGGAAAAGATGCTTTGGTAACTATTTTTCTGTAGGTACCTAGTTTATGATACTGGATAGTTAAATAACTAATTTAATTGATAACTTCCAAACTTAAATTTGATACTTTTGAAGTAATGTGTACAAGTACAATGGCTGACTCCGTCGTCGCTTTACCAGTCTAAAGGTCAAAATCCCTTGCACACCGCGTCGTCTATTTGGTACGGGCACGTACCCGGGCGGTCGGTGCGCTACATACGAAAATCGCTGCAAAGTGGTAAAGCGACGGTGACCCCGACCGTACGTGTGATGTTACAATGTTGACGAGTTATTCATAATTTGGCTTGTAACTGTATAATTTATATTTTCAGGAAGATTTTTATGGAAGATCTATAACAATTGCTGACCGAGAGCTCTGTGAGAGTGGCATTGATAAGGTATTATTAGAGGCAAAAGATAATGAAATAGCACTACTGGTGGTTGGCGATCCCTTAGGTGCTACCACACATACAGACATGCTGCTTAGAGCCAAGCAATTAGGTGTAAAATCTCAGGTCTGTTATGAATTTTTGTTTATTTTTATTACATGTGTGCATCACATACTTAATACTTTGTATTTTCTTTCATTTTTGCAGATAAAGTTTAAACTCTAATTTGTGTTAATTATTAGGCTAATCTATAGGTACCTACTAATATTATAAATAGGAAAGATTTTATTGTTTGTTTGTATTAAATAATATCATAATAAATAAATAATATCATAATAAATTAAAGGCTATATTATATTTTCAAAAAATAGGGATCCTTATTTAAACTCTATAAATGTAACCCAATTTGTAAAAAATGGCCTAAAAATTCGGGCGGGCCGCTAGTATTGGGAATATATAAGTGGCTGCAAAAGTGCTTTATAAACTTGTACGTACACACTTTTCTGTACTGTTTTTGTTTTAGAATTTTCTGTTATCCTAAGAATATATTATGCTTCTATTATTTGTTTAATGTGTAAAAATGCTAAGAATAGTTCTTACTAACATTTTTATATTTATTTTAGATTGTTCACAATGCCTCTATAATGAATGCTGTTAGCTGCTGTGGCTTACAACTATACAATTTTGGGGAAACTGTTTCAATTCCTTATTGGACGGACACATGGAAACCGGACAGCTTTTTTGAGAAAATATTGAATAACTATACAAGGAATTTACACACACTCTGTTTATTAGGTAACAAAGTACCTACTCAATATGTGTATTTTTATATATACAGGATTCTATAAGGGAACCTCTCGCTGGGGAGTGCCCTCTGACTGCCAGGGACACATTGAAAAAGTCTGCTCATAGTTCTGACACTGATCGCAGACAAGCACAGAATAAAAAAAAAATATATATACGGGATTTTGGACCCCTCGCCATATTTTTTTATGTGATCTTATAGCAGCTAATAATGGTGAAATAAAAAAACCTTTTTTTTACATTTTGTCTCAACTTTTCCTAAATAAAATTAAAATGATTGTCACCTAGCGCGCGGCCGCCTCGTTATCAAAGCGCATGCGCATGACCGCTATTATTCACTCCTTGCACCAATGACGGCGCGCCGTCGCTTTGACCGCGAGGGTGAGCGCACGCACCCAGAAATATAGGATTTAAACAGCTTTTTTTTCTTTCTTATTCTGCTCCATGGCAATCTGTTAAGGAACAATAAGCCACTTTTCCATTTGATTTAAATCTGACTCCACTGTCTATCGCCAACCTCCCTCTAAGATGTTCTATCTAGAGGGTTTTACTATGTTAAATAGTCTGAAATCTGTTGCTCAGTCCTGGGATGTCACTGCGTTTTAACCTCACATGCTAGATGCCCCCCTCCCCACTCAATGCCACTGCAAGTTCATTTACATGTTGGGTTAATCTCTTCTGGTACCGCATGCTAAACTGTGCTATCTCTTGTTTGACGGTCTTTATCTTAAAGTCGAGGTACATGTATCTGTTGCTAATACACTGTGGGATACCAAACATTGTTCTTAGTGCCTTAGTCTGAAATCTTTCCAGTATTTCAATGTTACTATTGCTGGCCGAGCCCCACAGTTGAATACCGTATGTCCATATGGGTTTAAGTATGGCCTTATACACCATCATTTTGCTGTTGTCATTTAACTGCGAATGACGTCCAATCAACCAGCCTAGACTGTGAAGCTTTCCATCTAATTGTTTTACGCTTAGTCCAGATGTGCTTTTGCCATGTTAGCCTCCTGTCCAGGTGCATTCCTAAATATTTAGCGTGGTCTGCAAGGACAGTGATGCTTTTTTTGGATCAGTAATACATGACAGCAAGGCAGTATCATCAGCGTAAGTTGCAGTTGTTGTTTTGTCAGATGTTGGAAGATCTGCCGTGTATATAAGGTACAAGACAGGGCCTAGGATGCTGCCCTGCGGTACACCCGAACGAATTTCGTGTTAAGCAGAGCATTCACCATTGTATTTTACCTGAAAATTTACAACAATAATTAACAATAATTAAACGTTCACAAAAACAGGAGATGTGTTCAATTTTAGTAAAAACATTTTCACAATTTCTGATGTAGTCTCGGTTTGCATACAAGTTTGGGTTAATTAAATATACGCTAAAATATGGAGCACTCAGACGGGACGTTCTAAAGAAAGTATTTTTTAAATTAACTCTTGAACTGTTATATTATACGTTAAGATTTTTGTTTCACAGATTGGTTCGAAATTGTATTTGGTAGATTGAGATTAATAATATTCAATTATTTAATGTTTCCACATCATTAACAATCGATTTAGACTTGTACCGATGCTACGTCCCTAACCTAACTTCTGGGGGTAAACCAATATCGCGTCGTGTGTCGGCCATCTTCACTTCCGATCTAGCCTGCCTACGCGACAGGGCCTTTGAGTCGAGCTCTCGTGTTCCTCATTTATCGGTCAAGTCATAACATCTTCCAAGTGATCGCCGCGAGTTTACTACTGTGATCACGAACTTTTGCCGTAGAAAGTCAAGAAAGAGTGAGACGCGCGTCCACTACAGCCAGCACGCGGGAGCAACGTCGAACCAGGTTAGCCCCCTAAAACCCCTCTTCTTTGATCGCCCAGTATTCGTGTAATAGAATAACAATGTCAAGAATTTATGTAACCATAGTTTGAGATTTTAGGAACACTCTATCTGCACCATAGGAGTATTGAGTGTTCTAAAGATACCTTTACAAAATCAAAATAAACCGTTAAAAACAATTGAATAATTGTAAATATCTTTAGCAAATTCTGTACAATTGTTTCACAAAAAATGATATATCTAAATCTATTACTTTTGAGAAACGAGATGTTGTCTTTTTCTCAGGTCAGCGAATCGAGTGTTCTAGTTAATTGACCGTAACTTTCTCTCGAAACTTTTCACATTTTTTTTATCTTCGTCATTGACTTTTCACAATTATTTCCTAAAATATTCTTGGATTTCGTAATGTTTGGATTAACTTTTTAAAAGGAACACTCAATCCACACGCACATACTTTTGGCGGGGGATCCAAAATTAATCCAGTATATGTATATAATAAGGTGACTGCTAGAAACTGCAAGAAACGTCAAGGGCAAAAAAATCAATTCATGTTTTTTTTTCGTTTTTAATGAAATAATTTATTTTGTTTATTTTAATTGGGTAGTCTTTAAGTACCTATCTAATTTATATTTTAAAGCATACGGCCGTCTGTTGACATGTCCGCATCAGCTGGGCGCTAAGTACCTACGTTGACGGGTCAACAGACGTGTCCGCGCGTTGTAAATAATCGTTATTTTTAATTGTTTTCATTTTATTTTTCTTATGATATTGCTTTAAAATAAATTAGATAGGTACTCAAAGACTATCAATTAAAATTCACAAAATGAATTATTTAATTTAAAAATAAAAAACACGAATTTGTAATTTTTGTCATGTTTAAAACACTTGAATTGATCTGACCAGCCCTTAAAGTTTCTTGCGGTTTCTAGCAGTCACCTTATACAATAAATGAAATATACTTGCAAACTTTTTTTTTAAAGTACTTACATACGATAGAATGCTACATGACAGTAATTGTTAGAATGCCATCAGTATATTGATATTTGTAGTACTTATCAGATTTACACATGTCAAGTCATTTACACCATGCATTGAATTTTTGGTTCTCCAGTGAAATATAAAAAATACTAGAGTCGTTGTTAAAGCCCAGACCATCATGTTATAAAATATAATAATAATAATTAGCCCGCTATCCTGTTTTGTTCATGTGTTTAAATTATATCTTATTAGCTCTCATACTACAATACATAATCATTATGTAGTTTAGTAAGACTTTTTATTTCATACCAATAAGGGCCTGTCTCTTCCTCTTTTGCTATATGTATGAAATTTTCACTATTATTTTTCTCTCTAAACCACCCCTGTTTTATAACAAACAAAACGAAATAGAAAATATTCAAATTAGTCGAGCCATTTTTAAGACTTATAAATGACTCGACTAATTTGAATTACGAACAACAATTGATATTTATAGAAAACATAAGTCTCTCAGTTTAGTAGGTAAGTACTTACCTATGTTCTTTTGGGCAAGTATCTTGGGCCTCCTTTCTCTTTGAAGACATGAAATTAAACAATACTAAACAATATTACTAGGAATTAGGCATAGTTCAGACCAAACGTATTGTCCGCCGCGGACCGTGAGTATGCTCACTTCCGCCGTGTATAGACGCGTAGTTCAAAAATCGGCCACCGAGAGTCGATCGTACGCGACAACTACCTACCGGAGCGGATACACAAATATCAAATAAGCGCGGTGCCTGCGAGTCAGGCTATCGCCAATTTAATTAGTTTATATGTATCAGGATGATGGTGATTGTGTGAACGAGCTATTAGCAAATGAGATGTTAGTAAATGAAATGAGTGAAGATGAAGATGGTATTCAAGTGCAAAACATGACGCAAAACGAGTACGAAACAAAAGAGCATACACAGAAAATTATAGACGATACGACGGACATGCCACTGAAAGACGAATACATAAGAGCGGTTAAGCGAGACAGAGAGGAAGACGAGAACGAATGGGTAAAAGTGGATAAGAAAACTAAAAAACAGGATCAAGTGAAGACTGAAATTATTTTAACTTCTAAGGAAAAGTTGCCTAAACAATTTGCCCTTGCTAAACTATTTACAAGCCTCGGATTGACAGATATAACTAGAATAAAATATATGAACCCATTCAAAATAAGGTTAGAGGTCCCTCACTATGACTACGCTGACAAGGTGATTAAGTGTGACGAATTTGTAGATAGAGGATGGCGAGTTCAACGGGTAACAGACGTTACTGTATCGTACGGCATTTTGAGAGATGTAGACCTAGAGTTATCCGATGACGAGACCTTGAGTTTAATAACATGTCCCAATAATATCACAATATCATCTGTGAAAAGACTCAAGCGAAGAAACCAAGAAGGTGAGTGGATTCCAAGTGAAGTGGCTCGTGTGGCCTTCAACTGTTCGTACCTACCAGCTCACATATTCATAGGAAGTTTACGTACGAAGGTAGAACCCTATGTCTTTCCTGTCACACAATGCTCAAGGTGCTGGAAATTTGGACATACTAAACTAAGATGCGCATCAAAAAAAATTGTATGTCCTAAATGTACCGGGAGCCATGAGAATTGCGACGCGAAAACTTTTGTATGCACGAACTGCCACGGTAGCCATATGACTTTAGACAGGAAATGTCCGGATTACCTAAAGGAAAGAAGGTTACGAGAACTTATGGCAGAGTTCAACTGTAGCTATAGGTGTGCTTGTAACATGTATGTTCGCCCGCAGTGCCCACAGCCAGAAACAGACACAGTACACGTCACTAAACAAGATGACGAATCAATTAAAATCATTTCTAGTAATAGATTCGCGCCTTTAGAACTAGATCAATCTAATAAGTTTAAATACACACCGATGTTAAACTATTCGCAATTGTTTTCTCCAATTCGGTCGCCGGCGTACACACTTAATCATACCCAAGCGAAAGAAAACTCGAATAACAACAACTCCGGTAAATCGCAGCCTACGTCGGAGCGAGAACATTATGAAGCGCCGCTGTCGTTATCAACGCCACCGCCGCCGCCACTGCGCCACCGGCCGCCTGCACCGCACTCGGGTGGCAACTGCACTCCCACTCCCACCGCTGAGCGATCAACAGATAAGGACGACTACAATAATAATAACACACAAAACTCGCGCGGTGTTTACTTTAGTGAACTGCTGTTGAGAATTAAAAAAGTTATTTTCGCAAACAAAATGAATTTACAAGAAAAGTTTAAATGTATAGTTCAGTATTCTATAGAGTGGCTAGTTTTAGTTGTAGTAGATAATATGTCCGATTGGCCGATTTTAAATAGTGTATAAGAGATTCTTATTAAATTAGTTAATGGATAGTAGCCCTAATAGTATAAACTTAAGAGTATTACAGTGGAATGCACAGAGTTTAAGACCAAAATTAGTTACGTTAGAAAATATTTTATTATTAGAAAAAATTCACATAGTTATTGTTTCCGAGACGTGGTTTGAACCAGAAAGTCCCATTAAAATCAGTGCATACAGTATATTTAGACAAGATCGAGCCGATTCATACGGTGGCATTGCAATTTTTATACACAAATCTATTAAAGCTCAATTAAATAATATTAGTCTAAGTAACGTAGGGATACAGATTTTACATATTAAAGTAATGAATTGTAACTTTTTAGAAAACGTAGTTGCAATATATTGTCCACCAAACATAAGCACTTCAGTTGAGGATTTTAAATTGCTGTTTTCAAAATGGTCATGTAAAACGTTAATCGGGGGGGACTTTAATGGCCATCATACCAACTGGTCCAATAGGAATAACACAAGGGGTATACAACTATTTGATGCCGCTACGGACTATAACTACGTCTCGCTTAATACTGGCACGGCCACAAGAGTTAAAAGGGTTTCTAATAATTTACAACAGAGTTCACCTGACATCACATTAGCTTCTTCCGATATAGCGTGGCGTTTTAAATGGAGTGTACTTAATGAAAGCCTAAATAGTGATCACTTAATGATATTAATTACAGCAGATATGATACGGGAAGAAAATACAATCAAAAAAAGAAATTTCAAAAAAGCAGATTGGCAAAGATATAAAAAAATATTATTAAATAACATTAGTGAATTTAATTGCACAGATGATACTCAAAATATGTATAATAAAATAGTAGATGTAATCAATTTAGCGGCTGATGAATCCATTCCACTTATAAAAACGAGCAATGACCCCGCTAGTAAGTTTTTCCCAAAACCTTACTGGTCACCTGTCTTGTCTAAGGCTGTGGCACAACGTAGACGATGTTTGTTAAAATTTAGAAGAAACCCAACACCAGCTAACCTTATATTGTTAAAGCAAAAAATTGCTGAGACGCAACGTCTGATTAGACGAGCACGCTTAGAATCCTTTCAACAGTTCTGCGATAGTATACATGAGACAATAACTGATACAGAAATGTGGAATAAAATGCGATGGCTTAAAGGTTACCGAGTCAATCGATCTTACTTGGATAAAGAGAAAGCTTATAATTTCTTGAAACAATTAACACCGGAATATGTTTTGCCACAGACTCCTACTTTCAGGTCCAGTAATCCTCAGCTTGAAGCTCCTATTTCGATACAGGAACTAAATAACACGTTAAAAAAGAAAGACACAGCACCTGGAGTAGACGACATTTCATATTCCATGATATTCCATTTCCCTGACCGGCAGTTAATAGTCGATATGTTTAACAAATGTCTCTCTCAAAATGTTGTCCCGTGGCAATGGCGAGAAATTAAAGTGGTTCCTATACCAAAAACGGGACGTGATCCAAATAGTATGTCTTCGTTGCGGCCTATATCTTTAATAGCTTGTTTATGCAAAACCCTGCATACTATATTAACAAGACGTCTTGAATGGTATTTCGAAAGCAAAGGTCTGTATTCCAATAATACCGTAGGTTTTAGAAGGTCTCAATCTTGCTTAGATAATTTGGTACGGTTAATAATGCAGATACAGATTGGTTTTACAAATAGAGAACAAACTGTAGGTTGCTTTGTGGATATAGATAACGCATATAATAACGTAGATATATTGAAAACAGTATGTAAGTTAGATGACATAGGGATAGGTTCAAGCATTTGCAAATATTTATGGAACTTCCTTAAAGACAGACACTTAACTATTACAGAATCAACATCTGATAATTCTATTGTTAGACATACAGGCAGAGGTTTAGCTCAAGGAGACCCGATGTCTCCCATATTATTTAACGCTGTAACTAATGAAATTTGTAAAAAGATAACAGACGTATACATTTCCCAATATGCAGACGATTTTGTTCTATATATTACGGGTCAAAATATCGGACTTATGACGATTGACCTACAGAAAGCTGTGGATTGTTTGTCAGAAATGCTAGATGATTTGGGGCTCAGTCTATCACCCTCTAAAAGTAAAATATGTGTTTTCTCAAGGGGCAGGTTAAGTCGGCGCATCGACATAAGTGTTAAAAACGATAGCTTAGAAAATGTTGTTGCTGTCAAGTACCTAGGGCTGTGGCTGGATCAGAGCTTAAAATGGGGAAAGCACATCAATGAAGTACGACAAATGTGTTTAAAAAAGCTAAATGTGTTTCATGTTTTGGCGGGATCATCTTGGGGAATCCATCCATTACATTTGAGACGGTTATACATATCTATAGTAAGGAGTCGATTAGATTATGCAAGTTTTCTGTTTGATAATAGCTCTAAAACAAACATTGAAAAACTTAACAATGTGCAAAATCAGGCCATGCGAGTGTTAGGTGGATTCATCAAAAGTAGCCCAATACACGTCATGGAGTCGGAGCTGTGTTTGCCTCCCTTATTTGTAAGAAGAAGATATTTGGCGACAAAATTCTGGCTTAAGTCAAAATCTATTGATTCTGGTGAGACATTATCCATGATATCCAAACTGGCTATACAATGCGCACAATCATCTTATTGGTACAATAAGAAGAAGCCGTTGCTTGCATTTTTACATAACGAACTACAGTCTTTTTATACAGTAGATAGTTCTCGAACATTGGAAATGTTTTCGCTGGAAACGTGGATGACAAATATCGATATCGAGACACGTATTAATATTCAAATCAATGATTTAGTAGGGCCGAAGCGAAATGTGAACACTGTAGTACTGTTTATTAGATAGTTTATTTTGAGATTAAAATGCACAACCACAGAAAAAACTCGTTACACTATTTATTACCCCTTTGACAAGTGACAAGTTATGTACAGATACAAAATGGCGCGAACACTCAAAAGCGTGAAACGCAGAAGCGAATCTAAATACGCACAGCGCCATCTGTTGACGACTTATATATAACTAACATATCGCCCACCAAAGGACGTTAAGGCCTTTTAATAAACCAAAGTATAAAAAAGTACCATACAAATTACTCTAACTAACATAGAATTATAAAGTAACTACTCCACAAATCACAAAAAATATATTTTAAACAGGCAATGAACAAAGCTTGTGAATTGGTCGTTTAATGACCATATCTTTAACTTTTACACTTACAACTCTAATAAGACCATCAGAACCTTGATAGGTTTCTAAAACTTTACCTAAAAGCCACTTAGCAGGTGGTAATCTGTCATCTTTTATTAAAACAACATCACCCACTGAGATATTTGTCTGAACTCCTGTCCACTTTTGTCTATTTTGCAAATTTACTAAGTACTCCTGACTCCACCTCTTCCAAAAATACTGCAACTTTTGCTGCAGATATAACCAGCGCTTTAAATAAGGAATTTTAACATCTATCAAATTTTCATCTGGTACTACTATAGGTGGTTCTCCAATTAAAAAATGGCCTGGAGTTATTGCAGTAGCAATATCATCATTAGTAGGGGTCAATGGACGAGAGTTCAAACAGGACTCTATTTGACACAACAATGTATAATATTCTTCAAAGGTAAGTTTAGTGTCATTTAGAACACGACATAAATGCCTTTTAACAGACTTTATATTTGCCTCCCATAACCCACCCATGTGGGGTGCACTAGGAGGGTTAAACTGCCACTCAGTACCATTCTGAGCTAACAGGGCAGCCAATTCCTCAGGTAAGTTTTTTACGCTATTTACATGTAATTCTTTAAGTTGCTTACTCGCACCAATAAAATTAGTGCCACAATCACTTATTAGTTTGTGACAGTGCCCTCTACGAGCTGTAAAACGCCTGAATGCGGCTAAGAACGCTTCTGAACTTAAACTATTAATTAACTCTAGGTGAACTGCCTTAACAGCTGTACAGATGAACAAAACAATATACGCCTTTTGGGTTCTGTTTGAACCGCGACCACTAAACAATTTTAGTGTTACAGGTCCAGCCAGGTCCACGCCGCTGGTACTAAAAGGTCTTTGCGGTGTGACTCTATGCTTAGGTAAGTCGCCCATCAATTGTATATTGGTTTTTCCAGAATGTCGGCAACATGAAGTACACTCTCGAATAATTTGTTTCACAAGATACTTAACTCTAATTATATGATATTTACATTTTATGAAATTCAACATTAATTGAACTCCGCCATGCATAGTTTTATAATGTGACTCTTTAACAATTAAATAAGAAAGATTACATTCTTTTGCTAAAATAATAGGATGTTGTATATTAAATGCTATGTTAGCATTACAAATTCTACCTCCAACTCTAAGCACATTCTCTTTATCAATGAATGGATTCAAATTTACAATTTTTCTACCATTATTTAATTTAAATAGATTTTTACACTTCTCTTTGTTAACTTTAAATTTTAAAAACTCTATTTCCTTTTTAAAACTGTTTTCTTGAGACATTTTAATTAGGGTAGTTAGTGAAATATTGATATCAAATGTTGTTAGGTATTTAGGACATAGCAAATATTTTTTATTTATATATTTATGTTTAATACAGTTATAAAATCTTAAAATAAATGCTACAACTCTGATTAATTTACTCAATGTAGAATATTTTTCTAAGATACTAATGTCTCTACACTGTTCACTTTTAGATTGACTTTCACTGATATTAAGCACTGTATTAACATTAACTAACACTCTTTTTTCCAGGTCTGTAGATTCCATGGAGCTTGCCTTCTCTAAAGGCAAAGTACTGGGTGCACGAAGCCAAGGAGGCCCATGCCACCACAGCAGGTGATCAGGTAAGTCTGCAGGAGAGATCCCCCGGGAGGCAACATCAGCAGGATTGTCTTGTGAGGCAACATGATGCCATCTCTCTTTGTCTATCAAGTTTGTAATTTCAGTCACTCTATTTGCAATAAATGTAGTCCAGTAACTAGGTGACCGTTGCAACCAGGCAAGAACAATAGTTGCATCTGTCCATGCGTAAGTATCTTGGATTGAAATTGATAAAGCTTGCATTACTCTATGTAGTAGTTTTGCTAGTAATACAGCTCCACAGAGCTCTAATCTGGGGAGTGATATTTGCTTAACTGGAGCGACTCTTGATTTTGCTTCAATCATTGTGACTATAGTGTTTTCAGGTGTTATGACTCTACAATAAACAACAGCTGAGTATGCAATGGTGGAAGCATCTGAGAATCCATGCAGTTCCACTTTGACAGTGTTTTCAGTAATACCAACCCATCTGTTCAACTCTATTGTAGGCATGTTAATTAGCTGATTGCGGTAAGTCAACCACTCTTGTAATAATAAATCAGGTAAGGGTTCATCCCAATCTACTTTGTCTATCCACAGTTTTTGTAGCATGCCCTTTGCAGTGACCACAACTGGTGCTAACCATCCAGCTGGGTCATAGATTTTAGCTATATCACATAACACTGTTCTCTTTGTTACATATGTACTGGCGGGTGGAAGTTCTATTTTTAACTCAAATTTATCTGATTGCCCATTCCAGTTTATTCCAAGGACTTTGCGGTTTGATTGTTCTACTGTTTCTATCTCTTTACAATTTGAAGCCCACTTGTGAAGTGTGAAGCCACCTTTTAGTAATAAAGATGTGAGATGATCTTTTAGCTCTTTTACTTTCTCAATTGTGTCTTTTCCAGATAGCAAATCGTCGCAGAAGAAGTCATGTAGCACTGTATCAATTATGTGATCTTGGAAATTGCCTCTTTCATCCTCGGCTAACTGTCTGAGTATTTTAATAGCTAAGTATGGTGCGCATGAGGTGCCATATGTTACTGTAGTAAGACGGAAGTGCTGTAACTCTTGATCAGTATTGGATCGCCACAAAATTCTTAAATAGTCTCTGTCTCTCTCATCCAAGCTGATTCTTCTAAACATTTGACGGATGTCACCAACTAAAACAATGCGATGCCGTCTCCATCTCAGTGTAACATCTCGCAGATCAGTTTGTAAAGCGGGGCCTACTAACAGGTTGTCGTTAAGTGACTTGCCATTAGTAGTCTTAGCAGAACTGTCAAAGACAACACGCAGTTTTGTTGTAAGATGTTGTTCATTAATGACGGCTTGGTATATAACAAACTTTTGTTATATTTGTGTTTGTGTCTTTTGTAAAAACAGGTTCCATATGACCCTGTTGTATGTAGTCCTCCATAAACTCTTTATACCTTGCATGTAGGTCTGGATTTTTATTGAATCTTTTCTCTAATGATGTGAATCTCTTTTGGGCTAAGGTCAATGACTCTCCGAGGTCAGGGGGGTTTGTATTAAATGGCATTCTTACTCTGTAGGAACCATCCTCTAACCTTGTATGTGTTTTGACATAGTGTGTTTCACATTGGATCTCTGCTTTAGTCATAATTCTCTTTTCAGTATGCTCTTCTATCTCCCAGAAACGGCGTAAAATTGAATCTATCTCTATCTTAATGTGATGAACATGTACTTCACAGGAATTATTAATGTTTGTATTTATGTGATTGCCAGATATCAACCAACCCAATGATGTTTGTTGAGCGATGAGTGTGTTGTTGTTAGTTTTTAGTCTCTTAACTCCTTGTTGTAAAATCTCAGCGAACACATCTGCTCCTAGTATTAAATCTATTCTTCCAGGCTTTTGGAATGTTGGGTCAGCTAACTGTAACTGTTGCAATTGTGGCCAATCAACTGAATGTGAATGCTGTGGTATGTATGTTGTTAATGTTTTTAAAACGTATGCTCTGACTCTTGTTACAAAGTTTGGGTTGTATTGAGAGCTAATATTAAACTCTACTGTTGCTCTTGTGGTTGAGGTGGAAGATCCAACTCCCATCACAGTGCCCTGCACGGGTGATCTCTTTAAGCCCAAAAATTGACATGCTGCTTCGGTGATAAGGCAAGCTTGTGAGCCCTGGTCTATGAGTGCACGAAGCGTATGTGTATGACTATGATCTCTGTGTGACTGCACTTTGACTAGTGCGGTTGCTAATATGACTTGTACTCTTTTTGTGGTATTATCTGTGGTTGCGCTGAGTGTAGTGACTGTTTCAGGTTGGTTTTTTATAGATTGATTAGGTACGACATAGCCATGCAGAAGTGTATGATGCCTGCGGCCACACTTTCGACAACTAGTGGACTGTAAACAGGATTTGACATCATGGCCCTTTCTGAGGCAATTAAAACACATCTGGTTACTCTGTACAAACTCTTTTCTATTGGTAAGCTCTAATTTACAAAATTCTTTGCAGCCGTGAATATAATGTTCTCCTTTGCAATAGCTGCATGTAATTTTATATTGTGGTTTAATCTCAGTGGCAAAACTCTTAGTAGGTGGTAACATCTTAGTGTGTGGATAAGTATATTCTTTAGGTTTAATGGCTTCTAATGTGCGAAATCTAAACTCTAAAAATGTTGATAGGTCATTCCAGGTTGGCAACTGATCACTCGATTCCATTCTTTGCTCAAACATTTTATGAGAATCAGAATCAAGCTTCTGTATGATAATGTATACAACTAAATCATCCCATTTGTCCGTAGGCAATCCCAGGCTCTTCAACGTAGCTAGACATTCTGTTGTAGCATCTAACAGCTCTCGAATATTCTTTGCCGACTCTGATGGTATACGCTTGTGGTTTAACAATTTGCCAATATATGTGTTAACAATGCTCCTCTTGTTGTCATATCGTTTGTTGAGCATGCTCCATATAATGTCATATGTCGCGTCAGAGACTTGTATTTGTTTGACTAAGCTTTCTGCTTCTCCGCGCAAACTTGATTTTAAATATTGACATTTGTTAACTTTACATAGTGTTACATTTTCGTGTACTAGCGACTTGAATAAATCTCTAAAGGACAACCATTCCCTGTATTCACCCGAAAATGTGGGAAGCTGTATAGGTGGTAACTTTGTAGTGGCAAGTGGAAACTGATCGAAACCTTTACTGTCGTGTTCTGTAGAAATGTGTGCCGGCCGTTTACTGTCTTCAATCTCATTGAGTCGTTCTTTCATGCGAGTTTTAAGATCTAAATATTTGTCAAAGCAGTCATCAAAGAGGTTACGCCGGAAATAATCTGATTTATCTTTGAATTCGACGTTAGCAGTTAGCAAAGTGTCGTGTTGTTGTTCAAATGATTGCCAATACTTGTCGGCTACTTCTAATCTAGCTTCTACAAATGCTTTTGTCAGCCTTTCTTTTCCCGCCTTTTTGTAGTTAGTTAGGAGTTTGTCAATTTGCTCGAAATTACAGACTTGTGAAGCTTCAACTTTATCCATCTTTATGTAATAAGCCTATTTGTGTCTTTGTAGTGTGTCTTATTTACTACCACTTACGATTACCAGGACAGGACTCGCAAACAATTCGTATGATGTAGGTACTACGTGTTGCACTTTTTGTAATACGTAAGTAATTATGTATTTGCACTTTAATTTAATCACCTATATTACTATCGTGTCTCACACCGCACTAAATTGATATTTTATCCGGTACGAATGGACCAAAATGTTTATTAGATAGTTTATTTTGAGATTAAAATGCACAACCACAGAAAAAACTCGTTACACTATTTATTACCCCTTTGACAAGTGACAAGTTATGTACAGATACAAAATGGCGCGAACACTCAAAAGCGTGAAACGCAGAAGCGAATCTAAATACGCACAGCGCCATCTGTTGACGACTTATATATAACTAACAAGTACTCTTAACGAAGTCTTTATATATGATTGAACAAAACTATAAAGGTTTCTATCAGATTTACACAGATGGATCTAAAAATGACGATGGTGTAGGCGCAGCATTTTTCGACCCGCAAATGAATGTGTCGGTTAGCTTTAACTTAGATGGTAAACTGTCCATAATGGGAGCCGAATTATATGCGATTTGTGAATCCCTTGCGTATATAATGTCTTGCAATGCGAACAACTACGTGGTACTTTCCGACTCAAAAAGTGCTCTCCAACATTTAGCGAAGTGCACTCGGGGTGAAAGAGGACTTCCTATAGCTTACTGCATCATAAACATATGTTTAGAAGCATATAAAAATGGTAAAAACGTTAAATTTCAATGGATTCCATCACATGTAAATCTGGAAGAAAATGAAAGGGTAGATCAAAGAGCTAAGGCTGCAGTACATGAAGGAATAACTGTGAACCATATGCCTTTTTACACAGACCTTTTGAATGATGTTAAAAAAGAGTGCTATAAGATATGGAGAGAGTATTTTGACCAAAGATCTGAGGAGAAAGGCATATGGTATAAAACGATTCAATCAGAACCTCCAAAGGTACCCTGGTTTACCAAAGTCCCAATGAAAAGACAGCTATTGGTAACTAGTTTTCGGCTGCGTTCCGGACACGTTCCGCTAAATGCGTTTGGGCATTTAATGAAAGTCGTTGATTCTCCTAACTGTACTATATGTGGAACAAGAGAAGACACATACCATGCTTTGGTGGAATGTGTCCGAATCGCCGCTGAGCGTAAAATATTTGAATTTGAGGCGAGGGAGAACATAAGGCACGGCCTATGTAACATAATACTGTCTCAGCCAACATCTAAACTAGCTGTAAAACTGTACCACATCATAATTAAGTTGTTTAAGAGTAGAAATTAAGTATTTAATGTAATTTATTAGGCTGACATAGTCGTTCAACGACTAAAGCCATTAAATAAAGAAAAAAAAGAGAGTCAGCGACAACGCACTACATAATAGCATGTTTGGTCTGAACAATGCCTTAATGTGAATAATAGCTATCACATCAGGAATTGTTTGTACTATTACATTAAACCCTTTAGTGTGTAAACTTTAAACCCTTAAACAGGGTTATATTTACCATTAAATCAATATCTAGGTTATGAAATATGATGGAAGACCGATTTCTTAAAAAAATAAAAATAATGGATCTTTTTTGTTCCATAATGGGAAAGCAATGGGCCTTCATTTCCTCCTATAATCCTAAATTGGTTAATTTACCTTCTCACCCAATTTTTTTTGCTTGTATAAATATCACTTATCCTCTTTGTGAAGAAACCTTAAATTAGTTACCAACAATCGAATTTCTATTGTGTCTGGATTTATGGCAGCTGACATATTATTGTGTAAAAAATGCAGGTGCAATATGTAAAAAAGCACATTATTTTGTTTTCAGACATTAAGGTGAAAGAACCCACAGAAGAATCACTCACTAAAAAAGTTCGTCATTACATGGACCCTAAGTTTATGTCAGTCAGTGAAGCAGCTCAACAATTAGTTCAAATTATAGAAAATAAACCAGATTCAGGTAAAATTAACCCATTATTTGTTCTAAGTAAATACACACAAATGTTACCAAAAAGAACAACATAATTTTTGGAATAAAAGAAACGTCAACAGGTGCAAAGATGTGGTAGTTATACCAATGGCAGCAGCATGCGATATGAAAGAGAATATCAAAAAAAAATAAAAATAAAACAGATTTTATTGATCCACTATTCAAAAGTTACAGGAGGTCAATTCAATTAAATTAAATTTAGGTTTATTGCAAGTCACAGGTTCATAAAGATGTTACAGAGTAAAGTAGGTAGGGTGCAAATGACGCCCTGCAGGGGCACAGCAATTATGAGTAGCAACTATTGCCATTTAACTTATGAAAAGAGCATAGGTGCTCACACCAGGTCATACGCTCATCCTTGCGGGGCCAACATGTATCTCAAAAACCACGAATTGTTAAAGCATACATCTGATCAATTTTACTGTAGCAATAACTTAATTTCAATTAAGTACGTAATACGTATTCTTTCTCCATTATTATTTGTAATATTTATCAACTTTACACCCACCACCTTCTGTGTGCGTATCATCTCTACGCCGATAACCTTCAGCTTTACACCCAAGCACGTGTAAATGACTTATCAGACGCTATTGTAAAAAATAAATCGGGACTTAGAAGCTGTTAACGACTGGTCGCGTAGGTTTGATGTGGCTGTAAATCCTACAAAATGTCAGGCAATACTTGTTGGCAGCTTGAGATTGAAGAATAAAGTGGGGATTAACTCTTACTCCTATAGTGTTTGATGGAACGGTCATACCATTCAGCTCGACCGTTAAAAATCTCGGCTTACATATCCATACTACTCTCAGCTGCCATTCTCAGAATGCTAGTGTTAGCCAAAAAGTTACCTGGACACTGCGCTCCTTAAATCGCCTGAGGGACTTTTTACCGGTTAAGACGAAGGTAATGCTTGCGCAAACTTTGATTTTTACTATGATCGACTATGGTGACTTGTGTTATTACGATCTAAATTCAGTCTTGCTTGACAGAATGCTCAATAATTAGCACAGTGTTACTATTTCATACAGTGGGGCAACGCCTTTGATGTGGGGCGATGCCGCCGCCGCCCGCGGTATCCACGCGGTCGTTGGCCGATAAGAAAGGTTGTCACAAAAATGAAAATCAAATAATCGTTATTTTTTATAAAATAATCATTTATTATTGATATTTTTATTACTCTTTTTCCACTTGAACTAATAAACGGCTGAACCAATTTTAATTAGTTGTTAAATTCGTCTTTATTTCGCGAGTGTCAAGTAAGTAGGTACCTATATCAAATTGAAAAAAATAAAAATAGCGGATTTGTGGTGCCAGCCAAGTTGATGTACTTACTTAACAAACATTTAAAGATTTAAAGTTAATCACTACTGTACTCACTTCAATTTCGCAAGGTACCTACTTAATAATAATAACTATATGAACTCCATTATTTCAATGACTGGAATACTGGATAGCAAAGCAACATACTACTCGTTAAGAAAGTACCGGGAAAAGATCAATAATACACAAAATGTTAGTTATTCATCCAAATTTATTGTATCGCCTTCAAAGTATGCTCCTTCAGAAACGATACACTTACGCCAACGAATAATCCAATCATCAAAACATTTATAAACGCTTTTTCCGGAGTTGAGTTCAGTTCTCGCCGCGAATTCTCCTTTATGTCTTCTACCGAATGAAAACGGGTGCCACGAAGTGGTAATTTGAGTTTAGGAAAAGAAAGAAGTCGGCTGGAGCCATATCTGGTGAATAAGGTGGTTGCTCGATGGTATTTGTTGAGTTATTGGTCAAAAATTCGTTCACAATGATGGCCTTGTGCGAAGGCGCATTATCGTGGTGCAAAATCCAAGAATATTCTTTCCACAAATTTGGCCTTTTTCGTTGTATTTGCAACGCCGCATAACGCTCAAATAATATTCTTTATTTACCGTTTGACCTTCCGCAAAGAGATTAAAATAGTTAATGTTTTTGACCTTCCGGCTAAAATTCCGTCAACATGACTTTGACTTTTGATCCACTTTGGCGTGGTTTTTTCGGTTTCGGTTCAGTCGGAAGGCGCCACTCCGAAGCTTATTGACTAGTTTACATGTCAAACTCGTAAACCCACGTCTCGTCGCCAGTAACAATGCGTTGCATGGATGTTGGGTCGGAATTGACTCGTTCTAGCATGTCCTCAGCGACTCTTATGCGATTGAGTTTTTGGAGAAAATTCAGGTCTTTTGGGACTAGCCGAGCGGCAACATGATTCACACACAAATAATTATTTAAAATGGTACGGATCAACTCGTAAGACACAGAAAGTTCAGCGGCTATCTCTCTCAAACTTGAATAAGGATTTTCAGTCACCATTTCCTTTACTTTTGCGATGTTAATTTCGGTTGAAGACGTTGATGGCTTACCAGAGCGAAGCAAATCTTCCATCACATCTCGACCATTTCATTTCCCGCCAAGAGGACTGCTATGCAATTCTCCGAGTGACACATAGACGCTGCGACGATTCTATGAACATGAAAGAGACAGAGTACATTCCCAGCGCTGCGGCAGCCGCTGCTACCAAGGATTTAACTTAGAGAATCGTACTGCTGTACGCTCGGCTCGGCCGCCGCGAGCGATTGGCACAAGTAATCGCCCGTCTCACTCGTACACTCGCTTATAGCCCAGCGACAAAACTGTCGGAACTACACACTCGCTTTCCGCTTTCCGCTCGCCAATTCGTTTCTAGTTCTAGCTCAACTCGCTTCTCGTTCATCGTCGGCGGTGGGATAACTGCCTGAGGTCCCGGGTTTAATTCCCAGTCGCGTCAATTTAGAGTAGGGTAGGTAGTCCAACAGTTAGCCACTCGTACACAGTTATCCGCACCCATATTTCTAAAACGCGACGTTACCACTCCGTGCATACAAGAAATGTCGATGCCGCAACAGTTACTCTCCCCGCTCCCTAGTTGGCAGCAAGCTCACACGCTCAACGGTTGTGTTACGGCACAGAATAAATAATAGTACTACGTACAGAAGTTGCACTCCTTTGATGTTGAAGAAAGCCGCCGTTTTAATAACCTACAATATTAGATAGGCACTGTGTGCATTCAAAATAGCACCTTATCGCTCTACGCGGAGAGTAGTTAATACTTTGTGGTACGTTTTGTAACGAACGTACCTACGCCGTCGACTCGTGTGTTAGGGATGGTAGCAAATAGACTAAGGGTGAGATTTATAGAGCGTGCTTACGAGTAACTTTGACTTTACTTATGGCGAACTTGGCTCAGTGCATCCTAAGTACGAGCTTTGATTTCGAATTGATAGCCATAACTGTATTGACAGAATAAGATCTTGTTTTGACCCGTAAAATTTAAAAAGGCACGGAAACGCCGCCGTAGAGCTGTTGAGGTAGTGTGCTATTATTCACGTTCGGTTAATATCCTGAGTTTTTCGTAAGTCACGTAGTTCATAAGATTTCGGTGACTTAATCCGTGCTAATCCTGTGCTGAGACAGCGTCTAGGCATTGATTATAAATTCCAATTTTGTCTTAGCTCGCTAGATAAGTCTGAGTAAAGTATAAGTACGCTCTATAGATCTCAGCCTCAATAAACATATCTACGCAACCTTAATAAGTAATTTATTCTGTGATTGCACACCAAGTAAAATGTAGTTCTGTATGTTACTTACTTACCTATTTACCTATTTAACAAACAACACTTCTTAACTCTGTGATTAAAATACGATTGATAATTATTTCAAGAATTTACCTAAAACTAATAAAACATTGATAGTTTTCGATTGAGAATGCTATATATTCCTTATATGCTAAGATACCTAATAACTAGTTGTAAGTCAACTGTTAAAAGTACTAAATAATAAAAGTCCCATTTTCATACCACTCAAATGTTTTAATTTATGAAATTAATAAATCATATATAGTAGTTAAATGTGTATACACTTTGGTTAACTGTGGAACACCTAGTGGTTAATAGTGTACTATAGTGTGGGGACACAGTTAGCCGATCCCCATTTCTTTTAAAACCTATATCTGCAAAAAATCTGAAGTAAATTCAATATTTATAAAATGGAAATATGTAGGCAATAAACCACTACTTTGTACCTTGCAGTTAATTACATATTTTTAATTACCAATTACGCGCTATGATGATCAGAAAATTAGGTGGTTAACTGTTGGACCACTTACCCTAAACTGTTTTTCTGAATTAATTAAAATTAATGTATTATTTTTCATTATTAACGAGTTTCAATAGAAGCTTAATTATTAACGAAAATCAATAGAAACTTATCTTCGGCTAGATAATTGGTTTAACCATTATTACAGAGTTTCAATAGAAGCTTAATTATTAACGAAAATCAATAGAAACTTATCTTGGGCTAGATAATTGGTTTAATCATTATTAACGAGATTCAATAGAAGCTTAATTATTAACGAATTTCAATAGAATCTTATCTTGGGCTAGATAATTGGTTTAATCATTATTAACGAGTTTCAATAGAAGCTTATCTTGAGCTGTTGGTTTAATGCTCTAAGCTTGGGCTAGATAATCTATGAAATTTTAAATTCCTGAATTGTGTTTCGACGACGACTTACAACCGGACACAGAACAATGTGTATGCACCATTCTATTAAATTGGAATCACTGAACGTAAATTCAAAAAACGTTTAAAACACGCAGTACGCGCACGTGACTGCCCTTCACGGTAGCTTCTATAAACTGCGCTGGTTTGCGGGACACTCGCCGCACCACCCGCTTCTCCGCGGGTTCCTCCCTTGCTCTGCAAAAGTACCTTCGTTGCCCAACTGTATGCGTATAAAACTGTGATAATAGTATCAAATTCATCTACAATCTGAGGAAGTATGACCACATCTCACAGCACAGCCACAGGTCTGAGCTCAAATGGTTGCCGTTCGTCAGCGAAGATCTTGGCGCGCCCTTACCACACTTTTTTCTTTTCTAAATTCTCCAAATGCTCTTTCTTATCTTACTCCCCATTTTCAATATATTTGCACCTCTCACGACAGGAATCTCAGGTCCTCGAATAACCTTCTCTTTCTCTCTCTCCTTCCCACTCGTCTGGCTTTGTACATTCCTCCTTCTATATTCCATACTTCTCTGGATCGCGCTAAGTATTTGCGAGTAAAATCTGTCAAAACGGAAAAAAAGTCGTTTATTTATGTTTGTACTTATTATAATTATGTTTTATTATTTTTTACTGTTTTCGTCCACCTTTATTCACCGCAGATATTTGCACCTACCATGTCATCTCTGCACCACCCTATGGTTGACTGGTAGGGAATGCCTCAGGCATTAAGTTCGCCATGTAATGTGTTGTTGCAAAAGTTTAAATAAAGAAATAAGCTCTACACTCGAGAGTAGGCATACAAAATTAAGTACATACATGAGCTGTCCTTCTGTATACTCTCTATTTTGTAGTATTAGTACCTACGACTGTATTAATGTCTTAAATCAGGTAGCACTTCTGACTCCTCTAATCTTAAACCTATTTAGTAAAAATTTTGAAAAGTTGTTAAGTAAGAAATAAACTTTTACATTGTAAACAGTATGGTTTTACTAGGGGTTGCTCAACAACTGACGCCGGTGTTGAGCTTTTAATCCAAAAATTTGATACTGGACGGAATCACAAGATGAACTAGGGGTATTTTGTGATTTATCCAAGGCTTTCGATTGTGTTTTACATGAAACTTTGGTCAGGAAGCTTAACTACTATGGAATTAGGAATGCTTCTTTGATCCTTCTAATCCCATACTTGAGTAACAAGATTCAGAAGGTCGACATTAACGGTAAAAGATCTCCGGGATCAGTGGTTACAATGGGAGTACCGCAGGGTTCAATACTTGGTCCATTCATGTTTTTGGTTTATATTAATGACTTACCTTATTTTGTAAATGACAGTCAAGAGATAGAATTGTTTTGCTGATGATACTTCACTTTTATTCAAAGTAAAACGACGACACCCAAATTATGACGATGTGAATAATGCGGTCTCAAAGATTGATCACTGATTTAGTGTAGATAACTTGCTATTAAACGAGGGAAAAACCAAATGTATAAGATTTGTATTGCCTAATGTTAAGCAAGTAACAATTAGTGTACAAATTAAAGATAAGAATGTGAATCCTGTGGACGGACACCACTGTGTTTCTAGGCATCACGTTGGATGTCAAGCTTCAGTGGGGCCCACATATAGTTAAATTGTCGAATAGACTTAGCTCTGCGGCTCATGCAGTAATGAAGATCCGTCAGTTATTTAACGTTGATACAGCTAGATTAGTTTATTTCAGTTACTTTCATAGTGTAATGTCGTACGGCATTTAACTGTAGGGAAATGCTGCCGACATTCAAACTATCTTTGTGATGCAGAAGAGGGCTATTCGAGCAATCTATAACCCAAAGGCTGGTGACTCTCTCAAAGAGATATTTAAGGATATAAGTATAATGACAGTTGCATCACAATGCATTTTATAAAAATTTGATAAATTATGTTCATAAAAATATTAAATGTTTTCAAAAACAGTGATATTCACAATTTAAACTCTACCAGTCTTATTAATAAAAATGGCCAAATGTTACACCTCGGTTTAAATTGACGCGGTCTTGTTTTTCTAAAAGCAGACAGATAGACAGCGTCAATTTAATCCTAAGTGTAACTTTAATCAACGTTTAATAAGAAGTAAGAACAAATTAGCAGTTCCTTATACTAGGCTCCATAAAATAAATAATTCTTTTAAGGGTCTGTGTTTAAAATTTTACAACAAAGTACCAAATGATATTCAGAAGTTAGATCTTATTAAATTTAAAATCAAAATCAAAAAGCTTTATAAAAAGCTTATTATAAAGTGTCAGATTACACAAGACAAAACAGCTTGGATCTGAAATGCTCCAAGTACTCCAACAGCTATTTCTAATTGTCTATAATTAATTGATACATTTTATTATAGTTTTGTATTGCATCATTTATTAATCTGGTAACCTGGTAACGACATGTCGTTGCTTCTGTGCGCTGTGGTTTCTTGCGTCCGTTCTTTGCCACAGTTAAAAATTATGTGCAGGGCGGCGTTCCGTGGCTTCACTCGAGTGCTCTCGAGCGCACTCTAACCGTTCCGTGGCTTGGTGAAATTTGACTCTGATGGCTGTCAGAGCGTAGTTTCACCCGTTCCGTGGCGCAGAGCGCAGCAACCAAACAACCATCAAATCGGATGGTTGTTTTTCACTCTGACAGCTATTTGACGTTTAGATCATTGTTAAAGTGTCAAATTTGGCAATTTAAGTCAAAACGTCTCGAAAAATTCGGCCTGTTTGTTTTGTATTGTTTTACTTTTTAATAATTTTGTTTAAATAATGTGTAATAAAACTCCATACTCCAGTTACATTACAATTTATACTTGACATAGGTTATACCTAGGTACAGCATAGGTTTCTCCAACACGTCTCACCACCTCGAATGCCTGCCACAGAATCCCGCCACTTTCCGCCATGATTCAATCGGTCATTTCTCCCTACCATTTCACAAATCAGCTTCTTGTTAAAACAGTTGTTTTTTTATAATGCTAAATGAATCAGCTTCAGCCTAACAATTGTATAAAAGTGGAAAAATATGTAGACAAAAGAAGAGTTTTCTCTCGTTTTGGACAGGAATACTTCAGAAGAGGTTATAAAAACAACTCGTTCGTTCCGTGGCTCAGTTGCAACTCAAACGAGTTAAACTTTAACCAAACAACTACACCCAGAACGACGGAACGAGCCGTTAGAGTAAAATTTCACCAAGCCACGGAACGGGTAGAGCGCGCGCCGGAGTGCGCTCGAGTGCACTCGAGTGAAGCCACGGAACGCAGCCCTTAATGGGTGGTAGGTTAAAAAAGAGTTGGAAGATTCAAAGTACTTATTCATTGAGTTTATTGAATAAGGGATGATTTATATTAGAGCGGAACGTGCACGGAGCGTGCCCCGTCCGGGCCGTTGGATCATGCACGGTGTAATATGAACTGCTCCATACAAAATGTATGCAACGTCTCAAATCAGTGGCGCCGCTCCGTGCACGTCCCGCTCTAATATAAATCATCCCTAAATATATTTTGACTTTGACTTCTTCTCAGAATATTTTTATTGTGGTAGGATCCCGCACATAGATCGTCTGGATGGCTACCTCTGCCTCCAAACAACTTTCTCCGGCATTACTGCGCCGGGATCCAAGGATATCATATCCTCCATTATCAGTACCAGAAGACCGATAACGAAACTTTAAAAATAAAATAATAATGTACCTCAGGAGGAAAGTATTTTTTTTCAATATTTCGTTATATTCCAGTTTATTTGAGCGTTATAAGCGCAAAAAAAAACAAATATTACGAATTGAGAAAACTTGCTTAGCTTAGCAATTAGTGTTAATCGAACTAAAGCATTGCTAAGCTTTAGAAGAAACTTTTACATTATCCCATTGTCGGAACGATGACGATGAATGATCATCAACTGAAACAATAATGATAAATAAGGTACATATATGTTTATACAGAGCTATAGGTATTTTTTTTCTTCTACAGTGATAACGAAATCCTGCACAGCTGTGGGTCTATCAAGAGTCGGGGCCGACGACCAGCGAATAGCTGTGAAATCATTGGAGGAGATGAAACGCTTCGAGCTCGGCCCGCCGCTGCACAGTCTCGTGATCCCGGCGGCCGGGTTGCATCCGCTCGAAGTAGATTACCTAGCTCAATTTAAATAATACTGTTGTATTCTTTGTATTCAATGTTATATTGCCTAAAACGCAAATTTTCCACACAATGAAACAAAATAAATATATTTTAAAGTAATAGTATGTATTTATTATTTACAATTATATAATTAAAACCATGATAAAAACAGAACTGAAGCTGCTACCATGAGAAATAACATTCAAACCCATTGTTGGTCCACAAAGCTACCACAACTACAACATAAAAATCATTTGAATCATAAATGTTAAAAGGTACATTAATTATTATTTGGTCTAAGTTTCATAATTATAAATAATGAACATTATTAATATATTACACAAATAACGGAATGTAGATATACCAAATGGTGGATACGCAACAGGTCACCTATAAATTGGTATACATCAAACATCATTCTCTAGGTAAAACTGGAAATGGTGGGTCACATTATAATTATAATAATAATAATTAATTAATATTTAGAGGCATGGCTTACTAAATAATGAAATTTTACACTATATAACACTAGGAAATCGTCTTAATTATACAGTCTTTAGACTTAGCTGTAAGAGTACATACATGATATGAAATATAAGAAAATTTATATAAACATGTGCTTTCTATTTGTCGAGTGAGATTACAAAACAGTGAACTATATAAATAGACATTGATTTAGAGTATTAATAAAAATTTAAACTGCCGACACTTGTTGATCGTCGTCTTCGTCGTCGGGCGTGTCATGGTAGTAGTCGTAGGGGCGGGTGACGCCCTCGTGCGAGTGCGCGCGACTGAGGCGTTCCAGACGCGCCACCTGCGCCGCCAGCGTGTAGGGCTGCGGCGCCCGCGGGGGCACCGCCGGCCGCGCACAGCTCGGCGCCGTGCACGAGCCGTGCCCGCTGTCGCTGGACGTCGCCGAGCCCGTCTTCCGCAGTGGCAAGTTCACTAGGGACGTCACGCTACTGCTCTCCGCCGATAAGTCCACGGGCAGAGGCGTCGGTGTGTCCGAATGCGATCTCTCGTGCGCTGTACGCGGACAGCATATGCCTGAGCCGGGTCCGTCGCGGCGGTGGGTGCACGGCGACGGCCCCGGCGGCGGAGGCCTAGGCTGGTGCGGCCGCGTTTTAGCCGGTTCCGACAAGGCCAACAGCTTCCTCACGGCTTGTGGAGAAGCGGCGCCGAACTTGTTGCCGGCGAAACTCTTTTTGCTCTCGCTGGCAGACGACGCGCTGCTGGTCGTGGAGAGGGAGGGCGAGGGGTGGCGGCGGCGGGGCAGCGCGGGGGCCGGCCCGGCGCCCTCGCACTCGAGCGACATCGCGTGGAGGCGCTCCTCGTCAGTCTCGACGTGCATGCGATTCAAATACGCTTTGACCCTTCGAACCATTTGTGCTTCTTCAAACATTTTCTTGGGATTGGGGACGTTAGACGATTTCTTTCGTCTTTTTACAGTCACTTGCCCTTGTTGGACACTCCCTGTTGTCAACTGGTTTAAAGTGACCATTGCACTCGATGGTGGTTGTTTTCCCAACTCCAATAAAGAAAACAGGTCGTATGGAGAGCTACACATATTTGTGAGAGTGCGAACTTCTTTAGCTATCATGCGAAGTTTTTCAAAATTAACCATCCCTTCTACTTTGGTATCATTACCAAGATGTATAAAGGTGAGGTCTTTTTTTACAACTGGATAAAATGGAATAACTGGGGATCTGCCTTGCTCTGTTGTGACTAATTGTCTATATTTGGACATATTTCTAGATGGGTCCATGAGCATTTGTAAATCAGTGAAAAGTTTATAATATTTGGTGGGTAGTTTTTCCCAAGTCATTCTCAGTCTAGATACTGCACCATGTCCCAATCCAGAAATGATAGCAAACATAGAATTGAAGTTTTTACATTCTTTGCAATGTCGAGCTACTTTTATGAATTGTTTCACAATTTTCGATCGCCTAACAATATTTTGCTCGCTAACAACCTCAGTCACCACCCAGAACATTTCTTTGTTTACAAGTTCTGCAAACTGAGACAGCATTGGTGTACCATATCTACTTTTCAGTTCAAACAGATCATCCACATATTCAGTGCTCTCAATTTGTCGAAAAATACAGAAATCTTGTAATGTTAACTGTACTGCTACTTCAACAGCATTTAACTGTAAGAAATGAACAACACTTTCTCTAAGGAGTTCTGGAGCCATTTCGTCAGGTACCAAAGTCTCACTAATCCCATTTGTTTTTAAATAATACCTTGAACTGAGACCAATTCGTTCTGCAAGATTTTGAAGTTGATCCGGTAAGCGGTGTTGTTTTATTATACCTCCTTGTGCTACTGACACTTCACACAGTGAAAAGTTTGAACTGGGATCAGTGATACCGAATTCCTGCAGGGTCAACATCACAACCTCCCTAGCTGTAGTTTCTTTGTGCACTAATAAATATTTGCAAGTTTGGTCTGCTCTGTAGACTTTGAGAACATGTTCAGGATAGTCAGATGACTGGTATTCATCATAACAAATTGATATTAAATCTGGATTACTATGTGAATTATAAAATGCTGTGCTTGAGTTGGCTTTGTTAAGAGATTCTGAATTTGACAATATGCTATCATCACTGTGCAAACCATCCGTAATTGTATTTTTGGGGAGAATATTCATTTTCATCAATGCTTTTTGTAGTCTTCTTTTAGGACCCAATGTCATAAATCCCTTTTGTGGTTCCTTTTTAATACTAAGCTGCTGTGGTTTTTTGGTGGGGGATTGGAAAACAGGTGTCAAAATAATGGGATCGTCGCTTAATAACTCTGCTGTAGATAGTCGAGCTCTGGGATCAGTTTGCCAACGTACCATATTGGCACAACCACGCTGTCGTGGAGAGTTCTCTGGCATTAGTAGCATTTGTTTAAAACTTAGGAGATTGCTTTTGACTGTAATGCTCAGATGTGTTGAACCTGTTAATATTTCCATAGCTTTTGCATGACTGACATGTTGGAAAGACTGTCCATTAACTTCAATAACTTGATCGCCTCTTTTCAAGCCTACTTCTTCAGCTTTAGAATGTTTCTCAACTTTAAGTATAAATATTCCATACCCTCTTTCATATCCACCCAGTATTGTAAAGTTTAATGGTTCATCCCTGGTAGGACGAGACAGTGTTACACTTCTGGTTCTAGCCTTTGCAGAGCAAGCAATATTTAGCAGTCTCAACTGACTTTCCATCTTATTACTTTCTAAAGCTGTCTCAAAACTTTCCAGAAACTCCATCATAGTTGGATCAGTTTCAAAGTCAGTAAAGTGATTGTTAACCCAAAGTAAAACAACTCTGGTAACTTTATCACGAACAGTGGGCTCCGAAAACCAGCCTATCAGTTGTTTAGCAACTACCAATGGGCTCTCAATAAAAGTTCTGTGAGTTAATAGAAAATCTTCTACATAAGTAGAATCACGTAAATTGTCTTCTATGAGTTGTAACATCAAATGGTCAGGCGTTCCCCTTATCACAACATGACCTTGCTGTCGACCTGATTCACCAGCTGCTCCTCTGTATTCAGTAACTAAAACTACAACACCATTTTCATTCTCATGCCTCCTTATATTTTCTTCACCTTGATGTAATATGCGGTAATAATCAGTTTGTGTGATACAGACAAATTGACAATCATCGCACCGTGTTGTCATAACTCCTCTGTGATACAGTTTCTCTAGAGTAGCTTCTCCCATTCCAAAACTATCTCCGACATTTAAATATTCAATATCTCCATTTTGATGTTCAATCCCAACATGTCCATTGATGAGGACTGACCATGAATCATGTTCTTCTCCATCATTCATCACAACTGTTCCAGCCTTTTCCACCACAGCGAAAACCATCACTGCACACAAAGCACGACGAACTGTAAGTGTCATATTAGTGAAAGCTTTCAAATGTTGAGTGAATTCTAATAAAATTTCGATATCTTCATCAGTTCTTTCACTTGGATCTTTTTCGAGACATTCACGAACAGCATCACGGACAGTGAGGCTGTCCATACTTTCTTCCAAATCTTCTTCCTCATCAGAATCCACTATGGACTCCAAGAGTCCAGAGAGATCAACCTCCATGTCCATGTCAAGGGAGCTGTGGACTGAAGTCATTGTGTCACTTCCACTGTATGCGGAGCTCGTGTCACTTGCACTGGAACACTTGATTGTGTGAGGGTACAGCTCCGGACTGTGACGGCCTCCACGCCCACCTCTCAACATGGTGAAGAATCTATACTTGCTTGATATCTTCCACCTTCTGAAATATGCAAATAATCAGATGAAAAAAAATAATAGGCAGTTTTTAGAAACTATGTAAATGAGAAAAAAGATTTTTTTATACCATATTGTAAGGAACAACACTATTGTAAGAGGAAAAAATCTGTTGTTCATAAATGAATTAACTATTTTGATAGAAAACAAATTGCATATGTACTACATTTTAGGAAAAAAGTAGTGTTTATAATTTGTATCTTACTATTTATTAGAAAAATAATACAGGTTTTTAAATTATGAAATGAAATGGTGCTAGCAGTCGCTTTATAGCTCAATAAACATTATCCTTGATAAGAATTTTCACATTTCATCTGTTGATACAATTAAGATAAAAGTTAGAGACCAGGGAGGTCTAACTCAGTTAATTAAAATAAGCCCCTTCAATGTGTAGCTTTTGGTACCTACTTACGCAAAATAAGACGAGCTATTGTTTCTAAAGATTTTAGCAACATTACGTAATGTTATTTTGACAAAGTAAACTATAACAATACTGTATACATGTATCATGCACCAAAATTATAAACATTAGATACCTTCACATCCCAATTTCTATTTATTTTGCATTCATGGCGGAACTGTCATTGCTTCCATGTTGCTTTCTAAAATAATTTAGCTATTTCACCAGTGTAATTCTAGCAAACACAACAATAACTAGGTTATACACATAGTTCATTAATATTTTAAGAAATTTATCTGATTATTCACAACGGAAATTCTTCCCAAATTGAAATATTGGAAGAAAATCTTTAGAAAGCCACTTTCTCAAAACTGAAGAACCATAGACAACATAAAATCAAACAATATTTTTTAACAGGATTTGGCGTGAGATTGGATTCAATAGGCTGATCTCTCAAAAACACACTGTATTACCCTCAGTCAGAACATTAAATAATTATTGTTATGTCTGAGGTTATGTCTTGTATGATTACCAAATCAAATAATTTGCTATATTTTTAACAAAGTAAATATAAAGCTAAGGACAAGAAATAAATAACGTATGTATTATTTTAATTTACCTACAAAATATTATAATCCGCGGCGATGAAAGAATACTACCACGCCCTCTCTTCCCTTGAGTGTCGTAAAAGGCGACTAACAGACTAAAGACTGCACATACTTCCAACAGCATAGAGCGGCGATGGACTCACCTCCTGTAACGCTGAGCACATGTGCAGTCGTTATTTGGTGAAAAGTAGACTATGGGTACAGGACTGCGTTTGCTATCCTCATCTTAGAGCATAATGCTCTAAGGTCCTCATTGCCTATATAGTCTCTGACTAACCCTTCGGGGATAATAGTCGTGATTATATGTATGTATGTAAACTATATTTGCTGACGTAGTGTTACAAAATAAGGCAATAAATGTAGCGAAATACTCGTAATAGGTATAATTTTAAAAACAACTCATGGATGCATTCTTCATGGTTTCTTGAAATGCCATTGGAACAATGGAATGAAAACAATATTAAAAAAGCAGCACTCATTCATTATCTTGATTAATCATCTTATATTGTATAAAAAAAAATAACTTTCCCACTCTTACACCTATTATCTAGAAAAAAAAGCTTCATCATTGTGAAAGTTTTACTGGTTACCAAGATAACGAATAAACATACTTTAATACATAGGGACATTATACATAGAAGACACCCAGTCCCTTGTCTATTTAGAAAAAAACAGTTATTTCCTTATTTTTCCGACAGGGAAACGAACCTTGACCTCGGTCGGAGATAGCGACGCTAGAACTGGCGCGGCGCAGCGGCCGGCCCTGTCGTCGTGCTGACACCTCGATGACTCATTTAGCATTCATTATAAAATACTTAGTTAATCGAAGTATGCAAGTAATACGGACGAGTAAAAAAAGACTTTACTTTTTTTTACTCGTCCGTGGCGAATAAGAGGTTTATCAAGCTAATTATTAGAATATATTTTAAACTCACCATAGTTCCAAGAGACCGTAGGCTTAAAGCTTAAAAACTTTTTAAGGCTTATCAAGCTTTTTAAAAGCAAAATTAACGACCAAACACAATCTTATTGCTTGTTCTCACGTCTTTTGCCATGACCACATGGTTACTAGCAATACATATTAATAATAGAATAATACATAAAAACATTAAAAAGTTGTCATACTGCAGAGTAATGTAATTTACGTAGCCTTTTCTTTGTTGACAGAACAAACAAAGCACCGATTCCCTGGTTTTAAAATATTTCCTGAACGTTTAAAAAATTGAAGAAACCTGTACAACTCTACCTCCAAATGCAGCGACAAGGCTCAAAAGCACAAAAAAGAAGACGTTTTACAACAGATGAAAAAGTTCTTTCATCGTCTCTGTTCAAAAAGAGCCCCAAACTGCAAAACAATGTTATTATTATCGTCATAAACCTTAATAAACACAATAAAAATAAAACATTATTAAAACTTGTGACTTTCCTATATTTTCCTTTGTGAGAAGCTTTTTCTAAGGTATTAAAACTGTTATGTTGTCTTTTTTTCAGTATGTAGGTAATATTTTTACAACAGTTGTCCAAAAAAATAACTTAAAACTTAAGTACCTGACTTTGGGAATATTACCTATGTGAAATTAGACTACATAATAATACCATAAAATAAATAGTAGTAGGTACGAGTAGATATCAAATACTTAAAGCCTTAATTTGGGCAATAAACAAGAGATGGTGTTGTCAAACAGGTTGGCATGATTATTCGCAAGAGAGCACTCTTTACCCTGTAAGTAACTCTACTCTTTAGAGTAACGAATGAACAGAAAATTATTTTCCCGTTATTGGTCGATTTTCTGACAGCCCAAATTAAAAAAAGAAAAATTACTTCAAAAACACTCGATAGATGGCATTTTATGAAAGCCGAGCCGTTCTTAAGGCTGTACCTAATAAATTATACACTTTTGCTTGTCAACTAAAGATAGAAAAATAGTACCTACCTACCTATTTTCATTCAGGATATCAGATATTATACGTCTGTGATCAGAACCTATTTTCTATTTTGGAATGGAATAAATATTATGCAGGTATACACTTTATCTCCATGGACTCGCCTTTTACTAAGCGCCATACTAATCTATGCTAAGCGCCATCTATGAAGTCATTACGAACCAATTTTTATTTTGATCTCGGAAAATCGCCCTATTTATATTTTAATGACATTTTCCTAACTGGCAATATCAAAGAACGAGACAAAGAGCTCTGTTCTGTTTGTAACTACGAGCTCGGATCACCTCTCTAGTTGTGATTGTGATGTGACTATAAAAAATAAACTGTATTATTGTAGGCATTCGTTAAGTTTGTTTTTGTAAATACAATTTTGAAGAGTCCACAGACGTCTATTATACGTCTGTGGAAGAGTCATATAATTTTAACCTTCCAGTCTCCGTTTGTTTATCACTTCCTTCCATGGAACATAGCCACTTACCATAGACTAGCTAGAATAACGCATTAAAATCTTTATAACGGAAAAGGTGCATTACCAAAATAACTTTCATATTTTGCATTACTTTCAAATATATTTGTTAAAAAGAAAGTACAATAGAAAAAAATATATATTAAAATTAGTTTATTTCATTGAAACAATAGTAAAACATTTATCAGTTTTATATAAAAAGTATGCTAACTGGCTCACTGAACATTTTCTATCTCCATCTATTTTCAGATTTAGGTACTTTTCTACGAGTGTAGCGTTTTCGCAGCAAACCAGTGATGATAATCTTTTAGTTTTAATTTTGTAAATTGATCGTTTCCTATAGTGGAAAAAGACGAGGAAACATTTAATTATTCCTGTGAAAGTGTAACATCTCCACATACTCTTGTGCGTAACGTTATAATGCGTTCTGTTAAAGTGTCGAAACGGATGGTGAGCGATGGCGAGAATACGGTGATAGATTTTTGATGTTAAATTTTGCTCCGTGTCATCGTCGCCTCAGTTTTCGATCACGTCTTACAAGACCGTAAATCGTTGTATATCGACGTTTCAAGTGTTATTATTATCAAATCTTCAATTATCTCGGACGATTATTGTGGAAGAAATATATATTGTCATTGACTGACCGGCTGATATTACACGAGGCTTGTATGTATAGTGACTTCTGCCTTCTGCTATTCGTGACACGCCTCAGAAAATAAAGTTAGGATTCGTGAATCGGATTATTCCTTTTTGTTATTGTGTCATTTTAGTGCTATAGACGTTTTAAAATTACGTAACTGTTGTGGAATCTTATGTGTATAAAGAATGGCCTGAGTGTGACCACTCCATTACAGTCATGTGTGACGATGGAATGTTTGTTTAGGCTCTAATATTGTGCTGCGACCTTACGGGAAGTGCGCGTTCGTCTCGTAGACTGGGCTGGATCATGACTCTGCCCGAATCAAAACAAGTAACAAATTGATCACTGTCGACGTATTGTCATTTGGGACACTTAGCTTACATACACACAAAATGTCTTCGGGAACGTTTGTGGACCGGATTGACCCTTTCGCCAAGCGGTCGTTGAAGAAAAAGACTAAGAAGTCGCAAGGCTCTTCGCGGTACCGCAACACGCAGGACGTGGAGCTGCAGGCGCTGCCGCTGCTCAAAGGTGAGCTGCGACCTTCATCACTGCCTACTGACATCTCCACACCACAAGGCCTACTCATTGGCTAATGTTTCAGTATTATGGTAGTTCATTGACCCAATGATAACAGGTTGATTCTTTTGTGATTATTGGTTTCTAGGTAGTCATAATGTGTATTTGCGGTGATGTATGCTATGGTGTGTTATAATATTTTTTTAAGGTATAAAAAACTAGAAATAGTTTTATTAATATGATTGAGTTTGAGCTTGTAAAAATCATGGGTAGGTAGGTCAACAACCGATGCAATGCTAAGCTATTGAAGCTCTCAAAGATCGAAACTCATGTATGAATGATTTATATTTTGAATTTTTTGTTAAAGAAATAAGGAAAACTATGCACACATTTCAATAAAAGGTGAAAGTCTTTCCTTGTTGAATGTGAGAGGCTTATTCTAAGAATTGATACAAAAATCAACAGTATGGGTATGCTCACCCTAAGCATGAGATGTCTTTGTTTGACACAGTATTAATGGAAAATGTACTACTACAACCATAAAGTTTGTGACAATAATATTCAGCTAAATTATCTAAGGATAGAATATGACCTTGAGGAAATAGGCAGAGTGCAACAGGGTGATGTCATTGGGTGGTTGTGAGGGAATTCTAATAATCTACTTCATATATGAAGTTAGATAAGTTATTACATATTATTATTAACACTTGACATAGTTAGGCATTCAAAATGCTGTTGAATGCAATAATTATGTTTATTGGAACAGTTCTTATTAATATTCCATAAACTTCACTAAAATTATTGTGCTACAGAAAAGTTATTGCTATTTTACATAGTTAACAGACAAAAAAATGCAAATGTTTGTCATTCTTATTTGATATGATTTTATCTAAATCTAGTAAAAAGTAAATTAGAAAAAAATATGTCAGTAAAATAATTGAAATTGGATAATTAAATTCAGCTGTCAATAGATTAATAGAATTTAAGACAATAGAAATAAATGAGTTAATGAACAAATTGTTATGCTAATGTCATAAATTGATAATATTATGAATAATTATGTAGTTTCTCCCGTGTTCTTTTAGCAACAACATGTGTTGTGTGACTGCATTTTAATTCAATCTACCTACAATATTAAATGTACTAAAAATATATTAGTACCACTCGAAATTGGCTTAATGCTAAACACAAAGCCAATTAAGTTATTATAATAAAAATGAATAATTATATTATATCATTGAAATTAACACTTTAACATTGGCACGTACTGGGTACGGGTAGGTGGGATCGTCTCAGGATGCTGATCATGTCCTCTGTACGGCAATGACATTCTTAGCTTTAGTTTTAAAATGACGCCCGTGGTACGTGAATTACAGTTTTTATGTGATTTTGAGCTTTAAAATAGTCCGCTGTTAAAGTGTTAAGCCATCATTACAAATTGATGAATATTGGTTTAAAATTTATTATTGTTGATTCAATCTATTGTTTCTATTGTTTAAGTTTTAATGTAAGGTAAAAGTACCTATGTCTTTTATATTTTTTCAAAATAGCACAGTTTGCATTTTTTTTTATGAATAATGTTTTTAAAGTGTTAAATTATAATAATTATTAGAAATCATCAACATAAAATATGTCAGGTAATTTTCATTTGCCTAGCTAAAAAGCAAGTTTACATAACACAATTTCTTTATTTTTGTTCCTTGATTGGTTTATAGGAAAATTAAATATTGTCAGAATGCAATACTTACTACCACAATATTTTTACTGTTTTTTGTGAATAGATATTTGATATGTCTATGAAGTAAAACTGTAATATATATTACAACAGAAACTTATGCTTTACTGCACATTTTCTTATGTACTCTTTCAGATGTTACTAGCAGTGAGCAGGAAGAACTGTTCATTCGTAAGCTGCGGCAATGCTGCGTAGCTTTCGACTTCATGGATCCCGTCGCCGATCTTAAAGGGAAGGAGATAAAACGTACCACGCTGAGCGAGCTCGTAGAATACATCACCGCTGGGCGCGGGGTGCTCACTGAGCCGGTCTACCCAGAGATAATAAAAATGGTAAAGTATATTTTTTACTTTAACTTCGTAATTGAGTCCGACTTTCTTGAAGCTAGGTTACCTATCTAGGTATGCTGTTACTATTAATATTCCTGGCATTGTCTTGAAAGACAAATATTAATGAGCAATGGTTTAGCAAAAGATTGCAATGTACTTCTTACTATAATAATGTCTAATAAATACATATCCTTTCATTCACAGTTTCACATACCCTAGCAATAAATCTGCCACAAAATGTGAAATTAATTTATTAAATTTTTAACCCTATGGGTTGGATATAGGGATCAATATTGATTAGAGAAATTGGATAGTTTGATCTGCTGGTGTGTGTACATTTCATGAACATCCTAACTAATTCTATTAATGTAATTCTGTGTAGTGTGTGTATGTTTCCTTTTCCTTCACAACAAAGTGATTTTTTGCACAGTTAAGAGGGCTGGAGAGAATTACAATATTCTATCTTTTGTAAACGCGAACATAGTCGCCAGCGGAAAGTTAGTCATCTTAATATGGTTCAAACAAACTTAATCAAATTGCATCTAACTAAATAACTTTCCTTTTACAGTAGATTCAACATTCAAGATTTAATATCATTTATTCAGGTTAGGCCATGTTTAGATTACAGCACTTATGAATGTCATTATGCCATCGGTATTAGGAAAGACTTCCTTCCTTCCTTTAAATGGGTTAATTGCTAGTCTTTAAACCTTTGACAGGCTCAGCACATAGAAAGATTGGTTAACTGATTGTCAACCTAACTTTCAATCCTTGAGACAAAGCTAAAAGCTTCATACACATAAGCTAATTTCAAGAACTAGTAAACTTGTGGTGAGTCAGGGCTTTACGAATACTTTTTATAGGTATATGTGTTTATAGAATGGTCAACAAATAATATTTATGACTGTAACATAGCAGATGGCGTTACAGTAACGAAATATCAATTAATAGTCGAATCTTAAGGCGGGTACAGACTGCTGAACATGCAATGTAACATGAAAGGAGCATTTCGTAAGTGTGGACGCGAATCGCGGCGGCGCGCACGAGTTGAAATGCTCTGTTCGTGCGCGTAGTGTGCACGGTTCGTGCGCGCAAGGCGTCAACACTATGGGAATTCTGTTAAGGTATGTTTCCGAGATGGGCCGCAGACTGCAACCGCAGTGCTACGGCAAGAACGTTGCCTCAGTCACTCCAGCACCTTTGTGCGAGACAGAATGTCGGACAATGCTACCGATAGTTTACTAATAATGTGTCTTTTGTTAGAATAGGAAGATGATGACGACTTGTTGTTACTTTATGTCAGAAATAAAAGAAATGCACCTGATCTTTTATTTAAAAGTCTTTATTTTACATATTAAGTTTTTATAAAAAGTATGTGTCGTAAAGGACTGGATGAACGGCAAAAAAGTTAATTAATTTCTCTTTATCATCTGCCGAAAAAGTCGTGACACGTGTAAACTATCTGCGGACACCACTGGTGCTGCAATCTGCGGTCGCTGCGCGCCGCGGCCGCAGGCAGCAGTGTTGCCGCGCTTGGAATCAATTTCATAGAGATGCATAGAAACAAGTAGTGTCGCTTGCAGCCTGCAGCTGCAGTTTGCAGCCTGCGGACGGCAAATTCTTTCATTGCGTGTTACATTGCATGTTACATTTCGTAAGTCTGTACCCGCCTTTAAATGAATCTTTTAAAAGTTTTGTGTTCTTGATTAATTACATTATAATTTTAAATTTTTAGACTTTCAGTAAGTGATACTCATGTGAGGATAAATAATTTTGTTTGTGAATTACCTATTTGTTGTTTTGTTTTTAATTTCCTGTTTGAGCAGGTATTAGTTAAATTTTCATAAATATAAATACAAGATAAGTACTTAGTTATAATAGTTAATGTAAAAATCTAAAGAGTAGAATAATTTAGTTGGCAGGGACCACAATAATAAGGGGGCGGTTTTGCTATGACCGTTTTTTTGAAAAATTGCTACATCAAAAGGAAAAAGGGCCTGAGTATAAATAAAACGTTGTAAAAATTTGTAAAATTTTTCTTATACCTTGTTCACGTGCCTTGCCTCGTGGGAACATTTTTGTGAGTTTGTGACATCCATGCTCAAAATCACTCTTCATTTTCGTTTCATTCGTTTTAAATAAATTCACGCGTTTACCGTGCAAAATCTTTGAATGGCGCGGCTTCATTACAAAAGATTGGTGAGCCAAGCCCGAACGGGCGAGCGGGCCGAGCAACGCCGGCTTATATTTGGATGTAGTGTGGGAGAACCAATTAACATAGCGTCGATCAATCTCGTATGACAATGGCATATGAACTACATTGTGCATGCAATAAACACTTAGAACACACTAAAACTTCGCTAGTTTTATATCTGTTTCAGTATATTTGTATTTATTTCGAAGTTACGTTTTTCTTTAGTTCAAATTTTCTAATACATATATGTACTTACATATAAGGAGTAAGTCCATAAAGTCATAAACCGAGTCTTCAAGACAACGACGCAGATTATATAGCCAGTGGTGACTCATGAGTTCGCTAATACGATCGCTGTTGTAAACTCGTTCATTGATTTTATTAATTTGGTCAACTTTCTTAGTTTTCTTAGTTCATTTACTACAGTCCATCTTCAAGCTACCTCGGTCAGACTGCAGGATCGTATTGGCTCTCTTGTTCTTTGTTCGGTATACTGCCCACCAAGACAAGATAACTGCTAGCATGTTTTCTGCCTACTTTCAGACTGGGTCCTAGATTCGCAGCACGCGGTGACTGTAACGCATAACACCATTACTGGGGATCCCGTTGCACAAGTACGAGAGGTTGCGGACTTAAACTATGTATTGATTCGAATTATTTAAAACCTCTTTCAACGGGTGAACTAACGTATTGGCCAACAGACCCAAGAAAATTACCTGACCTCCTAGACTTCTTCGTAACCAATGGTATACTTTCGCTGCACACTGTCACTGAATCCAGCTTAGATGGATCCTCAGATCACTCACCTGTCATATTGACAGTAAGCACCAACCTGATAAGTCAAGAATCGGCCGAATCATTGACTAGTCACAGAACAGATTGGGATGGGTTTAGGTCTTACATCGACGATAACCTTACTCTCGCTGTCTCTCTAAATCACCCGATTGAGGTGGATGAAGCCTGTATATATGTGACTAATCTACTGCAAGTGGCAGCCTGGACCAACACTCCCTACCAAGAGCAAAGACTCATAGCCCTATCCATCCTCTGCACATAAGGAGGATCCTAAGTCAGGATTTTCAGTTGTGCCTGCCTATTAAACCTGTATCACCTAAGGAAATTGCGCGAGAAATAAAAAATCTTGACCAGAAAAAGGGTCCCGGGTTTGACCTCATAACGCCCACGCTATTGAAAAACCTGCCATAGAAATGCATTACATTCCTAGCTTGCCTATTTAATGCAATCCTTAGAACGAGTCACTTTCCGACCCTCTGAAACATTTTGATTTTACAGGTGGTCATGATTCATAAATATGGGAAATCCGTACAAGAAGCTTCGCCTTATCGACCCATAAGCTTTGCTCCAGTGCTTTCCAAATTATGGGAGAGAACATTCCTCACTAGACTCACCGCAGCCATGAGCCATTACAGTGTCACGCTATCTCACCAGTTTGGTTTCCGTAAGGCTCACTCAACCATCGAACAAGTCTACCGAGTATACCATACGATTCGTCAGAGTTTTGAACACAAAACATACTGCTCCGCTGCTTTTCTCGATGTTCAATAAGCATTCGATTGAGTCTGGCACAAGGAAATCTAGCAAAAGTGAAAGAAAAATTACCACACTCGATGTTTCCTCTCATATGCCTTTGTGGCCGTTCCTTCCAAGTTAAGCAGGGGCATGCCAGATCAAGACTGCACAACATCGAAGCTGGAGTTACTCGGAGATCGGTACTCGGCCCTGTACTAAATACTATATTCACGTCAGACTTACCCGTATCAAATAACATCACAGTTGCGACCTACGCTGACGATACGGCGTTCCTTTCAGTTGATGCTGACCCCATAATAGCTAGCAGCACTTTCCAGCATCAACTTGATGACACACACAAATGGTTCTGCAAATAGCGAATTCGTGCAAGTGCCACTAAATTTCAGCACGTGACTTTTACACTGAGGAAGGGTAATTGCGCTCATGTAAGACTTGGGAACGACCTTCTACCACACTGCCTGCGTGAAGTTACTCGGACTCGGATTTCACTTGGATAGGCGCCTAACCTGAAAAACTACTTTAAGAAAAAGAGAGATGAAGTCAACCTAAAGTTCCGAAACTTGTACTGGCTTATGGGCAGAAACTCAGTACTGTCAGTGGATAAGAAGCTCCTTATTTACAACTCCGTTCTTAAGCCAGTCTGGACGTATGGCATTTAGTTGTTGGGTGTAGCCAGCAAGTCCAACATTCTCTGTCTCTTAACGAGTGCAGAATATGATTTTGAGGGCGATCGTTAATGCTCCTTGGTTCACGAAGAATGACGAAATTCACGAGTACTTAAACATGCCGACCGTGACATAGGAAATCGAGCGATTTCGGCATCGGCACAGAGAACGTCTGTCTGTCTCACCACCCTAACCATCTCGTCGCTGAGCTGTTAGATCCATCAGCAATAGTGAAGCGCTTAAAAAGAAGCCACATTTTCTGATAAAGCAGGGCCGCGCTGGCGGCGTTGCTAAAAAGAATCATCCAATTATCACAAATAATTCGCTTATGGTCTGGTGACCGATCGCTAATAGTTAAGAAGAAAAAAAAACTTAGTTAAATATTATAATATAAAAAGTATGTTAAAGTAATCTTATGAAAAAATTTTTTTTTTTAATTATTATGAGTAATATGCTTTCTGCAATGAGCAACTAATAACTCCTCCAGAAAGTGAATGTGTTTGTGCTATGTGTCTAGTATTAAATTAATAATATGCTAAAGTCAAATACTTGCTATATTTCACGAACCCGAGCATTCCCCGTTCAGGTATCAACCGAGACGCCAGAATAATAATCACTCAATATTTGTTCATTTTATTTGTGTAATAAATTCGGTGGCAAAACACTCAAATTTAATGGTAAAAATATGATAAGTAAGTACTTATTCAGGTGCACAAGTAACTAAAACGAATAGTTGCTATAGTTTCCTCATATAAATAGACCACACGAACTCTCAGCTACTCTGATAATACTATTTAAACATCCTTATGTGTAACATAATCAATTGTATTCAGTTTGTTTGGTAAGAGAACGCCCGCCGCTTTTTTACACGCGCAGTGATTTCTTTTTTCGATATAGGGTTCGACTTGGAACATATAGAAACTATCCAAATTAGTTTTGGTTATAAAGGAAATAGACTAAGCTTTATAACCCTAATCAGTTTTATCAAGATTATGGTTGTCTTTAATTTTACCCACTTTATTTTTAAAGTCAAATTGTTTTGAATCGTAGGTCTGCGAAACTTATGTATTTAACAATAAATATGCCATACTAGCTTTTGCCCGCAGCTTCGCTCCCGTTAATTTTTCACGGGACAAAGTAGCCCATAACCGTCTTCAGTACCGGCCCCATCTAACTCTACACCAAAATTTATCAGAATCGTTTAATCAGTTTAAAAGTGTGATAATTTACCTAACAAACAAACTTTCCCATTTACAATATCAGTTAGGAAAGCTGAATAGATATGATATAGGAATCTATCTAATATAAAATTTATATAAAGATCGATTACCAGAATATATGTGCGCGCATGTTACATTCAAAAGTCTAAATAGGTAAACGACCCCATTGTAGAACATTCAATTTACAACAATAACTTTTCCCTTATATAAAACTGATTGCGTTGTTAACTCAATATGACTATTAAACAACTAAGGCTTATAATCTATATTAATAAAAATCAATTAGGGAAATGTTTGTACGCGCATCACTTCAGGGGCCCAAGTCTGCTAATTTACGAATGGCATAATTGAATCGCAATTGGATCGTATTGTAATTGTTTGACACATTTGGTATTCTCTTACTCATATAAGAATAATAAATGTGTCAAACAATTACAATGCGATACAATTGCGATACAATTACGATTCAATTATGCCATTCGTAAATTAGCAGACTTGGGCCCAGAACGGCTGTTTAGACCTATTTGGCTAATATTTTTTTATTGTGTTTGTAATTTAACAAGGTGTGTACGAATGAATTTGTTTGGAAATTCTTCACGGGATACGGGGTGTACACGCGGACAAGTCGCGGGCAGGCCTCTGTGTACATACCTACCTTAAAAAAAACCAACATTTTTTTATTAGTAATTTGTTCGCAATAAAATTTGCCTTAAAAATATTCAAAACTAAATACTTCTTTGATCTCAACAGTCACTAAACATACATTACGGACGTGAACTAAATCCTAGTACAAATTAGCTTTCTGGAGAGGTTAGGAAACGAGGAGCAAACCCATGAGGGCCCGATCCGATGCAGGCGAGTCGGTAGAAGGAGGCAGCAGTTTGCCTATCTCCTTCCACCACCGTAGTGAGGCTGACGTGATTGTGGGGTGGGATACCCCATAGACGCATTGCACAAGTTTCACGGGAGTCTGGAGGGCACCCAAACCATCCCGAGCGTCCATCCTATTGGCGCCATCGTGGGGTGGAATTCGGTGTCTGCTGTCCGCAGTCCCGAGGAACTATACTAGCGACAATGATGGCTTTTTAAAAAAAGACATTTGTTTTGTGTTAAATACAAACTCATTTTTATCCTTATTTAAAAAGACAGTATGAAACGGGACGTGCCAAAGTACAAATACTGTAATTCATACCAAAATGAAATCGAGACCAAAATGTCCACGTTGTTAAACTAGGTTAAACAATAAGCAAATCAGAGCAGAGTTCTTTCAAATAAGGTTAAAATGGATTGAATGGTCATCATTATATATTATAAAGTAAAGTCACCGTTTTCCTGTGTATGTGGCACCGCACTATTCTCCTAAACAACGCAATGGATTTTTATGCTGTTTTAACTAAAAGATAAAGTTATAACTGAGGATGGTTTTTGTTTATATTTTGTAGATATATATTGTTTTAATGGCTGAAGTATGACGGTTTTTCTAAGTTATCGTGGACGAAGGCGTGGGCGGGCCGCTAGTGTATTATAAATAAATGTTACAGTTAAAACTTATAACCCGAAATCAATTAAGAAAACATTATATTTCTAAATTGACCCGACCGGGAATTTAACTCGACCCGGGAAGAAACTGTGTGCCAACCACTCGACCACGGAGGTCACTTTAAATCAATCTTGTTGTCTTGTAGACTTACCGAAGTAACTTGTTTTTAATCTGCGACTGTCGATATAGGTTGGTAAGTAGTAGAGAATATCAAATTACTAAATGGAGGATAAATTGATCTCTTTTGTTGTTTGTAAGCAACACTTAGCGGTAGTACCGTTAATACTCCTATACTTATTAATAGCAAACGTTTCATCATAACAAAAATATCAATATTATTATGATACTACAAGCGGCTGCTCGCGGTTTCACCCGCGTGGTTCCCGTTCCCGTAGGAATATCGGGATAAAAGTATCCTATGTTAACATCCAGGTTATAAACTATCTGTATGCCGAATTTCATCCAAATCCATTTAGTAGTTTTTATGTGAAAGAGTAACAAACATCCATCCATACTTACAAACTTTCGCGTTTATAATATTAGTAGGATTTTATAACTTATAAAAACCGGCCAAGTGTGAGTTGGACTCGCGCACGAAGGGTTCCGTACCATTAGCAAAAAAACAGAAAAAGAAATGACGCTTGTTGTATGGGAGCCCCCCTTAAATTTTTATTTTATTCTGCTTTTAGTATTTGTTGTTATAGCGGCAATCGAAATACATCATGTATGAAAATTTCAACTGTCTAGCTATCACGGTTCATGAGATACAGCCTGCTGACAGACAGACGGACGGACAATGGAGTCTTAGTAATAGGGTCCCGCTTTTATCCTTTGGATACGGAACCCTAAAAAAGTACCTGACGATTGCCTCTTCTTCGTAGAATAGTGATCTTCTCGTGGTAAAATCACGAGTATTTAAAAATAATTTGGAGAGAGCAACATTTTCAGGGTCGGCAACGCAAATACATTGTCAATGATACATTAGGTTTTGCCAACATCCAAATAGTACTTACGGTAACCGTTTACCATCAGGCGGGCTCATAACTCGTATGCAGGTAGGTATGTCTGATTGATTACTAATTTAGTTTAATTAAAATATTTTTTTATGTAAGTACTTACTTATTTTTAATAGACTAGCGGCCGCTCGCGGTTTCACCCGCGAGGTTCCCGTTCTCGTGGGAATATCGGGATAAAAAGTATATATCCTATGTGTTAATCCAGGTTATAAACTATCTGTATGCCGAATTTCATCCAAATCCATTCAGTAGTTTTAACGTGAAAGAGTAACAAACATCCATACATACTTACAAACTTTCGCGTTTATAATATTAGTAATAAGTAGGATTTCAAAGTAATTCAAATTGACCCCAAGAGAATTAACAAAATTAAATGAAATTACTATGTCAGCGAGAAAAATTAAGGGTTTTGAGATAAGAGGGTGGATGTAGAGTAGGGATAGGTAGTATTAGTAATGAAGAGAGTACAATGTCCACGAGAGTAGTTAGATCCCATTAGGCAGATTCTCGGCATCATTTTGGTTCTCTTTATACTATACTATGTATATTTATACGTTTTGATCACGATAATAGCCTCATTGTCAAAATGCTGCTGTTGTCAGAGGCTGGTCAAGATTGTATAAACTTAACTAGTACAGCATTCACTTCAAAAGAGGTCCACTTTTGTCTGCTTCATGGCCCGTGTGACAGTTAAAACAGGAGTGCCCGCCTCGTTATTATACATTTAATGAACGTTTATTCTTTTATTTCGTACGGTATGTTGGTCTATTAACCCTACCTATATCTAAAAAATGTAGTTATCCATTTAATAGAAACTTAGTGCATGTGATATGATACACTTTTTTACGGATTGTATTATTCTTTCATATAATTAATAGTAAAAACAATGTTATTAGCATTGTTGCGTTTTCCGATAGATACAGATAAGATAGCTAGTTCCTCAGCAGTGGTCGATTCCGGGTAAAGCGCGCTTCTACCTTCGATATTATCGTCACTTAAGCCTTGTTCACACTAGGCGAGTAATTTAGTCAAGTAACGAAATGTAAATTAGTCCAAAACAAAATAACTGATTCCATTGATATGATGAAAAAAAGTTACTTATTGTCTTTCTAATTTTCCCAACATAATCTTTGCATTAACCGGTTTATTTTGTGTGAAAGAAATACTTTAGTTTCTGTACGTATTTTTTTTCCTGTAAAACTGTAAAACTGTTAAATTTGTTCATTAGATATCTGCCAACCTATTCCGCACTTTGCCACCGAGTGAAAATCCTGATTTCGATCCCGAGGAAGACGACCCGACTTTGGAGGCCTCCTGGCCGCATCTTCAACTAGTCTACGAGTTCTTCTTGCGCTTTCTGGAGTCTACTGATTTTCAGCCAACCATTGGCAAGAAGGTCATCGACCAAAAATTCGTATTGCAGGTATGAAACCTTTTTATTTTCTTATAGTTTCTGTTTTTGCCCATGATGTTTGCGATTATAGTTCCGCGGTAATTCGTAAGCGCCATTCACATTTTTATTATAAAGTTAATAAAAATGTTTAGTTTTTTGGAAATCCAAAACAGTCAAGAAATCGAAAAGGTATAAGGTACCTTGTGTTTATGATTTTATAGGAATTATTATTGTAAAACACGGTCGTAATGTGCATTTATATGAAATTTTAGACGTAACTTCAGGATTTTTTCTATCAAGCAAAATGTTTCAATCGTGTTTTTTAAACAGTTATCCCCACACACATACGTTCTGTAATACATATTGAAAATATCAGTGCATAATATCTAAAATATTTTGAATAACAGCTAATAGAAAACAGCCAATTTTTCCGTTTTCACCGCCTAACCCTCCTTAACATATAACCTTGTCGCGTAACGGTAAAAGAATACTACCACCCCCTCGCCTTTTACGACACCCAAGGGAAGAGCAATTGGGTGTCGTAAAAGGCGACTAACGGATTAAAGACTGCACATACATCCAACAGCATCGAGCGGCGATGGGCTCACCACCTGTCACGCTGAGCACATTGTGTAGTCGCTATTTGGTGAAAAGTGGACTATGACAAAGAACTGCTTTTGCTGTCCTCATTGTTTAGCCTCTGACTAACCCTTCGGGGATAATAGTCGTGATTGTATGTATGTATATAATTATGTACAAATCGCTTCAAGCACAATTGTGTGGCCATAATATAGTGTCTATAGTTGGAACAATCATAGCCTATTGTGGTTTGAATGAGAATGTGGTTATGGTTGCTACTTATCTCGATTTGATAAGTTATTATTATATTTGTCATAGAAGTCGATTTATATTGCTGATAATAATAATAACGGGATATTGTTTGAATATTCATTAAACTGTTCTTAATATAGATATAAATATTAAAGGTATTTAGATCTCACGGCTGATAATCGCAATTATCAGATAGTTTGGAATAGTATGTACATTTATCACAAATCAAATAGTGGAGTATGTATAATATGTACTTATTAGGTTTGATAAGAATACTTGAGCGCAACCGTTGATATATACCCTAGATATTATGTGTTTGTGCGTTTCAGTAATATTATTCTAATGAGTGGATTGTTTTGTTTTGAACAGCTTTTAGATTTGTTCGACTCTGAAGACCCGCGCGAGCGTGACTTCCTGAAGACGGTGCTCCACCGCATCTACGGGAAGTTCCTCGGCCTGCGCGCCTTCATACGCAAACAGATCAACAATATATTCCTGCGATTTGTCTACGAAACCGAGCACTTCAACGGCGTAGGGGAGCTGCTAGAAATATTGGGAAGGTAATTATACATATTATAATAACCTTTTTTTTCTTTTTTTTTTAATAACCTACTAAACCTTTTTTTATACTGGTGCAAATACGTTAGGCATACCGGGGGTAATGGGGATACTCCGGGTTATGTGGGACTGTCCCCCTAGCTCCCGCCTCCCCGTCCAGGCAAGATATAAATAAATAAATAAAAATAAATCTTTCCTACAATCACACCAATTATCTAGCCCAAGAGAAGCTTCGAAGAAACTCGTTAAATGGTTACTAGACAACGGATAAACATTCTTAAAATACTTAAATACATTCTTATTATACATAGAAAACACCCAGACCCGAGATAATTTAGAAAAACAATAATTTCTAAATTGACCCGACCGGGGTTCGAACCCGGGACCTCAGAGATGGCGACACCATGAAAACCGGTGTACAAACCACTCAACGAAGGAGGTTATAACCTAACCTAACCTAGATACACATTGTATCAAATAAAATCAACAGCATATAAACGTCCCACTTCTGGGCACCAGCCTTCCCACACGGACATCATATGGGGACGTTGGGCCATATAACCCACCATGTTGGCCCAATGCAGGTTGGTGGATTTAAAGAATGCCATCTTTCAACGACAACCGGGACCAACGGCGTTTGTGTGCCTTCCGAAGCACGGAGGAGCTCGAGATGTTTTTTAATTTGGTCCACTCATCCAGCTACCTCCGAAAGTAGCTTAGCGTACCGTACGCGCTAACCGCTGCGCCGTCGAGCTCCTCTCACAATGTGTCTACACCCAGCGGGATCACCTGTCTGGGAGACAGACTTATGAGTGATGCAGGGAATTAGATCTGGATTTGTTCTACTGAATTATGCTGAAGACAGAATTTGTTCCGTAAAAACAACTGAAATATAAGCATGTTTCTAACCGACCTCCAGCCAACGGGATATTTACCAAAGTTACGTCTGATGAAGTATAAATTGGTACTAACTTTTAGATCTGTCGTTGTTCTGTTCACCACAACAAAAAACATTATTTTAACATCCTTACTTCAGCCACAATCAAGCTGTAAAGAAACCTCCAGTCAGCGGACTTTTTCTCTTAAGGCATTATTTTTGTAACTTTTTCACTAAATTAATAAAATTTAAACTATTTACGACTAAAATACATACATACATTCAAATATCCATCGTCACAAACATTCGCATTTATAATATTAATATTAGTAAGATAATGCAGACTGGTTATATTATTTTGTATTGTGTACCTACATAATAGGTTTCAAATTCTATACTTTTAATTTTAACACAAGATGTACGAATAGGTAATTTTAGTAATATTATAGTCGTAAATAGTTAAAATTTAATTAATTTTGTGTAAAATTTACTAAAATAATGCCTTAAGAGAAAAAGTCCGCTGACTGGAGGTTTCTTTGCAGCTTGATTGTGGCTGAAGTAAGGATGTTAGAAGAATGTTTTTTATTTTGGTGAACAGAACAATGACAGATCTAAAAGTTAGTACCAATTTATACTTCATCAGACGTATCTTTGGTAAATATCCCGCTGACTGGAGGTCGGTTAGAAAAGCTTATATTTCTGTTGTTTTTAAGGAACAGATTCTGTCTTCAGCATAATTCAGTAGAACAAATCCAGATCTAATTCCCTGCATCACTCATAAGTCTCCCAGACAGGTGATCCCGCTGGGTGTAGACACATCCTCTCACATTTTATACCTACTTATATCTAATCAACGTATTGAGTTATCTGTGATGATAAGTATGAAGTTGTATTGCTTCATCCACCGCGTTTGCTGCTACGGTCCATTTTATCTCCAACTAGCGACCCGCCCGCGACTACGTCCGCGTGTAACCCGTAGGCTCGTGAAGAGTTTCCAAAAATTTTCTTTCATACGAAGCTTGTCCTCACAATTGGCTATTTGACAGTTGTAACAATAAAATATGAAATATGTCGGATATGGTAGTTTATAATTTAACGACAATTATCCTATTGTTTTTTTAATTAAAATAACTTATAAATATTTTATTTTTATAAAATAAATTTGCGATTTTTTGTCTGTGGATTACAAGACCCGAAACACGGGCAGCCATGATTGAGCTTCGTATGACGTCACATTTCACAAAATATACAAAAACTATCTGTCAGGTTTCAATGACAGACAGGGCTAAATGACACGTGACCAACCGTTTTCGCACAAAATTTTAAATGAATGAAAAAAAATATGTTTTTCTCTATTAAATAAAGCTTTTTCGAAAAAAAAAATTGTACTGGGTATAAAATAAGCGTTTGTAATTTTTAAAATACTTTTTCGAAAACTGTCAAGTAGCCTGATATTGGATGTTTGATTTTAAAGCTATATTTTTAAAGATTGATATAGTTTATCATCATGGTAATAAACATAAATGTAACCGTGTCGCGAAGCGGTGACAGAATACTACCACGCCTTCTGTTCCCTTGGGTGTCGTAAAAGGCGACTAACGGACTAAAAACTGCACATATATCCGACAGCATAGAGCGGCGATGGGTTCACCACCTGTCATGCTGAGTACATGTGCAGTCGCTATTTGGTGAAAAGTGAACTATGGTAGAGGACTGCTTTTGCGGTCCTCATTGCCTAGTATCTGACTAACCCTTGGGAATAATAGGTGTGATTATATGTATGTATGTATGATGTATGTTGTGATCAATAAATCAACTTTGAAGTAAGGCACCGCTGCCAGGCGCTGACGCGTTTTGTTTATATCCGACGCGCTGTTGTACCATTGAAGTATTTTATTATAACTAGAGACGACACCGCTGTAAGTTTTGCGTAGGTACTAAGTTGCGGTTGCGGCCCATGGGTTGACGAGTAAGCCCGGCCTCTTACACCTAATGCGCTGCCCGCTTTCATTTAGCTGAGCATATTCTTTTGTATAGAATGCTTCGATCACATAATATAAAAATTAGATGCACAATCAACACTCTCAAAACGTCTTCTGAACAAACACGAGTACCTAGCACTAACTAGACAGAATAACTAATAGTACTACCGTACAGAAGGTTCACTCTCTAACCACTTTCACGCGAAATTGAAACTTATCGTGTGACCCGAGCGTTCATATTCCGTTAAGCAACACTGACTCGATATCGATTTGGCGTCAGGAGCATAGGGTTTCCACTCATGGATATATTTAAGTACGTTTTAAACGACGACGCGTGATGTGGGGCGTGCGAGCCGAGCGGCAACCTTTAGTGCCATACGCCTGCCTGGGAGGCGCGCTGGCCGAACGTACCTACCTAAAAAGTGGAGTGACACCCCCCTGACCTAGCGAGATGTATAAGTACATTACGTTTAATAGTGTGCGAACACACCTCGGTCACTCGCGACTAAATGTATTAAACAAACGCGTTCTAATAAGCTATTACGCACACAGTCATAAGCTCGTGCAGATGAACGCGTGCCATGCTTGTGTGAGTCAGATAAGACATGCTTTTTCATTCACTCGGTAACTGTGAGATAACTGATCGCGGGTGGGGGCGCATTCAGCGGGAGTCAGGGAGTGGCCATACTGTACGTAGTACTCATTATTGTACTGTGGTGCGAGTTAAGTATTAACATGACGAAGTGCTCCTTCAAAAACTGCTATTCGACCAAACGTCAAATTTATATATCGATGCTGCCACTATTTCGCTACGATTTAGTATAGGATTTGTGAATCTCGTTTTTTTATGAGATCGAAGATGGAATGGCTGCTCTAGTTATAATATGTCGAGGTGTTTGTTGTCCACACGTGGATGCGTTGGCAACGGTTGTAGCGACGGCCGGCGCCGGCGTGCCCTTGTCCGTTGTCGACGCTTGCATGACACTCTTGTTCGACGCGAACGACGCCCATCGGTTGCTGGGAACTACAAAACGGTGTTTAATATAACAAAATACTGTTTTCAATTAAAACTGTTAAAAAAAAGACAGTTGTAGATATTGTATCAGTTGAAATATCGGTTTGTGTTAGGCAGTAATACTGTAGGTAAAGTAAAGTACGGCCTGTATATTGTCAATCAAGTCGTCGCTACATTTGGTGGATATTGGCTTAATCGCCACGCTTACCAAATAATCATAAACCATGGGCTATTGGGATGGGATCCATCGAAAAATCCGAAAACACACTGCCCGACCTATGAATTTAACTCGGATATCGATACGCGTCCGGTCTGGGGCCCAAGTCTGCTAATTTACGAATGGCATAATTGAATCGCAATTCTTAAGTGAGTAAGAGAATACCAAATGTGTCAAACAATTACAATGCGATCCAATTGCGATTCAATTATGCCATTCGTAAATTAGCAGACTTGGGCCCCTGTTAGGACCGATTCCTATATTGTACTGATTTCATAATGACATCATCAAACATCAAAATCACTTTTTCCCAAAATGACTGACTAAATGTTTTAGAATGTCAGAAATAAAACTGGCAAATCCATGTACAGTCATTAAGTGTGCAGTCAGCAAGTGTAATAAAGTGATTTTGATGTTTGTTCAATAATGAACAAACATCAAAATCACCTTTTCCCAAAATACTGAGTATCTAATTATCTTTGTTTTAGAATGTCGGAAATAAAACTGGAAATAAAAAAACTTAATTTTAAAATCTTATAATTAAATAACAAAAAATATATTCTCTTTGAGAAACAAAACGATATTATTGTTAAAAAACGTCAATAGTAAATTAGTGCATCCTCTTTTTTATAGTTGCAATATTTGTAGAATTTCTGTTATATCTCATTGTAACTCATAGAAACTGTTTTTTGTAGCAGTTGTCGAATAAAATGTCACGCCTGTGCCTAATAGCACCGCTAAGAAAAACAGGTTTGTTTTTTTTTGCTTTAACATTGTTTTTGATTTAATATCACGAATGTACCTTTTCTGTCAGACAATAAAAGTTTCCGGCGTTCTTAAACGCGTTCTTAAACAAAGACATTTAGAAAATCAGTCATTTTGGGAAAAGGTGATTTTGATGATTGTTCATTCTGAGATCAGTACAATATAGGAATCGGTCTTAACAGACCGGAAGCATCGAGACGAGCGCGTGATCACTCCGCCACCAAGACGTTTTCACATGTTAACACAAGTAACTTTAATTCCAGTATAATAAACGGGTTCGCCCTGCCGCTGAAGAGCGAGCACAAGCAGTTCCTGGTAAAGGTGCTGCTGCCGCTGCACAAGGTGAAGTGCCTGTCGCTGTACCACGCGCAGCTCGCCTACTGCGTGGTGCAGTTCCTGGAGAAGGACGCCACGCTCACAGAACCGGTGGTGCGCGGGCTGCTCAAGTTCTGGCCCAAGACCTGCTCACAGAAGGAGGTGAGATCCAAACTACTTTACAAGGCAACATACGCCTTATAGGTTTACTTTTGTTCTGGCAACGTAGACCTCTAGTGACCTTATGAAGACCTGCTCACCGAGCCGGCGGTGCGCGGAATGCTCAAGTTCTGGCCTAAGACCTGCTCACAGAAGGAGGTGAGATCCAAACTACTTTACAAAGCAACATACCTACGCCTTATAGGTTTTCTTTTGTACTGGCAACGTTGACCTCTAGGGACATTATGAAGACCTGTTCACCGAGCCGGTGGTGCGCGGACTGCTCAAGTTTTGGCACAAGACCTGCTCACAGAATGTGAGATCCAAACTACTTTACAAAGCAACATACGCCTTATAGGTTTTCTTTTGTACTGGCAACGTAGACCTCTAGTGACCTTATGAAGACCTGCTCACCGAGCCGGTGGTGCGCAGACTGCTCAAGTTCAGGCCCAAGACCTGCTCACAGAAGGAGGTGAGCAAGCTACTGCTAGGCAACAAACGCCTTCTGTTTGTTTTGTGTGTACTGGCAACCTTTGAGGCGTGCTGTTCCTGGAGAAGGACACCACAATCACCGAGTTGGTGGTACGCGGACTGCTTAAGTTCAGGCCCAACACCTGCTCACAGAAGGAGGTGAGATCCAAACTACTTTACAATAGAATATACGCCTTATAGGTTTTCTTTTGTTCTGGCGACATACACCTCTAGTGACCTTATGAAGACCTGCTCGCCGAGCCGGTGGTTCGCGGCCTGCTCAAGTTCTTGCCCAAGACCTGCTCATAGAAGGAGGTGAGATCCAAACATACACAATCCCATATAAAATACGTTCTAAAAACCATTTTGTTTTCAAATAATGACAATTAATTTTGACACTCGATCCTATCATCACCACTATAGGTATTGAATTTGGACGTCGGACGGACAACGTCAAATGACTACTGAGAGCAATCCAATGCTCATTGCTCACTCTTAGTTGGAGCATTAGTTCGAGCCGTCACTTCGAGAGCGCTGATGCTATATCTAGTGTTAGATGATTGAAGAGTTTTAGGCAACATACGCCTTCTGTTTGTTTTGTGAGTTCTGGCAACGTAGACCGATAGGTACCTTATAAACTACCTGCTCACAGAAGGAGGTGAGGTCCAAACTGCTTTTAGGCAACATACGCCTTATAGGTATACTGTTTTTTTTCTTTGTTCTGGCGTAAACTCCTAGGTACGTACCTTATTACTGATAAACATTTGTTTATAGAGAGGTGGTGGCGGCTCATTAAGGCGAAGGTTACTGAGTAAACAAGTATACCAGGTGACATTAGACATGTTTCCTGGCTAAAATATAGAATGTGAAACTTCGAAAATAATATACGCTTTTAACCATATCCTGAAGCTCTACCTGTAGGTTAGAAACACTTGTTGGCATTCAGAACTGATTTGAAATGCTAAACTCTTTATTTATCTTGCACACATTTTTTATCCGTTTGACAAATCCGTTTAAAACGAAACTCGGTATAGATATTTCTATAGTTTGTACCTTTTTCCTGTAAGTCCATTTGTTACGAACAGTAATCAAAAATTAAGATTTTTATCGTAAATCTGTTTTTTCCTACTAAGTTTTCAGGCGTTTAGTTGTATAGAATGCGACATTGCTTAGAATAATAACGTATAGAAGGTAAGTCCGCGCGTCCATTTTGAAGCACTTTTTTTGGAGCCAGATATGGCTCCAAACGCCGAGTTTTCAATGTACACTACGGAGTTACAAGGGTGCGTGTGCGTGTCGCCGAGCGCAAGCAAGTTATCGTCACGAAACTGAATCGGTTTAGTGCTTCACTTTTGACAGAGCGCTTGTATGAAGACTATCTTTCTATACGTAATTATTCTAAGGCGACATTGCCGTACTGTGCGGTGCCCGGCCTTAGGCCAGGTCGGAATCCGCCGCGCACGAAACAAATACTCGACATGTAAGAACCTGTCCGAACAGCGAGCGGGCGCGCCTACATACATTATTCTTACACTCCGCTATCCGCCTGCGCGATGCGCCGTGATTCAGGACCTGGCCTTACCCAATGATATTATATGTGTAGATACGTTGTCTGCCCTCCGTAGTGACTAGAACAAATCCAGGTAATTGACCGGACCCCATTTAGTCACACGTCAGTCATTGTCACGTCAATACGATTGTTACCGTTATAAGTTTTGTGTTGTTATTTGGATAAAAGGCCTTTCTGTGTATACAGAAATTGTAAAAAATTATACTGCAACCATGAAACCAGATTTTTTTTTAATTTCACTCGTAATTATTGTAAAAATAAATTTAAAATAGACATTTTCATTTAGTGAGGACATTTGCCCTGTTGCCAATTCGATATGCATGAGTGAGACGCGTGTACTATGTAAGAGAGAGACGTTTCTGTAAGAGTGAAAGAGAGAAAACAATGGCGGCCGAGATGGCGCATAAATTCAATGAGCTCATTGGTCAACTCAACTACCTTAAAGAGTATACAAAAGTTAAAATATATGTTTATCTCTTTTTAACAATAGGCTAATGATATGATTGCATTTATTTTCTTTCCCTTTCGACGTGATTACGTCATAGAAACCATTTCGCCATTTTTAAATGCAATTTGTTCAGGTGTAACTAGTCTATATATTAAAGGTCATTGGCCTTACCCTTCACCTTAAGAGGGTTTACGCATTTCGGTTTCCCATACAAACTTCAAAGTCGCAAATTTTAAAAACTATTAAGCCAAATACAATGAAACTTTGCATGCTAAAGTAACATACAGAGATCTAAATATTTTGTTGAAAACATTTTTAAAAACCCTTTAAATAACTGAGTGAATGCGATTTTATTGTATAGTTTTTTTTATTTTTATTTTAATGAACCACAAACAAGTTTACAATGCACACTTACAAAATTATCCTTATTTATAATTATTGATTATTATAAACTCAACAACAATGGTTACGTTAACATAAATAAAAATATATATTGACAGTGAAACCCAGTGTAACTGTTATAAATGAGTGCCAATTTGAGTAGGTATTGTGTAAGAATTGTGTAGTGTTAGAAATACAAATCAAGTGGAATTTAAATCGCAATAACTTAGCTAAATAAACCTTTTTTAAAAATGTTTTCAACAAACTATTTAGATCCCTGTATTTTGCTTTAGCATGCAAAGTTTCATCAAATTTGGCTTATGGGTTTTTAAAAATTTCGACTTGGAAGTTTGTATGGGAAACCGAATGGCGTAAACCCTCTTAACGGAATACTACCAACCCATCTCTTCCATTGCATTGTAAAAGGCGATTAACGGACTAAAGACTGCACATACATCCAACAGTATAGAGCGGCGATGGGCTCACCACCTATCACGCTGAGCACATGTGCAGTTGTTACTTGGTTAAACGTGTACTGTGGTAGTGCACTGCTTTTGCGGCCCCTAATGCCTAGTCTCTGACTAACCCTGCGGGTAAAATAGTCGTGAGTATAAGTTTTGGCTCAAAACCTGCTTACAGGAGGCTGGTGAGATTGAAAATTCCTTTTTTTTCAAGCATTGTATAGGCCAAAGGTTTTTTGTTAGTTTTGTATGCTCTGGCAATGTAGGCCTATAGGTATCTTACGTACTGATAAACATTTGTTTATGGAGTTTCGGCACAAAACCTGGATGCAAATTGTCTTATGTACTGATAAACGTTTGTTTATGGAGTTTCGGCACAAAACCTGGGTGCTAATTGTCTAAATTCTACACCTATCGCAATACCTTTCAAGTGCAAGTAATTTGCTTTACTAGTTTGCTAATTTAAAAGTAATTGTAAATTAATCAAACTAGCGAAGCAATGTACGTGTACCAAGCCAAATAAGTGCACCGGTTTTGATGTGTTGCGCGAACAAACACTCCTGACAATTGATTTTTATTTATGTAGATTAATATCGGGTAGCTAAGAAAACAATTTTGTCTTTATGATAAAAATCTTGTTGATATATCTAAATGTGGTAGCTTATCAATAATGTTAACTTTTTTGTCGTTAATTACTTTTTTTATTCACTGTTTTAGGATAGCTAACCTATCCTAAAACAGTGAATAAAAAAATATGTATTTGGATGGGCTGTCATCTCGCCTATCATGACATTTATTTAATTAAGAAAATCTTCTTTTATCAGAATAGTTTCAGACTTACACTGAGCTCTGTTCATAGTTAAAGTTTATATCTCTTCCTTGGTGCAATGTGAATCTTACTGCCGTTTCAAGCAGTCGCAATTGTAATAAAATGCTAGTAAGAATCTTTTCTAAATTAATATGTTTGTTCATTTTCAGGTAATGTTCTTGGGCGAGATAGAAGAGATATTGGATGTAATTGAGCCAGCTCAATTTTCTAAAATCCAAGAGCCTTTATTCAGGCAAATAGCTAAATGTGTATCCAGTCCGCATTTTCAGGTTCGTACAATTTATTATTTTTAATTAAATTAATTTTATTAATGTCTCATTGTGTTTAACAAAATGTTTGATGACGTAATTAATATTACGAGTCTGTTGTTACATATCAGAAACGATGTAACAAATATAAAATTGTAGCTATAAAATATCATATTCTGCGTAAGTTTGAAGCGCGTCATCATAAGCTAAATTAAAGGTCAAAGATAAGCTGATTAGAAATGTAGGAACACAATATTTACCGTGTAGTGCCGGCTCATCACAGGGCTTTCTGTTTGTGTATGCCTTTACATGCGTAAGTGCCGTAAGGGTACTGATAGTCTATGAAAATAATAATAATAAATTTCGGCTTCTTGGCGGGAAAGTGAAGCGTCATGTCTGCAGTTTTGTTTTATTTTCTAACATTTGTGTTTTTTCGAATATTAATGTGAAATAATAGTGGATTATTAACCGTTAGGTGTTTGTGAACGTGCATGAGTGTTGGCAAATGAAACAAAACAGTGCAACATCACTTTTCAAATTCTCTCAGGTAGTCCGCGTGAGATCTCAGTAAAGTCCCACACACACTCTTTACTGAGGACTCAAGGGGTTTGGGGAACATCATTTATCATTCATCTTAATCACCACTCATTAACATCAAGGGAAAAAAACAAATAAAAAACTAATGACTAGGCAGTATGGCTCAGACCTTAGCCTGTTCCTTCATGGAACAAATATATTAAAAAAAAAAATTTCACAACTCACACCAATCATTCAGCCTCAAACTAGGCATAGCCCGAACTATGGTGACTGAATGAGGGATAAACATACATGAATACTAATAAACATCCATGACTTGGTCGCAAATGCTCGTGCTCACCACACAAACATTTGCCTCTACCGGGATTCGAACCCGCTGACCACTCAACCACCCGGCTGTCAAAATGTGTAAATAACGCGACTAAAAACTTACCAACTGTCGCATGTAATAAGAATAGCTAGTCTTACTTGCATTGTTCCTATAATGTTGACTTTGACATTGTATATCTATAATCCAGCCGGCCTAGCATGCGCAACACGAGATATGTCGCGGACGATATTCTCTCTTCCTTCGATGGCGGAAACGACAAACTATCTCGGTTACAGTTGACAAAACTCGATAAAATTATGTTGCATGTTAGGGTTTGTAGACAAAAATACCACAAACAAGCAAAAACTACTATTATGTCTATTTTTGACATACCGTGTATAGACATAACACGAGAAAACGGGTCGAGAAAATTTGCTCGTGTTGCGCATGCTAGGCCTACAGAAACTTCCCCGTCGATCACTTTTCGGCGATATTCGCTTGCGCTCCGTTCCGACCGCGCGTACTATTGCGGACTCCGTCGCTTTACCAGTCTAAAGGTCAAAATCCCTTGCACACCGCGTCATCTATTTAGTACGGGCACGCACCCGGGCGGGTGGCGCGCTTCATACGAACATTTCTGCAAAGTGGTAAAGCAACGGTGACCTCGATAGTACGTACAGTAGCGTGCTCGTGAGTACGTATCATAATGTATAAAATTAAAATATATAAGTTTACAATGCATAAGTTCAAAATACCTAAAATCAAAAAATATAATGATTCAAAATACATAAACTTAAATGGCATAAGTTTTAAATGCATAAACTGACAATACATAAAATTCAAAATCTATTATAATTAAAATATACATAATAATCAACTGGTCTAAGTTTGAAATTCATAACTATCACAATATATACCTATATATTTATTTTACCTATCAATTTCTAGCAATACTAGCTGCCCTACCCCTGTAGGTCACGTGATAGTTTAGAATTTCGAGGTTATTTTTTTTATTAGACAACAGAAAGAGTTTCTTTTTGGTAATGTTTGCTTTCTGTTGTCTAATAAAAAAAATAACCTCGAAATTCTAAACTATCACGTTACCTACAGGGGTAGGGCAGCTAGTATTGCTAGAAATTGATAGGTAAAATAAATATATAGGTATATATTGTGATAGTTATGAATTTCAAACTTGATTAGTTGATTATTATGTATATTTTAATTATTATAGATTTTGAATTTTATGTATTATCAGTTTATGCATTTAAAACTTATGCCATTTAAGTTTATGTATTTTATTAAATTTCTAACTTATCACGTGACCTATAGGAGTAGGGCAGCTAGTATCCTTAAGCATTTTCTCAACTTACCATTAGAGATTATATTAATAGATATTTCAAGTTTAGGTATTGTGAAGTTAGGGTTTTTGATTGTATGTATTTGGACGATTATGGATTATGAACTTTATGGATTTTGGTTATTAGTTGTTTTATATTATGTCTTCTGAACATTATGGCAAATAAAAAATATGCTTTTTGTTACTTATGCCTATCGAAATTATGCCTTAAATTATGCCTTCTATGGTTATGCCTTTTAATTTTTGGCATTTTATGTTATGCTTTATGAAGTTATGCTATAAAGACATATGGCAAGTGATGATTATGGCCATTAACATGATGCATTGTCAGTTACTGGCGAAAAACTTTATGCGTTTCAATAGGTAACCATAATACGTACTCGTGCGCGTAGATATAAGTGAATATCGCCGAAAGTGGTCGACCGGGAAGTTATCCATCGTACATGATTCTGTGGACCCATTTACTTGGCTCTGCATAAATTAACTGCATAATGTTGCGGCTGTTATCCTGCTGTTAGCCTGTTGAACTCGGGCCACTTGTTAGCACTTACCTCTTTTTTCGGGATGCTATTGTCGATGGTGTACCTTTTTGCAACACAGTTGGTATAACATTAACCAGCAAACAAAGTCACACTACCAATAATAGCATTCTGAAATGCTGAAACAGCCAGCCAGGCAGCCAAAAATAAGTGCAGTAGCCATTTTGACTTGTCATATTTCTCACTCTATATAATTATTATAATAATAATCTATAGATATGTTATTGATTTCGGGCATTAGCCGCGCTGTAGCCACTGTGATAACATATTATGGAGGGGGTACAGCCATGCAACTATCACTCGACAAAAAAGCCTATAATATGTCGCTCAAAAGACGCTCTAAAAATATCAATAGCTTTATCGTCGCAATGTGCAGACGCCAGCACTTTAACCTACCACTAAATAACAAATTTCTTCAATCCATTTTGAACTTTGTAACTAGGGAATAAGAATCAATATCAATTGGAGAAATTTGACAGTTTTGGATAGGTTATCAGCAGGAGCTCAATGGCGCAGCGGCTAGCGCGTTCGGCTTGCGATCTTGCCCGCTAAGCAACTTTGGCAATGCCGAGTCGCCAGATTTTTCTTTATTTTACAACGGGTAAGCGCTTGGCCTTCATCTCACCTGATGGTAAGCGACGATAAGGCCGAAGGTGCGCTTCACTTCGCGCTGATGGGTGACCATTAAAAAAAAATCATCTCGAGCTCCTCCGTTCTTCGGAAGGCACGTTAAGCCGTTGGTCCCGGTTGTTGTCGTAAAATGGCAGTCGTTAAAACCCACCAACCCGCATTGGGCCAGCATGGTGGGTTATTGGCCAATATCCCCACGTGCTATTGTTCACGTGTTAGGCCTGTGCCCAGCAGTGGGACGTTTATAGGCTGATGATGATGATGATAAGCTGGCGTGTGTACGTCACAACGTTAACGAGCGCACCCCGTTTGCAGGTTGCGGAGAGAGCACTGTACTTTTGGAACAACGAATACATACTGTCGCTGATGGAGGAGAACAACCACGTGATCATGCCGATCATGTTCCCCGCGCTGTACCGCATCAGCAAGGAGCACTGGAACCAGACCATCATCGCGCTGGTGTACAACGTGCTCAAGACATTCATGGAGATGAACTCGAAGCTCTTCGACGAGCTCACCGCTAGCTATAAAGCTGATCGGCAGAAGTGAGTCGCTTTTAATTTTTTTTAGGTTTTTTCAGAAATAAAAATAGCACTCGCGTCTTTTAGTTTTACTTGAGTTTTAGGTTTTCTTGAGTTTTAGTCGAGTGTGTTCGAGTTTCAAATGCCACCTGATGTTATATTTTCAAGTGCTGTTTTCATGTTCGGTATAGTAGTGGACATAGTCACTTTATAAATTGAGAACCGGATAAACCAAAGATATAAGCAAAAGAGAAAGATATGTTACCCGCTTACCGCGCGTGTTCTTTGTAAATTGAGTACAATGTACCGAATACCGCGACTGAGTGTCATTTTGTCGCGCGTCGTCGTCACCGTGAAACTTCGCGGAGCTTGTTGACCCGCTCGGGTAAATTGTAATTCATCGCTCTGTCTCACTCGCTTGATTGACACTATCTGTCATACTACAATACCTATGTAGTTGAGTAGGACTATTTTTTTAAAATCCTTGTGGAGGTTCGCGAGTTTTACGATGAGACTTGGTTTGCAGCAATCGATGATAAGAGACAGGCGACATGAAAGAAGCTACGGCAAACTTTTTTTCGTCCTGTTTGTAATGCCGCTCTCGCATGTCGCAGTGCAATGTTTAAAAAAATATTTTTTAATTATTTAATTAATCATAAATACTGGACTGAAATTTTTCAGCCAACCCGCAATGTATTTTTTAACATATTAAATTTAATATAAAATACTTTTCATCTATTAACCGGCCCGGTGAAGGTCGTTGTATACTCGAATCCTCTACTATATCTAGTTGGTATTGTTGATCGAAGCTATAGAAGCAAAAGGATGATGGTCATAAATAAAGTATTGTAAATATGTTTTACTAAGATTAACTGGTAAGTCAATACTGTTTACCATCAAAAAGACTGTACCTATGCTCGATTGTCACAAGTGTGGTAAAAAAAAGACCAACACAATAGGAACCATAATTTTTGTTTTTTTTGCTGTGGGATCTATATCACTTTTGCGTTATTCTTTATATGGTATTAAATTGAACGTATGCTTCGGTCATAATAAACAATAGATGCACGGTCTCATACAAAATCAAACTCAAATAATGTCCTCGCGTAAATACATACATATCCACAGATCAACATCAGAAATGAAACGAGATTATAGATAAACATTTGTTGTAAAGTAAACCTTAAACTTTAGGCAATAAAGTATAAATTCTTAAAAATATGATTGGAGTTACATCACTTTCTAACTATGCTTGCTATATTCAGCAAGTTGAAACATACGTACGTATAATCACGACTTATATCCCCGAAGGGTTAGTCTAGAGACTAGGCAATGAGGACAGCAAAAGCAGTCCTCTACCATAGTCCACTTTTCACCAAATAGCGACTGCACATGTGCTCAGCGTGACAGGTGGTGAGTCCATCGCCGCTCTAAGTTGCTGGATGTATGTGCAGTGCTTAGTCCGTTAGTCACCTTTTACGAAACCCAAGGGAAGAGAGGAGGTGGTAGTATTCTTTCACTGCTACGACGCGACACAGTTGGAACAAAGTTCTAAATTCGAAATTTTGAGAGCAAAACAAGGTATATTTCTGATTTATGCCTTGTTTGTTTCGTGGTGCCGTTTTTCAAGCAGCAATCGTGTATCTATAGTTTGCATGATCGAAGTACGTATGTAATGTACGTACTAACTTTATAAAAGTAGGTAATAAGTAAGTAAGGCAAGTTGGGTGCGCTAATCTTGTTAAAACATTTTTCTCGGAGGTAGGCACTTAATAAAAATAATTTTAGCTTGTAATACTAATATCATAAAGAGGAAACATTTGATTGTTTGTTTGTATTGAATAGGCTCCGACACTACTAGACCGATTTAAAAAATTCTTTCACCGTTGAGAAGCCAACCCATACTATCTCCGGGTGACTTAGGCTATATTATTATTATTATTGTCAGCCTATTCTGTCCCACTGCAGGGCAAAGGCCTCCCCTCCTTCTTTCCACTTTTTTCTGTCTACCGCCACAGTGGTCCAATCTGGCTGATATGCGTCCAGCTCGTCACGCCATCTTCGCCTCGGTCTGCCGCGTCGCCTTCTAGCATTGGGAGGTACCCAAACGGTAGTGGCCTAGGCTATATTATATTTTCAAAAAAATTAGGTATCCTTACTAAAACTCAAATAAATTGCTTAAATCGCGTGCGCTAAGAAAACTATTAATGATAGAATAAAATAATGTACTATAGCTTTGCAGAACACACCATTATCTACAAAAAGTGTCGCGATAGCATATGTCTAACTATTTTAGTTACGTCACAATAAGTGTTCTTGGGAGGGGAGTCATTTTGAAAATCGTCACGGGGTACGGGGTCTACGCGAACGAAGTCGCCGGCAGTCTGAAAAAAAAATCTGCTTTATAAATAAACTTGTGGATAACGGTGTTGATTATACATTTAAAAATACAATGTATAATTGTTTGTTGTCCTTAATAAAAAAAAAATGAAAGGACATTTTTTTTTTTGAACTAAAATAAAAGAAAAATTAACTGCAACAATTTATATACTTCCTTGTCCAAGAGACTAAATGCTATCATTCTGTATATTATTTTGATTTTTAATTCCGGTTTTTTTAATGTTAACGAACGCAGGGTTATTGTATAGGTAAGTCTATGAGGTCTGTGCTAATGTAGAAACGATATCGTTCAACACAATTATCTTTTTCGCACATATAGTATTTAGCAACAACTACACACAACTAACACAACGAAAGCGCGGCCGGGAATTGTTTGGCGGCTGCAGTGTTGCCAACTCAATTTTTTAAAGAGAGCTAGATCACCTACTAAAAAGAGCTAGAATAGAGCTTAACTTTCGCGAAAAAAAGAGCTAAATTAAAAGAACATGTAAAAATAAAAATTACTGATGAAGAAAAACGTAACATGATACTATTTTCTTGTTAGATTAATGGGAGAAATTAAATTTACTATTATTCGTCGTCAGAACTATCGAAATTGTGTGCCAAATTCACTAATTCTAATCCTCTTGTGCTTGGTCCTGAGTTTTCCTCATCATAAGTAGCCAAGGTACCAATTTTTTTAGGACTTCTTTTGGCACTTCATAGTTGTGATAGCATATTTTTGTCCGTCGTAATCCAGATATGACAGTTAAAATCGCATTGGTCGTTTCGCAAATTAAAGAGCTAAAGAGCTGAAATGGTTTTATTGGAGCTGATTAATTGAAAATAGAGCTAAATTTAGCTGTAAAAGAGCTAAATTGGCAACACTGGGCGGCTGACAGTTTGACATCTGTCTACGATGCGTATTGACATATAAAACGTCAGACAAGCGTCACTTTTTTATTTTTAATAACATAAAGTGTCACAATCCGACGACTATAATGTTGCCGTTTTCGAGTAGAAATCAATGTAGGTTTTTAATTTATATAAAAAAACCGAGGTCTTTAAATTAATAATACGGTCATAAATATGTTGGTAATAATATATTCTTCAAGTATTTTATACATTGGCGTCAAGTTAAGAGACTTTGGAATTTAGTACCAAGCCCCATAGTAAAAAAATTATGTCCTTTCCCCCCGTCAGAGAGAAGAAGCGCGAAAAGGAGCGCGACGAGCTGTGGAAGCGGCTGGGCGAGCTGGAGATCAGCCACAAGCGGCAGGCGGCGGCCAAGTGATGCGCGCGGCCGCCGGCCCGCCGCGCCCGCCGAGCGATACATTTTACTTTCAGTTATGTATTGATATTTTCTATTCGATTACACTTTTGTTAACGACGTTATTAATTTTTTACACACCTCCGACTCGCCTCGCGCGGCCCCCCCGCTGAGAGCCTGCGATGTACAAAGGTGAATAGGGACACATGTAACTCAGCGGCGCCCCGGGCGGCCTCCGCGGGGCCCTCCGCATATCGTCGTATGAATTTTTTTTCGTTTATAATATTAGACGCTCGATTGAAACAATGTAATTTCGTCGTACTATCGTTTTGTATAGTTACATAGTGTAAATAGGCATTTATTTATTATAAATTTATAGCAGTGTGATTTTTATACATAGCGGCGGGAGTGGGACACTGGGCAAAATCGGTCGGAGCGAACCGGAGACTGTTCGCGCGTCACGCGGACGGCTCGGCGGACTAAAGCGTTAATTTGATCATATTGGAGTAGAACAATGCTAAAGTAGATATGATAATTTGTAAGGGAATAGTCATTAATTTGTATGATATTACTGTAGCCATTAATTTTTCTATCATCACTTGTAGAGCGCAGCGGGCGCCGCGGCCCGGCGTTACTGCGCCTGTATGTATGTACACTATGGAGATGTTTGTTATGTAAAATGTATTAACATTGCAAAAATTATATATGATCTTATATATAAAATTACTATTATAGAACACAGTATGAAAATAAAAAAGTTGACTCACATGATTTGAATTCTTTAAGTACTTTATGTAAGCGTAGGCTCCCGCGGCGGCTGAGCCGGCCGGCCCGCCGCTTTCACCTGTCCTGAGCTAACGTTCCCCTAGTGATTACTCAGTTGCGCAACGCAAATTGGAAATACACAAAAAATTTTCACATTACCCGGTTTTTCATTTCACGTAGTAAGGCCTGATATTAAATATAAGAAAATTTGTAGAATTTCAGTGTAGTTTTTACCCTTTTTTCCTAAGACAAGGTATTTTTTTTGTGTTAGTTGAAAATATGAGATTACAAAATGTTGAAGCAGAAATTAGATGTTCTTGCTTTATTATTAGATATTAGCCATCCGGCGTAACTTTTATTTGGTTATCAATCTTATTAGACATTAATAAGGTAATTTTTATTGTGGTTTCTATTTTGTCATTGCCTGACGATAAACGGATTGCAAAAATAATGCACACCAGATTCAGGCTAAGCGTACTATGCTGAGACGCAGTTCCGCGCAATGCAGAGCAGAGAGCCTACTCTCTTTCTCCGAAACGAAATTTCGGTCTATTTTCGTTTGCTACTAGAGCTGTACAGTGCAGGCGCCCGGCTAAGCCAGAGCCCGGCCGCCGCAGAGGCTCGCCGGGCCGCGGGCTCCCGCGGCGCTGGTCATGGCCGCTACATATTTCTGAAATTGATTAGGCGGGGAGCGCTTTCCATTATTTTTGAAATTTCAAACAATTTTCTAAATATTAATAGTCTAAATGCCAAAACTATTTTGTACGAACGAAATTTAGGAAGGAATGGAAACCGATGTAAATAGCAAACGAAAATCGGCCGAAATTTCGTTTCGGAGAAAGAGAGTAGACCCTCTACTCTGCACTGCGCGGAACTGCGTCGCCTGCGTCTCAGCATACGCTTAGCCTCAATGCTGGCAACTTTTAAGCGTGCGAGCTGCTTTGTCGTGGGTAGTCTATGCACTTACCATCTAACTCTTGGCCTAGGAACTGATACGCAATATTTAAATCTTCGATCAGCTAAACACTAGACACAATCCCATATAAAATACGTTCGAAAAAGTGGTTCCAACTATTCTATACATTTTTGTTTTCTAATAAACACAACTAATTTTAATACTCGGCTCTATTATCACCATAATAGGTATAAAATTTGGACGGCATTGTCAATTGACAAATGAGAGCAATCCAATGCTCACTCTTGGTTGGAGTATTAGTTCAAGGCGTCACTTTGAGAGCGCTAATGCTGTATTTAGTGTTTAGATGGTCGAAGGTTTAAATATTCGTTTATAATAAGGCTATCCCACACTACTTTAAAAGGCAATGCAAAAGCAATCAAAATGTTATAAAGGTGCGGAGGAAGCTTAACGATAACTATCATGATGGTGGCCGGGACCAACTGCCTCACGAGCCTCCCGGAGCTCCCGATTGTCAGGATAATCGGGAACTTCTGTATATAAAAGCACAAAATATATATACTTAATAACAATTGTGCTCAAACGCGCACAGTAAACCTCTATTTTGAAATGGTTCAGTCTCAATATCAAACATATTTTTTAGCTTGTTATGGTGGGTATATAATTCGTACATTTTTAAATATATTTATGAATAAAATTATAATATCGAGTAAAATACAAAATGTAATAAGTTATAATAATTTTTTATTTGCATACCTGCTAAAATATGATTACTTTGTTTGGCCTTTGATGATTGGACATAAATAATTTTACAGCACATCAATAAAAATGATTGTAGCAGTTGCAAGTTGTAGCTTAATACAATTGGAGCGTAACCAGCGTTCATGCAGCCCTTAACCTAGACATTGGGAGTGTAAAAAAAGCATGCCTTAATAATAGCCCGACAACCTCGAACCCATTACCGAGTGCGAGCTGGTACATTGAACCGTTGGTGGTGGGTCGATACACACACTCAAGTTCAAGTTGGCGCGTCGCCATGGCGACAGCCGCACAACAAAGGCGGTGACGCACCACACCCTGTCTGCGACGCTACTGTAAGGTTGTTTCCTTTCATCACACGACCAGTGAAAGTGGTAGCAAAAACATATACTTAAAGTTTTACAATCGTCAAATACTTGCCCAAAATGAGGCTCAGCGGATCCGGCTCGTACAGCAGGCCAACACCAGTTCCCAGGATGCCTGTTGGTCTCGTGGAATTGATGGAAGGTCTCACCAAAGACGTTCTCAAGCACAACCCAACGGATGTCTACGAGTTCTGTGCTAACCACATGCAGAAGTTGTTGGTACTGAGGGATGGACCTTGTAAGTTTACCTGTGTGGTACCTTTTAGTCACCATCAGAGATACATGTATTGAAAGCATTATAATTCTGATGACCTGCTTTTTTCTGAATGTGAAATGTTCTTTTTGTACTTATATGAAAACTATTATGTTTTCATATAGGTAAAACAAGAAAAAATATTACACAAATAAATACAAACAAACAAAATAATTGTGTTGTGAAGGCCTTTTTGTTTACAAACACTTTAAATATTTACGTTCACCAATTACCGCACTAAAGCCATAAGTAGAAAATATACTGGCTACTCTTTCTTTTTTTAATTAAACAAGTTCTAAAGTGTCAAAACTGATCTTAGGTAATAAACATTTGTAGTTATTTGCCTTTAAAAAATGATACTTCCTTTTTTTATATTTTACTGATGCATACAAAAACATACTGGCACCGCTTAAAATAAACAATACTCTTTTAATTGGACAGAAGTAGAGTAGAAGCAACAAAGAGACTGCCGCAATTATATTGATGCCGAAAACATTAGGCTATTAGATGTAATCAAAAGTAGAATAATTAACTTGGTATTAATGTATGTAGTTGTTAGTGTAGTGCAGTAACTTACATAGTTATATTTGTTGAAGTATGCTACATGCACGTCTTGGATAAACTGATAATCACTTCTCATAACTAATAATAACAATATCATAAAAACCACTTTTCTTCTAATCCTTAATAATATACTTATTTTAGCTCGTTTCAAGACTTTAACTATAGATCAAAAAATTAAGACTGCTCAAGATAAAATCAAGAAGAGATCAGAACAACAGTGGAGAAACTATAAACAGCTTATTTATAAAGCCAATGCACATAAAATTTACTTATCCGAAAGTGTAAATAGTGCAGTTGATAAGGATGTTTCACAAAAAATCTTAATCCCGGTGCACCACGAGCATGCTTTGAAGGATGCTGTAGAATTAGAAATTGCCTGCGGACCTGGTGAAGATAAAATAGACGCAGATGAGCATTCCAATGATAAAGAAAAAACACAGGAGGTTGATTCAAAGAAATGCGAAGTGACTGACAGTACAATTTCTAAGTATGAACCTAGTGAGGTTAAACCAGACATTCTCGAACAATCGTCAAAATCCATAACAAAAGAGCATGTACAAATAAACAAAGGCTTAGTTAATGTTTTAAAGCAACCCAAAGAAGAAGTTACTGACAATTCTACTCATATTTCAGATATAAAGGAAATAGTTGTTGATCATAAATTTAAAAACAACGATGAGTCAACTTTGTTTAATAATGATATTTCCATTGATGTCAATCATGGAAATGAGGAGGTAAAACTTGAAGAAAAAGATGAACTGCATATGTCAGTTGTCACATACGCGACTAACAACGTTACTAATCAATTAGAACAGTTACATAATGTAGAGCATAGTCTAAATATCAATGAAAATAAAGAAACTAATTTCTTTCGCGACAATATCGATACAGAGACAACGGCTAAAGATAATATTATTAATGAACATGCTCAAACTGATGTCGCCTTTAAAAATGTTGCAGATGAAGTGATTACCGCTGATAAAGCAAAATTAGAAATATCAGAAACTATCTCTGGTGAAAATATAAAACCAGAAAACACTATCGGAACCGTGAATGTTAATCAAGCAGTTGATGAAGTTGCAGCTGATCGAAAAGATTTAACTGATTCAATAAACAAATACAACAGTATTGATCAAGAAAATAAATCTGGCGTTGAAATATATGTTACTCAGTCTGATAAACTGTCAATGGAAGGTTCAGATGATTGCGAAAACTCTTATAATATAAAAGAAGCGAATGACCTAAAGACAAACGATGAAGTGATCGCATCTAATACTCATGGTTTGTTAAATGTTCCAAATGATATAAGTAATCAACATAATCAAGAGCAAAATGATAAAAATATGACTAATTCTGATAGTAGCGAGCAAAACCCTTTAAATAATCATAAATCCGTTGTAGGCATTGCACATAAAGAGGAACAAATAGTTGAAAATAGCCAAAGACCAGTTACTGAAAACAAAGGGAAAATCATTAATCAGACTTGTATTAATGTCAAACAAAATGAAGAAAAAACCGTAGAAATTAAAAAAAACCTTAGTGATGTTGAAGATCTTTTTTCTAATATAGAAAATGAGGAACTAAGCTTTGAAATTAATCAAGTATCTGAAGAGGTCAGTAACATAGTTGATGATTTAACCCCAAAAGGTGATAATTCGGACAAAAGTGATTTAATCAAACCTCAGGTTATCAATAATAACGAAAAAGAATTAGAAATCGTTTTAGAGGAGAACGTTCACCTAAAACCTGTACTTAATATGGTAGACATAGTACTAAATCTTCAAAATATTCAGGAACCTATTACAGAAACACCCAATGACAAAGACAACATCTTACCCCAAATTAATGAAGTTCAGGAGGTTAATCCTACTACTGAAATTATATTACAAAACCAACCAGAAAATAGTAAAGTCCTTAGTAATTCAGATTTGGCTGATGTTGATAAATTTAATAGTACTACAAAGGTAAGCGAAAAGGAAGTATCACAAAACACTAGTGAACTTTCTGAAAGTAGCTCTGGTCAAGAACCCAAAATTACTACTAACATTGAACAAACGGAGTTAACTTCAGTTATAAAAGATGATATGGACGAAATCAGTCGAATCAAACGCGATGTTCAGTACCATGATGATATTCATGCTTTAGGAGTTTTTGAAGTCAGTTCAGCAAAGGATAACGATGTTCATCCTAATGTTGACGACAGTGCAAATGAGGATAGTAGTAGCAACAGTATTGTAGAGGGAATTATTATCGAGAGCTCCGATGAAACTGGTCAGAATGATAGTGGTAACACGATGGATTTAGAAACAGCAGCCGTGACCATTCAAAAAGTTTTTCGCACATTCCTTTTTAAAAGCAGAGCTTCAACATTTGAAGATTCAGCTAATGATGAAAATAACTTATCAGATGATGACAACGACGAAGACAAGGTGAGTAATACCGACTTACCAATCACAACATTTTATCACTTTATTTGATCTACTCGTTGATCTATTGGAAGAAATATTGTTTGCTTAAAAGTAGAAAACCTTAAGGCCGGTTACAGTGCTCGACCGTCGTCGGTGCGTACATCAGTCGCATTTGTCATATATTCGAAAATTCATAAATCGACGACAGTGCTAGACTGACCGTACGCACGTGTATTTGTTACGCACGGTGTACGGATATCTGTATCATCGTCGTCCTTAAAAACACGGACCGTACGCACCGACGCCGACGGTCGATCGAGTACTGTAACCGGCCTGACGGTCGGTTAATGTGTATCGTCAGGACGGACCGTACGCACCGACGGTCGTCGACCACTGTAACCGTCCTAACATGTTATCTATTGATTATTGCATTTGTAAAATTATACCTAGATTTGGGAACGATAGGGCTGACATATCCATCGTTAACTTATAAACTAGAGGCAGATGCTGGGCTCATGCATTTAAACATGATAAAAAAGGGATGGTGTCTTTATAACGACAGCTACCTTAGACGACAAACGGGATCAATATGGTTCAACATGCCTACCATAGCAAAGGGAGCTCAAGATATTTTATTTAACCTAAAACAAGTATGTTTCCAATTCTAATAGAATTTCTTTCGGACAATAATCAATCAATATGGAAAAAATTGCAGGATGAACGAGCATTTTTACCATCAACTTTAAATAAAGACCGAAGGACCTTAGGAATAAGTCGAATGGATACAGTGTTGCAGACGGTGAACGAAGAGAAGTCGTTATCTTTGTCTACTGATGACTCTTCATTATCAAGTGCTGCTACTATCATACAAGCTCACGTAAGAGGATTCCTCGTGAGAAATAAACTACATTCCGGGAGAACTGTATCCAGCACCAACTCGTTAATTAATTCAGATGGACCATCAATCAAATCACTAGAAGCAGATGCAGAGGTTAATAAGAATAAAACAATATTGAATATTCACATTGTTCCAGAGGGAAACAATTTTTTGAGCAGAGACGAAAGCATGCTTGCTTCAATGGATTTGTCCTTAGATGGCAGTCCCCCTTCGTCAATTAACTTGCATCCTTTGGGCTACGATAAGAGTGAACGGAGGAAACAGCTTAAAAGAGAAGACGCAATCCAGTCTGTATCGCCACCGAGTAATAACAGCGGTAAATTGAGCGACGATGCAGAATGCGTCAAAGAACTACCGTCTAATAACGGATCACTTCGTAATGAATCACTAGAACATGATACTGTAACGACGCCTTTATTAACAGATGATTCTAATCAGGAAACAAAAATAGAGAGTATTGATACTACGCCTACCAATAGTATCACAGTGGAGACTGTCATAGAAAACACTTTGTCTAATGTAGACATGTCAAGCAGCCCAGAACCAGCCATGGAAACGTTGGATAAAACAAAGAAGAGCTTAACCAAACAGAGTTCGGATGAAATGGATGTAGTGACGCCTTTTAAAGAATTTTCTTCTTTAGAGTCTGAGAGTACTCCAAGACTATTGCATTCAGGTGAATTCCATGACACTGTGCTACCTACCAAGGTGTCTCGGAGTAATACGCCCGTGGTCAGTGGTGAGTGAAGACATCTTCTATTTCAGGTGATAAACCTTTCCCTACTTTCAAGGCCATCGCATGAACTGCTTTAAAGTGTTGTAGTAATTATTGAAGCTAGCTGACGATCTAGCTAGTTACTAGGTTTTGAGCTGAGTAGTTCGATAATGCTTGGTTGAGCCTTGGCAGTTGAATAACTTCTAGATAGTTAAATATTTATTAATTTAGAAAAAAAATAGTACCTATGACTGTAGTTATATTTCGTAAAAATATTTAATGGTTAGTAGAAAGTAGTTAATATTTATATACTATTTCTGCTAGGTTCATAACTTTTTTTATAAAAAGTATTTGCCGCGGTTAATAATAGAAATTACAGTTTTGTAAATAACTAATAAAGTAGCTACATAAAATACACCTAATGTTTCAAGCTTTTTTTTGTGTGGAGGCACTCTTTTTGAATTACATTAGGTAGAGAAAAAGATATTAAATTAAATAAGTATGTTAAAATCTGACTTTTAAAACTTGTTTTAAAATATGCAAAACACGACAGTTTTCATTGGGAATATTTCTGTATTATATTTGACGAACTTCGTGATCAAGTGGTTAGCGCTCCGGTTCTGTCGTCGCCACCTGTGATTTCGGGTTCAACTCCCGGTCGAGTCAAATCTAATTTATCGTACAGTCACCAGCATTAAGATGTGACTATCGACGGCCTGCAAAAATATCTGATCATTGGTGGAAGGCATATATATGCCTATAATATGCCTTCCACCAGTTTCACCAATGATCAGATATTTTTGCATCATCACATCTTAATGCTGGTGACTGTACTTGTAAAACGGCGCCAGTTTCAGTTTTCCTTATACCTACATTGTACTAAAACTTAGGTAGTGTGGTGATGGTGATAATAGCCTTTTCTTGTCAGTACTTGTTGATGCGGCTTGAGTTTTGTTTCTTATTGTTTACTGTTAAAATACAGTATTTTTATAGTCACCTTAATTATTTTCAGAGTTCAAGAATGTGCTGGTCTACTTTTTGCTCTGGGATAGCTGTTAGCAATTTGTCTATTCTGTTTTAATAGAAATTAAAATATTAGTTTTTGAATACCTAGACGATGTAGATGATATACGCAGCGTATTTAAAAATAAACATTAGATACCAAACCGTGTTGATTTTTATTAATGTGGCCAATTTAACCATAAACAGTGGTTTTATAAAATGTTAGAAAAATCTGCTTAGGTTAAATCAAACCCAAAATGGCGAATTTGTGAAATGGACTAACTGTCATACTACCCTAAAGCAGGCTCCACATACATCTGCGAATGGCGCTGTACAATTGCTGCGACACAACAGGGGCCCAAGTCTGCTAATTTACGAATGGCATAATTGAATCGCAATTCGATCGCATTGTAATTGTTTGACACATTTGGTATTCTCTTACTCATTTATGAATATCAAATGTGTCAAACAATTACAATGCGATACAATTGCGATTCAATTATGCCATTCGTAAATTAACAGACTTAGGCCCCAGGAGTGTGAATCATTCGCGTTCGCGCGTTAAGAACGCTGCGGGGAGCGCGAACGCGAATCCGCGAAACCATCTCACTCGCGTTTCGCAGCGCTCGCGGACGTTCGCGCCGCGAATGTGGAGACCGCTTATAATGGCGGCTCCACATTAGTGCCGTGAAGCTCCGTAAACAGGCGTGAACGTGAATGTGGACGGTTTTCGCGGGGTTCACGCGCGTTCATGCCTGTTTCCCGATCTGATCGGGGAACAGGCGTGATCGCGCGCGTATTGTGTCCCGCGACAAAGGGTTCGCGCGGCGTTCACGCGTACAAATCCACATTCACGGCCCCGTGCCAGTTTATCAAAAAGAGGAAATTAATCAGTTTGCTCCAGACTATAATCGGTTATGATGTATTTCAGTCATCCACCATCTTCATTTTTTCCAACGCTTTCTAATAATGTTTTGGACGTCTAAATAGTATGTTGCCACAACAAACAAAGTTATTGCAGCAGCAGCTTCTACGTCCATTTCGCGGCGGGTTTCACGAACGATTGTGAGCATCCCGTGAATGTTTCATGGCGTGAAATTGAGCGTGAATTCACGGCACTAATGTCGAGCCGCCATAACAGTTCGTCACATCCAATGACAGATAAGAGTTGCGCGCACTACTTCATGCTCACGCTAATGGCGGCTCATGAATTCACGGCACAAGTCGTTCGCACGGGCGTTCACGCGGAACAGGCGTGATCGCGCGTGAACCCCGCGAAAACCGTCCACATTTACGTTCACGCCTGTTTACGGAGCTTCACGGCACTAATGTGGAGCCGCCATTATCTAGGCAACCATGGACGAGACATACTTAGGAAATTCATACTGTTAATTAGTAGTATCGTGTTCAAATATGTAACTTTAGTACTCTTTGAGTTCTAGGGTGGCTCCTCAATCCTGATGTTTGGATTGAGGAGCCACTTTTATATTGATGTAGGAAAAGTATTAAGGTGGGGCGGGGCAATTTCGACTGGTTTGACGCACTGATAATTTTCTTACATCAAAATTTCATACGTCATACATAATAATAATGTACTCTAAATCAAACATAACCTTGTTATAAATTAAATTTCGGTGGTTATTTTCTGCTAACACCCACAAAAAAACACGTTATATTTACTTACAACGATTTTAAACATAAAATGTCGAAATAGGCCCTCTTCGGGAAATTTCAACTATTTTTATTTCTCACCTAGTCCTCTGAGAAGCTCGTAAGTTGAATTCGGAGTTGATAAACGGAACTGGCATGTTTTGGTCCTTATTATAATTTTTTTTGACGTGACAACGTCTTAAATTAGGTTGCGGCTGGGAGTCACTTATGAAAAAGTGTAACGCTCGGTAACGTTACGATGAGTCACCGAACGAGAGAGAGGCCCGCCGAATGCCTTGCGTCTCTCTCCCACTCAACTATGATCGGTCTGCCGCGCGCGCAGCACTAGAGAATTTTTTAAATATAATTCTTTGTATAAATAAATGTTTTAAATTGTTACTATTATTTCATCCTTCTTCCTACTATACGAATGAATATTCACATTAAAATTATTTTACCACTCAAAGTCGTTGTCACGTAAAACTTTCGCCCGTATACCGACTTTAAAGGCAACCAATTTTTTTTTTTATATATTAGAAGGAGGCAAACGAGCAGGCGGGTCACCTGATGGAGAGCAATCACCGCCGCCTATGGACACCCGCGTAATTTAATAATGTCGGACGTTTCATTATCGTAAAATATACTTTAAAAATAAAGGCGCTACTTCGAAAAAAAAGTTTGATTTTTGATATAACTTTAGAGCACTCTTAAACTTATTACGAATCTAGAAATAAGATATACATTTGTTCATACCTTTGTTTAGATTTAAGAAGAACCAGAAACACGATTTAGTCATTTCGCCCCGATACATTTTATTATTGTCATTATCATAGAATAATAACGCATAGAACGATAGTCTCGTGTTAGAAAACTGTCATGGCGTGAGGCAAGAAAAAAATGGATGTAGGAGTAAGTTACGCGTACTATCTCGGCGACACGCACACAAGTGTACAAGTAATGTTGCTAGAAAAATCAGATTTGCCCCAAAAGTAAGGAAATTAGAACTGTTGGTAGATAGATAAGTTAAGATTATTAGTACTGACGCGGGCCATTTCGGTACCAAGCCAGTATGGCTTGGTTTTACTTTCCTCATTTATCGTGCGTGTTGTCGCTTTCTATGCGTTATTATTCTAAGGTCGTTATCATGTCAGTTCATGCAAGGCCTCGTTTCCAGTGCGGACTAAAATTTTGCGACCAATAATTTTAATTTTTTTTTTGATAATGTGGAAAAGGAAAACCCCAACATTGCCTAAATTGAAAAAGAAAGAACGATACAAAGAATTAATTAAAAAAATGGAACAACTGTTTAATTTTTCTTCCTTTAGTTGTTCGGTTCATCATTGTAATAATAAGTAATCTAATGATGTGTATCGGATAATTATTAATAATTGGAAAACTTGGTATAATTTAAACATATTTTCTTAGATGAATGATTGGCCTCGCTGCGCTCGTCTACATACCGCGCTACCTATATACCACAGCTCCGTAAACGCGGCAACTCATATTATTGTAGTGTGTATAAGACAATATGCAAGGATGCTAGTGTGCGTGAAAAATTGGTTGCCAGCTGCTCAACTGTTACCCGAATTAATGGGAAAAATATTTTTGCTGTGATGTAGGTTATAATTGTAGCTCAGAATTTTAAAAAAAATTAACAATTAAAAGCGAATATGTATCAATATAATTATATATACAGCTTGTATTAAGCAGGGCCAGCCATATTTTACGTACCTAATCACTTACTTTTAGTGAGCTGGTACACATAAAAACATTTCTTGATATCTCGGGCATTGTGGAAGTACATACTTTTAAAAATAATACAAGTTTATCGACATTATGACGACACTATCAATCAGCTGATTGGAGTAATGAACTCTGTTTAGTGTTACTTCCTCCTTTGCCTCTGCTGTGACCCTAGTATTTTTGTGCCTATTGTGCTGACTCCACCCGTTTTCAACTAATTATTTTTGATAAAGTTTAAAGGGTTCCGTGTTGTTATTTTTTTCACTAAGAACATAAGTTACGACTACCTACTTTTATTAGTTAGAAAAGAAAATTGAGACGTTCATTTAGTCAATTATTCTGTGTTCCTATCACCAGGTCAGGCCATACGAAACGCACTGAGAAATGTTTACTTCGCATAGCATTTCTACTTTGCTTAGACCGCGATTTTCTAAGCGATACATAGACGCTGTGATTGCTGTCTCTTTCCGATTCTATGATTATAAAAGAGGCAGAGTCAATTCTCAGCGCTGCGGCAGCCGCTACTACCAAGGCTTTAACTTAGAGAATCGCACTGCTGAACAATAACTAAAGCAGTATTGTTCTGAGGCTTAGACAAGTAAATGTTTGTGAATACGGGTTTCATTCAGCACTGTACTAAACTCACCCGTTTACACGCAGTAAAAAAAACAAAACCAAAAAATCTGTCACCATGTGAGTTTTTATTGTAACTTTTACGTCGGCTCTATAATAATGTTAATAATTTGAACAGTGATAAAAAAATGACAACTAATTTAAAAATATTTCTAGTTTTTGTAACTCAACGTCTAATTTACGAGCCCTAAAAAGTATGAACGGTATTAACTTATTGGCGGTATTGGTACTAGGAGTCACTCCTGGTATGGGCGGAGTCACAAGAAAGCGTGCGCGTGCGTCTTTCTCCTTAATGAGTTCTGTAGCTCATTTTATTTTTCTAACCGCTTTGGTTGACCCGCTATAAATGTAAGCATTCCTGAAATCCTAACTAGTGTGATACAACATAGTTAACTTTACTAAGTTTAACGAGGTTGTATCACACAAAGTTTCAATACTTAACACATTCGTTTTTGTTTACAACAATAATGTTAATAAGAATAACATTTTGAAACATCTGTGACATGTACTAAATAAAACTTACGTGTGATGGAAGATTTTATCACTAATTGACCAAATTAATGGCAACAAATCTAAAAATAATACGCAGCGCTTAGTCGCGCGTCGTCAGCAAACCCTTACTCTGAACAGACGTGTCAAATCATTTTTAAATTATTTTTTTATAAATTGTGTAGTGGCTTGGGACTTCGCCCCATTGTTCTCGGGTGTGTTTGACTTCAATGGTTGAGCTCCGGAGCCCCTTCAAAAAGACGGCTGTAAAATTTCTCCGCGGGGATTTGAACCCGCTCTCGCTGGGTGAGTGATGCCGGACCGGACGTGTTATCCGCTAGACCACCGGCAGTTGGCGCGTTGCACTTGAAATAAGTGATCGCTATCATCAGTCGTACCTGTGCTTTTGCATGCTTCTCGCGTGCTATTTGCTATATCCACAATAGTGAGCGCAATCGCAAACAGCTACAACAGACGGCCGTAAGATGGCAGAAAAAAAAGTTATATGCTATAAATGTAAAACTCATTGCAACAAAAGAGATACGATTTGTTGTTATAAATGTAAAAACTATTTTAAGTTTGACTGTATGGGGGTTTCGGAAAAGCTGTTTCATATTATGAACCCTGCAAAAAAACAAAATTTGAAATGCCCTTCATGTAATATTCAAATAAAAGAAACACAGCCAATCTACTTGAGCACGTAATATCATTACAAGGAAAAAACAACGCCAACAGCAGAATATGACCACCTCTCCAATACCAACAACATCTGGAAATGAACTTCAAAATAGCAGCACCCCAATTGGAAGTGATTTGTCTGAAGACTCATTCACAATTACAGAAAGACTCTCAAAAAGCGCCGAACACACAGTATTTAACGATACTCTCACGGAACATGAACTGAGGGAGAAAATCGGTGTCTTAAAGATCGAGCTTACTTCTACACAAACAGAATTAGAAAATACAATTTTGGAGAATAATGAGCTTAAAAGATGTGTTAATAAATTGAATAGAGACCTACAAATGCTGAAAAACTTATGTGAATCACCAGGAAGAGAAGAAAATTATGCGAGAAAAAAAAAACTATTACCAACTCCTTTAGACTTCTTTACGCCGCCGCCAAGACCTAGTATAAAGGAAAATAATGCAAAAATCATAGAATGCGCAACTCTTAAACAAAGAATATTTGATCTCCAACAACTACTCCAAAAATCGTACCATGACATTGATAATTTAAAAATACAAATTGATGATCTTAAAAATCAATTATTTACAAAGCATTCAAATCAACAAACTAACAAAGCAACCAACAAAGCAAGCTGCTGTCAAAAAATTCATGACGACAACACAGATGGCGCCACTGCTATGAATCTGCAACCATTCAATAATGAACATACCAAATCAAAACGTGTAGAAAAAACATTATTATTTTCGTGCGACAAAAAACCTCAAATTCATATTTTAGGAGATGAACAAGTGAGTGGACTTTCTCTAAATATGATAAAAAAAAAAGAAGTGGTCAATGGAACGACAAATATAATGTGAACAGTTTTGTTAACCGTATGCTACCTCCTTACAAATAATAAATTGTTGCTTCTGTTTACCTGATTTGACAAAGGATGATATAATGGTTTTGTCTATAGGTGGCAATGATAAAAACCCATATAAATTAACGACGGAATTGTGTAACTTATTGTCAAATTTTAGGAACAATCAAATATTTGTTTTAAGTGTACAAAATAACCCTTATTTAAATGTGGCAAAGCTGAACTATGACTTGGAATCGATAGTTAGGAACTATCCACATTGTAAGTTCGTTAATATTGATTATAACAAATATGCTGCTAGTTTTTAATGCACATCATTACTTGACCTAATCACCACAAAGCTAAATATTGAAATTGACTACATACAGTACAACAGTGAATTCATTAAAAACTTCACTTACGCGAGAAAATATCATAGACTAACTGTACAAAAGCCCATTGTCAACCGTTCCAAGCAAATACAAATTTCAAAAAAGGTTCGAAATAAAAAAATAACTGACTATTTCCCTAAGAAAAGTATGTCAAACAGCACAATTAAAAACCAAAAAACACTAACCTGTGACAAAAGATATACTCGTAGTTTAAGTATAAATATGAGTCCCATAAAAAACGATAGTATCAAATTGCGTAATGACAATCAAGTACAGTTTTTTCGATCATAAGGGGGATAAATTATTGATACTACATCAGAACATAGCAGGAATACTTAGTAAACGAGATATTTTTCTTTTAACGCTGGACGAAATGGCAGAAAATTACAATAACGTAGATGTAATTTGTTTGTCCGAAACTTTTATAAGATCGGTGGATGAAAAGAACTTACACTTGCCAAACTATGAACTTGCTGAAACATTCTCTCGTAAAAATAAGAAACGAGGAGGAGTAGGTATTTTGTGTAAGATAAGAATGACTTGGAGTATAAAAAATTGTCCTACATAAAAGAGATGTCTGTTGAAAACCATTTTGAGTGTTGTGGCATAGAAATAACAGAACACAAGTGTATAATAATATGCCTGTATAGAATTCCCTTTAATAGAAAATCAACATTAAATGCATTTCTTAATTTAATGAACTTTTATGTACGAGTAAAGTCAAGCCTAAAACTAAGAAATAAATTATTATAACCGGGGATTTTAACATAGACACATTGAAAGATAGTTTGTATTGCAGGGATCTCTTAAGATTAATTCAAAATTATGGCATGGTATCTCATATTACAGAACCAACTAGACAGAAATCCTGTATCGACCTAATAATCAGTAACGTATCTGATGCTTACAGTAGAATTCACTCTCTATGTTTATCTGATCACAATACAGCACAGACACTAGAGATTCCAATAGACAATAAACCAGGGAAAATAAAATACTACTTTGTAAAAAAGCGTGATTTTCACCATGAAAATATAACGAGGCTCAATGATTATTTGCAAAGCTTATCTTGGTCTGAAATTTATAACGAAACTGATATAAAAAAGCATTTAATATATTTCACGATTACATGACACTATTTTATAATTTATGCATTCCGGTTAAAAGGATCAAAATAGTTATGAAACGGAAAAAGAATCTGTGGGCAACAAAGGGAATACGCTTAGCATGTAAAAATAAACGTTTGCTTAGATTTAATTATTACAAAAAAAGAAATATACTTAACAAAATTACATATCAGAACTACTATCAAATCCTTAAGAAGTGTATGAGTACCGCACAACGAATTTGCAACAAAAAATATATTGGTAAAAGTTCTAACATTTGTAAAGAATCTTGAAATTTAATAAATAATAGAAAGTATCACAAAGGTAATTTCATAAATAAAATTATACATAACGGCATAACCATTAGTAAGCCCGAGGAAATAGCTAACTTATTCAATAAATACTTTGTAAAGCTGGGCTCAGAGAACGACACCTCGGAAGATGCTTCTACAACTATTAAGAACATCCCGCATATTTGTGATAGTATCTTTTTGTATCCAACTGACGTTTCAAAGGTTACTAAAATTATTACAAGCCTAAAGAATACTACCTCTGTAGGCTATGATGACCTCCCCACAAATGTCATCAAGGCTGTCAAATCAGTAATTGCACCGGTATTATGCTACTTAATTAATTTGTCTTTCGAACAAGGTGTTTTCCCAGATAGATTAAAGATTACAATCATAAAACCCTTACATAAAACCGGCGGTGCAGATGCACTCGATAACTACAGACCCATTGCTTTGGTGCCTATACTGTCCAAGGTTTTCGAAAAAGCTATGCTAGCTAGACTAACTAGCTTCATTAATAAGCAAAACATAATAGACGAAAACCAAAATGGTTTCCAAAAAGGTAAGTCTACAGTACTGGCCACCTACAAACTTATGAATACTATCATGAGTCAAGTAGATAAATCTACTGAAATAGCTGCAATATTGTTCGACATGAGTAAAGCCTTCGATTATGTATCGCAAGAACGACTTTTAGTAAAGTGTGAAAAGTATGGCCTTAGGGGAAATAGTTATAGTTGGCTAAAAACATACATACATCAAAGATTGCAGTATGTAGAAAACACACATTTAGACAAATACTCAAATGAGATAAAATTTAAATCTAACACAGAAGCAAAATCTTGTGGTGTGCCGCAGGGCAGTATCCTGGCCCCATTGCTATTTCTACTCTATATAAATGATCTGCCTAAAATCACCAAACACTTTTGCACATTATTTGCAGACGATGTTTCGGTGGTCGTTTCAAATTCATACAAATCAATTAATGACTATAATAATGAAATTAATAAAACAGTAAATGACATAACAACTTGGTTAAAAACCAGCAACTTAAAGGTAAATATTAAAAAAAAACAAAATATATACAATTTCATAACCAAAGAAATAATAAAAAGTCCCTAGATCTTTCAGTACAACATGATGGACAGATAATTGGTGGAAGTAATGAGGTGAAATTCTTGGGAATACATTTGGATAGTAACTGTACGTGGAGGCCGCATATACAAGAGGTGTGTAATAAAATCAACAGATTTGCATACGCGTTATGGCGGCTGGTAAACATAACAGATGAAAAAACCGCACTCTTAGCATACCATGGATATGTGGCCTCTTTCCTTAGATACGGATAAGTGTTATTACTCTGTACAGAATGCTGTAGGTAATTGGAATAATATAGGTAACATACCTTTGAGCTCGTTTGTTCTCTTTTCTTTTTTTTGGTTTTTGTTTTGAGAAATGGAATCAGCATGTATATCTGATTGGTTGACATTATTATAAATAATTAACTGACATTTGACCTTCTAATAATAATCTTATAATAATAATAATAATTAATTGTATTTGATAGTTTTAACCAATAAGCATTGTTAACTGACATTTGACCTTCTAATAATAATCTTATAATAATAATAATAATTAGTTGTATTTGATAGTTTTAACCAATAAACATTGTTTTTAATTAAATTAATTTTGCATGTCTGAAAAGACTAAAAGTGAGATTCAAGAATGAATATTGTATGACCATCAAATAACTGTAACTTACCACTTTTAATGCAAATAAATTCTATTCTATTCTATTCTATTCTTAAGCCAGTTTACACTTTGGTAGTATTTTGTGATGAATTGATGAATTGATGAATAACTTAACTAATTTAAAAATATTGCTAGTTTTCGTAACTGTAGTCTAAATTTCGAATCCTAAAAACTACTAGGGTTATGGGCGGTATTAACTTCTAGAACCCCAAGCGGTTGCATGAGACCGCAGTTGACAGTGCGTGCATTTCCGTGCCTTTGTGGGAGCGGGCAAACTACATTTTCCGAATTCTAAGTACCAGGAGTAGGCGGCACACCCCACAATAGCAACGCCCAACGGTACGGTAGGTTTGTTTGCATGTTTGCCTACAATTTTTTCGCAGTTGTTTGTGAAAGCTTGTGGAGTGCATACCTACTTTAAGTTATTTTTTTGCTGTTTGGTTTCGATTCGACTACCTATTAAAGTAATATGGCATTTCTAATTAATCAGGAGTATTACGAAATTATTCTTTGTGTCGGAGCAGCTAATGGCAGTCTCCGTGGTGCTCGTGAACTGTATCGCAAGAGATTCATCGACGGCAGACCAGAAGCTGAGCAGGGACGCTTGCCATCGGCGGATTGCTTTCGATGAATGGTTTTGCGTCTCCAGCAGACTGGATCCTATCGTGGGACGAGTCCGGAGGTCCAGCCAAATATGCGGGACCCGGGTTTTGAGGAGACTGTGTTGGAGCCACTATTGTAAACTGTTTATTGTGAAGTGCAGTGGACTACACGTGCTTCGCTTTACCTCTCAAGCCCCAAGCGGCAAGAAGTGAATCTTTGTGTGCTGTTTTTATCAGATTTATCTAATGTAAGTACTGTTGTTTATTAGAAAATTATTATTCTGATTAATGATCAGTAGGTAATAAGTTGTAAGAAATACATCGAAATACGAGTAAAATAATACGTGGTGTAATCCGTTAGCATGTTTCTAATTTCCGAGTGAATTGTAACAATATTTGTTTTGTTTACTGTTACATGATAACTTTGTTATTTTTAATGTTTTAAACAGTTTTTAGCTTGACATTTTTTTTTATCGACTGACCGTGAGTGAGTGAATTTCTCCAATGAATATTGATCCTTAGAACCTAACTATAAAGTTCAAAATTGATTGTACCGGCCGGTCGAGAACTGACGAGCCAGAGTGAGGCTAGTGAGTGGAGAAATCTTGTTGGCGTAAAACGATTTGGAGTGACGCTACAGTTTTACGCCAGGACTGACGCGCAAAACTGATCGTCAGTAGAGTAGTACGATTATCTATTCTGTGACTACACCTCAAAGTGCTTCGCTTTAGTTGTATTGAGTTATTTCAAAAATAAGTCATTTTAATCTAAGACCTATGTAGGTACCTACCTACTCGTAGGTAAGCGTACCTATCTACTAGAGTCGAAACAATGTGACTGTAAAATGAAAATATTTTTATTACTTTGATAATAATTACCTAGGTAGGTAGGTACCTACTTAATACAAATTATTAAATCACGAAAGTAAAATAGCTGCCTACTTATCTGTCTTTGTTTAACAAATCCAACAAAAAATGCCGCCAAGCGACTGCCGACAAACAACCCAGGCGGGTTGTTTGTGTCAAATGTGCCGCCATGGTCAAAGGTTTTTGATTTTCGCCGCCCGCCGCCGTCACAGTAAAACCTCTTGTTTGTAAAACTGTGCGCCTGGTAGGGGGCGGAGGCGTGGCTGACTAGGACACGCAGTTTTATAAACAGGAGTTGCACTGTAGGCAGTATATCATACAGAGTTCATGACCCTGCTAGTGATGGCTTTAGCTTGTTCTGATTTTAAATTAACGACAGATTAACTTTGTTTGTAAATGCAAAAACAAATTAAATTGAGCTTATCTTACTAGGGTATATAAAGAAAGGGTCTATACTAGGGTTAATTTGAAACCCTGGATTAAGGCTGGCCCCGCTTGATACACGCTATATAGCAGTGCATACCGACCGAGGAATTAAGTTTGTCATATCGTGTGGCGAGCGCAGAGCAGTGTCAAAGTGTGACTATTCATAATATTTGATTATTTGCGTTAAAAAACGCTCAAATAAACTTACGGACGCCGAAATTTTTCAACGCTTTTGACTTTGTTTTTTTTGTTTTGTTTGTAACACTGTTGCTATAAAAAAAAACATAAAAGTCAAAAGCGTTGAAAAATTTCATCGGTCTAACTAACACCTCTGTGGCAGAGTGGTCAACTCAGCTGCCCGGATTGTAGAGGACGCGGGTCCAATTCTCGCCTGACATTTTTTCAACGTTTTGTTATCTTTGTGACTATTCACAAGTACTAGCTGACACTACAGAGGGCCAATTCTGTATCTCAGTCAGCGCTAAGAATTCGAATTCCAATTCCAATTCTATGAACATGAAAGAGAGTCAATTCTCAGCGCTGCGGCAGCGCTGCCTGAGATACAGAATAGCCCGCCTGGCTGTCACTGACGACGACGCCTTACCATCATGTGCACGATCTGTTCGTCCCATTACCACAGAATACATAAAAGTACAAGTACAGAAGATGCATTCCGCAAAGTCTTTTAAATAAATAGCGACTCTTGCTAAGCCACAATAAAGACCTTCACAGACGGCAGCTGTAATGTAAAGATGTATTATTATAGCACGATACATCTCACTGCATCTTTCCATAAAAATTGTCAGGTGACCACACACGACAGCGATAATGTATATTATAGCTTTCTTGTTAAATCCCGAGATGTAAATGTACATTAATATACATTATAGCTGCCGTCTGTTAAGGCCTTTAAGTGCAATTCAAGTCGCACACCGCTCCCTTACCTACAGTTATATTTACCTAGAAGTTGCCTCTCTTTCTATTGCGTAGCTCTTATATCTCTTCTAACGACTTTAAGGTTGTCTTCTTTTAAATAATAATATATTATATATTAATCTGAATACTTATTTATTACTTACAAGTTATTGTGTTTCTAATGTGTACTTAAATGTGAACAAATTAAGTTTCAATAAAACCTGGGCTAGGTATGTAAGCCAACGCCACATCAGACTACCTATACATGTTGACTTTGAGGCCGTCTTTATGCCGCCGTACCGTTGCCTTTAAAAGAGATGTTTTCATAGGTAGTTCAACTGCTGGGGTGCAAATTTGGGAACCTCCTCGTGGTGCACCCTGGGGTAAGGCCTCTTGGCGCGACAAGGGGCTTTATGTCAATCCCTGGCGCCCCTTCTGGGCGCCGAATTCTACTCGCCGCTCCTTCTGAGCGGCTTTGAGGACCTGGTTGTGCCCCCTTGTGGGCTTTTGAGTTGTACATATGTGTATATATACATGTTCTATGTTTTATGTTTTTATGTTCTATGTTTTATGTTGTATGTGGACGCGGGACGCACGGACACTGTACATTTGTAAATAGTCGGGTTACACTGTCCTTTCCGGACCCGGGGGACTGTGTAATCTCATTGAGGTTGAGCTTCGGCATGGGTATATTAATATACCACCCCGAAAGCTCAATGGGCGGAGGACTTTGTCCTTGTTTTTGGAGGAGTGCGTGCCCATAGAGGGTGGGCACGCTGTTTTGTGTTGTGCCGTGCGCGAGGTTGCCCGTGTGTCGGCGCGTGACCGCTTTTGGTCATAGGTTGGCACACGGGTGACGGGGTGACCGTCGCGGGTTATTCCCTAGTGGCATGTACCGCGCAGCTTCGGATTGTTGGGCCCCCAGGGGTTTAGTGGGTATTCCCCTCCGTCTCGCCCTCCTAGCCAGGACTTCTGTTCTGGCAGCTGACCTGGAGCCTCTCTCCTTGTCAGTGGGTGTGGAAAGGCGGACGGGCGAGTCCCACATAACCAGGTGCCTCTTCAAGGCCCCGGTACTCGTAACGAGTTCCTCTGGAAAAAAAAAAGGTAGTTCAACTGCTTCACTTACCTACATAAGGGCTGTAATAAATTCTACACTTTTACTTGTCTACCAAAAGAATAAAAAAATAGTAAGTCCTAACCTTTTTATATTCAGGACATGCAGAACCTATTTCTATTTTGGAATAGAATAAATATTACGCAGCCATACACGTGCTCTTCATGAACCCGCCTTTTACCATGCGCCATACTAATCTATGCTAAGCGCCATCTATGAAGTCATTTACGAACCATTTTCTTTTTTTTTTGATCTCGGAAAATCGCCCATTACTATTGTTACATAGAAATTAAAATATTTTTTACTGATATGTATCAGAAATAACAGATTTAGTTATAAAAACGTAATTTTTTGATTAGAGAAATGAAAACATGCAAATCACTTACTGTATATCGCAGCTAGTAAGAGTGTTAGGATACTCCGAGATAACATACAAAACTTTTAGAATAACAGCCTGTTTGTTACCAATATGATATTTAAAAAAAAGTATAAGTGTCGATTGGTTTTACATTAAGTTTTCCATTTTATCCGTTAAAAGTTAGGTACGTTTTTACAAGTCAATACAATACAAATGGGTTAACGATTTGCTCAAGATGTGTTTAAGTTAGACAAAGTACCTTCATCATCATCAGCTAACTTTATGAAATTGCTCTGTTTTCTTAGCAGGCGTCAATTCACGAGCATTGAAAATGCAATTTTCTAAAAAAATCGCACAAAATACGCAGACTTTTTTTGCAGAATATTGTTCCTGGTTATTGTATCTTTACGTTAACAGTGTTACTTTTTTGGGGTTTTCCGGGTTTGGTTTATAAGTCAAGAAAACAGTTGATAAATATAATTTATTTTCAAAGTTCATGTTTGAGAAAACTAGCGAGGTGAGATTGCATTTTCATATGCAGTTTGAAGTGGTAGAGTGTGTAGTATAGTAATATATAAACACAATTGAAATAACTCTCAAATTAAGGTTCAAATATTTATTTAAATGATATGTATTTTTGGCACAAGTTAAAAGTATGAACTTTAGTATTATATGGCAGCTTAAATAACTGATTCTATTGCCTAAGAAGTTCAGTGTGCATTAGAAGAGATCATCGTGATTTGTAAATACTACATTTTACTTCGATATTGCTCCAACAATTTTTGGGGAGATGTCACAGTGCTGCTTAGAACGCTGCCCACCGTGCGTCGGCAGAGGAGGTCGCGTTTAAGGTTCGGCCAAACCTGCGCGTCAGTAACGCGGGAAGCGGGACGCGATGCGGGAGCGTCTGCAACGCGAAACTTAACGTGCACACCTGGGCCCTGATTCTGTATCGCAATCTATAGATTCCACACCTAAACCTACCTACCTACATACCGCGCACAAACGTCAAACGCATACGTTTTTGGGAAGATATCGTAACTTTTTAAGGAATTAACGTGGTTTTGAAACAAGAAATCGTTACAGAATAAGGGCCCTGCGCGACTCCGGCGCGAACCGCGAACTTCATTTGCTAATGAGCAGTCACTAAAGCTGCGCGTCTTTATCTGGTACTTATTACTAACTACTTAATTGTTGTGGTGATGAAATCCTCGTACTTAACATCGGAATCTGACTCTGAGGACCTTTTATTACTTACTATTATTTACTTACCATCCATCTGAAATTCCGGACCGATCGAATCCCATATTTAATCTTTTTTTTCGTAATTTTTTTGTTTTTAAATCAAATATAAGGTGACTGCTTGAAACTGCAAGAAACTTCAAGGGCTGGTCAGGTCAAGTGTTTTAAACATGACAAAAATGATAAAAAAGATTGCAGACTAACGTAGGTAGGTACTTATCGCCCAGCTGACGCGGACGGTTCAACAGACGGGCGGGTCAACGGCCAGCCGCTGCCCGCGCGTTGTAAATAATCGTTTTTTAATAGTTAATTCTTTCATTATATTTTTCTTATGTTATTTCTTTAAAATAAATTTAGACTATCAAAATAAAATTCATAAAATAAGTTATTTAACGAAAAATAAAAAAGCACGAATTTCTTTTTTGGCATTTTTATCATGTCTAAAACACTTGACCTGACCAGCCCTTGAAGTTTCTTGCGGTTTCTAGCAGTCGCCTTATATAATGGGATATCCTCCCACTGTTTCGACAAACACTTCTGTATTAACAGGTGTCCCGTAACCACTTTCTTAGAGTTTATGAAAAAATTACGATTTAGGAAAGTGTCAAGTTAAGAAAGAGACCAACTAAGAAAAAGCCTAGTTAAAAATGAGACCAGTTAGGAAAGTGTCAAGTTTAAGAAAATGACGAAGTCGTCCGGAGGGAAGACGAGTTGGGAAAGTGTCAACTTTGCAAAAGAGACCAACTAAGAAAGAGCCGAGTTAAAAATGAGACAAGTTAGGAAAGTATCAAGTTTAAGAAAATGACAAGAGTCTGTTGTATAGTCATAATGGAACGAAATAATTAATAATAAGGAAGGTAGGTAGCTTTCTCGCACGTACACACGTTTGATCATTAAAGGTTCGGCTACACTACACCTGCGCGACCAAAACGACTGCGAAGCGGGAGCGTCTGCCGCGCGGCGGACGCTACCCATACATCTATGGCGCTTTGCACACCTACGCGACCACAATGCGGGAAAGCCGCGTTCGGCAGAGCGGGACGCACGCGTTTAAAACAAACGTGTGTACGTGCGAGAAAGCTACCTACCTTCCAGTGGCGAAGTGTGAAATATTGAGAGAGGTAAGCCGGAGCAAAAAAAAATTTTTACCTACTCCGAGCGCGGGCACGCAGTCTTGAGTTCTTACCGAAAATCTGTGACTGGCATCCTGGCTTCAGTCTTGTATAGGCAGATGTATCTTCAGTCCACTTTTACTATACGTGTAAGCACTGAAATATTGAAACAGTGTCTTGCAAGCATAATAGAAGTGGATTTGATAAAAGCCGTTTGTGGTGAAATGATGATATGATGTAAATTAAACAAAACTTAATCGACTAAGTACGAAATAATACTACTTATACTCTAAAGCTATTCGTCTATTCTTTCTTACAAAGTGCGCTAAGACATTATCATAAAAGCCGGGAAGAATCTAAAGCTATTAATGCCGACATCTTACAATTCTACCGATTACTTTGCAAATCTACTTACTCTAAATACGTAATTTCAACTTATTACAATATCTACTTACCGCAAATACCTAATTAAAACGTACGTCTTCGTAACTACTTTCATCACTACACACGCTCCTTAAACCTATTCCTCCCTTAAAGGCCGGCAACGCATCTGCGATTCCTCTGGTTTTGCGGGTGTCCATGGGCGGCGGTGATTACTTTCCATCAGGTGACCCGCCTGCTCGTTTGCCTCCCTCTTTTATAAAAAAAAAACGTGTGATGGAAGATTTTATCACTAATTGACTAAACTAATAGCAACAAACCTAAAAATAATACGCAGCGCTTAATGCAGTTTACATTTTGGTAGTATTTTGTGATGAATTGATGAATAACTTAACTAATTTAAAATATTGCTATTTTTATTTTATTGTTTTCGTAACTTAAGTCTAAATTTTGAACCCTAAAAAGTACTAGGGTTATGGGCGGTATTAACTTCTAGAACCCCAAGCGGTCGCATGAGACCGCAGTTGACAGTGCGGGCATTACTGTGCCTTTGTGGGAGCGGGCGAACTACACATTTCCGAATTCTAAGTACCAGGAGTAAGGCGGCACACCTCCGACATAGCAACGCCCAACGGTACGGTAGGTTTGTTTTTATGTTGTTGTTGTTTTCATGCCTACAATTTTTTCGCAGTCGTTTGTGAAAGCTTGCAGAGTGCATACCTACTTTTAGTTATTTTTTTGCTGTTTGGTTTCGATTCGATTCGACTACCTATTAAATTAATATGGCATTTCTAAGTAATCAGGAGTATTACGAAATGATTCTTTGTGTCGGAGCAGCTAATGGCAGTCTCCGTGGTGCTCGTGAACTGTACCGCGAGAGATTCATCGACGGCAGACCAGAAGCTGAGCAGCGACGCTTGCCATCGGCGGATTGCTTTCGACGAATGGTTTTGCGTCCCCAGCAGACCGGATCCTTTCGTGGGATGAGTCCGGAGGTCCAGCCAAATATGCGGGACCCGGGTTTTGAGGAGGCTGCGTTGGAGCACTTTTTAGAAACCCAAGGACCAGTACACGTCGAGCTGCAGCTGTTTTCAACGTGGCTCACATGAAAGTTTGCTCCAAAATGACGGCCAGCATCCGTATCATTTTGGCGAATCCAAGAACTCACGCCTACGGACTTCAAACCGCGTCGTGGATTTTGCCAGTGGTACTGCAACAAAGTTATGACGGTTCTTTGTACTGTGGACGGATGAAGCAGCCTTCACTAGGGGCAGGATAAGCAATATCCACAATGAGCATGTGTGGTCACACACGAATCCACATGCGTCAACAAAGTCCAGTTTCCAGCGCAGAAGAGTCTGTTTTGCGTCGGGCGCAAACTTGCATCCAGCGACAAGGCGGGCATTTTGAGCCATTTTCGTAAACTGTTTATTGTGAAGTGCAGTGCACTACACGTGCTTCGCTTTACCTCTCAAGCCCCAAGCGGCAAAAAGTGAATCTTTGTGTGTTGTTTTTATAATTTATCTAATGTAAGTACTGTTGTTTATTAGAAAATTATTATTCTGACTAATGATCAGTAGGGAATAAGTTGTAAGAAATGCATCGAAATACGAGTAAAATAATACATGGTGTAATCCGTTAGCATGTTTCCAATTTCCGTCTATTCTTCAGTCTATCCTATATTAGAAGGATCGTGTCTGCTATCTGGCTGGAGTGAGTAGTTAGTTATGCACAACAGTTGCGCCAGTTCTTCTTCACAGCTAAAAGACTTCCTGCGTAGTCGGGTACCTATTATTGGTCTAAAAATTGTCAATTAAGTAACTTGCTTTGATTATTGTAAGAAAATAAAATATTAATTTTATTATTTTTTATTGAAAATAAAACCAAATATTGAATGATGTCGTATTTTTATTTACTCATACTAAATATCTGACAAAAAGAACAACAACAACAAGGACAACAAAACTGTTCTAATCATCACTTTATTAATCAACTAAAAAAATGATGACGCACCTGCTGTCATTATTTTTTGACATTTCGATTCCAAGACTGAGAGATGTTGATTTTAGTTATTTCAAAAATAAGTCATTGTAATCTAGGACCTAGGGTACCTAGTTCTAAGTAGGCGTAGTTACCTTTAGGCCGAGTCACGGCGCATCGCATCGCGCAGGCGGATTGCAGTATGTAGGTATGTAAGCGCCCTCTTGCAGTTGGGACAGGTTCTTACATGTCGAGTTTTACGCCTGGACTGACGCGCAAAACTGATCGTCAGTGGCCAGTACTGGCCAGCTTAAAAGTAATACGATTATCTATTCTGTGACAACACCTCAAAGTGCTTCGCGTTAGTTGTATTGAGTTATTTAAAAAATCAGTCATTTTAATCTAAGACCTATGTAGGTACCTACCTACTCGTAGGTAAGCGTACCTTCCTATCTACTTTAGAATCGAAACAATATGACTGTAAAATGAAAATATTTTTATTAATATTTCGATGATAATTACTTAGGTAGGTAGGTACCTACTTAATACAAATGATTAAATCACGAAAGTAAAATAGCTGCCTACCTATCTGTCTTTGTTTAACAAATCCAACAAAAAATGCCGCCAAGCGACTGCCGACAATCAACCCAGACGGGTTGTTTGCGTCATGTGCCGTCAAACGTTTGATTTTCGCCGCCTGCGCCGACAGTAGCGGTAATTGTTTGAGCGGGCGACTACAGCACACTTCTTGTTTGTAAAACTGTGCGCCTGGTAGGGGGCGGACGGCAGAGGCGTGGCAGCCATACTAGGGCACGCAGTTTTATAAACAGGAGGTCTACTGTAGGCAGTTGTCATACAGAGTTCATGACCCTGCTAGTGATGGGTTAAGCTTGTTCTGATTTTAAGTTAACGACAGATTAACTTTGTTTGTAAATGCAAAAACACATTAAATTGAGCTTATCTTACTAGGGTATTTATAGAAAGGGTCTACACTAGGGGTAATTTAAAACCCTGGATTGAGGCTGGCCCCGTTTGATACACGCTGTATACAAGGGGTTGCAAAACTACCCGTTATACCCAAAGGTTGTTAGTACAGGTACATCTTATAAAGAGTCGTCTGAAAATTTCTTACAAACTTTGCATTAAGGTTTAGTTTTTAGTAAAAAGGTTATTTTTAATAATTTATTAAAATATCGACTATGTTATAGCACATGACTATTTCAGGTTAATGACCTTACTATCTACCAGGAGTAATAATGACTTCTGTCCACTCTCTACTGTCTCTACCTAATACCTAACCTACCTGTACTTCAGACAATCTATTCTGTGCTCCTGGTACTAGCTGCACAGTGGTCAGGACAGGAGTCGAATATTTTTTTTTAGAATTAAGTATCTAATTATTTAACGCACAAACAGATTTTCCTTTGTTTCTATTTACCAAACATTTTTGTTTTGTCTTTGGAACAGAAGTAGGTCTGTAACATTTTTTATTTGGTCTTTGTACGCAATATTTTACAGAGCGGATCGAATCTTTCACTCAATATCCTTCGTATCTTTGTATTTTGGTATTTCTATATATATCAGATTTATTTCAAGTTGTTTATTTCTTATGAAAAACAAATACTTACCTATGCAATTTTTTTTTAATTTATTGCGCTTGATCTACATCTGACCTTACGTTAAATGACGATAAAGCCGAAGGTGAAAGAGCGCTTCACCCGGAATCCTCATTTTATCGAGGAGCTGGGGATTATTGTCTAACTTCAACACCTATCGCAATACCTTCAAATGGTTTAGCGATTGTGATAGCGATTGATGAAATTGTGTAAATAGAAAGTCGCAATCGCTAATGAATCAATAGGTAATGTTCTGAAGTCAGAACAATGTTTTAAATGGTACTTAATGTCATAGACAATTCATTACTTTTTGTTGTTGCTGTGTCCTCGAATAATCGTTACGATTTTGTGATGGAAATTAATTATTTAGTCTACATTCAGTAGCTTTCAAAACGCGTCACGATCGCAATCGCTTTCCTTTTATCAAATGGTTGTGGTGTGAAGTTCGTGAATATCTTTCAATTCAAATTTCAAATTGAAATGTATTACGATAGAAGTTGGAGTTACACAATTGGCCCCCAGGTTATCATATCTATAAACTGCTGGAACACAACAATGCTATTAACATTGATGCTATGGCGGCAGACTTAGATAAAATGGTGGTAGCTAGCCCGGCGGACTTAAAAACTTACCACCAACCAAAGACATTAAAGTATTAATTAAATCTCTTTGCCACCAACCAAACTAGGTACACAAAGGACATTGGCGTACTCCCATACAAACTTTTGTTAACTCTTTTTTTTAAGCATCTATAAATGAATAAAATATGTTGGTATAGAGTTTGTAATTCTGAACAATATGGTCTTGGTTTTACTTCACTAGTAAGTATACAATTAAAGATATTCCAATTCAAAGTTTTGGAGGTTATATGTCTATCATAATTGGATAAAACAAGTACTTTTCTACCTATTTGTGTTATGCTTTCAAGGATTGGCCAGCACAAGCAACAGACCGCAAAAAGTAGAAAGAGGGGAGTGTGGGCTTTTCCCAGCAGTGGGAAAATATAGGCATAAAATAATAACAATGTGATTTTAACTAACTGGCGGGAAGTAAACCGTCATGTCTGCAGTTTTTTTTTTCTATAATTTGTGTTATGTTGAAAATTAATGTGAAATAATGGTGGATTATTTACTGTTAAATGTTCGTGAACGTGCATGACTGTTGGCAAATAAAACAAAACAGTGCAACATTACTTTTCAATTTCTCTCTGAAGAAGTCCGTGTGAGATCTCAATAAAGTCCCACAACTTTATTAGAGGGATTTGGGGGAATATCATTTGTAAGGTGTTACTAATTTTGAGACATATTTTTAGTAAAATATTGTAATTTTATTAAAAATGGTACTACCTAGATAATGTTTTAGCCAATTGAGCGACTTTAAAGTAGATAGATAGATAGATAATACTTTTATTGTAACATAATAACACAAACATTTAGACATAAAAAAGCAAAAATACAAAGTTACAATTTGGCGGTCTTATCGCTTAAAAGCGATTTCTGCCAGACAACCAATCGGATGGAGAGAACTTATAAACTCTATGATCGGAGGTGCAAATATTTAAAACATAGTTAAGAACACAATAAAACGCAAAACTAAGAAAATAATTAAAATGAAATATTAATTATATTATAACATTTATTATAAAACTATGAAATAATTAAATATTAGTAATATACATATTTACATATACATACTTAAACATAATAGTCTCAGGTAAGAAATAGGAGACAAAGACAGCTATGTAGCAGGATAGAGTTAAAGGGAAAGGTAGTAATTTTTCACGAGTTCCTTGAATGCGTGAATGGTTTGAGCACGCCTGATCGCAACTGGAAGCGAGTTCCAGAGACGAACAGCTACAACAGTGAAGGAACAATCGTAAAAGGTGGTGCTGTGAAGAGGGGTTCTAAGGCTAAGATTTTCTGATGACCGTAATGAGCGAGAGTTCGAACAATAAAGAAAACTGAAACGCTCCTTTAGATAGGAAGGATAGGTGGGATTAAACAATATGTTATATAGAAGCGAGAGGATGTGGGTATTCCGGCGAAGACGAATAGGAAGCCACTTGAGTTTAGCGCGGTACTCAGAAACATGATCATACTTGCGCAAGCCAAATGAGAATCGAATACAAAGATTTTGAAGGCGCTCAAGTTTATTTAGCTGGTCCTCCGAGAGATCAAGATAGCAGGCGTCAGCATAGTCTAAAACGGGAAAAAGCAGCGAATGCGCTAGCGCAATTTTAGTGGCAGTGGGTAAAAAGTTACGCAATCTTCTTAAAGAGGCCGAGGACGCGTAAAGCTTGCGGCTGACAGCTTGCAGCTGCGGCCCCCAACTCAAGCAACTATCAACAATAACACCCAAGTTAGCAACTGATTTGCTAAAAGGGATATCCACTCCATCAAATATAACCTTGGGGAGGGTTTCCCAGTTTACCTTGGAAAGCAACCTGGAGCTGCCGACCATAATAGCCTGTGTTTTGCTTGGGTTGACTTTGAGTCCGTAGGCTCGGCTCCAATCAACAATTTGTTTTAAATTAACGTTGGTAGTTTCTATAGCTTCGGCGAAATTATTAAGTGGTGCCTGGCAATAAATTTGTAAATCGTCTGCATATAGGTGGTAGGAAGAAGAAAGGTTTTCAGAAATAGAAGTGATAAATATAGCGAAGAGGAGAGGAGATAAAACGCCACCCTGCGGGACACCAGCCGTCGAGTCACACCACGTAGAGAATTTCTCTTCAAGGCGAACCCGCTGCCTGCGTCCGTGCAGGTAGCTGTGAAACCACTCAATTACCGTTGGAGATATGTTAAGTGAGCGCATCAAAGATAAAAGTATGTCGAAGTCGACTGTATTGAAAGCATTGCTGAAGTCCAGCAAAGTTAGCAAAGTAAGGTGACCGTTTTCCATGCCGAGGCGGATGTCGTCAGTGATCTTGACTAAAGTAGTCACAGTGCTATGGCCAGGACGGAAACCGGATTGGAGTGGGTTTAGGAGATTATGATGGGACAGGAACTTACTGATTTGATTATGGACAAGACGCTCGAGGACTTTGGATAGGAAAGGGAGAATGGAAATAGGTCGATATTCAGCAAAGGATATAGGATTACGTTTTTTAGGCAAAGGAATTATTTGAGCGTCTTTCCATGAGGATGGGAATACAGCATTAGAAATGGAGCTGTTAAAAATAAAAGTGAGGACTGGAAGGATGATATCTAGGATCGGTACTAACATATTACGGCTAATGCCGTCCCCACCTACCGCATTAGAAGTAATTGACAGCAAGCTCTTTTTAACATCACAATCCGATAATTGGTCAAATGCAAAGGGAGAAAGATTAGGGATTGATACAGTAGACAGTTTGTCTAATGTAGTCGCTTTATCAGCATCATTGATACATGATGAAGAAGAGAAATGGAGATTTAGTGAGTCAATATTAATATTGGGTAAAATAAAGTTTTGTTTTACTTTTCCAATTCCAAGCGACTTATGGAATTTCCACACTTTAGATAGATCTACATTTTCAACTGAATTATGGATGTGGCGGCGTAGCGCATCCCTACACGCCCTATTGCAGCGATTACGAACCTCGACGTACCTTGCCCTGTTGTGGTCATTAGGTCGAAGTTTAAATCGACTTTTCGCCGCTACTTTTTTATTCATTATCGTTTTTATGTCGTCTGTCAACCATGGCGCCGGTTGATGCTTTATCTTAGTAGCTCGAAATGGTGCATGTTTGTCATACAATATTGTTACAAGGGAGTTAAAAACATCAACTTGTTCATTAACAGACTGAGCGAGAAAAACAGGAGTCCAATCGATTTTACAAGCGTCATCACGGAACGCATGTTGATCCATACCACTAAAATTGCGCTGAAGAATGATTTTGGGTTTAGCTTTAGGAGGACGAACTTTATAAGACAAAAATAAGAGATCATGGTACGAAAAGGCGTCGGCTGAGCATTGACCGTGTTTCGCAACATTCTGAGGAGATGACACTATTAACAAGTCGAGAAGAGATGGAGTGGAGTTCGGGAAATGGTGGGTGGCAGTAAGGGGGAGAATATTTAAGTTATTAGAACTGATAAGGGATTGAAGCAATGAAGTGCGAGAATCGTTCTTAAGAAGGCAAGTATTAAAGTCACCCATGATAATTAAATGGTTGTAGGAAGGAACTATGTCTTCGAGTAATTTCTCGAAAGACGTGAAAAAATTTACATTTGAAGAAGGGCTGTAATAAACTCCGAGAAGGACTTTATTGTGAGAAAGAAGAACTTCAACCAACAAATGCTCGCCTGCGTTAGCAGGAGGTGGTTGTGCCGAGGTGCTAATTACAGAGAAAGGAAGATGAGCACGTAAGTATATAGCAACCCCGCCACCCCTGGAGCCAGTACGATCGTTGCGTATAAGGTGAAAGCCAGGCAGAGCATAAGAGGTAGAAGGTAAACACGGTTTAAGCCAAGACTCGGAGATTAATACAGCATGAATATTTTTGTGATCGAGTGACGCCAGCATGTCTGAATGATGAGCCGGAATACTTTGCGCATTAATATGAATGACGTTAAAGTTTTTTGGTACATCAGAAAACTGACACTCAAGAGTATCGGAAAGGGACGGGATGCTAACAAAACTGTCTTCATCACTACTACTAGAATTCAAAGAAAGATAGTTTGAATCATCACCTGAGGTTGACATAAAAATAAATATAAGATATATAAAATAATAACAATATCACAAACAAAAAAAAAAATAAAGATAATGAGATGAAACTATTCACCCAATTACCTTAAAACAAAATAAAACCAAGCTATCTCAACCCGCTGGTTTGTGCAATCGTAAATCACTTGAGCAGACATTTAATTTAAATAAAAAAAAACCATTAAAATATGGACAATTACGCGTGAACCCGTTGCGAAAACTAAAATACAAAGTCAGAAACGCATTGAGATCTATATCTCAATGCAGAAACGGAACGCAACAAAAAAAAATAAAATCAAAACTGACATTGACATATGTCAATCCGTTTCATGTCAAGTCAATGTCACTCACAATCAAATCAACAAAACAAATTACAAGAAAAGAATGGTACCGACTAGTTTATAGTGATCTGTGAAAGGTACTAACAAACGAATTATCAAGAGGGTAAAATTAGTTCTAAATAATATTATAAGTACCTTACAACGATGCGGCCGGGTCCACAGAAAATGTCTACTTAACAAAAACAACACAACACATAAACACAGGACGGCAACAACGAGTGTCACTTTTTAGTAGTGCCTCCGGCTCGCCTTGTTTTTGGCGCTGCGGGTTCCGGAACTTTGGCCGCAGCAGCCACGGGCTTGGGCTCATCCGCTACAGCAAGCTTTTGGAGCTCAGCAAGTGAGCTTATACGGCTGCGCTTCCCGCTCGAACTCACCACGAAGACGTATCCCTGGCGCGTAAAACATCGTGTGACGCCAAACTTCTGACGTGCCGCCATAAATGTGTCATGACGCGGTTTTGTCAGGAACTCTGAGACCGTAATTCCAGAGCCTTTCAAAACGGTCTTCGCATGCCAGATCTTTTCCCTTACGTCGAGATCGCGCAGCTTCAGTAACACCGGCCTTGGTCGATCGCTTGTTGATGTGCGGCCCATTCGATGACAGCGGCCAATATCCTTTACCGAGAAACTAGACAGCTTCATACGGTCGACGACAGCGCCCACAACAACCGCAGCTGCATCCTCATTAGTTTGCTCCGGCAGTCCATGTATCAGCAGCATCTTCCGTCGACTCCGCATTTCTATGCTGTCCACCTGCCCAGCAAGGAGGCCCACTTGGTCTTGTAGTGTGCGAAGAGCTGTCATAATAAACACCCTGAAGGCTGTGAAATCTGCCGTTAAGTTGCTGACATTCACCGAAGGAGCCGCATTATGAAGCTCTCCCTGGTATGCATCCATCCTCTGGGTAAACATTTGTTGGAGTTGAGCCAGTGAGTTTTGAATAGCCTCCATCGTTTTGCTGTTGATAGTGCAGTGCAGTGCAGAAGTGGTATCTTAGTGTTGTAGTTGTGCTTTTGCCTTGAAAACACTTACCAGCAGGTATTAAGTGCTAATAATTAATTTGCATTACTAATTGGGCTTGGGAAACTAAAATTGTAATTATTAATTAAATAAATAGTAAAGAGCTCTTAAAGTTGTTGTTAACTTATTTAGCACCTACCCCCAAAAAAGTAAATTATAGTTATCACAGCTAAAGTAAAATCTGTATTCAAAATTCATTTCTACAATTATTAATAATACTTACTCAATTCATGTAACTATAATTATTATGTAAAATTGTTAAACCAATCTCGAAACGATGTCTTGGTAGCTTTAGTTTTTTTGGGATGGCAACTCCGCGCGTGGCGGGAGAAAAGAAGAAAAAATGTGTCAAGTGGAGGGTAAAAAGGCGAGTCTCGAGGTTGGTTGGGGCTTTTTCTGTTTGGAACACGGTTGGAGAACAACGTGTAAAGTGTACTGTGTGTTTAAAATAGTGGAAAATAAATAAGTTATTCCGAAAGTATTCCGAAAATTATCATTGAAGGTGAACCCCTACAAGTCAGAAGTGGGATACTATATCGCTGTATTGCGTACCTACGGTAAGTTCACGTCCATTTTTTATTTTTTTCATTAAGAAAGTGGGTAGCATTATTTTTTTGTTTTACAATGGAAGTTTCTTATACAAAACAGTACATTGTAATGTGATGAATACTTTAAACCACCGATTAGTAACTCTCTTGCTGGGTCCTTCCTGATGGATAGAACCGTATGGAAGAACGGACTATAGCCCGCCATGCTGGCTGCATTGACGGTACTTTTATTTAGGCCAAAGAGCCGGCTCAACATTAGCCAACAGATCGAAACAATGAAGCTTTGGTCACCTATCCGTTGACCGGCCGGTGTGAGAGTGACTTAACCTCTACAACCAACGACCGAATGTGCGGCCAAGTGAGTCAATGAGTTCCAAAGGGGAAATAAGCCCAACAAATCCATAAACTACATTTCTTAAACTAGTTAATCGTTACTGTGTACATGTCTACAGCTTCCTCATTCGATATAGAGACATGCTAAGCATGCCATATTTTTGTGCATATTATGTGCAATCAAACGTTTCAGTCCTAATTTTTGTGCCACCACAACTTCGTTACTATGAGTTGTTTTATGTGTGTAAGCTGGAGACACGTGTCACCAGCTCGCACACGCCCGTTAAGACAAACCAGTGAGGTTAGGGTTTTGAACTATAGCTACAAATTTTGTGCATAATTTGTGCACTAGGAACAAAAAAAACTAACCATCACACTCAAATACTGTTGAAACTACGATCAAAAAACTGTGTGCGAGCTGGAGACACGGGTCTCCAGCTCGCACAGCTGTATCTTCGTAATTGTTCAAGCTACGGTTATGAATTATACCTCAAAATTTTGTGCAGAATTTGTGCATAAGGCACAAAAATTTTCAAAACTTTAACTCAAAAGGTTTTTGAGCTACGAACCGATAAGTATGTGTAAGCTGGTGACACGTAACACGGGCTAACACATGGTGAATTATTGTAACTGTATAAGATAGCGCTTCGTTTTAAAGATCAAATAATACGTTATAATTTGTGCACACACGAGGCAAAATTTCAAATCTCTGGGCCTCTTACTTTATAAATTATAAGCCAAAAACTGTTTTCCCGCCAAAAAATTCAAAATAATGGCTCGGAAGCGGCTAAGCGCGCCGTTGCCGTTCCGTGCGCTACACTATTGCAATCGAGTTTGAACTTGAGAGCTAGCTTAATTTAGTGTCATTTTAATTTGCGCTCTCGATCGTTTCGTTTCTATACCGAGAATTTTAGACTAGGAGACTGCTGATATAGGAAATTGGTTAATTTAAAATAAAAGCAGTCTATTTTATTTATGAATGTTCATAAAATATCGCTATGCTTAGTTTTAAGTATTTACAATAACCTCATTAATATGATAAGTAGTGATAAAATTAGTTTGCCTGTATGTTTTTATTACCACGTTTTTATTAGGTAGCTTTCTCGTTTATTTGTTTATTTATTTGTCGACAAATGCAAACGATTTTATACTAGCTTCCCGATGAGCTAGACTTGCAACTTTGAACATAGGTCAGAACAGGATGACAATGCAATATTATGGTGTCATTGAGCTGATCTGATGATTCAGCCGGAAGAAGGCCACAGGATCTCTGTAAGAAAACCATGAAACCCCATTCAGGCTCATTTAAATAGTTTTGATGAGCACTCTGACGGGAGACGACTAGACGAGGTCCATGGTCTGATGATGAACCCGAAGGAAGGCCACAGGAACTCAGTATTGAAACCATGCAACCCCATCAAGTTTGGGCTTGTTTGATTCGTCTTGACGAATACTCTGTTAGAAAAAAGGGTCCAGGGTCTGATGATGGAGCCAGAAGAAGGCCACAGGAACTCGGTATTGAAACCATGCAACCCCATCGAGTTTGGGCTCGTTTGAATCGTCTTGACGAGTACTCTGTTGGGAAATAGTGTTTAGGGTTTGATGATGAAGCCGGAAAAAGCCCACTGGAACTCTATAATAAAACCATGCTACCCTAACGAGTTCGGGGTCGTTTGAATCGCCTTGACGAGTACTTTATCGAGAAATAGTGTTCAGAGTCTGATGATGGAGCCGGAAAAAGGACACAGGAACTTTATAATAATACCACACAACCCCATCGAGTTTGCGCTCGTTTGATTCGTCTTGACAACTACTCCCATAGGAGATGAAGAATTTTTAGTTTTGGCACGTTAACTAAAAAACAGTTACTACGCTACGATAACTAAACCATCAACCATTTTGACAAGGGGTCAGTCAGCCATCAACACATAGAAGAATTGGTAACTTGCAAACTTTTTAACTTGTAAATAGAAAAAGTAAGAATTACTTACTACTGGTAAAATAAAAATTTGAAATAGCTTTATTCAAAATAATAAAAATATCTTTTTTTTCGTTATCTCTGTGGATTGGGTTTTAAATAGGTACATATAAAATTTAACATCTACCTACTTACTAGCATTTCAAAATAACTTTAGGTACTTACTCATAAAATAACAAAGGTACGCCTACTATTGAATCTAGGTGATCTACTGCGGATGGACAACATCTACATAAAGAAGCCATAACTGGAGGTTAGTATAGGTAAGCAGCAGAACGATTAGATAGAACACAATTAAATTAATTTTTATTATAGTTCTTTTTCTATAGAATTTACAATAATGACGAAAAAGGCCGGCGCACAGGAAGATGCGCGTAATAAAATGACCGCTTGCAAAGTGTTAAACTATAGCTACATAAATTTAATATCGGTGATAGATAACAGTATCGACCATATCTACGGACTATTAAAAATTCATGCCATATCGTGTTTTTTTTCCACTATATAGTTTCAGAAAGAATCGAACGTTTATAATAATTTTATTTTATAAAACTTTTACAAGCACATTTGTTTGTTAAAAACTACAGATTAATGATAATTTAATAAATATCAGGGATACGGTAAAATATTCTTGAATTCGATCACGTACAATATAGTGATCTCAACGCACACCGCATTCCTGACGCGATATAGTGTTTTCCAAAATAGGTATAGTTTCAGAACGCATCGATATCGGATTTGACGATATTGATGCAATAAATACGTTTCAGTAACCTTATACGATTTGTATCGCCTACTCCTAATTTTATCGGAAAAAATGGAAAAGGTGATTGCACTTTATTACATGTCGGCAAATAATTACTATTTATTGCATCTTCATTATTTTTATTAATTATTAATTCGTAATATTGTATTACTTTTAATACTTTATCGTTACTCCAATCCATAATTATCGAAACAGAATAATATCGATAGTCGTATTTGCAACACGTTCACACCTCTAGTTGTCTAGCAGTCAACTAAAGTGTGCGAAGGAAATGTGGCCGCACGAACTTTATCGCGACAAAATCCTTGATGTGCGGCAATTTACCAACAGCGCGGCGCGTCAACGCCATGATACAACGCGCTAACGCGAAGTGTTTGGCCAGACGTGTCGCGAAAACGCAAATCTTCGCGCTAGCGCGATAATGTGGCCCTATCATTATATTGGGATGACCCAGCAGACTAATCGCAAAGTCATCGATCGCCATAGAGTACATTTATTTTTATTTATTTATTTACATTTAACCATGGGCAGTAATACAATCTATTATTAAAATAAATTACTTTCAGTGGTTAAAATTTATTCTGTGACGGTCGATAGCGATTAGTTTGCTGGAAAGCATCCGTTCTTTATCGAATTAGGCTCAAGTATTCAACCATTTTGTCGTTCTGCACTCCTCCATAATGTTTATCATTATGCCAAATCTAATTATTTAATTGTCTCAACAACAAAATATAACTAAGATATTCGTGTGTGAGATATCTAAAATAAAAAGTAGGGTAGGTTATTAGGTACCTACCTAACAGACGGCTCCTAGTCTAAAAGTGGCAATAGTGTAGCGCACGGAACGGCAACGGCGCTCTTAGCCGCTTCCGAGCCATTATTTTGAATTTTTTGGCGGGAAAACAGTTTTTGGCTTATAATTTATAAAGTAAGAGGCCCAGAGATTTGAAATTTTGCCTCGTGTGTGCACAAATTATAACGTATTATTTGATCTTTAAAACGAAGCGTTATCTTATACAGTTACAATAATTCACCATGTGTTAGCCCGTGTTACGTGTCACCAGCTTACACATACTTATCGGTTCGTAGCTCAAAAACCTTTTGAGTTAAAGTTTTGAAAATTTTTGTGCCTTATGCACAAATTCTGCACAAAATTTTGAGGTATAATTCATAACCGTAGCTTGAACAATTACGAAGATACAGCTGTGCGAGCTGGAGACCCGTGTCTCCAGCTCGCACACAGTTTTTTGATCGTAGTTTCAACAGTATTTGAGTGTGATGGTTAGTTTTTTTTGTTCCTAGTGCACAAATTATGCACAAAATTTCTAGCTATAGTCCAAAACCCTAACCTCACTGGTTTGTCTTAACGGGCGTGTGCGAGCTGGTGACACGTGTCTCCAGCTTACACACATAAAACAACTCATAGTAACGAAGTTGTGGTGGCACAAAAATTAGGACTGAAACGTTTGATTGCACATTGATAATATGCACAAAAATATGGCATGCTTAGAATTTCTCTATGTCGAATGAGGAAGCTGTAGACATGGACACATCGTTACTTACCCTATATAATAACTAAAAAGCGACAATTATTAATAATTGTACCATCGTGATAGTTGGTTAGCGTTAGACGGGGGTTTTATAAAGGGGGGACAAAATTTTGTCCATTTTAGCGTAGGACGCACCGTTTCCAAGATATTTAAAGATTAACAATAAAAAATCACTAATAATAATTTAACACGTGATTTCTTTTCTTTTGCGAGATTGAGACAATGGATACGGCCAACACTATGTAACGGTACAGAATGAATGGTATCCGTCCGTTAGTAAGGAATGTTTGTGGAGTAGCACTAAAATTAATATTAATGCGTAGCACCATTAATATAATAAGCATGAAAAGGGAAAAATAAACTAGTTTAAAATAATGGACATGTGGACAAGTGGCTTTATGTTGAAAGTTGTAAGAATGTGTCAATAGACTAGGGGCTTATCATTATTTTGAATTTCGCGGGGACTGTTCCGTGTATCCCTTACGACAGAGGTGACGTCTAGCGTGCGTTATTTACTTGAGTTTCGCGTAGGATTGTTAGGTTGGCCATGGATTAGAGTGATGGGGTTGGCTAACGTGTCTCTTGCGACATAGGCGCCGTCTAGCGTGCGTTATTTACTTGAGTTTCGCGGAGGACGGCGTAGGTTGGCAAGACCGGTTCACATACAGGCAGGCGCCACCTATGTTCTGAATACGGAACTTTATAATTTTACAAAATACAGAATTATTGGCCTAAGTGGGTGGTTATTGAGAGGGAATTGTTGATGGAAGGCTACATCTAGATGTTCAAACATGTAATATTGGCTATCTAAAGAGATTTGGTTGGATTATGGAAAAACTTTAGAATTACGCAGAGAAAGATGTTATCTCCACGTGGAGCGACACGAAGTTCGCATATAACAAATGATAAGACACGTGAAGTCGAGGCGCTTAGGCTAAACAGCTAGCGGTTGGTTGAAGGGAGGAAAAGCAAATTTGCGCGGGCGAATGTTGGGCGCGCGTGGCGCGAAAGTTAAGATGCTTGGGGAAAAGAGGAAAATTAGCGGGGCATTCAATTGAAGGACGTCGGAGGCGCGGTCCGATTTACGAGTGGCGGTAACGATCTCATACGTGGAAACGAGCGTCCAAGCGATTTTAGCGCGCTAAGTGATATTCGAGCTGCGACATTAACTAAAATTGATTGTGAAATGGAAAGTGATTATTAAAGTAAAATTATTGTTATCGCAACTCGAATTGTTAACAGAATAAAGTATTCTGGGTCATATTAGCGGATACGCATAACGGTGGCAACGAAACTAATATGATTTTAACCGACCTCGGTCAGGATGGCCTTTGATTGTATTTAATAAGGCCGGCGTTATCTATTACAACGCTAAATAATACACTATATTCGAGAGAGTAACGGGGGAGAGACAGTTGTCTCCCTAGTGAAAATCGAAGATAGGTCAGACACCAATTAGCTGGAGACGGGCACGTATATCCCGGGCAAAGACCGTCTCGTCTCCTTACACACAGTGTAGGGTTAGGTGGTTTAGGGGTTTACTGGCCTGACGAATAGTCCGCTTAGGGGTCAATTCTTTTCAGGGGCAATGTGACTCACACAACTCACCACGAAATTAAGTTAAATGTGGCTTGGGCCTAGATTGCAAGGTATACAAGTAGGGACTGTTAGTTCGACAAAATATAGGTATTTCAAGTGAGGTAGGCTGTAGGAATCTATAGGTAGGCGGTTCTATATATGTTATTAGGTAGTGGGGGACAGCACGGTGTGTGCACGCTGTGCGTACATAAACTAGGTACGTGGGCCGCGAAGCCAGGCTGGATTAATTCCGACTAATAAGGTAGGGATAATTAAGTTATGGTGCCTAAATAGAAATTACTATGAAGTGACGTGGGTTAGGAGCGCTGAAAGGACCTATCTAGGCATGTAATCTGCTACCGTAGGCCAATAGGATTCTAATTGGAACGAAGTTCCTTATCGCGCGTTGTGAAAGGGGGCTAGACGGAAAAAATTCTTACGAAAAGTTGTCACGACACTTTTTGCTATAGTAAGCTATTGTAAGCTGTGCGGCGTCGCATGTTTCTCTGTCTGTTATATTGAGCCTACTGATTAAGTTTATATAACATTATATTTGTTAATAATAAAAAAAATATTATTATAACTTAAAAAAAAAAAAATTCAATTCCTTCACTAATTTTGTTTTCCTAAAAGTTGTTACCAATTAACTATTCATTTTAAATAATTAGCAGAAGTGTGGTAATATTGAACCATCATTACTTTGGAGTACCTAAGAGTCTAGACTGGTTTCCTATTACAAGAAAAATACTAAAAGTTATAGCAAGTAAGCATAACTGTACTGTGATGTTTGATTTCTAATACTGAAATGACCGAACAGGCATTTTTAGCTTTCCCTGAGGTGCAATACGGCCTTAATATAGCTACACTCTTCAAAGTATTATAAATAGACATCCGATACCTATTGGTAAAATATAAGCTGATACTAAACAACTAAAACCAGTTTAGAACCTAGGTTAATTCGTTGAAGCTGCGAATTCACCTTAATGGTCAAAGACCTTACAAGCTAAGAGCTCCTAATATTATGAAACATAGAAATAATTGATTGATAACAACCTACTAATTAGCCTAATAGTACAGTCTACTTTATACCATTTGAATTCACTTTAATGGTCAAAGACCTTATAAGTTATGTACTTACTTGAAACATAGAAATATTTGATGGGAACAATCTAAATCAATAAGACTAATACTTAGTACAGTCTGCTTTATACCTATTAAAGTGAGTAAGGATGACTTCTAAATATATTTGATTTAATTATTAACAGGGATAATTACCTGATTTACTACCTACTAAAAATATACTAACTATGATTTGGTAGGCTATTAAATAATCACCCAGTCTGAGAGACAGGGGTAGAAGTTAATGGAAAAATAAGTAACTTAAGTTCACTTCCTAAAAGTTAAGGATGTTGAATAAATCAAACATCTTTTAATAAACTTAAGATGTGATAATCTGCCAATGCAGCCCATACAATGTAGTTATGTTGGTACTTTATAAGATCTGTATAAAAAACACTAAGAGTAAACCCAAGTAATTTTACTTCAAATGATAGTATTCTATTTAAGTTCACTTCCTAAAAGTTAAGGATATTGAATAAATCAAACATCTTTTAATAAACTTAAGATGTGATAATCTGCCGAGGCAGCCAATACAATGTAGTTATATTGGTACTTTATAAGATCTGTATAATAAATACTAAGAGTAAATAAAAGTAATTTTACCTTTATTAATAGCATTCTATTTTAGCCACTGCCTGAAGTGAGCTTTGAATAAATTATCCACCCTTTATAGAACTGAATATTAATTTTCTAATAAGACAAAAGGACAGTCAGTAAATAATGTTACATTGTAACATCTTTATAACAGTAATCATATAAAATTTTATAACAGTAACACAATAATCAGAGAAATAAGTGGGTCCTGTTGAATGTTGGCTTCCCACCTCTGTTCAATAAGTGATATCATAAGACATAAGTTATTGCATTGAATAATTAAGTTCTTAATGTGAAAAGGATATTTGGATGATAGCAAGCCTTGAGATAAACTCTATTGATTTATGTGTGTTCGGAACAAAATGGCCACTTACGGCGGGCAACTCTTTATAGTTTTAATTTGTAATTGACAGACGACTGTAAATGTCACTTGACACACTCTCCCGTTCGGACTTTGGTTAGGAACCTTGAACGCGGGGTCGTGTGAAATTAATTTGTACTTTGTATTGGTGATTTGATGTAGGGCACATAAACAGTAAATTCGGCGGACCGTAATAACCAATAAACAGTGAACTTTAATAAGTTTAAACTCAGTGAGTTGTTTGGTGGCGTGAACGGTGCTATGTGGTATTGTGTACGGCGGTACGTATTTTTCTTGGGTACAGAGCTCTGGGGTTAGCCGGGACGCTTAGGGCCTTTCCAACTACCAGCACCAGCCAGAAAGACCGACCACCAACACAGCAGCGGCCTGGGCACGGCGGACTGCACCGGGCTGAGGACGAGACGAAGCGGCGTCGGGGACGTGCAGTCACCGTCTTCATAGTATGTAAGTCGTTTTCGTTTAATTATAAGAACCTAGTCAGTTAAGTTTAGTTAGTAGTAATCAAATGGGCCCAGCATTGATGTAGACTTATCTATATCATATAATTTTTTGGTAAACCAGAGCGTGGTTTTGTCTACGGACCTCAAGTAATTAGTTATTAGTTTTAGTTCTAAGATTGTTTGCTACCGCATATTAAATTGCATTCAGAATGCAATGTTAATAGGTAGGTTTTGTTGTGTGATTATTGTGTGATCATAGCAAGTAGGCACCTAGTGTAAGATTTTTTCACTGCGGTCAGTGTAATGGTAATTATCTTGGATCCGTTGTCCCGCATTTAGAATGTGTTTAATTGTGTAAGATTATTCCACTGCGGAAAGTGTTGTCAAACCTAACTTGCTATAATTACAATAAAATAGTCATATAAATATCATAGTGCAATGTAAACATTTGGTTTTTTGATTACACATTTGGAATGTAATTACTTGCTTAATAGTGCAAGGTAAGCATTTGTTTTTTGGTTATACATTACTAACAAGAATGTGTTTATTTGAGTTAGGATATAACTGTTGGTTGTATTACACATTGTACTTGTGTTGTATTTAGGCTATACAGGCTTTGAATTTATTTGAGTCATATCAACTCACCGGGGCGGTGTAATGGTTTTTTAAAACTTTAATTTAGAATTAGTCTCGCTAGGGTAGTGCAAATTTGTGACAACAAATAAATGTTTTGATTATGTTTGTTGTATTTGTTGTGCAAACTGAATTTTAAGATTCTAGCGGTTTGCAAATAATTAAACATTTTGTTTGTTCCTTGATTGTTTGAAAACTTAATTTAGAATTTAAAGTTAAAGCATTGAAAATTGTGGTACTTTGATTTGGTTTGTTGTTTTCATTTTGAAAACATATTTAAATATTGTAGGCATTTGATTCACAATATTTGTAGTTTGGTTGTCTAGCGATTGCAAAGCTGTGGACACAATATCAATATTGCATTTCATTTGGTATAATCATATTGTAGTCACATATCAATGTTGTAGTTGCATTATACATTGTGTGTTAACATAGTTGTGTACCTATTGTAGTATTAAGGAACATTTCTATTTTATTTTTATTTTTGTTTTTTCTTTGGGAATCAATTCAAGCCTGATTACTGGTTCATCCTTGTGTGATGTTAGTTAAACATTCATTTTGTTTACTCTGGTTCTTTGGGACCGAATAGATTTGTTTTGTTCTACACAGCGGCATATGTGAAATCGGTTGAACACTTTTTATTTTATTGTGTGCCTTTTGGAAACAACCAGAGAGTTTATTTGCACGTTAGGTGTTACCTACATTGACTGAAATTTGGTTGGATTATTATATAACGGTTTATACAATAATAATAGCACATTTTGTTTTGTTTGTCCCTTCATTTTTGAAAACCAATTTTAAATTTAATTAGGTTATTACATTGGTTTTAACTTGATTGATTTATGCATAGGGACTATGTAATAATAATACTTGTACATTATATTTGTTAGTGCGCCTCTTGTAGCAAACACGTATAAGTTTATTTTGTACTTATTAATTTGGTTGTGCCTACATTGTAATTGAAAGGGTATGTGTGTAGGAAATATTGCCCTGTCTTTGTGCTATTGTTGGACATAGAATCTAATTCCTCGTTATTCGTTTTTTGTTGACAACGCGATGGCGGAGGCAGTCTTTGCAACGCAGCTGCACTGGTTCGTGCATACGCAAGATCTGCTGTCTCGGAGGGGCTGCGATGATGTCATCCTCGAGCGAGCCAGGCAGTTAAGGCAGCGGGTGTCTTCGGTTGAGACCGCCATGGTGGTGTTGTCGGAGACTGCTCCAACATCCCACAAAATGGTATGGTCGGCATACGAGGATGATTTCGACCAAATCATGGAGATTAATGATAATGTCGTCCAGGCGGCCTGCGACATTAAAAGGCGACTGTAACGGTACAGAATGAATGGTATCCGTCCGTTAGTAAGGAATGTATGGGAGTAGCACTAAAATTAATATTAATGCGTAGCACCATTAATATAATAAGCATGAAAAGGGAATAATAAACTAGTTCAAAATAATGGTCAATGGACTAGGGCTTTATCATTATTTTGAATTTCGCGGGGACTGCTCCGTGTGCCCCTTGCGACATAGGCGCCGTCTAGCGTGAGTTATTTACTTGGGCTTCGCGTAAGATTGTTAGTGTGACTATGGTCTAGGGCTTTATCTTTAGTTTGAATTTCGCGGGGACTGCTCCGTGTGCCCCTTGCGACATAGGCGCCGTCTAGCGTGAGTTATTTTACTTGAGCTTCGCGTAGGATTGTTAGGTTGGCAATGGGCTTTATCTTTATTTTCGCGGAGACTGCTCTGTGTGGCCTTGTGACATAGGCGTAGGTTCACAAAATACAGGATTATTGGCTTAAGTGGATGATTATTGAGAGGGAATTGTTAATAGAAGGCTACATTTAGATATTCAAACATGTAATATTGGCTATCTGACGAGATTTGGTTGGATTATGGAAAAACTTTAGAATTGCGTGGCGGATGGCGGCAATGAGCGAGCGAGAGGTTGAGAAAAAGATAGAAAGAGAAGTAGGATGTTATCTCCACGTGGCGCAACGCGAAGTTCGCGTATAACAAATAATAAGCGACGCCAAGGCGAGGCGCATCGGGAAACAGCTAGCGATTGGTTGAAGGGAAGAAGAGCGGAATGTTGGGGAGGGATGTTAGGCGCGCGTGGCGCGAAAGTTAAGATGCTTGGGAAAAGGGAGGAAAATGAGCGGGGCATTCAATTTTGAGACGTCGGAGGCGCGGTCAGATTTACGAGTGCGGTAAAAACTCATACGGGAAAACGAGCGTCCGAGCCATTTTTAGCGCGCTAAGTGATATTCGAGTTGCGATTTTAACTAACATTGGTTGTGAAATAGAAGTGAATATTAAAGTAAAATTCTTGCTATCGCGACTCGAATAATTGTTAACAGAATGAAGTATTCTGGATCATATTAGCGGACACGGATAACGGTGCCAACAAAAACTAATATGGTTTCAACGGACTTCGGTCTGGAGGCATTTGACTGTATTTAATAATGCCGGCGTTATCTATTAAAACGCTAAATAATACACTATCTTCGAGAGAATAACGGGGGAGAGACAGTTGTCTCCATAGTGAAAATTGAAGATAGGTCAGACACCAATTAGCTGGAGGTGGGTACGTACAACCCCGTCCAAAACCGTCCCGCCTCCTTACATACAGTGTAGTGTTAGGTTTTACATTCTGAGTATACTGGCTCGATTGATAGTCCATTTAGAAGTCTGTTGCTTGCAGGGGCGACTCGGCTTACACAACTCACCACGAAATTAAGTTAAATGTGGCTTGGGCCTAGATTCCAAGGTACACAAGTAGGGACTGTTAGTTCGACAAAATATAGGTGTTTCAAGTGAGGAAAGCTGTAGGAATCTATAGGTAGACGTCTCATATATTGTTAGTTAAGAGAGGACAGTACGGTGTGAGCACGCTGTGCGTACATAAACTAGGTACGTGGGCCGCGGGGCCAGGCTGGATTAATTCAGACTAATAAGGTAGGGATAATTAAGTTACGGTGCTAAATAAAATTTACGATGAAGTGATGTGGGTCCTATCTAGGCATGTAATCTGTTACCGTAGACCGATAAAATTCTATTTGTTTTCCTAAAGTTGTTACCAATTAATTATTCATTTCAAATAATTAACAGAAGTATGATAATATCGTACCATCATTACTTTGGAATACCTAAAAGGTCTAGACTGGTTTCCTATTACAAGAAAAATACTAAAAGTTATAGCAAATAAGCATAGCTGTACTGTGTTGTTTGATTTCTAATACTGAAATGACCTAACAGGCATTTTTAGCTTTCCCTGAGGTACAATACGGCCTTAAAATAGCTACACTCTTCAAAGTATAAAAAAAATTATGCATCCGATACCTATTGGTAAAATATAAGCTGAAACTGAACAACTAAAACCAGTTTAGAACCTAGGTTAATTCGTTGAAGGAAGACATTGCAAGCTATGAGCTTCTAATAATCTGAAACATAGAAATAATTGATTGATAACAACCTGCTAATTAGCCTGATAATACAGTCTACTTATACCATTTGAATTCACCTTAGGTAATGGTCAAGTTAAGGATATTGAATAAATTAAACATCCTTTAATAAACTTAAGATGTGATAAACTGCCAATGCAGCCCATACATGTAGATTATAAGATCTGTATAATAAACACTAAGAGTGAACCAAAGTAATTTTACTTCAAATGATAGCATTCTATTTAGGTTCACTTCCTAAATGAGTAGGATATTGAAAAAATCAAACATCCTTTGATAAACTTAAGATGTGATAATCTGCCAATGCAGCCAATCCAATGTAGTTATATTGGAACTTTATAAGACCTGTATAATAAATACTAAGAGTAAATAAAAGTAATTTTACCTGTATTAATAGCATTCTATATTAGCCACCGCCTGAAGTGGGGTTTGAATAAATTATCCACCCTTTATAGAACTAAATATTAATTTTCTAATAAGACAAAGGGGCAGTCAGTAAATAAGGTTACATCTATAAAATAGACACAATAATCAGAGAAATAAGTGGGTCCTGTTGGATGCTGGCATCCCACATCTATTCGATAAGTGATTTCATAAGACATAGTTATTGCATTGAACAATTAAGTTCTTAATGTGAAAAGGATATTTGGATGATAGCCAGCCTTGAGGTAAACTCTATTGATTTATGAGGAATAATAATAATTAAAATGCTAACACATATTTCATAATATAAGATGAAATTTTTGTTATTTGCTGATGACACAAAAGTCTTTACAGTTGTAAAATCTATTGACGACTGCATGAAGTTACAAGATGATCTAGATAGGCTAAGTGATTATTGTAATATTAACAGGCTTTTCCTTAATATTAATAAATGTTGCACTATAAGTTATAGCAGAAAAAAAAACCCAATCATTTTCGATTATCAACTTCATAACAAAAGAGTTACTAGGGTGTCTGAGGTTAGAGATCTGGGAGTGTCACTGGATCGCGAACTATTACTTTCCTCTCATATAGATAAAGTTACGAGTAAGGCGTACAAATGCTGGGCTTTATTCTCCGACAAGGTACTGATTTTCGAGATGCTAAAAACCTTATTCTATTATATAATTGTTTTGTTAGATCGCAGCTTGATTATTTATTATTTATTTATTTATTAACTAATCTCCAATTAGCAATAGTTAGTATATCCTCAATGGGTAAATCATATCAATCTAGTTTGTAGATGCTACAGCGGAGCAAAACACAATCAGGTGTGGCTGTAATATCCATCTATAGCTACCACAGTGCTTGAAACAGGTGTAGGTGAACCACTCGAAGTTTTAAATAAATTAGTTTAGCCATTTTGTACAATATTGATTGATCCTTTTAACCAATAGCAATTTCCAGCGTGTTTGTCTGTAGTCCCTACAGTAAGTCTTTGACCCAAACTGTCGCCTTAATATTACTGCATTGTCCTGAACAAAATAATGTTTGGTGTCCACAGCAAGGTAACAAAGGAGCAATGCGACAATAATATTGCAGTGTTACGAACTGTTTGAAATCTAGTTGATCCTAGGTTTGAAATACATTACAAAGGTCTACAGACTAATATTACTAAAACCTGGAAAAAGGAGGTTTTGTTGTTTTTAAATGTTTAATTGAGATTGATTTTAAAACATATTTAACTATTACCTCGTCACTAAGATTCCCATACAATTGTGCGCTGCATAAAGTAGACACGACAATTTATGGTAGTGTATAGTATTGTAAGAAAGATTTAAAATATTAAGTGTAAATCTGCCAAAAACTGGACTGACTGGACCCATTTGGTACGCGTTCCGCGTGTGGATGGCGCCGCTGCTGCTGCTTACGCCCTTCCTGTACTACTGGACCAAGCACAAGTGCTCATATGTTTTTATAATAACCGGACGCTTAAGCAGGGAAATTTGCTTGTGGTTCCATAACGATATATCATTTAAGCACACCAAATTTCAACGTCATGTCTTGAACCTTGGGGGTTGGCAGGCCTGTGGTTATGTCTACCAGGCGTCTATGTTTCGAATTCCATACTGTGCATGAGGCAGCAAGGGGTACCACAATCAGATAAATTGCTGTTGAGGTGTGCTAGCACCCGGGGGATGAGGGAAGGTGGTGCGAATTTCCAAGCCAGAGGGAAGCGTTCTACTTCAGGCTGAAAGCACTGTGAAACATCGCTTCGTAATCATTAAGATAAATCTGCATAGTTTACCCACTACTCGAGCGTTCTTGGAGACAAACAGGTCAATTACTGGCCAGGCCCACTTCGCTAATATCGTTTGTGTGAATTCTGGCAGTAGATGCCACTCTAGAGCTTGGCTATGTCGAGACAGTTGATCTGCATGGCTGTTTAATTTCCCTGGAATGTAATGAATTTTGACCACAATTTGGTTGGTGGTCATTTGTTGGTTGGCAATTTGGAGGATTAAAATAAAATTGTCGCAGGCTTCGTGTTCGATGCTTTTAATTCTAAGACTTAGAACAGCCCGCTTTTCTTTTTGATTGCAGTGCAGCTTTGTTGGGATGCACTCCACCTTCCCGATAGGGCAGAATTGTTGAGTTTTGACCCCCCAATCCTGAAGCAACGGTTGTCAAAAAGAATGTTGGTGGAGGTATATGTATTGGTGTTTCTGATAATTTTTAGCTACCAATATATTTAACTACATCGTAAGGTAGAGTCTATTTTACCGCCTATTTCTTCTCTTAGGTATCGTAAAATGCGACTAACGGACCATAGATTGCACATACATCCAACAGTATAGAACGGCAATAGGCTCATCACTTGTCACGCACATGTGCAGTTATCATTTGGTGAAACGTAGACAATGGCAGAGGACTGTTTTTGCGGTCCTCATTGCCTGGTCTCTGGCTATCCCTTCGGGGATAACAGTCGTGAGCATATGTAGGTATGTATGGACGCTTGTGATTCCTCCATGTATCCTTGTATGTCCTTGCGGAAGACATTGCTTTTGGTAAGCGCCCTGCGAGGGCGGTCAAACAGACCTTTTGAAGTTTATGTAGACACCAAAATAAGTAAGTGTTTCTATTACAATGTTGGCATGTCTGGACAGAACCATCTGGTCTTTATGTCTATAAGATAATAGTCTAAGAAAACATTGCCGTGCTCATCTCAAATGGAAGGCAATATAATTCTTAGTAATTCGCCTTTGTAGAACAGACGAAGAAACCATTGTGAGATTTGGCTATAGTCAGATGGTAGTACCTAGGTCTGAGAAAAGTAATTTGTACATCCCGTCTCTTGGCCGTACACAGTCCGGAATTCATATAATAATTTAACGACTTCAGGTTAAAAATTGGACGGAGTGACCTTTCTTGAGTGCTCTTTGGTACTAAAAACTGGGTTAAAACGAAGTTTGGAAAAAAAAACTTACTGTTTCTAGAAAACTGTTCTTTCATCTGTGTCAGCATTGCAGACATTTTGTCCGATACAAGCGTGTAACAACTGTCGATTGTAACGTTTGGAACCTTGAGCGATGGCTTCAGGTAAAACGGTATTCGATACCTTTGTGTTATGATACTTGGAGCACCTCTTAGTCCCAACGGTGTCGATAAAGTGCAAATTGATTGGCTCAACATTTGGGAGCGTCATTGTCTATGTCTTTTGTTACCTCTGTTAGCAGAGAAGATGGACGTTTTTGTCCTGATTGAAAGAGCTGCCAAGCCTATGATCCTGGGGATCGAAAGTAAGAACAGCCTCCGTTGTTTATATTATAGCTACGATTTGGTTCGTGGCTGGCATAAGTATGTCCTTGCGGAGGACATTGTTTTTGTTAAGCGCCCTGCGAGGGCAGTTCATAGCCATGATGTGGTTCGTGGCTGGCATAAGCATGTCCTTACGGAGGACATTGATTTTGGTAAGCGCCCTGCGAGGGCGGTTCATAGCCATGATGTGGTTCGTGGCTGGCATAAGCATGTCCTTGCGGAATACATTGTTTTTGGTAAGCGCCCTGCGAGGGCGGTCCATGGCCATAATGTGGTTCGTGGCTGGCATAAGCATGTCCTTACGGAGGACATTGTTTTTGGTAAGCGCCCTGCGAGAGCGGTTCATAGCCACACTGTGGTTCGTGACTGGCATAAGCCTGTCCTTGCGGAGGACATTTATTCATTTAATTTAATTAAAAACGGTTACATAACCATTTACAACAATTAACCGCATTATTCAAATTCAAATAAAATAAGGGACATTTAGCATTACATTAACATACATGCATCTTCTCGCAAAAACCGCAAACACTCAAGTAATATAACCATTGATTTTGGTAAGCGCCCTGCGAGGGCGGTTTATAGCTACGATATGGTTCGTGCTGGCATAAGCATGCCCTTGCGGAGGACATTTATTTATTTAATTTTATTAAAACGGTTAAATACCAATTACAATAATTAAACATATTATTCAAAATCAAATTAAATTAAATAAGGTACTTTTAGCGTTATATTAACATAATTATATGCATCTTCTCGCAAAACCGCGAACACTCATGTAATAACCATTGATTTTGGTAAGCGCCCTGCGAGGGCGGGCAGATTATAGCCACGATATGGTTCGTGGCTGCCATAAGTATGTCCTTGCGGAGGACATTGATTTTGGTAAGCGCCCTGCGAGGGTGGTTCACAGCATGCTGTGCGTGTGTCTGTCCCATGAACCAGAAGAACAACGCGATGGTATACTATAAGAAGTTTGCCCTTGCGACAGGTAACCGTTTGTTGTTAGTACAGGTTTTGCTTGCGAGGCATTCCCAGTACCAGATTTAATAACTGGCCAAAAAGTTTTCTAACAGGACAATTTTTTTTTTTTTTTTTTTTAATGCAACTGTAATCTGTTCAGAATTAAACAAATGTGTGTTTGAAGGTAGAATCTTATTCAAAGTAGCAAGCATTAGAGGGTATTTTACATGTTTATGAGTATTATCCTCTTTTCGTATATTTGTAGTTTCAGTCTACAATCTAATCACCACTGAAAATAAGACCTTTAAGAGAGGCATCAGATCTTTGCGACCAACTAGTAAACTGCGCAGACAATTATTAAAAATATCTTTTTAGTTTTAAAATACCAAAAGTTATTGGTGCACAAGATTTATCAGAATATTGGTGCTTAAGGCCTAGCTGGCTCTTTTAGTTTACTTTTAAAATCAAAAATCAAATCTAGATCACTACACGGAATATTTAAATTGTTAACTGTTTTAGTCAGTATTGATAACACCTGCGAGGTGCAACAATCGTTGTAAGATTTCCTCTAACGTCCGATAAAGCAGACACATTGTCGTTATCGTCATGAAAGGCGGGTACGATGACCATGCTTCTTTGAATGATGACGACTAACTCGAACTCAACCTTCGCCGATACGATCGGGATTGTTAGAAGGACCAGCTATAGCCGCTTAGCTACAATTCGTTTTTCTCATTATCTAATGTAAGCACTAATTATCGGTTTCTTATCTAAAATAAAAAGAAAAAGTGCCTGGAGGGTAGATACCACATATTAAACACAAAAAACACTTTTAAAAAATACTATCTTTAATCGAATGCTTTCTTATCTTAAAAGAAAAGGTGTATCTACATCCCTTGCGATTAAAATAAAAAGTTTGATATACCAGATAAGTTTAAATTATAAATTCAGCGAACGGTAACACCGTTAATTTAAGAAACTATTCTAAGTACTCACGTGTATTGTAGAAACTCACGAGAACTGTGTTGCAGTTTAAATAAAAATAATTCTATTTCTTTGTCACTTGATCACTATGTAGTGCACAAGTTACGCCGACGGGAAATTTCACGCCAATGATGAACAAATGGGCACGGGGGTGAAATCTACTGGTTCCCCCACCGCGCCACCTGGTGACGCCACTGAGTGGGATGAGCGAGAGAGACAGTGATATACCGGAAGAAAGAGAAGGAAAATACGACGGGAAACGGATATGCCTATCTCAATATTATAAGCTTCTAATGACGGTCAAGTGTTTAATATAGTTGTATTGGATTTCAGTCAAGCGGTAATACTTTAATTTAGATGTGGGATTTTTTCCCACAAATTGTTGTCGTGTAGCGATGCGTGAGTTTAGAATTGGCTTAGTAGGGAATAATTCAATGAAGATTAATTAATTCAGAGATATTGAGGAATTATAATTTGACGCTTTTCACAATAAGCTTTGTTAGATCTTCTAGAGTTGATTCATACACTTTGTAAAACGGGCTCTTGATAGTAGGTGAAGATTAATCCTTGTAATGCTTGCTGTAAGCTGTAGGTTAAACCTTGTTGTACGAAATCTGTAACAAATAGACTCTCAGGTTAGGTTAAAGGTCAAATAGAGATAAAACTACAAAAGAATAACTTACTTAATGAGTATTATTTGAAATGTAATACCTTTCAGGGATGTCAGATGTTGGGAGTGGCCATGTAGGATGATAATCGTGTAGTGTCGATTTGGCACTCGATTTTAGGGAACAATGAGATTGCTTCGGGTGTAGTTCTTGTTTCGGTTAAGATTGTTACGAGAAAGATACTACGGTTGAATGAATGGTGATTGAAGATTGCAGTACTAAAACCTTTAGAGGTATTCAATTTTTGATACGATGCGGAGATAATTGTTGACGCTAATGTAATAATAGGTTTGTTTTATTCCTGGTGATTGATTTCATGTAGGCATAGGCAACTAGTTCATACAGCCTTGTGTTGAGTTATTTTTAGGATCGTAAAAAGTCGATATTGGCGATAGGGTGAATTAGTTAAACATTTATTGATTTAGAAAGATTTGTAGAATAGGGGGCGGTTTAATTATTATTGCTGTCGGTTGAGAACGTAAGGGGGCGAGATTGGACAGAATTAACCAACTTAATTATTGCTGGATTCAATTATATTATGGGACGGCGATATGCTGTACAATATTATAAAGTTATGACGCTAACAGCATAACATAAAACTAATAATAATTATATTTTGACTAATAATCGCTGAGCGATTGCGGTTCTTAGTTTTGATGTGCTATTCCACGTATTATAATTTATTTTGTTGGTTACGTCAGAGAAAAAAAAAAAAATTAACGAACTGAATATTACGCCTTACGTCTCACATCTGGAATCCATAGAGTAGTTTTAGGCTAGTCAAGGACTATTACGTTATTTGTCTATGGTTGGACCATAGACATATGATTTAGCGCGACCATAAACAATCTAGAATTAGGAATGATTATAAAACATGAAGTTATAAAACCAATCGGAGAGGGAACTCTCTTATCGCGTAATCATGTGATTTTGTTATAGCAAGCGGAATCACCTGTTATTTTCCATACCTGTTATTTTTAATACCTGCGATTTTTACATTGAAAGAGATTTTCCTAATACTTATCACGTAGTAGATTAGAATGCAATGACATTGTGGTAGAATTATTATTATGTGACATGTAGACGGGGACAATTGCTCTGCACAAGGGAAATGCCGCTTCATTTCGTTAGTTCGATAAAATCCTAGGAAAAGTAACATAAAATAATATTTCGGTTCAAAATACACGCGTTGATGAGAAATCGCGATTATAGGGAATAGCAAGTAGCAGGGATGTCATGTAGGGGATAGAATCATGTGACTATTCATTGCCAGTAGGAATTTTGGTTTAAAAGCAACGTAGTTTGGGATGCATAATGTGAACGGATAAATACGTCTAGTAGGCGATAAAAGTCGTTACCGTCCGGAAACAACTATCTAATGTCTACTCTATTGTGGGGAGGTTACCTATTAGCGAGGCTAGATGGCGTTGGGTTACCAATAAAAGATTTTATTTTGGATGATGGTAAAAGGGTGCTGTCTAATAATAATATGTATAATTGTAATACTCTTGCAGCGGGGTAAGTAGTCGTTACCAGTAACCATCACTTCTTACCGTATAGTTGAAATCGGGATAAATACTTATTTATAAAGATATACAGAGGATTATTATTAGCTTAACATGAGGTTAACGTACGCAGGGGTAAAGCTCGCTGGGCACAGCTTACTATACCTACTTACCTAATATTATCGGTTGTGAGTTACCTAGAGATATCTAAGTCGGGAGAGCGGTAAAAAGAAAAGACCTTACTACGTGACTAATTAGTTAGGATAGGTAGTGATAGATAAATTATTTAATTCGCTGGGTTGGATTAGCCGATTAAGAAGGGTACCTTGCACAATTGTCTATCTCCGTTGAACGATTAAGATGTTGAAAAAAAAAAAAGAAAAAAAATATTTCTCGAGGATACCTAAGAATGTCGGATGATGGATAATTGTGGAAGGTAGATATTAATTGAGCTTGGGAGCAAAATAGGGGTCGAAAGAAAAATATAATAATAGTGGTAGAGAAAAAAAAAAAAAGTTGACTGGCTTGAAGTCGAGATTTAACTGCTAAATTAACGAGTTATAGCACTGTTATGCTATAGGGATAACAATAGTGTATGTTATCACATCAATTATAAAGGCGAGTCGCGGGCGGATGTCACGTCATAATCATTAGTTAAATCGTTTTATCATTTTAAAAGTTAACACAAGCTACTTATAAAACAGTGATCGATTTTATATACCACAATTTTAAGTTGTAGTATAATTTTAAACTCATAGTCCGCAGAAGCATTCAAGCCGGAAATAAAGCGACTGATATTGCGAGCTGAGAATAAATCTCTTAGTGTAAAATTTATTAACAAGTAAATCCCTGATATTGCGTTATTGAGATTACAATACGAAATCAACTATCACAATTCGAATCATACAAAGTAATTATTTAGATGTTGTCTCGCGTCGACAGGTACAAATTTTAATTTAGATGGGTAAAGACATTAGAACTGAAATGGGTGTCGGATGTGTGACGTTCTTAGGACACGTACTGTTTAGTAGCATAATTTAAATTTAGTAAAATCGGCTGTATTGGACATATTTCGTTTTGCGGATATATATATTTAACCGAGGTTATCGTGGAGGTAGGCATAGTTCAAAGTTTATTAAACCCGACCTAGAGTCATAGCCTATCTTTATATGTCAGAAGAAAATAATAAATTTATTAGTAGTAGATTTTAGAGTCAATAGTAAATTTATTTTCCCGAGGTGAGACCTGAAACCTAGTTCGCACTAGGCCATTCAAATACTTTAACCGGTAATGTTGATTATAATAAATATAGATGTTCGGAACTTATAATAATATTCTAATACTGCTATATTAAAATTGTTATTATGAAATTAAATAGGTTTGCTTAACAATTGACAAATAATTATTAACTCAATGATTTGTTTTAGTACAAAGTAAATGTCTACAGGTTTAGAAATGATAGGACGAACGAAACGCGTTTTGACTTGTGGCAAGGTGAGCGCAGACTGTCACGGCGGGATTATCTTGTTTGGTTATTTATTAATATGAATTGCTAGAATTCTTAAATAATCTAGATTATTGGCATCTAATATGTACGTGATGTAATTGTAGATGATTAAAATTAGTGCTAAGGTAGGTTATTGTCGAAGTTATGACACAACCTTAAAATTGTTAGTTTTAATGTAAACTAAACTAAAAAATTAGTGCTAAGGTAGGTTATTGTCGAAGTTATGACACAACCTTAAAATTGTTAGTTTTAATGTAAACTACATGTTGCATCTAGATTGTTATAAACAAACTAATTAATTGGCAGTTTTCACATAGGTATGTAGGCCGGGACATTGAGTTGATGAAATAGTGTTATCAAAATCATTCATCACGGAAAGATAAAGATATTTTATTTGCAAGTGTGAATACAAAAGTCTAGTTCTGTTAGTTCTATTTTGTTCTATTCTAGTTTTGTATAGTTCGGTTAGTTCTATTCTGTTCTATTCTAGTTTTGTGGTAGCATTTTACCTAGGGTTGTTCTAAATTAAAAGTAATTAAATATTAATTGTCTGTTGCTGTCTTCTACGTTAGAGAAGGAACGGAAAGGATAAGGGGGACTCATTTTGTTATAGTCAGCTGTATGATAGATAATCCTCCTAGTAAATATTTCTTGTGATTGCGGTAGTAACATAGAATGTTTATAGGATGTTTTGTTCATTAACCGATTATCCTCACCGCAGTAGTGGATAGAAATGGCTAAAAATATGTGAACAGGGGTGGAGAAGATTGGTCATTATAAATTAAAATAAATACTTGAATTGAAATATGCCTGATTAAATAGTGCGAAAAGGTCGGGTAACGATATTAGAGAAATTCTCTATAGCATAATGTTCGGACTTTTGGCAATTTCAATTGTAACTTTAGAATTTTGAATAGTGTATTTAACCAAGCGGCTCCAACGAAGAATGTTATGCTGAAAGCGAGGTCTTTGGTCGTCTATGCACACAATAAAATTTATAGGAGACACAAGGGAGCATTCTTAATTGGCACTGTTAAATTAGTGAAAGTAGCTTGTTAGGGTGTCCGATCATTGTTTAGCCGCACTGGACACAAATAGAACTCAGTTAAGCGTGTAGGGTTTATTTTGATTTACCTGGTGAACTAATTGAATCGAAGTTTCGGAAGTGTGTTGTAGAATTTGGAGTTACTCAGCACACAATAAAATTAAGTAGTTCCCACTTAAGCTTCACCGCCGAAACTAGCCTTTCTAAAAGTTGTGAGAATTCTGCTGTAGGGTAATTCTATTCGAGGACGCCTTATGGAGTGTGGACCAGGGTAAATATGCTTGACTGACCAACAGAGAGGTATTACCGTTAGCTGCGGAAATTAGGTTATTGATAGCATTTCATTTTAGCGTTATCAGTGGAACTCGTGCTACTGGGGAATTTTACAATCTGGACGGAAGGCTGAAAGTAGAGTAGAGTAATTAAGGAGTAACCAATTAGAGTTACAAACATTCGGGAGATTACCATCTTAATAATGTGTCTTGTGCGAGTGTAAAATTAAAATCATCTAAAAAAAAAAAGGGAAACTAGCACTATTGAATCACGCAGTTTGGAATTCAGTAAATACGAGAAGGAACTCACGATATTAATTACCATGAATACTAAGACGAAGTGTCACCTTTAATGACTTATTATTTACCGATTTGACCGTTATTAGTAATATAAAAGGTAGGAAGTTAAGTAGAGTTGTGGGGGCGGATAAGATAGTTACCGGTATGTTTAATTTAATAAGAAAATGATATTTTTCAAAGGTATAGGAAAGTAAGGGGATATTGACGTATTATATTTTAGCAAATGAGACTAAATGTTGTCTTCCATACATAGTAATAACTAGGGATGAGACATAGTTATTAGATAGGTTTTGGGATAAGTATTTGCTTATATGCATAAGCTCAGTACTTGTCAATTGGTATACAATGTCCAGCGCGTACCGGGGTATTTACAAGTACTTATCGATGACGTATATATTGACAGTTAGACAGAGATTAATAGCGCACAAACTTCTAATTGTTCTAAACTACGGGGTATCTAGTTCAAAACTCAAGGACGTGTTTCGAGATGCGTACCCCCTTAGAGTGAATGAGTTTATTCATAAGTATTTACGATCGACAACCTTATTGTAAGGCGTTAAGACCTCTATTTGTATGCACGGTGAGTGGGTGTCACTGCGTACCGGACGGAAGCGAGTCTAGTATTCTATCTCGGTTATTTGCAGGATTAGACATTAGATGTATCTCATCTAAAAAAAAAAGTTGTAACTCTTGGGCGATGATGGTATGCCTACTGGTTTTGGTTGATATGGGGGTTTTGTTAAGATTTCTTATCCGCGGAGAGGAAAATAGGTTTCGGTTGAAAGAAGTAGCTAACTAGGGATCGTGGAGGACGCGGGTTCGATCCCTGCCTGAGGTAGACAATTGTTCCGACGTTTCGTTATCTTAGGTAATTATATAAGTTAAGATGAGATTGGTAGCGTTGAAGTATGAAGGAAAGTTTTAATTCAAATTATTAATTATTATTCATTAACTTAGTTGAAACTAAAGGCCGTGACGGCGAAGTGGTTGATGCTTCACTCACGAAAGATCCCAGGTTCGATCCCTAGGTTGCAACATTTAGATGCGAAACAAGTTGTAAGGAAAGACGTAAGTTAAAAGAAGGCCATGATGACAGATGTACTTGAAATTAATCTAGGAAAATAATTTAAAGAATAGAATAATTGAATGGTTCGGGAGATGTTATAAACTTTAAGTCGGAATCGTCATAGAGTTGAAGAGTTTTCGCTAGGGGGCGTTAGTAGACAGCGCAAGAGACTGTTATATTGATTTAAATTATATTATGATATGTTGTTATGATGGTAAACAAAAGGCGAATCATTATTCGGAGGTTGTGTATGATTAAGGAAATGGTAGATGTCTAAGTTATTGGGAAATATTTGCCGAAACTAAGTTGACTGGGATTTCGTTTCGAACACGAGAACTGGGTATGCAATTATGATTTTGTATCAGTTGAATAGAATGAGGGGTGTGGGCTATTTTGCAATGGGAATGCTTATTGAGGAAGGAGTCCTTAGGGATTAGGAAGGAACTATAAATAGTAGGAATATCTTTGAGGAAGAGGGCTAGGATGACAACGAGGTTGTCAAGGAAGGACGTGCTATTTTGTACTTAATTAAGTACAGGGTTAAGATATAATTCGCCGCAAAAAAGAGTCGTACTTTATCTGCTTAAATTCTATCGGGGGCGGCTAAAACGGTACAGAATGAATGGTATCCGTCCGTTAGTAAGGAATGTATGGGAGTAGCACTAAAATAATTATTAATGCGTAGCACCATTAATATAATAAGCATGAAAAGGGAATAATAAACTAGTTCAAAATAATGGTCAATGGACTAGGGCTTTATCATTATTTTGAATTTCGCGGGGACTGCTCCGTGTGCCCCTTGCGACATAGGCGCCGTCTAGCGTGAGTTATTTACTTGGGCTTCGCGTAAGATTGTTAGTTTGACTATGGTCTAGGGCTTTATCTTTAGTTTGAATTTCGCGGGGACTGCTCCGTGTGCCCCTTGCGACATAGGCGCCGTCTAGCGTGAGTTATTTTACTTGAGCTTCGCGTAGGATTGTTAGGTTGGCAATGGGCTTTATCTTTATTTTGAATTTCGCGGGAACTGCTCTGTGTGGCCTTGTGACATAGGCGTAGGTTGGCAAGCCGGTGCACATACGGGTGGGCGCCACCTATGGTCGGAATACGGAACTTTTTATAATTTCACAAAATACAGGATTATTGGCTTAAGTGGATGATTATTGAGAGGGAATTGTTAATAGAAGGCTACATTTAGATATTCAAACATGTAATATTGGCTATCTGACGAGATTTGGTTGGATTATGGAAAAACTTTAGATTTGTGTGGCGGATGGCGGCAATGAGCGAGCGAGAAGTTGAGAAAAAGATAGAAAGAGAAGTAGGATGTTATCTCCACGTGGCGCAACGCGAAGTTCGCGTATAACAAATAATAAGCGACGCGAAGGCGAGGCGCATCGGGAAACAGCTAGCGATTGGTTGAAGGGAAGAAGAGCGGAATGTTGGGGAGGGATGTTAGGCGCGCGTGGCGCGAAAGTTAAGATGCTTGGGAAAAGGGAGGAAAATGAGCGGGGCATTCAATTTTGAGACGTCGGAGGCGCGGTCCGATTTACGAGTGCGGTAAAAACTCATACGGGAAAACGAGCGTCCGAGCCATTTTTAGCGCGCTAAGTGATATTCGAGTTTCGATTTTAACTAACATTGGTTGTGAAATAGAAGTGAATATTAAAGTAAAATTCTTGCTATCGCGACTCGAATAATTGTTAACAGAATGAAGTATTCTGGATCATATTAGCGGACACGGATAACGGTGCCAACAAAAACTAATATGGTTTCAACGGACTTCGGTCTGGAGGCATTTGACTGTATTTAATAATGCCGGCGTTATCTATTAAAACGCTAAATAATACACTATCTTCGAGAGAATAACGGGGGAGAGACAGTTGTCTCCCTAGTGAAAATTGAAGATAGGTCAGACACCAATTAGCTGGAGGTGGGCACGTACAACCCCGTCCAAAACCGTCCCGCCTCCTTACATACAGTGTAGTGTTAGGTTTTACATTCTGAGTATACTGGCTCGATTGATAGTCCATTTAGAAGTCTGTTGCTTGCAGGGGCGACTCGGCTTACACAACTCACCACGAAATTAAGTTAAATGTGGCTTGGGCCTAGATTGCAAGGTACACAAGTAGGGACTGTTAGTTCGACAAAATATAGGTGTTTCAAGTGAGGAAAGCTGTAGGAATCTATAGGTAGACGTCTCATATATTGTTAGTTAAGGGAGGACAGTACGGTGTGAGCACGCTGTGCGTACATAAACTAGGTACGTGGGCCGCGGGGCCAGGCTGGATTAATTCAGACTAATAAGGTAGGGATAATTAAGTTACGGTGCTAAATAAAATTTACGATGAAGTGATGTGGGTCCTATCTAGGCATGTAATCTGTTACCGTAGGCCGATAAAATTCTATTTGTTTTCCTAAAGTTGTTACCAATTAATTATTCATTTCAAATAATTAACAGAAGTATGATAATATCGTACCATCATTACTTTGGAATACCTAAAAGGTCTAGACTGGTTTCCTATTACAAGAAAAATACTAAAAGTTATAGCAAAACAAGCATAGCTGTACTGTGATGTTTGATTTCTAATACTGAAATGACCTAACAGGCATTTTTAGCTTTCCCTGAGGTACAATACGGCCTTAAAATAGCTACACTCTTCAAAGTATAAAAAAAATTATGCATCCGATACCTATTGGTAAAATATAAGCTGAAACTGAACAACTAAAACCAGTTTAGAACCTAGGTTAATTCGTTGAAGGAAGACATTGCAAGCTATGAGCTTCTAATAATCTGAAACATAGAAATAATTGATTGATAACAACCTGCTAATTAGCCTGATAATACAGTCTACTTATACCATTTGAATTCACCTTAGGTAATGGTCAAGTTAATGATATTGAATAAATTAAACATCCTTTAATAAACTTAAGATGTGATAAACTGCCAATGCAGCCCATACAATGTAGATTATAAGATCTGTATAATAAACACTAAGAGTGAACCAAAGTAATTTGACTTCAAATGATAGCATTCTATTTAGGTTCACTTCCTAAATGAGTAGGATATTGAATAAATCAAACATCCTTTGATAAACTTAAGATGTGATAATCTGCCAATGCAGCCAATCCAATGTAGTTATATTGGAACTTTATAAGACCTGTATAATAAATACTAAGAGTAAATAAAAGTAATTTTACCTGTATTAATAGCATTCTATATTAGCCACCGCCTGAAGTGGGGTTTGAATAAATTATCCACCCTTTATAGAACTAAATATTAATTTTCTAATAAGACAAAGGGGCAGTCAGTTAATAAGGTTACATCTATAAAATAGACACAATAATCAGAGAAATAAGTGGGTCCTGTTGGATGCTGGCATCCCACATCTATTCGATAAGTGATTTCATAAGACATAGTTATTGCATTGAACAATTAAGTTCTTAATGTGAAAAGGATATTTGGATGATAGCCAGCCTTGAGGTAAACTCTATTGATTTATGAGGAATAATAATAATTAAAATGCTAACACATATTTCATAATATAACCCCTCCCTGCAACTAGCTCTGTGCGCGCCAGCGTGCAGCCGCGATCGAGCTATGCCGCAGCGGTTATCGTACCACCCGTGCAGCCGCAGACGGGGGGTCTGCCTTCGGACCGAGTCACTCAGTCTCGTCCGTTCTTGGGGGTCGCACGCAACGGGTTCTGCTGGACCTTTCTCGGTAAAACCGATCAACTGCGCAATGCTCGGGTTGTAGGTAATTATTTTGTGTTTTTTTTTGTGCCTGGCTACTAAGGTCGTCCTCTTAGGAGTCTCTTCGTTGTCCACGGAGGCCTTCGTCGTCGCGTTGGATCGTTTCGTGTCGCGTAAGGGTCTACCTTCACTTATTCGGCTCCGACAATGGCACAAAATGGCAAGGGCACGGGTGTAACTAAATGATGTTTGTAAATTTTTAGAAAATAAACTTTGGTAAATAAGATGATTTAAAATTATTTTAATTTGGCTAATTAGATTTAGTATGTTGTTGAAGGAGAATGACTTGCTCTCCTTGCTTGTAGCTAGGGCAGCATTGTAAAGTTGTTTGTTGGCGAGTATGGGACTGCGGTTCGAATCCGCGATGAGCCACAACAACTGTCTCCCCTTGCCCGAGTGATTGAGCTAGCGGTCTGGGGATGGCCCTCCAGACCGAGGCGGGGGGATGTTCGGAACAAAATGGCCACTTACGGCGGGCAACCTTCTTTATAGTTTTAATTTGTAATTGACAGACGACTGTTAATGTCACTTGACACACTCTCACGTTGGGACTTTGGTTAGGAACCTTGAACGCGGGGTCGTGTGAAATTAATTTGTACTTTGTATTGGTGATTTGATGTAGGGCACATAAACAGTAAATTCGGCGGACCGTAATAACCAATAAACAGTGAACTTTAATAAGTTAAAACTCAGTGAGTTGTTTGGTGGCGTGAACGGTGCTATGTGGTATTGTGTACGGCGGTACGTATTTTTCTTGGGTACAGAGCTCTGGGGTTAGCCGGTACGCTTAGGGCCTTTCCACCTACCAGCACCAGCCAGAAAGACCGACCACCAACACAGCAGCGGCCTGGGCGCGGCGGACTGCACCGGGCTGAGGACGAGACGAAGCGGCGTCGGGGACGTGCAGTCACCGTCTTCATAGTATGTAAGTCGTTTTCGTTTAATTATAAGAACCTAGTCAGTTAAGTTTAGTTAGTAGTAATCAAATGGGCCCAGCATTGATGTAGACTTATCTATATCAAACAATGTGGAATAATAAGAATTTAAATACTAACACATAGTTCATAATATTAGATGAAATTAAGTTGGAAGTTGTGTAGACTCTCTATAAAGTATAAATTAAAGTCAAAGTGACGGGACTATATATAAACAATGTGATGTATAGTACGCTATGGAGCGGACGATGGGGCTCGTAAATTGCACAAGACCTTTTATGTATAATGCTATTGTTAATAAATAATAATACCTACAAGCTAAGCTATCATCTGATTATCTTTGAGTGGTTAACAAATCCTCCCCGCAGCTGCTGTGAAGGATTTAGGTCACAGTTCAGATGGAGTCATTCTAGGCTACACATATCTAGGATATTCGTTATTGACAGATAGGTAATTAGGTCAGGAGAAAATAATTTAACACAGGGTTAAGCCAATTACTAAACTTTCACGAAAAGAACTTGAGTTACTTAAATGCGGTTAACAATCCGTTGTTCCCTCCGGGGTTCACTAGACGATCTGGCCAAAATAGTAATTATTATAATATTACATTGCTTGACTGAAATTTATCACAAATAGAATTAAGTTATGCTAAGGTCCCATTATCATACAAACACTACACACTCTACAAAACCTCCAGACACAAACATTAGATTGTAGGTAAATTAAGTTAACTAGTTTTAAGAATTAGATAATAAGTTAAGCTAAGGTAAAGGCGGCGACGATGTGTGTATGTATTATAAGGTTTAAGAAGATAGGTCAGGTTGAACAGTTACAACTAGAGATGGAGACCAGCGACAGCTGGCTACCTCCGATCGAGGTCCACCAAGGCTGGACAAGGACAGCGGACGCCGGAGTCGATCGCGCAGTCGTCGGGCCCCAAGCGAAGCTGCAGGGCTGGCGCGCGCGCAAGCACACTCGCAGCCGCAGTAGCAGTCGTCACTGGATGAGGCGCGAAGCAGAACTGGAACGCGAGCGTCAACGACTCCGTCGTCTGGAGCGCCAACTACTGGAGGATCGCGAAGAAGACAAGGCACGTCACAGCGAACGAGACAGCCGGCAGCGTCAGCGTGACTGCGGCCGCCGTCGCAGCGGCAGCCGGCGACGCAGCGGCGGCCGGCGACGCAGCGGGGGCCGGTGACGAAGCGGCAGCCAGCGACGCAACGGGACCCGTGCGGTGGTGCCGCAGCCTGCGAGTAAGCGCCGAGTCAACAACGCAAACTCTCCTAAAAGGTCACGTAGCCCTACATTTTCTAGTAACGATGTTTTTAATCTTATTCAGACTATAAAAAACGGTTTGTCATCTCCAGCGGCTACTCAGAGTGCACATACAAATACCCGCAGTATAGAATATCAAAATATTTTACCAAAATTTGACCCTTCCATTAAAATCAGCGCGTAGATATTTGGCTTAAAAAGGTAAATGAATGTGCCTCTGTTTACGGTTGGAGCGACAAAACCACTATACATTTCGCTATGCAAAAACTGCAAGGACTGGCCAAAACATGGTTCGAAAGTTTAGACTCCATTATGTACTCGTGGCTGCAATGGCAAGAAAAATTAATTAGTGCGTTTCCTTGTGAACAAAATTACGGCCAGTCCTTAGAGGATATGATGCTGAAGCGGCGTAGTAGATTTGGTGAACCAATCGACATTTACTTATATGAGAAACTGGCATTATTCAATTAATGCGAGATACACGGCAAGCGGGCCGTGGATTGTATAATTCACGGTATTAGCGATAGAACTGTCAAGTCAAGTGCTTTGGCCCCTAAGTGTACTGAACCAGGCCTGTTGTTACAATTCCTCATATTGATTCCTCATATTCCACACAGATATAGGAATAGTACCAACAATAACAATACCGATGGTAGTGCCAACAATAGTAAATCTTTCACAAAGCAATCCAATTTAAATTTTTGTTTTAATGGGCGATTTTCTGAGATAAAAAAAAAAAAGAAATTGGTTCGTAAATGACTTCATAGATGGCGCTTAGCATAGATTAGTATGGCGCTTAGTAAAAGACGAGTTCATGAAGAGCACGTGTATGGCTGCGTAATATTTATTCTATTCCTAAATAGAAATAGGTCCTGGATGTCCTGAATAAAGATAGATTAGTACTATATTTTTGTTTTTTTTGGTAGACAAGTAAAAGTGTAGAATTTATTACAGCCGTTAGGTAGGTACGGGTCGGCTTTCATAAAACGACATATATCGAGTGTTTTTGAACTAATTTTTACTTTTTAATTTGGGCTGTCAGAAAATCGCCCATTGTCGAGGCAAAGGTCACTTTCATCAACAATGCCCTAAGCCACTATTGGAATGTAAACGATGCCATAAAATAGGTCATACATTGGAAACTTGCTTCCTTAAAGATAAACCACCAATCCGGATCAGTCCCGAAAGCTATGTGTATTTTTAGGGTGCGTATCATTTCATATAATGACAAATGAACTAATTCCAAAGAACATAACGTTCATTGGACATAATTTTTACTTGTTCTAAATACACTTCCTATAACAACATTACGTATATTATTCATTTGATATAATACTCATATTCTCTAACAACTTATTCTATAAAGCTATATTGGTAGAATAATCATATTCTATAACTTCATTTGATATAATTTTTGCTTAAAAATAAGAATAATATTTTAACCCTAAATTGATTACAAATATTGTCTTAAAAAGTTAATACATTGTGTTTTCGTTATGGTTGTGCTAAAAACGTCAGTGACAGAAACAAATCGCGGCAAAACCGACTCCACGTAGACTTGTCTGCCCTACGCTAGAGTGTAATTTAATCCCGCGTAGCCGCCGAGGGGCGAGGCGGCCCACGAGCTGAGACGAGATCTGCGACGATAAGCTCGTGTGGGACCGCCGGAGACCCGCAGCGTCGGAGCCGTGACAGAAAACATGCCTCCTTGCATGCTGCATGTCTGTTTGCATGCTGCATGCCTGCTTGCATGCTGCATGCCTGCTTGCATGCTGCATGCCTGCTTGCATGCTGCATACCTGCCTGCATGCTCCATGCCTGCCTGCATGCTGCATGCCTGCTTGCATGCGGCATGCTTGCTTGCATGCTGCTTGCTTGCTTGCATACTGCTTGCTTATTACATGAGTAATGTTATATATTATTTGATTATTATATCAAATGTTCATTATATCAAAAGTACATTATATCAAATGTACATTATATCAAATGAAATTATAGAATCTTAAATTATATTAAATGTTTATTATATTAAGTTAGTCGTTATATCAAATTAAATTATATGAAATGAAATTATATTATCTGAACGTTAGACCATATGTATTTATATTAAACATTACACACCCGTATTTTTAACTCTGAGCAAGGGGCTAATGCCAAGTTTATAAAACAAGTTTTTGTGAATAGTGCACAAGTAGAGGCTTTTGTAGATTTAGGCAGCGACGTTACGTTAATCAAGGAATCTGTGCTAGAAAAGTTAGGACATTCACATGATCAACGTCCCACAGCGATGATGGGGTTCGGGAATAGGTTAGTTCAATCATTTGGTTCAGCATTGCTAGATTTGACTATTGATAATATGAAGGCCACAGTTCCGTGCAGGGTCGTGTCGGATGAGCTGTTGGAAAAACCTATACTGATCGGTCAGTCTTTTTCAGAGCAACTACATGTGGTAATTTTTAAGGACTCTACAGTTATACGGTTTTTGACTCTAGACGCGATAATGCCTTGCCAGACATTGCCGGACAATGAGGAACATTTAATTGAAGTCAGAGTTAGTCGTAATAGCAAACTGTATGGTGCTGCAAGTGTTAGAGCCGTTACTAAACCTATATTTACTGGTAGTATGTTGCTGAGTACTAAACTTATAGGAAAGCCACATGAACAATATGTTGTCTCCGGTGGGGTTTATTTTGTTAAAGATGGTGAAGTATACGTAACGGTAACACCGTGTACGATACCTTGTTTGTTGTTAGGGAATATGGTGTTTTCCCGCGCCGAGAGAGTCGATATTGTTAATCGTTTAACCACGCAGGATCCTAGCTCGGATAGTTTGGCTTCAGCTCCTCTTAAGGAACAGGTGCATGTAGGAGAGTCTGTATCCGAACAAGATAAGGAAAAATTATTCATTCTGCTTGATCGTTATAAACATTGCTACGCATATGATTTAGCTGGTTTGGTTGTAGTAGCAGCGCAGAGATGAGCATAGAGTTAACTAGCCAGCGTCCGGTGGTGTACAGGCCTTATAGACTCTCACATCATGAACGCGATAAAGTGCGTCATATGGTAGGAGACATGTTAGATGCAGGCATAATAAGAGAGTCAATAGCTAGCTATGCAATCCCTATCATACTAGTTAAGAAAAAGGATGGATCATCCAGGTTATGTGTAGATTACAGAATGCTAAACTCGATCACTATTAAAGAACGGTACCCAATGCCTATCATTGATGATGAAATAGCCAGGTTGTCGGGTCAGGCGTGTTTCATCACACTGGATTTAATGTCTGGCTACTACCAGGTGCCATTTTCTGAGCAGTCAAAACCCCTAACAGCCTTAGTTACGCCGGACGGCCAGTACGAATTCAATCGGATGCCGTTCGGCTTAGCGAATGCACCGGCTGTTTTCTAACGAACGATGAATCACGTGCTGGGTTCTGCTCGTTTTAATAAGGCTACGGTGTATATAGACGACCTTTTGATATTTGGAAAAGACACCCGTGCATGTCTTAACCACCTAGAGGACGTTTTAAGGCTCTTAAAAGGGGCGAACCTGAAATTGAACTTATCCAAATGCACCTTTTTAAGAAACGAGATCGATTATTTAGGGTATGAAATAAGTTCCGAAGAGATTAGACCAGGCAACACCAAAATCCAATCGGTTACCAACTTCCCTAATCCAGAAAATGTGCATGGGGTACGGCAGTTCCTAGGTTCGGTCAGTTATTTTAGGAAATTCATTTACGGTTTCGCACAGATAGCATCTCCATTAACCAGTTCGTTAAAGAAAGACGCAATATGGGTGTGGAATGAGGCTCAAGAAAGCGCGTTTGTTACCTTAAAAAAGCATCTCATTAACAGTCCAGTCTAAGCTATTTTTGATCCCCTTTTAGAAATGGAACTTCATACCGACGCTAGCAAAATTGGTATTGGTAGTATTTTGTTGCAACGGTCGTGCGATCAGGACTCCTTGAAACCGGTGGCGTACTACAGTCGGCAGACAACACCTAAGGCAAAGAATTTCCACTTGTACGAGCTGGAAACGTTAGCGGTCGTCTGTTCTCTTAAAAAGTTTAGAGTGTATTTGTTGGGCGAGGCTTTCAAGATCGTTACAGACTGCAGCGCGCTTCGGTCTACTTTCCAAAAGCGAGATTTGGTGCCCAGGATTGCTCGCTGGTGGCAAGCGCTCCAAGAATTTGATTGTTCGATAGAATACAGGGCTGGTACCAAAATGTCTCACGTGGACGCCTTGTCTAGGAATCCAATAGCGGGGATCGAACACCAAGATCCGGAACCATTTCCAACAATCATGTCAATCAGTGATCAAGATTGGCTGCTCACCCTTTAACTAGGTGATTCGGAATTGCGTCGTACACGAGACATTCTTGACAGTGGAATAGATGAAAAGGGACTCGATTACATCAAAGATAATTTTACGATTCAGAACAACAAACTGTTTAGACGTGTAGGAAAGGCCAGTAATGACATTAGGTGGGTGGTTCCTAAAGGTGCTCGTTGGCAAATATGTAAATTAAATCACGATGACATCGGACATGTCGGTTTCGAAAAATCTTTAGACCGAATCAAAAGTAAATACTGATTCTCTAAAATGGCTAGGTTTGTAAAAAAAGTATGTAAGTTCTTGCATAGAGTGTGCATACGCAAAGAAAACAGCTAGTAGGCGGGAAGGATTTCTGCACCCGATTAACAAAGTGGAGAAACCATTGCACACCTTGCACATTGATCATCTGGGTCCCTTTGTTAGGTCCAAACAAGGTTACACTCTTAAACTTGTGGTAGTAGACTCGTTCACGAAATTTGTTTTTAAAAAGTCAGTGAGGAACACAAAGACTCAAGATGTGATCAAGGTCTTAGAGGACATTTTTGACACTTTTCGTGAACCCGATCGATTAATTAGTGACAGAGGTAGTTGTTTTACGGCTCACGCATTTAGGAGATTCTGTCTTGATCGAGGGGTTAAACATATATTAAACGCTGTTGCGAGCCCTATATCGAACGGTCAAGTGGAACGCTTTAACCGAACGATTTTGGACTCTAACCGCACAAAATCTTAAACATGACGAAAGAGATTGGGACAACAAGCTAGGCAAAATACAGTGGGGTTTAAATAATACAATACAAAAGACAATAGGTAGGGCTCCAGCCGAAGTTTTCTTTGGCACATCAATATCTGGTGAGGTTAATCCCATACTGAACGAAATTTCGGATGAAACTAAGGAGTCGGTTGATCTCACAACTTTGCGTGAGGATGTTAAGAAGAGAATTGATAAGGAGCAAGTTAGTCAAAAGCGGTTTTATGACAAAGGTCGAAAACCAGCGCGTACTTATTCTCATAGCAATTTAGTTAAAATTACCAAAACCGCTTTTCAAAATAATAAAAAGAGCGCTAAACTTTTACCAGCATATGAAGGTCCATATCGGGTTGTCAAGGTTTTAGGTAATGACCGATATAGATTGTCACCAATACTGGGGTTTGAGGGCATGAAGAGTAAACATAAAACTACCGTAGCTCCGATAGGATGTTACCTTGGATTCACGTCTCGGCGTTGGAAGTTGAAGGCGAGAGTGATGAGGAAGGTGATACGAGCGAAAATGAGGAGTAAAGAATAATAACAATAATTTTATAGTAAATCTTACTTGTTACGATATTGTTTCACCAAATCGTTGATATAATAGTAATACGACTATTATAATGTTATAAAAAAAAGAATATTTAATTGATTAACCAGTTTATCCATGTTATGTGACTGTAATAGACCTTGAAGTGAATTTATCAAGGAATGAATAAGACCTCGGAGTGAAGAGTCCGAGGCATTATTATGAAAGTCCTCGGAGTGAAGTTTTCGAGGCAATAAAATTAAATGATACAAGTTTTTAACGCACGAAATATATATGGTATTAATAAAGTTAAGCAAATAATTATGTTAGAGTTTAAAAATTAATATTGTGCTGTCAAATGAATTTGTCAGCGTTATAATAATGTTGAATTATTAAATTAAATAGCTGTAATACTTGTAATAAAAATAGCTGATTTATGATAAATAAATCAAATTTTAATGTTGATATAAAGAAATTAATATCAACATTAAAATTTGTTTGAATTGGAAAAATATTTTTCAAAGTTGGAAAACAATACTGTATTTTTGTTAGCTGTGCTAACAGATCAATTACGAATTAAATAATAAAATATATTTTTTATATATTTTTTTTTATATTTTGATAACATGTGTTGTATAAAATATGATATGATTAATTTTAGTTATTATTATGACGACCTCCTTGGTTGAGTGGTTTGTACACCGGTTTTCATGGTGTCGCCATCTCTGAGGTCCCGGGTTCGATCCCCGGTCGGGTCAATTTAAAAATTATTGCTTTTCTAAATTGTCTCGGGTCTGAGTGTTTTCTATGTATAATATGTATGTATTTAAGTATTTTAAGTATGTTTATCCGTTGTCTAGTAACCATTTAATGAGTTTCTTCGAAGCTTCTCTTGGGCTAGATAATTGGGGTGAGTGTAGGAAAGTTTATTATTATTATTCATATTATTTAAAGTTGTCCAGCCAAGTGTAAGGTTTCACCCGATACGTGCATGGGGACCATACTCGCTATCAGGATGGACGAGTATAAGGTGTTACTAATTTTGAGACCTATTTTCTGTAAAATATTGTAATTTTATTAAAAATGGTATTACCTAGATAATGTTTTAGCCAATTGAGCGACTTTAAAGTAAATTATAGTTATCACAGCTAAAGTAAAATCTGTTTTCAAAATTTCTACAATTATTAATAATACTTACTCAATTCTACATGAATTGAGTATATTCTACTATAATTATTATATAAAATTGTAAACCAATCTCGAAACGATGTCTTGGTAGCTTTAGTTTTTTTGGGATGGCAACTTCGCGCGTGGCTGGAGAAAAGAAGAAAAAATGTGTCAAGTGGGGGGTAAAGATATAAAAGGCGAGTCTCGAGGTTGGTTGGGGCTTTTTCTGCTTGGAACACGGTTAGAGAACAACGTATAAAGTGTACTGTGTGTTTAAAATAGTGGAAAATAAATAAGTAATTCCGAAAGTGATATTATCATTGAAAGTGAACCCCTACACATTTACCATTAAACGTTAATTGTCACTCATTATCATCTACTTTATTGAGACTTTATGCAAATAAAATATTCACTTTAATATACTGGCTAAATGTGCTGATCGCACGAAGCCATTATTAAAGAGAAAAAAAAAGTAAAAATAAAAACGTCGTCATTGCTTTATACAGAAATAGCACTAACTATAGTAATTTACGTGTCTTCTAATAATATCAAAGTCTAAATCAATTATTAATTACTATCTAATCATAATTGATCATTTCCTTCTAATTCCTATAATTCCCTTTTTTTCGAATATAATAAAAAAAACCGCTTCCTATACTGTTACGGCGAAAGGCGTTCGCAGTAACATCGGCGAAATAAAGGTTAGGCAGGAGGTATAAGGGAAGAAAGTACTTACAGGGATGATGAGTCACAGGGACCGGCGGGCGAGCTGACCACGGGCGGCGAGGCTTGAGGGCGGCGATGTAGGTTGGTTTCCTGGCGCACAGTCACTACACGCAACTATTCACTAAGGCAGTTCGTTAGGCGTAACTTTACACATATGCTATGAGTGGTATTGGTTTATTACGAAGGCTGAGTTCAAGGGCGCGCGACGCGTGATTTCGTCTTGAGATCTCAAAGGTCACTAACTGTTGCGCTGCGCCGGCCGTCAACATGGCCGCGCGACGGCTTAGTGCATTCTAATATGCACTCTATTCCGGCGCAGCGACGGCTGTTTTCCGTTGCGCTGTGGCGCAAACATCTTCCCGGGGCCCAGGGGTGGTCTCATCCAGAGGGAGCCTGGCAATCTTGAACACAGGCCTCCGGAGGTGTCCATTGGCGGTGTCCAGGTCCACCACCCGCACGACGCCATCCTTCCCCGGCAGGGTGCGAGTAATGCGCCCCAGTCTCCATTGAAGGGCAGGCAGGTTGTCCTCCTTGATGAGGACGAGCTCGCCGACTCGGGGAGGGGAGGATGGGGACAACCATTTGGAGCGGGTTTGAAGGGTATGCAGGTAGGACTGGGTCCACAGCGTCCAGAAGCGCTGGGAAAGGGCCTGTACCATCTGGAATCGCCTACGTGTGGAGATCGGCCTATCTTCCACGGATAGTTCGGGAAGGGCCGTTAGTGGGCGGCCTATAAGGAAATGTCCGGCTGTAAGCGGCTCAAAGTCTGAAGGATCAGACGAAAGTGGGCAGAGAGGTCTTGAGTTAAGGACCGCTTCAATTCGAGCTAAAAGTGTGGAGAATTCCTCGAATGTGAGGTGTTGTTCGCCAATTACGCGATATAAAAGTTGCTTTGTTGATTTTACGTTGATCTCATGTAACGCACCGAACCATGGTCCCTTAGGGACGTTCAACAACCAAGTAATGTGCTGACCAGCGAGCTTGTGCGCAATCGTGTCATTGTTTAAGGCAAGAAAGTTTTGTACTTCGATGAGCTGATTTTTAGCGCCTACATAATTTGTACCGCAGTCCGAGCGGATGAGAACCGGGGCACCGCGGCGTGCTATAAAACGCTGTAATGCCACGAGGAACGCTTCCGTGCTGAGGTCCGAGACCGGTTCCAAATGAACCGCCTTAGTCGAGAGGCACACGAATATACAAAAGTACGCTTTTAAGAGTTTAACATTACGTAGGGTACTAGATTTAACGAGGAATGGTCCGGCAAAATCGGTCGTGACTTGACTAAATACTGGCTGAGGCGTAACTCTATCGGCTGGCAGGTCGGCCATGAAGGGCGCTTGCGGCTGGGCCCGGCATCGAAAGCATCTAATGCATTTAAAAACTCGGTGTCTAATGATGCGGCGCGCGGACAATATCCAAAATTGTTGGCGTAGGATAGCGTGTAAAGTGTCAGCGCCAGGATGGCAGTGTATTTTGTGGTAGTGGTCAATGATAAGGTCTACAAGTGGGCTAGAGCTGGGAAGTATGAGCGGGTGCTGCGCGTCATATCGGATAGACGCATGGGACAGTCGTCCACCAACTCTAAGGAGCTCATCTTTAATGAGAGGTGACAGCCGCTGGAGTCTGACGGAGCAGATTTTGCCAGTTTGAAGGCGGTGGATGTCCTCTGCAAACTCATTGTGCTGAACACTGCGCACCCAGTAAAGTAGGGCCTCTCTTCGTTCACTGACGTACAAGGGGCCTGAGCGTCGCGAATCTGGGTGGTGTCTGCAGTTGTGCAGAAAGCGTTTTAGACAAGCTGTCACTCCGACGAGCTTGTCTAGTGAACTGAACCGAGTGAGCAGGTCAAAGTCAAGACCGGGCACTGTGACCAGCGACGGGACGTGTTTGGGCTTAAGGCCGGGCAGGGCGTGATGGCCCAGAGCTAAGGGCATCGCAGGCCAAGACTCACAAGGCCGTCCAAGCCACGTGGGAGACCACCATAGGTCGTGGGCTGACAGGGATTGCGCAGACATCCCTCTGCTTGCGCAATCTGCCGGGTTGAGCTCGGAAGGTACGTGTCGCCAGGTACATTCTGGTGAGCCTGAGCTGATTTTGACTACCCTGTTGGCTTCAAAGGGTTGAAGACGGTGAGGCGGTGTATTGAGCCAGGCCAGGACTATCGTACTGTCTGACCAACATATATGTTGTTGTATACTGATATGGGCCGATAACTGAACCGACACACGGATCATGAGCTGGGAAAGTAGGGTGGCGGCCGACAACTCTAACTTGGGGATTGTGAGGCGATTCTTGATTGGTGCGACTCGCGACTTGGCGACAATCAAGTGTACTAAAGTATCTCCGGAGGCATTGAGCTCATAGAGATAAACAACGGCGGCAAACCCGGCCTCAGAGGCATCTGCAAACCCGTGAAGCGAGTATGCAGCTGAGCCTGCATACTCGCTTCACGGGTTTGCAGATGCCTGTGCACGTGCCGAGGGAAGCGAATGCTAGACAACAGCGGCAGATCCTCTGAGATGTGGTGCCACTCCGTTTGCACTTCAGAGGGAGTGGGCTCATCCCATTCCAGCTTCAGTAGCCACAATTGCTGAAGCAGCAGCTTTGCGCGGAAGATAACGGGGGAAACCCAGCCGTTTGGGTCATAAAGTGAGGCTACGGTGCTTAAAATAGACCGCTTTGTGACATGTGTGATGGGGGGCAGAGAGATGCGGTAGGTGAACTCGTCTGACTGAGGGCTCCACTGTATACCCAAGACCTTAATGGACGTGGACTCTGGGTTCATGTCGAAGTCCTTGGGCATGTCGCATTGGTTGTCGGGAAATCTCTCGAGCAGCTTAGGCGAGTTAGATGTCCACTTACTGAGCTGAAAGCCGCCTAGATCTAGCAGACTTATCAACTCTACCTGAAGTGCTTGGGCGGATTCAACTGTGTCATGACCACACAAGATGTCATCAACGAAGATAGACTTGCGAAGAACCTGAGCGGCTCCAGGGTAGCGATGGCCTTCATCATCAGCCAGCTGGAGCAGAGTGCGGATTGCATGATATGGGCTTGATCTTAAGCCGTACGTGACTGTATTGAGGGCGTAGGTGAGCAGAGGGTGATCTGGTTAGGACCGCCATAGTATCAGCTGATACCGTCTCTGGTCTGGGGCAACCAGCACATTTCTGAACATCCTCTGGATGTCCGTGCTGAAAACGACTGGATGCGTTCTGAAGGACATGATGATGTCCACAATGTCCTGTTGAAGGGCGGGGCCTGTGTGTAGGCATTCATTTATGCTGACACCATTGGAGCTTTTGCAGCTACTATCAAAAACAATGCGCAGCTTGTCCGACCCTGACTTAAATACGCCATGGTGAGGGATGTAGAAGTGAGGTTTATGGGCGAATGTATTTGGGTGACAGGGAGCCATGTGCCCTAAGTCGATATATTCGGCCATAAAGTCGACGTATTTAGAACGCAGAGACGGGTTCGCCATTAGCTTCTTCTCAATATTGAGGAATCTGCGTAATGCGATAGGGTGAGTTTTACCTAGTTGAGGGGCGTCCTTTAGAAAGGGCAGAGCGACCGTATATCTGCCTGAGGGATCGCGTGTAGTGGTAGAGCGGAAGATTTCCTCGCATTGTTCCTCCATGGGATCATTATGAGTGCGAGATTGAGGGAGGGGCTCCTCAGACTCCCAGAACCTTTCCAGACTCTGACGTATGTCCTGGGCTGATTCAGCTGAGTCTGGTTGTGAGCTGACGACGTGAGCTGAGTTAACCTGCTGCGCCGGCTGCGCATACAAGTCCTCAATGGGTCCTATCAACGCGAAGTCGAAAATCGTGCCGAAGGCTTGCCCGGGCCCAACGAGACCTTAGTCCCGTCCAACACCTGGCCAAGAACGTCCGACCCCAATAAGAGGTCGATCGGGGCTGGTGTGTGGTAAAGCTGGTCAGCCAATGGCACGGGTGGCTGGCCTAGCACGTGGGAAATGTTTGGTACCTTCTCCAAGGGAAGGTAGCCAGTGACGTTTTTTAAAATGTGAGCTGTGGCAGTGATTGTAGGAGTATCATTGTGAGTGGGTCGGCATACTATTGTTATTGCCGCCTTTAACTTATGTTTGTGCTGATTCCCAACTCCTGTGATTTTTAAAGAAGTGGGTTTTGATGGCAGGTTCAAAAGTCGTCAGGCTCCTGCAGTGGCAAATGTTACTGGTGCTCCGTGTGGGGAGTTCTGCAGGAGGGGCAGAGGTCGTGGTGGGCCCGGGAAGGGCGGAGTGGCCGGGGACGCGTCCGGGAAAACGTCCGCTCGGGCTAATGGCTCGGGCGGCGTGGACCCGGCGGTGCCCGGAGGTAGTGGCGACAGTCGTTACGACTGGGCGGCCGAGGTGGAGCGGGAGCGTGTCCGAGTTGCGAACGCGAAGCCCGCGGAAATGGAGGGTGTAGAGGAGGAGACCCTCAAGCGAGCGCGGAAGGACGAGCGAGCTGACTCGGAGAAGGAGGAGGGTAATTCGAAGAGGGTTGCCCTGGAGGCATCCAGCGGGGAGGAGGATCCGGAGGAGGAGGCCGTCGTGGCCGAGATGGAATACTCCGAACTGCTGGATGCCATCAGCGACAACGTGGAGCGGATTGCGAAATCGGCGAAAAAGGCCCAGTGGCCGAAGAAAGCGCGAGCGCTGGCGCAGCTCCAAAATATCACGGAGGTCGTGCAGGAGCTCAGAGGGACGCTCTCCCTTAGGGAGTTCGTGCTCAAACTCAGGCGGGATAACGAGGGCCTCGTGCAGGAAATTGGGTCGATGCGGGCTGAGTTGGAGGCTGCCATGGCCCTCAAGGAGGAAATGGGCCGGGAAATGGAGGCGATGCGGGCAGAGGTCGGGGCCCTCGGGGATCTCAGAGAGGAGAATGGGCGGCTCCGCCGGGAAATGGAGGCTGTGCGGGCCGAGCTCGTGGCGATGAGGAAGGCGCAGCCGGCGTCCGGGCCGCCTACCGGCCGGGGGAGCGAGGACTCTCCTACCCTAAAGGAGGTGGTGGAGACCCTGAGGAGGGAGGTGCTCGAGTCGCTGGGAGGGCGCCTCGATACCATCGAGAGGCGCCTCTCAGCTGGGCCCCCCGCAAGGCCGCCACCAGCGGGCAATGCGGCGAATGAAGGGAGGAGTTACGCCGGGGCGGTCGCCGGACCCCATGGCGCCCCCGGCGCTCCCATGAGGGGCCAGGCCGCGCCGCCGGCGAAATGGGAGATCGCCGCCTCGAAGGCGGGCAAGCGAAGGGCCAGGAGGGCCAAGGCTGCGGCGGACCGGGCCCCACCTGCAGGAGGCAGAGAGCCCAGGAGGGCGAGGCCCCCCCCCCCAGGTTGGAGCTGCCGAAATCGTCCGCGGTCTCGGTGGTATTGAAGCCGGAGGCGGTGCAGAGGGGGCTCACCTACCGCACGGTGCTGGATGGGGCCATGGCCAGCATCGACTTGGAGGGGCTCGGGTTGCGGGGGGTACAGGTTCGACAGTCCGCTGCGGGTGGTCGGCTTCTGGAGATTGCGGGCGAATCCAGCGGCCCTGTGGTGGACACTCTGGCGGATCGCCTCAGGAAGGCTGTGCCGGAGGGCGTGGAGATCCGCAGACCATGTCGGATGGCCGAGGTCCGGCTCGAGGGCCTTATCCCTGAGGCGGCGGATGGAGCTGGGCGTATGGCGGAGGTGCTTGCTGCCGGAACGCACTGCGCTACTGGACAGGTGACCGTGGGGCCGCTGCGAACCGGACCTGCTGGTTGTGATATAGTGAATTACACTATCAGCACGTACTCAATAGTACGTGATAATTAAGGTCTTCCTGATTGACAAGGCGTCCTTCCTCTAGTCACGTATAGATGTGATGTTAATTAGTATTTAAGATGATACACTAGAGGATAAAGAGAATTGATTCAACGCAAGACATTGTTTCATTTCGGGTCTCCGTCCCAACGCCATTACATGGCGACCGTGACATGGTGTCACAAGTCCGCGCCGCGAAATCGCTAGTTGAAGTCTACAAAATATCAGGAAAATAGTGCTACACGGGCCTACAAGAAGGACGAAGGAAATAAGAAGAAAAACTGTAAGCCAAAATTGTTTAACTATGGGAAACCCACAATCTAAAGACAATATTATTGTCAGTCAATCACCAACTCAATCGGCGGCAGCATCAACTCCCTTGGCCGTTGGGATGCAACTTTCAGAGATCTTTTTACTGACCATCGTCGTTGTACTAGCGGGCTATATAGTACTTAGGCTGCTACGTTACTTCAACGCACGACTATTAGAAGAGGTAGAACGCAGAGCGGTTCGACGGGCAATTGGACCAGCACAGAACGTGTAAGCCAGCACGAATTAATATAACTATGCTACCAAGAATCTATGTGTGTGTGTGTGATTTTTTTTTTTCTAAAGTGTGTTCATGGCAAACCTGTCAGAACTCTTGAGTGAGCTTAAGGCTATTAGAGACTCTATTATTAAATTAAGTAAGGACAAACGTTATTCCGCTCAGGGGCAGAATAAGTTTTTAAGAGCAAAGGAAATTAAAAATATTTTTGAACAAATATCTGCAGACTTATGTAAAAAAGGGATAGATGCTGTAGAATTACAAATAACAAAAGCAATATCGTCAAAGTTTTTATGTAATTTTGAGGAAATCGAGTCACTCGTTAACCCGCATCATTCAGAAACGATCACAACCATGGCCACGTTCGATCTAAAAGTCGCGCTCACGCTCCTCCCAGTAGTAGATTGCGACGAAACGCAAATTAACCAACTAATAGACGGAATAGAGTATTATAGTAGTACCCTTAGAAACGAGGACCAGCCTCTGTTAATCAATTTTGTTTTAAAAACTCGTCTTTCTAGCAGTGCTAAAACAAAAATTAATAAGTCTTATGTGTCTGTGGCAGACCTAATAAAAGATATAAAAAATGTTTTAATTCCGATTAAATCATACACAGCCATTTTAGACCGAATGCTACGATGTAGGCAAGGAAACAAGACCATAGAAGTGTTTGGTAGTGAAATCGAAAAAATGTCCAACGATTTAAGTACAGCACAGGCTAATGGAGACGAGTCGGCATATAATTTATTAAAGCCGATTAATGAAAAAATGGCTATCAAGCGTTTCGCTGACGGCCTAAACAATGCTCGTACAAGCATTATAGTTACGTCTAGGTCCGTAAGCACAGTTAGGCAGGCAATAACTATAGCCTTAGAACAAGAAGACTCGGTAGTGAAACCACCAATAAACAATTATGTTAACTATGTTTCGAACCAGCGATTTGAAAAGATAAATAAAAACTATCATCAACAATATAATAAGTCACGTAACAACAACGCGACGAGTCAGCAAGGTCGGGGTCGTGCCTACTATAACTCGAATAGGTTTCAGGGTCAGCGCAACACCAGGTTTACGTCACCTCATAATAAACGTAGGAATGTACATTTCTTAGTTGACTCAGCAGAACAGTCTAATGACGAGAACGAAAGTGAACGTCAGAGTATACGTCAGAACGAACATCATAGCGATGATTTTTTTCGTTCTGAATAGCGCTGAGGTAGATATTTGTAGTTATGGTAGTGGTAATTACGTTTGTTTTACTTGTAGTCAAACTCAAATTTCTCTATTAGTAGACACAGGAGCAAGCATTTCAATTTTAAAGTTAGATTGGTTAAATAAACTCCGTAGCGTGTCCCGCGACGCAAAGCTAGTAAGGGATGAAATTAAGATTAAAGGAGTATGTGGGGATTTAGTATCAATAGGTTATGTTTATCTAGACTTATGTGTTAACAATTATAATTTTAGGCATAAGTTTTATGTGTTTAGCAACTTCCACTGTAAAAATGATGGAATTTTAGGAGAAGATTTTTTATTAAAATATAGTTGTAAAATTAACTATGAAAATAAGCTGGTTACATTACAGGATAAGATAAGTCTAGAATTAGGCTTAGGTAAAAACATAATAACGACTATTCCAGGGAGATGTGAGGTCGTAAAATATGTTTCGTCAGAGATAAAGGGCGAATGTGTCATTTTAGCGGAGGAAGTTATTGCAGGCGTATTTGTAGCAGGCGCCGTGGTAGTAGGAGACGGGAAAAAGATTCCGGTGCGATTTTTAAACACACGGGAAGAAGATGTAAAATTAAATAACTTTAGCCCGAAAATTAGAAAATACTCGGATTATTTCGTATGCTCTTTTGATACGGAAAACGGAAAATCTGTCGAGAGGGTTAAACAACTATTCGATTTTCTTAAATTAAAAACATATCTTGGTGATGAAGAGAGACGGTCTATTGAGAAAATATGTGCAAAATATGCAGATATCTTTCATATGCCGGGTGATAAGCTATCCGTTACAAACTTATACGAGTACAACATTAAACTGCAAAATGACGCGTCTCCTGTTTATGTCAAACCGTATAGAATACCGCACGCTCAGAAGGCTGAGTTAATAAAACAGGTAGGTAAATTGTTAGAAGAAGATATTATCGAAGAGTGTACCAGCGAATGGTCTTCTCCATTATTATTACTTCCGAAAAAAGCTGACAGTAGCGGTGAAAAAAAGTGGAGAATCGTAATAGATTATAGACTTTTAAATAAAAAAATAGTAGACGAAAAGTTCCCGTTACCAAATATACAAGAAATTATTGACTCACTTTCGGGATGCTTATACTATTCTCATTTAGACCTCAGTTCTAGTTATTACCAGCTAGGGTTATCACCAGAATGTAGGAAATTCACTTCTTTTACAGCTGATAAGCAATATCAACTGAAAAGATTACCTATGGGTCTCAAAACGAGTCCTAGCGTATTTTCTAAACTTATGTCTATGGCTCTATCGGGTTTAAATCACGAGATATGTTTTCTATATCTCGATGACGTAATAGTTTTCGGGAAAAGCCTATCGCAGCATAATACAAATTTAATGAGTGTATTTGAGAGGTTTAGGTCAGTTAATTTAAAACTAAACCCTTGTAAGTGCGAATTTTTGAGGAAAGAAATTAATTATTTAGGGCATGTTATTACGCCAAACGGGGTGTTGCCAGACAACAGTAAAATCGAGGTCTTGGAAAAGTTCCCAGTACCTAAAAATGTAAATGAGATTCGTCGTTTTGTGGCTTTTGCGAACTTTTATAGAAAATTCATAAAAAACTTTGCCACAATAGTGTACCCACTAAACCGTCTTTGTAAGAAACATGTCGAGTTTCAGTGGACGGAAGAATGTGACGTGGCATTTCAGACCTTAAAAAAGTCACTTAGTTCATTTCCTGTCTTAGATTATCCAGATTTTGGAAAAGATAATGTTTTCCGGTTGCAAACCGATGCGTCAGGGGTAGCCTTGGGGGCTGTATTATCAAATGGAAATAATAAGCCCGTAGCTTATGCAAGCAGACAATTAAACAGTTCAGAAATAAACTACCCAACCATTCATAAAGAGTTATTAGGGGTAGTGTGGGCTATAAAACATTTTCGACCATATTTATACGGACGAAAATTTAAAGTATTAACAGATCATAGACCATTGGTTCATTTATTTAGCATAAAAGATCCTAGTAGCCGTTTAACTAAGTTTAGACTTTGTTTAGAAGAATATGATTTCGATATTGAATACATAAAAGGTTCCGAAAATGTAACGGCAGATGCCTTATCGAGAGTCATTATAACATCAGACGAGTTAAAAAATCTAAATTCAAATTTTTTGGGGGTAGTAACCCGTTCAATGAAAAGAACCATGGAGCAAAATAATGAAACCGCTACCTCTGGAAGTAGCAGGGTTGAGCCCCCTGTTGATCATAGGCAACCAAGAGTGGTAGATATTATGCAGAAATCACAAAATGATGTAAGGTTAGATATTTGTTCGTATGAAAACTTCGTGAAGTTGAGGAAAAAGAAAAGATACGTCTCACAGACGGGTGATATGTTATTTAGTGACTCTACTATTTACATAAATCAGGAATCTCTACTAACGGAGGCGCGCCGAGACGCAACGATAGGAGAACTGAGTGCATTATGTAAAAAATATAATATTGTAGAAGTCGTTGTGATTAAAAATGGGTTTAATAAAAAGTTTATTAAAATTTTGACCCAAACTTTCATGAAACATAAAGAATTACCGCGGTTATGTATTATTAATAACCAAGTTGAACATGTTACAAATAAAGACTTGATACGTGTTATACTAAATGATTATCATTTATTGCCGACAAGTGGTCATGTAGGCATAAATAAAATGACTAAGAATATTCGAAAAAAATATTTTTGGAGTAATATGCAAAAAGACATAACTGAATATGTGACTCGCTGTAAAGATTGCCAAAAGCAGAAATTTTGTAATAAAAATAATAAAGAGAAAATGGTAATAACCACTACAGCATCTACTTCTTTTGAAAAATTATATTTAGATATTGTGGGGCCGTTGGAGGTCGATAATTTGGGTAATAAATACATATTAACAATACAATGCGAATTGACAAAGTTTGTAGAAGCTTACCCAATACTTGATAAGTCAGCTGAAACTGTTGCTAGGGTTTTTACTGAAAATTTTATTTTACGATATGGTACTCCCAGGGTTATTGCGACTGACTGTGGAACGGAATTTATTAATTCCACGTTAGAAACAGTATGTAAATTGCTAAATATTGATAAGTTAAATTCAACACCCTATCATCATGAGAGTATAGGTTCGCTAGAAAACTGGCACAAACATCTCGGATGTTACTTGAGAATACAAACACAGAATCAGTCGGCAAATTGGAGTACCTGGATACCATATTGGTGCTTTGCTTATAATAATTCTGTAAATACTAGTACCAAATACTCCCCTTATGAACTAGTTTTTGGGAAAACATGTAACGTACCTAGTAATTTAGTTAGTAAAGTTGATCCCTTATATGTATACGACAATTATCCATCGGAGTTAAAATTTAGATTACAAAAAGCTCATAATGATGCCAGGAACAACTTATTAATATCAAAACAAAGTAGAAAAACTAATTATGATTTAGATTGTAAGGAAGTACACTACAAAAAAGGTGATCTACTCTTGTATAAGAATGAAAATTATAATAAATTGAATGACTTGTATTTAGGTCCATTTGAAGTTTTAGAAGAGCTAGGTACTAATGTAAAAATATTAAAGAATAATAAAGAATATATAGTTCATAAGAATAGGACTAAGATATTTAGAAAATAAGAGTTTACTTTTCAGGGAAGGGATGCCTAGCCTTTTCAGGGGAGGTGTGATATAGTTAATTACACTATCAGCACGTACTCAATAGTACGTGATAATTAAGGTCTTCCTGATTGACAAGGCGTCCTTCCTCTAGTCACGTATAGATGTGATGTTAATTAGTATTTAAGATGATACACTAGAGGATAAAGAGAATTGATTCAACGCAAGACATTGTTTCATTTCGGGTCTCCGTCCCAACGCCATTACATGGTCTGTGCTCCGCGGTGGTCCGGCTCCCGGTCGCGGCGGCGAAGCACCTGGAGAAGGCCGGCCACGTGGTGATTGGGTGGGTGCGAGCGCGAGTCGTGGTCCTGGATAGGGGCCCCACTCGATGTTACAGGTGCTGCGGCGTGGGCCACCTGAGCTACGCATGTAGCTCGGAGGCCAGCCGCGGCACGCTGTGTTTCAGGTGCGGTGCCCCTGGGCACAGGGCGGCAGAGTGTGGCGCGAAAAAGGCGGTCTGTGGGGTGTGCAAAGAGGCGGGGCTCCCGCACGAACACCATATGGGTGGGAGGAGCTGCCGCCCCCCGGTGACGCGGATGAAGTGGGCTCCTTGGCCGCGGGCTCCACCTGCGGCTAGGGAGAGCGCCATGGAGGTGGCGGAATCGCCGGCAGGGCCGGACGTGGCCGGGCAACCGGCGGCGGGCGGGGGAGTCGAGGGTGGCACTAACGCCGCCCTCCTCCCTCATGATCGGGTGGGAGTCGCCAGTGAGGGCGAGTGCCGGGCAACCGGCGGAGAGGGGGAGTAAGGGTGGCATTAGTGCCGCCCTTCTCCTGCATGACCCGGAACATCGGGGGTCTGCGGTCCGGGCTGTGCCCCCTATGGCAACATAGGCTGCACGGTCCGGCGGGATCCTTGTGTGGGACCATGATCCCACATGTGGGGCCTTGGTCCTGCACAAGGAAGAAGCGGTAAGGGGGGGCCATCCTTCCCTGAGGAGGGCCAGCGGTCCAGTGTTGAGGAGCACTGGGCCGCATTGCACGGGCCTCCTCCCGTTTGGGAGCAGTCTGCATCTGCCAGACTGCTCCTCGTGAAGCGGGGGACCCAGGTCCGACTGGGTCCGCGGCGTGCGGCGCTCGCGGAGCATGTCTAACCGACGGTACCGCGGCGCTGCTATACGTTCCAGGTGGCAGATGTCGGTCCTTTACCGGGTCGGGCCCATATGTCCTTACTCACCCGTTTCCCCCACGGGGGGGCGGGTGGGGACATATGGGTTCCAGCCCCGGACAGTGCATGGGGTTCTCACCATCCTCAGGAGGCCCCATGCCAGTGCAGAGAAGCATTTTCTCCGACTAAAACAAAGAAAAAAAAGGTTTAAAAGTCGTGCCATGCGTGACGTTATTAACGTCAGCATACTGCCACAGTCCAATAAAGCTCTGGCTGTGTGAAGATGGCCATGTACGTCCGCGACTCTTAGTGAGACGGTTGGCAACAAAATGGGTGTGCCAGTGGGCACAGAAGGTGAGTGAGCTGATTGGGTATCAGCTGAAATTGTATGAGCTGAGTATGTATCAGCTGTGTGGGCATGAGTTGACTGGGCATGGGCTAAATCTACCTCTTCGCTAGGGTGCTCTGTGATAGTAGGGAGTCATAATTGCTGGCGGCGTTCGCGAGGCCTACCTGGCGAACCGGACCTGGGCGGGCTGGCTCTGTGAGCAGAGCTGGGTTGCGCCTGTTTGGCATGTGCGGGTTCGTGCCGCCTGCTGTTTCTGGGACGCTCCCTCGAGTGCTCTGTCAGCTGTGGTGGGGGCACATGTACAGACGACGAATGAGCTGAGTGCGTTGGGCCGTCTGGTCGATGGAGGGACGTGTGGTGGTTCGTACTCCCACAGTTCTTGCATGCCCCCCTTGACCTGCACTCGCTCTCGTAGTGACGGCCGAGACAACGCTGGCAGCGCTCGCGTGCCTGTACAAAGTCCCAACGGCCCTGTGTTGGCTGGGCATTGTACCATCTGCACGTCATGAGCGTATGTCCCCTAGTGGCACAATAGGGACAGTAGGGCGTCGAGCGTGAGGAAGAGGACGAGGACGATGATGAGGAGCAGCTTTGCTGGTAGGCCGAGTAGACGGGGAAGGGCTGACTGCGAGCCGGGGAGGTGGATGGGCGCTGACGCATTTGCTGAGCTGGGTGGAGCGGTTGGTGAGTAGGCTGATCATAGGCGCGGTGAGGCAATGGAGCTGAGGAGCGGCCACGGTAATGGTCGGGTTGTTGCTGAGCCATCTGAGCATAAGTGCGATGGGGCAACTGTGGAGGCGCGCGGCTACGAGAAGGGCCGGGCAGGGCGTGAATGGGCTGCGGCTGGGCTATGTTGGAGAACTCTGTCTCCACACAGCGCGCGTGCTCCTCGAGGTAGGAGATGAGGTCACTCAACGTGGGCAGGGTGCTGCGAGACCCGTGTCTGCGTTCAAATAACGTGCGGAGCTCACCCTTAAGCTTTCGCATCACTATCGACACAAACACGTAGTCGTCTCCTATGGGCAGATCCAAATTACTAAGGGCACACTGGGCGGACACCAGCGGAGTGAGGAAAAGCGTGCGTATGTTTGAGCGCGTGTGGATGCTCGGCAGCCCCAGGATTATGTCGACGAAACTATCGATGAGAACCCGGCGGTTCTCGTACCGCTTGGTGAGGATGTCCATGGCCACGGCAAAATTTTCATTGGTGACCTTTAAGTGGGACACCATACTTAATGCCTCACCGCTGAGACTTGAGAACAGGTAGTGGAGCTTGACTGCTTCCGACAGGGTCGCCATGTCGTCAGTCAAACTCCTAAACAGCGCAATGAAGGAAGGCCAGTCCTCCACTTTTGAGCTGAACCTGGGCAGCGCTATCTTGGGGAGGACGGCTGTGGGCGTATTGACGCCGAAACTGGGCTGAGCACTATGGGTTGGGGACGACGTGGAAGAGGGTGATATTTCCTCCCTCGCCACAAGTATCCCCAGGTATGCTCCGGAGGCTTTTGTGTGGTTCTCAGTGTATGTCCTCTCAACCCCCTCGTCTAGGTTCTCTTCGTCGAGAATGTTGTAGTACACTGAGTCCAGCTTCTCCTTTATGCCCTGTATCTGTGCGAAACGCACGTTAAATTCCGTTATGGAATGTTTGGTGTCGCCAGCAATGATCAGTGATCCCATCTCTAGGAGCTGGTGTAAAGCTTTGGCGGCCTCCCTAAATATCGCGGCTTGTGACTTGGTCGGCATCGCGATGAATAAAAGGAGACCAAAGAAAAAATAATGAAAGATAAAAACAATTAAACAAATTTAAAGGCAGTAAAAAGAACAACACCCTGTATATATTCTATAGTTGGCTGGACGTATGTGTTTACTAAGGTAAGGGCAAATGGGCTAAAATTAACGCAACAACAAAGAAAGCAAAACTAAGTTGGGGCGCCTTGTATATGGCCTACGGGTGGGCAAACGCGTGTATGTGTAGGTATGTCTGTGTATATGTATGTATGCTTATTGAACGCGCGTACGTAACATTAGCCGACCGCAAAGCAAAAGGCAAACAAAACAACAAAAACAAAAAGGAATCACGTTATCCGTAGCCCACTGTTGGGCAAGGCGCTCACAATCGGGCAGACCTGTTGCCGACACTGGCGCGAAAAATGAGTCAGTCGCAAACAAAAAAAAAAAAAAACTAATAATAAAAACTTAACTAAAAGGTTGGGACACTCTGTCTGTGTCCCACAAGTGGGCAAACGTGTGAACGTGTGTAGAAGTACTGTGCTCTTGTGGTGAGCACGCACAAAAATGAGCCGATTGCCAAGGCAAAAATTAAAACCAAAAAAAAATATAAAATTAATACTAGCGAAAAATAAAGCACGCTACTTGACACGCGTGGTGAGCATGCACGAGATCTGAGCCGATTTAACACGACAAGAACATAAAAAATTCCTTAAAAAATAAAACGGGAAAAACAACAATATCGTCGTCTAGACGCGGGTGTGTTATACGTAACCAAAGTTATATGTGCAACCGATAAACGTAAAACGCAAACGTAACGAAATAATTTAACTATTAAACTTAATGTATCATTAGACAACGATCTTATAGGTAGGTACAAGTATTACACAATTAGTACACTAGCTCGCTCAAATCACAAAGACATTGTATGACACCATAAAATCAACATCAACAACATGCAGAAATAATTGCGTCAAGGTAACTCGGATGTCGTGTGGTCGCAATCCTACCACAAACAAATTATAACTACCTCACCAAATTTTTATTGGGGCAGGTGTAAAGTTATGTGAACAAATGAAATTCGAAATGATGGCACAAATTAGATTATGGGCGGAAACAATTATTTATTAGTGGACTGTAATTAATTAATCAAAGTTAAGGGCTGGTTCGGGGCCGATTATGGTCGAAAGACCATGAAATTTAGAGGTATCCGCGCTCGATGGACCAGAAATGTTACGGCGAAAGGCGTTCGCAGTAACATCGGCGAAATAAAGGTTAGGCAGGAGGTATAAGGGAAGAAAGTACTTACAGGGATGATAAGTCACAGGGACCGGCGGGCGAGCTGACCACGGGCGGCGAGGCTTGAGGGCGGCGATGTAGGTTGGTTTCCTGGCGCACAGTCACTACACGCAACTATTCACTAGGGCAGTTCGTTAGGCGTAACTTTACACATATGCTATGAGTGGTATTGGTTTATTACGAAGGCTGAGTTCAAGGGCGCGCGACGCGTGATTTCGTCTTGAGATCTCAAAGGTCACTAACTGTTGCGCTGCGCCGGCCGTCAACATGGCCGCGCGACGGCTTAGTGCATTCTAATATGCACTCTATTCCGGCGCAGCGACGGCTGTTTTCCGTTGCGCTGTGGCGCAAACATATTCTTTTACTTTGCTTTGGCTAAAGCATAAATCGTGCGCGCCATTAAACATAAAAAAAAAATCCTAGAGGTATGGGGACTTCTTGGCGGGAAAGTGGAGCGTCATGTCTGTAGTTTTGTCTTATTTTGTAAGTGTATTGTCGAATATTAATGTGAAATAAGGGTGGATTATTAACTGTTAAGTGTTCGTGAACGTGCATGAGTGTTGGCAAATAAAACAAAACAGTGCAACATCACTTTTCAAATTCTCTCAAGAAGTCTGTGTGAGATTCAGTAAAGTCCCACATCTTTACTGGAACTCAAGGGATTTGGGGGAATATCATTTAGCTTATTATCATCACTCATTATCATCTGTGCATAATAAATGAACTCGCACACAGTCATATTATGACTGCGTGCCAACCTAGGGTATTTTGACAGCAGTCATAATATGACTGCGCGCCACCTCAGGGCTGCGTTCCGTGGCTTCACTCGAGTGCACTCGAGCGCACTCCAGCGCGCGCTCTACCCGTTCCGTGGCTTGGTGAAATTTTACTCTGACGGCTGTCAGAGCGTAGTTTCATCCGTTCCGGCCAATCTTTTAAGGTCTTTGGTTCCGGCTCAGAGCGTAGCAACCAAACAACCATCAAATTGGATGGTTGTTTTTCACTCTGACAGCTATTTGACGTTTATATCATTGTTAAAGTGTCAAATTTTGCAATTTAAGTCAAAACGTCTCGAAAAATTCGGCCTGTTTGTTTCGTATTGTTTTACTTTTTAATAATTAGGTTTAAATATTGTAGTCTGAGGTGGCACGCAGTCATATTATGACTGCGGGACACTTGAAACCATGATGGCGTCAAGTGGCACGCCCCCCGCCAGGTAGCCATTATTTTAGTACATTTCCGGTGTCGGGTTACGTTATGAGTCATATCTCAAAAGTTATGAAGGAAATATGCATGTAGGTATCATAAGTCTACGTATTCATAATGAAATAAGCTAACTGCCTAATTAATAATATTTACAATTGAAACTATTCGTTTTTTTCAATAATGAGCTAAAAATAAGGCTTTTTTTTATTTATAATTTTCCGATTTTTTTTTTAAACCCCAAGACAGTATAAATAAAACCATTTTTCAAAGAAGTCTTTGTTTCTTTTATAACATTACACATTGAATTACAATAATCTGATTAGAAAATTACTAGTCTTCATATATTTTATTTACACAGTGAGTGAGTCTAAGAACTCTTGACCTTGAAATCGGCGGGCCGATAAGGCGGCAAAAAAGGGTCGACTTGTTAATGTAAACATTCTCTCGTATAACGCAGTTCAATTGTATTGCTATCCTTGTTTAACATAGCGTGTTTTGTCGCGCGCTCCCTATTCCAGCTTCGTGCGCACTTAATGATAACGTAAAAAAAACGGCCCACCCACGCGCAGTCCTAATATGACTGCGCGCCACCCTGGGGTATTTTGACAGCTGTCATAATAAAATCGCGCGCCACCACAGAGGATATTATAAGTAGAAAAAAATGTAGACAAAAGAAGAGTTTCTCTCGTTTTGGGCAGGAATACTTCAGAAGAGGTTATAAAAACAACTCGATCGTTCCGTGGCTCAGTTGCAACTTAAACGAGTTAAACTTTAACCAAACAACTACACCCCAGAACGACGGAACGCACTCCAGAGGTTAATTATAGAAAGGTATTATGGACTTCTTGGCGGGAAAGTGAAGCGTCATGTCTGCAGCTTTGTTTTTGTTAATCGAAAATTAACATGTTTGTAAATATTTCATTGTGTATCATCTTAATGTTCAACGCCTTTGCGTTATCGATCTTACGTTAAAAAAAAAAAGGAATCACTTGTCATTCAATAAAAAACCTGTCTAGTTTAAAGTAAGATATAGATGTGAAAAAGATGGCAGTCGGCCATGCATTGGTTTTCTCCTTATAAAGGCGTGTGGATGCCAGTTCAATATTAATTATAGTCATTCATTGGTTTTCAAATTCAAAGGCGTGTGGACGCCATTTCATGTTAATTATAGTAGTTAAATCTTGTTACCTATTAAAATCAGTGTGACAAAGTAAAGTGTTTATCTTCATCATCCTTACCATCAACAATTCATCAATTATCAAGGTCTCAAGAGTCTTAACGCGACGCTTCGAACCCGCCGTACGCGGCTGTTGAGGAAGTCATCATCAACGTGTACGATCCTTGGCCGTCGCGATCATGGCTGGCCGAGAAAATCTACGCACAATATTTTGGTGGAACCCACGAGGGGAATCATTTTTGGGAACCCAGGACGGGAATCGTTTAAACCCAGGAAGGGATAAACAGCATTATAGGTACTGGACACGCGGTTGCCGCCCAAGGTCATTGCCGGCAAACGCGCGTCTAAGCTGCCGTCAAGATTATAAGTTCAGTGTGAAATACCGAATATCAAGTCAATCTCGGAGTGTTTCAGTGTTTAAATTCAGTGTTCGTAATAATTCATAATAATTATCACCTTCATCAAAGGGTCGAGATTCGACGGGGAGTATTTATTGAAGATAAAGATACGCCATTTTGTAATTTTGTATCGCATCGCTACGCTACGCAACGGGAACACAGACAGCCGACGCAAGAGGGCGCGCGCTGCGGTTCACTCATTCTTACGGACTCATAAGTTAGTGTTATTGTGTTGTGATTGGCCAATAATTCATGTAAGTACATTCATTCTCATCAAACCAATCTCAATCGGTCTAACTTCATTCAATCTTTACGAATATTGAATCACTCATTCAGTCAATGTCACTGTCATGTCAAGTGTCTGTCAATTAAATAACTAGGTTATCTTGTTTGTTTACATATTCTAAATTTATGTTTCGTTAGTTTTAAATTTGTTACAAGTGTAACTTATCTCAAGTGTTACTGTTTATTACGTGCATTAGTCAGTAGATAGTCATCATGGCTTCGCGTAGGACTAGAAATCAGTTTAGAACTCATCATAGAATGTTTGTTGGATTTTGCCGCGACGATCGACGAACAAACTGGGTCTGTCTCTGCTTCAGTGGCAAAACGGCATTTTAATACCTACTATAAAGATTTGGTTTTGGCCTACAAAACATTATTGGGTTTTTCTAGCGACGAAGTGTCTGAGACAGACATGTCGCTGTTCGAGGTGCAATTCACGGAGGTCAACAAACTATTGATAAAACTGGACCAGGCGTCGTCGGAGTCAACCGCTGGTACTTCAAAATCACACAAGTTCACATCAAACCAGGTAATGGCCAAATTACCACTTATAGAACTTCCCAAGTTTTCCGGTAACCTCATGGACTGGGTTCCATTCTATGACTTATTTCATTCATTGGTTCATGAGCGTGATTTGTCGGATGCTGAAAAGCATTATTATCTTAGATCCTCATTGTCAGGTGAAGCTCTTCACATTGTCAGACAGCTGCCGGTAGATGATAAGAATTATTCAGTGGCGCTTAATCTACTTAAGTCTAGGTGTCAGAATACTAGATTACTACTGGATGCTTATATTGGTAGGATAGTAAATTTACCTATCATCACATCATTAGTCACTCACCTGCGTTCACAATTGTATGATCCACTGCAGAAAGCCCTTCAGGCTTTGGAAAAGCTAGATCAGCCTGTCAAAGAGTGGTCATATGTTATATTGTATTTAACATTACATAAACTGCCTGTTAAGCTGCGGTCACTATTTGAGGAACGCTACGGCACGAACCCTGATGCTTTGCCTACCATTAGTCAACTAATGGAGTTGTTGGACGAACAGTGCCGACTGCAGCTGACAGTGGCATCAGCACCTGAGCCTGTCAGGAGACCACCTCTGGCTTCACTACCAACGGTGCGTCCACCAGCTCCACGATCAAGTCAACATCGGATGACATCAGGCAAGGCATACCAGGCCAATCAGGTGATGTCATCATCAACAGATCAAGGATCATCAGCTCGTCAGGTGAGGCCTTCTTGTTCATTTTGTAGTGCCCAGGGACACTCACTTTATAGGTGCCCTGACTTTCAACAGTTGTCACGACCTAGTCGTAAGTCGTGGGCGACTAAGTCGGGACATTGCTATCGATGCTTACGGAAGCACTATGCAAGTAACTGTACTCATAGGAACTGGTGTTCGCATTGTGGCTCACAGGATCATAACTCACTCATTTGCAACGCAGATGAGAACATCGGGGCTCCCCGGCAGCAAAGTCAACCTGCTGCTCGGCTGATCACCCAATGCGCAGGTGGTCGAGACACGCCAACTTCGTCAAAAGCGCGTCATGTCTCATCACCAGTGCATATCACTGGTGTGGTCCAGAAAGAAGCGGACCCATCGTCAGCACATCATCATCATGAGGCCCCACCGGTGCAATCCATGGCTCATCACCAGCCAAGGCCACGAGTCGGTGACAGAGCGCATCTTGCTCAGACCACCTTTCATTTACTCAGGTTTGGGTCACGTATGAGCCCTGATAGGGCATGAGATAAGGTAACTGTTGGTGCATCTATGGGACCATCACTCCCCATAACTATTTGTCCTACTGCAATAGTAATGGTCAGGTCAGGTGATGGTCAATTTGTCAAGGTCCGGGCCCTGTTAGATACAGGCGCTTGTGTTTCAATCATCAAACAATCATTAGTTCATCATTTAAAATTGCACCAACAGGGTAATAGTAATATTCTTTACGGAGTAGGTCATCAAGCAGTTACTACACCGGGCACTGTTGTCAAATTAGTCATTAAACCCGTAGGAGCTCATTTACCAATAGTTGGTACCCGGGCAATGGTTATGTTCACATTATCAGGAAATATTCCACCATATGATATTAAATTAAAGAATCAGTTAAAGGCATCAAATATTATTCTTGCTGATAGCAACTTTGATAAAGCTCGAGATGTAGATATCATACTTGGTACAGATGTGCTCAATTATGTACTTGATGGTTCAAAGATTTCAACCAACATTCCAGGGATAGCGGCTTATGGATCATGTTTCGGTCACGTCATCATGGGAGCGATACACACTCAACAGTCACCATCGACAGTCACATCACCCGACCAGTCGGCAGGCACTTCAGTAGAAGACTATGGACTCCATGCAGTCAGACTGGAGGAAGTCTTAGAAAAGTTTTGGAAGGTGGAACAGCCCCCTTCGAAACCAGCTGTTCATCCGGATTACTTGGAATGTGAAAGGTTGTATAATTCAAGTACTCAACGTATGCCAGATGGCAAATATTTGGTTAGGTTACCATTACTTTCAATTAGGCCACCATTGGGTGAATCAAAGGCTTTAGCCATTCAACGATTACGATCTTTAGAAAGAAAGATGGCAAAAAATTCAGTATTCGCAAGTAAATACAAAGAATTCATGAAGGAATATGAAACTCTCGGTCATATGTCAAAATCGGACTTTCAGTTAGACTCCGAACATTTCATCATCCCTCATCATGGCATATTCAAAAAGGGAACGGATAAGATCCGTGTAGTATTCGACGGGAGTGCTCGTTCATCAACAGGAACATCACTAAACCAGTTTCTTCACACCGGTCCACCACTTCAAAATGATATTACCCAAATATTGTTAAATTTCAGACGGCATCAAATAGTCTTCACGACCGACATCAAGCAGATGTTTCGAATGACCTGGATACACCCTGAAGACAGGAAGTACCAGCTCATCTTGTGGAGAGAGGACCCGTCTGACCAAATTCAGGTATATGAGTTGAATACTAATACCTACGGCCTACGATCAAGTCCATTCATTGCAATTCGAACATTGTTACAACTCGCCGATGATTGGGAGGCTAGTCATCATGAATCATCAGCTTCAACCGTCATCAGACGAGACACTTTCGTTGACGATATTTTCACGGGCGCAGACTCGTTATCAGAGGCTCAACACCTCAAATCAGAACTCATCGCACTAATGAAAAGCGCCAAATATGAGCTCAGGAAATGGTCATCAAATTGCAATGAATTACTGCAGGATTTGCCGCAGGAACACTGCGAGCTGCCCCATCAGTTTGATACTGACGATAAAAGCTTTATTAAAGTATTAGGTATTCAATGGGACCCAGTATCAGACTCAATGTCATATCAGATCAATATACCGCTAGGACAAGCAATTACTAAGCGTCATATCCTTAGTACAATAGCACGCCTGTATGACCCGTGTGGATATTGTGCGCCTATTGTGTTTCGATTCAAGGTGTTTCTTCAGACACTATTTTCAGATGGAGTCAAATGGGACGAACCTGTCAGTAATAGTCAATGTCGTCAGTGGGACGAACTCATTCAAGACCTTAATTATTTGTCAAACTTGCAGATACCTAGATGTGTTGCACAGCCACAGACTGTCTCATATTCACTTCACGGATTCGGAGACGCTGCAGAGACTGGTTTTGCCGCGAGCGTCTACCTCAGGACCGTGGACGCGTCAGGAAATGTCATGGTACGTTTACTTATAGCTAAATCAAGAGTAGCTTCTCAGAGATCAAAGCAAACGATACCAAAACTGGAACTCAGTGCCGCTCATCTAGTGTTCAAATTATTGAATCATGTATCAGAGTCATATGACAGTTCAATTCAATTTGACAGCATCAATGCTTGGTCAGATAGCACAATCGTGTTATCTTGGATAAACACAAAACCATACATGCTTCAAACATTCGAATGTAACAGAGTTCAAGACATTCAAAATTCAAAACGTTCTATGATATGGAGATATGTACGTTCCGAATTAAACCCTGCAGATGTCGCCTCACAAGGCATAGCGGCTGAAGATCTCATACATTTCAATTTATAGTGGTCCCCAGACTGGTTACTTAAGGAGGAGTCACAATGGCCTGCGTTACCAGTTACTATGCCTTACGATTTACCTGGATTCAAGAAATTGGTCAATCTTGTTACCCATGTCGAACCATGGGAAGACGCGCTGTTATCACGTATCAGCTCGTTCAGTAAGCTCATCAATATTACCTCATTGGTACTTAGATTTTGCCGAAATATTAGATTGCCTAAAGAAAAACAGAATCTTACCTCTACACTCTCATTAGACGAGACTCGTGAAGCAACCAGACATTGGATTAAGAAAATTCAAATAGATTCATATAAAGATGAAATTATATTAATCAAGCAAGGAAAATTCGTCTGTAAATCGCTACAGAAATTAAGTGTCTTCGTGGATGAAGATCACTTTATCCGAGTCGGCGGCCGACTACGGAAATCAACATTGCCTTACGGAGCCAGGCATCCATATTTGATACCTAAGGATCATAGGTGGGGTCAATTACTCATAGAATATTATCACAAGTCATATTGTCATGCGGCGACAAACGCGCTCATTGCTATACTGCGGCGAGAGTATTGGATTAAGTCAGTCAGACGTCAAGTATCAAAGGTCAAATTGTTTAGTTTGTTTCAGGTTCAATGCTTCATCTCAGCCACCATTTATGGCAGACCTACCAGCTGATAGAGTCACGGCCGCACGACCATTTTCAGGCGTAGCGACTGACTTTGCTGGACCTTTCTTAGTCAAAAGCAGTTTACTAAGAAATGCGAAATCACTCAAAGCTTACCTGTGTGTTTTTGTATGTTTAGGTACAAAAGCTGTTCATCTCGAAGTGGTCTCTGCATTGACCATCGAGGCCTTCATCGCGTCATTCACCAGGTTTGTCAGCCGACGAGGGCTGCCTTCACTAATCAGATCGGACCGAGGTACCAATTTTACTGGTTCTAATTCGTATCTAAAGGAGATCACTCAGTTCTTGTTGGACAACCAGATTATCCTCAAGGAGGAGTCCAGAAAACAGAGCATTCGCTGGGAGTTCAATCCTCCTGCATCGCCCCATATGGGGGGACTATTTGAGGCTGCAGTCAAAAGCGCTAAAAACCTCCTCAAGAGAGAGGTGGGCGATACCATTTTAACATTCGAGGAACTGTCTACTCTATTTACTAAAATAGAGTCTATACTTAATTCACGGCCTCTTGTGCCTATGTCAGAGGACCCCAGTGATTTAGAGGTTCTCACGCCAGGTCATTTCATCATAGGTCAGCCACTAGTTGCCTTGCCAGAAGCTCACTGGAAGGAAACTAAAATGTCGCGATTGTCCCGTTTTCAAGTTATTCAGAAATTGTACCAGACGATCTGGTCGCGCTGGCATGTTGAGTATCTCAGTACACTACAGTCACGTAATAAATGGTATAAGCATATTTACAATATAGAGCTCAACGATTTAGTTCTTATTATTGACGAGAACTCACCCCCTCTTCACTGGCGAAAGGGTAGAGTTATTGAATTGTTTAAGGGATCAGATCACATTGTAAGATCAGTTAAATTAAGGACTCAAAGCCGAGAGCTTGTAAGACCAGTGGTCAAATTGTGTAAATTACCGATACCAATAGAAAGTAATTTAAGTTAACCATTGTACTTCTGTGTATATATAGTGTTTTCATTTTTAAAGTTAAGTCATGTGTATGAGTCATATTATGTGTTATTGTTACTATAAGTAGAGCGCATTAAGGACTTCAAGTATTCAGTTCGTTTCCCCCTGGTGGCGGGAGGAATGTTAATCGAAAATTAACATGTTTGTAAATATTTCATTGTGTATCATCTTAATGTTCAACGCCTTTGCGTTATCGATCTTACGTTCAAAAAAAAAAAGGAATCACTTGTCATTCAATAAAAAACCTGTCTAGTTTAAAGTAAGATATAGATGTGAAAAAGATGGCAGTCGGCCATGCATTGGTTTTCTCCTTATAAAGGCGTGTGGACGCCATGTAATATTAATTAGATTAGTAAAATCAGTTGTGTACGCGCCCTGAGCGCGACGTCTTATTCTAGGCGTATTTAAATACACCTAGCGCCACCTAGCGAGGTGTCGCGAAGTTGGCGCGCGTCAGGTGAAGGAACGACGCGGCCGGCGAGTGAGTCAGTCTGTCTGCTAGCGACCGCGTGACGCCCACAGATATACGCGCGCTGGTATCTGCCCTTATTGATAGTGACTCTGTGAAGATTGTGCCTGTGATTAGGTGAAAGAACTGTGTGCTGTGACGCGACCATCAAATCGCCTACATCGCCGCCCGCCAGCTCACCTCCCGTCTCCTGCCTCATCATCCCAGGTAAGACTTCCGACCTATCCACCTTCTTTACTCTGCCTTTCTTTACTCTGCTGTATTTGGCGGTGTCTTCTGACCCGCGAATACATTTATGGTCATTCGACCCGTTAATAATCGGCGACCTAACCCGTAGCCCGTATTTTCACCATAATTTGGTAACCCATTCCATCTGCTCGTACAATAGATTACAGTCCGCTAAAAATAATATTTCCTCATATCTCGTAGTTATCACGTAACTTAATTTTAATTTCTTATTTTTAAATTTCATCTCGTAACATTCCTAATTTCATTACCTTACATGACCCTTTCTGCACGATAGACGTTGCAAAGTGCGTTGCGAAATATTATTAACCTACCTACAAAAATAAAATAAGAACGTGTTCCAAGAACAGTGTTCGATTCGTGTTAAGTTGCACATTGTTTATGTTGGTTTGATGCATAAGCACACACTGACCAATTTTGTCCTGACTAAGCGCGCTTGTGTAAATGATTGTTGCCTAATATTACTTTGTTCAGACTCCTAACGGTAAATTAGTAGTTAAATTATTACGTTACGTATGGTATTATGACGAGAGATTGCATTGTTATTTTTCCCGTTTTATTTTTTAAGGAATTTTTATATTCTTGTCGTGTTAAATCGGCTCAGATCTCGTGCATGCTCACCACGCGTGCCAAGTAGCGTGCTTTATTTTTTCGCTCGTGTTAATTTTATATATTTTTTTTTGTTTTTAATTTTTGCCTTTGCGATCGGCTCATTCTTTGTGCGTGCTCACCACATGAGCTTAGTGTGTTTCATTTAGTTTCATCAGTTTTTTTTATATCGCTTACGGCTATTTGCGTGCGTCGCCTTCGCTTCTACACACGTTTGCCCACTTGTGGGACACAGACAGAGTGTCCCAATTTTCTTTTTTAATTAAGGTTTTATTATTTGTTTATTTTTATTTTTTTTTGCGACCGACTCATTCTTCGCGCTAGTGTCCGCTACAGGTCTGCCCGACTGTGAGCGCCTTGCCCAATAGTGGGCTACGGATGACGTGATTTTTTTGTTGTTTTGTTTGTTTTTTGTTTTGCGGTCGGCTAATGTTACGTACGCGCGTTCAATATATCACAGACATACACATACACATGCGTTTGCCCACCCGTGGGCCATATACAAGGCGTCCCAACTTAGTTTTGCTTTCTTTATTGTTGCGTTAATTTTAGCCCATTTGCCATTACCTTAGTAAACAAATACGTCCAGCCCAACTATAGAATATATACAGGGTGTTGTTCTTTTTACTGCCTTTAAATTTGTTTATTTTTTTATTTTTTATTATTTTTTATTATTTTTTTTGTCTCCTTTTATTCATCGCGATGCCGACCAAGTCACAAGCCGCGATATTTAGGGAGGCCGCCAAAGCTATACACCAGCTCCTAGAGGTGGGATCAAGGATCATTGCTGGCGACACCAAACATTCCATAACGGAATTTAACGTGCGTTTCGCACAGATACAGGGCGTAAAGGACAAGCTGGACTCAGTATACTACAACATTCTCGACGAAGAGAACTTAGACGAGGGGATTGAGAAGACATACACTGAGAACCACACAAAAGCCTCCGGGGCATACCTGGGGATACTTGTGGCTAGGGAGGAAATCTTACCCTCTTCCACGTCGTCCCCAACCCATAACGCTCAGCCCAGTCTCGGCGTCAATACGCCTACAGCCGTCCTCCCCAAGATAGCGCTGCCCAGGTTCAGCTCAAAAGTGGAGGACTGGCCCTCCTTTATTGCACTGTTCAAGAGTTTGACTGACGACATGGCGACCTTGTCGGAAGCAGTCAAGCTCCACTATCTCTTCTCAAGTCTCAGCGGTGAGGCATTAAGCATGGTGTCCCACCTAAAGGTCACCAATGAAAATTTTGCCGTGGCCATGGACATCCTTACCAAGCGGTACGAGAACCGCCGGGTTCTCATCGATAGTTTCGTCGACATAATCCTGGGGCTGCCGAGCATCCACACGCGCTCTAACATACGCACACTTTTCCTCACTCCGCTGGTGTCCGCCCAGTGTGCCCTTAGTAATTTGGATCTGCCCATAGGAGACGACTACGTGTTTGTGTCGATAGTGGTGCGACAGCTTAAGGGTGAGCTCCGCACGTTATTTGAACGCAGACACGGGTCTCGCAGCACCCTGCCTACGTTGAGTGACCTCATCTCCTACCTCGAGGAGCACGCGCGCTGTGTGGAGACAGAGTTCTCCAACATAGCCCAGCCGCAGCCCATTCACGCCCTGCCCGGCCCTTCTCGTAGCCGCGCGCCTCCACAGTTGCCCCATCGCACGTATGCTCAGATGGCTCAGCAACAACCCGACCATTACCGTGGCCGCTCCTCAGCTTCATCGCCTCACCGCGCCTATGATCAGCCTACTCACCAACCGTTCCGCCCAGCTCAGCAAATGCGTCACCGCCTATCCACCTCCCCGGCTCGCAGTCAGCCCTTCCCCGTCTACTCGGCCTTCCAGCAAAGCTGCTCCTCATCATCGTCCTCGTCCTCTTCCTCACGCTCGACGTCCTACTGTCCCTATTGTGCCACTAGAGGACATACGCTCATGACGTGCAGATGGTACAATGCCCAGCCAACACAGGGCCGTTGGGATTTTGTACAGGCACGCGAGCGCTGCCAGCGTTGTCTCGGCCGTCACTACGAGAGCGAGTGCAGGTCAAGGGGGGCATGCAAGAACTGTGGGAGTACGAACCACCACACGTCCCTCCATCGACCAGACGGCCCAACGCACTCAGCTCATTCGTCGTCTGTACATGTACCCCCACCACAGCTGAGAGAGCACTCGAGGGAGCGTCCCAGACACAGCAGGCGGCACGAACCCGCACAGGCTAAACAGGTGCAACCCAGCTCTGCTCACAGAGCCAGCCCGCCCAGGTCCGGTTCGCCAGGTAGGCCCCGCGAACGCCGCCAGCAATTATGACTCCCAACTATCACGGAGCACCCTAGCGAAGAGGTAGATTTAGCCCATGCCCAGTCAACCCATGCCCACACAGCTGATACATACTCAGCTCATACAATTTCGGCTGATACTCAATCAGCTCACTCACCTTCTGTGCCCACTGGCACACCCATTTTGTTGCTAGCCATCTTCACACAGCCAGAGCTTTATTGGACTGTGGCAGTATGCTGACATTAATAACACTTTTAAACTTTCGCGTTCCATTATGCACACATATATAAACGGAATTTAACGCAAAACTATTTAGTAAAGGCATCCTACGCATACCTTTTATACCCGACGTTTCGACCGAATTGCACCAGCCGTGGTCACGGGCTGACTGCTGTCGCGGTGTATCGCCTCCGTTGGCGTCGAAGAGTCTTCATCCACCGTCACATTATTTAACAAACTACCGTCACACACAACACTAACGGTGTCCCTATTCCGTATACAAGCCTTATTCTGATAGTTAGCCGATTGCGAGCTAAAACGAAGTTGCGTTTTTGTAAACACTGGATTCCACGCTGATGATAGTTTGTGACCATCTTCCCGATTGAAATTGTTGGGATGTTTCTTAATTTCAATCGCTTCACGCACTACTCTTGAATAAAAGTGGCGATCTGTGGAGAGGACTTGCGTACGATGAAATTCAATCCAATGATTTGCGCCTCTTTCAAGTAAATGTTCTGCAATGGCTGATTTGTTAGACTGGCAGTTTTTTACAGCCGCAATATGTTCCTTGACCCTCTCATGGATCGTCCGTTTTGTCTGGCCCATGTAGGAACTACCGCAGCTGCAGTCTATCTTGTATACGCCTGATGTTTGAAGTGGCAAAACATCCTTCGGAGAGCCCACAATGTTGTGGACCTTTATGCCTGGAGTGTATATTGTCGGTATTGAGTACTGACGTAATATGTGGCCGATCTTGTCCGTCACTCCCTTGACATAAGGCATGTAGGCCGCTTGCCTGCTAACTTCGGGATGCTCGCACCTCTTTGTCCGCTCTTTCCGTTGTCGATTCACTTGATATCCGTTATACCTTAGTACCTCCTGAACATGATCCAGCTCACGCTCTAAATGCTCAGGGTCACAGAGGTCAAATGCTCTATTCTTTAGTGACGTTATCACGGATTGCAAGTGTCGAGGGTGGTGGTGTGAGGTAGCGTGTAGGTATCTATCCGTGTGCGTGGGTTTTCGATAAACACAGTGTGTTACGGATCCGTTTGGTCTCACGGTTATCTTAACATCTAGAAAGGACAACGACCTGCTCGCCTCCATCTCATATGTGAACCTCATATTCGGGTGAAAGGAGTTAAGATGTTTAATCCACTGATCTACTTCCTGCTTGCTGCCCTTAACGACACTGAAGATATCATCAACGTATCTTTTCCAAAGTCGGATAGTCTTCGGGCCGAGACTCAGAGCCTTCTCTTCAAAATGTTCCATCCAGATGTTGGCAAGTACCGGGGCGACTGGGCTTCCCATTGCGACACCATCAATCTGTAGGTAATATTGACCTTGGAAAAGAAAATAGTTGCCGTCCAAACAATGTTCAAGCAGATTAATGTAATTTCGAGGCATATCGTTGTCCTTCAGTTTCTCCCTGACTACGTCCAAGTACGCCTTGATTGGAACATTAGTGAATAGCGACTCCACATCAAAACCCACCATAATATCTTCCGGTTCCAATATTAGGCTTTTTATAGTTTGAACAAAGTGGCGTGAGTCCTTTACAAAAGACGGCGTTTTACCCACAAGTGGCTGCAATACTGACGCAACGTGCTTTGCAAGGTCGTAAGTAGGAGAAGCAATTTGACTTACGATTGGCCGCAACGGCACGTTGGATTTATGTATTTTGGGCAGGCCATACAATTTCGGTGGTTGATGTGACTTTGGCCTGTGTAGTGACTTGTACTCGTCTTCGGTAAATAGGTACTGGTTGTCATGGATAAGGGCTCGTATTTTACGCGTTCCTTGGCCGTGGGGTTGTAATTCACTGGCTTATATACTTTTTCGTCACATAGCAAGTCCCGTATTTTTTGTTGGTAATCAATTGTATTCATTACTACGGTGGCGTTTCCCTTATCGGCCTTAAGCACTAACACATCTTCGTTTTCTCGAATATTTTTTAATGCTTGACGCTCTTCCATAGTGATGTTACCAGCCGGAAGCTTCGACTTTCGCAAAACGACCGCGACGTCTTGTCTCAGGGTATCCGCATCGCTAGGTGGCACCTTATTACGAATTATCGTTTCTTCAACGCTGCTGATCACAACTTCGTATGGCACTCGCTTTGGCGTTGGCGCAAAATTTAACCCTTTGGCCAAGATGGTAACAGTAGTTTCATCTAGACTCACGTTGGAAATGTTTATGACTGTGTCTTTTAGCTGACTTGATGCATCTGACGTTTTCTTTTTGACGAATCGATCCATGAGAGGGTCAAGGAACATATTGCGGCTGTAAAAAACTGCCAGTCTAACAAATCAGCCATTGCAGAACATTTACTTGAAAGAGGCGCAAATCACTGGATTGAATTTCATCGTACGCAAGTCCTCTCCACAGATCGCCACTTTTATTCAAGAGTAGTGCGTGAAGCGATTGAAATTAAGAAACATCCCAACAATTTCAATCGGGAAGATGGTCACAAACTATCATCAGCGTGGAATCCAGTGTTTACAAAAACGCAACTTCGTTTTAGCTCGCAATCGGCTAACTATCAGAATAAAGCTTGTATACGGAATAGGGACACCGTTAGTGTTGTGTGTGACGGTAGTTTTTTAAATAATGTGACGGTGGATGAAGACTCTTCGACGCCAACGGAGGCGATACACCGCGACAGCAGTCAGCCCGTGACCACGGCCGGTGCAATTCGGTCGAAACGTCGGGTATAAAAGGTATGCGTAGGATGCCTTTACTAAATAGTTTTGCGTTAAATCCCGTTTATATATGTGGACATTAATAACGTCACGCATAGCACGACTTTTGAACCTGCCATCAAAACCCACTTCTTTAAAAATTACAGGAGTTGGGAATCAGCACAAACATGAGTCAAAGGCGGCAATAACAATAGTATGCCGACCCACTCACAATGATACTCCTACAATCACTGCCACAGCTCATATTTTAAAAAACGTCACTGGCTACCTTCCCTTAGAGAAGGTACCAAACATTTCCCACGTACTAGGCCAGCCACCCGTGCCATTGGCTGACCAGCTTTACCACACACCAGCCCCGATCGACCTCTTATTGGGGTCGGACGTTCTTGGCCAGGTGTTGGACGGGACTAAGGTCTCGTTGGGCCCGGGCAAGCCCATAGCCTTCGGCACGATTTTCGACTTCGCGTTGATAGGACCCATTGAGGACTTGTATGCGCAGCCGGCGCAGCAGGTTAACTCAGCTCACGTCGTTAGCTCACAACCAGACTCAGCTGAATCAGCCCAGGACATACGTCAGAGTCTGGAAAGGTTCTGGGAGTCTGAGGAGCCCCTCCCTCAATCTCACACTCATAATGATACCCTGGAGGAACAATGCGAGGAAATCTTCCGCTCTACCACTACACGCGATCCCTCAGGCAGATATGCGGTCGCTCTGCCCTTTCTAAAGGACGCCCCTCAACTAGGTAAAACTCACCCTATCGCATTACGCAGATTCCTCAATATTGAGAAGAAGCTAATTCCGAACCCGTCTCGGCGTTCTAAATACGTCGACTTTATGGCACATGGCTCCCTGTCACCCAAATACATTCGCCCATAAACCTCACTTCTACATCCCTCACCATGGCGTATTTAAGTCAGGGTCGGACAAGCTGCGCATTGTTTTTGATGGTAGCTGCAAAAGCTCCAATGGTGTCAGCATAAATGAATGCCTACACACAGGCCCCGCCCTTCAACAGGACATTGTGGACATCATCATGTCCTTCGGAACGCATCCAGTCGTTTTCAGCACTGACATCCAGAGGATGTTCAGAAATGTGCTGGTTGCCCCAGACCAGAGACGGTATCAGCTGATACTATGGCGGTCCTCACCAGATCACCTTCTGCTCACCTACGCCCTCAATACAGTCACGTACGGCTTAAGATCAAGCCCATACCATGCAATCCGCATTCTGCTTCAGCTAGTTGATGATAAAGGCCATCACTACCCTGGAGTAGCTCAGGTTCTTTGCAAGTCTATCTTCGTTGATGACATCTTGTGTGGTCATGACACAGTTGAATCCGCCCAAGCACTCCAGGACGAGTTGATAAGTCTGCTAGACATAGGCGGCTTTCAGCTCAGTAAGTGGACATCTAACTCGCCTAAGCTGCTCGAGAGATTTCCCGACAACCAATGCGACATGCCCAAGGACTTCGACATGAACCCAGAGTCCACGTCCATTAAGGTCTTGGGTATACAGTGGAGCCCTCAGTCAGACGAGTTCACCTACCGCATCTCTCTGCCCCCCATCACACATTTCACAAAGCGGTCTATTTTAAGCACCGTAGCCTCACTTTATGACCCAAACGGCTGGGTTTCTCCCGTTATCTTCCGCGCAAAGCTGCTGCTTCAGCAATTGTGGCTTCTGAAGCTGGAATGGGATGAGCCCACTCCCTCTGAAGTACAAACGGAGTGGCACCACATCTCAGAGGATCTGCCGCTGTTGTCTAGCATTCGCTTCCCTCGGCACATTTGTGCAAACAAAGGCTCAGCTGCATACTCGCTTCACGGGTTTGCAGATGCCTCTGAAGCTGGGTTTGCCGCCGTTGTTTACCTCCATGAGCTCGATGCCTCCGGAGATTTTTTGGGGGTCGAAGTTGCTTGCGTCCGTATGCTGTACCCTCGAGACCATACACGTGACCCCTGGGTGGTGCCAAACGAGCAACGATTTCCTGGTGGTAGGCTTTGGCCGTGGCTAGTTACCACCACCAAGGCAAAGACATGCCGCCAAACGTTATTCAACGTGTTCCGGCGTGATGCCTTGGGAGCCCTCACGAGAGGTTGGGTCTGGTCTGTTGCGCAGCACCGAGAAACCGTGTGCGACGAGGTGGTGCTGTTGTACCGGGAGCCTCATCTTGGAGAGCAGCGGGATCCGAAGCACGGCTTTTCTGCTGGCCGACCGCAGTTAGTAGGGGGCCCAAGTAGTAGGCCAGCCACCTATGAAAGGCTGCCCCGCCAACTCGCGAAAAATCCCAGAATGCTCCATCGTGCCGGTTGGCGACCGGATGACAGGACCCGATGGCCATTCTGGGGGGGTTCGGGCGTCTCCGCGGTCTCCAGATGAGTCTTCAATTGGTGCGGCGGTATCGCTGACGTTGCTGGGTTGTCGGTGCGCGCCATGTCCAACTGCCTTCCTCTCGCCTATTCACTCTTCCCAAATCAAGCACAATGGCAAAGACACAAATGAAGAAAAAGTTTCAACAGCGGAAGCACTTCCTGTCACTCCAAGTGCACCTTTGTAACATTCGAGGTTTGCACTCTAATCTCGTTGCAGTCCACCACCACCTTGAGACTGATAAGCCTCACCTGCTCTTTGTCACGGAGACGCAAATCAGTTGTCCGTCAGACGCGGCGTATTTGAACTACCCAGGGTATACCCTGGAGCACAATTTTAAACCACGCTCTGGCGTGTGCCTGTATGCTCGCGATGACATCTGTTGCCAGCGTCTCCGTAACCTTGTAAAACCTGGTTTTTCTGTCATGTGGGTACTGGTGGACACAGGCGTTGAGAAAATTCTCTATTCCTGTGTCTACCGATCGCACACATCGGGGACCAGGAGACGACCAAACTCTTTGAGTACCTTGGTGCTACGGCTGATATAGTCCAACATCGGTATCCATCTGCGCAGTTAGTGTTTCTGGGGGACTTTAACGCCCACCATAACTCATCAAGGAAGCCACGCGCATACCTGATGTTTCTAGCCACACACCTAATTGCCTGGACCTTCTGCTGACTACAAATCCAGACCGCTACTCTGTGTCAGTTACTGCCCCTCTGGGCAGTTCTGACCATTGTCTGGTGAAGTCTGTGTCCAACTACTCCCCACCCGATCCCAGCCCTAGAGGCACAAGGCGGATGTGGCGATACAAGTCGGCAGACTGGGATGAGATGCGACATTTCTTTGCTTCTTATCCTTGGCAGCAAGCTTGCTTCTCTTCTGGCGACTCATCGAAATGCGCTGACGCTATCTCTGAGGTGATATGTACGGCAATAGAGTACTTTATCCCATTTTCCGACGTATCCCTCGATAGCCGAGCTCCCCGCTGGTTCAACTCTGATTGCGCTACTGCTGAGGCCGTAAAACAATCGGCGTACCAGAGCTGGGCTGAAGCTCGCGCACGTAAAACCTCCGATGTCAGCGCAAATAAGAAAGCCTATAACGCTGCTGCCAAGTCCTTCAAAAAGGTGCTCAGGAAGACTCGGTTCGACCGTGTTAGCCGTATTGGAGCCAAACTCGCCTCTCACCCATCGGGTAGCAAGGCTTTCTGGTCCTTGGCTAAAACGGTAGAATCGAACTTTTGCCGCCCATCTCTGCCACCACTGGTGAAGCCTGACGGATCTCTGGCCCACTCTGTGGTAGAGAAAGCAAATCTATTTGCTTCTCTATTTGCAAGCCATTCGCGTCTCGATTCTGGAAGTAAGACACCACCTGTGCTACCTCAAAGCGGTTCTGTAATGTCAGAAATCCGTATACGCCAAAAAGAGGTACTGAAAACGCTTCGGACTATTGACGTGAATAAAGCCAGTGGTCCCGATGGGATTCCTGCAGTGGTTTTGCGGAATTGTGCGCCCGAGTTGTCTCCGGTACTGACACGCCTGTACCGCCTCTCTCTCAAAACGGGACAAGTTCCTAAGTCCTGGAAGCTTGCCAACGTGCAACCTGTGCCCAAAAAAGGTAGTCGAGCCGACCCTGCCAATTATAGACCTATCGCAATCACCTCCATACTTTGCAAAAGTATGGAACGTATATTAAACAGCAAGCTCCTGGCGTACCTCGAGGACAACAGTCTGCTCAGTGATCGACAATACGGTTTTCGCCGTGAACGATCAACTGGTGATCTTCTTGCGTATGCCACACACCTGTGGGGCGAAGCCATCGAGAAATGCGGCGAAGCACTCGCTGTCTCTCTCGACATCTCGAAGGCATTTGACAGGGTTTGGCACGACAGTCTTAAAAGCAAGCTTCCAACATACGGAATTCCCGCCGCACTGTGTGCCTGGATATCCGACTTCCTGAGCGAACGGTCAATAAGGGTAGTCATCGATGGCTGCTCCTCTGACTTATTGGCTATAAATGCCGGAGTACCTCAGGGGTCTGTTCTCTCTGCGACACTTTTCCTGCTGCACATTAATGATCTGTTGTGCCCAGGTATCTTCGGATACGCAGACGACAGCACTGTTACAGAGCGATATATGTCCAGTGCCCGCGCCAATGTCGCTGAGACTGAGTCACTTAGAGAGGCCATGGTTGAGCGAATGAATTCAACATTACAAGCAGTGTCCGACTGGGGCGAAACTAACCTTGTTGAGTTCAACGCCAACAAAACACAGGCTTGTCTGTTCTCCGCCAAACGGAGTCGCTTAAGGCACCAACATGCGGCGAGGTTAAAAGCTGAAGGCAGGAAGGCTGAAGGAAGGAATGACTTACCGGGAACAGCTGGTTGATCTGGGGCGATCGGGCGTTGCAGCGGGCTTTCGCTGGTGAGGGCGGCAGCACACACACTTCACTTCACTGGGCAATGATCGGAGGCGTTTTAAGGGTAGTTGGGCTGGTAAACACAGCGCTCTCAAGTCACATACACTTAACACATGGTTGTTCACGGGCTGAGTTCATGCGCGCGCGCGCGCGTGGTGTCTCTTTGAAGGGTCGGAGCACACTGCTTTGGCGCCAGCGCCGATCCGCTTCGTCCGGTATATTTGTCACCTCGCTGTGATTGGCCGATCATTCGTTGCACATTCGTTGCACCAATATGCGCTTTAATTGACCGGCGCAGCGACGATTATCCGTTGCGCTGTGGCGCGAACATCTTCCCGGGCCCCAGAGGGTAGGAGGGGGGGGGGGGGAAGGAATGGAAGTTAAATGGGAACTACCGCCCCATGCTATCAATCTGTGCCCCCTAGTTCTGCAGTAAGGGCAGTAAGGGGTGTTTGGGCTGGCGTGCATTGTGTGGGTGTTGTGTGGGCGTGTATGGGTGGCGGCACGAGTCGAGGCAAAAAAAATGAAGTGTGTAAGGTAGGGTTTAATTTAGTGGACTGTTACTGGGATGTATCCGGCTCGAAGGACCATAAATGTTGGCGCTTAAGGCACCAACATGCGGCGAGGTTAAAAGCTGAAGGCAGGAAGGCTGAAGGAAGGAATGACTTACCGGGAACAGCTGGTTGATCTGGGGCGATCGGGCGTTGCAGCGGGCTTTCGCTGGTGAGGGCGGCAGCACACACACTTCACTTCACTGGGCAATGATCGGAGGCGTTTTAAGGGTAGTTGGGCTGGTAAACACAGCGCTCTCAAGTCACATACACTTAACACATGGTTGTTCACGGGCTGAGTTCTTGCGCGCGCGCGCGCGTGGTGTCTCTTTGAAGGGTCGGAGCACACTGCTTTGGCGCCAGCGCCGATCCGCTTCGTTCGGTATATTTGTCACCTCGCTGTGATTGGCCGATCATTCGTTGCACATTCGTTGCACCAATATGCGCTTTAATTGACCGGCGCAGCGACGATTATCCGTTGCGCTGTGGCGCGAACAGAGTCCATTTAATCTTACTCCTACTTTCCTGAATGCACCGATACCGATAACTGACCATCTCGAGCTCCTAGGTATGGAACTCTCATCTAACCTCAACTTTGGTAGCTCCATTGAGTCGAAAGCAAAAACTGCTGCCAAAAAACTTGGTATCCTCTTTAAGGTTCGGCGATACTTCACACCGGAACAGGTGCTCCACTTGTATCAAGCACAAGTTCGGTCGTGTATGGAGTATTGCTGCCACCTGTGGGATGGCTCTGCCAAGTACCAGTTGGACGCAATGAACTCAGTGGACCGAAGGGCTAGGAGACTCATAGGCGACGATGCGCTCGTTGGAACCAAACTTCAGAGTTTGGAGCATCGGCGTAAAGTCGCCTGTCTATCGGTCTTCTATAAGGTGTATTTTGGCGAGTGTGCGCAGGAACTACATAACCTGATACCACCCTCTACTTTCTACCACCGGACCACTAGGCGCCGGGAGGGCTTCCGCCCCCATGTCGTTGACTTTCCAACAATCCGTACGAAGCGGTTTGCTGCATCTTTTCTAATACGCACCGCTAAGGAGTGGAACGCTCTCCCTGCGTCTGTGTTTCCGGATACTTACAACCTTAGTATCTTCAAGGCCAGAGTGAATAGGCATTTTCTGGGTAAGCGTGAACTACCGTCGGCCTCGTCATCGCTTACCACCAGGCGAGACTGAGGCCAAACGCAAACTCATTTTAAATAAAAAAAAATAAAAAAAAATAAAGATACATTGGTACACTTGATTGTCGCCAAGTCGCGAGTCGCACCAATCAAGAATCGCCTCACAATCCCCAAGTTAGAGTTGTCGGCCGCCACCCTACTCTCCCAGCTCATGATCCGTGTGTCAGTTCAGTTATTCGCCCATATCAGTATACAACAACACATATGTTGGTCAGACAGTACGATAGTCCTGGCCTGGCTCAATACACCGCCTCACCGTCTTCAACCCTTTGAAACTAACAGGGTAGTCAAAATCAGCTCAGGCTCACCAGAATGTACCTGGCGACACGTACCTTCCGAGCTCAACCCGGCAGATTGCGCAAGCAGAGGGATGTCTGCGCAATCCCTGTCAGCCCACGACCTATGGTGGTCTCCCACGTGGCTTAGACAGCCTTGTGAGTCTTGGCCTGCGATGCCCTTAGCTCTGGGCCATCACGCCCTGCCCGGCCTTAAGCCCAAACACGTCCCGTCACTAGTCACAGTGCCCGGTCTTGAGTTTGACCTGCTCACTCGGTTCAGTTCACTAGACAAGCTCGTCGGAGTGACAGCTTGTCTAAAACGCTTTCTGCACAACTGCAGACACCACCCAGATTCGCGACGCTCAGGCCCCTTGTACGTCAGTGAACGAAGAGAGGCCCTACTTTACTGGGTGCGCAGTGTTCAGCACAATGAGTTTGCAGAGGACATCCACCGCCTTCAAACTGGCAAAATCTGCTCCGTCAGACTCCAGCGACGCTCAGGCCCCTTGTACGTCAGTGAACGAAGAGAGGCCCTACTTTACTGGGTGCGCAGTGTTCAGCACAATGAGTTTGCAGAGGACATCCACCGCCTTCAAACTGGCAAAATCTGCTCCGTCAGACTCCAGCGGCTGTCACCTCTCATTAAAGATGAGGTCCTTAGAGTTGGTGGACGACTGTCCCATGCATCTATCCGATATGACGCGCAGCATCCGCTCATACTTCCCAGCTCTAGCCCACTTGTAGACCTCATCATTGACCACTACCACAAAATACACTGCCACCCTGGCGCTGACACCTTACACGCAATCCTACGCCAACAATTTTGGATATTGTCCGCGCGCCGTATTATTAGACACCGAATCTTTAAATGCATTAGATGCTTTCGATGCCGGGCCCAGCCGCAAGCGCCCTTCATGGCCGACCTGCCAGCCGATAGAGTTACGCCTCAGCCAGTATTTAGTCAAGTCACGACCGATTTTGCCGGCCCATTCCTCTTTAAATCTAGTACCCTACGTAATGTTAAACTCTTAAAAGCGTACTTTTGTATATTCGTGTGCCTCTCCACTAAGCCGGTTCATTTGGAACCGGTCTCGGACCTCAGCACGGAAGCGTTCCTCGCGCCATTACAGCGTTTTATAGCACGCCGCGGTGCCCCGGTTCTCATCCGCTCGGACTGCGGTACAAATTATGTAGGCGCTAGAAATCAGCTCATCGAAGTACAAAACTTTCTTGCCTCGAATAATGACACGATTGCGCACAAGCTAGCTGGTCAGCACATTACTTGGTTATTGAACGTCCCTAAGGGACCATGGTTCGGTGCATTACTTGAGATCAACATAAAATCAACTAAGCAACTTTTATATCGCGTAATTGGCGAACAGCACCTCACATTCGAGGAATTCTCTATACTTTTAGCACGAATCGAAGCTGTCCTTAACTCTAGACCTCTCTGCCCACTTTCGTCTGATCCTTCAGACTTTGAGCCGCTTACAGCCGGACATTTCATTATAGGCCGCCCACTAACGGCCCTTCCCGAACTATCCGTGGAAGATAGGCCGATCTCCACACGTAGGCGATTCCAGATGGTACAGGCCCTTTCCCAGCGCTTCTGGACGCTGTGGACCCAGTCCTACCTCCACACACTCCAAACCCGCTCCAAATTGGTTTTCCCCATCCTCCCCTCCCCGAGTTGGCGAGCTCGTCCTCATCAAGGAGGACAACCTGCCTGCCCTTCAATGGAGACTGGGGCGCATTACTCGCACCCTGCCTGGGAAGGATAGCGTCGTGCGGGTGGTGGACCTGGACACCGCCAATGGACACCTCCGGAGGCCTGTGTTCAAGATTGCCAGGCTCCCTCTGGATGAGCCCACCCTGGGCCCCGGAGGATGTCTGCGCCCTGAGCGCGACGTCTTATTCTAGGCGTATTTAAATACGCCTAGCGCCACCTAGCGAGGTGTCGCGAAGTTGGCGCGCGTCAGGTGAAGGAACGACGCGGCCGGCGAGTGAGTCAGTCTGTCTGCTAGCGACCGCGTGACGCCCACAGATAGTATCAGTATCTGCCCTTATTGATAGTGACTCTGTGAAGATAGTGCCTGTGATTAGGTGAAAGAACTGTGTGCTGTGACGCGACCATCAAATCGCCTACATCGCCGCCCGCCAGCTCGCCTGCCGTCTCCTGCCTCATCATCCTAGGTAAGACTTCCGACCTATCCACCTTCTTTACTCTGCCTTTCTTTACTCTGCTGTATTTGGCGGTGTCTTCTGACCCGCGAATACAAGTTATTCATTGGTTTTGTCATCAAGGCGTGTGGATGCCAGTTCAATATTAATTATAGTCATTCATTGGTTTTCAAATTCAAAGGCGTGTGGACACCATTTCATGTTAATTATAGTAGTTAAATCTTGTTACCTATTAAAATCAGTGTGACAAAGTAAAGTGTTTATCTTCATCATCCTTACCATCAACAATTCATCAACTATCAAGGTCTCAAGAGTCTTAACGCGACGCTTCGAACCCACCGTACGCGGCTCTTGAGGAAGTCATCATCGTGTACGATCCTTGGCCGTCGCGATCACGGCTGGCCGAGAAAATCTACGCACAGTTTTATTTTCCAAAATTTGGGTTTTTCGAACATTAATGTGAAATAATAGTGGATTATTAACCGTTAAGAGCGTTGTAACATTTTGTGAACGTCAGAATCGCCGGTCAACATATGTATTTAACTTTAAAATTGTGCCTAAAAATTACTTATGAATTGCTTATATTTGCTTACAATGATGAGAGAATTAAAAGAATTAAAACATTTAAGGTTGACCGTCCATTCAAACGTCAGAATGGCTGGTCAATCTCTGTAGAGTAGTAACTATGTAGAATTACTGAAATTTTCATGGACCAAAGATTGCTTATCAATTGCTTATTTCACAATTTGTAAGCTTAGACCCTGTTATTCTTTCCATAAACTAGGTACGAGCTTAAAACCGCCAGCGCCTGTTAGGAGTACGAGAGCAACATTAGTGATGATTCATATTAGAGCGGGACGTGCACGGAGCGTGCCCCGTCCAGAGTGTGCGTCAGCACAGCTGTGCCACAGTGGAAAACAGACTTATTGACTATGCCAGGAATTAGTCGATAATTAATCGAAATAAGTCGCCAAGTACCAGAATTAGTCGGTCTCGCGTTTAAAAGTTATAAGGGTTTTTTTTTGGCACAGCTGTACTGACGTCAGTACAGCTGTGCCACACCTGTATCTCGAGAATGGAACCACCTAGCAAAGATCTGTTTGCATGGAGAATTAATTGATAATTAGTCGAAATTGGTCGCCAAGTTACAGAATTAGTCGTTCTCGCGTTTAAAAGTTATAAAGGGTTTTTTGTGGCACAGCTGCGCTGACGCGTCAGCACAGCTGTGCCACCTGTATCTCGAGAATGAGACCACGTAGCAAAAATCTGATTGCATAGCGAATTAGTCGGTAATTAGTCGAAATTAGTCGCCAAGTAACAGAATTAGTCGGTCTCGCGTTGTTATAAGGGTTATAAGGGGTTTTTAGTATCTCGAGAATGGAACCACGTAGCGAAGATCTGCTTGCATGGAGAATTAGTCGATAATTAGTCGATGCATCATACAAAAATTCAGATCGCGACATTCTTTACTTTTCTAGATATAAGGCATTTTTTTAATACTAAGGGTTTTTAATACTAAGATTTTTAATACAGTCGCGATCGAAAGTGTAATGACATAAACAAATTTCTTCAAACGACATTCTTCTTCACTTCGAAATAAAAAACTGAGTTAGCTTTTAGCTTTGTTATTCTAACAAACATCAATACAGAATACTACTAGGTAGTTATTTACCGCATTTTGAGTTTTATTTTGGCCCTCTCATTATTAATGGTAATTTTTTTATATTTAAACTCAAAAGGCGGCACCGCCGTGACGACGCCTACATCGCATTTGTTCTATCATTAATAGTTTTCGTAGCGCACGCAATGTAAGGAATTTATTAGAGTTTTAGTAAGGATCCCTAATTTTTTGAAAATGTATTGTAGCTTATGTCACCCGGAGATAGTGTAGCTTCCCAACGGTGAAAGAATTTTTTAAATCAGTCAATTAGTTTCGGAGCCTATTCAATACAAACAAACAATCAAATCTTTCCTCTTTATAATATTAGTATAGATGAAAATTACACAATTTCCGATCTACCACGTTCAACGACCGATTTCAGCAAAAAAAGTCCCAATTAGTACATCTTTTTTGGTATTAGTGTAAAATCATATTTGGTTGGGCAGTTTTTTAAGACTAGTCAGAAGCTATGGAAGATGTTTTTTAATTTTTTTATCAAAGTTGAAAATTCCATTCTGTTCTACATAACCCAATTTTTAAGTTAGTATCAAAATTTTAGTACTATAGGTTAAAGTTAGGAAGGAGATTTTTTACTCATAAAAGGGCAGTCAATAGGCATTGTTTTAAAAAAAACATCTAAGAAAAGTCGACCCAAAAAAAAGATATAATTTTTTTAGAGCCGTCTCGTCGTTGAATCATAAAATAACGAATAAAAATTATATCTCGAAAACTGCAAAAAATCGTAGAACATATTTGGGGGTCCAATGGATAGGTATGGTAGTTCCCTATACACCGGCTTGACACCTTACAAGAAACACACTGTATAATGTTGTCATACAAAACACATCGAGTAAATCAGAAACTAATCGAGAAATAATATAAAAACTGACTGAAATTGTTCACTATTCTCTCACTTAAAACTGTTACTTATATAAATTATACTTTTAACAATAGACAAGTACGCAAATTAATTCAACATAACCATACTGCGCGCATTATGGCTCACTGGCTCCAAGACTGTTCACAAAAAAAAGCCTCTTTCCTCTAAAACGGGGCATCAAATGATTTTGAATTTTTGTATGATATATCGACTAATTCGCTATGCAATCAGATTTTCGCTAGATGGTCCCATTCTCGAGATACAGGTGGCACAGCTGCGCTGACGCGTCAAAAAACCCTTTATAACTTTTAAACGCGAGACCGACTGATTCTGTCACTTGCCGACTAATTTCGACTAATTATTGACTAATTCTCCATGCAAGCAGATCTTCGCTACGTGGTTCCATTCTTGAGTGCCAAAAAAAACCCCTTATAACTTTTACGCGAGCGAGACCGACTAATTCTGGTACATGGCGACTAATTTCGACTAATTCCTGACATAGTCAAAAAGTCTGTTTTCCACTGTGGCACAGCTGTGCTGACGCACACCCCGGACGGGGCACGCTCCGTGCACGTCCCGCTCTAATATAAATCATCCCTAATGTTGCTCTCGTACTTCTAACAGGCGCTGGCGGTTTTAAGCTCGTACCTAGTTTATGGAAAGAATAACAGGGTCTAAGCTTACAAATTGTGAAATAAGCAATTGATAAGCAATCTTTGGACCATGAAAATTTAAGTAATTCTACATAGTTACTACTCTACAGAGATTGACCAGCCATTCTGACGTTTGAATGGACGGTCCACCCTAAATGTTTTATTTCTTTTAAATTATGCATTAAGCAATTCTCTCATCATTATAAGCAAATATAAGCAATTCATAAGTAATTTTTAGGCACAATTTTAAAGTTAAATACGACAGTTGACCGGCGATTCTGACGTTCACAACATTTTTCGTACGTAAATCGAGAACTTGGGAATTTATTGCTTTAGCTTCTTTTAACTTCGATAATTGGAATAATCATGTATTTTTATTGTAACTCTATTAACCAAAACTCGATTTAATTGGATAATTTACTACGAAAACAGCGGATTTAGAAGGCGCGATTTCCAGATTACGCACGAAGGCTTAACTTTGAAGTCATTTTACACCAATTATTATTACTAAATGAGAACGTAAAAAATATACCTTGAAAGGAACATATCCTTAAATTGAAAATGTATTAAGAAAATTTCAATTTTTGTTTCATTTACTTGTAATTTTACCACGTTTAAGAAAGTGAAAAACCGAGAAATTTACCACAAGAAAACAAGTTATATCTCATAATCTAGAAGTCATTAGGCAACATAAATAATTTTATACGTAAGAAGAAAGATTGTACTATAAATGTGTAAAAAATCAAAATTATCCGTCCTCAATATTTTATAATAGATATATAATAGATAATTGTTCAAACTTAGCATATAATCGGGGCGATCGCACGGCCTCAATCAGTCGCGCTCAGGCGCTCGTCGACGTAGGACCTATGTCGGTTGTCCATAACTCTACTCTTTGCGGTTGACCTTCCAGCCGCCTCAAAAATGGCAAGCGTAAATTTACGTAGTATATAGTGCGACGAAATAATTTTGACCCGTAAATATTTTATTTGTGAATCTGAATTAGGTTGTTCATTTAGGCAACATTTTGATCGATAATGGATCTTATAACTGTTTTCTCTACAAACTTTTTATTATTAAAAGCTTTTATTTAACTTGCAATGTTTGTATGTACAGTCAGCAACAAAAGTAGATACACACTTTCGACAGCTATTAACTCTTGTCTTTAGGAATCATCATCATCATGATCATCAGCCTATAAATGTCCCACTGCTGGGCACAGGCCTCCCACGTGAACAATAGCACGTGGGGATATTGGGCCATAACCCACCACGCTGGCCCGGGTTGGTGGGTTTAACTCTTTACGACATTCTTACGACAACAACCGAGACCAACGGCTTAACGTGCCTTCCGAAGCATGGAGGAGCTCGAGATGTTTTTAATTTGGTCACCCATCCAGCAACCCGGCATTGCGAAAGTTGCTTAGCGAGCAAGATCGCAAGCCGAACGCGCTAGCTCTGCGCCATCGAACTCCTCAAGTCTTTAGGAATAGGAACTACGAACTGTCATATATGTGTATCTACTACAGAAATATATCAAGATATACACACATCAAAAGTGTCTAGGGATCAAGCATTTTTATGCGGATTTCTTGAGATTGAGATGTGGCTTTGTAATAAATTTATGATTTTATAAATTTATATGGATCCTTTTTGGTGCATTTCATAATTTGAAACAGGAACTTTCAATCAATTTCTAGTAAAAGATGAAAATCAGCTGTCAATATTTTCCCTATAAAAACATACAACGCATTGAAGACATTATTAGTGCTACTGTTTCCCTACTACTGATTAAAACCAACGTTATTATGGAGCGGCGACGTCATTTAAGCAGGGAAGAAATGCTCAGAGCCGTGGGAATATAGAAGCTGGTTCCCGGCAACGTACTGTGGCTTTAGCTCTGAATACAAGTCAGAGTGTTATCAGTCGACTTTGGACACGTTACCGAAGCACTGGTACCGTGGCTGAGCGCCATGGAGGACGGTATCGCTGCACCACACGGAGACAAGACCGATACATTCAAATCACAACTCGAAGAGCTCCAACAATAACCGCCATGATGTTAGCCGTGAGGCTTCATCACTCTTCAGGGAACTTAATTAGCGACCAAACAGTCAGAAACCGCTTGCATGAAGTGAACCTTCATTCCCGAAGACCGCTAAGGGTACCACCTATAGCAATGCACAATCGTAGGATTCGATATCAATGGGCTCTTGAACACAGAAATTGGGCAGAAGAACAATGGCGTTTCGTGTGCTTTTCTGATGAGTCTCGTTTTGGTATGAGACCGGATACAAGACGTATACGACACTGGAGAACCCCTGGACGCCAACAGCGATTAAAATCCTGCCAGGAAGTCCATCCTTATAGTGGTGGAACCATCATGGTATGGGCGGGTATTTGGATCGGCGGAAGAACTGAGTTTATTTGGATCAGAGGCAACCTCAACGCTCAAATTTATGCTGAGACGATTGTATCAGACGTCATCGTTCCTCTACAAGTGCAAATCGGTCCCTTATTTCAGTTAATGCATGATAATGCACGACCGCACACCGCAAGAGTTGTAAGACAGACTCTCGCCGCAGCTAACATCAATGTCATGCCCTGGCCTGCTCAGTCGCCAGGCTTGAACCCGATTGAGCATGCATGGGATATGCTACAGAGAAGAGCTCTGCCGAATATGGAGGGTATCCAGTCGCAAGAAGACCTTTTTTTGTTGTTGCAACGAACATGGGCGGCCATTCCACAGCGTGATTTGGATGAACTCATTTTGAGTATGCCAAACCGATGTTCTTGTGTTGTTAGTGTTCGCGGTAGAAACACGGATTATTAATTGTTTAAGTTACCCAATAAAATTTTAAAGAAAACTGTTATTTCAGTCTTTTTTTCGAACTTTAATGTTAGTGGTTCAAATGTCAAAAATCCCTTTATTAGGAAAATGGCAAATTTCTTAATTAATGCAAAGGTGACTTGGTTTATCGTTACTGTAGACAAACGAAAACACTTTATTTGATGAATCCTTAAAGAAAATTTTAATTAATATCAATCAGGAGAAAAGTTATTGCAAAAATATATGTTGATCCCTAGACACTTTTGATGTGTGTATTTCTGTGGTATCTACTTATGTGCGTCTCTCGGGAACTGATCGAGCTGAAATTTAGTATACCTACGTAACTTCGATGACAATACAATAATATGGCACCATGGAGCAGATATGATGATGCAGTCATAGGGACTATGCAATAAAACAATATAACTCCGCCGTGTTTGGGCTTGTTTGATTTGTCTTGACTAAAACCATAACCTTGTGTGGTGCGGCACCACCTAGGGTCTGATTATGAAGGTGGTCATAGGAACTTATGAACTACATATATAGTTTTATAAGTCTTTAATTAAGTCGGTACTTATACAAATAAACAAATAGAAATAGGCTTAAATACTAAAACTTGACGACGGAAAAAATGTCCCTGAAAAGAACGAAATAAAAAAATATCATAGTGATGTCAAAACATAGCCGTGATCGCATGCTACCTTCCCTAAGGATCGCTTAAAGTGGCATGATTACAGTCTCTGAACATCACTATGCTACTCCCTTGTTTCGTACTTTTCATATGCGTTATTTCCGTAATCGGGTTTATGTTTTTAAACTTTTTTTTACATTCAAATTATTTTAGGATTTTTAAAGATAGCTCTTTTGCCAATGTATAATAAGTAGTTACTGTCTGTCTGTGCCAGATACCCGTGCAATATAAGTATAATACCCCAGATTGTGCCAAAAAGTCACCAAACTACGCGATATAGATCGCTTCTCATACAAAACCGTCGCTAATCTGACGTCGAACCAGAGGCTAACTGACTAATTTCAACACCTATCGTAATACCTTTCAAGTAGAAGTACATAGTTTTGCCGTGTTTGATTATTTTAAAATTTATTTGGTTTGGGGGTCAAAGTTGCTCGCGTCCGTAGGTTTACCCTTGAGACCCTACATGTGATCCCTGGGTGGTGCTAAATGAGTGACACTGACTGAGTGGTAGAGCCACGCTGCGCTGCAGCTCGCATTGGGCCGGCTCGCCCGGCGTAATACCACCCTCTCACGAATATTCGGCGTGAAATAATGGCACTTGGTGCTGTTGCTGTTGTTTTCATCCGACCAGTGATGGTACCGGAGGCCCCTTCCCCCCCCCCCCCCCCCCCCGCCTCCCAATTCCTATTCCTTCAACCTATTCCTCCCTTAAAGGCCGGCAACGCGTCTGCGATTCCCCTGGTTTTGCGGGTGTCCATGGCCGGTGGTGATTACTCTCCATCAGGTGACCCGCCTGCTCGTTTGCCTCCCTCTTTTATAAAAAAAAATGTAGTAATAAGCAAACTAGCAAAGCACTTGTAATACCTCTCTTGTACTTGAAAGGTATTGCGATGGGTGTTGAAGTTAGACAATTACTTCCCGGTTTCATAATACCGTGCGTGAAAGCTAAAGAGAACAAGTTAATTTAAAAAGAAAAAACGAGGTTGAATATTGACAACTCTTTTCATTTTTTTTAGTAATCTTTTATTGAAATGAAACTGTTACGGACAGAAGTCTCGACTTTATAATATTATATAGTTAGATATAATACGGCTAAATTTAGGTATGTGTATTTGCATAAGTAGATTAAGTCTCATATGTGTAAAGGTTTTTTGATAATAAATAATTATTTTCTTGCGTTTCATTTAAACAAAAGGTAAAAGTTATTAAACAGGTAATGGTTTTGACAAAGGTAAGGGCCAAGTATACGTGCCCAGGGGCTTTACGCCTCTCTAAGGTAATTAAAGTTAGGAAAGTAAGAGATTAGCTTTCGTAATTATAGGTTTCTATTGTTATGAATATCAATGTAACTAGGAAAATAAATATATGTAGGGTATCCAGATTACGAATGATACCGTAGGGTAGGTAACAAATTTAAGATAAAAAGAGAGGTCCGAACGAAAGGGACAGCTGCACAAATTACGACGGTTCATGTGGGTAGTTAGTTATGGTAAAATGTAAAACTGCCCACATGAGCCGGCTGCTGTCCCACAAGGCTGCTAGTTGCCAACCCATAATGTGTTTAAGTCACGGCCGGTCAGAGCAGAATTTGTAAGCTCTCCGGACCCCACCTAGAAGAATAAAGAAGCACTAATCAAGAACCGAGTTTTATTGAAGAACCTACAGTCCACATCGAAGCACAACGGCTAAACTGTTCGGCGACTATACCCGTCGGGAACAGAAACTCTTTTTAGAATAGAATATAAATAAATTTATTCAGCATCAAAAAACACTACATAAACATTTTACGGATTAACTCGCCTTTAATTTTACTACGTAACATAGTTTTTCAGTTTCCTAACGACCGTCAATCATTTTTATATTTAACCGATTATGATTATGATCAGTGGTCGGAGTAGGTATATTGATTTTAGATACTTGCGTCATGATATCATAACATGGACATGCATTTCTTCCGGAATGTACCGGAGTTTCCAAAAATTTGGTAAATAGAGTAATAAAATAAAAAACCATATGTAAGCAAACAAAATTGTTTATTGTTAATACAAATAATCATTATTACAGTTTTATTAAAAATAATTATTTTTAATCCTCATCGGTTACAAGTTCTACATTTTGATTTTTTACTTAGGCCTTACACTTTTATTTAGGCCAAAGAGCCGGCTCAACATTAGCCAACAGGTCGAAACAATAAAGCTTTGGTCACCTATCCGTTGACCGGCCTGTGTGAGAGTGACTTAACCTCTACAATCAACGACCAAATGTGCGGCCAAGTGAGTCAATGAGTTCCAAAGGGGAAATAAGCCCAACAAATCTATAAACTACATTTCCTAAACTAGTTAATCGTTACTTACCCTAAATAATTATTAAAAAGCGACAATTATTAATAATTGTACCATCGTGATGGTTGGTTAGCGTTAGACGGGGGTTTTATAAAGGGGGGGCAAAATTTCGTCCATTTTAGCGTAGGACGCACCGTTTCCAAGATATTTAAAGATTAACAAAAAAAAATCACTAATAATAATTTAAGACGTGATTTCTTTTCTTTTGCGAGATTGAGACAATGGATACGGCCAACATTAGAGATGGAGACCAGCGCCACTAGCAGCATAGCGTTGAGAGTATTGATACATTTTTAACTAGTTTCATGTAATAATTTCGATGTTTCGGTATTTTTATCATAATAATCCGGAAACTCGGAGGAGTATCCATATTAACATATACGTTTGATGTCAGTGACCTTAATTCAATATACCTACTCCGACCACTGATTATGATTGACGGTAGGACGGTAAAAATAAAACTATGTAATGTAGTAAAACTAAACGTGACTTAATCCGGAAAAAGTGTTTCATTTCATTGTGTAGTGCTCGCATAAGCCTTAGAAGTATAAGTAAGTAATCTTTTAGACAGCTAAATATGACATCTTTTATGTACTTTAAAATATTTTAGGCATAATTTTTTTTCTTTCCTGTATTATTGAATTTATAGTTCCATACATGTTTTAGTTTGTTTTGTTTTGGTACCATAGATGGCAGGCCAAACGAACTTATTTAACTATTAAAAACTTTTGAAAAATAGTGTCCTAATAAACAATTTTAAATTTCGTACTCAAAAATTTAATATTTTAACTGCCTTACATAGCATCTAGTTAGGTGAGAGAGTAACGTCAGAGCGATCCAGAGGCGCGTCATCATTTTATAAATGCAGACGCGTTGCTGTTTGTTGTTATTCCGAATTAGCCAAATAGGTACAGCCGTTCTGAAGTGATGCACAAAGATACATACGTGTCGAATTGTGGCCAATAAAGCCGTAAATAAACCGCTACTTATGTTTATTTTTGGAATGTGCTCATGAAGCCGTTATTTGATATCAAACACCGCAACATTTTTTTTAGTTTCTACTTCATGCCTTTCAGAGGGCGCCATATTCGATTTAATGGAACGTTATAGCCTTTAACCAGTGATTTAGGTACTTCCAACGTAGCTAGGTATCCTCATTTTGCCAAATTATGATTAGTAGTTTAGAAGTTCTAAGGAAACAGATGCACGAACATACATACATACATATCTATTATCGGTCAAGATCATAATCTCCCTTTTTGCTTCGCCGTTGTCGGGAAAAACCAGTTTATTTTTATAATTACCTACCTACTCTGTTAATTTTAATAAAATTTTATTGTATAACTTTAATTTAAATACCTACATAAATAATATATTGTGGACAGTAATTTTATTTTCTTCGTAAACTTTTGTTTTTTACTTATTAAAATATAGGTACGCCATAGCTACAGGATCACAGAGCACGGATTTGCCGCGCGCTCGCTACGCGCCCGCTATTGCCCGGGCGCGCGGCGATTCCGTGCTCTGTGTAGATCAAGATCGTTCAGTCGTCCCGGGTCGCAACTCACACACACTCACTCACTCCGTCGCTTTGCCAAGCGGTAAAAACCTAAACACCGAGCGCGGAAAAATGTTACAACGCTCTTATGTGTTTATGAACGTGCATGAGTGTTGGCAAATGAAACAAAACAGTGCAACATCACTTTTTAAATTCTCTCGAAGAGACTGAAACTCAGGATTGTCAACGTGTCTATTTCGGAAAAGACAAAATAACTAAGTGGCACAAAGCAAGGGTCGTACTGCAATGGGCGATTTTCCGAGATCAAAAAAAAAGAAGTTTATTCGTAAATGACTTCATAGATGGCGCTTAGCATAGATTAGTATGGCGCTTAGTAAAAGACGAGTTCATGAAGAGCACGTGTATGGCTGCATAATATTTATTCTATTCCAAAATAGAAATAGGTCCTGGATGTCCTGATTATAAATAGGTAAGTGCTATTTTTTATTTTTTTGATAGACAAGTAAAAGTGTAGAATTTATTACAGCCCTTAAGTAGGTGCGGGTCGGCTTTCATAAAACGACATCTATCGAGTGTTTTTGAACTAATTTTTACTTTTTAATTTGGGCTGTCAGAAAATCGCCCATTCGAACCCGTTCTCACACTGGTATCAATGCCAATGTCATCTACAATTAGAACATGGCAGAACGCAATCACAAGTAAACAAGAAAAAGTCAGTGTTTTTGGAATCGGTGGGCTTGAGTATGCTTCAGGTCACCTGGAAAAAATATCAACACAACCAGGATTACCCAAAGTAGGTACTCAAAAGGATGTTGAATGCTCCTGGGTCAAACATAGGTAGAATGTCACCAACAAGAAAGCAGCGGTGTATTGTTTATCCACGCTCTAAGGACATCAAAACGCTAAGTCACTGCAATTTTCACAAACAACCATGTGTCAAAACACATGAAGTTAACTTGCAGTTCTTGTTACGAAAAATGAGAAAGATTATAAAATAAGAGAGATATTTTAGTATGTTAATTAATCCTTATGTTTATGTTTTTCAAAGAGAAATTTTATGTTAAAAATATAGAAGTTTTTTTTTTATAGTTCTTTGTGGAATGGTCTCAATATTATGAATAAAAAGGCTGATTATTATAACGTTTTGTAAAAAAGAATATAAAGTTGATTATAAAAGTTACGTGTTATATTTATATACATAATATAACACAAAATAATAAAATGCTGGTATAATTGCATTCACTTATACATACTTTATGTATAATAATGTAATTTGAGTAATTTGAGAGACTTTGTACGACGCAGATGTGTAGGGTTGCCACTCGCACTTTAAAATAGAGTATTGTCCTCTTTTTCATGTAGGCGTACTTTATAATCTACGCTACGACACCAATAAAGTACGCTAAAATCTTAGAGCGTTAATGCTCTAAACTTCTAAGGCTAAAATCTCGGACCAAATATCACAATGGACAGAGTCTTTTGATTTTTAGCATGTCTGTATTTTGTTAGTGTGCAGCTTTCTATCTGTACATGTGTGCGTGACTAAAGATGTGACTAGTATATCGATATAATCACTTTAATGTGGTGTGTACCTAGTTCGTTATTATAATTGGGGGTTAAAGTTACTCACGTCCGTAGGTTTACCGTTTAGACCCTACACGTGACCCTTGGGTGGTGCTAAATGAGTGACACTGACTGAGTGGTAGAGCCACGCTGCGTTGCAGCACGCCGGGCACGCTGGGCCGGCTCGCCCGGCGTAAATACCAACCTCTCACTAAGGGTGTTACCCGACCAATCGATCGATCGTCGATCGACGGCATCGATCAACGTCGATCGAAGTTGATCGACTGGTCTGGTAGCTTTAATCGATCGACGGATACCTACCGTTTGACTAACCAATCGATCGACGACGGTCGGTCGACGTTGATCGATAGGTGTGGTAGCTTTAATCAATCGACGGATACCGTTCGTCTAACCCATCGATCGACGGTCGGTCGACGTTGATCGATTAACCCTGGCTAAATTCCATCAGCGAAATGTATTCAGAAAAGGACTCGTTGTTCTTGGCCAGTACGATGTTGCTCGTACTATTATTACGGAGACGCAAACGCAGAAGAATCTGGATGCGGCCGTTTTTTAAAGCCAACGATCGCTTATTTTATCCAAATGACATTTTAAGCAGCGGTTTTTGTTTTTGTTTTTTTTTTGCGTAGAGATTGTCATGAATTTCGACGTTAGTAGTTTCGAGGGAGGTAGAGAGGAAGGGGATGGAGGGGTACGGTAATGGTAACTTAGTAGAATATTTGTTCTTTTTTCCTAAAAATAACCTAAAATAACCTCAAAATAAAAATATCTTGAAAACTATGCATTTTCGCACTTTGGCTCCCCCTCCCCCTCCCCTTCCCCCCTTTTTCGGTGTTGCTTAATCTAAAGTGCTTCCCAAGGTGTTTGGGGGAATATCATTTAGTATTTAAACGTTCATATTATCATCACTCATTATTATCAACATAAACATAATCTAATATTACGATTATTATCCATGGGCACGAAATTTATTTATTTTTTTTTATAAAAGAGGGAGGCAAACGAGCAAGCGGGTCACCTGATGGAGAGTAATCACCGCCGCCCATGGACACCCGCAAAACCAGAGGAATCGCAGGCACGGTGCCGGCCTTTAGGGGAGGAATAGGTTTAAAGAAGGAATAGGAATTGGGAGGAGGGGGGGGGGTGGTTGGGCCTACGGAACCCTCACTAGTCTGACGAAACACAACAGCACGAAGTGCCATTATTTCACGCCGAATATTAGAGAGGGTGGTATTACGCCGGGCGAGCTGGCCCAATGCGTGCTGCAACGCAGCGTGGCTCTACCACTCAGAAAAGTGAAGCGGCCGGTGCGTCTAATCAAACAGCTCGATTTAACACCCAATCCATTTTACCGGTCGATTGTCGATCGACATCGATCGACGTCGACTAATCCATTCTACCATCGATCGATGCCATCGATCGACGATCGATCGATTGGTCTGGTAACACCCCAATATCCGGCGTGAAATAATAGCCCTTGGTGCTGTTGTGTTTCGTTTGGGCAGTGAGGGTTCCGGAGGCCTCCTCCCCCCCCCCCCCGCTCACAATTCCTATTCCTTCCTTAAATGCCAGCAACGCATCTGCGATTCCTCTGGTGTTGCGGGTGTCTATGGGCGGCGGAGATTACTCTCCATCAGGTGACCCGCCTGCTCGTTTGCCTCCTTCTATTATAACAAACAAATTAAAAATAATAATTTGTGTAGTAAAGTGAAGAGCAATACTTTTTACTATTCATATTCCCGCCCATATTATTAAGATTCAATTTTGAACTAAGGCTAAAATTTTTACTGTAAAAAAAGATTTTCAAAATGTTTGAAACAGAGCCTTGAATATTTTGTAGGCTCTCAGTTATCACGTCTAATAGCTTTAACCCATTCACGTCTTATTTCCGGGCATTTTGGAAACCTAAAAAAAGAATAATAATAAGAATATTAGTAATATCGATAAAGCTTCGATACACAAATACGTACATCACTAATCATTATGCCAAAAACAAAGCCTTTAAATTACATTTAATTAAGGTTTAAAACCTGATTCTTATGAATAGTGTACGATATAGTATGATTTAGAATTAGCAAAAATTAATGCTTTGCCGTTTTAATTATTAAAAAACTCATAGTAAAGCATACATATTATGAGAAATCACTAACGTATGAAATGATAATTCCTGGTCCCTCACACCTCCTTTTGTTGTTCTTGACGAACAATAAACAGCAGAACAAGACATTATTTCAATTGTATATTACACAAATAACACAAACACTAAGATTTCCTTATATTTCACTATTATTTCGCACAATCCAGCAATGTTTTGACCTAGTAGTCGGTCATGAAATGACACGTCTCACACCGACAGTGCGTCGTTGCCAAACGTACATTAACTATCTCTTTTACTCATATCACACTACAGTCATACAGACAGAGATACAAATACTTTACTTTTATACACGTATGTAAAAGCGGCAACGTCGTAAGACTCTGTCCATGTAATATTTGGTCCGAGGCTAAAATACTCTATTTACGTAAAAGACAAATATTTGTCAAATGTCGCAAAGAGCAACAAACAATACGTTTTTAAGAACAAATAAATAAATACTCTTTTTATGTTATGTACTTTATTTTTATTCTAACAAAATGTAAATAGATATACATTGTTTGTTACCCTAGGGGTAAAAGTAGCTTATTTACTCCCTAGACGGCGTTCGGCAATAGTTCGAGGGAGAAAATAAGTCTCACCTGAGGTAAACACTGTGCTTTTCTTCACGAATGGTAAGTAACTAAAAATAAAAACATGAAAAAAGACGACAACCTCAGGCGGGTTGTCGTCTTTTTTCAGTGTTTAAAATTTTACTTAAGTATATTTAGGGGTCTTTTCTTGTCTCTGTGATGTACCATCTCCTTATCCCGCTCCCGACGCTCACGTGCTTTTTCTTTAGGTGGCTGCTGAGGTACTTCTTGGTCAGACTCGTCACTGCTATTATCACTTTCATCACCCTCTCTTAAAACTCGTTCTTCTCGCAAATGAGCAGCACTTTCAGATGGTATAGCACAGGGGTGTGCTGGTGGATACCATGTAGTACCAGCGTTAATAAAACGCTAAAATATAAAATATTAATATAAAAACATGAATTAGCTAAAAAAATAAGTGAGTTTTATTTTACATAAATCTACAACTTTTTTGAGATATTTAGTTAAAGTTTATGGTTAAATTAGTAATAATATGAATCTATGGATAACACAGGCCACGCTTCAGCAAGAAACTACTGCACAGTCTGCACATGTGCTTACTTAGGTGGTGAGCCTTTAGCCCGTTAGTGGCTTTTACTACACACAAGGGAAGAGAGGGGTTGGTAGTATTATTTTGATGAGTCCATCGCCGCTCTATGCTGTTGGATGTATGTGCAGTCTTTAGTCCATTAGTCGCCTTTTACGACACCCTAGGGAAAAGAGGGGGTTGGTAGTTTTATTTTGATGGGTCCATCGCCGATCTTATTATTTTAATAGTAAGTCACAACTACACATGAGTTACTGTTCAACAAATATGATTGTATTTTGATATTGCATGTCGTGACTACCTATAATTGAGACAGCACTTAGCATTAAGATAAAATTGTTTTTTTGTTACATTCGAATTAGTGTATGTTTTGTTGGTAGTTCATTATAAATAAATACATATGACAGTAGCTGTCAGAAAAACGATTCTCCGGCAACTTCAAACCTACTTTCCGTGTATGAGGAATAAAAAATACATTATTCATCCTAAAACAACCCTAGACACGATAAATATTGACGCGCGACACTACACGCAAGATAAATATCACGATCTAGGATCTGGGATTGGATCATTGGATTTCCAGAAATTCTGCGATAAATATTGTGATCCGTCAATACACTACACTACACGTCAATAATTATCGTAATCCGTCAGTATATATTGACGGATCACAATATGGATCTTGCGTGTAGCGTTCGCCTATCGATACTATTGATACTATTGCAAGTCATCAATAATACTATTACCAGTTTTGTGCTATCGATAGTCCTATCGATATTTCCACAATTCCGAACTAACGATAGACTATCGATAGCCTATCGATTGTGAACTATCGATAGGCATCACTATGAAGGAACAACACCTGTAAAGTCAACATGTCAGTCAGCAGTCAGTCAGTGATAAAATTCACAAAAATTAAATAATATTGTGCAACAACTTTACGACGCACATTCTGTATGGTTATTTAAAATTTATTAAGGAAAGATGCCGCTTCCTCCTGCTTTGGCCGCACGCCTTGCCAAGAGAGGAATATTGAAACAAAATTCAAATGGATTTGGCAATGAACCACCACCAGTGCAAACCAACGAAGAGATCATCGCAGAAGACTACGACAGTAAGCCCGACGAACATAATAATGTTGAACACTTTTGGGAAGGGATTGAAGGCGTCAACGTAGATCCCATAAAAGGCCATAAGGGGTGCCCAAACAAATACAATATTTACCATGAATGTACAAAGTTCTGTGTGAAGACTTGGAAGCAAGGCAAATTGGTACCAGATGAGAACTATTTGGAGAATAGGCATAAAGCTCTAGAACTATGGCCGTTGCCACCAGGTTGGGAGGAAGTTTACGATGAAGGCTGCGGTCAACATTATTATTGGAATGTTCACAACAATTTGGTGACATGGTATCCACCAGCACACCCCTGTGCTATACCATCTGAAAGTGCTGCTCATTTGCGAGAAGAACGAGTTTTAAGAGAGGGTGATGAAAGTGATAATAGCAGTGACGAGTCTGACCAAGAAGTACCTCAGCAGCCACCTAAAGAAAAAGCACGTGAGCGTCGGGAGCGAGATAAGGAGATGGTACATCACAGAGACAAGAAAAGACCCCGCGTCAAAGATAACGACTTAGATCCGATGGACCCTGCTTCATATTCTGATATAGCACGTGGCAACTGGAGTTCTGGCTTGGACAGGCATGCAAAGACTGGAGTGGATACAACTGCTACTGGTTCGTTGTATCAAATGCGTCCCTACCCTGCCCCTGGAGCTATACTTGCAGCTAATGCCAAGCAACAGTCGCCACCACCTTCACCTTAAATATTACTACCTGTAAATTATATAATAAATGTAATTAATTTACTGTGTTGTTTGCTATCATCTTAAGCTTGGTACATCTGACCTTATTTATTGTGACATACCATAATATAATAAAATATTGTTTTAAACTATTGACGAGATATCTACCTACCGAAGGTACACTATTTTAAAACAATTAATGAGATTTCTGATTTTTACATATCAAAGGTATCTAATATTTTGCTTCAAATAATAGCAATTATTTGAATTAACTACTAAAATTCATTATCTATAAGACAGCATGCTTCTTACAGATTTCTGATTTGAAGACCAGTTTTAGTAATGGTAGTTTTGTTAATTTTCAATGTCATAGGAAAGCACATCTTTGGATCTTATTGGACATCAGTTAAGTAGAAGGATAGAGAGGTAAAAGTGTCTTAAAAATAATAATTTTAGCTAAAAATAATAAAACAATAAATTTTATAGGTACTTACTGTAACATGCAATTTTTGCATAATATTATTTCATAGTTTTATCTACTTTTTATCTTAAACAAAATATGCTATCAATAGATATGATGTTGATTATACACTCAGCTTCAATTGAATATGCTAAAATAATAGGTACTTTATAAACATGTTAATGTGAACATTGACTTTTAGACACTGATTGCAACAATAAACAAGATTAACAGATTTGACAGACAAATAAACAAATTTAACGAAAGATGGCAATTGTTAAAACACGGGTTGGTGGGTTTTGGGAAAGTGTAGTGGGTTATGGATGGCCCAAACTCCTCATGTAATGTTGTTCATGTTGGGAGGCCTGTGCCCAGCAGTGGGACGTTTATATAGGCTGATGATGAAACCCGAAAGCTGTTAGTGGAGAATTGTCGATGTGTAGAGTGATAGATTGCAACTATTATTTCTCTAATATATTATTCTTCTTACTTTTGTTAATGAAAGTTATACAATTTATAATTGGAAATGTCTACAAAGAACCTACCTATTTTGTACCTTGAAGACATTTCCAATTTTATTTAAATACATTTTATGCAATTCTGCTTGTTTCATGTTTTGGTTTTCACAAAAAGGTCCTGGAGTGCGATTTTTTAATTTCACTGGTAATGTTATCATTAAAAGTGATTAATTTTAGTATAATAATAATACGCTTTATAAAAAAAAAATTTTTTTTGGCACACCTCGGTGGCCCAGTGGCTAAACGCTCATTCCGATAAACCGGAGGACCGAGGGTTTAATATCCAGGTAGCGCAGTATATTTCGGATTTCGAATCAGATTCATAGCCCAGGTTTGTGATCACCTATATACTCGCATTTGGCAAGCATGGTGATTATGCCAATAGGGCCTTTTCCATTAGGACACCATGGTGGCGCAACCAGTCGCCCGCCACCAACAAAATGTATTCTGCTGTATGGTGGGTATCTCACCCTGTGATCGCTTGGTTGCGCTAGAGCTGCATTTCGTTGCAGACAGCGAATGATTGCGCCACCATAGTCATCATCATCGTCAGCCTATAAACGTCCCACTGCTGGGCACAGGCCTTCCACGTAAGCAATAGAACGTGGGGATATTGGGCCATAACCTACCACGCTGGCCCAATGCGGGTTGGTGGGTTTTAACGATTGCCATCTTACGACAACAACCGGGACCAACGGCTTAACGTGCCTTCCGAAGCACGGAGAAGCTCGAGATGTTTTTAATGGTCACCAATCAGGCGATTGCGAAAGTTGCTAAGCGGGCAAGATTGCAAGGCGAACACGCTAGCCGCTGCGCCATCGAGCTCCTCGAGCCACCTTAGGCGCGAAATACAGAGACAATGTAAGATTCGGATGTGAATCGGATTCGTTGTCCCTTCAAATCTTGTTCGTACAAAGTGTGTGAAAGAGATGCCTCGTAAATTACACAGAAAGGATGCGGCGCGGATTTATCAATTGCAAATAAATCCGAATCCTACATTGCTTCTGTGTATTTTCGCGCCATGGCTTACCATAATTTTGAACCTCCAAACCGGGACTGGAGCGAAATAATAAAAAAAAAGTGACGCTGAAGAAATACACATTATGGAGCGTTCCCACGGCCTGTCTGTTCACGCGCCCAACCGCGCCAACACGCCGGCCGTGGGAATCAACGCATCCGATGAAGCCTGCCGCGGGGCGTGTCGTCGCCTGTGCGATCCATCGGCCGCACCGCGCCGCGCCGCGCTTTGGCACTCCGCGCCAAGCCGCTACAAGCCGCGACAGGCATTGCCGGTCCCACGGCCCGTTTGCGGACGCGCCGCGACAGTCGTGGCAGTTAAGCGTTCCCACGGCGCGGCGCGGAGTAGTGCGGAGCGGATTGTCTTATGACACGCCGTGGGAACTCTCCATTAGGTAGGTACTCATGCCAAACAATGTTTCATTTTGTTATTAAAAAAACAGATAATTATGTAAAGAAAGTAAAGGAAAGATACCCACAGTATATAAGGCAACTGCTAGTAACCGTAAGAAACTTCAAGGGCTGGTCAGGTCAAGTGTTTTAGACATGACAAAAATGACTAAAAAGAAATTCGTGATTTTTATTATTTTTCATTAAATAATTCAATTTATGAATTTTAATTTGATAGTCTTTGTGTATGTAATTTATTTTAACGCAATAACATAAGAAAGATAAAATGAAACAATTAACTATTATTTACAACGCGCGGGCAGGGGCAGGTCGTTGACCCACCCGTCTGTTGCTCCGTCAGAGTCAGCAGGGCGATAAGTACCTACGTTAGTCTGCAATCTATTTTTGTCATGTTTAAAACACTTGACCTGACCAGCCCTTGAAGTTTCTTGCAGTTTCTAGCAGTCACCTTATATAGGTATAGAATGGCCACTGAAGCAGAAAATGACATTGCTTTATAGTTATTATTAATTACTGAGTTATAGGTAGTGCCAAACTTCTAGCTCGCTCTGAAGTTGCAACGCGCAGGTGTACAGTTAGCAACATTATAATTAGAACGTTACAATATTTATACAATAACACATCAAGATAATTTATAAATTAGGTGTTTTATTTATTTTTTAATACCCAAAATTAACCAGGATAAATTAATAACAACAATTAAATTATAAGCATATATTTAAAAAATAACATTTTAAGAAGCTGTGAAAGCTGTGTTTCCTTATCGGGAGTACGGAAAACCGTCCAAAGATCCGACTTATTTGCTTCTGCATAAATCTGCCCGCCGTCCATAGTCCATACTGAATCCAGTAGCAGCCGAAATTCTTTTTAGAGCATGTTTAAGGTCAATTTGTATACCTTTGTCAGCAGCTTCTTTCTTCATAAACTCCGATACGTTATAAATATTTTTTCTAGCTTGCCGACGTAAAACTGTATTACGTCTAGGCATTTTAACAGCCTTTCTAAAACAAAACAGAACCTACTCCTACAATAACAGTAACAAAAAACATAAATCGACAACTTAAAACAGTAACGTAACAACAAACAATAACAAACACCTAATATCGCGACGCGACCGAATAAATAAAATATACTCGTGACTGTACTTTCCACTGCTAAACCAAAACAAACGAATACACATGGCGAGCGCGGTACGGCGCAGGGGTGAGCGGGGCTGAGCTCCGCCCTCCCTAACCGCTTACGTCCCGCTGATACCCATATTGTGCTACTTACTGCGACGCGAATCGCCTCACTCGTGTTCGAGCTAGAAGTTTGATAAGTCCATGACTTTAGAAGAAACACTCTTTTTACATATATATTTTTTATTTTTCTACATAATCTCCTTTCAACTCTACGCACTTAGTCCAGCGATGTTCCAACCTCTTCAACCCATCAAAAAAATATTTTTTTGTCAACCCCCAAAAACAGGCCTCAGTTTCGGCTACCACCTCTTCGTTTGACGAAAATCTTTGCCCGCCAAGCCATTTCTTCATGTTTGGGAAGAGGAAAAAGTCACAGGGGGCTAATGCTGGCGAATACGGAAGGTGTGGCAATTCGTATCCTAATTCGACAATTTTTGATCTCGCGATTGCAGACGAGTGGGCCGGTGCATTATCCTGATGAAATAGAATTTTTTCTTTGCTAGATGCGGTCGTTTCTTGATCAACTTTTTATTGAATCTTGTGACGTAGTGGGGTATGTGAAATGATAACACCCATTTACGATCAAACAAATTTATTTTAACTTGGTCTCAGGGCGTGGAGTACCATAAGGGTAGTTTGCTCTCGTCCCTGACTTAGCTTGGGGAACGCCGAGGTGTTGGGAGGCGCGTCTCTGTACAGGAGCTGCGAGCTGCGTGGTGTGTCCACAAAATGGCGGCCGCGTCGAAATGCGAAGACGGTCGCGTAGAACTCCAAACGTAGAACGTGGAATGTAGGAATGTAGGACTCCAATCCAAGCGTTGAAATCCAAGCGTAGAAATCCGAGCGTGGAACCCTGGAACACAACGCAGCGTGAGCCGGTTTGTTCAGCAGCCGCCGATTGCGATAGCCACCTCACCCCAAGCCAATCCGAAAAAGTCAGATGAGAAGAGACTGTAGTGTGAGGTGGGAAGCGATCACAATCAGAGCGGAGTGCACATAACTATGAAATCTAAAACCTAGCTAAAAAGCGTTGCGAGAAGCGCTAACAACTAAATCATGTTCCAAAGAAAACAAATTAAAATTAAATTATTTAAGTGCGGGTTCGAATCCCGGTCGAGGGTACTTTTAAAACATTTGGTTCCCATCCAGTAATTTAAAATTAAACTAAATATGAGATCGACCGTAGTAGTACTGGTCTCAATAATAATTAAATAAATTAAAAGCAAATTACATATGTGCGGGTTCGAGTCCCGGTCGAGGTTACATGTAAAACATTTAATTCCTCTCCGTAATTTGAAGTTGAACTAAATAAGAGATCGACCGTATTAATACCGGTCTCAACAGAAATTAAATAATTAACAACCTCTAGAAGTCTTCCTGACAGACAAGGAAACAAATAGAAATTAGCAAACGAGTTGCACAACTAAAAAATTAACATTATACAATGACGGTCACCCATTAACGGTTACATGTTATAACACTTTTGAAAATCACCGTTACATGTTTAAATCTTTGATTTGAAATTATAAACAAACCTTCGCACGCTTAGCAATGCTATCTACACGCACTGCATAAGCGAGCTAAGGTTAAAACAAAAGGATTTACACACAACTAAATACTTACTAGCTAATAACTATACTCTAATTTTAAAACTGTTCAACACTTACCCTAACGGGGATTAAGTAGCACAATTATCGTAGAATGACGATAAGGCTGGATACTTTATAAAAATAATAGCTTTGGTCAAATACGTGACCTATTAAATATTTATAAAAAAACGTATGAAATTGCACAAATTTACAAAAGCAACGTCTGTGTAGTATGGCTGTCTCTTGCTGTCTCTCGAGCGTATGAGACCTATGAGACGACGCCAACTGCCACCGCGCAAGTAAATTAACCTACCTACTTTCATCAAATAAAAAATATACGAAAGGCATGTTAGGGTACCGTGCGCGCAATGGTAAAACCAAATCAAACAAAATACGTTTGTTTTGCAGTTATCAAAACTATTAAGGCTTTATTTCTTTGTAGTTATTAGTTAAGTAATTTGGTTTAAAGTAATATTTAGAATTAAGTTAATTAGGATAAGATAACTAATCTATGTTTGTTTATTTATAAATTAAAATTTTATATAAGTAAGTATTTAATAGCTATACGTTTATAACGTTACAATCTATCTAACAATGCAGCATAGTAAGCTCCGGTTATTGTCTTGCCTTTACCCAAAAAATTGATGTAAATAACCCCTTGGCTGTCCCAAAAGACTGTGGCCATTTCACTTCACCAGCCGAGCAAACAGTTTTTGCCTTCTTTGGGGTACGTTCCCCGGTAGAAGTCCATTGCTTCGACTGTTGCTTAGTCTCTGGTGTATAATGATGAACCCACGTTTCGTCAACTGTTATGTACCGACGCATAAACTCACTCGGATTGCGATTATACATGGCTAAGCATTCCTCAGAAGCTATTACACGATTTCGTTTCTGGTCGACTGTTAGAAAACGCGACTTGCAGAAAGCTTTTTCATGCCCAGAATATCATGCAAAACAATGATATTATATTAAAAAGAGGTAGATAGGTTATGTCAGTACTAATATGATTTCAATAATGGACCGAAGCGTCGTACATACGAAAACCTGAGCATGCGCTATACTCACTAAATATTACGATGTTATACGGCCGAGGTAACTTGTCACTTCTAGTCGATGATCTCATATGGCCGCATCTGCCGAGTTAACTTGATCGTATTCTAAAGTGTGAGTAAGATAGCATGACAACTAGTAAGAGCGTAAACAAGACAGATACATGTAGCGCTGTGTCATTTCGAATTACATGTCAATTTGCTGTCGCACTCTATATTTTTATGACACAATTTATTCTGACATTTTGTAGTTGATAAATAATAAGAACTTAAATCAATTAAAATTTAAACTCACGCATGCCACTCATGATATATAATTTCATGACCTTTTATGTAGTTCGCATGACACAGGACAGCATATTTTTAATTAATTTTCAGAAACAAATACATGCAAACTGACACTGTCAAAGTGTCAACACTGCTAACGCTTTTGTGAGACTACGCTTAAGGTAAGCCAATTAGCATAGTTTTCTGTTGCCACTTTTTGGCACATGTAACACATCTACCTCTTTTTATTGTAACATCATTGATGCAAAATATAAAAAACTCGTTCAGTCGAGATGTGCACAGCATCACTTATTTCGGGTATCTTCACTCGACGGTCTGATAAAACAATAATTATCATGTATTTTATTAACCATGCCCTCCGTAGTGACCTCAATTGGCCTTCCTGGGCGCTCCGTGTCATTAGTGGTAGTACGTCCACAACGAAATTCAGTGAACCACTTATGCACCATCCCATGAGAAGGCGAAGAATCGCCATAATACTTTTTCAATTTGTCTTCGGTCTGCTCAATAGTTTTACCACGTAAAAAATAGTGTTTAATTAGCACTAGAAACTCGCTTTTCTTCATTTTCAAAGAATACTTGGAAGTCGCCTAACTTTTTTGTTTCTAAAAATCTTGTTTTTGCGCCAAATTTGAAAAAAGAACGGCATGCGCTTCGTATTGAGTTTCCAAATATGAGACAAAAAAAATATTTTAAAAAGTTTTTATTCAACCTTAAAGTCATTGAGTTGCCAAACTGCCCTCGTACTTCAGTTACTTCTCCATAGAAGTTAGTCGCGTAGCCGGAAAAAAATTACTTACGATAATTCTAAAACTTTTCGTTTTTGCTGAGTGGATAGCTCGGACCAAATATTACATGGACAGAGTCTTACGACGTTGCCGCTTTTACATACGTGTATCAAAGTAAAGTATTTGTATCTCTGTCTGTATGACTGTAGTGTGATATGAGTAAAAGAGATAGTGAATGTACGTTTGGCAGCGACTAGCGATGCGCGATTATGACTAATTTCATTAATCGAATTGACTACTAATACTAATCTCAAAAATCGAATACCAGATAAGTAATATACTAATTTCAATAATCGAATAAGCATTACTAATTAGTAATAGGATCGAACGATTATTGATATTGAAATAAATAAAGCTAAAATGTACTTTAACGCCACAGCATAAGGCTTATATAGCGGTTACTAAGAGAGGTCTGCTATAATCGAAAATGGCGACCAGTGTATTACACACAGCGAGAGGGGATCAAAATGAGTACCTAATTAGAAAAAGAAGTTAGTTACTTGCTTTTACACTACCCCAGCAACTGTTCTGTAGGAACAGAATAATATTACTAGCTGTAGGTAAAATAATTGAAATTTTTGAAAATAGCGTCGCAGAGCCAATGAATTTAGTTTCGTAATAATCCGCGGGTCTGCTTTACTAAATTAGTTACTTACAGTATCATTCATTATCAATGAATGACCATTCAGTCAGTTGCAAAATTCTGTATTCGTTAGTGGTTGATTCCTACTACACTACTGACTGATTAGCACCCGATTAGTACTGATTAGTAATTAGTAATACATTTTAGAAGTCATTCGAATTATTCGAATGAATGTAATAATCGAATGATTCAGTTAGTATCATTCATAATCGCGCATCGCGAAGCGACGCACTGTCGGTGTGAGAAGTCTCATTTCATGACCGACTGCTCGGTCAAAACATTGCTGGATGGTGTGAAATAATAAGAAATCTTAGTGTTTGTGTTATTTGTGTAATATACAATTGACATAATGTCTTGTTCAGCTGTTTATTGTTCGTCAAGAACAACAAAAGGAGGTGTGAAAGACCAGGAATTAACATTTCATACGTTAGTGATTTCTCATAATATGTATGGTTTACTATAAGTTTTTTAATAATTAAAACGGCAAAGCATTAACTTTTGCTAATTCTAAATCATACTATATCGCACACTATTCATAAGAATCAGGTTTTAAACCTTAATTAAATGTAATTTAAAGGCTTTGTTTTTGGCTTTTTATTTTTATTAGTGATGTACGTATTTGTGTATCGAAGCTTTATCGATATTACTAATATTCTTTTTATAATTCTTTGTTTATGTTTCCAAAATGCCCGAAAATAAGACGTGAATGGGATAAAGCTATTAGACGTGATAACTGGGAGCCTACAAAATAAAATTAAACAAAATAAATATGAATAGTAAAAAGTATTGCTCTTCACTTCACTTTACTACACAATTTTTTTTTTTTATAATAGAAGGAGGCAAACGAGCAGGCGGGTCACCTGATGGAGAGTAATCTCCGCCGCCCATAGACACCCGCAACACCAGAGGAATCGCAGATGTGTTTCCGGCCTTTAAGGAAGGAATAGGAATTGTGAATACGGCGGCCTCCTTGGTCGAGTGGTTTGTACACCGGTTTCCATGGTGTCGCCATCTCTGAGGTCCCGGGTTCGATCCCCGGTCGGGTCAATCTAGAAATTATAGTTTTCTAAATGGTCTCGGGTCTGGGTGTTTTCTATGTATAATAAGTATTATTTAAGTATTTTAAGTATGTTTATCCGTTGTCTAGTAACCATTTAACGAGTTTCTTCGAAGCTTCTCTTGGGCTAGATAATTGGTGTGAGTGTAGGAAAGTTTAGTTAGTTTAGTTTTGTGAGGTGGGGGGGGGGGGGGAAGGCCTCCGGAACCCTCACTGGCTGAACGAAACAACAGTACCAAGGGCTATTATTTCACGCCGGATATTAGGGTGTTACTAGACCAATCGATCAATCGTCGATCGACGGCATCGATCGATGGTAGAATGGATTAGTCGACGTCGATCGATAGGTCTGGTAGACACTATCACTTCTGAAAATGGACGCCGCTACAGAATGAGGAGGAGAAAAAGGCGGCTCCATGTCAAATCCACAATGTTTGGAACGTTGACGGGATTTAGATAATTTCTTAGCCTTACTACCACTGGATCCTCCCGCAGAAGACGACGCTCTCAATTGAGGTATAGGAATTGATAGAGTTTCGCTTTCGCTTACTAACGACCGGAGTATCATTACGAATGGAGATCTCCTTTTCTGACTCGTACTGAACTTCGTCGGTATTACCAAAATTAGAATTATCAACTTCCACTGTTGTTCTTTTTTCGCTAAAATGTAGCTTGTAAAATATTTCGATATAGATCAATGACATCGATCGATGGTAAAATGGATTAGTCGACGTCGATCGATAGTTTCTACCAGACCAATCGATCGATGTCGATCGACAATCGACCGGTAGAATGGATTGGGTGTTAGATCGAGCTGTTTGATTAGACACGCCGGCCGCTTCACTTTTTTATAAATTTATTTCGTGCCCATGGATACTAGTCGTAATAAGAGAGTTCATGATTATGCTTATAGTTGATGATAATGAGTGATGATAATAATATGAACGTTTAAATACTAAATAATATTCCCCCCAAACACCTTGGGAAGCACTTTAGATTAAGCAACACCGAAAAAGGGGGGAAGGGGAGGGGGAGGGGGAGCCTTTGAGGTTATTTTTAGGAAAAAAAACAAATATTCTAAGTTACCATTACCGTACCCTCTCCATCCTACCCCCCCCCCCCCCCTTGATACTTTTCAATGACGCTAGTTTTCTCTTGTGTTATAAAAAAAATAACCTCGAAAGTCATGACAATCGCTACGCAAAAATAAAAACAAAAACAAAAACCGCTGCTTAAAATGTCATTTGGATAAAATAAGCGATCGTTGGCTTTAAAAAACGGCTGCAGATTCTTCTGCGTTTGCGTCTCCGTAATAATAGTACGAGCAACATCGTACTGGCCAAGAAAAACGAGTCCTTTTCTGAATACATTTCGAAAGAAACTGATGGAATTTAGCCAGGGTTAATCGATCAACGTTGACCGACCGTCGATCGATGGGTTAGACGAACGGTATCCGTCGATCGATTAAAGCTACCACACCTATCGATCAACGTCGACCGACCGTCGTAGATCGATTGGTTAGTCAAACGGTATCCGTCGATCGATTAAAGCTACCAGACCAGTCGATCAATTTCTGGTCTGGTAAAACCCCTAAGTGAGAGGGTGGTATTTACGCCGGGCGAGCCGGCCCAATGTGTGCTGCAACGCAGCGTGGCTCTACCACTCAGTCAGTGTCACTCATTTAGCACCACCCAGGGGTCATGTGTAGGGTCTAAAGGGTAAACCTACGGACGTGAGTAACTTTAACCCCCAATTATAATAACGAACTAGGTACACACCACATTAAAGTTATTATATCGATATACTAGTCACATCCTTAGTCACGCACACTTGTACAGATAGAAAGCTGCACACTAACAAAAGACGGACATGCTAAAAATCCAAAGACTCTGTCCATTATGATATTTGGTCCGAGGTGGATAGAGTATGTGGATTGTGAGCTACTTTTAAAAAGTTAGAAGTTTTATGACTGTGCTTTAGGTATGGTTTAGGTATTTCATAATATTTCGTGTAACGTAATGTATATAATATTAAAGTTTGATATGTTGAGTGTTTTATAATAAGAACTATCTTATCTTTGTGTTGTAAAAAGTTTAGAAACATTAAAAAATGTGGAACCATGAAAATCACAAAATCACTCTTTTTGTCTTTAAATAAAATTTTAAAATTTATGAAATAATCTTTAAGACTTTCAGTGGTTAGTGGTATACATGTTGAACAAAGTTTAGAAAGTTAAGTGGTGTGCTTCATTGATCATTTCATTTTTCTTTCGTAACACACGCAATAATAAATTAAAATTGACAGAATTGCTCATACATGGCCTTTGTAATACTATTTTATACCACACAAAAAATTGGAAACATACATACAGTGCATTTGGTTTAAATCACGAATAAAATATTTCGCTAACGTACGTTTCTTTATGCGGACGCGGGCGGCTGCGGGCGCGGCGCGGCGGTGGCGGCAGGCAGGCGCGGGGGTGGGGGCATACCTACCTACACTCTATATGACTGATAATCCACTCGACACGTCAGACTAGTGGATACATGGCGAACATAAGACAAGAAGACGTAATGCAGAAAAGTAAATCATGTACCTTAACCTACTTACTTTACATCTTAGCTGACATCAATAAAAACATTATTAAATGACAAGTTTTGAGTAGTTAGTACTTACATATCGCGCAATTCTTCTTTCAGATAAGATTATTCTACAATCATCCGAAATTCTTCTTTCAGATAAGATTATTCTACAATCATCCGAATTAGATGAATGGGATGAAAACGTAAACAAGCAATAATAAATTAAAATTTTATACCACACCAAAAATAGAAACATACAAACAGTGCATTTTGTTTTAATCACGAATAAAATATTTAACTAAATACGCGATTGGGCATGCAGGACGTGGGCAGGCGAATTTGGGCATCAACTCGTCACACCAAAATCATTTAAATAAATAGCGACTCTTGCTAAGACACAATAAAATGCAATTCAGGTCGCACACCGCTCCCTTATCTACAGCTAAATTCACCTAGAAGTTGCCTCTCTTTCTATCGCGTACTCTTATCTCTTCTAATGACTTTTGGGTTGTCTTATATTAGTTAATCTGAATACTTACTTAATTTATTACAAGTTATGGTGTTTATAATGTGTACTTAAATGTGAACAAATTAACATTTCAAATAATGCTAGGCTAGGTATGTCAGTACAGTCAACGCCACATCAGACTACCTAAACGGTAATATAATATATATTACTGTGCTACCTATACATGTTTATTTTGAGCACCACCAGTGACACTCCGTGTACGTGAGAGCTCGAGCGCTGGTGACCTTGAGCAGAACGTATAAACACTAGGGTTTAATACCGAAATGGAATATGTTATGTAACGTAAAGTATTAGCAGTTACTACATTAAGTAAGTAACTACTAGGGCTTGCAGTCCTGGTACTGTGGAGAAAACAGGATTCCCGGTACTGTGCTAACTATAGTACCGGGAAAACCGGGAATTTCCGGTACTTTTTGGTACTGAATTTTTAACCCAGATGTAACTAACGTTTGATTAATGGATCAATGAGCAAATCAAAATATTACACAAAATTTTTATAATGAAAAAATTGTTTTGCTAATTGCTATACTAGCTGTGGCATCACTTTGTCGAATGGAATTGGTTAGAGGTCATCCGAGTAGAATGTTTTAAATTTAAAAGTGTCTATATACAATGGATTTTTATCATGAGTGTTTTAAGGTGAGTAAATAATATAAATTCGTCCAAACCGAGACCGTTCAAACGGCGACAGACCCTTCTCCAACGGATGCCCTCGGCCGAGATTGTGGTATTAGAAGACTGCAATGTCCACCACGTAGAATGGCTTAGTTCACTCAAAACTGACCACGCGGGTAGAGCCGTTCATGATTTCGCTTTGGCCTACAGTCTGTCCCAATTGGTAACAGAGCCTTCGTGGATTCCAGATGTGGAGGGCCATGCACCTTTCTTATTGGACCTTCTGCTGATCTCTCACCTAGACGGCTATCAAGTTTCTATTGATGCACCACTAGGCTCATCAGACCACTGTCTGATTCGTAGCACTGTGCCTTTCACAGAAATTTCAAAAACGTCGAGTCTGGCATTATAGGTCAGCGGACTGGGATGCGATGGGAGTTTCTTTGCGTCCTACTACGAGTTTGCTTCTCACTGGATGATCTTGATGTCGCCGCCGACTTTGTCGTTGATGTGATACTGCAGGGAATGAAACTTTTCAATCCAAACTCTGTGTTTTCCATTGGCGGCAGGTCTCAACCATGGTTTGGTCGTTGCTGCAAAATGGTGTCTCGCCAAAAGTGACAACATTACATGGCCTGGGCTAATGCGGTGTCATCAAAGGATCCAAACACCAGTACGCTCCGAAAGAGGTACAACTTTGCCGCCAGATCCTTTAAGAAGGACATTGCCAAGGCGAAGTCATCATTCATAAGTGGAATTGGCGAGAGGCTAGTGCGTCTTCCTTCGCGTACGCGTGCGTTCCGGTCTCTCGCCAAAGCTATCTTAGGGAATTTTTGTCAGCCGTCCCTACCACCATTGCACAAGACCGATGACTGCCTGACCCATACTGCAAAAGAGAAAGCCGATCTCTTGGGCACTCTTTTCGCGTCAAACTCGACCTTGGACGATGGGAAAAACTCTCCACCAACCATACCGCATTGCGCTTGTTCAATGCCAAACGTCCGGTTCCTACAAAGGTCAGTTCGTAAGGCTCTTTTTTCCCTTGATATCCATAAGTCGAGTGGGCCTGGTGCAGTTCCACCCATGAATTGGCGCTGGTTCTAACGCGCGTTTTCCGGCTCTCTTACACTACTGGCGTTGTCCCGAGCTCTTGGAAGACAGCCCTTGTCCACCCGATTCTCAAAAAAAATCGATCGCTCAGATCCGTCCAACTACAGGGCAATAGCCATCACCTCTTTGCTCTCCAAAGTAATGGAGTCCATTACAAACCGCCAGCTCTTAAGGTACCTAAAATAAAACTAACTACTAAGCGATCGCTAGTATGGTTTTCGTCGCGGTCGTTCGGCTGGTGATCTTTTAGTGTACCTTACTCACCGATGAGCGGAGGCTGTCGAGAGTAAAGGGGAGGCACTGGCAGTTAGCTTGGACGTAGCAAAAGCCTTTGACAGGGTATAGCACAGGGCTCTTCTCTCTAAACTTTCATCATACTGGCTTCCTGAGTAATTGTGTTCGTGGGTGGCCAGCTTTCTTTCTGGGCGTAGCATCAGAGTCGTAGTCGATGGTTCGTGCTCTGACATGACCCCCTTAAATGCTGGAGTCTGGAATCCCACAGGGGTGTGTGTTAGCCCATACTCTGTTTCTTCTGCATATCAATGACATGTTGCATAACAACAGCATTCATTGCTACGCGAACGTCAGTAAGGGAGTAACGCTCTACACCGGACGAGCTAATATTTCTCGGGAAAGCGTCATCGAGAGCCGGAATAAACTTGTGACTGACACCAAGAACATGTTAAGTCATGTCTTGAATTGGAGCCGACATATAACTTAGTCCACTGTTACCCCTCCAAAACACAAGTTTGCGCATTTACCGCGAAAAAACATCCCTTCGTCGTACCTCTGAACTTTTGAGGGAGCTCTCCCTTGATACCAATCCGACTATTGGAATCCTTGTCGTCGATGTTTCGAGTGTCGTTCAGTTTAAAGGTCATTTGGAAGGTAAAGCTAAATTAGCAAACAAAAAATAAATTATTTAAATGGAATTATCAAATCATTGGAGTGCGATAACGATGAAACCGTACGGTGTAGGGTACGGGTACATTAGTTACAATTTATTCCCCAGAAAAAGTACCGGTGACGTCACGGTTGAGAACTGTGGAGACAAAAATTTGGTAACGCTACGAAATTTGTATAGTTTGGAACTAAGAGCATAGGCCGAGGTTAGTAGCCTAATATTGGCGTAATTTGAAGTTATAACAAAAGTACCAAAATTACCGAATTTCCCGGGAAACAAATTCTCAGTACCGGTACTGCGTAAAAAGTCAATTTCCTGGGAAATACCAGGAATTCCCGGGAGCAAGCCCTAGTAACTACCAACCTAGTTAGGTACTTGTAAATTGTAATAATATAGGTAGGTACTTAATAATTATTCATACGGGTCGCAACAAAACGTAACGTAACTACTTAGATTATTATTTGGTCGGCCGCCTCACTTACATGTTTAACAATAATGGCGTTAATATGTGGTCGCTGCAAAGAGTCTGTGGATGATGGTGTGCGTTGTTCCACGTATTTAAAGCACTTCCATTTTGCGTGTGGTGCTGTTACTGAACATGGATATCGTAAGCTGGGTGACCGCAAGTCTACCTGGAAGTGTAGCAATTGCAAATTGTCGAGTAAGACTTCTTCTAGTTCAGCGAGCACATCTGTACCATCGCCGGCCCCGCAGGGTTCTCTAACCTTGGAGAATATAATGGAGGAGTTGAATAAGATTCAGACAACATTTGCACCCCTTCTTAACATAGCTACTGATATTCAAGCTATAAAGGATGATGTGAGCGAGCTTAAGTCAGTGACCAAAACCTTTAGTAACCGCATCAAGACCCTGGAAGAAAAGGTTAAACGGGTGGATCATCTTGAAGGGGAAATCACAGCACTCAATGTGAGATTGGGGTCATTGGAGGATGAATTAAATTCAAAGGATCAGTTCCTGCGTGCGAACAACGTTGAAATAAAAGGTGTTCCCCAAAAGGCTAATGAGAATTTGTTTGACATTGTGAACAGGGTTGGTACTGCAATCATGTACCCAGTTAGGAAGACATGCATTAACTTTGTGACGAGAATTCCGGCACGGGACAAAGGTGTAAATGCGAAGTCTATTGTTGTATCCTTTGTTAAAAAATACATAAAGGAGGATTTTGTGGCGGCAGCACGTCTGAAGAAGTTTCTTACACCTTCCGATGTTGGTCTGCAGGGATCTCATAAAATTTATGTCAATGATCATTTGACAGGCCGTATGAAACAACTATTATCCAAGGCCAAATCACTTGCAAGTGAAAATAATTTTCAATTTGTCTGGGTCAAGCACGCCAAAATATTTGTCCGGAAAGATGCAACGTCGCCCTTGTTTACTGTTACAAAAGAAAAAGACCTAGTGACATTCAGTGGGTCATCAGCCAGCACCTGACTTTTCATCTTGGTTTATTTTATTGTTTAAATACGGGTTCTTTTTCTGCTCTTTATAAATTGCATAATATGTACTGCTCCTTTATGTGTAATGTTGTTTCTCTTAGTATTTTATCTGTAGTTTTTGTGCCATATTAACTATTTCTCCAAATGGCTAGTTCTAACAATACGTACCATTTTTTTTTGTTGGCCGGCACTTTCAGAAAAGGCCCAAAAAAATGATGTCCTTTAATATTATTAAAATTATTATGAGTTCGCCTGTACCTCATGTCAATGTATGTAGAAGTATGCTATCAAATTTAATGACTTTCTAGTGTAAAAGTCAAATAACAATTACACTCTTAAAGGGTACTATTTCCGGTACTATTTATTGAGATAGAAATGAGAGCCATTGCTGGTTCTGTTTTCGCGCAACAAGGTGACGCTAGGCGTAGAACCTACGCCTAGCGTACTCACCAAACTATGTCTATAACTTTTTAACTATAAAGGTACTATTTATTTCCTTTGGGCACTATTTGGTACTATTTGGGTACAGTTTTATGACATACTAATTAAAGTTGTAGCTTGCTCAGATTTACCAAACTGAGGTAAAACTGAGGAAACGACGCACGCCTACAGACGCACGTCTTTACAGGGCCCCTAAGCGGACATCGCAGTGCTCTCAGTAGCGCGTATCGCGTCGAGAGTGTCGAGACGAGATGTATTGCGTGCGCTGTGCGCGCGATTTTTAAAAATGCCGCGAGTGTATTGCGTAGTATACGGCTGCTTGAACTCGGCTTCTTCAAAACCGGAGCTTTCGTTTTTTAAACTTCCTGCTTATGTTGAAAGGTATGAATGATTTATTACTACTAAATAAAAAGTTTCCAAGAATGAATCCGATAATAGAATGAGGAAAGTAGCCGCCGCCATCTTTAACTTATTAGTTATTCAACCGATTGCTTTGAAAATCGATATCTAGGGATCTGTGTGGTTTCTGACAATGAATCCGATAATAGAATGAGGAAAGTAGCCGCCATCTTTAACTTTTTAGTTTTTAGTTTATTTAAAATTAAAAGTGACAACCCTTATGCTTTGCTAGTTATCTCAAAAAAGCGCTAACTAGCTGAGATACAGCGCTAACTAAACAAAAACTTTTTAAATTTTACAAAAATAAGAGGACAACCCTAACGCTCAATTGGCGCGTAGGTATATAAAACAAGAAAAAGGCCGAGCTTCCGTACTGCTTTAGCTTATATTAATACTGTGCCCTGGCGTTGGCGCGGGCCGCAGGCGGGCGGGGGAAAGAAGGCGGGGGCATGTAGTGATGTTCGTACGCGCAGCACTGACTTTGGCAATACTTTTAGAAACCCCGCGTTACAATATTTATTATTAAAATGATGGCTGTATGATTACTCATGACTGAATATGTAGTTATCAATTAAATTCTCGTAAAAATAAGAACCCTTATCTTATATTTCTTCAAAAAAACGTGGCTGTGAAAATGTGACGACGTCACCGCATCCACACACAAATGTCGACTAAGTCACAAAATTGTCGCCGATGTATCGACAACAACATGACAGTCTGCGGCGGTAGTAAAAGTATGCAAAAAATGAATTATCCCATATCTATATCTAAAAAGTCAGTGGCAGCTCCGTTACACAAAAAAAATAATTCTGACATAAATTTAAAACTTAAAAAAAAAACTAGTTTTACACGTGAATAAGGTTATAATATCTGGAATAATAGAAGCTTATCTTAATTGTCTTAAAAAATTAAGATTGGAAATTGTAAACGCAAACCGTTTCAGTGTTAAGAATTTTAAAAGTCGCTCAAAAAAAAATCTCCCTTGTTTTATGGACAATAGTGTCCTTTTTAGGGTTCCGTAGCCAAATGGCACAAAACGGAACCCTTATGAATTCGTCATGTCTGTCTGTCCGTCCGTATGTCACAGCCACTTTTTTCCGAAACTATAAGAACAGCTATACTGTTGAAACTTGGTAAGTAGATGTATTCTGTGAACCGCATTAAGATTTTCACATAAAAATAGAAAAAAAACAATAAATTTTAGGGGTTCCCCCATACTTAGAACTGAAACTCAAAATTTTTTTTTCATCAAACCCGTATTGGGTTCTTGGAAAAGACGCAATAGATAACTGTTTTCTTGTGAATGTCTCTCAAGAAAAAGTAAAATCCTAGTGCAACTAGGTATAACAGTAATCTGTTTACAAACATTGGTCATCGAATTTGGCTGGAGTATTATAGGTTCCGTTGTGACAAAAGAAAAAAATATACCTACTGTAATATTTTACAATACTATTATTATAAATTGTTACTGTGGTATGGTATCGATATTCGAAATAAATAAAATAATAATTATGTTTGAAGGGAATTTATGTAAGAAGTGTGTGTTTAAGTAATATATGATGTACATTACCATATGCAAACTTCCACTGAAAATTGGTTTGAACGAGATCTAGTAAGCAGTTTTTTTTAATATGTCATAAATTAATTAATTTTGTTTTTAAAATTAAATTAAAACATTGATCAAATTTTATATGATGTTACTTGCTGCTACGCAACCCTTCATGGACGAGTCCGACTCGCACTTGGCCGGTTTTTTTGAATTAAATGTTTTTATTTCTTATTTATTTACCAAGTTCGGTGGTGATAAAGTGCTGGCCTTAGAATAATAACGCTATAGAAACCAAGTTCGCGCGCCTATTATGAAGCACATTAATTGGAGCCAGAAATGGCACCAAACGCCGGACCGCTCCGTAGTGTTCAATGTCACAGCGTGCCGAACGTGTCTCGCGAAAACAAAAAGAAATGACGGTTTGTGCAGTTAAATTGTGTCACAACACATCTGAAAAACAAAAGAAGTGTAATAACATCACTTTTCACAGGTAAGCTTTCAGTATTTCATAGTATCTCGTAGTTAATTAGGTCAAAATATAAACGTACTGCAGTGTGATTCTCTAAGTTAAAGCCTCGGTAGCAGCGGGTGCCGCAGTGCTGTCTCTTTCATATTCATAGAATTGGAAAGAGACAGCAGATCACGGCCATGCGCGCACGTCACGCGTGTGTGAATCGGTTTAGTGCTTCATTTTTGACAGAGCGCTTGTATGAAGACTATCTTTCTATAGCGTTATTATTCTATGGTGCTGGCATACTTTGCCAGTACAATTATGTTTAGGTCTGAATTAATAGAAAACCTGTAAAATAACTCAGACATCGAAAAAAATTCAGGAGACAAGGAAAGCAAAAAAAAGTGGCAAAATTAACGGCCCGTACAAGGTGACCATCCCAACCCATGGTTGGTCCCACAGGCGACGCGGATGGAGTGACGTGACATCTCGCCACGGATGTAATATTACGTCCATGCATCTCGCTGACCGCTGCACTCTTATCTATGGCTGCACGCGACGCTCTTCTTCCGATCTTCCTGCCGGCCGTCCAGCCTATATACCATTACATTATTGCTGAAACTAAATAGGTAGTCTCTTGGACAATCAGTGCATAAAAATGGCAGTATTTAAACGAATCGCCTAAGAGGACTCTCTTTCTCCAAAACGAAATTTTGGTTGATTTTCGTTTGATATTTATAGCGCTTTCCATTATTTTTTGAAATTTCAAACAATAATAATCGAAATGCCATACCTTTATTTTTGTATGAACGAAATTTCGGAAGGAATGGGAATCGCTGTAGAAAAAGAAAATCGGCCGAAATTTCGTTTCGGAGAATGAGAGTAGGCCCTCTGGTCTAGTGTCTAAGCCACCGGTCTTAGACCCAGAGGTCTAGGGTTTGATTCCCAGCAGCGGGTAAGTACATATTTGTGTTCTTAGTGGTAGGGCTCGTTAATATCCGTCACGGACATTAAAGATCCCTAGCACCTGGAATCCTGGAATTTTCACTGATGGATTCGTAATTAAATCAACAAAAACTTAGCACAATAACTAAATCAGTAGCGTGTCTCGTTCCTGCTCGTTTTAGGTCAAATAACTTTGACGAGCGTGACTTCAGCGGAATACCCTTTAACATGGGATATCTCGATAACTATTGATCAACAAATTTTGGTATTTGCTAACAAATTTAAACATATCAACTAAATCGGTGCGAAATTTGAAGTCGATCTGAAGGGGTTATCCCGCTGGGGTCACGGATATGGCTTGTTAAGTCCGCTTGGCTACTTACCATTATCTTATCTAATATCTAGCGCCATAATATGTTAATAGCATTGTTATGTTGCGACAGTTTAGATGTAAGATAGCCAGTTCCTCAGTAGTTGGGGATTCCAGGTGAAACGCACTTCCATATTCTATCACTTACCATCAGGTGTGGTGAAGGCTAAGCCCTTACCCGTATAGTATATAAAGAAAAACTCTTTTGCGTCTACTGAGAATTACTTTATCCTTCAAATATATCGAACTAGCTTCTGCCTGTGTGAAATGCGGCATGTCACCAATTATATTTATAAAAAAGCCTAGTGTGGCTCATCTTATCATGGCCACCATCACTAACTCTAAATCTGACTTTATAGAAAGTATGTCGATAGTTTGTCGAAGTATGTCGCCAAATATCAGAGTTTGTCGGTCTACCGTTCAAAAGTTATAAGGGGTCATTGGTGGCCATGTTAGGATGAGGCTCATCCTGGCATGGCCACCTTGTATCTCAAAAACTACAAGTCGTAGCGAAGATCTGATTACTCCAATAGTATGTCGAGAGTATGTCGAAGTATGTCGCCAAATATCAGAGTTTGTCGGTCTACCGTTCAAAAGTTATAAGGGGTCATTGGTGGCCATGCCAGGATGAGCGCTCATCCTGGCATGGCCACCTGTATCTCAAGAACTACTGGTCGTAGCGAAGATCTGACTGCACCAATAGTATGTCGAGAGTAAGTCGAAGTATGTCGCCAAATATCAGAGTTTGTCGGTTTACCGTTCAGAAGTTATAAGGGGTCATTGGTGGCCATGCCAGGATGAGGCTCATCCTGGCATGGCCACCTTATATCTCAAAAACTACAAGTCGTAGCGAAGATCTGATTACACAAATAGTATGTCGAGAGTATGTCGAAGTATGTCGCCAAATATCAGAGTTTGTCGGTCTACCGTTCAAAAGTTATAAGGGGTCATTGGTGGCCATGCCAGGATGAGCGCTCATCCTGGCATGGCCACCTGTATCTCAAAAACTACTGGTCGCAGCGAAAATCTGATTTCACCAATAGTATGACGAGAGTATGTTGAAGTTTGTCGAAAAACTCCAGAGTTTGTCGGTGCTTCTATAAAGAGAAAAATCAATTTTTAATTTTCCCATAGTAGATGTACAATCGTGTGCATAAAGTTTATTGAAAAAGTAAATGAATAATTTTAATCTGAAAGGTTCCTTGATATAAAGAGCGCAACTTTATTAATTATGTGTATATGAGTGATAGGTAGGTACTTAATCTGATGCTTGGATAATACACAAATAGTTCATTCAATAGAAACCATCACAGGTTCATATTGAATGAAATAAGTGCCTACTTATTGACGTCGAAAACTAATGAAATAACAGTTAACTATCACTTAGTTAAATCTTAACAATAGTTAGATTCAGTAGAATCTAGCACCAGTTCCAATATAATCAATCACGCATGAAATTTCGCAAAATGTACAATAGTGTCTACAATCAATCATAATAATAATACTGAACCTTGAGAAACCAACTTATGTACATAAGTTGATAATACATACAGATGGAAGTGCCCTTCACCCAGAATCCTCAACTACTGAGGAACTGGCTGTTTCTTGCATCTTATCAACAACTGCCGGAATATAACAATGCTACACGAACATTGATGTTATGGCGACATATTTACATAAGATGGTGGTAGCTTATCTATCTGCTGTGAGTTAAAGCACCCTTTTTGTCGCTGTTACAACGGGTAGGATTCCGAAGCCAGCAAGTCAACATCCCCAAACTTTTAAATTTATTGGATTTGATATTTTGTAAAGGGTTAATTGACCTGCGGTCGTCTATACCTTAGTTAGTAGTTACCTATCTGATTGATATTTTCAAATAAAGCATATTACACTTACATATTTTTTATTAGTATCCCCTTTTTAAATAACCTATTGTAATGTTCGTAACTCTCCACTCAACTATCACAAACAATGGTTTGTTTTTAATCTATAAAACAAATAACAAAATGTACAGTTCTAAATTGCGCCTATTCGCTAATAGCCCATATAAAGAAATGCAATGATAAAATATAAGTCTAAATTATGATACCAAAATCAAGGCTATATCAGGTACCGCTTTATTTTCGGTGAACTAATGTTTTGCCTGATTATAAGCATCTGATAAACATACATACACATCGAAGTTCCGTTCTTCGTTCAACACTTTATGCGTTCATTAAATAGCCAAATAAAAATTATTTAATGCTCGTGTACGCGATTGTACTATTAGCTGTTGCATGAAAAAAAGAAGTTGATATAACTTTTCCTAGAAGCACCGACAAACTCTGGAGTTTTTTCGACAAACTTCGACATAGGTACTCTCGACATACTATTGGTAAAATCATATCTTCGCTACGACCAGTAGTTTTTGAGATACAGGTGGCCATGCCAGGATGAGCGCTCATCCTGGCATGGCCACCAATGACCCCTTATAACCTTTGAACGGTAAACCGACAAACTCTGATATTTAGCGACATACTTCGACATACTATTGGTGAAATCAGATCTTTGCTATGACCAGTAGTTTTTGAGATATAGGTGGCGGTATACGTTTTTGGGAAGATATCGTATCTTTTTAAGGAATTAACGTGGTTTTGAAACAAGGAATCGTTACAGAATAAGGGTCCTGAAGGTCCTTTTTAAATAGGTACCTACGAGGGCGGGTCAATAAGTCCGTGACTTTTTGAATTTCTGACCTCTTTACTCACAGAACACAATCACGGAGTCTTTACTGAAAAAGCAACACTACTCCTGTCAACAGGCATCTGTCAGTTGACTCCTATCAAAATTTGAACTTGCTGCATCAGTTAGTTTGTGTTTGATAGCTATCTTTATCAGACTACCCAGTAATTTGAGAAAAAAATGGAAAAAAGTGAATTTCGTGTGCTTATTAAGCATTATTTTTTGCGAAAAAAAACCATTACCGAGACCAAGGCTAAGCTTGATAAACACTATGGGGACTCTGCACCATCGATTTCAATGGTAAAAAAGTGGTTTACTGAATTTCGTTGTGGCTGTACAAGCACTGAAGATGCCGAACGTCCTGGACGCCCAGTTGAGGTCTCTACACTCGAAACAATCGAAAAAAATCACGATATGGTGTTGGCCGACCGAAGATTGAAAGTGCAAGAGATTGTGGAAGCCGTAGGGATCTCGCATGGCTCAGTGGTTTCAATTTTGAAAGATCACTTGGGCATGAGAAAGCTTTCCGCAACATGGGTGCCGCGTTTGCTCACAGTCGACCACAAACGCAATCGTGTAACAACTTCACAGAAAGGTTTGGCGTTGTTTAATCGCAATATGGAGGAGTTTTTGCGCCGTTTTGTAACCGTGGACGGAACATGGATCCATTACAACACACCAGAGACCAAGCAACAGTCAAAACAGTGGGTTTCTAAGGGTGAATCGGCGCCAAAGAAGGCCAAGGTGGGCCTATTTTGAGGACCTCGACAAATCATATTTTTTGGAAGGGATAAAAAAATTGAAGAAGCGATGGACAAAGTGTATAGAGCTCAAGGGAGACTAAGTTGAAAAATAAAATGATTTATTTATAAAAAAATCTGTGTTTTATTCCAAAAGTCACGGACTTATTGACCCGCCCTCGTATTAAGCCGGGTCCGCTGCGCCACGTTTTGAACAGAACATTGTTCCAAAACATAAATAAGGGGCGTGGCCGTGTGATTTTGACACAGGAAGAGGTTTCGCTCATGACTGATGTGCATTGTCGAGTGGAATCCATAGACAACACTAGAATTCATAATGTTGATTCGTGAAAGACCCATTATTTGGGACGCGACATCGAATCTAAATAAAAATAAAACCAAAAAACAGATGCCTTCGCGGAAGTGGCGGAGATTATGGGTACTTCTGTGAACTCTGAGATCTCAGATCACAATTTCACAATCTATGACACGATATCTATTTCTTTTACTTCTTCCGAGAACTAAATCATGTAAAGCCAAAACAATGTTTAAGTCTTCTTCGTAGCTGCAATTTATTTTTTAAATGTGAAGTTTTGTTCTAATTCTTTGTTTACTGAACATTGCTAAAGTCGCAGCGGACGGCAAATGTTTTGAACAAAAAATGTTCATGAACAATGTTCTGTTCAAAACATGGCGCAACGGACGCGGCTTTAAAGTGATAGTATTTTGAAAACGGATTTTAAGGACCTTGGGTAAAGTTTGTAAAAAACATCTAAACTTACACACTAATACCTCTTCTTATTAATGTTAAGTGATACATACCACCTGTTGTGTATGCCATAAAATATATAAATATCTATATACGATACGACAGAGAAATGAAATGAAACCAAACTGGTAGGTTATTTAGTACTTTATTTTAAATTTCCGTAACAACAATGTTGGTTAAATAATTCATATTTCCTTTATATCAAAAATGCATCTTAGGAATAGATTTTCATAGTCAAAAATTTGATATAAATTGACTTATTTTTACTAAATACATTTCAAGGAAGCACAATTTGCAAATTAATTGCAATAATTAATGGGTACAAAATGTTTTATCATTATCCCTAAAGGCAGTCTGTTTACCAATGTCAATTTTTACTTAACTTATTGTTAATTATAATAACAAATACAATTTATTTCATTGTACAATATTAACATCATGTTCACTTTGAGTCATAATTATTTGTGACATTTCATATTTGTGTTAAGTAGGTACTGATTATTTGCCATTCATTTGTTTTTTTTCTAATGCTGTGTGTAATAGCAAGTCTTCAGAAGTTAATGTCCCAACTGGTTTATCTGCAAAAAATACATTAAAGTTAATACAAATAATAGACATAAGTGTTATTATGAAGTGTTATTTTTAATAGTAGAAGAACTATGTATTGAACATTGGGACATGTAATCGGACCTCTTCTAAATGATACATGGCTATGCACCCTCATTTTTTAGTCGTTTTAATGAAATTGAGGGTGATTGCACTCATGAAACTGAACAACTTTCCCCAAGAAACCTATGTGCAAAAATGACAAAAACATTTCGACTTCCCATACTGTCATCAGCTGATCGGACAGTTGTGTATGCTAGGCTAGGCTGCCGTGCAAATAAGGAGGTATGTAGAGCTCAGGAATAATAAAGTGTCTAGTTCAGAGTTTCCCATTTGGTGGGTTGCGTCCCAGTACCGGGCCATAGATGCTGCAGCATTAGTAGTAATTACACTACAAAAAGAAGCAACGTCAGAAACGAAAACATCAATGGTGGATTAAGGAATTATATCGTCAGCGAAATAGACAATTGCTGTCAGATATGACTTTTGAAGGCGTAGAAGAACTATTACAATTTTACTAGAATGAACTCTGAAACCTTTGAAGATCTATATGTATCAAACTTGAACCAATAATTGGAAAAGATTCGTCATTTCGCAAAGTCTGTGGTTTTCGTATAACTTAAGCAATTCAATTCAATTTTATCTTTATTTATCCATTTTGCCGCGTACCGAGCACACGCACAAACGTCTCCACTAAGCGCACGCCTCGGACTGAGGCGCTTTTGAGCGCGCCAAAAAACCGACACAATATGGCTCGGCTCGCGGCGACGAATTTGCCTCAGGACGCGGCGTGCCGCAGTTTGAGGCACCGGCCCCACTTGCGCTGCCTCGGGATGAGGCAGCCGCTCGGCCCGAGGCTGCCTCTAGTGGATACGCGGCTTTAGAGCAGTATTACTTTATTAATAGAAATAGAAAAAAGTTTAATTTGATACAAATACCATTACGCAACAAAAAATCTTAACTTAAAAATTACTTAAATGTTACTATGCAAAATTCAATAGGTAACTTGCATTGTAAGTAGGGTTGCCAGATGGTCTGGATTCGTCTGGATTCTCAAGATATTTTATACGATATCCAGACTCCAGACAAAATACAAAATCTCCAGACAAATAGTATTCGTAAAGAATTACGCACAAGACAAGCTATAAGAATGGCAGCGGCCGGCGCCGGGCGGGCCAGCCAGCCGGCCCGCGCCTTGTATATTATTCTGTGCCCGCGCCTCTCTAAAGCCGAACTAATAATTATTACTGAATTTCAATGTAAATTGTTTAAATTTTAAACCTCAAAGGCTCGAAATTCGTAGAGGCAGTAAAATCAATCACAAAATACTTGTGGCAACGTAAAAATTTAAACTTAATAGGGTAAATAACGAAGCACGAGTTTGATTGATCTCAAAACTGTTAATTATTCAATAAAGTCAAAGTAAAATTTTGATTCTTATAATTTATTTCTCCAGATAATAACTCCAAAATTCAGACATTTTGAAAAATAATCCAGATAATTTAGTTTCCCGATCTGGCAACCCTAATTGTAAGAGACCCAGAATTCAGGAAATATTTTCATTACGAAGCGAACTTGGATTCCATGGTAAAAAATACGCACCCCATACTTCGCACTAAATAGCCGATACCGAAAAACCCTTTAACGGGCACAGCATGTTTAACTTTTTTATTGGTTTTCGATCTTATCTCAATTGTATAAAGTTCAAAATTTTGTGGGAATATACATCCCTCTGCCCGTTAAAGGGCAGACTGTACCGTACTGACTTGATTTGAGCACGACGATTACTGGCACGGTCCAGCGTGAGGATTTCAGGCTGAGCTAAGTCCACGCTATAGAACCGGCGCTGCGTGAACTTGTGGAACTTCTCGTCCAACTCTAGTAAATTACTAGCTAAGGTATCAACAAGAGTTATAGACTAACTAGATTTGAGCACGACGACGACGGGGGCGATATCCAGCAATCTTGAAGCACGGCCTAGCGTGGGGCTTGCAGGCTGAGCTAGGTCCACGCTATAGAACCGGCGCTGCGTGAACTTGTGGAGCGGCTCGGCCAACGAGCCGGCCATCGCGCCGAGCCGCCGCCGCGCCGCGTCCGCCGTGAACACGCCAACTACACTCCTGCGGGCGAGGCAACGAGCTCATTACTCAGCTGTAGGCTGCCGTAAACTAGACACAATAGAATTTCAATTGTTAAGGTGCGCTTACACTGGCAATTTTTGATCAATTATTGCTTGGCAACACGTATGGATCAATCTGGAGCAATTAGTGGAGCAATCTGCAGCAATTTCAAAAAAGTGCGGCAATCGTTTCGGCAGGCAATATTGTTTCTAATTGCTCCATATATTCCAATAGCTCAATGTTGTCGACACGAATTTCCGAATATTCAGTGAGTATGGAAATTTAAAGCAATTTTGTTATCTGTCTCGCTTGCACTTATTTATTTTGCGGTTTGGCTACGTCTCGCTTCCGCGGGGAAAGCGGCCGGGTGGGCGAATGTGCAGCGGCGCCAGCGCGTACGTGTATGAAAGTATTGCCTAGTTTCTTGGAATTGATAAAATGTTGTTGTTGTAAAACATTTTCTAAATTGATGCTTGTTGCTGTTGCCGTAAATTGCTTGATATTTAGATACGTCACAATCGGCTAGTATTGCTTATAATCAGTGGTCGGAGTAGGTATATTGAATTAAGGTCACTGACATCAAACGTATATGTTAATATGGATACTCCTCCGAGTTTCCGGATTATTATGATAAAAATACCGAAACATCGAAATTATTACATGAAACTAGTTAAAAATGTATCAATACTCTCAACGCTATGCTGCTAGTGGCGCTGGTCTCCATCTCTAATGTTGGCCGTATCCATTGTCTCAATCTCGCAAAAGAAAAGAAATCACGTCTTAAATTATTATTAGTGATTTTTTTTTGTTAATCTTTAAATATCTTGGAAACGGTGCGTCCTACGCTAAAATGGACGAAATTTTGTCCCCCCTTTATAAAACCCCCGTCTAACGCTAACCAACCATCACGATGGTACAATTATTAATAATTGTCGCTTTTTAATAATTATTTAGGGTAAGTAACGATTAACTAGTTTAGGAAATGTAGTTTATAGATTTGTTGGGCTTATTTCCCCTTTGGAACTCATTGACTCACTTGGCCGCACATTTGGTCGTTGATTGTAGAGGTTAAGTCACTCTCACACAGGCCGGTCAACGGATAGGTGACCAAAGCTTTATTGTTTCGACCTGTTGGCTAATGTTGAGCCGGCTCTTTGGCCTAAATAAAAGTGTAAGGCCTAAGTAAAAAATCAAAATGTAGAACTTGTAACCGATGAGGATTAAAAATAATTATTTTTAATAAAACTGTAATAATGATTATTTGTATTAACAATAAACAATTTTGTTTGCTTACATATGGTTTTTTATTTTATTACTCTATTTACCAAATTTTTGGAAACTCCGGTACATTCCGGAAGAAATGCATGTCCATGTTATGATATCATGACGCAAGTATCTAAAATCAATATACCTACTCCGACCACTGCTTATAATTGATCAATTTTCATTGCCCATGTAAGCGTACCTTTCGTAGCATAGCTATCAAAAGTTTTGTGTAAGGGGATGATTTATATTAGAGCGGGACGTGCACGGAGCGTGCCCCGGGACACGGATCATGCACGGTGTAATATGAACTGCTTCATACAAAATGTATGCAACGTCTCAAATCAGTGGCACGCTCCGTGCTCGTCCCGCTCTAATATAAATCATCCCTTAGGCATTAGTGGTGAGAGTGAGCTGTGTTAACCACGTCGCGTAGCGGTGAAAGAAAACTACCACCCCCTCTCTGTCCTTGGGTGTCGCAAAATGAGACTTACGGACTAAAGACAGCTAGCATAAAGCGGCGATGGGCTCACCACTTGTCAAGCTAAACACATGTGCAGTTATTATTATTTGGTGAAACGTGGAGTGTGGCAGTGGCCTCCGGAAGACTTCTGGCCAAAGGGAATGGTGTACCGGCGTAACCGCGGGAGATAGCCCACCAACACCACCAAAGCACCACAAGCAAGTGCTTCAACAAAATACTAACATAGTAACAATAATTGTTTATATTATACATTTGTATAGTACATTGGTCTATGTACGGGCCTGTTATTTTAACTTTGTAGCCTAAAAGTAAATGAATAAATAAAATAAAATAAATTATGCATATTCATGTTTGCTAAACACACAAGTAGTTGTATTTTGGATTTTTGTATAAGTATATGTTTCTTTACTTCGTCATCATCATAATACTTAGCAGGGCGATTCTCTGTTAAAGCCTTGGTAGCAGCGGCTGCCGCAGCGCTGAGAATTGACTCTGTCTCTTTCATATTCATAGAATTGGCAGCAGATCACAGCCATGTGCGCAGCGTCTATGTGTCGCTTAGAGAATCGCATAGCAGCCCGTGTCAGTTGACTGTTGGACATTAGGCCTCACATAGGTGTTAGTTAGAAACTAAGCGATGAGGACCGCCAAAGCAGTATACTGTCGCACTCCACGTTTTACTAAATAAAAACTGTGTTCTCACAGTGATAGGTGGTGATTCCATTGCCTTTTTGAGGCTGATTTCAGAGTAATGCCGGCGGCACGTGCCGTTGGCCAGCGCGTCTCAACAGCGCGCGCTTGACCGGCGGACCGCTGTGAAACGAGTTTTAGTATCGCGCGTTTCTTTGCTATGTACAGTTGTGTATAATCGTCATCATGGAGACAAAAGACAACGATTAAGATATTTAGCTAATTATTTTTTATGGAAAAGAGTGCAACAGTGACGTCGTCGTAGAAGATTGCAAATTGATCCTTTTAGTGTCACAAGGTTACTGAGAGGCGCCTTCGTAACATCGTTCTCCGATTTACGAGAAGATAAGACATTAAACTACCGCGTTGCATTGCATTAAAACTGTTTTAACGGGACTAAACACGATTAAATTTGTAAGATAAGTACATATCGTATCGTAAGTACGTCAAGCAGTAAGTAGATATGTACTTTCTTACAAAATTAATCGTGTTTAGTCCCGTTAAAACAGTTTTAATTACGAGAAGACAGTTACAGGTTTTGTAAACATTTTCGCCTTTCATCCAGATCCTTTGACGAAATACTCTACAAATTGTAAAGTACGCTATCTTCCGCGTCCCTATCCTTGTACATGTCATCTAAGGCATTACATAAACCTCTTATCATACGGACTTCGACGCGGGGCGTCTGATCGAGAGGAACATAAAATCGTTACTCATTTTAAGTGTACGCGACAGCGCGTGGGACGCGCGTCACTCTGAAACGATAACTGCCAGTAGAGGTGCTCGAGCTCGGACCGTGCGCGCATCGTCAGCTTAGGCCGACGGCGCGCGTCTCACGAACGGCGCGTTTGAACTGCGTGACTATGAAACGCAACTACTGTCTAGTGTAATTGTAAGCGCGCGCGTGTGGCCGGCGCTGGTCAAACGCGTGACTGTGAAATCAGCCTAAGCTGTTGGATGTGGAGCAGTTTTCAATTCGTTATTACCCTTTTACGACAACAAAGAGAAGGGATGGGTTCTTTTAATAATGAATTTAATTATAAATCATATCTAAAAGAATTGTAACTTACCGTTAAATAAACCAAAATTCGACGTCATCATCAAGTATTTAGAATAAATAGATTTCTAATCTGAATAGTTAGTCATAGCATCAATACTGTAACTTTCAATAGTGGTTGCTGAGCTTATTTACTCTGTTCCACTAGATGGTCGAACATTAATACTACTACGTAAATGAATAATGCTAGTAAGACGAACAAGAAAATCATTAGACCGAATCATTTAGAATAATAATTGTTGTTGAAAATCTAAAAGCACTGACATGTTTGGTTTTGGCTGTGACACTGACAGATTTGTGACAGATCATTGCATGTTTTTTTAGGGAAGCCAGACCATTCAAGCAGCTAAGAAAACTAGACACTGGCTAAATCATAGATAATGCTATTATATCTATACAAGCGGCCGCTCGCGGTTTCACCCGCGTGGTTCCCGTTCCCGTGGGAATATCGAGATAAAAAGTATCCTATGTGTTAATCCAGGTTATAAACTATCTGTATGCCGAATGTCATCCAAATCCATTCAGTAGTTTTTACGTGAAAGAGTAACAAACATCCATCCATACGTTCCCGTGGGAACATCGGGATAAAAAGTATTCTATGTGTTATCCCAGGTTATAAACTATCTGTATGCCGAATTTCATCCAAATCCATTCAGTAGTTTTTACGTGAAAGAGTAACAAATATCCATACACACAAACTTTCGCGTTTATAATATTAGTAGGATGTATGCTAAATCTAGTATGAGATTCACCTAACAACAAATAGAATATTTTTCTAACAAGTCGATGCTTTGTAATTTACTGACCATGCACAGAGTGTAAAAAAACAACTTTCAATATTGTTTGAAGCCAGCCTTAAAGATAATGCACTTTTCAACCAAAATGCTTTTAAACCCGAACAGTTCTCGGTAAGAGCAAGGTAGGGGACGAGCTAGGCTGTCTATACAGTGGTTAGATCGCCCGCCAGTCGTGGACACAAGACACATTTTATGTCCGCCAGCTGGCTACCACGATTTTATCTTAGACGGACACTATTAAAAAAATATTAACAAAATTGTTCCACAACTACAGGTTCCGAAACAGGGGCCCAAGTCTGCTAATTTACGAATGGCATAATTGAATCGCAATGGGATAGTATTGTAATTGTTTGACACATTTGGTATTCTCTTACTCATATAAGAATACCAAATGTGTCAAACAATTACAATGCGATACAATTACGATTCAAATATGCCATTCGTAAATTAGCAGACTTGGGCCCCAGGTAAGATAGAGAGTTCCTCCATGATTGAAGAGGATTCTAGGTGAAGTGCGCTTCCATCTCCGGCCTTATCCTCCCTTCTTCTATTACAATTAATATAATTCAATGTTCTCACCATTACTCTATAACTCAAGTAAAAAAAATTTAGGGGCGCATATTCAAGCAGGAAATCAGTCAAGCAATACAATTGTAAGTAAAGTACAGCCAGGATACAGTCCCACTTAAAAAAAAATCTTATTATAAACCAAAAAACTTCGCTTAAGTTAACTGTGAATTTCTCCTATCTACGATAATATTATTGAGCAATATTAATACCAGTATAATTGTTACTTCATGAGGAATAAAGATTTTATAATGAATTTATTATCCTATTTCGATAAAAACGATAAATACAACTGCAAAATTACTACAAAATGCGATGCGTAATCCGAACTCAGCTTATTCTCGCAGAGTGGAGATTTGTAATATTAGGCATGTATTTAATTATCCTATTTTGATAAAAACGATAAATACAACTGCAAAATTACTACAAAATGCGAAAATAGGCATTTTACGCAAAAATCACAGTCAGTAATAGGCCTCTGAAGTCATCGTTACAATTGGCTACTTGTCAGTTTTCGGAAAAGCATTTTAAAAATTACAAACGCTTATTTTATACCCCGTACAACAATTTTTTTTCTCGATAAAGCTTTATTTAACAGAAAAAAAAACATATTTTTCTTTATTCATTTCAAAGGACATCGGCCAAATCCCACACTAGCTGGACCTGATATTCAATGACATAGGGCATTATTAATTTTGTGTTGATTAGATAGCTAACATAATTAGAATCAGTGTCCTAACTCCATATTCAATATAAAACTTCACAAATTCAAGATATAATTTTTAAAATTTTTTGAACTTTTGAGGTTAGAAAAACGTTTCAACGATCTAACAGGTTAAATTCTTAACTTAAGTCGACCTTAACTATCTGATAACTACGTAAATAGTGATAAGAGAAATGTAATAAATGGTATTTGACATGAAACAAAGAGGATGCTTATAAATAAAACACTTAAGTATGAATGATACAAAGATTTATTTAAAATCGTCTCTTTTAACTACACTATCCAATGATATTATAAACTATAGATATGTTACTTTCATAGTAATTTGCGTTTTAAATGTGTTCCGAGCTGCACACATTGACAAGTTTCAATGATAAGTAAAACAAAAGATACGACATAGCACGCAACTAAAAGAGATAGCTATAATTTTAATGATTGCACTTCAAATGTTTCTTGTGCATAGAGTTACTTAGAAGACGTCCCAATTGGGACGTATTTCAGTCGTCACTTCGCGCGCGTTTATAACATATCTGCTTCTTTTTATTTAATATCATTGACACTATCTAAAAAACCTGCTGGTGCTGCTATTATGTTATCGTGGTGCCTGCCCCACCCAAGGTAAGTACCGCACGACGGTCATGGCATGTGAACAGCATCCATCATCCAATCGTTCGACGACCTAACCTACCAAACAACTGCAACAATATTTTGTTATTCCTTCCCTTCCAAACACATTATTTTCTTATAATATATTATATACATAGTATTGTTTTCTTGAAATGTGTTTGGATTTAATTTTCCCTCTTATCAACGTATTATCTCCACTACCTCATAAGCGATACTCTGATAATGTATAATTATGAAAGAAACGCACAGTCATGTTCTCCATAGTAGGACCAAGCATGTCGGATTTGGTGCGTTCCCAAGGCGAATAATATTAAATCTTCTAGCTGGAGAAATGTTAATAAATTATCGCGCACAGTACCTATCGGAGCAAACACAAAGATCGACTGCAAATAAAATCAATGAATAACACTGTCATTCGATTTTAATAGTGACGTTCCTTTACACGCAAGTCAAAGAATCAAGCCCCTAACGCTTATTTGGATTTTATTTCGCTTACTTTATGTATCATTTTTAGCAATTTAATATTTTTCTAAAAATACTTAAATGTATTTTTGTTTAGGTAGAATACTATAATCTTTTTCTCGACGAGTGTAAGGTAGTATTGAGTGCAAGCACGTGAAATTGTAGAGTGGACCTACGCGTGAAATGGAACTGAATGGACATCGTCGTCAAGAAGATCTCAATGGTCATCAAGATCTATTTATTGTCTATGGTCAAAACCGTTCAAAAGCTATGATTAAGTTATCCCATTAATATTAATTATTTTTACGCATTCATTAATTTGTCTAGAACTAGAAGTTCTTGGGTTATATTATTTGTATTTTCAAAATTAACTAATAACAGCATATTTTTTAGAATATAATTGATTTGTGCCCATAGTCAGGTCCATTTTCGCCATTGTCCTTTCGTTCAAAAACAGTTGGTCACGTGACATTTGGCTCTGTGACGTCACATTTTAAAAAATATAAAAATTTATCTTGAAACCTGACAAGATAGTTTTTGCATATTTCGTGAAATGTGACGTCACACGAAACTTAATCATGGCCGCCCGAGTTTCGGGTCTTGTAATCCATAGATAAGAAATCGCAAATTTATATAGTAAAAATAAAATATTTACAAGTTATCTTAATAAAAAAAAACTATTGGATATTTACCGTTAAATCATAAACTACCATTTCCGGCATATTTCAAATTTTATTGTTACAACTGTCAAATAGCCAATTGATGGTTATCGCCTTACGGACGAAATTGATAACCGATCCCGAGATAGAGATTGGCCTAATTTAGATTTGTTGCCTCGATATTTCTGTTATATGACGGGAAATAACAACAGTTGCCTAGTAACAAATCCAAAATAGGCATATCTCTATCTCAGGATCGGTTATTAATTTTGGCCGTTAAACACCACGCTTGCCAAACCCGGCCTAGTGGCGCCGCGTTCTAAATGTTAAATAAGGAGATAGAACAACCTCTGTGGCCCAGGGGCTAAGCAACCGGCCTTAGACCTAAAGGTCCCGGGTCAGATTCCCAGCAGGGAGTACATCTTTGTGTTCTCGGTTTGGTTTGTGGTAGGGCTTGTTAAGTTCGCCTGGCTAGCTACCACCTCCTTATCTAAAGTCTGGCGCCATAACAACATAATAGCATTGTTGTGTTCCAACAGTACTTCCTCAATGGTTGAGGATTCCGGGTGAGCGCGCTCCCCCCTTCGGCCTAATCGTCACTAACCAAAGAGATAAAGTGGGAGATGAAGGCCAAATGCTTAGCCGTAGTGGATTGCATCCATCCACCGCATATATCATGGGGAGTGTTCTGAGGAATTGTTCGGCTTGATCCCTGCCGCTGATTTCCTTCACCGCACTACACGACTGTCATTCCATCCACATCACCTTGACGGATGGCGGTCTACTACTGTGCGTTTTACACGAAATTTCTTGCCCCGAACTACAGTGTTGTGGAACCAGCTCTTGGCGGCGGTGTTTCCGGACCGTTACGACTTAGGGATCTTCAAGAAACGAGCCTATTCCTTCCTAAAAGGCCGGCAACGCGTCTGCGATTCCTTATTCTCCTTCATCTATAAAAAAAATTTAAAAAACCACTTACCCGTTGTCGTCTACAACGGTCAGCAAAGGCGCTCGCGTTTTGGTCAGCGTCGCGAGAGCCTCCGCGGGCGTGCTCTTGTGTGAAATACTGGTTGCGGGCTGGGTCATCTCCTCTGTTATCGGTTTATTCCACCATCTGGAAACAAGGTTAAAATTGTGCTCAGCGATCGGAATGGGAAAGGCAAAATTAACTTAAGTTGACGAGATGGTATATATTATACTGTATGATATAAAATAGTTAAACCCACCAAAATTTTATTGATCTAATCATTTACAAACATGCATATACGAGTACATCACGCCCGTTACCGAAAATGTAGGCAAACACCGTTTGAAAACACAGATATTAAAAAAAAAATACAAATATGGACTGTGACAAATGATTATTATTATTATAAAAATAGATGATCGAAGCAAAAACCACAGTTCTCTATTCGTTACGATCCTGACACTTCTTCGGCTTCATTTACTCTCATAACATTCCTCACTAATATTTTATCAAGGAACAGATACAGGATAAAATAATGTTTATTTTTGACGTAAATATTCATTAGTGTTTTATATTTTAGCGTTTTATTAACGCTTAAATATACTTAAGTAAAATTTTAAACACTGAAAAAAGACGACAACCTTACCTTAAATGTTGACTATAAACATAAGCATCAAGCACTGACAAATTTCGACGGTTGAAAGCCAGACCTCGGTAGCCAAGTGGTTAAGGCAGCCGCCCGGAATGCGGAAGGTGCGTGGTTCGATTCCCGCCTAAGGTTGTCGTCTTTTTTCAGTGTTTAAAATTTTAGTTAAGTATATTTAAGCGTTAATAAAACGCTAAAATATAAAACATTAATCTATAAACGCAGCTTCATCTTAACCGAATGTTCAAATATTTGTAAAAATATTTCTTTCGGATCTCAGAGGTGAAAACTTCTAAGATTTGATGAAGCAATGTTGACTAAAAACATAAGCATCAAGCACTGACAAATATCGACGGTTGAAAGCCAGACCGCGGTAGCCAAGTGGTTAAGGCAGCCGCTCGGAATGCGGAAGGTGCGGGGTTCGATTCCCGCCTGAGGTTGTCGTATTTTTTCAGTTTTCCTATTACGATATGTGTAGATAAGAAGTGCACGAGATTAGTGCATTTCTCATTAATTATGATTTACTTCGTTGTCAAGATTTCAGTTACATAACGACCGATTTAAAGGAAACACAATAATATAACAACTGATATCATTAAACACCTCAAAAATTAAGAACTATCTTTCGCGCGCGTCTTTGCTTACGTTTAACGGTCTTTATCACACTCACGTGCTTCTGAATGCTCATTTGACTGAAATAAACATAAGCCTATTTCACACTTGGGTAGATTGTAAAAAAGATACCAATTAGAAGCATTAGTTTAAATTAGCGAGAGAATGACAAGTAGCCTTGCAGGAAGTATTATCACAGTAAAATGTTATTATACACCGTGACTGGCTAGACGACGGACGAGTTTAAGGAGTTGTATAAGAAACCGATACCTGTTCCATTAAAAATGAAAAAACACCACCTTAACTTTTTACTTTTTTCCTAATTGAAATGGTTTTTCTGCTTATTTACAATTTACTACGCGCGCGACATAACCTACACTACACACGCACAGTTAACGCCGCCGCGCGAACAACGTCTCCCTTACTCGTGCGTGTAGTACATGCAAAATGCAGAAAGGCAGAAAGTTCACTTTTTAAAAAATGCGTAATAACTCGCGTGTTTTAAAATTTGCAATATCCTTTTTTACCTAAAAGAGATGTAGATAAGTTACTAGTTTACCTCCTTAAACGCGTCCGTCGTCTAACCTGTCACGGTGTATTATTTACTAGCGGCGTCTTTGCTCTATTGTCCAAGCTCGCATACTATCTTTCTTTGGGCATGAGTCTTAGGCAGTAGAGTGAGGCCTCCGTCACTCCATATACTTGCGCGCTATAATTACCTACCGCCCGGCCGAGCGGTCTCGGGCCGTTTGCGGACCAAATTCAGTGCAGTTTTCGCAAGCGAAGCGCACGCATGTTGTTCAATTTTAATTGTTCCATTCGTTTGTACGCGTACCGACGATGCCGTCTGGTGCCTTATGTGCAGTAGATGGGTTTGTTGTGCAGTAATAGTTTTAATTTTACCTACACACTGACCTCTATTTACTTTTGATGATGATGTCAGCACCAATTTATAAAAAAATATATTTTATAAACGATACAATTTTAGGATAAAATGTTTACTAGAAAAAAATCAACCAGTCTCAGGAAGCTCGAGTGGGATTCGAACCCACGACCTTTGGATTGCCGGTCCACTGCTGTAACCGCTGAGCTACCGAGACCCCAGAAGACTCGTTGAAATTTTCCTAGTAGTTTGATTTACGCTGCAAGCCACTCGAGCTTCCTGAGACTGGTTGATTTTTTTCTGGTAAAAATTTTATCCTATATCTATATAGCATTGTAAATGCAAAATTTCAATAATAAAGATACAATTTTAAACTACCACCTATAGTCAGAACATATTCACAGTTCTCAATAAAATAGACACAAATAGTTGTTAATTTTATTTTAAGAGGCAGCCCTGCGATTGCTGTGGTATCGCGCGGTAGGATAATATAGTTTAAATATTAGTAGGCTATTATAGCAGTAGGTATTGGTAATTTTCTACTGAGTGAAGTATCTGTTAACTCTTCTTTAATCTGTGGTAGAGTTGACGGCACCCGACCGCGCGGTAGATCACTGATGAAGTGGACGGACCAGCCCCCCTTACTTTTGAAACCAATCCCGATCGATCGAGATTAGTATTATGCAGTTAAGTACTCGTTAGTTACGATAGCAGCTCTAATTTGGCTTGATATAGAGCGCGGATATAGAGTGAACTAAATGCAAAACTCAACGCCATTTAGTTCACCCAATATGAATCCAAATTAGCGCTGGTGTCGTAACTCAAAAGTATGAAAGAAGAATGGGCGTTTTTGTATGAAACCCGAGCCCACCCCTTGTAAGTTCCCACATGGTAAGTTTCGAAATAAATAGTGTATTTTGTTGTAAGGACAGCAAATATGAACGAGCGAATGAATTAATGGAAAAAAGGGAAAATGAAAAAAAAATAAAAAATGAGGGTGTATAGTTAAATCGAAGAAAAAATCATGACTTAAATTTTATATTATCGTTATTAATGTTTGTTACAATAAAAGTATTACAAAAATGTTAATAAAAATGTTTAGTTTTTTGGAAAAATCCAAAACAAGTCAAGAAATCGAAAAGGTAAATAAATACCCATGTGTTTATGATTTCATAGGAATTAATTATTATTGTAAAACACGGTCGTAATGTGCATTTATATGAAATTTTAGAGGTAACTTCGAGATTTTTTTTCGATCGAGCAAAATGTTTTCAATCGTGTTTTGGAAACAGTCATCCCCTCACACATACATTCTGTAATACATATTCAAAGGACATCGGCGAACTCCCATACAAACTTTCGTCAACTCTTTTTTTAAACGTCTTTAAATAATAAAAATATGTTGGTAAAGAGTTTGTAATCCTGAACAACATGGTCTTGGTTTTACATCTCTAGTAAGTCTACAATTAAAGATATTCCAATTCAAAGTTTTGGAGGTTATGTCTATCATAACTGAATAAAAAAAGTACTTACCTACCTAGTTGTGTTATCCTTTCAAGGATTGGCCAGCACAAGCAACAGACCGCGAAAAGTGGAAAGAGGAGAGGGTGAGCCTTTCCCAGCAGTAGGAAAATAAAGGCTTATAATAATAACTTATCCTTTCAAGGATTGGCCAGCACAAGCAACAGACCGCGAAAAGCGGAAAGAGGAGAGGGTGAGCCTTTTCCAGCAGTGGGAAAATATAGGCTTATAATAATAACTATGTGATTTTAACTAACTAATGACTAGGCAGTATGGTCTCTGACCTTAGTCTGTTCCTTCAAGGAACAAATTATAAAAAAATACGTTTTGCCAAATTAAAAATAAAAACGTGGATTTCTTGGCGGGAAATTGAACCATCATGTCTGCAGTTTAGTTTTATTTTCTATAATTTGTGTTTTGTCGATTAATGTGAAATAATGGTGGATTATTTACTGTTAAGTGTTCGTGAACGTGCATGAGTGTTGGCAAATAAAACAAAACAGTGCAACATCACTTTTTAAATTCTCTCAAGAAGTCCGTGTGAGATCTCAATAAAGTCCCACAGCTTTATTGAGTATCAAGGGGTTTGGGGGAATTTAATTTACCATTAAACGTTAATTATCACTCATTATCATCTACTTTATTGAGACTTTATGTAAAGAAAATATTCACTTTAATATACCTACTGACTAAATTTGCATAATATCATTGCCCTAAACAGAACAGCACTAACTAGTAATTAACGTGTCTTTTAGACTTGTTTTTATTTTAATACTTAGACAGGTTTTACCTATGGTTTCAAAAATCTTACGAATTTATTTCATTCGTAGTTGTAATAGTAAAATTTATAGACGCTAAAGAATTCATTCAGCAATGATTTCGCCATTGTCTTTTCAGTGCGAAATATCTAAAATATTTTGAGTACAGCTACTTAATAGAAAATAGCCAATTTTTCCGCTTTCACCGCCTAAGCCCCCTTAAGGAATCATAATGAGATCAAAAAGTCCTTGTGATCAAAATATTTAATCTCACTTTTGTTACGAAACTAATTTATATCTCCAATGGCAATAGGTCAGGATACTTTATCAAGAAATAACTGACACGAACATAATGCCGCATAATATTATTCATTTACAGTAACAATTATACGCTAATTATCCTGATAAAAACATACTCATTGTACATTGATTATACATTAAAATTTAACAAGGCTGTTATTTATGAACTAGTTTGACTTCATTAGAAACAGTAAAGAAAAAGTATTGTATTAGCAGAAAGTAACTCGTGCATACAAGAAAATGTTATTGTAGTTAAGATTTAAGTACTTATTGTGTTAGCTAGCATAAAGCATACTTAACAATTTCAGAAAAAAATTGCGCCTTGACGTGACAAACATACCAGACATCCTTCACATATTATATTTAGTACTTATATAATGTTTAAAATTTCGTTTACCATAATCTATTACAATCACGAAATCATATTTATTATGTAATTTATTGCTCCCCGCTCTGGGCCAACACTCACCCGAGTTTGTCGTTCTGGTGCAGCGACTTGAAGTCGCGCGCTTCCATCCACTGGTCGGAGATGAACTTGGTCATATAGTTGCGGATGTTGTCTGGTACCAAGGGAGTAAAGGCCATAACCCTCCGCTCTAGCTCAACACTCACCCGAGTTTGTCGTTCTGGTGCAGCGGCGTGAAGTCGCGCGCCTCCATCCACTGGTCGGAGATGAACTTGGTCATATAGTTGCGGATGTTGTCTGGCACCAAAGGAGTAAAGGCCATAACCCCCCGCTCTAGCCCAACACTCACCCGAGCTTGTCGTTCTGGTGCAGCGGTTTGAAGTCGCGCGCTTCCATCCACTGGTCGGAGATGAACTTGGTCATATAGTTGCGGATGTTGTCTGGTACCAAGGGAGTAAAAGGCCATAACCCTCCGCTCTAGCTCAACACTCACCCGAGTTTGTCGTTCTGGTGCAGCGGCGTGAAGTCGCGCGCTTCTATCTACTGGTCGGAGATGAACTTGGTCATGTAGTTGCAGATGTTGTCTGGCACCAAAGGAGTAAAGGCCATAATCCCCCGCTCTAGCCCAACACTCACCCGAGTTTGTCGTTCTGGTGCAGCGGTTTGAAGTCGCGTGCTTCCATCCACTGGTCGGAGATAAACTTGGTCATGTAGTTGCGGATATTGTCCGGTAGAAGCACCACGCACTTCTGGCCCGGCTTCAGCGAGCGCGCCGCTTGAATCGCTCCCCACATAGCGGAGCCGCTGCTGCCGCCTGTAAACATTAAAACAAAATTACTTACTCAGGTCGGCTCCAAAGCCTAGTTCGCACCTGTGCTAATAATTTAGTAGAGTAGAGATGCATTGCTTCGTCACTTTGCTAATTTATAAATAAAAATAAAAACTTTTTATTTTGGACAGCGTGGATCCATAGTTTGTTAGTAAAAGTTCTTAAGAGGGTTTACGCATTTCGGTTTCCCATACAAACTTTCAAGTCGAAATTTTCAAAAACCGATTAGCTAATTTTAATGAAACTTTGCATGCTAAAGTAAAAAAAAGATATCTGAATAGTTTGTTGAAAACATTTTTAAAAAACGTTTATTTAGCTGAGTTATTGCGATTTAAAGTCCACCATAGAAAGTTTAAAATCGCCATAACTCAGTTATATAAATGTTTTTTTTAAATGTTTTCAACAAACTATTTAGGTCTCTCTGTATTTTACTTTAGCATGCCAAGTTTCATCAAAATTGACTCATTGGTTTTTAAAAATTTCAACTTTGAAGTTTGTATGGGAAACCGAACAGCGTAAACCCTCCTAAGAGCTATGTGAGTATAGAGATGAGAGCTATAGAGTAATTAAAATGAATTTTCAAATAAGCAAACTAGCGAAAACAACGTACTTCTACTCGACTAAAATACTGGCATACAGGTGCGAACTAGGCATAACTGCCCGCCTAAAAAAAGGTCGCATCCTCCGCAAACCGGGCGGCTAAGTTGATTCGCTCCGCTCCGTTGTCACCTGAGGTAGTAATTTTTTGATTTAGAAAACATCCGTCAGATTATACTTTCGTCAGAAGCAGTTTTTGTTATAATTTCAGTTCAGTTTCGTCATGAATGACGGATGTGGATAACCTCTAATGACCCTTTCGTCGGATTGCACTTTCGTCATAAATCGTCAGTTTTTGACGATGACGACCTCCTTGGTCGAGTGGTTTGTACACCGGTTTTCATGGTGTGACATCTCCGAGGTCCCGGGTTCGATCCACGGTCGGGTCAATTTAAAAATTATTGTTTTTGTAAATTGTCTCGGGTCTGGGTGTTTTCTATGTATAATAAGTGTGTATTTAAATATTTTAAGTATAAAATGTTAACTAGAAAAAAAATCAACCAGTCTCAGGAAGCTCGAGTGGGATTCGAACCCACGACCTTTGGATTGCCGGTCCACTGCTCTAACCGCTGAGCTACCGAGACCCCAGAAGACTCGTTGAATTTTTCCTAGTAGTTTGATTTACGCTGCAAGCCAGCGGTAAACAACAATTTCTAGTAAACATTTTATCCTATATCTAGCATTGTGAATGCTAAATATCAATAATAATAAATAAATTTTAAGTACCTATGTTTATCCGTTGTCTAGTAAACATTTAACGAGTTTTCAACGTTTTACTATCATTAAGTTCATTTGTTTCATTCATTGTCTGGCACTTACGGAAGACCAGCGTCGCGGTGTGTCAGCATCACCATCAGCCTATAAACGTCCCACTGCAGGGCACAGGCCTCCCACGTGGACAACAGCAAGTGGGGATATTGGGCCATAACCCACCACGCTGGCCCAACGCGGGTTGGTGGGTTTTAACGACTGCCATCTTAAGGTGAATTCCGAAGCACAGAGAAGCTGGAGATGTTTTTAAATTAGTCACCCATCCAGCGACCGGCATTGCGAAAGTTGCTTAGCGAGCAAGATCGCAATCCGAACGCGGTAGCCGCTGCCGCCATCGAACTCCTCGTGTGTTAGCATACCACGACATTATGCTGAGTAGATGCCATGTCATTGTCATTTATATAGGAGTAATATGATCAGTAAATCGCTCTTTTCAACGCGTTACATGTTATAACACTTTAAAATGACTTGTTGCATATCTCGTTGTTACACATTACGTTACGATTCGATTCGATGTGCGCGTGTCACGCGAAACTTTAATCTCATGTTATGAATACGTAATCTGCGTCACAATATTATTGGTTTATAACTGTAGGTAATTTAATGATTTACATTTGTGCAATATAAACATTTCTTACGTTTGTTCCCGTACCCGTAAGCATTAATTTTTCATTTTCCTCATTGCGGTTGAAGAAGGCGGACAAACTGCTCCCGACTGGTACACAATGGAATTTATGTGAAATATTACTGTTTCGCAAAAGTATGGAGGTACAGGAGTTTTCAGTGGGTATGGAGGACAGCTCCCAGGGGTCAAAAATGCTCTGTTAAGTGGCCACAATTGGCAATAATCAAAAAGCTGCTTCTTGCACTTTAATAATAAATAAATATACTACCTACTCGTATACGTCTCAAAAAACAAAATGAGGCACTGAACAGCATTGTCGTGTCCGCCCGTTATCCTGTGTAAAGGCCTTCACACACGGCAGCTAAAATTTATAATAACGTGCATTTAAATATCTCGGGATTTAACACGACAACTATAACATACATTATAGCTGTCGTGTGTGGTCTCCTGACGATTTCTATGGAAAGAGGTAGTTGATATCGTGCTACAATATACATCTTTACATTATAGTTGCAGTCTGTGAAGGTTTTAAAAGTATGACAACGCGTGTGGCTCACCGCACAGCAGCCCCTCGTCCCTGATGAGCCGGCGCGCCATCCGTAGCGACTGCGCGTCGTCGCACTTCACCCAGCGGTCGATTACACTGCGGTCCAGCGAGCGCGGCAGGAAGTCGTAGCCGATGCCTTCCACCTGACAACGATTGATAGCTTACAGGGTTAGGATATAAACAAAAAAAACGCTGTCTGTGTAGCGTCTGCGTCTTTACCCAAGTGAAGCGAGGGGTCGGTAACATAAGAAAAGTTACTGCGCTATTAGTTTCCATCCGCCATGTTTAGAATTCTCCCTTGGGTATCGTAAAAGAAGCTTAGCGGACTTAAGACTGCACATAATGTTGGATAAAGCATAGAGCGAGCGGCAACGGGGTCACTACGTTGTAGTTTTGTGAAATATGGAGTATGGCAGAGGACTGCTTTTGCGGTCCTCATTGCCACTAGGCAAAGGGTCAGTCAGAGACTACTCTTACTAACCCTATGGGGATAATAGTCGCGAATATGTAGGTATGTATAAGTTTCTATAGCTAAAAGGTTTTCGGAATTCATAAACAAGGCAATGCGATTGAAATTTTAGACGATTGTGTTTTTTCTCGTTTACGCGCGTTATCGTCCACTATTAACCTCTGCGGCCTTGACGGGATTATTAATAACAGCATTGTTTTGTGAAAATATTTTTCTCGTCGCTGTTTACATTTTGGATTAACCAATATTCTATAATAAGGTTATATGATACTTGATGGTTAGCGATCATAGAAGCTGATTTTTGCTATCTATAGGTATACCTTGCGAGTTGCTGACCTAAATGCTTTTTTTTCTTTGATGAAATTATATTGCTTACGAATATTATTATCTACAATTAAAAACTCCGTCATTAGAACTTAAACTGTATCATATATTTTTATATGGAGAGCTGTTGATTTAGTAAAAATTGTAAAATAAAATATTTATAAAAATACCACCGCACTTGGAAGACAGTTAAGTGGAAATCTTTCTGATGTGTTGACGATGTTGGTCTACCCACAACATCCTCGCCACATTTTGGGGCTGAGTTTGGTTTTTACTGTTCTAACTGTATTTTAAGACAATGTTATTGTTCTGTGTTGTAGTGTAAAAATTTTGGTAGACCTAATTAAATAAATAAATAGGTCCGCAGAGCGATTTCATAGGTCAAGATAAAAAAAGACAATTTATTGCTAGATATCGAACCTTTTCGCGAGGTGGCGCGCCTAGGGGAGAGGCCTATGTCCAGCAGTGGACTGCGATTGGCTGATGATGATGATAAAAATATTACAGGATCTCATTGGTTGCTGAATTAGCTATAAGAGTGGTAAGCATCCCGATAGCTTAATATGAAAAAAAAAATTGTTATAAATATTATCTGTTTGCGCGCATACTCGTATAATCCGGATGCTTCGTATCCGAATAACGAATTGGATAAGTCTGTTTAATAATGTGTCTTGTCGATACGAACACGAACGAGTAGGCATTTATCGTCATCATTCGCCATGCGATACGCAATTATGATGTTAGTATACGGCGAAGTTGCAAATCGAATATATTTTTATGCTATTGAACGAATCTTGTTTAAACCGGTGCGTGTTTATATAAGATCGTATCGTTTATAGTTCAACGTTGACGGACGTCATGCATAAAGGAAGCAAATTCTGTGCTAATTTATTGCTGAATGCTCACGTGGTTTTTTAGTAAATGCATGCGGAGACATTTAGCAGGTTACTATTATTTATTATTGTATAGGTGTGTCACAAACGTGCAATTCGAATTTGAGGTATTGATTGTGGTTTTCCTTGGTAGTTTATTATGAAAATAGTTTTTAGCGATGTGTGATGTGACGTGTCAAGGGCATAAGTTACTTTATCCATATTGTTATGTTTCCAGGCGGACGCGTGATTGCAGTATCGCACTTTTGTTTAGTTATATACTAATTTAAAGGGTTATGATTATGACCATTTCAGTGGTGACTCTTATTCTAGAACATTATATTATTTTTCTATCCAATCAAATAGTTTTAACTACTCTAAAGGCCCTAAGGTACATTGCTCTCAAAGTTCCGGTTAAAATGTTAGGTCATGCTTATCCTTAAAACATCCTATTATGCTGTAAAGGTTATCTGCGGCTAAAAACAAAATCTCAAGCGAACTGCTTTGTCACAAATGACGCGATACGAGGTACTTTAGATCTTCTGACTTTCTGACCTTATAAACATATTTATAAGTTTGCGATTCTTATCAATCAGCTACGCTAACCAGTTTATCCACAAGCTATTCACAATGGCAATAAGGGATTCAATAGGTCAACAGCGTGCATTATTTTTTCATGAACTGATAGATAACTATTCATAAAACCTAATCGAGCCAAATTACTATTTTATACCGATAGCGTTCTATGAGTGTCGATTTATGTGCCACATTTTTAGATAGATGGTGGTAGCTAGCCAACGGACTCAAAACAAGCCCTACAAACAACCAAACCAAATACAAACATCTACCTACTTCGCTGGGAATCGAGCCTGGGACCTAATCTAGTCCCCAGACTTACTTAGAATTTTTGGTGAGTATACCATGCGGGCCATGCCCCATTAGCCGTGTCCACAACGGCCGAGCACGGCTCGCGAGCCGTTTGGCTCGGACTTCCTGCTCGCGAGCCGTGGCACCCGAGGCAAATTTGAAAGAATGCGAGCGGGCCCCGCGAGCCAAAGTGAGCCAGTGCAACCTTTAAATTTGCCTCGGGAGCCACGGCTCGTGAGCAGGAAGTTCGAGCCAAACGGCTCGCGAGCCGTGCTCGGCCGTTGTGGACACGGCTATTGAGACATAACCATCTGCATCTGCCAGAAGCAGTGGTAAGCATAATGCATTTTCTTATGAATAAAAAAGGGTGCATAAATATGACTACGTGGAAGCCACGCAATGCCGGCGACGTCGCAGCAGGCCCAGGAGCAGAGGGCGAGACGAACTTGACTTCTACTGTAACGACTGGACAACAAGAGCCCTAAATCGCGAGGAGTGGAAAGAGGGGTATCTGCAGTAGGACGACTACGGCCATGATGATTACCTCATAGAACTGCACGTCGCTCTGGTTGAGGTGGTCGGGCGGCGTGGCGAGTATGGAGAAGAGCGGGTCCACGGCGACTATAACGCAGTTTGGGCAGCGCTCCGTGACCTAGTGCGCCAAGGAGACGGTGCCGCTGGTGCCTGCGCCCATCACCACCATGTCTACGTACTTTTCGCTGGGAATCGAATCCAGGACCTCAAAGAGTGGTCCGATACCGGTGGAGTAACCACTTAAGACTTGTAGTGGGTATACCCTCCCCTCCCCTAGTACACAGGTGTGGCAAGGTAACCATACCATAATCCATCTTTTTCTGTATAATGGTGTCCATAATTACCTCATAGAACTGCATGTTGCTCTCGTTAAGATGGTCAGGTGTGGCGAGGATGGAGCCGTAAATGTCCAGTATGACGCTTAATACCAGACACAAATAGTAGATTATTAATCAAGGGGATAAAGCCAATGATATTATATTGTAACATCATTGGATAAAGCAGTGTCTTCTGTCGCGGGTGACGATTTAAATCGCGAGCGTAACGAAGGACTCGAGGTTTACTTCCGAGCGTAGCGAGGGTGTTAAAAACTTAAATCACGAGCGAAGCGAGGGATTTAAGACGAGTCCTGAGTGTAGCGAGGGATTTAAGTTCACCCAAGACTAAGACAGCTTTATCAACGAGGAAAATACTCTACTTTTCGTACCATTTGCGAAAAAATTTACACAATAATAATATGAGAAAAGAAATGTCTTAATAAATTCCTAGACTAATATTTTTTTGTCGGAAAAGCAAAGGCATCAAGCTCATACGGTCTCTTCGGTTTTCGTAATTTTCTTTAATAATCATAACTGCATAATAAATGCGTATTCCTTTTTCAAAAACATGTATAATGCTTTTTAAACAAACTCAATGGTGTAAACACAGACTGATGTAGTTCAGTATAAATTCGGTAAGTATTCCAAATTTAAATCACATTCTTCCCCTAGAGGATGAATGAAATTCAGTACAATTTTCTTTCCCTGTTTTTAACAGATTAAAAATGACTATTGTTAAGTTCGCTTTTTGTGGCATACAATGTCACTTTTTTGAGCAAGTGGTACGAAAAGAAATTTAATTGTTAGCAACTTTTAGTAGTTTAAGTTACCTCATAGAACTGCACGTCGCTCTCGTTAAGGTGGTCAGGCGTGGCGAGTATGGAGCCGAGCGGGTCCACAGTCACTATAACGCAGTTTGAGTTTGTGTGCCACGCCGGAGACGGTGCCGCTGGTGCCCGCGCCTATCACCACCGTGTCTACGTACCTTCAGCTGGGAATCGAGATCGAGACCTTCGGGTTTGAGACTGGTCGTCCAATAACTTGACTTAAGTTTTTAGTAGGTATGACTTCCATTGAGACAATTTTATCAGTGTCTCCCCTGGTACATGGCAGTAGCAAGGCAATTAGTGGGTTCCCCCCCATTAAGACAATAAACAGCGTCTTTCTAGGCGCATGCAAATGACAACCACACCTTATTGCACTTTTTTCTGTATAAGGGTGTCCATAATTACCTCATAGTACTGCACGTCGCTCTCGTTAAGGTGGTCAGGCGTGGCGAGTATGGAGCCGAGTGGGTCCACGGCCACTACAACGCAGTTTGGGCAGCGCTCCTTGACTTTGTGCGCCACGCCGGAGACGGTGCCGCTGGTGCCCGCGCCCATCACCACCATGTCCACGTCATCGTCCATCGACCAGAGGATCTCTTCGGCGGTGCCGTCGTAGTGGGCCAGAGGGTTGCACGGGTTGTTGTACTGCGAGTTATACAGTAATTATGAGATGGAATCGAATTATTTAAAATCTGTTTCCTGACACGTAATAACCTGGACATTTTCGAGGCAAGGGTGCACAGGCATTATCAAGTATGCTTACATCCTAGGCCGCATCATCAGTTACCATCAGATGAGACCGCAGTCAAATACTTGACTATAAAGAATATAAAAAAATCTGTAGGTTAGAAAAGTGGTGGTTGAATAAAATGATTATGTACGGGTTTTGAATTAAAATTTATTAGTTTAAACTTTAAATTGCCAATTTATAAACTTCAAATACTTAACTATTGTATGTAACATAATTTTTTATTCAATTATATTATTCAGTGTTAACAATCAAAAAGTGGGAGCATTTGCCAAGTATTTGTACTCTTGTCTATGAATAGACTTGGAGCATTTGCTTGTCTATGGGGGCTAGGATCAGCCAATCTGACACCAGCTGACTCTGGTCTATTAGCAGACATTGGACAAAGTTTTGCAGTCATTTTCATTGAGGAAGAGTATATTCCTATTACTGTAAGAAAGAAACCACTGCAGGCCGCTTTAAGATGAAATAAGATAAGGTACCTACTGAATTTATTGGTAATACGAGACGCTCGTGCAATAAAATAACGCTCCTACAAAGAAACAGTGAAAATTATACATAACACCTTCTCTTCTTAATTAATAACTAAATAATAGTAGTTTTTATACTAAATATTTACTATTATTGCCCTAACTGCTCATCTATAAAATACCTAGGTATATTTTGAGTTTTGTTTAAAGTTTTTTTTAAGCAAATTGGGAATATCTACGACCTCCTTGGTCGAGTGGTTTGTACACCGGTTTTCATGGTGACGCAATCTCAGAGGTCCCGGGTTCGATCCCCGGTCGGGTCAATTTAGAAATTATTGTTTTTCTGAATTGTCTCGGGGCTGGGTGTTTTCTATGTATAATAAGTATGATAAGTATTTTAAATATGTTTATCCGTTGTCTAGTAACCATTTAACGAGTTTCATAATGAAGCTTCTCTTGGGCTAGATAATTGATGTGAGTGTAGAAAAGTTTGAGTTTTAAGTTTTTTTTAAATTATAAGAACTACATATCTCTTACACTAACTTGTAACAACATATATGAAATAAGTACGGAAAATAATATTTACCTGATCTAAGACAACAGCATTTGGTATTTCTTTGGAAAGTCGTCGGGCAACCATGATGTTGCTGTCAGGGTCACAGGAAGCCGCTTCTGTTGGGGTTCTTACTATTTCTGCCCCCAATGCCAGTAAAGTATTGACTTTTTCATCTGACATCTTCTCAGGAAGGACTATTATGCATCTGTAGCCTGTATAGAAATTGTTAGAAAATTAAGGTTTTTAAACATTAAGATTGTTCATATAACACCAGCGCAAACAAAACAAAATACAGATGTCCTACACTTTCCACTTTGACCGCCATGGCAGATACCAGTGACCGACAAACAATAAAATTTCTGTTATGTCTGGTTTTGTGGCAGTCAATGTGTTAAATATGAGTTGTACAAAATTAAACAATGACATATAAAGTTCTATGTTCTATAAATATTTAGAGACAAGAGGAAATTGTAATAAACTTGTACCTTTCACAGCAGAGGCCAGAGCCAAGCCGATGCCAGTGTTTCCAGATGTTGGTTCAATAATGACGGACTTGCCAGGTATGAGTACTCCCCTTTGCTCAGCGTCCAGAACCATGCGGTATGCAATTCGGTCCTTCACAGAACCACCAGGATTTAGATATTCACATTTTGCATCTGAAAATATTAATATTTTAGACATCTTTGTAAACAAGTTCTATAATTAAGTATATTAGTTTACTGATAAAAAAATGCAATATGTTTTGAGTAAAAATACTGAAAAACAGTTTATTCTAGCTTGGGTGGTTTACCACACTTATTTAAAATAAGTTATTTAATTAATCGTGGAATGTTTTTTGTACAATGAATCTGTAGGAATGCTTACACATTTCACACTGGATGCCTTCTTCTTTCGGTATTTTCGAGAGTTTCACAAGAGGAGAGTTCCCAATAACATGAAGTATGTCTGGTTGAATTTTTAGTCGTCGATCGCTAGAGCAAGCAAAGAAAAGAATTTAAAAAAAAAAAGTAACTCAAAGTAAAATATTTTTTTCTTCCAAAAACTTGGCAAAAGCAATGTTAATAAATGTGGGTCATTGGCCATAGCAATAAAATAATAAAAACAAAAGATTGTTGACCCAACGTTTATGTAGGTAGTTAAGTACGTCAATGCAGGTATTTTAAATTATTATTGTTGTTAGAAGTTACGAATCAATCCGTCAAATTCCAGTAGTACCTAATTTGTATTTTTTTCGGTCAACAATCTGTCTAGCCGGAAAGTTAAATTCTTGGTAAGGTTGTCTAATTTTTTAAATAATAGGTACTTAGAAAATAAAATACTTACAGTGGATTCACAATGTGGGGCATTTCCTTGAGGTTAAAGTATTTGTCAGATTTGTTTGATCCGCCGTTTTCCACATGGTTCGACATTTTCTCACAGAGCCGAAGAAAGCACGCTTTACAAAAAGTTTATTTAATAAAACTATGATTGAATATTAATTCGATAAGTTATAAATATGTTAGAACAGTTTTCTCAACTTCTAAACAAGTATTATCAATGATCGATCAGGTGTAAACAAGTACTACACTAAAAAGTGAACAAACAAAATCAGCGTGTTCTAGGCAAGGTACCGAAATTATCCGAATCGCACGACACACGCCATACACACACCCACCTCGATCGGACGATTCGCGTAAATTGAATGAATTGAATGATAAAAATAGAAGAGTAAAGGTGGCCACTGACGATCAGTTTTTCCCATCAGTTGAACTGACGTCAGTCCAAAATTTGATCGTGAATGTCGAATCGTCACTCCAGAGTTTTAACTGACGGCGCGACACGTAAAGCCGGCGCGTCGCGCCAAACTGACCGTGAGTGTGTGATCGTCACTCCAATCGAGTCGGTTCAAATTTCTCCAATGAATATATTGATCCTTAGCACCATACAATAAAGTTCAAAATTGATTGTTTCGCGTCAGTTCGAACTTCTCCAATGAATATTGATCCCTAGAGCCAAACACTAAAGTTCAAAATTGATTGTACCGGCCGGTCGAGACTGACGAGCCGGCGTGACGCTAGTGAATGGGGAAATCTGTTTGGCGTAAAACCATTTGCAGTGACGCCACAGTTTTACGCCTGGACTGACGCGCAAAACTGATCGTCAGTGGCCAGCTTAAGAGCGAGACCGGGCGAGATGAATTTGATTTGATGAATGAAACCAATGAATGAATGACATGACATGCGTTCGGTCGTCACGCTCGGCTGGCGAATTCGAACATGAAAAGAGATTATCTTCATGAATTCGACCAAAGCGTATGACCAATGATATTATAAACTTATCATTGCGTAGGACCAAACGAAACTCTGAGATTGGATGAATTTTATTCAATATGAATAAGTATAACAATTTTGTACCTAGTCATCGTCACCGCTTATAAAAAGGTTCCACTGTTATTGGGCACAGGCCTTCCCACATGCATGGACAACCGCACATGGGGAAATTGGGCCATCATAACGTAACCCTAACCCACCACACTGGCTCTGGATCCAGCCTTCGTTGTAGGAGGGGGTCACTGAGTCAACAGGCTTCAAAATGACCTTTGTGACCATTTGACAATTTTGAAATTACCCAAAGCGCTGACCCAATGATGGTTGATGATGTTAATGTCCAGCTTTGTTAAGGAAAGATAAAACTTTTATTTTAACAGTTTACATTTTACGACACATTTTACACACAATAAGTTTCGATTTCGTCGTAACGCTATAAAACGATTTCTTCAAATAAAAGTTTTTTCGCACGGCTGATCGCAACTGGAAGTGAGTTTCAGAGACGATAGCGGCGTTAACAGCGGTCAAGGAACAAACGTAAAAAGTTGAGTTGTGAGTTTGTGAGGGTTTTAAGGGTTTCTGATGACTGTAACGAGCGCAAGTTCGAGCAATAAAGGAAAATGAAAAGTTCCTTACTTTAGATAGGAAGGATAGGTGGGATAAAACAATATGTTATTATAGAAGGGAGATGATGTTAGTATTCCAAAGAAGACGAATAGGAAGCCACTTAAGTTTAGAGCGATATTCAGAAACGATCAACCTACTTGCGCCAGCCAAATATGAATCGGATACAAAGATTTTGAAGGCCCTGAAGTTTATTTAGCTTGTTCTCCGTGAGATCAAGATAGCAGGCATCAGCGTAGTCTAAAACGGGAAGCAGCATAGAATGTGCTAGCGCAATTTTAGTGGCCGAGGGTAAAAAGATGCGTAGTCTTCTTATAGTTGCCGATGATGCGTTAAAGCTTGCGGCTGACAGCTTGCAGCTGTGGCCCCCAACCCAAGGAACTGTCAATAACTATACCAAAATTAGTAACAGATTGACTGAAAGGGGATGGCCACTACATCAAAGTAAATCTTAGGAAGGGTTTCCAGTTTACCTTGGCGAGCTACCTAGAGCTGCCGACCACTTTAGCCAGCGTGTTCCTAAGATTGACTTTAAGGCTCGCCTACAATCAATGATTCGTCCCAGGTCCGCGTTGGTAGTGTCAACAGCTTAGGCGAGATTACTCAGTAGTGCCTGGCAATATAATATCTGCATAAAGATATACCTAAGTGGTAGGAAGAAGAAAGGTTTACAAAAATGGAAGTGATATCAATACAGTAAAGAGAAGACTCTTCTTCTTAAAACGCCACCCTGCGGACCACCAGCCGGCGAGTCACAACACCACGAAGAGAACTTCTCCTCAAGGCGAACCCGCTGCCTGTGCCCGTACGGGTAGAGAGCGCACCAAAGGTAGAAGCATGTCAAAGTCAATGCTGAAAGCATTACTGAAGTTCTGCAACGTTAGCACGGTTGAGTGACCGTTTTCCATGCCAGGCGGATGTCGTCAGTGATTATATTTATTTTGTTTTTATACATTTATGTAGGTTGATATTATTAACGAGTACTTACTTAGTAGGTATGCACTTGAATGAGTAATCAATTCGAAAAATCTAACAGCCACTTTTTATTATATAGACTCATTTTCTCAGTTTTCTCTCATCTATCTACGTTAAAATTAGCGAGACGGCAGCATTAATAGCTATTATCTTGTTACCTAACGAGACTGTTTTTGATAAAGAACAACAAAGGAAAAATTATGAAGTACTTTCAATGAAAGTAAAGTCGTAAACTTTATTATTTTCTTACATGGTGTCACGTGTTGACAACATAAAGTGTCTTCGTTTGCGCAGCGTCTTAAAGGTAGGTAGAAAATGAGATCTCTCTCTACCTTTCCGTTTTTCGGGACCAGACCACCCCACTCACTGCGATACAGCATTAAATATGTAGGTACCTACCAGATACAATGGCTTACCTTCGGGAAGGCATAAGTTTATCGATTAATTTATTTCGGCGGACAATGACGATGATTATGAAAATCTTTGAGGTGAAATACCTCTACTGTTGTCAAGAGTCAAGACAGAAGATAATATTGGGTAAACTCGTAGTAGCGCTGAAGCCTAGTTTGCACCTTTGCTTTGCTAGTTTAGTCTAGTAGCGATACAAACATTGCTTCGCTAGTTTGATTATTTCAAAATTTGTTATACATAAGTAGCCCTAGCAAAGCAATGTACGAGAGATCAGACAGTTCTATCGATTAGTAAGATTATTTTTAAAATAATTTGAAGGAAGAATAAATAAAGCTAATGGATCCTACTTGCATTTTAATAATAAACATCGGTTAATAATGGAGATCATAAAGGTAATTTTAACTTGTTGTTTGACTATTCCGATTAGTCATATTTAAAAACCAACCACGCTTCTAAATACTTATTGATTTTGGTATGTAGTCTTTTTATTACAGGTAGTTGTGGTCATAGAATTAAGTGCGGCTCGTACCGAAAACAATGTACTTACTTAATACTTATGTCAATCTCATGTCAATCTATTTATATTTATGTATATAATTTAATATTCTATTTTTTTATTTATTTATTAATGCCATGAACTAGTCACGTCACTAACATACTCACCTATTATATTCTTTATAACACATTTGCTCGTAAAGAAGCTCTTATTACACCGATTTCAGTATCGTAATGTAATAAGTTTCGCACTAGTGCGGTAATGTAATTTAAAAATTAGTAATCATTTGAATCTATGGACAACATAGGCCTTTAGCCCGTTAGTAGCTTTTACGACACCCACGGGAAGAGAGGGGTTGGTAGTATTATTTTGATGAGCCCATCGCCGCTCTATGCTGTTGGATGTATGTGCAGTCTTTAGTCCGTTAGTCTCCTTTTACAACACCCAAGGGAAGAGAGGGGTTTGTAGTATTATTTTGATGAGCCCATTGCCGCTCTATGCTGTTGGATGTATGTGCAGTCTTTAGTCCGTTAGTCGCCTTTTACGACACCGAAGGGAAGAGAGGGGTTTGTAGTATTATTTTGATGAGCCCATCACCGCTCTATGCTGTTGGATGTATGTGCAGTCTTTAGTCCGTTAGTCGCCTTTTACGACACCCAAGGAAAGACAGGGGTTGGTAGTATTATTTTGATGAGCCCATCGCCGCTCTATGCTGTTGAATGTATGTGCAGTCTTTAGTCCGTTAGTCGCCTTTTACGACACCCAAGGGAAGAGAGGGGTTGGTGGTATTATTTTGATGAGCCCATCTACGCTCTGTGCTGTTGGACAAAGAAAAAAAAAAAAATATTATTATAAACAACAAAAAAACGCAGTCATATTCGGATTTTTTTTTCCTCACAAATATGTTATAAAACGTCGTATGGCATACGTGCGCTTTGATAATTACAGCCTCTGCTATCTTGTAGCCCTCGCCTATGGCTCGGGCTAGCAATATCGCCTCGGCTGTAATTTTCATCTTACCGCACTAATATCATTATGTACTATTATTGCACAGAAACACAGTAACAAAAGTGACAAGAGACATTGTATGCAAAGGTGGACTTATCTCTAAAAGAGATCTCATCCAGTCAACCCAGAGAGTGTGCAAGAAAATGTTATAGGGGTGACACAAAGTGCAACAAAAAAAAGACAAAATTACCTAGACCTATAAATATATCATCATAGAATATGTAATACTATACTGGTATACAAATTTAACAACTGCACAAATAAAACAAAAATAAAATACATAACAAAAAAAATAATTTATGTATATACCTAATATATATAAATAATAATATAATGGGTATGTATATAATATATATGATCATGTTATAGGTACTATTTGTCTAAGAAAGCTTAATTTTTAAGGAGTTCATAGAAGGACAATCTTGAATGGATTTGGGTAGTCTATTCCATAGCTGTGCGGCTTTTACAGTAAATGAATGGAGGGAAAAGTTGGTATTGCTGGTCGGCAGTTTAAGCACCTTAGTGATGCACGATATTACCGCCGCCCGCGGGAAGGGATAGGGAGATAGCGGAACCGGGAACGAAGATAGTTAGGAGAGTTAGGGTCATTAAGGATTTTGAATAAGGTGCAAAGAATGTGCATGTCACGACGATCACGAATTGGGAGCCACTTTAACTCCGCGCGAAAGTGTGACACGTGATCATACTTCCGCAGGCCGTAGATGAAGCGAATGGCCAGGTTTTTCAGACGCTCTAGTTTGTTTAGCTGTTATTGAGTTACATCTAAATAGCAGTATCATTATATGTAAGCGGAGGAAGCGTGCTCCAATCTATCCTGCCTCTTAATTAACCTGCTGCTGCCGACAATCATGGCCTGCGATTTGGCTGGATTAACAATAAGGCCGAAAGATTTAGCCCATCCATGTACAGCAGCAAGATCCCATTTAAAGCTTCGATCGCATCTGTAGCCTAGGAAATATTAAAGTGTCTATAGATCTGAAGGTCATCAGCATATAGTTGAAAAGAGAAAGAGATAGCAAGAGAAATTTGATTGATAAAAATAGAGAATAGAAGAGGAGAAAGTACGCCACCTTGTGGCACACCAGCTGATAAGAAAGACCATTCAGAAGAGTCATCGTGGATTACGACACGCTGTTGACGACTATGGAGATAGGTGTGAAACCACGCAGTTGCAGAGTCTGAGATGTTAATCGAACGAAGATAGCAAGGAGGAGGTCAAAGTCAACACTATTGAATGCACTACTGAAATCCAGCAGGACAATCGCTGTGAGTTTGGTGGAGTCCATCGCGCTACGAATATCCTCAGTGATATTCAGGAGTGCTCCAACAGTGCTGTGAGAGGTACGGAAACCGGATTGGAAAGGACACAGTAGTGAGTTCATAGCGAGAAAGGTGAAAAGCTGTTTATGAGCGATGGATTCTAGGACCTTAGATAAGACAGGAAGTATGGAGATCGGACGATATTGAGAAAAAGAGTTTGGGTTAGAAGTTTTGGGAAGTGGGATCACATTGGCTCTCTTCCATGATGTTGGAAAAACATTGTGAGCTAAAGAAAAATTAATAATGTGAGTGATTATATGCACAATGTCATCGAAAACAGGAAGAATCATGTCAAGGCTGAGATCATCACTGCCAATACCTGTGGAGGATATGGAGTTGATACTCTTCCCGACTTCAGCTTCAGAGACTGCTGCGAAAGAAAAAGAGGGACAGTCAGGTGGGACAAGATTTTTTAAGTAGATAAGAGAAGAATATTTAGAGTCACTATCCAAAGTTGCGAGGGAAGATGAAAAATGATTATTTAAAGAGTTAAGATCCACGTTACTTTGACATGTATCCGTGGCCTTGCCCACTCCTAATGACCTTAGGAAACTCTAAACGTGTTTGTAGGAAATACTCTCGATTTTAGAGTAAATATATTTCCGCTTGGCATCTCGACACATACGATTACAGATGTTTCGAAGCTTTTTGTAAGCAGTCAATGAATCCAGTGACGACAATTTCTTGTGTTGGCTCTTTGCCTTGTCACGTCTACCCATTGCCCTTTTAATTACAGGAGTCAACCACGGAGCTGGAACATGCTTTACACGAACTGGTCGAACCGGAACATGAGTGTCGTACACTCTGATCAATTCGGCTGTAAAAAACTGCACCATATGATCAATATTGTTGGAAAGGAGCACAGATGACCAGTTAATACTTCTCACATCCTCCCTCAAACGGTCTATGTCCATATGCTGAAAGTTGCTCTGAAGGATTACTTACTCACCTAGCCGACTTACTAAACCATTTTTCATTTTAAATAATATAATAAAAAGTTCGTTAACTTTAGTTTACTCATGTTGTAATACCTACGTATCCTAGACAAATAATTAAGAACGCATACTTAGTGAAATTAATATTATTAAATTAAATAACAATTTAATTTAATGAATTGAATAACGTAAATGTAGGAGGCATCACTGCTATAGATTCTAAAAATAAAAATAACTATTTCGTAGGTTAACCATTGTTTGCAATTACCGCACTGCATCGACGTTGCATCGAGGCTATTTAGAGTTTGGCATGTTTCAATAGAAATGGCGTTCCACAATTCCACAAACGCATCATAAAGCTCGTTTAGACATAGAATACATAATATATTAGGTACTTGTTCTTCTAACGGATACGCCACTAATTTTCAATGGGATTGAGATATGGGCTATTTGCAGGCTAGTCTAGCATCGAAACTTTTTTTTTTGCTGCCTAAGAATTTTAACAGAATGGGCAGTGTGTTTCGGATCATTATTAATTTGAAATACCTACCTATCCAGGTCACTGGTTACGTCTCCTCAGCGTGAGGAAGCATTGTTTCTTCCAAAATGTTCTGGTATTTAAATTGATCTAGTTAGAACTTCAATTTTTTTCACAGGGCCCACACCATACATACAGAAAAACATCTCCAAACTTTAATGTTTATTCCTGCATGCTTTACTTGTTTTGTGGTGTAAGTGCGTTAGGGTAAGTTCGGAAGTGGGGGAAGACCGTATTTGTTTAATTTATTAATTAATTAGGAGTTATTAAAAGCGTGAAACGCTATTTTGTTTTGCCCCGCGTCCCAGTCCATGTTGGTCGTTCAATCAAGATATGTGGTGTCTGTTGATATTTCTGTTTAAAATGGGCTAAATGGAGTGGTAGGCTGAGATCCGGTCTTTCCCCAAACAGACTGATATTAACAGGTGAAGTTCGGACTAAAATAATCGGATCTTAAACTGAAGTGAAAATGCATATGGTTGTCAAACTTCAATAGCAAAGACTGATTGCTAAGACTGATTAGTAATATAAATAAGTTATTTATTAAAAGGAGTTTATTAAAAGGAGAACCGGCACTTTCCATAGAAATTATTTATTTATTTGTTTCAGAAAGTCTTAAAAGCTTACAGAGTTATCCAAATCGCTTACAAGTTAAAACTAGATTTATAAACATGCCAAAAAACAAGTGCTAAAAATATTACGGAAAATTTAACTATGTCAAGAAGACTGTCATATTCGATGATGATTCGATGTGGTGGAGCGGGCTTTCCAAAAAACAATGTTGGCTGTTATGCAACAAATTGCCAGTTTGTCTACTTATGTGCTTATTTAAAATAGCTTCAAAGATTTTGGCAAAGACCGAGAGCACTGCAATAGGTCTAAAAGCAGGGACGTCTATCCCACCCTCTCCTTTCGGAACTTGGGTAACCCTCGTAAGTGGAAACTTACGAGTCAAAGTATCCCAAAGAGTGGAAACTCTTTGGGATACTTTGACTGGCCAAGAACAAGATTAAAAAGGTACAGGAGGGGAGTGCGAAAAGCAGATATACAATCCATAACCATGAACACAGGAATGCCATCAGGTCCGCCCGTTGATCGTGGCTTAGGTGTCTAACAGCGCTACTAATATCACATTCCTCAAAAGCTACAATAGAGACACAAGCAGCATAAGGATAGGTGTGTGCCGCATACGTAGCTATGGAAGGGTCTAATAGTGGTAATTTGGCTTGAAACACTGATGTGAAGAATTCGGCAAAAGCGTCAGCTGCCGCCTGTCCCACAACCTCTGTATCACAGTATGTGTATACACATGCACGTCGTCTATCCATTTTCTTATCTTTGATGAATACCCAGAATTTCACCGGATCTCTAATGATTTTTTCCTGTAATAAAGCCAAATGTTGCCGATACTCATTGTCAATGAGTTTTTTAACCCGCACCCTATAGAATTTGAAAAGTTCTTTGTTAAACTCATTGCCCTCTTTTTTGTACCGCTTTAAATGATAATATTTGCTTTTAATATTATTTATTATCTCTGCAGTATACCATGTTGGATGAATAAACTTCCGAATGTTCGCTTTTATTTTAGTGTTAATTAAGTATTACTTATCCAATCTTCAATCTAGAATCCGGAAAGTTCCGAACACGAAAGTTTGGGAGCCACTGCAATTTGAGATTTGGTAAAGTGGGGTGAGATCGGATGTCTGAAACAGAAAAAAAACAATTTACTGTGCCAGGTGACTTTTTAACAAATTTAAATATTCTAAAGAAAATCTCGTAGAACGTATAAAGCTTTAGTCTCTTGACGTAACGCACAACGCTGCGGTATGGTCTCTCGTTCCGTCGTTCTGCCACTATAATTTATTGTTCTAACTAATGTACTTAGGTAACTCTCGACAAAAATTAATTTTGCCAATATCTTCTAAAATAATACAACTAAAAAGTGTACCTACGCCTGGCTTCCTTACCATGGAATTCTGTTATTTCAAGAATGCTAAAAACCTGTACCCAAATAGTACCAAATAGTGCCCAAAGGAAATAAATAGTACCCTAATAGTTAAAAAGTTATAGACGCAGTTTGGTGAGGAAGCCAGGCGTAGGTTACGCCTAGCGTACCTACTCACCTCAGTTTGGGAAATCTGAGTAAGCTACAACTATAATTAGTATGCCAAAAACTGTACGAAAATAGTACCAAATAGTATAGGACTATATAATAATAAAGGAGATAAATAGTACCTTTATAGTTAAAAAGTTATAGGCATAGTTTGGTGACGAAGCCAGGCGTAGGTTCTATGCCTGGCGTACTCACCTCGTTGCGTGTAAGAAAACAGAACCAGCAAATGGCTCTCATTTCTATCTCAATAAATAGTACCGGAAATAGTACTCTCTAAGAGTGTAATTGTTATTTGACTTTTACACTAGAAAGTCATAAAATTTGATAGCAAACTTCTACATAAATTTACATGAGGTACAGTCGAACTCATAATAATTTGAATATTAAGTATTACAATATATTATGTAGGTACCTACTACATATTACTATTAGTTTTGTTGACGTTAATAGGTGTTATGCGTAACGAGGAAGTTTAATATCAGTTATATTGATTATAATTATTTTTCTTATAAATATCCATGTTTTCCAAAATAGTTATATCGTATTTTTTGCCGGATTTCATAAAGTAAAGAGCAGTTCTATATAAAGAACTATTTATCTTATGTCTGAACTTGAGAGTTCAATATTGTGCGACAACAATCTGTTACTTTTGTTGATCACAGTGCAACTTATCGACGTGCGACAGCGACGCATCTTAGTATGAACCAGTTACAATAGATGGCGCTTAACACACTTCTTACTTTATCTACTTACAAACTGACCTGTATTATGAAAGTGCTAAATATCAATATTGCAATACACAACAATTTGCTTGACGCCGCGGTGGGAACGCATAGTTATCGGGAACCGATTTTTTTAGTTGGTATAAAAATTAACTAGGTACCTATAAAGTATTAAATAATTATACATTAAAAAAATAACGTTTATAGGTAAACATTGTGATGATTATTGTGATTGCTCAATTTTACTTATAATGTGGTCAAAACACTTTGTTATTGATTTTTTAAATATACCTATTGTTATTATATAAACAATAGTTTTCATTATTAAACGTTTGATAAATATGTCGGATACATTCATTCACGATCAACAAATCATAAATAAGCAATGCTTGATACATAAATATAAGTTTGAGTGGGTCTCATTCACCCTGGACCATAAAACTAGTGATTTGTAATCTAGTGATTGATTTATAGTCTAAGTAAGAATCACCGCTAAAAAACCAGCCTTCTTATAAAAAAACCGCATCCAAATTGGATCACTCGTTTATGGCGCTGGTTTATACCTACGCCTGGCGTACTCACCATAGAATTCTGTTATTTCAAGAATGCCAAAAAACTGTGCCCAAATAGTACCAAATAGTGCCCAAAGGAAATAAATAGTACCCTTATGGTTCAAAAGTTATAGACATAGTTTAGTGAGTACGCTAGGCGTAGGTTACGCCTAGCGTACTCACCTCAGTTTGGGAAATCTGTGTAAGCTACAACTTTAATTAGTATGTCAAAAAACTGTACCCAAATAGTACCAAATAGTGCCCAAAGGAAATAAATAGTACCTTTATAGTTAAAAAGTTATAGACATAGTTTGGTGAGTACGCTAGGCGTAGGTTCTACGTCTAGCGTACTCACCTCGTTGCGCGAAAACAGAACCAGCAATGGCTCTCATTTCTATCTCAATAAATAGTACCGGAAATAGTACCCTCTAAGAGTGTAATTGTTATTTGACTTTTACACTAGAAAGTCATTAAATTTGATAGCAAACTTCTACATACAAAAATTACGTGTGGTACAGTCGAGCACAGTGAATGGTAAAATATTATTTTTATTACCAAAGGAATTAAGATTGGAATAACTATGGAGTTCATTAATAGACGACGACCTAAAATAGAATAGGTACATATTTAATAACAGTAAACCAAGGGTGGCCAAAAAAGGCGGGGGGGGGGGGGGGGGGGGGTCTTGAGGTTGGTGTGTCTGTCTTTGGCACCGTAGCTCCTAAATATCCTAGATTTGGATGCGGATTTTTTTATATGAAGGCTGGTTTTTAGCGGTGATTCTTACTTCGACTATAAATCTAGTGATAACTATTATAAATCACAAAATTTCTAGTCGAGGGTGAATGAGACCCACTCCAACTTATATCTATGTATCAAGCATTGCTTATTTATGATTTGTTGATCGTGAATGACAGCCCGCCCGCAACTTTGTCCGCGTGAACCCCTTACCCCGTGACGAATTTCCAAAAATGTTCATTTTTATACAAACCTTGTCCCGACAATTACAAATACAACAAAAAAGAATTAGCCAAATTGGTGCAGCCGTTTTGAAGTAATGCGCGTACAAACATTTTGGCAATTGATTTTTTATTAATATACAGATTGTATAGATTGACCTATATAAATAAAGACTGCACATGTGCTCAGCGTGACAGGTGGTGAGCCCATCGCCGTTCTAAGCTGTTGGATGTATGTGCAGTCTTTAGTCCGTTAGTCGCCTATTACGACACTCGAGGGAAGAGCGGGTGGTAGTATTCTTTCACCGGTAAGTAAGCGACTCAGTTAAACACTTTATACAGTCCAGAAAACTAAGAATATGATTTAATTTGTTATTCTACGATTAATAAAAAACAATAACGTATTTCTGTAGGTAAGTATATATAATATATTCAAACTGAGTAGGTACCTACCTAGCTAATGAAAGATCAACTGCAAATCGACATGAACATAAAATGCTATTACAGATGAAATATACATAGGTACTTACTCATTTAAAGATCACTCACATCACAATGAAACAAAATTCACAAGTTTTTTCATTAATTGTTTCACAAATTAACTAAGTATTCGCAAACCTTTGCGGTTGCGGTGGCAAGGCAAAGTAAACGACTAAAAAAATCGGTTGACGAAAACTATGCGTTCCCACCGCGGCGTCAAGCAAATTGTTGTGAATTGCAATATTGATCTTTAGCACTTTCATAATACAGGTCAGTTTGTAAGTAATTAAAGTAAGAAGTGTGATAAGCGCCATCTATTGTAACTTGTTCATACTAAGATGCATCGCTGTCGATAAGTTGCACTATGATCAACAAAAGTAACAGATTGTTCTCGCACAATATTGAGCTTTTAATTTCAGACATAAAGCAAATAGTTCCTTAAATAGGTGCTTTTACTTTATGAAATCCGGCAAAAATACGATAGTCAATATTTTGGAAAACATGGATCTTATTTATAAGAAAAATAATTATAATCAATTATATAACTGATATTAAACTTCCTCGTTACGTATATACACCTATTAATTTCAACAAATTAAAAGTAATATGTAGTAGGTTCATAATACGAAATTTAATAATATTAAAATTATTATGAGTTCGCCTGTACCTCATGTCAATGTATGTAGAAGTTTGCTATCAAATTTAATGACTTTCTAGTGTAAAAGTCAAATAACAATTACATTCTTAGAGGGTACTATTTCCGGTACTATTTATTGAGATAGAAATGAGAGTCATTGCTGGTTCTGTTTTCGCGCAACGAGGTGAGTACGCTAGGCGTAGAACCTACGCCTAGCGTACTCACCAAACTATGTCTATAACTTTTTAACTATAAAGGTACTATTTATTTCCTTTGGGCACTATTTGGTACTATTTGGGTACAGTTTTTTGACATACTAGTTATAGTTGTAGCTTGCTCAGATTTCCCAAACTGAGGTGAGTACGCCAGGCGTAGAACACTATTATTTATTTTGTGGTAGAACCTATGCCTGGCTTCCTCACTAAACTATGTCTATAACTTTTTAACTATAAAGCATTGAGTTATAATGAGGTACTTTTTTTTTCCTTTGGGCACTATTTGGGTACAGTTTTTTGACATACTAATTATAGTTGTAGCTTACTCAGATTTCCCAAACTGAGGTGAGTACGCTAAGCGTACCTACGCCTGGCTGCCTCACCAAACTACATCTATACATAATATAATAATGTTCATTGGTCTCAAATTTACATTTCGTTTACATCAGTTAAACTATTTAAATCACAGTTGTACAATATTAATTAATTACTATATATTATAAAGTAACAAAAGCTTAGCTGAATCATACAGAGGATCCCAAACTAGGCTACGCCTGAATCTTAGGATGCCGGTAGTTAGTTGAAACAGTAACATTTTCCACCAAAGACAAACAATATTAAAAAAATAAAAAGTAAAGAAATCAAAAAAAGCTAAAAAATCAATGTTAATGAAGGTTATTATACATCTTATTTAAAATAATAAAAAAATAGTAACAATTAGATCTATAACTTTTTAACTATTAGGGTACTATTTATTTCCTTTGGGCACTGTTTGGTCAGTACCAAACAGTGCCCAAAGGAAATAAATAGTAGTGTAGTACAGGGTACAGGTTTTTAGCATTCTTAAAATAACAGAATTCCATGGTGAGGAAGCCAGGCGTAGGTACACACTAAAAATCGTCCGAACTTACCCCGATACCCAACACACCTAATTTATTATTCATTCGCTTGCTTTGCAGGACGTCACGTCACACATACGGTTTACCATCAGAACTCAATCTATTTATCTTTGACTCATCAGAAAATATACATTTTTCCATTGATTTTCCGTCCAGCTGCCATACTTTCGAGCGAAGCTCGTCGGTGATGCCTTGACGAGCGGATACTTTCCTTGCGATTTATCAAATAATTTTGCATCATCTAAGTAACCGTCTACGATATGTACGTGCGGATACTCCTTGCCTGCTGCCAAAACCTTCCCTTCTTATCGTTTCTGAGCCCCTAAAGGGATAGCCTTTTATTTCGGGGAGCCTTTGCTGCCCGAACAATCATAGAATCCTCTCGAGATGTAGTTTTCCGAGATTCAGGTTTTCGGGATACCTACGTTATTTGAATTTCGCGGGGACTGTTCCGCGCTATCAACTCGCGTCACATACAAATAAGGGCCATCTACTAACTTTAATTATTTGAATTTCGCGGGGACTATTCCACGTGATCAACTCGCGTCACATACAAACAGGCGCCATCTACTTTGCTTTTATTTATTTGAGTTTCGCGGGGACTGTTCCACGCGATCAAATCGCTTCACATACAACCAGGCGCCATCTACTTTGCTGAATACTAAACTTTTAGAATTTCAATAAATATTGCATTATTAGCATTAATAAATGTCTGCCTAAAAGTAAATCGTTGATGGAAAACTGCATCTAGGTATCCAAACTTGTAATATAATTTGTAATGTGTACTTATAATAATAGCTATTTAGGAAGATTTGATTAATTCATGTAGGCACTAATTCACGCGTCGGATACTCTTTTCTGATATTATTATTATGTTTTTACTCTTTGTATGGCACACCGAGGAGTGGGGATGCGCGGACGGAAGTAGACATAGAAAGATAGAAAGAGAGAGGGGAATTGTAGTCAACTTGTGTCATTGTGAAGTTAGTCATGTAATACTACAGTTCCACATGCGTGCTCGCTACTCGCTTCGCCATTCGACGATATGTTCGACGAAACATTCGCCTTCCTTAAACTGAGACAAGTGACTGTTTACACATTCGCGTGTATTTTTTTTAAAATTATTAATAAATAATTTTTTGCTTATTTTTGTGTCAATCATGTTTTGGAAACCAAACCAAATAACTGGTTGAGCTTGGTAAAGTTCCCAAAACGTTAGAACTCAGTCGTTCCTTTAATCCATTTTTTATATACAGTATATGTTGCTTGATCAACAATAAAAATACAATGAGCGAGAGAGCGAATGTGGAAACACTAAGTTCGCCTCGTCACTCGTGCCCTTTGACTCGCGTCCAAAAAACCGCTCCGAACGCGAGCGTCACGAGCGGCGAGACGAGTCGCGAGGCGAGTGACGAGCGTGCGTTCACACAATCGCGCACGCACTTCGCCTCGCCATTCGACTCGCGACTCGCGCGAATGTGGAACTGCGGCTTTTAAGTCATGTAAGCGAATGTGAAGTAGGATGCGAATGGCCTGTAGGGCGAGCGAGGAGATGAAAGAAGGGCAGAGGGGTAGCGCGAATGGAAGTCAGGCGAGCGAGGGGGTAGGGGGCGAGGGAAAAAAGACGCGAATTGGGGCGCTTCGGGAGCTCGGAACGAAAACGCGGGACATTCAAGGACAGTCGGTGAAACACGAGAGTTGCGGTAAAAATCTCATTCGCGGTAATAGCGTCCTAGCATTTAAAGCGCGCTAAGTTTAAATTCGAGCTGCGATACTAACTGGAATTGTTTTGTGAAATTGAATTACGTAATTAATTCATTACGAAACCATATATCTTTCAACTGGTTTCAAGGTGGAAACCAGGGGCATTTGATTGTATTCTATAATGCCAGCGTTATATATTACAACGCTTAAGAATACACTATCTTCGATAGAGTAACGGAGCTGGCCTTGCCACCTTAGTGAAAATCGAAGATAGGTCAGACACCGGCTAGCTGATGGGAGACTTGTGTGACCCAGACCAACTTCAGGTCTTCCATCAAACACACAGTGTAGTGTTAGGATTACACACCTGGATAAACTGGTCCAACTTTGTAGTTCATTTAGCGGTCGGTTGCTTCAGGGGCGACTTGACCTCCACAACTCACCACACGAATAAGCTTAAATGTGGGCCTTGCCCTAAGTTGCAAAAGTGTCACAAGTAGGGACCGATAGCTAGACAAAATGTAGGGAGGTTTTGTGTAGTGCTTGGAATCTTGTTAGAGGAGGGCAGTCACCTTCTCGGATCAATCTTCATACCTTGTTAAAGGTAAAGCAAGAACTAACTAGATGTGCCATGGTAGAATTGTGCGCAAGCCGATTTAATACCAGGTGGAATTGTCTTTTGAGAGTGGAGTTTGTCTAGACTGGCAGGGGACAGAATACTAGTCGAAAGCATAGTGTAGGATAGGCAGGCGGCTGTAAGTAGGTGATTATTTGGCATCCTGGAACACTTTTTTATCACTCCATTGATCTCACTGCCGTTCGAGCAATGTCGTAAAAAAGTTTTCCAGGATGCCCAATAATCGTTTAAGCAATGTTGTGCAGACTTACGGAATATTGTAGCTTTCCCATATTGAGTTACCAAAATTCACTATGTTTTATCACTATGATACACAATTAGCTTACTAAAACCTAAATTCGGATTACACACAGTAGCCACCACTATGAAATTTTTCATTTTCGTCTAGGCTGGTGGCAACTAACAGCAAGATTTTATTTTTGTTGTGATCTTGTAATGGAATATGATTTTTTCAATCTTTCCCAGTGACTGATGAAAAGGAATAAAATCAAGGCCGATTGCTCATGCCTGTCGCCTAGTGGCTGGGTGGCATCCAGATATTATTCCATCAAAAGTATCTAGGCCGATTGCTCATGCCTGTCGCCCAGGGGCTGGTGGCATCCAGATCTAATTATTCCGTCAAAAAGTATCTAGGCCGATTGCTCATGCCTGTCGCCCAGGGGCTGGTGGCATCCAGATACTTATCAGCGTAATAAATTGCATAGGTAAGTCGATCAATCATACCCAAAATCGGATGTTAGCAAAAAATCTTACTTTTAGGCTGATAGCCCCTAAACATCAAAATTATGATTGCATTGCGAAGCCAGTGAGTGATGGGTGGTCACCCATCTATCCAGGATTCCGGTTTGTTTAGCCAAAAACTTTCACATCACTTGCACTAGGTATCTGCACCGTACCACTAACAGCGTGGGAATGGTTTATGTTACTCTGTAGTACGTGTGAACCACGAACGATGCAAAGTCAGCTTAAACGAAATGGTTTGCTTCGTATACATGTGTGTGTGTCCATACTTGTAATACGTTGTTGAAATAGATGTCTATGGAAATGTCAATTGTAATACTTATGATATAAAGAACCAATTACATCTACAAAGTAAAACTAGTTTTATGCAGTAAAAATGTATTAAATTGTAATTTAAGCATTTAAGTACATTGACGTGAACAGTAACAAGAAGTCAGAGGAACTTGAAAATTGCTCTTAAGCAAATTTGATGTACAAGGTCTATCCTATGGTTCTATTTGAGTTTTTCTTTGTTTAAATCATTAAATTGTACCATTAACAAAAGCGATTTAGTTAATTATAAGTACATACTACTCAGATCCCAAAGTTTCAGCACTTGCGTTATGGAAATCAGAACTACCAAAAAAAAAAACTCTTATAGGTACTTGGGCGCGGTAATCGAACTCGCGACCCTTGCTTAATACGCGGATTCTAAGCCGCTGCATCAACCAGGTCGACGATAGCCGATCTTCACTATACACGATACGATACTTATAACAATTTATTTTAAGTAATAAATGAGCCATAAAAATTGTAGAATAATGGTAGGTACCGTTGCATCGTGGATTAATGAGATGGCTTTTATTGATTAAAATTAAATTTAAAATTATAACATGCACATCACAATAATAATGACAATTCTAAAAAAAAATTAATTAACGAAAGCAAACACTAAAAATAAAAAAGTATCCTTAGCCTAAATAGTACTCAATACTTAATATTTAAAATCTCCGTGAATCGAATCTATTGATGGTATATTCCACCGGCCGCTATGCTACTTGGTAATACACTAGAAGTGTAGGCAATAAAGATGTGTACACAACAGCGTATGATGATGCAACGACTTTTTTAATGTTGAACTTTTTGAATTTATAGTTTTACACCTTTATCAAATCAACTAGCTGTACTCGTGACTTCGTTCGCGTAGGCTTAATTTGGAATAAATTACGTGGATAACTATTACTAAATATATGTGGTACCATACTGCGTAAATACTGATCTCATAACAAGTTTTGATGGAGTACCTAAATTTTATAATCGAGAAGAAACTTAAAATATCGTATATTATCATTTATTTATTTATTGTTACACCAATAACATTAATTATTTATTCAAGTACAAACCTTAGCGATAGCATCAAATTGTGTACTCTGCCTTACAGGTATGTTTATCGTCATTATGTGGGCACCGAATTCTCAGATTCGAATGAAATATCATGTAACATGAAACTTTTGTTTTTCATTTATAATTTTTTGCAAACGTGTCAGAAAAAGATGAGATTGTAAACTGATTTATTTAATATTAATTTGTATGGTTATTAAATAACCTTAACGACGCTATGCCATTGTAGGTATAAGGTATGCTTTTGTAATATTTTTGCCTCAAGGTTTACGATATATGTAAAATTCCCTATTTTATCGTTGGTAAATCTAAATGCGGTTCATATCTTCTGTCGACACCGTGCCTCATCTTGATAATTCTGACCGGGAAACAAGTGATAACAAGTGCACCGAAATTGCTGCCCGTCGTCGCTAGCCAGCCGCCGACAGCCACAGCCACCGCCAGCCGCCAATAGCCACCGCCCGCTCACCCTAGCCAGCTGCAGGCTACTCGCCGAACTAGCACCACGAAGATCCGCGCAATTGCAATTATGTTCGTAAGTTTTTAAACTGAAGAAACTGTCTCGGATAATTTTAACTATTTTAAATTTTGCATTTACAATGCTATAATGTAGTTAGAACCCGCCTCGGTTGCTCCTACTACGCTAAGCGAGACCTACCGACCTCGGTAGCTTAGTAGTTAGAGCATTGGACCGGATTATTATTTCGCGTGAGGATTAGTGAACGCGGAAAGTTGATGCTCGGCAAAACGCGTGTTTATGATCAGGGTCATATTTTAAAAATTGGGAATCTTACTTTAAAAAAGTCTGATGGAATAACAGAATTATTATTTAAAAAGACACCAAATTTAGATATTGTCACAGATGAAGATTTGGAAAATTATAAAACTATTCTAATTGATACCAATGCACATAGACGTAATTTTGATCCGAATAAACCTATAAACAGCAATAAAGGCTTTAAATATATGAACGTTATTAAGCCTTTATTTAAATTCTCTAGAAAGATAACAACTAGTACTGAAAGCCTCCCACAAAAAGAAGGGATTAATCTTTTAAAAAAAGTAAAAAAGTATACGGATTTTGTTTACTGGGATGACCAAAATGAGTTGGTGGAACGATTGAAATTACTATTTGCATCTCGCGAAGCAGACAACACTGGCGTTGACAATGATATAATAGCAATCATCGAGGAGCTGTCTGAAGCCGGTATTATAATCATGAAATATAAAAGGCATGCAGCGGGAAAATTAAGCAGTCTAATAACAGTAAACAACCTATCAAGACTACAATGAATATAGATAAATTTGGACATCACGTTCATAAGCGTTTACGATATTCCGAATTTGTTGATACTCTTCACGACGCATTAGTAAAATCGGAGACTGGGGATTACGATTTGCATTCATCAAGATTAAAAGGATTGCTGCCTCCACAAGAAGACAACGAAGCTGTTAATAAATCCTACTTAGACAAAGAAATTGAAGATTTGAAAAAGGAAATAAAAAAAGTTTCGATTGACGTTAAAGTTTTCCTTAAAAATTTAGAAAAAGCGACTTCCAATACTATGAGTTCTTTGTATTATACAAAAACTGAAATAGACTTCTTGCTCAAACAAAAGTCAACCAAAAATGAGTAAACAAAATATAGTTGATGAGCTCCATAGATCGGCTAGAAGAAATTTTCCTAGGCGATGTACAATTATAAAAGGATAAGATGATTTATGGCAAGCGGATCTTATAGATATACAAAAATATGGTTCTTCTAATAAAGGTTATACACTCAGAAAAAAATCCTGAGACAAGGCTGCAGTTTTACATTGCGAGCAGATTATTGCGAAATTATCAAAAGATTTTTGTGAATGCAGCAACATACCCTTTGCTGCCCCAGCAACTTTTTTTTTGTGAAACGCAATTATTGTGAATGCAACAATATAATTATTGTGGCATTAACAATTTTTAGGCTTCTTTGATAAAACCGCAAAGGAGTACTTTGCGAAGTTCACATTGTTATCAGTTGTCTCGTTGACAATGTAAGCCGCACATTGTTTTTAATGTTGTGGCATTAGCAATTTTCTGGGCTGTGATAATATCACAAAGTCGGTATTCTGCGGTATTCGCATAGTTCAAGTTTGTGTGATTCACAAGGTTAGCCAAACATTGACTGTATACGTTGGGGTTTTAACAATTTTTAAGACTTTGATAAAATCGCAAAAGTGGTATTCTGCGGGGTTCGCATAGTTTAAATTTGTGTGATTCACAAGGTAAGCCGAACATAGACTGTATACGTTGCGTTTATAACAACTTTTAAGACATTGATAAAATCGCAAAAGTGGTAATATGCGGGGTTCGCATACTTCAAGATTGTGTGATTAACAAAGTAAGTCGAACATTGACTGTCTAAGTTGCAGTTATAACAACTTTTGAAACTTTGACAAAATCGCAAAGGAGTATTCTGCGGGGTTCGCATAGTTAAGGTTTGTGGGATTTACAAGGTAAGCTAAACATTGACTGTATACGTTGTGGTTTTAACAACTTTTAGGACTTTGATAAAATCGCAACTGTGGTAATCTGCGAGTTTCGCATAGTTTAAGTTTGTGTGATTCACAAGGTAAGCCTGAATAAGTTGCAGTTTTAACAACTTTAAAAACTTTGACAATATCGCAAAGTCGGTATTTTGTGGGATTCGCATAGTTCAAGTTTGTGTAATTCACAAGGTAAGACAAACATTGACTGTATAAGTTGTGGTTTTAACAACTTTTAGGACTTTGATAAAATTGCAAGTGTGGTAATCTGCGAGTTTCGTATAGTTTGAGTTTGTGTGATTCACAAGGTAAGCCTGAATAAGTTGCAGTTTTAACAATTTTCAAAACTTTGACAATATCGCAAAGTCGGTATTTTGCGGGATTCGCATAGTTCAAGTGTGTGTGATTCACAAGGTAAGCCTGAATAAGTTGCAGTTTTAACAACTTTTAAAAATTTGACAATACGACAAAGTCGGTATTCTGCGGTATTCGCATAGTTCAAGTTTGTGTGATTCACAAGGTAAGCCAAACATTGACTGTATACGTTGGGGTTTTAACAACTTTTAAGTCTTTGATAAAATTCCCGAATATTGAGAAAGACACAGTGTAAAGTTATTCTAACAATGTTTTTATTGATAAAATAACAATATAGCCATTGCGAAGGCAAATATACAAAAAAGTAGTTAAAAACGCAAATTTAGGCTTGCATAAACCACAACGTTTATTTTCGAAAATAAAGAATGTCGCAATGTAAAAAATTTAGCAATGTCTATTATTGCTAAAAACGATATTCGAACATTGCGAGGGACCCCTAACATAGATAAAAACGCATTTTAAGCTTGTGGATATTACAACGTTATTTTCCCGATTTTTTGGTTGTCATTCGCATTTCCGAAATTTCCGCTGCCACTGCTGCTAGCGTCTTCGGGGGCATCGCATCGTGATTCGCGGTTCGCGCGCGGCCACAATATTAAATTGCAATATTGTCCTCTTTGTGGCAGAGTATTATAGCTCTGTCTGTGGCATATTGCGAACAGAACGAACGTAGTGACTATATTTTATTACCTATCTTTGGCGGCCAGGGACAGCCATCAATTTGCCAGGGATGCCATTAATTTGTATCGCTCAGAACACAGTTTCAGTTTTTTTTAAAGTAATTACACCTTGTACCTAGGTTTAAAAACGCCTAAATGGATCAGCAAGACACGCTGGCAGAGTTTTTACTCGACAACAACCTCATCAGCCTGCTGCAACCGCTCACGGGTAAGTTTTTATTCTAGCCAAGTATAGTCCCCGGCACGTAACTTGGCCAAAGTCGTTAGATGCGCAGAAGTCATTTTTTAGGTATCTTTGGTTGTAAAGCCTATGCGCGAACTTGCCCCCACTACGCCAAAATGTAGCCATGTTACGTGCCGGCGACTATATAGCTAATAAAAAGAAAATGTAGGTAAGTTGTACGACGCGACGCTGCGTCTCGCCGCCATTTTTTTTTTGGATGTTTTGCATGGTCGAGTAAAGCCGGGTCCGCTGCGCCAGATTTTGAACAGAACATTGTTCGAAAACATAAATTACTCAATGGGCCACATTATTACTCAATGGGCCACATTATAACTCAATGGGCCACGCCCCTTATACAGCCTTAACCTATAGTCCTAGCAGTATGAAATTTCGAGGGTAATTTCCTGATGTAGTGTACTTATGGTAGCATTATGACTAATCAAGTTCTTTCTTTGTTACAGATAAATCTAGTGGACCCAGGTTCTAATTGCTCCCCTGGTCCACAAACCACTGTGGACACTGCTCCGCCTGCTGCTGAGTCATCTTCCACATCCAGAAAGCCTGACACATTTTTGTCACCTGTGATAGTCTCCAATGCCAGTAGTGGATTTAATTCCCCTGGAATAACAGTCATAGACCCGGGCTGTGCTGTAAGTTTAAAAATTACTTGATTTATTTTTAACAGCCCTCATAGCTTGTTGGTAGTAGCTGTGCTTTCGCCGTTGTAGGTTGTGGGTTCGATCCCCACCGATAACAAACATTTGTGTGATGAACTTATAAATGTTTAAAAAAAATATAAGTATTATATTAGCTATCTGGTTCCCTTAATACAAGCTTTTCTTAGTTTGGGGCTAGATAGTGATGTGTGGAATGTCCGTAAATATTTATTTATTGGTTTATCTTTACATAGTAAACAAAGTCTGTCTGTCTGTAGGTATATCCGCCAACTCCTAAACCAGGCAACAGATTTTGGAAGGAACGGAGATTGTGCTGTGGGAATCGGATAGCTGATAGAATAATTGTGTATGCTTTTTGGTTTGTATTTTTAATCAAACATTTTCTCTTTATTTAGGAGTGGGAAATCGCAGATGACATAATAACTATTTTCAGAATATTTCATAATATTATAAATGGAAATCAATCTCATCAGGTTATATTCACTGGGCTCATACAATCAAACATATTAATAAAGCAGTAGGTATTACCTGGTAGGAATAGTATTAGCATGTGTTTTTACTTGCTACAAGTACCTAATTGAATAATGTAACTGTATAAGGCTGCGTTTCCACCAGAGATATGTAGCGAGGGATGTGTTTTTTTAAGAACCATTTTAATCACTGCGCTCATTGAGGCTAGGTAACTGCTGTGATTCTATTGGAACACATCCCTCGCTACAAATCTCTGGTGGAAACGCAGCCTTGTACCAATAGATCTATCCAATCCCACTGTTGGGCATAGATCTACCCGAGATAGTGTTCCTATCAGTGGCGAAGCGTGAAATATTGAGAGAGGTAAGCCGGAGCAAAAAAAATGCTTACCTACTCCGAGCGCGGGCACGCAGTCTTGAGTCCTTACCGAAAATCTGTGATTGGCATCCTGGCTTCAGTCTTGTATAGGTAGATGTATCTTCAGTCCACTTTTACTATACGTGTAAGCACTGAGATATTGAAACAGTGTCTTGCAAGCATAATAGAAGTGGCTTTGATAAAAGCCGTTTGTGGTGAAATGATGATATGATGTAAATTAAACAAAACTTAATCGACTAAGTACTAATAATACTACTTATACTCTAAAGCTATTCGTCTATTCTTTCTAACAAAGTGCGCTAAGACATTATCATAAAAGCCGGAAAGAATCTAAAGCTATTAATGCCGACATCTTACAATTCTACCGATTACTTTGCAAATCTACTTACTCTAAATACGTAATTTCAACTTATTACAATATCCACTTACCGCAAATACCTAATTACAACGTACGTCTTCGTAACTACTTTCTACACACAACACAAATAAACAAAGTCCAACTACAATACTAATCATTCTAATAGGTGAAACTAACTAATAAATTCAAATACTAATAAAACACAGTCATGCATTCAATGATGAATTGCAATTACGTTAAATTATCTGTCAACAGAACACAAACAGAAAACGATCCTCCGTCCCGCTCACGCGTACGCAAATTGTATAACTGTCTCTATCAAGTAACTCGGATAAAGACGGCTTACCGGCTGCTAATACGCGGGTGGGTTTATTGACCTTTATGTGACGTCATGACGTTTATTTTGTATTGAAGTTTAACTGCCTAAAAGCCGATCGCGCCTGCGGCTTATTTTAAAGCAATATGTTGTTAAAAAGCAAATTTTGTTGATTTAATGTCCATAGTGTAGGCAATTTGTAATGTTTCTTTCATATATTTACTTTTTTAATTACTGATTGAGCCATTTCTCAATTCAAGTAGAGAATGGTTGTGTTCTAAACTTCTGAAGGGAAGCCGGTGGGAATCGAGTTGTATGGAACCTTCGTCACTGGTTCCTATATATTATAAGAATATTGTGTATACTTAACCTGTAAAAAAGACATTAAAAATAAACATTGATTACTTTTAATACTTTATTGTTTAATTTTTTAGGAAGAGGACACTGCAGCAACAGTGATGTGATATAAATGTTGCGATTAATGCAAAATCGCCTTTCAACCTTGTGGTTCTTGGTATGTATTTTGCTTTATTAGATACTTTCGAGTTGCGGTTCTGACAGAGTTGCACACTTCCACAAGGTTGTAAGGAGACTGTGAATCGCAACTTTAATATCACACCTTTGTTAGAATCACAACTTGAAGGTCTCTAATAACGCAAAGTACACATAGCTAGAACCACAAAGTTGAAAGGCGACTTTGCGTGAATCGCAACTTTAATATCACAGCTCTGTTAGAATCACAACTTGAAAGTCTCTAATAACGCAAAGTACACATAGCTAGAACCACAAGGTTGAAAGGCGACTTTGCGTGAATCGCTACTTTAATATCACAGCTCTGTTAGAATCACAACTTGAAAGTCTCTAATAACGCAAAGTACACATAGCTAGAACCACAAGGTTAAAAGGCGACTTTGCGTGAATCGCAACTTTAGTATCACAGCTCTGTTAGAATCACAACTTGAAAGTCTCTAATAACGCAAAGTACACATAGCTAGAACCGCAAGGTTGAAAGGCGACTTTGCATGAATCGCAACTTTAATATCACAGCTCTGTTAGAATCACAACTTGAAAGTCTCTAATAACGCAAAGTACACATAGCTAGAATCACAAGGTTGAAAGGCGATATTGCGTGAATCACAACTGTGAGTCTTTAGTTAAGAACTGTTATTTTCACAAGGTTTAGTTTGCGAAGCAGCAGTTTAATATCAAGCAAAGTTAACATAGCTAGAACCACAAAGTTTAACATTGTGTGAATCACAACCGCAAGATTGCTACTGCAGCAAACCGTACATTGCTAGATAACACAAGTATAACACTGCGATATTCACACGCTTAACTTTGTTAGCCAGGAGCCAACAGAGTAAAATTGTGAAAACATGCCTTTGTGAAATTAGATAAGTCCATGTTGTGAAAATTAGTATTTCCACTTTGTTTGATTCGCAATATTTTTTCGCAAAATTGGAGTAGCTGCGCCAGCAACCCTACACTGTTGACTCCTGGCTAACAACCTTTTCCTGTTGATTTCACAACTTTTTTTTCTGAGTGTAAGTACATATTAGTTTTAATTGATGCTTTATCTAAATATGTATGGATAAAGCCATTAAAATCAAAAGAAAAAATCTGTGTTACCAATGCTATGCAAAGTATACTAACAGAGTCTTCTCGACAGCCTAAAAATTTACAAACAGATTTTGGCAAGGATTTTACAATGAACCTTTTAAGAGACTAATGAAAAAGTATAAAATAAATCATTATTCAACCTATTCAGTAAAAAAGGCCTCTATTGTAGAGCGTGTAATCAGAACTTTAAAATGTCATCTGTACAAACTTTTTAGTTTGTGTGGGCGATACGAATGGTTAGGGAAAAATTTGAACTCGGTAGTACAGTGTTATAATAATACCGTACATCGCACAACTAAATTTAGACCTAACGATATTAATAGCTCAAACCAGATGTTAGTGAGAAATAACATCAATAAAGCGCAAAAACTTAAGGCTGTACACAGTAATAAGTTTCGTCTTGGCGATCATGTCCGTATTAGTAAATATAAAGGAGAATTTTATAAAGGTTATACTCCTAACTGGTCAACAGAAATATTTATCATAACAAAGATTAACCATACAAACCCACCAACATACTATATTGAAGATAAACAAAAACAAAGAATTTTAGGATCATTTTACGAATTTGAGTTACAGAAAACTAAGCATCCCTATTTATATCTTATCGAAAAAGTTTTAAAAAGAAAAGGTAGCAAGTTGTTTGTAAAATGGTTAGGTTTGAGCGTTTAGGAAAACAGTTGGGTTGAAAAAAGTGCTGTGGTGGCTTAATATAAATAAAGTCTGTTTAACTAGTTTACTCACTTTATGAATATCAATGAAGGGAGGAAGTGGTATCATTAATAGTTTAATTAAATATTGTGGACCTGGAACAAAACTTCGAAAACGGTTATTAAAGGGTGATAGAGGTGTTAACAAGTTGGATGAAGCTTGTATGTATCACGATATTGCATATGCCAATAGTGATTTGAACGTTCGACATAAAGCAGATTTAAAACTTTTGGACATGGCTAAGAAAATAATAAATTCAAAGGATGCTGGGAAAGGTGAAAAATTTGCCTCATGGATTGTCAAAAATGCAATGAAGGCAAAACTCAAAGCCGGTGCTGGAGCAAAATCGTTTATGTCCATTGTGAAAAAACTACAATCTCAAGTCAAGAAATTAAAATCTAAACGCAATCATTCAGCGATTAAATATGCATATGCTGCTGCGAAAAAGTTGTTCAAGAATAAAAAAGGCCTACCGCGCTGTATCGCCATTCCTAAAAGCGGAGGGTTTTTACCATTAATTCCCATATTTGCGGGGTTGTCAGCTTTGGGTTCATTAGCTGGAGGAGCAGCCGGCATTGCAAAGGCTGTTAATGATGCTAAAACTGCTCAGAAAAATCTTCAAGAATCTGAACGACATAACAAGATGATGGAAGCAGTTGCTCTTGGAAAAGGATTGTACATTAGACCTTACAAAAAAGGAGCAGGCTTATTTTTAAATAATTCAAAAAACTAATTTCACGGCTACCCAGGCGAGCATTGACAAATTTGGATATTTTAAAGTATGCATGTGGCATACCATATTTCCGAGGTGTTTTTATGAGAGATACTTTACCTAAAAAACCAAGAAAAATTGAGTGTGCAGTACTTAATTTAGATAGTTCCGCGAATCCTGGAACTCATTGGGTAGCCTACGTTAAGAAAACCGATTACTGTGAATATTTTGATAGTTTTGGTGATTTGAAATCTCCGTTAGAATTACAAAAATATTTGAAATTTATTCCTATTCATTATAATTATATGCGTTATCAAACATTTTTTACAATAAACTGTGGACATCTTTGTTTAAAATTTTTGAATGAATTCTGGAGAACACATTTAAATAAAGAATAAAATGAAAATATTTCTCAGTACAAAAATGGCTTTCACTGCGTCAATAACAGGTCGAGGAGCTTTTTTAGCTACCAGCTATTCCCCAGCCTTAGAATTATGTAGAGAATATGAGTGTGGATTACTTTATTTTTCCACATTTAATTCAATTCCTAATATAGACGAGAGAAATAACAAGTTTTATTATGGTCACGATGAAGTTATTGAAATTCCTGAAGGTTCATACGAACTTCAAGATATTTGTGATTATTTAAAAGCTAATATAAAAAGTAGTGTTTTCAAACTAGCATGTAATAATAACACACTAAAAACACATATTTTCTGTACCGAAGATATGCACTTTGAAAAAAGTAATTCGATTGGCAAAGTTTTGGGATTTGGTGACGAAATTGTTAAAGCCAATATAAGTAGTGAGTCTCGATATCCTGTTAGTATTTTATCAACAACCATCGTACGCATCGAATGTGATGTAGTAAGCGGATCGTTTGTAAACGGAAAATCAAGTCATATAATTTATGAATTTGTACCAAACGTACCACCTGGCTATAGAATAATTGAAATACCTAAAAATTTAATATATTTTCCGGTCAACCAGAACTCAATCAGTTTGATAAATATAAGATTGTTAGACGCTGATAATAAACAAATCAATTTACGTGGGGAAGAAGGTTAACTGTATTTACATTTTAGAAAAAGATGCTGAATTTTAATAAAACCTGCTCGCCGTACGGTATTTAAGTCAGTACGAACAAACCACTTTTAAAGGTCTTAAACACCTCTTTGACATAAGAAAAAGTTAACTAAAAACAATAAAGATTTTCTTAAGCTAATCGGTCTGTTAAGATAGGTTAAAATAAGCATTTTAAATATATCGCAGCCATCGTCATACGATAACAGCATCGAAAGTTTCGAATATCATTCATATAAACCTTACGTTACAAGTTTCAATAATAATGATGAAATACGTATACCTATTAACCAACAAGATTTGTATGTGTCGCCATCCCTCAGCACGTTGTATATTGAGGGTAAAGTGAATATCTACGATAGCACAACCAAAGCACAAATATCAACTGTGAATTTCGTAAATAATCCGATGTTGTTTCTATTTCAAGATATTCGTTACGAGCTGAATGGAATAGAAATAGATAAAATTAAAAATGCGGGTCTTACAACCACAATAAAGTCATATTTATCGTTAAACGATAACGAATCAAAATCTTCTAAAGTTTGGGGTTGGTCTACTACAGGTACGACTAATGTCAATAATGGAGTTTTCTCTGCTTCCATACCATTAAACAAAATACTCGGTTTTGCCGAAGACTATGATAAAACCATTATTAACTGCAAACACGAATTAGTGTTATTAAGAAGCAGCACTAACCTAAATGCTTTGAAACTAAATAAGGGGGAAATCATCGATGACATTAAAATTAGTAAAATAGTTTGGCGAGTTCCTCACGTTAAGGTATCGGACCGTGAAAAGATAAATTTATTAAAATATTTAGAAAAAGATCGTGCTATTACCTTAGCATTCCGGAATTGGGATTTATATGAATATCCATTATTACCTAAACACGTAAACATACTTGGGCAATCAAAACTTCATCGCAAATAGAAAAACCACGTTATGTAATAATAGCATTTCAAACTAATCGTAAACATCAGGCTGACATATCGATAGCCGAATTTGACCACTGCAATGTAAGCGACGTAAATGTTTTTTTTAAATTCTTCATATTACCCTTACAAAAATCTGCATATCAGCTTCTCTGATAATAAATATTACTTATTATACGAGCAATACGCTAGATTTCAACAGTCTTATCACGGACGTAGACCGGAACCGTTGATGATTTTAAGGATATCGCTCCACTATTCGTTATTGATTGTTCTCGACAACACGAAACCCTGAAAGGATCAATAGATGTAAGAGTTGAAATTGAGACATCTCAAGACATACCTGATCAGACTGCTGGATATTCCCTGATTCTGAACGATTGCATATTTGAGTACGAGTCTTTGAGCAATATTGTAAAGAAAATATCATGAGTGATAATACTATAATCGTAGACCTCCAAGGATTTAAAGACAAGAACAACTTATTTATAGTGAAAGAATTAGCTATTGCTACTCAGGAACATACTCATGTATTTTTAATAAAACCTCCCTACCCATTTACTGCACTAACTGAAGAAGAAAGAAAACAGGTCTGGTGGATTGAGAGGAATAGAGGCTATCGTTGGAGTGAAGGATATATTGACCACAGAGAATTCCTCAGAATTATCAAATCTTATTTGAAAGAGAGAAAGATTATCGTAAAAGGCTATGAAAAGATTAAATGGGTGCAAGATTTATGTGGCCACAATAATATTATAGATATAAGTTCTTTAGGTGTCCCTAATTTAATTACTCTTAGTAAACTTTACTGTAAAGGTATGTTAATGTATAATTGTTTTATTCATAAAAAAATATGTGCATTGAAAAATGTTTTATGTATAAGGAAATGGTGTATTAGAGAATAAAGTAACTGTATGATTTTATAATAAATTATTTTAAAGATTACCTTTCTCTTTTCATTAAAACCTAGCCCTACTTCTAAAACTAATAGGATGAAAAATCAAACATATGAATTTTGTATCAAACAATATTTATTTATAAAAGAAACAATTTTATGACAAAAAATAAATTTAGTAAAAATAAAACGTAAATTATTTAACAAATAAATCAAAATTACAATACAATACATTAAGTTACTATATTTACAGTTCTTTCTTCTAATTATTATTAGGATTATTTTTTAAATATACACATCTAAAAATCACTGTAAGTATAGTCTTTTTGAAATTTTTCTAATCACTGTGTCTGTCAGGTCATAATTATGTTTCGTCCACCGGTTCAGTAATCAATCACAAATTGTGCACTGAGCATCACATTGCCTCCCGCGTAGCTGCACTCATCTGATTCCAGCTCCATCAAACAGGAAGGCTCGCCCGTCAGGTTATACACTTTCATTTGTTTATGGCGCATTCCTTTAGTTCGCTGCCTTTTCATGACATAGGATTTTGCAGAACAACGTACTTTCTTATGCTTGTGGTGCTTGAGGTTTGTAGGTCTTCTTAATTTACTACGCAGATTGCGAAATTGTTTAGCTTGGATGTGTGTAATCCAAATTTAGGTTTTAATAAGCTAATGGTGTATCATAGTGATAAAACATAGTAAATTTTGGTGACTCAATATGGGAAAGCTACAATATTCCGTAAGTCTGCACAACATTGCTTAAACGATTATTGGGCATCCTGGAAAACTTTTTTACGACATTGCTCGAACGGCAGTGTGATCAATGGAGTGATAAAAAAGTGTTCCAGGATGCCCATTAATCACCTACTGCTGTAGTTAATTATTTACCTACTAGGTTAAGTAGGTGCCTTATAGGTCATGATATTTCAAATTAGGCAGGCGGTTGGAATCTATAGGTAGGTCTATATCTATATATGTTATTAGGTAGTTGGGGATGAAACAGTATGCACATACTTAGGTCGACAGTAGGCTAGGTATTTAGGCACGCGAAGCTAGGAGGCTAGATTAACTTCAACTATTTATAATGATAATTAAGTTATAGTGAATAGACATAACTATGATGTGATGTTTGATTATGAGCACTGAAATGACCAATCTAGGCATTTAAGCTGTTACTAGAGGACAATAAGACTAATTGCTTCCTTCAAGGTGCTACAAGTTAACCATCCATATAGGTACTTAGCAAAATTAAAGTAATATTGAACCGTCAGTAGTATGGGAGGCAGGATTACCTAAGAGTCTAAACTGATGTTTTATTACAACAATAATATTAATAAGTTATAGCAAATAAGCATAACTGTACTGTGATGTTTGATTTCTGATACTGTAAATGACCAAACAGGCATTTTTAGCTTTCCTTGAGGTACGATACGGTTTTAAATTGCATTCTTCAATGTGTTATGAGTTAACCATCCAGTTTATTAGTAAAAATTAAGCTAATATTGAGCAAACAGGAAACAGTTGAGAACATGGGATACCCTGCCTGATAGAATGCACATTAGTGGACAAAGATCTTGCAAGTTACTTATATTATGAAAATATATAAACATTTGATTTGGTAACAAACCTGATCAGTAGACTAAGAGTACAGTCTATTTCTATACCTATATTCCTATTAAAACAAATGGAAAAATAAACTTCTAAGTATAATTGACTTATTTATTTTTATTTATTATTAATATTCTGCTAAGGCAACAAATACAATCTGGTTATATTGGTACATTATGAGATCTTTATAACAAACACCAAGGGTGAATAAAAGTAATTTTACTTTAAATGATAGCATTCTATCTCAGTTCCCTACCTAAAAGAAATAGGTTGTTGAATAAATTAACCATCTTGTTAATAAACTAAAGATTTAATATTCTGCTAAGGCAACAAATCCAGTCTGTTATAATTGTTACATTGTAGGATCTTTATAATAGGCACAATGATCAAGGAAGTAAGTTTCCTTTGAATGATAGCTTTCAACCTTTGTTCACTACCTAAAGACATAGCTTGTTCCATTGAATAATTAAGTACAGAATGTGGTATTAAGATTTAGGAGGACAGCAAGCTCATAAAGTAATTTCTATTGATTTATAAAGAAATAATTTAATATGGAACCTAGTGAATAGTAACTTTCATAATATAAAATGAAATTTAATTTAAGGAGTGATGTAAATCCTCAGTTTAATTGAATTTGAAGTCACAGGCCAATTAATACCAAGAGTAAATGTTAAATGCTGTAATCTGGGCAGGGTCGAGATAAAACAATGAGTTGTTCGGCATGCTAAGAGCGGGCGGGGCTTTTAAATTCCCAGAACTCACTAATGTGTAATAAACGCACTTATGCTGCTTATACTTCTAAATATTAACTCTAATAATACCTGCGAGCTATGCTGTTTCCCTATTATCTTAAGAGTGGTACGGCATTCCTTTCCCACAGCTGCTGTGATGGATTTAGGTTTTGGTTCCGGACGAAGACACTGATAGGCTTAGGTACATCTAGGATGTTAGGTATTGAGGGTTAAGTTAATAGGTTGGTAGGAAATAATTCAACACGAGGATAAGCCAATTACTAAACTTTCATGGAAAAGACTGAGTTGCTCTAGGCACGGTTCATAACGTAGGTTCCATTAGACGATCTGGCCAAATTATGATCTTATTATTTTATTACATCGCTTGACTGAAGTTTGTTACTAATAGGTTTAAGTAATATTAGGTCTAGATTTTATTATCATTCAACAACTACACACTATACAAAACATCAACTACACGATCATTAGTTATAGATCCTATAGCCTTTAGTTAAGTTATGAGTTAGTATAATTTAAATTAAGCTGAGAGTTAGGGAAGACTTAGTTGATGATAAGCTTGCACAGGCTGTATGTTGTAGGTTAATTAGTTTTAAGAATTAAACATAGTAATATAGGTTAGAACAACGGCGGTGATGTATGTATGTAGTTAGATAAATACGGGGAAGAGTTAAGAAAGGCGCCAGAGGTAACATCTTGTAAAATGTAAGAGCGAGATAGCAAGAGACTTAGGGACAAATAGTCTAGTCTGGTAAATAATTAAATTGACTAATGGAACAGTTTGTAACGTTTTGATATTTGTCACAACAATGGTCTGAAAGCTGGCTTGCAATTGATTGGGCACTTTAGATGCTTTTAGAGATTCGGATGCTTTGCTCGTTGAAGAGGTATTTTGGTTTGATGCTTTTGTGTTTGTATGAACAAGGGAAGCTAAAATAATGAATGTTCTTACTTGTTGAAAATAATAATTGTAATATGAAACTAGCTAAATCACTAATGAAGGATTGGTTGTGTCTGGTAATGAAGTGGTGCCTTCAATATCTGGTTTTGTTAAAAATGGGAAAAAAATACTCATTTGCAATGATAAAAGTTTTATCGTAATATACTATCTTACTTAAAAATTCAATGTTGTTTTTCTTTAGCCTTTTTCCGTAATTCACAGTAAACTTTACCTCTGCCTCTGTGGTTTTGCGGCTAGACTTTCTAGACAATAAATTGATTGATGGTTATATATTGTATTTGTATTTTCATACAATAACAGGAAATAAACATAACCATGGTCACGCTGATAGCATTGTTTTTTTTTTAAACAGTCAGAGGTAAGAATTATGGTGGGATCGATAGTTCCTTAGCATTAGTCCGGGTAAAATGCGCTTTCATGACCTTATAGCCACTTGCCATAAGATGAGATAAAAACCAAACTTAGGGAATATAACAAATAATTTTTATGTCAAAAATAAATAGCTATAGGGTACGGTCGTCATAATCCCGAATTGGTTTCCAAACAGCAAACTTTAAAAGGGAATCTATGATTGAATCAACATGCGATAAATCGGGGGGACTTTAAGGGTCTCCATTTTATTTTTGTCACAGTACTACATTGTCGTCTAGAAGTGCCTAAATATTTTTTATAAACAATTATTTCGAAATGTAAATTAAATATAAAATTATTATATTGTGCATACATGCAAATAGCCGTCAACAACAATAAAATTGAAAAGTAAATTCAAAATGTTGTAAAAATTTAGAACAGAAATTCAATATCTTGTTATTAAATAATGTTGTGCGTGTTTTTCATGTACCTATTTGAATACTATTATTGTACTTAATTTGTTTCTTAAAAAACACGTGGTAGGAAAATTATCTTATTACGATTTGAAAAGTTACAATACAAAAATAAATAAATATCCGGCGTGAAATAATGGCACTTGGTGCTGTTATGTTGCGTTCGGCCAGTAAGGGTTCCGGAGGGTTTCTCAAATTTTAATACACATATAATTTATTCAGACTTATTTATGGTTTAAAATAATACAAAATTGTGTATTAAAAAACAATATTATAAAAAATTACGATTTTAAGATTAGCTCCTATTGAGCATCAAGCTGTGATGATTTATAGTTGATTATCTGTGATAATAAAAGATCTGCATTTTTTTTACAATTTAGTCTTTAGATTAGTTCCTGATGAACACCAAACTGTGATGATTTAGAGTTGATTACCTGTGATAATTATAATCTGTAAAAGGAAAATTTTATAAATGTCTTTTATTTATAAAATTTTCCTTTTTAAACGTCAGTCCAGTGACTATACAAGACACGCCAACACAACATCTTGCTTATTCCCTCTTACCGCAAATTCTTTTAAAAATCGACCTTAAATGGGTCGCAAACTGAAGCTTCTGACAGTACAGACTGCTTTTGGATGCACTGGAAACGTTTTTGTTGAACTTTCAATTTCGTTTGGGTGCAGTGGGAACCGATGTATGAACTTTCATTTTTCTAAAACAATGGGCCTTTGGGTGCATGGGAACGAGCCGTAAGTAAGTTGGCTTTCAAGTCGTCGTCAAGGGACCGCGGTTCTCTCCCAGGCACAAATAAATTAGTTATCAGACTACGTTTTACTGACAGATATAAAATAAACTTCCTAGAGAACATTACTTTTCGCCGTAACCGCACAAAATCCAACTCGAACACAAACGAAAGTATTATATCCAATGAATCACTAAATGACACTATTTATAGTCTACCCGACACATCGGTGGATAAAAAGTTGACAAAATATCAAAAGGACATAATTTTTTTACTATGGGGCTTGGTACTAAATTCTAAAGTCTTTTAACTGGACGCCAATGTATAAATACTTGAAGAATACATTATTATCAACATATTTATGACCGTATTATTAATTTAAAGACCTCCGTTTTTTTATATAAATTAAAAACCAACATTGATTTCTACTCGAAAATGGCAACATTATAGTAGGATTGTGACACTTTCTGTTATCAAAAATGAAAAAGTGACGCTTGTCTGACGTTTTATATGTCAAATACGCATCGTAGACAGATGTCAGACTGTCAGCCGCCTGACGATTCCCGGCCGCGGTTTCGTTGTGTTATTTTTGTGTATCGTTGCTAAATACTTTAAGTGCGAAAAAGATCACTGTGTTAGCGATATCGTTTCTACATTACCTTAGACCTCATACACTTACATACTTAATAACCCTGCGTTTGTTAACATTAAAAAAACCGGAACTTTTGTTCAGAAACGTACAAAACTTATCAAAATACAGTATTCTTAAACGGAGGTAATCAAAAATTTAAAAAATATACAGAATGATAGCATTTAATCTCTTGGACAAGGAAGTATATGAATTGTTGCAGTTAATTTTTCTTTTATTATAGTACCAAAAAAAATATTATGTCCTTTAAAGAACAAATTGAGAAACTTACTTTAGAATTGTGTAGTGCTCATAATGAGATTGAGACTTTGCTTATGGAAAATACAAGCTTGAGGCGAGTTAATGAAGCATTATCAAAGAAAACTGATTCCTCTGAGGTGGCAGAGCGATCACATTATGATCGCTGTCAAAAACCCTGTGGTGGCAAGCAGTCATAATATGATCGCTCGACCTTGGGCGAATATAACCCGGTATAATAAAAGTGTGCAAGTAGCCAGAATAGAGAGAGTGCGATATAACATTCTATGATTAAATAAGGATGGCAATACAATCAACAGTTATTATACGTTTCATAGAAAAAGTTCATTTGCGCCTTGAAAGTTGTTTATGTTTTTGCGTTGGAGTAAAATTTACGGATTTTACTAAAAAAAGTGTGTTTTTAAGTGGTTATACAGTGTTTACAAGTGTTTTCATCATGAGCAAGTAAGTTATGAACAGTTTTTAAGTGATAAGTTGTTGATTTATGACGATTTTTAACAACATTTTGCGAAAATCATTGTTGACATTCTCCGTGTGCTAGGTGTAATTGACTGAGAATCCTTTGTTTTGTGCTAAAATTACATTAAAGATGTACTTTAGTTACTGTTTATCTATAGTTTAATTATTAATCCAAGTGATTCAAGCGTTAAAACGGCATGAATGTAAGTATAAAATTCACAAATAGCAAATGTATCGCGTAACTCGCGTTTGAGACAGGTCGGCGCCATTTTTGTTGAGCATACCCAGGATGATAGAGTTTAATGGAAGTGGCATTTTTTGTTGTGTACCTGTTTTTTTTATTGTGTAGCAGTTTTTTTTATGTGTTTATTATTTTTAACCCACTTCAAAAAAAGAGGAACCAGTATCTATTTAGTTATTTATGGCGGCTAAAAATTATAAAGTTAAGGGATTATAACTGTATTTCATGATTATTCTGTTTAAATGACGACCTCCTTGGTCGAGTGGTTTGTACACCGGTTTTCATGGTGTCGCCATCTCTGAGATCCCGGGTTCGATTCCCGGTCGGGTCAATTTAGAAATTATTGTTTTTCTAAATAGTCTCGGGTCTAGGTTTTTTCTATGTATAATAAGTATGTATTTAAGTATTTTAAGTATGTTTATCCGTAGTCTAGTAACCATTTAACGAGTTTCTTCGAAGCTTCTCTTTGGCTAGATAATTGGTGTAATGGAAGGAAAGATATATTTATTATTTATTTAAATATTCTGTTTTGTTTTTTCTGCATTTCACGCATGACTGTTATTTAACTGACGTTGCATTTTTTATGTTAGCGAACAATCCGGGTTGTCTGGCCGTGGCCGCGGTAGATGTGCGATTATGCGCGGTGGTGTACGAGTATTGTTGCCGGTGCCTTTTGAACCCCTTTCGCCCTTACCGTGAGTTCCTTACTTCCTCACATTACGTCCTAACCTTATGACACATTAGGGGCAAGCCACTACACCACAGTTGTCACCCATTACCGTTGCTTTCGTTTACTCAATTACTAATGAACCAATTTTTACTTTGCAATAACATCCACAGTGTGCCGTGCGTAGTACATCAAAGATGCGGCTTTATTTGAATGATTACTAATGAACCAATATTTCAATCAATTGGTAGATTGACTTTAGCGCCACATTTTTTATTAATGAATACCTATATTGTATGTTCTATTCTATTCTATTCGTAAAAACTTCCATCTTTTCGGTATGAAAAAATCTGTTCACGGCTTAACACTAGAAATAATAATAGGCGTGCTTCCCGTTCCCGTGGGAATATCGGGGTAAATTCAATTACTAATGAACCAATTTTTACTTTGCAATAACATCCACAGTGTGCCGTGGCAGTACATCAAAGATGCGGCTTTATTTGAATGATTACTAATGAACCAATATTTCAATCAATTGGTAGATTGACTTTAGCGTCACATTTTTTATTAATGAATACCTATATTGTATGTTCTATTCTATTCTATTCGTAAAAACTTCCATCTTTTCGGTATGAAAAAATCTGTTCACGGCTTAACACTAGAAATAATAATAGGCGTGCTTCCCGTTCCCGTGGGAATATCGGGGTAACATAAAACTTCTGTTCTATTAATAATTCGAAAGATCTTTTTAGTTTTTGCATTAATAATACATAGAAATAATTGTACAGTGGGATTTTTCTTAATTTTCAAAACAATTTGCCTTTCATACTATGGGCGGTTTTAAACTGAAATGGCAAAATGCGCCTTGACTATGGGAGAATAACGCCCACCGGTATGAATAATTAGTTAAACCATTTATTCTAAGTAAAAAAAGTCGGTATACGGGCGAAAGTTTTACGTGACAACGACTTTGAGTGGTAAAATAATTTTAATGTGAATATTCATTCGTATAGTAGGAAGAAGGATGAAATAATAGTAACAACATTTATTTATACAAAGAATTATATTTAAAACATTAATGCAACGTGTAAACCGCTCTTAGGCGGGCTAACCATGCCCGAGTGGAAGGGACGCGTGCCTCTCACTCGCTCTCATTGTGAGCGCATAACGTGAGCGGAGCGTAACGCAGTTTCTTGAAGTGTCACCCGGCAAACCAATTTATAAGACGTTGTCACGTCAAAATAATAATTATAGCATAAGAGCTCTCATCCCTTCTTCTGTTCATGATTGCCCTCTTTTCTTTTTCGCAAAGCTAGGTGTAGAGTGTAGAGTGGGCGATATTAAACAGAGGGCAATAATTGACTAGGGTACCTTATATTGTATAGCCCCACAGTATAGAACAGTAAGACTGTGGTATAGCGCTGCTCGACTCGTCATTTGACGTTTGAAGAAGACGAAGTTTGAAGTCGGCGGAGTAGGCGATGGTGGAGGGCGAGCGCTTTGTGGGCTCTGTTCTTGGTAACATTTTTTCATAGACATTGTTGTTTTCATGTTGACGTTGTACGTCAACATCATCATCGTCAGTAGGTTTGGGATTGAAATTAATGTAAAAGTAATTTGTAGGTATTTGGTGTTCTGTTCTTATTATTATCCCCTAAGGGTTAGTCAGAGACTAGGCAATGAAAACCACAGAAGCAGCTAGTCCACTGCCATATTACACTTTTTACCAAATTACAACTACACAGTGCTTAGCGTGATATGTGGTGAAGCCGCCGCTAAATGCTGTTGGATCTAAGTATTTGCAGTCTTTATTCCGTTCCTATTTGATTGGTGCAATCTTTTGTAAAAACCTAATAATTACGGCTAGGTAAGTAACATTTAGCTGATATGGTTTTTGACTATTTGTCACGTCATCCCATTTTGTTTAATGTGATTTTTAATCCATTCAATGTAGGGGCTGACAGGAGTGTCAATCGCAAACCATCTCATCTTTATTTTCACATAGCAGTCATGAATTGAGGATTTAGAATTGACACCTACCACTCCAGAGGGATGCAACAAAGGTCCCCCGGAGTCTCCCGGACATATCGAGGCGATGTGCCCGCAGCGACGACTCAAGCAGATAGCTGGAACCAAATTATTTAGCACCGTTTCGCAATTCCTTAAGAGGACATCCATCAATTGCAGGGTATCTCTCAACAATCTAACGGCAGAATCGTCGTTTTCCGCCGAGAGCTTGTGCCCTCCGTAGCCAGCCGCCACGGCCGCGTGCCCGGACAAAGTCTTATAGTCCACCGCGCTGAGCTTCCCATACTTATCTAAATGTATCGGTGCAGTTTTCATCAACCCAATATCGTGCCTCATACTATCTCCGCCAGCTAACTTAAACATCATGTAAAGCGGGTGTTTCTGCATAGCAAGTATGTCACTGGAAGTACCGTTTGTCTCCGGGGTAACCGATCCGTATCTTATAACACCTGTAACGTTCCAATTTTTTAACGAAGAGCGAGGTTGAAATCCTTCGAAATATTCTATGCAATGAGCAGCAGTCAGTACCCATACGGGTGTTATGACAGTGGCTGTGCAGATGTGGTGGGATGTTACTAAATCATCCTGTGGTCGTTTGACTTTCATCTCCATCCTGACGATATATTGGTGTGTTTCCGGATCACCAGCTTGACCTCCAACGACGCGCATGGCAGATTTCTTTGCGCGCAATCCTGCATTTATTTGTAAGAACCAAAAGATCATACAATTTATATTAATAACATTCATTGTGTCACTCTGTAGGTACGCTAGTTCTTAAATATTTTACAACGTCAGGATTAAATCAATTAATAATAATAAGTATGTAGAATTTCAACGTGACATTCGTGTAAACTTCAGAAAACAATATGGTGTAGGTTTTCAATATTTTTATTGCACTTCAAAGTTATTATGTTTGTACGTAATCTTATCAAAGTCTGTAAACTTTTTACTATAAAACTACACGTGCCTTACAATTAGATACTTAGACTAGCGGCACTGTGCTAGCGGCCTGCTCGTGACTTCGTCGGCGTACCTCGTCACAAAGAAGAATGCCCAACAGCAGGGCCCTGATGATGATCCCTGGCGAATTTAACAAGGACGGTTCAAAGTCCCAATGTGGGGGTCGTAGGGCGGTTTGATGTGTGCTCAAGTGTGCGATGTTGAGCTAGCTGCGACTGCCGTCAAGTCCTATACACACACGTCCTCGTCGTCGGCCCTGGAAATGCTGCCGTCACTAAGCAAGCATCGCACACCTACCATCTACCTTGCGACGTGCAGTAGCCGAGTGTGTGGGGCTAACCCGCCAGTGATATCCCGCACGGTGGCCATTCCCTTATCCTCAATCCCATGATCCTATCCAAAGCAACTCTCCTCTTTACCACTTTCCTTCCCCTTTTCCTAATCCTATCCCGTCCCATCCTTGGAGGGATGACAACCTCGACCCCAACATTGTCACTCTTCGTTTCTACACAAAAATGGCACATTTTCAGAAACGAATTTACCCCAGGAGGGTACCGGCAAGGCCGGAGAACCCCTCCCTGGGCCTTCGGGCTCAGGCTTCCCCTTGTAGCTGGGGGGGGCAAAAAATTTGCCAATTTTTGAAGCTGCCTCAGGCAGCAACCTTTCCGTCCCGCAAGGGACCCATGCGCGCAACACTCCTTCGGGAGTAGGCGGTTTTAAGGCGGGCCCTACCGCGAGACACAGTGAGGATGGACACCTTCGGGGACCAACCCCACCAGCTTGACGTGGTAGAAACCGTGGGGGCTTCAGGGCTTCAGGTGCACCGGCACGGCATCCGCCGCAGACGGGATCCGCGCGAGGGCCCGGGGGGAGTGGGAACCTTAGGGGCCGCAACCCGCTGGGAACCATGAGCGGGAACCAAGCGGTCGGAGGTCTGCTGCTTGGTAAGGGGAGGGCGTCAGCACCTGCCGAGCAATCCCATGTGGAGGACCATGGAATGGTGGGGCAACGGGAATTGGGTCCTGATGGGATCCGTCCTGTTGACACCGCCGGACCATCGAGGCAGAAGGTACTGGGTCCTCTTGGGATCCGACCTGACGCTCCCAGGTCTGATACAGGGGGGGGGGGGGCTCGGGCAAGAAGTCGTGGCATAGGTCTGGCAACCGCAAGCGTCAGGCCAAGCTGCTTAGGCAGCAGGCCGGGGGGGAGATGACGGCTGACGCGGTGGAGCGCTCGAAAAGGCTGAGGGAGGTCAGCAATGAGAGTCAGGAGGCGCTTGATGCCAAACGCGTTAAGACTCACGGGTCTTACGCGGGGGCAGTAAGTGCCTATAAGATGGCCATCATTGCTGACGATTACCCTGCGACTACGCTGGGAGAGGGTCACTACGTGGCGATCCAAGGAACCATTTGGGACCTGCTGGAGGCCGCGCCTGACCCTCTGCCAGTGGTAAACATCGGAGGCATTTGACTCTGGGTGAGTGCTCCCAAAGCGCTCCAGTGGCGGTGGGGCAGCCGGAACTTGGCGCACCTATCGCGGTAGCCGAGGATGCTGGAGAGGAGACCACACCAATGGAGTGTGGTGGGATCTCCTCGCCAAGATCCGAAGATGTCATGGGGGAGCTCGCCCTGGACGAGCTGCTTCTGGGGGGGTCGTCTCCGTTGGCCGTGCACACGGCTTCGGACGGCGAACTTACGGAAGATGGGCGATAACCTTAACAGAGGTAAGGTGCGTTCAGATCAACCTTCATCATTGTAAGGCTGCAACTGCCCTTCTGGCACGCCAGCTAAAAAGGAATCAATTCGACATTGCCTTAATCCAGGAACCTTCCCAAGTAGCAAAATGTAGTCATGTAAGTATCCTAGGACCAAATATTTTTTAGTCCTATAGAAATCCTATTAACGTTTACAGGACCGCATTTGGGCGCACTTTACAGGACTATTGCGACCTATAGTTATTTTGTTACAGTCCGGTAAAGTGCAAATTGATTTAATTGCTATTTTATTGAGTGCTTCTACAAGATCACTGTGTCCTATAAAGATCAGGTACACGCACTGAGTCAGCGTGATTAGTCCTGTAACAATCTGGCGCATGCCGCTACTGGTGTTATTTATCCAACAGTGGTAATTGTGATGTCATAACTGGAGCATTTATTTTTCATTAATTTTTAATGGTGGAGGCAAACAAAAATAAAATAATATTGGAATTGCAAAGGGTAATCTTTATTACAGTTCATTATCATAAAGGTTGATAACTTTTTGTGTTTTCACTATTATATAAAAAAAAATTACTTGAGAAATAAATTTTATTGATAAAGTATTCTATGATAATAAACATATGTTTATGCGCCTTCAAAAGTAAACATAATTATTATTTGTAAATTCAATAATTATTAGTAAATACAGCCGTCATCAGATCGGATCGCGATCCATATTGTAATGCATTTATCAGGAGCTTTACAATGCATTTTAGTCAATGTTAATGTTATTATAGGATCACAGTCCTGGACACCATATTGTTTAATTGATGTCAACAGCTGATCACTCTAATAATAGCAAATGCAGGTCACATATAAGTGGAATCTTACCTATAATAGTAGCAGGACGTGCAACTTTGGTGCTAGAAATCCTTTAGAAGTCACGACAAAGTCAAATCAATCTTATAATATCTTCGACCTATAGTAGCTATACCTAAAACGTTTACAGAAGAACTTTTCTTATAGAAGCATAAACAAAACGTGAACAAGAATAAATACTCTTATTAAATGCATTTATAGGAGCTTAAATTTATTTTTATAACATGCACTTATAAGACTTAAGTTCTTATAAGCATCATATAATGTAATCCTGTAAACGTTTATAAGACTACGTAGTAGGATCGGAAGTGCTTGTAGCGTAAATAGTCTAATAAGATGTTCTCGTAAACGTCTTTAAGACTGCGTAATAGGATCGAAAGTGCTTGTAGCGCAAATAGTCCGTTAAGCTGCTTTAACAAGATCAGTGATTTTAATCAAAGCGTCTATTAGTGTGCTATAAGATGTTTAGTCTTATAAGTCAACAACTATAGGAGAATTTTGCTGCTTGGGTTACCTTTACAGGAGCCAGATTAAAGGTTTAGGTGGAACCCCTGGTATAATATACTACAATTGTTCTACTAATGTCATGAGGACTTGCGATTATGTCAGAAACGACCTACACGCAATGCCTCTAATGAAGTTCTGTTGCAGGGATCTGACCGCTGTTAAGGTCCTTACGGGGGAAGGGGGTGCTAAGCGGACGGTAATTTTATCGTCAACTTACCTCCCTTTCGAGAAGGCGGATCCAGTGTCAAAGGAGATACGGGAACTGGTAACTTGCGCTGGCCGAGAAAACCAAGATATCATCATCGGCTGCGATGCCAACGCGCATCATGTAATCTGGGGCAGCTCAGACACCAATGAGATAGGGGAGAGACTGCTGGAGTATCTGGTAAGTTCACCCATGCAAATACTTAACAAAGGAAATAAGGCTACCTTTTTCAATGGCCTGAGGGCGCAGGTGATTGATATAACTATTGCTAGTAACAGAGCGGTAAGTAACATCACAAACTGGCATGTATCGGACGAAGTATCCCTCTCCGATCACAACTACATATGCTTTAGGTACAGAATAGGTCAGACCATAGGAACTGTACGAAGGAAGAACCCAAGAAACACCAACTGGGAGGGCTTCAGAAGGGATCTCAGGCGGGAATTAGATGGTCCATGCTGTAAACTTAACTCAATTGTGGACATAGAGTTTGAAGCTGACAGACTCACAGAAGCACTGATGACGGCCTGGCAGAACAACTGCCCAGAAACAAAATCAGTGGCGGGTAGACAGCCGTAGTGGACTCCAGAGGTGGCTCAGATTAGAAAAGAGACACGACAGGCGTTCAATGAAGCGAAGGCGAAGAACGACTTTAGCGATTACAATAAGGCTTTAACTCGCTACAGCAGTGCGGTTCGTAAAGCAAAAAGATCGGCTTGGAGGAAACATTGTGAACAGATACAATCTGTTCTTGAAGCAATGAGACTAACCAAGGCAATCTCTACAACAAAGGCGATTCCACTGTCTACAGTAATGAAGGCAAATGGAACTCGAACAGGAAATGGTGAAAATACACTGAAGGTCATGTTTGATACCCACTTTCCTGGATCAAGCATCATTCAAGACGAACATGATTCAATCAGCTGGAAGGAGCAGCAAGTTAAGACTTCCAAGTATGATTGGATAATAGCTAAAAAGAATCTAAGGTTAAATGGGCACTGGGGAGCTTTCAACCATATAAAGCACCAGGACCTGACAATATTTACCCCATCCTACTACAACAGGGCGCTTCCATTCTGGGCCCCCATCTCTGCAGATTGTATAAAGCCTGCATTGCATTTGATTATACACCCAGAACATGGAGACGTGTTAAGGTAATATACATACCAAAACCGGGTAAACCAGATTATGAAGAACCCAAAGCTTTTAGGCCAATAAGTCTCCAATCTTTTCTTCTTAAGACCTTGGAAAAGATGGTAGACAAATTTATCAGAGTGGGACCGTTATAAAAATTCCCACTTCCCGGATTTGCATGCGGAGCGCATTGAAGCGCTTACCAGCCAGGGAAGTCAACAGAAACCGCTCTCCACTATGTGGTGAGCCGAGCGGAATCAGCCCTGGAGAACAAAGAGATCTGCGTCTGCACATTCGTAGACATTGAAGGTGCATTTGATCGCACAACCTTTAACTCCATCAATGTGGCAGCCAGAGATCATGGCGTGCCACAACTGATCTGCAAATGGATTGAATGCATGTTAAAGGGTAGAATAATTTACTCAGAACTGCTTGGGGACAGTTTACTCGCTCAAACAACTAGAGGGTGCCCGCAAGGGGGGGTCCTTTTTCCTCTGCTATGGAGCCTTGTAGTTGATTCAATCATAGCAAAACTGAACCAAGGACCACTATATACGGTTGGTTATGCGGATGACCTGGTCATCACAGTCAGTGGAAAGTTTCCCTCCACGTTATCGAAGCTAATGCAACGTGCTCTATGTTTGCTGGAGGATTAGTGTAATACCAATCATCTATCCGTAAACCCTGGGAAAACAACCGCTATCTCTTTCACGAGGATGAAAAACCTCACGAAATTGGGAAGCCTAAAACTTTACGGCACCCAGCTTCCCTGGTCCAGAGAAGTGAAATATCTAGGCATAACACTGGATAAGGAACTTACCTGGAAACAGCACATGGACACGACCATTACCAAGGCCTATAGGGTCTTTGGTATGTGTCGGTTCACCTATGGCAAAACGTGGGGGCTTAACCCCAAAATCATAAAGTGGATCTACATGATGATGGTGCGGCCGATCCTTACATATTATGGCAGCATCGTCTGCTGGCCCAGGACCAGGCTGAAAATCTGTAAGAATGCTTTAAGCAAACTTCAGAGGACAGCATGCATGGCGATTACTGGGGCATTCAGAACCACACCGACGGCAGCTCTGGAGGTCCTTACGGACCTTCCACCCCTGCACAGTGTCATAGCAACAGAGGCAAAGAAAGCGCTTCATAGACTTAAGGTGGCCGGGCTGTGGGACGCATCTAAGCCACTGACCAGACATACAAAATGGGAACCTAATGATTCCCTTGATAGGATCATGGAAATGGGGTGTGACAAAATATCCCCCCAGTACATGTTCGAAAACAAATTCAGTATATATGTCCCAACTAGGGATGAATGGAGACAAGAACCACCGTCTCCAGAGAAGAACAGCCTAATCTGGTACACCGATGGATCCAAAATGAAGTCGGGTACTGGAGCAGGTATCTTTAGCAATGACTTCAAACATAGTCAAAGCATGGGAAAATTTGCAACTATATACTAGGTATACCAGGCCGAAATTTTTGCAATTCTCCTATGCGCAAAAAAGAATTTAGAACTCGCCCTTAGAAAGCGAAACATATTCATCCTGAGTGACAGCCAAGCAGCACTCAAGTCACTTATATCGCCCTGTATCGACTCTAACCTTGTACTTGAAACCACAAAAGCTTTAAACAAGCTAGGTGGACACAACAGGGTGAGATTGATCTGGGTACCAGGCCACATGGGAATCCATGGCCATGAAATGGCTGATGCACTTGCCAGGGAGGGCTCAGAGACCCCATTCATTGGTCCTGAGCCGTTTGTTGCACTGGCACCGAGCACCATCAACAAGGCCTTTAAGGACCAAATCCAAAACAGGCATAAAACCGAATGAGAAAAGCTACCCGGCATGAAACACTCAAAATCCTTCATAGGTGGAGACGCCCTAGGACGGAGTAAAATCATATGCGGAGGTAGCAAAAGGCAGGCACGAACAATCATCGGAGCCCTGACCGGGCACTATGCCACAAAACAAATGCTCCATAGAATGCAACTAGCAACAGACAGCTTGTGCAGGGCATGTGGGGAAAAAAAAAGGAGTCCATGCAACACCTTCTGTGTGACTGTGACTCCCTTGCTAGGAAAAGAATGAGTCTCTTGGGATTCGCCTACCCGAAACCAGAAGATTTTAGGCTCTTCGCCCTCAAAGACATTGCCAAACTTATGGCAGTCATTTTCTCTGAGGAGACAGAGTGATAGGACGGGGTTGCACAAAAGCCGCCCCGACGCATTTCGTTTGTTAATGTACGAGCTAAGTGTCAACATGACAATAACTAGAACAATAACTAAAGTTATTGTTCTGAGGTTCCGCCGGACGTAGTATGAGATGTTGATGATGGGTTCCATGGCGATTGTAAATAACGACTGCGTCTCTTTATGTGATGTTGTATATATACAGTGCCAACATTGTGACTAACTTATTATCTAAAGGTAACAAGACTATTTATACAATAATAACTACGTAGATGTTGGAGGGAGGATGCCGTGTCATATCTTTATCGGATCTACACGCGTTTAGGAATGCGCTTACAAACTCTTTAACCAATGCGTGAGGGTAACAAATTATGTGGCGACGCAGGCCGGCACAACATCCATAGAGACAAAGTGTTTCCAATCAAATAACTACGAGGTTCAGCTTTCGTTGGCCAGACTTTACCTACGTTAGTCTGCAATTTTTTTTATCATTTTTGCCATGTTTAAAACACTTGACCTGACCAGCCCTTGAAGTTTCTTACAGTTTCTAGCAGTCACCTTATAAATGTTTAGCTAAAAAATAACACCCCATAAAATAGCACTTAAGAAATAATATAAAAAAACAAAACGAAGCAAAAAAAATAAGAACAATAACTAACAGATTAATTGAATACCCAAGTAACACATCAAAGCAGTATAACAGCCGCATTACAGCAATTCTGTATCGTTATCGCATTTTGAGTTTAGTTGTATAGCAGCATTACAAACGTTTATACGGCATTAGATTCTATATAGCTTTGCAAATAGTTGTTTAATTGCATTACAGAGGCATTATATTAGCATTATTATGGTGGTCAAGGAAGGTAACAATTGTATTAAAGAAGCATTATTATGGTCAATGAAGTTGCTAATCGCATTACAGAAGCACAAAGCTAGCAATATTTTTAAAAATGAAGATGTCCAGTGCATTACAAAAGCATTAGACGAGCTATTTGAGGGTTCACAGTTCGAACTTAATCAACCCTACATCATTGCAAAAACACTACTCTAACACCACGGTACAAATGCTTATAATACATTGACGTTGTATTTAAAATACTTTGGCCGCATTATAATAATGGACGAAGACATGTCAAAACGCTTGATTGTAAAAACAAAATTTATAATACTGTGTTACTTTTTGACCCTTTGTTATTTCATGGCATCAAATATGAATGCGAAATGTAGTTTACTGTAAATGTCTATATAAATTTCCACGCGCCTTCGATATATTGTGGTTTTGATCTAAAATGTTATATAAATATAAGGCGACTTCTAGAAACCGCAAGAAACTTCAAGGGCTGGTCAGGTCAAGTGTTTTAAACATGTCAAAATTGACACAAGAGAAATTCGTGTTTTTTCATTTTTAATTAAATAATTCATTTTGGACCACTGTGGCGGTAGACAGAAAAAAGTGGAAAGAAGGAGGGGAGGCCTTTGCCCTGCAGTGGGACAGAATAGGCTGACAATAATAATAATAATAAATAAAGAGCATAATAATAATACATTTTGCGAATTTTAATTGGATAGTCTTTGAGTATCTAAAATAATCTAAAGCAATAACATACAAAAAATACGCACATTTCGTAATAGGAAAAAAATGGTCTCATTGCAGACTAACGTAGGTACTTATCGCCCGGCTGACGCGGACGGGTCAACAGACGGTTGGTTCAACGACCGGCTGCTGCCCGCGCGTCGTAAATAATCGTTATTTTAACTGTTTTTCATTTTATTTTTCTTATGGTAATGCTTTAAAATAAATTAGATACTTAAAGACTAGTCATTTTTGTCATGTCTAAAACACTTAACTTGACCAGCCCTTGAAGTTTCTTGCGGTTTCTAACAGTCGCCTTTTATATGTGTGGAATAAACAAAACAATTGTGTATTTTTAGTATATAACGTATTTTGCTTTTTGCTTTTTGGCCTGTTGCTTTTATAAATAGGTTCGAATGATAATGTTTTAGGTTATAAAATATTTACAAAATGGGGTCTGTCTGTAGCAACTCGGTGAGCCTTTAAAAAAGCGAATTGATGCCGCAAGCAGTAGTAGCTGGCGTGTGTGACTTATTGTAATGCGTATGGCATTACAATAAGTCACGTGTATTTGTTTAAAGAGCTGTTAGCTATACAACAGATCACAGTTGATCATTATAAATGCAAGCATTACAATGATTCACGTTTCTGCTGTTCAGCAGTACTAGGCTTTTACTTACTACTTTAAAGTGCTATTATACAACAAAAGGCACTAAATACTGCTAAAAGCTGCCCATTTACATCATCATCATAGCGCATGGCAATCCCTGCTTGGATCAAATGTCTATGTCCAGATTACTTAGCCAGCTTTCTGCGTCAGCGGTGAACTTGTGCAGCTCCGCGATGCCTCCGGGAAAACAGAGAAGTGGGCATTCATTCACAACGTGGGAAAGAGTTTGGTCAGGTGCTCCACAGTCGTAATTTGGTGACTCCCTTAGACCTCATTTGTGAAGGTGGTGATTTGTTCTCCCGAGGTTGGTTCTGAACCGGTTTAACCGGATCCACGCTTTTCTGTTGGCATTAAAACCGGGTTGCTTTTTTGTAGGGTCAGTGACTAGATTGTACTGCATTGCTGCATTTGTACCTTCGAATAAGCCCCATTCCGCCTTCATTTACGGAGCTTTTGTGTTTGGTGCACTCATCAGTCCAAATAGGTGACCTTGATCGCAATCGATCCGGAGGCATAAATCATCCAATGTGTTTCTAATGGGCATGGCACCGGAACGGTTTTGCTGAGAGCATTTCTCCTATTCTCTAGCAGTTGCCTGGTGTTTACGTAGCGTGGGCGGAGGTATGTGTGCCAAGACGGGGAGCCATGGAAGGGGTGTCGACTTTATCACTCCCGTGATCAAACGCATGGCCTCGTGCAGCTGGGTATCAACCTTGTGTACGTGTGCGCTGCGACTCCATACAGGCGCACAATACTCAGCTGTTGAGTACACGAGTGCCAAGACGGAAGTCCGGAGAACCGTTGCGGAAGCTCCCCAACTTGTGCCAGCCAGCTTTCGGATGATGTTTATCCTCGATTTTAACTTCTGCTTGACGTTTTCCAGATGGTGTTTAAATGTCAGAGAACGGTCTAGTGTTACACCAAGATATTTGGGTGTAAAATTGTGTTTTAGTTGTTCACCACGGAAGGTAACATTTAATTTCCTGTTGGCAAGGCAGTTGGTGAGGTGAAAGGATGATACTTCAGTTTTGCTTGGCTTTGGTAGCAGTCACCACTGGGTGTAATAGTCTCCTGCTGTGTTGAGGTCTTCAGTCAGCGCCAATTCTCCTTCCTCAAATCTCCGCGACTGATAAGCTAGTGCCAGGTCGTCGGCATACGCAAATTTAAAGGATTTTGTCGCTGGCATATCTCGGGTGTAAACATTAAACAGTAGTGGCGCCAGTACTGACCCCTGTGCAAGTCCGTTCTTGAGAAGGCGATATTGGCTGCACTCCTCTCCAAGGTGCACTTTTATGAGCCGGTAAGGCCTTGATGAGCCGTATAGTCGTGCGACAGGGGATAATATCGCTGATTTTGCATAGCAGTGCGTCCGACCACACAGTATCGTAAGCTGCGCTTAGATCGGCGAAAGCTACTAATGTCTTTAAGTCTCGTTGATAACCAGCCTCAATAAAGGAAGTAAGAGCAAGAACTTGGTCTGCGCAACTTCTATTTCCCCTGAAGCCAGCCTGTTCTGGTGGGATAATAGCGTCTACTGTTGAGTATATTCTATTGTACAGTATTCTCTCCAATATTTTATACGTGACAGAGAGGAGGGAAATGGGTATGTAACTAGACGCTTCGTTGGGTGATTTTCCCGGTTTTAGTAGCGCGATTACCTTTGAGCGCATGAATGCTGTAGGAATAATGCCACTTTTAAAGATACTGTCAAAGAAATGAGTAAGCCACTTTTTACCTACTTTACCCAAATGGAGTAGGAACTCGGGGTAAAGGACAATGTAAGGTTTCGGCTTCCACAACTTTTAAAAATAAAACTGCACGGACATAAAGTTTTTACCTACATCAATACACATACAATAATAAAATGTATTGTGTTTTATTTATTTCCGCTTATAAACTTTTCAAAAAAATTAAGCAATATTAAATAACTTATCTGATCGGAAACAACAAAAATAAATGGAGTTGACACCTGTGTTGCCACTGCAATAATGTGTATTGATATTCGATTAAATCGATTAAAAATTAATTAATTATTATGCATCGCATACAGTTGTTATTTTCCTTATTTTTTACTCAAATGTTAAGTTTACCGTTTTAATGAGCAGTACATTTTATAATATTTATATTCCTTATGTTTAAACAAAGAATTAGACGTAAGTATTCGATTTTTTGATTTGTCATCGATAACCATGGCAACCCTGTTCGGTCTAAAGCCAATAATAGAATTAGGAGATATGTCATCTGCTGACACTGACATGCATGACATAGGTACATAAAATGTTGTAGTAGGTTTTTGCGTACGTTTCCAATTCTTGTAATTCCTCTGAGTTCTATAGCATATTTTTGTGTCCATTCCACACATCTTTTAACAATGTCCGATCAACAACATTGTATCAATAAAATTGTGGTTTAAATGAGTTCCAGATGAGACGGCATGAAGTTGAATCTGACGATGTCCGTTTATTGTCACGACAATGGACTTCGCTTTCCAAGGTAAAATACGATCCATAATGACAGAATATTTATTTATATATTTATTAATATACCTCATATATTTAGTACTTACATAATAGCGAAGATAAATGTAAGTTTGTAATAGGTACACTTTGTTGTTTATTGCAGGGTGCTGTTCCCACACGATGACTATTTTATGGTACTTTGGTTGGGCGCGGCACCAAAATAATATTGAGCCCCCTGCACAGTTTCTTGACGATTTGTTAATTGAATTTGATAACGAAATTGATGATGATTAATAAAACTATTCAATAAATGTATAGGTTTGTTTAATTTTTCCATTTGCATAACCCCAAAACTCTATTTTAAAATGTCTATAAAACTATTTTCTTAGAAGTTCCATATAAAATTGGGTTTTACAAAAAAGCTTTTGGTATTAAATTATACAAAATAAAATATGTTTCCTCATTGTCCATGACAAATTAATATTAAGCCAAAGTTACTATGGACACTTGACATTGTCCTTTCGTCTGGTCCTGCAGCTTTGTTTGTTTTTGTATTTTTAAGTGACATTTCCAGTTCGGAAACAGAGACGGTCTTGCTGAACGAGTTATCAGAATCCGCTGACTTCAAAAAGTGGGTTAGTTTCTTCTTGATTTTAACTGCAAACAATTTGTCTGATTTTGCGCTCTTTGTTATATCCTGCATTCGATTGGCAATTTGGTGGTGAAGGTGACTGTTTTTGAGGTATTGGAGCGCTGCCTAGTTGCCGCAGCACGTTCCAGCTCTTCTTACTAGACTGTGTGAAATCCATACTGCCAACACACGATTCCCATTTTGCTTTCCGCGAAGCGTCTAGGGACTCAAGAACTTTCTGGGCAGCTCCAGGATCGTTTGTAGACAGGTACTCCTCGTAAGCTTCCTCAGTGTCTGTGGTCCAACCGGGCGCGTACTCTTTGCGGTAGCCTCTCGGGATGGTGCGTTTTGCTGTGGCTAAAACAGCTCCTACTAACGGATCATAGTTTTTGACTGATGGTTTTATAAATCTTACGGTTTCGTCCAGTTTTGCTGTGAACTTACCCCAGTCAGCCTTTGCAAAGTTCCAATGTGGCCTAGGAGTGGATTTCATCAATGGGATTTGAATTCCTACGGTAATAAGTGCTGGTCTGTGTTGGCTGCGGGGGAAACTTATAAGTAAGACTCTGTTTACTGGGAGCACATTGCCAATGGCATCTTGTGACGCAAAGCACAGATCTGGATTTGTATCCCTTTTGGATCAAAAATTAAGTGGATATTATTCCTTTCTGACCAGGCTTGTAGTTCTTCGCCATTAGGGTCGTTTTTGGTATACCCCCATGCCGTGTGATGGCTATTAAAGTCTACCAGAAATACAACAGGATGTGTTACATTTGGCAAATCAGAGCCTGTTACTTTTGTGGCTGGAGGTTTGTATACAGAAACCAAATTTAGTGTACCGATGTGTACAACTATTATTTCAATATTGTTGTTAACTATTACGTTTGAGACGCTGCAGTTTCTAAGTGAGCATCTCTGATAGACTGCAGAGCCATAAATAGATGAGAGTGTGTAGCCTATTAACTTAAATCCCTCGATGTAGGCTCTTCGGGATAAGTCACTGTCCAGTTCTATGTGGTGTTCTTGGACGCATATAATGTCAATGTTATGGTCATGGGCTACTCTGGCCTGGTTTTCACATTTAGATTGAGATGAGCCTTCTATGTTTATTTGTATAATACGGACCATGGGTCCCAGTGTTCTCGTCGTAGAGTCCTGATGCGGACGGGTGTTTGTTTAGGTAGTCCTGAAAAGGACTGTTTTCTTGATCCATGATGGAAGCGCAAGGAGATAGCACTGGGAGATTCACGTGGAACAGTTCGGTGAGCCAGTTGACAGTCAGGAACGTTTAGCCGACCGAAGTCGTTGCCCAGGGTGGACCGCGAGGAGGTAGTTCTAGACCAATTCCCACACCAAAGCCCATTTACGTGCCAACCTAATGGTTCATGATAATGCTATTAAACAGCTTTAAGCATTTATCTATTATTCAAGAATGCAATTGATATCCAAATGCACTAAAAACAGCTATAAGCTGTATAGCTGCGTTCAGATTTGCTGCACTACGACTAAAGGCTTTACAAAAACAATTTGATATGCCATTATCCAACCGTTATACAGTGCAAGCGTCATAATGGTTTTGAGATGCCAATATGAGGCCTCAAGATGCTCGGTGTACTTATATAAGAGTTTATACGGGCCTTAAGTTGTACATAAAATTATTATTCGTTTTTTTTAAAAAGCTTTCTTGTGTTACGTGGGTATGATGACTAAACAGCTAGAGAACCAATAAACCAGGATTTAGCCAATGTATCTTTGAATATATGTGCCTTTGAAATTTATATAATTAGTATGGGATTGTGTGTCTAGACATTACAAATCCGGTTCGCAATAAAAGTGGACTGTATTTTAAAGGTTTAATTAGTTACAAGAATGTAATTCGTGTGCCCGTACTAAGTAAGATCGCCCGGTATGCGGTTGATGTTTTTTTAAGCATATTTATAACCCCCCACCCTTGGTCACCACCAAGGAGTTTATTTATTTATTTATTTCACAACCATAATTCAGTGGTGGCACAATCTTTTCTCGAAGAACATGTACCCAAATGTAATTTTTCTTTTAAATTTCAATATATTAACTTTAATAATATTATCATTACAACTATATCTATATCACTATATCACTAAACATTTAAAACACAGGTGATTTGTGGGGCAAGTCTTTATAGATAAATAAGAATATTATATATTCTATTGCACCATATCTTGCTGACATATTTAATAACTGTATTGATAAGTGAATCTTTCCTGATCTTATGAAGATTAGTAACGTTATGCCTTTACTTAAATCGGAAAATAAAGAAGACCCCAGTAACTATCGACCAATTTTAATACTACCAGCACTTAGTAAGATTTATGAAAAAATTATTCTCGAACAGTTAGTGGAATACTTTAACTTAAATAATCTTTTACATAGTAAGCAATCACGTTTTACTAAGGGTCGTTCCACTACTGATGCAGGCGTTGCTCTAATAAAACATATATTTGATGCTGGGAGAGGTCTCAGAACGCTCTTGGAGTTTTCTGCGACCTGTCCAAGGCTTTCGATTGCGTTGAGCACCGGACACTGGTGATGAAGTTAAATTATTATGGTCTCAAAGGTTTTGCGCTTAATTTGATACAGTCGTATCTTAGTTCTAGAACACAAACTGTCGATGTTAATGGAACTAAGTCAACCGGTTCTCATGTAAAAATGGGAGTTCCACAAGGGTCGATTCTTGGCCCTTTTATTTTTGATATATATCAATGACTTGCCATTCATTGTAGAAAACTTCTATGATATTGTATTGTTTGCAGATGATACTTCACTCATTTTTAATGTAACTAGATGTAAGAATAATTATGACGATGTTAACAATGCTCTCTCAGAGGTACTCAGTTGGTTTACTGCTAATAATTTACAGCTAAACGCTAAAAAAACGAAATGTAAGTATTACATTTACACTACCAAATGTCAAGACAGAACAAACCGATATTAGAATGAATGGCGATAAATTATATTTAGTAGATTCGACAGTTTTCCTAGGGATAATCCTTGACTCAAAACTCCAATGAAATCCGCATACATCGAATTTCACCGGTAAACACAGTTTACCAGCTTACACGATTAGTAAAATTAGACAATTAACAGATGTTGACACTGCTAGGACTGTTTACTTTAGTTATTTTCACAGTGTCATGTCGTATGGCGTCCTTTTGTGGGGAACAGCGGCTGATGTTAAAACTATATTTATTTTACAGAAACGAGCAATAAGAACCATTTATAGACTTGGATCAAGAACTTCTCTGAGAAATATTTTTAAGGAAGTTGTGTTCTTACTTTTGCATCGCAATATATTTATAATTGTATAGTTTTTCTGCGTTGCAATATCAACTCTTTTTCTAAACACGGTGATGTACTTACACAATTTCAATACTGGAAGTAAGTCAAAACTAGTAATGCCACTGTTTAGGTTATAAAAGGTTCTCGGCTCTTTCTTGCGGCAAGGTATACACTTTTTTTAATAAAATACCAAGTACTGTACTAGATTTACCTTTAGGTAAGATTAATAATCATGTAAAATCTTGTTTACTTAAGAAAGGTCATTATACAGTCAAAGAATATTTAGAAGACAAAACAGCCTCGTAATAATATTTTCACATTATATTTTTTAGCAATTATTTTTATAACTAATGATTTTTACGCTGGCATGATAGCCTTTAACAGCAGTGTCTTACAAACAAAGGTACCTACTCAAATTTATGTTGCTTTTAAAGTTGTCTTAATGTTCTTTTGCTTTCGTTGGAGTTGCTCGAGTGTGTAATGCTCTCTCAAAGTGTCTCTGCGGTGGTGGAATGTGCGTCGGGTCGTTACGTTCCCTAAAAAATAGTTGAGCGAAGCGATGGCTGATTCACATGTCATACTCGTGAACGGGTGCCGCCTGTGGAGGCTGGTCTGCTCTTGCAATCTTATTTTTATTGGTAGTATTTAATAGTCTTTCTTTTTGTTTAGAAGATACTATAAGATGTTGTTCGTTTTATTTTAAATCGAGCAACAACTGTTTTTTATTGAATATTCTTTTGTATGTGTTGTGTTGTCTTGTAATCGTATTAAATGTTTTATTTGTTGTAAAGTTTACAAAATGTCCTTCTATGATAGGGAGGGCATTTTACAATTTGTATTGGCGCTCACACTTTGTATATTTGTATATTGTATGATTTGGTAACGACTTACAACATATTGTTTTGTAAATATCGTTACTTATAAATTATTATAAATCTGTAGAGTTTCTTGCGCCCGTTCAAAGCCACAGCTAAAAGACTTTCTGAATGGGTGGGGCAGGTAGGCGGGTGCCCATCATCCATTAAGTTTAGACGATTCAAAATGCTTTTTTTAAGTTTACTGAATAAAGAAATTTTAATTGATTGATTAATTGTAAAATTTGTTCCCAAATAAGCATTACAGTAGCCGTAAAACGTTTGTAATGCTACTATACAACATAACTCGAAATGGGATAACGATACAGAAATGCTGTAATGCGGCTGTTATACTGCTTTGATGTGTTACTTTGGCGGGACTACAGGAACTGGGAAACACATGCGCCGGCTAAGAATTCCAAAGCCGAATGGTCTTACAAAGAAACGATTTGCGAATTTTTTTGGTACGAGTACTCATAGTCTGCACAGTATAATGGTGGTTCCTAAGACCAGCACGTGAAGTGCGGGAGAGGAAAGGACAGGGTGGGATTAGATCAAAAATTTCTTCAGAATACGTTCTTCTCCGTAGTAATTATGTTAAAAGACACTGAGTGCACCCGTTTAATAAGTGATGCGCTGTATAACGAAACAGAATGGGTGGTATCTGTTCGTTAATCAGGAATGTATGAGTACTGTACTAAAATCAATATTAATGCGTTGCTATTGTGCTTAACATAAAAGAAGAAAATAGACTAGTTTACATAATTGCCGCGTGGACGAGTAGCTTTATGTTTAAAAGTTATAAGGATTAGTCAATAGACCTAGTGGTCAATAAAGCTAGTAGCTTTATTTATTTGAACTTCGCGGGGACTATTCCACGTAATCAACTCGCGTTACATGCAAACAGGCGCCATCAACTAGCTTTATTTATTTGAATTTCGCGGGGACTGTTCCACGTCATAGAATCGCTGCACATACAAACAGGCGCTATCTACTTTGCTTTTATTTTGAATTTCGCGGGGACTGTTCCACGTGATCAAATCGCTTCACATACAAACAGGCGCCATCTTTATTTATTTAAATTTCGCGGGGACTGTTCCACGTGATCAAATCGCTTCACATACAATCAGGCGCCATCTATTTTGCTAAATACTAAACTTTTAGAATTTCAATAACTATTGCATTTTTAGCATTAATAAATATCTGCCTAAAAGTAAATCGTTGATGGAAAACTGCATCTAGTTATCCAAACTTGTGATATAATCGGTAATGTGTACCTAAATCATATCTACCTAAGGAGATTTGATTAATTCACGTAGGCGCTAATTCACGCGTCGGATCTGTCACGCTAGAGGGCTCTCTTTCTGATATTATGTCTTTATTTTTTGTATGGTACACCGGAGAGTGGGCATGACGCGAGCTGAAGTAGGGCTAGAGAAAAGGGGATTTATAGACAACGTGCGTCATTCTGAAGTTAGGCATGTAAGCCATGTATGCGAAAGTGAAGTAGGATGCGAATGGCCTGTAGGGCGAGCGAGGAGGTGAGACAGGGGGAGAGGGGTAGCGCGAACGGAAGTCAGGTGAGCGAGGGGGTAGGGGGCGGGGGGGAAAGGCGCGAAGTGAGAACGGGTTGGAGGCTCGGAACGGAAACGCAGGACATTCAAGGACGGTCGGTCAAACACGAGAGTTGTGGTAAAATCTCATTCGCGGTTGGCGTCCTAGCTTTTAAAGCGCGCTAAGTTTAAATTTGAGCTGCGATTCTAACTGGAATTGTTTTGTGAAATTGAAAGTGACTATTGAAGTAAAGAAGAATGGGCGTTTTTGTATAAAGCCCATCCCACCCCTTGTAAGTTCCCACATGGTAAGTTTGGAAATAAATAGTGTATTTTGTTGTAAGGACAGCAAATATGAACGAGCAAATAAATTAATGGAAAAGAAAGAAAAAAAGAGGGAAAATGAAAAAAAAATGAAAAATAGGCCTTATTTTTCATTTTTTTTTTCATTTCAACGACTCATATTAATCAAAGGAATCTGCGAGGGAGGAGTTAAAATTCAAGAGAAAATCTTAACTTTAATTTTATATTAATAATTTTCTTCTTCTCAATAACTTTTTTCTCCCATACCTGACAGATTTGCTGTCAAACAATAAAATGCTTCACTTTTCAAGTACTTTTATTTGATGCATAGATGTAAGTGTTACAATGAGGCCCCCCTCATTTTTCAAAACGTCCCCACGTTTTGCCCATTCTTCTTTATTGCGATCGCAACTCGAATCTGTTAACGAAATGAAGTATTTCGGGATACACGAGTGGACACTTAACGGTGCCAACGAAGCTCTGTATCTTTCAACTGGTATTCACCAGGAGGCATTTGATTGTATTCTATAATGCCGGCGTTATGTATTACAACGTTTAAGAATACAATATCTTCGACAGAGTAACAGGGCTGGCATTGCTACTTCAGTGAAAATCGAAGATAGGTCAGACACCAGTTAGCAGATGGGAGACCCAGTCCAACACAAAGTGTTGTTTAGGCTTACACACTTCGGGTATACTGGCCCAACTCTTTAGCTCATTAAGAGATCTGTTGATTTACAGGGGTGACTAAATCTACACAACTCATCACACAATTAAGCTTAAATGTGGGCTTTGCCCTAGTTTGCAAATTACAAAATAAAATAAAAATAATATTACAAAGAGACCGATAGTTAGACAAAATGTAGGGAGTTTTCGTGTAGTGTTTGGAATCTTGTCAGAGGAGGGCAGTCTCCTTCTCGGGTCAATCTTCATACCTTGTTGAAGGTAATGCCAGAACTAACTGGATATGCCATGGTAGAATTGTGCGCAAGCTGATTTTATACCTGGTGGAGGTTGTCTTTGAGAGTGGAGTTTGTCTAAACAGGCAGGAGACAGAATACTAGTCGAAAGCATACTGTAGGATAGGCAGGCGGCTGTAGTTAATTTTTTTTTTTTTTTGCAACGTGTAAGCGCTTGGCCTTCATCTCACCTGATGGTAAGTGACGATAAGGCCGAAGGTGGAAGCGCGCTTCACCCGGAATCCTCAACCACTGAGGAACTGGCTATCTTATCTCAAACTGCCGGAACACAACAATGCTATAAACATCGTTGTTATGGCGACAGACTTAGATAAGATGGTGGTAGCTAGCCAGGCGAACTTAACAGCCCTACTACCAACCAAACCGAGCACACAAAGATGTACCCCCCGCTGGGAATCGAACCCGGGACCTCTGGGTCTGAAACAGGTAGCTTAGCCACTAGACCACAGAGGCGGTTAATTTACTAGGTTATGTAGGTAGTTAGTAGGTAGGTAAACTTAGATCATAGTATTTCAAATTAGGCAGGCAGTAGGAATCTATAGGTAGGCGTCTATATATGTTATTAGGTAGATGGAGTAAAACAGTATGTACATACTTAGGTCAACAGTAGGCTAGGCATTGAGGCACGTGAAACTAGGAGTCTAGATTAACTTCAACTATCAATTATAATAATAATTAAGTTATAGTAAATAGACATAACTATAATGTGATGTTTGATTATGAGCACTGAAATGACCAAACTAGGCATTTAAGCTGTTACTAGAGGACAATAAGACTCTAATTGCTTTCTTCAAGGTGTTACAAGTTAACCATCCATTTTAAATAACAAAATTAAAGTAATATTGAACCGTCAGTAGTATGGGAAGCAGGAGCTTCCCATACTACTGACGGTTCAATGACGGAAATCAGCCAAGATCCTTAGGTAATCCTTTACCTAAGGATCTAGGCTATTTCCTATAACAACAATAATTTTAATAAGTTATAGCAAATAAGGATAACATTGAACCGTCAGTAGTATGGGAAGCAGGAGCTTCCCATACTACTGACGGTTCAATGACGGAAATCAGCCAAGATCCTTAGGTAATCCTTTACCTAAGGATCTAGGCTATTTTCTATAACAACAATAATTTTAATAAGTTATAGCAAATAAGGATAACTGTACTGTGATGTTTGAATTCTGATACTGTAAATGACCAAACAAGCATTTTTAGCTTTCCCTGAGGTACGATACGGCCTTAAATTGCATTCTTCAATGTGTCATGAGATAACCATCCAGTTTATTAGTAAAAATTAAGCTAATATTGAGCAAACAGAAAACAATTCAGAACAAGGGAGACACTGCCTGATAGAATGCACATTAGTGGTCAAGAACCTTGCAAGTTATATTATGAAAACATATAAACATTTGATTTTGTAATCATCATCAGCCTATAAACGTCCCACTGCTGGGCACCAGCCTCCCACGTGGACAATAGCACGTGGGGATATTGGGCCATATCCCACCATGCACGCTGGGCTAATGCAGGTTGGTGGGTTTAACGACTGTCATCTTACGACAACAACCGGGACCAACGGCTTAACGTGCCTCCCGAAGCACGGAGGAGCTCGAGATGTTTTTAATTTGACCCGGCATTGCGAAAGTTGCTTAGCGGACAAGATCGCAAGCTGAACGCACTAGCCGCTGTGCCATCGAGCTCCTCAATGATTTGGTAATAAACCTGATCATTAGACTGAGAGTACAGTCTACTTCTATACCTATATTCCTATTAAAGAAAGTGGAGAAATAAACTTCTAAGTATAATTGACTTAATTATCAACAAGGTTGACTGTGGATAATTACATGATACCTACCTACTTAAAGTATACTCGTACTAACTACTTACTATTCAGTATGTTACCAAATAATTTCCCAGTCTGAGAGACAGGGGCAGAAGTTAATACCAATTAATTAACATTAGTTCACTTCCTAAAATAAATAGGTTTAGGTTTAGTGGTAGAGCCACGCTGCGTTGCAGCACGCATTGGGCCGGCTCGCCCGGCGTAATACCACCCTCTCACTAATATTCGGCGTGAAATAATGGCGCTTGGTGCTGTTGTGTTTCGTCCGACCAGTGAGGGTTCCGGAGGCCCCTACCCTCCCCCCCCATCCTCCCAATTCCTGTTCCTTCCTTAAACCTATTCCTCCCTGAAAGGCCGGCAACGCGTCTGCGATTCCTCTGGTTTTGACACCCGTCCATGGGCGGCGGTGATTACTCTCCATCAGGTGACCCGCCTGCTCGTTTGCCTCCCTCTTTTATAAAAAAAAAAAAGTTCGTTGAATAATTTAATTATCTTATTAATAAACTAAAGATGTAATATTCTGCTAAGGCAACAAATCCAGTCGTTAATATTGTTACATTGTAAGATATTTATAATAGACACAATGATCAAAAAATGTAAGTTTCCTTTAAATGATAGCATTCAATCTTAGTTCACTACCTAAAGACATAAGTTGTTCCATTGAATAATTAAGTTCATTAAGTTCAGAATGTGGTATTAAGATTTAGGAAGACAGCAAAGCTACTAAAGTTATTTCTATTGATTTATAAAGGAATAATTTAATATAAAACCCAGTAAATAGTAACTTTCATAATATTAAATTAAATTAAATTTAAGGAGTGATGTAAATCCTCAGTTTCATAGAATTTGAAATCACAGCCTATTTCATACCAAGAGTAAATGTTAAAGTCCTTTCAAAGTCAAAGTCAGATTATATGTTCAATGTAAACCTTTACAGGCACTTATTGACGTCAATACTAATAATAATAATAATAAAAAACAGTTAACTAACTTGTAGTTAAGACTTAACAACTAATCTAACGAGCTATAGTCTATGCCAGACAAATGCGCATCGCTACCCCCAGTACCACTGCACGCCGAAACAGAATCGCGTCGAACCGAAATATAAGCCGTGGTCATAGAATTGTGTAAACAAACGTATCCTGGTACGACACAAAAATAGCGGGCAAGTGTCTCTCCCCTAGCGACACAAATGGCTAAAACTTATAGGTGATTTATCGTTTTTTTGGGATGAAAGGTGAAGAATGATAAATCATAATGAATTGTTAATTTAAGTTATTACTTTAAGAAATAAAATTAAATGTGATTTCTAATTATCGTATTGATATTGTGGTAAGTAATAGAAATTGGAAATTACTGAGTTTTTGAAGTAAAATAAAGTAACGGCTGAAAGGGGTTTTGGAAAACATTAGTACTAATAAGGTTGACAGTTTTAATCATTCAAATATCTTTTTTAATAAAAACTTAAGCATAAAAAACGTCAATAATTAATAAGCATAATTTTGTGTGTTTTAAAATGGTTTCGTTTTTCGTCTTGGTACAAGTACAGAATAACTAATAGTAGGTACTATCGTACAGAAGGTTACTCTCTAACGACTTTCACGCGAAATTGAAACTTATTGTGTGACCCGTGCGTTCATATTCCGATAAGCAAAGCTAACTCGATAACGATTTGACCCTTTAGGGGTTTGACGTCTAGATGCCACGACGTCTGGTTACTATTATGACCAATTCCCAGAATGTTAGCTTTTTCATACTGGCTTCTTCCCTAAATGACCACTTCCCAAAATGTAAACTTTTTCTAACTGGCTACTTCCCAAAATGTTAAATTTCTCATAGTGGCTACTTCCCAAAATGACCACCTCCCAAAATGTTAACTTTTTCGTCGGTGTATCTTCTTTGTTTGGAAAGTTATTCCTAAATAATGCTTAAAGTCAATAACTTAAGTAAATAACTTCCTTAAAAAATCCTATACTCGTCAGGGGTTGGTATTGTTGATCGAATTCTGTGAATAAATATAGTACCTACCTATAATTGATTTTATTTCCTAATTATACCTACACACCATTCCTTTTATTTTCCGGAAAATACAGTACACACTCGTGGCAGGCGCAGTAGAAGGAGCTGAATGTGAATGGGGCAAAAGACCTACACGATAACAAAAAGGCATTTTAGGATATTGACCTCTTGGGAAGTGTACATAATGGGAAATTACCCCTTTAGGAAGTGTACATAAAGGGAAATAGACATTTTGGTAAATGGAGGTTTTGAGAAGTGTGCATAATGGGAAAAGGCCATGGTGGCAGTTCACATTTTGGGAATTGGTCATAATAATAACCAGACGTCGTGGCATCCAGACGTCAAACCCCGAGCGCAGGATTTACGCGCGCGCGCAAGGATTAAGAGCTATGGCTAGATAGGTCGCGCTTTGAGTTTTTTCAAACCATCTGAGACAAAGAAAATAATGGTTTAAATTCTGAAAAAAAAAGTATGTATTGGTTAAGGATCTAATCTATTCAAAGTCGCATTCAGTTACAAGATCCAATGAACTTCACTCGATAGAAAAAAAATCCCAAAGTTACCCCTTTTGTAATGTCTTTTCAATATTATGACTAAACTACTGATACTTTACATTTAATTTTTGTACTCAACGAAAGACACAAATAATTCGCAGATAAATTAGCAGAGAATCCTATAAAGTCTATACATATAGGCAAACCTATAAAACGCGCCGCTTCGCTGTTATACCCGTCCCATACCGTCGTACCATCGAGAGAGCGAGAGAGAAGCCGCGAGAGAGAATCCGGGCAGTGTTCTTTAATCCGGGCAGGGTCGTGATAAAACAATGAGTTGCACGACATGCTAGGGGCGGAAGATGGGGCTCTTAAATTCCCGGAACCCACAAATGTGTAATAAAATTGATGGTTAAACAAACTTACCTGAAGTAAAGTTTGACCGTAATTGTACGAGACGTTGCATCCGAAGAGATTTATATTCACAAGGTAGTCCACTCTTCAATGTACCAGGCATCCAACACATATTAAGAGCTATCTAAAAGAAATTTTATTTTAAAAAACATAAAACGTTACCCATAGTATAGACACAGGCGCCATCTTGTGAATACCAACCGAGTGTACGAGTTTGTCACCCGCGCTGTCATCGTCATTCACTTTTAGAGCTTTTTTGCAAAATTAATTTATATGGGGCCAGCATGTAAGGGAAGGGAGGGATCTTTATATAAATCTCTTCGGATGCAACGTCTCGTACAATTACGGTCAAACTTCACTTCAGGTAAGTTTGTTTAACCATCAATTGTACTTCGACGTTGCATCCCCGAGATTTATATTCACAAGGTAGATGTTTAGAACACAAATTTTGTGAAATAATTTAAGTACCTATATGATTTCATTCAACTATTATAATTGAGTATTTACGAGTATAACCGATTAAATATAATTAGGTACCATATTAGTACAAACCAGTATGATATATTATAATGAATGATAAGCTAGAAATTAATCAATGTAAATAGCCGCTGCAAAGGCATTATCGTCATTGTCAATGGTAAGGGGTCGATTGTAAAACCGTGCAAACACCAGAGAATTACCAGTCCATCCTGCAGTTATTGAAAGGCCTTTTCTGTTTGCTGCCGAGGTGGACGTGGGCGCGTGTCTTACACGTGTGTGCTGAGAATAAAGAAGTGTCAATACCGCTGTTAAATAGGGTGTTTTTAAACTAACGACTTAATGGTAGAACTAGTTGCATTATGAATAGGCTTCAGGTGAGCAATAACCTTTCCGTTCTAAGATATTATTTATTTTTAAATTAGAAATTCGAAGATAACGTTGTACTCGTTGTGCGGTTGACAATGCGAGCAGAGTTACTAATTTTTTAGTAATAAACTCCAGACTAAGGTGATCGATTACAATCTTTGGATCTCACGTCTCCGAATATTTCGGATGACTAGGTTTAGTCCTGTAAATACCTTTAAAAAATCTAACAACTAAACCAGCTTCACTATAACGTTTGCCCTAAATAGCTAGAGCAGAACGATGCATATTTAATGAACTACAACCAATTTTTGCTGTTAACAGTTGACCGTAAGGAATTTCGATAGAATTGGAAGTGGGGAGTTATAGATACCAACTTTATAAATATCACAATAACTCTACCATTTCGTAAAAGCGACATTGTATTGTTTTAGTGAGGATGTAGACAATGAGGAAATCATCACCTCGATGGTTTCATTACATAACGATTGTCTTTGAAATGCTTTCCTGGTAATTTGTATACTACCAGGATAAGTTTCTTGCAAATGGGGTGCTGGGTCCTGAAAGGTGATAATAACATATCGTCACTTGGGCCGAAGTATATTGGTGGTGAGCTACTGAGCTAAGTAGGGGATACCAGGGTTGACTCGGCCAATACGATACGACTAGTACACCAGTGGCTTCGTCGTTAATTATTTTCCTGAAGCATTTTAATATGAGCGAGAAAGGGGGAAAAGCATAAAAAAATAAAATATATTCCAATTTAAGGTAAATGCATCTATGTCAAGGGTCTTGTTGCCATGAGACGTATTTATCGAATTTATAATTTTGGTAAGTAGCAAAGAGATCTTTAAGAGGTGTCTCAATTTTTCGAACACAAGTGCCGACATTTGCCATTCTGTATCGATATTCATACGCCATGACTCCTTATCCGCCTCGAAGTTATCTTTAGATTTTATGTAGGATGCAAAGACAAATATTTAGCGTTTCTCGCACCATTGCCATAGACGACAAGTGATATTATTTAAAGGAACTCATTGTACTCCACCCATTCTATTGATATAGGATATTTGTTCAAGAATGCGTTTTCGTTTTCCTATTGGCAGTTGCAAACACATATTTTCTGAATTTAATTCAAAAACGAGAAATTTTCTAGTCTTTTGTGGTTCCACTCTACTCTTTTTGAAGTTTTTATCAAAGCCTAGATTTTGTAATAAACAAACAGTTTCGAGAACAAAACTTTTACATTCTTCATAAGAATGGCCAAGGCACAAGATCTAAATATATTAGAATTAAAAAACCTCTGTTTCTAAGATAAATGCGGTAGATAGACCGGTTTCATGAGTCTCGTAAAGACATAACAAGGTGCTGAACTAAGTCCAAACGGTAGGCACTGAAATTCATACGTATTACTTTTGTTTTTGTGTCCCAAAAATTTTAACCTTAAATACTTTTTGTAGTTTGATCAATAGGAACTAAAGAAAAAATACGCGTCTTTGATATCAACATTGGCCATATAACTGTCTTGGAACAATAATTTGCTTGCTGTCCGTATGTCCTCCATTTTAAAGTGGTATGAGGCGACAGCTTTATTCTATGATTTTAGGTTCAAGATAAATCTGGACGATCCATCACTTTTAGGTGTTAAGAATATGGGAGAAATAAATTGGTCTTTGACATCCTCTCATATGCATATTACTCCTGACTGGCACAAGTCAGATATAGCTGTAATTAACTTACTTATTTCAGCCGAAGAAAAGTTAGGAGTGATAGGTTCAGTAGCTTGCTTTACAGTATTATTAAATGGTATTTTGTAACCCGTAACGTACTATAAGACTACCGGGTCATTTGCGATTGAAAACCATGTGTTAACAAAAAAAAAATTATGCGACCAGCGTGTAAGGTTACCTTGGTTGTTATTTACGCAACATCGGTCTGTATGACGGTCTCACTGCTGTCGTGGTATGATAGCAGGCGGACGTCGGTGCTTGCGCTGATCTCCTCGGAGGTGGATACGGGAATCTTTGATTGCTCCCACCCGGCCTGGCAACCCATGACCTTGTTGCTTGGATGGGTCTTGCCACTTTCCCTGCTGGGCGACGTAGTTCTTAGTGAAGTTGACGGTCCAATGTTGTTAGTATTCCGTATTTGCAAACCAGATTTTTCAGCGGCCTTAGCAGCTTCTATCTTTTCTCCCAAATTTTCTCCAAAAGAGTGTGCGTCTCTTTTAACATCTTGTGTCATTGACAAGAATTTTTTATCAAGAGTAGGCAGGTAGTTGTAGCATTTTTCTATTCATCGTATTTTCGTAATGTAAATGCAGCATACTTTGGCCAACTTTAAACAGGTATCAAAGTTGTTGCTAACAGTTCTTTTTTATTATCTTTGTTCATACCATCTATGAGGATTTCCCTAGCGTTTAGAGACCTCTTCTGGTATTTTGGGTCCCAATGGTAACTCCTTCACTTTAGAAACTCCAAGAACGTCAAGAAAATCCGACGATATTGGATTTACAACTGGCAACTCCTCTGCTGCGCTTAGATTATTACGACTATCCCTAGCGTCCTGGATGGTCTGGGTAAGATCCGGACTGTGTACTTGTGCTACGGTCATGACAGATCGTAAGTCTTTTTCAATATTAGATTTATATACGTCCGTTATTTCCGGTTCTTTATTGAAATCGGAGTCACTAAGCCTTGTGGTAGGCGAGAGGCCTCGCGCAATCGCGTTACAGCATAGGGTAGGTACCCGTAATATCGATCGTAATCGCGTCACGATACTAGATTTCATATTAGCCCTGACCATAATCACGTCACGGTACTACATAAGGGTAGGTATCCGTAATATCGATCGTAATCGCGTCACGATACTAGATTTCATATTCGCCCTGACCGTAATCACGTCACGGTACTACATAAGGGTAGCTATCCGTAATATCGATCGTAATCGCGTCACGATACTAGATTTCATTACTACATAAGGGTAGGTATCCGTAATATCGATCGTAATCGCGTCACGATACTAGATTTCATTACTACATAAGGGTAGGTATCCGTAATATCGATCGTAATCGCGTCACGATACTAGATTTCATATTAGCCCTAACCGTAATCACGTCACGGTACTACATAAGGGTAGGTATCCGTAATATCGATCGTAATCGCGTCACGATACTAGATTTCATATTAGCCCTGACCGTAATCATGTCACGGTACTACATAAGGGTAGGTATCCGTAATATCGATCGTAATCGCGTCACGATACTAGATTTCATATTAGCACTGACCGTAATCACGTCACGGTACTACATAAGTGTGCAGTATGTAAGGCGGAACTGTAAGATTTTGTAGAAATCACTTGCACACAAAAAAAATACTCCAATAAAAAGATTAGTAAAAAATAAAATAGAATCTAGGTACTGCCTCGCGCAAACGATGCGTCATTTGGAAAGAATGACCGAGGAATATAATTGCCGTAATCGCGTCACAGCATAGGGTAGGTACCAGTAATATCGATCGTAATCTCGTCACGATACTATATTTCATATTAGCACTGACCGTAATCACATCACGGTAATACATAAGTGTGCAGTATGTAAGGCGGCACTGTAGGATTTTGTAGAAAACACTTGCATACGAAAAAACGCTCCAATAAAAAGATTAGTAAAAAAAAAATAGAATGTAGGTAACTACTGCCTCGCGCAAACAAAGAGTAATTTGGAAGGAATGACCGAAGAATAGAATTACAGCATAGGGTAGGTACCCCTAATATCGATCGTAATCTCGTCACGATACTAGATTTCATACTAGCACTGACCGTAATCACTTCACGGTACTACTTACGTGTTTTTTATTTTTTATTATTATTTAAAAAAACTAAACTTCTTATGTATTCTTGAAAATCGATAAATAGTGAAAAAGTCAAAAAATGTGGGCAAAGGCACTAGCGAAAGTATTAATCGAAATTAAGAAGGAAACGTACTATGAAATATATTTCAGTAACGTTTCTACTTTGAATTTCTCACTAAGAGGTTCTGAGTCGTATATTCGCTTACGAATCACATAGTTTTTTACAAAATCGTTTGTCTTTGTAATTTAATCATAACATCGACAAAATGTAAGTAATATTTAAAACACTGACTGACCTGATTTACTTGGCGATCGTCGTTTACGCAGTTTTTCCACATGCGTATATAATGATTATCCATGCTTCCTTTTTGCACATAGTTTTTTGCAACACAAAACACTTTTAGGGTAACGATGTGCCGATGCCCGAACACGAAAAGCGAATGACGATGACAGCGCGGGTGACAAACTCGTGCACTCGGTTGGTATTCACAAGATGGCGCCTGTGTCTATACTATGGGTAATGTTTTATGTTTTTTTAAATAAAATTTCTTTTAGATAGCTCTTAATATGTGTTGGATGCCTGGTACATTGAAGAGTGGACTACCTTATGAATATAAATCTCGAAGATGCAACGTCGAAGTACAATTACTTATTATACTGTTTATACTTCTAAATATTACCTCTAATAATACTTGCGAGCTATGCTGACTTTCCTATTATCTTTGAGTGGTTTGGTATTTCCTTCCCACCACTGCTGTGAAGGATTTAGGTTTTGGTTCCAGACGAAGACACTTGATGGGGTTAGGTACATCTAGGATGTTAGGTATTGAGGGTTAGGTTAATAGGTTGGTAGGAAATAATTCAACACGGGGATAAGCCAATTACTAAACTTTCACGGAAAGGACTTGAGTTACTTTAGGCACGGTTCATAACGTAGGTTCCATTAGATTAGACGATCTGGTCAAATTATGATCTTATTATTTTATTAAATCGCTTGACTGAAGTTTGTTACTAATAGGTTTAAGTTATATTAGGTCTAGATTAAGGTTCCATTATCATTCTTCAACTACACACTATACAAAACATCAACTACACGATCTATAGTTATAGATCCTATAGCCTTTAGTTAAGTTAAGAGTTAGTATAATTTAATTTAAGTTGAAAGTTAGGGAAGACTTAGTTGATGGTAAGCTAGCACAGGCTGTATGTTGTAGGATAATTAGTTTTAAGAATTAAATAAGTAATATAAGTTAAGGCAACGGCGGTGATGTATGTATGTAGTTAGATAAGTACAGGGAAGCGATATTAAAACAGGGGGGGGAGGTTACAATATTTCGTTAAGCAACGCTGACTCGATATCGATTTGACGTCATGACGTCACAGAGTGTAGGGTTTACGCGCGCGCGCAGGGATCGGCGCTCGGTGTTCGGTGCGTCGGCTCGCGGCAACCTTTACTGCCATATGATACGCCTAGGCGGCCTGCCTAGGAGGCGCGCCGGCTAAACGTACTTAAACTGCGGAGTGATACCCCCCTGATAATAGTCGTGATTGTTTGTAAGTACAAATGTATTATGAATATAGAGTCCAAGTTGCACAACGGGCTATGGAGCGTACTATGTTAGGTTTAACTCTCAACGACAGAGTTCGCAATACCGATATTCGAAGGCGGACGAAAGTCCAGCACGTTGCTAACCGGATTGCGAAGCTCAAATGGCGATGGGCAGGACACGTGGCGAGACGCGGTGATGGACGGTGGAGCAAACCCCTGCTGGAATGGCTGCCGAGGACACACAAGCGATGCGCTGGCCGACCATCGACCAGATGGGTCAGGGACATAGAGCTGATAGCTGGAAAAACCTGGATGCGATCGGCTTAAAACAAGACAAAATGGCATAACATGGAGGGCCTATGCTCAGCAGTGGGTGGATACGGGCTGACATGATGATGATGACAAATGTATTATGATATGTTCATTATATTAGGGTACCGAATTCAAAAGACACGGTGATAATAGATGTCGTAACAATACGTAAGCGTTAGCCATTTTTATCTAGAACTTACAATTTCAAATTCAAGTCCATGGTCCTGCGGTATTCTGTGAAGTTTGAAGATAGGTGTGTTGCCAATAACATCCAATATATTATGTACACTAATATACTAAACCTTGTTGTTGCTTGCAGTCAGGTTGGACTCTACAATACCAAGATGTTAAATCTATTCTTCGAAAGTGTGTACTGATCGCATAGTACATCACATACATACATGGCCACCGTTGCCTATATACCATGATTTAGGTACAATCATTAATCAATCAAAATAGCGACTTTACTTTATAACATGTAAATGTTATAAAGTAAAGTCGCTATTTTCCTGTCTGTGGCACCGCACTATTGTTCTAAACCACGCAATGGATTTTTACGCGGTTTTCACTAAAAGATAGCGTTAACTGAGGATAGTCACGAATGGGTGCGCTTGTTACCGTGCTTGTTCCACGGTGAGGAGCGCTCTCATTATTTTGGACTGCATCGGCTGCTTACCATCAGGCAGGAAGTAGTCAATGTGACGTGTCAATTAAAAAAAAATGGTATTTGTTTATATTTTGTAGCAATCTTTTTTTTAAATGGCTGAACTATGACGGTTTTTTTAAGTTAGCGTGGAGGAAGGTGCGGGCGGCAGGCCGCTAGTACAAATATAAATATAAGTGCCTGATCTGATTGTTCAGCGTTCTCTTCTATAATACTTTTTTACGTTGCTCAGGCATTTACCTACATAGGGTGCGCTATTAGTGAAAAAAGCGGTTTTCCCTTTCGTGTAATTGTGTTGGTTTTCACATCAGTGTAATGACTTAATGGGTTTTGAGTAAATAGAACTAATTTGTAATAGTAATGAGTTGAAGGAGGCCTACACCAAATCTGTCGAAGAAGGCTTGAGTAGTGGAATAAGTTTACAAAGCGTATTTCGCCACGGTAATTGCTTTAAATATATAATCATTGAATTTATAATAAATACTATTGTACATAAATTATGTATTTTTATGGGAGAGTATTTTTATGGGAGAAATAAAAATCACATCAGTTTATAATAATATTTTATAACAAAACTATGTTAACTCCCACCTTCCCTGTAAATTATTTGTATTTTTTTTACAATTTCATCTAATCAATTGAATACGATTTAGTATAAAATAGTAGTTATAATTAGGTCAACATAATTGTCTAATATTTACAAAGTGATTCGCGATAAACTCAGCGTCCACTTCCGAACAAATGAAATGGCGCAAGCTATATTTTGTTACACATCTAACATAATCAACAAAATACTCATTAGGTTGTCAAGTTGCAAGCTGTTAGACGCTCCTCGTCGCTGAGATCAAGTCCATACCAGCTTACATTACGTACCTACCTACTGCGAGAATTAGATACATCAAAAAAAAGGCCAAGGGTGAGTCTATACATTGTAACGTTTGCCATTGATACCTGTATCATGTGTGTTGTTGTCTTCTTCGAATAGCGGTACCTAATTTCTACATCCACTTGTCATAATAAGTGTTAGGCGCAATGATTGTTGTCGTTCCATTATAATGTGGTCCAGCAACTTGCACGACTGCGTTTAGTGAGCTGAGGCTGCGATTTCCAAAATACCGTTTGTTTCCTCGCTCAACATCAGGGCTGTTGTTACAGCCACCGTTCATTCATGTGGACGGCAGCTCCTTTCGGCGTTTCATATAGCGCTGTTTCGGTATCAGCATATATAGCGGCTAAAGGCAAGTACGACTAATGACTGCTGCTGCTCGCTGTCGAAGGTTATTTTCAAATAGTGTTATTCCGGGTCGCTTTCATGCTGGTCTATCCATATCTCATGAATATTGCAAGCATTAAAAGTTCAGAGGTCACGCCACGCATCTTCGTAATAAGACTACTAATAATAGTAAGGTATTACAAAGGAAATGAAGCTGCCACACCTTTGCTAGTAGCTTTACGTCATGCACTTATTAACTCCTTGTCTGTCACGTAGACTCCTAGAGGATGCTGACAAATGAATCTGTTGTGTCGGGTATTACTACAGTAAGTTGAGCTCTTAACGATAAACGCGGATCTCACATATTAACAATAATTAACAGTAGAGCATCGCGGATCTGCGTTGCACTTCACACTTATAATGTCACACTGTCACCGCGTTCGTGCGCGGCGTATGAGTCCTTTGGTGCTGGTCTGGGCAGCTTCAGGGTTTCGCGTAAGTCTCGTACAGCCAATCCCAGAAGCGCACACGCCTCGGCTCTGGTCCTTCCAGCAGCGTGAAGTTGCCGTCGATGTTGAGGTATTGCACCCGCTGCGTGCGGTTCACAGGTTGCCACTTGAAGTCCACCACGGACTCGTAGTCGACTGGCGGCGTGGGGTTCCTAGGCAAATAATGAATTTTATTTTGGTATTTGTGTTAATACAACTGTCAGCGTTCAGTAATTAAACAGGAAATAATTAGAAACAACAGTTTCAACTAAGAGCATTAAATATTTTATTACCAATACAGATTTTCACGAGCAGAAGCTATTTGCAATACTTATGTCCAATAAGAAACACCATCTGATACTGTTTATTTATTTAATACATTTATGTACATTGGGACATTATTAACATAGTACTTATGACAAATTTGACTTAGAAATTAGAAACACCTACTGAAAAACTAGAAGTTTCGAATTTGCCCCGCTTCCTAAGAGCGCATTATGGTTTAATGCTCTAAGCCCGATTCCAAACGTTTTACTGTTATTCAAACTCGTGGCAAAGGAATTAAACTGATGCTGTTTTATTTCTGTTAAAACTTTGTCATTTCAAATAGCTTAACATTAAAATCAATTGATTAACCAACATAATATTTAAAACTCACCCAGTCTTCGCAAAGTTGGTCCACATCTGTACCATGCGCCTCGACACGGCTAACTCCGTTGAGTCGTCGTCTAATCTGTAGTTGAGCCGTGAGAAGTAAAACAGGTATCCCATCTCGTCGCCGTGGCAGGCGCCCGGGTGTGTGATGCCCAGCATCCGCTTGAACAGCCCCAGGGCTCCGTCGAACGCAAACCGGTACAGGTAAGTCGGGCTGGTCCTGTTGGTAGCCGCTTGGAGACGCACCATCTCAAGCATAGGCCGGAGGAACATCACGTCTGTGAACAGCTGAAGAAAAGATACATCATCATCGGTATATAAACGTCCTTACGCTGTGCGCAGGCCTACCAATATGGACCACAGCACATGTGGAGCCATAAACCACCTGGCATAATGCAGCAGGTTTATGGGCTGGTAAAAAGCTTAGGTTAATGTGATTCCATCATCTTTCTTTGTTATAGTAGAAGGAGGCAAACGAGTAAGCGGGTCACCTGATGGAAAGTAATCACCGCCGCCCATGGACACCCGCAAAACCAGAGGGGTCGCAGACGCATTGCCAGCCTTTACGGGGGGTAAGGGCCTCCGGCACTCTCACTCACCGGACGAAACACAACAGCACCAAGTGCCATTATTTCACGCCGGAAATTCGTGAGAGGGTGGTATTACGCCGGACGAGCCGGCCCAATGCGTGCTGCAACGCAGCGTGGCTCTATACCACTCAATCTCTTGTTAGATACCGAAAAGCATAGGTACTATATTATACTCGTTGGTAGGTAATTGATTCACATTCTTTCACTCAAGAAAGATACTAGTAACATTGGAGAAATTCTCCTTATCTTCAGGTTCACTTGAATATTCAGTGGCAGTCCTTGCACGTTACCTAAAAAATCTTTTTCCCAAAAAAAAGTCTGGTAATAATAATAAGTCTCTCCGACGACGCGCTTCTGTTAAAATATGGCATACATCCACCTTAAGCTAAAATCTTGGCTTACTTAGCTAACTGAAATACGCAGAAAACGGCTCCCAATGTGCGTGCATGCATTCACAGCGTTTGCCAGCCAGTTTAACTAATCCCTATTCAGAGAGTCACTAGAGTCCCATATACAAATGGCTGACCGGGCATTGTCATGGGCTGATTGCATCGGCGACATATAAAAAGCTATGCAGTTCTTGATACACTCGGTTTAAATTTGTTTCTAATAAAACGAAAAAGTTTAAAAATAGCTCACATCTATAAGGTTGTCGACGTTGCGCGCGTCGACCGGCCGGTTCTGGAAGTAGAAGGCCCTGATGGCGTCGCTGATGTTCCTGGTCTGCTCCTCATCGTCAGTGAGCAGTTCCGGCGGTACCACGCGCCTAAACTCACGATCCAGTTCACTGAGCAGCTTCGGGTCACGTTGTAAGCCTGTAAGGGTAGATAATTATTTAGAGCGTTATTCAGTTTACGTTTTTAACTTTCGATTTTGGTCTACGGCTATTGGCAAGTTTCTGATGGTGATAAGCAATATGAGAAATAACTCAAAATAACTTTAACTTTCTTTCTACACTCATACCAAATATCTATGGTTTTTAAATGGTTATATACCTAGATAATGGATAAAAATATATTAATTAACATAGAAAACACCCAGACTCGAAATCAATTTAGAAAAACAGTTTTTCTCAATGTCCCGACCGGGAAATGAACACGTGTACGCACGTACCTCAGAGATAACGAGACGCCAGAATCGGCGTGCTAATCTCGACCACGGAGGTCGTCAAATACCAGGCCACTCAGAAAGTTTTGCGAAAAAACTTTTTTATCCAAGACACTGGCCACTTGTAATTATTTTAAAAAATTTGGTTATTTATAAGTAAAAATACCATTGCTCGAATTTCGTATTTCCCTCCACATTTATAGCCAAATTAAATTATAGTGTCTCATTTAAAAATGAATCTGCATCGAGAACATTTTCGTGAGAATGATTTTCTACTATTTTAAATGTGGCCTAAAACCTGATGAGTTATTTGATCGACTTCAAATGGCTTTTATGGATGAAGGACCTTTAAAAGCAACCATCTACCGTTGGCATAGCGAGTTCAAGCGCGGTCGCCTTACTTTGGGGAATGAACAAAGGAGTGATGGTCGTCCTACTACGGCTGTCACGGAAGAAAGTGTGCTGGCAGTAAAAAGTTTAATTCAAGAAAACAGGCGAATTACATATGAAGAGATTCAGCATACACTGCAGATTGGATCGGGAAGCGTTAACAAGATTCTACACGAGCACTTTCGCGTGAGGAGGATGTTTCGCGCTGGGTGCCGCACAACCTCACCGAGACTCAGAAGCAGGCCCGTGTGGAGTGGTGCCGTGATATGATTAAAAAATTTGAAGCAAGCTCGTCTCGGCGCGTTTACGACATTGTGACAGGTGACGGATCCTGGATAAATTTATCAATACGATCCAGAAACAAAGCGGCAGTCGACAGTTTGGCTGTTTCAAAACGAACCAACGCCTACGAAAGTGAAGCGATCGAAAAGCGCAGTAAAAATTTTAATCGCTAGTTTCTTCACTTTGACGGGGTATCTAATAGTTTCAATCCCATTACGAGACCAAAGCTGATGCTGCTTTGGTCTCTTAATGGGATTGAACGCCGAATGGTATACCACAAAATGCCTGCCAGAAGTTTTCTCTGCAATGAGCAACAAGCGATCGAACATTGGGCTCCGCGGGGTACTGCTTTACCATGACAACGCGCCCGCGTTCTCAGCGCTCAAAACGAGGGACTTCCTGGACACCACACCGGTCAGAGTCTTGGGTCACCCATCTTACAGTCCTAATCTAGCAACGTGTGACTGCTTTTTATTAATAAATTAAAAAATCAGCTGAAAGGGATACAGTTTTCATCGCCGGAAGACGCGCTAGCAGCGTTTGAGAAGGCCGTGGAAGAGGTGTCTGTGATCACGGAGGTTATATAGTCTTTGGTTCAGATGCATAAAACTTTGTATAGAGGCTGGTGGAGAGTTTTTCAAAAAGATTTAATTTAAATATTTTATCCATAGAAGTTAGTTTTTTAGTTTCTCAAAACTTTCTGAGTGTCCCACGTAGGTTAACATAAGTGTCCGTAATTGTTTAATATTTTTTGAGTAAATAATGCTTAAATATAATTAAGATACAAATATACAAGTTTCAATTCAATCATTTAGGAATAATTTAATAAAAAATATTCAACAATGACATAACATCGTCAGTTGGGTATAAATACTGGAGTACGAAATTCATTCATTTCATTTCATTCAAAATTCGTAAGGATTACGAAAGACTGCTAAATGTATCTTTCATAATTTTTGTAACTTCATAAGAGTGGATTTCATCATATATTATTATATATCATATTTATAATTTTAGTACTTATTTGCAAAGTTCAGCACAAAAAACTTAATATACTTACAAATATTTCTAAATTTTAAAACAAGTAAGTACCTGAGGTATCAATTATCCAATATGATGCAATATGAACAAATGGTAAGTATGTTGAATCAAATTTGATATTATTGATTTGAGGATATCGGTGTGATACTTAGCGATTCATCTACTGTGTCCCTTTCCAATGTTGCCACTGGGAATAAAAAAAATTGTATGGATGTTTAATTAATACCTTAGTTACTTGCTTTAAAATTTAGCACACATTGTCCATTTGCAAATGGAGTGTGCTCATCTGAAGTTAAAAAAAAACCTGACTCGCCATTAGAACGGCGACCTTATTTTAATCACGAGTAGAAAGTTTTCGAATGTGATGTAATAAGGGCGTAAATCAATTTTAAGATTAAGTTTAATACAAACAAATCCGGAAATAAATCAGTGGTACAGACAGATCCACAAGTAATTTTGGTATCAGATATACAGGAAGTTAAGTAAGTAATGTATGTTGCAATGCAATGTCGCTCCCAAAAATGCCCTAACAGCTAAAATATCGTTCGGCCGAACGAGAAAGTGGCACGATTATGATATAATCGCACATGTTACATTATGTAAATACGGCAATAACGTCTCTGTTGCAGCGCGTGGACTGTGTAGTTGTGTGCATTGGGGTATTTTAACTAGAGACGACGCTGCGAAGCCATTTTTTGCGCATTGAGTTGCGGCACAAAGGCTGCAAATGCACCGCAATTTATAGCCGCGGATACACAAGGGGACAAACGCAGCGACATGTTTCGGAACATGTTGCTCGACAACTACGTGATGTTTAGGGGCACGTTGCGCGCACGTCTACATTCAGCGACAAACGGCGCGACACATGCGCTCGCTCTCGGAGCGGGAGCAAGCAACATGTCCCGCGCGTGTTGCGGGGCATGTTGCGAGACACCGGCAACGTTGCTGCGACGTTGCAGCAAAACGTAGAATCAAAGTTTTTTCTCTTTTAGTTTCGTCTCTAGTTATAATACCTCAATGGCTCTGTCTGTTTGAAGAGCAAGTTGTGCAATGGATGTTTGCGCAATCGAACAAGAGCAATTGTGTCCCTGTAAGCAGCGTTGTTTTGTTATTGATAGCTCATTCTTTTTCATTACATTTTGGTGTCTGTAGGAAATGAACGTGAGTATTGATTAATACTTAGTTGAAACACTTACAATTATGTTTAAAATCGAGTTTGTCTCTATTAATTTAAGATTTTAAATAGATTACTTAAATAAAAACGTAATTGTAAGAACACAGTAACAATATTTATGTTACTGTGTTCTTACATTACTTTTTATTTTTTACCGTTTCACTGTCTTTACAACTAAACTAAAAAACTATTAAGTTTTTTTTTAACAGTCCTCCGCTTATAGAAGTTTATCAAACATATTCTGTAAAGGGTCTGTAAAGGTAAAGGGTTCGAAACGCCAGAATACTTACTTAAGTATATGTAGTAAGCAATTTTAGTAAAATAGATGCTATTAGTTCCGTGTAGGAAAACTTGGATAACAATATCGGAAATAGCCTAAAGAAGTTACGCCATTACCTACACCAAAACTAGTAGATACTATTGCAGTATTATAAATTACATAAGAATGAAACTATTATGTTCGTGGCCGAAGTTACGTAACTGGGGTAAATTAAGCGTAACCCTATATGTGTATTGATTGGCTAATGAACTCTCAATTTATCGAAAGTTGCGAAAAGAAATACGCGCGCCATTCAGTATTCTGCAGATCCGTATCTAAAATAAGAGCGTTTCGAAAACTTTTTATTGCCAATCCGTGACTCAAATATGAGTAAGTGGATTTTACGCAGAAACAGAATTTTCACATCATAATTGTATTTCAAACCACGACCAACGATTTATACATAAAATACAATGTTATGGTCATAAAACAAATACCTACTTTTAACCTCAATTGCGAATACTGCTACTCTTATTAAAATACGTCGTGCTTTTCGTGGAATAGCCTTGAAGCTTGAAGGTCCTACTTACCACAACGCGGTGCTCTTGAAATGAGTACCTTTCGTGGAATAAATACTTCAAAACTTCCGTAGCTTGTGTTAATCAAATACTAGCTTTCTCAATAGTACAGCAGCTTTTTCAAACATTATAACTTCCTCAATTTTGCTTTTGGTTAGCGGTCTTTTAAATAAACCATCGTTCGCAATGCCGGTTCACTCGATGTGATTAGAATAGGTGACCAAATTAAGATTCTCTCTCGGTGTACCCTCTTGTTATCGTAAGTATGGCCGTCGTTAAAACCTATCGACCCGCAATGTTTAAATTATTTTTAACGGTGGTAAATGCTTCAATCTGCATACTTGCGTTGCGTGTATGAGGCAACCTGCATGCGTGTTATGGTGGTGTCCTTATACACCGTTCACAACTCCAGGGATTTTGACAAGGTGTGCAGGGAGGTAGGTATCTATCAATCTCAATATTCACTAAAACATAGTACCATCTAACATTTGCCTAGTTGTTATGGCTTGGTACCAAGAAAAGCAAAAAGAAGCGAATTGAGGGCCTTCGATAGTTTGGGCACCTCTCAGTTATCTGTAAGCCGTGCAAGATGGCTATTTGGCTATTAGTCATTTTGAAAGGCATAAGTCTAGCCTGGAACGTTAAAAGGCTAACTATGAGGTCGTCGAGTGATAAGTAGTGGTGTTAAGCCTAGTTCACACAGGAAGGGCTGCCGTTGCGGCGCGCGCGCAGCTGTTCCGTTCACTTGCGCAACTTAGCCGCAGTCACAGCCTCCCGACACGACACTGTCGCCCGTCGCGAAGGATTTCCGCACAGGCTTGCGGCTTCAAGTGAGTGGAAAGCCGCACCACCTAAATTGCCAGCCATTATATTTAGCGGTTAGGCTCAAAAAACTTGTTAGCTACTCTAATTTTATGCAGTTACGTGCCTCCGCTATGGGCACGTTCATAGAAAATTACTACCATTGGGGTACGCTACGCAATCGCGCAAGATATAAAAGTACATACTAACCTACATTAACTTGAAAAGTTAAATATAGTTCGTTAACGTTTTATTAGTCTGTTGCATTATAAGACGCATAAAGAATCTGAATACTTATTACTTATTTATGGACCTCGCTAAAACGCAATTTGAGAGAAAGGAAGTGTATTCATCTACAGAGAATAAGTAAAATGTATAAAAAATAGTAGGTAAGTAGTTAATTATTTTTTATTACCTACTTGAAGCGTCGTCGGTAGCCGAGTGGGTAGATGCTCGGTTGAACGCGAGTAAATCGTGGTTAAATCCCTATAGCTCCGTTAGACTACTGACGTAAACCCACTCCGATACAGTGATTCAGATTAACAGGATGAGTTAACAGGACTATTAATAATGTGTTAAATATTGGTTAAATACAGATTAATAATAATCTTTTAAAAAAAATTATAGCAAATATGCTTATCGCGACACTGGGAATCTTACATGTGACTTGTGAGTAAGCTGTCTACTATAATTCTTTTTCCACAAAAGTCTGACAGCTCAAAGCTTGTTCTTTTAAATCGGTGTACATTATAATATCATATTTTATTTTGGAAAGTTTGCGGCAGTTGACATCTCCGTGGCTTTTACGGCGCAACCGGGTTTTATAGCGGTGTTGGTACTCACGCCGGAACAGTACGATGTTCTCCAGCTATGCGATTTTCTAAGCGACACATAAACGCTGCCTACGCGCATGGCTGTGATCTGCTGTCTCTTTCCAATTCTATGAATATGAAAGACACAGAGTCAATTCTCAGCGCTGCGGCAGCCGCTGCTACCAAGGCTTTAACTTAGAGAATTGCACTGCAGCTCGTTGTAGCCGGTCAGCAGCGGCACGTCGTCGGTAAATCGTCACGTAAACATACTTATTCACGACTATTATCCCCAAAGGTTTTGTCAGACACAGGCAATGAGGACCGCAGAAGGAGCCCTCCGCCGTAGTCCACGTTTCACCAAATTACAACTGCACATATTGTACTCAGTGTGATAGGTGGTCATGTGGTGAGCCCATCGCCGCTCTATGCTGTTGCAGTCTTTAGTCCGTTAGTCGCCTTTTACGAAACAAAGGGGAAGAAATGGGTCGATGTATACTTTTAGTGAGTCGCTATACCACACCTCCCGTCACTCACTTTTTTTTTTAAATATTATTTTTTTACGCTCACAGCAATTATCTAGCTAGACCAAGATGAGAATTCTTTTTAAAACTCGATAATATGGTGAGATAACGGATAAATATACATATACATAGAAAACCAGACCCGAAATTCATTTAGAAAAACGGTTTTTCTCTAAATTGACCCGACCGGGAATTGAACCCGGGACCTCTGAGATGGCGGGAAGCCAGACCCGGCGTGCTAACTACTCGACCATGGAGGTCGTCACGTTTTATTAAATTAAAATTAAAATGTTTATTTGCAACCTGCGCGCACACTAACAAATTCTATAAGGAATGATATTGGTACTCACGTCGGAACAGTATGATGCCCTCCTGCGCGTTGTATCCCGTTAGCAGCGGCACATCGGCGCCGGGCAGGCTGCTGCGCGGCGCCGCCGTCAGGAACGCCTCGGGGTGCTCGGGCTCCACGGCAGGTAAGAACGGCAAGGCCACGGTGCTCCGTAAGTCGGCACCCCGCCCGGGAGCGCCTAATATGCGGGCGCCGGCCTTCACTATCAACTCACTTGGGGTAGCGCGGAGGTAGCCTATAAAATGTATGGTTATATTTATTATCTCGAAGTTAAAACTGCAAAAGGCGGACTTAACGCCATAAGGCATTCTTGGCTCTTCGAGACTTCGAGCCTTGAAGTTGGGCCATATTCAATGCAGTTTACAGTTTAGTCAGCAACGAGAGTTAAATAATTTCTTTTATTTTACACGTGAAAAACTAAACTCAGCAGGTCATAGTCTGATGATTATAATGGTATATTGCGTTATTTGAAGGAACCAAGGAAAAAAATAGAGGTTGATAGACCAAATGTGACATTGCAGGTGTTGCGGCGAACAGCACCCTATAGCTAAAGTCCTTAAGGTCAGTTTTACCTAGGAGTTCTGCGGTGTTGTTGGTGTCGATTCCCAGCTCGCGGCCCAGCTCGAAGGCTCGCTCGCGGGGCTCCGTGGCCAGCGCCCAGGGCGACAAAGCCAGGCCGCTTTGCGCGATGGCACCGTGGAACAGACCCTGAGGAAACAGAGCCTTTAATAAAGTGGATCACACACTACGCAGATACGGTAATATTTTATCTGCGTATAAAAACTTATTTATCTGAAAGCATCACACACTAAACAGATACGATAATATACGAGACGATACATTCACTCGGAATCCTTCACACTGATGCCTATACGGCAGATGTTATCTGCAGATATATTTGTATACGCAGATAATAATCTCACCATCTGTCGGTATATGTCGGTGCTCACAGATACTGTACGATAAAATATAAATTATCTGCGCTGTGTGTGTTGGTTCATATGATTTATATAGAAAGCGATATTGAAAGATATCTGCTCAGATACAGATATCTTACCGTATCTGCGTAGTGTGTGATTAGCTTTACTGAAGCAAGCGGAGATCAAGCAAGCGGAGGTCAAACCGCGGAGCACCATAGAAGACTAGCCAGATGGGCAAGACGTGATTGGACTGACATACGGGATACGGGCGGAAAATGATGATAATGAATGATGATGACTGAATAGAAAAACACCGGTTAACGAGCTTACGACCGTGCAGTGCTGGTAAGCGGGATGGACGCATGCAACACTTCTCACGCGTGGCAGTGCGGTGCTGACCCTAACACTTTAATTCTTGTGTTTCAGACTTTCTGTGTTGGAGTTTGAATGGATAGTTCTTTGGAGGAATATAATTGTATTGCAAAAAACATTTATTTGTCTTTTCTATGTCAGAAGAAAAACATTATGTCTCTACGTTTTGTTAAATACGGATTCCCATTCAAAACCCTTAGAGATTAATGTGGTTGATCTAAGTACGCCGCTCTACAATAATCTTATCTAAATTTTCCAGAAGTCATTTTCAAACTTATTAAAACTTAATAAAAATCTAGTAATTTAATTTTCATGTCATGTTTAGCGAAGCTTCAATGCCAATTGTGTACTTAACCTCAATGAGTGATGGTTCGGAATTCTGAGTGATGCTGAGAAGGTTGTGTTCAAGAGGTGAAGTCCTCAAGTGCTTAAGTATAAGTCGGTTGGCAAACATCCTCTCGAGTTATGAATCGAATTTGCGACCGACGTTTTATTTTTGTTCTACGTTAATATTTTAAACTTAAGGTTAAAGAAACAAATTAACAAAAGTGTAAAATACTTATGTAATGAATTAAACCAATTATAATGTCTGATTTGATGTGCGCAATAAGTAGTAGGAACCTAAGTAGTAGTAGGTTGCGCGGTCTCACTGTCTTATCAAAATAGTAAATTTTAAGCTATGTAAACCGAGTAGAGTAACACTGTTAGTTTACCCTAATAAATAATTTTAAAAAAATGGCGAAATTGCAGCTCAGGGGGCAGCGGCGACACCGCTTCATTACCATACAAAAGCTCGTTTTCGTTAGCGTGACCCACGCGTGACCGAATGGTGCTGATCATACCACTCTCATTGGGCACTTTGTATAACAGTGGCCTTATTTGTAAGCACAAACCTCAGAGGCCAGACAGCATGTGCAGGTGCACTGAGGCCGCGCCAGGAGATTCTCCGAAGAGTGACGGATTAACATGATTGAATGGTGAATAAAACCCAAACTAAACACTTTGTAGTACAGTGGCCTTCAAAACTGTACACACCTCAGAGGTCAGACAGTATGTGCAGGTGCAGTGAGGCCGCGCCCGTTCTTCAAACATGTTGACGCATCTGTGATCAAATGATGAATAAAAACTCGCGCTATAGGCACTCTGTGCAATGGCCTTAAACTACAAACCTCGGCCCTCGAAGGCCTTAGAAAGTATGTGCAGGTTTACTGAGGCTAGGAGATTTTCCTAAAAGTGACGGATAATAACGTGATTGAATGGTGAATAAAACTCATACTAAACGCCTTTCTAGGCCTTAGACAGCATGTGCAGGTGCACTGAAGCCGCGCCCGCCAGACTCCCCGAAGATGGTGACGAGTTAACTTAATCGAATAGTAAAAAGAGTCATACACTTTTATGTACAGTCACAGTGACGTTAAACTGCACAAACCTCGGAGGCCTGAGACAGCATGTGCAGATGCACCGAGGCCGCGCCCGCAGACTCCCCGAAGATGGTGACGCGTGAGGGGTCTCCGCCGAACGACTCGATGTTGTCGCGCACCCACTTCAGGGCCAGTACTTGGTCCTGACATAAAAAACACATAGAAAATGTAGCAGATAACAAAACGTTGAAAAATTACAATTTTCAGATGATAATAGTCCTATACCTGTAACAACTGTGTCGGGTAGCAGTGAAAGAATACTACCACCCCCTCTCTTCCCTTGGGTGTCGTAAAAGGTTACTAACGGACTAAAGACTGCACATGCATCCCACAGCATAGAGCGGCGATGGGCTCACCACCTGTCATGCTGAGCACGTGTGCAGTCGCCATTTGATGAAAAGTGGAATATGGTAGAGGACTGCTTTTGCTGTCTTCATTGCCTAGTCTCTGACTAACCCTTGGGAGATAATAGTCGTGATTATATGTATGATATTGTCAGAGGAAATATTTTACGCTACGCAACATTTATTTTAAATCATAGCTTTTCAGGAGCGTGCCTAATAGTCTAAGATCCGAGTATAGAACGACCTTCACCGGGAAGGTTAATGGATGAAAAGTATTTTAAATCAAATTTAATATGTCAAATAATATATCGCGAGTGGGTTGGCTGAAAAATTTCAGTCCAGTACCATTAATGATTAATTTAATATTTAAAAAAAATATTTTTTTTACATTGCACTGGTTTGGTGTGTGTGTGTTTGTAATGAGCTTATCTTTATATAAACATAAATTTTATTTATTTAACCAGACGGTTGAAAACTACTAATATTGACTTGCCTGTTTACACCTGCCTACCCAATGTTATGACAGGAAAAAATAGTCAACCTAACGTTTGCATATTCTATAGGCTTCATACTTTCGATTAGTACCTATGTAATTTATCTATTATCGAAACAAGTGCAATATTTAAAAAAAAAATATTTTAAAATTTTTAATTAATCATATACTGGACTGAAATTTTTCAGCCAACCCACTCGCAATATATTTTTTAACACATTAAATTTGATATAAAATACTTTTCATCCATTAACCGCTCGGTGAAGGTCGTTGTATACTCGGATCCTCTACTATAATGAAAAACTGTGAACTCTGTCAATCCCTTCGGAAATCGGGCGTGAATTGATGTATCTATCTGTGGGTCTGCATGTAAAATTAGTTTCCGCCATTTTGATTATATTTTTCACTCTCAGTATTGACTTTTTGATATAGTGTTTATGATATCGCGCTAGTACAAATTACTTAAGGGGCCTTAGGAGGTGAAAACGGAAAAATTGGCTGTTTTCTATTAGCTGCATGTTATTCAAAATATTTAGGATATTTCGCATTGAAATTTTCAATGTGTAAGTATTATAGAACGTATGCGTGAGGCTTGAAGCATAAATGCTTTAAGGCGTGAGGGGATGAACAAAGCCATTACACGATTGGAAACATTTTGCTCAATAGAAAAAAAGTCCTGAAGTTACCTCTAAAATTTCATTTAAATGCACATCGCGACCGTGTTTTACTATGATAATTCCTATAAAATCATAAACACATAACATCTTTTCGATTTCTTGACTGATTTGGTTTTTACTAAAAAACTAAACATTTTTATTAACTTTTTGATAAAAATGTGAATGGCGCTTACAAATTACCGCGGACCCCGCACCGCGCATCACCCGCGGGGTTCCGCGCACTATCCGAATTTTCGCTGACCGCCTACCCCCCTTAATACCAACTTCACATTCATTACGTGTCAATATGTTTATTATCTAACAGTCTACGTCCGTTGCTTTACTATGGCTGCTATGGAGCGCTTACAATAACGAGTACAACTGGTTTTATAGTGCCAATGAACTAGAAACTTTTACAAAACATAAACAATATAGTTAGCTTGACCTCAAAACAAATAAAACAAAAATGTTACAGTTTGGCAACCAATGGACGACGACGTTAATTATGCAAACGAAACATACGGATTTGCAAGTACCTGCAAGTGAAACTTGTGCGTTTTGACATTTAGCTTTTGTAATTCAAAGATAACGCTTATTTTTACTACGGAATAGTATACCGAGTTAACGTGTCCGATGAATAGTTACCTAGTACCCAACAAACATTTAGGCGCCTAAATAAGAGTTTTAAGAGATCCATTATAAGTCGTTGACTATACTCAAAGGAAAAGTGTTAAGAGCTAACAAGGGAGTTATTGCATGCACTAGGTAACCCAGAACTATTTATAGGCTAACACTACAACGCCTATACACTGAAAGAACAAAAAGGTTGATTTTGCACGGGTTGGCGACACATTAGTTGAATTAACAAAGTGATGGGTTAACGCAACATGAACAAATTGTTGTTTTCACAGAAAATATTTGTTGATATGAAAACAGTTGTTTTTACCTATTTGTACATGTTGGCGTAACAATTCATGCATAATTCAATAGGTAATTGTTGATTTTACTGTTCATGTTGTTGAAATAACCATTTTTAAAGTTAAATTTACAAAATAAATACGTTAAAACAACAAAAGATATATGTTATAAGTTCAAATTACCGTAACTGATCAACAATACAGTTTTTGTTCATTCAACAAAACTCAAGAGTAGGTGCTATATTAACCCCAAAATTTTGTTGAAATATTGTAAACCCAACTAATAATTTCTTTCCGTGTACAAAAGTGTTAAGACAGGATTATGATTTAACATGGAAGCTATTTCAGGGCTACAAAGTTGACAACAAACTTTAATAGAGGTAGTAGAGTTTCATATGAGCGTAAATTAGCTCTATAGGAGCAATTTCTTCTACAGTCTAAAGAATTACGATCTCTAACTAACTCTATTGTATCACTTTACGATCTAATCGCAGACGCTCTTTTGCCTCTTTCTATAGTAATATTTTAAAGAGGAAAGATTTGATTGTTTGTTTGAATTGAATAGGCTCCGAAACTACTGGACCGATTTAGAAAATTCTTTAACAATAAAGAGAGCTACATTCTTCCCAAGTGACATAGGCTAGATTTTATCCTAATATCCTAACGGGTACAGGTATCACGCGGGTAAAACCGCTTGTAGGATATAAAATAAGAGTTACCTGACACCAAAATGTTTGTTGGGTAGCGTCTAGTACACACGGCAACAGATCACAAACATACAAATATAATCACGACTATTATCCCCGAAGGGTTAGTCAGAGACTAAGACAACGAAGACCGCAAAAACAGTCCTCTGTCTAGTACACACGGCAACAGATCACAAACATACAAATATAATCACGACTATTATCCCCGAAGTCAGAGACTAGGCAACGAAGACCGCAAAAACAGTCCTCTGCCATAGTCCACTTTTCACCAAATAGCGACCGCCGCTCTGTACAGTTAGGTGAATGTGCACTCTTTAGTCCGTTAGTCGCCTTTTAAGACAACCAAGGGAAGAGAGGGGGTGGTAGTACTCTTTCACCGCTACGCGACACGGTTGACCAGCAAATCAACCTATTTAAAACTGTCTCTCCAACCGATATTGATCCTTATTGCCAAAGAATAAAGTTCAAATTATGCTTTGGCAATAAGGACATTTTGTTATAGGTTGATGATCAACTAGCGTATGAACCATTCTACGTTCACGTATCAAATTAGCATAATTATTGTACACAGACATGTGTAGACTGTACTATGGTTATATCTACATTGGTGTAAGGTAAGTAGACCATGATATTCGCAGTGCTTCTCTTGTTTCTATTTGACGCTTCAACGCCTGTTCGTGTCGACTGCTGTAGACTTTATCCAACCTTTTTTGTTAAGTACACCATGTAATCAACGTGCAGTTTTTACAGAAAAATGAAGTGTTTTATTTTTCTGGCACTATTTTCTATAATTACTTTGGAAACTTGTTTATACAAAGCTACGAAAATAAAAGTATTTTCTTATGCCACAGGATCTACGGTTTACTATTTAATGAAGCATTTAAAAAAATATATAAAAAGGAAGGAAACAAGAGAATAATCAAAAAAGTTTACTGTTTACTATAAATTTTCAAGAGACCCGAAAAAAAAGGGTAAAATTATGAGCACATAAATAAATAATATAATATGCACATACTTACATTACATACCTACATATTATACAAAATGTACTATGAAAAAAATTAACTATTTTCCTATTAATTACATTGGCCTACTACTACAACTACTGTAATGAAAAGTTATGCTCTAATGCATTTCTTGAATAATTAAATAGTTTGACAATCAAGAATTTGATAAATTTTAACCGCAACTGGTAATGGTAAAAGCTACTGTATTCTGGAGGCAAATAGGGTAATGATCATAGAGAGGACCGCGGAAAATTTGCGGTTAGAAAGAAAATGGGAAAGGGTATCGTACAAAGGACGGAAACAAAAGAGGGGGCCTACAAACATTATCAGAAGGTGAAATAGAAACCTTCGCGTAAATACTATTTTAACCTGTGGTTTTCAAAATGAGGTTTCTCACCTTCAGTCCCATATTGCCTGGGACCTCGTCCATTTCAAGGCTGAGGAAGCCGAGGGCACCCAGCCTGTAGTTGAGCGTAACCAGCACCACCCCCGCGCCCACCAGATGGTCAGGCCCATACAGGAACGCGTTCCCGGAACCCACAGCGAAGGCGCCGCCATGTATCCACACCATCACTGCCAGCTTCGGGTTATATCTGTTAATGGTATTAGTACTTAGATAAATCAAGACATTCACCACAAAATAATAGGCTACTCGGGAGGATACAATTTTAAGAAAAAATTATTTGATCATGTCGTCAAACATGTGATCAACCTAATGGTACGCCGTCATTGCATCCTATAGACGGTCTTAGACTTTTAGACTTTTGTAATAAAATTTGATATAACCTGTGTATCATTATGCTTCTATTTTCAGTGACTTTACTGGATCTCATACCATAAATGCATACACAGAAGTTGACAGTGAATGAAGAAGGAGTAATATCATGTCAGCAGTCAGCCCGACTTCGGCAGCAGGTGCAACTGGGACAAACGTCGGGAACATAATAAGGTATGTCAACGACTAATACTAAATTCTTCTTTTTCTTCTTGGTCTGATGGTCTCATTTTACTTGGAGTTGGCGCAAAATTTCTTTTTTCTATTCTCCTCTATCAGCCGTCACCTGAGTGACACCTCACTAAACTTGCGTTAACACTTGTCAAACATTTGACTTACCCAGTAAGTTTGTCAGGCAGCGCGGGCGAGTACACATTGAGGAATAGGCAGTCTTCGTCCCCTTTGTAGGTGTCGAACAGCATGAACCTGTGGGGGCAGACGGCGCCCTCCTCCAGCGCGTCCCGTACCCCCGACCAGGGCTCCAGGGGCACGGGCGGACGGAACCTCAGCGCCCCTCGCGGCGGCTGCGCATACCTGCACAACAATAAACAAATGAAGATTGCTAGTTCCTTCGAACAAATTTGTAAGATAGTATCATAGTTCCATAGCGGTTGAGGATTCCGGGCGAAGCGGACTTCGGCCTTATCGCCCCATACCATCAGGTGAGATGAAGGCCAAACGCTTACCAGTTGTAGAAACTTTAAAAAAATGAGGTTGGTGCGCTTTGTCAAGTTCGGGAGATAGTTTTTTTTATTTTGCTATAAGTATTAGTGGTTATCTATCACTTACGCGGTTTTTGCAGTAGGTACAGACACATATTTTTTGTTTGGATTATTATTAAACGTATCTACCTACATAACTACATAATTCGATAAAGCTCATGGAATAATATTGTACAGAGATGAAAATAAAAAAGTTGTAAAAGTACCAGTTTACAAAACCGTTTTTATTCTCATCCCATCCATTTATTCAATAATAAGTCGCTGGACTTAAGCCAAGTTAAATTGATTATTATTACACATTAGGGACAATGTTAAAGTTTTGATAGATTTCTAGAAAGCACTTATAATATTCATGTTGCATAGCTCGTTTAGTTTAGAATAGTTTCGTTGATACAATAATTATATTCCATTTCGCTGTAAATTAAGGCTCGGTCCACCGGAAAGATATTTGCGAAATAGAACCTTAGTTGGGACGGCTCGTTGTTTTCGTGTTCGAGCAAGACATTAGCAACAGTTACAAATTGTTTACTCTACGGAACTAATTTTGTTGACGAAATTGTGGCATCAGGTGACTTTCGTGTAATTCCTCTTACTTTTACTTATATCACGAAACAGTTAATTCAAGGTTCCAAGGTTGAGTTACTGTGACGCTTCTTTCCGGTCTGTTCATCCAAAATTGCATAGGTTTAGTCAAGGCTTATCTTTATCAGCTTGACCAATTTTGATATCATGGGTTATTTTGATATATTTATATTATTTCACAAGTTTATGTAGGTAACAAGCCATCGCATTATCATAACATCGATCTAAAGACTGATGTTACATCAATTTCCATTATTTTCCCAGTATAGTATTTCGAACACACGTAGGGAAAACCATAAAAACAGGTTTATCAACTTTAATAACGAAAATGCCACCGGCGGCGGCGGCTCCGGCGCCACATATTTCAGCTTCAAATATCTTTCAGCAGCAGCAGGCAAGGTATGGCAAAAGACAACAGAATAATTAATTTGTGCTAACTAACACTACGCTAATTTATTATAATTATTATTATTCAGTGCGGTAGAGATGCGTTCGTTGAGTTAAATATGTGGAGTGAGATTTAGCGATAGAGTGAAGAATAATGTGATTCGGGAAAGGTGGGGTCTGAAAGATGATATAGTGACAAGAGTTAAGAATGGAATGATCCGGTAGTTTGGTCAATTAGAAAGGATGATATGGAAGGAACGATTGCGCAAGGGCGTTCCAGAAAAACCTACGCGTACCAGTTAGGGATTTTGTTAAAAAGGCTGGTGTACGCAGTGACAAAAACTGCCTGGCGTATGTATGTATCTATGTATAATTATTCAGCCTGAAGTGCTGTAAAGAGTCCTGTAAAGACTCGATCCAAAATTTGATCTTGAAACCGCAGTGAGTCTGTTATCAAATCCGCATTCTCTATATTCGACTCTATACGCTAACGTCACATAGATCACTCTTAATCAGCACGTGATGGTCGAAGTAAGAGGAGAGTTACGTTCGAGTCTTAGATAATGGACATGCTGACTTGTCCCACTACCGCCCTCTTTCCACTTTTCCTCCAACTAAAATAGACTAACATAACTTGACTACTAGTAAAATTAAACACAAACGAAAACGAAAGATTTATTTTAAAAAAAACGGTTATTTAAAAAACTAAAACCCCCAACTGCGTTTCAGTGTAATTTAGAAATGAAAATTCAAGAAAGTCAGCCGTCTAGTCAGTAGATTGGAGTTATCTGCAATATAATATAGGTATGTGCTCTCAATTCACTAAGCTTCCATTTCTAGAATGGGTCCTCACTGCTTCAATTTTTCTTTGCAACTTTGGCGATTCTTAAGTTAAGTGCAATCGGGTATGACGACTTTCTTGTTATAGGGTTTATTCATTTCCAAATTACACTGAAACGCAGTCGGGTTATTTAGTTTTCAATTACCGTTTTTATTTTATTTGTTTTTAGTATTATTATTGAATGAGTTTGTATAGTAGCCTATATACACATGACACACAAATACTTTGAAGCTAAAATTAATCGACCGTTCTGGCTGCTGAGCGTGCCAAACATTTGAAAGTGGTGAAAAAATCCGCCACTTTGTTTATTTTTAATTTGATATAACCAGTGTCACTCTCACAGTAAATACGAATCTAATGACAACTCTCAAGCTAAAATCTATCGAACCGTTCAGGCCGCAGAGCGTGCCAAACATTTGAATTTAGCTCCTAAAATCCGTTTTTTTTATATACCCAGTGTCACTCTCACAGTAAATACGTATCTAACGACACCTCTCAAGCTAAAATCCATCAAGCCGTTCAGGCCGCAGAGCGTGCCAAACAATTATACAAACTTACAAACTTACATACATAGGAAGTTACGTTCTCAGCCTGACATACATACTCGTACATACTCTCGAAAAACATAACCCTCCTTTTAGCGCAGTCGGGTAAATACATTATCTCCTTGTCTGTCACGAAGACTCCTAAAGGTTGCTAACAATTGAACTTCTATTATGTCTGGTTTTACGACAGCTGAGCTCTATGTATCTTTATCAAAGTAATTAATACACTATACAGGTAGGATTAACATAGTTAAGTGCTGTCAACAGTGTTGCATCAAATAGCATCTACTAACTATGTTATTATTACAATGGAAAGTGGAGATCGGTGTAGTGATAATAGACATTTTATTATACTTATCTCATTATTGTGTTACCTCATAAGTTTGAAATACTTACTAGTGATTACATATATGTATATATGTGATATATCACAGAACAGAAGAATTACACACAATAGACAACATTATGGACCTTACAAACAAAAAAAAAAGTTTGTAATGAACATTGTTTTATCTACATGAGACTCCATCTGTGATCTGTCTCAATTAGAGTTGCTAATAAATACTCAGAAACGACTCGGTAGCCCAATAGAAAGAGCCCAGGTTAAGAAATATCTTGGATTCAAGTCCTACTTGTGGCATTCGCTTTCAAGTGTTAGGTTTAATATCTCCTGTAGATTAGCCAAACAAAATGTTCTTCACGCTCTTTCACACTGCGCTTGATAATTGTGAACTTTGCCCAAGCCTTATCCCCTTGAAACTGTAGTAAGAGGTCTGCTCAACGGTCCTGGCAGCAAGTTTCCTTCCAAGTAGCGATCCCAGCTGCGAGAACACGAGCACGTGGTTGCACAAAACCTAATACAGTCCACCTCTCCATTACCTAATTGTACCTACCTAATCCCCTTGAAGCTGTAGTAAGACGTCTGCTCGACGGTCCTGGCAGCTAGTTGCCGTCCGCGAAGAGCTCCCAGTTGTGTGAACACGATGGGCCCGCCGCCGACGCGCATGCGGTCCACTAGCGCGTGCACGAGCCGAGCAGCGCGCGCCGGCACCGCCTGCAGCCGGCGCAGCGCGTGCTTCAGGCCCACGCTCTCGCTGACCGTGCTCGACAGCCGGCGCCAGGCACCTGTTATCTGTTGTAACCAATGTGAAGTTGAAGTTTACTAATCATTACAATGTAATAATAATAATGATGATGTCATCATCATTACATACTATAAAGTCGCTGTTCTCCTCTGTCTATAGCACCGCACTATTCTTCTAAACCAAATGGAATTTTATGCGGTTTTCACTAAAAGATAGAGTGTTAACTGAGGATGGTTTTTGTTTAATATTTGTTAGATATATTTTTTTTTAATGGCTGAAGTATAACGGTCTTTCTAAATTAGCGTGGACGAAGGAGCGTGCGGGCCGCTAGTATTGAATAAGACGGCGCTGCCCGCCGAGTTCAACCCAGAAACAGGTGACGATCTGGGGCCTTACCATCAACTCTTAGAGCAGTATTACTTTAATCTTAACTATGCAAACTCCCAAACGAATTTTACAAAAAATTAATACTCTAAGAGGTAATGCTCTAAGAGGTGACAGATAGTGTCCCTGGACGCACACCAGGCCGACTGGCTAGAGGTGGCTCGGGATAGAGATGGATCGAAAGACTTGTTGGAGGCCTTTGCAGTAGGATAGTGTATACGGAAGTAAAAAGAAATAGGTGCCTTTATGCGTGCTCGGAAGGAAAAGAAAAGAAGAGCGTGTGTATCGGAAGGCACGTAAAACTATGTACAGTTGTAGAGTAGCAGTCGTTAAAAATCCACCAACTTGCATTGGGCCAGCGTGGTGGGTGGCCAGCCCAACCTCCCTATGTGCTGTTCTCTATGTGGGAGAGTCTCTGTTCAGCAGTGGGATGTTAATAGGCTGATTATGAATGCGCCTTTGCCATAGTAAGGCTACATCTTATCCATCGGGATCTTTCGTTTGTAAAACCCTAACCTATCACTCTACTTCCTCAATTAAAATGCCTGTCAAAATTTAGCATTTTTTTTAAGGCCGAAGAGCCTAATGAGTTCTGGGGGCTAATTGTCTAATTTCTACACCACTAGCTACTGCTACTGCTACTGCTTTCAAGTACAAAATACATTGCTTTTCTAGTTTGCTAATTTAAAACTAATTTTAAAATAATGAAACTAGCGAAACAATGTACTTCTACTTGAATTTATTTATTTATCCTTTATTGCAAAATTTAACTTAATGCTCTGAGGCATTCTCTGCCAGTCGACCAGTAAGGGTGTTCAGAGAAAATAAACTTGCAATAAAGACTCGACTAAAAACGTAATTATTAGTAAATCAATATATGATTAAAATATGATATAGAATCATAAATACGTTCTAGTTAAATACGTATATATAATCTTAATAAATATATAAGTAAACAAACATTTTAATATATATACATTAAAAAAAATTCAATAAAATGTCAGAAACTATGAAATTAATGAAATTATTTATAGTGGTGCTCACGTACCATTCTCTTGAATACACATTTACCGACAGTTTTTTTGATATCCAAGGGCAAGGCGTTCCAGAGTCGTGTTGCAGTGAGGGTTGGCTATAAATCCAGAACAAAAGAGTTTCAAGAAGGAGGTTGCGAGTTGTTGAGGTTGAAAGAACGAAGATTGCATTGGTGAGAGGCACCCAGAAGCTGAAACTTAGTTTTTAAGTATTCAGGAGCAAGTGGATTGGTAATGATGTTGTGAAGGAAACAAACAACTCTCACTTTCCTGCGCTCACGGATAGGAAGCCATTTGAGCTGATTGCGAAAATCAGAAATGTGGTCGTATTTGCGCAGCTCAAAAATAAACCGTATACAGTTATGAAGGAGACGATCTAACTTGTTAAGATGGATTTGACTGACATCAGTATAACAGACGTCAGCATAATCTATGATGGGAAGGAAAAGAGCCTGCATTAAAAAAATTTAGTACTGGAAGGAAGGAAATGTTTAAATCTGTACAAAGATCTGAGCGTGTTTGTAAGCTTCTGTGATATGTTTCCAATATGCCCCCCAACTAAGAGTACTGTCAATGACCAAACCTAAATTCTTTACTTTTGATGAGTACGGTATTACCTGGCCGTTGTAATTCAATGGGGTCACAGAAGCCACATCCACATTGGATAGTTGTCGGGAACTGCCAATAATTATCGCTTGACTCTTACTGGGATAACAGATATGCCATGACTGGCTAACCAGTCACGAATCCTCTGAAGGTCCTGTTTGATGGCCACGATAGTTTTGTTCAGCGGTTACATCGCCTTGTGCATATAGTTGCAACTCGTCAGCGTAAACATGAAAAGATGAAGTTAGATGAGTGGAAAGAGTATTTATAAAAAGCGAAAAGAGAAGAGGTGAAATTATACCACCTTGTGGAACACCAGCAATTAGGTCGCACCAGTTGGAAACGGTTTGGTCTACTCGTACAGCTAGCTGGCGATCACGAAGGTAAGAAGAAAACCACGTCCTCACTGAGGAAGAGAATCCGAGTCGTGTCAGAATGGAGAGAATAGGATGTCATGGTCGATTGCATTAAAGGCGTTGGAAAAGTCAAAAAGAACTAACATAGTCAGCCGCGCATGCTCCATACCATTCCGAACATCCTCCTTGACCTTCAAGAGAGCAGTAGAGGTACTATATGTCCAGGACGAAATCCGGATTGAAATTGGCTAAGGAAGTTGTGGTGGAAAACGAATGATGACAATTGTATATGGACGGCAGCTTCTAAGATTTTGGATAGGAATAGAAAAATGGAAATGGGTCTGTAGTGACTGAGAATGCTAGGATTGGAATTTTTTGGAAGAGTTTGCAGAGACAATGCTGTTGGAAAAACTTCAGAAGACAGGGAATAATTAAAGATGTAGGTAAGTACGGGAACTGTACATTCTAAAATAAAAATTATCATACTTCTACCCACGCCGTCACTTTCTATTGCCTTAGACTTTATGGATAGTTTAATCTTATGAACCTCTTCCTCTGTTAGGAGAGTGAAAGAAAATTGATCAGCAAAAGAGGGAGTGTACGAGGTTATTACAGAAATAGTTGTAAATTTTGCACTATCAGAAAGTGTGTTGAATAATTTTGCGATAGATATTGAAGTTATACAATAAGCCCCCTTGTTTCGTATAGACTGATACCTCATTCCTTTTCTGGCAAGAAAGTCGCAGCAACACAATAGCATGGACTCCGTTGAAATGACTTGTGAAAAGATTCACGAATCATTTTGCGGTTGGGGAATAAAGCCTTGCGTTTGTTTTCGCGACTATCATTTCCGAAATTCACATAGATTGTATTTTTATTACAATTGATAAAATATTATAGTATAGGTACTTGAACTTAGTGGAATAGGTGAATTAAGTCTATTTAAGGTTAACGTTTTCCTTCAGTAGACTTAATTTACCCATTTGCAGGTGAATTAAGTATTCTTTTTGGTAGACTTAATGCACCCAGGCGATATCAGCCAAGTGAATTAAGTCTATTAAACCAATTTTGTACGGGTCGGGCAGAGTAACTATATTATAGTTGGTAGTTCGCCTGACCCAGAACACCGCTCGTGGGAATTTTTCAATTACATACACCGATTATCAATGTTTTTTTATAGATAGTAGTTATCTGAATAAAACAAAAGTAGTTTAAGAATGTGTACGAGTAAATTTTTTTTAGCGTCCTAATTGTAAGGCGCGTAAGACCAGTCCACGCAATTCGGCGCATCCATGCGAGGTGGAGGTTGTATTGCTGTATTGATTTCAGCAATCTGAGATCCACGTCAAGTAAATAAGTGTTGGTCCAACACTCGAATAACGCTATTTATTGGAAATAAAAAAAATTAAAACCCTGTTATTATCAAAACTTTATTAGTTACGCAAACTTGACTGTATACGTACTTACGTACAAGATAACATTTTTGACTAAAACTCTCTCCAAAGAATTAAGAACTCTTGAAGATCTTAAAGTGATTCGTTCAATTTGTTAGTAAGTTTACCTTGCAAAATTATTCATCATTGAAATGTCATCTGACTCGTTAATTTTATGGCACGTGCATCAATAAAGTATGAATAATTCGAGTTGAATTATTGACACTATTACTTGTGTTAGCTTAAATTATTCTTGGATGGGTTAAAGGCGTCGGCCTCGCATTTCAGTATAGCTCGCGTGCGTTTAAACATAGCGATCGAGTCATTATTATTATCTGTGTCATTAATTATGTCGTTTTGAGTTGTGCGAAGTCTGCCAGGCAAGGTGCCAGGCCACACGCCGACATGTCACTAACACAGTTATTAAGCTGTCAACTACTTAAACAATTTTACTCATTTAGGTAATAAGCCGAAAACTCGCGACGCTAATAATATGAATTACTAAGTTGCGCGAAAAAAGTGGAATTTAAAAACATAATGTGTCTCAAAATAAACTACAGACTACATCGATTTTTAAAACAGTTTCTTATTGAAATGGCAAATTAATTACAGGTAGGTAGCCATTTCGGTTGTAGGGTTGTAGTGTGTGAGGATGAATTTCCTTTTCGAGCGGTGCGATGGTACGAAGATCAGTTCTTAGTTAAAGTTGTATTCTTACTTGTCCTATAATTCACACAGATTAATTTCGTTGCAGATTCTAAGACTGATCAACATTTCCTGGTAGGTATGGCCTTAGCTGTGAAGCAAATTTTGAAGTTTAAAGGAAGGCTGTGGTAGAATTTATAAGTAATATTAAGTCTAAGCAAGTATTTACTGGTACTTGTCGACCTACCGTCTTCTTGTCCTATCGTACATTTCGTCCATCAAAATCCGGAAACATGTTTATTATTAAGGTACAGGAATATCGGTGACAGGATTATCCTGTGGATTTTCTAATACGTCAGGCGTGATCTGAAACCGGTGGTCTCACCACTAGATCTTGATTTTTCATTAGACAGATATAAGTTGTATGCTTGCTATAGCGTCACATGTTTTTTTTTATGTATATTGTCATCCTTTTTTTATAGGTAACATTTTAGGTTGATCGCGTAATACTGTATCAGTTAGATATCAAACTTCTATCCGAGGATGGAAAAATCAGCCTTTAGTTACAAAAAATTGTGCAATATTACTCTGAGAACGAACTCTCAGAAACGTCTTTCGTCAACGTACGTATTAACGGCCGTCATGGCGAAGATTGCTATTTGCAACAATAAAACAACTCGATCATTATTCCAACCATCTCCCTGCGTAAACGCATTCTAAGCCAGATGAACGTATGTCCAAGAAACCTTGTGTGTAGTGGTTCACTCAAAGGAGTTAGTACTTCAACCATATCGTAGGTATGATATGAGCTACGAAATGATCGAAGTACTAACTCCACTCTTATCTTGGGTGTCGTGAAAGACGACTAACGAAATAAAGATTGCACATACATCCAACATGATAGAGCGGGTGATGGACTCACCACTTATCATGCTGAGCACATGGACTATGGCAGTGGACAATGAGATAAGATAAAAAGATAAGATAAGATAAAATAATTTGTTAGTAAGTTTACCTTGCAAAATTATTCATCATTGAAATGTCATCTTACTCGTTAATTTTATGTGCATCAATAAAGTATGAATAATTCGAGTTGAATTATTGACACTATTACTTGTGTTAGCTTAAATTATTCTTGGATGGGTTAAAGTATTCTTTATTGTACACCAAATTAACAACAAAAGGACAAACACAAAGTAACATACAATTGGCGGCCTTATCGCTAAAAAGCAATTTCTTCCAGGCAACCGTGTTGGTCTGGATAGAAAGTGAAATTTTAAAGGGCAGTTCTGGTGTTTCAATTTAAATTAATTAGAATTAGATAAACAAATAAAAATAAATAAACATGCTTTATTTTATCAATATCATATACATATATAGTTACATAAATAAATACTTAATGAGGACCGCTGAAGACTACAAAAAAACTCAAAAGAATCTAAAAATATAAATCCTAAACCTTGGTGCAGTGTATGTGTAAATACATATTTGTATAGTCACTAGACTAGTCCGATAGCCTTCGGTTGACATTTCGCGTCAAAGCTATTTTCGCGTAATGTTATTTTTTAATTTGGTGAATATGAATAGCGCATCGCAAAAGCCAGACTTGACCTTTGATTGTCTAATTGTATAAGTAACATTACACAAAACCTTCCCATTCTCTTGTAATATTATCAATAGCGAATACGGTTTAACGAAACCCATTGAGTGTTGGGTAATTGTGCAATAATTGCAACAAACGAAATATTCCATACAATAAGACAAAAGCCCTTACAAATATAGCGAACACACGACATAGTAGTTACCATTAAATAACTTGTGAATGTCCAATCAAGGTTCAACACATCACACACCGTTAAATAACTTCTTTGTTAACATGCATTGCAATCGCCATTCTTACATCTTGTGATTGTTAATGTAGGTACTTACCTATTATAATTGCACGTTGTATGAACCAATAAAATTTATCTTTGTCGACAATTACGGATCCTTTTAAGGGGGTCCGTAATGCGGCACAATGGTTTCGTAACAGCTCATTGGGAGCGGGGTGCCAACAGTGTGTATCTTTGTATAATAAATCGATTATCCATCGTTATAGTAAGTAGGCCAGGGCACGTGTGAACTGTTGCGAAATCTCGCAGTAACCATCATCGTCAGCCTATAAACGTCCCACTGCTGGACTCGGGTCTTCTTGACGACAGCACGTGAGGAGATTGGACCAAAACCACCAAGCTGGCCCAATCCAGGTTGGTGGGTTTTACGACAACAACCGGGACCAATGGCTTTACGTGCCTCTCGAAGCACGGAAGACCTCGACATACACACATACATAATCACGACTATTATCCCCTAACGGTTAGTCAGAGACTAAGCAATGAGGACCGCAAAAGCAGTCCTCTGTCCACTTTTCACCAAATAGCGACTGCACATGTGCTCAGCGTGACAGGTTGTGAGCCCATCTCTGCTCTATGCTGTTGTATGTATGTGCAGTCTTTAGTCCGTTAGTCGCCTTTTACGACACCCAAGGGAAGAGAGGGGGTGGTAGTCTACGCAACACGGTTAAGGAAGAACTCGAGATGTTTTTTATTAGGTCACCCATCCAGCGACCCGGCATTGAGAAAGTTGCTTAACTGGCAATATCGCCAACCTGTCGCCTTAGCTGATGCGTCATCTGATGCGTCATCAAGCATTAATATGTGATGATAATGGTGCCATCCCTCCCAGATGTAGGAAGTCATTAAAGGGGTTTAATGTGTACAAATGTAGATTAGCCTAAATTAAATGCAGAGTTCAATTTCCACCATTTCCACATACTAAGTATTGCCAGTAGAAAATTACAGACATACTGCACGAAGCGATAATCAGTGGCAATCTTTTTTGCGTATTTTGGTTATTGTGACATGACACAAAAATGTACTTAAAGGTATGCTATTAATGCTAAGTATTTGAAATGAATAGTTGGAACCGATAAATCGTTTGCACTACCAAAAAATAAAGGGTTTCCAATAACATAAACTTACGTTTATCAATACAAAACAGCCTTTATAACATTTTTTATATGTAGAGCTACGAATGATGTTTTTTATGTTTTTTTTACATCACAGGAGACCGAAGAACTGGCAGCTACCTCAACAAAGAATAATGCTATTCAAGGGGGGAACGCTGCCAGTATCTTCGAAACCTTACTTAAAGCCACTCCTTTTAAGAATATATTTTAGTTTTTATATTATATTTTTAAGGTTTTTAGTTTTAGTTTCATTGTCCTAGAATATTTTATTATTCCTCTTATAATTTTATTTTAAACTATCGTAATAAGATTTTTTTTAAAAGCTTCGTGTGTGTGTTTTATATCTAGAATAAAATGCAACTTATTGTTACTTGATAGCGGCGGATTGCATAACGCTTAACTTTAAATGTTAAAAACATCATCTACATGTTGCGAAAGAAGAAGACAAATGGTTTTTTCTCGCACCGCACGTAATTCGTCAACGAGATTGTATTTATGACACCTCTGCTGTAGCGTAGCGTTATCGCATCATCAGCGTACCTTTTGAATTCCAGTTCTGGTTTTAACGACGCTTAAATTATTCTTCAGAACGCGAAATCGCCTTGCTGACTGACTCCTTATGAAACTGGGTTTGGACAATGCGGACCAGTGCGGTTGCCTCATAGCAAGTGTGACGGGTCCAACAATAGACTTTGTAGCTAATCCATCGGATGCTATTAAATTTTAGAGAAAATATTTCTTTTATCATAAAGAGTTACCTCTATTATTGAAATTTTGCATTCTATATAGATATAGGATAAAAATTTTAATAGATCTCGTTTGTTGACGCAATAGTAATACTTTATTATTATTAAATTAACATTTTTGCATTGTCATTGTATAACGAAATTGAAGACTTGCCTCGGACGGGGTACGAACCTAATAGGTACACAAGTCGTGTTGGTAATAAAAAAAAATGGTTTTACGCTCACACCAATAATAATTATCTAGACCAAGAGGAGTATTCTTTTGAAACTCGTTAATATGGTTAGATAACGGATAAATATACATAAACAGAAAAAACACCCGGACCCGAAATCAATTTAGAAAAACAGTTTTTCTCTAAATTGACCCGGCCGGGAATTGAACCCGGGACCTCAGAGATGGCGCGACGCCAGACCCGGCGTGCTAACCACTCGACCACGGAGGTCTTCAAATTGCTAATTTAAATATCGATTTCAATTACATTAATTTCATAGACGCTATCGAAACGTTGAAAAAAATATCTCCCTCCGGTGGGGATTTCATTAATTATAATTGTACAACAATAACATAATAATTTGATCTAACCTTAATAATATTTATATACCTACCTAATATACATAAGTGATTGACGGAACATAACAGTTACCCAACATCTCCCTGTTCCTGTACAATTTATATGCAGAAACTTAGTTTTCGCAGATTAACGTGTCAACATATGCCAAATTAACATAGCAGCTATGCCTATATTTAAGAATAATTAAATTCTTACATTTTGTAATTATCCGTAATTTGCGCATTCGAAAACGTGTAAGCTAAGTAGATAGAACTGCGAAACCTGTTGGACAAAGTTATCTTCTCGAAAAGTCCTCGTTACGTAACATGTGAAGCGGATCTGGTGGTGCGTCAGTGGGTTGCATAACGTCTAACATTGCCGATTGGGATCCCCTTGGGTGCGGTTTTAAATCTCATCGATGATTTCAAGATCAAGAGGTTGAAAATGCTTTTAACGGCTACCGGTCATGATTGAACTTATAAGTGCAATCAAAAGTTAATCAGAGTGTGGGCTACGTCTTTATGTACTTGGATTTTGGCCGGTGGTAGTGCTTGTTAAGTCCGCCTGGCTACCACCATGTTATCTATGGTTAGGGGGGTTACTCTTGAACGCAAACTCAAACTCAATACAATTCCAATGCGATTAATATGTATCGATATTGGGATAAGTAAAGATAATTCCGGAACGCCATCTCGATAATAATTTGTTCTATCAATTTCCACACAATTTAATTCCGATGTCGCTATTCTAATGGCGTTATTGTCGCTTACAAAAGTGCCATTTGACATTTTTAGTTTTGTTATTGGAAATTAATTCATGCAATTGTGTTTCAAGAGTAAGCCGCAGATAGGCCCCAAGTTTTTAAAAATAAAATACTGCAGACTTTCGCAGTGACGCCAAATAAGGTTTTCCTATAAAACCCGTTAAATGTACCTATGTATCATAACATAAGGTTGTAGTATTGTTTTGTTGTAATGTACTTTGGAGCTTTTACTTTTACATTTATATTTTTTTTTATAATTACTTTAGAATAAGATGTTTTAAAATTATAGTCCACATTGCATGCCATGGCAACCTTAAAGTTAGACGACACATAGCTTTATGTCCGTATTTGTAATTTTTATATTGATTGTATTTGTGTTTGTCTTGTTGGTTGTCCTAATAAATAAAATAAAATAAAGCCTACTGGCGCCGTAACAACAATGTTAATAGCATTGTTGTGTTCCTATTGTGAAATCCCACTAACCCGCATTAGGCTAGGGTGGATGTATTATGGCCCATATCCTATGCTGTCCATATGGGAAGGCCTGTACGCAGCAGTGGGGCGACTATATGATAATGATAATGATGATGATGAAAAAAAAAAGTTTCAATATTTGATTTAAAAATTTTTGAACCGTCATATTTAATGTCACCGGTGATATTCATAAACCTCTGGACATCATCAGTGCCGCCATGACGCATCGTCATGTGAGCAGATGTGATCTCCATGATTCCCCAACGCTGTGGGAAAGTGGCATTGTAATTTTCGGCGTGTAAGTATGCCAAGTATGCCACACGGCGCGTTACGTGATTTTTCACAAGAATAGATGGAATTAGAGGTATTGAAATTTTTGTCGCAGTTTCATTTGAGTCACGTAAACTTTTGTAGGTTTGTCAAACTTCGAAATCTATTGTACGTAAGTGACAGACAATGCTCTTGTTCTATGTATGTATGCTTCACGAAAAAACTTCTATGTCTAAACATAGTAGAAGATTTTTCGGAAAATCACTTGAAACTAAGTTAGGGCAAGGCGATGTAGTAGAAATAAATTACTTTAAAAGTTAGTTTCATCAATTATTTGGATGTGTCAGTTAGTCTCTTGTATTTCCAGTGACTTAAAGGCGCATCAATTGATTAAATATTATTTTATTTTTTTAACATGACAATGTAATTGGGTAAGTTGGATATATTTATACAAACGTATGGGTACATTATAGTAGAAATATTATATTTTTTAGTGAATTCTCTTTTTTATATTACTTACAAACTTATGTACACACAAACAGGCGTTACAACAAAATTGAATAAGGAAAATGTAGTACAAGGGCGCTGCTTGTTTCAGTTTGAAATATCATCCAGCTGGCCCGCCCGCAAGAGGCAAGAGGTGTCATTACAAGATCTTTTTAATATTTAGATTTAAAATAAACTTACGTATATTCTTCATAATTCCTATTTTCACTTATCTAGGTCATCTACTTTTTTGTAGTAGTTTTTTTGTGTGTCAGATGCTAGTAAGCTTCAAAGAAAAGGCATGACTCTGAATTTCCATTATTCATACAATATTTTTAACGCCTCGGTGGCCGAGTGGGTAAGCGCTCGACTCGATATCCGGAGGCCCCCGGTTCAATTCCCAGATCGGGCAAAGTGTGTTTGCGGATTTTTCGATGCATAAGCCCGGATTTTTTATCACCTACCCGCATTTGGCACAATTATAGCGATGACTTGATTTCAATAATGGAGGCCTTTGCCCTGCAGTGTGGGACAGTATACAGGCTGTACTTTAATTTATTATCCCCGAAGAGTTAGTCAGAGACTAGGCAATGACGATAGCAAAAGCAGTCCTCTACCATAGTCCACTTTTCACCAGAGAGCGACTGCTCATGTGCTCAGCGTGACAGGTGGTGAGCCATATCCGTTCTATGCTGTTGGATTTATGTGCAGTCTTTAGTTCGTTAGTCGCCTTTTACGACACCCAAAGGAAGAGAGAGGGTGGTAGAATTCTTTCACCGCTGCGCATCACGGTTTACTTTACTTAACTTTACAGAATATTTAATATACCTTCATGGAGTTGAGACTGGTAGCGGCATTGGCGACCACGTCACCCAACGTGGCCGGCGGCAGGGCATCGCTGCGCAGCACCAGTGCGCATGCGCAGGTCACCGCCACGCGCCACCAACGTACCCTCATCTCTCGGCACTGACTGATTCACAACACTAACACCACTGTTCACATTTGTGACTAGCCAGTTAGTCTCCAAGCACTATTTTACTGAATCTCTTTAAGTTTGCAAGCACTACTTTACTGAAGCTTACAACCTTTTCATAGAATATATATAGGACTTTTTTATTGAAGCTTAGAACCTCTTCAGAAGGAGTTGTGTCTAAGAATCTTTATCGTTGTCTTTGTGTCACTGAGGAGTATTTTCCACTTCCAACACTGAGAAGTATACCTGAAACAAAGGATTAAATCGTTAAATGACGTGTTATTGTTTATTAACACTTAGCTGATGTTTCGCACAAATACTCAAGGATGTGCGCTGTGGTAACAAGACCTTACACATTTTTTATTAAAAACCAATATAGTGTAGACACCACATGACCTCATTATTTGTCAACTATCCCAGATGAAAAATAGCTCAATAACATTAAAACTACTTAAGAGTTCGTTTATTAATCGGTTTTGATAAAATTGCTTAAAAATTCAGTAAAGTTATTTGACCCCAGGCTCCAGGCCAAAAGATTTCTCGAAAGGTTATGCATACATTACGAAATATACCTATTGCATTAGAATGTTATCGGTATACGAACACTGTACCTACACAATCGCTGAACAAATACTTTAATTGTTAAAGTTCTTAAAGTTCAATGAGTCACTGTATAGTGACTTTATTCAATATATATTTGGTTCTCTGCAGTCATGTCATGAGGGTAGTAGATATCCAGATGGTGCATAAATAATAATTGTTTATTTTTTGCTACATAAATAATTTTTATTTTACAAATAAAGGCAGTGCTATTTTACCAGACGGGTCAGCATCAATATTTACTTACCAAGAAATCATACAAACCTTGTTCTGACAATTACAAACACAACATAAATATTTAATTAGCCAAATAAAAAACCAATTCACACCCTTTTAGAAAGATCCTCGAATAGACATCAGAGCAGCAAGCGAGTCGCTCACCTCAGTAATGAGTTTGGTGTTGGAGACGGGTCAAATCTAGCAAGGAATATTTGTTATTAAGATATAGATAGATTATACACAGTCCCCAGCAAGTATATTATCCCTATAGTCGCATCGAAGCGTCCTGTGTTGCTGTAAACTACGACAGCTATCCGTCAAAGCCCACAACAGTCAGTTCTCATCGTTTTATAAATAGCTCTTGTATATATGTTTAATAAACATAAACATTTTAATTTTATTTACACTGATAAACCGCTTTTAAATACAGACATTTTAAAGACTTGAAAGATTTGACAACTTTATAAAATAGCTACTTGATATTGAATGGCTTTATTGTTTACTTGCTGTATTCATCCTTATCATCATCATCTTATAAAAGTCCCATTGCTAGGCACAGTCTTCCTACATTAATAGTACGTAAGAGAGATAGGAGAGGACCAGGCTCAGTGCGGGTTGGTGGGTTTTAACGACTGCCATCTTATGACAACCACCGGGACTAGCGGCTTGTCTTCAAAAGCACGGAGTATATTGTTTTCTAAGGTTTAAGCGAGCACTACACATTGAAATGAAACACTTTTATACGGATTAACTCGCGTTTAATTTACTATTTACATAGTTTTTTATATTATCCTGACGTTTCGAACCCTTTACAGGGTCCGTGGTCACAGGGAGACTGAGGTGTTGGTCGTCTCATTGTTAGAAGTTATTTGCCTACCGTCAATCATTTTTATATTTAACCGGGTGCGTTCAAGTTTACACAATTCGAGCTAACAATATTTTTAGGTCTGGCAATGAGGTCTGTTACAGCAACACAGTAAATAGTAAATTAAACGCGAGTTAATCCGTAAAAAAGTGTTTCATTTCAAGCACGGAGTAGCTTAATTTGGTCACCCATCCAGTGACCCAGCATAGCGGAAGTTGCTTAACGACAATGATAAACCGGAATTAAACGCATTAACGGCTGCGCCCACGAGCTCCTCATCTAGCATTCTAGATTTTTAACAATAAATTACGATAAAAAACGTAAAAAATATGTGGAGCACTAAAGCAGGTCGTAAACATCAGTGACCCAATTGGTTGTTTTGCCTAAAATGTAAATTAGTTTGGCGGGCCGATGGTTGCTGCAAACGCTTCCAGATATTATTCAACTTCAAACTTTCACCGCCGCGCCGCCGAGTCTGCCACTGGACCACGACAACCTTTTTGCCAGTCAACGTAGGTTCTATTGTTTTGTTAAACATTTTTTTTACTATAAGTAGTACTTACCGTTTTTGTTTGGTTGGATTTTTTTTTTGTAAATCTAAAGAAAAAGAAAAAAAATAAACTTACGAGTAGTTTCGCTACTCGTAAGTTTATTTTTTTTATAATAAGTAACATCAAAATTTAAACGTGCCTTAAATAGAAAGCAACCCTCTCGCTCTTGACTGGTTGTCTCATTTAAAATATCCTAAAAATCTATTCTATTCTTAATTGTAGGATGTCATTCCATTATTTAGCGTGTTAGATTTGGTGACGCGTTGATGTCTTTTATATGCCGCATTGTGTAAGTTCAGTTATGGCACACACATCTTTTCACATAATAGATAAAACGAAATACAATCAAATCCATCAAAATAGATTAAAGTCGATTAGTTTGTGCAAATAAAGTTTATGAAGCCTATTATACAGGGAGCAATGAAAATAGTTATAGAGAATAAGTTTAGTTTTTTTGACCGTATCTTTACAATATAAAGTATTTATTTTGATAATTCCACCCACTAAGCCTGGCGGTAATAGAAAAAAAGGCATGAACCTATTCTGAGTCCTTTTTAGTCCTATCAACCTAACGGTGATAGCTATCTTGCTAGCTAATGTAAAACATTGAATCAAATCATCATTCCATCAATACGCAGGTCGGACACAAAGTATAAGATTGCCAGTCCTACTTATCAGCTAGACACAGTCTTCCTCGTCCTAAAGTACCAGAAATAACGTAAGGGTATTATTAGTTATATAAATCAAATTATAGCGGGTGCAGTCGCGGTCCGCGGACGACGCAGATCGTTACGTGAGCAGATAATGATAAGGCTTGTTCGACAAAGTGAACGCCAAACCGCTGGTGCAAAAGACCTCGCTAAACTTACAATGGCTTCATTATTAGAACCTTTAGACATTGTTACTTTGACATTTTCAATGAATAAGAGGAACATAATGGGTTAAGGACTATTACAAGGCCGGCTAGAACTAATGACTGTTACGCTGAACAATTCTGGAATGGAGACCATACAGCAAGCGTAGGAAGCGCATTATGTAAACATGACAGAAACCCTAGGAGCGCTCCGAGACTTCTTTGGCCCGTAATTTGTCGTTGTTTGTATATACTGTGCCAATCGCTAGTAACAAAAACAAGGACAGATGACCTCCTCTTTGTGAAGTGCTCCTCATTACTGAGGGTCGTGACTTCCACGCAGAATCACCGTCTCTCTGACTGTTTCCCTCCAGCTGTTTTGGTCCTTAGCTTCGTGAAGGGCTTTGTGAAGCTTTGAGTTTAAAGACGATTGGATTTGATCAGACTTTCTCGTAGGGCTGCGCCTTATTCGTCATTTGCCGTCAACGTTTCCTGTCACCATCAGCTGTTCGAGGATCTGAACATATTTTAGAGCGATAGTGGCCGGTGAACTTCAATATTATGCGGAGACAGTTCAACTTCTGTATCCGCATGATATTAGTCTAGTCTAGGAGAGATGACAGGTTCTCTGCTTCCGGCAGAAAGCTTTCTTGGTTTGATTGGTGGTAAGGATCGTTGAACTCCGACTGATGGCTTTACCACCATACTGCTCGAGTCTGTTGTAATAGCCACCGTGTTAGTTAACTTGTTTGTATTCCGGCAGTTCAAGATATTGGTTTAGTCATTGTTTCTCAGTAAAATTATGTTTCCGGGTAAAATTGAAATGCGCTTGTACCTCTGGCCTTATCAGTCAGTTACCATCAGGTGAAGATATACCTACGCCAATTAAATATGAAAAATATACAGATCGTCTATGACTGGCAACTAGGTAATTTATAGGGAAGGCCTATGTTCAATGGACGTCCTACGTCTGCTTATGATAATGTTGATGATTGATTAGAGTTAAACGTTTTTGTGGTATATTAAGTATCTTGGAATAAATGGACCTTTGTTTTATCAGCCCGTCAATGCTCGTGCAACATTAGTGAGCTACTGCCAGTTTCTACGGCAGAATATTACTATAATTGCAGCAAGCAAGCATTATTACACAAAGGAGCAGCGCTTGACCTTAATTTTATCTTTTGGTAAATTATGTATTATATTAGATTAAGTCGAAAGTAGAAGTGCACTTTATTTAAAATCTTTAACGACTCATGATCGACATTAACCAACGCGCATTAGGCTTATACGGCCTATGGTCTTATCTCTAACACTCATTGTGGAAAGACGTGATCGTAGCAGTGGGACGTTCCTAGGCTGTTCTAGAAAAGTCTCTAGACTTCCGCGCGGCGGTGCGTGCGCCACTGACAGTTAGCAGTTCCGTGATAGCATTATACTGTTGGTTTCTCCATGCCGTGTGACGCAACCTGCTCTTAAGGAGGCACGCGCGCGCCGTAGGTCGGCTCATTGACCAACGAACAGTTTTTATACGAATGCCTATGCATAATGAAGTGGAGTAGGTTAACGAAGCCAATGGTCTTTTTTGATTTCGCTCATCTCCTTGTCTGCCATGAAGACTCCTAGAGGTTATTATTATAACTTAATTAATGGCTTCGCGTTTAGCATTCAGCCAATTTCAAATGGTAATATTTATAAAGTACACAGTGTTGTACGGTAGATAGAATTAAAATAAAATCTCACAACACGTGTTGTTGCTAACAATTAGAAAGAAAGAAAGAAACGTTTTTTGACATTTCACAAAATTAATAAAAAATAATTGAAACTAAATAAAACCGCACAAAAAAATGAAATGCCAAAACGGCTTCTCCTAAGCTTAATGTCACAGCGAGCAATAATGAATAACTATTGTGTCTGGTATTACGACTGCTGAGTTGTTAGGTTTTTAATTAAAACAACAATGATTCTTAGTTGCTTGGTTCGTGATATATCGTATCGTGTATTGGGTAATATCCCTTTAGTATACAAGAAAATAGTAATCTAAATTAGATGCAACACTGAAACGCATTCTTTTCATCAACAAAGAGAATCGTGCTAACAAAAATCGCAAAAAATACAAACGTTTTATTTTATTGTGCTTATCGATTAGGACAACGACAAGGATAAAACTTTCCAAGAAACAAGAGCTACAAGAGCTCTAAAACTTAACGGAGACCTACAACGTCAGTCGTGACAGACAGCTATTTCAAAATAAGTGACCTAGTGGCCCCGGCCTGATATCCAGAGATCCTGGGTAGTATTCCTAGGTCGAGCAATGTGTGTGGCAAAGAGTTTATCAATGCATAAGTATAGCCTACGTTTATTTCGATGAATAATCAAACTCAAATTTAAAATATATTTATTCAATAAACTAAATTAATAAGTACTTTGAATCGTCCAAATCTTTTTAAACCAACCACCCATTCAGAACGTCATTTGTTAACTCTGGAAAAGAACGGGCGCTAGAAAATCATATATCAAATAAAAAAATCAAATATATTTTTATTTTATTTTTATACCTTGATGACTTCTGCTACTACTTTAATAATAGTAGTGGTGGTAATATTTATACTGTAGACAAATATTTGGATTATACTCCCTATTATTCATGGCTAAACACCCATTTTAGCAATTTAATGATTCTTTTACTGAAACATTAATATGACTCCTGTAAAACTTTCAATAGCAATTTTATACATTTAGAAAAATATTTCGGCGGTGTCCCCTATGCAGTAATTAATTAATACTCAGCATTACCAGTATTTTGAGGTACATTTCTTTTGCGCCGGGCCTGGGTTTAAATTTCATACTACGTGACCATTGTCCTTTAATTGATTACAGGTTTTTTTTTATAATGTTATCAATGATGAAGCAGAGAAAGAAGAAAAAGAAGAAAGAATGAATGAGCTGAAGTTTGACTTAAACTTATTGCTCTTGGACATTGGAAAAAATAATTTTTCGAATGTTTTTTTTTTAATTCACTACGGGTAGGTGCTTGGCCTTCATCTCACCTGATAGTGAATGATGATGAGGCCGAAGGTGGAAGCGCGCTTCATAAGGAATCCTAAACCACTGAGGAACTGCATGGCTATATTATCTTTAAACTGTCGGAACACAACAATGCTATTAACATTGTTGTTCTGGCGCCAGACTGTAGATAAGATGGTGGTAGCTAGCGAGACGGGCTTAACAAGCCCTACCACCAACCAAACCATACAGTACACTGCCATGGAGAAGTGAAGTTTATAAGCTCCACAGACAATAAGTTAGGTTGCTCAGGTTATAAATTGATTTGACATATTTTTGACATATTATTGATTATGGACAATTTCTAGTATCTTAATTTTGTATTTTTATTGTAATGTAACATAATTGGTTTTTTGACAATTTGGAGTACTAATTTTGCAAAATTTAAAAAAAATTAATACTCCTAAAATTTTTGTTAAGGCAGCCGCCCGGAATGCGGAAGGTGCGTGGCTCGATTCCCGCCTGAGGTTGTCGTCCTTTTTCAGTGTTTAAAATTTTACTTAAGTATATTTAAGCGTTAATAAAACGCTAAAATATAAAACATTATTCTATTAATTTTGTATTTTTATATGTATGTAATTAGAATAGTCATTGTTACTTATAAAATAAAAATGTAAAAGTTATTTGCATGCAACATTGTCAGCTGAGAAAGAGAAGAAAAGTAGATTAAGACCAAAAACCGTTTCTCAAACGCAAATTAAATATTTCATTTCATTTCACAAAGATGTACTCCCCGCTGGGAATCGAACCCGGGACATCTGAGCCTAAGACCGTGGCTTAGCCACTAGACTACAGAGTCGGTTGAATGAAATATATTGAAACATGACGGTCTAATGGTGATCTTAGTTCTTAGTAGTACAGTTCCTCAGTAGTTGAAGATGCACGTGAAGTGTGTTTCAACCTTTTATCGTCACTTACCATGAAGGTCAAAACGCTTTCCGATCATTGTTGAATTTAAATAACATCAATAAGTATTTATTTTAGCACAACGACCTACAGGTCAGGCTAAAGCTGCCACTATAATATGTTGACATAAAATCAACTTTCCTTAGCGTACAATTACATACTTATTATAGTTAGCAACTTTAGTTACAAATTCTATTTCTAATATCATTTCGTTGTGACATAAATGCTATTACATAATGTTATTAGTAAACATTACTTACTTTTAGAAGCGATGCCACCCTCCACTTAACACTTTAAGTCCCTTTTAAATTCAACAGTTGCAGTGTTAAAACAGTTCCTTCAATTTTTGTATCAATTAAAACACGTTACAGTACCGTTCAACGTTATATATATCGCGAATTGCAAAACGCGAAAATCGGTCGTCGAGAGTTATGCGCGCGCGCAGTCTCGTAGCAAGCGTGTTAGTTCGACTGGTGGCACAGCACCGGCATCTTCGATAGGCAGCTGTTACCCAACACTGCCCACCACTGAACCAGACTAAGTATTATCCAACAATTCGGTCGTTTCAATAAGAACTAAAAAGGTATTACTGTGTATCATTGTGTGATACGTGCTTCGGAAGGCACGTTACGTTTGTTGTAGTAAAATACATGCATAAAGTCAAAGTCAAAATCAAATTATTTATTAAATGTAAACCTTTACAGGCACTTATTGACGTCAATACTAATAATTTAAATTCATTAATAACATTCATGAATCATGAACGATAATCATTCTCAAAGGGTAAGTCAGAGACTAGGCAATGAGGACCGCAAAAGTAGGTCTTTGCCACAGTTCACTTTTTACCAAATAACAACTATACACTGTGGTCAGCGTAATAGGTGGTTGACCTATCGCCGCTTTATGCTGTTAGATGTATGTGCAGTCCTTAGTCCGTTAGTCGCCTTTTAAGAGTCCCAAGAGAAAAGATGGGTTGGTAGTATTTTTAGGGTTTTGTGCCACAAAAGGATAAACGGAACCCTTATAGGATCACTTTGTTGTCCGTCTGTTGGTCAAGCAAGAGTCAGACCCTTTTTCTCGGGAACGCATGGAGTCAACAAATTAAAATTAACATAGATCTAATACTTATGTCTGCGGTCCCTTGAAGCTGTAAAAAATTAATACTTGTATTGTACTTGTACTTGCTTTACAAAAGCTTGTACATATATTAAATTTACTACCTATTTATATCCATCAATATCGTCTTTAACCTAACCTAAAGCAAAATATAGCAAAGGTACCATGTCCGTAGCGTTGTTGCGGTTCCGGAGAAATACTTCCTGATCAGTTAAAGATTTCGTTTCTACAATCAGTTGTAGGTATTCGTGGATGGTGTCGTCACCCCGTTATAGATTGAGAAGGAAATACCGTGTCACCGGCATAACATCTTAATAAATGTAATAGGTAGATACACTAGCGTTTCCCCCTTAACTTCGGCCGCGTCAACACCCCACGTGACGAACTTTCAAAAGAAATCTTTCATACAACATACATGTGGGAGATTAAGAAAAGAGAGTAATGATTTTGATCAATTTATATTCATAAAAACCAGATTAATTGGCAGACAGTAACAATATACACACATTTAGTGTTAATTATAATAACAGTAATATCAATTTATTAAAATAATTAGCTATTTCGCATTTTACATAATGAAAATTGGTACTTACTACTATTTCTTGTAAGATACACAGTTATGTACTACAATACATAATTTAGTTACATCATCATAGCATACCTAAATACTATGTCGACGATCAGAGCTCCGTCATGCTCCGCAGTTGAGTACAGAATGCCCGGAAGGCGCTAGCGCATGACCTTTTTATACTGAAGCACAAACAAGTCGCTAATGACGCATGGCGTGGGGAGCGTGGCAATGGGCAAGCACGTGTTTTCTTATTCGAATTAATTACTGCGGTGAATTTGCTTTCTTCAAACATTTGTTTTAATGCTAACATTAATAGTAATCTACATTTTAATGCCAACGCGAATAATGTAAATAATAAACATCAGATTTTGTTTAGACAGCAACAAAAACAAAATAAAAACCTTATATAAACCTTAAAAATCTTATAGGCCCTCAGTCTTAAATATGAGACAAAAACATTTATATTCCATACAATATTATACTTATAACGTAAGTCGTAAACATACATTTTTAAAATGCTTACATTATTTTTCTCTTTATTATCTGTACATCTTTTAAGAACAAATGTCTTGCTTGAAAAAAATTTGAAAAAAGCGAAAAGCATAAACGCATACTACCAAAAGAAATGCGCAACCAAACAATTCGCCTTCTTAGTAAAATATAAACCAAACTCAAAATCTTGATATCAGAAATATCGACTTTAAAATGCAAAGTTTAGAGCTTACTTTAAAAACGTGAATAAAAAAAAACTTTGTGTCTTATCAAACCTCTTACAATTTACATCCTTACAGATCTGAATGAAAATATTTTACAATATTTAAAGATTTAGGTAAAATAAGGCTTGAGGTAAACACATTTTTAAGACCTGAGGTAAACACATTTTTTTTTCAAAGCCTCGATTAACGCAAATAATAAAATATTACGAATCGGGGCACAAGCTATCGGTAGCTATAATTATTATTTAAACATGTGTGTTTGTGTCTGCGCGCGCGCATGTGTGTTTGTCGTATCATTAAAATAAATATTAGTTTTATTAACAATTTATATCAATGATCACAGGTAGAAAGCCATCGAGTGGCGAGATTAAATCATGAGTCACAAAAGTGAAAATAAATGATCACATAGTAGCCTCGGTAAAAAGCCAAACAAGTGGCGCGGTCAAATAAAAATGATCATATAGTAGCCTCGGTAAAAATGAGCCATCATGTGGCACGGCCAAATAAAAATGATCACATAGTAGCCTCGGTAAAAATAAGCCATCATGTGGCGCGGCCAAATAAAAGTAATCTCTAGCCTCGGTAAAAAGCCATAATTTGGCGCGGCAAACTAAAAGTCCTTATTACTCAATGTACAGCAAAACATCTGGCCAGGAGTTCACAGTACATAAAGAAATAAAGACACAAAAATATCAAATATTTATTCTTGCTTTTCTAATGAAAACAAAGAATATGACTTTATAAGATATCTTAAGATATCAGACAGCTCAGTACCTCTTTCAGAGGAAAATGCCATAAATGATAATGCGAACCTCGGACCAAATATTGGTCCGAGATGCGGACATTATGTTTCAGCATTTTACTGTATTGTTACAGTATACCTGTCACGACAGTCACAACAATGAGACTTTAACAGACCCATAATCTATAGTATAGTCAACGTAAAGGTATGCATAATGTATTTGTTGTTTGGGTTTCACGGCATTATAATATCCAAATTAAAGTACCCCTAAATCGACCGAGACGCAAAACCAATTCCTTTAGCAAAATAATTAGGTATTTATTTAAAGAAATTATAGTTAATTTAAACGTCTCACAACAATCGACTGCAACTAAATTATTTAGAGGGTCATTATCAATAAGCTTCGGTCATCTAAACACCAGACACACAACCAGCGCTCTCAAAGTGTCGCCTCGAACTAACTCTCCGACCAAGAGGGAGCATTGGATTGCTATCAGTTATAATTTTAAAAAATTCTAAATATCTTCGTCTAAAACCTATTGTTGTGATGATAGGTCTGAGTATCAAAACTAGTTGTGATAAATCGAAAACGAAATTGTGTAGAATAATTGGAAACACCTTTTCGAACGCATTTTATATGCGATTGTGCATCTAGTACGCAGATGACCGAAGTCAATAAGGTAACGAATAATAATCGTATTTGCTACTGTAAGACTTGGCATAAATTTGAGCGGTTAACAGCAAATTAGAAAAAGTTGATTTCAGTTCGCTATTTAGCACAAACGACAACAAAGGATTACTATCCTGTTAGTTGTCGTAAACCAGACAACATTCAATCGTTAGTAACTGATTTAAGGTCTTTTCACAGTCTATGCGAATATTAACTTATTGGACCCATCAACACATGAATAAAGAAATTACTCATGTCATCATGTGCCATTAATGCGCGACCCAGGGGTGCCAGGTGCAGCTGTGCAACAACTAGGCGCGCTGGTATAAACAGATTGGTCAGTCTTTGCGACATGCGAGTTCGTATTGAAGCGGGTAGTTTGGAATCAATTTTCTGAACACACAATAATAAGTATAAAGTCTGTTAAACCTTTAACAGTTATTTATTGTCATAATACAGCCATGAAATAAGCATATCTTTCAATAAAGGCGTAGTATTTTAAGAACATTTACTTCCCCCTGCCAAAGTATTCCAAATCATATCATCGGAACCTCTTTAGCTTTATACGGGAGACGATAAAATTTCACACTATTATCTAGTCTAGCTCAAGTAAAGTTTCTTTTCTGAAACCTGTTTTTGATGGTTAAACTAGATAACAGATAAACATATGTGTACACAGAAACACCCAGATCAAAAATCAATATAGAAAGACTGTTATTCCTTAATGGACCAACCAGTTGTTGGACCAGGGACCTCAAAGGTGGCGACGCCAGAACTAGCGTGTTTACCACTCGACCACGGATGTCGTCATACTTAACTTCTGACTACTTAATGATTTAAATTTTAAAATCAATATTTTAGCCAATCATTGTATTTATATGATATAATGTTTACTAGAAAAAATAACAACTAGTCTCAGGAAAGCTCAAACAGGACTCGAACCTTTGGATTGGCGGTCCACTGCTCTAAACATTTTGTCATATTTATTTAAATAGCATTGTAAATGCAAAAATTTCAATAATAAAGACATTGTATTTAAATTTGAAAGTGAAAAGAAAGGAAAATTTGTCAAAATAAAATCATTCAAATACACTGATTTGTTATTCGAATATAAATCCTCAAGTAATATTCGATTAATTCGAATGTTATGCCAATTTTCTGTCTTGCCGTTAGGCTAGACAATTCAAAAGGAGGCAACTTTTAACGTTGCATGTCATTGGGCTGATATGTGAAGTCTAAAGATAGCTGGTGGTATTACAAATAATAATTATCCATTATTATATCAAACTGAACGCATCATATCTATACGTTTAGACTGTGACAAAAGATTTACTTTTAATGCAAAATTCAAAATAACTAATGAAAGATTGAACAACTTACTCATACTAAAAAGTGTCTTGAAATTATGTGGAATTTACATATTATGACACTTTAGTCAATACTACGGAGGTAACTAGAGAATTTTAAATTCGTTTAATATTGCAGGCTGTACCTACAGTACAAGTAACAAATTAAAACTTTCATTAGTACTATGTTACTGTGAATGTCCTTACTTAATACAATGTAGACAGCGTTTCAATCTTAGTCATGTTGGTGAGATTTTTAAATGTTATTAGGAACACAGTGATAAGCAGACAGCACTGGAATTTGGCGTTTATAAAAGGTAAGCTTTGTTTAACTGAGGTAAGTAATGTTTTAGGTATCAGCCGTAACAAATCGGATTTAATAGAAAATCTGACATACCTTTTACTAAATAAGACTCGGTCACCCTGATACCAACCGTTTCCTTTTGGCAAGTTCCCATTTGCAGGTTGTATACTCTGCTAGGCTAGACACTATCGCTTGTATATTCCACAAAAAGAACCAAATCGTCGTAATGCCTGGTCTCATCTGCAAATGTGAATAAGATTAGTTTTAAGCTCGTCACAGTTACAAGTTATATTTTTCCATTAAGTTGATCATCACATATCTAGTGTTCAAAATGGGGACAAAAGATCTGAAGGCATGTATGGGATTTGACTCGTGTCATCGATACTTTATCTAGCGAATATGAAATTGTTAATTTAAAGACTTAGTAATTTAAGAGTACTTCGTTATTAGCTTCATTCAATCATATATCTGTGAAAGCGATCGACTAAACTTGTTTACTAGTTTTGCTATCGGCAAAAGCTAATGAATGAATAGACATGGAGCGTTTGCCACTTATTTAGCGCGGCTGTACGTATCAGTACGACCATCGGTGTCAAATGGAGGTAAAAAAAATGATAAAGGAAAACATTTGCAGCTGTTTGAAAAACGTCATCATATCTTGCATCATTGTCTTCATAAACTTGTGGAACACAGGCACAGGCAGGCAGGTATTATGACACAATCCATAAGAACCTGCCCGTTCCTCACTTGCCAACGTTTCTGGTTTGCGTTGGGTAGCTTTAGCAATAACAGCTGAAGTAAGTAGACCCTCCGCCTAAGGTACCAGGATCCAGCCGATCAGACACGTTCTGAATCTCCAGGCTGATGCTCATGACGCAATATCGTGTTTCTAGAACTCAGGGAAAACAAAAAATAATGTTAGTGGCAAATCAATAGCATGGATTATCATGCAAGATGTAACGTTGCTTACACAAGATATAAAGTACACAGAACTGTCAGCTAGCAACTTTCTAGCAACATATTATTTGCTCAGTGCTAGCAACAATGATCCTTTTTTCACTTACTGTCAAATGTGTAATGTCAGAGTATACTTGTCAGATTTGCATAATAATAAGTGCGCACGATCGAAGAGTAGCCTCGACCACGTGCAATGCGTGTAAATGATTTGTATGTGCACCATCGAAGGGTAGCCTCGACCACGTGCAATGCGTGTAAATGATTTGTATGTGCACCATCGAAGGGTAGCCTCGACCACGTGCAATGCGTGTAAATGATTTGTATGTGCACCATCGAAGGGTAGCCTCGACCACGTGCAATGTGTGTAAATGATTTGTATGTGCACCATCTAAGGGTGCCACAAAAGGATAAACGGAACCCTTATAGGATCACTTTGTTGTCCGTCTGTTTGTCAAGCAAGAGTCAGACCCTTTTTCTCGGGAACGCATGGAGTCAACAAATTAAAATTAACATAGATCTAATACTTATGTCTGCGGTCCCTTGAAGCTGTAAAAAATTAATACTTGTATTGTACTTGTACTTGCTTTACAAAAGCTTGTACATATATTAAATTTACTACCTATTTATATCCATCAATATCGTCTTTAACCTAACCTAAAGCAAAATATAGCAAAGGTACCATGTCCGTAGCGTTGTTGCGGTTCCGGAGAAATACTTCCTGATCAGTTAAAGATTTCGTTTCTACAATCAGTTGTAGGTATTCGTGGATGGTGTCGTCACCCCGTTATAGATTGAGGAGGAAATGCCGTGTCACCGGCATAACATCTTAATAAATGTAATAGGTAGATACACTAGCGATTCACCCTTAACTTCGGCCGCGTCAACACCCCACGTGACGAACTTTCAAAAGAAATCTTTCATACAACATACAAGCCTTGTCAATTACATTTCATTAAAAACACAACAAACCAATAATTAGCCAAATAGGTGCAGTAGATCTATGATGGGCGAACACACATTATACATCTCGCCCGTTTCAAGGAGGGGAAGGCAAAGACCACAACAGTTTCCTTAAATTGTAATAATGTATTATTCATATACACTTTAAACTTTAGCGTTCCACTATAAACATACATTTAGACGGAGATTAACGCTAACTACTTATTATAGGCATAGGTACTACGCATACCTTTTTATATCCGACGTTTCGACCGAGTTGCACTGGTCGTGGTCACGGGCGGATTGATGCGTAGGTAGTACCTACGCAGGTAGTATGCCTTTAAGTAGTTAGCGTTAATCCCCGTCTAAATGTGTGATTATGTATTATTGATGTTAATTGTTAGTAAATAAGAAAAATAATGATCAACATAATTGAGAAAGGTAGAGGATACTCCATCATTACGGAGTCCTGAGAGCCTATACCTCAGTCTCTCAGATTGGGTGATTATTTAATAGCCTACTAAATCATGGTTAGTATACTTCGAGTAGGTAGGTACCATGTAATTGTCCACAGTTGTCCTTGTTGATAATTAAATTAATTATATTTAGAAGTTATTCTTTACTCACCATAATAGGTATAAAGCAGACTGTACTATTTGTCTAATCAGTTTAGGTCGTTAAAAATCTAATATTTCTATGTTTCATAATAGAGAGTTTTACCAACAAATAAAACTTACCTATTATTTTTTCATCAATATCCGGAATCCATCTTGAGTCAAGCACCTGTCTTTCTGCCGTTTAAATCAGCGTTTCCGGTTCCTCTCCGATTGTGGCGCCCTCTATATCGTGAATCGGAGCTAACCTACGCGTACACCGGGTGACTGTCCGCTATTATAGATCTCATGATGCGCCAGGTAGAGCTTACCTCTATTATTTGTTTTGTATCAATATCCGGAATCCATCTTGAGTGATTTGTTTGTTATCACCTGGTGCGAGAAGCTATAGACGCTATAATGTGTAGGTATTAGCTGGTTAAAAAATAAATAAATAGCCATTTTAATACCAAACATAAATTATAATTACATACCAAATATAAAAATAATTTTAATTATCACGATATAATCACCATTAGTTAACAGGACCAAAATAATTTGATAATGATATAGATTCATTAGGATTAAGAGAAATACAATCAAGTAGTTCTTTCTGATAGAACTTTTTGAAGGTATTGTAACGGTACAGAATGAATGGTATCCGTCCGTTAGTAAGGAATGTATGGGAGTAGCACTAAAATAAATATTAATGCGTAGCACCATTAATATAATAAGCATGAAAAGGGAATAATAAACTAATTCAGAATAATGGTCAGTGGACTACGGCATTATCATTATTTTGAATTTCGCGGGGACTGCTCTGTGTGCCCTTGCGACATAGGCGCCGTCTAGCGTGAGTTATTTACTTGAGCTTCGTGTTAGGTTGGCAATGGGCTTTATCTTTATTTTGAATTTCGCGGGGACTGCTCTGTGTGGCCTTGTGACATAGGCGTAGGTTGGCAAGCCGGTAGACATACGGGCGGGCGCCACCTATGGTCGGAATACGGAACTTTTTATAATTTCACAAAATACAGGATTATTGGCTTAAGTGGATGATTATTGAGAGGGAATTGTTAATAGAAGGCTACATTTAGATATTCAAAGATGTAATATTGGCTATCTGACGAGATTTGGTTGGATTATGGAAAAACTTTAGAATTGTGCGGCGGGCGACGGCAATGAGCGAGCGAGAGGTTGGGAAAAAGATAGAAAGAGAGGTAGGATGTTATCTCCACGTGGCGCAACGCGAAGTTCGCGTATAAGAAATAATAAGCGACGCGAAGGCGAGGCGCATCGAAAAACAACTAGCGATTGGTTGAAGGGAGGAAAAGCGGACTCGCGCGGGCGAATGTTGGGGGCGCGTGGCGCGAAAGTTAAGATGCTTGGGAAAAGGGCGGAAAATTAGCGGGCATTCAATTTTGAGACGTCGGAGGCGCGGGCCAATTTAGGAGTGCGGTAAATACTCATACGGAAAAAATAGTGTCCGAGCTTTGATAGTGCGCTAAGTGATATTCGAGCTGCGATATTAATTAAGGTTTGTGAAATTGAAAGTGATTAATAAAGTAAAACTATTGCGATCGCAACTTGAATCCGTTAACGAAATGATGTATTTCGGGGTATAATGGCGGAAACGCATAACGGTGGCAACAAAACCAATATACCTTTCAACAGACTTCGGTCTGGATGACCTTTGACTGTATTTAGTAAGGTCGGCGTTTTCTATTATTACGCTAAACAATACACTATCTTCGACGGAGTAATGGGGGAGAGACAGTTGTCTCCCTAGTGAAAGTTGAAGATAGGTCAGACACCATTTAGCTGGAGGTAGACCCGTATGACCCAGTCCAATTTCGAGTCTACCTCCGTACACACAGTGTAGTGATAGGAATAACACACTGAGTATACTGGCTCGACTGATAGTACATTTAGAAGTTAGTTGCTTGCAGGGGCGACTCGGCTTACACAACTCACCACGAAATTACGTTAAATGTGGCTTGGGCCTAGATTGCAAGGTACACAAGTAGGGACTGTTAGTTCGACAAAATATAGGCATTTCAAGTGAGGAAAGCTGTAGGAATCTATAGGTAGGCGGTTCTATATAATTGCTGTGAGGAAGTGAGGGGACAGTACGGGGTGAGCGCGCTGTGCATAGGCTGGGTACGCGGGCCGCGGGCCCAGGCTGGATTAATTCAGACTAATAAGGTAGGGATAATTAGGTTACGGTGCTAAATAAAATTTACGATGAAGTGATGTGGGTCCTATCTAGGCATGTAATCTGTTACCGTAGGCCGATAAAATTCTAATTGTCTCCCTAAAGTTGTTACCAATTAATTATTCCTTTTAAATAATTAACAGAAGTATGATAATATCGTACCATCATTACTTTAGAATACCTAAAAAGTCTAGACTGGTTTCCAAATTACAAGAAAAATACTAAAAGTTATAGCAAATAAGCATAGCTGTACTGTGATGTTTGATTTTTAATACTGAAATGACCAAACAGGCAAATTTAGCTTTCCCTGGGGTACGATACGGCCTTATATTGCTACACTCTTCAAAGTATTAAAAGTATACATCCGATACCTATTAGTAAAATATAAGCTGATACAAACTGAACAACTAAAACCAGTTTAGAACCTAGGATAATTCGTTGAAGGAAGACATTGCAAGCTATGAGCTTCTAATAATCTGAAACATAGAAATAATTGATTGATAACAACCTGCTAATTAGCCTGATAATGGTCTACTAATACCATTTGAATTCACCTTAATGGTCAAAGACCTCTTAAGATATGATTGTAAGTACTTACTTCTAATAATATGAAACATAGAAATATTTGATGGGAACAATCTAAATCAATCAGACTAATACCTAGTACAGTCTAATTTATACCTATTAAAGTGAGTGAAGGATAACTCCTAAGTGTAATTGATTCAATTATTAACAGGGATAATTACCTGATTTACTACCTACTAAAAACATACTAACTATGATTTAGTAGGCTATCAAATTAACCACTCAGTCTGAGAGACAGGGGTGGAAGTTAATGGAAAAATAATTAACTTAAGTTCACTTCCTAAAGGTCAGGGATATTGAATAAATTAAGCATCTTTCAATAAACTTGAGATGTACTTATACTTTATAATATCTGTATAATGAACACTAAGAGTAACCCAAAGTAATTTACTTCAAATGATAGTATTCTATTTAAGTTTACTTCCTAAAAGTCAAGGATATTGAATAAATTAAACATCTTTCAATAAACTTGAGATGTACTTATACTTTATAAGATCTGTATAATGAACACTAAGAGTAACCCAAAGTAATTTACTTCAAATGATAGTATTCTATTTAAGTTCACTTCCTAAAAGTCAAGGATATTGAATAAATTAAACATCTTTCAATAAACTTGAGATGTACTTATACTTTATAAGATCTGTATAATGAACACTAAGAGTAACCCAAAGTAATTTACTTCAAATGATAGTATTCTATTTAAGTTCACTTCCTAAAAGTCAAGGATATTGAATAAATTAAACATCTTTCAATAAACTTGAGATGTACTTATACTTTATAAGATCTGTATAATGAACACTAAGAGTAACCCAAAGTAATTTACTTCAAATGATAGTATTCTATTTAAGTTCACTTCCTAAAAGTCAAGGATATTGAATAAATTAAACATCTTTCAATAAACTTGAGATGTACTTATACTTTATAAGATCTGTATAATGAACACTAAGAGTAACCCAAAGTAATTTACTTCAAATGATAGTATTCTATTTAAGTTCACTTCCTAAAAGTCAAGGATATAGAATGAATTAAACATCTTTCAATAAACTTGAGATGTACTTATACTTTATAAGATCTGTATAATGAACACTAAGAGTAAACCAAAGTAATTTACTTCAAATGATAGTATTCTATTTAAAGTTCACTTCCTAAATGAGTAGGATATAGAACAAATCAAACATCCTTTAATAAACTTAAGATGTGATAATCTGCCAATGCAGCCAATCCAATGTAGTTATATTGGAACTTTATAAGACCTGTATAATGAATACTAAGAGTAAATAAAAGTAATTTTACCTGTATTAATAGCATTCTATTTTAGCCACCGCCTGAAGTGGCGTTTGAATAAATTATCCACCCTTTATAGAACTGAATATTAATTTTCTAATAAGACAAAAGACAGTTAGTTATTATTGTTACATTGTGATCTCTTTATAATAGACACAATAATCAGAGGAATAAGTGTGTCCGGTAGAATGCTGGCTTTCCACCTCTGTTCAATAAGTGAAATCATAAGACATAAGTTATTGCATTGAATAATTAAGTTCTTAATGTGAAAAGGATATTTGGATGATAGCAAGCCTTGAGATAAACTCTATTGATTTATGTGGAATAATAAGAATTTAAATTGCTAACACATAGTTCATAATGTAAAATGAAATTAAATTTTGAGGAGAGATGTAAATTCTCAGTTTTAAAGAATTAAAGGCACAAGCTAATAATTAAAGTTAAAGCCAATGTGACGGAGCCATAGTTAAACAATGAGATGAAAGGCACGCTATAAGGCGGCGGTTGGGGCCCGTAAATTGCACAAGACTCTTATATTTCCACCAGACTTTTATATTTCCACAAGACTTTTAAACTTCCACAAGACTCTTATATTTCCACCAGACTTTTATATTTCCACAAGACTTTTATATTTCCACAAGACTCTTATATTTCCACAAGACTCTTATAATTCCACAAGACCTTTATGTAAATTGCACAAGACTTCTTATGTATCATGCTACTTTTAATAAATAATAATACCTGCAAGCTAAGCTATCATCTGATTATCTCTGAGTGGTTACAAATCTTCCCCGCAGCTGCAGTGAAGGATTTAGGTCACAGTTCAGACGGAGTCATTGCTAGGCTACACATATCTATGTTATGATTTATAGACTGGTAGGTAATTAGGTCAGGAGAAAATAATTTAACACAGGGATAAGCCGATTACTAAACTTTCACGAAAGAACTTGAGTTACTTAAATGCGGTTAACAACGGAGGGTTCACTAGACGATCTGGCCAAAATAGTATTTATTATGATATTACATTGCTTGACTGAAATTCACTGCAAATAGAATTAAGCTATGCTAAGGTTTCATCATCATACAAACACTACGCACTCCACAAAAACTCAAAACACAACCATTAGATTGTAGGTAAATTAGGTTAAATAGTTTTAAGAATTAGATAATAAGTTAAGTTAAGGTAAAAGCGGCGATGATGTGTGTATGTATTATAAAGTAGAATAAGGTTAGAGATTTAAGGTTAAGGGGAGAAGTTACAGTATGAATCATTTTCCAATTACCGTTTGCAAGTATTTGATCTATGGGAAAATTCTCTACAAAGTTTAGGGATGCCACAGCTGACCGCACCGATCCAGGAGTAGCTTTAACACCACTTTCCTTTAAAAGAGACTTAACCCATCCTCCAATCACTGTTCTAGATGCAGGCTTTATGTCGCCTCTAGCAGTCATAAATAAATTAGTAAAATATTGACGTCTTTCTTGAGAAAGGTTTAATAAATGTTTTATCCAAAATACCGTATTTAATTTGTGAACAGGATGTTGTTTTAGTCTCCACCCCGACTATGCCCCGACTTCGACCGCCTATGTTTGGAACTGTCTGTTTTTGAACCAAAAGCTGGCCATAATACTATGCTACTATTCTCATCTATTAAATTATTATCATTAATGCGTAAAAGTGTAAGGTCATGAACTCTACGACCGGAAGTTAATAATAAGAGCGTAGCAGTGTGTCTTGAGACATGGTACAGATTATTTTCGTCTAGATTGTATAAACATAAATAATCCAGCAAAACTTTAGGATTCCAAATAGGTGGTTTAGCCGGTTTTTCACGGGCAACCGAAATAGCTTTGATCATATGTTTTACAAAGAAATTAGAAGATAAATCTATGCTTGATGTTAAGTGAGTAAAAGTGGAAATTACAGACTTATGAACCAAAATAGTTCTATGGGCCAGACCAACGTTACAGTGTAAATTGGCTAAATAACGAGCTACTTGGTCAGCATTTGGGTATTTATAATTAATAGAATGGGTCTCACACCAGTTTCTCCATCTGTTCCACGCTGGCCTGTAGGTGTTGATAGTAGAGCCTCACCAGCTTGACATAAGCAGAGCTTGTTCTCCACTCCACTCCACTCCACTCCACTCTGTTAGCATGTCCTGCCACCCGAAATCAGCCATGCCTCCAGTTGCAGATCTTGAACTTCTGGTGGGTGCATGCCCGTCGTCGTGTCTAGAAGCACTTGTGCTAGGTCTGGAATCAGATAGGGAGGTTGTAGGGCACGGCGTTGTACATCTGGTCGCCAAAATACCTTGTTCCATTTTGGAGCGATTAGAATGAATTGACCTGTGGCTTGATTCAAGTGGCTGAGGACTCTGGGGATGACATTCGGTGGCGGAAACAGCCACGCTAGATGGTAATGCCACTGGTGATGGAAGGCGTTGTGAAGTTGCGCTTTCTGATCGCTCACATCCATCGACTCATACCTTGGCACTATATGAGCTGTTCTTGAAGCGAATAGGTCTATTTCCGGCATGCCCCACATTTGGAAAATCCTCATAACCGCTGTTTTTGTCAAATGCCACTCTGGTTGAGCTTTCCGGCGTGACAGGGCATCTACATCTGCATTGAATACTGTGCTACTATATGTACATTCAGTTTGTCTAGTGTCTGAATCAGAAGTTGTGTTTGTTCGAGAAGTCTCTTCGATTTTGTCCCACCTTCTTTGTTTATGTAAGACACCACTGTTCGGTTGTCTGTCTGGAGAAGCACTTGTGCATCTTGCAACCGATGAGCTTGATGCAGTATCGCAGCGAGAACGGCAAACATTTCCTTTTGGTTTGCGTGCCACGTTTGCTGTTTTGCTGTCCGAGCGCCTTCGATGTTTAGGTCGTCGAGCTGCGCGCCCCATCCTATGTCGGATGCATCGGTGGTCAACAAATGAGTTATCGCCTTTGAGTGTATAGGCGTGAAGTTTCCCAATGTTTCGCACCACCATTCCATCTTGGATCGGAATTGTTGAGGAATGCTTAACTGACGAAATGGGTATTCTTTCGGCAACTGACAACCGAAGTATTGCAGTGTGCGACAGTGTAGCCGTCCCCGCCTGGTCACGAATGAGGCGAAGTTGAGTCTCCCCATTAAGGTCTGGTATTGTCTGAGGGACCACTTGCCTTTCACAAGCTATTGTCGAAGTGCCTTGCGTAGCGATAGGCACTTCCGCTCCGACAGGGACTTTGCGTTGCGTTTTGTGTCCCATGTTATGCCGAGGGACTCGAGGCATTGAGTCGCAGCTAACATAGACTTGTCGTAATGGATCACCCAGCCGAGTATTTGCATGGTCTTTACTGTAAGAGCTATGTCGTCCTGCAGTTGCTCTTTGGATTGGTTTACCAAAAAGAAATCGTCCAAATAAACCACGCACCTGATTCCGTGACTCCTCAGGTATTCCGCCATCCAATTGGTAATCGTAGCGAACGTCCTCGGTGCTGACGAAAGGCCGAACGGTAAACATGTCATCTGCAGCAGCTGATGCTGATGTGGATCGTTATGATAATTGAGCCTCAGGAATCTGCGATGCTATTGAGCAATTGGCAGGTAAAAATACGCCTGACTGAGGTCCAGTTTCGCCATCCAATCTTGGTCCTGCAGAAACTGGTACGCGGAAATGACTGTGTTCGGTGCAAAACCGAACACTTAGGTTTTCTATATACCTACCTACATTGTCACCGGCGCCCGCGGTCGCCGTGTATGTATTGTCCTCAAAATAACAATTTAATAATTTAGTGTCTATTTCACCGTTATTGCAATCGGATGCACTCATCAACATTCATTATCATCTAACATTATCATAGACTTTTAAGAACATTTTTGTAAACATTTAATAAATCAGTAGTTTCGTAAACATTTTATCATTTCAACAATTCCACCAAGCTCATGTTCCAACATATGGTCCTTCGAGCGACACCTCGCGCGCGTTAATTTTGTGATTTTGAGGTGATAGAACAGTGAATAGTAGAAAACAGTGGTGCGTGAATTTGGTGGACTATCACAGCTGCTGGACCTGTTTGTTAGCGATCGCTGCAAAAGGATTAGTAGCCCACTTTCAACAACAACAACTTGGCTTGGTAGCCGGGTGACTTCAGCTTCAACATCTTACAAGTAAGGTCGTTTATTTTTATTAATCATCATGGAAGACTACGCCGCAATCATCAAAACCCAAAGCGACATCATAAGCGCTTTGCAAAAGTTATTAACAAATTTCAAAAAAGATTCATCAGAACGGAAGTCGCCCGTTTACATCAATAGGCGGCTGGAAACTCTTGACCAGTAATGGTTAGAATTTCAAGATAATCATGTTAAGTTGGACAAAGTTACTGACAAATTATCGTATTCTTATTTTACTGATGGCTATCATTAACAAACAAAGAAATTTTATATTGACACTAAGGCCTATATCGAAAACTTTTCTTCAATGTTAAGCAATTTAGAGAACCCAATACAGCCAAGTACAAGTAAAGCTACAGAGCCAAAACCGGAAGTTAGAGCTCTACGCCGGTTTGTGTAGAAATGCAATCTGCGCCGACTATTAACAATAACATGTTACTTATGCTAAGAAAACAGGAAGCGAACTTTAAAGCTTTTCAAAGAACAGTAGGGCTTATTGACGTCGAATCCATAACAAAATAATGGGAATAAAGTCTTTACAAACACGTTGGTCTGTGGTAGATAATTTACACTGGGAAATAGTTTATGAAGCGGGTGAAGAAAACATTCAATATGGAAAAAAAATGATTTTTATGAAAAACAATTTAACAACTTGAAAAAAGCCAATTAGGTATAAATAAACAAGATCAGAGTTTACAAAAAATAATATGGCGCGAGTCCCCTCAACAAACATTAAAGTCTTATAAGTTAGCAACAGTTACTTACGGCACCAAGGCCGCTCCCTATTTAGCAATGATGGCTTTACGAAGATTAGCCGCCGACGTACAAGAAAATTTTCCTACAGCATCAAAGGTGCTAGCATCAGCATTTTACATGGATGATCTTGTCCATGGCTCATCTTCTATATCCGAAGGTCAACAACTTATTTCCGACCTTATTGTTCTGTTAAAAAGGGCGGAATGAACTTGAGAAAATGGGCGGCAAATAACAATAATTTATTATCACATGTGGAAAAAGAAATAAACAAAGGTGAAAACACCTTATTTAATTTCAAAACTGATGACACATCTAAAACATTGGGATTATGCTGGAATTCATCAGGTGATCAATTTACATTTAATTATCAAGTCGCTAAAGAAAACATTAAACCTACAAAACGCAGTTTATTGTCCGACATATCTAAGTTATTTGATCCGCTAGGTTGGCTCGCTCCACTATCAACAAAAATCAAATTACTTTTTCAATCCTTGTGGAAATTAAATTTAAAGTGGGATGATGTGGTTCCGGATGACATCTACAAGGAATGGTCAAAAGTAAAAGCTGATTTACATTTAATAAGTAATTTTAAAATACCACGATGGTTATTATGCGGCCAGACTGACGTCATACAATTACATGGCTTTTGTGACGCGTCAGAAAAAGCTTATGCTTGTCTTGTTTATGCGCGGGTTCACAATAATGAAAGATATGTTATAGTGGCCGCCAAAGGCAAGCTCGTACCGCACAAGAAAACCTTATCATTACCAAAGTTAGAACTTAGCGGAGCTTTATTGTTATCGAAGTTAATAGATAAAATTCAATCAGCGTTAAACCAACATAAAATTGAACTCCATTGCTGGACTGACTCCATGGCAGTATTGGGTTGGATCCAAGGAGAACCGAGCCGTTGGAAACCATTCGTCGCGAACAGAGTTGAGAAAATAGCCAACATTATATCTATTAACAGGTGGCGTTACATCAAGTCCAGTGACAACCTAGCAGATGCAGCTAGTAGAGGACTCTACGCATCTCAATTAAGAGATAATTTGCTGTGGTGGGTGGGACCCTCCTGGCTCCCAAATCATGACCAATGCCAATTAGAGCCAAGAAAGTATGATACGAATTTCGAAACCAGATCTAAAAATTGAAATGAAACACTTTTTACGGATTAACTCGCGTTTAATTTACTATTTACATAGTTTTTATATTATCCTGACGTTTCGAACCCTTTACAGGGTCCGTGGTCACAGGAAGACTTCTTCCGAAACGCGAGTTAATCCGTAAAAAGTGTTTCATTTCAATGTGTAGTGCTCGCTTAAACCTCAGAAAACAATAACAGATCTAAAAACATTAAACATATAATCAATCAATACAATAACATATATCATAATAGCAGTCATCTTATTAGTCGGCATTGTGTTATTGTGACGCAGCAGGAACGAGGCAGCAGCGGCAGCGGTGACGTCATCACCGGGTACCCCGGAGGCGCCGGCGACGGACTCGGAGCCCGGGACGGCTGCACAGCCCGCCGCCCGCGCCTCCCGCTCCATCAGCATGGAATGATATCAGTGAATGTGGCAGTGCGCGAGTGCGTATGTTTAATAGTGAAACAGAGCTGCGTGTGTTAAAGCCGGGTTATGTGCCGAAAAAATTAGTGTTTAGTAAAGACTGACTATAAAAACTATTTTTGGTTTAAAAAGTAAAGAATTATAGTAATTCATCAATTTAATCATTGTTTTAACCCAACATTAGTATAATTATTATATTGTATCATCTTGTCTCATCAACATAAGTAACCCACATCTATTGTATCACTTTTTGTTTTTATTTTTCTCGCCCGGGAATATGTTCGGTGCAAAACCGAACACTTAGGTTTTCTATATACCTACCTACATCGTAACCGGCGCCCGCGGTCGCCGTGTATGTATTGTCATCAAAATAACAATTTAATAATTTAGTGTTTATTTCACCGTAATTGCAATCGGATGCACTCATCAATATTCATTATCATCTAACATTATCATAGACTTTTAAGAACATTTTTGTAAACATTTAATAAATCAGTAGTTTCGTAAACATTTTATCATTTCAACAATTCCACCAAGCTCAGGCTCCAACAGACTGAACAGTTGAAAGGGTTTTGCTAGTACAAACTGATTCAGTTGCTTGAGGTTGAAGATAGGCCGAAACGTTCCATCGGACTTAGTTACCAAGAAGAAGGTTGACAGATAGCTGGGACACTGCTCGGCTTCTTCTAAGACACCTGCATCCAACATAGTTTGAATCTGTACAGTCATATGGCAAGAGGATTTGGTTCTGTAAGATCGCATGACTCTTAGGCTCGGAAATATTAGTGGCGGCTTCAGTATGAATGGTATGCGTACACCGTTTAATAATTGACAAATTTCTTGCGGTGCCCCTAAATTGCTCCAAGCACATTGAAATTGTCTCAGACAGCCGCCTCGAAAGTGCCTCGCGTCATTCATGGCGTTTATCCTTAAATGAGGAACGGCCTTGCTGTTTTTTAACCTTTTGCTTGTCGCGATTGTTGAATGATCTAGCTCTTGATTGGTTGGTAGGGCGAGGCGCCTGCTTGCCACCTTTCGAGGAAGAGTTGCGACGAAAAAATGTATCTTCAGTCTGCTTGCTAGTCGACGGTCTTGGATTCTGATAACTATATTCTTTTATTTGAGCTTTAATTACTGGTTTTACCACTGAAGACATCTTTTCGGCCCCCCCCCCCCCCCCCCATTTTTTTCAAGGTAGTTTTGAACTGATTCTTCATTAAAAAGCGAACTCGAACTCGGCGGAATTTTATATAAAACATCACGATGATAATCCTCAGAAATCTGGCGTAATAAGGAGTGTTTGCGCCACAACCGCAACGACCAATCGCTGCCGCCCCTTCGACGGCCAATGAAAGGCCAGCGGACCGCCGCGGGACGGCGATCTCTACGAGTATTAACAAGATCCGCCCGCCTTCCACAAACTATTTTTAATAAATCATCTGTATGTAATCATCTGTGTTTTGTATTTTTTCAAATAATGAACTAAGCGTTAACGTTTCTTTGGAACCGTATGCCCAATCAACAAGGGTTTGTAATGATTTCTGCAATTCTTCTTTTTGAGTAAGCAAGGCGTTAGTCAAACTAGCAAATGAACGCTCTAACAAATAAGAACGAGGGTCGTCATTTAACATTGCGCCCTCAAAACGCTTTAGTTCGTCATTAACGTTTAATTCTACGAAACCGGGGGTAGTTAAATATTTCTTCTGAGCATCGGAAAAACGAACAGCATACCAATCGTCAGACTTAAAACGTTGTAATTCAACCAATTTCTTCAATAACTCTTCGTTCGATTTGGCATATATAGGATCTTTGACGGTTGTACTCACATTCGATAAAATGTCAAGCTTATTGGAGCTTTCAGACTCAGGACGACGTAATTGAAACTCGCTTGAAGTAATGGTTGAATTTTCAATGTTCGAAATCGTATCTCTACTTTCTAAATTCGCGGTAATGAGATTAGTCAAGAGAGAGACTTGCTGCGATAAAAATTCAAAATGTGCGTATCTCACAGTTGGGGAATCTTTCCTTGCCTTATTTCTGGACGGGCTCGAGTTTTTGCTCGAAGACGACTCGCTATCATCGCTGCCCGAACCCGGCGACGGAGAACGCATTCGCTTTCGGGAGTTCAAATTTTCGATTACACTTTCTGAAACCGTTTTGTCACTTTCCCTATCTTTGTTCTCCATTATAAACGGAGATGAAACCGATTTAAATAAAAAACTTGAACACTTTTTTCGCGTAGATAATACGTAATTAGTGCTGACTTGCGCAAGGCTCGAAAAACGACGCTATAATGGTGGACAGTCACCCGGTGCGCGCGTAGGTTAGCTCCGATTTACGATGAGCCGGAAACGCTGATTTAAACGGCAGAAAGACAGGTGCTTGACTCAAGATGGATTCCGGATATTGATACAAAACAAATAATATTAGAAGTACATAACTTGTAAGGTCTTTGACCATTAAGGTGAATTCGTATCTACAGGCGAAATAACCTAGGTTCCAAACTGGTTTTTAGTTGTTAATATCAGCTTAAATTTTACCAATAGGTTTCTGGATGTCTATTTATAACACATTAAAGAGTTGTAATTTAAGGCCGTATTGTACCTCATGGAAAGCTAAAAATGCCTATTTGGTCATTTCAGTATCAGAAATCAAACATCACAGCACAGTTATGCTTATATGCTACAACTTATTAGTATTTTCTTGTAATAGGAAACCAGTCTAGACTCTTAGGTAATCCAAGGTAATAATGGTTCAATATTATCTCACTTCTGCTAATTATTTAAAATGAATAGTTAATTGGTAATTCCCTGAAGAAAACAATTAGAGTCCTATTGACTTACGGTAACAGCTTACATGCCTAGACCGGTCCTTTCAGTGCTCATAATCAACATCACTTCGTAGTAATTTCTATTTAGGTACAATATCTTAATTATCCCTAGCTTTATTAGTTGAAGTTAATCCAGCCCTAGTTTTGCGGCCTACGTACCTAGTTTATGTAGGCACAGCGTGTACACACCGTGCTATCCCCAACTACCTTACAACATAAGAGACGTCTACCTACCCTACAGTACGTTTTCGACCAGCATCCGTCCCCTCGTCAGCCTAGACAAATTCCACTCTCAAAAAACAATCTCCACCCGGTCTTAGATCGGCTTTCGCCTTATCTTTCCCATGGCACATCCGGTTAGATCCGGCTTTACCTTCATCAAGGTATAGAGGTTGTCCCGAGAAGGAAACTGCCCTCCTCTGACGAGGTTCCAAACATTACCCGAAAACCCCCTACATTTTGTCGAACTAACAGTCCCTACTTGTATACCTTTGCAATCTAGGCTCAAGCCACATTTAACTTAATTTCGTGGTGAGTTGTGTAAGTCGAGTCGCCCCTGCAAGCAACAGACCTCTAAGCGAACTATCAAGACGGGCCAGTAAACCCAGTGTGTAAACCTAACACTACACTGTATGTACGAAGGTAGGCTCGTACTTGGATGGGGTCACACGTGCCTACCTCCAGCTAAATGGTGTCTGTTCTATCTTCGATTTTTACTAGGGAGACAACTGTCTCTCCCCCGTTACTCTCTCGAATATAGTGTATTGTTTAGCGTTGTAATATAAAACGCCGGCATTATTAAATACAATCAAATGCCTCCAGACCGAAGTCCGTTGAAAGTCATATTAGTTTCATTGCCACCGTGATGCGTATCCGCTATATGACCCAGAATACTTCATTCCGTTAACAGATTCGAGTTGCGATAGTAATAATTTTACTTTAATAATCACTTTCTATTTCATAAACAATTTTAGTTAATATCGCAGCTCGAATATCACTTAGCGCGCTTTAAAGGCTAGGAGGCTCGTTTTCGCGTATGAGATCGTTACCGCCACTCGTAAGTCGGACCGCGCCTCCGACGACCTTGAATTGAATGCCCGTCCCTCCAGTGACGCCCAAAACCCTCCAATTTCGCGCCACGCTCGCCCGACGTTCACCCGCGCAAATCCACTTTCCTACTTTTTACCCAATCGCTAGCCCTCTCGCCTTTGCGTCTCAACTTCACATTAGTTATCTTTTGTTACATGGCCAACTTCGTGTCCTTTCACGTGGAGATAACATCTTCCCTCTCTTTCTATCTCTCAATCTCAACTTCTCGCTCGCGCATGACCGACATTCCCGCGTAAATTTTAGTGCTTACCATAATCAATCAAATCTCTTTAGATAGCCAATATTACATGTTTGAACATCTAGATGTAGCCTTCCATCAACAATTCCCTCTTAATAAACACCCACTTAAGCTAATAATCCCGTGTTTAGTTAAATTATAAAAAGTTCCGCATTCAGAACATAGATGGCGCCCGGTTGTATGTGAACCGATTTTACCGACCTAGCCCCCTCTTCCGCGAAACTCAAGTAAATAAGGCACAGTAGACGGCGCCTATGTCGCGAGGGACGCGTTGACCAATCCAGGCGAACCCCCCCCCCCCCCCCCCCCCCATCACTCTAAACCAATAGACAGCGCCCATTTCGCAAGCGACGCCCGGAACAGTCCCCCGAAATTCAAATAAAAATAAAGCCCCTAGTCCATTGACTCATTCTTACACCCTTCAACCATAAAGCCGCTTGTCCACATGTCCATTATTTTAAACTAGTTTATTTTTCCTTTTTTATGCTTATTACAATAATGGTGCAACGCATTAATATTAATTTTAGTGCTACACTCATGTATTCCTTATTAACGGACAGATACCATTCATTCTGTACCGTTACATAACCATTGTTTCATTCAGTTGTTATGAATTGTAATTTATTTAAGACAAGCGGCCCGCCCGGCTTGCGACTTCGTCCGCGTGAACACCCTGTATCCCGTGACCAATTTTATTTCACACAAACATTGTCCTGACAACTACGATCATACCAAAAAAGAATCAGCCAAATCAGTCCAGCCGTTCTGAAGCCGTTTTAACCGCCGTTGTGGTCTAGTGGCTAAGCTAAACCGGTTTCAGACCCAGAGGTCCCGGGTTCGATTCCCAGCGGGGGGTACATCTTTGTGTGCTCGGTTTGGTTGGTGGTAGGATTGTTAAGTCAGCCTGGCTAGCTACCACCATCGTATCTAAGTCTGTCGCCATAACAACGATGTTTATAGCAATGTTGTGTTCCGACAGTCTAAGATAAGTTAGCCAGTTCCCAGTTCCTCAGTAGTTGAGGATATCGGGTGAAGCGGGCTGCCACCGGCCGTCACTTACCATCAGGTGAGATGAAGGCCAACCCCGTACCTTAACCTTACCATGCTTACCCGTTGTAAAATAAAAAAAGTGATGCGCGTTCAAATATTTCGTCAATTGATTTTTATATTTTATACAACGAGATTTTTCATTGGTTTTGGAGCCGAAAACGTTATAATACAATAAAAGTGTTGTACCTATTTATGAAATAATAATTGCTTTACAGGCCACCAGCCACCTGCGCCGTCGGCGGGGTGGGGGGTAGGCGGAGCGTTTGAAGTGCCTCGGTCATTGACTTTCATAAGATCGTCAGGTACTAAGGGTTCGAACACTTTTTATTGATATTTTTTATAATTTTTTATGCTCATATATTTAGTTTTACAAGCTAAATAGCTTCTACTGATGATATACATGAACAGGATTTCGGCTCCAAAACTAATGAATAATCTCGGTGTATATGTATGTATTTAATTTTATTATCATTAACTTGTAATTTGTAACCGTGTCGCGCGGCGGTGATAGAATACTACCACCCCCTCTCTTCCCTTGGGTGTTGTAAAATGCGACTAACGTACTAAAGACTGCAACAAAATCCAACAGCTTAGAGCGCTGATGGGTACCACCTGTAAAACTGAGTACATATGCAGTCGCTATTTGGTGAAAAGTGGACTGTGGTAGAGGACTGCTTTTGCGGTCCTCATTGCCTAGTCTCTGACTAACTCTTCGGGGATAACAGTCGTTATCAATGTATATATTAATTTGTAATACAATTTTATTAATGCGTACAAATTGTACTTATTTCTCGTATCTATTACACTGTAAGTCTGTGGTCCTAGTGAAAAGAGCAATAAGTCGAAAAACATTTTTTTTAACTAGAGCAAAACAACTTTTTTTCATAAAAAATACACATTCTCCAATATCAATTCTATAAAAAATCTTAGCATACCGTTGTTTATAGTTTTTTGCATAGCGTAACGTAGCATAAATATTTACACATTATGACATTAATTGTACTTTAAATGAAGTATCCCGCTTATATGTTATTTTGCTAATATATGATGTTTCAAGATTATGATATTGTAAGAATGTGGTGATTTGAGATTATGATATTTTGTGAATATGGTGTTTTGCTAATAGGATATTTTGCGAACATCATGTTTTGCTTTTATGGGATATTTTGCAAACATCATGTTTTGCTTTTATGTTATGCAGCGACTGAGGGTCTTAGTCTTCGTTATATTACTTTAATTTAGATAGCTTTATAATGGACAAACTTAGGTAGTTAAAAAAAGAAACATTTTGCAATCGTCTCTGTGGTATAGTGGCTAAGCCACCGGTTTCAGGCCCAGAGGTCTCCGGTTCGATTCCCAGCGGGGGGTACATCTTTGTGTGCGCCTGGCTAGCTACCACCATCTTACCTAAGTCTGTCGCCATAACGACGATGTTTATAGCATTATTGTGTTCCGACAGTTTGAGATAAGATAGCCAGTTCCTTAGTGGTTGAGGATTCTGGGTGAAGCGCGCTTCCACCTTCCGCCTATATCGTCACTTACCATCAGGTGAGATAAAGGCCAAGCGCTTACCCGTTGTAGAATATTTTTTTTTTTTATGTAAGGTCATAAATCTTACTCTTACCTTTTCACAATCAATTTGCTTTGTGCAAAAGTATTCAGAACTTATTTGATTTGACCATTCCATGGAAGAAATTGTGTTAAAAAAAGGAACAACCATATACTTACATTACAAAATTTTGCAAGATTTTGGCAAAACCATCAAAACTTATTTGATGATGTTTGAAAATCTTACAACACTTTTCACGCCTTTTTCGTTGATGATCAAAAGGTCTATGTCATTTAGAGCTCATAAATTATCGCAAATACTTATACTTTACCTGTATAACTATTTGGGGGCGTTAAATTATAGTACATTATGATACAAGTGTGATAAGTTGGTTATTACAATTACGTTACGGGTTATGAGCCCCGTTGTACAACGTTGTGTATATTCTCTGTGCTGTGCGTATAAGATTAAAAATTGCGTGGCAAGTGCGGGCAAAGCAGCTCCGAGTGGTCAAGATAAATCAGCGAACATAATAATTTCGTAAAAAATACTGAACGTTCGAAAATTTGTTGGATAATTTGATAACTCTGTTTAAATATAAAATGGACGGAGCAATTTTTCACAATACGTAATTAAGCAAAAATAAAAAAAATATGTTTAAAATGGTAAATTTATTGGATTACTAAACAAAGCTATGTATTAGTAGTGTATTATTGGGCATTCTGGCCCCCGGTCGTCCGCTTCGCTTCCGATCGTTCGCTGCGCTCACTCCGGTTGACAGAATGCCCAATAATACACTACGGATTACATCCGTACCGTACTTCCTAACACATTCAGCTCCAGACCCCTGGTAAGATTCGCTCGCTTCGAAGCTAGAGTGCCCAATAATCAGCTATGAGTATTTTAGCTTACAAAGCGAGTGAAGGCGTAGACCTATGGCTCGTTCGCTTGCGATCGAATGCATTTAAATAACAAGTTCAGTGGTAAGGTACATTTTTAGTAAATCCATTTGTCACACCTGAGATTATTTAAATATGATGACTAGTCATATATGCTCATTTTCATACAACGCGTCAAAACATAAGGGTTAAATTTAAACGATAACATGAAATTCATAAAACAAAAAGAATCATTAGAATTAGACTGTATATGTCCCCCGCCCTCAAAAGTGAGTAAACGACATGGTAACTTATTACCAAACACTATACGCTGCATTGTCTGCGGTCCATCAAACTGCGGAAAGACAAATTTAGTTATCAGTTTATTGTTACACAAAGATAGTCTGCGTTTTAGGAATCTGTATGTTTATTCAAAATCTTTATACCAAGCTAAATACTTATATTTGGAGAAAGTTTTAGATATGGTTCCTGGAACATCGTTACATAAATACAATCACAACAGTGAAATATTGAGTCCGCATGAAGCTTTATCAGATTCCATTATAATTTTTGATGATGTTGCTTGTGAAAATCAAAACAACATAAGAAATTATTTTGCAATGGGACGTCATAAGAACATTGATTGTTTTTATGTTAATCAAACTTACACAAAAATTCCTAAACAATTAGTAAGAGATAATTCAAATCTACTAATATTATTTAAGCAAGACGACATTAATTTGAAACATGTGTATGATGAGCATGTTGGGTCTGATATGTCATGGTTACAGTTTCGTGAACTATGTTCCGCTGTTTGGAAGAAACCCTTCAGCTATCTTGTGATTAATAAGGACTGTGAGAAAAACATGGGATGCTACAGGTCAACATTTGACACATTTGTTGTGGTGGACTAACAAACAAAATAAGATGTATAACGACTTATAAATCATTTCCGTTTGGGACTTGCGAGTGAGCGAATGGTTTTAAAATGGAAAAAAAACTCAAAGAACAAATTGTTAAATCCGCAGCAGCTGTTAAAAAAAAAGTTGAAATGATAAAAGATGTAAAGAATGCAAATAATATGGCATTAGAAACAATATTTAAGCCCATTGTGGGCCCTCTCACCTTGTTAGCAAACAAAAATGAAGGTAAGCATCGCAAGGAAGAGACTCTTGAACCGTTGATGAAAAAAACTAAGAATGATGATAACTTTACAGCATGTACTTCTGATGAAGATTTTAATGAATTTATCAGCGAAGAAGAAGACCATTCCGATAGCGAGTTAGATAAAAGTTACGACAAAACCATTATTGTACCACAGTCTGAAAACCACAACGTTAGCGATGATTCTTTTAAATCATTTCAATCATCGCCAAGTACCAAAAACCAATCTTCATGGTCCACATCATCTGAAGTAATTGACAATATACCATTTGGAGTTAGAAATAAACGTGGAAAATTATTTCTTGGCAAAACCCGCGTTTTTGACAATGCTTGAGAATTGGAACAAAGACTTTGAAAAAAACTGAAGGGTTAAAAGAACTGTTGTTTAAAAAGAGACCCAATTTAGATGTGGTCACGGTGGATGATTTACAAGATTATAAATTGCTTTTAATAGAAACTAATGCTCATCGTCGTTATTTTGAGTCATCAAAACCAATAAACAGCAACAAGGGATTCACATACAATAATGTTATTAAGCCTTTGTTCAAATTTTCTCGAAATGCTACCACAAGCGTGGAGAGTATTCCAAAAGGAAAGGGTATTTCTCTTTTGAAAGAAGTAAAAGAAAATACTGATTATGTTTACTGGGATGATCCAAACGAGTTAGTAGAACGATTAAAATTACTATTAGCATCATGGGCAGCAGGCAACACTGGGGTAAATAATGAAATTATTGCTATTGTTGAAGAATTGTATGAAGCTGGTCTCATAACTAATGTAGAATTTAAAGAGCTTCCATCAGGAAAATTACGCAGTACATTTTCGGTGGCCGACTCATCTAGACAGCGATGAATATAGACAAGTTTGGTAATCAATCACGTTCATAAACGTTTACGGTTAACAGAATTCGTTGATACTTTTAACGATACGTTAGTGAAATCAGACGCTGGGCACTACGATTTGAAATTGTCTAAATTAAAAGGTCTTTTATCACCAAACGAAGACGATGAATCAGTGAACAAAGCGTATGTGGATAAAACCGTTCAAGAATTAAGAAATGAAATAAAAAAAAACTCAGAGTGATATAAAACTGTACTTAAAAATTTGGAAAATATAACATCGGACCGTTTAACAAAGTTATTTTATTAAAAGACAGAAGTAGATAATTTGATTAAACTTAAATTAAATAAAACATGAGTAAAAGAGACATAGTTGATGAAATTCACAAAGCCGCAAGAAGGAATTTTCCTCGTCGAAGGACTATCATAAAAGAAATGGATGATTTATAACAAGCTGGGGGTTAAGTTACTCGCGTCCGTGGGTTTACCCTTGAGACCCTACACGTGACCCCTGGGTGGTGCTAAATGAGTGACACCAACTGGTAGAGCCACGCTGCGTTGCAGCGCGCATTGGGTCGTACATTGCAGCGAACTTTAATCTAGATTTACCCCAGGGGGGTACCGACACATCCGGTGTCGGAGAATCCCCCCCTGAGCGTTCTCGCTCAGGCTGCCCTACGTATTCTGGGGAGGGCAAAAGTCCGCTCGTGCCAAGGCATGCTGCAGGCAGGCTTCTCCTGAGAAAGGCAAGACAATTGGCACCCCCTCCTACGCTTCGCGTGGACTTCTGCAATATCAGGGGAATCCACTCTAACTTGAGCGCCGTCCATTACCACCTCGAGACGGCGAAACCGGCCTTGCTCTTCCTCACCGAGACGCAGATATCCCCCCCTCCTGACATCTCGTACTTGCGCTACCCGGGATACAACCTGGAACATGCATTTGTGCCATGAGCCGGTGTTTGTGCCTATGTCAGGGAGGATATGTGCTTTCGTCGCCTTGGCAATCTTGAAGATAAGGACCTCTCCATCTTATGGCTGCACGTCGACTGCGGACGTCATCCTCGCGTCTACGCGTGCCTGTATAGGTCCCACAGCGGTAACATCGGAACTGACCAACTTATCGAGACCGTCCAAACAGCGACAGACTCTCTTCTCCAACGGATCCCCTCGGCCGAGATTGTGGTATTGGGAGATTTCAATGCCCACCACGTCGAATGGCTTGGTTCACGCACATCTGACCACGCGGGTAGAGCCGTTCATGACTTCGCTTTGGCCTACAGTCTGTCCCAATTGGTAACCGAGCCAACACGGGTTCTAGATGTGGAGGGCCATGCACCTTCTTTATTGGACCTTCTGCTGACCTCGCACCCAGACGGCTATCAAGTTTCTGTTGATGCACCACTAGGCTCATCAGACCACTGTCTGATTCGCAGCACTGTGCCTCTCACAGAAACTTCAAAACCGCAACCAGCGGCTAGCCGTCGAGTCTGGCATTATAGGTCAGCGGACTGGGATGGGATGCGAAGCTTCTTTGCGTCCTACCCGTGGTGGCGAGTTTGCTTCTCGCTGTATGATCCTGATGTCGCCGCTGACTCTGTCGTTGATGTGATACTGCAGGGAATGGAACTTTTCATTCCAAACTCTGTGGTTCCCATTGGCGGCAAGTCCCAACCATGGTTTGGTCGTTGCTGCAAAATGGCGTCTCGTCAAAAGCGACAACATTACCAAGCCTGGGCTAATGCGGTGTCATCAAAGGATCCAAACACCAGTGCGCTCAGAAAGAAGTACCACTTTGCCGCCTGATCCTTTAGGAAGGACATTGCCAAGGCGAAGTCATCATTCATAGGTAGAATTGGCGAGAGGCTAGTGCGTCTTCCTTCGGGGACGCGTGCGTTCTGGTCTCTCGACAAAGCTATCTTAGCGAATTATTTTTCAGCCGTCCCTACCACCATTGCACAAGACCGATGACTGCCTGGCCTATACTGCAAAGGAGAAAGCCGATCTCTTGAGCTCTCTTTTCGCATCAAACTCGACCTTGGACGATGGGGAAAACTCTCCACCAACCATACCGCATTGCGCTTGTACAAGCCAAACGTTCAGTTCCTGCAAAGGTCAGTTCGCAAGGCTCTTTTTTCCCTTGATATCCATAAGGCGAGTGGGCCTGATGCAGTTCCACCCATTGTGCTTCGGACGTGTGCTCCTGAATTGGCACCAGTTCTAACGCGCCTTTTCCAGCTCTCTTACTCCACTGGCGTCGTCCCGAGCTCTTGGAAGACAGCCCTTGTCCACCCGATTCCAAAAAAAGGCGATCGCTTAGATCCGTCCAACTACAGGCCAATAGCTATTACCTCTTTACTCTCCAAAGTAATGGAGTCCATTATAAACCGCCAGCTCTTAAGGTACGTAGAAGAAAACTACCTACAAAGCGATCGCCAGTATGGTTTTCGTCGCGGTCGATCGGCTGGTGATCTTTTAGTGTGCCTTACTCACCGATGGGCGGAGGCAGTCGAGAGTAAAGGGGAGGCACTGACAGTTAGCTTGGACGTAGCGAAAGCTTTTGACAGGGTATGGCACAGGGCTCTTCTCTCTAAACTTCCATCATACGGGCTTCCTGAGAAATTGTGTTCATGGGTTGCCAGCTTTCTTACTGGGCATAGCATCAGAGTCGCAGTCGACGGTTCGTGCTCCGACATGAAGCCCGTGAATGCTGGAGTCCCGCAGGGGTGTGTGTTGTCCCCTACTCTGTTTCTTCTGCATATCAATGACATGCTGCATAACAACAGCATTCATTGCTATGCAGATGACAGTACTGGGGATACGCTCTACACCGGGCGAGCTAACATTTCTCTGGAAAGCGTCATCGAGAGCCGGAATAAACTTGTGACTGACACCAAGAACATGTTAAGTCATGTCTCGGATTGGGGCCGACATAACCTAGTCCGCTTTAACCCCTCCAAAATACAAGTTTCTCATTTACCGCGAAAAAACATCCCTTCGTCGTACCTCTGAACTTTGAGGGAGCTCCCCTTGATACCAATCCGTGACGTTCAGTTTCGTGGTCATTTGGAAGGTAAAGCTAAATTAGCTTCGAAAAAGCTGGGTGTGCTTAATAGAGCGGGTCAGTATTTCACGCCGGCCCACCGTTTACAACTGTATAAAGCACAGGTCAGGCCGCATATGGAATACTGCTCCCATCTCTGGGCTGGAGCACCCCAATACCAACTCCTTCCATTTGACCGCATTCAACGCAGAGCTGCTCAAATTGTCGGCGACGTGGTTATTTCAGGTCGGCTCGATCCACTGGCTCTTCGGAGAGACGTTGCGTCTCTCTGTATATACCGTATATATCATGGGGAGTGTTCTGAGGAATTGTTCGGCTTGATCCCTGCCGCTAATTTCCTTCACCGCACTACACGCAATCGACTGTCATTCTATCACCTTGATGGATGGCGGTCTACTACTGTGAGTTTTTCAAGAAATTTTTTGCCCTTGAACGGACCGGACCGTTACGACTTAGGGATCTTCAAGAAACAAGCCTATTCCTTCCTTAAAGGCCGGCAACGCGCCTGCGATTCCTCTGGCTTTGCGGGTGTCCATGGGCGGCGGTGATTACTTTCCATCAGGTGACCCGCTTGCTCGTTTGCCTCCTTCTGCTATTAAAAAAAAAACTGACCTTATGGATTTTCAAAAATATTTACATTTTAACAAAGGATACAAATACGTTTTGGTTGTGATCGATACGTTATCATAATATGTATGGGTAAATCCCGTAAAATCAAAAGACAAAAGTAGTGTAACCAAAGCAATGCATGAGATATTATCTTCTTCATCAAGAAAACCTGATAATTTACAAACTGATCTTGGCAAGGAATTTTATAATGATGCTTTTCAAAAATTTTTAAAGAAGTATGATATTAATCACTATTCCACACATTCTGTCAAAAAAGCTTCTATTGTAGAACGAGTAATTCGTACAATAAAATGTCATCTTTATAAACTCTTTAGTTTATATGGTTGTTACCAATGGCTAGGACCAAACTTGAATTCAGTTGTAGAAACATACAATAACACTACTCATCGTATTACTAAATACAAACCTGTTGATGTGAATAAAGTAAACCAGATGGTTGTTAGATCTAACATTATGCGAACACGGACATCTAGTACAAAACAACCTAAGTTTTGTATTAATGACAGTGTCCGTATAAGCAAATATAAAGGTGATATTTACAAAGGCTATACACCTAATTGGTCAACGGAAATATTCAATATAGTTAAGGTTAACGATACAAACCCCCTTACGTATATTTTAGAAGATAAACATAAACAATTAATTTTAGGCTCATTCTACGAACACGAGTTACAAAGAACAAAATTTCCCGATCTTTATCTCATTGAAAAAGTTATAAAAACAAAAGGCAATAAGCTTTTTGTTAAATGGTTAGGTCTCAGTAATAAAGAAAACAGTTGGGTGGATAAGAGAGCGTTACTTTTGTAATATAAATGGTGTGTTGAGTGAAAATTATTCATTTAAAAAAGATCAATGAAGAAGGGTAGAGGTATTTTAAATAACTTTATTAATAACTTACCAATTGAGCTACATATCCCTGGTTATCAATTTTGTGGTCCTGGCACTAAACTTCAGAAGCGATTACTAAGAGGTGATCGGGGTATAAATAAATTAGATGAAGCTTGTATGCACCACGATATTGCTTACAATAACGAAGACTTGAGCGTTCGACGTAAAGCTGATTTAGAACTCTTGAATATGGCTAAAAGAAGACTAAAGTCGAGCGATGCTGGAAAAGGTGAAAAAATTGTGTCATGGATAGTAAAAAATGCTATGAAAGCAAAACTCAAAGCTGGTGCTGGAATACGTCCATTTATGAAAATTGTGAACGAGTTACAATCGCAAATAAAGAAGTTGATATCTAAAAATAATCGTACAGCTATAAATTTTGCATATGCTAAAACTATTTATAAACAAAAAAGGAATACGCTTACCACGATGTATTTCTATTCCAAAAACTGGAGGCTTTTTACCTCTTATTCCAATTTTTGCTGGTTTGTCAGCCCTCGGTTCACTAGCTGGTGGTGCGGCAGGTATAACAAAAGCTGTTAATGATTCCAAGGTTGCTCAGAAGAACCTACAAGAATCTGTACGTCATAACAAGGCAATGGAAGCTGTTGCTCTTGGAAAGGGGATGTATATTAAAGCACATAAAAGAGGAGCTGGATTATACTTGAATCCTTCAAAAAACAAAGCAAAGGGCTACCCAGACGCCCCCTTACAAATCTAGACATTTTGAAGCACGCAACTGACACCCCTTTTTTTCGAGGAGTATTTATGAGAGAATCGCTCCCCTCAAAACCAAGAAAAAATAAGTGTGCTATAGTAAATTTGGATAGTTCTGATGAAATCCAGGTACACATTGGGTAGCCTATGTCAAACAAAATAACTATTGCGAATATTTTGATAGTTTTGGTGATTTAAGACCTCCATTAGAATTAATAAATTATTTAAGGAACATGTCAATAACTTACAATTATGTGCGATATCAAAAGTTTGGTACCATAAATTGTGGTCATCTGTGTTTAAATTTTTTAAGAATGTATTGGAAACAACATTTATATTAAGAGTAACTTAATAAACTTTATCAGTATTAACTTGTCTTTTACTGTGTCGATAACGGGTAGAGGAGCTTCTTTGATAACAAACTATTCTCCTACGATACAATTAGAGGGAGAGTATGAGTGTGGTTTATTATATTTTTCAACTTTTAATTCCATCCCTAATATAGATGAAAGAAACAATAAATTTTATTATGGTAATAATGGTGTCATTAAAATACCAGAAGGATCTTATGAACTTCAAGATATTTGTGATTATCTTAAGAACAATATCAAAAATGCTGCGTTGAGATTGACTGCAAACAACAACACACTAAAAACAAGTATTTTTTGTTCAGAAGAAGTTCACTTCAATAAAAATGAGTCACTGGGTAAAATTTTGGGTTTTGATATGGAAACAATAAAGGCTAATATAAATACAGAGTCTAGATATCCTGTTAGCATTTTATCAACAACCATCGAATGCGATGTAATCAGTGGATCATTTGTAAACGGAAAAGCAAGTCATATAATTTATGAATTTGTGCCAAACGTACCACCTGGCTATAGAATCATTGAAATACCTAAAAATTTAATTTATTTTCCTGTCAATCAAAGTTCAATAAGTGCTATCAATATAAGACTATTAGACGCTGAAAATAATCAAATTAACTTACGTGGTCACGAAGTGCAGCTATACTTACACTTTAAAAAAACATGTTGAATTTCAATAAAACCCTATATACTACACGAACTCAAGTCAGTTCTAGAAGATCATCGCATAAGGGAGCACTATTTCGATCAATAAAGAAGTTGACAAAAAGCAATAAGGATTTTTTGAAGTCACTAGGATTTATAAAATGATTTTTTTAAATATAACTCAACCTGCATCTTACGATAACAGCATAGAAAGTTTTGAATATCATTCGTATAAACCATACGTAACAAGTTTCAACAAGAATGATGAAATACGAATACCGATAAATCAGCAAGACCTCTACGTATTGCCTTCATTCAGCAGTTTGTATTTTGAGGGCAGAGTAAATGTGTGTAAGAATACAAAAGAAAAAGAACGAGTAACGAGTGTGCATTTTGTAAATAACCCTGCACTATTTTTATTTCAAGACATTCGTTATGAAATAAACGGAGTAGAAATAGATAGAATTAAAAATGCAGGAGTGACAACCACAATGAAATCTTATCTGTCGTTGAACGATAATGAATCTATGAAGTTTGGGGTTGGTCTCCAACAGGCACAACTACTGATGCCAGTGGAGTATTCTCAACCTGTATACCACTGAATAAAGTGTTGGGTTTTGCTGAAGATTACCAAAAAATTATAATGAACTGTAAACATGAATTAGTTCTTTTGAGAAGTAACACAAATCTCAACGCCTTAAAATTAAATGCTGATGAAGTTGTGGATGACATAGAAATAAATAAAATTATTTGGCGAGTGCCTCATGTTAAAGTTTCGGATCGAGAAAGAATTAGTTTGCTTAAGCACTTAGAAAAAGATCGACCGATAACAGTTGCACTTCGTAATTGGGACTTATATGAGTATCGATTACTTCCCAAAACACGTAAACATACTTGGTCTATTAAAACATCCTCACAGATAGAGAAACCACGATTCGTTGTAATTGCTTTTCAAACAAATCGTAAACTGAATGCAATAATGTCAATGGCAGATTTCGACCATTGTCATATACGTGATGTAAAAGTTTTTCTTAATTCTTCTTATTATCCATATGAAAGTCTGAACATTAGTTTCGCTGACAACAAATATACATTAATATACGAACAGTACGCTAAGTTCCAGCAGTCTTATCACGGACGCCGGGCTGAACCGTTGATGAGTTTAAAAGAATTTAAAGAAACAGCTCTCTTATTCATCATTGACTGCTCTCGCCAACACGAAACGTTAAAGGGATCGATTGATGTGCGAGTTGAAATCGAGGCTGATCAAGAAATACCTGATCAGACTGCTGCTTACTGTTTGATTCTGAACGATTGCATATTTGAATACAAACCTTTAAGTAACATTGTAAGGAAAATATCATGAATGTCGATGCAATAGTTGTGGATCTAAAAGGGTTTAAAGATTTTAAAAATAAATTTATAGTTAAGGAGTTGGCAATCGCTACTAAAGATTATACCCAAACCTTTTTAATAAAACCTCCATATTCTTATAAAACTTTATCAAATGAAGAGCAAAAGCAAGTGCGCTGGTTGGAAAGAAACTGTGGGTTAACTTGGAGCGAGGGATTCATTGATCATCGTGAATTTCAAAGAATTGTGGTTCCTTATTTATTTGAAAAAAAAGTATTAGTTAAAGGATTGGATAAAAAAATGTGGCTTCGAGAGATATGTCAAGAATGTGAAATAATAGAATTAAGTGAAAAAAGTTGCCCGAAACTTTTAAAGTTGCATAAAGACTACTATGGCGGAGGAAATAAGGTTTGGAATTGTGTTCATCATAAAAAGATGTGTGCATTAAAAGATGTACTGTGTCTCAAGATGTGGTACTGTGATAATTATATGTATGATTTTTTTTTAAATTAGTTTTAAGGAATATTGAATTGTGAAATATTTTTTCAATAAATCATTAATAAATATACCTAATGTCTTTGATTTTACTTTAATCGTAATAATAATATATTTATATTCATTGAACTAAGTGAGAAATAGAAAACACAGTATACCTAATGTTGGCGCTTAAGGCACCAACATGCGGCGCAGGGAAAGGATGGGACTTACCGGGGTCCGAGCTGTAGGCCCTGGATCGTGCTGGAGGTGAAGGTGGCTGGCGCTCTAGGCGCGGGCGGCGGGCTTGAGGGCGGCAACACACACACAGTTCACTGAGGGCACTGGTCGGTGGCGTTTTAGGGAGAGGTGAGCTGGAAGTCCTAGCTCTAGGTCACTGCACACACTGTACACATATTGACGTGGTCACGGGCTGAGTTCTAGGGCGCGCGACGCGTGGGTTCGCCTTGATAGCTCGGAGCACACTAGTTTGGCGCCAGCGTCGGTCGGCGCGGGCTCACTTCGTCCGGTATATTTGTCGTTGCACTCTGATTGGCCGGCGCAGAGACGGCTGTTATTCGTCGTTGCGCTGTGGCGCAAACACCTAATTTAAAAAAACTTTATTACCGTAATATAATAACTAGGTACTTCCTTACAATTATTTTACAATTATTTATACAAAAACATCTTCGTAATCAATAAAATTCAATTAAAAGCTATCACCACTTAAGTGTTTTGAGATTTTTTGATAACACATTCAGTCATGTCCATAATTTCATCCATTGAATCACGGACTACGTATTGCGCACTAAGTACCACATTTTCGTTATTCGCCGCAGGTTCCGACGATGTTTTCACTGGATCATAGTCAGGGGTCAGTTCCAACACCTTAATTTGTATCAGCTTGATGCCTCTTTCCTCCTTGCTAACCACAAAGGATTTAAGTGATACCTTCTTTGGTTTTCTTGAGACAGGTTGTTTTTTTCTTTTTTGTTTAACTTCTGCTGATTGCGAGCCGAACAAATCTTTGCATTGCTGAGTAAAATTTTCTAGCGGATCCTGTGCGTATTGTGGAAAAAAATCTTTCGAGCCGTGTGCCATTTTCTGTTAGGACAAAAAATAAAAATAAAAATTTAGCTGTTTTAACAATATTTGGCAATTAAGGTAATATTCACATTTAACAATAACTAAGGTTTATTTATAATTAGTATTTACTATCATCAACATAAATACATATAAAATATAAGTAAATAAATATATCCCTATGTAATATACATACATACTTATAAAATATAAATAATGATAGACCCACCTGAATAATGAAGAAGTTAGGATCACGAAGCCTGCCTTTCGTTGCGATCTCGTAACTTCTTACTGTTCTGCGTAAATAGTTGCAGCGCTTTATAATATAGCTCGTCTCGATCTTCATACACCAGATACTGTGTTTTAGCTCGCGCTACCATAACCACTTCGTTGTCAGGTGTATCCACAGCATCCATCATTTCGATTTTTATGAGACATTTCGGAATCCTATTGTCGAGAGTAGCAACGTAGCTGGTTTGTGACAAACAGAGGTGTTGCTGACCACGTTTAGACATCTTCACTTAAAAATACACAACACGAGCTAAGTGTGAACGCAGCGAGAGCGAATTTTATACTAATAAAACATGATTAATTTTCTATGTTACCGAATCAGCAATATGAGACACTGATTGCAAAGTTCAAGTTCTAACCTGCTCTTTTAGGTATTTCGCTGTTATTGCAGAAAATACTTTTGTAAATAGACACCGAAGCGCATTCCGCGCGTTGGTTGATGTCTTATTAATTTGCATGTTTAAACGTGCTCAGTGTTTACTACCTACTACATACAATACACCAATATGTATTTTTATAATGATTTTTAAGGATCGAAATAAAAACCATAATTATATTAAGTATTCGTCTTTATTTCCGTTTTAGCAGTTTACATAGTTTATTAAACAACACACTACAAACAATACACATAACAATTAAGTACACACATAACCATTACAATTATTACAAATTCAAATGGAAATAGTTGTTATACAGTTTTATAACTAATTTTATTTACCTACATAGCTCAATACAATATAATTTTTCATATACTTATTATATTACCATTTCACCTAAAAGTACGATATCATTTAAAAATACATGTACATTAAAATATCAGTGTAAAAGTATATCCCCGTATACACCCCTTTAGATATCATAATAGCTAACTAATTTTTGGTTCGAATTTTATAAACAGAAACAATGCTATTAAATTTTAAGTATTGACACGTGGCCCCAAGCTTTCGTAGACACCTTATCAGCCGCAACTAACCGCTTATCATCGTTGCAAGATAACGCTACTTTATTAAGACTACGCGTAAAAATATCATGTTTAATTGACTTAAATAAAACGTTTGTCTTTCGGACTATGTCGCCTTGATATAAAGTTCTTTTATAATCAGATAATGTTATTTCACGAACAACAGACGTTTTTACACCCTTCGCTTTTTTAATAGTGCTATTAGTCGTTTTTACACAATATAATTTTGATCGTAATCCCACAAATTCAGTAATGATAACTTCGCCCATTTCGTCCTTAAAGAGACCGGGGACCTTTTTTTTTTAATAGGGGTAAACCATTTTTATTTTTTCAGAAAAGTTACTTGTATCAAAATAATTTATGAAAGATTGTTTCAAATCTTTATAAAAGTCTCTGGTTTCAATTTGGTAAACAAAACTATCCGTATCTGTATAGCACATCCGTAAGCGATTTTTGTATGATGGTTCAAAAACCGAATAATGGAAGTCATAAATGTGGCTTTTCGATAGCTCTAACACTTCAAATCCTATGTATATTGGCTTATCTAAAACTACCCGTTCAGGTTTTGTTTGTATTGCAACTAAATTTTCAGAGAAAACTGAAGCACTATGAAAGTTCGAGTTCGCGATTAATTTATCAGCGCTATTTCTTTTTTTCGTTTTATTTTTCTGATCACTCCATTCATTAACTAAATGCACATTAACCCTTTTCTCGTTGTTTTCTAATGTTTTACCAAAAATACAATTATTAAGCAATTTAAAAAAGTCTTGTTCGAACGTAGACTGAGCTTTTTGCCTTAGACTGGTATTAAGGTCGATGTATTGTTTTAAATAAGGACTCTGTCGGAATACTATTACACGATAAATTTTTTTTAATATCAATCCGTGTTTTATACAAGTTTTTAAATGAACGTAATGAATAACGTAGAAGTATTTATCGTAAAGATTGGGCACAAGTTTAGAATTCTTTCCTCCGGGAGGGATGCATTTTTCTGGACAAAACGGTAAATCATTATGTCTGTCATGTAACTCTTTCGGATAGCTCAAGTCAACTTCAAGGAAATAACCGTATTCCGCGTCGTTGGGTATATTAACGAAATCAAGCTTATCAATTTCTTCTCGATGTAAAAATCTAAAATTTGATAATGGCAAAGATTGACACATGCTGAATCCATACAAGTTATTACAATCGATGTAAACTACGTAGGTGTCTGGTTTTAGCGAGTCATATTCAGACATATATTTATTATTGGCTGTAGCGTGTCTGTGCGAGCACATGCACACCCCACCCCTAATACCGGATTGGATCATACGCACTATAGCAAGGTCATCAATGAGCTCTAACTCGACTCCTGTTTTGAAAAGCATCGCATCAAAAGACAAACTAGGCGCAGTTACATAAAAAGCTGGATCTAGCTGATAATAAAGTTTGCAAGTTTTTCTAAACTTCTCGAAAATGTCTGTTAATAAGAGAACACCTGTTTTTAAATACAAATCTGTGTATTGACCCAAATTTTTTAAATTAAATTGAGTCCATACTGTTTGTGCATGTTGGTAATCTTCGTCAGTAATATGCTCATTTGTAAGAGTGCTGTAGAACATGATCTTTTCTGGGAGAGATTGCTCATGAAAACGCTCCCAACAGTTCATGTACTCGTAAGGGTATATACCTTTGCGTGTAAGTAAATTGAATTGCGTTTGAATAGGAAAATGATTTCGCAAATGTTCAAATTCATCTTTTTTTATAGTTTTGCTTAATTTATCCAAGCTAGTACCTAAGAATTTAAACGAATCTACAAATCGTAGTTGTATAAATTCTTGACCTGAAACAGGAATAAATTTCGTAAATGATACATAATTTTCTTTCGTTTTAGGTATAATCGTAATATTTCCAGGCAATTCGCCTAATTGTTTTATAAACAAATGGCAATCATACCCTGCTAAATTATGAAAAAAAATAGGAATAAATTTTGGTATTTTGTATTGCAGATTACAATATTTATGTGCCGCACCGCGATATAAGCCTGTTATATGACAGTGATCGCGCACTTTATCAGAAAAAAGAAAGTTTTGACATATATGACAACGCTTGCATAAAATCAGCAGCATCTTGCTCTGTAAAAATCATCGGCGAATTTTTAGACAAGATTGAATGAATTTCTCGAACATCGCGATAGATACATTCTATAAATTTACTAACACAATCAATACCACGATATGAAACATAACAATTATAACTTGCGTCCATAGAACATACTATATTATATGCAAACGCGGCCGGGATATGACGTTGTAGTGTTTTTGTGTTTGCCGTATCAGAAAGAAAATACCTCGGGTATTTTCTTTATATTCCACTAAAATAGTCTCAAAATCTGCATAAATTACGAAAGGAACGTTTTGTTTTCGATCATAATTTTGAAATTTAATTACCGAACCCTTTTGCGGTAATACAGTAACAATTCCGCTACAAACATGATTTTCAAGTTCTACACAAGTAGTAAAAATCACTAAGCACGTATCACAAAAATATAGTTTGCCGTGATGAGCAGTAATTTGATTTCTGAGAAGCCGCGACAAATCTTTGATTAGACAATTATGCGAAATCAGACCGTTATCTAACAGTAACAAATGAATGTTTTTTTTATTTTTGGTGATTTCAGATTTGTACATCCTATAATACTTTTATTATTCTTTAAACCATAAATAATAAAACTCAACTTGGAATTGTTTTTTTCAAAGATTTTCATGTCTGAGAACGTAACAGGAAAAGAGATTCCGTCGATATTTAAAACATCCTGGAAGTGAGGATAAGACGATACCCTCTCAGGGTGGTTATGAGCTGGATACAGAGCTGCTGTTACGCTCCATAAAAACAGAACCGATCCTTATTTTGAATGTTTGTCACAAGCTTTCTTATTTTGTATACATTTAGGTAGTTTTAAATAAGATGACCCACCTAATGGCTGGTATTTATTGACGTTCATTTCTAAATGTGAATTACTCAAAAATGCCCAGCCGCTGTCGCTCTCCTGCTCCTCCTCTTCTATTTTCTTTTTTAATGTATCAACTACTTTTGAAAATATACTATCGAAATCATAGTAGTTATAAATTATAATTTTTTTTGTATAAAAGGATTTAATTTCCTGCACACTATTTTTAAATAGCACAAAAAGGGCAAAAAGTTCAAAATTTACTTTTAAACATGTATGTTACTTTAAAGCTTCATCTAAAAGCGGCTTTATTTTTATACGAATAGAATTAAAAAAATCATCTAAAGACACTTGATTATCAGGTTCGCAAGCGGTAATTCGGTACGAAGTGATACGAGAGCGAAATGCAGATCCTACAATTTCCACACCATTGCTAATTAGCTGGCTGGAATTATTTTGTTTATGCACGCGACTGCGTAAGTGCCCTACCCAAGAGGTTGAACCAACAGATGTGTTACAAATTGCGCAAAATGGCATATTGCTGAACCAAAAATTAGAAAATTAAATAATATAAAAGTTATCTAATTAAATTAGAAGTTAACCTAACGGACATAAGAGCGAATACTTATTAATATAAGTACATAAAAGTGTTTAAAATTTATTTAAAGTTAATCTTATTACTATAATACGTAGGCTCAATATTTTCAAAAATAGCGTAGGCCTGACCTAGGAAGTCCTGCAGAGCTTCCCACTCACGCGATTGTTCGCAGCACTGTAGTTTCACAGATGCAAGTGCTTTCTTGTACCGCTCTACTGCCGGAGTGCTCCTAACATCATCGGTGTTGTAGATCTTCAGATCCACGTAAAACTCGCCGGCAGTGGTTGCGGTACGACGACACTGGCCCGAAGACACCCGCGATGTGAAACTAGAGCCTACGCCGCTAGTGGATTGGTTGCTGCTCGATGCTTGTTCGTCCTTATTTATTATTGAAAATAAATTTTTGGTTTTCTTCGCCCTGTGATCAAAAAAAGAAAATACTTTAATAAGTACTAATTTATATTACTTAGCATTTAAAAATCCGTTGTACTTTTATTTAGTCGATTTCATTCACTTTGATGGCTTTTAAAACTAATAGGTGTAGCTATGAATAGGATTGCATTTGTTTATATTAATATAGAATGAAACCATCTCATAAAAAATCCTGTAAATCTTTGCTATAATATTATAAAAAGTAAAGATTTGATTGTTTGAATTGAATAGGCTCCGAAATAACCGGACCTATTTAAAAAAATCTTTGAGCATTAGAAAGCTACATTCTTGACATAGGCTATATTTTATCCCGATATTCCCACGGGAACGGGTACCACGCTAGTAAAATAATATAATTACCGAGGTGAAGGAGGCGTTGACAGAGCTGGGGCGTTGGTGACAGAAGCGATGGTGATCTTGCGTTTGCTGGCCTTGGGCGCCTTGGGCGCGGCGGCGGCGGCAAGAACGGCTGAACTCGAGGGGGTCGCTTTTTTCTTGCTCTTGGCTGGCTGTGGTGCTGGCACTACTACTGGGGCGACCTCTTCGGTGCTGGATGCGTACTCAGAGTCCGACATATAAAGAAAAAACATTTGAATATTTATAATAATAAACAGAGGACCTCCTCCTTTTTTGAAGTCGGTTAGAAAGAAAAACAAAAATATAAGTAGTATATAGGTACTTACTAACATTTTAAATAATCACGAACTTGTTTCTTGACCGTCCACAGAAATTGCACGAAAATAATGAGATTTTACGGCCAAATTCTGTAATTTATGTAATCGATAATTAAACGTCAGCAAAAAGTAAATCAAATTTGTTCTGACCAAAGTCACAATAAATTTCATAGAACTTTGAAACATATTCTTTTATTAATTATAATAAACAAAAAACGCAATAGCAAGGCACTTAATACCTTTGGAATTAGAATATTATCGGAAACGTAATTGTATTACACTATGTTGCAGTTTAACTAAAAATAAAACGTAAGGTGTTTGTTAATTTCTTAAATGTCTAAAAACTATAGTGAGTTATTTTTAATAGGTAGGTACTGAATTAGCGTTTATTTATTTAGGTAAATCTTATTGACTTATTAATATCTAATAAAATAAAAAAACAAGGAGAAAAATTAACATTAATTAGCAAAAAACATTTATCCTAAGGTAGATATTCTAATAATTTCAGGTCAATTCCTGAACAAGATAAATATTTGTGTGCATGAACATATTTATTTGTCTTGGTCTGGGTGTTAACCAAACATTTTATTGAATAAGTATGATAAAAATTCAAGTTATATCTCAAGACTCGCATGTTTTTCTCATCATTTTATAAAACACATTGCATTCAGATATTTTAAATATTGACAGGTTTTTTATATCCATCGCAAAATGAAGTAAATAACAAAACTCTAATGTTACATCCGTACACACACATCGTTAGCATTTAATGCTGAATCTGCATGCGCACGCTGTTAGACCAGGGGACAACATGTTTGATATAAACGCAAATAGGATAAATTTAGAAAAAACTTGATACACACATATACTTTTCCTAACAATATAAAATTCTAAAGATTGTATATTTAAATGATAACTGTGTTTCTATATTAATGACTTAGGAATTCAATAAAATACAATATTTCTAAAGAACTGAAAACTTATTACAATAAATAAACCGATTTCAAATAGTACTGAATTGTGTTAATCAAAATGCATGTTGTTATTAGTCTATCATTGTAATAAAATAATTACAAGTGCGCAGTGTATCGCTTTCAACTCCTGGCTCCTGGTCTGTTCGATGTGGAGTCGAATGCATTGGAAGTTCCCACGTCTTCGACATTATGACGCGAGGTTTCTTAGAGCGTGTTCATTCATTTCTGCTCGTAACAAAAAGTGAAAAATATGATTTAAATGTGTGGAATCATAATGTGTACATTAATAGTGTACAACATAAAATGAAGTATATTTTTATCCTTTTTGTGTAGCTTTTGAAACTGGGTTTGTGATTTATTATATGACTGGGATAGTAATAACAACCGTCACCCATTTTCATAGTAAGTTCCTAGGTGTAGGTACTTAAATTAATAAATTGGTGTTTTAAAAAGAGCCATGCATAGATAAAAACAAAATTGTGTCTACAGAAATATACCAACACACAATAAGAAAAAATAATAATTGCTGTGTCTAAGCTGAGTGATAATTTTAGGTTAGATTAAGCCAGAAGCCCCGTTTATGATCACTTTTGCTCTAATTTCACCTATGGCAATCAAAATAAAATCAAATAACAATCGTAAGAATTTCTTATGCCATACAATTATTTTTCAATAAACGCCATTTTCTATTTTAATATTTTTTTGTATGAAAAAGAATGATCGATAAATTCTCTATAATTTAAGATACAATATTTTGTTTAAAAAATCCAAGACCATTTAGTACTTAGTGCTTCAAAGTGAAAAAATCCTTAAAGTGGGCACAAAGGATTCTCCTATACATTCTAAAAATCTTTCTCATTGATAATTCTGTTTAATTTTGGGTTTTCGACATTTAATTTAATGTAAGAGCGTATTAAAATATCTTTAACTACTTAAATATATCATGATTCGCTCTAACATTAAATTAAATACTGAATACCTAAAATTAAACAGACCTAGATATAAATCATAAAATTAACAGTTACATTTTTTTTTCAGGTACTGTTCCACAATCTGCGTTTTAAGGACCAATACGTAAATTCTCATAAAATGCATTGCTATATAATTACGTATCAGGTGAGATGTTTAGCTAACATTTGGGTAGGCACTTGTTATAGTTAATTATATGTAGGTATGTATTTCATAGCCTTAGTTTTCATTGTGCTTTTTTATTTTCAGATTGTGAGCGAAAAAGACTGCGCGTCATCCAGAATATAATTTGATAACGGGCCGACTTCAGCACGGGGGACATTTTGCGAAAGGGAACATTACCGTCCGAATCGTTAAGAAACTTCAACATGAAGAACGTCAGAGTTTTTTGGTCAAACGGAACTCACAAAAAATCTTTATTTATGTAATTATCGTATTTAATAAATGATTATTCTGCGAGTGTTTTATTTCGCTTTATTTTACCTTTACTTTATATAGTGATGTTGTAAAGGTAATATAAAGTTCAAGGTAAGTAATAATATCTTTTTCAAGGTAATGGTATGTTTTCAAAGGTTATGCAAAAATGGTAACGGTAATAGTAAAATTTGGTAAGTAAAAAGTACCTCGGCTCGGGTTTACCGTGTCGTGGGGGGTACGCGAGTAACAGGTACATTGTGGCGAAAACTGATGTGACGTTATTACGACTTACAAGTGGCGCGACGGCGCCGAAACGCTACTACAGCTCCCTCCCTACTCGCTCCCCGCCTAGCCGGTGTAACTTGCTTCGAATTTGTCGGTAAACTTTGATAAATAAATGTAATAATTGTAAGTAAGTAAGTAAGTAAGTAAGTTTTTCTTTATTTCAAATTTAAATTTTACAAAAGTAATTTACAAGCTTCCACACTAGGCATTACCTGGCCTGTGGGGGAAAATTAATTAAACTATTATCTGCTGGGTCATCCCTTTGGGCGGTGTTTAAAGATTTCAGTTGAATAATACTCAGGTAATTTGATAAGATCATCGTGTAAAGGAATATTAATACAAATCTTTTCACATCAGTTGTGATTTTCATAGGTGATTAAAGCTATGAGAATACTCATATCACTTTTCACTAAGTTTGTTTAGCTAAAAACCTGTTTTAACTCTAATTATATCGTGTTCAACAAAAAGAATTGGTCTACAAATATTGTGAAAAGCAGTTTAAAAGTTGTCCCCTAACGATAAGGGAGCTCTTTCGGTCGCATAATCTCTTTCGTCCTACTTTGGCATAACAGTTTCAGCATAAAGTTTTTTCGCATAAATTATGATAAGCAGAGTGTTATAAACCCATAATAGTTTCATCGGCATAATTTTAACTTACATAATTGTCTTTATCATAATTTTTATCGGCATAAATGTAAATAACATAATTGTTATACCTACATCTAAATTTAATTTATCATAAAATACGAAACGCATAATGGATGAAGCGCAGCGTAGCGATTGTCTCGAATTTTGGGGTTATTTTTTTTATTAGACAACAGAAATACTAGCTGCCCTACTCTTGTAAGGTACAAGCGCCGAATAAGGCCCACCTCCTATCATAGCCCACTTTAAAATACGTAAGTTTCAGTGGCAAGAACAATTTTTTAATTTCCGCGGGAACCTTGTAAATGCGTTTCTAAACAAAAGGCAAACGTCATCACTCCAATCGCGCGCGGCCAATTGAACACAGTTGTCAGTTGTCAGTGAAGGTCAAAGCAGTGCAGTGCACGAGTTAATAACCTCACTCACGTAAGTATATTTATTTGTTTCTAGCAAAATACTGTAATATTGCGTTTTACTTTAATGAATGTTATTACTAACAGTGCTATCATTTAATTCAAGGTTAGTTTTAATGTCTTATTAGTGTAATTTCATTTTTACGTGATTTTTACTGTTATATGGCAAAGTGCCATAATAAGGCCCACAATGTGATCGATCCCCAAAGAAGGCCCGAGCTTTATTTGGACTTCATTTGAGTAGATTTTTTAAATTCATAAGTTTTGTTTTTTAATTTGCATATGACAACCTTTCCTAGCAAAATTTCTTTCAATATCAATTTCAATTTCAAACGTTTATTGCAAGTCACAGGTTTACAGAGATGTTACAAAATAAAGTAAGTACAAGTGACGCCCTGCAAGGGCACAGCAACCATGAGGGGCAACTATTGCCATTTTACTTATGAAATAATTGTCAACATATTAATCAAATAGCATTCAAACTTACAAGTTTAATTACTAAATTATTACATAATGTTTTTGCTCCATATATACTATTTTATTATATTAATTTACTTATTCTATATTAATAATGTTTTTTTTTACAGCCATTAACCTTTGCAAAATCTCATTTTCAGCAGGGATAGTGGTATTAATATTCATTTTTCATTTAATCTGTCATTAAAAAATTCTGCAATACTGTAGTAACTTTTATTTATTAAAAAACTTTTGAGCTGTTTAATAAATAGAGTAAGTTTTTTTTATATTTTTTAAACTATTTGGAACATGGTTATATATTTTTATTACCATGTGGTGAGGGCTAGATGAGGCAAGTTTCATTTTGGTGAATGGTCTGTTTAATTTATTAAGGTTTCTATTATTTATAATATTGTTATTATCCGTTGAACAATATAAGTCTCCATGCTTTCTCACAAATTTGCACGATTCCAGAATATATATAGATGTTAGGGTCAAAATGTGGTGTTCTATAAAAAAAGATCTACAGGATGTCATGCGGTCAATGTTTGTCAGTATCCTAACACATTTCTTTTGCAAAACAAATATATCATTAATCTCACTACAGTTTCCCCATGAGATTATACCATATGTCATTCTGGAGTAAGCATAAGCATAGTAGTTTGCTAAAGCAGTTCTGAAGTCTGTTACGCGTTTTAGTTGATGTAGAGCATAAATAAAAGAGGATAATTTATTTTTTAGCTTTTCAATATGTGGTTTCCACGTCATATTCGTATCTAGCTCGATTCCTGATAATGTAGCAGTATTGATAACTTTTAATTTGTGTTTTTAAAGTTGTATGATATTTGTAATGGATTTTTTTGTGAAGTTTTGAATTGTATTATTTTGGTTTTCTTTAAATTTAGTTCAAGATTTAAAAGCTACCTATTACAATAATTCAAGTTGTCTTTCCTTTGAGTTAAATTATAACCACATTTTACAGATTCATTTCAAAAAATGTAATATTTTAGGTAAGTAAGTACATTAATTGTTAACGCAGTTTTTCTTCCATAGTGTTCAACAAAATGGCGCTGGCAACTGAAAAAACCAAAACGAAAAGAAAAACTTTTTTATAAAAATAGTTTTCAATATTTCTAACATGTCCTAAATTTAAAAAAATGTGGCTTATTGCGAACGTAAAAACGTAACGTGCGATCCAGTGACCAAATTAATTCTTTTAATTGTAACGAATGATTCGACAATAAATTAAAACGAATGACACGTAGTCCTTCTGAATAACAAAGCGTGTCTTAAAGCAGATATGTATAAATCGAGCCGCGATCTTATCTACACTGGTAGACAACGAGCTGGGCTCTGCGACCAAATGGTCCAAAATATAACTAACCGAGAATCGAAACGAAACGACACTCTGGACTACCAAATGTTATTTAACTAACGGGGAATCGAACCCGAAACCTCGCTCTGCTTGCCAAATGTTATTTAGCTAACGGGGAATCGAACCCGAAACCACGTTCTGCTACAATGTTAGCTTCCACAGCCGGTCGCAGGCAGGGCAGCAAAACCCCTTGCCCAGTTCAAACCAACCACGGCCAGGATGGAGGCTTAATGGCCGCGAAACACGGCGTCTAGATGGCACGTTTGATTGGCCTGTATTAATCTAATTTTAATATTAATATTTAGGACTTACTGCCAGCGTTCGATGTGCAGCCGGAGAACAGCGAAGAAGAAGGGAGCGCTCCCTCTTTACGTAGACACGCTGCTCCGGTGATGGCCCGTCCATAGGCCTTGCTCTTCACTGTTCACTTATAGGAACACTGGCACTTACACAATACGACTACAGAGGCCTTACTTTCAGGCCGCCAAGAACCACCTGATGTATGCCTCAAAAGACGTTCCGTCTGACGGCTCGCGCACCAGGAGTCTAATAACCGGGAATGCAACCCAAAACACGCGGTAGTGCTTCACACACAACAAGACAACCGCGGCATCCAAAGGCTAGCGTCGACTGGTAATGGGGACAAACAGGGTGCTATATACGCACTTACAAACACTAAACAACTGCCCCGTCGAAAGCCACGCGCCGAACTCACATAAAAGCGGGAATGCTACTCCTGGGTAGGCACTAACAAACCACCGCTGTGCGCACCGTCTCACTAGTCACTGCGTAAGCGACGCTGTGCGCCTTTCAAGGCCAGGTGACCAAGGTCACCTTCCGTTCCGTACATCCCCCGGACCCGGACTGTCACAAACGGTACGCTAACCCACGGGTAAACAGGAGAGAGTAGTAACCGCTCTCTTCAGGACCGAATCTCCTACCAAGACCTCAGCAAAACGGGGAACCCTTGACAATGCGTCCCCGACGTCACAACAAAGGCGGAAGGTTAGAATCTTTAACTAAGACGAGGTCACCATTCTTGGGTGGATTGGTCTTGTCGGTCCACTTACCGCGCTGCTGTAATATGTGTAAATACTCCAACGACCAGCATGTCTTAAAGCTCTGGGACAACTGTTGCAACAGCTGGTACCGAGACAAACGATGGGATTTCACATCTGTAAATGGATATTCCGGCAGCGCGCTTAAGGGTTGTCCAATTAAAAAGTGGCCTGGGGTCTAAGCTTCCAGGTCATTTGGGTCGGATGACAGAAGGCACAATGGTCTCAAATTGAGGACGGCCTCAATCTTACAAAACACCGTATCAAGTTCCTCAAACGTGAGGACGGTGTCTCTTATCACGCGATGAAGGTGGGTCTTGGCTTCAAAGATCCCTCCCCAGTGCGGACAAGCTGGAAGACTAAACTTCCAGATTATACCACGTCGGGATAGGGTGGTTCCAATGTCTACTTGATTTCCCGATAAAAAACTGTGCACGTCATTTAAGTAATTGTTCGCACCTTTATAATTTGTTCCACAATCAGAACGTGTCAATGACAATGGCAATCCCCGGCGGGAAACAAATCTACTAAGAATGGCAATAAATGCCTCAGTGGATAATTTCGAAACCACTTCCAAGTGGACAGCCTTGGATGACAGACACACAAAAACACACAAATACGCTTTGCAACTCTTAGCATTACAAAGTCACGACGTTTTGACCATGAAGGGCCCGGCGAAATCCGTACCCACCCCAGCGAAGGGTCTATTCTCCGTAACGCGATCTGCAGGAAAATCTCCCATTTGGGGCTGCATGGTAGTGGCTTTTAGCCGGTAGCACGGTAGGCATCGAAAAATGATACAGCGTATGGTCCGTCTAGCTGACAAAAATACAAAATTCACGCTACAAAACGCTAGCATTGCGTTGCTGCCGGCGTGATAGACATGGGCGCGGAGCCGTCTAATAATACTCGAATTCTTCCAGTCCGCTCTTTCAAAAGCGCGCGATGTGACAGAAAGTAGTGCTCCACCGAGCGCCATTCTACGCGTGATACGACATGTGACTCAACTACTTATGCTCCCGAATAAAGTCAACATACTTCGTCCGGAAGACTGAACTTTCGCTCATGCGGCGTTCCATTGACGCTAGCCTCTTATACGCTAGCATTCGGGACTCACACAGAGGAAGACGACCGGTACAAAAAGGTAGTTGAGTAAATAGTCGCCCAGAGCGACCAGTGTTAGTCTGGTAACAATTCGCACTCCTTTTGGTCTGGGTCAATTCGCGGCGTGGAGGGGGGTTCCTCCACTTCTCAAAACTTCTGAATAACGTCAGAGAGTGTAGCCCCTACAACGAGAGCGGTATCCTCACTATTCGGGGGTGAGACTCGGGTCACTGGTCCCTTAACCACATACCCCAAAACCGTCTCGACGGAAATATACCGCCCGGCTGAAGGACACGTTTATCGTTCAACAACAATCGCCCTAGAACGTCTACTCCCAACAGAACGTCAACCGATCCCGGGGTGTTGAACTGAGTGTCCGCTAACGCAAACTTAGACGTCAATGCCAAAATAGTTGGGTCTAATTCTACGAACGGTTGCCTGCCAAGTACTGTGTCTAAAACAATCGCCGAGGCTGTTATGCACGGGTTAAACGATAAAACGGGGGTGAAAGTAAACGTTACCTCCCCTAGCAGTCTAGGTACTTACACATCACGAATACCCCGAACCCCTTCCTGGTGAGGCCTAATTGGGAGGCCCAACTTGCCAACAACCATGATGAAAGCACACATCCGCACTGAAATCCAAAAGAGATCACAGAGGCCGTAGGGAGGAGAACAGTCTCTGGAGGGGCTGCGGCTGGCGATTGGGTAGCCGTTATTTGTTAATTAATAGGGAAGCATTCATTCCAAAGAACTTAAGTCGAGCTTCATACGTAGGTAATTTACGTCTCATGCCCAACTTAGAGCTTAAATTACGCAGGAAACGCCTCTGGATAGCTTCGACTCGATCAATATGAGTATTATATTGTGGACACCATATTACTGAATTATATTCCAAGATACTCCTAACAAGGGCAAAGTACAGCGTCAACACACTAGCCGGCTTTTTAAACGGTTTTGTAGTTTTAAAAATAAAACCTATCATCTTATTGACCTTTGTCAATATATTTTCAATATGATACGTATAACTCAATTTTGAATCCAACCACACACCAAGATCCTTGACCTGATTCTGGCGATTTAATTATTCATTATTAATATCATAATTATATTTAATAGGGAATTTATTTTTAGTAAAAGTAATGAGGCAGCATTTTGTTACATTCAAAGACATACCATTATCAACACACCAATTGTATACTTTATCGATATCGTTTTGCAAAAATGCAGCATCTTCAATGCGAGCCACATCATGATATACTTTAATATCGTCAGCATAGGCGATACATTTGCAGGAAATAGACTCAATGAGATCGTTAACAAACATTATAAATAAAAGTGGGCCCAAATTTGATCCCTGTGGGATGCCGGATGTGGACTCATAAGGAACCGAATCAGAACAGTCTTGCACTGCTACAAGCTGTGTGCGACGAGAATGGTACGAGGTCAACCACCGCAGGAGTACCCCATGAATGCCAATGTGATAAGCTTTACAGCAAAGGATATAATGATCAACCTTGTCAAATGCTTTGGCGAAGTCAATATAAAGTGAGTCCACTTGCACATGCTTGTCAAAGGCAACATTTAGGTCATGAACATATGTAAGAAGATTGGTTGTAGTATTGCGACCAGTGACAAAGCCGTGCTGACGACTACTAATAAAAGGTTTTAAATGAAAATATAAATATTTATATATTAAACTTTCAAAGATTTTTGCGAAGCAACTCAGTATACTAATGGTTTATACTTAGTATGATACTTATTTTTTTCCTTAAAAATCTTAACTAATGAACAGGAAAACCATGAGGGCCAGGATTTATTGGTCTTAGAAGTTGGCGTGTGCTTTACAATTATTTCCCACAAGTGGTTATAAAACACCTGTAACAAACTGTCGCAATCTAAGTCAGAATATTTATCCCAATCTATTTCATTTAGCGCGGCATTACATGCAAAGAAATTGGTTTTGTGGAATCTATACTTTGTACCGATGTTTGGTTTTAAGTGGTATTGTTTGCTATAATTCATAGTGACCTCCAAAGGACGGACGTTTACCACCCACGTCGATACGACTTAGCGGCTGGGCCTCTGTAACAATACAGGGCGTGTGGAATTTATTTAAAACCAGATCTAAAACCTTGCCCAGGGAATTGACAATGGTATTAGACTGGACCAGGTCCGACCGATCCAGAAATTCACGCAACGCACATATCTTAGAACTCGTTGTAGTACCAGGGTGATTAGAGAACCAATCGATCGCAGGTAGATTAAAATCTCCAATTTGCAGTTGTAGTGGTGGTGGCAGCTTTCTTTTGCGGCTGACAAACAGCGCGGCGGTCTTGTTGGCATTGACTGCCATGCGCCATTTGTTTAGCCACTCGGGGAGGAGATCTAGTAGATTTTGTAATCTACGGTGGGCTACGGCGACGTTCGTGGAGGAGGTAAAGTACGCACTGTCGTCGGCGAACAGCGCCAGGACGACGTCCTTCACCCCCTCTCTTAGGTGCCCTTCTAGCGTCGGCGCATTATTTGTGTATATGGCGTACAATAGCGGGGAAAGGCAGCTGCCCTGCGGGACGCCTGCCTCGATGGTCTTGATGTCGGAGCAGGCGTCCTCGACCGAGACCACAAAGCTGCGGTCCCTCAGGAAGGACGCCAATAAGTGGATGTAGAATGGTGGGATGGTGGTCTGCGTTAGTTTGTATATGAGGCCTTGGTGCCAAACCCGGTCGAACGCCTTTTCGACGTCCAGAAAGACGCCGATGGTGTGGCGGCCGCTGTTCATTTCTACGGCCAAGTAGTGTAGCATTCTTGTGAGCTGGAGCGTCGTAGAATGGCCGCTGCGGAATCCGAATTGCTCCGCCCTAAGGGGAGCGTGGGGGCGGATTCGACGCAGCAGCAGTCGCTCGAACAGCTTTGCTGTGTGTGAAAGCAGTGTGATAGGCCTGTAGCTGGTCGGTAGGCGTTTGTCCTTTCCAGGCTTCGGAAGGACGATTATGCGCCCCTCCTTCCAGGTCTGCGGGAAGTGGCATGTTCGCATAATAGCGTTGAAGATACGCGTGAGTGTGACTATCGCCCTCCAAGGAAGGCGGGCTATGGCCATGGACGGTACTTGGTCCGGGCCGGGGGCCTTCTTTTTTGGGAGGCGGCGAATCGCCTTTAGAGTTTCAAGCGGCGATATAAATTCGTCGCCGCTGAGCGCCGGCGGGAGCGTGGCCATGAAGTCGGCGACACCACGCCCCACTTCTGCATAGTGTGCGGTGGAGGCGTGGTCGGTGGCGGAGGGGTGTGGCCTAAATTGTGCTTCTAGGTGGTTTGCCAAAATGTTTGCCCGGTCTTGTGCTGCCCACTGCCGCTTGCCCACGCTGTCCAGCAGTGGGTATACCGGCGCTGGCGATGCGGTGAGCTGTCGAGCTAACTTAAAGAGGTCAGCGGGGGAGCCGGTGGCGGAATCAATGACCCGTTCCCAGCCCTTCCCGCGCCATACCTTTACTTCCTCAGACAGCTTGGCGGTGAGTCGATTTAAGTCCGCCTTGACGACTGGACATCGGGAGTGCGCCCACAGGCGCCTTAGGTCTCGCTTTTTTCGGCGCAACTCGGCCAACGCGGGCGGTAGCTCTTCCCTTTTCTGCGACTTGGTGTTGGGAGAGCTCGCCGCCAGTCTGGCGTCGTGTAAGGCCGCTGTAAAGCGACCAGTGGCTGTTTCGACATCCTCCGGTGTGTGCAGGGGCCCGCAGATCGAAAGGCCCTCAAGAGCGGCTGCGTAGCGCTCCCAGTTGACTTTGGGGGCAAGGGGGCGGGGCGGCACCTGGATGGCGCCGGCTCCCACCTTGATGAGGATGGGGAGGTGCTGCGTGTCGCAGTCGTACAGCACCTCGATGGTTAAGGGGTGGTTGAGCCCCTTATGTAGGGCGACGTCGAGCACGTCTGCGCGGTACGTCGGGTTGGAGGGGACGTGAGTAGGGCTGTCCGGGCCCACCACTTCAACGTCCAGGTCGTCAGCTACCCGGAGCATGGCGGTGCCCGCCTGGTTGGTGGAGTGCGAGCCCCAACTTGGGTGCTTGGCGTTTAAGTCGCCAGCCAACAGTGTAGGGGTGGGGCTCGCGAATACCGCCTCCAAATCGCCTGCGGCGAAAGGGGCGTGTGGTGGTTTGTAGGCGGCGTATATCAGTGTGTCGGTGCCCGCGATGTTAATGCGGACACCGATAGTGCGGATTGCGCTATAGTTAAGTAGTGGTAGGGCGTCGTGAACGATATCGCGCCGCACTAGCGCCGCGACGCCTCTGCAGGCGTAGCCGCTCGCCGACACTTCGTCTCTGCGGTATACGTAGTAATTGGGCAGCTTGAAGGTCTCGCCCAGGAGGATCACGTGTGCGTCCTGCGACTGGGCGAGAAGACGCAGCTCGTTGAGTTTACCACGTATACCGCCGGGATTCCAGTATATGACCCTTAGTTCAAGCTCTGTAGGGCCTTGAGTACGGAATTCAGTGAGGATAATATTGCTAACCAGCCAATGTCGCCATGCTCAATCATTGAGCACGCCGTGTTGAGCATGGTCGTTACGTAGTGTAGCCCCATACGCACATCGTCGCCTCCAATCGGAGCGGGTGCTAGGGGCGTGTCAGGGCGTGCCTGCAACGCTGTTGCGTGCGGCTGCGCCGGGAAGATGTTGAGCGGTCGACTTACTGCGGGTTGTCCGGGGTGCAGTCTCGGCCGTGGTAGTGGTAGCGGCGCCCGTTGGGAGGCGTTCTGGGGGGGCGGCTGTCGTGGCTCGATAAGCTCTTGGGGCGCCTGGGAGCGTGTAATTGGCACCTCTAAGGGCGCAGCAGTTGCCGTCGAGGTGCGCGTAGCGGGCGCGGGCGTAGAGGCCGCGGCTGGGCCTTGTGCAGCGTGCGCGCGGCGGCAGCCCCGGCCGCGGCGACGTCTCGCCTTGGGGGCCGCGCCGCGCTCGGTGGGCGGGTTGGCCGGTGGGGCCAGAGTTGGCCCGCGACAGGTCTCGGGCATGTTGACCGATGGCGGAGCGAGCGGCGCTGTTTTGCGCGCGGTAGCGGTGGGTAGTGTCGGCTTAGAGGGGTATGGGGGGGGAAACTTCATCCCCCTAGCGCGGGCAGCCTTTTTAAAGGCCGGGCAACGGCGATCATTCGCCGGGTGGGCCTTCGCGCAGTTTGCGCATGTTGCGGGCTCCGTCCGTGGGCGGGTGCAATCTCTCGCCAAATGTTCCTCGCCGCATCGGATGCAAGCGATCTGTCTATGACAATTCGGCGAGCGTGTCCGAATTGTTGGCAGCGATGGCATTGCGGCGGGCCATCTCTGCCTCGCCATGCCTCTATTATGATTCCCGGCATGTACAGGAGCATATCCACTGCGTACAGTCTTGCAAGCTCCTTCTGGTCTAGGTGCTCAATTTGTACGAAAAAGAGGCATCCGGGCCTGCCTTTCTTCACCGGGATATGGCGGATGTGGGTGACCGAAAAGCCTAGTTCGGTTAGCGCCACCGTTATTTCTGTGGTGGGCGTGCAAGCCGGGAGGCCTCTAAGTGCCACCTTAGTGGGACGCTCGTTCGCCGGCGTGTAGCAGAACCACTTCACTGTCGGGTCAACCTGCGACGCCTCAGTGAGGTGGGCCTGTATGGCGCGGAATTCTTCCGGTGTTCTAGGGAGGAAGCGGATTCCACTTTGAAATGGTCGAGCATTTGGCGGGCATCCCATTTTCACGGTAAGTTCGCGAAAATGCGCCGTCCAATTGGGTAAGTTTTCAACTATTATAGGCGGGTAGCCCCTAGCGCTCTGCGGCGCCCGTTGCTCGGTCGTCTGAGCTTGGGTGTTGGCCGTATTCGGGCTAGTGGCCCTAAAAGGCGATGGTGGCGCCTGCACCATATCGGCATAAGAGGCCGACGGAGGCGCCTCGTCCATCGCGCCCGATACATGGGCGAGTGAAGCGTACTCGGTGGAGTAGGTATGGCCCTGTATTAAGGGTATCGTTAGGGGCCGGCTCGGGTCGTCCAACTCCGAGGCGTCGGCCTGTCCTCCTCCTTCTATGGGTGAGGCAGGCGGCGAAGTAAAAAGTTGGCTGAGCCTCACTTCCTTGGGCGAGATCCTGCTGTGGGATTGGGGCGACGGGCCGGTACGGGGGCGCTTGTCGTCATTCCCGTACGAGTCGTCGTCCGGGCTACGGTGACTGGCCGCCTTGTCCTTCACCCGTGAGCCACCGGCGGCTGGGGATTCACCATGAATCCCGCCGGCCGAGGCAAATGAGGGGCCGGGCAGGGGCTCCTGCGTGGTTGGGCTGCTGCGCTGGGGTGCGGGGGTCGCTCGACCCGACGGTCCCGGTTGGGACTCGGGGAGCTGACCACCCGACAATGAGGCGCGGCGCGCCGCGGGGGCGATCTCGCGATCACTCATCGCGGCACTAAAGTCATGTGTCTAAGTCCGAAAGACGAAACACGCACAAAAAAAATAAAAATAAACACAAGAAACACAATTAGCTAACTAGCTCCGGCTATCAAAAAAGTCACGGAGAGCACTAGACCCGCCAATTATATCCAAATAATTGGGGGTGGTCGCACATAAAGTTTTTTCACTACACCAGCACAAGTATTGCGTCCGTTATCGCGGCTGAGTTAATGCTATGTAGCTAAAAGCAAGGGGGGTCACGAGAACGTCTGCGACGTGGGTGTCCGGGACAACACCACGGAGAACTGTTCTCGTGCACGGTAACACTCCGCGCGAACGGCTGGCCGGGCGTTCACGCTTTCGCGGAACACACACCGGCTGCACGGGACGACGCGAAGCTGTAGTCGGCTACAGCGAACTCAGCACGTACGACGGCGGCTCGACACGCTAAGTGGAGCACGCGCGTGTTGCGAGGCGGCTGCAGAACGACCCTGATATCTAGATGGCCAAATGTATAAATGAGAAAGTCTAAAAGGTTTGATTATATTTTGTTGATAAGTTGCATAGCAACGAAGCAAAAATAAGTTGTCAGATACGTCAAAACGTGACCAAAACACAATATTTAGTAAATAGAAAACAATTAAGGTGAGATAAATGTAAATATTACAAGGAAAAACGCATAATAAGATTATCGAAGTGATCCGAAACTTGTGGGATACGTAAAAGTGTCGAAAAATAGTGTTCGAAGTTTCGTGATTTAGGATCAGGTATTAAATGTGTTCAGATAAAGGAATTGCGATGTGTGTAGTGTAGTGTGTAGTTACTAAATCAATATCATTCGTTGCAGAAGCGAGGAAAAATAAATATGAGGCGAGTGAATTGAGATGAGAGTAAAAAGACGACGTGAAGTTGCATGAGGTAAAACGGTGGTTTCACCACAAACTTTAATGTACTTGTTGTAAAGAAGGTTGTACTGATTAAAACTGTTTGCGGCAGTTCATTGTTGCTTTGTTGTCTAATTTTAACTTAATTTAGAATTAGTTTCGCTAGGGTAGTGTGGATTTGTGACAACAAATAAATAATTTTGATGTTAATTGTTGCATTTGTTTGCAAACGGAATGTTAAGATTCTAGCGGTTTGCAATTAATTAAACATTCTATTTGATTCTTGGGGCTTTGCAAATCTAATTTGGAACTTAAAGTTAAAGCATTGAAAATTGTGGTATTTTGATTTGGTCTATTGTTTTAATGTTTGAAAACATATTTAAATATTGTTGATTTGATTCACAATATTTGTAGTTTGGTTGCATAGCGATTGCAAAGTTGTAGACATTATGTATGTTACATTATAAATTGTTTGTTTACATAGTAAAGGAGGTCACTAAAATCTGGCCAGTTAATGTACCGAGGTACACTTTACGGAAAAAATTACTCTATAAAACGCTGAATAATATGGCAGACTTACATTTTTTGTTAGTTATTTGAAAAAGACAAAAAATAATAATTTCGGTTTGAAAAAATACGCTATTTTAGACCCTGTCTATGTTAAATAATCTGTGACACGATTATGAATGTAATCTGTTTTCGGGATCAGAGAGTCAACAGGAAGCAAATCACAAGGAAAAACGGAATACCACAGGGAATAGCCGAGATTATATAAAAATACGAATCGCAAACGAAAATAACGAAGCACCCCGAAACGAAACAAACGCCGAAACGAAACGAACGGAATGACATTTATGACATTTTGTTGTATTTTGACATTTTGTAGCGTTTTGTTACTTGCAGAGAGACAATTATTTGCTGATTTTAATATTATATTTTCTATTTTTTATTGTTTTACGCCCATTAAATTATCTTTAGATAAAAAAAGACGACAAGTAGATGCATTAGCAATGATTAACAGCAAATAAAATATTTTTTTAACACTACAGGTTTTGGAGAAGTCTGATACTAAACGCAATTGAACATCCAATGACACACACGATAAAAATGTGTTACAAGTAATTCACAACTTTATTAATTTATTATCTAGTTTTATCTAAATATATAAGCAAAATGATACGTTTTTCGGAATCCTAGAATTTTTCTCTACATTTTGGTATCTATGTACCTCAAGGTACAAACATGGCCAAAGTTGTATGGACTATTAGTGACCTCCTTTTAATTGAACATTCAATGTTTATTGTGGTTGCTTTAGAATCAACTAGGGTTGATTTATTGCTTTGTTTTGCTTACGGCTATGTAACATTTATTTTTATTTTTTGTTTCTTTCTTTGAAAATAATTTTAGTTTCATTAGAGTTCCATTCATTTGTAACATTTGTTTGGTTAAATGATTTGTTTACATAGCGGCATATGTGGAATCGGTTGAACACCTTTTGTTTTGTTGGTACTTTAGCCGATGGGGGTTTAGAGAGTAATAACACCGTCTATTCTTGAGATTGGAATGAATTTATTGGAAAAGTTAGCCTACTTTATACAAATTTTACATGTTACAACTAGAGGCGTATAAACAAAGCAGTTTATTACGTGTTCATAAATGAACGCTAGAGTGCGCTGCGTTTGGCATGACGCAGCGGCTGAAGCGGCTCGCGGCAGTCGCGTGGCTGTCGATGCGCGCCGCATATAAATATTCGCGGCGGCTCTGTAAGTTCGCCTTCTCCCTACCGGTTCGAACCCCCAGAGGCTCTGGGGGGGGATCGGAGACTCGCTTGCGAGTTGCCATCCCCCACCGGAATCCCTCTGGGGAATTTCGACCACTCACGGCTTGAGGAACGCTTCAAGTTTCTCGCAGCCCCCAAACAAGCCCGGTAACGCTGTAAAAGTTATCTGCGACCGACAGCACTCACACTCAAAAAAAAAAAAAAAAAAAGTAAGTTCGCCTACAGTCTCGCGCTAGCTGCCGTGCCGCACGCACGTCTCTCTCGCTCCGCCCGCTCGCCGTCCGTGTCGTGCTCGCGCGCTCTCGCTCCGCTGTCGGTCGGTTCGCCGACCGCTCTCTCGCTGTGTGTCTCGCTCACACAGCTCGTCGCTCTCAAGGCGTACCGGCGCAATTCTTATTGCGTGGTCGCCCTTTCATTATCGACAAGTCGTCAATTGGTGCTCATTTCGGACAAAACGTCAAGATCACTATTTCATTATAGACAACACCAAGACGTCAAAGCAAGACTACGATTTTAGTAGCCAACTGGTGGATACTTAACGAAGCCAGTTGGGGCACTGACCCGGCTGCCCTCCTTACCCTCCTGGGGGGAAAACACTCCGGAAGAGTTGTGAGTCCCTGGCCTTGGGGGGTCTCCTAGTTATACTCACAACTTACTAACCACACTAACCAGTCTAGGTACACACCCAACGGTGAATTGAATTTCATCGGTGGACTCACCTAGGGCCATTCAGGCAGTAGGTTCCCCTCTTACTCACGCCTCCCTGCTTCACAGGCAGGGAGGGTCTGACGCCAACTCACCCATTGTGTGCATTGCACTCCGCCACAATGGACGTAGGGGAGCTCTCGGCTTTGCTGGAGCAACCCGACGCGGTCGAGTCAAGTCAAGTCAAAATATATTTATTCAATAAACTCAATTAATAAGTAGTCAATAGTCAATAGTCAATAGTCAAAATATATTTATTCAATAAACTCAATTAATAAGTACTTTGAAACGTCCAAATATTTTTTAACCTACCACCCATTCAGGACATCATTTTTTAACTGTGGCAAAGAACGGGCGCAAGAAACCACAGCGCACAGAAGCAACGACATTTACAAAAAATATATATATTATATGTCGTTACCAGGTCACAAAATACAAAATATGAATTTGAATGTAAATACTTTAATTAAATATGGTGCTCTATATAAATTAATTATAGGCAATTAGAAATAGCTGTTGGAGTAGGTACTTGGAGCATTTCAGACCCAAGCTGTTTTGTCTTCTGTATAATCCGACACTTTATAATAAGCTTTTTTATAAAGCTTTTCTTTGATTTTGATTTTAAATTTATCAAGATCTAATTTCTGAATATCATTTGGTACTTTGTTGTATAATCGTACACACAGACCCTTAAAAGAATTATTTATTTTATGGAGCCTAGTATAAGGCACTGCTAATTTGTTCTTACTTCTAGTATTTAATTTGTGAATATCACTGTTTTTTGAAAACATTTCAATATTTTTATGAACATACACAAGATTTTCATAAATATATTGTGATGCAACTGTCATTATACTTATATCCTTAAATCTCTCTCTGAGAGAGTCACCAGCCTGTAGGTTATATATTGCTCGAATAGCCCTCTTCTGCAGCACAAAGATAGTTTGAATGTCGGCAGCATTTCCCCACAGTAAAATGGCGTACGACATTACACTATGAAAGTCACTGAAGTAAACTAATCTAGCTGTATCAACGTCAGTTAACTGACGGATCTTCATTACTGCATAAGCCGCAGAGCTAAGTCTATTCGACAATTTAGCTATATGTGGGCCCCACTGAAGCTTGGCATCCAATGTGATGCCTAGAAACACAGTGGTGTCCACAGGATTCACATTCTTATCTTTAATTTGTACACTAGTTATTACCTGCTTAACATTAGGCAATAGAAATCTTACACATTTGGTTTTTCCCTCGTTTAATAGCAAGTTATTAACACTAAACCAGTGAAAAATCTTTGAGACCGCATTATTCACATCGTCATAATTTGGGTGTCGTCGTTTCACTTTGAATAAAAGTGAAGTATCATCAGCAAACAATACTATCTCATGACTGTCTTTTACAAAATAAGGTAAGTCATTAATATAAACCAAAAACAAGAATGGACCAAGTATTGAACCCTGCGGAACTCCCATTTTAACCACTGATCCCGGAGATCTTTTACCGTTAATGTCGACCTTTTGAATCCTGTTACTCAAGTATGAGATTAGAAGGCTCAAAGAAGCATCCCTAATTCCATAGTGGTTAAGCTTCCTGACCAAAGTTTCATGTAAAACACAATCAAAAGCTTTGGATAAATCACAAAATACCCCTAGGGCATCCTGTGATTCCTCCCAGGTATCAAATATTTGGATTAAAAGCTCAACACCGGCGTCAGTTGTAGAGCGACCCCTATTAAAACCATATTGTTTACAATGTAAAAGTTTATTTTTATAAAAATGAATTTGCAATTGGTCTAGCATTAACTTTTCAAAAATTTTACTAAATGTGGGTAGCACAGAAATAGGTCTAAAATTAGAGGGGTCAGAAGTGCTACCTGATTTAAATAATGGAATTATTTTACTATATTTCATGAGGTCAGGAAAAACACCACAGTCAATGCATTCATTAAATATGTAAGCTAAAACTGGAGCTATTGTCATAATTACAGATTTAGCGACGTCCACGGAATTACCCCACAGATCAGCAGTTTTCTTTTTATTGAGAGTGTTAAATGTTTTTATTATATCTATAACACAAATTTTTTGAAAACTGAAATTACTTTCACAATCTTTAACATTCTCCTTCAAAACAGATTCAGCTACAGCGGGGGAGGAAATCAAGGCTTTTGTAGTTGAAACTGGAATGTCAGTAAAAAACCTCTCAAATACTGCAGCAATATCAGCATCAGAAGTCAAGGTTTTATTATCACAATTTAAATTGTACTCATTATTACGACTTTTGACCTTTCCTGTTTCACTATTTATAATATTCCATGTCATTTTTATTTTGTCATTACTATTCTTAATCTTAGAACTCAAATAGTTTGCCTTGGCTAATCGACATACTCTTTTGAATAACTTTGAATAATTTTTAACATATAATTTGAAGTCATCGCTGGTGTTATAGTTGCGTTCACCATAAAGTTCATAAAGGCGTTTCCTACTTCTGTGAATACCAATTGTAGCTCATTCATTAAAAGTTACAGTACCACTAACTGAGATCTTTTTTAGAATAAAAGTTTTATTAAATTCTGAACAATAAATGTTAAAAAAATTATTATAAAAGACATTAGGGTTGTCATTGTATTCTAAATAATTTAATTTTGTATCTAGATTGCTTTTAAAGCGTTCTAGCCGACCTGCAGTTTTTGGTACAACAGTGATATTCTTTTTCGTCACTTGTTTACGCTGGTGTGGAAAGCTGACCATTTGGCCACAATGATCAGAGTCCAGATTATTAATAATTTGCTTAGCCAGTGGTTTTACATTTGTATATATGTTATCAATACAGGTGGCCGAAGTGGCAGTTATTCTTGTCGGCTCCAAAAATAAATAATTTAAGTTATATGATAGAAATAGGTTTTTAATTTTAGTTGACATTGTGGAATTTTCTAACAAATTAATATTAAAATCCCTGCAAACAATTATGGTTTTACCCACATTACGGACTTTATGTAATGCCTCATCCATAACTTTTTCGAAAAAATCATATGATGCTGAAGGAGGTCTGTACACACTTAATACAACAAACTGCTCCAACTCCACACAAGCTATTTCTATTGTTCGCTCAACCGAGAGGCTCACTATGTCTTTGCGTTCCTTTAATTTAAACTTTTTACTAACAATAATTAAGGAGCCACCATGTATTGCATTTCCTCGACTGAACGAACTTCCTACCAAATGATTCTTAAAATTGAACATGAACTGATGGTCTTTAAGCCAGTGTTCTGTTATGCAAAGAATATCAATTTTATTACAGTTCATAAACAATTCAATCTCCAAATCTTTGCCCATCATTCCTTGGATGTTCTGGTGGACAATGTTTAAAGATTGTACATTTTTTAAATTTAATGAATTACATGGGCTTTTGCTAAAGCTATTTTTACATTCATTTAATGTCATTTTATTAACAAACATTTCGCAAGAGTTTTCCTCTTTTGTCATATAATTTAATTTAAATAATTAATTGGAATGTCAGTAGAAACACTACTGACGTCTATGTCAAATATACATTGCTCAATAGAAGCAACTTGTTTAGCCAAGTTTTTGGCTGACGTTTGAATACAATAGGATAGCGATAAAGCTATTTGTCGCTTAAAATAATTTGGCAGATAATAACTATCTCTTGTCAAATAAAAATTACTAACATAATTGTTAGTGTCAATTAAATGCATTATGTCATTTTTGCAAAATAAATGTAATGTCAGGTTAAGCTTATGTCTAATAGAATTTTCCTCCTGTGGCAAACTACTACAATAGGGTAATGTAAACAATATAATTTTCTTTACAATTAACTTATTCAAACATTCTTAACATTTTATAAGGCTTGTTTTGTTCAGATTACCTCTATTACCAACAAATAATAATAAGGTGCTATTGGGGTTATATTTATGTTCTACAGCTTTTTTCAAAATATGTTGATAAGATGCACCCGGTATACAATAATTGATAACTGAATGTCCCAAGTCAAATAACAACCGACCCATGTTTTTACCAAATTCATCACTAAATATTACCAAGTCACTATTACAATCTGTCTTAAATGGAATCTGGTTGGTTGGTATAAGTTGTGGTACATTTTTAATTGTGCACTGAGTAAGGGAACTTTTGGAAGAAACATCAATCAATTCGACAGAGGAATCTTCGTAAAGTACTAGTAGTAAGTAAAGTAAATCAAGTACTTTGAATCGTCCAAATCTTTTTTAACCTGACACCCATTCAGGACATAATTTTTTAACTATGGCAAAGAATGGGCGCAAAAAACCACAGCGCACAAAAGCAACGACATTTACAAACAAAAAAAAGAGTATGTCGTTACCAGGTCAATACAAAATATGAATTTAAAAAATAAAAAAAATTATGCAATAGAAAATTACAATACAATGTACTTAATAGTATCAATAAAATAAAGACAATTAGAAATAGCTGTTGGAGTGCTTGGAGCATTTCAGATCCAAGCTGTTTTGTCTTCTGTGTAATCTGACACTTTATAATAAGCTTTTTTATAAAGCTTTTCTTTGATTTTGATTTTAAATTTAATAAGATATAATTTCTGAATATCATTTGGTACTTTGTTGTAAAATCTTACACACAGACCCTAAAAAGAATTATTTATTTTATGGAGCCTAGTATAAGGTACTGCTAATTTGTTCTTACTTCTAGTGTTTACATTGTGAATATCACTGTTTTTTGAAAACATTCCAGTATTTTTATGAACATAAATCAAATTTTCATAAATGTATTGTGATGCAACTGTCATTATATTTATATTCTTAAATCTCTCTCTGAGAGAGTCGCCAGCCTTTAGGTTATAGATTGCTCGATTGCTTCTGAAGCACAAAGATAGTTTGAATGTCGGCAGCATTTCCCCACAGTAAAATGCCGTACGACATTACACTATGAAAGTAACTGAAATAAACTAATCTAGATGTATCAACGTCAGTTAACTGACGGATCTTCATTACTGCATAAGCCGCAGAGCTAAGCTATTCGACAATTTAGCTATATGTGGGCCCCACTGAAGCATGGCATCTAACGTGATGCCTAGAAACACAGTGGTGTCCACATTTGGTTTTTCCCTCCTTTAATAGCAAGTTATTTACACTAAACCAGTGAACAATCTTTGAGATCGCATTTCATCGTCACATCATCATAATCACATATTCACATCGTCATAATTTGGGTGTCGTCGTTTCACTTTGAATAAAAGTGAAGTATCATCAGCAAACAATACTATCTCATGACTGTCTTTTACAAAATAAGGTAAGTCATTAATATAAACCAAAAACAAGAATGGACCTATTATTGAACCCTGCGGAACTCCCATTGTAACCACTGATCCCGGAGATCTTTTACCGTTAATGTCGACCTTCTGAATCCTGTTACTCAAGTATGAGATTAGAAGGCTCAAAGAAGCATCCCTAATTCAATAGTGGTTAAGCTTCCTGACCAAAGTTTCATGTAAAACACAATCGAAAGCCTTGGATAAATCACAAAATACCCCTAGGGCATCCTGTGATTCCTCCCAAGTATCAATATTTGGATTAAAAGCTCAACACCGGCGTCAGTTGTTGAGCGACCCCTAGTAAAACCATACTGTTTACAATGTAAAAGTTTATTTCTATGAAAATGAATTTGAATTTGGTCTAGCATCAACTTTTCAAAAAATTTACTAAATGTGGGTAGCACAGAAATAGGTCTAAAATTAGAGGGGTCAGAAGTGCTACCTGATTTAAACAATGGAGTTAATTACCTATGTTTCATTAGGTCAGGAAAAACACTACAGTCAATGCATTCGTTAAATATGCAAGCTAAAACTGGAGCTATTGTCATAATTACTGATTTAGCGACATCCACGGAATTACCCCACAGATCAGCAGTTTTCTTTTTATTGAGAGTGTTAAATGTTTTTAATATATCTATAACACAAATTCTTTGGAAACTGAAATTACTTTCACAATCTTTAACATTCTCCTTCAAAACAGATTCAGCTACAATGGGGGAGGAAATCAAGGCTTTTGTAGTTGAAACTGGAATGTCAGTAAAAAACCTCTCAAATGCTGCAGCAACATCAGCATCAGAAGTCAAGGTTTTATTATCACAATTTAAATTGTACTCATTATTACGACTTCTGACCTTTCCTGTTTCACTATTTATAATATTCCAAGTCATTTTAATTTTGTCATTACTATTCTTAATCTTAGAACTCAGATAGTTTGCCTTGGCTAATCGGCATACTCTTTTAAATAACTTTGAATAATTTTTAACATAGAATTTGAAGTCGTCGCTTGTGTTATAGTTGCGTTCACCATAAAGTTCATAAAGGCGTTTCCTACTTTTGTGAATACCAATTGTAGCCCATTCATTAAAAGATGCAGTACCACTAACCGAGATCTTTTTTGGAACAAAAGATTTATTTAATTCTGAACATTATATGTTAAAATAGTTGTGGTCGGAAAGTGATACCTCGTCCGACACATGCCAGTTTGTGATGTTACTTACCGCTCTGTTACAAGCAATGGTTATATCAATCACCTGAGCCCTCCGGGCATTGAAAAAGGTGGCCTTATTTCCTTTATTAAGAATTTGCATAGGTAAACTCACCAGATACTTCAGCAGTCTCTCCCCTCTCTCATTGGTGTCTGAACTGCCCCAGATCACATGATGCGCGTTGGCGTCGCAACCGATGATGACATCTTGGTTTTCTCGGCCAGTGCAGGTTACCAGTTCCCGCATCTCCTTTGATACTGGATCCGCCTTCTCGAAGGGGAGGTAAGCTGAAGCTAAAATTACCGTCCGCCTATCACCCCCTTCCCCCGTAAGGACCTTGACAGCCGTCAGATCCCTGCAACAGAACTTCATTAGAGGCATTGCGTGTAGGTCATTTCTGACATAGACGCAAGTCCTCATGTCATTAGAACAGTTGTAGAATAATGTACCAAAAGTTCCACCTAAACCTTTAATCTGGCCCCTATAAAGATAAGGTTCCTGGATCAAGGCAATATCGAATTTATTCATTGCAAGCTCGCGTGCTAGAAGGGCAGTTGCGGCCTTGCGATGATGTAAATTGATTTGTACGCACCTTAGCTCTATAAATCAGCCTAGCGCCCGTCCTCTGAGCGGAGTTCGCCATCCGATGCCGTATGGACAGTCAACGGAGACGACCCTCCCAGAAGCAGCTCGTCCAGGGCGAGCTCCCCCAAATCATCCTCGGATCTAGGCGAGGAGATCCTCCCACACTCCATTGGTGTGATCTCCTCCCCAAGACCCTCGGCTACCGCTACCAGTGCGCCAATTCCCGGCTGCACCACCGCCTCTACAGCGCTTTGGGAGCACTCACCTTCAGTCACTCCCGCCACGCTCACAACCCCACTACTGCCTTGGGCATCGACAAGCTCGTCCGTAGGCCTCTCCTCTAGAAGCTTAAAGACGTTCTTGTCGATGCCCGTATTAAGGCAGTAGCCCTCCGCCTTGATAAATGATGCAAAGACGATCCTGCAGACTGTCAGACCCTCGACCTTAGTGTCGACGATCTTCCAGCTCGCAGTCCGCAAGCCCGAATGGTACCTCTGCATCATCCTCAACACCCTACCAGCATCAAGGCGGCTGACGTTACGGGATTTCCAAGCCATTTTAACCGGCTTCGGAAGATCCTTCGCGTCAACCACCCTGAGCACGACACCCTCCACGGTAAGGCCGTCCTCTGCTCGGAGCCAGCTCGCCGAGCTACTCCCTTCACAAGTGAAGAGAATAGCACCCGACGAGATGCCTTCGATATTGACCACTGACAGAGGGTCAGGCGCGGCCTCCAGCAGGTCCCAAATGGTCCCTTGGATCGCCACATAGTGACCCTCCCCCAGCGTAGTCATCAGCAATGATAGCCATCTTGTAGGCGCTTACTGCCCACGCGTAAGACCCGTGAGTCTTAACGCGTTTGGCATCAAGCGCCTCCTGACTCTCATTGCTGATTTCCCTCAGCCTTTTAGTTCGTTCCACCGCAGCCGCCGCCGTCTCCTCCTGGGCCCGCTGCTTCTGCAGCTTGGCCAGACGCCTGCGGTGGCCCGAACCTTGCCTCGGCTTCTTGCTCACGCTCCCCCCTGTATCAGACCTGGGGACGCCAGATTGGTTCCTATGAGGACCCAGTTCCTGCGGCCGCGATGGTCCGGCGTTAGCGGCGGGACGGATCCCAGCAGGACCCAAATCCCGTAGCCCCACCATTCCACGGTCCTCCACATGGGGTTGCTGGGCAGGTGCTGACGCCCTCCCACTACCGAGCAACAGACCTCCGACCGCTTGGTCCCCTCGCGTGGTTCCCGGCGGATTGGGCCCCCTAAGGTTCCCACTCCCACCAGGCCCCTGCATGGATCCCGACTGCAGCGGATGCCGTGCCGGTGCACCCGAAGCCGAACGTTTGCCCCCGCGGCGCCCACCACGTCCAGTTGATAGGGTTGGTTCCCGAAGGTATCCATCCCCACTATGTTTCGCGGTAGGCGCCGCCGTACACGCGCCTGCCCCCGAAGGAGTATGGCACGCCTGGGTCCCTTGCGGGACAGAAGGAACGCTGCCTGAGGCAGCCTTAAAAATAAGCATATTTATTGTCCCCCCAGATACAAGGGGCAGCCTGAGCCCGAAGGCCCAGGGAGGGGTTCTCCGGCCTTGCCAGTACCCTCCTGGGGTAAATTTGTTTTTAAATCTGCCATTTTAGTTTTTTTTATGATGATGATAGTGACAATGTTGGGGTCGAGGTTGTCATCCCTCCTAGGATGGGATGGGAAAGGATTAGGAAATAAGTGAAGGAAAATCGTAAGGAGAGGAGTTGCTGTGGATGGGATCATGGGATTAAGGGTAAGGGAATGGCCCACCGTGCGGGATATCACTGGCGGGTTAGCCCCCACACTCGGCTGCTGAACGTCGCAAGGTAAGTGGTAGGTGTGCGATGCTTGCTTAGTGACGACAGCATTATCCAGGACCGACGACTCACTTTAGAGTGAGTCCGCCGCCTGTCTGTACAGGTGGTCGACAGGACAGGACGGCGACCTGGACGTGTGTGAATAGGACTTGACGGCAGACGCTGCTAGCTCAACATCGCACACTTGAGCAGACATCCAACCGCCCTTCGGCCCCCAGATCATACTTACCTTGAAGTGTTGTGATACCTAATATTCACAAAATATTTTTATTTTACTAAGTACCTCCCTACTTTGACTTGATTTTTTATAAAAAAATGAGAAAAGTAACCAATTATACTTACGACAAACTAAATCATAATCCACTCTACAAACCTCAGAAAAGATTTAAAAACTTCCTATTGAACTAAACGTCAAATCTGACCTTTTAAAACGACTGCACTCTAATACTTACATTTAAAACAAACACTACTGATCTCGCAAATTGCTTTCTGTGGGTTGGTTCCCGTTTACAGAACTATGTCCAATTATAAATAGGCCGTAAAACACTTCATTTATCTTTTTTTTTCTTATTTAACTATTTGCGATCGGTCGCCAGAACATAAGCGAATTATTTGTGGTGATTGAATGATTATTTGTTGCAAAGCCGCCAGCGCGGCCCTGCTCTATTAGAAAATGTGGCTTCTTTATAAGCGCTTCACTATAATTGCTGATTGATATAGCAGCTCAACAACGAGAGGGTTAGGGTGGTGATGGTGAGACAGACTTTCTCTGTGCCGATGCCGGAATCGCTCGATTTCCGATGTATCGGTCGGCATGTTTAAGTATTCGTCAATTTCGTCATTCTTCGTGAACCAAGGAGCATCAACGATCGCCCTCAAAATCATATTCTGCACTCGTTGGAGACAGAGAATGTTGGACTTGCTGGCTACACCCCACGGCTGAATGCCATACGTCCAGACTGGCTTAAGGACGGAATTGCAAATAAGGAGCTTGTTATTCACTGATAGTACTGAGTTTCTGCTTATAAGCCAGTACAAGTTTCGAAACATTAGGTTGACTTCATCCCTCTTTTTTTGATGTGGTTTTTCCAGGTTAGGCGCCTATCCAAGTGGAATCCAAGGTACTTCACGCAGTCAGAGTCATTGCCAAGTTTTACAGGGGCGCAATTACCCTTCCTCAGTGTAAAAGTGACGTGCTGAGATTTAGTGACACTGGCACGAATTCGCCATTTGCAGAACCAATTGTATGTGTCATCAAGTTGATGCTGAAGAGTGTCGCTAGCTATTATGGGGTCAGCATCAACTGAAAGGAACGCCGTATCATCGCTGATGATTCATCAGCGTAGGTCGCAACTGTGATGTTATTTGATACGGGTAGGTCAGACGTGAATATGGTATATAGTACAGGGCCGAGAACCGATCCCTGAGGAACTCCAGTTTCGATGTTGTGGATCTGGCATGCCCCTGCTTGACTTGGAACCTAGTGCCAGACTCGATCGAATGCCAGTTGGACATCGAGAAAAGCAGCGGAGCAGTATTTTTTGTTATTTTTATGAAAAAACGGGATTTTTACCATGTCTGAGTTGTTTGTTTTGAGTCCCCGATATTTCGGCGCAGTTGCATGCACCATGATCACGGAGTGACTGCAGCTAATGCGGGTGGATGTTAGGAGCAGACGAAACGGTCTACCCTCTTTCTTGATCGTTTATTGCGCTCGACACCCGTATCACTGTTCTCGACCGCACTGTCAACTCGAACTTGTTCACGACACACATAACTCACAGTATCACTACGAGAAACGCCACCGTTTTGATTCTTGCGGTTTTTACATAACTGAATCACCGGATTCCAGACATTCGACAATTTAAACCCGTCTTCACGATTGAAATTATTTTTATGCTTTTTTATTTCAATAGCTTCTCTGACCAGTCTTGGTACATAGTGGCGTTCTGTCGAAATAATCTGAAGGTTATAAAACTCCATCCAGTGATTCGGTCCAGAGTGAATAAGATGTTCTGCAATGGCTGATTTCTGAGTGTCGTTATTCTTGACTGCTTTTATGTGCTCCTTTACGCGACAGGCTACTGTACGTTTTGTTTGGCCTATATAAGAGCTACCACAACTGCAGTCAATTTTGTACACGCCAGGTTTTTTCCAGGGGAAAACTGTCTTTTGGTGAACGCAGGCATTGGGCAACTTTCTTTAGTGGAGTGAAGATAGTGTTGATTGAGTACTTGTTTAGTATGTTGGAGATCTTATCTGTCACTCCTTTTATAAAAGGCAAAAACACCGGTTGTCTGTTCACCTTGCACCTGTACTGTTTAGTTGTGTGTCTGGGTGGTAGTACCTTTCCCTTGTACCCGTTCCTCTGCAGGACATGCCGCACATGAGCTAACTCCTTGTCTAGATGGTCGTCATCACACAAATCATATGCTCGATTAGTCAAAGATGTCACTACAGAGTCAAGATGTCTTGGGTGGTGATGTGAAGTCGCGTTGAGGTATCGATCAGTGTGTGTAGGTTTCCTGTACACTGAGTGGCTAAGCGAACCATCATTGCGCACTCGTACTCAGACGTCAAGAAAAGAAATGCTCCTTCCTTCTTCCATCTCATAGGTGAAGTTAATTTAAGGATGGATGTCGTTTAGTTTGGCCAAATTATCTTCAATCTGTTGCTTACCACCCGGAAGTATGCAGAAAACATCGTCAACGTACCTTTTCCAGAGTTTGAATGGTGCAGGAGCAACGGTGGTGGCTAGCTCTTCGAAATACTCCATCCAGATGTTCGCAACCACTGGAGCTACGGGACTACCCATAGCTACACCATCAATCTGAAGGTAAAACTGCCCTTGATAGACAAAGTAGTTAGTGGATAGACAATGATGTAATAACTTGGCATATTCCATCGGGATGTTACTATTTTGTAACTTCACCTTGATGACCTCCATACAATCCGCTACTGGTACATTTGTGAAGAGCGATTCTACGTCAAAGCTGACCATCACCTCATTCACTTCGACCTTGTTCTGAGCCAGAATGTTCACGAAATGGCGGGAGTCCTTTACGTACGACGATGTTTGTCCTACCAATGGTTTTAGTACGTTAGCTACATGTTTCGCCAGTTCATAAGTTTTTGTGTTCGAAATTGACGAATCGTATGGTATACTCGGTGGACTTGTTCGATGGTTGAGTGAGCCTTACGAAAACCAAACTGGTGAGATGGCGTGATACTGCAATCGTTCATGGCTACAGTGAGTCTAGTGAGGAATATTCTCTCCCATAGTTTGGAAAGCACTGGAGTCAAACTTATGGGTCTATAAGACGAGGCTTCTTGTTCAGGTTTCCCAGATTTATGAATCATGACCACCTGTGAGATCTTCCAGAGGGTCGGAAAGTGACTCGTTCTAAGGATAGCATTAAATAGGCAAGCTAGGAATGTAATGCATTTTTTGGCAGGTTTTTCAATAGCGTGGGCGTAATGAGGTCAAACCCGGGAGCCTTTTTCTGGTCAAGATTTTTATTTCCTGCGCACTTTCCCTAAGTGATACAGGTTTAATAGGCACGCATAACTGAAAATCCTGACTTAGGATCTCCTCCACATCTGATTCGTCTGCGAGTTGGTCGTTTTGTTTAAAATCGTTGGCCAGGTGGCTTGCAAAAACTTCAGCCTTCTCTGTGTCAGTTCTTGCCCATTTTCCACACTGAGATCTAATAGGATTAAATGAGGTTTGTCTAGGGTTTTAGTTGCCTTCCAGAGAGAGTGTTCGCCTGAGCCTGAAGGGGACATCTTTTGCAGGTTATTTTTAACTAAGTCATTTAAAGATTCTCTGATTATGCTTTTTAGTTCTTTAGCTGCTCTATTAAGTTGAGCCCTATCCGAGGGATGGCGCGATTAGTGCCATATTCTCCTAAAGCGACGTTTTTCTAATATTTTTTGCCTTATGTGCAGAGGATGGATAGGGCTATGAGTTTTTGCCTCTTGGTAGGGACTGTTTGTCCAGGCTGCCATCTGCAGTAGATTAGTCACATTACAGGCTTCATCCACATCAATCGGGTGTTTTAGAGAAACAGCGAGAGAAAGGTTTTCGTCGTTGTAAGACCTAAACCCATCCCAATCTGTTCTCAGACTAGTCAATTATTCGGCCGATTCTTGACTTATCGGGTTGGTGCTTATTGTCAGTATGACAGGTGAGTGATCTGAGGATCCATCTAAGCAGGACTCAGTGACAGTGTGCAGCGAAGCTATACCCTTGGTTACAAAGAAGTCTAGGAGGTCAGGCAATTTTCTTGGGTTTGTTGGCCAATACGTTGGTTCACCCGTTGAAAGAGGTTTTAGATAATTCGAATCAATACATAGTTTAAGTCCGCGACCTCTTGTATTTGTGCAACGGGATCCCCAGTAATGGTGTTTTGCGTTCCAGTCACCGCCTGCCACGAATCTAGGACCTAAAGTCTGAAAGTAGGCAGAAAATATGCTAGCAGTTATCTTATGTCTTGGTGGGCAGTATACCGAAGAAAAAACAAGATAGCCAATGCGATCCTCAAGTCTGACCGCGGTAGCCTGAAGATGGACTGTAGTAAACGGTTTTAATAACGAATGCTTAAGGTTGGATCGGATTACCAGAGCTGTTCCTGCATGGGCACCACCATCAGGATGAGGGGTGAAATAAATGGAATAGCCTTTTATGTAAGAAGAGCTCCTGATTGTCGCATGGGATTCTGATATCAATACAGCATCCAATTGGTTGGCTACAAGAAGCGACTCTAAATCGGTGATGTTTGGAGTTAACCCGTTAATGTTCCATGTAGCGACTCGTAGTGAAGCCATCTACGTAAGTTTGGCAATGACAGTAGTCAGTAGACCCATCAGGGTACTGATGTGTTGAAGGAGTTGGTAATTTTTTTCATTCTGTTTAGTTAGCATCTGCTCCATTGTCTTGCTTTGACAGTTATGTGAGTCGTCAACCTGCTTGTTGATTGGGGGTACTCTAAAACGACCTGCTGTAACATCGGAGTATTTGTGTTGTGTTTTGTTTTGAGTGATTGAGTCAGGTGGTGTGTTGAATCCAGGAATAGTTTTGTTACTATTACCTGTGCGGACTGTTGGAGCTCTCCTATGGGTCTTAGGTGCAAGTTTTCTAGGATTCATCTTTCTTGTGAGAATTTCTTTGTAAACTTGACACCCCTTATAGTTCGCACGGTGATCACAGGAACATAGGGCGCATTTAGCTGGAAAGTTCCTATCTTTTATGGGGCAATCGGAAGTTTAATGGCTTTCCCCACACTTGACACACCTGGAGCTCAAGTCTGCTAATTTACGAATGGCATAATTGAATCGCAATTGGATCGCATTGTAATTGTTTGACACATTTGGTATTCTCTTACTCATTTATGAATACCAAATGTGTCAAACAATTACAATGCGATACAATTGCGATACAATTGCGATTCAATTATGCCATTCGTAAATTAGCAGACTTGGGCCCCTGAAAGGCCTCATGCAGTTATTTTTGGAATGGCCATATTGTTGGCAACGATGGCATTGAACAATATTTTGACTTCTGCGTGGATCTTCTATTTTGACGCGTTGGTGGAAAATATATTGAATACCTTTTACTAGTTTGTTGTTGACGTCAGGTTCTATATTAACAAAAAACGTTGAGGTTGGAATCTTATCAGGACCATATTGGAAGTTGATGATTTGATGTATACAACCTAATTAAGTGTTAGTTTATCATAAGTTTAATATTAATTTTATTTTTGTAATTTTTTGTTTTGTACACGTTGCCCATCGCAGCATCACCAAACTGGTTCCGTCGGAAGACCAGCGCTGACCGTAAGGCCAGCATCTTGCTGAGAGGGAATCCATTTTGGGACATTCTTTTGTATTATTTACTTTTTGTCTTGTGTTATCTGAATTGTTTTTGTCCTAAATAGATATCTTTCTTTCTTCTTTCTTTCTTTCCCTCTCCCGCCGCCCACGCCCACGACACCCCGTGCCGTGCGCAACAACCGCTCGCTCAGCTCAAGTCGTTCGGTTTGACATAGGTTCAAACCGACTTGCACGATTTGAGGTTCAAACCGGTTTGGTAGATCGAGTCGTTACATCGCTAGTTAGCGTTTCAGAGTTACGCGCGTCGCACGTAAAATGAATAACGATTTCATGTTCCTCGATATGGGGTGTCTGATCGACGAAGTTCGTATAAGAAGATGTTTGTGGTATACCTCAGATGGCATGTACAAGGAAAGGGACACGGAAGGTAGCGTACTTTCCAATTTGTAGAGTAATTCGTTAAAAAATCTGGACGAAAGGCGAAAATGTTTAAATAACCTATAACTATCTTCTCGTAAATCGGAGAACGATGTTACGAAGGCGCCTCTCAGTAACCTTGTGGCATTAAACGGATCAATTTGCAATTTTCTACGACAACGTTGCACTCTTTTCTACAAAAAATAATTGACTAATCCTCTTAATCGGTTTGTCTCCACGATGACGATTATACACAACTGTACATTATTGCAAAGAAACGCGCGATACTAAAACTCGTTTCATAGCGGTCCGCTGGTCAAGCGCGCGCTGTTGAGACGCGCTGGCCAACGGCGCGTGCCGCCGGCGTTACTCTGAAATCAGCCTAACGCTTAGGTCGTGTAGTTGGTTCCAGTGCCTAGTTGGTAATTTAGGTGACGTAAATAGTGCATAAGTTCATAATTGTTAATTAAGAGCTGCGCGGCGTGCGCATCGGCGCCAGACTGGCGTGTCCAGTGCGACAAATTCTTATCGACTACGAGATCTTACCGATAAGCGCCGCCCCGGCTGGCAAATTGTAGTACGGCATATTCGATCGCATGCCCAGCTAAATACGGTCTTCGGTCTACGGTCTACGGTCAGAGATAAGATTTCTTTTGTTTGCTTTGTTATAGTAATTGAAATTATTTCATGGAATTTCATTATAGCGCGCCGAAGATCTTATGAGATAAGAATTGTTTTGTTCGGACGAGCTGACCACATGTTTACTCATAACGATTGTTAATTGTATTATGGCATTCGACCTTATGTCCATCTAGATAAGCTTTAGTGTTCTTTGTTATTCTACCAAAATATCGTAAATTATTTCTTGGGCATCTATTGTATTGCGAGCGAGATCAAATATAAGAATTCTACTGTCTGATATTAGCGACATCGCTTGGGTAGACCATTTGCATATATAAAATAAAGTTCATATTGAAATAATTGCTTGGAAAAATAATTTGTTTGTTTACTCGGTAACTTTAATCTTTAAGATTTTGTATTTTGCAATATTTGTAACGAGTTATTTTACATGAAATAATAAATCCATTTGGTGGGTTATAGTAACTTAGTGTTAACTAAATAGCTGTTATGTTATGTGAGGTTACTTTTGTATGGTTGTTCATAGTAGCTTCTTATATTGATAAATTTTACGTCTCCGATATTAATTGTGAATTGTAATTACTGAGTAAGGATAAAGTAATATAATTGTTCGGAAGAAAATGGACACTTACGGCTGGCAACCTTTTTTGTAGTTTTAATTTGTAATGGACAGACGACTGTCAGTGTCAGTGTGACATACACTCACGTTGGCTTCTTGGTTAGGTTAAGTTTTATATCGCGGGGTCGCGTAGAAAAATATTGTATTGATAATTTGTTGTGAGGGGCACATATTGTTTTGATTCGGGGGTCCGTAATAATTAAACAGTGTAAAACATTAGTACCAGGGCGGGCTAGTGACAAACAATTAATTGATTGGAGCTTCGACAGCGGTCGTCAAGCACGAGGCATTTTGGCCCCTTTGGTTATGAGACCCACGCAGTGTACTCGCGTTGGAGTGTGAACTTTAATAAGTTTAAACTAAGTGGACTAAGTGTTGTTGTGCATCAGTGGTACGTATTTGTCTGGGATTGAGAGCTCTTAGGGGTAGCCACGGGACGCTTAGGGCCTTTCCACCACCACAGCAGCCAGAGCAGTCGCCGGGGAGGCGAGCTACCTTCACCAACACAGCAGCGGCCTGGGCGCGGCGGACTGCACCGGGCTGAGCGGCGTGTATCAAGGGAAGAATAGTACGTAAGTCGTTTAGTTTAATTATAATTTAAGTTTAGTTAGTATATCTTTAAGTCGAGAGGGTGCGGTCTACAGGTTCACCGGAACGGGACCTCTGAACCGTGCCTTCTCTGGTAGCAGAGAATCGCTATTAGGGAAGTCAGTTGATGTAGACTCTCTATATCATACAATTTTTGGTAAACCAGAGCGTGGTTTTGTCTACGGACCTCAAGTAATTAGTAATTAGTTTTAGTGTAAGGATTGTGTTCCAACTGCACATGTAATATTTAGGTTGTTGTGTGATTACAGCAAAGTAGGTAAGATTGTCTCACTGCGGTCAGTGTTACAATAATTAATTAGGTTTTGTGTCGCATTTAGAATGCTTTGAGTATGTAGGAAGTTCATTGCGGAAAGTCATTGCAAGTGCAATTGTCAAGACCTAACTTGCTGTAATTACTTGCTTAATAGTGAAGTTAGGATATAACTGTTGGTTGTATTACACATTGTACTTGTGTTGTATTTAGGCTATACAGGCTTTGAATTTATTTGAGTCATATCAACTCACCGGGGCGGTGTAATTGTTTTTTAAAACTTTAATTTAGAATTAGTCTCGCTAGGGTAGTGCAAATTTGTGACAACAAATAAATGTTTTGATTATGTTTGTTGTATCTGTTGTGCAAACTGAATTTTAAGATTCTAGCGGTTTGCAAATAATTAAACATTGTGTTTGTTCCTTGATTGTTTGAAAACTTAATTTAGAATATAAAGCATTGAAAATTGTGGTACTTCTGATTTGGTTTGTTGTTTTTATTTTGAAAACATATTTAAATATTGTAGGCATTTGATTCACAATATTTGTAGTTTAGTTGTCTAGCGATTGCAAAGCTGTAGACACAATATTAATATTGCAGTTATGTTACCATATAAATTGTTTGTTTACATAGTAAATTTGGCCTATGTATAATTTAATAACATTTTGTTTATTGTAGTTTTCTTCGGGAAACTAATTTGAGTTCCAATTATTTGTAACATTTGTTTGGTAAATGATTGAGGATGAATGTTTACATAGTGGCGTATGTAGTACTAAGGAACATTTTTATTTGAATTTTTATTTTTCTTTGGAAATTCCTTGGAACCGATTAGATTTGTTTTGTTCTACACAGCGGCATATGTGAAATTTGGTTGGATTATTATATAACGGTTTATACAATAATAATAGCACATTTTGTTTTGTTTGTGCCTTCATTTTTGAAAACCAATTTTAAAATTTAATTTGATTATTACATTGGTTTAAATTGGTTGATTTATGCATAGGGACTATGTAATAATAATAATTGCACATTATTTGTTAGTGCGCTTCTTGTTGCAAACCCGTATAAGTTTATTTTGTACTTATTAATTTGGTTGTGCCTACATTGCAATTGAAAGGGTATGTGTGTAGGAAATATTGTTCTGCCATATTTGTGCTATTGTTGGACATAGAATCTAATTCCTCGTTATTTGTTTTTTGTTGACAACGTGATGGCGGAGGCAGCCTTTGCAACGCAGCTGCGCTGGTTCGTGCATACGCAGGATCTGCTGTCTCGGAGGGGCTGCGATGATGACATCCTCGAGCGAGCCAGGCAGTTAAGGCAGCGGGTGTTTTCGGTCGAGACCGCAATGGTGGTTTTGTCAGAGACTGCTCCAACATCCCACAAAGAGGTATGGTCGGCATACGAAGAAGAGTTTGCCCAGATCATGGAAATAAGTGATAATGTCGTCCAGGCGGCCTGCGACATTAAAAGGCGACGGATAGGGAATGTCCAGCCATCCATACCGCCAACAAGGGGAGGGCCTGCGATGCGTGATGGGCTTCCTATCCATCAGTTAGGAAGTTTGGGTGGCGCTGTGGAAGAGAGGTCGTATGTAGACGCACATGCGCGTCAATTGTTGTTTCTACCTGCGGTAGCTAATCGGGCGGACTTAACGACGCAGCTGTTGACGCCAGTCACAGTGCGTGTAATGCGTTGCGACAGCTAGGGTTGCCAGTAGCCGAGTGGTCGCTCCTACTGATGCACATTGTTTAAGATAAGCTGCCAACGGACATTCGTTCCCGGCTTGAGCAGGAAACGGCAGAGAAAGGGGGGGCTACTCTGCCGGGATTGGAGGAACTTTTAAAGTTCCTCGGCGATGAGACGGGGGTCGTAGCGACCTCCCAGCCTGACCTGCCGCCATCAGAGGCGCAGGCTTCAATGGGACGATAGGCGAATCCCACTGTACAGCTGCAGCCAGGACACACTACGTCGCGGCGGGCGGCGCTGACTGCAGCGGCCGGCATGGACCCGGCTTGTACACAGTGTGGCCAAACGGGCCACACTACGACGCGGTGCCAGGACTGACGAGGGCTGCGTGTAATGACGAGGCGGCGTATAGCAAGGCGCAGCGGCCGTTGCTTTGGCTATAGGCCTCAACGCCGCAGTGCATTTGGTGGACCAGTCCATTTATTATTGTTGTGTGTCCACAGATCGGGAGCGGCTTCACCGACCACTCAACAGCGGTGGCAGCATTACACGGGCAGGGGTGCTCCAGCGCGGAGCACACACCTACCAGCGGACTGGAGGCCCAGTCATGCGCGAGGCGCGCCCCCACACCGGAAGGTGAACCATGCGCAGGCGCGCAAACCCGCGCCTGCAGGTTCCCATGCCGCCGGCCCGAGTGCGATTTAGGTATCCCACGGGCGGGGGCCCCAACGGTGTCACGAAGGAGGGACCCCTCCCTGCAACTAGCTCTGTGCGCGCCAGCGTGCAGCCGCGCTCGAGCTATGCCGCAGCGGTTATCGTACCACCCGCGGTATCACACTTTTGCGTGAGCAAAACCACGGACGGTTTTGCTTTATACTATGGCGGCCGCGGTTTGAAAGATTTAAGGAAACCTTAAATGTGAAATTTGTTTGAAAGATTTTAAAGAAATCTTAGATTTGAAATTTTAATTTGTGCGACATTGTTTGGTGGCATGTTTACCGGGAGTTTGACGGGGCTAACACAAGTCACCCTCTCCTCGGTACATGCATCTGTGTGAGAATGTCAATTTCGGTACCGGTAATGTATAACGCCCGCAGGGATAACGGCACATACATTGGTCTAGATCGGGCAGACCCACACTTTGTCACCTGGCCCAATTGACCTACTCTTGGGCTCGGGTGTACTAGGACGGGTCCTACTAGGCACCCAGATAGCTCTGGGTCGCTCTACACTGCTGGCAGTGCCAACTATTTTGGTCTTCTTTCTATTATGTACACAGTTTGACGACTTGACTCCGCATAGTCTAGAGTCATTATGTTTGTGTACCATTTCCATAACTATGCATAAGTTTGGGAAATTGAGAAACCTCCCATGGTCTACATGGTAGCCCATGCCCATGAGAATTGTGAAGCCTTTCAATAGGCCAGTACGTCACGGTTGACGTCTGTTGGATGTGTTACTAGGTAACCTAATTTGTAATTTTGAATATTGTTTGTCCAAAGAGCTTTATTTGTGTAGTGCTCTTTCGGTGTTTATTTTGTCACAGTGGACGTCTTCACACGTGCAGCCGCAGACGGCGGGTCTGCCTTCGGACCGAGTCGCTCAGTCTCGTCCGTTCTTGGGGGTTTCACGAAACGGGTTCTGCTGGACCTTTCTCGGTAAAACCGATCAACTGCGCAACGCTCGGGTTGTAGGTAAATTTTTTGTGTTTTTTTTGTGCCTGGCTACTAAGGCCGTCCTCTTGGGAGTTTCTTCGTTGTCCACGGAGGCCTTCGTCGTCGCGTTGGATCGTTTCGTGTCGCGTAAGGGTCCTTCACTTATTCGCTCCGACAATGGCACAAAATGGCAAGGGCACGGGTGTATTTAACTGATGTTTGTAAATTTTTAGAAAATAAGCTTTGGTAAATAGGATAATTTAATATTATTTTAATTTGGCTAATTAGACTTAGTATGTTGTTGAAGGAGAATAACTTGCTCTCCTTGCTTGTAGCTAGGGCAGCATTGTAAAGTTGTTAGTTGGCGAGCATGGGACTGCGGTTTGATTCCGCGATGAGCCACAGCAGCTGTCTCTCCTTGCCCGATGGATTGAGCTAACGATCGGAGCCTTCCGATCGGGGCAGGGGTCTGTTCGGAACAAAATGGCCACTTACGGCTGGCAACCTTTTTTGTAGTTTTAATTTGTAATGGACAGACGACTGTCAGTGTCAGTGTGACACACACTCACGTTGGCTTCTTGGTTAGGTTAAGTTTTATATCGCGGGGTCGCGTAGAAAAATATTGTATTGATAATTTGTTGTGAGGGGCACATATTGTTTTGATTCGGGGGTCCGTAATAATTAAACAGTGTAAAACATTAGTACCAGGGCGGGCTAGTGACAAACAATTAATTGATTGGAGCTTCGACAGCGGTCGTCAAGCACGAGGCATTTTGGCCCCTTTGGTTATGAGACCCACTCAGTGTACTCGCGTTGGAGTGTGAACTTTAATAAGTTTAAACTAAGTGGACTAAGTGTTGTTGTGCATCAGTGGTACGTATTTGTCTGGGATTGACAGCTCTCAGGGGTAGCCACGGGACGCTTAGGGCCTTTCCACCACCACAGCAGCCAGAGCAGTCGCCGGGGAGGCGAGCTACCTTCACCAACACAGCAGCGGCCTGGGCGCGGCGGACTGCACCGGGCTGATCGGCGTGTATCAAGGGAAGAATAGTACGTAAGTCGTTTAGTTTAATTATAATTTAAGTTTAGTTAGTATATCTTTAAGTCGAGAGGGTGCGGTCTACAGGTTCACCGGAACAGGACCTCTGAACCGTGCCTTCTCTGGTAGCAGAGAATCGCTATTAGGGAAGTCAGTTGATGTAGACTCTCTATATCATACAATAATATATTGTTACGTTGTAAATTCAGGTCTCTGTCTACCTTTAATAATTTAGAAAAAGATTCGCAGTAATTAAAATTAACAATTACCTGTAGACATTGTTGGTGAATAATCATTGTAGGTTGTTTGAATGAAATCAGTTTTTTCTTCATAATATAGACATGTAGCCTTGGCTGATACAGTACTAGACACATTTTTCTTGCATTTTCAATTAATACACCCTTGGAAATCCGTTTTGGCAAGACTTTTCATTAGATTTGAATAAATTGAGATAATTTATGATGTTGTTTTTACATTTTGATATTTGACATAACGCCAAAGACGAAATGACAGCCACCGTAGCGACAGCTAGCGGTGGCGGAGCGAAGTTGCAGTCAGGTTTTCGTTTCACATAAAAAACTTAAATTAAATAGTAGCCGAAACGGTTCGGATTATAAACTACTAAATAAATTAATATTAATAATATTTACTTTCGGTAATTAAATTAAATTCAAACATGACAGGAACTAAAACATTTTTATTAGAGATAGAATGTGAGAGAGTCGCGTAAAATGGAATTCAGGTGTTGCCAGAATGGATTTTTTTTTTAAATATAAATACTGTAAATTACTGTAAATTGTGCGCAAACCTAGTTAATAACGAATTTCACATGGCTAAGCATTCTTTGTTTTTGTTGGAATGCATGGAGTTTGATTGTTGACAGATTCTTTGTTTCCAGGACCAGTTGGGAAGGCATCATATTTGACGTTTTGGTGGTTTTTTAACTTTGATTTCGTCACTTAAGGCTCATGATTTTACCACATTTAGCAGGAAAATTTCGAGGATGCCCTTCAATTTCTGACACTTCCGGAATAGGTCACCGGCCGAAGTGAAGGCATTCTTTGAAGGTTGTTGACGCTGAGAAAATAATTTTAACGAGGTGGGATTTTATTGTGAGGTGATATCAGAGAAGTAAAAAGTTTTTTTTAGAGAGAGTGTTGTGGTCTACAATGTGTTGTAATTGCAGGATCCGTGCTCACATCGACAGTTCCTGACGCCGCTTGCAGCCAGGCCGCCACATGCAAGATAAGCCTTACTACAGCGTGTAAGTATTAAATCATGGTCCCTAAGTGTTTTCCTCAGGCTGGGTTAACGAATAAACTGTCAACTTTTACTAGGAATCCAGACTTCGATTTTTAATGGTTTCCGAATCACTCCTTGTCGCGAGGCGACGCAGGGCTCTTAGCCATGTGGCGGACGTGTCAGAGGGCCTAGTCAACTGGCAAACTGGTGACAGCGACAAACTCGCTCATCAAATTCGCTACGATAAATTGATATCGATAAGCTAAGGGATATAGAACATACAGGCTTGTCTTAGTTTTTGTTTGATGATAATCTAACCGCATAAGTAAGATTAAAAATGAGAAATAATATTTCACCGAACCTTTTGAGTTTTATTGAACTAATACAAATAAGAATTTAAAAAGTGAATCTGGCATTGCTTTGATACATACAACCTCGTTGCTTTGCTTTTTTTGCCAGGCAAGCACGTTCATTATTGCTTGTGGTGACTAATCTAAAATAGATAACTGGTTACTAAATAACATTAATATTAAACAAAACACCATGTAGGTTTTATTAAATCAAGACTGAAGACAACAAGCAAATGCTTACTGCTTAGAATTTCTCGTTGGTATTAGCAACTTGACTGAATCTAAAAAGTTTGTAACCGCGCGAAAGTCAAGTTTGTAGTAACAGTTTGACAGATGTACCTACGGTGATTCAAGAAGTCCCAGCCACAGTATTTAACTTAACTTAATTAATTAATTAATAACTTTATTCCATATTTTTTGAAGTATTATTTTATCTTTTAGTAAGTAATGGAACCGAGATTAAGAGCCAATATGGAGCAATTCTCCATCCTTGTGGACTTCATGGAAAGGTACCTACCTATTGTTTAATTAATGAATTCGATACCTTTTATTGTACTTGGAACCGAGTATTTGAAAAAATGGTGTGATATTGCCACTTATTCATTTTTTTTGTAGACATGGCGATATTTTAAAACCCCAGCCAGGTCCGCAAGGTCGCAGAAGGAGTAATCAGCTGTGGCTAGAATTAGCCGGTCTAGAAAATTCTGTTGGTGGTGGTGTCCGTAAGCCTGCAGAAAAATGGAAAAAAGTAAGTAGGCTAGGTCATTATTTTGATATTTACTTAGTAGGTTTAATAAGTTCATGCTTATTGTTCCTTACAATAATTATTTTGCCACTGCTTTTACATGTCTGCATTAATTATAGGTATGGGCAGACTGGAAAACCAAAACAAAAAAAAAATGGTTGAATATCAGGGATCACGCTGTTGGAACTGGTGGTGGTCCAAGCTACAGTACACCCTTGACTGTCTTGGAGGAAAGGGTGATGGCAATAATTGGTTTACAAGCTGTGACTGGTGAAGCTAGTATCCCGGAGCCAGGATTTGTTGTAAGTATTACCACAGAATAAACTTTGTAACGACATAGTTGTCTTTGTCATTATGACTGCAACAGTTTGACTGGGTCTTTAGGTTGTATGGAACTAAATTTTATTATTATTATTGACAGGCAGGCAGTTGAAACAACTGATGACATCCTGTATCCCGTTAGCTCATACTCAATTTTACATTCATAAACTTATTAATTATACGGATACAAACTCAATTACCAAAGCTACCAAAGTTACCATATTGTTTCATCTTCAAGTTCAATATTACACATAGGTATGCTTTACTTTCATTACATTATTGAATATTCATAATCTTAATAAAATATTTTCTCTATAAATTAATTTAAAAATAACTATGATTACTTTGTTACGAGGAGCTCGATGGCGTAGCGGCTAGCGCGTTCGGCTAGCAACTTTCGCAATGCCGGGATGGGGTGACCAAATCTAAAAAACATCTCGAGCTCCTCCATGCTTCGGAAGGCACGTTAAGCCGTTGGTCCCAGTTGTTGTCGTAAGATAGCAGTTGTTAAAACCCACCAACCCGCATTGGGCCAGCGTGGTGGGTTATGGCCCGATATTCCTACGTGTGCTATTGTCCACGTGAGAGGCCTGTGCCCAGCAGTGTGACGTTTATAGGCTGATGATGATGATGATACTTTGTACTTTAGTTATTAAAATAACATAATTCGAAATTATACTGCACTGCTGTTTTCAGGAAACATCAAGAGAGGAACCATTAGAACCACCGGCACCGGTCTATCCAGCAGAAATTCAACTTTCTGTTGAGGTGTTCGACAATCAAAATAGTATGTTTAATTACCTATATACCTTTATGCTCTCATCTCATGAAGCGGATTATTTGTAAAGTAAATATTTGTAACTGTTGCAATAGGTACTTTCATTTTTGATTTTACTTTACAGTATCAACTCTATCAGAAGAGTGGTTGAATTTCGAAGAATTAGTGTCGCCCCCTTCGCCGTCTCTTCCGCAGTCTACTATGCCACCGCCATCGTGGTGTACTCCACCACCACAACCGGGGCCTACTCCACCATCACAACCGCGGCCTACTCCACAACCGCAGCCTACTCCACAACCGCAGCCTACTCCACCATCACAACCGGGGCCTACTCCACCATCACAACCGCGGCCTACTCCACAACCGCAGCCTACTCCACAACCGCAGCCTATTCCACCATCACAACCGCGGCCTACTCCACCACTACAACCGCGGCCTACTCCACGATCACAACCGCGGCCTACTCCACCACCACAACCACGGCCTACTTTACCACCACCACTGCGGCCTATTCCACCGCCTCCACAGCGGCCTACTCCACGGACTCCTTCAGCGCGACGCACTCGACGGCAGGCGTCACCCTCTTTAAGATCACCGTCCACAACACCACGCCGCCGTTTAGCGTTAGAGGGAGCTCGTCGCAATAGACACATCACTCCATTTGACCGAGCTTCAAGGGAATTTACCACTGTCGAGTTTCGCCGCCTCGAAGTTGAAGAGCTGCGAGACAGACACCTGCACGAACTGGAGACGGAGAGGCTACAACTGGAGTCCCGGAGAATTGACCTGGAGTCGCGGAGAGTTGATATGGAGTCGCGCCGAATCGAGGTGGACAGCGAGCTTATTAGACTCCTACACCAACTAAGTGATAGTGCTCAAAGTATTATGGAGGCTTTGATTCGGCAGCCACATAATATTGAGCAATAACATTTACTTGGTCTGTTACCTAATTTATAACTTTTTTTGTTTTACATTTTATAGTTGATTTTACTATTTTCTAAAGTTTATTAAATTAAAATACACCAATCACATACCAAAGGTTGTCTGAAAGAAATCGCTTTTAGTGATAACATCGCATTTGCTAATGCTAGTTTTATGATTTCTTAACAAAAAACTGTATCACATATTTTATGGTATGTGCAATTATAGTCTAAGAAATAAGGTCAATAAATCAATTTATGGATAGGTAAGGGTAAGGATAATAAGTCAATTAAGAATAATATATCGATAGATATAAAAATATAAAAAATAGTATGAAGTAGGTAGCTGTACTTCATACTATTTTTTTTAATATATTTGTATAGTATTGTAAAGTTAAAGAAATGAGTGGTTGATAGTTTAAGATCAGAAATAAAACATGTTTTAAACTAGGTATTTATTTTACTAATGCTCAAGAGACTATATAACATTATGCTGATATTGACTCTCGGTTGTAAAGTAAGTAAAACTGCAATTGTTTTAAAAAAATCTGTGCTTATTGCTAGTCAAATTCAAATTAAAATAACATTGTTTGATTCTGTGAACATATCGACCTTATAAACAACAAATGTAGTAAACGCCAACTTTGGTCAAAATAGCATTTTAGCAACATTATACTCAGTTTTTCGAGCTCTATCGATCTGTCTATTCAAAGTGTTTAAATTCGCATAAAAATGTCTTTTACGACGTAGTGTCGTAATGATCAATTTAGACAGTGAAATTTAAAAAAGTATGACAAATTTAGAAAAATTACCTGGCTTTTACTACAATGTGTTGACACAGTAAAAAAAAATAACCTGAGTATATTTGTAGTATAGTATAGTAGGGATGTATAGTAGTAAAAAAAATGATTCTTTGAATGAGACAGATGATGAAGACGTAATTAGTGATGATGATTTAAACGCATAATATTTTAACTTGTCATTACAATTTTGTATACATTTGCTGTAATAATGTGTCTTTCAATTTTCGCTCACATTCTGAGAGAATAGTAAAATTACAACACACACGTTAATATAAATAAATAATACTTATAGTGTGGAGTATTAAAAATGCTATAATTTTCTTTAATTATAATAATGTCGTTATAAGTAGATTAATATATACGGGTACCTGTTGTATACTAAAATGACTGATAGTAGGTTTTCAAAGTTTGTTTTAAGTATACTTAGTAAATGTGGCTAACTACAGCTGTTCATCTAGTCTAGAGTTAAATGATAAGGTCCATAACTTTCTACTATATTGAAGAAAACATCTTTTACGAATTTAACTTACAGTAACGTCAGAATTTAAGTAGATGGGTACACATAGGTATTTAATATTTATAGCTTAATTTCGTAAAAGTTGTTATCTTTACTAAAATTATACATAGTTGTGTAAACTCAAGAAAACGTAAAATTTCAGCAGATCAAATAGTGTTAACTTAGGTGCACGTCTTGAAATTGCAGAAATTTTATGTTTAATTCAGGGTTTGAGGATATATATCATGATAAATATCCGATATATATCAAACGATTTTTTCTGATACATATCAATACAAAAATGCTTCAAAATTTTTTATATAATTATGTAAATTTCTGCAGTTAGCTACTGTATTTCTACTTCCCAAATGTAGATAGCGTTGGAATAGAGTTAAAAATACTCCATAGTAGTAAGTTATAATCCTTAACCCTGTTAATAATAAACGTTAATTAAAGTTACACTTGGATAAAATTGAATCTGTCTCTATCTGTCTCCTTTAACAAAAACGAGACAGCGTCACTTTAAACCAAGATGTAACATTTTGCCATTTTTATTAATAAGACTAACTAAATGATTATTTATTATATATTAATGATTATTTTATAAATCATTTGATAATTAATAGTTTATTATGAATGTAGAACATGGCTGATTTGATAACTAAAAGACTTATTTGATTTGACTTTTCTTGAGATATTACCTATTTGTAATATTTTATGTTTTGCTACAAAATAGTGTAGGTTTTTTTACAGACCGTAAAAATATTTATAAAGAAAATTAATGAAGCCATTGACTGATTAGAATTTATAAGAAGATTTCATCTTTTGGAGTTGATTTTTCCTGTGTGATTATATGCTTTTTTAGTTGATTTTTCCTGATTTATAAGAAGATTTTATGTTTTTGAGTTGATTTTTTCTGAATTTAATACCTATATAAATAAAAACATTTTAGTTTTGTTAAGGCATTAAGGCCAGTTACTACAGTTAGATTTTTTAGTAAAAGCCATGCTATCTCTGTAACTATGAAAGCTACATCATTTTAAGTTTTAAATTAGTAAAGAACTCAAAAGTCTAAGAAAAATGGGCGCTTAAGTGGCGCATACATACGTTAATTTTATAAAAAGATATAGAATAACAATTTTGTTTTTTGCTCGTCCTATAAAATTGATAATTTGGCTTTTACTACATTTGTTGTTTATAGGGTCGATATTTATTTTTACATCTCTCTCAAATAAAAAATATATTAGATGTAAGGTTTTACAAGCTCTTATTTATATGAAACTATAAACATATCATTGCCAATACCATTTACTGTTTAGTAAATCAAATAAATAAATCGAAATTTAACTAAAATTTACTTTAAACAATAAGTACTTTTATTTTCCCCATCATGTAAATAAAATTACAATTCTATAGGTTAAATATAATTATAGCGCAGGCTGCTCTTTATTTGTAGAATAAAATACTTATTAATATTAACATTGGAGCATCACAATATCGTCTTAGGAAAATAACTAAAACAAACTATTCTTGCAGCAATATCAGTTAGGCCTTATTTTTTTAACTGATCTAAATCCTATACTTACAATACTATTTATTGACTATCTTATTTGTTTTTTTTTACACACAGAACACATTACAAAACATAATAACCAGTAAAGTTTTGTATATACAAATAAAACACATAAAAAAAGATAATACAAAACCAGATAAGTAATTAAAATAAAGTATTTATTTATTGAGGAGCTCGATGGCGGGCGCAGCGTTCAGTTTGCGGTCTTGCTCGCTAAGCAACTTTTGCAATGCCGGGTCGCTGGATGGGTTACCAAATTAAAAACATTTCGAGCTCCTCCGTTCTTCGGAAGGCACGTTAAGCCGTTGGTCTCGGTTGCTGTCGTAAGATGGCAGTCGTTAAAACCCACCAACCCGCATCGTGCCAGCGTGGTGTGTTATGATGGCCCAATATTCCCACGTGGGAGGCCTGTGCCCAGCAGTGGGACGTTTATAGGTTGATGATGATGATGATTTATTTATATGAAATGGAATTAAATTAATTAGGAATTGTGATAATAGGTTCAAATTTCAATATCATTATTCAATTTAGGCTACAATAACTGAGCACTTATGAATGTCGCTTTGCCATCGGTTCGTAAGTCCTAACTATGGGGCGGGAGCATTGTACTGAGAAAAACCGGCAAGAAACTTAGCATGGGCCTTTTTTACAGCGTCAAGACAAATTGGAAAATCCCTCCCTGTCATAGGACATTTTTCATTACAACAGAAAAACATTTAATACAATTACAAGACAACACAACATATACAAAAGAATATCCAGTAAAAAACAAATATTGTTCAATTTAAAATAAACAACGTCTTACAGTATCTTTGAAACAAGAAAAAGAAAGACTAAAAATAAGATTGCAAGAGCAGATCAGCCTCCACAGGCGGCACCCGTTCACGAGTATGACATGTGAATCGGCCATTGCTTCGCTCAACCATGTTTTAGGGAACGTAACGACCCGACGACATGCCACCACCGCACAGACATTTTGAAAGAGCATGACACACTCGAGCAACTCCAACGAAAGTAAGAAAACATTAAGACAACTTTATACATAAAGTTTGAGTAACTAGGTACCTTTGTCTGTAAGACACTGCTGTCGGCTATCAACCAGCGTAACATTAATCAGTTATGTTATAACTATAACCTATTTACCAGCCAACTGCGCATTGCTCTGCCATGCATGAGATCTTGTTGGCTGCTGGTACCAGAGGGGTAAGCTTGTACATCAAAATCATTATCACCATCATCATGTTGTTCACCTGCATCTCCTGGTGGTGGCAAACGAGCATCTAGTGCAATGTTATGCAACACACAACATGCAAGTACTATTTTGCTAGCAACATGAGGATGGTAATGAAGGGTCCGATGCTTGAGCAAACATCTCCAGCGTGACTTGAGCAAGCCAAAGCAACGCTCGATGGAATTTCGTGCCTGTATGTGACGTGTGGTATACACCTCTTCTTGGGAGCCAGCTGCAGCATTTAATATAGGTGTCATCAACCATGGTCTTTGAGGGTACCCAGAATCACCTAAAAAATAAGACCAGTTAAAGAACTGTTTTAACGGGACTAAACACAATTAATTTTGTAAGTAAGTACATATCTACTTACTGCTTGACGTTTCGGCTTCAGTAAGTAGATATGTACTTACTTACAAAATTAATCGTGTTTAGTCACGTTAAAACAGTTTTAATGCAATGCAACGCGATAGTTTAAAGTCTTAACCAGTTAAAGAAATTACATAATAAAAAATATTGTACGTACATAATATAATCACAACTATTATCCCCGAAGTGTTAATCAGAGACAAGGCAATGAGAACAGTAAAAGTAGTCCTCTACTTTAGTCCACTATTCACCAAATATCAACTGCACGTGCTCAGCGTGACAATAGGTGAGCCCATCACCACTCTATGCTGTTAGATGTATGTGCAGTGTTTAGTCCATTAATCGCCTTTTAAGACAACCAAGGGAAGAGAGGGTGTGGTTGTATTCTTTCACTGCTATGCAACATGGTCAGAAAATCTGGTACATATTTAATAATACAGAATTGCCCAATATTGTTTTTTACCTAATAACCATGTTCCTTCACCATTTTGATGCAGTCTACGCATATATGTTGCAGCTTGACTGGAAGCCCATATGTAAGAGTCATGTGTAGCGCCACCAAATTTAGAGTTCACATTTAATATTTTTAAATCTTGGTCACAAATCTGAAAAACCATATACAATAGGTAATGTTTTATCTTTTAGGTACCTACTCTTCATTCCTAGCAATAGAGCTGGCTACCAAATAAGGTTATTGGATTCAAAATTATCTTGATCCTCTTCCTTCTCTTCCCAAAACAATAATAGGCATTAACTTACTTACCATTTGAACATTTAAGGAGTGATATCCTTTCCTATTAAAAAAGAGGTGTTCTTCATTGTTGGGTTTTACAATTGCTATATGGGTGCAGTCAATACACCCTACAACACCCGGTAAATGAAATTTTCTTTGGAACCTGTAAACAAACGGCAATATTAGTTTTAATTAAAATTGGACAGTATAAATTTAGTATCTAAATCACTTTCCGTTACTTACTGTTGCCTTTTTCTTGACCTTTCTTGTCGTGTCTGGGGAAATTTGATATATTTGTTTAAAATATTACTATTGTTAAGTGCCTCCACAACTTGCCTAATGCAGCGACTTGCAGTTCGCTGCGGTAAATGTTGCGAGACACCCACTATTCTTTGATACGATCCCGTCGCCAAGAAACTCAGGGCACAAAGAATCTAAAGAAGTAAAAAAAACAAAATAGTTTATATTAATTATAGCCTCTACTACTGAGGTAGGTTCTGAAGTAATAATTACACAAATAGATAGACATCTACCTACCTTTACCTCAACAGAAATTTCTTTAGTCCCTCGCAATAATGAGAAAGCCCGTAATTCTTGGCAGAGCTTCCTAAAAGTTGGTTTACTTAGGCGATAACTCTCCACAAACAACAAATTAGGTATCTCATTAATTTGTTCCAGGCTACGCCGGGAAACATTTCTTTTTTGTCGCCTTAGCCACACTTCTTCATTATGCGCAGCCCACAACAATCTTAGGGCGAGCATTTTTTACAAAACTATCACTGAGATGAAATTGCACAAAAATTTACAACATTTTTAGGTACAACACATAATCAGACAGCTGACCAAACAATCGCCATTTTTTGTGTGAGTTAGCGATAGTTTTTATCATGAAGGTTTGAATGATCGCTAAATATGTGACATTTCTAAACGCTCATAGGGTTTTTGCTTGTCAAAAGTAACTTTTGCCTAAGTCAAGGTCAATCCCATACATTCCGTTTAACGTAGCGTTAATAAAATTTATAATAAGCGTCAGCGTTTGGCGCTAGAAAGTCACTGTTTGCCAGTGTCTAGGCCCTAATAGGGCCTCAAAAGGTTCGGTGACATATTATTTCTCATTTATTAATCTTACTCATGCGGTTAGATTATCTTCATACAAAAAATTACTAAAAAAGCCTGTATATTCCATATCCCTTAGCTTATCGATATCCGTAAACCGTAGCGAATTTGATGAGCGATTTTGACGCTGTCACCGGTCGAGCGTTTGCCAGTTGACTAGGCCCTCAGACCTCTTTAGAAAGTAGATACTCCATCACCCAACAATGGTCTAGCATTGTTTAGTATTGTTTAGTGGAATATAGTAGCTTTGTTGTGCCTTGTGAAAAGACAAATGGTGTTAAATAGTATAGAACTAGTGTTAGTTTTTAGTTGTACAAAACTGTCAAAACGGAATACTTACATTAATAACCTCCTAGAAAATTAACCTCGTAATAATACGTCCTACTGAAGAAAGTACAATTAAAGTGCATAGAATTAAGTGGCATAGTGGTTTTCCGGCGGATTCTCGTTTTCCAATAGAAACTCCAATGCGCCGAGTCTTAAAAACAAGCTTGAAATACTAAATCTACGGGTGAGTGTACAATCAACAATCAACTAACTGTCAATCAACATTGATAGATTTCTTCTTTTGCGAGCAAAAGGAATCTAGCCTATACAGCCTTACAAAGAGTAAGGATCATAGCCAACTTGTGACACCAAGTGCAGTGCTTGAGCCTGCGTGAGGGCATTTACTAGCGTGCCCTTGATTTTACCTACACGTACACCTTCCAAACGTTAGAAGCGTGGGTCTTTGTTGCTGTGTTGTTATTAAATTGGACGTGAATATGTCTGCAAAACAGGTGATTTGCGCCGGCTGCCCCAATCCTCTAAAGAGCAAACCATTTCTTAAGTGCTCTAAGTGCGCCAAAGCCTGTGATCTTCTGTGCGCTGATGTGAGTGAAAAGCGTTTTCTCAGCTTTTATGGTGCTGGAAGTGATCGCAAGAAGACCTGGGTCTGCCCTGAGTGTATCAATAAGAAGCCTAAAAGTGACACTACAAATACACCGGTGCGTTCGACCCTCGCACTGGATATATCTCCAGACCACCCGTCAGATGATTCCCCACAAGACAACGTAACATTAAGAAGCTCCCGCAGCCAGAAAGTAAATGCTGACAATGATCTTACTGCTCTGATAAGAAGTGAAATAAAAGCTGCTATCCGTGCCGAAATGGCACCTATTAACGAGAAATTAAAGGAATTAAATAATTCTGTACAGTACATGAGCAATCAATACGATGACTTAATTAAAGCCACAAATACAATAATGATGGACCACAAAAATATGCAAACAGAATGTGAACAGCTTCGCGCAACGGTTTCTAGTATGTCTGAGCGTATCAACCTATTTGAACAGCATCTGAGGAAAACAATCTTGAAATTCAGGGAATTCCGGAGCGCAAAAATGAAAATATATCAACTATAGTTAACAAAATCGCCAATGTAATATCGCACAAGTTAGAAGACGCGGATATACAGAATTGCATGAGAGTCGCTCATAAAAACAAAGAAAGCAAGACTCTGCGTTCTACTCAGCAGTTACGCGGTATAATAGGTCACATCCCAAAAACAAGCTTGGGACATCTCTTCTAAATTTCAGCGGTCCAACCGTACCTGTTTTTGTTTTGGAACACTTATCCCCGTCAAACAAGTCCCTGCATGCTGCCACCAGAGCCAAGGCTAAGGAGTTAGCCTATAAATTCGTGTGGGTGCGTAATGGACGCATATTTATGCGCAAAAGTGAAACATCTCCATTTATTCATGTTAAATGTGTAACTTCTCAACGCTTCACCTCCTAAAACCTAAAATACATACACACACATCGCCGCCTTACCTTAACTTGACCTATTAATCTAATTCTTAAAACTAGTTAACCTACTTTATACCGCCGTTCAAGATTACCATCAATTACACCTTCCCCACCTCTCAACTTACCCTATATTATGCTAACTCTTATCTTACCTAAAACCTAGGTTATCTACAATCTAATGTTTGTGTCTTTGATGTTTTGTAGAGTGCGTAGTGTTTGTATGATAATGGAACCATAACCTAACTTAATTCTATTAGCAATACATTTCAGTCAAGCGATGTAATATTATAATAAATACTATTTTGGCCAGATCGTCTAGTGAACCCTCCGTTGTTAACCGCATCTAAGTAACTCAAGTCCTTTTCGTGAAAATTTAGTAATTGGCTTATCCCAGTGTTAAATTATTTACTCCTGACCTAATTACCTATCCGTCAATAAGTAATATCCTAAATATGTGTAGCCTATCAGTGACTTCGTCTAAACTGTGACCTAAATCCTTCACAGCAGCTGCAGGAAAGGAATGTTGGATATGTGTATTTATGGGACAGTAAAAACCATAGGTTTCAATAGCTGGTTTATTGTGATTTACCAGGAACTTTCACATGCTTTTAAAATTAGAAATAATAAGTGCAAACATAAAAATGGCGAGTAGCTTTTTCCAATGGTCGTAGGCTAAAAAAAAGATGTTCTTTTTTCCTGGTGTTGCCCGCCGCGGATATGAACTTGCAATTGGCGGCGCTACCGTCGCAAGCGCTGATACCAGCGCCCTCTTTAGTGTTGGGTATAAGCCCCAACATGCTCCCGGCCGTTGAAACGTAAACGCTTTCAATGACTGGGTAAGGGACATATGTTGTTATATGCCCGAAGTATGGTCCCCTTCTTTGTGAAGATCTCTGCCACACGTTTGCTTGAATCAATTCCACTGTGCACCTTTGTGATGCGACCCAATAACCATAGAAGAGGAGGTACAGTCTTATCCTTTATCAATACTAATGTTCCAACTTTCAGCTCTTCGCCCTTGGATGACTGCCATTTCACCTTTTGTTGGAGTCGAGATATGTACTCGTTTATAAATCTCTGCCAAAAATGTTCTTTTAAGGCTTGAATACGGTTGAATCGCTGCAGGCGGTTTATATTTACATCTGCTACCGGTGGACATGGTATGGTGAATGATGTTCGTCCGATTAGGAAGTGTGATGGAGTAAGGCACGTAAGGTCGCTAGGATCAGTGGATAACGGAGTAAGAGGTCGCGAATTTAAAATAGATTCAATGTGTACCAGGCATGTGGACATCTCTTCATATGTTAAATGTGTAAGAGAAAGGGTACGTCACAAAAGGTACTTTACGGATTTTACGGCGGATTCCCAAAGACCCCCAAAGTGGGGTGTATACGGAGGAATAAATTTAAATTTGATACCTTTTTGTGTAATATCATTTAAAGAATGTTTAAGCATAAGTTTGAGTTGGTTGTGCGCCCCTACAAAGGTTGTACCGTTATCAGCAAAAATAGATTCCGGAAGACCGCGTCGCGCTACAAAGCGCTGCAGAGCAGCTATAAATGTCTCTTTGGTGAGATCGGTAACCAGCTCCAAATGTATGGCCTTTACTGCAAAGCACACAAACACACATATATAGGATTTTATGAGTTTAGCACCTCTCCCCTTTCTATCGACAAGCAGCACTGGTCCTGCGTAGTCTAATCCTGTATTTTGAAAAGGAAATTCTAAATGAACTCTAGGTGCAGGAAGCTGGCCCATTGTTGGCTGAGTAGTTTGTGAATTATGCCTAGCACATTTAACACATTTTTTAACAGTAAACTTTGCCAAATTTGTGCCTCCTAGAGGCCAATAACAATGTCTTATATTAGCCAACATTAGTTGTGGTCCAGCGTGTAACAAGTTGATGTGATACATCTGAAATATTAATTTTGTGATGTGATGTTTGCTACATAGTAAGATTGGGTGTTTCATGTCATACGGATAATATGAATGATCGAGACGTCCTCCCACACGAATAAGGTTATCACAATCAACAAATGGAGATAAAGATAGCAACCTGTTATTAGAATTAAGGTTTCCTTTTGAGTGCAAGGTGTGATACTCGTCAGGAAACATGTCCTGCTGACATAATCTAATAATTGTAGATCTTACATCTTTTAGCTCTGTCGTTGATAAATAATTATAAGTTTTAGTATTAGGGTGTAAATAATTATAAATAAATCTTTTTAAAAAGGCAATTTTCCTTATTAATCGAGTAAAATTGGATGTATTATGTATAATTTGTAAGATTTTATTATTTGCATAATTGTTTTGTAAACTTGTTTTTTGTGTTGTTGTATGTAATAAAATTTCTGGTAGTTTATCTGTTTTAGAATTAGGTATTTTAGGGAAAATACACTTTTTTTCATGCAAAAATTGAGGACCAGACCACCATAAGGCGGACGCGCTGATACGATCAGCCCTGACCCCCCGAGAAGCTAGGTCAGCGGGATTCTCACTCGTTGGCACGTAGCTCCACTTGCCACCGGCAGTAATATCCTGAATCTCATTCACTCGGTTTCGAACAAAATGTCGTAAATTGTTAACAGAGGTGGTGAGCCAACCCAAAACAATTGTTGAGTCAGTCCAAAACACACAGTGTTTGAAATTGGCCCTGAGTGACTGCAGTACTTTAGTGCAGAGTCTTGCACCCAACAATGCGCCACAGAGTTCGAGTCGCGGAATCGTGGTAGGTTTTATCGGCGCAACCTTTGTTTTAGACACCAATAAATGAACGCTTACCTTTCCTTCTTTTGATATACTTTTGACATAGACGCATGCACCATATGCACGCTCTGAAGCGTCAGTGAAAGTATGAAGTTCTAAAACTGAATCTGAATAAGACGAGACCCACCGCTGGATGCGAAGTGAGTTTAGAGCCGGTAAAGCTTTTAAAAACTGCATAAAATCTAATTTTATCTCATTGGGCACTTGATCATCCCAAGATAATTTCTGGATCCAAAGTCTTTGTATCATTATTTTAATCTCCAATATGCATGGACTTATAAGACCCATGGGGTCAAACACTTGACTTATTAATGATAAAATTACTCGTTTTGTGATGTTTGTATATTTAAATTGTAAATCAATAGAATAAAACAAATGATCTGAATCAGAGTTCCAGAACAAACCTAATGTTTTACAAGGCGACGTATCATTAAAATTTAGTCTTCTTTCATGATTTTCAATTGACTCTTTTGTAACAGATTGTAATATGTGTTTGTCGTTTGATTGCCATTTTCGTAAATTAAAATGCGCAGATTTTAAAATTTTCTTTATATTTCTACAAAGATCAATTACAGAGTCAATTGAATAGTAAGTAGTCATCAACGTAAAAGTCCTTTTGAATAGCAATTTTGACTTCAGGCTTGGTGATTTGATCGCTTAATGAAGTAAGACACTTAGTCGCAAGATACGGTGCTGAGGCAGTCCCATATGTCACCGTATTTAATGTGTACACACTAAAAGGGTCTTTTTGATCAAACCGAAATAAAATCTGTTGTAAGGAACGTTGTTGTTGTTGTTGGACTAGTACGGAACGATACATTTTTTCGACGTCGCTTGTTACCACATATCGGTGCTGTCGGAATCTCAATAAAATTGAAAGTAAATCGTCTTGCACTACTGGTCCCACCATCTGTATGTCGTTAAAAGACTTTCCAGATGATGACACTGCAGAAGCGTCAAAGACTACTCGTAATTTGGTGGTTGAACTTGACTGGCTAATCACTCCGTGATGAGGCATGTAGTAGCCGGTGTTACTGGTCTTATTTGTATTTTTTGTCATGTGACCAAGTAAATTATATTCATGCATGAATTCTAGATACTTTTGTTTGAACTCTGTGTCTTGATTAAACCTACGCTCTAAAGAAAGCAGACGACATTTTGCTTGAGCGTATGATTCGCCCAATGTATCAGGAGACTCTTTAAGCGGTATAGAAACTACGAAACGACCATCCTCATCACGAGTCGTATTTTGAGAAAAATGTTGTTCACAAGCGCGTTCTTCAGTCGATAAACAATGCTTAGGTGATATTGAATCGAGTTCCCAAAACCAAGTAAGTTGATCGTCTATATTTTGACTAAAACAGCAAGTAGGACTGGTTTTATGAGAAAAAATAGCTGACCCAGGAATCGAACCCGTTATGAGCCACCCTAGTTTAGTTTCGTGTAACTTTGGCAACTGTTGCCCAAGATGGATGAATTTTGTACCTAATACTTCCCAAAATATCTCAGCACCCACTAATAAGTCAACTGATGCTGGCTTATTGAATGATGAGTCTGCTAACTGGATTCCTGGTGGAAGAGGTATACTCTGTATATCAAAATGTGTAGAAGGTAATGATTTTGTTATTTCAGGTAAGACGTAACAATTTATATTTGTTCTATAACCACCAATGTATGACTCGATAGTTAGGTTGCAAGACTCTGCACTGTAGGATAGTTGATTATTAAAAACCTTTGACAGTGGAGCTCGTGCTGCGCCTTACCAGACCCAGCTTCTCACAGAGGCCGCGTGTGACGAAGTGTGAAGTACTTCCATTGTCCAAAAGAAGACGGGCAGTGTGAAGTCCTCCACGGTGGTCTGACACTTTCACCAATGCTGTGGATAGCAGTACAAGAGGTCTATTCAATGACTGTATAATGTTTGTCGACAAAGCGACAGGACTTTCTGTGTCTGTATGTATTTCTTTATGTAAAAGAGTGTTGTGTTTACATGAACAATATTTACAATGAGAAAGCTTACATCTATTGTCTGTATGTCCAGGACGTAAACAATTTCTGCAAACTGAAAATTTACTGACCTTTTTAAGTCGTGATTCCACATCAAGGTCACGGAATGTCTGACATCCATATAAGTAGTGATTTTGTTTACACAATGGACAAACAATATTTTTAAAATTATTTGTTGTGTTATTTGTTGTGATTGAAAATGATCTAGATTTATGTGTATCTGCTAAAGTAGGTTTTTGATTTTTTAAAGTTTGTAACAAATCAGCCCTGTTGCTTAAAAACTTTATGAATTGCTGCAAATTAGGGCAACCTTCTAATGAACTTTTACATTCTTCCCACTGGCGATTTGTGGAATAATCAAGTTTCTTCGAAATAATAAAAATTATTAATGTATCCCAGTGATCAGTTGGTTGTCCTAAGGAAGCTAAACAGCGTAAGTTTTTATTCATTACATCAATTACGTTACGTAATGACTGTGCTGATTCCTTTTGAATCTGCTCAATCGAAAATAATGCTTGGATGTGATTGTTTACAAGCATCCGTTGATTGTCATACCTATCGGACAATAACTGCCATGCTATATTGTAATTATCTGAACAAAAATCTAAACTTTGAATAATTAATGCCGCACCGCCTTTTAATGCTGCGCGCAGGTAATGAAATTTGTTTATGCTTGTGATATTATTATTATTATGTATAAGAGACAAATATGTATCACGAAACTCAAGCCAGTGCTGAAAGTCGCCGGTAAAATGAGGAAGATCAATTTTAGGTAACCTCACAAAATCCTGAACGCCCTTCTCGCCATCGGAACCACTGAAGCCCGCCACGGATCCCTCCTGTCGCTCCTGACTGCGCGAGGAATTGAGCAGTGTACGCGCCAGGGCCACCAGCTCAAAGTACTGTGTCTCAAACAGCTCCCTTTCGTCGAACTGAGGCTCGGGCGTCTCACTCAACATCTCAATTTCCGTCTGTAAAGCGTCAAAATCACTATAAAGCGAATCTATTTTGCTAAAACGGCACTCCAACTCGGCTAATTGCACTTCACTTAGTAATTTAAATGATTTTACCGTTTTTAGATAGTTTCCAAACTTTGTCACCTTCCCTTTCATGATACTACGTTTTTTGTTTAGATTTGTAAGACTTTGATCCTCCATTATAATCTTATAGCAAGTGTACACACAATTTTGTTAACAAAACAACAGCGCAAATCTGCGCCTTAGCAAATAAAGGTTAATTAATCTATGCCCACTGCAAGCGCATGAATGCAACTAACGAACCGTGACGAGCGAACAATAGAAGACGGTCGCCAAACCGGTTTGTCATCACATCTAGCGAATTCGGCCACTTTATTGTTTAACTACAATGAAATTTAATGATTTTCAACAGTTTTATCAAGATAAACTCTTACTATATATCGTTATACAGTTAACTATCTGTGTAGGTAATCTATGTAAATGTGTTCGTTGACTTATGTTAAATAAATTTATCTTTAATCGCAAATTCAGTAAATATGTTATTAAGTTATAATTAAGTGTATATGTTTTGCAACAACGAAATGAAATTTGTCACATAGACTGCGTTCGAATAAGTTAACGACGCTAAGTAGGTACGTAACCCTTAATCGTTTATGCGAACTACTTTTATGAGAAAATAGATATTATTATGAAAAGATATCCGTTATACCTGACTCAAATATTACTATTTTAAATAAAAAGGGATTTTAAAGGCAAGGAAGGAATATGGAACGGACTCACGTGTTCACATGTCTCAACTTCAACTAATGCCCACAAGTTTTTGCAATCCACGCTTGAAATCTTCAGCGTCCGACGGGAATCGAAGGTCGACAGACGAGTCCTGCTTGTGCTGGTCGCTCGGGAAACCCTTCTTGGGATGCGACACGTGTGGTACTTTTATTTTTGAATAATTTTTAGTTCTTTGTACTTGACACTGGAAAGTTCGCCGTCCAAAGGCAAATGAAGACCGAAAGACGATTCCTGCTTGTGCTGGTCGCTCGGGTAACCCTCCTTGGGTTGCGGCACGCACGTGGTGCTATTCACGTTTCTACTTCTGCGTACGACTGAAGGGGATCGAAGGCCGTAAGACGAATCCTGCTTGTGCTGGTCGCTCGGGAACCCTTCTTGGGATGTGGCACACACGTGCACAGTGCTCAATGCCTATAAGATGTCTTCCTGGTTGCTCGCGAAAATTCCCAGCCCTCTACAAGAGGCCGAAGGACCATGGATATGTGTATTTATGGGACAGTAAAAACCATAGGTTTCAATAGCTGGTTTATTGTGATTTACCAGGAACTTTCACATGCTTTTAAAATTAGAAATAATAAGTGCAAACATAAAAATGGCGAGTAGCTTTTTCCAATGGTCGTAGGCTAAAAAAAAGATGTTCTTTTTTCCTGGTGTTGCCCGCCGCGGATATGAACTTGCAATTGGCGGCGCTACCGTCGCAAGCGCTGATACCAGCGCCCTCTTTAGTGTTGGGTATAAGCCCCAACAAATGTTAACCACTCAAAGATAATCAGATGATAGCTTAGCTTGCAGGTAGTATTATTTATTATCGATAGCATTATACGTAAAAGTCTGGGGAAAATTTATGACATATTAGAGGATTCTGGTAATTTAATAGCCCCGCCCCGCTATTAGCATGCCGATCGGCTCGTTGTTTAATATCAGCTCTGACCAGATGTGACTTTAACATTAATTAGCCTGTGGCTTCAATTCTATAAAACTGAGAATTTACATCTCTCCTCAAAATTTAATTTCATCTTACATATGAAAGTAATTATTTACTAGGTTCTATATTCAATTATTTCTTTAAAAAATCAAAAGAGTTTATCTTAGGCTTGCTATCATCCAAATATCCTTTTCACATTAAGAACCCAACTTATTTCTCTGATCTTTGTGTTTATTATAAAGATCTTATAAAGTGACAATAACATTAAATTATACTGACTGCCTTGGCAGCATATTACTTCTCAAGTTTATTAAAAATGTTAATTTATTCAATCCCTTACTCCCTTCAAGAGGTGGATACAAATAGAATGCTATTATTTAAAGCAAGATTACTTTTGTTTACTCTTAGTGTTTATTATAAAGATCTTATAAAGTGACAATATGATTAAATTATACTGACTGCCTTGGCAGCATATTACTTCTCAAGTTTATTAAAATGTTATTTTTTTTTTTTTTTCAACAAAAAAAACGTTACATTAATGTTTTACAACATTCTGCCAAACTGTGAGACAGTTTGTCGGCAGGCAGCTCTCGTGGAATCGTTTTAACAGTACTGCCTTTAATGTGATATAATATTCTACACTTCTATAATAATTGTACTTAAACTATGTACTTAAACTATGTGCAGTCATGAGCACCAATATGTATACACTTTGACTCTTTTTCCATTGTATTAAGAGTTACAATTGTTCACATATTTTTGCTCGTGACTGTACGTTAAGGAACTAAAGATAAAACTATTCTACTAAAATTACAAACATTATGAAAACAATAAACAAAATCTATCTTAAAAGTTAAATATACGTATTATTACAATAATATAATCATGTAAGTTTCCTTTTGCAGGGACCTACATATTTGAAAAAAACAATGTAAATCGAGGACGGTTATTAATGTTTTATAAGCATGCATTATATTATAATCTAAGTATGTTTATCCGTTATTTAGTCAACCAACATCACAAGTTTCCAAAGAAGCTCAACCCGGGCCAGACAAATGGCATGAGCACCGAAGTTTATAGTTATTGTCATTACTACTACGACACAAAGAAAGATAGTGTTTTTTTAACAAAGTTTTTAAATTGTTTTTGGTTTGGACATTTTTTAATAGGTCTTTTGGGAGTTCATTACTATACACCGACGTTAACCAGCGTCTATAATAATTTTTTACTTTGGGAACAACAAGATAAGATTTTTTAGATAAGCGGGTTGCATATGTGTGTTCTCTTACCTGTTTATGCTCAGTGTTGTTAAATTGTTCTATCATAATAGCTATTTTCACTTTATGTTCTATTGGCATTATTTTACATATTTTAAAAAGTTTTTCGTAGTGTCCTGCAAGCGATTTTTTTACATTATTATCTACTAGAAGTTTAAGCAATCTTAATTGTAACGATTTAATTTTATTTAAATGTACAGGAAAACTGAGACCATACGCACCCAACCCGTAAGACATTACTGCATCAGCCAGTGCATAATAAAGTACATACATAACGCCCCGTGTCACGGTAAATTTTAAATTTTGTAACTTACAAAGAATTGACCGTAGCTTGTTACACACCCTGTCGACATGAGAAATCCAACTAAAATGGTTGTCCACTGTTAGCCCCAGATATTTGTAGGAGGATACTTTCTCGATATTTTTACAGTTACAATTAATCTTTTTATTATTTTTATTTTTATGTAAACAGTCGTATGTGTGCCCTTTTATTTGGATATTCATTGCCCCAAGGCTATTTTTATTATATGGCGACAGTATTGGCATACACTTGGTCTTATCAATATTAATAATAATCCCATTGTCATGGGCCCACCGCACCACATTATCGAAGTCCTCTTGTATAACCCTTTGTATGTTTTCTTGGTTTTTGTCGCTGTATAGAATGCATGTGTCATCAGCGTACATATACGATTTACATGTTTTTATAACATTAGGCATGCTGTTTACATGCATTATATACCCGACAGGACCATAAACTGAGCCAGTTGGTACTCCATACATAATTTCTCCTCTCCTACTCTCGGCACCACAAACACGAACTATCAGTTGTCTATCTGTTAGGTATTCCTTAAACCACTTATTCATGTTTCCTCTTATGCTGCATTCCTGCATGGCCTGCAGCAAGCCGTCGTGGCCGAGGGTGTCAAAAGCTTTTTTGAAGTCTATATATATAACAAACACTGTTTTTTGCTCATTTAATGCATTGTTTACGTTATCAACAAACTTCGTCAAAACTGTAGCTGTGCTTCTGTTAGGACGAAATCCATGCTGGGCATCATTAACAATTTTAATATTTTCCAAAAATTCTACGATTTTATTAACTATATTTTTCTCTAATATTTTATTTAATATGTTCAAAATTGCTATTGGCCTGTAATTAATACATTCAGAGTGGACACCTTGTTTATATATAGGTTTGATAATGGCAAGTTTCAATTCATTAGGATACGCCCCCTTTTCTATACTTAAATTTATAAAATGTGCAATTACGGGAGAAATTTTAGTTTTTATTGCTTTTAAATCTCTGAGCCGAACACCATCTGACCCCGACGCCTTATTGCAGTCCCTTTTGTCTATTATCTTAATTACACTGTCGGGCAAAACTTTTTTAAATCTGAAACTTACATCGCTTTCTGTCACATACGATTTTCTTTCTAGGAAAAGATCCTGACACCGGTGCTGGCTCTTTTATTTCTTTAGTAAAAGTGTCACAAAAACCGTCACATACAATATGTTTAGTCTTATTCTTTAACATGTACTTTTCAATTACACTATCCACCGATAATTTATTCCGTCCTAACCAGCTATTTATATTACTCCATATTTTCCGCATATCGCCATTACAACTTACTAAGGTTTTTTTGCGGTGTTCATTCTTAGCACGATTTATACGTTTATTTATGTAATTTCTATGTCTAGTGTATTCAAGCCTTAAGTTATTATTAAAAGGTTGGTTTTTCCACTGTCTGAATAGGTAATCCTTTTTTTCTATCTCTTTTTGTAATTGTTTATCTACCCATAATTGCGTGTCTCTTTTGATGTTATTGCAAGTGCGTTGAAAAGTACACGTTTTATATATATTTTGAAAAATATGCAAAATCGTACGAGGGGTGATCCAAAAGTAATGATAATCAGTTATTTCTAGTGCACACAAAAATACAAAAAAAATATCAGTCACTTGCTCAGTTACCCACTAGTTCAGGAAAAAAAAATCATATAAATAGGCCACGATTCCCGGGAGCTACATTCATTTATATACGAACTGTCAAGGAGTGAACATCAAAATGGAAAAACACGAAATCAGAGCTGTCATTAAATACCTCTGCTTGAAAAAAATGTTTACCAAAGACACACACAGCGACTTCGTGGAAACATTAGGGGACTCTTCTCCTCCATATATTCCACAGTTGCACGCTGGGCTAAGGAGTGTAAGCTGGGAAGAACATCGACGGAAGACGAACACCGCGAAGGACGCCCATCGACGTCCCTCACTGAAGAAAATGTGAAAAAAGTTGAAGAAGTTGTATTGGAAGATCGAAGAGTGACTATCAGGCATGTAGCTGAGGTCACAGGGATCTCATATGGCAGCATTCAAAGAATCCTTGCGAACGAATTGCATATGAGAAAGGTCTCCGCGCGTTGGGTACCGAAAATGATAAACGACGAGCAAAAGAAGAAACGAGTCGACATGTCAAAAGCAAATCTCGAAAAGTTCCAGCCAGACAAGGATAATTTTTTGTCACGTTTTGTGACCATGGACGAGACCTGGATCCACCATTTTGATCCTGAAACAAAACAACAATCGATGACATGGAAACGATCCGATGAACCGACGCCGAAGAAATTCAAAGTGTCAAGCTCAGCAGGGAAGGTTATGGCGTCTGTTTTTTGGGATGCTGAAGGAATAATCATGGTGGACTACTTGGAAAAGGGGGCCACTATTACAGGCTCCTACTATGCAGAACAAATAAGAAAATTGTGGGAGGCTATTAAGGAGAAAAGGCGAGGCAAACTGCGGGCTGGAGTGTCCATCAAGACAACGCACCGGTTCACAAAGCTGCAATTGCCATGGCTGCCGAATTTACTTCTGAATTTATAAGATAAACTGCTTAGATTGCTTGCTATATGCTTTAAGAACATTATAAAATTAATAGCTAAACCAGATTTTCCCTGACATGTAATAAATAATTGCGCAAGCACTCAAACCACCTAACAAAATCCAGCACACGACAGTCTCTAGTCCGTTAGTCGCCTTATTAATTGCAAGAACCCATTCTGCTTATATTACATGACCGGGAATCGAACCTGGAATCTTTCGTGGGCGAAGCATCAACCACTTCTCCGTCATGGTCTCTAGTTCCAACTAGGTTAATGAATAATAATTAATAATTTGAATTAAAACTTTCCTTCATACTTCAACGCTACCAATCTCATCTTAACTTATATAATTATCTAAGATAACGAAACGTCGGAATAATTGTCTACCTCAGGCAGGAATCGAACCCGCGTCCTCCACAATCCCTAATTAGCTACTTACGTAATTATTTTATATAAGTATCCTCTTTACACATCCAGTCTTTTAACTGATACCTATTTTCCTCTCCGCGGATAAGAAATCTTAACCAAACCCGCATAACAACCAAAAACAGTAGGCATACCATCATCGCCCACTAATCGTGTAAATAACAGAGATAGAATACTAGACTCGTTTTCGTACTGTACGCAGAGACACCCACTCACAGTGCATACAAATAGAGATTTTAACGCCTTACAATAAGGTTGTCGATCGTAAATACTTATGAATAAACTCACTCACTCTAACGTGGTACGCATCTCGAAACACGTCCTTGAGTTTTTAACTAGATACCCCGTAGTTTAGAACAATTAGAAGTTTGTGTGCTATGAATATCTGTCTAACTGTCAATGTATGCGTCATCGATAAGTACTTGTAAATACCCCGGTACGCGTTGGACATTGTATACTAATTGACAAGTACTGAGCTTATGCGTACAATCAAATACTTATCCCAAAACCTATCTAGTAACTACGTCTCATCCCTAGTTATTACTATGTATGAAAGACAACATTTAGTCTCATTTGCTAAAATAAAGTACGTCAATATCCCCTTAACTTTCCTATACATTTGAAAATTATTATTTTCTTATTAAATTAAACACAACGGTAACTATCTTATCCGCCCCCACAACTTTACTTATCTTCCTACCTTTTATATAACTAATAACGATCAAATCGGTAAATAATAAGTCACTAAAGGTGACACTTAGTCTAGTATTTATGTTAATTAATATTGTGAGTTCCTTCTCGTATTTACTGAATTCCAAACTGCGTGATTCAATAGTGCTAGTTTCTTTTTTTTATTAGACGATTTTAATTTTACACTCGCACAAGACACATTATTAAGATGGTAATCTCCCGAATGTTTGTAACTCTAATTGGTTACTCCTTAATTATTCTACTCTACTTTCAGCCTTCCGTCCAGATTGTAAAATTCCCCAGTAATGCGCGTTCCACTGATAACGCTAAAATGAAATGCTATCAATAACCTCATTTCCGCAGCTAACGGTATTAACCTCTATGTTGGTCAGTCAAGTATATTTACCCTGGTTCACACTCCATAAGGCGTCCTCGAATGGAATTACCTTACACCAGAATTCTCACAATTTTTAGAAAGGCTAGTTTAGGCGGTGAAGCCTAAATGGGAATCACTTAATTTTATTGTGTGCTGAGTAATTCCCATTTCTACAGCGCACTTCCGAAACTTCGATTCAATTAGTTCACCAGGTAAATCAAAAAAAACCCTACACGCTTAACTAAGTTCTATTTGTGCAGAGTGCGACTAAACAATGTTCGAACACCCTAAACAAGCTACTTTCACTAATTTAACAGTGCCAATTAAGAATGCTCCCTTGTGTCATCTATAGATTTTATTGTGTGCATAGACGACCAAAGACCTCGCTTTCAGCATGCCTTCTTCGTTGGACCCGCTTGGTTAAATACACTATTCAAAATTCTAAAGTTACAAATGAAAATGTCAAAAGTCAGAACATTATGCAATAGAGAATTCCTCTAATATCGTTAACCAACCTATTCGCACTATTTAATCAGGCATATTGCAATTCAAGTATTTATTTTAATTTATAATGACCAAACTTCTCCACCTCTGTTCACATATTTTTAGCCATTTCTATCCACAACTGCGGTGAGGATAATCGGTTAATGAACAAAACATCCTATAAACATTCTATGTTACTACCGCAATCGCAAGAAATATTCACTAGGAGGATTATCTATCATACAGCTGACTATAACAAAATGAGTCCCCCTTATCCCTCTCCGTTCCTTTTCTAACGTAGAAGACAGCAACAGACAATTAATATTTAATTACCTATAATTTAGAACAACCCTAGGTAAAACGCTACCACAAAACTAGAATAGAACAGAATAGAACTAACAGAACTAGACAAAACTAGAATAGAACAGAATAGAACTAACAGAACTAGACTTCACTTATAAGAGTTTAGCAGATCTATTCTAGTCTTAAGACATAGGACCTCCCTCTACTAACTTTTCTTAACACACACATATTGTAGATAATTATTAGTAGGCTATCTGGTTACAGGACTCAAGACCTATTGAGGATGAGACTCTCCCATCTACTTCTAGACTTAGCTTCACAATGTATATACGTTGCATGGCTCCAGATATTTATAATAAAACACCCAAGTGTTAGAAGGAATTGTCTCTATTGAAATTTAAGCATATCTTCGAATTTTATTACCAGGTAGGGCATATTATATGGTAAGTAAATTCCTAAATAACAACAACTAATAATTGATTAGTAATCTTATTAGTAAGTAAGTAAGTAAGTAAGTAAGTAAGTAAATCATTTATTCGGCAAAAAATACACACAGAAAAGAAAGAAAAGTATAAAAAAAAAAATTAAGAAAACAGAAATAAATAATAATAATCAACTAATAGACAGGTATAGGTTGGCCGAAAAGGCTGACAAGCTCAGCTATTGTTGCAGCTGGACGCCACAACGCTGGTTTTCAGCTGGGCCTTGAGTAGGGGCGACGTCTACACAAGAAAGAATGTAAGTAGGTAGATACCTATAATTACAAACTAGAAAATCAAAAATGCAAGCCCTAACAAAATAAAAAATGTGGAAAAAAGGAAACTGTGTTAACATTATATAAATAAACAAAACAATATTAAAACAAAACCTTACAGAATAAAATAAACTAAAATTTAACTTAATTTAAATCATTAACCAATATGTAAGTCTTTAAAAATGTTTCATAAAGTTAAAAATAATAAAATGAAAATATAGAACATTTATGCTTAGAACATTAAAGTAATGCTCTAAGTATTTATGCGTTTACAAAGAACATGAAAAGCGTTTATGTGCCTGTATGACCGAATTTCCTTTGCCTAATGTTAGACAGAGCAAGCAAGCTGAAAGAAAAAAGTGGCAGGCCAGAAAGAAACCAGAAACACAAACAAATCAAACAACAAAGCAAGATTGATAAACTTAATCATCAGAGAGAATAATTAAAGCAATCTTTATTAGCAAGCCATCAAATAAGACATAGATAATACAAGATTTGAATACTTTACAATACTTTAGCAGCCTGTAATTCACCTATATTCATACATGATAACAAAAGATGTGTAAACTATTACTATACCCGGACGACGGCATCAGTCAGTAGCCACGGCTTTTGTTTGTAAAAATAGAATATGGATTGCCTCGTTAGCGGTGCCGGGACGCGGGCTCCCCCAATCTACAAAAATTCGGATTGTGCAGAACTTGATGGTAGGTGTAGTGCAATTTGAATTGACATATGATAATCTTTTATACGTGTTTTGAATGTAATCATTGTTCTTAGGTAACGTATCGGCGGGGGCAAGTCGTTCCAGCACCGAGTAGCAGCAAAACGGAAAGAGCTCCGGAAAGCCACCGTGCGATGTTTTGCAGTTGCGAAAGTATGCGTACAGGCCCTCCTTGGATACCTACTGCCATCATTAGCCCATATCAGCTTATCGTGAAGATACCGCGGCTTTCCCGTCTTAATGACGCCAAACAAAAGAACAGCAAGATGAACTCTTCTGCGTGCCTCCATTTTGATGATGTTTCCCGCATTTAAATAAGGAGTGACATGTGATCGCGGTGGTACATGAAAGCAGAAGCGCGCCACCGCATTCTGCAAACGCTGAATGAGCTTAGATGTCCTAGATAGAATGCAAGGTCCGTACACAGTGTCACAGTAGTTAAATAAAGACAAGACAAGGGAATCGCATAATGTAATCCTTAACTTTTCGGTAAGGTATGGTCTTATTTTATATAACAGCTTAAGTCTATAGAAACAATTGCGTGCAGTGTTAGCAACATGGTGTTCAAAATTAAGGCAGCTGTCAAAAATCAATCCCAAATTCTTGGCCTTGTCGGTGCGCTCAATTGCCTCGCCATTGATCTTTATGTTTAAAGCAACATTGTCAAATTTCGATGTGTTCTTTTTAGAACCAATCAATAGAAGCTTGGACTTCTTTGGGTTTAGGACCAGGCAGTTGGACTGGCACCAAGCAGATATTTTGTCCAAGTCTTTGTTCACCCCTGCCACAGCATTAACGTATTCTGCAGGTGAAAAGGAGCAGTACAGCTGCAGGTCATCAGCGTACAAATGATGCTGACAATGTGATTTGCTTCCAATTATGTCTGCACTGTACATTATGTACAGAATCGAACCAAGTATAGACCCTTGAGGAATTCCACGGGTAACGGGTTGTAAGGTGGATCGTGATCTAGTCCCATCTGTCCTTCTCAACTCTACATACTGGCGCCTGTTATCCAAATAACTGGTAAACCATTTTGTAGCCGCAGTGTCAATACCATAGTATACCAGTTTCGACATGAGAAGAGAAATATTGATTGAATCAAATGCTCGGGAGAAATCAAGCAGCAACAGCAAGCTTAGTTTTCCCTGGTCTTGGGCAGCTAGCAGGTTGTCCACAACATCCGCCAAAGCTGTTGCCGTGCTAAATCCCTTACGGAAACCTGATTGCTGCATCGGGAGTATATTGCTTTCCTCAATGTATCGAGTCAACTGATCACACACGATTCTCTCCAAGACCTTAGAGACACAAGAAAGCAAACTTATAGGTCGGAGATCATTCAGAGAGACTGGGTTATTAATTTTTGGCAATGCCTTGACAACAGCCACCTTCCAACTATCCGGGAAAATACCATCTGCTATGGAACGGTTTATCATAGTGGTGATAGCTTTAAGGGACTGTGGCAAAGTTAACAAAAGCATATCCAAGGACACCCCATCATCACCCTGCGCATTTGACTTAAGCCCTTTTATCGTTTTCATAACTGTGTCCTCTGAGACTGGGTTAAGTGAAAAAATGGCTGTACTGAATCTTTGGCTTTTAAAGAGTGCAAGTTGGGAAACCGTCACATGGTTGTCACCAGGTATATCAAGGAAGTGTCCGTTAATCAAGTCAGGGTCATCAAAATGCGGTGGGAGCTCAGCCTTTGCTTTTATATTAGGTACCACTGTTTGCTTCAAGTTCTGCCATAATTTTTTCGAATTTTTCAAGTTATTGTTGGTATTGTTAGCAAAGTAGTTGCATTTTTCACTCTCGATGGCCTTTATGACTAAATATTTCATACAATTATATAATTTTTTGTTGGTCTCTGTTTTGTGTTGTTTATATTTTTGATGGAGAGAGTCTCTAATATGCGTCATATTCTTCACTGTGTCAGTAATCCATGGGTGAGGAGGATGCCTGAATCTGCGTGACCTAATTGGAGCATGTAGATCAAACAATCCTACAATCCAGGAGGTGAAGGCTACGGCCTGTGAGTCAACATTATCCAGTGTCAAGAAGTAGTTCCAGTCAACAGCATTGAGGTCCCTGGTCAGTTGATCTACTACAATATCTTTGAACGGTCTAAAAGTTACCCATTGAGGAGGTGGTTTCTCATTTTTAATTTTGAACTCTGCCAGAAGCATTGCATGGGCTCCAAGATCAGGAGTGTGCTTGATATCAATCTGTAGAGCAGGTACATCAGTGCAGATAAGGTCAATCAAACTACAGCTGTGTTCAGTAAAATGAGTTGGCGAAGTGACTAATTGCTTAAGGTTAATACTATTAGCGAATTGTGCAAATAATTTTGATTTGCTACTGCCAGCATCTAGGAGATTTATGTTGAAATCGCCGACCAATATCAAACCATCGCACGCGTTGAATGAGGTTACAGATTCCGCAATAGCATCGAGAAACTCATTAACGTCCTTCCATGGCGGCCTGTAAGCAGTACCTATAACTATTTGAGTGTTATATAGGCTTACTTTCAGCCACATCTGCTCAACTGCCGGTACAATGGGAAATTGACAGGTTCTAGCTTTAATACCCTGGCAAATGTAGAAACCAACCCCACCACCACGACCCGCTCTGATGTGATCTGGCCTTGGGCTGTGGCGAAGCTTATAGTTTATCAGCTTTGGAGCTTTATCGTGCTCTCCCGCTCTAAGCCAGGTTTCGTTAATCGCCAAGATATCTGGTGCCATCTCTTCCACCGCCACGATCAGCTCTTCATGTCTAGTGCCCAGAGACCCGGCATTGAACAGACCGACTTTCAAATATCTATAAATCCTTTTTTTTTCTTTTTCTTTTATAATAATAATTACATTCCATTGCTATATCTATATAAACCCGCACCATAACCGCGTTAGTAAAGCGTATGCAAGTCGTCTTGTTCGTCATCATTAATAAATATAAAATATATATGAAATAAACCCCATCACATATAACAATTAGGATAACGGTTAAATTAGGTAAATCAAGACAGCATGATGACTGCAAAACATTCAAATCATAGATTGCTTCCTTTAGTATAATGTATTTCACAAAAAAAAATATTTTAATGAGTGTTCTAGGCATTATTAAATATAGATTTAGAAAAACTAAGCCTCCATCGCTTAAATCCAAATAATAGTTAACATTTGTAAATAAATTGCAAAGGTATGTTTCAATAATTGTAAATTTAGATTGTAAAATGCTTGTAACCATTGGTGTGACCATTTCTGAATTATAGTTGTTATCTCTATAAAATGCGTTTTTGCCTAATAAAGTAAAGGTGATGTTATTTACAGAAGGATAATTAAGGTAAGCGAGACAGAATGAAAGCAAACCACCAGCACAACATAACATGGCTTGAAAAACAACATTAGTTGTAGCGTAAATTAATGAAATAGCCTGTCCATGAACACAAGGATGATTACAAAATATTAAGCTGAGGACCAAAAACTCTAATAAAGTCGTCATCCGAGCGCACCTGAAAAACAGGTCGTCCGTCTGCCTGGCGGGTGAATATGCGGCCCCTCTTGGTCCACAAGTACCGCCACTGCAGCCGTCGACACTCCTCCCGGACGCGATGAAAGAGCTGCCTGTTGTGGCGGGTCAAGCGCTCGTTGACGAATACCCGCGGGCCCGACGACGCCGCTGTCCGGTGCGGCGCACGCGCGCAGCCTGCAGCAGCTCGTCGCGCAGCTGCCGGCGCGCCAGTCGCACGACCACGCGGCGCGCGCGGCCCCCCGCCTCCGCCGGTGGCACGCCCACGCGCTCCGCGAGCACTACGTCCCGCTGCTCCAGCGTGACGCCCAGCCGTGCGGCCAGCACGGTCACCGCTTGGACGGTGCTCACCGCCTTGTCCTCGGGCAGCTGCCCAATCTCTAAATCAGATAGGAGGGCCTCCTGGTCACGGTCGTTGATACCCTGCTTGAGCTCGGCGATGGTGCGTTCCAGCTCGGCCGTACTCTCTGAGCCGGCGCCAGGCGGGCGCTGCTCCAGCACATCCAGCCGCTGCTCCACCACGCTCAGTCGCGCGGTTACGGCCTCGAAGGAGCTCCGCAACTGCGCCATCTCCCTTCTAAACGCGCGCATCTCGGCCATGCACTCAGCGAACTCCCGTCGAAAATCGCTAATGCTAGGATCTAGCGACTGGCTCGTGACGTCACCATCATTGGGGATGGAGACAGACTGCCCTTCGGCGTCAGCCCCGCATATGTCCTTTACTGGCGTTTGGCTGTTGTCGCTCTTTTTTGCGGTTCGCTTGCAGTTGGGACAGACCCAATCTTTGCTGATTAGGGATTTATCCGGTAATGAGAGACAAGCCCTATGGTATTTCATGGGGCAGACGCTACAGTTAGCGGCGCCCGCTGGCGACAGAAACTTGCCACAGGCCCCACAGTGAAGCATGTTGTATTTCCTATTGTTGCGTAGAAGTTTGAGCGACGCGAAGTGTCAGCAGATGGCGCCACTCGTGCGTCCAGCAATGCTCTGTAGCTCCGGTAGATCACGCTAGATGTCGCTACCCAGCTGCCGCGCTGTGTTCCGCTGTGATGTTTGTCGTTTATACGCCAGATGTCACTGAGTCCTTATAATGGCGCCGATCAAAGTCTTGAGTAGTGAAAGAAAGAATTACCTACCCTCACCACTGCACAAAATCCGGTAACGACTGGACAAGCAAAGTGCCGTAAATCGATGAAAAACGTGAATAGCACTTGTTTTACAAAAACAGAGAGGAGAAATTATTAATATAATATATGAGAATTTATAATAATTTAATTATGTTTAACATACTTTGCACGCCTAGTGGTAAAATATGGCTGCTCAATTTAATCTTTCCCGTATCACCAATCTTGTATACACACTTGCAAAATAAAAATATCTTTATCTTTCCGTGATGAATGATTTTGATAAAACTATTTCAACAACTCAATGTCCCGGCCTACATATATGGAAACCTGCCAATTAATTAGTTTGTTTAAAACAATCTGGGTGCTACATGTAGTTTACATAAAAAACTAACAATTTTAAGGTTGTGTCATTACTTCGACAATAACCTACCTTAGCACTAATTTTAATCATCCACAATCACATCACGTACATATTAGATGCCAATAATCTAGACTATTTAAGAATTCTAGCAATTAATATTAATAACCAAAAACAAGATAATCCCGCTGTGACAGTCTGCGCTGACATTCCCACAAGTCAAAAACGCGTTACGTTCGTCTTATCATTTCTAATTTAGTAGTCATTTATTCTGTACTAAAACAATCATTGAGTTAATAATTATTTATCAATTGCTAAGCAAACCTATTTAATTTTATAATAACAATTTTAATATAGCAGTATTAGAATATTATTATAAGTTCCGAACATCTACAATTATTATAATCAACATTACCAGTTAAAGTATTTGAATGGTATAGTGCGAACTAGGCTTTAGGTCCCACCTCAGGAAAATAAATTTAAATTATGCTACTAAACAGTACGTGTACTAAGAACGTCACACATCCGAAACCATTTTAGTTCTAATTTCTTTACTCATCTAAATTAGAATATGTACCTGTTGACGCGAGACAACATCTAAATAATTACTTTGTTTGATTCGAATCGTGATAGTTGATTTTGTATTGTAATCTCGATAACGCAATAGCAGGGAATTACTAATAACTTTTACACTTAGAGATTCATTCTCAGCTCGCAATATCAGTCGGTTTATTTCCGGCATGAATGTTTCTGCGGACTATCCGTTTAAAATTAACCTACAACCTAAAATTGTGTTAAATAAATTCGATCACTGTTTTATAAGTAGCTTGTGTTAACCTTTTAAATGATAAAACGATTTAACTAATTATTATGACGTGACATCCGCCCGCAGCCCGCCTTTATAATTGATGTGATAACATACGCTATTGTTACTCCTATAGCATAACAGTGCTATAGCTCGTTAATTTTTCTGTTAAATCTCAACTTCAGGCCAGTCAACTATTTTTTTTTTATTCATCATTTATAATTAATATTGACATCAACAAGCGCCCGCAAAGGCCCACACTGCATATTTAATCTGACTTCGGCCCTAAAAGCTACCGATAAGCTGTTTTTGAACCCTAACCATGTAATACTTATAACATATGTTACCTAACCCCAATAACCATATAACTACACACCCTGACATCTTTTCTTGTTACAGAATGTCACCAATTATAATAGGGCCGACCACCGAACTCTCAATTCATACGTATCTCCTCAATTTGAAATATGCTTTGAAGAAAGCTACTATTTCTACCTGAATGAATCGTTCGAAGCCTCTACCAACTTAACCCCATATTATATTAATTTGCTATATTCATAGTTATACTATCAGTGCATTAGATTAGGTATTACTGTACAGCTCCTATATCCTAATAGTAGCTAAATCCCTGACTCACAATTGCCGTTCTTTTAGACTTTACTTTTATGAATCTATAGAAAAGCGTGAAAAACTCATATGTACATTTACATGTCTTAACTCCAAAGAACTAACTTTATTAAGTACTATTATTACGCTCTGATAATGCTAAAGTACTACCATTTTATCAACTTGATTACAATAACCTTACACACGCCTAATGGAACTAAACTTTAGGATTGCACTTCCTATAACTCACTTACTCCAGAGCGAGCATCGCTATCAAAACCATAATTATGTAATATCATTAAATAAATACAATTAAGTGCGGGTTTTAAGGTACTTATAAATATAATAAATTGGTGTTGTGTATGTATAGAATCAAACTTTGACTTGTCAATGATCCCTAGTAAGTCGGCATAATTGCCCTAGAAAAACCACGATCTAATCAAAGGTTGGTGTAGGGATACGCAGAAGAATATTGTCCTTCTGTACTGCCCGTTTAGTCAATACCAGCCTCTAGCACAAGTGCCTCATAAGATTTGACCACAAGCGAAGCGACTAGCTCATGTAAATGCAATTTAGCATTCGATTCAATATTATTGTCTGTAAAATGAGGTGATTATGTTTTGCTTCGAGTTTTGTAATTGAGTAATGTAACAAGTACTGATTGGATATGATTTATATATAATATTCTATCGTCGAATATATTCTCTGCACCCTATTCTGTGCAATGCTACCACTGGTATACTTCCTACAACTTTCTACTCTATACTTCACAAGTAGTACCTTTTCTCTGCAACATCTTAATCGTTTAACGGAGATAGACAATTGTGCAAGGTACACACGGCGTCAGATCAACCTACCCAAAACTGTCAAATTTCTACAATCAATTTTGAGCTTTATGGTTTGGTACTAAGGATCAATATTCATTGGAGAAATTTGACAGTTTAGGGTAGGTTGATCTGACGCCGTGTGTACCCTTCTTAATCTGCTAATCCAACCCAGTGAATTAAATAATTTATCTATCTCTACCTATCCTAACTAATCAGTCACGCCTACTTCCAGTAAAGGTCTTTTCTTTTCACCGCTCTTCCGACTTAGATATCTCTAGGTAACTCACAACCAATAATATTAGGTAAGTAGGTATAGCAAGCTGTGCCCAGCGAGCTTTACCTCTGCGTACGTTAACCTCATCTTAAGCTAATAATAATCCTTTGTAAATCTACATAAGTATTTATTTATCACGATTTCAACTATACAGTAAGAAGCGATGGTTACTGGTAACGAATACTTGCAACGCTGCAAGAGTATTACAATTATGCATATTATTATTAGTCAGCACCCTTTTGCCATTATCCAAAATAAAATCTTTTATTGGTACCCCAACGCCATCTAGCTTCGCTAATAGGTAACCTCCACAGTAGAGTAGATATTAGATAGTTGTTTCCAGACGGTAACGACTTTTATCGCCTACTAGACGTATTTATCAGTTAACATTATGCATTCCAATCTACGTTGCTTTTAAAACAAAATTCCTACTAGCAATGAATAGCCATATAATTTAATCTCCTACATGACATCCCTGCTACTTGTTATTACTTATAATTGTGATTTCTCATCAGCACGTGTATTTCGAAACGAAATACTATTTTATGTTACTTTTCCTAGGATTTTATCGAACTAACAAAATGAAATGACATTTCCCTTGTGCAGAGCAATTGTCCCCATCTACATGTCACATAATAATAATTCAATCACCATGTCATTTCATTCTAATATACTACATGGTAAGTATTAGGAAAATCACTCTTAATGGAAAAATAGCAGGTATTAAAAATAACAGGTATGGAAAATAACAGGTGATTTCGCTTGCCATAACAAAATCACATGATCATATGATAAGAAAGTTTCCTCTCCGTTTGAGTTTTATAACTTCGTGTTTTATAATCATTCCTAATCCTAGACTGTCTATGGTCGAGCTAAATCATATGTCCATGGTCCAACCATAGACTTATTAATTTAACATTTAGTGAAGCTATTGGTTTAATTCTACAGGGTTTTTTTTGTAAGCGTATCTAACAAAATAAATTATAATACGTGGCATAGCACATCAAAATTAAGAACCGCAATCGCTCAGCGATTATTAGTCAAAATATAATTATTATTAGTTTTATCATATAGCTGTTAGCATCATAACTTAATAATATTTTATTTATTTATTTAAATTGGGTACACAAACAGATTACAATCAATACTTAGTAAAATTTCATTCATTTAAGTATAATAGGCTAGACAATAATCCACAAGCAGTGTACACAGCATGAATTTCTAGGCATAAAATTAAGTAAGTACTTTTACTCAGAAAATAAATTAGATTAAAAATTAAAATCAAATTCCTTCAAATTACAGTCAAAACTACGTAAGTATAAATTAAAAACAAATTGAAATAAATTAATAAAGTAAAATTAAAATAACTTAAATAAAATAAAATTAGATTCAAATAAAATTAAGTGACTAACAAAAACTACCCATTGGACAATGAGGATTCCTGGTCCTTGAGGAAGTCTGATACAACCTTCTTAAATTTTGCGAATTTATCACTGAATATGTCAATGTCAAAATCTTTGTCTTTGTCTTTGCCACTACGAGCCAGCTCATTATAAGTACGGCACATTCTAACCAGAGGGCTATAAAACGAAGTATTATTTTTGAAGACCTGTATTGCAAAAATGTTGGGATGACGGGACCTGTATCTGATGTTAATGTTCAAAGATGAAAGTAGATCTGGTGCATCGATAGATGCATGCAGTATTTTATGCAGACATAGAAGGTCATACCTTCTACGCCTGGTTCTCAAGGAAATCACTTCAAACTTGGACATCCTTTGACCATAATCTCTGAGCGATCGACCGAGGTTGTGTTTGTAGGAAAGGTATTTGAGGCATCTCTTCTGAACTCTTTCCAGGTTATTAGCATGCACTTCATAATAAGGAGACCAAACGGGACTGCAGTATTCTAGGACACCTCTCACCAGGCTGAAAAAGAGACACAGAGTGCTATGGGGCTTTTTAAAATCTTTTGTAGTCCGTACAATGAAGCCCAGAAGTCGTTGACTCTTCTTTATAATGTAATCATAGTGCGGACGAAAGGACAGCTGTTCGTCCAATATCACACCTAGGTCTTTAACAGTTTCATTTCTCGTTAAGATATTGTCTTGTACATAGTATGGCTGGGTTATTCGATTTTTCTTTTTTGTAAAACTGATGACACAACACTTATCAACATTGAGAAGCATGTTATTTGAAAGGCACCATTCTGAAACAATCTCAAGATCCCTTTGAAGTGCTATGCTTTGCCCTGTATCTTCAACATTTGTGAATATTTTTATGTCATCAGCGTACAAGAGGGCAGGACATGATAAACGATTGGTCAAATCGTTAATGAAAACGATAAATAGTAACGGTCCAAGGTGTGATCCCTGGGGAACGCCTGAAGAGACAGGTATAGGTAAAGATGTGTAACCCCCGACAGTGACAAGTTGCGACCGGTTTGTCAAATATGATTCCAACCACCTCAACAGACACCCGTGAATACCATAGTGTGCAAGTTTTTGACATAACAAAAAGTGGTCGACCTTGTCAAAGGCTTTACTAAAGTCTAGATACACAGCATCAACTTGGCCCCCAGATGCGAAAACTCTGCAAAGATAACTTTTATATTCCAGTAGATTACTAAGTGTAGATCGTTTTTTGACAAATCCGTGTTGATTGTTGGATATGAGTTTACTAAAATGATTATAAAGATGAGTGTAAATAAGTGATTCGAAGAGTTTTGCCAAGCATGAAAGAATACTAATTGGCCGGTAATTAGCACATGAATTTCTGTCCCCTGCTTTAAATATAGGTATAATGTAAGCAGTTTTCCAACGAGTAGGGAAAACGCCAGATGCTATAGATTTGTTGTATATTAAAGCTAGTGGAAAAGACAGTTCTTCGGAGCACAGTTTTATAAACTTAGGAGGAATATCATCTGGGCCAGAGCCCTTAGAAATTTCAAGTTGCTTTATTTTTAGGGAAACATCCTGCTCACTAATTCTAAGATCGTGCAAGGAAAAGGTATGAGCCTCAGGTAAGTTTGTTATATTACAAGTGTTACAAGGAGTGTCATAAACAGAGCCAAAATACTCTGAAAACATTTCGCAGATTCCCTGACCATCACTGCAGGTTCTATTGCTATAAGTCATTGTGTCAGGTATAGTGCCTCCACCCCTCCTGTCTTTAACATATCGCCAGAAAGTTTTAGGATCATCAGGCAAAGACTCCTCAACCGATGATAGATAGGTCCTGTGACATTCAGCCATAAGATGTTTACATCTACTACGGAGTAACGAAAAGGTGTTGTAATCCCGGGGATTAGAATACTTTTTGTGATCTATTTTTTTCCTTAATGCTGCGGACCAAGGCTGGGCTATACCACAAGGGATATTTATGTGAAGTATTTCTAGTAATCGGTGTATGATTAGATAAGATTTCATTGATTTTGCTGTAAAATAAATCGACACATAACTCAACATCTACAGATGATAAAAACTCCTCCCAATTGACACTACCCAGCTCCGATCGAACCTTAACATAATCGCATTTGGTAAAATTGTAGTGCTTTCTTTAATTGGGTTTCATAGGTCTGGTCGATGCAACTTTTTTGACGTTTATTTCATAAGCCAAATGGTGACAATCCAAACGACAGAGAGGCTCAGCCTCTTCCACCGCAACAGAGGAAGCAGGAAAGGTAGAAAATACCAGGTCAAGGAACCGATTATTGTTATTTGGAATCGCGTTATGTTGAACAAGATCACAAACATGCACCGTTTCTATGAGAGATGCAGCTCTACGATCCATCGGATTCCTCGGTGTAAGGTTAGTTGCTGCACTACTTCTCTCCCAAGTAACATTGGCAGTGTTAAAATCTCCTAAGACCAGAAAGTTATCATCTAAAGCTGAGTCGAGAATCACCCTCTGGGTATTGAGGTGGAATGCAGTAATGTCATCAATTGGTAAATCCGGCGGCAAGTAGCAAAGACAAATGTGCAGAGAAGTTTCACCATGTTCACATGGAAGAATCGTAAGCCAGAGATCCTCAACCCTACTCTCCCAAGATGTTTGACGAACAACATTTCTAAAATTTTTAATCGCAATAAGGACGCCCCCTCCACTTTGTTTCGTAGAACAGGCATTTTCACGATCACGTCTAAAAACACTATACCGTTTATCAATTGATTCAATTGATTCATCGTAAACACTGTTATCAAAATTGGTCTCGGTCAGACAGATAATGTCGTAATCATTATTTAAAATATTCAAATAAATATCTTTCAACTTAGATTTTGCTCTACCCAAATTTTGATAAAAAACTTTATACATTATGGAATTAATAACAGACCAAATAAAAACCGCTAAACGTAAAACTTACACATAAAAACAATTTCTTAGAGATTTAATTTTTTTAAGGAGTCCAAGTTGCGAATGAGAATTGCACTAGCCGAGTCATTCTTACGTACATAAATTTGACCGTATTTTATCCATACATATTTGAAACCCTGTTCTTTGGCTGCCTTTCTAGTTGCCGCATGCAAATTCTTCTGTTCCGGGGAAAGATGCTCAGTCACGAATATTCTGCAAGGCTCTCCGGGGATGTCCAGGTCACAAGACCTCAAGCCATTATCAGATCGAGATTTATTAAATCTGTGTGTCGCAGACAAAACCTGATCTCTTATGCGTGGCGAGGAGAACGTTATTATTATATTTCTTGGTCTGTTAGACGTAGCGTTGAGCTTGGCCACTCTACGGCATGCGCTGATATGTCCGTCTTCTAGAGGGAGCTTTACGACATCGCAAAGCTTTTTTAGTAAGGTTAAGATGTTCTCATTCTTGCGTTCGGGAACTGCTTGCAGTTCAATGTTTCAGTTACGCGAGATCTTTTCAATGCCGGTTAAACGGCTATTAAGCCTGGCCAGTTCCGCCTGGAATCTTGATTTCTCCGTCTCAAGATGTTTTATAGTCTCAGCACTCTTCTCAATGTTAGATCGCATAGTTGTCTGCTCCGCACAAATAAAATCAGTAGTAGCGCTGAAGTCATCCTTGATGTTTTTTAGAGCAGACCCCACCTCGCTCTGAACCATCTCTCGAACGTCTTCCCTTAATGCCTTGCGGAAACTTACCATAAATACTGACAAGGAAGCACTTAGTTTTTCATCTAGAAGAGCACTGATCCTTTCAATTGTTACTTCCTCTTTTAAAGCAATAAGTTCGGTGGTGTCCGATGTTGAAGGAGAAGTAGGTAAGGATGCACCAGTGTTGTGATCAGTAATGACATCGCAAGACATGTTCATGACATCATCAACGTTAAGCAAGTTGCCCTGATGACGCACAGGTGTGTTATCAGTAGATCGCACTCGTCGAGTGACATTACTACACGAAGGGCATATCCAACATGAAGTTTGTTCTTTTGTAAGTGCGAGAAATTGTTGTTTCTCTATATTAAGGCATTGATGATGGAATTTTGCCATGCATAGACGACATTTCAGAGACTCTTTTGCATTTAAAACTTTTTTACAGGCGTTACATTTCATTTTTATTTTTAAGTACCGGGAAGCACGAGTCTAGTAGTAGTCCGGTTGCGCTCGCTGTTCAATAAATGTGTAGATCGAGTTAGCCGCCGCGTTTCGATGAATCCCACGTTGACAGGAATTACCCCAATCAGGAAGAAATTATGTGCAGTGGCAACACTTTCCTCTTGTCAAAATCGATAATGACACTGTCAGTTGATTTTGACATATCAGAATATCAGAAATATGTGGGTAGTTGGTGTAGGTTTAACTCTTTAGGAAATATGAAGGTCTTAGCTTAGTACTTATCTTGCGAATTTGTGTTGTGATGCTGCGATTAAAACTTGCCACAAACAATGATAATAGTTTCTACCAACTAGTATTCCACTTGTTAACACTATAAGGTGAGATTATACTATTTATTCAATTATTAAATCTATAATATTTAGGAGCCTTCTGTAAGCGCTAGCGGGGTTGCCAACTTATGATATAGCACTGCATATCGCCGTCCTATAATATAACTGAATACAGCAGTATTTATGTTGGTTATTTCTGTCCAATCTCACCCCCTTGCCTTCTCAAACAACAGCAATAATAATTAAACCGCCCTCTATTCTACAAATCTTTCTAAATCCATAAGTGTTTAACTAATTTACCCTATCTAAACATCGCCAACATCGAACTTTCACGATCCTAAAAATAACTCATCAATAGGCTGTATGAACTAGTTGCCTATGCCTATATGAAATCTATCACCCGGAATAAAAACAAAACAACTTATTCATGTATTGAAACGTCAAACCAGAAAAATATTGCAAGACAGCTATAAATAATCTATTTAAACGTGAAACAATTAACTCATCAACCCATCATACATATATTGGACTGGCTTATTGGATTGTCTCAAGTACTGGCTCCATGTAAATCCAGCATTAGGTATTGTATTGTAAATAATACTTATTACAATGGGCGATTTTCTGACAGCCCAAATTAAAAAGTAAAAATTAGTTCAAAAACACTCGATAGATGTCGTTTTATGAAAGCTGGGCTACTTATGGGCTGTAATAAATTCTAAACTTTTACTTGTCTACCAAAAGAATAAAAAAATAGTATTTACTTACCTATTTATATTCAGGACATCCAGAACCTATTTCTATTTTGGAATAGAATAAATATTACGCAGCCATACACGTGCTCTTCATGAACCCGCCTTTTACTAAGCGCCATACTAATCTATGCTAAGCGCCATCTATGAAGTCATTTACGAACCAATTTCTTTTTTTTTTTTGATCTCGGAAAATCGCCCATTGCGACGGCGCGCCACGCGCCACGCAAGGAACAGAGACACACACACACCGGGCACACACACACCGGGCACACAGACAGCGTGACGTCACAGCCGCGAGCCTTATAAAAAGCGCCCGCGCACAGAGCTCGCCGTCAGTCGCTGCCTCGGCGCCGTCGCCGAAGCATCGCTTGAACCGACCTAGATGCGCGGTGCGGGCTTTCACCGCATGTGCACGTCTCGGCCGATAGGGATCTCGGGTTGTAGCAGTGCGGGCTTTCACCGCATATTTGCTCACCAGGGCCCTGTTTAATAAAGCTGACAATCCGACATATATGTCAAAAAACGACAAAATTGTAGAATTGTCGCGCTTAGGATGTTTAATAAAAGTTACAAATATGTCAAAAATCGACAGGTGAAATCTTGACATATTTGTCATTGAAAAAGCGTATAATAAAACTTGACAAATGTCAAAAAACCACAGTCAAATTATTTCTGACAATTGTCGGATTGTCGTGACAATTATGTCGACTTTTCACATATTTGGAAATAATTTTGTTGTATGAAGCTAAATGAGGGTAAAATAGAAAAAAAATATTACCACAGCAAAAGATAAATCAATTACTGGTGCATCTTTGATTGTTTTATGATTGCTTTTAAATGATCCTCGTTGCCTTCTCGTTTGTATTTGTTCCAAGTATTCATCATCACTACTCTCACTGCTCGACGTAAATACCATTTTTTATGTAATAAATACTTTCTTAAACCTACAAAGTTCAAAATATGATTTCGCGACAGAGGGTAACGCTCCTGTCAGTAATGTCGGACAATTTTACAAATATGTCAATATGTCATGATAATTTTATGTTTTAAAGAGCAGATTTGACAAGTTTTTCACGACAAATTGTCACCTGTCACCTGTCGCTTAAAAAGTTTTATTAAACAGAAAAATGTCGGATTGTCGCGACAATTCGACATATTTGTGAATTTCCCACCATGACAATTATGTCGGCTGTCAGTTTTATTAAACAGAAAAATTGTCAAATTGTCACTTTTTGACATATGTCGACTTGTCGGATTGTCAGCTTTATTAAACAGGGCCCTGGCCTCCGTCCTCAGGGACGTTTGAGTCTATTCGCGACCAGTCGTTGCCTCGACGCCGTCGTCGACGCATCGCCTGACCCGACCTAGCTGCGCGGTGTGGGCTTTCACCGCATGTGCGCGTCTAGGCCAATAGGGACCTCGGGTTGCAGCAGTGCGGGCTTTCACCGCATACTTGCTCACCTGGCCTCCGTCCTTAGGGACGTTTGAGTCAATCCGCGGTAGTCATAGATCCCGTAACCGGGCGTGATTTAGTGATTGTGGGTACATTGTATCGGTATAGACAGGGATCCTCAAGTTGGAGTAACGCGGGCTCCACCGAGAGCTGCTCACCTGGGTTTCCCTGTCTGTAGCTTAGTGGAGTGTTCTCTTACCGTAGCTGTGACCGTGCGGGCATGCCCCGCACTCGCTCGTCTGAGACCTCCGTTCCCCTGGAACTGTTCATGTAGGGCCGTATCCCGTTTCCGTAGAACCCCACGATCACTCTCGTCACGCCACCGTAGACGTAAGGACGTAGAATAGTAATTATTTTCAATAAAGGGCCGTAAAAGACCCGTCCGTTCGTATACCCGTGTTTATTTGTCGCACCCCGTGGCTAACCCTTCTAACGCTAAGCTAGCTAGGAAACCTTCTCAGCCCCTCCGGCGGAAGGAAATGTAGGATTCACTCTCGGCGCGCTCCCGCCACGAGAGTCCGGGGTTCGACTCCCCGCCAGCAGTCCATTACATTTGGCGCCCAACTATAAAACTCACAAAAGAGTTAATTAGCTCAGAGGAGAGCCACGGAAATAAGTATAAGCTCGCCACGTGTAGTGAACGCAACGCTTCCCGCCCGCCCAAATTTAGGGTGGAGTAGGTAATATAACCGTAATAATCACTTCTTCCCATTTAGCCCGCCAGGATAGATTGGCCCCTGTCCGCCCGCCGCCTTACGCACCAGCAACTGGGTGAGTTTAGAATTAAGATTTTTTTTTTATAGCAGAAGGAGGCAAACGAGCAAGCGGGTCACCTGATGGAAAGTAATCACCGCCGCCCATGGACACCCGCAAAACCAGAGGAATCGCAGGCGCGTTGCCGGCCTTTAAGGAAGGAATAGGCTCGTTTCTTGAAGATCCCTAAGTCATAACGGTCCGGAAATACCGCCGCCGAGAGCTGGTTCCACAACGCTGTAGTTCGAGGCAAGAAATTTCTTGAAAAACGCACAGTAGTAGACCGCCATCCATCAAGGTGATGTGGATGGAATGACAGTCGATTGCGTGTAGTGCGGTGAAGGAAATCAGCGGCAGGGATCAAGCCGAACAATTCCTCAGAACACTCCCCATGATATATACGGTACAATATACAGAGAGACGCAACGTCTCTCCGAAGAGCCAGTGGATCGAGCCGTCCTGATATAACCACGTCGTCGACAATTCGAGCAGCTCTGCGTTGAATGCGGTAAAATGGAAAGAGTTGGTATTTGGGTGCTCCAGCCCAGAGATGGGAGCAGTATTCCATATGCGGCCTGACCTGTGCTTTATACAGTTGTAAACGGTGGGCCGGCGTGAAATACTGACCCGCTCTATTAAGCACATCCAGCTTTTTTGAAGCTAATTTAGCTTTACCTTCCAAATGCCCACGAAACTGAACGTCACTCGAAATATCGACGCCAAGGATTCCAATAGTCGGATTGGTATCAAGGGGAGCTCCCTCAAAGTTCAGAGGTACGACGAAGGGATGTTTTTTCGCGGTAAATGAGCAAACTTGTGTTTTGGAGGGGTTAAAGCGGACTAGGTTATGTCGGCCCCAATCCGAGACATGTTAAGTCATGTCTCGGATTGGGGTCAGTCCGCTGACCTATAATGCCAGACTCGACGACTAGCCGCTGGCTGCGGTTTTGAAGTTTCTGTGAGAGGCACAGTGCTGCGAATCAGACAGTGGTCTGATGAGCCTAGTGGTGCATCAACAGAAACTTGATCTCATCAACGCGTTGCCACAGTTAGGTTTGCCAGTCGCCGAGTGGTCGTCATCCAAAGTCGGCTTTTCTCTCTTGCACTATGGGCCAAATCAGTTTCAGATGTACGCAGTGGGGGAAGGCTGGACCGACAAAAATTGTTTTCAGCAGCTTTGGCGAGTGACTAGAAGGCACGAGATCCGGATGGATACTAGACTGATTTGGAAATAAGACTTTTTTTCGTATTGTTAAATATTGTTCGTATCGTTAAATTCTATTATTTAAGAAAAATAAAAAAATTTAAACTAAGTACCTGAGTACTTAGGTACATCATCATCATCATCATCATCAACCTATATCAGTCCACTGCTGGACGTAGGTCTCTCCCAAGACGCGCCACTGAGCCCGGTCTTCGGCTCTTCTCATCCAGTTTTTGCCAGCTACACTCCACTTAGGTACATACCTAGTTTTAAACAGAATAGATATTTTTTCCAGATATCTGACAGTGCTAGCTAGTCAATTGCATTGCATACAAGGTACATTTAATATTGAAATATTATTTAATTGTTTTGAGATTTATGTGATTGTGAGGAGCGAGAGACTTTTTCATTTCACAATGGACCTATTATGGATTTAACTGTGTGTAGTTCCGATACTAGTATCGGAAATCAGTATCGATACTGAAAATTTTCGGATACTACATGCCCTACACACAACAATAATAAATGGTGTGGTCCACCAAATGCAATGCGGCGTTGAGGCCTATAGCCAAAGCAAAGGCCGCTGCGCCTTGCCATACGCCGCCTCGTAATTACAGGCAGCCCTTGTCGGCCCTGGCACCGCGTCGTAGCATGACCCGTTTGGCCGCACTGTGTACCAGCCGGGTCCATGCCGGCTGCTGCAGTCAGCGCCGACAGCCGCGCTGTAGTGTGTCCTGGCTGCGGCTGTACCGTGGGATTCGCCTGGCGTCCCGTTGAAACCTGCGCCTCTGATGGCGGCAGGTCAGGCTGGGAGGTCGCTACGACCCCCACCTCATCGCCGAGGAACCTTAAAAGTTATTCCAATCCCGGCAGAGTAGCCCCCCCTTTCTCTGCCGTTTCCCGCTCAAACCGGGAACGAACGTCCGTTGCAGCTTGTCCAACACAATGTGTACCAGTAGCAGCGACCACTCGGCTACTGGCAAACCTAACTGTGGCAACGCGTTGCACGCAACTGTGACTGGCGTCAACAGCTGCGTCGTTAAGTCCGCCCGATTGGCTACCTTAGGTAGCGACAACAATTGGCGCGCGTGTGCGTCTACCAATGACCCCTCTTCCACAGCGCCACGCAAACTTCCTAACCGATGTGTAGGAAGCCTATCAGGTATCCTGGGCCCTCCCATTGGTGGCGGTGTGGATGGCTGGACATCCCCTATCCGTCGCCTTTTAATGTCGCAGGCCGCTTGGACGACATCGTCATTTATTTCCCTTATTTGAAATCATTTTCATATGCCGACCATACCTCTTTGTTGGACGGTGGAGTAGCTTCCGACAAAACCACTATGGCGGTCTCAACCAAACACACCCGCTGCTTCAGTTGCTCCGCCCGCTCGAGGATGGCGTCGTCTCGGTCACTCCGGGACAACAGCCCCTGCACGGACACGAACCATCGCAGCTCCTTGGCCAGGACTGCCTCCGCCATCGCGTTGTCAACAAAAAACAAATAAAAGAGGGATGAGATTCTCTTTCCAACAATAGCACAAAGGGCAGGACAATGTTTTATACCCTTTTAATTACAATGTAGCAACAACCAAAATTAATAAGTACAAAAAAAAACTTATACGGGTTTGCAACGAGAAGCGCACTAACAAATAGAATGTACAAGTATTATTCTTACATAAACCGTTATGCATAAATCAACCAATTTAAACCAATGTAATAATCAAATTAAATTTAAAATTAGTTTTCAAAGTGAAGGTACTGTAGCTACCTACACAGCTGCAAGACATAAATACGACGCGCGCTCCCGCGCTTCGATGCTACATGTGTCTCGTCCGATGTCCGCCGCGCAATGGCGAGCTTACTTTTTTTTGTTTGGGGGCGGCGAGAAACTTGAAGCGTTCCTCAAGCCGTGAGTGGTCGAAATTCCCCAGAAGGATTCCGGTGGGGGATGGCATCTCGCTAGCGAGTCTCCGATCCCACCCCAGAGCCTCTGGGGGTTCGAACCGGTAGGGAGCGGCTAAACCCGAGGGCGCCTCTAGGAGGCACGGTACCTCGGCTCGGGTTTACCGTGTCGTGGGGGGTACGCGAGTAACAGGTACATTATTACGAATGTACCTGCCACCGGGCGGGTGTGAACCGGGTCTACGCACACTTATTCTACGAGTGCGGTGTCTTGGTCCTAAACTAGTGTGCAAGTTTAGTGTGGCTGGGTGTGTAGTGTCGGGCTTTGGCGCGTTTGCAATCGTTATTGCATCATCGGTGTCGTCTAAGACGTGTCGCGGAAACCGGCGGCGCGGTCCTCTCTGGGGGCGAAAGCTGCCAACATTGTAGTTGGCGGCTCCCGCCACCAGAGGATTCGGATGCGAAAGCGCTTTGTCGAAGTACGCCTGAGAGGCGTCCTTCATAAAGGAACAGACGGTCGGATTCTCGAATCTACATTGCGTAGGTACCACGGGGCGGCCGTGGCGCCTCGCATGAAACGGTTTTGAATGTTCTGCAACCGGTGCAGGTGAGAGTTCGCGGCGTGAGCGAATACTACACTAGCATACGTCATGACGGGACGGATGCATCATCATCAGCCTATTAGCGTACCACTACTGGGCAAGGCCTCCCACGTGGACAATAGCACACATGGGGATATTGGGCCATAACCCACCACGCTGGCCCAATGCGGGTTTGTGGGTTTTAACGACTGTCATCTTACGACAACAACCGGGACCAACGGCTTAACGTGCCTTCTGAAGCACGAAGGAGCTCGAGATGTTTTTTTATTAATTTGGTCACCCATCCAGTGACCCGGCATTGAGAAAGAGGCTTAGCGAGCAAGATCGCAAGCCGAACGCGCTAGCCGCTGCGCCATCGAGCTCCTAAGTTCTAAGAGACATTTTACTCCGCCTGCCTACGAGATGGTAGAGCCTACCTAGAATGAACGCTGCCCTATTTCGGATAGCTTGGATGTGTGGTGCAAACGTCAATCGACTGTCGAAGATGACACCGAGATATTTGACCTGTGACTTCCACGGTATGACGCGGTCGAAGAGTCGGATAGGGGTCGGACGGAGGCCGGATGAGCCCCGATGAAAGTGGATCGCGGCACTTTTCTCGGGGTTCACCTCGATTCGCCAAAGTCGGAACCAATCGCCTAAGGTGGTCGCGGCGGATTGAAGTCTCTGAGAGAGTTTGGTCATATCTCTATCAGTGGTATATAGCGCGGTGTCATCAGCGAAGAGCGCCAACTCAACGCGAGGCGTCCTGGGTATATCGTTAACGTAAAGCGAAAACAACAAAGGTGAAAGCACGGAGCCTTGCGGGACTCCGGCACGAATGGGTCGGGGGGAGGAGCGCGTTCCCTCGACGCGAAAGCGAAAGGTGCGATCTGACAAGTAGTCTTGAATGATGTGAACGAGTCTGTCTGGCACGCCGAGTTTGTAAAGCTTATAAAGTAAGCCATTGTGCCAGACTTTGTCAAACGCCTTCGCAACGTCGAAGAAAAGGGCTCCCGTACCCCGCGGCCGTAATGAGCCATTAAAGCCGCGTAATATGTGCTCCGTGAGGCGGTGCAACTGATGCGTACACGAGTGTTTGGGCCGGAAACCAAACTGCTCGTCAATTAAAATATTATTACTGAACACAAAGTCCTTTAACCGGGCTACGAGGACACGTTCGTAAAGTTTTCCCAACGATTCGAGAAGACTAATCGGGCGGTAGCTAGACGCGACTGACTTATTTTTACCGGGCTTATGAATGCCAATCGGCCTCCTTCCACGCGCTGGGGAAGATGGCGTTGGTCATGGCGCTATTGAAAATTGCTGCCAGGAGGCAGATCAACTGAGCGGGTAAGATCTTAAGGATCTTGTTAGAGATTCCGTCTGAACCGGGGGCGCTACGCGGTTTGAGTTGCCGGATTAGCGTTTGCACTTCATCCTCCGTGACCGGGGAGAGAATCGCGGTGGGAGCGAGCGAAGAGAGCCTATCGACTTCGTTTTCGATCATGACGACATGATCTTGGTTGACCGGAAGTGTGCTAGGCGAGCACTGCGACTCTAAGCTGTCGGCCAGGCATTCGGCTTTCTCATCATCGTCGAAAGCGATGGAGTTGTCGGGTTTCTTAAGAGGCGGTAGAACGGTCACCGTGTCCGACTTGAAGGTTCTCGCCAACTTCCAATAAGCTTGGTGAGAGGGCGAGATTTCTTCAAGGAGACCCTCCCACCGCGTAGACCGGAGGTCCCGCATGCGCTGCTTGACAGCACGCTGTAAGCAGCGCATCCGGGCCCGGTTGTCCGCGGTGGGATAAGAGTCATGGGCACGGGTGGCGGCGTTCTTCGCCCTCAGTAGTTCCCTCGCATCGTCCGGCAGTTTAAAGCGATGATCCGGCATCACTGGAACCCGCCGAGACGATGCGCTAATAGCGTTCGTGAGGTGACTACTGAGGGCGTCGACCGCGGCCACTGTCTCGTGAGGCGAGGCAATGACATCTGGTATCGTACTAAGCGGCTGACTGTCGGTTGACTCGAGAAGTTTCTCGAGCTTGTCCCAATCAGTCACCAGCTTAGTGACGGGCGTAGAATCCGCGGCGGGCCCTAGTTGTAATACGACCGGCCGGTGGTCAGACGAAAGCGCGTGGATCGTTTCTATAGAACGCATCCGTAGGGAAACGTTCTTTAGCAACGCCAAATCTAAAGAGCTAGGCGCGTGCCCGGCTACGAGCGGGTAATGCGTGGGTGTCATAGGGACCAGGATGTCGAAGAGCATCGACTCAGAGAGCTTGCTCTAGACCCGGCCGTTACGGTTAGATCTATTGCAACTCCACTGAGCGTGTCTGCTATTGAAGTCGCCGGCAAGAATGACGGCGTCTCCCATAGCAAAGAGCGCTTCGAGATCGGGCTGATTAATGTTTTTATTGGGGGAGAGATAAACGGACGCGATAGTTAAAGGCGCGTGGCCTGTCATGCCTAGCCGACAAACTGAGGCCTCTAATTCCGCGAGCGGTGGCAGATCGAGCGGGACGCAATGCAATGACCGTTTATAATAGATTAGAGTGCCGCCTCTTCGGCCGTCTCTATCAATACGCACGATATTGTAGTTGGCCATACGGGGCCCCCGATTGGAGGGTTTTAAAAAAGTTTCCTGGATGAGGAAAATGTCGACGGAGTGCTCGACTGCAAATTCGAACACCTCATCCCGTTGCTTTAGCAGCCCGGCTGCGTTAAAGAACGCAACCGTAATTGAGCGCGGTTTTACTCTACTTAATGAGGGTGTAATATTCATTAAGGTCGCGGTATATAGTCAAGAAGGGCGTGAACGCTATCCGCAAGGGATTGGTGTTCGAATAGGACAGCCGCCAAGGCTGTATAACGGTCAGGGCCAGAGTTTATCGCCTTGATCTTACGAATGATCAAGGCGATTTCATTGTTATGACGTGTGAGCGCGCCGAACTGCATGAACAGAGCCATGTCAGCTATGCTAATTTCCTGCTCGCTATCGGGAGGCGAACGCGAGAAGGACACGGGCAGGGCAGCGGGCTTAAGGCCCTTGCCATTAGATAACGTCGATTTTAAATGTTTTTCCGTCGCCTTAGGGGCCTTGGATTTAACCGGCTTAACTGCCTTCGGCCGCTTGGCCTTAAGGGCCAAGGGCTTCGAAGGCTGACTACGCTTCGCTGGAGCGGAAGCGTTCGCGGGTTGAGTCTGCCGCGGCGGTTGGGCCGATGCCGAGACAGGAGGAGCAACTACTACTACAGCATCGGGCGCGGGCGCGGGCGCGGGCGCGGACGCGGGGGCTGCTACCGGCTGAACGGCCTTCGCAGGCTGCTCAACTCCCGGTTTGACCCATGAGTTGCGAGGCGGTGGAAGCGGTGCCGCGGGGCGAAGCGTGATTTTAGAAAGCGCAGAAGGCGCTGGAGCTCGCATCGCGGGACTAGGCTTAGGACGCGAGGCCGACCTGGCGGCCGCGGGCAGACGTGGCGCCTTGGGGCAACCGCGATAGCTCGCGGGGTGCCCCACCTCGCCACACAACACGCAGCCGGGCAGGTCGTCGGGCCTCGGGTCCTTGGACCTTGGGCACGCGTCAGTGCCATGGTTGCCCAGGCACTTGACGCACCGAGGACGGTTGTGGCAGTTTCGGGCTGAGTGCCCGTAGCGCTGGCAACGACGGCACTGACTGGGAGTGCCACTCTTGTACGGTACTTCAATTGTGATCCGATCACAGTACATTAACGATTTTATATTAAAAATTTCTTTGCTCGCGGGGGTCTTATCAAGAATTACACGGATAAAGCGCGTGGGTTGTTTGTCGCGCCTAAAAATGCGGTGTGCTTCGCGGGCCGGTAACCCTTTGGCCTTAAGGGCCGAAAGCACGTCGGCAGGGTTTGTGGATGTGGGAAGGCCACCTACAACGACGGTTAGTACTTGCTCCTCGGGGAGCGAGTACGAGTGAAACTCTATCTCGCGAGTGCGTAAGAACGCGGTTATACGGCGGTGATCTAGCGCGGTCGGCGGAAAGATTTTCATCCTATCGCCTCCCTCGCAGACGGCGCGCGTGAAATTAATTTTCTGCGCTTTAATAGCGCTTGATAGTTTATTCCAATCCTTGCATTGCAAGACATGGATTGGCGGGATATCGCGTTCGCGTTTCGCGGGCTCCTCCTGGCTCGACTTGGGCTTTGGAGTGTTAGGGCGCAGACCGTTGTCAGCCTTGGCGGCTTTCGACGCGGGTGGTGACGACGGCGCGGTTTTGCGTTGTCGCTTGCCGGTGCGAGATACGATCGTGTAGTCGGAGTCAGACGAAGCTGAGTCCGACGACGAGTCGTAGTCTGACACTGACGGGCAGACATCCATATCAACCGGGTCGATATGGGACGAGGCGGTTTTAGTTACCGGAAGGGTAACATCTGGTGACACGGGGTTGTCGTAAACGACAACCATCGGTTGCGCAGAAGGCGGCTTAATCGCGACGAACGCGGAAACGGTCTGCGCTGAGGACGCTGAGGACGACAAAAGATAAATATTATCTTAAGATTTATTTTAAGCGACAGATAGCAAATTCGCTATCATTTTATTTTAAGTATTTAGCCAATAACATGGCTAGCTCAGCGGCTTCTATTGAGCTGCAACATACTGACATGCCAATTCAGACTTTGGAATATGTTCCAAATAATTTAAATTAGATTATAAGACAATAGAGGACACCTCTAGCAAATTATTGGAATTAAATTATAAGACAAAAGAGGAACTCTCTTGCAAAATGTTTGCAAATAAAATGAAATTAAATCAATGTAAAAATAGCTTTATAAAAAGCCCCGGTCAATCATTAAATTTAAAAAATGTAGAATCTTTGAACATTGTTTACCAGAACATCCAAGGAATGATGGGCAAAGATTTAGAGATTGAATTGTTCATGAATTGTAATAATATTGATATTCTTTGCATTACCGAGCACTGGCTTAGAGACCATCAGTTCATGTTCAATTTTAAGAATCATTTGGTAGGAAGTTCGTTCAGTCGAGGAAATGCAATACATGGTGGCTCCTTAATTATTGTTAGTAAAAAGTTTAAATTAAAGGAACGCAAAGACATAGTGAGCCTCTCGGTTGAGCGAACAATAGAAATAGCTTGTGTGGAGTTGGAGCAGTTTGTTGTGATAAGTGTATACAGACCTCCTTCAGCATTGTATGATCTTTTTGAAAAAGTTATGGATGAGACATTGCGTAAGGTCCGCAATGTAGGTAAAACAATAATTGTTTGCGGTGATTTTAATATAAATTTGCTAGAAAACTCCACATTGTCAACTAAAATTAAAAACTTATTTCTATCATACAATTTGAATAATTTATTTTTGGAGCCGACAAGAATATCTGCCACTACGGCCACCTGTATTGATAACATATATACAAATGTAAAACCACTGGCTAAGCAAATTATTAATAACCTGGACTCTGATCATTGTGGCCAAATGGTCAGCTTTCCACACCAGCGTAAGCAAGTGATGAAAAAGAATATGACTGTTGTGCCAAAAACTGCAGGTCGGCTGGAACGCTTTAAAAGCAATCTAGATACAAAATTAAATTATTTAGAATACAATGACAACCCTGATGTCTTTTATAATGATTTTTTTAACATATATTGTTCAGAATTTAATAAATCTTTTGTTCCAAAAAAGATCTCGGTTCGTGGTACTGCATCTTTTAATGAATGGGCTACAATTGGTATTCACAAAAGTAGGAAACGCATTTATGAACTTTATGGTGAACGCAACTATAACACCAGCGACGACTTCAAATTATATGTTAAAAATTATTCAAAGTTATTTAAAAGAGTATGCCGATTAGCCAAGGCAAACTACTCGTATCTGAGTTCTAAGATTAAGAATAGTAATGTCAAAATAAAAATGACATGGAATATTATAAATAGTGAAACAGGAAAGGTCAGAAGTCGTAATAATGAGTACAATTTAAATTGTGATAATAAAACCTTGACTTCTGATGCTGATGTTGCTGCAGCATTTGAGAGGTTTCTTACTGACATTCCAGTTTCAACTACAAAAGCCTTGATTTCCTCCCCCACTGTAGCTGAATCTGTTTTGAAGGAGAATGTTAAAGATTGTGAAAGTAATTTCAGTTTCCAAAGAATTTGTGTTATAGATATATTAAAAACATTTAACACTCTCAATAAAAAGAAAACTGCTGATCTGTGGGGTAATTCCGTGGATGTCGCTATGGAATTAGGGATGCTTCTTTGAGCCTTCTAATCTCATACTTGAGTAACAGGATTCAGAAGGTCGACATTAACGGTAAAAGATCTCCGGGATCAGTGGTTACAATGGGAGTTCCGCAGGGTTCAATACTAGGTCCATTCTTGTTTTTGGTTTATATTAATGACTTACCTTATTTTGTAAAAGACAGTCATGAGATAGTATTGTTTGCTGATGATACTTCACTTTTATTCAAAGTGAAACGACGACACCCAAATTATGACGATGTGAATAATGCGATCTCAAAGATTGTTCACTGGTTTAGTGTTAATAACTTGCTATTAAACGAGGAAAAAACCAAATGTGTAAGATTTGTATTGCCTAATGTTAAGCAAGTAACAACTAGTATACAAATTAAAGATAAGAATGTGAATCCTGTGGACACCACTGTGTTTCTAGGCATCACGTTAGATGCCATGCTTCAGTGGGGCCCACATATAGCTAAATTGTCGAATAAACTTAGCTCTGCGGCTTATGCAGTAATGAAGATCCGTCAGTTAACTGACGTTGATACATCCAGATTAGTTTATTTCAGTTACTTTCATAGTGTAGTGTCGTACGGCATTTTACTGTGGGGAAATGCTGCCAACATTCAAACTATCTTTGTGCTTCAGAAGCAATCGAGCAATCTATAACCTAAAGGCTGGCGACTCTCTCAGAGAGAGATTTAAGAATATAAATATAATGACAGTTGCATCACAATACATTTATGAAAATTTGATTTATGTTCATAAAAATACTGGAATGTTTTCAAAAAACAGTGATATTCACAATGTAAACACTAGAAGTAAGAACAAATTAGCCGTACCTTATACTAGGCTCCATAAAATAAATAATTCTTTTAAGGGTCTGTGTGTAAGATTTTACAACAAAGTACCAAATGATATTCAGAAATTAGATCTTAATAAACTTAAAATCAAAGAAAAGCTTTATAAAAAAGCTTAAAATTTTAAAGTATCAGATTACACAGAAGACAAAACAGCTTGGATCGAAATGCTCCAAGCACTCCAACAGCTATTTCTAATTGTCTTCATTTAATTGATACTACATTGTATTGTAATTTTGTATTGCATCATTTTTTTTAATTTTTAAAATCATATTTTGTATTGACCTGGTAACGACATACTCTTTTTTTTGTTTGTAAATGTCGTCGCTTTTGTGCGCTGTGGTTTCTTGCGCCCATTCTTTGCCACTGTTAAAAAATTATGTCCTGAATGCGTGGTAGGTTAAAAAAGATTTTTACGATTCAAAGTACTTATTAATTGAGTTTATTGAATAAATATATTTTGACTTGACTTGACTTGACTTGGTAAGATCATAGGAACTGTGCAAAGGAAGAACCCTCGGAACACCAACTGGAAGGGCTTCAGGAAGGATCTCAGGAGGGATCTAGATGGTCAAAGCGACAAACTCAACTCAGCTGTGGATATAGAGTTTGAAGCTGACAGACTTACAGAAGCACTGATGACGGCCTGGCAAAACAACTGCCCAGAAACGAAATCAGTGGCAAAGAAACTACCATGGTGGACTTCAGAGGTTGCTCAAATTAGAAAAGCGACACGACAGGCGTTCAATGAAGCGAAGGCTAAGAACGATTTTAGTGAATACAATAAAGCTTTAACTAGCTACAGCAGTGCGGTTCGTAAAGCAAAGAGATCAGCTTGGAGAAAACATTGTGAACAGATACAATCTGTTCCTGAAGCAATGAGACTAACCAAGGCAATTTCTACAGCAAAGGCGACTCCACTGTCCACAGTTACAAGGGCAAATGGAACTCGGACAGAAACTGGTGGTGATACACTAAAGGTTATGTTTGATACTCACTTCCCTGGATCGAGTATCATCCAGGACGAACATGACCCAATCAGCTGGAAGGAGCAGCATAGTAGAACTTCCAAGTATGATTGGACAATAGCGAAAAAGGTAGTAGATGAATCTAAAGTTAAATGGGCACTGGGGAGCTTTTAACCATTTAAAGCACCAGGGCCTGATAACATTTACCCCATCCTACTACAGCAGGGCGCCTCCATACTGGGCCCCCACCTCTGCAGACTGTACAAAGCCTGCATTGCGTTCGGCTATATACCCCGAATATGGAGGCGTGTTAAAGTAATTTATATACCAAAAACGGGTAAACTGGATTACGAAGAACCCAAAGCTTTTAGGCCAATAAGTCTTCAATCTTTTCTCCTCAAGGCCTTGGAGAAAATGGTAGACAAATTTATCAGAGCGGGACCATTGAAAAAATTCCCACTTCATGGACTACAATGCGCGTATCAGCCAGGGAAGTCAACAGAAACTGCTCTTCACCATGTGGTGAGTAGAGCGGAATCCGCCCTGGAGAACAAGGAGATCTGCGTCTGCACATTCGTAGATATTGAAGGTGCATTCGATCGCACGACCTTTGACTCCATTAATGTTGCAGCCAGGGATCATGGCGTGCCACAACCAATCTGCAAATGGATTAAATGTATGCTTAAGGGTAGAATCATCTACTCGGAACTACTAGGGGACAGCTTGCTTGCTCAGACATCTAGAGGGCAAGGGGGGGTTCTCTCTCCTTTGCTATGGAGCCTTGTGGTTGATTCAATCATAGCAAAGCTGAACCATGGACCATTCTTTACGGTTGGTTACGCTGATGATCTAGTTATCACGGTCAGTGGGAAATTTCCCTCCACGGTATCGGAGCTAATGCAACGTGCCCTGGGTTTGCTGGAAGGTTGGTGTAATACCAATCATCTATCTGTAAACCCGGGAAAAACGACCGCCATCTCCTTTACTAGAATGAAAAACCTTACGAAACTGGGAAACTTAACGCTTTACGGCACCCAGCTTCCTTGGTCCAGAGAAGTGAAATATCTAGGCTTAACACTAGATAAGGAACTCACCTGGAAACAGCACATGGATACGACTGTCGTCAAGGCCTATAGGGTCTTTGGTATGTGCCGGTCCACTTATGGTAAACTTGAGAGTGTGGGGACTCAACCCCAAAATCATAAGATGGATCATGATGATGGTGCGGCCGATTCTTACATACGGCAGCATCGTCTGGTGGCCCAGGACCAGGCAAAGATCTGTAAGAATGCTTTGAGCAAACTACAGAGAACAGTACGCCTGGCGATTACCGGGGCATTTAGAACCACACCGACAGCAGCGCTGGAGGTCATCACGGACCTCCCACCTCTGCACAGTGTCATAGAGACGGAGGCAAGGAAAGCGCTACACAGTGTCATAGAGACGGAGGCAAGGAAAGCGCTACACAGACTAAAGGTGGCGGGTCTGTGGGACGCATCTTTGCCTCTGACCAGACACACAAAATGGGAACATAATGATACCGTAGATAGGATCATGGAAATGAGGTGCGACAAGATTGCCCCAAAGTACATGTTCGAAAAGAAATTCAGTATACATGTCCCAACTCGGGACCAATGGAAACAGCCACCGTCTCCAGAGAAAGACAGCCTGATCTGGTACACCGACGGATCCAAAATGAAGTCGGGCACTGGAGCAGGTATCTTTAGCAATGATTTTAAACACAGTCAGAGTATGGGAAAAATCGCTACTGTTTATCAGGCATAAACTTTCGCAATTCTCCTGTGCGCTAAAAAGAATTTAGAAATCAAGCGTAACATATTCATCTTGAGTGACAGCCAAGCCGCACTTAAGTCACTTATAACGCCTCGAATCAACTCCAGCCTTGTGCTTGAAACTACGAGAGCCTTAAACAAGCTAGGTAGGCACAACAGGGTGAGATTGATCTGGGTACCAGGCCACATAGGAATCCATGGCAATGAGAAGGCCGATGCACTTGCTAGGGAGGGCTCAGAGACCCCATATATTGGCCCTGAGCCATTTGTGGTACTAGCATCGAGTACCATCAACAAAGCCTTCAAGGACCATATCCAAAACAGGCATAAAACCGAATGGAAAGAGCTACCCGGCATAAGACACTCAAAATCCTTTATAGGCGAAGGCGCCCTAGGACGGAGTAAGATCATATGCGGAGGTAGCAGAAGGCAGGCCCGATTAATCGCCGGTGCCCTGACTGGGCACTATGCCACTAAACAAATGCTCCACAAAATGCAACTAGCAACAGACAACCTGTGCAGGGCATGTGGAGGGGAAACGGAGTCTATGCAGCACCTACTGTGTGACTGCGACTCTTTTGCCAGTAAAATAATGAATCTTCTGGGATCGGCCTACTCCAAACCAGAAGATTTTAGGCTCTTCGCCCTCAAGGACATTGCCAAGCTTATGGCAATTATCTTCACTGAGGAGGCAAAGTGGGAAGTTGGAATGTAGTATTAAAATGTAGGTATAGCTTTATTTACTGCACACATTTACATCACATAACACACTTTGAGGCATTGTGTAGGTACTTTTTAGGTTAGTGTTTATTTCTGATTGTAATTATTGTTGGAACGCTGTTTCTGTTATTAATACCGGAGACGGGCGTTAGTGCTGCGACACAGTTTTAATACGATAGCAGTTATTAACGTACTAGATAAGTGTACCAATGTATATTGTTCCAAATAAAAATTATTATTATTATTATTATTATTAGTGATAGGACGGGGTGGCACAAAAGATCCCAATGGGTCGACGTGCTACTGCGAGAGGGAGACCTCTGCAGGCTCCACTAGATAAGATAAGATAAGATAAGTATGATCTGTCAAATCTTAGAACGGCCGCACTGTAATAAGTGGTATTTAGGCCAAGATCTTGATCTCAATAAAAAATTGATGTGAGAATATTGTATTTTTATTTTACCTCCTTCAGGGCTATGAAAAAATAAAGAAAATTACAGTCGATTTTAATTCGTTCTTGGTTTCTACTCTCTTCCAGAAACGAATGAGTAAAATTTGTATTCATAATCCGGTTTCTTTATCATAAAATTCTAGCAAGAGCAATACAAATTGGTTAGTCGCATCGACTTCGTCATTTCGGTTTGTTTGTAAACCGGTTTCAAATCGGTTTACATAAAATTTCAGTTCAGTTTACAAGTCGGTTTGCATGAACTTTCAACCCGGTTTGAGTCGGTTTGAAAAATTTCGAGAGAGAAACATCACTATCTAGAAGTATTATAATTCGAAGTAACTTTTTCTCTAAAATATCATACCCAGAATTTTGTGTTATTTTTGTTTTTCATATATTCATATTATTAAGTATGTAAATAAAGTAAAATGTCTTAAAAAGTTAATACTTTGTGTTTTCGGTAAGGTTGTGCTACAAAAGTCAGTGACAGAAACGAATCGCGGCAAAACCGACACCACGTAGCCTTGCCTGTCCTACGCTAGAGTGTAATTTAAGCCCGCGTAGGCGCGGAGGGGCGAGGAGGCCTGCGAACTGAGGAGACCGCAGCTTCGGCTTGCTGGCCGGCTCCGCCGGCCATCCTCAGCTACGACGGCGAGCGGAACCTATCTGCGACGTTATGCTCGCGTGGGACCGCCGGAGCCGTGACAGAAACCATGCCTGCTGCATGCTGCGTGCTTGGATGATGCTGCATGCTTGCTTGCATGCTGCATAAATTTCTAAAAAAATAGTTTTAACGTCAATTATTAAGTGCCTGTAATGTAAAGGTTTAAATTGAATACTTTGACTATGAGTTTTACACACTTGTTCGCCATTATAAATGTTACTGTGATTACGCGGCTGTACAAGCTAAATCTCTTTGCCTTCATACAAAATTGTAAGAACTAGAAGAAAACAAGTAATTGAATCACCTGACGTCATGTTTTCCCTATCATAACATATTTATCCATGAAATTCCTTTGTAATAATGCATCTACATAATTGGCAAAACTCTCAAGTGTTGTGTCGTTCAGTATTGAATCTCTAAAGTTTTTTCTTAGTGTTGTAGCATTATCTTAGATACTATATTATTAACTTTTGTGATTGTGCGATAACGTCCATTGTCTAATTAAGTTTCGTCGCAATAATGGCAACTAATCAAATTCCAAGTGCTTCCGCACCTGAGGATCTTCCCCCGCCTTATTCTGCTGTTGTTGGGAACCCGCAATACGGTTTCGTAGTTCCCGGTGCAGAGCCAATTCCCGCGGGTGTATATCCACATCCGCACCCACCTAAACAGTTTACTGCGCCTGGCGTGTATCCTCATCCCCAAGTGGCAGTGACCAGCGTGCAGCCCCAGCTCGCTGGTGTGCCCCCGCCACCTCCCGGCGTGCCCATCGGGGTGGTATTACCCCCGGCAGTAGGAACCGAACCTACGACTATAACGTGCTACAACTGCGGTAAAGTTGTCACAACCAGAGTCACCTACACGACAGCCTGGCACACTCACCTGGTTGCTGGCTCCGTTTGTGTTATTACCATGTGAGTACATAACAAAGAAATATTGCTTCTTCCAGTAATTTTATCATTTTATTTGGCACCAAAAATATGTACTGTTATTTCTGTATTAGGTAATATCAAAACAATAAATGTCTAATAATACTTTTTTATGAAATAAAATCTTAAATTTACCATCATACAATGTTGATAAATATAATAAAAGGCAGTGTCAAAATTAAATGTGCTTATTTGTTTACAGGTTCTGTTCGCTGTGCTGCCTGGGGCTGGTGCCATACTGCTTTGACACTTTCAAAGATGCTGAACACTATTGTCCTAACTGCAATACTTTTGTGGGCAAAAGTAACAAATGTTAGACATTCAGTGTGGGTTGCATACAAGCAATAGCAAATCTGTCTGCACATTAGGCATTACCTATGTGAAACCTAACAGTTCGGCCACGACTGCTGCTGTGAGTAGAGCGGCAAGCAGATATTTTGTTCATTGCATTATTTCTATGAGCATTGACTGAGGCCTCTGTAGTATAACCGCTCGCCACTCCGCTCACAAGAGCAAGGTTGTGGCCAGGCCATAAGAATTAATCGGAGGAATTTCTTGTGAGAAATTGAAGAACAGTTACTGACAATGCAGATAGAGAATGCTAATTTATATTTTTTATGTCTATATACCTATGGTGAAATGTATTACTTTATGAAACCTTGCATTTGCTTGGTAGTTTGCTTATCATGTTGTTTTACTATTGTGAAATTTGTTGTGATTTTTTAAAGTATTAATTTTCATGTAAGATATTGTACTTTTTTTCAATTTATGCTATCACCTGTACCTTTTTTAGTTAATTATGTGTTATCTCTACAGGGTGGAAAGTTAAAGCGGGCTCTAGAGGGAATTTAATTTTAAATATTAATTATAACATTTTAGGCAGAGGCAACTTTCTATCATTTATTTAAATGAGTTCAAGTCAATAAAAAAATTATGAATTCTTGTTTCAACCATGATTTATCGCAATTTCGAAGTTGTTCATTGCACAGGATAGCCCAGGCATGATATACTAATTACAAAACAGCCTGTACAGTGGCACGTGTGTGTGTCGGCTTAGGTTTGTGAAATGTATTAGTTTATGAAACCTTGCATTTGCTTGGTAGTTTGCTTATTATGTTGTTTTACTATTGTGAAATTTGTTGTGATTTTTTAAAGTATTTATTTTCATGTAAGATATTGTACTTTTTTTTAATTTATACTATCACCTGTACCTTTTTTAGTTAATTATGTGTTATCTCTACAGGGTGGAAAGTTAAAGCTAGCTCTAGAGGGAATTTAATTTTAAATATTAATTATAACATTTTAGGCAGAGGCAACTTTCTATCATTTATTTAAATGAGTTCAAGTCTATAAAAAAATTATGAATTCTTGTTTCAACCATGATTTATCGCAATTTCGGTTGTTCATTGCACAGGATAGCCCAGGCATGATATACCAATTACAAAACACCCTGTACAGTGGCACGTGTGTCTGTGTCAGCTTAGGTTTGGTTCCCAATAAGATCAGCAACTTCTCTAAAAGCTTTTGATATTTTTTTGTTTTTTAGTATTATTTACCATTCGTATTTACTTTAAAATTAGTTCATCAATATTTCCCAAACAGAACTAACTTTAAAATTAAATCCTGTAATGTACATAGTAATTTAATGAATTTATCCTAATGTTTACAATCTACTGTATTATATGCTAGTGATTACACTTGTGCTAGTTATTAAATCACAATCAATTTACCTTATACAAAAAGATATTAAGTATTTTATTCATTAATATTTAGTTTTTTCTAGATGCATAATATGAGCCACATCACATTCCTTAAACAATAATAATATCCACTATGTAAAAGAAGGCAACTACCTAGTTTTTAGAAATTTAAGTTATAATTGGTGTCATTCATTAGTTTATTGACAGCAATATTAATGGTATGTGGCTGAAATAAAAGTAAAACCATTAAGACATTATTTAAAAATATATACGAGAAAACAACAGCATTATACCTATTTTAAGTAGCTACATTAATAATAATATTCAACTTCTAAAACTTCAAATGCAACTTCTTTTCCAACTTGAAATTTAAGTATGTACCCCACCATGTTTATATGCCTATGATTATGATGACAATAAAGTCTTGTATCCATATTTTTTATTAAAATTAAATTTTAAGACTCCATAAGACTTTTCATTGTTTAGTTTACACATAACATGTTAAAGCAACACCATGTACAATTTTTTTTTTTAATAACTGAATATCTGACAAAACTTTTCGAAAAAAGTTATACTATAGTCTAATACGTGATTATGTATATACAACTTCTTCCAAATCAGATGGATACCTCAGTAAATTTTCAACAAAATTAGCCCTATTATCTTGTAAGATTTGGATTAAATAAAAGCTTTCATAAATGTGAAATCTTGTTTAATTTTGTTATAAATCTTAACTGTTTGCAAATATTACCTATTAATAAAAATATATACACTTGTGTACTTAACACATATTATGTAAAGATTTGCATGTAATTTATTATTACAGTAAGTGTAAAATAAAATCTCTACTGAAATAAGACAAGTAAGTAGGTATAATGAATCATTTCTGTTATCTGTAAACTTATCTTTGTGATATGAATACTGAACACTGACTGATAAAGAGATAAAAAGTTATCATTGAAACACTTGTAATCAATATTTATTTAGTTATGAATAGTAGATCTTGTTTTTGCTGTTAACAATGGCACCCAATAGTGTCAACCCAGTTCAAAACAATGGTGCAGCGGTTGAGTTACCAACACTAACAGACACTATAAGCAGAGAACCTCCACCTCCATACTCTATAGAGGCGCCTAACAGCAACTACCCCATTGTGAATCAACCAGTAATACATCAAACCATTATTGTGCAAGCACCGTTACAAGACCGACCTGCGCTTTACAACTGTAACACCTGCAGAGAGAGAGTTTTAACAAGAGTGGAATACGTGAATACAAGGAAAACTCACATGCTCGCTGGTTTTATTTGTGGATTGACATGGTTTGTACTTTTTTTATCATAATAAAGTAAGCATAATCTCAAGCTTTCTCTTGTGTGATAAGGACATTTTTATGATTTTATTCTTAGTATGTTTTTACTCAACAGAGGGTCTACTCTCTTTGTCCGAAACAAATTTTCGGCCGATTTTCGTTTGCTATTTAAAGCGGTTTCTATTCCTTCTGAAATTTTGTTCACACATAAAACGCATTTAGATTGTAAATTAGAAATTTTTTGAAAAATTAAAAATAATTTTCCCTTTGATCTGGCAAAACAAATACACATTCTGCCTGGTGATAGGAGGCCTTTTAGTCACTTGCAGGAGTAAGGCCCATGTAAGCACTCATACAATGCTTTATTCAGTATCAAACAAGAAAATAATATAAGTTATACTCATCAAAATAAGTTTACTATTATAGTAGTCTAATAAAATTGTTTAAATAACATAATAAATGTTTTTTCAGCTGGTGTATGCTGTGCTGCTTGGGAGCGCTACCGTATGCTATCCCAACATTTAAAAAGTCTAAGCATTACTGTCCCCATTGTGATACCCTTCTCGGAGACTACACAAAACTCTAAAACTGTTAAGTTTAATTACTAAAACTACATATATCAACCAATCATTGTTTTAAATGTATTATATTATTTTATTTTATAATTATAACCTACCTATACCTTATGTGTCTCACTAAACTTAGCTCAAATCTTCCAACATGCAATATAGTACTATAGTATAAAGAGTCATACAAGCCCGCTGGAGAATGGTGTAATTCTATTAATTTCCTTTTGCTGTCTTTAATTTAAAATATTATCAGGTTTATAATCTGTAACTAATAAATTATCTGTTATTTATTAATCACAAATTATCTTCCAATGAAAAGAACATCAGGATAAAGATAGGCAATGACAAAACAAAGCCTCAGTGAAAGTAAATCTGTTTAGTAAAGTAAATTACAATGTTAAACAAGTCTTTAAAATTAATCATATACTGTAGTGAGATTGGCTTTAAATGTACTGTTCAGCTGTTGTATGGCACTTGAAGCCTGAAGCAATCTGATGCAATCTTCCATTTTCCGTCGACGGCTACAATGAGGAATGTTTGTTGAAAGGGTTTCTTGATTTCGTCGTTCTGGTAGGTCACGTCTCCACAAGCCTGGATGAGGTACGTAAGTTTGTTGGCCACCAAACTCTCTGATATTGGTTGTGCGTCCAAAGTTTTCAATACGTGATTGCTTGCTGGTAGGTCCATGAGAAATTTCTGAATTTTATCACTTCCATTTATGCCATTTCCATTCCACACCAATAAACCAGTGTCCAAATACAGCTTCGAGGTTAGATGACGACTATTGTCTACTTGTTTATAAAACACTCTTGTAAATTCTTCAGCTGTTTCACAAGCGTTGTCAACATTTTTTACAACGACTTCAGTCATTTTTCGCAAGTACCTATAAGCGATAAAATATGCGAGAACAACAAACTTATGAGGATGTAAGTTTACAACAAACAAACTCAAAATCCCGTATTATTATATTTCTCCATAGATAAAGGTAATACTGTCGGAACTATTTCTCTATGCTCAAAATTCTTGAAACTTCCTTGCCTTGCCGGCCGGCAGTGTTGCCAGGTCCATTTTTATAAAATCAGAGGATGCGACTAGAAAAATCAGGAGATGTATGAATCAGTAGATGCAATTTTATAGAATAAAAAAATGTTGAGCTTTTAAATAACATACCTACCTAACATGTTATTAATGTTTATATATTGTCCTTGAGATACATTTCACTATTATGCTTGCTTAACATTTCAGGGCTTATGTTAAAATCGTAACAATTTGAATTTTTCAAAAGAATTTTAGTAGGTAAGTATACAAAATTCCAGAAATTACTAAGGTGAACATTTTTTTATTATTTTAATGGGTTTGAAGTAATACCCATAACTTAAATAAAGATGTATCGCTTTCTACACGACTCCTAATATTTAATTTAACTTCACCTAATCACTAGCGGGGCGTATGTAAACCGGTTTATTTTGCTGTCTGTGGAGCAAGACTTAAGTTTCAATATTCAACTATGTGACCATCAGATTAAGGTCCATTTTATGATGACAATTTTGTAGTGGCAACCTAACCATGATAATTTTGTGTTTCATTTCACGCAGGTTCTTTATTACTTTCATGTTTTAAAGTGAGTAAGACTGGCCTCACACAGCCGGAATCGCTTTCTGAATTAAGAATCTGAATTCAGATTCTGAATTCAGAAAGGCCGGAATACCATACAATATCAGTATGCTCCACACACATGCTGATTTTTTCAGAATCTGAATTTCTCAGATCGATCTGGAAGAATGAGCTGACGAGCGTCCGGAATTCCGTGTCTGAATATTTAAGATTCTGAATTCAGAACGCGCGTATTCCCATACATTTTATATGGAGCGGCACACACATGCTGGAATTCAGATTCTGAATTATTTCAGTGTTGCCATTTTTAGTAGGATCCTACTTTTTTAGCATTTTTAAAAGTAAAGGAGACCTTTCCATTTCGACTCAAAGTGTACCGAGGTACACCTTATTTTAAAATATCCTCTTGATGATGCAGAAGCCTCTGATGATATCATTTTTCTATAAAACACGCCGAAACTAGTATTTTTTTGGAAAATAAAAAAGTCATACATAATATGGTTTAAGAAAACGTAAACATGAAACGAAACGTGCAAATAAAGGGCGAAAATATGACAGTGACAACTGTCGTACTGGTTTTTTGTGGTGATGACAGTTTGTGGATGAACAAAAAATGATTTTTGAGATCTAATTTCACAATGTTCATGTTGGAGTTTCTCCCTTGTTCTTTTAGCAACAACACGTGTTGTGAGACTCCATTTTATTTCAATCTACAGTACAAATACTAAATGTACTTTAAAAATAAGTATATACCACTTGAAATTGGCTTAATGCTAAACGCGAAGCCATTAATTAAGTTATTTTATATATCTCACAATGGATAATCAATAGGTGCAAACCCTAGTTTAAATTATATGGTTTTTTATAAACTCACATAGTCGGTCTACTAATAATTGTCACTCTCAAATTATCAAACGCACAAAATAATTCGAAACAGTTAAAAACACTTATTTTTGTTACTATATAACATGTTTTTGCTAAAACAGGTTATGTTTATGTAAAACTAAGTTACTTTAAGGCTTTTATCTAATAATTAGTTGGCCTTAAGTAAGCTAACGAAACGCACCCGACAGCGAGAGAGTTTTGCTTGCCAGTTAAATTAATCCAATGTTGCAAGCCGTCAAACCTTTCTAATTAAATTATTAGGTGGTACAAAAAAACACCCAGACCCGAAATCAATTAAGAAAAACAGTTTTCTCTAAATTGAGTCGCCGACCGGGAATTGAACCCGGGACCTCAAAGATGGTGCGATGCCAGACCCGGCGCGCTAACCACTTGACCACGGAGGACGTCAATTGGTAGGAACAGCGAAAAAAATAAAAAATATAATACATATATTTCTGCAATCTACGATTTTTTTCCAACATTTTGGTACCTTTGAATCTTAGGTACATGAGTGGCCGTAGTTGTATGGGAAGAGGAAAGGTCTCCTTTAGATATTTAGTTTGTATGTTATCTTATTGATACGTTGCTTTAATAGTGTTTAATCTTCGATGTACTTCAATTCTTAAAAATTATAAAGGTAAATATAGCCGTTTTGGTGCATTTTTATAAACAACGCTTAGCAGTTTTAGCAGGATTTATCATAAATTTTTATTTTTATATTTTATTTCTATAAAATTTGATAGCAATTAAGCTTCTATTGAAACTCGTTAATATGGTTAAACTAGATAATGGATAAATATACATAAACATAGAAAAACACCCAGACCCGAAATCAATTAAGAAAATCAGTTTTCTCTAAATTGACTCGCCGACCGGGAATTGAACCCGGGACCTCAGAGATGGCGCGACGCCAGGCCCGGCGCGCTAACCACTTGACCACGGAGGACGTCAATTGGTAGGAACAGCGAAAAAAAAACGGCAACCCTGGTTGAAACAGCAAGCGGTTAAGGCCGGCCTCACACAGCCGGAATCGCTTTCTGAATTAAGAATCTGAATTCAGATTCTTAATTCAGAAAGGCCGGAATACCATTCAATATGGCGGACGACTTAAAATTATATGCAGAAGTCACTGACGAGGCAGATTGCGAACGAATACAAGCCGATGTTAATGCCTTACTTAAGTGGAGTAACGAGAATGATTTGGAATTTAACAGTGCTAAGTGCTATGTTATGTCCTTCAGCCGCAGACGTAATCTCGTTAAATGTAAATATATGTTAGGCAATGACAGCATTGTTCGCACAAACGCTATAAAAGACCTAGGTGTCACATTCGATCCTTCTTTGACTTTTAACGAACACGTTTCCTCTCTCACTCGTAGCTGTTTCAGTCGTTTAGGATTTGTTTTACGTAACTCACGCGATTTTCATAATCCTGACGTCATCAAAATCCTTTTTACCAGCCTTGTGCGAAGCTCATTGGAATCGAGTGCATGTATTTGGAATCCGCACGAGGCCAAGTATATACTTATGTTAGAGAAGGTCCAAAAAGCTTTTCTGCGCTGCTATTATAAGCGGGTATACGGTTATTACCCCTTTATGTACCCAACAAAGTTCTTGCTGGGAATGTTGGGGATGAACTCTCTGGAGGGTAGGAGAGCTCGAATGGAGTTGTCAACTGCTGTAGCGATTTTGCGTGGGGGCGTGGACTCGCCAGAATGTGTTGAGCAGTTGTCTCGCCTGTTTGTGCCCGATAACTATCTGCGTATTCGATCCGGTCGAAGGCATCGATTGTTTGCGCCTCCGCTGTGTCGCACAGTGGCGCGCGCGCAATCGCCGCTGTGTCGCATGCATCAGGCACTTAACGCACTCCTTGTGGCTTACCCGGATTTTGATGTGTTTGTCGACAACCTTACGAATTTTTTAAGCAAAATAGATATTTGTTTGTGAAGTAGTGATTAAATACTACACTAAACTATTCATAATTATGTAATTGGGTTACGCCCGTTTAATTATGTTAAATAAATAAATAAATAAATAAATATCAGTATGCTCCACACACATGCTGATTTTTTCAGAATCTGAATTTCTCAGATCGATCTGGAAGAATGAGCTGACGAGCGTCCGGAATTCCGTGTCTGAATATTTAAGATTCTGAATTCAGAACGCGCGTATTCCCATACATTTTATATGGAGCGGCACACACATGCTGGAATTCAGATTCTGAATTATTTCAGTGTTGCCATTTTTAGTAGGATCCTACTTTTTTAGCATTTTTAAAAGTAAATTTTAGATATTTAGTTTGTTAGCTTATTGATACGTTGCTTTAATAGTGTTTAATCTTCGATGTACTTCAATTCTTAAAAATTATAAAGGTAAATATAGCCGTTTTGGTGCATTTTTATAAACAACGCTTAGCAGTTTTAGCAGGATTTACCATAAATTTTTATTTTTATATTTTATTTTTATAAATTTGATAGCAATTTAAGCTTCTATTGAAACTCGTTAATATGGTTAAACTAGATAATGGATAAATATACATAAACATAGAAAAACACCCAGACCCGAAATCAATTAAGAAAAACAGTTTTCTCTAAATTGAGTCGCCGACCGGGAATTGAACCCGGGACCTCAAAGATGGTGCGATGCCAGACCCGGCGCGCTAACCACTTGACCACGGAGGACGTCAATTGGTAGGAACAGCGAAAAAAATAAATGGCAACCCTGGTTGAAACAGCAAGCGGTTATCGTCTCGGAGACGTTTGCATAAGCCGGGAGTCACAAGACTACTGATCAATCTGAATTTTTAAGAATGTGTGAGTCAAGGTGCCGGAATTCAGAATCTTAAATTCAGATTCTTAATTCAGCAAGCCATTCCGGCTGTGTGAGGCCAGCCTAACGTCTCGGAGACGTTTGCATAATTATGCCGGGAGTCACAAGACTACTGATCAATCTGAATTTTTAAGAATGTGTGAGTCAAGGTGCCGGAATTCAGAATCTTAAATTCAGATTCTTAATTCAGCAAGCCATTCCGGCTGTGTGAGGCCAGCCTAAAGCTATTATCTGAAAAAAATCAGTAGAATGTCAGTTGAAATCAGTAGATCCAGTAGAATTCTGGGAAAATCAGTAGATCCCCGAAAAATCAGGAGATCTGGCATCGCTGCCGGCCGGACTTGATGACTTGCTTGATTGACGTTGACTTGACTGACTGTCAGTGACAGCTGTCAATTATTTTTTTTATTTAATTAAATTTATTTGTTCAATGATGGAACAGGCTAAGGTCAGAGACCATACTGCCTAGTCATTAGTTTTTTTATTTCTTTCTTTCTCTTGATGATAATGAGTGGTGATTAAGATGAATGATAAACTTAGATTAAAACAAAAAGGGAAGATACGGCATTAGCGTCTAGCCGCCAAAATTAGGCCTAAAGGCACAATTTCACTTCAGTCACAATTTGCCGAGCGAACAGGCTACATCACACTATTGCGGATATTCTACTATGTGAAAAAGAGAAAGACGCTACTCCGCAGTAGTGGCGTCGGAATCGGTCGTACGTACTCGTCTGTTGCGAGTTTGCAGTTTTGTTTTATTTTCTAAAATTTGTGTTTTTCGAATATTAATGTGAAATAATAGTGGATTATTAACCGTTAAGTGTTTGTGAACGTGCATGAGTGTTGGCAAATGAAACAAAACAGTGCAACATCACTTTTCAAATTTTCTCAAGAAGTCCGTGTGAGACCTCAGTAAAGTCCCACATCTTTACTGAGGAGTCCTCAGTGAGGACTAAACGGGTTTGGGGAGCATCATTTATCATTCATCATCTCAATCACCACTCATTATCATCAAGGGAAAAAAAAGAAATAAAAAAACTAATGACTAGGCAGTATGGTCTCAGACCTTAGCCTGTTCCTTCACGAAACAAATCAATTAAAAAAAAAAGCGACCGAGACGTCAACGCGCTTCTCGCTGACTCCCTCGCGCTGACGTTGAAACTTACCGCTTTGTCTCGCTCGCTCGATATACACTTTATAGGTGTGCGTGTGTGTGTTTGTTTGCTTATGTACTTGAGTAGGACTATATTTTGAATGACTACAAGTAGGAGCATGCCGTATCTTCCCTTTTTGTTTTAATCTAAGATGATAAATGATGTTTCCCCAAACCCCTTGAGTCCTCAGTAAAGATGTGGGACTTTACTGAGGTCTCACACGGACTTCTTGAGAGAATTTGAAAAGTGATGTTGCACTGTTTTGTTTCATTTGCCAACACTCATGCACGTTCACAAACACTTAACGGTTAATAATCCACTATTATTTTACATGAATGTTCGAAAAGACACAAATTCTAGAAAATAAAACAAAACTGCAGACATGACGCTTCACTTTCCCGCCAAGAAGTCAATTTTTTTTATATATTTTTTCCATGATGGAACAGGCTAAGGTCAGAGACCATACTGCCTAGTCATTAGTTTTTTTATTTCTTTTTGCCTATGATGATAATGAGTGATGATTAAGATGATGAATGATAAGTGATGTTCTCTCAAACCCCTTGAGTCCTTAGTAAAGATGTTGGACTTTACTGAGGTCTCACGCGGACTTCTATTTAAAAAGAGATGTTGCACTGTTTTGTTTTATTTGCCAACTCATGCACGATCACAAACACCTAACGGTTAATAATCCACTATTATTTATTCACATTAATGTTCGAAAAAATACATAGAAAATAAAACAGAACTGCAGACCTCAGAACAATATAGTTATTGATCTGAGCTGCAGACAGGACGCTTCACTTTCCCGCCAGGAAGTCCCTGGACTTGACGTTGACTCGGCTGACTGACAGAAACAGCTGTTAATTCAAAGTAAAATTTACCTTCTTACTTCTTAGGCTGCGTTCCGTGACTTCACTCGAGTGCACTCGAGCGCACTCCGGCGCGCGCTCTACCCGTTCCGTGGCTTGGTGAAATTTTACTCTGACGGCTGTCAGAGCGTAGTTTCATTCGTTCTGTGGCTCAGAGCGCAGCAACCAAACAACCATCAAATCGGATGGTTGTTTTTCACTCTGACAGCTATTTGACGTTTATATTATTGTTATAGTGTCAAATTTTGCAATTTATGTCAAAACGTCTCGAAAAATTCGGCCTGTTTGTTTCGTATTGTTTTACTTTTTAATAATGGGCGATTTTCTGACAACCCAAATTAAAAAATAAAAATTAGTCCAAAAATACTCGATAGATGGCGTTTTATGAAAGCCGACCCGTTCCTACCTAATGCTGGATTTACACGGAGCCAACACTTGAGACAATCCAATAAGCCAGTCCAATATTGGCATTGTGTAAATAGAGACAGTCCACTACATTGGATTGTCCTCAAGGCATTTTTGCTTAGCATTGGCATTGGCTTATCGGACTGGCTTAGTGGATTGTCTCACGTATTGGCTTCGTATAAATCCAGCATAAGGGCTTTAATAAATTCTACACTTTTGCTTGTCTATTAAAAAAAAAAAAATAGTACCTACAAATTTTTATTCAGGATCATATTACGTAGCCATACACGTGTTCTTCATGGACTCGCCTTTTACTAAGCGCCATACTAATCTATGCTAAGCGCCATCTATGAAGTCATTTACGAACCAATTTTTTTTTTTTGATCTCGGAAAATCGCCCTTTAGGTTTAAATATTGTATAAAAGTGGAAAAAATGTAGACAAAAGAAGAGTTTTCTCTCGTTTTGGACAGGAATACTTTCAGAAGAGGTTATAAAAACAACTCGATCGTTCCGTGGCTCAGTTGCAACTCAAACGAGTTAAACTTTAACCAAACAACTACACCCAGAACAACGGAACGCACTCTTAAAAATAATTACACACATCGGAGTAAATCACGTACATCCAAATTTTTTAGATTGGTTTGGTGACTTGCAATTAGTAGGTGTCCGACCGGAGCTTCGGCTTTGGGCAAAAAAAACCACCTTCGGTCAAACCTTATGCCACGTCCGCACGCTGGGCACTTACCGCAACCTCCAAACCTCTACAAACGTTTGGATGCCTCTGCAACAACAGCGCTTGCAAACCAAGCCAAACGCTCTATCCATACGTTTGAGTTTGTGACGGCTTGTTGAGGTTTGCCAAGCGTGTGGACGCAGCATTATGCCGCACCCGCACGCTTGGCACTGGCCGCAAACTCCAAACCTCTACAAACGTTTGGGTTGAAACCGACACTCGACGGATCGGCTATGAGCGTTTGCAAACCAAGCCAAACGCTTTATCCACACGTTTGAATTTGTGACGGTTTGTTTAAACTTATATCCTCTTAGGCTTGAGGTTTGCCAAGCGTGTGGACGCGGCATTAAGTTTCAGCCAAAATGTGCAGAAGTTTTTACCCGGAGCGAAGGTTCATAATATGCAGTAGTTGCAATGGTCTAGGGTGTATTGGTAATTTAGTCTTGAACTCTCGACTATTATTATTACAGTCGAATAGTAATTATACCCTACATCTTCATGGTTTTATTAAATAAGTACAATTTTTTTAATCGAACAGTGACAATAATAACTCACACTATGAACGATGGTTTAAATGTACTAAGGACGAGTGCTCATTCCCATTCGTATTCTAAGTTGGCTACCAGCAAGCAACCATGCACTGGAACTCAACGGCGCGGCTAACTAAAGCGTTCAGTTTGCAACATTCGCAATGCCGAGTGGCACTGAATGTGTGACCAAATTAATAACATCTCGAGAAAGAGACCCGGCGTTTTATGCTTAAGTTGTAAACTTTTTTAATTTTTTTAATCTTCTTCTTTTTATGCAGTGGAGTTTCCCTTTGGATTTCGCCATTTTTTTAAAATCTGTAATTCAATAACTGACAATATCTGATGACAGTTGTACTCGCATCTCCATAATTCACTAAGTTTTATTTGTACTGGCACCTCGAGACCAACTGTTAGGTTATGCAAGAGGTGCCAGACGTCCCTGCGCCAGTAAATTACTCGCGCAGGAGACCATCTGCGTTAGGTCTTGACGCCAAATCAGTGCCCGCCGAAGCGCGCTCTTCATTCGGTACTCATTAGATTAGTGTCTCGGGAGAGTTTCCCCGTGAACACGTGTAGTTCACTGCCTATTGTCCAGATAGGTAACCGGAGCTGTCTAGCATGCTCACTTCTAGTTGCAAGGGTACAACTCGCAGTTGCCACTGCTCGGGTCGTCGTCTCTAAAGTCAACTCCCAAGTGTCCACCTAGGTCGCGGAGTAGTCGGCACACTCACTTATGGAAGTCGGAACCCATCCGGGCGCCTAGCCAGTTCCCACGTCCTACGCGGCTGGCTGGACCGGAGGCTACGGCATCTAGGGGGCCGCCTCTACAAGTTCTCCAGACTAGTACCAGAGATGTCAACACCAATGTCCAATGAGAACCACCGGACAGGGGGTTTACTCTCGAACGCAAACTCAATCTTAATACAATTCCAATGCGATTAATATGTATAGATATTGGGATAAGTAAAGATTATTCCGGAACGCCATCTCGATAATAATTTGTTCAATCAATTTCCACGCAATTTAATTCCAATGTGGCGCTATTGTCGCTTACAAAAGTGCCATTTGACATTTTTTAGATTTGTGATTGGAAATTGATTAATGCAATTCTGTTTCGAGAGTAGCCTACCAGAGCTGACAGTTGTACAGCCGCTAGCTGTCAAATCACAAATGACGTGACGGTTTGTTAACATTTTTTTTGACACTTTTTTGACAGTAACTGTCAACGTCAAATTTGACAGAATGGAGCATAGACTATGCGATATTGTGCGATAACAATACATAAGATGAACCACAGAACCGAAATAACCAAACTTGTTATGGTTTATGATGCCACGCACTTTTTTAAAAGCAAAAGAATTATAGTGTATGCAGCCACGTTAGACATTTTTAAAGTAACACGTGTGCCTTTTGAAGACTCAGTGTTTCCATATTTAAAAATATGAATAATGGAATAACTCTTAAATTCGTTAATAATAAGACAAAATCTTGATTTAGGTAGCAAATAATATTAGCTTTATTTTATGATCAAATTCTATTTTAAAAAAGTTAAGCATTTTTTCTATGGAAACATGGCGTTTGAAGCCGATCTGATGGGGGTTATCCTGATGGGGTCACGGACATTATAAAATCCTATTAAATCATGAGGATGAGGACAAGGATACAAAATTTATAACTTCGATATTTGAGGAAATGAGGAACATCGAGCAGGGAGGTTAAGGAATCCTTATTAACAATATTTTTAATGACTGAAATATAAAAATGAAAACTAAAGTAAGTATGATTAAGAAATATTTTATTTTATAATGTCTTTATCTAATATATTAATTATATTATCAATTTATTTTACAAAGAGGCTTACCTATTTTACAATTAAGATTGATTACAACTATTGCTAATTTCATTTCTCGGCTTTTTGACACATTTCAATTTATTTCGTCGAAGTTCTGAGTAAGATTACGAAAAAGTAATCTTAAAGAATTAAATAGTTTATCTGCATATGTTTAACAAGCAATGGATTTAATAATATAATTATAGAACAATCAGCAAGATAATTCAATTCTTACCCTAAGGCACTGACAGAAATGATTATGCACTAGATACAAAAAGTTATACATTTTTTTTAAATTAATATATGTAAATCTAAAGAGTAAATAACATCCCTTAAAATCGTATGCCCTTATTTATTACATCGGCAGCTGCATAACGAAAAATGTACACAAAACAATAGCGTTCAACGCGACGGCGATTTGAGCTTCTAAATAATATAAAAACGTTGTTCGTTGTTTTAAATAAAAACCAAAAATTAAAAATGTTTACTTCGTATTCTTCAAATAATTTTAATTAAGGTAAAAAAATAAATATTGCACACCAAAATATTTGTATTTATATTACCGTGGTCTTTATCAAATGTTCAGTCTTTGAGACTGTCTCTCACAAGTGTAGATTACTGTCAATTTGATTTTAGTATTACCTTAATTTTAATTGGAGAACGTTTATCATGTTAGTAATTTTATAGCAGACTAAAATGAATTTTACAAAAGAGTAGGTATATCCAAATCCAAATAAAAATTCATGATCACATGATTATTATAACACCACTGAGTCCATGCAATTTCACTGCCAATCTTCTATTTTATTTTAAATACAATATAAAAATTAATTTAAAAATTTTAAAAGCTATAACTGTTACTTTGATGTCGTTATCAAAATATTCTAAGCTGTTTCACTTACACAATAATAATGATGCTATCGTATCGCACTACACAGTCTAAAGGATCACTATACGAGTGACGAGACGAGCTCTTTTTAACATTAATAATAGTTAAATAATTCTCAATTTTCACCAGCATCTATCTCTAACACAAAAAATTAACGCCACAAATATCAAACAAATTATCTTAATAAAATTCGGTACATCAACTGGACATAGTGATTGTGATTTACGCGTTATGGTGTCAAACATCCAAACAATCGCATAAGTCTAAGATAATGTTACTCTAAGTTGAGCGTCTTCTGTATCAGTGGAAGTGTGTGTAGCTGCAAATATAAAGAGTGCTAACATTCCCATAGCCTAAGACCGTTGCGCATTACGACCTAATCGCAGTAGATCGATCTGAAAGAATGCGCCAAGGGCCTAGTGCTATTTATGTAGTCCTCAACAAATGGTATGGAACTGGAACCTTAAATCAAAATCTAGGGCTGCCATCCGACCGGGTTTAGGAACAGGAGGTCGTCCAGGATATTCGAGTCAGATTTTATCTTTTGTCTACTGTCCGGATTTTTAAGTTTTGTTAAACCAACAAATAATAGGTAGATAGGTTTTAGTAGGTAGAGTATAAATTCAAATATAATTTAAATGAGAAAAGTAAATAAGTCCGACTAAAACTATATAGTTTAAAAACCTCTGTAAAGTTTTGGGTTTTGGAAATCAGAACATATGTTCTGATTTAAATTTATTTCACAGATGGCAACATTTTTACAAAGTTAATTTTTGTTCTGGTTTATTCATTACAAAGATGGCAACCCTACAAAATCTAAGTTAATTAAAGAATACATCAAGAATGCCTGTAGTGTTTTGTTAAAATTATTTTAACTTATTTTTGTAAACCTAACATTATTGTAGTCCATCAATACAATGCGACCAAAGTTCCGTAACATCGCGACGCGGCGCGCGGGCCGTTACCGGTGCGCGCGCGCGCTTCCCAAATAGGAATGACACCTCGAAAGTGTTGTGAGTTGGGTTGTCTTTCGTAATTGTTATTTTTCTTCTAATCCTACCTGAAACGTAAGAACATTAATTTGTTTTACATAGGTACTTACATCTATTTATGGTCAGTTGCACGACCCGCTAAATACGTTTACTTTTAAAACTCAGAAGTGACAAAATACGTTGAAATTGGTTGTTCAATCTAGGATGAAAGATGTATAGAAATTCAAGTTTACGGGTTTTTACCATTTTGTGCAAACATAAAGCGTCGCGTCGTGCAACTAGCAAATAATTCAACGAATTTTTTAATAAAACAATATTTATACCTGTAGAGGTCCATTGCTTACATCAATATTATGTTTATCAGATAGTCCTCCCAACAGCCTTTCCTATAAAACGAAATAAATTTAAGAAAAATGTACTCCAAAGACACTTACCGCCGTACTCAGAGACGTCAATTAAGTTTTAATGTCAATTAATAGGTAAAGGATCATAAGACCGCCGGCGGTTTCGAAACAATTGATTTTCAATTGTGTCTGGTTTTACGATGCCCTTGAGCATATAGGTTAGGTTCTTGCTGTCACTTTCGCATTTATAGTGCTAAATAGAGAAGGAAAGACATTAATTGTCGTTGAAACGTCTATATGTACGGCGGTTAGAGGTTGCTAGCTAACGTGTTAGCTGCTTATTTTATTAGTATTATATATTTTTTTCGATTTCAAAGTTTAAAATGCTTCTCCTGAAAAGTTGCATATTTTCGTAAGTGACAGTGTTGCACCGGGGGTGAGATGTGTTAAATAAAGAGAATAATTAGCTTTTAATATTTATTGTGTCTGGTATTACGAAAACTGAGCTTATATTTGGTGTGTGGTGTGATACGCCTAAAAGACAAAAACTGTTAACTGACCTGTGTAAGCCGCTCCGCGTCGGCGAAGCTGTTCTTGTGATGCGCTGATTGTGCCCGCTCCAACTCCATTTGTAAAGTGTCTATTTTATTCTGCATCTATAATGAATAAAATAACATCGACGTTAATAGCATTAATGGCATTTCATATTTTCTTTGACGAACATAACACGGTTTTGCCACTGCCAATGTAAAGAAAGACATTAACCAACACCGAGACAAATGAATACTGATAGTTAGATTATAACAATAAAGGAAAACTGAAGGAACAAGATATTAGAAATATGATGTTTGATTGCGTACACTATCTTATAAAGAATAGGTACTTAATGATGTAGTTTGACTTTATAATTGTTTACTAAACTAGCTAACTAGCTATACAATTTTGTTGGCTTTCAAATCCAAGACAGAAATAAAACATTACAGACGAGCCTTCGAAGTTAACCTTTTTGGTCGGAAATGATTGGAATCAAATGAAAGACACAATACATCACAAAAGGATAGCAACAAGTTTGTAGCCTGTTTTAAATTCGAAAGAGGTTATTATCGTGTAAGATACAAAATAGTAACAAATAAAAAGGTTGACGCAGGTACCACAACACAAACGCATAGTAAAGTGTTGGCTATACCTCAGTGACGATGGTTGGCAATGACTTTTCTATGCAGGAGTATGCGAACGCCAGTGGTTCCTACGTGAAGTAAAGATGTATTAACTAACGTCATAAAAAGAAGACACATTTAAATACGTTAATGGTAGTAAAAAAGAAGGTTATCAACAAAAAAAATTGGCTTTAATCTAATATTAGACTCTAGACTTAGAGGAAGTAAGTGCTCCATCGCTTATGAACTCTTTTCTAGTAGCTAAGTCTAAGTTATGATGTGCATGTTGAGGAAAGTCATGATGATTTATTTTATTAAATATTCTTTGATGTTGTGTTTTTATGTTGTAAAAAAGTTGTTGTTGTTGAAAAGTGTCCTTCTATTAAAGAGTGGGCATTTTCCAATTAGTATTGTGACGCTGTAAAAGAAAGGGAGAAAAAAATGCCGTTGCCAAGTTTCTTGCCGGTTCTTCTCAGTACAAGGTCTCCCGCCCTGTAGACTTACGGAGCGATGGCGTAGTGACATTAAGTGCTTATTTATTGTAGCCTAAACTGAATATTAAATTATTGTAGTAGAAGCGGCCTCAACAGTGGTTAGTCGACGGCTAGCGGCAAACAGCCAACATTTTAATACCTACTAGCGGGCGGGCCGCTAGTAGGTATTAAAATTGTACGGCAATGTCAAATGACAACTGACAGCAATCCAATGCTCCCTTCATTGTTGGAGCATTAGATCGAGGCGACACTTTGAGAGCGCTCATGCTGTATCTAGTGTTCCGATAAAGGCGGATTCACAGGGCTAACAATAGGTTTTTTTTTTCTAATGAAACTGGGTATGCATTTGACCACCAACTTGCTAGGTGAGCAGGTCTAAGGTGTTGCATGCTTACCCAGGAGATGCGTTTTCACTCTTGCCTTGAAAATACCAAGGTTACCAAGGTATACCAAGGTGATCGGGAAACACATGAGCAGGCAGCCATTCCGCTCTTCGGCGGTTCGCTTAAGGGGGTTTACACATTTCGGTTTTAAATACAAATTTCCAAATCGAAATTTTTAAAAACCAATGAGACAATTTTATGAAACTTTGCATGCTGAAGTAAAACACAGGGATCTAAATAGTTTGTTGAAAACATTTTTAAAAAACGTTTTTCTAGCTGAGTTATAGCGATTTAAAGTCCACTATAGAAAGTTAAAAATCGCAATAACTCAGTTATTTAAACATTTTTTTTAAATGTTTTCATCAAACAATTTAGATCCCTGTGTTTTACTTCATCATGGAAAGTTCCATCAATATTGGCTCATTGGTTTTTAAAAATTTCGTCTTGGAAATTTGTATGGGAAACCGAATGGCGTAAACCGCCTTAAGAAAGGTGCAGTAAGATAGGTGCAGTAAGTTACCTGCAGCACGCTCCGCTGGCGCAGGTCGTCGAGCTCGCGCTGTTTGTCGGCCAGCTGCTGCGCCCAGCGCTGCTCCTCCGCCGTCACGTTGAGCTGTAGCCGGCTCAGCACGCCTTCCTGTTGGCGTTCATAATAATAATAATAATAAATCGTTAATATAAGAAAATCGATCCTTGTACGGATATGACACGACACCAGACTTGGATCAAATTACATAGGTAGCAATCAAATAAGGTCGATATAAAACATTACTTTTTTATATGGTTTGTCAGAGACTAGGCAATGAGGACAGCAAAAAGCCGTCCTCTGCCATAGTCCACGTTTCACTAAATAGCAACTACACATGTGCTAAGCGTTACAGGTGGTGAGCCCATCGCTTTATGCTATTGGATGTGTGTGCAGTCTTTAGTCGGTTAGTCGCCTTTTACGATACCCTAGGGAAGAGAGGTGGTAGTAGTATTTATTACGCCACTACACGACACGGCTAAACTATAATTCACTAGAAGTAGTAACAAGATGGCATATTAAAGTAAGATCACTTATTATTATTAATCTTAGGGACAATCTATCTATTATAGATCACAAAAAATAGTATAAAAAAAGTGTGCTTACAGTATCATCGATGATGTTCTTGTACTTGTCGACGAGGCCCTGCAGGTGCTCGTTCTGCGCGACAAGCTCGGCGAGGCGCGGGCTCGACTCGCTCTCCTTCTCCACCACCTTTTCGACCACCCTCTCGACAACTCGCTCCGCCTTTTTTTCAGCCTCCCTCTTTTCTGAGTCCTTCTTCTCGAGTTCCTTTTTGAGGTTGTCGGCGAAGGCTCTTAGCCAATCACCACCGGCGGGGCTGCCGGGCGCCGCGGACGGACAAACTGCGCGTAAGACTGTGGCCACTTCGTTGTACTGAGCTTCCTGGGCCTTCTGTATCGCCTCCTGTTACAAACGTTGGCACACGTTAGAGATCTCTATTCCATTACATGAGTAGTATACCATCACCGTGCAAAGTTTGAAGATCGTAACGTACGCAACGTAATGTATAAGAACATAAGATTGTTTGTATAGCAGCGTTAAGAAAGTTTTCGTCCGTGTTATAGGAACGTGTCAACGTTACAATGAAGGTCAAGGTATAGATATTTGGTAGTGGACAAAAAAACGTTAACGGTACTCCAAAACAAAGCAATTTCTGTTTTACTTACATCACGAACTATAAGTACTTTCGAGTTTATTTACAACCCAAGAAGAGCAATTATTATAAACGGACAGCATTAACCGCGACTCGAAACAATCACCCAACGGACCATGATTTTTCAACATAAAAAATACAAAACTGTATAAAGCAATGAATTTTATTTTTCATGGACATGTGGTTCCGCAAACAAACTAGTCTGATCCTCTCTCGCTCGCTGTTGGTTTCGGTAAAATATTACTGAAAGATTTAAGATCAATAAACCAACACAATAGATGAATGAACGCCAGAAGAGAGATTTGAAATAATGACTGACCAACATAAATGACAAAGTATATACCATCACAATAAATTATAAATGAGTATTGAAGTCGGTCATAATGCTAGAATTAATGACGGTGTTAATGCACAATGAAGTTCGCCTACAAAAGCAACAGTGATTGGTTACATGGAAGCGCAGCCGGCCGAAGATAGTTCGCTAATAGACTGTTAGTCACAGCTGCAGTGGTATTGATCGACCACGACCTATGGCGAATTGCGATGCGACGCGCGATTACTCTGTCCATTGCGTTCTTTCTATTACATGAAAAAAAATATATAAAAAAATATATTACAGTCTAAGTTAGTTCAGTTACCGCCGTAGTGTAACGCACAATGAACTGGAAATTCACTTGACGCATCGCAAGACCTTTGTGATCGTGGCAGAGGCTTTATAAAGTAAAAAGCGGGACTTACGCGCAGCGCGTCTTGGGCCGGCAACGCACTCGACGATTTCGTCTGAAGGGCTTTTTCGGTGGATTGTAAAGCTTCCATAACTTTCCAGTTTTTAGTTCGCAACTCCTACCCGGCGGGTCAAGAATATAAAGGAAATTGGTTAGAATAGTCATTAATTGAAAATGAAAAGTAACATTTATGTACTACGTTAGTGAGTGTTAGGTTTGGAAAGACTAAATTCACCATGCCGTCAACATGAATGTTTGAAAATTACAATCAGTACCAAAGAAATAAAACAGAACAATCAACATGTATGTTAACAACATATTTTGGATTAATTTTGGACCTCCCGCCAAAAGTAAATATGGGTAAAAAAAAAAGTAATAATAAAATATTAGACTTCAAAATAATAAATAAATAAATCTTTCCTACAATCACACCAATTAGCCCAAGAGAAGCTTCGAAGAAACTCGTTAAATGGTTACTAGACAACGGATAAACATACTTCAAAATACTTAAATACATACTTATTATACATAGAAAACACCCAGACCCGAGACAATTTAGAAAAACAATAATTTCTAATTGGACCAGACCGGGGATCGAACCCGGGACCTCAGAGATGGCGACACCATGAAAACCGGTGTACAAACCATTCGACTAAGGAGGTCGTCAATAAATAAATAATAAATCAATGTTTTCTTTTTTTAAATACAACATTTTGCCTGCTTTTTATATCCTATAGTTCTAGGTGCGTGCGCTCACCCTCGCCGGGGTGAATAATAGCGGACACGCGCATGCGCTTTGATAACCGCGATAGGCCGCGCGCAAGGTGACAATAATTTTAATTTTCTTAGGAAAAGTTGAGACAAAAATGTAAAAAAAATATGTTTTTTTATTTCATTATTTGGTTGTACTGCTGCTTTAAAAAAATTACCACGAAAAAAAAATTGGCGGGGGGGGGGGGAGGGATGGGGGGAGGGATGGGGGGAGGGGTCCAAAATAAACCCTGTATAAGACACGAAAAGTTAAGTACATTCATAAATAAAGTTAGCTATTTTCTGACTGATCCTTGATCTTTGTAAAAATGTTGATGCGTGGATGGTCAATGGCAATGAATAAGGCACATTTTGGTTTACAATTGGTTAAAACACAGAAACTATTAGGGGAATGTTTCATCTATTTTTCAATACTTATTAATGTTATTTAACAATGCATTTGGACGCTATGATTACAAGGGCTACTAAGTAGGAGAATTGTTAATAATCTTGTTTTTTTTTTTCATGGATTAACTACAATAACAATGAGTTGAGGTTTAGAAAAATAGCAGCTGCAAAAAGAAAGCACGTGCGGTCGTATGGAAACACACATTACTCTGGCAGCACATTTGCTCAATTATGTCACTATTCTTACCATGAATTACTGAAGAAACACGAAACGTACAACACGTAATTGTAGTGACGCAGCGTTACCGACTTGTCACTTATTAAGCGAATAATTCCCATACATGGTATCAGACACGTATAATAGGCTAGTTGACTAAATTTAAAAATCATATTAAAACGATACCTGTTTACCTATTTTATCCTAAAAATACATTATTTTTCAAAAAATCGATCATTTACAATAGTTTTTGCGTTTTTATATTACGATTTTTTTTAATATGGGGCTTGGTACTAAATTCCAAAGTCTTTTAACTTGACGCTAATGTATAAATACTTGAATAATACATTATTATCAACATATTTATGACCGTATTATTAATTTAAAGACCTCCGTTTTTTTATATAAATTTAAAACCAACATTGATTTCTACTCGAAAATGGCAACATTATAGTAGGATTGTGACACTTTATGTTATTAAAAATGAAAAAGTGACGCTTGTCTGACGTTTTATATGTCAATACGCATCGTAGACAGATGTCAGACTGTCAGCCGCCAGACGATTCCCGGCCGCGCTTTCGTTGTGTTAGTTGTGTGTATCATTGCTAAATACTTTAAGTGCGAATAAGATAACTGTGTTAGCGATATCGTTTCTACATTACCATAGACCTCTTAGACTTACCTAGTTAAAAACCCTGCGTTCGTTAACATTAAAAAAATCGGAACTTTCGTACAGAAACGTACAAAACTTATGAAAATACAGTATTCTTTAACGAAGGTAATTAAAAATCTAAAAAATATACAGAATGATAGCATTTAGTCTCTTGGAGAAGGAAGTATATGAATTGTTGCAGTTAATTTTTCTTTTATTTTAGTACCAAAAAAAATTATGTCCTTTACCGCAAAAAACGCTTAAACCGCCATGTTGAGTAAATGACGTCACGCCGTGCCAAACATCCGTTTCGTTTGAGGCTTGTTATATAGAAATGTCACAATAATAAAATGAAATTTGGCACGGCGTGACGTCACAGCTTCTGATTTCCGTTTAATGTAATATGACTGATTGCGTATAAATATTAATAATTCCAATTTTTTATAATAAATATTTTAGATATTTTGTTTCTATAAATCACAATTGATCATTAGAAACGCCAATCCACCCGATTTATTCTTAGTGGACACAAGCTTATTCCTACTAATAACACAAATAAAACGCCTAATTTATAAATTATCTTGTTATGTTATTTTATAATTATTATAACGCTTTAATGATAATGTTGCTAACTGTACACCTGCGCGTCGCAACTTCAGAGCGAGCTAGAAGTTTGGCACTACCTAACATCTCACTAGGTACTCCTTTTGTGCGGACGTTTTGCGAGCGTTGATTGTGCAAATGGTTTTTTTTTATATATGACTGAAGGTTAGGAAACGACAACATTTTAGTTTCGGTTGACGTAGCTGGTGTACTATGACACTCACACACACACGCACGCACGCACGCACGCACGCACGCTCGCACGCACGCACGCACGCACGCACGCACGCACGCACGCACACACCTATCAATAGGCGCATAGCCGTGCAGTACTCACGTTGTTCTTGAGCTGGTAGGCGGCGAGCTGGTCGCGCAGGCGCGCGAGCTCGTCGCGCTGGCCGTGGCTGGCGGCCTGCGCACCAGCTAACTCCTCGCGGAGGGCTTCCACCACACTCTCCACCTTGGCTAACTCAGCCGCCTGTCACAAAATCAAAGTCAAAGTCAAACATTTAATTATAATGTACTGCGTACTAGAAGAGCTATCCCAAGCAAAAGTCTTGTTCTATTTTTTTTAAGTTAAAACAAAAGTGCGCTGCAGCGCTAAAGCAATAATTTATCATTTTCTGAACAATCCAAACATACAGCGCTAGACCGCTTCTTTTCTCGCGACCAAGGTCTAGAGCGCCGAAACATGGCCGCCGCTCATGTCACGGCGATTTGATAAAATAATTAGTCAAATGCATGTTATATCGATAATTTAGTGCGTATTTACAGGTGAAAATTGATTCGTTTAGTTTTATTTGTATTTCCTGAATTCTTTAAACAGTACCTATTAGTCAAATGCATGTTATATCGATAATTTAGTGCGTATTTACAGGTGAAAATTGATTCGTTTAGTTTTATTTGTATTTCCTGAATTCTTTAAACAGTACCTTAGCACACATGAAGGCATATTATAATAAAATAGAACACAGAATACACACGTATTGTTGCGTCTAGCGCCTGCCACAGACATTAGCGAGCTGGCTCTAACGCGTGTAGCAAACAATTTAGTTGTGACGTCTTCTCTAGTACGTAGTACATTATAACTCAATGAAGTCAAAATGCTATACTCAATACTAGCAGACCGCTGGCGACTTCGTTCGCGTGGACCCCGTACCCCGTGACGATTTTTCAAAATGACTCCCTACCAAAGAACACTTATTGTGACGTAACTAAAATGGTTAGACATGTGCTATCGCGACACTTTTTGTAGATAATGGTGTGTTCTGCAAAGCCATAGTACATTATTTTATTCTATCATCAATAGTTTTCTTACCGCACGCTATTTAAGGAATTTATTTGATTTTTAGTAAGGATCCCTAATTTTTTTGAAAATACAATATGGCCTATGTTACCCGGAGATACTCGTAGTGTAGCTTCCCAACGGTGAAAGAATTTTGTAAATCGGTCTAGTAGTTTCGGAGCCTATTCATTACAGACAAACAATCAAATTAAAACTGTTTTAACGGGACTAAACACGATTAATTTTGTAAGTAAGTACATATCTACTTACTGCTTGACGTTTCGGCCGCGATGCTGCGGCCGTGGTCACAATGATATGTACTTACTTACAAAATTAATCGTGTTTAGTCCCGTTAAAACAGTTTTAATGCAATGCAACGCGATAGTTTAAAGTCTTATCGTATATAGTTAAAGAAAATTCCCGCGCTAAAGGGTGTGGCCACAGACTGACGTCACGGTGGTGTGACTGGCAGAAAGGAGTAGTGGGGCATTGCGTTAAAAGCTTGAGCACGGAGCCCACTTTATGCTGCTGCCACGGGACCGATCGGACGTTCCTAACTCGCTGTTATAATTTAGTGCCAATATTTTTTATAAAAAAATTGTAAGTACTGGCTATGATTAAAGTTATTGTTCTAGTTGTTATATTTTTTTAATCAATCGTATCTAATCGCAAAAAATATATAAAAAAATTAACTAACAGTAGTTAAATCTTATCTATTCTAACGTAACTACCTACCTACCTAACTAATCTACCGCCAGTTCGGATTTTGCGAGAGCCTCCGACTGAAAAGAAGCTGGCAACAAACTCAGGAGTCCTTACTTTTTTCTCCCTTTATGTAACAAAAGTTATGATATCGTAAATATTAGTATTGACGTCAATAAGTGCCTGTAATGGTTTACATTTAATAAATAATTTGGCTTTGACTTTAATAAGCATTGTTTTCATTATGCTCTCTGCATTTTGGCTAACTTTAATGGCTATTTTTTCTATAAAAATAGAATTTCAAATGTGTTGTTAAGCGCAAAACTCGAGAGGGGCTCGACCAATATGACTGATCCTTTTTTGTTTTGAAATGAAAGAAAAAAATTGGAAATTCGTCACTTGCAGTGTTCGTACATCCAAAGCATAAATCCACGATGGGCTCACCACCTATCACGCTGAGCACATGTGCAGTTGATAATTGGTGAAACGTATACAGGGCACATGACGTGCACTGCTTTTGCAGCCCTCACAGCCTAGTACTAACTGTGTGAATGTATAGATTATCGCCCGGGCGTGGGCAGCTTTCGGCGCCAATTCAAGTATTTTGCGTGGCAAGATGGCCATGCACTTGAAAAGAAGAGTCTTTGAGCAGTGTGTTCTGCCAGTATTCACATACGGAGCCGAGATCTAACCGAAAACTCCGCAGACAAACTTCGTGTTGCGCAGAGAGCAATGGAAAAAGCTATGCTGGGCATTTCCTTACGCGACCGGAAGAGAAATACTTGGGTTAAATCTAAAACAAAGGTCAGGGATGTGGTAAAAGTAATTGCCGAGCGTAAGTGGAAATAGGCGGGACATATTGCTCGAATGACCAAAGAAAGATGGACTCGGAGGTTGCTGGAGTGGCGTCCACGAACACACACAAGACCGCGAGGAAGACCACCAATGAGATGGAAGGATGACGTTGCACGGCACGCAGGATATAATTGGATGTCGATAGCTTAAGATCGTCAGAAGTGGAAAAGGATGGAAGAGGCCACGTCCAAAGTTGGACATGACAATGGCTGCTATAGATAGATAGATATATTCACGACTCGTCCCCTATTAACATAAAATAGGTGTACTGGTAAGTAAATAACCGTGTAATAAAAAAGATAAGATAAGACGACTAACGGACTAAAGACTGCACATACATCGAACAGCATAGAGCGATGATGGGCTCACCACCTGTCACGCTGAGCACATGCGCAGTTGCTATTTGGTGAAAAGTGAACTATGGCAGAGGACTGCTTTTGCTGTCCTATTGCCTGGTCTCTAACTAACTTTCGAGGATAATAGTCGTAATAATAGAGTCTGGCCAACGAAAGCTGAACCACGAAAAACGCGGCAATTTCAAAAAATATGACAGGGTAACACGGTCACTCACATAGCTGCAATTTTCTCAGATAAAATTTCGACATACGATACGACATGACACACATAAGAGACAAAGTGTTGCCAATAAAATAACTACGAGGTTCAACTTTCGTTGGCCGTTGGTTGGTCTAAAGGAGCGTCCTCACTGAGAGCATTCGCGTGTAATGAGCATTCGGCGTCGAATATTCGAGTGGTGTGGAAGTTGAGCCGAGCGTTTTAAAGTTTACACGCGAGCATGACTTCGGCCGGTGTGGACGTCGCAACGCTTTTCGCGGAAATGGCTCGCATTGGAATGTTCACGCAAACAAAACGCTCGAAAGCGAGTACTCAGATAATGAAATGAATGAGTATGTATGTAGGAATATTACTGGCCACTTTTAGGCAAGGAACAGTTCCTTGATCGTGACCTTAGAGCGTTGGTTGGCTCTAAGATCGTGACCGTCTTGGCCTATCGTATCTCAATTCAATTCATTATAACAAAAAATGATCTCCGTGAGGACGCTGTTGCGAATGCTCCGGGCTCGGATGTTCGACTCGAACGATTATAGTTTTGCACGAAAGTGAATGTTTAGTTCGCTGGGCAGAATTTGTTGCTCGCCGGCGATTGCTTTTTTTTTTTTTAATTTTTTTATTCTACAACGGGTAAGCGCTTGGCCTTCATCTCACCTGATGGTAAGTGACGATAAGGCCGAAGGTGGAAGCGCGCTTCACCCGGAATCCTCAACCAGTGAGGAACTGGCTATCTTATCTCAAACTGTCGGAACACAACAATGTTATAAACATCGTTGTTATGGCGACAGACTTAGATAAGATGGTGGTAGCTAGCCAGGCGGACTTAACAGCCCTACCACGAACCAAACCGAGCACACAAAGATGTGCCCCCCGCTGGGAATCGAACCCGGGACCTCTGGGTCTGAGACCGGTGGCTTAGCCACTAGACCACAGAGGCGGTCAAACTAAGTATGTTTTCAATGTTTGCACCTCCGATCTTAGAGTATATTAGTTCTCTCCATCCGACTGGTTGTCTGGCAGAAATCGCTTTAAGCGATAAGACCGCCAAATTGTAACATTGTTTTTCTTTTCTTTTCTTTTTTATGTAAATGCACTGTAAATGTTTGTGTTATTATGTTACAATAAAAGTATTATCTATCTATCTATCTATCTAGGTATGTATGTATGTATGGTAGGTGACCTTGTGCGCGTCGGCGGGCGGCAGGCCGTTGTGCGCGGGCGGCTTGAGCTGCGTCGCCTCAGCTAACTCGGCCTCGCGCAGCGCTAGAGTCTCACGCAGCGACGACACTTCGCCGGACAACTGTTTACAAAAGCATTTTAAATTAGTTGTGTTGGATTTACCTCTGAACACTTGATGGCCGGAGGGGGGAGGGAGGACTCATTTTCCAGGTCGGTTTCCAAAGTGTTTCCGGTTTTGCGATGCTGCGTCCGAGTTTGTGGTGATTTTAAGGCAATTCCCATCTCCTTTCCATCAACATATTAATAATTATTATTATTTTAATAATAATAATTAATATGTGTAATAATTAAATTAAAATGTAGTTAGTAATTAATTTAATTGTTGCAACGACCTTGCAGGGCCATGTTTAAGTCTAATATTTTTTGTAAGATCTATGTACAACATGAGGCAATAAATATCTATGACTATGCACATAGAAAACTGCAAAAGGCAGGCTTAACATGTCCTAATGCTGGGCGGATAAAGACCTTTGCCCAGCATTGGGAAAACATTAATAAAGACTGCTATACTTTACTGTTAAATTGACATTGTTTAGTTCATATTTTCACCGATAGATGGCGTTCTAATATTTGTGAATCACGCTGTTTCTCTAGATAGGTGTGTAACCTTTATGAATCTACATAAATAAAAATCAATTGCCACGAATGATGTTCGCGCTTTACTGCAGACATGCAGAATACATAAACTCTTCAGCAAGTCTTGTACGGTAGAATATATTCAAATCATAAAAAAATTACCATTACATTACACACCCTTCCTTATTAGTTATTATCACATATTTACCTGTTGTTTCTGTTTCTCTGCTTCTTCCTTCAGCTTCTCCAGACTACCTTCAGCTGCCTGAGCGCGACTCGTCAACCTTTGCACTTCACCCTGAAGTTCGGCTGAAGCTGGAAATATTTCACAGAATTAAAACATTGTAGTTTGCTTCTTATTTTTAAGTTCGGTTGGGATTGATAAAGGTCATTTTTATCAGCTCGTCATAAGTCTGTATTGGAATGCCATAAGGTCCATAATGCCTTGTGCATACTGACTGCTGAGCCGCTTCTGCGGGCCTACTCGCTTTCTCCGAAACGAGATGTCGGCCGTTTTTCGTTTGCCATTTAAGTATAGCGCTTTCCATTAATTATGAAATTTCAAACAATTTTCTAAAAATTAAAAATCTAAATGCGAAACCTATTTTGTATGAACGAAATTTCGGAAACCGCTGTAAATAGCAAATCGGCCGAAAGGAGAACCGGCACTTTCCATAGAAAAAATACTTAATTTGTATACAATAGAATTTGGTCATAAAGTAAGGCTAATATTATTTGCTTCCTAAACCAAGTTTTGTCTTATTTTTATCGAATCGCGGATAAGAGTTATTTAATTATTAATATTTTTTAATATGAAAACACTAAGTATTCATAAAACAGACATGTTACTTTAAAAATGTCTAACGTGGCTGCATAAACCATAATTCTTTTGCTTTTATAAAAGAGAAATGTCAACAATGCCGTCACGTCATGTTTGATTTGACAGTCAGCTGCTGTCATTTGTCAACAACTGTCATCTGTTGACAGATATTGCCAGATAGATAATGAATAACAGATTAAAAAGTATACAACTTAAGCATAAAACGCCGGGTCTCCTTTCGTTTCGGAGAAAGCGAGTAGGCCCTCTGCGCCTGCCTCAGCTCGTGCTCATTGCAGTGCCATAAGATCCATAATACAAACATACATAAAATCACGACTATTCTCCCCAATGGATTAGTCAGAGACTAGGCTATGAAGATCGCAGAAGCACTCCACTGCCATAGTCCACGTTGCACCAAATTACAACTGCACATATGGTCAGTCAGCGGCGGTGAGCCTATCGCCGCTCTATGCTTTTAGATGAATATGCAGCTTTTATTCTGTTAGTCGCCTTTTACGACACCCAGGGTAAGAGTGGGGTTGGTAGTTTTTTAGTGAGCTGATACCAAGGAACTTGACCTAATCTGCGGGTCTATCGGCTAAAAAATATGGACATGGGCTTCATTTGACATTTGAAGCCCATATATTGTCCTTATATGGGCATATTATGGGCTTCAAATGTCAAATGAAGCCCATAAGAAGCCCATGTCCATATTCATATTTGACCGTGTATTTAAAAGAATGAAATTGATGGCATGTGGTGGCCATACCCCGTTCCGCCTTTTGTTTTCATTGATAAACGACAAATGACACGGCCCCTTTTTAACATCTTGACTGTCTTCAAAATTTTATGATTTTTGAGTTAATAGAGGGATGTTGTAGCAAAAGTTTAAAAAGGATAAAATGTTTACTAGAAAAAAACAACCAGTCTCAGGAAAGCTCGAACGGGATTCGAACCATTTACATTAAACATTTTATCATATATCTTTATAGCATTGTGAATGCAAAGTTTCAATAATAAAGATATTTAAAAAGGATGTTGGGACAGGACAAATGCAAATGAAAATAGCCCTTAAGGAGGTAAGTATACGGCAGATTTTGTTAATAGTACGTATAAATAAATAAATTATTAACCTTGGCCACACACACACAGCTCTATAACGCCTGGCGCATACTGACCATTGAGCCGCTCCTGCGCCTGCCGCAGCTCGTGCTGCGCCAGCTGCTCGGCGTGCACGGCGCACTGCCGCTGCTGCTCCAGCTCGCCGAGCGCGCGGTTCGCTTCCTGTGCGGGATAAATTACTCGTTACTTCCTAACCATAAGGTGTTGGGTGCGAATCACGGTTTTTTATTTAGTTACACTTTTAAAGAACATTTTAATAGTAAAAAGACATAGTATGCCATAACAACATTTTTTATGACATACTATGTCAAGTGAAAGGTCGATCTGTAGAAAACACCAGAATATTTTTTTGTAAATTATTTTGGCATTACTTTTGCACATTAACACTAACCAACATACTTTATAAGAAAAATTGTTACTAACACAATAATGATATATGGATGTAAAGTCAGAAATTAAATACATACTTTTAATTTTACTTATAATTTCCTCACCTCACTCTCTCCATACCCTTTTTTTTTATTTAATTTTTATTTCCTAGCTTTACTCGCCATACCGGTTTTATAGCATGTTGGCCAAGTCGCATTTTGTCCAACTTTGAAAAACCATTTTAAATTTCAATTTTAAAGTCCAAGTAGCAATTTGTCCAAATCGCAGTTTGTCCAAGTCTTAATTTGTCCAAGCAATTTTGGTTTTAGAATACCAGTGCAAATTGCTTTGAAGTCTGGTTTTCTTAAATAAGTGAATAAATCAATAAAAAGAAGTCTATGAAAATGATAGGGTGTGTAAAGAGTCAATTAAAATTAACAATAACATTTATTCGTCTATTTTTAAATACACAAGCACAAAACGAAGAAATAAAGAGTCAAAAGGAAAAAGTTATGGACTTTAAACTTAAAAACTATTGAACTGATTTTGATTAAACTTGCACTGGTATACTAAAACCAAATTTACATGGACAAATTGCGACTTGTACAAACTGCGACTTGGACAAATTGCGTATTTATTGTTTTTAAGCGAGCACTACACATTGAAATGAAACACTTTTTTACGGATTAACTCGCGCTTAATTTACTATTTACATAGTTTTCTTATATTATCGCGAGTTAATCCGTAAAAAAGTATTTCATTTCTAATTGCGTATTGGACAAATTGTGCCTTGTCTTGGACAAACTGCGCCTTAGACAATTTAAAATGGTTTTTCAAAGTTGGCCGAAATGTGACTTGGACATGCTATGTTACCGCCATAACTTCAGGAAAGTTCTTGGTCGACAACGTCAAGACGATACTTTTGCGGCGTGCTGCTGGGCGATGAGCACGGCGTCGCGTGTGGTTACCTGCAGCCGCATGCGGCCGGTCGCCGCGCGGCCAAAGTCGGATGCTACCCAACTTTGGGGCTTGCGGCTTTAGACACTTTCACAATGAGCTTGAGAACGGCATTTTTATTTATTTATTTCTGAAATATTTACATTTTAACTAAATTTTTTTTCTGTAGCCCTTCAAAATACTTAACAATAATTTTTTTTAAGATTCATAAAAATGACCACGCGCTATTGTTTTTGTGACAATCAAAATACGCGCAAAACCCGCGGTGTGACGTCATCGGATATGTAATCGGACGCCCGCCAGGTGCGGGCGGCGAGAGCGGCGGCGGGGACTATCGGATACGATGACGTCACGTCACGTCAGTCGAGTGCCAGCGAACTAAGCGAGGTAGTAGTGTTTTAACGAATTATTTATGTACAATAACTTTGTAAATACTTCTCGTATCAAAGTGAAATAAAAACTATTGGTTTTAGAATAACGACTTCTGTAATGGTATAAAGTAAAAATGAACTTTTTTCTTTTTTCCCAAGTTCATTTCCATTTAGACGGTAGTCACCCAATGACCTTTTATATATAGACTAGTTACACCTGAACAAATTGCATTTAAAAATGGCGAAATTGTTTCTATAACGTTATCACGTCGAAAGGAAAAGAAAATAAATGCAATCGTATCATTAGCCTGTTGTTAAAAAGAGATAAACATATATTCTAACTTTTGTATACTCTTTAAGGTAGTTGAGTTGATCAATGAGCTCATTGAATTTATGCGCTATCTCGGCCGCCATTGTTTTCTCTCTTTCACTCTTACAGAAACGTCTCTCTCTTACATAGTACACGCGTCTCACTCATGCATATCGAATTGGCAACAGGGCAAATGTCCTCATTAAATGAAAATTTCTATTTTAAATTAATTTTTACAATAATTACGAGTGAAATTAAAAAAAATCTTGTGTCATGGTTGCAGTATAATTATTACAATTTCTGTATACACAGGAAGGCTTTACATCCAAATAACAACACAAAACTTATAACGGTAACGATCGTATTGACGTGACAATGACTGACGTGTGACTAAATGAGGTCCAGGCAATTACCTGGATTTGTTCTAGTCATTACGGAGGGCAGGTAACGTATCTACACATATAATATCATTGTAACACAAAACTTATAACGGTAACGATCGTATTGACGTGACAATGACTGACGTGTGACTAAATGAGGTCCAGGCAATTACCTGGATTTGTTCTAGTCACTACGGAGGGCAGGTAACGTATCTACACATATAATATCATTGTAACACAAAACTTATAACGGTAACGATCGTATTGACGTGACAATGACTGACGTGTGACTAAATGAGGTCCAGGCAATTACCTGGATTTGTTCTAGTCACTACGGAGGGCAGGTAACGTATCTACACATATAATATCATTGTAACACAAAACTTATATTTGTAACGATCGTATTGACGTGACAATGACTGACGTGTGACTAAATGAGGTCCAGGCAATTAACTGGATTTGTTCTAGTCACTACGGAGGGCAGGTAACGTATCTACACATATAATATCATTGTAACACAAAACTTATAACGGCAACAATCGTATTGACGTGACAATGACTGACGTGTGACTAAATGAGGTCCAGGCAATTACCTGGATTTGTTCTAGTCACTACGGAGGGCAGGTAACGTATCTACACATATAATATCATTGTAACACAAAACTTATATTTGTAACGATCGTATTGACGTGACAATGACTGACGTGTGACTAAATGAGGTCCAGGCAATTAACTGGATTTGTTCTAGTCACTACGGAGGGCAGGTAACGTATCTACACATATAATATCATTGTAACACAAAACTTATAACGGTAACGATCGTATTGACGTGACAATGACTGACGTGTGACTAAATGAGGTCCAGGCAATTACCTGGATTTGTTCTAGTCACTACGGAGGGCAGGTAACGTATCTACACATATAATATCATTGTAACACAAAACTTATATTTGTAACGATCGTATTGACGTGACAATGACTGACGTGTGACTAAATGAGGTCCAGGCAATTAACTGGATTTGTTCTAGTCACTACGGAGGGCAGGTAACGTATCTACACATATAATATCATTGTAACACAAAACTTATAACGGTAACGATCGTATTGACGTGACAATGACTGACGTGTGACTAAATGAGGTCCAGGCAATTACCTGGATTTGTTCTAGTCACTACGGAGGGCAGGTAACGTATCTACACATATAATATCATTGTAACACAAAACTTATATTTGTAACGATCGTATTGACGTGACAATGACTGACGTGTGACTAAATAAGGTCCAGGCAATTACCTGGATTCGTTCTAGTCACTACGGAGGGCAGGTAACGTATCTACACATATAATATCATTGTAACACAAAACTTATATTTGTAACGATCGTATTGACGTGACAATGACTGACGTGTGACTAAATGAGGTCCAGGCAATTACCTGGATTCGTTCTAGTCACTACGGAGGGCAGGTAACGTATCTACACATATAATATCATTGTAACACAAAACTTATAACGGTAACGATCGTATTGACGTGACAATGACTGCCGTGTGACTAAATGAGGTCCAGGCAATTACCTGGATTCGTTCTAGTCACTACGGAGGGCAGGTTACGTATCTACACATATAATATCATTGTAGTCACCCGTGTAAGCCCGGCATTACCTGCAGCTGCTGCGCCAGCTCGGCGGCGTGCTGCTGCGCGATGAGCGCGGCGTCGCGCGCGGCGCCGGCGTCCATGCGCGCCTGCCCCGCCTCCATGAGGCGCGCGCTCAGCTCCGTCTGCAGCGTCGCCAGCTCCTGCACCAGGGTCGCCTCACACTGCAGGTGACAGTAACACTTTATTGTATTGGTAACTTAATAAACGTGCTCTCCGGGGTATCTACTCGAGCGCCCCTGGTCCCATGTGGAACCAGTGAAATTTGCAACCGTCAAGCGACAATGGTCCTTGTGACAGTGAGACAGTTCAGTAAAAAAAAATATAGTCTTTCTAAATTAATTTATTAAAATATTTAGAGGCCTAGTGCAAAGTTGGCTTTATTTTTACGGCATTCGGAACGAATCCCTTGTCCTGTTTGGTCTATGGCAACAATAAAAATTGTCAGAGATCAGAGAAAAAAAATCAGTAAGTGATTAAATTAATAATAGGGTAAATAAAATGTTAACTAGAAAAAAATCAACCAGTCTCAGAAAGCTCGAATGGGAGCTTCCTGAGACTGGTTGATTTTTTTTAGTAAACATTTTATCCTATATCTATATAGCATTGTGAATGCAAAATTTCAATAATAAAGATAAATTAATAATAATAAATAATTAATCTAATAAACCAAAGTATCAAAATATGCGCTAAGCGAGCTTTGGAACCCATTTTTTATTTCAATGAAACGTAAACCCAAACAACTTTATCATAAGTTTCGAGTTCCATTAATTAGCATTTATACAAACAACACTTAGAGAGTCTACGAGCCCACTGAAAGTCATAAATTACATTAATGTAAGGGTGTCGGGGCGCTCTAGCGGGTATGGGCCAGGGAGTTTTACTGTGTAAGCCAAGCCGTACAAACAACAAAAAATGATCAGTCTGTATATTTATTTTGCAAAGTAACGCTAAAATGTGGGGGGAAAGTAGGCTGTATTGATTGAATATAACTGATTGATGGAATTGAAAAGTTAATATGCATTAAGTATAATAACTTTAGTGCATAATTGCTTAGCTGGTGAAAGTGTTCTCTACATTATTTCCCTTGCAATGGATCGACATTACTTATCTGGACAATTTGGCAGATTCGTGTTAGGCCGGCGGGATAATAACAAAATCTTTCAATACGACCGTGTCAATTTTTGACCACCATACTTACTACCGCGTGCTTGTCCTGCACCAGCGCGCGGTTCTCGTCCGCCAGCCGCTGCAGTCGCGCCGTGAGCGCGTGCAGCTTAGCTATATTAGCTAGCGGTGCATGTGATGTACCGTGGTTCACGTATTTGTAATAGTCAAAATGTCGCTTACGTTTAGAAGTCCTATTAAAAAACAGTCATAAATCCGTTTTCACCTATCATTTCGATAGAACGATTACTCGATAGGATCGCAACTTAGCGATTTGTCAACTATTTAAACTTAATGTTGCTATTACAATTATACCAAATAAATTCAAATATTTTTTGTTATGAAACCATGCAGCTAAATGTTTATTATTTTTTTCCAACGACTTGGAAATTTTTTAATTTGACATGTAATCGCTGACATCCGATCAAACTTCGATTAATGCACGTGAATACGCATATACAAAACAGATGTTGCCGACTAAATACTTTTCAGTAGTTTGTATTTTTTTATTATCTTTTTCGGTTGGACATAAGGTTTGTCAATTGCTGGTAGGCTACTCTTGAAACAGAATTGCATTAATCAATTTCCAATCACAAATCTAAAAAATGTCAAATCAAACTTTTGTAAGCGACAATAGCGCCACATTGGAATTAAATTGCGTGGAAATTGATTGAACAAATTATTATCGAGATGGCGTTCCGGAATTATCTTTACTTATCCCAATATCGATACATATTAATAGCATTGGAATTGTATTAAGATTGAATTTGCGTTCGAGAGTAACGCCCCTGTTCGGTGCTGACGTCTTGGTTGGTATGTTTGATTTTGTTATTATTTCCTGTTTTTTATTATATTTTATCATTACACGCTTTACTTTGCACATAATAATACAGTCCACATTATTTCCTCTCCCCTCCTTAGCAACAGACTTAAACAAAATCGTGCGATTGATACGTGAATACGAAAAGCGACTTCAGCAACACAACTTGCTTGCATGCTTAGATTAAAACAAAATGGGAAGATACGGCATTAGCGTCTCGTGAGTGAGCCGCCAAAATTAGGCCTAAAGGCACAGCCCAGTCACAATTTGCCGAGCGAACAGGCTACATCGCCCTATTGCAGATATTCTACTGTGTGAAAAAGAGAAAGACGCTACTCCGCAGTGGCGTCGGAATCGGTCGTACGTACTCGTCTGTTGCGAAGCGACCGAGACGTCAACGCGCTACTCGCTGACTCCCTCGCTCTGACGTTGAAACTTACCGCTTTGTCTCGCTCGCTCGATTTACACTTTCTAGGTGTGCGTGTGTGAGTATTTGCTTAAGAGGCCTATTACATCTCGACTGTAACTTTTGCGTAAAATGGCCAATTTTGGCGTTATGGATCTCAGAAACAAAAATACATTAACAATTATGACTTATTGAATAGTGTAGTATAGCTATTGGAATAGTGCGTAGCGGCCTCGCTTTTTGTAAATTTTGCTTAACTTTTTAATTAAACCCAAAATTGAAGAGTAAGATTTTCATAAAGTGCGCGAAGGCACTTTTTTGAGCTCATCGATTGAACTACTGTTATAAACTAGTGAAAGAAAAAAATATAATGTTATCTCTTATATAGTCGAATAGTGCGTAGCGGCCTCTGAATTTTTAGATATCATTAATTTTATATAGGAAAAAAATCTTATTCTAAACCAAAAAACTTCGAAAATCGCTTTAAGTTCACTGTGAATTTCTCCTATCTACGATAATATTATTGCGCAAAATTTATACCAGAGTAATTGTTACTTCATGAGGAATAAAGATTTTATAATGAATGTATTATCCTATTTCGATAAAAACGATAAATACAACTGCAAAATTACTACAAAAAGCGATGCGCCGGCTGTCCGAATTCAACTTATGCTCACAGAATGGAGATTTGTAATATTATGCTCCAATTTATTATACTATTTCGATAAAAACGATAAATACAACTGCAAAACTACAACAAAATGCGAAAATGGGCATTTTACGCAAAAATCACTGTCAAGATGTAATAGGCCTCTTAAGTAGTTGAGTAGGACTATATTTTGAATGACTACAAGTAGGAGCATGGCGTATCTTCCCTTTTTGTTTTAATCTAAGCTTGCATGCCGTTGAAGTTCTGTTGCGTGAATCAGGCTACTGACCGCGTGCTTGTCCTGCGCCAGCGCGCGGTTCTCGTCCGCCAGCCGCTGCAGCCGCGCCGTGAGCGTGTGCAGCTCGGCGCGGTGCGCGGCGGCCGCCTGCTCGCCGCCGCGCGCCGCCGCCACGCAGCGTACGCGCTCCGCGTTCAGGGTCGTCCTATCGCGTCATGGAATATTATTAAAGTATTTCAAAATATTACAAACGCTTATTTTATACCTCTTGCAACATTTTTTTTTGAAAAGCTTTAATTATTAGAAATAAAAACATATTTCTCTTCATTAATTTCAAATTTTGCGCGAAAACGGTTGGTCACGAGACATTTTGCCCTGTGACGTCACACTTCAATAAACAAACAAATTTTATCTTGGAACTTGACAGTTTCCTTCTCATAGTTTTTGTTTATTTTGTGAAATGTGACGTCACACAAAGCTCGATCATCGCCGCCCGTGTTTCGGGTCCTTGTAATCTACAGATAAAAAAAATCGCTAATTTATTTTGTCAAAATAAAATATTTACAAAATATCTTAATAAAAAAAACTATTGGATAAGTAATTATTGTTAAATTATAAACTACCATATCCGACATATTTCATATTTTATTGTTACACTGTCAAATAGCCAATTAATTTATTCAATATAGGGAAGCGTTCGATAGGTCGAAAGGTAACTGAAATCAAATCGAAGTAAATCGATATAACGTTTCTACATAACCGATATTTCAAATATTTATTTTTGTTTTAATTGATATCAAAACGCGTGAGAACATGATACGACAATAATTAAACCATGCACGTTTAACGTTTCATATTCGCATTTTCTCTTTCTTACTAAGCATACGTAGGCAAGGTGTAGAAGAGATGGAGCGAATGTAAGTTATGTGACGCAATGATTGGCGAAAAACTATTCGATAGTTACATTTCGGCCACGCGACATACATACATGCGTCTTTTACGACATTCATGAGGCGAGATGGGCCAATGGGATCACACAGCTCAACACATACTATACTATACGAAATAACATACTATACGAAAATAGTGCAAAGTAATAATGACTTATAAATAATTTTATATCACGCTGACACAGTGGCGTGCCCAGGGATTGAGAATAGGGCAAGCCCCGAAGCCCGAAGCTCCAAGTCTAGTATGTACCTACCTATTCCAAACATAGGAAAAAAAAATGAAACGCCATTTCGGTTTCCCATACAAACTTCCAAGTCGAAATTTTTAAAAACCAATAAGCCAATTTTAATAATCCTTTGCATGCTTAAGTAAAATACTAAGATCAAAATAGTTTGTTGAAAACATTTTTAAAAAACGTTTATTTAACTAAATTATTGCGATTTTAAACTTTCTATAGTGGACTTTAAATCGCAATAACTCAGCTAAATAAACGTTTTTTTTAAATGTTTTCAAGAAACTATTTAGATCCCCTGTGTTTTACTTTAGCATGCAAATTTTCATCAAAATTGGCTAAACGGGTTTTAAAAGTTTCGACTTGGAAGTTTGTATGGGAAACCGAAATGCGTAAACCCTCTTAACATTGTAGATAGGTAATTTATGTGAGTGGAACAAACAAAAATCCAACTAGCATTGCATGCACCCACCGCCGCTGTGTAACTAACTTTATAGGCGAGCAAGCCAGCTTCGTGAGTCCTCATACAATCTATACTAACTTACGCAGTATTAGGTATAACGAGTAGCACATTTGTTGATGTTATAAGAGAGCAGATATATAAAGTTCGCGAAGCCCGGTTGCAAGCAAAGTTGTGCGAGTAAGACGTAAAGATGATGTAAGCTTCGTACGATTTATTTAAACTCAGTTGAGTAGTTCAGCAATTTGCTTTACGAACATTTTATTAATGAATATAATATAAATATTATATTGAAAATTGATTTTATTATGAATGATCGATAAAAATATTGTAATTAATTGCAATTCACCGGCAGTGTGGATGAGTTTTGGTTAGAGCAAGCCGGGCTTTTCGGCTTGTATGAATGTGCGCTGACTGTGCGGTACTGCGCTGACCACACATGATGATAACCGCTTTGCTATAAGCAACTTCAATTGTAGCTAATATGTACAGACGCCAGCAGGACAACTTACCTAAAACTATCAAATGTGTCTAACTGATAACGATCCTTATACCTACCCTAACTATAAAGCTTAAAATTTATTGACGAAATATTATCTTATCTTATCAGTGGGGCCTGCAGAGGTCTCCCCTCGCAGCAGCACGTCGACCCATTGGGATCTTTTGTGCAACCCCGTCCTATCACTCTGCTTCCTCAGTTTAACCGCCTCCGTGGTCTAGTGGCTAAGCCACCGGTTTCAGACCCAGAGGTCCCGGGCTCGATTCCCAGCGGGGGGTACATCTTTGTGTGCTCGGTTTAGTTGGTGGTAGGGCTGTTAAGTCCGCCTGGCTAGCTACCACCATCTTATCTAAGTCTGTCGCCATAACAACGATGTTTATAGCATAGTTGAGTTCCGACAGTTAGAGATAAGATAGCCAGTTCCTTAGTGGTTGAGGATTCCGGGTGAAGCGCGCTTCCACCTTTGGCCTTATCGTCACTTACCATCAGGTAAGATGAAGGCCAACCGCTTACCCGTTGCAGAATAAAAAAAAATGTGAAGATAATTGTCATAAGCTTGGCGATGTAATCGTGGGCGAAGAGCCTTGACGAAATATTACATTATGTGGTAAGTTGTCTGTTACTAAGATTAGAACAGGCCTTGGCGAAACATTTCGCAACGAGTTACATTCCATGAGCCGTATCAGACATACCTCAACTCCTTTAGTTTAGCGTGGACCGCCTGGCTCGCCTCTATTTCGTCAGCTAAAGCTTTTTCCTTGTCGGCGAGCTGTTTCTTCAGCTTCTGCATCGGATCATTAGGGCCCTGAGGGAGACAATACAAATTAGATCTTTATAATAGGCTAGTTGACTAAAATTCAAAATCATATTAAAACGATACCTGTTTACCTATTTTATTCTAAAATAACATTATTTTCAAAAAATCGATCAATTATAATAATTTTTTGCGTTTTCATATTTGGATTTCAATTTGCCGCAAAAACGCTTAAGACCTAAATGTTGAGTAAAAATAACGTCACGCCGTGCCAAACATCCGTTTCGTTCTAGGCATGTTTTAAAGAAATGTCACAACAATAAAATGACATTTGGCACTGCATGACGTCACGGCTTCCGATTTCCGTTTAATGTCATATGACTGAATGCGTATTATTATCGATTCGTTTATTTAAAAATATTAATATTCCCAATTTTTTATAATGAATATTTTAAATATTTCGTTTCTATAAATCATAATTGATTATTCGAAACGCCAATCCATCCGATTTATTTTTAGTCGACACAAGCCCATTGAATCGCGCGTTGAGCGCTGATTATCTGAGCGTACCCGAAGGGATAAAGGATACTAACCTCCGTCCACTCGGAGTGCTCGGGCAGCGGGTCGTGGTGCTTGTTGAGCAGCGCGTCCGTGAGGATCTGTATCTCGGTGCGCGACAGCGCCGCCTCGCGGATCACGCGCACCAACTCGCCGACGTTCACGCCGCCGCCGTCGCCCGCTGCTATTGTTGTTACATTTATTTTGGCGTCAAACAGACATGCGAGTGGACAAACAGTTGTTGAAATTGGCTACTTGACAGTTCTCGGAAAAGTATTTAATAAATTACAAACGCTTATTTCATACCTCTTACTATTATTTTTTTCTCGAAAAAGCTTTATTTTAATAGAAATAAAAACATATGTTTCCTTATAAATTTAAAATTTTGCGCGAAAACTGTTTATTGTTATTATAACTTAATTAACCCCTCGAGCGTCATATGTACTTACCGGTGTACAAAATAGTTGAGAGGCATGCGTGTCTCTTGTACTTACCGGTGTACAACAGACTTGGCTCAGATTGGTTGTTTTATTTTAGCCGGTCCGAGTCGTAGTATACAAGTTTTAGCTGTCTGTGAATTTTCTATGGTCCGTATAGAAGAAATTGACATAGTTAGTAAAATTCGGACCGAACAAAACGTTATCGAAAAAAAAATTTAAAAAGAGTGTCTGAAGTTATGGACGGACGTCAGCCATATTAGTACAAAGTTGTGTTGTTGTGATTTGTTTACATGATGTTTTCTCGACGTAAAATATAAGTTTTCGTATGATTCTTATCTATATTTACTGGAAACTTAATACAGTTTTTGTACAATGCAATAGTTGTGTAATATAGTGGCAATTTAGATTAAACGAAGAGCTAGAAGTATAATTATGATATTTTGATTTTGCTAACAACTACTGTTACATTTGAGATTTTGTCCCTTTTGGGGAAAAGGAAGAAAATCCCAAATGCAAGCTTCAGTGGGTTGTTATCAAATAAAACCATAAAATGTTCAACAGCTAGGCAGTATATTGTAAAAGAACACACAAATATTTTGTCCAACAACAATAAAATAAAATTATAAATTTTATTTCATTCTTATTATTTAAAAGAGGGGGGTTAGTCACAATTTTATCTTATATTATGTTAGGTACAATTCATCTACGTTACTCCTTTTAATTTATTTAGCCGAAAATCACAAATAAAAACTATCAGTCGAAATTGACCCTAGGGTCAATCTCAAATGAAAGTTCAACAAACTTTCTATTAATTTTGCCAACTATAATTTACTGTTTAAAGTAATCTAAACCTTATTCCAAAGCTATATCACCCCCTACAACACACTGAAATCCTAAGAGTCAAAAGTGACCAAGCGAGTCGGTGATAATTTTAATTTAAAATAAATTTTATAATACTGTTCCTACTACTGCCTAACCAGCCAGCTAATATCTCAGTCGTACGAGCTATGGTCGTGAGTGGGGGTCGGGATAAAGCCAATACCGTTCGGAGTATGAAGTTGAAATTAAAATTAAATTACTCCGTCTATAAAAATATTAAATTAAATGTTTTAAACCGTTTAACCGTATTAAAACTCTCACACGTTTAAAGCCGATACTCTAGAGAACCGTGGGGTTATACCGATATAAAATTACTAATTTTGGGCGCCAGGGTCTGGATGTAGACCCGAATCTGGAGACGATTTCACCATACAACTTCACACAGGTCGAACTCGCAGATCCTCAAAGGTTTCATAACTTCACCAACGCTTGGTGTAGTTGGATATAAAAGAAAATACTATGTTAAGGTTTCGAAACCCTAATGTAAAAATATGTTCCTGAATAACGAACGATTAAACCCAGAGTGGGGGTACAAAAAACCGTCAACGCCTGTGCGGCGACAGCTCGCTGGCAGCAGGTGGCCGCTGGTGCCCCGAAGAGGCAGGTCTCGCGTCCAGGCTTTAGGGCCCAGCTCTAAATCCTGGCGGCGAGACGGGCCTCTCGAAGCATGCGCTAGGATATTCCATATCTACGCGTGGCTGCCAGCGGCGTCACGACCGGTTGGTGGTGGCACGGATTCCTGAGTGCATTGATCTCAACTCATCGCACCACTTCACGCCAGAGATTCAACTCGTTTCGGCGTCGCAACTCGGCAGCCCTCCTTTCGCCGGAAACACTTATAAATCGAAGGCCAGCTTATAATTTATACTCCCATTGTCGGGTAATTCATAAGAAATTGTTCTTTTAAAATTTTCCTTCAAACTAACAAAACATCAAATATGACGTCTGTCACAACTCGCCCTCTGCTAACAGAACTTGCCAACAATAACAACACACGACCTAAAAAAAAATTAACGTTTAGCAATGGGAAATGCATTTTTCTTTAATTTAAAATTGTGTTTTGTGATATTTAACTCACTAATTACCCTGTCTTAATATTAAGGAGTATTAGTTTCCTCTCTGGTAACCCCTACGGGCAGAGACAATATCCATATAAAAAATATTACTCCCGTTCGAATGTTCTAGATAAAAGTCCTTATAGAAAAAATTAGTTCTATTTCCGGATTTGCTTGAATTAAATTTAATTACTTAAAGTAATTATTATACATATTAATTTATTATTAGAACTGTTTCGACTATTTTTTAAAATTGAATCTTTTATGTGAAATTAAAAGCTGACAGCTACTTCGCCCCGCTACCGCTAGGCGTCGCTACGGTGGCTGTCATTTTGTCTATGGTGTTATGTCAAATACAAAACGTAAACACGGAAACTTTTCCTCAAATCTAACGCAAAGTCTTGCTAAAACTGATTTATAAATATGTTTTAATTGAAAATGCAAGAAAAGTGTGTCTTGTAATGTGTCAGCCAAGGCTCCATGTCTTTAATGTGAAGAAAAATGGATTTAATTCAAACAAGCTACACGGACTAATGTTTTTGGACATTTGATCATTCTAAAGCAATTATTTCAGGTAAGTACTATTCAACCATTGCGAACTTCTTTTGTAGATAAGTAAAGGCAGACAGGGCCCTGAATTTACAACGTAACACTACAGCTAACATTGTGTGTTATAAAGTGCTGTAATTTTCTTCATATTTCGATTTTTTTGATAAAAGTGATTATAAACATTAATCAATTTGTAGATTATTTCATCAGTAACCTTTTTTTATTTACAGTTAACCATAATATACTTTTAGGTCACTATTTACGCGGGCCGGCCACGTTATGGCGGCGGTTATTTATAATTGTTTTGTGAGTGAAGTTTAGTGCCAAAGTGTTTATGATTCATGTGACCGGTGCATAGTAATGTTGACTAAAAAGTTATTATGTCAATTGTGTTGTGTGTCGTTTGTTAATTATTATAACAAACAGTAAAACCAAAGGTTACCTTTATGAAATATTGGAAACAAAAGAAAACCGTTCCAGTGCCACTACAAGTAAGTCTTTATTGTTCATTCTAAGTAGTTAACTACGTACAAAAACTCATACAGAAAAGAATGACACCTCATTCATGCGAAAATCTCGTTTGGTTCTTACGCAATAAATATTTTTCCCTAATCAAACAATAAAAAAGTGATGTATCGCAAAATGCCTGACACGTAAAGCATTTAATGCTTTAGGGTGGCTGGCGCGCCACGGGTTAATGGCTATCGCGTGTAGCATTAACCCCTCGAGCGTCATATGTACTTACCGGTGTACAAAATAGTTGAGAGGCATGCGTGTCTCTTGTACTTACCGGTGTACAACAGACTTGGCTCAGATTGGTTGTTTTATTTTAGCCGGTCCGAGTCGTAGTACTCATACAAGTTTTAGCTGTCTGTGAATTTTCTATGGTCCGTATAGAAGAATTTAACATAGTTAGTAGGATTCGGACCGAACAAAACATTATCGAAAAAAATATTTAAAAAGAGTGTCTGAAGTTATGGACGGACGTCAGCCATATTAGTACAAAGTTGTGTTGTTGTGATTTGTTTACATGATGTTTTCTCGACGTAAAATATAAGTTTTCGTATGATTCTTATCTATATTTACTGGAAACTTAATACAGTTTTTGTACAATGCAATAGTTGTGTGATATAGTGGCAATTTAGATTAAACGAAGAGCTAGAAGTATAATTATGATATTTTGATTTTGCTAACAACTACAGCTAACATTGTGTGTTATAAAGTGCTGTAATTTTCTTTATATTTTATTTTTTTTGATAAAAGTGATTATAAACATTAATCAATTTGTAGATTATTTCATCAGTAACCTTTTTTTATTTACAGTTAGACATAATATACTTTTAGGTCACTATTTACGCGGGCCGGCCACGTTATGGCGGCGGTTATTTATTTTGGTTCCTAAGTTAAAAATTGTTTTGTGAGTGAAGTTTAGTGCCAAAGTGTTTATGATTCATGTGACCGGTGCATAGTAATGTCAACTAAAAAGCTATTATGTCAATTGTGTTGTGTGTCGTTTGTTAATTATTATAACAAACAGTAAAACCAAAGGTTACCTTTATGAAATAATGAAAACAAAAGAAAACCTTAAGTCTTTATTGTTCATTCTAAGTAGTTAACTACGTAAAAAAACTCATACAGAAAAGAATGACACCTCATTCATGCGAAAATCTCGTATAGTTATTACGCAATAAATATTTTTCCCTAATCAAACAATAAAAAAGTGATGTATCGCAAAATGCCTGACACGTAAAGCATTTAATGCTTTAGTGTGGCTGGCGCGCCACGGGTTAAGCCAATTCAAGTAATTGAATTTTTTAAGGTATATTTATATTTAGTATTGCACGGTAGATAGAAATAAAATGGAGTCTCACAACACGTGTTGTTGCTAATAGAACACGGGAGAAACACCGCGAAAACGGTTAGTCACGTGACATTTTGCCCTGTGACGTCACACTTCAATAAACAAACAAATTTTATCTTGAAACCTGACAGATAGTTTGTTTATTTTGTGAAATGTGACGTCACACGAAGCTCAATCATGGCCGCCCGAGTTTCGTTCTTCTAATCCACAGATAAAAAATCGCAAATTTATTATGTAAAAATAAAACATTTACAAAATTTAAATTATCTTAATAAAAAAAACTATTGGATAATTATTGTTTAATTATAAACTACCATATCCGACATATTTCATATTTTATTGTTACAACTGTCAAATAGCCAATTGATGACCAACATTTCCTTGCATATTGAAATGTGATAAACATTACAATATCGCTGTTGGCTGGCTGTAGTGATATAGTCAATAGAAAAAGGTCTACCAAAACAGTAATTGTTTTAATCAATAACTTATGCAAACTTTCCACACTAACAACAAAGTAAAGCTAAAAATGGACATGATTTGAATATGTTAATAAATTTAATTTAATTATGCTTAGTAAAATATAGTAAGTGCAAAAACTGCTAACTTTCATATAGTTTATTGCTTTTCAAGACATAGTTGGCATTTCTTACTACTAAAACTACTAACCAAGGTTGTAAAAAAGTAACACAATAAGTATTTTAGTACTTATTGTGTTACTTTTTTAAAATATAGTGAGGCAAGTGAGTAACTTTTGCTAATCAACACTAACCCATAAGCGTAAGAACATTAGGCTCATTCTTCTTCTTCTTGGTCTTGGGTAAGGGCGCGGGCGCGGCGGTGGGTGCTAGGGCCTGCTTCAGTAGCTTCTCGGTGGTGAGCTCGCTCGGCTGCGGCGCATTGAGCGGCGGCACTATTTCCTCCTTATCAATCTCTGGAGCGTCCTCCAAGGGCTGTTTCTTTTCTACCTTCTTAGCTATAACAATGTCGATTTTTTTATAAAAAGGGAGGCAATGGAGCTGGCGGGTCATCTAAAGGAGAGTAATCACCGCCGCCCATGGACACCCGCAAAACCAGAGAAATCGCAGAAGCATTGCCGGCCTTTCAAGGAAGGAATATGAATTGTGAGGGGGGGGGGGGGGCCTCCGGAACCTTACTACACACCTCATATGACAAATTGATGTCGTTCAACTAAGAGTGGTTTTGGAAAAAATTAAGCAAAATGTATTTACCTTGAACTATAAGAGCCTTGAAAAAAATATTGTTGCGAGTGTTAAATATATTTCACATTTTCAATTATTGTCATGGAAACAGTTAAACATTACTGTATTCAAATGATTTCAACGTCACTGCTGTATTGAAACAGCTGTGCGAAATTATATATTGATCGACAATGAATTATTGCTGAACAAACAGTTTTGTTTTATAGTACCTACGTCATATATCGCAATGATTATGATACTATATAAGTTTTGATTAATCATAAACATGACTTGGGAACAAATTACATACATAAATAGATAGATTTACGATTATTATACCCAAAGGGTTAGTCAGAGACTAGGCAATAAGGACCGCAGAAGCAGTAAAGTGCCATTGTCGACATTTCACCAAATTACAGAGCCCATCGCCGCTCTATGCTGTTGCTCCTCTCTCCTCTATCCTGTTGGATGCCTTTATCACACCCAAGGGAAGAGAGAGGTTGGTAGTAGTAGTAGTACTTAGTTCTTTTAGTAAGAAGCTCTTTTAGCACGGCTCAGATTAAGGATCTAATATATGTTGACATTTAGTGTAAGTCTTATTAACAACCACTCGTCTAATAATCCTTTATTCTAGAAAATTAAGGACCATGATAAAAATGTATAGGCAGAGAGGTTGCAGGTTGTTTTTTTTTTCAACGGCGAGTCAAGGTCGCACTACACACCGCTTTCGGTTTACAAATCGCGCGTTTGACGAAAAATTAAATACACGTGATCTTACTACACCCCCTCCCCCCTTGTAATATTTCGTGATTTTAGCAGAATCCCCTCCCCCCCTTCGAGCCTCACGTGATTAATGGACAGCCCCTAGGCAAAAAACCAAGGCATGTAATTTACGTTTGCGCTGGTCTTTAGGCGCGTCGCCGCTGTTGTGGCGCTCGCGAGGGGCCTCCTCCTTCGGCGGCTCGGCTGGTGCGGTCGGTTTGCTCGCCACCTTGCTGACCTTGGCTGCCTTTGCTGGCTTAGCTTCTTTCTTCTCGACAACTTCCTCTTTTTTTTCAGTGACCTATAAACGAATTGTAACTCAAAAAAAAGTACTTAACTTACTGGCTTTCATTAACTTAGCCTTCGTATTAATCCAACAATATCAAATTTGATATTCAGACACAAGTAAAGTTGCAACACTGGTATTTTGATGTCTATTTTAGTTGTGTTAACATTTTAGAAAGATATTATATTACAAGTTAATTGTGATTAAACTGATCAAACCATGTTTTGATATTACATTTTTATAGTTTGTTATACCTATTACGTATATTAATAAGTAAAAAATAAATAAAAGATAATGTTCTTGTATCACTGACCAGTTTCTAAGACAAAGTATTTTTTTACATAAAAAACCAAAAAACCACAGGCCAGGTGACACAAGCAATAAATATGTAAAACAAGTAAAATAGAAAATATGAAGTAATATGGCCATGATGTATAATGGTATTTAATTATAATGATTTATGACAAGTCTATGAATGCAAAGAACATTATAACTAAGTAAGAAAAAAATCTTTTTCAACACAATGCCATCAAAATGACATGCAAAATTAAATACAACACTTGGTTTAGCACTAGGAGATCAATACGCCTGTTTATGATCTTAATGATTGCAATATCCACCACCTGTGTATTTTATATTATTTGATTACAAAAACAACACTTAATACCTACAATACCAATTATTAGTGCGAAAAATGACATGTTAATAGTATTAACATATAAGGTGCAAAAAATTCAATATTCTAATGTCATCTAAATACTTTGGATATGAAAAGGACAACACGATAGGGGGTTCTAAGTGTGTGAAGAACTCACTTTTTCGGTAGCAAGTGCAGATTGCAACAATTCGAATTCATCCTTGGGGTGCATCTCCTCAAAATGATTGGAGACGGAAGTTGTCGAAGGCAGCGAATCCGGATCGCTAACGCAGCTCGGATCCTCTTTATTTATAAGTATCGGTTTAACTTTAGGATCCTTACCGCGTTTGCGAATCTGTATAAACATCGTCGGTCATTGGGCATAAACTTGAATAACTTCTCTTCTTTTTAAATCAAAATCATATTCACGTTCCTTTAACGTTCGAACCTAACTCATGTCATTATAGATTTTGAGGGGTTAAATTTTAATTTCATAGAACTTACAATGGTTATAATCATCATTACTGCTATCAGTACTATTACACATATAAACCACCCTTTTAAATGCAAATGCACAGAGCGTAGTAATAGTCCAAGAGTGCATTAGTTGTAACACAGTATCGCGTACATGTACCTATTAAGTATCGATACAGATACTTAAAGGATAAAACAAGTAACATTTTTTTCTAAACTGTACTCAATTTACTAGGTACTGCCGAGTAAAACTAAAAATCTGTTTACAGTGTAAGTTTATCTTTTTACAGCAGTGCATCTCACTTAATAAGTTAGTGTTACCAAAGATACTCAGTCTATAAAGAAAGTTTATGTGACTAGAAAATTTGTATTTGTGTGATAGTATATTAAATACCTATAGTATAGTAACAATCAAAATTATAAGATACTTAAATATCGTATGAATATAGATTGCAATGTAACTTCCCCATACAACAAAATGAAAAGCACCCTTTATAAAAGCCACCTAAACTTATTTTAAAAAGCCTACCTTGACCATTGGTGGTGTATCTAGGGCCACATCCACCACGACAGGTGGGCGGAACTCCACACGAGGTTTTTCTGCAGGCTGGGGATCGTCTTCATTACCACTCTCGGCTGGAGCCTCGCTCTCAAGATCGCTTCCGCTTGGTCCAGTATCTTTAGTCTTTTCTTTCTTGGCCAGCTATTAACAAAGTATTAACTAAATAATTTTAATAATTTGTTGTTTACGCTCACACCAATTATCTAGCATAAGATAAGCTTCTTTTGAAACCTGTTAATATGGGAAGATAACGGATAAATATACATAAACATAGAAAAACACCCAGACCCAAAATCAATTTAGAAAACATTTTTCACTAAATTGATCCGACCGGGAATTGAACCCTGGACCTCAGAGATGGCGCTACGCCAGACCGGGCGTGCTAACCACTCGACCACGGAGGTCGTCTGAAAATATTAATTGCTAATTAGTATTTTACTAATTATATGTTTGTAATCACCAACCAGCATTTGGCAAGCATAGTGATGTGGTTAAGCCAATACCCATCAATCGTAGTGGTGACTTGATTTCAACGATGGTGACTTTTGAACAGCTGTGGGACAGTATACAGGCTGTACTTTTCTTTACTTTACTTTCTATCCAAGTTTTTCTACTTTACTCTCTATCTATGACATTATTTGCCTTTTAAATATATTTTCAGATTGCTATAAAGTAACTGCAGCATAGATAAATACTATTCTCTAAAAGAAATTATGAGACAGAATATTTGCAATTACAGGAATAAGATATTTTACTGTGACTATATGTATATTTAAAACACATCTTAAAATAACAGTACTGTTTTTATCAATCAAAGCAGCTAGGTAATAGTAAAGTGCAAACTGATAAATAACATACTATTGATGAATTCGTATGGATTGTGCTTAAATTGTACTGACCATAGAGCACATAAAAGTAATGAGAGATCTTTACAAAAGAAGAATGTGTTTAATATAATAAACTGTGTAGAGTATGTTCTTAACTTGCAGAAGATTATATAGGTATATTGTTAATAACTATCCCACTTAAAAATTATAAAACTCAAGTTAGGTAAACAGGACTTTTATTGAATGAGTAGTCATAATTGCATATTTTATTCTAGACATGTGACTGCTATAACATTATTTAATCCACAAAATTTGAGAAAAAAAAATGTGTTAACTCTAAAAGTAAAAGATAACAGATTGTATATATAGCAGATAAAATTCTTGGTACAATAATTTTATTTATTAAGATAAGGTATCAGACACACTAAAATAATAATCTGAAAGTGTTATTTGTTTATGTTGGTAAAGATAAGCTATATTGAGTTATTTTTACTATGATACTTAAAACTTCTAGAACATTAACATTTACCTTCTTCTCTTTCTTGTCCTTTTTGTTGATTTTTTTAGCCTTGTTCTTGTTCTCAGCTAGGGCCAGTAGTTCTGTGGTTGCCTTACGCTGTTGTGCAATGGCTTCCTCATAGCTGGTGCCCGAGGCTGAGAACAACCCCATGAGGAGCAGCACAGCAGCAGCACCTGCTACACCCACCCCACATAACACCAGCAACGCTTGCAGTTCCATCGGACCTTCAATGCCCCCTAGCCAGCTAGAAAATAAAAAATACTATTTAAAGATCTCCACTTTGTAAAAAACTTTAATGTCCTTAGCAACCATATATGGAATCAATTTATATAGTTTATCGGGCAGTCATGGACAATTTTTTTTTATTGGTATTAGAAGCAGCATAAGAATGATCAGCAAACCTTCAATTATTGTACTTTTATACTTTTTGTATTTTTTTGGGATTGATGAAAGACTCAACATTAATTGATGTAAAGTTAAAAAAATTTTTGTTGTGTGACAATGTTGACTAAAAAACATAAGCATCAAGCACTGACAAATTTCGACGGTTGAAAGCCAGACCTCGGTAGCCAAGTGGTTTAGGCAGCCGCCCAGAATGCGGAAGATGCGTGGTTTGATTCCTGCCTGAGGTTGTCGTCTTTTTCAGTGTTTAAAATTTTACTTAAGTATATTGAAGCGTTAATAAAACGCTAAAATATAAAACATTTATCTGATGTAAAGTTTACTTTATCTAAACTATAGCAGTCTTAAAAAAGGAAATACAGGTAGCATCACTATTAATTCAGGTTAAACTTTAGCCCATGAGAGGATACATTTTTTGTGTGCCTTTTAAACATACCTATTTATCTATTCTGTTAGTGCAAGATGAGTAAATGAATACGCAAACGTAGGACGATATTTATCAAAAGATAAGTCTCCCGGCATGAGTAAATCGAATCATACCTGAGCTATATTAACTGCTCATAAATACCCTTACCTAGACCTTGAGATATAGGGACGGTTTATTGCAGAGTAGTAAGCAATTTTAATTTTTTTTTACTAAAGAAATTAGAAAGAAACAGGTTCTTGAAATGAAGGGACGATCAAAGCGAATGCTGCTGACACGTAAGCAATGACACATGTCAAAGGTTATTGACAGTGCTTTCGCTGAGTGAGTGTATGAAAAATATCCTAGATCATTTAATTTTTACTAAAAACTATAACCGGAATTCTAATAATTCGTCACTTAGTAAAAAATTCTTGAAGTAGGTAATAGCAAAAAAATATATTGAAATACCGACTATTGAGTTGGCAATTTTGTTGTAACAATGTTTACTTACATGAACGGGGTAAACGGCCTTATTTGCTTTTTAACAAATATACTTTAAATAAACAACCGTTTTTTATTTTCTACGATGCAGCGACATTGAAATAAATAACTATTTTACTTATTCACTGAAACCACTGCACTTCGGCTTTTTTCACCAGCGGCCATAAATAAATGGTCTTGCAATGTTACAAAAAAGTAAGTTTTTTTTATTATTTCTTGACCATGGATACTAGTCCTTCAGTCGTAATATTAGAGTTCATAGATTATATGCTTAAATTGATGATAATGAATGAGTGATAATAATATGAACGTTTAATGCTAAATGATATTCCCCCAAACCCCTTGAATTTCATAAAATAACTGTTTTTACATTAATAATACAAACAATTCTTTTTACATTAATAATACAAACACCAAAAACAGTATCTACAAAATTGGACCACATACTGAATTTAATAGGTGGTGCTGGTGCCATCAGTCAAATCACAATAGCACAATTTATTCATACACGGTGATACGTAGGGCGAGTGGACAGTGGGTTACAGTCTGAGAACAATAACTAAAGCATATTGTTCTGAGGTTTCAGTGGATAAGGCCGGTTGTAGTGTTCGACCGACCGTCGGTGCCTTAGAGCATTTGAATGCTCTAAGGTCGGTGCGTACGGTCGCTCCTCCTGACGTTATGCATTTAACTGACCGTCAGGCCGGTTACAGTGCTCGTGATTTAAAATAAGCGTTTGGTCTATATCTTACATTGCCCATTTCGCGATACGACTATGTTGCTATTGGACTATATTTCACATTACCCATTTCGCGATACGACTATGTCGCTATTGGACTATACCTCACATTGACCATTTCGCGATACGACTATGTCGCTATTGGACTGTATTTCACATTGCCCATTTCTCGATACGACTATGTCGCTATTACGTGTGCGTACGGTCAGTCTTGCACTGTAACGATTTATGAATTTTCATATAAATGACAAACGCGACTGACGTACGCACCGACGGTCGGTCGAGCGCTGTAACCGGTCTAAACATTCGTTACTTGTATTTGTAATGTATTGATTATGGCACAAAAACGCGCGTGAGTTCGTGACGTTGCTGTTCTAACACCCCGCAGTCCCCGCACGCACGCGACCGATGACCGAATGGGCGATTTTCCGAGATCAAAAAAAAAAAGCAATTGGTTCGTAAATGACTTCATAGATGGCGCTTAGCATAGATTAGTATGGCGCTTAGTAAAAGGCGGGTTCATGAAGAGCACGTGTATGGCTGCGTAATATTTATTCTATTCCAAAATAGAAATAGGTTCTGGATGTCCTGAATATAAATAGGTAAGTAAATACATTTTTTTTATTCTTTTGGTAGACAAGTAAAAGTGTAGAATTTATTACAGCCCATAAGTAGGTACGGCTTTCATAAAACGACATCTATCGAGTGTTTTTGAACTAATTTTTAATTTGGGCTGTCAGAAAATCGCCCATTGCCATCACTTGGACAGCGGATGGTCGCAGCACGGCGCTCCAGTGAGCAAGTAAGTTAAAAACGTGAATATTTTTTGTTTTCGAAAAACGTTTTTCCATTCTGCATGCTAGAATTTTGCAAGTTTTAATAATTTTTCATGGTTTAGGGTTAATGTAAAGGAATTTTATACATAAAATCTGTTTCTATCTCACTTTTTGATTTTACTAGGATTTTTCAAATAAGATGTCTTTAGAAGTGGGTCACAGCGGATAATGGGCGATTTTCCGAGATCAAAAAAAAAAGAAATTGGTTCGTAAATGACTTCATAGATGGCGCTTAGCATAGATTAGTATGGCGCTTAGTAAAAGGCGGGTTCATGAAGAGCACGTGTATGGCTGCGTAATAATTATTCTATTCCAAAATAGAAATAGGTTCTGAATGTCCTGAATAAAAATAGGTAAGTAAATACTATTTTTTTATTCTTTTGGTAGACAAGTAAAAGTGTAGAATTTATTACAGCTTATAAGTAGCCCAGCTTTCATAAAACGATATCTATCGAGTGTTTTTGAACTAATTTTTACTTTTTAATTTGGGCTGTCAGAAAATCGCCCATTTTCAAATTGGGTTGATCAGTTGGAACAGTTGATCGAGATCCATTGTACCCCGGCTCTCCAAGCTCGCTCATCGAGCATACGCAGACACTACCTAAAAATTCTTAGACAGTTTCGAACCGCCAAAGACTCCGACCAGCATACCGTCTTCCTCAGTGTTTTGCGTTCTATTGGGATATCGCCCTCCGTGGTTGATTGGTTTCAAAGTTACCTGTTGGGGCGTCGGCAACGCATACGTGTTGAAGATTCTTTCTCTACGTGGCAGTATTGGCGCCCGTGTCCCTCAGGGTGCCGTCTTATCTCCCCTTCTTTTCAAGGTACTTTTATACTTGTAGGGTGCGGGAAAAAAAATTACATAGCAAAAAACGTCAGGAAACTAAAAAACTATGTACTTAATGTAGTAAAATTAAACGCGAGTTAATCCGTAAAAAGTTTTTCATTTCAATACATAGCAAAGCTTATTGAAGTAGGTCGAGACATCGAAGTCAGTTTCCTCAGGAAATATATAAAAACTGCCAACAAACATGTCCCAAATGTGCCTGTCGCAATAGTTTCTCTAAATGACATTAAATAGATTTTATCTCCACCAGGATATACTAAAACATTGATTTCTCAAAAATAGATCAGCGTTAGTCTTATTAGTCTTTCGGTTGCTGATCTTTTGACAGATTATTTTTTAAGTTCTGTTATTTGCTCAGAAAATGCTTTAGTTGTATATGAACAAAGTATGTTGTTCTGAGGTTATTTGATTAAATATTTAGGAGAATGATTATTTTCAACCATTAGTCTTTTGTTGCTCATTGCTCTCGTGGTATATGGCCATTAGTTTTGTTTTGACTGATTATTTATAAGTTTCAAGTTAATTATTGAAGAGGTTGATTAATTTAATTTAGAAGGTCTTTAAAAGGCAAAAAATTCTACTATAAGATTACAGAATATATATAATGTATATTGATTATAAATAAACAATACGACTCTAATAATGACTTTGAATTGGTTGTAAAATTAGCCTTTATCCAGTGTACCTCTTAGGACTCATTGTAACGCACCACCTATTTTGTAACCCATTCAGGGACACAGTGGATACTTAGCCGTTTTTTTTTAAAGTGGTTTATTTCATAACCGATTTTTAATTAGATTATTTTGGTAATGTAGTTTCAAAGCTGAGTAAATTTTCATGACTTTGTCAAAACGCGGGCCAATTTGGGGTGGTAAAGTTGAAGTTACAGCACTTAGATGTTTGCGGATGCGCAGGTCGACAGTTTCAAGGCTATTTTGCGCAAAAAAGCTGGATCCCTATTGCGTCAAATCCGTGGCAGCCGCAACAGTGTTTTGAAAGGCTTAGTCGACAGTGGGGACTGTCCACTGATCGCGCACATGTCCCATATTACCCGGTCTGTTCTAGTTATTAAGTACTAACATAGGAGTTAAGCTTTTGTTATACTAACCACAATATGGATCATTGTTGTCCGATAAATAAACATTTAATTTAATTAATTAACTTAGAAAAAAAAGGATTCACTAAGTGAGACCTACGCTACCCTTCGGCTCAAACGACCAAAGCAAAATAAAATCAACGAAGACTTTTTAGAACTATCTGCGTCATGTTTCATTATTTTTGCCTATCAACTTGCTTCGCTTTGTTACATAAACATTGGGGACATGTAAATACAGTGTCAGCAATAGTCGGCATTCGTTTGTAATCGATCTTTCTTCATTAAGAATGTTCTTAATATATAATCATTCATTGCAAAAAGTCTCATAAAGTGACGCAGTAATCACTATTTTGGTATGACACATTTTAGGTAGAATACCTAACTGATCGATGCAACTTAAAAGTGGTTAGAGTCTGACCAACGAAACGTGACGCGGTCTATTTTCAAAAGTTTTATTATGGCAACATTTTTAAGGTGTCAAACGAATGTGTTAGCTTTGTGTACTTGAATTTATATAAATAGTATTTTATTATTATCCTCTTTATTTAACATAATTCTTAAGTTTAATTTTTTACAATATTGTATATAAAAACATATTTACAAAATAAAATATTATAAAAAACTTAACCTAGGTTGCCACCGGCAGCGGGGATAGACCCAAGCTATCGGTGGTTGGGGCTGCAGAGTGAGGAACCTCCTGACAATACGTGCCGTGTCAAGGAGTACTGCCTTTTGCATCTGACCCTTCACCCAACCTTTCAGCGAGAGCCTCTCTAGGTGTTGATCGAGGCTCTTCGCTATAAGGCCGTGTGCCGAATCGACTATCGGTACAATAATGGTTGAATCTACATCCCACATGGCGGCAACCTCGTGAGTCAAGTCAAGGTACTTACTGAGCTTGTCCTTCTCGGCTTTCACGAGGTTCTCGTCATGAGGTATGGTAATATCAACTAATATTGCTTGGCGCTGAGATCGGTCGATCACCACGGTATCAGGCTTATTGGCGACAATAGTCCTATCCGTGATGATAGAGCGATCCCAGAAAAGCGTTGCATGACCGTTTTCGAGAACTGGCGCAGGTGCGTACAGTACGGCACCTCTGATTCAACAAGGTCATATTGAAGAGCAAGTTGCTGGTGAATTATTCTGGCTACTTGGTTGTGTCTGTGCAAATACTCTCCGTTAGCAAGATGAGAACAACCGGAAATAATATGTTGGAGTGATTCTCCAGGACGGCGGCATGCCCGACAGATGTCGACCGTACCGTCCTTTATAATATATTTCCGGTAGTTATTCGTCTTGATAACTTCATCTTCAATGGCACAGACAAAACCTTCGGTTTCCCCAAAGAGGTCACCGAAACGTAGCCAGTTCACCGAGGCAGGCAAATCTACATCAGGCCCAGTTAGAGCCCGATAGTAGCGCCCGTGTAGCACCTTGCTCTTCCATATGTCCTTGCGATCGAGAGTGCTTAGCACCACTGGTTTGCGCCAGTTTTCTGTTGCCAAGGAGAGCGGCGTAAAGTGTCTATCAACTGCCACGACATCCAAATGCATCCCGCACTCACTGTTAAGGAAATAATCCCTGAGACTGCACACCTCACGGTTATGTAGGTCCTTGGCATTTAAAAAGCCGCGACCCCCACATCTCCGCGGGATGTAGAGCCTCATAACAGCCTCATAACTCACCCGCGCTCATCTGAGCGCGGGTGTAACATTCTGGAAGTCGTGAGCATTTGACGGACTCTTCTATCCAAGGCGTCCAATTCAGTCTGAGTCCATCTTAGTATGCCAAAGGAGTTGTGAGGAGAGGCATAACCCAGCCATTAAAAGCACGCGTCTTATTGCCACCCGATAAAAGACTGTTAAGTACTTTTCTCAGGCGGCAAAAGAAACGCTCCCGTAATAACTGTTTTATGTCCCTGTCCTCAACACCCAAAGACTGTGATATACCAAGATATTTATATGTTTCAACTTCGGAGAGAGATCTGAGGTTTATCGTTTCGGAAAGTTGTAAATTGGTTGAATTTACTACTCTCCCACGCTGTACATGCATAACCGCACACTTATCCACACCATACTCCATCTTGATGGCACTGCTGAAAGTCTCAGTAATTTTCAGCAGTTTCACCAAGTCTTGGCGGTTCGGTGCGAATAATTTGAGGTCATCCATGTACAACAAATGCGACAAACACCCCCTCTCCGCAGTTGACAGCCTAACTTTGAATTTCTCAACAAAGTACTGAGAGAATTCAAAGCTAGGCAAAACCATAAAGGACTCATACTGTCGCCCTGGAATATGCCACGCTCTATCCTTATAAGATCCTGCGTGGCAGAAACACTATCTCAACATCCTGGTTGACACAAGACCGTGGTCCACTGCCGCATACATGACATCAAAAAGGATTTTAAAGTTATATCATTTTTATATAACTCTAAAATCCTCACCAACCATGAATGCGGCACCGAATCATAGGCCTTCTTATAGTCAATCCATGCTGTAGAGAGAGTCCCTCTGCCACGCCGGACCTTCTGGCATATGGTCATGTCATTGAGGAGAAGCTCCATAGTACCACGGGACCCAACCCTACATCCATTCTGAGTCATATCCAAAATATTGTTTGCAACAATGTGCGTGTTAATTTTTGTTCTCAGAATGGATCTAAGGAGCTTGTATAAAGTAGGTAAGCACGTGATGGGTCTATAATTTTTCGGTTCCGTGGTACTACCTGATTTATGGAGCAGAAAAGTGACACCAGTAGTCAACAAACTTGGGAGTGAGCCGAGCTCTATGGCTTCTTGAAATTGTGTTGCCAGTAACTCGTGTGAACATCGAAACCATTTGATCCAGAAGTTGTGCAATCCGTCCGGTCCTGGGCATTTCCAATTTTGGGCCGTACGGATTGCACAACTTACGTCAGCTGTACTAATATTTATAGGCTGCATGGTCTCGATAGGTTCACACGCGTCACTGACAACACTCATCCATTCACCTTCCGTGTGCTCGACGGGCACCGACCAAATGCTGCGCCAGCAATTAGTCATGGCATCAACATCTGGTAGCCGCCCGTCGCTCACACGTTGATCAGCTCCTTCCCAACGTCTGTATACTTTTCTTTGGTCACTTTGAAACAGGCGATTTTGTTGGTATCGGTCCACACGCACTCTGTAGCGACGTATACGGTTTGCCCACGCATAGACTTTTTGCTTCAGAAAGTCAATACGTTCCGTCACACAAGCCATATAGTTTTCCAGACGAACATCAGTCCCAACAAAGGCTTGTGTGACGAATCGCATGACGCGAGGCCGATTATTGCCATTTCTGAAGCAAATTAGCTTTGCAATGAGTGTCCTGAACTTATTAATACGCACCTCGATCCTCAATTGCCAAGCAGGGGCAGTCCCGGTTCGCCGCGGTACTCGGTCAGAATCCTGGAATTTGACACGAGCAACGCGACACACCGCGATGGCCCCACAATAAAGGATCGAGTGGGTATCAATTAAACTTTCACTGGTTCCATGATAAGGAACCAGTAAATCGTTCAAGGCACTCATTAACGCCAAATTATGTCTATTCGTGGGCAAACAAGGTATACGCGGCCTAGAGTTACGCGTGTCACGATACTGTAGAATAGCATCTTTCAAAGCGCTCCTCATTTGCTCATTCGTCTGTGTACTTACATTCGTATTTATGAAATCTTCATCGTCGGGTACTGGATCTACTCGCGCCACCAAAACCGGCGTCACGGCCGGTAATTGTGGGGCAGGGCGATCCTGCACCGAAGAAGAAGTCGCACAAATACGTAGAGACTCCAGGCGTAGCCGATCAAGTGCTGACTGATCCAGCAAGTTGTTACGCTGGATCACCCGAACTTGATCCGACAATCGTTGGGCAGACACGTCGATGGTCGGTTCAAGGGCCTGAAACAAAGACAGCAACCGAACACGATACGCAGTGAGGTAAGTTCCTCCCTCTGTTGCCCCGTAGTAGGCGCGCCTGCAGTTCTCATTTATTTGTTGAGTCCATCGCATGCGGTGCACTACACCACCGGTAGCGGGGGTCGTACGTGGGGCAGATTGCCCCACTTATCCCAAGCGTGCAGGCAGCGGTGGTCGTCCACGTCGCGCAGGTCGTTGTGGCGGCGGAGACGGCGATCGCCCGCTCGCGCTGCTCGACTCGTCTCTGGTGAAGTCATCAGACGAGGAGCTTACGGTCGGCGGAGCGGGCGATGATGGAGGGCTTGCGCTTTGTCTTGCTCTTCTTGTTATCATTATTTTCCCTTATTATTTCATTTTATTGTATCTTCTGAAGACATCTCTGATGTTAATTTTTGTAAGTAATGTGATATTATATTGACATTTCACGTCACCATGGGTCAACTTCATTTTTGTACTCGTTGTAAAATTATTTTGATTAAGTATATTTTTCGTTCCAAAGACATTAAACTATTACGTTTTTAAATAATATGCAGCCGATTTATTGAGGACTAGGTTAAATTGTAGTTAATTGTCTAAAAATTTCTTATCCTCTCGCGCGTCGCGCCCGAATGGCCCGGCATCCACCCATTCGCGTCGTGCCAGAATTCGCACGCACCCCCCGTTGAGCGTCGCGGCGATTCGCAATACTTTTTTTTTTGCGGGCCGCGCGACTTTGTTTGGTTTTTCTAAGATAAATGCTATAATTGTTACTGGAAACTTCGTTAAATTATATATTTTCAGAAACTAGATTAAATTTCCTATATTTTCATGTAGCTAACATGCCAAAAAAGATAAATATACGAATGTAATCTTAAATCAAACACAAATTTATGTTTTTTTAAGTAAAGTTTTTAAAGTTATATTATTTTATGAAACATAGTAAATGCACAGCAAACTTTTAGTTAAATTAGTTTAATATACATTGGACTCACGTTTTTAGCTTATTTCTCCTCAAAGTAATGGTTATTTTTATTAAAAATACACTCTGAATGCTACTGTAAAACTAACAAATGGCCACGAGAAAACTTCCTTCCAACATAAAAAGTATTTTGTCTCTGGACTGCTAACAAAACTGTCAAAATATAGCTAGCAAGTTTCTTCATAAACAAAATCCCGTTCATTAGAAGAGGAAAGACCCATTCGTTTTTAATTCGTTTTTAAAAATATAAACATCAAAAAGGTCGAGCGTCGAGTGCCGACTATCGGCACGTGACGCACTGGGAAAATTAATTTTCATGCCGACTATCGGCACGCGACGCTCAAGGATATTATTTTTCATGCCGACTATCGGCACGCGACGAAAAAATGACGTGTGGTGGACAAGAGCTTAGCTTTTTTTATTAATATCTTAATTAATGGCTATCGCGTGTAGCATTTAGCCAATTTCAAGTGTTTTAAAATTTAAAGTATTTTTAGTTTTGTACGGTAGATAGAAATAAAATGGAGTCTCACAACACGTGTTGTTGTTAAAAGAACACGGGAGAAAACTCTATGGTATTTTCATTTTCACAAAAGGCTTCTTCAATTATTCTTAAGATTTATTCTTATTTATTGATAGATAGTACAAATATGTGTTTGGTTGATCTAGAGTTTAATAAAATAAATACAAGTATCAACGTCGTTTCTTCAGAGTATTGTGAGTGTTGACCATAGAACACTATTACCACAGTATAAATTTAACTTTAGCTCATATTTGTACTGTGCTATTACTCAACGATGTTGACACACCAAGAATTTTTGAATTTGCCGCCATTCTTTCTAGTCACGTTTCGTTGGTCAGACTTTTTTCTATTAAGTTGCTTTATCGGGATTGTCTGTGAATACGATAAAAAGGGGCTACCACACTGTTGTAAACAAGCCTTTCCCACCAGGTCACCTTGGCGGGAGGCTCGTTTACAACTTGTTGTAAACGAGCTTCCACTTGGTTTGCCACAGTCCACAGTGTTGCCATTTTTAGCAGGATCCTGATTTATTAGTATTTTTAAGAGTAAAATTTAGGCTACAGCAGGATGCTAAGCATTATCGTAAAATTTAGCATATTTGACATATTTTGTTTTATTTTCGAATTTAAATAGCGCTATTGGCATCTTTTCCACAGTAAATATATGAGCTAATATATTTACTGTGTCGCTTCCTTGATATACGTAAGTGGTGAGGTAATTTAAAAAAAATGATCAATTTGCTGAAGAAAAACGCGATTAAATTTATATAATTATTAGCTAAATATGAGCTTTTAAAGATGTAAAAAATACCGCGCTGTACGTACATTAATATATACGGAACTTGGCTTTTTCCAGTAACTACGTTGTATGTAGGTTGTAGGTTGAAGATAGCGGTTTGTGTGTAATGGTGTTTAAGGCAGTGGCAACACAGCGGTTTTCAACGCGCGCCCGCAAACAAAGGTCGTGGAAAGGTTGACCGAAAAGTCGTTGAAAACAACCTACCACACTGTTGTAAACGGCTGTTGTAAACGTCTGTTTACAACAGTGTGGTAGCCCTCTAATGGATTCGATTCACCTTACTTATGAATCGATTTGAATAAGATCGTATTGAAATGAATCGATCCAAAAAATAGCTAGATCCATTGAGCTGCTTAACTCAATGGCTTTATCGTATGAATGGGCGATTTTCTGACAGCCCAAATTAAAAAGTAAAAATTAGTTCAAAAACACCCGATAGATGTCGTTTTATAAAAGCCGGGCACCAGCCGTACCTACCTAAGGGCTGTGATAAATTCTACACTTTTACTTGTCTACCAAAAGAATAAAAAAATAGTAAGTCCTTACCTATTTATATTCAGGACATCCAGAACCTATTTCGATTTTGGAATAGAATAAATATTACGCAGCCATACACGTGCTCTTCATGAACCCACCTTTTACCATACGCCATACTAATCTATGCTAAGCGCCATCTATGAAGTCATTTACGAACCAAAATCTTTTTTTTTTTGATCTCGGAAAATCGCCCATTAACTTGAATTCTTGAATCGATCTTCACAAAAATTGAATCGTAACGTGCATGCCAGATGCTCAGACCAAATAAAAAAATTATTTGGTCTGAGGCCAGATGCCTAAAACAATTTCACTCGTCGTTGCTTTTAGTAAATGTTTTCTATGCTTGTTGCTGTTGTGTTTCGTCCGGTGAGTTAAGAGTAAGTTTGTATCATAATATTTAATAAAAATGTGTATTTTAGAAAATCAAAATAATTTACTCGTTACTGAACGACTACAAATATGGCTGGCTGGCGCTGATTGACAGAATATCTATCTGTCAAAAACGTCCTGCAAAATTTTGTCAATCTAAATCTAATAAAACAGCTGTCCCCGTTTCAATTCTTGAATTTTGTTTTGTAATTTATGTTTTAGTGAAGTCCAATTTGTGCAAAACCGTGTTAGCGTACTTATGTTTCTATGTGTTGAGAATTAGCCAACAGTAGGTTGTTGTTTTATAATTTGCGAGGATGTCGATTCCTCCTCTTGTTTGCAGCACTCCTCCACCGCTCGAACAATGCGAGGACGACAAAGACCCTGAAGATTTTGATTTACATTATAATTGTAAGTATCTACATAAGTTTTTAATCTGTTCATGCGTAAAATCTTTACAGTTACTTTATGTAATTTTTAATGTAATTTTAAGTAGACGTTACAAAAAATAACTTAGTTTATAGAATAAGACTGACAGATGGCAAGTAAATATTATGTCCATTAATACCCATAAACTAACTGCATAATCATTTAATATATTAGGGCACAATGTAAAATTCTTCAAGTGGAACTAATTGTTTAATTTTTAGTGTCACAAGAAGAAGATGACGAAAATAATGACTTTCAATTTAGTAGTTTTTCAACCTACACCAGTTTTAATACATCAACAAAAGATTGTGATAAAAATCTAAGCATATCAACATCAGAAATAAAATCTGAAGAAGTTTCATGTGATAGAATATACCACAATGTCAATGAGCAAATTACAGAAAAACAAAGCGATGAAAATTTAAATCCTGCTGAAGACTTAACATTTGATGAAGAGGTTCATATAGAAGATTTAAATTTAAAAATCAATCAAGAGCCAACTAGCAACAGTGCAAATATTAGTCAACAAATATTGAACTCTATTTCTGATGAAGTTAATATTGTAAAAGACTTGCAGACAGACATTCCACTTAACTCAAATAATATAAGACAAAATGATTATAAATTAAGAAGCCCAAATGAGGAAAACAAAGAACCAACAATTTTATCTCCTGCTGATAATCCTGAGCCAACTGAAAATGTTGTTGTTGCTGTTGCTGAAGACTTGCATGATAAAATACATGTTGAAAGCAATGAAGAAAGTACACCTAACTTAAATTCTGATGAACAAGAAGATGATGATTTCAAAGACTTTGATGAATTTAAATTTACAAATACAGATAATAAATCGAAGACTGTTATTGATTCAGCTGATCCATGGGCTAGTGAAGCGCCGGGTGATAATGGCTTTGGTGATTTTACAGCTAACTTTGAACATGAACATTGTGAATCACCAAGCCTTACGAATGTAGTCGAAGAATCTCCAAATAAATATACCCTATCTGAGAAACAACCTCAGTTAGAGAATACTGATGATGATGATGATTTTGGGGACTTTGATGAATTTAAATCTTCGGAAATAGTGGCCAAGAATAATGAAGGTTCAATAGCAACATTGCAATATCAACCAGTCCATGTTTTAAATTTCCAATCTGGTAATGAAAATCAAATAATAGAAAGTATAAATAAAGTTCTTCAATCAATATTTCCAGAAGAAATCACAGATTGTGAAGATGGACTTGGAAGTATACTTAATACTACTCTAGGTGAAACATGGGGATATTTACGAGAAACTGATACAAGACAACCTTATATGGTAAACTGGAATAACTCATTGGCACAGAAAACACTTTTGAAAGCACTATGTATTGATACCAGAAATATTGTAAGTTGTATTTTCTTTTTTTACTTATTTTATTGTTGTATTGACAGTCAATTAATGCTGATTTCCAAATGTTTGATTTTTTAACAACAGAACAATATTTTTATTTATTTCAGTTGTTTGGTCCAAAATGGACCTATAACACACCAAAATTTGCTGCAAATTTGAGTGCAGCTCCACTCCGACCTCAGAAACCAATAACACAAGCTAGTACTCCTCAGAATGATCAAGCCAATTCAGATAAAACTATAAATAAGACATCTTGGGTGGACCCTTTTACAGCAGATGGTCAAGAATGTAAGTTCTCCTAGAATTATTAAAAAAAAATAATGGTAGAGCTATTAATTTATAGGTACCTAAAAGTGTGGGAAAGTTTGAACAAAGACACAAGCACTTATAATAAGGTTACAATAAGTGATTGATTATGACATTTAAAAAAAATACAAATTCATTAATAAAGAAAAAGATAATTTAAGCACATGCACCTATTTCAGAAAAAGTTACTAACTAGTATCTACATACGTAAGCTCATCCCTAAAAATATGTTTAAATCCAAATGCAAAAGTAATATTGCTTTTAACGTTTTGAAACTCACTATTGTAATTTTTTTTGCATGTCTTGCACATGGACAAACATTCACCTACACATATTTCCCGCTTTTCCTTAAATCCTGTAGTCACCTATGCCGAAGCCCTACTCCTAGATTTAGAACACCTCATGGCCACCCTAGACCAAATGGCTAACAATCATTCCACCCTCAAAATCTCTGAATTACTTTCACATGGTAAGTTACAATCTATAACAATTAAATGACAGCTCTTGTTAAGAGACCCCCCACACTGGCGTCTTTCGACGTCGGCGTCAAGCCGGCGTTCACGCGGCGTCAGTGTAGCACTAGCGCGGCGTCGACGCGACGCCGCACGCCGCATAGACGCCGGCATGACGCTGACGCTCGAAAGACGCCAGTGTGGGGCGTCTCTAAGATAATAGCACTAAGTATGTAGTTATTTAAAAAAAATGAAGTAAAGTTCAATGTGTTAAGTTTTCATAGAAACCAATTAACAGTTAATATTCAATGAAGATTAATGTTTAACATGTTTTTAATTCTTATCTTATATGGACCAAGCATTTCGAAGTGCAGCATCAATCCATTGAAAGTGAGACATATGAAGTCTATAACCCACTATGCTAGCCCATTGTTGTTGTAACCAACCTGTCACCTGTGTTTTTACTATAAAGAATTATGAATATGACCACAATCTTACAAAAACACCGGAACTAATGGCCTGAAGCGTTTTTCAAAAGAAGAATTATAAATAATTGTTTGTTCATTCATCTGATGATCAGTTGTTGGCAAAGTTATTAATCTGATGATCAGTTGTGGGCAAAGTTACCGAGTTTTCATGTTTACAAACCGGACAAACAGGCCTCTACGCCGTCAACAATTATTTATACTATTATAATTATTATAAAACATTTGTTAGTGTATTTCATACAAGTCACACATATTAAGAAAGAAAATAATGCTACTACATTTTTCATTTCAGCTTGCAATGCAGAGAACGAGAATGCCGTGATTGAAGCAGGTCCAACTGATTTAGATGTGTTTGAATCGGCAATGTCGACAAAAACTGATAAGATATATTCTAGTACTTTGAACATTCAGCCAATCCGTCAGATCAATTTACCTGACACTCATATCTTCACACCTACTGATTCAGAAACACCGAGATCAAAAACAATACATTATGATAGCAATACTACACATTCAATACTTTTACCACAACCAGTTACATCTACTTCAAAAATTAAAACAAGTTTGCCACAGGAAAAGAGTGATAATGATGTAGACAATGAGACTGAGTATTGGGATTTTCAAGATTTTAGAGGAACTGTTGATAATAAAGCATCTAATGTAAACGAAAAATTAAAAGACAATAATTCAGAAACAATTGGAATCAAAGATACTCCCCCAAAACCCAATTACACCATAGAAACACAAGTTTTGCAGCCAATTAAATTAGAACCAATAATGCCTACCTTGAACTGGCCTAATCCTGGGGAGGTAAAAGAAACATTCAATGACTTTTCAGATTTAGTATCCAAATCAATATCTGTGAATGACACACAGGAATCGCAGTTACAACAAGAATCTAGCAAATGTATTAATGGCGAAAATACACATACCATCTCCGAAAATAAAGTTTTTGAAGAGACAACTGTGACAGAAACTAATCAATTAGAAGATGACTTTGATATGTTTCAATCTGCTTTACCATCCACTACAAGTAAATCTCAATTGGACTTTAACTCCGGAACTAGTTTAGTTAACCAAGACACGTCCAGTCAAATGGCCAGCCCAGCGGATTTCGATTCAATGTTTGCAAAAATCGATCCATTAAAGTCTAATAACATATCACTTCCTAATACGAGACCAATAGAAAATACAGTAGTACCAAAAATTGGTAATTCAACCAACCTTAATGAGCTCAAGTTTAAAACACAGCCGTTATCATCTCCTGCAATACAATTACCTCACACTAGCTTACTACAACCTACATTGGCTACATCTGTTCCAACACAACAGTCCCAACAAAAGACAGGCCAAATACTGCAACCATTGTCATTAGAAAGCTATTCCCAAATTAATTGGCCCAATCCAGGTATAGACTTGCAGGATTTATCAAGGTTTAACCCGGTTGAAAGTCTTCAATCATTTAAGAGTGATACTAGTAATCATAGCAAAAATGCGTCACCTATTCATAATCAAAAACTCTTGAATAACGTTCAAGTTTCAGATGAGGACATATGGGGCGAATTTGTTTCCAGTAAGCCTAAACAACAACAAGCACTACCCAATAAACAATCTACATTTGTAGATGATGATGAGTGGACAGACTTTGTGTCAAGCCCTAGTGTGAATACACAGAATGGCTTGAACACAATCAGTTTAAATGTTCACACTAATTCTAGTGTTCAAAAATCTTCTAACTCTACCAAATATCCTTTGAAGAAAAATGACATTCCACTTGACATACCCACACTCAACTACATAACACCCAAGACCAGCAACCAAAAGACATATAACGATAGGCATTTCCAAAACTTATAACAGCTCATTAACAGCTCACTTCATTATATCCGTAGGTACTTAATTATTAGTTAGTTAAAATGTTATGTAAATAGGGGTGGCGGCGTAACTATAGTTGTAATATTTTTATTTTAATAAAAGTCTTGTAAATGAATTAGGCTACTGTAAAATCTCTGTGAATGTTACTTAGGAATAATATGTATATATAATTAATTGCATAGAAACTATCAAGCAATCTGCGTCGTAAAGCCTTTGCTTGACCAAAGGCGAAGTATAAGGGGCGGTTGTTAAATTAGGAATTTTATGAACAGGCACGCATGTAACTGGGATCCCCCATTCTTAATATGACAAATACTGTCTATTTATTCTTGCAAAAAATACACCAAAAGGCGACTTAATACCCTGAGGCATATAATCTCTACCTAATCTGTCTAATATGTTGTTTAGGTAGTGCCAAGGACGATATATAATATATTTGTCTATGGTAGTGCCAAACTTCTAGTTCCCTCTGAAGTTGCGATGCGCAAGTGTACAGTTAGCAACATTTTAATTATAAAATAACAACATGATAATTTATAAATTAGGCGTTTTATTTATTTTTAATACTCATAATTAACCAGGATAAATTAATAACAAGAAATAAATTATAAGCATACATATACTTACTTCTTTAAAAAAAAAACATTTATAAGAAGCTGTGGAAACATTGTTTAACAATACAGTGGTTTTACACCTTCTATATTATAATCTGTTAAATATTTGCTTGAGTACGGCAAGACTTCGCTATCATCGTCGTCAGTTTCTTGGCTATCATCAATATCCCCTCCTATGTCTCCCTCGCTTTCTTCATCGTTTTCAGATTCACTGCTCTCAACATGAATGATTATTTCATCGGTCAATGAGTCCATGACGTGATCACTTTTTGTACTCTTCTTCGATTTCTGTCTTATCCATCATGTTAGCTTTTTCTCTCACTAGTTCCATGACTTGGTTGGTATTCCAGTTAAAATGTTTGTTAGCAACATAGCCCTTGATAGCTGACCAGGCCATCTCTATAGGGTTCAAGCCGGGATGATATGGTCACATGAGTAAATCATGTGATATGGGATGGGAGTCTTAAAACCGTGTGATTGTTCTCTGAGAATGCGGTCAATGTTATATTGTTTGTGCTGTTCTTTGTTTAACATAATTCATTTATAAAGTTGGGGCTTTAGCATCGCTGGACTAAAACGTATCCAGTTTTCACGAAGCCACGTCTGCATATCACATTTTGGTGAATTGGATGTTGGGGCGTGACATTCAAATGTATTATGGTAGGAGGCATTGTCGACGACTACCACGAAGTTTGCGGGAATATTGGAATATTTGGCATCATTTGCGTTCGCGTCCATTTCTCATAGTTTGTGTAATTCATGATATTCATCATGATATTCGCCCGATTTTGTGCCAGCCAAACATAAGTAGATCATTGGGCACAAAACCGGCTTCTGAACCCGCATGTACTATGACCACTCGTTGTTCCTTAGAAATCTTTTTCTTCAGCCATTTTTTCGTACCATCGGCCCAGCTCTTGAGCTGATATTCGTCGAGTCTACGTACGACTCATCAGTATAAATAATTGGGCTCTGCTCTGTGCGATAAGCTGTTATTTTTTCCAAAAAAAATATACGTTTTAAGCGTATATGTTTGTTTGTTCGATCAGAAGCTTTCTATTATCCTCTGTTATTTTCCATGCAAATCCTAATTCTTTTAATATCCTTCTCAAACTGGTAATGAATTCTTTAAAATCTATATCTGCTTGTAATTTTCTTAAAATGCTCTTTAGCGTCGGCAATTTACGCCTTGATCAAAGTTGTCAATGCCAGTTACCTTTTTTCCCCCGACCTCTTCTTACCGGGAGTACGGAAAACTGTACAAAGATCCGACTTATTTGCTTCTGCATTAATTCTGCGCACCGTCCATACTGAAACTTCAGTAGCAGCCGAAATTCTTTTTTGGGCATGTATAAGGTCAAAGAGATTTAAATAGTTTATGTCTTTGTATAAGGTCAATTTGTATAACTTTGTCAGCTTCTTTCTTCATAACCTCCGATTACCTAGGTAGGTTATAAATGATTTTTCTAGCTTGCCGACGTACAACGGTATTACCTACGTCTAGGCATTTTAACAGCCTTTCAAAAACAAAACTGTACTCCTAGTACAATAACAGTAACAAAAAACATAAATCGACAACTTAAACAGTAACGTAAAACAAACAATAACAAAAACCTAATATCGCGACGCGACCAAATAAAATATACCCGTGACTGTACTTTCCGCACTGCTAAACCAAATGTGTGTTGCGTAGAAGGAAGGACTTGACGCACACTAACCTAACACACGAATAAAATAAATGTGGCGAGCGTGGTACAGCGCAGGAGTGAGCGGGGGTGTGCTCTGCCCTCCCTTACCGCTTGCGTCCCGCAGATAGATGGCCATATTGTGCTATTGCGACGCGAATCGCCTCGTTCACAGCGAGCTAGAAGTTTAGCGCGGGTTATAGGTACTCTGTCTGTTTTTAAATAAATAAATAAAATATGAATGACAGTAAAATGGGGAAAAGGAGTATCAAGAAAACTTATCAATGTCGTATTATAGTGTAATTGGAACAGCGTATGATATAATTAAACTAGCAATTAAAAATCGATTTCCTCATCTTTGAAATCGTTATGTACGGGTACGTACCTACTTAGAATTTATGACGTTTTACAAGTTTACTCTGATAACTAAATATTGCGTTGAATCACATCTAAGCGGCTGCGTTTTGGCGTTTCGTCCTCTAAGAAGTTAGGTAGTAATTAATTTTAAATAAACGTCCGCATCTACGCTCGCCACGTTTCTGCTCCGCCTACAGCGAAGGCTTTATCTCGGCGCAGAGGGCTGATGGAAGAGTTTAGATTCTGATTATATTTGACATTTTATTAAAGTCAAACACAGCCGCACTCAGAACACAAAGGACTTTTCATTGTAAAAAGGCTGAGTGACGTCGTAAGCACTATTTTAGAAAAAGAAATTATGAGTAATAGATACATAGTCATGAATGCTAATTGACGTTTCTGAGTACAGTAGTAGAGTTGTTTCGTAATGTGTTACTGGCAAGGATTGTAGAAAAACTATAAAAAGAATGCAGCTGAAATCTCGCCTCTATTTTTTTTACTACCAATTCTCTTTAACTATACTTTATTATCTTTTACCTGGCAAGATTTTCCTCTACTTGATCTTGTTCAATGTGGTTGTCGGGTTTGATATATAATTTGGTAGATGTGAGCTAAAGATGAGCTCTTTTGTAACATTAAACACAGTTCCTTCCATAAAAAAAATTGTTAGCGCAGGACTACAGGATATCATCGCCGCTGCTGGTGTGTTTCGGCCTTTACACTCCATTCATAATATACGAAGACTATATAATTTTATATAATAAAATATGATTAAACAGACGGTACTTATTATTATAATACTAATAGAACTTGTTACTAGAGCTAAAGTATTGTTACATACCTACTGTTGAACAACATGTTGATGCCCTACTTTTAGGTATACAGATATTTTACGAGAGCTAAGTACTTACTTACCAATTTAATATCAATGTCTTCATTTAAGCAATATTAACAACAATAATAATAATATTTATATACTTAATAATTTAATTCAATGAGCTGTATAAATAGGTCTCACAAAATTATAGTTTTTGATTTAGATAGGTAAGTATTATTTAATTAGGAAGTTTGTTTCTAAAGCCTAATATAAAGCAGACTTTTCAATAGGTTGTTGTGTTATGTACGTACAAACGCCAGCAGGTCAAAATATCAAACTTAATTATTTGAGTACCCTTTAGAAGGCAGTGGCACATTATGTGCCACTAATTATATTATTATATAAGGTGACTGCTAGAAACCGCAAGAAACTTCAAGGGCTGGTCAGATCAAGTGTTTTAAACATGACAAAAATGACAAAAAAGGAATTGTGTTTTTTTCATTTTAATGAAATTATTTATTTTGTGAATTCTAATTGGATAGTCTATCTATTTTATTTTATAGCATACGGCCGTCTGTTGACCCGTCCGCATCAGCTGGGCGATAAGTACCTACGTTGACGGGTCAACAGACGGCCGGCCGGCCGGTCGTTGCCCCCCGTCAGCTGGGCGATAAGTACCTACCTACGAAAAAGCACGAATTTCTTTTTTGTCATTTTTGTCTTGTTTAAAACACTTGACCTGACCAGCCCTTGAAGTTTCTTGCGGTTTCTAGCAGTCATCTTATATATAATGTTATATTGCCATCATATTTTGAACTTTATACAATTGGGATAAGTTCGAAAACCAATGAAAATTTTTAACATCTGTGCCCGTTAAAGGGTTAAGATCAATATCGATTGGATAAGTTTGACAGTTTGGATAAGTTGTTCTGCGAGCGTGTGTACTTAAACGTAATTTTTGTAATGTTAGAATATTTATTCAATTAATGTGACTCGTCAGTATTTTTATCGCCTTTTTGTTCTAGTGGTTATGCCAGACTGATCTTACATCCCGAGGTCCCGGTGTTCGATTTCCAGCGAGAGTTTTATGTTCGTATTGTTCGGTTAGTGATAGGCGTTTCATCTAAGTATGCCACCAAAACAATTATGTTTGTAGCATTCTTTGTTTACATTGTTTACCACGGAATAGTTAACAGTTGTTTACCGACAGAGAGAGAGAGACAGGGACAGATGAAATAATCAGTTTCTCTATACTAAAAAAATTTATAAGCTGGCAATTTCGTACGTGACGGTCGTAGGGTGACATCTGCACACAACTGACGTCCCTACTACGCGGCCCCGCCGCCCGCGTTCTTCTTTCCCGCCCCGCAACCTTTCGTTCCCTTCCCGCAACCTTTCGTCCCCGTCCCGCAGATCCTGGGACTGTCACATGTCAATTTGCCGGTCTATAGATAAGTGCGCTTCCGTCTTCGGCCTTATCGTCACTATCAGACAAAACGGAAGGTAGTTTTCAATAAAAAAAAAACTCTTCTTAAGGCATATTTTTGTGCTCGTTTATGAGTTAACTCTTTAGATTTAATAGCAGGATAATACTACTCTTCCTTAGTAATACATCGACGCAACAATTTTTTTTAGTTTTAAACTAAACTGCAACCTTCGCTTAAAGTCAATATTTCAGTTAATCAAAATGTTGAGTTGGGTCAATTTTTACTGTCAATGCGATGTGATGATGTGTATTCATATTATTTCTAATATATTTTACAAATAAAATGTAATAATTGAATGTAGAAATCTGCATCTCCATTTTTTAATCTTTGAATGCTTTATTGCGGTTATCTTGTGAAGTTTATAATTAATTTTAAGTAAGTATAGATTTGTTAAGTTTCTAAAATTCATATAAAGCTAAAACACATAAATATACCTACATGCAGTGTTGACAGTATGTGACTGTTAGATAAGGTTTGAGAAAACATAGCGCATTTTCAGTATTTTGTAAATCTCATACAACTATGTTAATTGAAGTATGGTTTACATACAATTTGAACAGGTTTTGCAGATTTTTCTTGTAATAGATTATATTAAGTTTGTTTTTTGTATTATGTGCAAACAATATTATTTTCATATATTGGAAAATTATTACTTACTAGTTAATTTAATTTGTATAGTTCTATTTTTATTTATGCAATCTTTTATTCTTAATTAAATTAATTTAGAATTATTAATAATGTAATTATACAAAATTAATGATGTATTATATGTATAGTGAGATGAAACAATTTTATCCTTATAAAGTAATTGTTTTATTTCTGTTCAAGCACCAAATTATTCTTTATGTTTTACTAAGATTCAATTTCCACATCTGAGTGTTCCAAATCATCAATATGAGTGCCGACACTATCCTTGTCATCGTCTTGTAAATGTAACACAAACTTCGGCAAATTGTTTTCCATTGTAACTTTAAAAGGACATTGCTCAAATTCTGGCCATGAAATGAATCTGAAACAAAATGAATTTGATAGTACATTATTATGGTACCTATATAAGTTGGTTTTGGTTTGTAGATAATTTCATGGCAAGGATGACTAAGCTAAACTAGACAAGACCATTTAGTTAAAGAAATAAACGAAAAGTTTTATTCTTAAGTAATTTAAAAATATTAGTAAGTATACAGAAAAGGCATTTTACACCAACATTTTTTGCTTGCCATTATATACTGTATCTCACTTAAGTTTATTTGGGAGCAAATTTCATAAATTACACTATGAGCTAAGTACAACAACGACAAAGTAAGAAAATAACTAAAATACATTACTTTTTAAATACTGTTATTTTTTGTCTTAATGTCAAATCTCCAAATTCTGTAAATATAGTCATATGAGGAAGATCTTCATCATTTTCTCCAGGTGATATTGCTGTATTAGTCTCTGGAGGGTCTTGACCAGAGATCAGCCACACTCCACAGCCAGGTATCCATTGTCTTAAATAAAAAAATAGGTTCAACTTAACAGAATATACTTAATAGTTGTCTAAAGGCAGATGCATCTCAGTATCTCAAATAAGCTGAAGTTATAAATACATACTCTAACATAGGGATAACTCTAGTTGTCATCGAAAACATGTGTGGCTTGAAGAAATACCAAAGCAATGGTAAATATTCAGGTGGACAGGGGAGTTCCTCTTTTTGAGTTATATTTACTAGATATAGATTACATTCATCCATCTGTAAAACAATATAAAAACATATAAGCTTATACCTACAATACAGTACCGATTACATGTAAACAAATAAATTAGTGATTCATTTAAGGGGGTTAGGCGGGCAGCGAAAATTTGGATGTTACGCGGGGCCTCGCGGGTGTTGCGCGGGGCGGGGTCCGCGGTAATTCATAAGCGCTATAATTTTTTTTATCAAAAAGTAGATAAAAATGTTTAGTATTTTGAAAATCCAAATCAGTAAAAAAAATCGAAAAGGTAAATACGTTTGTGTTTATGATTTTATAGGAATTATTATTGTAAAACAGTCGTAATGTGCATTTTATATGAAATTTTAGAGGTAACTTCAGGATTTTTTTCTATCGAGCCAAATGTTTCCAATCGTGTTTTGGCTTCGTTCATCCCCTCACACATACGCTCTGTAATACACATTGAAAATTTCAGTGCGAAATATTTAATATATTTTGAATAACAGCTAATAGAAAACAGCCAATTTTTCCGTTTTCACCGCCTAAGGCCCCTTAAGGGTGCCGCGCGATCGCAAAAACTGTCATAAGTCTCTAAATGAACTTCAAAGTAAAATCAATCATATTGATATTTATAATTAGAACAAATCTGCTTTGAAGTTTCAGACCTAGTAATTTAATTAGAGCTGACATAAGTCTCTTAATGAACTTCAAAGCAAAATCACTCATATTGATATTTATAACTAGAATAATTCTGCTTTGAAGTTTCAGACCTTGTAATTTAATTAGAGCAATGCTTTTATTCTGCGAAATGTGCAAAACCATCCCGCGCTTGTGTTAAAAATTAATATTTACTTTTTAAAGAAGCGGGTGCCCTGTGGAATATCAATACATACAAATATTTTCATGTAAGAATTATTGTTTCATGCGTAAAATTAAGAAAGTTGTCGAAAAAATATGTGTTTAGGAGTCATTACATTGTATTGTTTGTTTTGTTTTAAATTTCAACAAGGCCCTGACCTTGTGCAATGATCAGGCTAACTTACAAAGTTCTTTTCATTTAGGTATTTAACTAATTCAACGCATAGTACAGGGGGGTTACTCTCGAACGTAAACTCAATCTTAATACAATCCCAATGCGATTAATATTTATCGATATTGGGATAAGTAAAGATAATTCCGGAACGCCATCTCGATAATAATTTTGTTCAATCAATTTCCACGCAATTTAATTCCAATGTGGCGGCGCTATTGTCGCTTGTAGGTGCCATTTGACATTTTTTAGATTTGTGATTGGAAATTGATTAATGCAATTCTGTTTCAAGAGTAGCCTACCTGGTGACTTAAAAATACGTAAATTTTCACAATTTCGTGCAGGACCCCCTTAATTAAATAGACCAAGAAGTTTTGACTACAATTTATTTACCCAACCAATCACATTGGCTAGTGATCATTGAGAAAAAAAATACGTAAAACGTTAAATTGGGAAACAATCCTTTGACTAAACGTTGTCGACTAAACCAGGGTTTCTCAAAGTGGGGCACGACGGTAGGGGGTTCGCGACAAGATTTTCATAATGGTGGCTAGACGATTGGCAGGCGCGTGCGGTGCACATGTTAGCGCGAAATTAATTTATGGTCACGACCTAAAGAATCAATTCTAGTTAAGTATAAGCAACAGGAATCATTACTAGAACTGTCCGTAGATGAAACTCTTCAAAATTATTTAAAGTAGAAGAAAGAAGAATATTCCGAACTTTTACGCAAAGCGGTAAATTTTCTTTGTTCAAAATTACTCCCCTAATTGACTCAATTTGCGACACGAAATAAGCCCCCACTCATCCCATTAATATTACAGATACATTTATTTTTGTTATTGTATTTATTAATTAATTTTTGTTGAAATTAAAAAAAGCTTATTTTCTTCAACATCCTATTTTATTATTCTCGGGAGGGGTGGAGGAGGGGTTAAGGCTACGCTAACGGCCTTGCGTTTTGCAGAGCGGCGCGGCGAGCGGTTTTCTAGTTCGTTGCGCGTTTATATTTCAGCAGTCTTATCTTCTTATCTGGTTGGGCCTACAGAGATCCCCCTCTCGCAGCAGCACGTCGATCCATTGGGATCTTTTGTACAACCTCGTCTTGTAATGCTTGTAGTAGTTGACTCGCGACGGCGCGGTTGTATGAAGCTTTGTCTCTGTTCCGCCGTTTCTTTACTCATGTGCTATTACTCTGCCTCCTCAGTGAAATTGACTGCCATGGGCTTGGCAATCAGTGAAGACGACTGCCATAAGCTTAGCTTGGCAATGTCTTTAAGGGCAAAGAGCCTAAGGGCCACCGCTGACATGCTACTTTAAGCATCGGCGATCGGCGATTTTGCGACTGTATCGATACTGCGAATCACGTTTTGGCTACTCTCTGCGTTCGATCGCAGTAAAATCGTGAGATTCTATCGATGCAGCATCGCGATTTCGCGACTTCATGCGTTCGTACGCGGTATCGGAATCGTGCGTTTCAGGACTGCTCCGATGCTGGATACCAATACCGCCTTCGGCGCGATTAATATTTTCGTTTTATCAATAAAGCAAGCAGCAATGCAGCTTCATTAGGGTTAAGGTTGTAGCTTCGTCAAAATCTAGCGCAGCACTGACTGACACACTGTACACTGTCGTGTTTCGTCAAATTGATGCGACCGGGCATCCGAATATGTGCGGAGTGTAACGTTAACGTTCAGACGCTGTGTCGAGCTTCCGAAAAGCGACTCAATCGCCGCGTTTGGCGTTAAAGTGTGCTCGCTGCATTCAGCTTCTAAAAAGCGGCTAAATCGCCGATTGACGATGCTAAAAGTAGCATGTCTGCTGCGGCCCTAAAATCTTCTGGGTCCGGGTAAGCCGATCCCAGGAAATTCATTATTTTCCTAGCAAAAGAGTCACAGTGACACAGTAGATGTTGCATGGACTCAGTTTCCTATCCACATGCCCTGCATAGGTTGTCTGTTGCTAGTTGCATCATGTTAGGGTTGCGCCGATCCGATCCGATCCTTTGAAAGATGGGATCGGCAGGCATACGATCCAGCGATTTTCGGATCGGATCGAGACCATACGATTTTTTGCCGGATCGATGCAAAACTTGAAAGATCGGATCGCTTAGATAGTACCCAGATCAACCTCACTCTGTTGAGCCCATCTATCTAGGCTGGAGTTGATTCAAGGCGATATAAGTGACTTGAAAGCGGCTTGGCAGTCACTCAGGATGAATATGTTACACTTCTTAGGAGTAAAGTTCTAAAGCGAACAGGAGAATTGCGAAAATTTCTGCCTCTCTGACTGTCCTTGAAGTCATTGCTAAAGTAAGGATACCTACCTGCTCCAGTGCCCGACTCTATTTTAGATCCTTTTTGTATTCTACGTGTCAGTGTACCATATTTATTTATTTATTTATTCTTTGGCACGGTAACAAAATACAAATCAACCCTTACAATAAATTATTTATATCTATTACACAATATTAAATTTGCATTTCGATGACAACCGAGCACAACATTCAAATGAAATGTTCTATTCTAATTAATTTTAATACTTTTTTTTTGTGTTTACTTATAAGATAGAAGCAAGCTGATATTCTCCGAACACTTGATACTTCTCAGAAATGATGTTAAGCTCTGATGAAATATATCAAGGTCCTTACATATAAGATTGTATTTTCTGCACATACGAAACAACGGGCTACTTTTTGATACATTATTTCTGGCTAAAGGTATATAAAATAGATGCTGCCTACGGTCTGACCTAAGTGAAAACCTCAGCGATACATGGCTCAAGACATCAGAATCATAGTTAGAGTTTAGAATTTTATGTAATGTTGAAAGGTCACTCAGGTGCCGTCTCACAAGAAGAGAATCCAGATTAAACCTCTTCAGTCTATCTTCGTACGTTGTCAACATTTTGCCTAGGCCCAGTTTATAGGAGAGGCCACGAACAAACCGCTTCTGTATCGACTCGAGCCTGTTTATATGGTTATCATAACAAGGTGACCATATTGTACAACAATATTCAAGAATGCTTCTCACGAGAGAACTATATACAATTATCATACTTTTCCTTTTTTTGAATGGCTTTGTCACTCTATTTATAAAACCCATAGTTCTTCTGGCTTTTAAGATGACCGAATCTAAATGTACTCTAAAAGATAGTTTACAGTCAAACCAAACACCCAGATCACGTACAACATTTACATGTTCCAATGGGATGTCCATGATATTATATGGAAAGATTATTGTATTCTTCTTCTTGGTAAACTTGATAACTTGACATTTTTTTACATTTAGGGACATTCTGTTATTAACGCACCAGTCTGTAAGAGTGTTAACATCCGACTGAAGCGCAATGCAGTCCTTAACCGATTTAATGTTTCTAAATATTTTTATATCATCTGCAAAAGCCAAACAGTTACAATTAAACGAATCCAATAAATCGTTTATGAAAATTAAAAACAACAACGGACCCAAATTGGATCCCTGAGGAACACCAGATTCAGCTATAAATGGAGTTGACTCGTGACCGCAAATTGTCACAATTTGAGATCGATTTTCAATATACGAATGAAGCCAACGCAAGAGAGAGCCATGGACACCCAGATGTTCAGCCTTGATACATAGTATGGCATGATCAACACTATCAAATGCCTTCGCAAAATCTGTATAAATCGCATCCACCTGTCCAGCTTGATCAAAAACTGCGTTTAAATAATGTGTATAGCTTAATAGGTTAGTGGTAGTAGATCGCGATTTCACAAATCCATGCTGCCTAGGGCTAATAACCGATCTGAAATGGGCATAGATATGTTTATATACCAGGCTCTCGAAAACCTTTGCAAAGCAACTCAGTATGGTAATAGGTCTGTAGTTCGATATACACTTCTTATCGCCAGATTTGTGTATGGGAACTATTTTCGAAATTTTCCATAGTTCGGGGAAGTTACCACTCATAAGTGATTTATTGAAAATAATACCTAAAGGCCTTATTAGAGCATCTGAACATCGGCGAACAAATACAGGCGGTATTCCGTCAGGCCCTGCTCCCTTTCCTGTGTCAATTGATTTAACGCAGGATTTTATATCTTTATCAGCAATATAAATTGAGGCGAGAGTGAAGCCTGGTTGTACAAAGTTCGGGACATACACTGGCCGGCCAGAGCTGCTATAGACTAATGCGAAAAATTTTGAAAATAAATTAGCAATATTAGTGCCACCTTTAGCAAATTGACCCTCATAAAACAATTCATCAGGATAGCTATTAGTTACTTTTTTTGACTTTGTATATCTCCAGAACGATTTAATATCATTGTTGAGGTTTTCCTCAGTGCGACTTATATATAATTTGAAACAATTATCCACACCAACTTTACACCTCACTCTAAGCATTGAAAATGTGTCAAAATCACGCGGATTGCCATATTTCTTGTACTTATGGTGATAACGGTCCTTCTCCTTAAAAATTTTAATCAAACTAGGACTGAACCAAGTGGGATATTTGAAATTTTTAGTTTTTATTTTGGGAGTATGTTTTTCAATTATTTCCCATATAATATTATAGAAATTGTGTACAAAATCATTACAGGACAAGTCAGTGAATTGTTCCCAATTCACCTGCAGTAAATCAGATATACAAGAATCATAATTAATTTTTCGAAATAAGAGTCTGGGCGTTGCAATCTCCTTTATTATGCGTATTTTTTCGGTGTTTATCATAATTTCTAGTGGCGGATGATGTTCATCTATTCGACTCATACCTATAGTTCGGCTAACTGAACACGATAAGCCCGAACTCACCAGTACAAGATCTAAAATTCTGTTATTATGATTAACTACCGTGTTGATTTGCGCCACATCCGTGGTAACCATGAATTCATTCAGAGACGCTGACATAACGTCATTAAAATGTTGTGGTAGTCCATTAAAAGTCCCGCTCCAGTCTATGTCACATAAGTTGAAATCCCCTAATATAAGAGTTTTGTCATCAGTGGATAATGATGTTATTCTTTCACAGTTATCTAAAAATTGTAAGTAATGTTCACTAGTTAAGTAAGAGGGAAGATAAGTGATACAAATATTTATCCAGAAATGTTGCAACTTAATGCGAACCCAATAAGGCTATCTTTCCTTGGAGATGGTGGCTGTTTCCATTGGTCCTGAGTTGGGACATGTATACTGAATTTCTTTTCGAACATGTACTTGGGGGAAATCTTGTCACACATCATTTCCATGATCCTATCAAGGGTATCATTAGGTTCCCATTTTGCAGTCAGCAGCAGCAGTCTAGGCCGCGTCCTGAGTCACGGCGCATCGCGCAGGCGGAATACGCCGCGCACGAAACAAATACTCGACATGTAAGAACCTGTCCGAATTGCGAGCGGGCTCGCCTACATACTTTATTCCTACGCTCCGCAATGCGCCTGCGCGATGCGCCGTGAATTTAAAGAGTATTCCAAAAACTATAATGTCTTGTTGTTATTATAATCTCTATGGATTCTATGGTCAATTCCCTTACTTCTATTAATATATACAAGCTAATAAAGTTTAAAATTATTTTATAATCAGTACCCACCATTGACAGCTTTTTTGTGTTTGGTAGAAAAGTCCATGGCAAAAAATGAGCTCTCGGTACACTTGTTAATATTTTGTAATCAAAAAACAGTTGAAACAGGGCTGGAACTGACTTGTGTTTGCCATTGTATATCTGCCGATCTGCAAGAAACTAATAAATTAAATTAGTGTAATAAATACCTATCATAATCTTTTTTAGTACATACATAGTCCATCACATTGGTTTACCTCATAATTATATCCAGGCATTGTTATAAAAAGATCTGGTTTTCCCAACTGGTTACTGTTATTATGAAAGATGATATTATTCATCAAATGCTTGATGAAATTCAAACTGGGCATTGAACCAATTATTTTAACAATTCTGTCTGTAAAAAAAATGTATCTTAATAACTTGCTTTGTAAACTTAAGCATAAATAATTAAAACTTAGGTACATACTATTATCATGGGTGGATAGGTTTCCTAACAAGTCTTTTATGCGATGTCCATCATCAATTTTATCTTGAAAAGCTAACTTCCACATACCAAAGAAGTCTGCAGTTTTACATGTCAATCTGTCAGGATATTTGTTTTGTAACATCTATAAAATTAAGGTAATTATTATAAGAGCTAAACAACATTAGAATTTAGAATACAGAATAAATGTTTTTTGTATTATGAAACTGTATTAATATTTTTAAAACATTAAATTTTCTTACTGCCGTTCAGACAGCTACACATACATTGAGGTATGGAGAAAAGTGGCTGGAATTTTCATACATGTAAATGTTATTACTGAAAGTTGTAAGTAATTGATTACTTAAAAAACCCATCCCTGGATTAACTTCGATCACAGGATTTTCTGGTGTTATGTGGTTTTTTAAAGTTTTTGCTATCTTTTCGGCAGTATTTTTATTTATCAGGTACATATTTTCTGGAGTTCTATACTTTCTCAACAACGACTTAGGTAACTGTTCTCTTAAGCCTACATAGTCAGATGTATTCTCTAAATAGTTTACTACATCAGTCGCTGCTTTAGGATCTTTTTCTTCAATATTTGAAGCAGATGCTTGCTTCTGCCGTAACCTCACAAAGCATTTTTGTGGATGTTTTCTAGTAATTATACTCATTTTATGAAATTGCATTGCGTTTCTAACAACCAATGAGTTATTGTTTGAATAAGATTTACGAAATTTGTTACAAAATACGCCGTCGCTAGATAATATCACAATCACAACAAATTCACAATCACGACCAAAACAAATAGTAAATGTCAATCAACGTCAATGTCACTTTTTATTATTATTTTAGTTTTCTTTTGCAAAGGGATCTAGTCTATACAGCCAGGCTATACAAAACGATTTGTGTAGCTGCGCTGATTTACAAAAATGATATTTCCTCGACCATCTCTCTAGAGTCTCTAGCTCATGTTCACAAACTCTTTTTAGCTGATGTTTAGGGTTGTTCTGAGGTTTAGGGTCACGGTCACGTGCGTGCCACAGGCGTCAACATTTGCTTGCAACCCTATTGCTTGTTTGTCCTATCCCCATTTCTTCAACTTTACAGTAGACGAGTTTTATGCTCTATAATATAAGGAAGCTATAGTTTATAGATTTGAAGGTTTTTCTTAATACATGAGTTACATAAGAGTTGATTGATATAAATGTCATCTATAGATGGTAATCAATTATACCTTATTTTACAATTTTTTTGTGGAGATAGGACAAACATGCACAAAAATTATTACGCATGTGGACTTAGAGCAATACCTCAATCAAGATAGGACAAAGTGACAGTTTTATTTTTGCGTGCTTGTTTGTTCTATGTCCCAAATGTGTATGCAGAATGGTGTATAAAGAACTCTAGTTTCAGTTTTATCACTTTTGGATTGCTTCGTGTGTTTTGGGCCTCAATTTAATACTGACTAGCATAAAACATGTGTCTTTGAAAACTTTCTTTTAGAATTTAAATTACTTAAGTATAAATAACGAATGCATTTAAAAAAAAATTAAAGTGTAATTTATTAATGTCTATAAACTGAATTCTTTGTGCCTGGTTTCACGGCAGCTGAGCATAAATTATATAAAATTTATCCAATTTTTATACAGTTGGTGGTGCATCCGACCTGTAGGCCTATTCACTGACTCGACTGACAGTTAAAGTGATAAACACCTAAGGAAATTCGTCGTAAATTGCGCGCGCGATCTGTATTTTTCACTAGCAATTAGCATAGTACACAGCAGTGTAAAACGAATTTCCTTGGGTGTTCATAATGTTTAACTGTCAGTTGAGTTAGATATTAGGCCTGCTGGTATGTTAGTATTTTAACACCTTTTACCGTATTATTATTTTATTCCGATTTATGTATTTAACTTAAATGTTTTTACTACGCGACGCGACGTCTATAATAAAAATAAAAACTTACACTTAAACCAAAACTAAACTATATTCGATTATTTTAATATAACTAATAGTTTGGTAAAATTGGCTGAGCTTGGAGGTTGTAAAATGTCGTTAAAACAACACCCTGTTTGAATTTCATCACTGAAGTAAAATGTATGTTCTGCTCAGTTTGCGGCTGCGTCTGATTTTAATTACTTTTACAATATGTTCTAGACATAATTTGGCATTTGTCTGAAACAATGAAATATAATAAACTCATCAATTACAACGAATAAACCAGTTTTTTTCTCAATTCTGGTGATGTCTCCAGCCACATTGACAAATAAAACAAAATGGCGGGGATGGTGTCGCGGGCTATGATTGGTCGATTGAGTGGACATAGAACACTCAAGCACTCAAAATTTTTTACGATGTTGGATATACAACAAAAACTGGACATAGAATAAATAAGCACAGAATTTTCGTTACGGTGTCATGTCACAAATAAAATTAAAATACCTTTTTAGTTGTGTTAAAAGAAAAATGTTTTAAATATTTTTTGACTAACAGGACCAAAATTTTAATCTTAAAAATACTGCATTTAAAAGTCATTTTCGATAATTTGGTCGATAGGACACACAAGCACTAGGGCGACGAACAGGTGTATGGTTTCCTTGTGTCTCTCTGGCATTCGTCGTAAATTATGACTATTTCATTTCCAGCTTATCCAAAGTGCAAACTAACTAAGTTACTCTTTAGGCTGGCCACACACAGCCGGAATGGCTTGCTGAATTAAGAATCTGAATTCAGAAAGGCCGGAATACCATACAATATCAGTATGCTCCACACACATGCTGATTTTTTCAGAATCTGAATTTCTCAGATCGATCTGGAAGAATGATGCTGACGAGCGTCCGGAATTCCGGATCTGAATATTTAAGATTCTGAATTCAGAACGCGCGTATTCCCATACATTTTATATGGAGCGGCACACACATACTGGAATTCAGATTCTGAATTATTTTAGTTGATAGCCAGTGTTGCCATTTTTCGTAGGATCCTGCTTTTTTAGCATTTTTTAAAGTAAATTAAAGATATTTAGTTTGTATCTTCGCGCTGTTGTCATTCGAGCTTTCTTTCGCTATTGCATAGTACTCCCTGAATTAACATGTAGGTAATCGGTAGTTCCAGAATCTAAAAGAAAAGAAACATGATTAGTAGAATTATTTGTTTCGTTTCATAACTCACAATAATTTGAAATCATAAAAGCAATACTGCCCTCGGTTTCCACGTGACGAACAGCGTTTGCTGTACAGTTAAAATTACTACTGCTGCCCTCGCGTTACGACAACTTCTTGAAAAAACGGCAGTCCTTTTTCATGTGATTTTTACGGCCACATGCTCGCAGTACAGTTTCGTAATTTTATGCGTTGAATTGCCACAATATTGATTTCTTCTTGAAGATTGAGGGTACACATTTTTATTCATCTTGTCTGGTCCATAATTATAACTCATAGAAAACTTCTTGGTATTGGTATGCAAAACTTTAAATTCGATAGATATTTTCGGTCTTCAACTTAACTTCATGAGCTAGAAGACGAGTTTTATGAATTCTAGGATTATTAGCGTTTACAGCGCCGTGATCACACCGCCATAGGGTGAGTAATTCTGTTAACAAAACGAGTGAAATATTGTAATAACGACATCGGTTGCAATTTTAGGTGAATTAATTAACGTTACGACATGTGGCTGATACTAAATTACTCAGAACTATCTACTACACTTTATTCCACTCAATACTGAGTTACGGCATACGTACGTCGGGTGGAGCAAAAAAACTCACCTACTACGGTTAGAAAGAGCTCAACGCTCCTTACTCAAAGTAATGACGTTCAAGCCTTTTAGATACCCCACCAAGGATCTTCATTCCGTTTGCGAGGTTTTAACCGTAAGGTAACAATTTATAGTTGATACAATTTTATCCCAACATAAGTTACTGGAATTCGACACTGATAAATTAGCCCGCCGCAGAACGACAAGGTGTGTGTTACAAAAAAATTAAGAACATGCTTCGTTAACAAATTTCAAATCTATTTAGGCCCCTTTATTTATAATAAACTCAACAAAAACCTTAATATCTACTCTCTTAATAAATAAATCAATTGTAAAGAAAAAGTAACCAAATGGCTTAAATCACTTAGTTATGACGAAATGGAAAAAATATTGACTACTTTTAAGTAATTAATTGAATTATTATATATTTTTTTATTTTTTACGAAAAGATAAGTAAACTTAATATATATTGTCTTATAATTTGTGTGAATATTATATAAATAAATAAATAAGTGAATAAATATATGGTATTTGTATTCGCGGGTCAGGGGACACCGCCGAATACAGCAGAGTAAAGAAGGCAGAGTAAAGATTGTTAGGCGGGAGGTGGGAAGGAACTTACCGGGGTCCGAGCTGTGGTCACAGGATCGTGCTGGAGCTGAAGGCGGCTGGCGCTCTAGGCGCGGGGGCGCAGGCTTGAGGGCGGCAACACACAACACAGTTCACTCAGGGCACTGGTCGGTGGCGTTTTAGGGGTAGTTGAGCTGGTAAACGGAGCGCTCTCACTGAACACACACTGAACACATATCTGACGTGGTCACGGGCTGAGTTCTTGCGCGCGCGACGCGTGGGTTCGCCTTGAACGCTCTTAGCACACTCCGTGGGCGACCGCGTGATCCCGCGGTCTAGGAGGTTCGTCTGGTATACTTGTCACTTCCCTCTGATTGGCCGATTATTCGTTGCGCTGTGGCGCAAACATCTTCCCGGGCCCCAGGGGGTAGGAGGGGGGGGGGGGGAAAGGAACGGAGTAACAGGATACTACAGCCTCGATTCGTGCTGTGTCGAGTTAATGTCGAGTGGGTGTGTATATGATGAGCTGAGAGGAATGCACGTGTGTGACTGTATGAGTAAGATCGTGCACTGAGCACAGCAACAAATAGGCACAAAAACAACAACAAAAAAGGGCTGTACACTGGGCATGCCACCATGTAGTCACGCGAGTCGTGCACTGAGCATGATAGCATATAGGCACAAAAACAACAACAAAAAAAGGCTGTACACTGGGCATGCTACCATGTAGTGAGTCGTGCACTGAGCATGATAGCATATAGGCACAAAAACAACAACAAAAAAGGCTGTACACGGGGCATGCTACCATGTAGTGAGTCGTGCACTGAGCATGATAGCATATAGGCACAAAAACAACAGCAAAAAAGGCTGTACACTGGGCATGCTACCATGTAGTGAGTCGTGCACTGAGCATGATAGCATATAGGTACAAAAACAACAACAAAAAAGGCTGTACACTGGGCAGGTACCATGTAGGCACAGAAAAGCGCAATGCGCGCTGTGGCGCAAAGCGCAAAAGCGTGCGCTGGGCAGGTACCATGTAGGCACAGAAAAGCGCAATGCGTGCTGTGGCGCAAAGAGCAAAGGCGCAATAAAAAGCGACCGCAATAGAAGCAAATAAAAAGCAGACTGCATGTGTGTATGTGCTGCAGGATGCCCTAGTCTACGGTGAGTCGAGACGGGTGGGGTGAAGGCGCGTTGCCAGTGATGCAGTGTGCTGCTCCTGTCTGCGGTGAGTCGAGACAGGTGATGACGGTGGGTCTGAGCTGCTGGTGTGCAGGGCTGCCACGCCAGAGTGATGCGGCCAACATTGATGTACCGGTCTAGGGCTGCGGAGACCAGGTCGGGATGATGCCGTCGAGTGTGCCGGAGGTCCAGGAAGCGTCGTCCATGATGCTGCGGTGGAACCTTGAGGCTTGATTGCTGGCTTGCTGTGTCTGCTGGCGAAGGTGGACTCGATGATGGATGGGGAGTGACGGATGGGTGCTGCGAGGCTGCGACGATGATGTTGAAGGTGCTTCTGTGCTCCGTAGGGGTCACCAATTATGGGAGCCGAAGGTGGGTAGAATGGATGCAACTTTGAGGAAGGAAAAGGGAAGATCTTCCTCCGAGCTGGTTGGTATAGCTCGGGGACCGAGGTCAGTTGGGACGCCTTGTATATGGACCACGGGCGGCGAGGTTGGTTGGTTTCCTGGCGCACAGTCACTACACTAAACTATTCACTAGGGGCACTGGTTCGTTAGGCGTTAGGCGTAACTGTACACATATGCTATTTCGAAGGCTGATTTCAAGGGCGCGTGACGCGTGGTTTCGTCTTGAGATCTTAAAAGGCACTGGTTTGCGCGGGCACCGTCAGGCGACGCGGCGCGGGCCTCGCCGCGGCGGTCGCCGCTCGCCTGTGATTGGCTGACGGAGTCAGCGGCCGTCAGTCCGTTGCGCTGGCGCAAACATCTTCCCGGGCCCCAGGAGTGGGCTCATCTAATGGGAGCCTGGCGATCCGGAATACAGGCCTCCGAAGATGTCCATTCGCGGTGTCTAGGTCTACCACCCGCACGACGCCATCCTTCCCAGGCAGGGTGCGAGCAATGCGCCCCAGTCTCCATTGGAGGGCAGGCAGGTTGTCCTCCTTGATGAGGACGAGCTCGCCAACTCGGGGAGGGGAGGATGGGGACAACCATTTGGAGCGGGTTTGAAGGGTATGCAGGTAGGACTGGGTCCACAGCGTCCAGAAGCGCTGGGAAAGGGCCTGTACCATCTGGAATCGCCTACGTGTGGAGATCGGCCTATCTTCCACGGATAGTTCGGGAAGGGCCGTTAGTGGGCGGCCTATAAGGAAATGTCCGGCTGTAAGCGGCTCAAAGTCTGAAGGATCAGACGAAAGTGGGCAGAGAGGTCTTGAGTTGAGGACCGCTTCAATTCGAGCTAAAAGTGTGGAGAATTCCTCGAATGTGAGGTGTTGTTCGCCAATTACGCGATATAAAAGTTGCTTTGTTGATTTTACGTTGATCTCATGTAACGCACCGAACCATGGTCCCTTAGGGACGTTCAACAACCAAGTAATGTGCTGACCAGCGAGCTTGTGCGCAATCGTGTCATTGTTTAAGGCAAGAAAGTTTTGTACTTCGATGAGCTGATTTTTAGCGCCTACATAATTTGTACCGCAGTCCGAGCGGATGAGAACCGGGGCACCGCGGCGTGCTATAAAACGCTGTAATGCCGCGAGGAACGCTTCCGTGCTGAGGTCCGAGACCGGTTCCAAATGAACCGCCTTAGTTGAGAGGCACACGAATATACCAAAGTACGCTTTTAAGAGTTTAACATTACGTAGGGTACTAGATTTAACAAGGAATGGTCGGGCAAAATCAGTCGTGACTTGACTAAATACTGGCTGAGGCGTAACTCTATCGGCTGGCAGGTCGGCCATGAAGGGCGCTTGCGGCTGGGCCCGGCATCGAAAGCATCTAATGCATTTAAAGACTCGGTGTCTAATAATACGGCGCGCGGACAATATCCAAAATTGTTGGCGTAGGATAGCGTGTTAAGTGTCAGCGCCAGGATGGCAGTGTATTTTGTGGTAGTGGTCAATGATAAGGTCTACAAGTGGGCTAGAGCTGGGAAGTATGAGCGGATGCTGCGCGTCATATCGGATAGACGCATGGGACAGTCGTCCACCAACTCTAAGGAGCTCATCTTTAATGAGAGGTGACAGCCGCTGGAGTCTGACGGAGCAGATTTTGCCAGTTTGAAGGCGGTGGATGTCCTCCGCAAACTCATTGTGCTGAACACTGCGCACCCAGTAAAGTAGGGCCTCTCTTCGTTCACTGACGTACAAGGGGCCTGAGCGTCGCGAATCTGGGTGGTGTCTGCGGTTGTGCAGAAAGCGTTTTAGACAAGCTGTCACTCCGACGAGCTTGTCTAGTGAACTGAACCGAGTGAGCAGGTCAAAGTCAAGACCGGGCACTGTGACCAGTGACGGGACGTGTTTGGGCTTAAGGCCGGGCAGGGCGTGATGGCCCAGAGCTAAGGGCATCGCAGGCCAAGACTCAGAAGGCTGTCCAAGCCACGTGGGAGACCACCATAGGTCGTGGGCTGACAGGGATTGCGCAGACATCCCTCTGCTTGCGCAATCTGCCGGGTTGAGCTCGGAAGGTACGTGTCGCCAGGTACATTCTGGTGAGCCTGAGCTGATTTTGACTACCCTGTTGGCTTCAAAGGGTTGAAGACGGTGAGGCGGTGTATTGAGCCAGGCCAGGACTATCGTACTGTCTGACCAACATATGTGTTGTTGTATACTGATATGGGCCGATAACTGAACCGACACACGGATCATGAGCTGGGAGAGTAGGGTGGCGGCCGACAACTCTAACTTGGGGATTGTGAGGCGATTCTTGATTGGTGCGACTCGTGACTTGGCGACAATCAAGTGTACTAAAGTATCTCCGGAGGCATTGAGCTCATGGAGATAAACAACGGCGGCAAACCCGGCCTCAGAGGCATCTGCAAACCCGTGAAGCGAGTATGCAGCTGAGCCTTTGTTTGCACAAACGTGCCGAGGGAAGCGAATGCTAGACAACAGCGGCAGATCCTCTGAGATGTGGTGCCACTCCGTTTGCACTTCAGAGGGAGTGGGCTCATCTCATTCCAGCTTCAGTAGCCACAATTGCTGAAGCAGCAGCTTTGCGCGGAAGATAACAGGAGAAACCCAGCCGTTTAGGTCATAAAGTGAGGCTACGGTACTTAAAATAGACCGCTTTGTGACATGTGTGATGGGGCGCAGAGAGATGCGGTAGGTGAACTCGTCTGACTGAGGGCTCCACTGTATACCCAAGACCTTAATGGACGTGGACTCTGGGTTCATGTCGAAGTCCTTGGGCATGTCGCATTAGTTGTCGGGAAATCTCTCGAGCAGCTTAGGCGAGTTAGATGTCCACTTACTGAGCTGAAAGCCGCCTAGGTCTAGCAGACTTATCAACTCGTCCTGAAGTGCTTGGGCGGATTCAACTGTGTCATGACCACACAAGATGTCATCAACGAAGATAGACTTGCGAAGAAACTGAGCGGCTCCAGGGTAGCGATGGCCTTCATCATCAGCCAGCTGAAGCAGAGTGCGGATTGCATGATATGGGCTTGATCTTAAGCCGTACGTGACTGTATTGAGGGCGTAGGTGAGCAGAGGGTGATCTGGTGAGGACCGCCATAGTATCAGCTGATACCGTCTCTGGTCTGGGGCAACCAGCACATTTCTGAACATCCTCTGGATGTCAGTGCTGAAAACGACTGGATGCGTTCTGAACGACATGATGATGTCCACAATGTCCTGTTGAAGGGCGGGGCCTGTTTGTAGGCATTCATTTATGCTGACACCATTGGAGCTTTTGCAGCTACCATCAAAAACAATGCGCAGCTTGTCCGACCCTGTCTTAAATACGCCATGGTGAGGGATGTAGAAGTGAGGTTTATGGGCGAATGTATTTGGGTGACAGAGAGCCATGTGCCCTAGGTCGATGTATTCGGCCATAAAGTCGACGTATTTAGAACGCAGAGACGGGTTCGCCATTAGCTTCTTCTCAATATTGAGGAATCTGCGTAATGCGATAGGGTGAGTTTTACCTAGTTGAGGGGCGTCCTTTAGAAAGGGCAGAGCGACCGTATATCTGCCTGAGGGATCGCGTGTAGTGGTAGAGCGGAAGATTTCCTCGCATTGTTCCTCCAGGGGATCATTATGAGTGTGAGATTGAGGGAGGGGCTCCTCAGACTCCCAGAACCTTTCCAGACTCTGACGTATGTCCTGGGCTGATTCAGCTGAGTCTGGTTGTGAGCTGACGACGTGAGCTGAGTTAACCTGCTGCGCCGGCTGCGCATACAAGTCCTCAATGGGTCCTATCAACGCGAAGTCGAAAATCGTGCCGAAGGCTATGGGCTTGCCCGGGCCCAACGAGACCTTAGTCCCGTCCAAGACCTGGCCAAGAACGTCCGACCCCAATAAGAGGTCGATCGGGGCTGGTGTGTGGTAAAGCTGGTCAGCCAATGGCACGGGTGGCTGGCCTAGTACGTGGGAAATGTTTGGTACCTTCTCTAAGGGAAGGTAGCCAGTGACGTTTTTTAAAATGTGAGCTGTGGCAGTGATTGTAGGAATATCATTGTGAGTGGGTCGGCATACTATTGTTATTGCCGCCTTTGACTCATGTTTGTGCTGATTCCCAACTCCTGTAATTTTTAAAGGAGTGGGTTTTGATGGCAGGTTCAAAAGTCGTGCCATGCGTGACGTTATTAATGTCAGCATACTGCCACAGTCCAATAAAGCTCTGGCTGTGTGAAGATGGCCATGTACGTCCGCGACTCTTAGTGAGACGGTTGGCAACAAAATGGGTGTGCCAGTGGGCACAGGAGGTGAGTGAGCTGATTGAGTATCAGCTGAAATTGTATGAGCTGAGTATGTATCAGCTGTGTGGGCATGGGTTGACTGGGCATGGGCTAAAGGGACATGAGCTAAGTGGGCATGGTCTGAATGGGCATGGTCTTGTTCTGCCTCTTCGCTTGGGTGCTCCGTGATAGTTGCGAGTCATAATTGCTGGCGGCGTTCGCGGGGCCTACCTGGCGAACCGGACCTGGGCGGGCTGGCTCTGTGAGCAGAGCTGGGTTGCGCCTGTTTGGCATGTGCGGGTTCGTGCCGCCTGCTGTTTCTGGGGCGCTCCCTCGGGTGCTCCCTCAGCTGTGGGGGTATATGTGCTGACGAATGAACTGGGTGCGTTGAGTCGTCTGGTCGAAGAAGGGACGTGTGGTGGTTCGTGCTCCCACAGTCCTTGCATGCCCCCCTTGACCTGCACTCGCTCTCGTAGTGACGGCCGAGACAACGCTGGCAGCGCTCGCGTGCCTGTACAAAGTCCCAACGGCCCTGTATTGGCTGGGCATTGTACCATCTGCACGTCATGAGCGTATGTCCCCTAGTGGCACAATAGGGACAGTAGGGCGTCGAGCGTGAGGAAGAGAACGAGGACGATGATGAGGAGCAGCTTTGCTGGAAGGCCGAGTAGACGGGGAAGGGCTGACTGCGAGCCGGGGAGGTGGATGGGCGGTGACGCATTTGCTGAGCTGGGTGGAGCGGTTGGTGAGTAGGCTGATCATAGGCGCGGTGAGGCGATGGAGCTGAGGAGCGGCCACGGTAATGGTCGGGCTGTTGCTGAGCCGCCTGAGCATAAGTGCGATGGGGCAACTGAGGAGGCGCGCGGCTACGAGAAGGGCCGGGCAGGGCGTAAATGGGCTGCGGCTGGGCTATGTTGGAGAACTCTGTCTCCACACAGCGTGCGTGCTCCTCGAGGTAGGAGATAAGGTCCCTTAACGTGGGCAGGGTGTTACTAGACCCGTGCCTGCGTTCAAATAGCGTGCGGAGCTCGCCCTTGAGCTTCCGCACCACTATTGACACAAACACGTAGTCGTCTCCTATGGGCAGATCTAAATTGTTGAGGGCACACTGAGCCGATATGAGCGGCGTAAGGAACAGTGTGCGGATGTTCGAGCGCGTATGGATGCTTGGCAGCCCCAGGATGATGTCCACAAAACTATCAATGAGAACCCGGCGGTTCTCGTACCGCTTCGTGAGGATGTCCATGGCCACGGCAAAATTCTCATTGGTGACCTTTAAGTGGGATACCATACTTAATGCCTCACCGCTGAGACTTGAGAATAGGTAGTGGAGCTTGACTGCGTCCGACAGGGTCGCCATGTCGTCAGTCAGACTCCTAAACAGCGCAATGAAGGAAGGCCAGTCCTCCACTTTTGAGCTGAACCTAGGCAGCGCTATCTTGGGGAGGACGGCTGTGGGGGCGTATTGACGCCGAAACTGGGCTGAGCGCTATGGGTTGGGGATGACGTGGAAGAGGTTGAGATTTCCTCCCTAGCCATAAGTATCCCCAGGTACGCTCCGGAGGCCTTTGTGTGGTTTTCAGTGTATGTCTTCTCGGTCTTCTCGTCCAGGTCCTCCTCGTCAAGAATGCTATAATGCACTGCGTCCATCCTGTCTTTCACGCCTTGTATCTGTGCGAAACGCACGTTAAACTCCAATTTGGAATGTGTGGTGCTGCCAGCAATAATTTGTGACCCTAACTCAAGGAGCTGAAGTATGGCCTGAACTGCTTCCTTAAATATCGCGGCTTGTGACTTGGTCGGCATCGCGATGAACAAAAGGAGACAAGAAAAAATAATAAAAAATAAAAAGAATTAACAAATTTAAAGGCAGTAAAAAGAACAACACCCTGTATATATTCTATAGTTGGGCTGGACGTATTTGTTTACTAAGGTAAACGCAAATGGGCTAAAATTAACGCAACAATAAGGAAAGCAAAACTAAGTTGGGACGCCTTGTATATGGCCCACGGGTGGTGCAAACGCGTGTGTATGTATATGTCTGTGTTTATTGAACGCGCGTACGTAATATTAGCCGACCGCAAAACAAAAAGCAAACAAAACAACAAAAACAAAAAAAAAATCACGTTATCCGTAGCCCACTGTTGGGCAAGGCGCTCACAGTCGGGCAGACCTGTAGCGGACACTAGCGCGAAGAATGAGTCAGTCGCAAACAAAAAAATAAAATAAAAATAAACTAATAATAAAAACTTAATTAAAAAGGTTGGGACACTCTGTCTGTGTCCCACAAGTGGGCAAACGTGTGAACGTGTGTAGAAGTACTCTTGTGGTGAGCACGCACAAGAATGAACCGATTGCCAAGGCAAAAATTAAAAACAAAAAAAATATAAAATTAATATTAGCGAAAAATAAAGCACGCTACTTGACACGCGTGGTGAGCATGCACGAGATCTGAGCCGATTTAACACGACAAGAACATAAAAAATTCCTTAAAAAATAAAACGGGAAAAATAACAATGCAATCTCTCGTCATAATACCATACGTAACGTAATAATTTAACTACTAATTTACCGTTAGGAGTATGAACAACGTATCATTAGGCAAAAATCATTTGGGTACACACACAAGCCCGCTCAGATTACAACAACATTACAACATTGCATCACACTTTCGATTTGTGATCAGACAATCGGATGCATACACAAAATCAACAATAAAACACTAAACTTGTTAGCGTAAATTAACCAGGAGTTAGCACGAATCGGATACTGGTACGAACTTTTATTTGGAACACGATACCCGAAACACGAATTTTTATTCGTGTAGGTAGGTCAATACTAGCCCGGACTTTGCAACGACTGTCGTGCAGAAAAGATTTTGTATGGAGATGAAATTATAAATGTTAGGAAGTGAAATAGATATAATTATGAAATATTATTTGTAGCGGACTGTAATCAAAGTTAAGGGCTGATTCGGGGCTGTTTATGGTCGAAAGACCATGAAATTTAGAGGTATTCCGCGCTCGATGGACCAGAATATATTCGCGGGTCAGGGGACACCGCCGAATACAGCAGAGTAAAGAAGGCAGAGTAAAGATTGTTAGGCGGGAGGTGGGAAGGAACTTACCGGGGTCCGAGCTGTGGTCACAGGATCGTGCTGGAGCTGAAGGCGGCTGGCGCTCTAGGCGCGGGGGCGCAGGCTTGAGGGCGGCAACACACAACACAGTTCACTCAGGGCACTGGTCGGTGGCGTTTTAGGGGTAGTTGAGCTGGTAAACGGAGCGCTCTCACTGAACACACACTGAACACATATCTGACGTGGTCACAGGCTGAGTTCTTGCGCGCGCGACGCGTGGGTTCGCCTTGAACGCTCTTAGCACACTCCGTGGGCGACCGCGTGATCCCGCGGTCTAGGAGGTTCGTCTGGTATACTTGTCACTTCCCTCTGATTGGCCGATTATTCGTTGCGCTGTGGCGCAAACAGTATTTATGTGTATATATATGTAGTATAATATATGGTATGTATATCATGTATGTATAGTATTTATATGTATTAGTATAATTTTATATTTACTTTTAAAAAATACATGTGATAAACTTGTTTATACCTGATAAAGAATATGAATGCACGTACTTACATCTGTAAACAAGAATAATTATAATTTTATACCGTACCTAGTTGATAATCTTTAAGTTAAAATATATAATTCATAAACACTGATCTAATGTATTCTCTTAATTTTACAGTTTATGTAGTCGCACTCAATGCGTAACTCATTCCTACCGACATTGTTTCACTTTACTCACTCTGTCCTTAGTTATTGATGTTCGCACCTTCTTGAATGACCGATGCGTGCACGAATTATTTTATCGTAAAATACAAAGGTACCCGTAATTAGTTGTTAATTGAAAAAATATCTTGCAAATGACTACATACAATGTTCCAACAGTGTCTTTTTTAAATTGTAATGTATGATGGAACAATATTTTTAGTGAATCATTCCTTTTTGTATTTGTGTTGTAATGCGTGTGCTAAAGTTAGACAAATGTCATAGGAGGAAACTAGCATCTAGGACACAGGCTCGGCCTAGTTTTGATGCTAGTGATTTTGTATAGAAGTCTTATATTTAAACGTTAACATTAATCTAAGCCACATGTATGGTTTTTGATTAGTCAATAAATACTATTATTATTATCCTCTTTATTTAACATATTTCTTAAGTAATTTTTTTTACAATATTTTATATAAAACATATTTACAATATAAAATATTATAAAAAACTTAACCTAGGTTGCCACCGGCAGCGGGGATAGACCCAAGCTATCGGTGGTTAGGGCTGCAGAGTGAGGAACCTCCTGACAATACGTGCCGTGTCAAGGAGTACTGCCTTTTGCATCTGACCTTTGACCCAACCTTTCAGCGAGAGCCTCTCAAGGTGTTGATCGAGGCTCTTCGCTATAAGGCCGTGTGCCGAAACGACTATCGGTACAATAATGGTTGAATCCACATCCCACATGGCGGTAACCTCGTGAGCCAAGTCAAGGTACTTACTGAGCTTGTCCTTCTCGGCTTTCACGAGGTTCTCGTCATGAGGTATAGTGATATCAACCAATATTGCTTGCTTATTATTATTATTCATCATCATCATCACCAGCCTGAAGACGTCCACTGCTGAACATAGGCCTCCCCCTTTGACCTCCATCCTGACCGACAACTCGCCACTCGCATCCACCGGTTGCCTGCGACTCTCACGATGTCGTCGGTCCACCTAGTGGGAGGCCTACCAACACTGCGTCTTCCAGTGCGTGGTCTCCACTCGAGAACCTTTCTTCCCCAACGGTTGTCGGTTCGTCGAGCGATGTGGCCTGCCCATTGCCACTTCAGCTTGCAAATCTTACGAGCTATGTCGGCAACTCCGGTTCTTTGGCGAATATCCTCGTTTCGGATTCTATCGCGCAAAGAAACTCCGAGCATAGCTCTCTCCATTGCTCGCTGTGTGACTCTGAGCTTTTCTAAAAGGCCAACAGTTAAGGACCACGTTTCGGTGCCATATGTCATCACCGGCAACACACATTGGTTAAAGACCTTTGTCTTTAGGCACTGCGGAATCTTCGATGCAAAGATATCTCGTAATTTCCCGAACGCTGCCCATCCGAGTTGGATTCTCCGGGCGACCTCTTTGTCGAGGTTGGACCTACCTAACTGGACAATCTGTCCTAAGTAGGTGTAGTGGTCGACAACTTCGATAGTATCGCTCCCAACAATTACCGGTACGGGTTCAACATGGACATTCGACATGATCTTCGTCTTGTCCATGTTCATTTTAAGACCCACCTGTTGGGATACGATATTGAGGTCGCTGAGCATGGTGTTGAGGTTCTCCAGCGACTCCGCCATTATGACTATATCATCGGCAAAACGAAGGTGAGTGATGTATTCGCCATTAATGTTGATGCCGAATCCGTTCCAATTCAAGAGCTTGAAAACGTCCTCCAACGCATTTGTGAACAGTTTCGGAGATATGACGTCTCCCTGTCTCACACCTTTCTGCAATTGGATTGGTTTCGTACTCTCGTCTTGTAATCGGATCGACATAGTAGCGTTTCTATACAAACATTTCAACACTTCGATATACCTATAGTCGATATGGCAACGCTGGAGGGACTGCATCACAGCCCAGGTTTCGATAGAATCGAAGGCTTTCTCGTAGTCCACAAACGCTAAACATAAGGGCCGATTATACTCCTCAGTCTTCTGTATAATCTGGCGGAGCGTATGTATGTGGTCTATGGTACTAAAGCCTTTTCGGAAACCGGCTTGTTCGGGAGGCTGGAAGTCGTCAAACCTGCGTTCGAGACGGTTCGTAATGACTCTCGAAAACAGCTTGTACACATGGCTCAGGAGTGAGATGGGTCTATAATTCTTCAATAAGGTGTTATCGCCTTTCTTGAAGAAGAGCACCACCGCACTCCTGTGCCATGCTTCTGGCGTAGTACCTTCGAGCATGACGGAATTAAACAACTTCTGGAGGACTACGAGTATCGGTTTTCCACCCGCTCGCAGAAGTTCAGTGGTAATTCCGTCATCACCCGGCGCCTTGTTGTTTTTAAGCTGTTTAAGAGCCATACTAATCTCATACAGGCTGATGTCAGGGATATCTTCGGTATAGTGTCGGGTTAACTTAGCTCTGGTGTCCTGAGCTGTATCAACAGCGGGCTCTTGTGTTGAGGTGTACAACTGTCCATAAAACCTCTCGAGCTCTCTCAGAATCTCCGGCTTCGACGAAATGACACTGCCGTCCTCGATCTTCAGCTTAGTCATTTGGCTCTGACCAATAGACGAATTCTTTGCGAACACTTTGGCGCCTTGGTTCCGCGCAATTGCGTCCCTAATGCATTTAGCACTATAGGAGCGCAGGTCGTGTCGCACAGATTTCGAGATTCGTCTATTGAGTTTGCTATATTCCGACATATCAGCTGAAGATTGCAGTATCATTTCTTTCCGGTCTTCCATTAACTTAATGGTTCCGTCTGAGAGCTTTTGAGGCTTTTTCCGGCGTGGGGTCTTAAAGAACTTAGACCCCACAGCTTGGACAGTTTCCACAAGCCCGCTGCTGATCTCGTCCACAGTTTCGCACTCGGCTAGGCACTGGAAGTTCGAGTTGAAAGTGTTCCGGGCTCTGGATCTGGGCAGGGCCAGGACGGAGTGTGGACTTCACCAGACGTGACCTCTCGAGCTTGATGTTGATATTCAGTGTGCCTCTAACAATCCGGTGATCGCTACCGGTTTTCACCCTACTGATCACGGAGACATCACTGAATATACGCTTCTTGGTCGTCATGATGAAGTCGATCTCATTTCTGGTTGAACCATCGGGGCTTATCCACGTCCACTTCCTGGTTGGTCGCTTCCGGAAGAAAGAGTTCATCAAAAAGAGTTCCTCCTTCTCCATAAAGTCGACCAACCGTTGGCCCCTTTGGTTCCGCTGTCCATATCCATATTGCCCCACTCTCAACTCATCGCCGTTCCTTGTGCCTACCTTTGCATTGAAGTCCCCCATAACAACGGTGAAGTACGTTTCGGAGGAATGTATGGCTTCAGATATCTCCTCATACAGAGCCTCTACTTCTTCGTCAGGGTGTGTCGAGGTTGGTGCATATACCTGTATGACCTTCAGCGAATACCGATCGGTGATTCTGAGTATAAGGTACGCAACTCTACCTGACACACTATCGACCTTGATAACGTTGTTAACAAGGGACTTGTGGACGAGAAACCCAACACCACCCTGGGATTTTCGTTCTCCTTCCCGGAAGAAGAGCATGTTGCCAGAATCAAGGACTACCATATCCTGCCCCTCTCGTCGGATTTCTGATAGTCCCATGATGTCCCACCGCAATCTGCTCAATTCTTCCTCCAGCTCTACAATCTTTGCATCGGTCCTCAACGTGCGGATGTTGTGTGTTGCCAGGGCCAAGGTTCGTTGGTGGGTGTGTGGGTAGCCGAGCAACTGCCGGTGATTCTTCGCACCCCCTGCTCCTCCGTTACCTGACCAGCTACCCGTTGGGCCAGGGATAAAGGAGCTGCCGGGGACTGGGGGCCGTGGGCAAATATTGTCTGTCATGGGGGGGGGGGGGGGGGGGGTTTGCCATAATCCCCACGCTTGGCAGGCGGCTTGGGGATCGCAGCGGGTCACCGTTTAGCTAGAGGACGCTGCGGCCCGTCCTCCGGTGGCTGGTCGTAGTTTTAGGACATACCCGGGTCCAAGTTATTAGTCCAAGTTATTATTATTATTAGGTATTAATTGCTTACGTTATGGTAACTGAGTCGCCAAGCTTCTTATTACATAAATTTTGCCAAGATCTGCCATGATTGATTTAGCCGTGGCTGTCCCTTTTGCAAAATTCACAAAGGCATAGCCCAAAACCTCAACACTCGTACCTTTAGCAATCAGGTTCCGTTTCAGCCAATTTTAATCGAGGCTGTTTGGTATTTCTTCATCACTCACGTACAGCACTGACTATTTAAATATGAATTTACTACATATTAAAATTGACTTTTAAAAATTACTTTTGAAAATTATGGCCCCTGGGCCCATGACCTGTTTGGCAGGGACGCAGTGACGGCAAAGTAAAACTTCAGTGATTGTCTGAACGAATGCTTTTATTAAAGTGAGTGTCGGTCTGTTGGCACAACGGTTTTATATGAGAAGACAATTAAGTGACTAATACAAAAATAGTGAATATTACACAAAGTAATTTGATAGAGTATTTTTGTATATTCCAACAAAATGATATTAAATTTTTTTAACTGTCGTACATAACCGGGAATCGAACCTGGTTAAAATTTTGTAAGTAATCGAATGTAATACATATCCGTTATTTATTATACTTAGTTGACTCTGTGAGCATAAGGACCACGGAGATAAGGACCATGCTAAGAAATCTTGTGTAGGTAGATATAAACTTACGGATAGCGCGTCCCTGTGTTACGCGTAGTCGGGATATGTGCCCACGCGTGCATTGGATACGCGTACAGTACTGCTATTCTCTAAACACAAACACCCTTAAAGCCTTAGTAGCAAGCAGTGGCTGCAACAGCGCGGCTGTCCCAAAAATAAACACAGTAAGGGACAATTACTCAAAATCAAGATTTTGACACCATGCTACTAACACAGTAATTCCCTACAATATGCAAAGATCCTTGTTCAAAAGGAGGCCGTAGTTTCGGAATTACAAAATCACAAACACAGTAAGGGCACGGACTGACACAAGATTCCCTTAACAAAATCACAGTTAGGGACAGCTACCAATATGAAACACAGTAAGTCGCATGACTTACTGTGTTTTTTGGTGGTAATTGACACTTGCTGAGTTTTTTATTTGGGGATTATAATTGACAAAAGAACCTTACAACCACGTTTTTCACTGTCATTCAACATGAGATTTTGTGTTTCGTATTTGGCGGGAAACTGCAGAGTGCACGCCGTTTATTGGAGAAGGGTGCGCGGCGCCGAAAGACGAAGATAGCAAGCGTCTGCCGGTCATCACATCGGCGTAAGAGCGCGTTGAAACCTGTGGTGTGAACCGAATACAATTGTGAAGCGCTCTCGCAGTTTGTTTTTTATCTTTTTATAATATTATAAGTCGAAGTAGAAAGATTTTAGAAGCTACCTTGAGTGTAGGTGTTAACCGAAATGCAGATAATGGAGATGTTTTTAAAGATTACACACCTATAATTATTTTTATTTCTTCTTTGGGTTATTTGTTACACGTTAACCAATTCATAGTAAAATTAGATTTTAAACTTTCGTTACTATTATACATAATCTATTGTTAATAACGAGACTCAAACGCGATATTTGCTCACCCGAAGTAAGACATAAGTACTTACTTTGGGCGGGGTTGAAGATATAATTGTTCTGTCACTCTCAAATTGTCCCTTTTTTATTATGTACTACATAATAAATAGCTTTTGATTTCCGTTATTCTAAGTGTTATCTTAATTGACCTGTTTGGCGGATTGGTTGGGATACTCGAGAGATCTCGGGTTCGATTCCCGTAAAAGACAAATTAATATTTGATTGCATGAACGTGTCTATTTGTCTTGGTCTGGGTGTAAGTTTGCTGTGTTAATTAGGTATACTTAGGTATTTAAAAAAAGTATATTTAAGCATGTTTATCCGTTATTTAGTACCCATAACACAAGTTAGTAAGGTATCTTGCTGTGTTTTTATTTGGTATGTTGGTTTTTATTAGGTCAAAATAACCATTTGAAATTTAGTAAGTCGCATAAAACATGCACACGTACATTAAATTAAATTTTTTTTACTCATAAACATAGGCAATAATCTTTACTATGACATACAATAGTTACTTTGGTGCAATATTATGTAATAACGTACGGCTGGCCAAACATATGTTTTTTGGCTCTACTGTAAAAAAGGTGTGTTGTCCCTTACTGTGTTATTATTTGGGACAGCCGAGCGGTGAGCGTATCGTTGGTATTTTCTAAATCATTTTCAACGCTGTTCGGCTATGCGATTCTCTAAGCGACACATAGATGCTGCGCGCATGGCTGTTATCTGCTGTCTCTTTCCAATTCTCTGAATATGAAAGAGACAGATAATTTTCAGCGCTGCGGCAGCCGCTGCTACCAAGGCTTTAACTTAGAGAATCGCTCCGCGGCACTAGCTCTGCACGGCTGTAAGCGGCGTGTTATGGAATCACTTCTTTGACATTTCTTGTAGGTATAAAATCAGTATTCTGTAAGTAAATAAAACAGCCGCAACTTTAAACACAGCCCTGGCTGCAGCGAACGATGTGACCAATGTGACCATAGCTGCTATGCGATTCTCTAAGCGACACATAGACGTGTAGGGAAGCCGAAGGTGGGTGTACTATGTTGGGTAGGATGGCAACTTTGAGGAGGCAAAGGGAAGATCTTCCTCCGAGCTGGGTGGTATAGCTCGGGGCCGAGGTCCCCGAGCTATACCACCCACCGTTATAGGGGTCACCACTGTAGGGGAGTGATGGTATGCGTGTGAGATCACGTCGTGGTCACCACTGTAGGGAAGCCGAAGGTAAAAGGATGACAACTATGAGGAAGACAAAGGGAAGATCTTCCTCCGAGTTGGGTGGTATAGCTCGGAGACCGAGGTCCAACGGGTGTTAGTTGGAGGTGCTATGTATAGCGATGGAGGTGGTGAAACTTTGCTACCGCGATGCAGGCTTCCCATACTATTTTCTGTCGCAGTATGGAGATGTCGTTCGGTTGGTTTTTGTGGCGCCATCTGTTGACACGGTTGAGTAGGTGTTTGCTTCGTGTCGAAATAAGTGCGGCGTCATGCAGGTAGGTGGCGCCGCCACAGACGCTGCGCGCATGGCTGTGATCATAGATGTTACAGCCGTCACATCGTACGCTGCAGTCACGGCTATGGTCAAAATTCCAGCTGCTTTATATACAGAATACTGATTTTATACCTACAAGAAATGTCAAAGAAGTGATTCTATAACACGCCGCTTACAGCCGTGCGGAGCTAGTGCCGATCAGCGTTGAAAATTATTTAGAAGAATACCAACGGTACGCTCACCGCTGTTGTAGCCGCTGCTACCAAGGCTAACAATGTTTGCGTTTAGAGAATCGCACTACAGCTCCTGTACAGACCGCCGCGCCGCGAACCTGAACGCGAGGTCAATCGATCCACAGCGCTCCGCGAGCCCCGCCAGTCAATATTTTCAATATTAAAACTCGATGAACACGCGTGCCTATCCATTTTGCCGTCTAATATAGCGTACCCGGGCGTGCGTGCGCGTCCCAATCCCAATGAGCGATTTTCTAACAGCCCAAATTAAAAAAATAAAAATTAGTTCAAAAATACTCGATAGATGGCGTTTTATGAAAGCCGACCCGTTCCTGCCGAAGGGCTGTAATAAATTCTACACTTTTGCTTGTCTATCAAAAAAATAAAAAATAGTACTTACAAATTTTTATTCAGGATCTCCAGGACCTATTTCTATTTTGGAATGGAATAAATATTACGTAGCTATACACGTGTTCTTCATGGACTCGCCTTTTACTAAGCGCCATACTAATCTATGCTAAGCGCCATCTATGAAGTCATTTACGATCAAATTTCTTTTTTTTGTGATCTTGGAAAATCGCCCATTGACGCGCGACCAAAAACGGACAACACGGCGCACGGGGCTGTCCGCATGCGAGCTAGCTTGCGCGGCACGCGTTCCCCAAGTGTGTACGCACGGTAATATTACTGTGGTGTACGCATAGCTACAAGTATGGACATGGCTTGCTACTCCGATCAACTAAACCGATAAACTGAAATGGATCAACTATTTTTTGTTCCCAACGAATCAACAATTTAGTTGATCCGATAGGAACATTTATTATTCTTCTTGTTTGTTCCTATCTACACAACGTATAGTAATGAAAAAAAATTGATTTTTTTTTGATTAAATTTTATATTCTGATCAACCCAATATTGTCGGCTGAATTCTTCTTTAGCGTTTAATTATTACGTTGTATTGCCATATTTGCCATAGAGGTCATTGAAAAAAATGGTGGCAAAGTCATTCTGTACGAAAATTATCTTAAGATTTATCATTATAGTTATAAAATGGATGAGATGAATTCAGGCAAAAAGTGTCTCTTGAGTTTATTTTTTAAAATAAAAATTTATTTTATTTTATTTTTATTTTCATATAAACATAATAATGCTTGTATCGACTTCCACTCTGATCAGTTGATCAACCAACCAACCAGTTGATTCATTCAGTTAATCGGAGTGGAAGACGCGGTAAGTATACCATAATTACACAAAACCGGTTGATTCTGCAGTTGCTAGAAACTTACGAGATATAATTTTATTATCATGCGCTTGCGGTTAAACACTCCATTGTTTTTGAATAAATAAACGATGGAAAAATAAGAATTATCTACACACACAGTTTTGAGATTTACAACCTGGCGACCACATCCTAAATGTGCCTATTATATATGACTATATAGACATAGGTATACAATTACATACAGGCTCAGTCAAATAAACACAATTCTATGTTTACCTAACAATACTACCAAATCTAAACCGAACACCGAACCTGGGACCATGGCTTACAGCCTGGTTGAAATACTAAGACCTTCGATCATATTATGATGAAATAACCTAAATTATTAAATACGTCGAGCTATGTACGACCGATGATGGATATGATGACGGTCGTTTTATTCAAAGTTTTCTTAATTTAAGCATAGATTTAATAGTCACTAGAGAAGTATGTCTTACAGAATACCTAAACATAGATTTTGCTTATTCATTACGTCCTGTACGACTTGGCTCAGATTGAAATTGTGACGAAATCGTTGATATTAATTTTACTTTTAAGTAGACGCGTCATTAGCATTAGTCTTTAATTAATAAGTCTTAATCACCAATGCAGCTACCTACAGTTTCTGTGACACTGTTATCTCAGTAGATAATCAATTAGCTCGAAGTCTTTGCCTACGCTATTACAATGTGTTAGTCTCATAATTTTCGTTAAAGTGGCATAAAGTTATTAGGTGTTTAATTAATTAGTTACAAAATGTTTTCGTTGCGCTCGCTGTTGCAGTTGATTTTCGCAATCGTCCACGTCTCCGCTGTTCTTTTCGAAGATTGTGGTAAGTGGAGGCACTGTCAGATATCTACTCGTCGATTTACAGCTATTAGAACTCTTACCGCATGTGTAGGTACAAAGCCCGTCATGGACTCGTGGTAGACGGTGATCTTCATCCCTACCATTAACAGAATCCTCGGTTCATTCTGTTGTTCGATCGTTTTTTTGTAGCAGTTCTACTATCGAACTAATGAGAACTTTTTTTCTCACTAGTTCCATATACTATTTTTCTACTCTCTAAATCATAGATCTAATGAGAGTACTAGAAATTGCTGTTCTCTACGTACCTACCTACTTTAATTCAATAAAATCTTTTCTATTGTACATAATTATGTTTTTTTTAAATTATTAAAATTTAATAAAATTATTTAAAGTACGAGTACCTACATAGGTATTTTTATACATATAAAAATTATTATAATATATAAATATATATTTAATTATTTTTCTCATTGTGTGCGATGGAATTTTGGAAACAGTGAAACGGTGACTCTGGAGAACAGCATGCGTGTGCTATAGAGGAAGAGACCCCTCCCTGAAGATGAAGATGAAATCAAAGAGTTCGAGAGAGCACTCGACATGGTATATATGCGATTATTTCTAAGCGTACCATGTATACCTACATGTTTTGGAATTAAACAAGGGTAATCTGCCTTACAAACATGCATTCCAAATATGCATTACACACACAGTGAATGAAAGGGCATAGAGACATAGAGATTAGAAGAACTGAAGCTTCAGCGGTGTGTTGCGCGCGCGTCATGCCCTCGGCCTCTGTGTTGCTCGCGTTCATGGGCTGCTTTGGGGATATGATCGTTTGCCGTATCCGTACCAGTCAAAAAATCATATAATTACATAAAATATATTTTGAAACAATGAATGTTCTTTTACAATTCTAATAAATAATAATTATAAAGAACATTCTTTAATATTGTAATGTGCTCACCACTTTACGCCCATTGCACGCCTTATTTTATTATTTAGAACATGTTTGTATTATTATGTAATCGTACGCGTAGCGGTGAAAGAATACTACCACCCCCTCTTTTCCCTTAGACGTCGTAAAAGGCGACTAACGGACTAAAGAGTGCACATAAACTCAACAGCATAATAGCGGCGATATGCTAGCCATCTGTCACGCTCACGCTGCTATTTGTTGCTATTTGTTGAAAAGTGGACTAAGGTAGAGGACTGATTTTGCTGTCCTCATTCATTGCCTGTCTCTGACTAAAATACTGACTGAATAGCCGTGATATGTATGTAAGGAACAATAATCCTTTGTTTCTTAGGCCGAGTACATTCCGTCTGTGAGTCTTTTACATTAGTTCCATTGTGGCTCTTGCCCTCAGTTTAACCGTGCGCTACTCTTATAAGAAACCTACGCCACCCCTTTCCTAAAGATTTAATACTTAAATATTTTTTCACTCCTCTTGCTCAAAAAGACCGTCATTGTAGCGTTCTAGAGCGGGGCTAAAATAGCTTTTCTCGCCCAAGGGGAAAAAGTAAATTTTTTTTAAATTTTTGTCTGTCACATGACAATGAGCCTACAAAAACGAAAAAGTATTTAGTCTTATGTAGAATAATCATGAATAAAGCCTCGACTTATTACTGTTTACTTAAATCAACAATTTTTTTGAGATAACACAGACCACGCTTCAGCAAGAAAAAACTGCACAGTCTGCACATGTGCTTAGGTGGTGAGCCTTTAGCCCGTTAGTCGCTTTTACGACACCCAAGGGAAGAGAGGTGTTGGTAGTATTATTTTGATGAGCCCATCGCCGCTCTATGCTGTTGGATGTATGTGCAGTCTTTAGCCCGTTAGTCCCCTTTTACCAAATCGAAGAAAAGTGAAGGGTTGGTAATATTATTTTAATGAGCCAATCGCCGCTCTATGTTGTTGGATGTATGAGCAGTCTTTAGTCCATTAGTCGCCTTTTACGACACCGAAGAGAAGAGAGAGGTTGGTAGTATTAATTTGATGAGCCCATCGTCGCTCTATGCTGTTGGATGTATGTGCAGTCTTTAGTCCGTTAGTCCCCTTTTACCAAATCGAAGAAAAGTGAAGGGTTGGTAATATTATTTTGATGAACCCATCGCCGCTCTATGCTGTTGGATGTATGTGCAGTCTTTAGTCCGTTAGTCCCCTTTTACCAAATCGAAGAAAAGTAAAGGGTTGGTAATATTAATTTGATGAGCCCATCGCCGCTCTTTGCTGTTGGATGTATGTGCAGTCTTTAGTCCGTTAGTCGCCTTTGACGACACCCAAGGGAAGAGATGGAAAGACTGCATATATCTACTATCCAACAGCATAGAGCGGCGATGGGCTCATCAAAATAATACTACCAACCATTCTCTTCCCTTGGGTGTCGTTAAAGCAACTAATGGGTTAATTTTAAATAAAATAAACCAATTCATATTGTATTGGATTGTTTTATTTTCTCGTATTCGTATTGAAAAGCAGAGTGTAACACTCGGCGCTAAAAGCCCATTAAAACTCGGTTTCTATTTACTCCCTCGCTAAAGCTCTGGAGTAAAACTACCTCGTATATAATGGGTCATTTTAGACCCTTGTATAACAATCTACTATTTTACAAACTAATGTCGTGTCTCATTTGCCTTCCATAAATCCAAATATATTCGTTAAAACATTAGAGAGAGAGAGAGAGAGAGAGAGAGAGAGAGAGAGATAGAGAGGGAGAGGGAGAGAGAGAGGGAGAGCGAGAGGGAGAGAGAGAGGGGGAGAGAGAGAGAGAGGGAGAGAGAGAGAAACATTTATTGACAAACAGAAAATAATAACATATTTTATAAACATATAAAAAAGACCATTTGTCAATCAGGACCCCGCCTCAGCTTGTAATGAGGTCATAAAGGTCTTCTAATTTACTACATCACATCATAGTTAGGGTAATTGGCCTGGTCCTTCAAAAAGTAAATATATAAATAGTTTTATAACACATTTGCTCGTAAAGTGGCTCTTATTACACCGATTTCAGCATCGTAATGTAGCTTATTACACACTAGTGCGGTAATGTAAAATTAGTAATAACGCACTAGTGCGGTAATGTAAAATTAGTAATAATTTGAATCTATGGACAACACAGTCCACGCCCACACAGTCCACGCTTCAGCAAGAAACAACTGCACAGTCTGCACAAGTGCTTAGATGGTGAGCCTTTAGTCCGTTAGTCGCTTTTACGACACCTAAGAGAAGAGAGGGGTTGGTACCTATTATTATTTTGAAGAGCCCATCACCGCTCTAAGCTGTTGAATGTATTTGCAGTCTTTAGTCCGTTAGTCGCCTTTTACGGCACCGAAGGGAAGAACGGGGTTGGAAGTATTATTTTGATGAGCCCATCGCCGTTCTATGTTGTTAAATGAATGTGCAGTCTTTAGTCCGTTAGTCGCCTTTTACGACACCGAAGAGAAGAGAGGGGTTGGTAGTATTATTTTGATGAGCCCATCGCCGTTATATGCTGTTGAATGTATGTGCAGTCTTTAGTCCGTTAGTCGCCTTTTACGACACCGAAGGGAAGAAACGGGTTGGTAGTATTATTTTGATGAGCACATCGCCGTTCCATGCTGTTAAATGAATGTGCAGTCTTTAGTCCGTTAGTCGCCTTTTACGACACTGAAGGGAAGAGAGGGGTTGGTAGTATTATTTTGATGAGCCCATCGCCGCTCTATGCTGTTGGATGTATGTGCTGTCTTTAGTTCGTTAGTCGCCTTTTACGACACCCAAGGGAAGAAAGGGGTTGGTAGTATTATTTTGATGAGCCCATCGCCGTTCTATGCTGTTGAATGAATGTGCAGTCTTTAGTCCGTTAGTCGCCTTTTACGACACCGAAGGGAAGAGAGGGTTGGTAGTATTATTTTGATGAGCCCATCGCCGCTCTATGCTGTTGGATGTATGTGCAGTCTTTAGTCCGTTAGTCACCTTTTACGACACCCAAGGGAAAAAAAGGGTTGATAGTATTATTTTGATGAGCCCATCGCCGGTCTATGCTGTAGGATGTATGTGCAGTCTTTAATCCGTTAGTCGCCATTTACGACACCCAAGGGATTGGATGGAAAGACTTCCTACCTTTCACATACCTTTATTTTGTCGATTTAAATAGCGGCTTCTTGTTCAATAATTACTTTGAAAGTTTAAAAATAAATATGTCTAGTTTTAGTAATGAAGAACTAAACTTACAGTCTACACCACCGGGAAATAATAAGTGAAGCACAAAATGTTATTGACAGCCTATTACCACCTAAGTCCAAAGAAAAATACATGTTGGCTTACCAAAAATTATACACTAGAAAAGCAACAAAAACACGCAGTCATTTTCAGAAAATGTGTTTTCCTCGCAAATATGTTATAAAACGTCGTATGACATACGTGCGCTTTGATAATTACAGCCTCTGCTTTCTTGTAGCCCTCGCCTACGGCTCGGGCTAGCAATATCGCCTCTGCTGTAATTTTCAACTTACCGCACTAATATCATAATCCTGAGTATCACCGGTGCCCGGCCACTATATTGCACTATGCCACAAGACAATTAAGTGCTCCACAAAATGAAACTCGCAACAGACAATCTGTGCAGAGCATCTGGAGAGAAAACGGACTCCGTTTTCTCTCCATATGCCTACAACACCTACAACACCTATTTGTGTGACTGTGACTGTCTTGCTAGGAAAATAATGAATCTCCTGGGATCGGCCTACCAGAAACCTAAAGATTTTATGCTCTTCGCCCTCAAAGCCATTGCAAAGCATAAGGCAGTCATTTTCACTGAGGAGGCAGAGTGAGAAGACGGGGTTGCACAAAAGATCAAAATAAGATGGTTGTGCTGCGAAAGATAGAAAAAGAATAATCGATTAAAGGAAGAAAGAAAAATTATTACCATGGCAAAAATGACACCTTTAAATCGCAGGAATTGTCAAAACGAATTTAACTAAATTCTAACAAGAAGTATTTAAATACCGGGATCAAACCAATAAGCTATACTTAGTACATTTTCGAGATTTAGGGTTATCAAGTCTGACGCCATCTCACGAAATACCTGTATTTGTAAAATTCATTATAATATGAATCACTTACCGGTCATTCTCAACAAGCCTGGTTTTTTAAAGGTCGATACAAATATCTCGAAAGAAAGAAAGAATGAAAGACAAAAACAATTATTGACTGTCACAATAAAATAAAATATAGAATAATAAAAAAAAGACGTGAAATACATATAGGTACAGAAAATGCTACTTACAGAAAACAACAGTGTGACGAGCCAATGGGCGATTTTCCGAGATCAAAAAAAAAAAGAAATTGGTTCGTAAATGACTTCATAGATGGCGCTTAGCATAGATTAGTATGGCGCTTAGTAAAAGGCGGGTTCATGAAGAGCACGTGTATGGCTGCGTAATATTTATTCTATTCCAAAATAGAAATAGGTTCTGGATGTCCTGAATATAAATAGGTAAGTAAATACTATTTTTTTATTTTTTTGGTAGACAAGTAAAAGTGTAGAATTTATGACAGCCCATAAGTAGCCCAGCTTTCATAAAACGACATCTATCAAGTGTTTTTGAACTAATTTTTACTTTTTAATTTGGGCTGTCAGAAAATCGCCCATTAGGACCCTACCTCAGCATATGCCGCTCGGTGTGACAAAGTCACATCGCAACGTCGCTGGTATTCTGGCAGGACCTGTACGAGGTGACGTTCCTAATTTTAATGAGATTACATAAATGAATAAATAAGAAAATGTTATAAATATGGATATCTGAATATTGTAAAAAACCTAGATGCTCATAAATATACAGGGCGTCCTACGGCTATGCCACATGGAGGGAAAGTACCTTGAATATTGTAGATGGAGCATTTTACTGAAAGAAGACATTATTTGAAAATAAAAAACTATTTAAACTGCATTCATAGATATTTAAATAATTACATGGTTGAACCGGGAATCGAACCCGTTACATGAGTAAAATAATCGTCCTGTAGTTTTATCATACTGATCTTTCGATCAGTATGATAAAACTACATTGGCTTTATCATACGGATTATTTTTTGCTAATTAACATAGTGTCACAAATAAAAGGCAGACCATGAATTTTAACATTTTTAATACAAAATTAATCAATTTATCAAATGCTCAAAATGAGTCTCTTCCTGTTGAATACAAAGTCGCACTCTTTTGATTATTTCGCTCCCTGTTGATTTTTTGATCTTGTTGTGGTGGATATTTAGAATAATACGTCTAAGTTCTGCTCGTGGACACTTTCATACTGGTTACTTCTTAAGTGGGTACATTTATTAGTAATAGGTACTTATGATAATGTCAGTTGGGTGTCCTTACGGCAATGTCAGCTTTTCATTTTTCTGAACAAAATTTCACATCAAATGTTTAAATTCATGGTCTTCCTTTTATTTTGACACTATGTTATTTAGCAAAAAATAATCCTTATGATGAAGCCTTTTGATCGGTATGATAAAGCTACAGGTTGGTTATTTTTCTCATGTAACGGGTTCGATTCCCGGTTCAACCATGTAATTATTTAAATATCTATGAATGCAGTTTAAATTGTTTTATAAATTCAAATAATGTCTTCTTTCAGTAAAATGTGCAATCTACAATATTCAAGGTACTTTTCCTCCATGTGGCATAGCCGTGGGACGCCCTGTACATATACTTACTTATATTAAAAATGCACATACTAAACACTATCTATACAAAATGAAAACATCGTTTAACTGATAAACCTAAATAAAATAAAAATAATAATAATAATAATAAATCACTATAAACAAATAAAAGCTGGCGAGACAGACTGTACACTGAACTGAAAGCAGCCAAACTGTCACCTGTCATATTTGACATTGACATTGTTTGTCCACGTCCACGTACGTCTTCTTCTGTCGTCTCGACCGCCACGTCGCCAAAGAAATCCCATGCGCTTGCCACGAATGCAATCCCAAATTCCACGTTTTGACGACCTGACTCTGATCTGACTGGTTTGTAATATTTTGGAGCTGGCTTTTTTTTGGGACTATGTCTAGCAATTGTCTTTTAAGAATTGGAATTTTATACACAACATTTGGTAAAAAAAACACTTAAAATTATTTTTTCTAAGTTGTTCTCCTAGTTTCCGTTCACTGTCCAGAACCCAGAATCATCCTTTCTACCTTCAACAGTCTCAAAGTAAGCTACAATTTGTACATTACAGTCTATACAATTGGGAAGTTAATTAATACATTTTATGATTCACAAAAAATAATCTTTTTAAAAAGTGTATTTTCTTAGATAGAACGAAACATTTGTGTGTCCTTTAATTATACATAATTTCCGTCACTAGTTAAAAAGTAGCGAATATCTCACTAGCAGAGTAAGCAATTCCTATCCCTACCGCAACGTCTCGTCTTTACATCAGAGTGCCGAGGCAGGCAACCAAAACGGTCCTGTGTCACCTGTTCCGCTGTCGAACTATGACCGTAAGATCCTAATTTCCGTTTGCATGGTTTACTACTATTATAATTTCCTACGCCACCTTTTCCACGCTAAACGTGACGGAAATTAAAAAAAGTACCTACGTCGTAAAAGGGTTTTGGTGATACCTACTAAAACTGTTCATTTAGTTATTTTGTAGACTGAATAATTTCTTGTAAGGTTTATTTTATATTATATAGTATTTATTTTCTGTTTGAGTCTTAGGACAATAAAATATATATATTTTTGAGCAATTCTCTAATTTACGTCACCGCGAATCTAATATCCGTTACTCCTTAATTTATTTATTACTTCATAAATCCAAAACCAGACACTACATTAAAGTGCCAAATACATAATTTTCTAGAGTTTAACGTCTTTTCCAAATTTAATTGCCGATTTAGAGAATTTATTGAAAAATAAAAATCGTGACTGAAATTATACAAAGAACACCTTGTCGTGAGAATGACCCTCGTGAATTCATTAACCCCAGAAAGATAACCTACGCCGCAAAGGCGTCCGCGCAGCAAACATATAGTTGTCTCTTTTTATTCAGCGCGTATATTAACTTGTTCTTTTTAGCCAACTCAGTCGTTGGCTCTGACCTATCGCAGGACGGCTGTTGCTAAACGGTGAGTACCATATTTTTGAAGTTATGAGTTTTTATGCGCTCGCGAGGCGTATGGTTATCTTTTATGTAACTTTTAGTGTTGCTTGATTCTTTTGATTTATTCATATAAAGTGTTATTTATACATGTTTTTGTTTTGTTTTTAGGAAACAGTATTAGCGTAGACCATGGCAAGTAGAAGGGCACTTGCGGAAGACGAAATATGCCTATTATTGGAGAAGATGGTGATAGTCAAGAAAGTGATAGCGAGGTAGAAGATTATGAGAGCGAAGATGATGCTCAGAGTGACGTCAAAGATGAGTAAATCAATAAAAGTCAAAAAAGGCAGCTACTGCACGTCGAAAAAGAAGAGAATGTCAAAAAGGAGCTGCGCGAAATGTTTAAAACCTGTTTGTGGCGAACTCAAAAATGACGTTTGTTTTGACTGCCTCTAAAGCCAATTATACCAAGGTTTTATTGTTTTTTGGACTGAATACTCTATAGTCTATTAGTTAATAAGAAAAAAACATGTTGATTTGTAATAATTTATAATTATTTGTTCCTATAAACAGAAGACTGATAATTTTTGTTATTTTTCATAGAGGTTTCGTAATTAAAAGTTAAAAATTACTTTAATATAAACTTTATTAAAATAAATGCTTTTTATTTTTAAAACTCTTACAAACCTTTCAGGTTTTTAAATTAGCTAAAATAAATATAAATTATTGGAATAAATACACGCGTTAGAAAAGTGTGCGCCTCTGAAGCGTATGGTTATCCTTTACGTAATATTTAGTATGGTTTTCTTTCTAGGGTTTAAAGAAAAATATTTTAACAATGTGAGGGTTGCAAAACTCTTGTTTGAAATATTTAGAATTTAATAACGATATCAGTGTCGTATATTGGGCTTGCGAAAGGATACACAAACCTTAATTAATAATTATTTAAAGGTTTTGTAAGAAATTATTTTAATAATTCATTTTCCAGCCTCTTTACATGAACGTAGTAGTACATGTCGTCGTAGCAAACCTCTTGATATAGACTACCAACCTGTTTAACTTTTTATTTAATCAAAGTCTAGTGAATTACTACAACGAAGATTGTGATTTCGTGGTATGATTACATGCTAATAACGACATTCGTAGTTAGAGATAAGATATAGTCAGCTCCTAAGTGGTTGAGGATTCGGGTTAAAGAGCAAAGTTAAAGTTCTTCGGTCTTATCTATATCCACCGTGCAAAATAAAATAAATTAAATTATTCTCCTGTGTTGTTTTCTGTACCTACCTACATTTTTTAAAGTTAAATATGTAGTAGGTAGGTAATATATTAATTTGATCAAAATTGATGGATGTAGAGCACAGAACAGAAGAAAGAGGTCTTCTGTTTTGTGATGTGTAGTTATTTATTGCTAGCATTGAATAATTGGTACCTAAGTAAGTACTATATTTTACGATTTTATTGAAATTTCAATTATGATATTAATCTAACCGATTACAACATCGGGTTTTTTTCCGATGTTAAAGATATTTCCGATGTACGTCATTATAAATTAATAATTGTCATGAGTATTACGCCATACGATAGATACATTATGTATAATAAATTATTTTAATAATAGATAATATAAATAAAGTAGGTATAATAAAAATATATTAGAGGCCATAAATAATTTCTCGGTGCAGGTCACCAACAGCTAGATAACAATTATCTGATAAAAAGTATTGATTGAAAACATCGAGAACTATTCTTGTAATGTACCTATAAGTCTATTTATAGAAAGCTTGCTAGTTGTTATAAATAAACATGTATTTTTATCAGATTATGAGTTTTAGTCGTAGTTAGATACCTAATAAATGGAAAAAAAACTGTAACAATAAATAATTAAACCAAGGTAGTAGATACGACTATGAATTACCTTCACCTGACTAAAATCTTAATAGGCACGGGGTTGGGTACCTAAGTCTTTCTGTGGTCTATAAATGTACTGTAAGTACTAATAATTACTTTAAGTAAGTATCTTAAATACTGTAAGTACACCGAAATGTATACAATACTATTTTAATCATTCATTCGCTGATATCATCATGCATGGGTACCTAACCTACCTATAATTCGATAAACATGCCAACTTTTTTTAAATAGATATCTGTTATTGCCGTAAATAAAGCATGGTGATACTTATTAAAAACTGCTGAATATAGGACCTACTTGAACGAATCTCAAATAACTGCGAACAAAATTGAGATTCATACAATATTAGAAATGCAAAATCGGTTGTTTTTTACGATGCAAAGCTCTTTATCTGTCATAGAATCAACATAAGTCGATTGCCATAATATTGTTATCAAAGAATCACTAAAATCAAAACCACTAAACACTTATCTCTTAAATTCGATAGCAATAAATATTAAGTAGGTACCTATCTATATTGGATGAACAACAATCTCATACAGCTACCATAGTAGATTAGGTAAGGAGGGTTTGCAATACTAATGTCCAAATCATAATAAAAATGCCCTAAACTAAAACGTTGAACCTGTGGTTTTTTCGCTACAACAAACTAAAGTTTCGCCTGTGTTCTTTTCGCAACAACGCATATTTTGTGAGACAATTTTTAAGACCGCGCTTATAGTCCATGGAAGTTGATGTTTCTGAAAAGTAGTGCAAAGTGGGGACTGGGTACATGATTGTTCTCACTTAGCATTAGGCATTAGGTATGTCAGCCGCACAGCCGGTCACAGACATTACAATAATATATTAAGCAAGTATTGCAGTTATATTAAATGAAATAAGTTGCCGCAAATTCTATGCTAACACACCTTATGAAAAAGCTATCTACGCAAACCTAGATTGGCGCAAGTTTATTGTAGTGTAGGAAGGTCCTTGGCCAGTATTAGTACTTAAGCCTCTTCCTTTTGCCTCAATTGGATCAATCATTGTTAATCATAACTTGTCCCCCGACTACTTAAACTTATATACGTTTTTAAAATCTGAAACACGTAGCAAACCAGATAACAATAAAAAAGGTTTATTGTGCTCTGGGTCAGTCATTAGTGGACTATTGCATGAATCTACGAGTACATATTTAAATAAATTATCTTGTTTTTACCTTGGCTTCTACATAGAATCAGACTAGATATACGTAGGTACAGTCACCCGCCGCCGCCGGCGCCGGTCAAAAAACTGTAGTTTGGACAAAACTATTTGCCGATGAAAACATCATTAATAGAGATAAACATTTAAGGTAAACGCAGGTATTACCGCGGTAGTCAAAAATCTGTAAGTAACACCGAGGTATGTAATATAATTGTAGTTTTGAGCAATTACAGGCATATTTTACTCTAAAAGTTAAACTTTTATGAAAGATCAATTTATGTTCGCTTGGATGTTTAGCCGATGGAGGTTTGCAGAGTAATAACACCATCTATTCTTGGGATTGGAATGAATTTATTGGAAAACTTAGCCTAATATATACAAATTTTACATGTTACAACTAGAGGCGTATATACAAAGCAGTTTATTAAGTGTTCATAAATGAACGCTAGGGTGCGCTGCGTTTGGCATGACGCAGCGGCTGAAGCGGCTCGCGGCAGTCGCGTGGCTGTCGATGCGCGCCGCATATAATTATGCTCCTTGTTGTCTCGTCCTCTATGATGGAAATACTACTTGTTAGTATCGAGTCTTAGCACTCGCCGACGCCACATAAGTTTAAAGTATCTGAAAATAAAATATTTCCGAACGCAGCCGCACGTCACTAGACTAGCCCGCGTTTTGAACTGTCATTCGTTTTTTATGTCACTGTACCGGCGCCACTTTTTTCTCTTACTTTTTTGTGAAATAATCTTTTTAAAGTAGTCAGTTTAATTATGATAAATAAACTGTTATTATGAGTAAAAGAAAGAGACGTGAAAAATAAAAATGAAATTCTGGGTTTTGAAATGTGCACTCAGGCCCATCTTTGGGATGAGGCGGTGTTGAAACATTCAAAACTTAAAACGGGCACAATAACTCGTACTTACTGCAAAGCCGAGTTTTTACCACCCTGGGTATTCGCAAGGAATATCAGGGTCTTACATTTACTGCAGTTTGCTTTGCCATTTGGGCCTAGATCTGCATGACTATGTCTGACATTCCTAATGTGTCAATGATGGCCCTGGATCCGGCTACTACTTCAAGTTCTGTGGAGGAGGAGGCACTGCCCGTGCCAATACAGTGTAGTAGAGGCCTTACCTGTGGAAAAAACCCAGTGTACAGACCCGGAGACCGAGACACCTGCCATAGACGTAGAATTGTTATTTGCTTTGGGGAAAATTGAGGAGGTGCTTAAGGGACTAATTGCTCATGATGAAATTGCACAGAGGTAGACTCCTATTCTCACAAAAGGATTGCAAAAAGAAATTAAACCTGAACTTATGAAAAAATACATCCCATATGAAAATATCCCAACGTTGCTCTCAAAGCTCAACCCTGAAATACCTGGCTGTCTCTGACCTGGTTAAGAAAAGAGATTTGATAATTGCTGACAGGCAAAAACAGATGGTTGCTGCACTATCAGCCCTGGGCCAATCACTCCATTTATTTCTCCTAAAAGGTGACAGAATTGAAATTATTAATTAAATAATTAAACACATCAATGATGCTGCCAAAATACTGTGTGACGCTGTGCACATAGATACAAATCGTAGAAGGTCGCTAATACCAACCGTCATTAACCCCTTGAGCACCATAAAACCAGACACAATTGAAAATCAATTGTTTCGCGACTGCCGGCGGTCTCATGATATTTGATCTATTAATAAAGATATGAAAGATTCACAGGGGGAGCAGATGCATTTTTTTTAAGTAACCTTTCTGAAAAGATCTAGGTTACAAAGGCTGTTCAAAAATCTGTTAAAGACCTGAAGAACACAAGCTTCATTCAAAAACCCCTAAATAAAACCAAATCTTTAAACTGGAGGGGCCCTCCTCGTCCAAGTGCCCGGACAGGGACAGGAGCGAGATCCAACCAACCTGCAAAGCTACGAAGCTGCAAAGTTAGAAGTTCAGGTATGCATCTTCCTTTTTTTTATAAATAATTGGAAGAAAATAACCAGTGATCCTACTATTCTGAAATGGGTATCTGGGTATGAAATCCCTTTTAGTGAGATACCATTTCAATCTTACTTGCACATGTTATAGACAAAATATATCATGAAACAGATGGACAATTTTGTTCACCTATTTTCTTGGTATCGAAACCAAATGGAGAGTATAGATTTATTTTAAACATAAAGAAATTTAATAGTTTTATTACTACAACTCAAAGTCTTATGAAAGACTGTATTATGGCAACAATTGACAAAATGGATTCTTATTACATGTGTAACATTAATGCAGATTACAGAAAATATCTAAGGTTTATATTTGATGGAAAAATATATCAATTTAACAATTTTCCATTTGGCCTTTGCACGGCTCCATACATGTTCACATAATTAAACCCATAACAAAACTTAGAGGTTTACAGCCTGTAAGTACAGTATATCGATGCTTGTAGTTAGCAGTATATTGGTAACGATCATATTGAGTGTCTTAATAGTGTTAACCAGACCATAGGTCTGCTTACTCAGTTAGGCTTCGTCATCAATAAAAATAATTATGTCAACTTATACCATCAAAGGAATGTAAGTTTCTTAGCCTATTGTTTAATACAAACACCATGACTATTTCAATCGATTCTGATAAAATAAAAGATGCCTTAACACGTTGCCTGCCACGAAACCAGACACAATAGAAATTTAATTGTTTGTCAGCCACAGGTGACCACCACGGCGCTCAAATTTTTAAGTACCTCTTCCATCAGGTTTTTTGTCAAAAGTTCTGGGAACTCTAGTGTCTGTTTGTCCAGCTAATCAATATGGGTTACTGTATACTAAAGCACTAAAAAGACATAAATATTTAGCTCTTTAAAAAAATAATAATAATTATGAAGCATTTACTTCCTTGCCCAAACATTGCTATCCAGATCTTGAATGGTGGATAAAACATGTACTTGCCTAAATCAACTTCTTAGATGAGAAAATATAAATATATTCTAGAAATAAATACAGATGTCTCACTATCGGGGTGGGGTGCTTCTTGTGACAAACATACAGCCAGTGGTGTATGGAGAGGAAAAGAATCAACAATTCACTTTAATACTTTAGAAATAAAAGCTACTATGTGTGGTCTCAAAAGCCTTGCTAATAATTCTTCAAATTGTGAAATATTATTACGAAGTGACAATACCACAGCTATACCATATATAAACCGCTTTGGTGGCATACAGTACTCTCACTTACATGTGATTGCAAAAGCTATTTGGCAGTGGTGTGAAGAGAGGAATAATTTTGTATTTGCATCATACATCATACATTAACACAAAGGACAACAAAGTAACAGATTTTGAATCTAGAAAACAGTTAGGTCATACAGAATGGGAATTAAATATTAATAATTTTAATAAAATAGTACAAGCATTTGGTAACCCTGTCATAGATTTATTTGCATTTAGAACAAACACAAAATGCAGGAAATTTGTTTCATGGCATCCAGATCCTTCAGCTTATAAAGTGGATGCCTTAACAATGTCTTGCAAAGGGGTTTATTTTATGCTTTTCCACCATTTTCTATAATTTTAAAATGTATAGAAATAATCGTGTCCAATGAAGCAACACGGATCCTTGTAGTTCTCTTCTGGGACACCCAACCTTGGTTTCCCTTACTCAAAAAACTATTGGTGACAGAACCCATTGTATTTGAACCAAGTAATAACTTACTGGTTTTATGTAATTCCAACTCACCACACCCTCTACACCGCAACCTATCACTACTGGCAGGGAGATTGTCCGGTAGGCATTCTTAAAGCCTGGCATCGACGTACAGGCAGCTGAAATAATGATATCTTCCATATCAAGTAACACCTATAAGCAATACTTAATTTGTATTTGGTTTTCTTACTGCCACACCAAACAACTAAATGCTACTAAAGCACAGATGACAGACATAATTACTTATCTCACAAATAAGTTCCACAGTGGTGCATCTTATGGCACCTTGAATTGCATAAGGTCCTCGCTGCCACTAGTGTGATAGGGCCGCAGGTGGGAGCAGACGAAAAGACTAAAATTTTATTTAAAGGGTTCTTTCGCCTACGATCAAGTAAACTCAAATATAAGTATACCTGGAATGTTTCTATAGTGCTTAATTTTTTAGAGTCAAATTACAATGACTCAAACAACTTACATTATGTTCATTAAACACAGTTACTTTATTAACTTTACCTACAGGGCAAAGATTACAAAGCCCTAGTTTCTATTGTTACTGACCAGATTAAAATAATTGATAATAAAATTGTTACTATAAAAAAAAAAAAAAATAATAATTATGACCTCAGCACCTAATCGTCATCAGCCAATTGTTTAAATAATTATAAAAGAAATACCTCTGAAATTAGGAAAATGTCCTAATTTATTTATATCTATCAAGAAACCACATTTGGCGGTATCGGTCAGTACACTCAACCGTTGGATTGACGGTCCTGGCTGCAAGAGGGATCGATACTTCCATTTTTTCTACTCATAGTACCAGGCACGCTACGACATCAGCTGCCATTATGAAAGGCGTTAGCATTGATGAGATACATAAAACGGCTGGTTGGACTGACTCATCGACAACTTTGCAAAGTTTTACAACCGTCCGATTTTAAATAATAATTTCGCTAAAGCGATTATATTGTAATAATAATATTAAAAGTATATTGCTATAATCATACCAAAGATTTATTTAAGGCTGAGGACACATTTAAGTTTGTTTTTTTTTGTTTAATAAGATTCTCTTGGAAATTACCAATTATCTTTAAGGAGTGTAAGACTGATTATGCTGTTGAAACATAATATCTGGGATATGTTTGTTAACAATAATAAACTTTATGATTCTACAACAGAACTTTGAACATCTAACAAGTAGTATTTCCATCATAGAGGACGAGACAACAAGGAGCATAATTGAACAATCAAACAAACTTACCAAGTGCAGTTCGATTGAAATTATGCTCCTTGTTGTCTCGTCCGAAGATGATGAGTCCCACCCACCCTCACAGGTTTGATACCTATTCCCTGGGGTTGTAGAATCAGTTTCATAAATAAATACACAACTTAAAACTAAATGACAGTTCAAAACGCGGGCTAGTCTAGTGACGTGCGGCTGCGTTCGGAGATATTTTATTTTCAGATACTTTAAACTTATGTGGCGTCGGCGAGTGCTAAGACTCGATACTAACAAGTAGTATTTCCATCATCTTCGGACGAGACAACAAGGAGCATAATTCCAATCGAACTGCACTTGGTAAGTTTGTTTGATTGTTCAAATATTCGCGGCGGCTCTGTAAGCTCGCTATTGCGCGGCGGCCGTCGGACGAGACACATGTAACATCGAAGCGCGGGAGCGCGCGTCGTATTTATGTCTTGCAGCTGTGTAGGTAGCTACAGGACTCCCCCTCAAGCGAAGCGTACGGGAGTGTTGACACTTCTGCCCGAACGGGTTCTTCTGAGCGTTGGTTCTACTGCTGCTGCTGAATCAGATGTTACTCGTGGCTGGACGGCTTGTGTGTCTTGTAACGGCGCCGGCAGCGTAGTTGTTTCTTCGGTGTTCAAAGTGTAGGCAGGCTTCAATCTGTCTATCGACACGGTGGCGATTCTTCCAGGAAGTTGTATTTCGAAGAACTTGGTGCTTCGTTTCAGTACTTGATACGGGCCTTCGTATGGTGGTTGCAGTGGTTTACGTACTGCGTCGATACGTAGAAATACAGCTTCGCACGTCGATAGGCACGAACATACTACGCTTGTTGCTTTGCGGTAGGTATGTTGGTGTGCACGCGGTGATTGATTTGTGAAACTTCTGCACGAACTCTTGGTTGACAGCGGCAGGTGATGGTGATGAAATCACCAGGTAGACGAATTGCTTGACCATATGTTAGTTGCGCTGCGCTGGTGTTGGTGTTGGTTCGTATTGCTGCTCGGAGTCCCATTAACACTATAGGTATTTCGTCGATCCATTTAGTTGCAGTGTAGTCTAGACATTAACGCGGCTTTCAGTGATCGGTGCCAGCGTTCGACGATTCCGTTGCTTTGTGGATGGTAAGCGGTTGTTCTTGTCTTTTCGGCGCCAAGTAGATGGGTTAGCGCGCGAAACAGCTGACTCTCGAACTGACGTCCTTGATCTGTAGTTATTGTCTGGGGACATCCGAATCTTGTTATCCACGCTTCGTAACATATATAGCTTCGGGCCATCGCGTAGTGCGATCTATCATTGTGAGTAGGTATCGATGTCCGTGTTCGCTTGTTGTTAGAGCTCTGACAAAATCGATATGTAGGTGTTGAAATCTTTCGCACACGGGAAATTATGATATGTTGCTGTGCGTGTGTCGTTGTACTTTCGCTCGTTGACAGGATACACACGTCTTCGTCCATGTTCCAATGTCGGAGTTCATCGCGGGCCAGAAGTAGCGTTGTTGTAGAAGCTTTCTTGTTGTTCGCGTACCGGGGTGACTGACTCTGTGTACTGCGTCGAATGCGGTGCGTCGAAAGTCATGTGGTAGGTACGGACGAATGTTGGATGTTGATGTTTCGCAGTAGATGTCGTAATCGGTGTTAGGTATCTTGATTTTCTTTACTTGTAGGTTGGTTTGTTGTAGTAGCGCAGGTAACTCGGGATCATTTTGTTGTTGTCTTGCTAGTTGTTCGTAGTCTATTGTTGATGGACATGTGATTGTTTCGATGCGGGATAGTGCATCGGCGACTGTGTTGTCTTTTCCAACGATGTGACGAATGTCGGTTGTAAACTCGCTGATGAATAGTAGTTGTCTTGAGCGGCGTGGTGTTTCGCTATCGGATGACTGTTTATGTAGTGCGTAGGTAATTGGCTTGTGGTTGGTAAAGAAAATTAGTTCTCTTCCTTCGAACATTTTTCTAAAGTGCTTCATTGCCATGTAGATTGAAAGTAATTCCCTGTCGTAGGTACTGTACTTTTGTTGCGTGGCGGTGAATTTCTTCGAGTAGTATCCCAGTGGTTGCCATGTTTTGTTAACATATTGTTGTAGTACGGCGCCTGCACAAGTATTGGAGGCGTCGCACATTAGTGCGAGCGAGACGGAGTTAATCGGGTGTGCAAGTAGCGCAGCGTCTTGTAGGCATTTCTTGCTGTTTTCAAATGATGCGATTGCTTCGTCTGTCCATTGAATTTCGGTCTTGTCGCGTTTTTTCGAGTTGTGTAGGTATTGGTTGAGCGGAGCTTGTACTGATGCGGCGTTAGGTATATGTTCGCGGTAGTAGTTAATCAGTAGTTAATCAGTTAGTCTTCGGGTCTTGGATATTCAGAGATTGCTTGGACTTTTTCTTGAGGTGGTATGATACCGTTAGCGGATACTTCGTAACCAAGAAACTTGACTTTCTTCTTGCCGAAATTGCATTTTGACGGGTTAATAGTGATACCGGCGTCTTCTAGGCGTTGTAATACGATACGTAGGTTAACGCGGTCTTGCTGTTCAGACTCTGAAGCCAGGAGTACGTCGTCGAGGAACGGGAAGACGAAATCTAGGCCTCGTAGCACATCATGGATGAAACGTTGGAAAGTCTGTCCAGCGTTCTTTAAACATGGGTACATTCGTGGAAATTCGAATAACCCGAATGGTGTGATGATGGCTGTCTTCTCTATGTCAGTTTCTTTGTTAGGTAGCTGTTGATACGCTCGTATGAGGTCAATTGTTGAGAATATCTTCTTTCCAGCGAGTTGGTAGGTAAAGTCTTTGATGCGTGGAATCGGATAACGGTCTGGTTTCGTTATTGCATTGAGTCGGCGATAGTTTCCACACATTCTGAGATCTCCATTTTTTTTAGGTACAACGTGTAGTGGGCTTGACCATGGACTCTTGCTTGGTCTGCATAGGCCTTGTTCGATCATAGACTCAAATTCTTTCATCACTTTCTCGTAGCGGTGTGGTGGTAACGGACGTACTCAGCTGTGTAGTGGCGGGCCAGTGGTCTCGATATAATGTTCCACGTGGTGCTTCGGAGTAAGTTTCATTGCAGTGAGTCTTGTGATACCGGGAAACTCGTTGAGGATGTCATAGGATTAGTCATAGATCCGTGGCGCACCGTGTATAATAAAGCAGAAAAACAAAACAACGATTTGCTTCAAACCGGCGCCGGAGCACGACGACGTCCATATATACGCGAAACGCCAAATGTAAGTACACTCAATATTTTACTAAGGTTAATGTGTCGTAAACAAACCATTTATACAGAATCGAAATAGGTCACAAGGTGGATTATAGTTTCAGCCATGATTGTAACTATCTCATTTTCGTTTATTTTGCACTATTTTTCGACAGTAAATAAAAATAAAATGCTGCGGTGATTCACAATTTTCTTCTTGAATATTTTGACCGCGGTATACTCGGTTATAGCATAAATCAGTATCCATATTATAATTAAATTTTTAAGAAAATTCATATAGCAGTAACTCAAATGATTTGGTAATTCGTTTAGATAATTTATCGTAAAAAAAACTATTTCCGCGTTATGAAAATCGCGCTAGATCTCTTATTTTTTTCTCCTAAATTGAGCTATAAAAATAACTTTGTACGAGAGCACTAAATTGAATGCGACATGAAACCTTACCTTAGTCTGTATTTTAAACCTCAGTACTTAATTCAAATATCATGTATATGTTTAGGTAACTTTATTGGCAATCGATTAAACTTTTGTTTTGTTTAAAATTAATAAATTTTGAACCCTCGGAATTAGATTATTTACACTACCGCGAATGAAGCTATAACCGATATGGTGAAAACAAGCCATTACTCGGTAATGACTTGTTTAAGAACCTATTACCGAGTGTTATTACTCATTATTAACTTCACCATAGAAATCTAATTTAATCTTTAGTTCAGGGTTCTCTAGAAATAATGCCTATATGAAAGTCAGAACCCTATTTTTACCTATACCTACCTACTTTTCTAACTGTTTCTAATAAAGCTACCTCTTTTCTTTTAAAATAAAATAAATTTATTTTATTTCATATTGCCATTGATTAGAAAGAAATGGTGGCAGCCGCTTGATTTACTGCCAACTCTACCTCCTTAACTTTGAACCATGATCTAGGATTGGGGAGATCAGGTAATTACAGTGGAGCGACTGCCGTCTGATCTCCGTGACCCTGTTATAATAGGGGAACCTAACCAGCTTGGATCATAGTTACACATTCAGTCGCCTGAGTTTGAGATGTTTTTCCTCAAACATAGAGTAGCCCACACTTTGTTTTTAATAAAGATTGTACGGAACCGAAATTCCTATTATTTTTCTACCTTCGGTAATAGAATCACGATTCGCGGTATTAGCTGCAATCACTTTAGCATGCCACGGTAATAGGTTCATCCGGCATTTTATATTTAATTATTTTTTCCTTATATATTTACTCAAAACCTATCTTGTATCATTAGATTCTTAAAGTCCAAAACTCAAAGTATCAGAAAATATATACTTGTAAAGTCTGGCCAACGAAAGCCGAACCTCGTAGTTATTTGATTGGCAACACTTTGTCTCTATGTGTGTCTCTATGTCTCTATGTGTGTCTATCTGAGGTGTCATGTCGTATGTCAAATTGAAATTTTTCTGAGAAAAATTGCAGGTGTGTGAGTGACCCTGTGTTACCCAGACATGATTTTTTTGAATTTGCCGCATTTTTCCTGGTTCAGCTTTCGTTAGCCAGACTAACAGTTTTTACGATCGGAAATTCATATTTCGAACGTTTAAACCTTAAGGCCTTGATTTTACCTCGGTAATACCTGCGTTTACCTTTACTGTATTGTACATATTTTAAGAAAAAATAAATATCACTATTTACTTCAACAATCTTCCTAAAAGTTGAAGCTATCAGGATGATGCATGGAAATATAAATAAATCTACGTTTTTGATTCTGCGAAATAACGACGATGAACGTGCTTATAGACAATGTCAGAAATTAATTTATTCCTGTCCGCATACCAGTAGGTAATAAAGTATCCCGTATCAACCATCTTAGAAATAATCATTAAAAAGCCAAATGGTTGTCCCTATTGTACCTTCATTCTTTTTTTTAAAGCACTCCTACATACATACATTATTGTGTGTATAGCTTTTGTAAAAAATCAGTATTACTACCAACTCCTATGTAATTTTACTATCTATAGGTACTGCTCTAAGAGATCACAATTAAGCCCCTTCTATTCGTTGTGTCTATCTTTGAGGTAAAACTTACAAGTTTTCTCATATAATGATTGCGTAAGACGCGTTTACGTTTTGTTCATCAGTTAATACACGCATTAATTAACTCAAATATGATCATCAGCCTATAAACGTCTTACTGCTGGGCACATGCTTTCCCATATAGAGAACAACACATGAGGGAGGAGATTGGTCAATGTCACAGAAATAGATTTAAATGGGTTATTGCACATTTGCCACAAACTAATTTCGTCATATTTTGTATACTCCATACATTGAAAGTTAATTTGCCACAGACATTAAAGCATATACCTATGTGTAAGTTCGTCACAGGTAGGTTACGGGTTATTGTAAATTCGTCACAGAAGCGGCATGTTAGCTCTATTGTATGAAAACCAAGCCAAGCGTGTCACTTATTTCGGTGTCAATTTAACTTATTTAACTTACCGATGTATGAAAATTGTTGATTAACTCTGGTAACCTTTCTTGTACACTTTTTACAGCTCAATACAGAGCAAGTAGTAATTTTTAAAATTTTACTTATATCCGGTGCTGTCAAGGGCTAAATAAAACGCGGTCGAAAGATGGGATTTTACCATCATTTTGACAATATTTTGGCACGCACAGTACCTACGAACACATGCCGCTTCTACTTAGATCTGTAACGTTATAACCAACTACTTTATGTATTTTATAACCACCTTTTATGGAATTCGAAACTACATGTTCTGAAAAAATAATAATTTGAATGTCATATTGTTGTGCCTTCACTTCAAAATTATTTAGGAGAGTTAACATCGTTTTCAATTATTGTATTTATCATTTTATAGTTCTGCATCATACCTTTTTATATAATGAAGAACCTGTAGTTGTCTATTACAGGTTCTTATTTTATGTTTTCAAAATAAATACTATTGTTGTGGAATCTGACTTTTACTAGCCGTACAGGCCACATGGCGCCCGAACAGAGACATGTGGCCTGTACAACAACGTTACAGATCTATATCTGTGGTCAATGCCCACCACCCTGCTGCCCCATTGCGAGTTAATGGGTTTTAAGACAACAGCCTTCCAAAGCACAGGAGCTCGAGATAATTTTGATGATTTTGGTCAGTCATCCAGTGACCCCGCGGGCGACCCGGCGAAAGTTTCTTAACTGGCAAGTTCGGAAACCGAACGCAACTCCCAAAATATATCTAACTTAGTCGCCAATAATTATTACCTTCGATCAACAATACAACTAGATGTCAAGTCGGTGCTAAAAATATGTCTTAGTAAATAACAGCCCACTTGAGAAGTGAGCTCTTATTTTCGCGCAAGGCAATAACAGGAAAATGTACTTTATTTGTTGCCACTTAAGGTTGATTTCACCACTAAATGTTATTGACGTCTTTTTATTTTTAAGTGACAGGAGTAATTTTTACGTGGACAGAATTTAGCTTTGATTTTGTACGTGACGCGTTATCTAGTTGGTATTGTTGATCAAAGATTATTACCATTTATTGTGTGTGTGCGAGTAGTCACTAGACATAAAAATTGTTTATTTATTTACCTATTTAATTATTTATTCAAGAAACATTGCCAGCATTACATAGCAGTATACTAATGCACTGAACAATATGTAACATACACCAATAAACAATGAAAAACATATAACAAAGGGCAGACCATTCAGCCATCTCGCTCACAGAACTCCAAGCTATCTTAAATAGTACATCCGTCAATCTTCCGGCAAACAAATCATATCATCATACTGTGGAGCCACTGCCAGAAACGCATTCAGATGCACCATTGCACGAACCAGAGGCGAGTTACGTTACGATGCTCCACGGTACGAGCGTTGTCGATTGCCAACAAACGGTGGTGACGTGCTCTAAAATACCTGCCTGGAACAGGCAAACAACAACACAAACAACTTGCAGGACCTTTGCACCAAAAAAGGACAGTCTAGCTCTCCCCGAAGAATCCGAAGAAAACGACAAGCAGTCTCCATTAGGGTGTAATTTCTGCAAGTTTCAAGAAAGTTGAAGCCTAGCACGCCCAGCAAAAACTTGGTAGAATACAAAAAAGGATAAAAGTCAAATTTTGTTTCATAGAGATCGTAAAAATGATTTTTGAATTTTTTAGTGCGGATGGCAAACTATAGCAGCTGTTTCAAGTTTGCTACTTACCAAAGCAGTAAACAATAATTGGACTTCGGGGTATGTTGGACCAATTGTCAGAATATCCAAGGTGACATAATGTCCGAATGATATAAAGACCGTTAGTCAATATGTACAAGTCTCTTAATGTCCAAGAAGTTATAACGTCCAGACCGGATGGCACGATCACGTTTTTACCGACATAAAGCATACGCTCTCTCATACTCGTACTCACGGTAATAGGCCATTATGTCTACTAGACATTTTGGCAATTGGGTGTTTTGATATTGGACATTATGACAATCCGACTTTTAACAATTTGTTGTTTTGGTAACTTGACATTATGGCCATTAGACGTTTTAGCAATTTGTTGTTTTGACATGACAACTGGTCATTTTAACAATTGGGCATTATTGCCTTGTCATTTTGACACACTGGACTTTCTGACAATTGGCCCAACTTACCCCGGAGTCAATAATTGAATTGCGTGAGGGTATCGAAGGTCTTTTGCATTTCGTTGTCGAAGCCTAATCGACGGTAGCAGTCACTACTAGCAAGCGTGCTGATTAAGAGTTAGGTATGAGTCAAAAATCACTCCATTGGCCTTGACAGAGTCGACACGACTAATTACCTCGGTATGGAGACGGTAGTCTGCCTCTATAGGGAATCTGGCACGGATGAAGGACATAGTACAACACTTAGAATACTTAGATAACAATTTGTTCTTAACACTCCATTGAAACACAGCTTCAATATCATCCTGCAACAACGCACAATTCTCGGCACCTGATACACAGCGAACCAGCTTTAAGTCGTTAGCATGAAGTAGGCAAATGGATTGCTTGAGTAGGTACTACGTCCTGGATCAAGTGATCCAGATCATTAATCATTATAGTAAAGAGCAGGGGACTGAGAATGGATCCCTGGCTCACACCTGATCGTGTGTTGTGTTGTTTCAGGCGTTTTATAGCTACCATGACATCCTCCTTACTGACACTGTCGATGTGAACATAGTTAGATGAACAGGAGCTATCGTTAGCATTTGCGTAATCAGAATTTAACGAAATCATTTGCAGCCTCACTCCCAACAAACTCTTCTCCGTTAAGAGAAATGCGTGACTCACAACCGCCTTTGGATCTTAGGTCATCAATATGCTGCCAGAAAGCCCGAGGATTCTTTTTAATGTTGCCATTCACCCGGCTAATATAGTTGTCATAGGCAATCGATACCTGTATTTTAATCGCAGCCCTAATACAACTGAAAGCATCATGAACTGCTTTGTCTTTAGAAGCCTTCCACTGACGATGAAGTACTGCTTTAGTCTTAATGTTGAGTATGATGTCAGATGTAAACTATACAGGATAACGTCTACCTGGTTTCTGTGAACGTGTTTTTATTTGGGAATGCTGGCATCAAAGATGCTGTAAACGATATTGTTAAATTTTTCAACAGCAATATTAACGTCACGGGATAGGAAGACATCACCCCAGCACTCGTCACTGACCAGCTCGCACAAAAGATCGTAATCACAAATACTAAAGTTCCAGTCATAGTTCGATTCAATGTTGCTGGGAGCCACCGCCGCGCGCCGGTTCAACGCGCTCAGGTCGCGTAAGATCGGAAATTTCGACCTTTATATTTAAAGGCGGGTGATATGCATCCTCATGCGGCAAGAGGCCACCTCCCGCCCGTCCTGTTCTTCAACAACAGCATGGTGCAGACGCTCGGACATCAGCACCACGTCTAGCTTACCTCCATGCTTATCACCACATCATTCTTCTCTGCCATACTGTTGTTTTAAGTATTTTAATGTTTACCAAGAATTATTTCTAGAGATTATTGTATGTAAATGATATTCATTTTGCTTGTTACAGGTTCGGCTTACGACTTGACTGCCGTTTTTATTAAAGGATGTCAGATGAGACCCCCCTGCCACGTCACTGTAGGCGAGAGTGTGCCTGTCAGCATACAATTTATCGCTGGTAAGTAAGTCATTCAGACTAACTTCTTGCTGAAATATTAGAGTTTTTCGGGTACATCGCTCGAAGAGATGGTCACAACCTCGAACAGCTGATGGTGACTTGTGTACTTGGTTTTGATGATTGGTGATTGGAGATAAAGGCCAAGCGCTTCTCCGTTGTGGATAATAAGTAAAACTAGTCCTTTTTTCGTGGGGTCTTGTATATCTTCGTCACTTTGTTATCACCAGAACACAGTTGATAGGGGTTAGCTTCATAACATAATAATGATCCAAACAAAGAAAAAGTATAATATTAAGAGTTAAAGACGCATTATCTATTTAAGATACCCGGCTTATAATACAGATAATAGGTTTTAGACCAGTATGTTAATCTAATTGCCAAAACAGTTTACACAGTGATAAACTGATAACGAAACGTTGAAAAAAAATGTCTACCTAAGGCGGGAATCCTCCTCCCGAGACTTCTTGGCGGGAAAGTGAAGCGTCATGTCTGCAGTTTGGTTTTATTTTCTTTAATTTATGTTTTGTCGAATATTAATGTGAAATAATGGTGGATTATTTACTGCTAAGTGTTTGTGAACGTGCATGAGTGTTAGCAAATAAAACAAAACAGTGCAACATTAATTTTCAAATTCTCTCAAGAAGTCCGTGTGAGACCTCAATAAAGTCCCACAGCTTTATTGAGTCTCGAGGGGTTTGGGGGAAAATCATTTAGGTACCATTAAACGTTCATTACCACTCATTATCATCCACTTAATGTAAAGAAAATAATAATTACTATTAAAAACTTGACACTGGCTAAATGTGCTGATCGCACGAAGCCATTATTTAAGAGAAAAAAAATCCTCCTCCCGCCTGAGGTAGACATTTTTTTTTCAACGTTTCGCTATATTTGAGTTTATTTGAGCGTTGTTTTAACGAAAATAATCAAATATTACGAAGTTTACACAGTGCTGGTAGGCTACTCTTGAAATAGAATTGCATTAATCAATTTACAATCACAAATCTAAAAAATGTCAAATGGCACTTTTGTAAGCGACAATAGCGCCACATTGGAATTAAATTGCGAGGAAATTGATTAAACAAATTATTATCGAGATGGCGTTGCGTAATTATCTTTACTTATCCCAATATCGATACATATTAATCGCATTGGAATTGTATTAAGATTGAGTTTGCGTTCGAGAGTAACCCCCCTGATCTGTGACGTTGATACAAATATATGCAAGAGTTACAATGCGAATTCGAAGTGAACAGGCGTTGTTCACAGTAGTCTCTATTTTCGGCAAAAGATTTTTAGAGGAGTTATTAAATCGACGAGTTATTGATTAACGATTATGAGAAATAGAATTTTTATCCAACACAAATCACGGAACAAATCTTAATAGTTAAATTAGACGAGTGTAGTTGCTTGACATTAAAGAAAAGAAACTTTGATGAACTCTTGCTTTGCTTGAACCTGCCCTTGGTGTACCAATGTACATACAGTTTCGAGATAAAAATCTAAACCAGTTTCGGGTTACTCGCATAATGACCCATTTTGGTAGCCCAACGCACAATGACACATAGAGTCTACGCAAAATGACATACGCAAATTGACACTTATTCTCATACGCGAAATGACACACGGGAACGACTACGCAAAATGACATACGCGAATTGACACATATTCTCATACGCGAAATGATCTAATGAGACCTAATCCAATATCTCTATGTACTTACCTATTCTCTTTTGTTACAGATTTCGTTTCCAATGAGCTCGACCAAGATGTGGTGATAAATATTAACCACGTCAATTTACGACCCGAAGTTACTCCAGGTATTTACTTATCAAATGATTTTTTTTTTAATAAAAAAAAAAGTTTGTAAGGTCAATCCTGGGTGAAGCGTTCTTCGCGTCAGAGCATTAAGTGGCATTTATTTTTTCTCGTGACTGGTGAACACAATAATTACATGGCAAAATAAGGTTTAAAAACGAATCAGTCTATCATTAAGGCACGGTAATTATGCACAGAAATTAATTGTCATAGATTAGGACTTTAGGGATTACATACCTAATCTTTTTTTTATATAAAAGAAGGAGGCAAACGAGCAGGCGGGTCACCTGATGGAGAGTAATCACCGCCGCCCATGGACACCCGCAAAACCAGAGGAATCGCAAGCGTGTTGCCGGCCTTATGGAAGGAATAGGGTTAAGGAAAGAATAGGAATTGTGAGAGGGGGGGATGGGCCTCCGGAATCTATTCAATAAAATAGATCCATGGCTTAAATTCACGGAGTTTACAGCAATGGATCTGACGACAATTTAAAAATGAAGCTATTTATAACTATATAACTATAAATAAAATCGTATTAATTTTGATTTCAATACCTACTCAGGGATAAATGTAACCATGTTCTCTGGACAGTTAAGTGTAACTATTCTTAATTTAGTAGCAAAACAAGACACGAGCTTTACCTACCTACAGAACCAAAGTTTTAAAAATTTAAAAGAACTGAAAATAAAGTATTTGCGCCAAAGCCAGTGCCACGTCCTTCCTGACTGACGAAGTGCTGCAGCACAAGTGGCGATGGTTTGGACCAATCACGAGACTCTTACCACGTATTCAAATCTCTTTGTATTCAATGAAGTAGGGAAACATAATTTCGTCGGGCGATTCAACATTTGCCCACCGCGTGGCGTGACATTTTATTGAACGACTACAGACACAAGAGTTTTATATTAAAATAATGAATACATGATTTGAAAGAGGCACTCTTTTCGTATTCAACAAAGTATTAATTAACGCAGTCTTATAAATATAATACACAATAATCAAAAACACACCGAACGCCGCGCGTGTGACATGTAAAAAGCTTGTCAAATCACCCCACTTTTCAGTTTTAAATTAAGGTTTATGCAATTCATTCTGTAACATATAGGTTTCAATTGATATGCTTCAGTACTACTTATGTAAAGTCAACTTATAAGTGCTAATTTGGGTTCCCTATTTAATCCCGAAAGCCGTTTTACCGATTATCATTTAAACGAAAACTATTAATCGATCTCTCAATTGAATGATGCCTTATTTGTACGAAGCTATAATTTGCCGATGTAACGATTCACCGAAAAACCAATTACCGAAGTTCATTTCAGCGACCATACATTTATCCGACACATTATTTAACCGATGTTACATTTCACCGAATTTTAAGAGTATGTATAGGACAACGCTTCGGTGGCTGAGTGTCAAGTGCTTGGCTAGATATCCGGAGGTCCCGGTTTTAATTCCCATTGAATTTGTCGATTCATAGCCCGGGTTTGTGATTACTAACCTGCATTTGGCAAGGGTGGTGATTGAATGATTTACAATCACCACCATAACCATCATAAAAATCACCTAAACTCAAGGCCATAAACGAATTTTTCTTAAATTCTTTCTTATAAAAATAAATAGTCATTGAATTAAAATAGTACATTGTTACCCTCGGGGTGAAAGTAGCTTATCTATTTAGCTCCGAGACGGGGTTTGGCGCCCGAGCGTAGCGAGGGCGCCGATAGTTCGAGGGACTAAAAAGTCTTTCACCCGAGGTAAACACTGTGCTTTTCATTACGAATACAAGGAAAGAAACTAAAAATAAAACATGAATTAGCTTATGAAAAAAATAACTGAATTTTATTTTACTTTATCAACAATTTTTCTGAGATATTTATTTAAACTTTATGGTAAAATTTGTAATCATTTGAATCTATGGACAACACAGACCACCACCCCCCACACAGTCCACGCTTCAGCAAGAAACAACTGCACAGTCTGCACATGTGCTTAGGTGGTGAGCCTCTAGCCCGTTAGTCGCTTTTACGATACCGAAGAGAAGAGAGGGCAACCCCTCTCTTCCCTTCGGTAAAATAATACTACTACCAGTACCAACGTATTGGTAGTATTATTTTGATAAGCCCATCGCCGCTTTATTCTGTTGGATGTATGTGCGTGCAGTCTTTAGTCCGTTAGTCGCCTTTTACGACACCTAAGGGAAGAGAGAGGTTGGTAGTATTATTTTGATGAGCCCATCGCCGCTCTATGCTGTCGGATGTATGTGAAGTCTTTAGTCCGTTAGTCGCCATTTACGACAGCCAAGGGAAGAAAGGGATTGGTAGTATTATTTTTATGAGCCCATCGCCGCTCTATGCAGTTGGATGTATGTGCAGTCTTTAGTCCGTTAGTCGCCTTTTACGACACCCAAGGGAAGATATGAGTTGTTAGTATTATTTCAATAATAAGTCACAACTACACATGACAGTACTTGTCAGAAAAACGATTCTCCCTAAGGCGGAAAAGTATTACTTTCCACCAGCTTCTCAGGCAACTTCAGACCTACTTTCTGAGTATGAAGAATAAAAAGGCATTTTATTTATCCCACTTTTATTGATTGCTATAATTATGAGTGATAAACGTTCAGTAGCCGAGCTTCTGACCTAAAAAAAGGAAAGTACAGCCTGTATACTGTCCTACTGCAGGGTAGCACTATAGCCTCCATATTTGAAATCAAGTCTTCGCTACAATTGATGGGTATTGGCTTAATCACCACCCTTGCCAAATGCGGGTTAGTGATCACCAACCCGGGCTACGAATCGACAAATTCGAAACGCACTTGGTCCGACATGGGAATTGAAACCGGGACCTCCGGATATCGAGCCAAGCACTTGACCACTCGGCCACTGAGACGTTGACCTACATACTCTTAAACTTCGGTGAAATGTTACATCGGTTAAATAACGTGTCGGTTATATCTATGGTCGCTGAAATGAACTTCGGTAATTTTTTCGGTGAATCATCGGTGAATCGTTACATCGGTAAATTAAAGCTTCGTTCAAATAAGGCATCGTGCAATTGAGTGATCGGTTAATAGTTTTCGTTGAAATGATAATCGGTAAAACGGCTTTCGGGATTGAATAGGGAACCTTAATTTAGTGTGTTGTTCATTATAATTTATATTAAGCTGTGACCACAGGCTGTGACCCCCAATATCAAGTGTCCCAGGATTGACCCTTTTACGCTTACACCAATTATCCATCAACCCAAGATAAGCTTCTTTTGAAACTCGTTAGTATGGTAAGATAACGGATAAATATACATATACATACCCAGACCCGAAATCAATTTAGAAAAACAGTTTTCTCTAAATTGACCCGACCGGGAATGGAACCCGAATGGGACCTTAGAGATGACGCGACGCCAGAACCGGCGTGCCAACCACTCTACCGGAGGACATCGATATTATCTGTTTATTTGTAAGGTACCTACTAAGTGTAAAAAATCTTATTCCAATGAATAGCTTTTTAAATAAATTATCAGAAAACATGGGCACGGCACTATAAAATTGATTTTGTTTACTTCTTTGTAAATTAATACAGCTACGTATTTAATTAATTATACAGCCGAGTTCAAGCAGCCGTAAACAACGCAATACACTCGCGGATTTTTTTAAAATCGCGCGGACAGTGCACGCAATACAATAATACACAACAGTGACCACTCGTCTTGACGCGGCAAGCGCTACCTACTGAGAGCACTGCGATGTCCGCTTAGGGGCCCTGTAAAGACGTGCGTCGTTTCGAGCGTTTGTAGGTAGCTTCCTTACTGCTTTAGCTTATATTTATACTGGTCCATTGGCGATGGCCGGCAGAGGGCCAACAAACGCCAATGTGTACTGGGGACTTAAAGGGAACACAACAGCGCGCGAGTTATGCCCTCCTCGGTGTACGGCCACATTATTCATGTGGTACGGCTTCACATTAGGCGGGCCGTATCTATACTGTGGTATAGGTATGCTCGTTTATTATAGTTAATAGTAACATATTTAATATTAAAAAGCCATCTACGGTTTTTGTGTTTATTAGTGGGTTATTTTACACTGTATGTTTGATGACTGTACTGTATGTTTACAGAGCGATGCGAGACGTTGGTGTGCCCGGTGGTGGCGCACGAGGTGTCCTCGCTGACCAGCGTTATGTCGATGCCAAGAAGCATGGCTTTGGTAAGTGCAGCACAAGTGACAACACGTGTATTTGCTAGTTTTATTCACTATTCCACAGATTTTACTAGAATTTCTATAGAATACCTGCATCGATCTTTGAAAATGTAGTTTCTCGTTTGAATAGTTAGTAAAAAAACTCGCACTTAGCACGTATTAGGATGAGCTGTTATCAGCAAAGTGTACAACAAGTTAAATACACACATCTGTATTGTGTAATTATATATACCTAGATACCAACTTTCCTCCCAAATAAATACGGACCGCAACTCAAAAAAATAAATTTATAGCTAATTTTTATTAAAAGTTATTGTTTTTTCATCAATTACTTTAGATTTGTTTGTAACGCTACTTTAAATAGTTTAACCTAATGTTGTGATTAATTAGCTATGGTTCAAGCTTTATTCTAGGAAATGATTAGAAATTTTAAAAGTATAACTCCTTTTAACCTTTCAACTGCGGCCGCGCACTGATTGCAGGTCTGCAGCAGCTATGCGATTCTCTAAGCGACACATAGACGCTGCGCGCATGGCTGTGATCTGCTGTCTCTTTCCAATTCAATGAATATAAAAGAGACAGAGTCATTTCTTAGCGCTGCGGCTGCGGCAGCCGCAGCTATCAAGGCTTTAGCTTAGAGAATCGTCTGCCAGTGCCTTGTAGCAGCGGCTGCCGCAGCGCTGAGAATTGACTCATCATATACTTTTTTTTTAAATCTTGTCCCCAGACGTGGGTCAGTGTCGGAGACGTTGTTATTACTATCTAACTAATATGTTCTATGAGTGGCTTTAAGCCTTACATTTCCTTGGTATGAATATGCCCTAACTACACATCCTATACTCTATCTATACTACTGTTAACACATCACACTAATATTAAAAAAATAAAATTCTTCTACTTGATGTCGGCTAATAGTAAAAATAAATATAAATGCGATACTTGTACGAATAATACTGATTCAACACTAAATAATGTTACCATTCGCAAACATAAGATAAATGTGCCTATAGAAAATTCCTTTGACGCCTTATCAATAGAGGAAGATGATGAAATGTTTCATTCATTTATATCAACCGCTAACTTAACAAACGCAAGGAGTTGGCCTAATTTACACATAGATACTTTTAAAGAAATATGTGAAATGAAAAGAATGATATCTGACTTAAAGGAAAAGTTGGATATTGCAGATGAAGAAATAAATAATTTATTAGAAGAAAATAAACAATTAAAGAAAGAAAATATAAATTATAAGTTAAACAACACATCAGAATTGAGCACTGCAATTACGGCAATGAAATGTACGAAGAATAGTGTTAAGAAAAGTACATTAAATTTCACAGTGGAAGATAAAAATAAAAATAAAAGTCCTAGTCACAGAAAAGAGGATAATCACACGATACGCACGAGTGATAATATACATATGTCTACTTCTACTCCATCATCTGTTAAACTCAATATTCAAAAATCACAGAATGGAGGGTCAACACCAAAAGATTCTGGATATTATAAAAAGCAAAGTACCAACACGGATTCCGACACAGCAACATCATCAAGTTTGCAAGAATTTAACAGACCTAAACTACCAAACGTCTTAAGTAAGAAATCGAACATCTTTATCGTCGGTGATGAACAAGCACGTGGTCTTACAGAACGGATGTTACAGTCGCGAACCGGCAAGTGGAACGATCAATATAGAATTGAAGGAATTATAAAACCCTGCGCAACCTCTGTAGATATTTTAAGTAGCGCCCATAGTTTAGCAAAAAGAGTAACAAAAGATGACATCATTATAATATCTGTTGGAAATAATGATAAGGATCCTTACATTTTATTTAGCAACCTGTGTAATGTATTGTTTCAGTTTCAACATGCTACTGTTCTTTTATTAAGTGTCTGTAACAATCAACTCTTAAACATTGATACTATAAATGATAATATGAAACTATTTGCTAAACAGTACACAAATTGTAAATACATAGATATCCAACAGTTTAACAACGAAGTACCTAATATGTCAAAATTAAATTACATTGTTTTTAAGCTGAATGTACAAATTAATTACTTACAGTATGAAAAAGATTACATTGTCAATGGTCTTAAAGGGCGTGGCAATAAACAAAGGTTTTTTCGTAAATAACTCAATGTGTACTTCAAGTCTAAACCCACCGGAGACAAATCAGCTAGCTTGTAATCTCAGTCAAATAACATTGTTTCATCAAAACATTGCTAGTCTATGTAAAAAATTATCTACTATAGAATTATTTAATAACGAATTTAATGAAAATAACAGGGAGATAGATATATTATGTTTTAGTGAGACTTTTGTAAAGGAGGGCTCGGAAGATAATATTAAGTTGATGAACTATAGGCTGGTTTCTAGTTATTGCCGAGATAAGAGTAGAGGTGGAACTTGTATCTTGGTGCGCAAACTATGGGAAACAAAGCCCTTAAAAATACCCTCCGATATTACTACAAAACTACATTTTGAGTGTTGTGGAACTGAAATCATTGGTCAAAACCTAATTGTCTGTACAATTTATAGAACATCAGATTATAAAACTATTTCATTTAGTATATTTCTACATAAGCTTGAGAAATTATTGCATTACTTAACAAGTAAATATCAAAGGAAAAAAATTATTATATGTGGTGACTGGAACCTTGATATTTTAAAATTAAATAAACACACTGAATCCTTAAAAAGCATCTTAGCAGGTTACAATTTCCAAGTACACATTGATAAACCAACAAGGGATAAGTCTTGTCTGGATCAAATTGCCAGCAACATAAAAGAAGTAGAGCCAAATATACTAAATCTGGGTCTTTCAGATCACGAAACCGCACAAACCATTACATTCAAAAGCAATAAAGTGAAGAGTTACACTTCTTGGTTTGAATACAAACGTAATTATAAGGTAGATAACATGAAGAAATTTTACGATTGCATTGCTAGTCTTTCATTTTCAGAAGTTTTGGATTCGAATAACCTAAATGAAGCATTTAAATCTTTTTATGAAACAATTTGTATGTTTTACAATTTATGTTTTCCTGTAATAAAAGTCAAAATTAACAATAGATCTACTAAATTAGGATGGATCACGAAAGGTTTAAGGAAAGCAAGCAAAACTAAACGACAGTTATATCTAAAGTATCGGTCGAACAAGGCTGATAGACAAACACATAAGCACGACTTTCACAAATACAGTAAAATCCTTAAAAAATGCATTTCTGTGGCGCAACAAATAAATAATAACAAAATAATACGTAATAGCAAGAATAAATGTAAAGCAACTTGGAGCGTCATTTCCTCAACAATATCACATAAGATGAAAAGTAATGACATTGACCTAATTCGATCTGATAATTTATCATATACTGATCCCCAAGACATCTCAAATTTATTTAACAAACACTTTATTAACTTAGTCAGCCAAGAGATACCTAAATTAGATAAGACGCAAACAAAAATTAACTCTAACTCTCGCACAATCTATCTAAAACCTACTGATGAAAAAGAAACATACAATATAATTATGTCGTTAAATAATAGTAAATCTTGTGGGTATGATAGCATTGCTACCAAAGTTTTAAAATTGTGCGCCACACACTTTAGTATGCCACTAGCACATCTAATTAACCTGTCATTCTCAGCAGGAGCTTTTCCAGACGATCTCAAACTGTCGGTAGTGAAGCCCTTACACAAAAAAGGTGACAAACAAGATCTAGGTAACTATATGCCTATCACTTTGGTACCAGTGTTGTCAAAAGTATTTGAGAAGGCAATGTTAAAAAGACTTAATGATTTTATTGACACATTTAACATACTTCAGTCTCAACAATTTGGCTTCCGCAAGGGAAGTTCTATTGCTCTTGCTTGCTTTGACTTGGTAAAGTATGTAACTGAATGTTTAAACAGTAACACAGGGGTACACAGTAGTACAGGGGTACTTGCATTGTTTCTCGATATGAGTTGTGCGTTTGATTACGTAAACCATGATAAGTTATTGTATAAACTAGAATCGTATGGTATTAGAGAAATGGCTTATGAATGGATTAAAAGCTACTTATATAAAAGAAGGCAGTGCACAGATATAACAAAACTTTCACAAACTAATATTTTAATCAAGAAAACTTATAGATCACAATTATTGTTTAAAAAAACAGGTGTTCCACAGGGCAGTATTCTCGGTCCCCTACTATTTTTATTATACGTCAATGATCTCCCTAATGTTACTCCTCATAAATGCATCCTTTTTGCAGATGACACTACAATTATTGTTAAAAAAGAGGGTAATGTTTCTCTAGATTCACTTGCAAATACCGCTTTACAGAATATAATAGATTGGTTAAAAGCTAATGACTTAAAAATCAATCTGGAGAAAACAAATTTATGCAATTTCTATCATACGGCTCATCCAAACAAAGTTTAAACATTAATTATAATAATAATAAAATTAACGAGGTAGACAGCTATAAATTTTTGGGATTGCTCATTGACGCTCATCTTAATTGGAAGGGGCATGTTGATACTGTCTGCAAAAAACTACAACGTTTCGCATTTGCTATAAAAAAAGTACGACAGAATGTTTCAATTGAAGCTGCTCTTGCTGCGTACCATGGGTACGTATCATCGGTTCTTAGCTATGGTATATTACTTTGGGGGAACTCTGTTGATGTAGAGAGAGCCTTATTGATACAGAAGAGATGTATCAGGGCATTGAGCAACATCTGGTACTTAGACAGTTGCAAACCATATTTTAAAAAATATGGTATATTACCGTTGCCCTGCCTTTACATAAGAGAAGCTTGTATTTTTATTAAATCTTTCCCTTTGTACTACAAAACCCGCCAAGAAGTTACCTCTAGACAGTTAAGGAAACAATATACAGACTTAATATATCAACCTCCCTGCCGCAAGGATATATATAAAAGAAATGTATATAACATGAGTATATTAATATATAACTTACTTCCTGAAAATTTGAAAGACCTAAACGGAGTCTTATTTAAAAAAAAATTAACCAAATGGCTAATAGAAAAATATTTTTATAAGTCTAAGGAATATTTAGATTGGCAAAATTAGCTGAATGTCTAGTGTCTTAGTAGTCTTACTTGCACATTATTCAATATACCATCAAATTTAGAAATTTTGCATGTCTGCGAGCAGGCTAAACACATGTACCTCTATGAATGTATGAAGATCTCTTATAACTGTGTTTATGCAAATAAAATATTTGTATTTGTATTTGTATTTGTATTATAAAGGCGAAAGTTTGTGAGTGTGTATATTTGTTACTCTTTCACGTAAAAATTACTGAATGGACAAATCCATGGCATCCATGGCATCCATCCATAAAATTCAGCATACAGATAGTTTATAACCTGGATTAACACATAGGATACTTTTTATCTCGATATTCCCATGGGAACCGAAACCACGCAGGTGAAACCGTGAGCGGCGCTTGTACAATATATTATTAAGCTATTTTCAATTTTTACTGCACGCTAGGTGCCCTATCTACTTATTACTTATCTACTTATACTTATTACATTATTTATTTAAAACCATTTCATTGACTCTCCGATTACTCGGTACCATTTTTATTGCATTAATATGCCCTATCTATTCTTATTTACTACTTATTTTCTAGCTTTAATACTTATTCCATTATGGTTTTAACATTTTTTCTTTTATCTACTATGACTTAGAATTGGAAAGAGACAGCAGATAGCAGTTATACGCGCAATGTGTCGCTAAGGATTGCATAGCAGTGCTCAATGAATTGAATTTCTAAAGTGTCTAGCGGCGGCGCCGCGTTCTATCTGTTAATTACTTAATAAAAATTCAACGAAATACTTTAGTAGATTAGCTTAATGAATTAATATCGAACTAATCCAATATGATTGATAACATAAAAAATGCATCACGTCGTGCTTACTTAGATGACTGACTGCATGTAGCAGCCGGCTGGGTAATTAAGATAATTAGGAGCTTAATGTTCTGATTAACATACCTATAAGTGGCTTTAAAAATTCTATATTTCTCAAAACACCTTTGATATCATGCCTATCATAATACCTAAATGAATTATTATTCGTAATAAATCATTAAAATTTTGCCTCAGAATTAATAAACCGAAAAACACGTAAGATAAAAATGTATCACAAAAATTCTATAACATACAAACTACACGAAATGACCTATTAATTAATTTTAACTTGAACGCATTGCGAATACAACTCTCACTCAGAAACATTCAGACAAATTGTTTTATTAACAATTGGCATTTGCCCACAGCTTCGAAAAATTAACAAACAAACATAAACAAACAAACTCACTTTAGCATTATTTTTATATACCGATGTTAAATAAAAAAAGGTTAGCGCTTGGGTTTCATCTCACCTGATGTTAGTGACGATAAGGCCGAAGGTGGAAGCGCGCTTCACCCGGAATCCTCAACCACTGAGGAACGGCTATCTTATCTCTAAACTGCCGGAACTAAACAATGCTATAAACATCGTTGTTATAGCGAAAGACTTAGATAACATGGTCTTAGCCAGCCAAGCGGACTTAACAGCCCTACCACCAACCAAACCAAAGTACACAAAAATGTACTTCCCGCTGGGAATCGAACTCTGGAGCTCTGGGTCTGAGACCGGTGGCTTAGCAACTAGACCATATTAACTAGAACCTCCGTTAACAAGTACGAGAACTAGTTTAGCATTAAAGCAGCGCCTCTTGGTTTTCTTAGATAACATGATCGAATTGAGTAGTTCGCACGAGACACTCAGTGAGTGCTCAAGTCAATTAAGTAGAGGAAAAGACAGCCTAAAGACTTTAGAAATAAACTAGTTGCGTTTATACAATTACATCTGACGGTTTGTAGTATAGTGGGTGCCAACACAAAACAATTTGAATACAAAGTGTTTTTGCCACAGTCATTACGTTCCTGAATGATTCTTCATTTGACAATTCCATTATTTTCATTAGCCCACTGAATACAGGCCCTAATTGAATCAATAGGAAAACTCACGTTGTCGTTATGATTGTTTTGCAGAATCAGCGAGGTTACCTGCGGTGGAGGGTTTACAACGAGAGCGGCAGGCAGGTGCTCTGCTACTCCGTGCTGGTGCAGACCCAGAGCCCTCAGCAGAAGCTGCTGCGTGAGGCACTGCTGCAGAACGCGACAGCACACGCGCCTACGCCAATCACCAACTCGGCACTGCTGCACAAAACGACTGCGCACGCCTCTACGCCAATCACCAACTCCCAGGCACTGCTGCACAACGCGGCTGCGCACGCTCCAACGCCAATCACAAACTCGTAAAACTACGAACAAATTTGAAAATAGGAATTCCGTTAAACGGCTTACGTCAACAGTGTATTTAAAAACAAATTTTCAAATCTATGTTGGGCAACTGATATTCTTTATATTAAATTTTACATGCACTCTTAAAAGCAGTATTTGTTTAAAGCCCAAATAGTTATAACACTTGATAGTTATAAGGAATTTAGGAAAATTTTAACACTAATAATTAGAGATTAAACGAACTTACCTATAAGTGAAGTTCTATCCTAATTATATGAAGGCTTCGTTCGAAGAGATTAGCACCATTCCATACACTATTTTGAGATATTTTTTTTTGTAGGGTATCCGTATACTCAAGCGTCCCCGCCCGATCGCAATCCTTTTCATTAAGTTTAGAGTAATGCTTTTCATATTTTACAATGAGTAGGGTAGCAGTGAAAGCGTATAGGGTGGGTGGGATGCTAATCTCTTCGAACGAAGCCTTCATATAATTAGGATAGAACTTCACGTACAGGTAAGTTCGTTTAATCTCTAATTATACTTCAGGCTTCGTTCTCGAGATTAGCATAAAAGACACATGTAGATGTCAAGAGACGGTAATTGTAAAATATGATAATAAAAAACATTAAAGTTAACTATTGTTGTTGTATTTATTTTAATAATCAAAAAATATATGAGGATATCAACAATTATTAATTGGATTTATTTAGTGACTCACTCAATATAGTTCTACCGATGCAACATTCACTTTCATTAGTAATAGGCCTATTATAAAATTTCGCAAAAGTTTGCGAACTAGAAGTCCAACCAGCAGTTTTTCTTATTTGATCAATATTGACGCCTAATTTCTGTGCAGCTGAGGTTGCTGCATGACGGGTGCTATGTGCAGTGAACCTAGATGTGTCTATTCCGCTTAATTTAAGGATATCTTTTATCCATCGCGATAAAGTTTGTGAACCAACTGGTTTAAAAGGCTTGTTAAAACTTAGAAGAAGGATATTATCTTTTCTATAACTATGTGTTATTTTAATGTAAGCTAGCAACGTTTTCGCTGGGAAAATTTCTGGTCTTTCGTTAAAAAATGGAAGGATCAAAATTGGTTGAGATGTTCCTGGATTTGTGGTTTTTATTAAGTCTGGGATTTTAATCTTAATTTCTAATTGACCTATTTCAATGTTTTCAGTTTGAATTTTTGAAAAAGTTTGCACTCTATGTGATGTAACAAGCGCTAACTTTTTTGAAATTTGGGCTTTACTTAATTCTTCATTAGGGTACCAGTTACCTAGATAATTTATGACCAGAGATGTATCCCAGGTTTCATCATATTTGGGCCTAGTGGGTCTAGAGCGGAAAACACCTTTGAATAATCTTTTTATATCCTCATTTTCCGAAATTTTACGTTGTAATATTAACGTTAAAGCTGATCTATAAGAATTTAATGTCCCATATTGGGCTCCTTCCTTAAACACTATTGTGAAGAATTTTATTAAATTTGGAATTGACACATCATACATGTTCAAATTATTTTTTATACAATAAGTGAACCACTTTTTATAGCACCTATCGTATTGTTTGTACGAACTATCAGAAAGAGAATTTAAAAATATATCTAGGGATTCATGTGGGAAATCTCTTCTTATTATTGCTTGCCGGACAATATTTCAAGTAATTTCTTAAACATTGGATAGCACGGTTGGGTGGGCCACAGAGGTACAACCATTATACCTTTAGCTTTATCAGAGAATATTTTCTTTAATGACTTTAAAATCATGGTAAAAGGAGGAAACGCGTAGAAATAAAACTTTTCCCATGAAATAGTAAAGGCATTTATGGCGTACGCATCTGTATCTCTATGCCACGAAACATAGGTAGGGCACTTCGTATTAATTCGACTGGCGAATAAGTCTATATTTGGTGTACCTAACTTTTCAACTATTGTAAGGTAAGCATAATCTGCAAGCTGCCATTCGATATCAGGATGCGTACGTCTCGATTCCTCATCATCAATTTTGTTATCTGATGAACGAATATATGATGCAAATACAAATAATTTTCTGTGTTCGCACCATTGCCAAAGTTGTTTTGTAACGTCTGTTAGATGTGGGAACTGAATGTCTCCCATACGATTTATGTAGGATATAGCCGTGGTATTGTTAATGTGGAGTAGAATCTGGGAATTTGAAAAATTTATTGTAAATATTTTTAAGCCAATAAAAGCGGCCAAAATTTATAGATAATGTATATGTCTTTTACGCTCTTCTACACTCCAAAGACCGCTAGCTGTCTGATTCCCACATGCTATACCCCACCCCGTAGTTGAGGCATCAGAAAAAATTTCCAGGTCATATCTGTCATCTTTTATTTTACAATTTGCATTCTTAATAGAATTTTTCCACCATTCCAAATCAGAGTAGAGTGTGTTTGGTATGACCATAACATTATCATAATCGTTTGATTCTTTTAAGTTAAGATATTTAACTCTTTCGACAAGCTTGGTGTAAAGCCAGCCGTATTCTACAGCCGGGCAGGCTGATACCAACAGACCTACAAAACTAGCAAATGTTCTGATTTTACAACTTTTCACTTTAGAAAATTTGTTTAATTCATACTTTATTTTATTTTCTTTTTCTTTTGGTAATATGACCTGGAATTTTTTTGTATCTATGACATAGCCCAAAAATTTGCATGTGTTTGAAGGTTCCAGGCTACTTTTTTCGACATTAACAATAAAACCCAATGATATAAGAAGTTTTTTAGTTTGTTGCAAATTTTCAAGACATGTTTTATAATCATGTCCTATCAGACACATGTCATCTAAATATATTGTAGATATATATCCACAAGTTCTTAGTAATTTGACAACAGGTTTCATTACTTTTGTGAACACGTAAGGAGCTGTGTTTAAGCCAAACGGTAGAACATTAAATTCGTATATAGAATTCTCAAATTGAAATCGGAGGTACTTTCGGAAATCTTTATGTATTTTAATTAAAAAATACGCGTCTTTTAAATCAAGATTGCATAGAAAACAATCTTTAGATATCAGTTTTAAAAAAGTCCTAAGATCTTCTAATTTAAAGTGATTAGTATCGATAAATTTATTTAAAGACTTCAGATTTAAAATAAATCGCATTTCACCGTTTGACTTCGGTATTAAGAAAATATTAGATAAATATTAATTCTGACAAGCAGGACGTTCTGAAATAGCTCCTATTAAAATTAATTTATTAATGGCATCAGTAAAAAGAACTTTTTCAGTCTTTGAATATTTCCGGTTATTAAAATTAGAGGTTTGTAAAGGTCGCCTAGAAAAAGGAATTTTATAGCCCTGAATACACGATAAGACCACTGGGTCACTAGTGATCATACACCATTGTTTGTAAAATGTACTAAGTCTACCTGATGGCTTTACCGTGTCTAGCGGCGCATGTTGCCCGGTCGTTGCTGAGGATGCTGCGACTGCCTCAAGGAGTTGTATGGCCGACTGTGCATCGAGGTCGGTGCAGGCTGTCTGATCCTCGGTGGGTCCGTCAGCCTGCGGACCGAACCCGGATTCTGCCAGTTTAAATGTCTTGCTACTGTATTCGATGTACTGGGAATTTGTTTCCTAATAAAGTTTTTAGATGCTGGTGGTTTCAAGTCAGAACCAAATTTTGCAGATAGCCTTTGCAGATTCTAAGGTTTCAGCCAGGTTCTCTCCAAATAGAAATTTATCTACTTTTTCATTCTGCAACTGTTCTTTCGTTTCGAATTTGAGTCCACTCGTTACAAACTTCCTTCGAGTAATAGTGTCAGCATGTTGACAATCGCAAAGGATTCTAGCTGAATCCATTAATAATTTAAGTAAGGTGGTATTTTTGTCTTTTGTAGACATGAGAAGCGTTATGGCTTCGCCTAAACAAGCAATGGCTGAGGTAAGCGTTTTTTGTTTACTTTCGATGGCTTTATCACGTTTTACGTTAATATCTGAAATCGCAGCTTTCATTTCTGCATTTAGCATAGGTGGATCTATTAGTTTACAATTATCCGGAGTTAAATATCTTTCTTTTAACTCTTTACGTAAATCTTTACTTAACCCAACAGTGGCCCAATGTTGTAATCTTATTGACAGGTCTTTTTGAATATTTTTGCCATATTTTTTATCCGTAGTTGGATCTATACCTAGTATATCTAGTAATTCGTTATCTAGATTCGAAGATTTTACTCCAACTGGTTCGGCTAACACGATAAGTTCGATAGCCGAAGTAGAAGGGCCAGCAGAAGTCGATGGCATCGCTACGACAGAACGAACTGAAACTTCTTTTTTAATTTGTGAATCATGGTCACCAGGGCCTGTTTCCAGCATTTGTTCTTCTACTTCAATTAACCGAGAAGGATCATCAAGGATTTCCTCATCATCAATCAACCCTACATGGCTTCTAATTTCGTCGTATGTAAAAAGAAATATGACTAAGCATACCATATTTTAAAACTATTCCTATATAAGTAGTCTATCCCTAGTTAGAATAACCTGCACCTACATAATTTTTATTGTTAATTTAATAAACTTGTCGTGTGTAAATTAAGTAAGAAGCAGTCCCTTTATGCAATGAACGTACTGCTCGCAAACTTAATAATTGAGCACTTTACAACAGTCCCATTGTACTGTTCGAAGTGCGTGTTAACAGTAAAAGATAGTCCCAATGCATTGCATGTTTGTACTATCCGCAGACTGACCAGTTTGGAATTATCCTACATTGTATTTTACAGTCCTAGCACTGAAAAAATAACTGTTCCAAACGTTGTTCGTAATATTCACTTTTGAAGGTTGTATTCTTATTTTAAAACGTTTCTTGTAAAAAACTTTCTTATTAAATCATTAAACAAAATAATGAAATCATTCTGTTAGTTAAGTACTATAAGTTATAGCCATTATCGTAATCACTAATTACGGACAAAGAAAATAATTATACGAAATTTCATAATTTTTGTACCTTGTTTTTCCGACGACGATTGCAATGAGCGGGAAGATAATGAATCCGACACACTTGATTGACTATGGCGCCTGCGACGACGTCGCTTGCGCACCAATTTCCTTTCCAGCTTCCTTATTTTACGTTCTATACGACCACAATCATTATCACTTTTGCGTTTTGGCATAATGACACTATTAAACTAGTTTTTACTGATATAACTATAACTATTATTCACTATTTATTAATTTATCGCGAGCAAGTATGGAACGGCGACGCACTAAAACGCGAAATGAAAAGGATTGCGATCGGGCGGGGAGGCTTGAGTATACGGATACCCTACAAAAAAAAATCAAAATAGTGTATGGAATGGTAAGTGCTACATGTGTCTTTTATGCTAATCTCGAGAACGAAGCCTGAAGTATAATTACAAAAAGGAGGAATGATTCTCTTTTTACAAGCTTTTATTTAACTTGCATTGTATGTATCTTTGATTATATAAGGTATGTATGTATGTATGTCTTTTTACGGGTGGAATTTTGCAACTTAATTCTGAGCCACTTCCCGGTTACCGATTGAGCTGAAATTTTGCATGCATGTGTAAATTGCGTGACAATACAATATAATGATGACATGGTGCTGATCTGATTATGGAGCTGGAAGGTGTGCATAGGAACTTCGCAATGAAACAACACAACCTTATCGAGTTTGGGCTCGTTTGAATCGTCTTGACGAGTAGTTTGTCTTTCAATGGTAACCAGGGTCTGATGATATAGAGCTGGAAGGTGGTCATAGGAACTCTGTAATGAAACGACGCAACCCCATCGAGTTTCGGCTCGTTTCATTCGTCTTGACGAGTACTTGGTTTTTAGATGGTTACCAGGGTATGCTCTGATGATGGAGCTGGAAGGTGGTCCTAGGAACTCAGTAAAGAAACGACGCAACCCCATCGAGTCTCGGTTCGTTTGATTTGTCTTGACGAGTACTTTGGTGCTAGATGGTAACCAGGGTCTGACGATGGAGCTAGAAAGTGGCCATAGGAACTCAGTAATTAAGCGATACAACCGCGTCGAGTTTGATTCGTCTTAATTAATGGGTGGACTGTTTTTGAAAGGTGGTGAGTGGTGTTGGTTTAGTAGACGTGAATAAATTTTGTAAACATAAATTATTTATGATTATTCAGTGAGACGAACAGATGAAAAACGTGTCCAGGGATAACTAAAAAGTTAAAAATAAATTTAAAGTAAAAAACCCTTTTAAAAACAAGCTTTTATTAAAAAGCGCTAAAAAGAAAAAAAAAAGAAAACTTTTACTTTAAAACTTTTACTATCAACTTATAACGTCATTACACAATTTATATGATATGAGTAAATAAACAAGTAAATTAAATAACTCGATGTGATTGATTTTAACTATAAAAATTTTTCAATCTAAGAAAATACTAGTACCTACCTACTTGCTTTAATCTCGCGACAACCTTTTATCCTACTAATATTATAATACTAATAAACGCGAATGTTTGTAAGAATGTATGGATATTTGTTACTCTTTCACGTAAAAACTACTGAATGGATTTGGATGAAATTCGGCATACAGATAGTTTATAACTTGGATTAACACATAGGATACTTTTTATCCCAATATTCCCACGGGAACGTATAGATGGATGTTTGTTACTCTTTCACGTAAAAACTACTGAATGGATTTGGATGAAATTCGGCATACAGATAGTTTATAACCTGGATTAACACATAGAATACTTTTTATCCCGATATTCCAATGGGAACGGGAACCACGCGGGTGAAACCGCGAGCGGCCGCTTGTATCACATAAATTCTGTAATGACGTTATAAGTTGATAGTAAAAGTTTTAAAGTAAAAGTTAATTTTTTTAGCGCTTTTTAATAAAAGCTTGTTTTTAAAAAGGTTTTTTACTTTATTTTTCTAAAGCCGATGAAATAACCAAAATAAAAATTGCCGTGAACGCCGTGAATTCATGATAGACAAGCCAGAGTAAGAGCTTCTCATCTTTTCGTTTTCAAATACTCGTAAAGTTGAAATATATAAACATACTCTAAGATTACTGAAATAAAAAAAACGTGACTAAACCTTTTTTGTTTATTTTGTTACACTTGCCATATTGCTATATTTCCATTTGTCTGTGATTAAATTTTTTTAAATAAGAAATCCTTTTTGTCAATCGGAAGCACAGCAAATAAGGCACAGGTCCGTCCAATGATTTAATATCATTGGGTCCGTCCTGTCTTTACCTTCGTCGTTACGTATACGCGTCTTGCTTTCATTAAATTTTTTATTAAAAAGTTAACCATGATACCACTTAAGTAACGACGTACCAAGAAGTAATGCAACAACGAAAGCAAAGCAAGAATTACCTTTATAACTTATTGTGACTACTTAATATACATACTCAATGTTAGGTCATTAACTAAAACTGAGCAAATAAATTCTGCCCAACTATTGGTTCTAACCTTAGATTAAAACAAAAAGGGAAGATACGGCATGCTCCTACTTGTAGTCATTCAAAATATAGTCCTACTCAACTACTTAAGCAAACACTCACACACGCACACCTATAAAGTGTAAATCGAGCGAGCGAGACAAATCGTTAAGTTTCAACGTCAGCGCGAGGGAGTCAGCTACTCGCTGACTCCCTCGCGCGTTGACGTCTCGGTCGCTTCGCAACAGACGAGTACGTACGACCGATTCCGACGCCACTGCGGAGTAGCGTCTTTCTCTTTTTCACACAGTAGAATATCCGCAATAGTGCGATGTAGCCTGTTCGCTCGGCAAATTGTGACTGAAGTGAAATTGTGCCTTTAAGCTGGCCACTGACGATCAGTTTTGCGCGTCAGTCCAGGCGTAAAACTGTGGCGTCACTCCAAATGGTTTTACGCCAAACAGATTTCCCCATTCACTGGCGTCACGCCGGCTCGTCAGTCTCGACCGGCCGGTACAATCAATTTTGAACTTTAGTATTTGACTCTAAGGATCAATACTCATTGGAGAAGTTTGAACTGACGCGAATCAATCAATTTTGAACTTTATTGTTTGGTGCTAAGGATCAATATATTCATTGGAGAAATTCGAACTGACCCGATTGGATTGACGATCACACACTCACGGTCAGTTTGGCGCGACGCGCCGGCTTTACGTGTCGCGTCGTCAGTTAAAACTCTGGAGTGACGATTCGACATTCACGATCAAATTTTGGACTGACGTCAGTTCAACTGATGGGAAAAACTGATCGTCAGTGGCCACCTTTAGGCCTAATTTTGGCGGCTCACTTACGAGACGCTAATGCCGTATCTTCCCTTTTTGTTTTAATCTAAAGGTGGCCACTGACGATCAGTTTTTCTCATCAGTTGAACTGACGTCAGCCCAAAATTTGATCGTGAATGTCGAATCGTCACTCCAGAGTTTTAACTGACGGCGCGACACGTAAAGCCGGCGCGTCGCGCCAAACTGACCGTGAGTGTGTGATCGTCAATCCAATCGGGTCAGTTCGAATTTCTCCAATGAATATATTGATCCTTAGCACCAAACAATAAAGTTCAAAATTGATTGTTTCGCGCCAGTTCAAACTTCTCTAATGAATATTGATCCTTAGAGCCAAACACTAAAGTTCAAAATTGATTGTACCGGCCGGTCGAGACTGACGAGCCGGCGTGACGCCAGTGAATGGGGAAATCTGTTTGGCGTAAAACCATTTGGAGTGACGCCACAGTTTTACGCCTGGACTGACGCGCAAAACTGATCGTCAGTGGCCAGCTTAAGGTTCTAACTAATCAATTTTTAATGAAACCTATGGTAAACGATTTTCTAGTATTTTTAACAGTATTATTTAGAAACACGTGTACAGTTTTACAACGTCATCTTCATGTTATCGACGAATGTGTATAACATTTACCTACGTAGTTAATGTACCTATAGTAATGTACTGCCTATACCTTGCATGAGCAACGTTGCGTGCAAACATACGGCGCTATTGACTATTGTATTAGCACAGAATACATGGATAAAGGTATCTACTCGATACTTTATGATCTAGATTCCGTGAAGCTGACCAATTATTTCATTCATGTATACTTTCTTTATTGTTACGTGTACTTTGTTATTGGCATATAGAATAGGTAAGATGATAGGGTAGATCTGATCACAAACAACACATGATTTTAGACAGACAGCATATAGCGGCGATGGGCTCGCCACCTGTCATGCTGAGCTCATGTGCAGTCGTTATTTGGTGAAAAGTGGACTACGGCAGAGGACTGTTTTTGCGGTCCTCATTGCCTATTAGTCTCTGACTAACCCTTCGGGGATAATTATTATTATATGCAAACTTTATTTTGACGAAAAGTGCTCGTCGATGCATTTGATAGAAACTTCATTCATAGTAGGTAAGTTACGTATTATTTTTTAGAAGTAAGTACTTACTAGGTACGCGAAAATAATGAGATTTTTATATGATGATGATTAAAGTTGTTTGATAATAAATATCTACAAAATTTTGATATTTAGTTTTTGTTTTAGTGTCACTAATTCTAATTTAGAATTTATAAACCGAGAGTCCGAGATAGATTCGAGGCTTTTCCGCAAAAAAAGGAAGATCTTTTTCATTTTATCTTCCTCTATTAATAAAATTAAATTAAACAGCACGGTACGGCCTGTTTATTGTAATAAAAATTACAGTATGAGTAAAAAGTAAAAAAAAAACTGAAAGATATAACCTGGAAATAAACTTTTGCTGTAGATTTTTCGTAGGGATGCCTTTTGCCTTTTGGCAGCACGGGAAAGGTTTAAACACATTTGCTCCGTGGTTTACACATTTATTCAACGATTTTTTATTGATAAACGCATTTATAATGTTAGCTACTTATGATAAGTACTTCGCATACCTACATGCTATTATAAAATACGTGAAAAAAGATCTGTCCAATTTTTGCAACTTAGCTTTTTTAACATAAATACTTTAGAAAAATTTTAGTTTTTTAGTTTTGTTGTATGGTATGATTATAATAAGTCCTTAAAATCACAAGATAATAATGAAGTAAGTAACAATTTCCTGTACTCCTAGGATGCCTACAACTTTTTTGGTCATTATTAACATATTTCTTAATAAGTGACAATGTCGCACGTGTTACTTGCGACAAGAAAAAACAATATCACATCATAATAAAGATCGCGATCAGCGAAGCCTTGACGTAGGTAGTTAATCAAAGTCCAGAGCCGTCAAGATCAGATTCATCTTTCCGTCATTGCTGCTAAATAATAATTACTGATATAATCCTGTTTGGACCGACACTTCATGCTCGAGAAATCAATTAGAGCTTTAAACTGACGTATTTAAGACTAAAACTACGTTAACATTTGTGAGTAAATAAATAGTGGGGTCCAATCACCCACAGCATTCGAAGTATCGATGGTCTTTATTTAACCACGAAAGTAACGACGCGACGCGGTCAGTCAGTATCACTGACAGCTACGTTCTATACTTGAACTTTAGTAGTAGCCCCCTTAGTTGGAATCGCAGCGGAGCACAGTGTGATAAGTATGTAGTCTGTGATACAGTCGGCCTCAAAGTAGCTTGACACTTTAGTACCTTGTCACACTAACTCGTTCAGAGCGATCGCGCTCGTGCGACTATTATGTACAAAGCTACGTACTAGCAATTAGTACGACATGGTACCGAAGTGTTAAGTTACTTCTGAGGCCGACGTACATGCAGTGAGCTTGTCGACCGTGGCCGGTCGCAGCCTCGCAGCAGTCTTCCTTCACTTCACTTCAGTCTTCACCATGATTTCGTCAAGTGCGGTCGTGTTCGCGTGCTGTACGCTGCTTTCCCTTGCCGCTGCCACGGATGTGCAACAGTGCGCCGGTGAGTCCAACGTGACACCCTCACTTAATCAGACTAATGATACAATGCGACAAATACCAGCTTAGAAGAGAACCGATGATTTTCTGCCTACATATCATCTAAGTTTAAACATGCATACAGTTTAAAGACATAAAGAACATAGGTACAAACCTATTTCTGTGATACAAACCAACAATTTATAAATTAGGTTTAATTACAGTAAATAATCATTAAATAGGAACAATGTTGTGATAAATGTTTTATTTTAGTTAATAATAAATATGAATAGAAATAACATTGTGCTAATTATGACGAAAAGAGTCTTTACTAACAAATATTAAATACAAACAAAACTATACGACTTACAGTTTTGAAACCGAAGTAATCTAAGTAGGTTCTGCCTTTATATAAGCTAGTCGACCTGCTTTCGTCTCGTCTTACGCTATCGTTAACTGGGCTATTCGCGTACTCGTTGATGTCTGTTGTAAGGTGGCACCATAGGCGTACCAAGATTTTGATATCAAATAGCAAAAACAACTTTAGTAGGTACCTTATTTTTATATCACCATAGGTTAATTTAATACTGTTTTTTATTAATTAATAAGGTTACCACACCTTACAAAAAAACCTGGAACTTGATTAATAAAGATTAGTCGCTTAAGTCTAAAAATAATTAAATAAATAATTCAGTCGTAACGTAAGACCAAAAAAACTGTCTGCCACTAATTCCGCTTAAAACTTCTGAATTCTCAAAACTAATATAAGTCTCGAAGAGATTTTAGATACTTAGCTATTTTGGTTACGGTATAATTGTAAATAAACCTTTATGCAAATTATCCGATTTTCTATGTCATCCTTTTCCTAGTTATAGCCAATTTTTTTTAGCTTATTACGGCTTCCACACTTCTGATTTACGATAGGTACTCTGTCACGTATCAAAGTTCTAATTACTGAAATTTTTCAAATTATTCATTATTATTAATGTATGTAATTATTAAGGTAATTTAAATGATAAGGTTATTCAAGAAAACCGCGTGATGCATAAATAGAAAATAATTCCGTCTTTCCATTGAAATATTAATTACCTATCTTAATTAAAGACGTCAACGACTAGAATTCTGTTGGTGTTTTTATGTAGGAATGACAAGTTTTATTAGTGTTTAATTAGTTGATATTAAAATAATCATTCTATTTACTGTTTTCTAATAATATACACCGTGTAACTTATTGGACATTGTAGCTGAAAACGCACAAAGGTTAATCACGCTATTCTTTGTCGCTTTCTAAAACCATGTATGTGATAGTCATGTAACGAAAACTTTTCATTCTTGAGTGTAGGAATAAGGCGGATGGTCTAATTGATCACTAAGCCTATGTGGAAACTTAATTGTTATGAGGTGCTTATTATATTCTTATTAATGCAAAACTCCTGCAGAAGTCAAAAAACTGTCTAGAAATTATCACTGTTTTATGAAAATTGGTTCCAAAACGAGGTTGTGCTTTAGCTACACTGCCTACATAAGTATACACCTATTAGTATATACTTATGTAGGCACTATTAGTATACATACCTACTAATTCCTAATCGTACTTAGTTAGATATTGTTTCACTCTGTTAATAGTTTACTTACTTATCACCTTTTTTAAAGAAATTTTGTACTAAGTACCACTATAAACCACTATGCATAAATCGTAATGGAAATACTCGTTAAAGGTAATGGCTAAGATGTTGGTTATACCTTCATGTACTGTCATAATTATCGGATAAGATAATTTAATGAGCAACTACAATGGGAGACGCACTCAATGACCGTCATCATGACGTTGCTTGTGCACCTCAATAACTGGGCCCATGACTCAGATTAATAACTGCTTTAGTTAGTATTCTGAAGCCCAGGGGCTTATTGTCTAACTTCAACATTTCTCGCAATACCTTTCAAATAGAAGTACATTGCTTGGCTAGTTTGATTATATTAAAATTAGTTTTAAATAAGCAAACTAGCAAAACAATGTACTTGGACTTGAAAGGTATTGGGATAGGTGTTGAAGATACAATTTGCCCCCTGGCTGTTAGAGCATCGTAATATTCGTTAATGTAATTTTCTTACTTTATGGTTGCCTTTATTTGCTTTGATAAATTAGGATAATATAGCTTGTAAAGCCGTTCGTTTATGATGAGGTGACTGAGGCACTGCTGCCACAGAGCAGTTAAAAAAACAGTCAAAATTCTTATTTCTAAACGTGTTTCTTCGTGTTATTTTTGTTCAGAGTCGGACAGGTAAATGCTTTTCTTTCTGCCAATATAAAACACTGTTTGCATGTAATAAAACTCGCACAAGGCCCTCTAGTGCGAGTTTTATTGACCATTTTTGGTCATTAACAAAATTTCGAATCTGTATGGTATTAGCATTTCACCTTTGTATATATGCCTTGTGTAACTTTTTGTCTTTAATGTATTTTCTATGTGCAATAAAAGGTTTCATGGGTTACAAAACCATCGATTGTTTCAAGTAATGAAAAGCTCAGCTAATTAGTCATCACCTGTAAGTATAGCAAACTCGTATAAATGTATAGAATAAAAGTTTATGGATTTGCCACAAAATTATAATATGACCCCTAATCTACAAATTCAATAAAGAAAGTTTGTAATAAACAAGTATTGACATTCCTTTGTGCAAATATAAAAGTGTCACTGGGTTTTTTACTGTTTTCTGAAAGAAAGACCTCATTGTTAGTTTTTATTTGTGAATCTCTCTCGAGAAGAAGAAAAACCCGCCCGAGTGACACAGAATTAGCAGAAAGAAATTTACATAATTTGTTTACAAACATTCATATCGAATTTAACCGTAGATATCATTATAGATAGATAGATATATTATAGTAGATCATAATTTAAACACTGCAGTAAGAACAAATTAGCAGTACCTTATACTAGGCTTCATAAAATAAATCAAGATCAAAAGTCAAAGTCAAATTATTTATTCGATGTAAACCTTTACAGGCTCTGACGTCAATCCTAATAATAATAAAAAACAGTTAACTAACTTGTAGTTAAGACTTAACAACTAATCTAACGAGCTAGAGTCTGTGCCAGACAAACGCGCAGCGCTACCCCCAGTACCACTGCACGCCGAAACAGAATCGCGTCGAACCGAAATATAAGCCGTGGTGATAGAATTCTGTGTTAACAAACGTATCCGTACGAGACAAAAATAGCGGGCAAGTGTCTCTTCCCCAGCGACACAAACGACTAAAACTTATACGTAGTTTATCTTTTTTTGGGATGAAAGGGGAAGAATGATAAATGAAAATGAATTTTTAAATTAAGTTATCACTTTAAGGAATAAAATTAAAAGTGATTTCCAATTATCGTATTGATATCGTGGTAAGTAATAGAAATTGGAAAAAACTGAGTTTTTGAAGTAAAAAAAAGTAACGGCTGAAACTTATATATATTTTAATAATACATAAATTTATGTGTTTTAAAATAGTTTCGTTTTTCTTCTTGGTACAAGCACAGAATAACTAATAGTACTACCGTACAGAAGGTTCACTCTCTAACAATTTTCACGCGAAATTGAAACTTATTGTGTGAACCGAGCGTTCATATTCCCATAAGCAACGCTGACTCGATATCGATTTGACGTCCGTCAGAAGCGCATGTTTACGCGCGCGCGCGCAGGGATTACGAGTTAAGGCTAGATAGGTCGCGCTTTGAATTTTTTCAAGCCATCTGAGACATAGAAAATAATGATTCAAATTCTGAAAAAAAGGATGTATTATAGTCTGACCGCTACCGCTGTACCGTCCCTTGGGTATGCGAGCGGCGAGGCGGGGGGGCGAAACAATTGCTCCATTTTGTCATTCTGCCGTCATCGCTCACGGCGGCAACTAGTGTGTCAGACGCACATGAGATAAAAAATCTAGAAATGGGTCGTGCATTATCTCGAGATAATCAAATCTGTCATTTTTAAAGTGGCCGAATATTTTAAGAAAATAAAAGCAATCAAAGAAAATTTATATTATATATTTCCAAGAATTAAAGATTTATTTCATTTATATTGGTTCTTTGATTGTACTTATCTAAAAATCATACTAGACAAAAACGGATTGGATGTAATTATACTCGTAAATTTAAAGCTTCAATAAACTGTGCTTCGATATCGTAAGATCTGTCTGACATTACGAATCTCATGTGAGTTCATGCTCTTAACTTCCCACTCCCCCCACCACCCGCGCATACCTAAGGCGCGGTACAGCGGTTGCGGTTAGGCTATAGTTAAGGATCTAATCTATTCAAAGTCGTATTCAGTTACAAGATCCAATGAACTTCACTCGATAGAAAAAAAAACCCAAAGTTACCCCTTTTTGTAATGTTTTTTCATTATTATGACTAAACTACTGATACTTTACATATGATTTTTGTACTCAACCAAAGACAAATAATTCGCAGAGAAGCCGCGAGAGAGAAATACCTGGCCGTAATAATTCTTATAAGGGTCTGTGTGTACGATTTTATAACAAAGTACCAAATGATATTCAGAAATTAGATCTTGATAAATTTAAAATCAAAATAAAGCTTATTATAAAGTGTCAGATTACACAGAAGACAAACAGCTTGGGTCTGAAATGCTCCAAGTACTCCAACAGCTAGGTATTTCTAATTATCTATAATTAATTTATATAGAGTACAATTTAAGTACATAGTTTACATTCAAATTCATATTTTGTATTTCATGACCTGGTAACGACATATTGTATATATATTTTTTTGTAAATGTCGTTGCTTCTGTGCGCTGTGGTTTCTGCGCCCGTTCTTCGCCACAGTTAAAAAATGACGTCCTGAATGGGTGGTAGGTTAAAAAGATGTAGACGATTCTAAGTACTTATTAATTGAGTTTATTGAGTAAATATCTTTTGACTTTGATAAAAAATCTCCAACTAACAACACAACAAACCCTATCCCATCTAAATATAAAGTTATAAACTCCTCGTAAACTCTTTTTAGGTCTGATTGAAGCCTCGAATCTATAATACTCGTTTATGCAACAGTGACCTTGATGATATGTTTTAATTAGGTACTTAATTTAAATGTTTTAGGAACGCATGCGGGACGAAAGTACATATTCATATATTTAGCACAAATAAACAAAATGTTCAGTCAGACGCGTATTTTATTTGGTTTTTGCAAAGACACGATCGTAAAATCTAAACTACCTGTCGACCAAAAAAGGTTGTGTTTTTATTACTTACCTCTTTATCTTAACTTATTATTATAAATTTGTTTGTTACGCTTTCACGTTAAATCGCAACACTGCTTTTTTGATGTAGTGATAACTAGTGCGGGTGTGTAGGAGACGGTTACAGCACAGTAAATAGATTTATGCTGAAGCAGTACCGAAACTAGACCTTTTTGTTGAGTTATATACCTACGCGCCAATTAAGCGGTAGGGTTGTCTTCTTATTTTTGCCGCTACGACATGTTCGAAAAGCTTTATTATTAAATATAGTGTAAAAATTCTCATCCTAATGAATAGCTTTTAAAATAGCTTTTTAAATAAATTATCGAAAAACATGGACACGGCACTATAAAATTGATTTTGTTCACTTCTTTTTTTATGAATACAATTAATGTGTTCTCTTTGAAAACAACAGCGAAAACTTTCGTCCATTTTCTTGACATTTTGAACAAAATCATCCGGTGGTACAATACAACTAGTACGTCTCGACGCGGTACTCGCGGCTGACAGCACTGCGATGTCCGCAAGGGCACAGTATAAATGTAAGCTAAAGCAGTAAGGAAGCTACGTAGAAACGCTCGAAACGACGCACGCCCACAGACGCATGTCTTTACAGGGCCCCTAAGCTGACATCGCAGTGCTCTCAATAGCGCGTGCTGCGTCGAGACGAGTGGTCACTGTTGTGGGTAAAACTTTTTAATCGAGTCGCCTGAATCGGGGGTGGGGTGGGGGTGGTGAAGGTAAGGGGAGGGGGGAGGAGTACCCCCCCCTGCAGGAAACAAGTAGTTGTTAAGTTATGTTAATATTTCTGCCGTACTTAAGCTAGAAAAGGGTTAACCCCAAGTAGTCGATTTTGAGATATCGTCAAAAAACGTGGGAAATGATGTCTCTAAAAAACTATACTAGATAGAGAAAACGTTCTTCTACACAAAAATAGGTCATATTGTACTCTACCTTAGGGTGTTATTCCCATTTTAAAATATTGACAGTAAAATTCCAAAAAATGATTTTTCTTAATTAAGCTAAGTATTTTTTTCTATAGTTAAAATAATTACGGCACTAAAACAGGGTTAACCATACCGTAACTGACTTTTAGCGTAGTAATTTCGGGTAACTGTCACAATCAATAATTTACTTTAAAGTTATTCAGAAATGCTTAGCTATAAGATAGCTAAGCTTCTTAACTGGTTTATAACTAAGCTTTCTATATGAGAAACAGCAGCACAATCCTAAATAAGATAATGGCTAAGGTATTGTAACCTATATATAACTAAGAAAAGGAAATAATTTAAAAAGCATAGCAAGAATTTACAAGACATTACTTAGCTAAAATAAAGTTATGTATATATTATTCGTGGTTAACCCTGTTATAGTTTAGCAAAGATCATTGATAAGTTGAAAAAATTAAACCATTAATTCAAAGAAAATGTGTAATAAAAACATAAAACTTAAATTTAAAAAAATAAAAGCTCTCTTCACGCAAATTAAACAACATCATAAAATTTTACCTTATCGTAGTTACATCGTATCTTCCACGTCGTATTTTAAAGTTATTAAATTTCTCGAAAACGTTTAACATGAGATCACTAAAATTTTGCAAAAGCTTAAAATAATTCTGTTTTAAAATTGTTTCAATTATACATTATAAAATTAAAAATCTGTAAGTACTTAGCATAATAAATCAAAATTAGATCCATAAAATTTCACGTAGTCACACAACATTACATACTAAATACTTCTGAACATGAAAAGCATAAGGTCGTATCTAGAAAAAGTCAGGTTTTCAAAAGAGCCAAACAAAATTTTAAAATATTTTTGTCAAATTTTAATACAAAATCTATTATATGTAACAGTTTTTTGAGTCTTACTTATGGTAACCATTCTTACCTTTAATAAATTTTAAAGACTCATTTAAATCTTTAAATAATAAAAATATCTTTTTTGCCTAAATTCGACTTTATATCTGAAATAATATAGTTTATGAAGTACTTTGTTTACGTTATATTATTGTACGATTAATGCTGACAATGTATATGACTGCACCTGTAACTTTATGTTTCAATGCAGCTTTATGGTTTTAACTTCTAACGATGGTAAACGTCTGATATAAGTATGTTCTTGGTGACTTAAAAGTAAATTATGCATGAACAATGAGCTTTGAGCATACGACTCCCTATCCCTACATCATCAGGTTTCTTTTTGGCCATTGTAGAATGATACGGAGATCCTTGCAATCTCGCTAACTTGCTTGCGTTTCTTTTCCATTTAGCTGGAGTCACAACTTTCTTTTATAATTTCTGACTGATAGCTGTTATTTGTACCTGTCTCCTGAGTGTTATTGCTGTTTATTGAATTTGGTAAATTAATTGTCCCATTAAGCCATGATACCATAAGTAGGTATATTTGAATCGCGATTCAAGCTGTCAACTCCCCTTGAATCAACAACATTTTTGGGTGAAGCATCAAATTTTAGGCACAGTTATTTGGTTAATGGACAACTATAGTTTTGCAATATTTTGATTGTTGTGGTTAGATAAAACTTTATTCGTTATCAGAATCACTGCTCGTATAACCCTTTGCAATTACATTGACGCTTACAACAGTCTCCAGACATGGCTTCTTTGTAGGAGGTAAAAAGTAATTAGCACTGTCAGATGATACCTTTGTAGGATCTATAAGATCTTCTAATGTTACTAATTCAGTCATTATCTAAATTTACTGGACCGTCGTTCTCTGATAGTGAGGATATGTGACGTGTCACAGGTAATTGCCATTTTTTTATCAAGAAGTGTCTGAAGTTTTTCTGTAGAAAATATGCATCTTTTCACTTGATATACACGATAAGAATGTTGTTTGTTCTGATAAATTGCTTATTTCACTACAGCTTGAATCATAGTTGTCTTCATTAGGTTCATAATTTTTGTCCTTAACAGAATCGTCGCTATTGTAGTCAAGATTAACTTCCGATTCATCATTAACAGTCTCATGAATTGTTTTCTTAAACGTATTTTCCAAAGACCAATTAGAAAAAGTTCTTCCATCAAGTAATCTAAAAGAAAAAAAACGTTTCATATTTAAGTATAGGTACAGGTAGGTATTTTAGTTATTGTGAAAATCCTCCATTCAAGTTATTAATAAAAAGATAAATAAATCTTGTCAAACAACGTATGACTTCTTCAATACTATTATTACTTTCCTTGGGATTTTAAGATGTTTTTAAAATCAAAATGTTAGAATTTTGTTGTTCTCTTTTGCCATGGCTTTTGCTCACTAAAACATTATTATTTATTTCAAATGGAATTCATAATAAAATCAATCAACAATAATAATAATAAATTTGTAAATGCTATTTAATTACCTTTTTGAACAAACGTTGGTAATAGTTTTTAGGAAGGTTACTAATATTTGTGCACAGCTCCACCCGCGAGAATTTAGTTTTAGATAAATTAGTGTTTTGTTTCATCCTGAAGATGCTATTATGTAGTTGAAAATGTACGTACCTATAAACGTTTTCAACGCTGTTCGACACAAGCTCCGCACGGCTGTAATCGGCGCGCGGCGTGATAGGGAATCACTTCTTTAACCTTTCTTGTAGGTATACAATTGGTATTCTGTAAATAAAACAGCCTCAACATTGACCACAGCCGTGACTGCAGCAAAGATGTGACGGCTGTAACATCTATGACCACACCTATGCGCGCAGCGTCTATATGTCGCTTAAAGAATCGCATAGCTGTATATATAACTTGTATGGCAGCAAGTACATACCTACTAACTTGTATGGCAGCAGCGGTACAGCGGTCGTGGTCAAGCTATACAAGTAAAATCATAATGTCTATAATAAAAACCTATATTCAAGAAATGACTTACCTTTCCATATTACGAGACATTGTGTTTTAGCGGGAACGCGACGAAATTCGCCGCTCGTAGACTCTCCGGCCAAATCACAGATAGAAAAATATACTCTAATGGAATTAGATTTGACAATAATTGTCAAATATTGACAATTATACATATACTTATCAATACATAATACAATAATTGTCAAATATTGACAATTATTGCAACTGCCGTGTGCGTCCATGGCACGAGATGCAACTGCAGATAACTGTGTTCTAGCCTATTAATGAGGCTTAACCTTTTTTAAACCAAGGATGACGTGTTTAAAATGAATTTATTTTACTTGGCATAAGAGGGGTTAAAGGATCTTAACTGATTTGTAATTAAGTTTTTGTTGTTAACCTATTTATAGTTTAGTTTTGTACGTAAATTAGCTTAAAATGTACTAGCCTTTAGCAGGGTTAAAGTCCCTTAACTTAATTTAAGTCTAGCATAAATGAATAACCCTATTAAAGCTAAGCAATTTTTACAAAAATATCTAGACTTCGTTAAGATATGATACTTTAGCCCTCTTATAGACTAGTATTGTGGCTTAGCTGATTTTTAATTAAGTAAATCGTGAAAATAGTGTCACTTAACTGTTCACCGACAAGCTGTATCTCTATAACTAATAATGATACCGGTATGGTACCTAGATCAAAATGTAAAGAACTTTGCGCTTTGTAACTTTGCATTATTAACTCAAAATTGATCAAACGAGGGTTAACCCTTTTTTAGCTTAAGTACGGCAGATTTGTATGCATCATGGTAAAACTTTTGAATCGAGTCGCCTTAATTGGTGGGGGAAGGGGAGGGGATGAGAGAGGAGTACCCCCCCACTTACCCCTCCTCCCGTAGACAAGTAATTTTTAAGTTATGTTAATTTTTTTAAAATATTATACGTCGTATTTTAAAATAGCTTTTTAAATAAATTATCGAAACACATGGACACGGCACTATAAAATTGATTTTGTTCACTTCTTTTTTTATGAATACAATTAATGTGTTCTCTTTGAAAACAACAGCGAAAACTTTCGTCCATTTTCTTGTCATATTGAACAAAATCATCCGGTGGTACAATACAACTAGTACGTCTCGACGCGGTACTCGCGGCTGACAGCACTGCGATGTCCGCAAGGGCACAGTATAAATGTAAGCTAAAGCAGTAAGGAAGCTACGTAGAAACGCTCGAAACGACGCACGCCCACAGACGCTTGTCTTTACAGGGCCCCTAAGCGGACATCGCAGTGCTCTCAATAGCACGTGCTGCGTCGAGACGAGTGGTCACTGTTGTGGGAAAACTTTTTAATCGAGTCGCCTGAATCGGGGGTGGGGTGGGGAAGGTAAGGGGAGGGGGGAGGAGTACCCCCCCTGCAGGAAACAAGTAGTTTTTAAGTTATGTTAATATTTGTATGCATCATGGTAAAACTTTTGAATCGAGTCGCCTTAATTGGTGGGGGAAGGGGAGGGGATGAGAGAGGAGTACCCCCCCACTTACCCCTCCTCCCGTAGACAAGTAATTTTTAAGTTATGTTAATTTTTTTAAAATATTATACGTCGTACCTGGCGCTTCGCTGGCCCGCGGCACGCTCGCTTCGCTCGCTCGGCTCGCGCCTTTTAGTTAACATACTAACCTAACCTAACCTAATTAACTCTTTAGACTTTTTTCATGGAGGGGGGCTTCGCCCCCCGAGCTCCCCCGCTTCGGTTCTGTTAATATGGTACTGTATAACCTAAAAACGTGTAATTTTTCGTGATTATAGCCGATTTTGACAAAACTTTCAAGTGGTTTTTTCAATATTTAAACGCAACACCGGCAGCTAAAATCTTAATAAACCTTTATTAAGGAACCCCTTAGACCCCCCCACAGTGTAAGTTTCTTCAAATTCAGGCGACTTGATTCAAAAGCCAACCCCTGTTGTGTATTATTGTATTGCGTGCGCTGTCCGCGTGATTTTTAAAAATGACGCGAGTGTATTGCGTAATTGGCGTAGTTTACGGCTTCTTGAACTCGGCTGTATAATTAATTAAATAGCTGTAATTAAGTAGCTGTATTAATTTACAAAGAAGTAGACAAAATCAATTTTATGGTGCCGTGTCCATGTTTTCCGATAATTTATTTAAAAAGCTATTCATTAGAGTAAGATTTTTTTACACTAAGGGTGGATTCATCCACTCTAAGTGCCTTACAAATAAACAGATAATAAGGTCGGAATAGTTATTCCGTGTTTTGTCTCTTTTACTCTAATTTGAAAATACGTTTACATGACAGGAACAAAATACGGAATAACTAATAGTAGCTTATTCTTTGTTTATTTGTAAGGCACTTAGTATATAAAATTTAATAATAAAGCTTTTCGAACATGTCGTAAAAGGCGAAAGTATTTTTCAGTGAGTAATTTATAATAATTAAAGAAGAATAAAGACTTCTTAAAATGTTAAAGATTTTTTAATTACAGAATTTTCTTTGTAAACTAGTCAATTCATTCGATTATTTGATCATAATAGAACCCAAATAAACGTTTTGATAAATAATAGAAAAATTCCTTTTAATTTTATAAAAATTAAAAGTGACAAACCTAATGCTTTGCTATATCTCAAAAAAAGCGCTAACTAGCTGAGATACAGCTCTAACTAAACAAAAACTTTTTCAATTTTACAAAAATAAGAGGACAACCCTAACGCTCAATTGGTGCGTAGGTATATAAAACAACAAAAAGGCCTAGTTTCCGTACTGCTTTAGCTTATATTTATACTGTGGCAAGGGCCTTGTTCAGACGTGCGTCTGTGGGCGTGCGTCATTTCGAACGTTTGTATGTAGCTTCTTTACTGCTTTAGCTTTTAAATTTATACTGTGGTAAAAGGGTACTTTTTCCCGCCAAAAATAAACGCGATGAAGCCGCGGGCAAAAGCTATATATATATATAGTTATATTATATAAGTAGTCTAGAAGTGTAGATTAAAAAAGCTTGAATTACTTATTAACCGTGTCGCGTAGCGGTGAAACATACTACCACTCCCCTCTCTTCCCTTGGGTGTCATAAAAGGCGACTAACGGACTAAAAACTGCACATACATCCAATAGCATGGAGCGGCTCACCACCTGTCATGCTGAGCCCATGTGCAGTTGCTATTTGGTGAAAAGGGACTATGGCAGAGGACTTCTTTTGCGGTCCATTGCTTGGTCTGCGACTAACCCTTCTGGGATAATAGTCGTGATTGTATGTATGTATGTAATGACTACATCGGCGCTTATTACAACTACATGATTAACTGTTACCGACAACCTTAGTGACTAGCTCAAGTAAGTAGACAAGCAAAACGACATGTCGTTTTAAGTAACGCTAACCCAATGGAAGGTGGGAAAGTTATTTTTCATTACCACGGAATAAATAAATATTGTGTTCATTACCATAAGTTGAAACAACGTCCATTGCAACTTATAATAAGGGCCCGATTTTTCAATTCTTGGATAAAAATTATCTATAAAGTATTACGCGATCAACCTAAAATGTCACCTGTAAAAATGTCTTTTCTTTTTTTATGATAATTATGAAAATACATTTTCCAAATGGTTGTAAGAAAAAGAAAAGTACCTACAATAAGAAGACAAACAAATAAGTTTTATCTGACAAATGAAAAATCGGCACTAAATAGCACAGAACAGATAAAGAAGATTTTTCTATTCCGTGCTAAATAGTCATATTATGCATTTTTTTAAATACCGTATTGCACCACTTTTTTTTTATTGCACTTCTTTTTAAATCTTGTTTAATTCAGTAATGTGATGTATTGTGTTTATAATAGTACTTAAAGTTTAACCTGACATTAAACACTTGACCGTCATTAGAAGCTTATAATATTGAGATAGGCATATCCGTTTCCCGTCGTATTTTCCTTCTCTTTCTTCCGGTATATCGCTGTCTCTCTCGCTCATCCCACTCAGTGGCGTCACCAGGTGGCGCGGTGGGGGAACCAGGAGATTTCACACCCGTGCCCATTTGTTCATCATTGGCGTGAAATTTCCCGTCGGCGTAACTTGTGCACTACATAGTGATCAAGTGACAAAGAAATATAATTATTTTTATTTAAACTGCAACACAGTTCTCGTGAGTTTCTACACACGTGAGTACTTAGAATAGTTTCTTAACTTAACGGTTTTACCGTTCGCTGAATTTATAATTTAAACTTATCTGGTATTTCAAACTTTTTATTTTACCCGCCAGAGATGTAGATACACCTTTTCTTTTAAGATAAGAAAGCATTCGAGTAAAGATAGTATTTTTAAAAGTGTTTTTTGTGTTTAATACGTGGTATCTACCCTCCAGGCACTTTTTCTTTTTATTTTAGATAAGAAACCGATAATTAGTGCTTACATTAGATAATGAGAAAAATGAATTGTAGCTAAGCGGCTATAGCTAGTCCTTCTAACAATCCCGATCGCATCGGCGAAGGTTGAGTTCGAGTTAGTCGTCATCGTTCAAAGAAGCATGGTCATCGTACCTACCCGCCTTTCATGACGATAACGACAATGTGTCTGCTTTATCGGACGTTAGAGGAGATCTTACAACGATTGTTGCACCTCGCAGGTGTTACCAATACTGACTAAAACAGTTAACAATTTAAATATTCCGTGTAGTGATCTAGATTTTATTTTTGATTTTAAAAGTAAACTAAAAGAGCCAGCTAGGCCTTAAGCACCTATATTCTGATAAATCTTGTGCACCAATGACTTTTGGTATTTTAAAACTAAAAAGATATTTTTAATAATTGTCTGCGCAGTTTACTAGTTGGTCGCAAAGATCGAATCGATCTGATGCCTCTCTTAAAGGTCTTATTTTCAGTGGTGATTAGGTTGTAGACTGAAACTATAAATATACGAAAAGAGGATAGGTACTCATAAAAATGTAAAAGACCCTCTAATGCTTGCTACTTTGAATAAGATTCTACCTTCAAACACACATTTGTTTAATTCTGAACAGATTACAGCTGCATTAGAAAAAATTGTCCTGTTAGAAAACTTTTTGGCCAGTTATTAAATCTGGTACTGGGAATGCCTCGCAAGCAAAACCTGTACTAACAACAAACGGTTACCTTTCGCAAGGGCAAACTTCTTATAGTATACCATCGCGTTGTTCTTCTGGTTCATGGGACAGACACACGCACAGCATGCTGTGAACCGCCCTCGCAGGGCGCTTACCAAAATTAATGTCCTCCGCAAGGACATACTTATGGCAGCCACGAACTATATCGTGGCTATAATCTGCCCGCCCTCGCAGGGCGCTTACCAAAATCAATGTCCTCCGCAAGGACATACTTATGGGAGCCACAAACCATATCGTGGCAATAATCTGCCCGCCCTCGCAGGGCGCTTACCAAAATCAATGGTTATTACATGAGTGTTCGCGGTTTTGCGAGAAGATGCATATATGTTAATATAATGCTAAATGTACCTTATTTAATTTTATTTTATTTTGAATAATATGTTTAATTATTTAATTGGTATTTAACCGTTTTAATAAAATTTAATAAATAAATGTCCTCCGCAAGGGCATGCTTATGCGATTATGCCAGCACGAACCATATCGTAGCTATAAACCGCCCTCGCAGGGCGCTTACCAAAATCAATGGTAATATTACTTGAGTGTTTGCGGTTTTTGCGAGAAGATGCATGTATGTTAATGTAATGCTAAATGTCCCTTATTTTATTTGAATTTGAATAATACGTTTAATTGTTGTAAATGGTTATGTAACCGTTTTTAATTAAATTAAATAATAAATGTCCTCCGCAAGGACAGGCTTATGCCAGCCACAAACCACATTGTGGCTATGAACCGCTCTCGCAGGGCGCTTACCAAAAACAATGTCCTCCGTAAGGACATGCTTATGCCAGCTACGAACCACATTGTGGCTATGGACCGCCCTCGCAGGGCGCTTACCAAAAACAATGTATTCCGCAAGGATATTCTTGTGCCAGCCACAAACCACATCGTGGCTATGAACCGCCCTCGCAGGGCGCTTACCAAAATCAATGTCCTCCGTAAGGACATGCTTATGCCAGCCACGAACCACATCATGGCTATGAACCGCCCTCGCAGGGCGCTTAACAAAAACAATGTCCTCCGCAAGGACATACTTATGCCAGCCCCGAACCACATCGTAGCTATAATATAAACAACGGAGGCTGTTCTTACTTTCGATCCCCAGGATCATAGGCGTGGCAGCTCTATCAATCAGGACAAAAACGTCCATCTTCTCTGCTACCAGAGGTAACAAAAGACATAGACAATGACGCTCCGAAATTTCGAGCCGGTCAATATGCACTTTATCGACACCGTTGGGACTAAATAGGTGCTCCAAGTTTTCTATCATAACACAAAGGTATCGAATACCATTTTATCTGAAGCCATCGCTCAAGGTTCCAAACGTTACAATCGACAGTTGTTACACGCTTGTATCGGACAAAATGTCTGCAATGCTGACACAGATGAAGGAACAGGTTTCTAGAAACAGTAAGTTTTTTTTCCAAACTTCGTTTTAACCCATGTTCTTAGTACCAAAGAGCACTCAAGAAAGGTCACTCCGTCCAATTTTTAACCTGAACTCGTTAAATTTTATTATTATATGAATTGCGGACTGTGTACGGCCAAGAGACGAGATGCACAAATTACTTTTCTCAGACCTAGGTACTACCATCTGACTATAGCCAAATCCCACAATGGTTTCTTCGTCTGTTCTACAAAGGCGAATTACTAAAAATTATATGCCTTCCATTTGAGATGAGCACGGCAATGTTTTCTTAGACTATTTATCTTATAGACATAAAGACCAGATGGTTCTGTCCAGACATGCCAACATTGTAATAGAAACACTTACTTATTTTGGTGTCCACATAAACTTCAAAAAGTCTGTTTGACCGCCCTCGCAGGGCGCTTACCAAAATCAATGTCTTCCGTAAGGACATACTAGGATACATGGAGGAATCACAAGCGTCCATACATACCTACATATACTTACGACTGTTATCCCCGAAGGGTTAGTCAGAGACCAGGCAATGAGGACCGCAAAAGCAGTCCTCTGCCATAGTCTACGTTTCACCAAATGATAACTGCACATGTACGTGAGAAGTGATGAGCCTATCGCTGCTCTATACTGTTGGATGCAATCTATGGTCCGTTAGTCGCATTTTACGATACCTAAGAGAAGAAATTGTGCGGTAAAATAGACTCTACCTTATGATGTAGTTAAATGTATTGGTAGCTAAAAATTATCAGAAACACCAATACATATACCTCCACCAACTTTCTTTTTGACAACCGTTGCTTCAGGATTGGGGGGTCAAAACTCAACATTCTGCCCTATCGGGAAGGTGGAGTGCATCCGAACAAAAGTTGCACTGCAATCAAAAAGAAAAGCGGGCTGTTCTAAGTCTTTGAATTACAAGCATCGAACACGAAGCCTGCGACAATTTTATTTTTATCCTCCAAATTGCCAACCAACAAATGACCACCAATCAAATTGTGGTCAAAATTCATTACATTCCAGGGAAATTGAACAGCTATGCAGATCAACTGTCTCGACATAGCCAAGCTCTAGAGTGGCATCTACTGCCAGAATTCACACAAACGATATTCGCGAAGTGGGCCTGGCCAGTAATTCGACTTGTTTGTATCCAAGAACGCTCGAGTAGTGGGTAAACTATACAGATTTATCTCAATGATTACGAATCGATGTTTCACAATGCTTTCAGCCTGAAGTAGAACGCTTCCCTCTGGCTTGGAAATTCGCACCACCTACCCTCATCCCCCGGGTGCTAGCACACCTCAACAGGAATTTATCTGATTGTGGTACCCCTTGCTGCCTCATTCACAGTATGGAATTCGAAACGTAGACGCCTGGTAGACATAACCACAGGCCTGCCAACCCCCAAGGTTCAAGATATGACGTTGAAATTTGGTGTGCTTAAATGATATATCGTTATGGAACCACAAGCAAATTTCCCTACTCAAGCGTCCGGTTATTATAAAACCATATGAGCACTTGTGCTTGGTCCAGTAGTACAGGAAGGGCGTTAGCAGCAGCGGCGCCATCCACACGCGGAACGCGTACCAAATGGGTCCAGTCAGTCCAGTTTTTGGCAGATTTACACTTATTATTTTAAATCTTTCTTACAATACTATACACTACCATAAATTGTCGTTTCTACTTTAGAAATCTTAGTGCCGAGGTAATAGTTAAACATGTTTTAAAATCAATCTCAATTAAACATTTAAAAACAACAAAACCTCCTTTTTCCAGGTTTTAGTAATATTAGTCTGTAGACCTTTGTAATGTATTTTAAACCTAGAATCAACTAGATTTCAAACAGTTCGTAACACTGCAATATTATTGTCGCATTGCTCCTTTGTTACCTTGCTGTGGACACCAAACATTATTTTGTTCAGGACAATGCAGTAATATTATGGCGACAGTTTGGGTCAAAAACTGACTGTAGGGACTACAGACAAACAAGCTAGAAATTGCTACTGGTTAAAAGGATCAATAAATATTGTACAAAATGGCTAAACTAATTTATTTAAAACTTCGTGTGGTTCACCTGTCACCTGTTTCAAGCACTGTGGTAGCTAGATGGATATTACAGCCACACCTGGTTGTGTTTTGCTCCGCTGTAGCATCTACAAACTAGATTGATATGATTTACCCATTGAGGATATACTAACTATTGGTAAATGGAGATTAGTTACTTAATACTTTTCACAACAATAAATCTCGTATTATAACTTTTTGTTTAAACCATAATCATATGATTGACTCTCTCGCACTTATTGTTTAATTTATTTCTCACATTGGCGTTTTCACCAGGCGATAACAAACAGGTCTCAATATTATAAGCTTCTAATGACGGTCAAGTGTTTAATAGACGCGTTTTACCTGAAATAAAACGCATATTAAATACTTACCTCATTAGAAGCTTAGTTTTTATTTCCGCCTGGTGCTTAATGCATATTTCGACGCAATGATGAACAAATGGGCACGGGTGTGAAATCTCCTGGTTCCCCCACCGCGCCACCTGGTGACGCCACTGAGTGGGATGAGCGAGAGAGACAGCGATATACCGGAAGAAAGAGAAGGAAAATACGACGGGAAACGGATATGCCTATCTCAATATTATAAGCTTCTAATGAGGTAAGTATTTAATATGCGTTTTATTTCAGGTAAAACGCGTCTATTAAGTATATTATTGTATTTAGTGACCAACTATTTTAAATTTTTTATTTCTTTTGGAGCAAAGTAGTTCTTAACCAGGAGGTAAGTTTGCTCCGTAATTTCTCTTCACAAGTCTGTCATCTAATTTTTTAAATGGCGAATAGTTTTATTTTGTCATTTTTATTTTACTCCGATAAGACAGGGTAATAGAAAGCAGATGTGTTATAAAATCACCTTTATTTATGAGAGATCAATTTAAAAATCACATTTTGTATTTTTACAAGTTTAGGAGATGCAAAATAGATTTTACTCACTTTCAAATTTTCACCTTGTAGAGCGATTCAATTCTCCCACTCACAGAAAATATTAATGGCTCACTTTGACATCTGTCAACACTGGTGTTGCTAGTCAAGAAAAATATTTTCAGATGAAAATATTGAATTCTACTAATTAATAGTAAAGTATCAGTACGCAAAATCAGATTTAATATTTTTTCGGAAGTTGAGCATTTTTACCACCCTAGGAGCAAAGTAGGACCAAATTACTCGGTACTTAGTTATTTACTTTTATATTGCTATGTATTTATTCTGTCGGCTATATCAAGACTTGACAAAAGGACCGAAAACAGCCCGGCCACAATCCACGTTTCACCGAATAAAAACAGCACATGTGCTCAGCGCGTGGTGAGCCCATCGCCGCTTTATTGATGGATTTATTGGATGTGTGAGTGTCTTTAGTCCGTTAGTCATATTTTAGGACACCTAAGAGAGGAGATGGGTTGGTAGTATTTTTTTAATAATGAGCCGCCTTTTTTAAACGTTTATAAATGATTTTTAAAATAAAACACTCTTCTATGTGTACGAGCCACACTTTTAAAAAAAGCTTAAAGAAATTAGAAACATTTTCGTAAAATTCTAATTTCTATTACTTAGCGTTTTTTATTTAGAAATTAGAAAATTTCTTTAATTTTTTTTTAAACGTGTGGCTCGTTCACATGGAAGAGTGTTTTATTTTAGAAAACTTTTTTAAACGTCACAAATACTAAACTTTTTTTTTAGTTAAAAACATTGAGGTAATATGTACTACGTACTAGAGAAGACATCTCAACTAGATTGTTTGCAACACGCGTTAGAGCCAGCTCGCTCCACCTCTATTAGTCTGTGGTAGGCGCTAGATGCAAATACGTGTGTAATGGGCGATTTTCCGAGATCAAAAAAAAAAGAAATTGGTTCGTAAATGACTTCATAGATGGCGCTTAGCATAGATTAGTATGGCGCATGGTAAAAGGCGGGTTCATGAAGAGCACGTGTATGGCTGCGTAATATTTATTCTATTCCAAAATAGAAATAGGTTCTGGATGTCCTGAATATAAATAGGTAAGGACTTACTATTTTTTTATTCTTTTGGTAGACAAGTAAAAGTGTAGAATTTATTACAGCCCTTAGGTAGGTACGGCTGGTGGCCGGCTTTTATAAAACGACATCTATCGGGTGTTATTGAACTAATTTTTACTTCTTAATTTGGGCTGTCAGAAAATCGCCCATTCTGTGTTCTGTTTAATAAAAATATGCCTTCATGTGTGCTAAAGTACTGTTTAAAAAACTCAGGAAACAAATAAAAATAATGGAATCACTTTTCACCTGTAAGTACGCATTAACGTTTTAACGTTTTTACATGCATTTGACTAATTATTTTATCAAATCGAGCCATGAAGCGGCGGCCATGTTTCGGTAATAGCATTGCATAGAGTAACAATATTTCTGTTTTGTGCAGATGTAACACTTTTAACGCTCTATGTGAAATAATTACTAGGGTTGGAATTATGATGGCAGTTTGATTGGGGATTTCGTTAGAATTATTATACTTAGAATATTTTTCAATTTTTGATAAGTACTCCCAAAAGATTTTTTTCTGAAATAAAAATTAAACGAAACGGCAGAAACTTACTAAACTTGTATTATTCCAAGCAAATTAAAATATTTTGTTTCCATTGAAATACTTTTTTTATTTTTTCTCATACCTATATTGGACTTAAATACGATTTTTAATCTCATCTCAATAATGCTTGAAAAATTTGAGCATCTGAATATTTGATACTCAGTAATATTTTTACACGTACCTACTTAAATAAACATTTTTCTTAAATAATTGAAAAAGATTTTTATCATTGTTATGAAATATTTTAATCAATTATTTACTTACTTTTATGTTTGGCATTAATTTACTTAATTTCATTTCAATATTACAATTAACAACAATAAAAACATTATCTTACAACTTTACAACTCGGTAATTAAACTGTATCAATAGTGTGTCGCATCTGCGCGCTTAGACATTTCTATGACAACTAGTTAAGCCACGCACCACGGTACAAGTATCATTGTAGCTGTGCACAACTGCAAATTTATTTTATGGGACGTCTTCTCTAGTTCATTTATCTCAATGGTTAAAAAGTCATTTTTTAAAAGTCATTCATCATTGTGCTCGGCGTGACAGGTGACAAGCCCATCGCCGCTTTATGCTGTTGAGTGTGTTGGGTGTAAACAATGTCAATTTATAGCAGCGCGATATTACAATGTGAAAATAAATAACTAAAACAAAACTATTGTCGTTTCAACATCAGTTAAAAGCCTTATTTACTGCAGCTAACGTTACAAAACAATAAACCTTTATTGTCGCTTAATTTTAAATTATAAATAAAAATAAACTACCTTGAGGTTTGACAATCTTAGAACTGTCATCACATCATGTAATCCTTATCGTGTTGACTCGTGGCTTATTATTTACTTACCGCTTATAGATTTTAATTAGAATATAACAGCAACGTGGTCGGGCCTAGAGTTCGACGCATTCCTGAGATTGCTATAGATAATCATCATCATCGTCATCATCATCATCCTATAAACGTCCCACCCAATGTAGATTGCTATTATTAATGAAAAATTAAAGGCAGGGAGTGGAGGCCTCTAAACAGAGACTCTAAATTTTACTGAGTGGTAGAGCCACGCTGCGTTGCAGCACGCATTGGGCCGGCTCGCCCGGCGTAATACCACCCTCTCACGAATATCCGGCGTTAAATAATGGCTTGGTGCTGTTGTATTTCGTCTGGCCAGTGAGGGTTCCGAAGGCCCATCCCCCCCTCCCCCTCCCCCCTCCCCCCCTCTCACAATTCCTATTCCTTCCTTAACCCTATTCGTTCCTTAAAAGACGGCAACGCGCCTGCGATTCCTCTGGTTTTGGGGGTTTCCATGGGCGGCGGTGATTACTCTCCATTAGGTGAGCCTGCCTTAGGTCCGCCTGCCCGTTTGCCTCCTTCTTATAGGGTGAAGTCTCCTAATACCGGCCCCCTCCTAATATCGGCCTTTTCGAGAAAATGAAACATAACTATAAAAATAGCCCTAAAATCATAATAGTTTTTATGCAAAAAGTAACTCTATATCCATACGCATATCCTCCGATATTTTGGTGCGGGTGCCTCAACATTTGAACGTTCAATTGGCAATAGAGCACGCGCAGGTACAGACGTGAGTCGTTTGGTGGCATTGCTTAGTCAAATCCCTGAGTCGGCGCATTGCGTTGGTAAGTATTTGAATGGAATTTAACATACTTATGGTATTTTATTGTATTTGATCTTGAAGAAAAACAGTCAAAGTACCGTTAAGATAGTATGTTTTTACATTTATTTGTCTTTTTTATGAAATAATCGTGGGGTCGAGATTAGGAATCCGTATTATTGATAAATCTCAATATCGGCCGGGTGGCCGATAATGGGGAAATGCATGATAACGTTAAACAACATGTTTAGCTATTTTATATGTTAGCAGTAACATTAATAAGGTTAAAAATGAAACAACAGCTCAGTTTGATCACTAGATCCTAACGTCGGCCGCCTAAAAACGATTTTTATCAGCTACGGCCGATATAAAGGGAATCGATGCGTAATAACGGCCACCAAGTATTGGGTACCTACTTTCCTACTACCCTCGAACTTTACAATAAAAAGAAAAATATTGTCAACAACGCAAGGAAAGAAAAAAAAAGAGAATATAGCAGAGAAAGAAAGAAAAAAACTGGAAAAGAGAATAAAAAAAATAAACCAGCCAAAGAAAACAAAAGTAGTAAAGAAGAGATTATTAAAGGACAGTCGCGAAACTGACCTCACTGATTTACCTTCTCAAGACATAATGGAAAAGGAGAAAATTCTTTGTGCTGGCTGTGAAGAAGAACTAATTAGTGATGTAGAAGAAGATAAAGACAAAAATTATTGGATGCGACATATTATGCCCCCAATGGTTCCACTTAAAGTGTACAGTTCATCGTGGGCGAAATTATATTGATGTTGCTTAAGAAGATTTTACTTGGCATCACTGTTTAGATCATTTAAATTGAATATACCTACTTTAAGTAAAGTTAAGTTTTTTGTTGACTTTATTTGGTAATTATATTTATTTATTAATTTTACGTTTTTGGAGTTCCTTTCTTAATTTTTCTTAATAATGTTGAATCATTGTGATCTTTAGTTTATAATAACAGAAATTATTTTAATTTTTAAGATTGAGATCTAAAGAAAAGACTAAATAATGATATAAAAGAGTTAAAAAAAAGTGATTTGTACTTGAGTTGAAATATAAAACGATATCATTTTTTACTTTGGTTAGTAGTTTTATTGACCTAACTTCACCTTAGCAAAGGTATGCCGATATAAGGGTCACAGGTGGCGGATATTAAGGTGTTAGAGGCCGATATTAAGGGAAATCAGCATACTCGGAAAAAAGCATCTTTATTATCAAAAATAACATACGATTCGTAATTTTGCGAATGTAGTAATGGAGTTTCAGTATCCCTCTACCCAATAGAGGCATTGCAAGAAAGCAACAGCTATTAACGTAAAAATTACAAGCAGTCAAAGTTCAAAAAAATTTGACATGGCCGATAATTGGTGCCACCACCCTATATATAAAAATAGATTTATAGTCCTTTAAAGATTGTTTTAAATTGCAGTAACTCTGCTAAATGAACGTTTTTAACAATTTACATTTCTCTATTTTACTTTAGCATGCTACTAAGTTTAATTAAAATCGGCTTATTGGTTTGTAAAATGTTAAACTTGGAAGTTTGTATGGAAAACTATTGCGAGGTTATATCCAAGCTATTATGTTATACATAAACACAAATAATTATCGTGCCATTCGATGTAGCTTAGTCGTCCGTGAAATTGTTTAATTTTCCTTCTAAATTGATAGCTTGTCTTGTCATGTCAAAATATTAATAATAACCTGAGTCAAGGTCTTATCGAACGGAATAACCTAATAAGTAGAAACAAAATAAACATCAGCGTCGAAAAGAAATCATATCCGTCCGACATGTTCCCACAAAATATTTTACAATAATAATATGACTTTTTTTATAAGTAACAATTATTTAGATGTTTATATTTAACATAACAGAAACAGATTCAGACGTTAAATTACAATGTTTATTTTTATTAAGATACCTACTTTAAATACACGGCAGTTCTTTTTAATTAAGTGTGACCTTGTCGTTTGTGTTCTTTGTTTACTTATTGCGTTTTTAAGGACAAGGACAAATAAAACACACGCAAGAATAACATATCTATATTCAGCTCGTACCTGCATGGACTAATATAATAATGATAATTTATTATAATCATATATAATATTATATATGATTATAACCATATTTTGGTTTCCAATCAGACAAGCCGTATTTTTTTGTGCCAGGATCGGTAGATTGGCGTACATCTTACAGGAAAAGAAGTAGTACGTAGTAGGTACCTAGTAGTTATATCTAATATCGATGCATTGTTTGTGATAATTGTTTATTGGGTAATATAAATCAGTGGTCTTCTTTTACAATGAAAAATAATATGAGTCGTTTAAAATGTTTGTTATGAATCTTAAACTGAAAATCGCTTATTGAATCATCATTCTAATACTATTACGTCACTATTACAAGCATATATCTGTGCTAGATATTTCAGTAGGTACGTGAACAATACGCCTTGATTAACTTTTTCTGTTCAAAAACCTCTTCCTGGTGTCTGTCAGTAATTTGATAAAAACAAAAGAGACTGATGTTAAACTACTGTCTCCATGTTGCAAAATGCGGTTTTGTAATCACAAACCGAAAAAATCACAAACACGCTTTGCCCGTCCTGGAAATTGAACCCCGGATAGGGCCCTTTTAGAGAATACTTAACTATTTTAATGTTAATATAATTTATGTAAACTGTCTTAAAATGTTTTTTTTAAGAAAATGTAGATAAAATTGCTCCTCCATTCTTGCTCCTTTCTGGCATTCTGTTTGAGGTACACTGGATTATTTTAGTTTATAAGTGAATTTTTTACAATTTAAAGGAAATAAATAAAAACATATATATCATCAGTACCTATCTCGCTACACTGTTTTAACAGATTGAAGAAAACGGAATAGTGAACGAATTCCTAAAAGCTATAACATGACCATTTCTATAGAAACATAAATGCATAACTACGAGCATGTAGTTTAAAAACCTCTTAAATTAAAACGACTGTTTTTATGTCATACGAACGACATGATGAATTTTAAAACGAGCTGGTGTGAGCATACGAGCTGATTAATGAGCCTTATATATTCCTGACACGCCGTTTGGTTCCGCATAAAGCTAACATGTGTCGTGTGTAGATATTCCAAACACGGAATTTTACCTAAGTAAGTATTTGTTTATTCTTTGTGTTTGTCTTCGTCTTAATATTAATATGACGTGTAGTATATTAAACCGATAAATATTCATTTATTCATGTGTTTAATTGGCTGGTTATAGTTTTCTTACTAGATATACACTTACCAGGAAAATAATAACTAAATTTGATGTGACCGATTGAAGTACCGGTAGAAAGGGTTTACTTTCAAATTAAGTATAACATTGATCACAGCTATACACATATAAGTAGCTGCAAATTAGTATCCTTAGCATTCTTCTTCTCTAGTATTATAGCCATATTGGTAATTAATCATACTGTAAGTTGACATACAGAAGATTACTTCAGGGATCAGGAGCTGTGATCAATGTTATCTACACTCGATTCAAAAGTAACCCCGTTTGACTATGAAAGTACTTCACCTACCTTTTTTGCGTCCAGGCAAAGGGACTCGGGTGAAGGAAGGCATCCCACTAAAACTCCTTGTACCATCCCATCACTTGACTGCAGCAGACTCCGAATTTCACCCTTCTACGGCCCGCCAATAGAGAGAACGCCCGGCATAGTTTTTTTGGGCGCCCTCGAGACAAGACGCCCGTGAGGCTCGTGGGGTTACTCGCATAATGACTAATTACGTACACGCATATTGACATACACGCGTTTTGACTTACACGCACATACTCGCATAATGACTAATTACATATACGCATATTGACATACACGCGTTTTGACTTACACGCACATACTCGCATAATGACTAATTACGTACACGCATATTGACATACACGCGTTTTGACTTACACGCAAATTGACTTACACACATTTTCACTTACACGCATAAGTCGCATATTGACACACAAGATATATTTAAGTATTTAACACTAGTTTCCCGTCAAGCGGCTTCGCATACGATGTTGATGTCTGTCCGATTTCCCACCGTAAAAAGTGGTAGCCTGTGTCCAAATCTATTTCTGTGCAAAAGAATTATGAAAATTAGATGCGTAGATTTCAAGGAGTGTGGCGATAACTTTCCGAAAATCCAATTTTACTGCAAGCAATTTTTCCATTCGCATAATTTCCTAATTATTAATTTTACTGTGCGTTTTTTTTCCCGGAGGGTAAATTATTGATTTTTCTAATATTTTTATTACATTAAGTATTATAAACCCCTAGAAATGGTCAAAGTCTGAAATTTGCGTATGTCATTTTGCGTAGACTCTATGTGTCATTATGCGTTGGGCTACAAAAATGGGTCATTATGCGAGTATTACTTAGATGGCTCAACTTACTTACTAAATGAAGACCCAAAATGCCATTCCGCCACTTAGTCTTGTATCCAGAAATTATTAACTTTGTATAAATAACTTAAAACGAATACTACAACAATAGTAACAAGTAAATAGCCAGAATAAATATTTAAAACATTTAGTTTAATATTTTATTTTAACTACAGAATAATCAATATAGTTATAGTTAGCCCTCAAACTTATAGTTAGGAGTTACAGTGGTCGGTGTTCCAGACTTAAAAGTCTGTTATCGACCAGCTCATCGTCAATAATCTGCCTCTGTGCTCGGCGCTCTATAGAATCCAGGCCAGTCAGCTGGTGCTTTTCCAAAGATGAGAACAGTACTCCATACACGATCTGACCTGAGCTTGGTAAAGAGTAAGAAGCTATCCCGTGGTAAAGTATCGTCTCACCTTTGAGAGAATACCTAGCTTTTTGCAGCGGTTTTGGCTTTATTTTCTATAGAGCGGCCGAAATTAAGGTCCGGTGACAAATCTAAGCCAAGAAGATACAGATGGTCGCTAATATCCACAGGTAACATTCTTGAAAGTCGGAGTCAGGTTAAATGGACTTCGCTTGGCGCTAAATAAACACGCTTGCGTCTTGGTGGCGTTAAACTTGACTATATTGGCTCGGCTCTATATTATTCGGAGACAGCTTGGAGGGCCAAGTCCATACGCTCGACCAAATCAACTCTCAGGGCGTGAGTTTCGTCCATAGCTCGTGCATTGGAGAAGTATCTGTCCACAACTGTGCATTCGTCTGCGTACCCAATAATACCGGGTTTAAGAAGATTATTTATGAGCTGCAGAAAAAGCGTTGCAGACAGAACGGACCCTTGAGGTATCCCGGTATCTATTGCCATTAAATCGGAAGATTGGCCATCGAGGACCACTCGCATCGATCGTTCCCGCAAGAAGTCTTGTATCCAAACGCACAAACCGACGGGGATCCCATAACTTGGAAGTTTGCTAAGTAAGCTCGCATTCCAGACCATATCAAAAGCCTTAGAATGTCTAAAGACACGGCAAGAGCTTCGCCGTGCTTTTCAATCGCTTCGATTAGAAGATCTCCCGTAAACCGCAGATTGAGTTTTAGATCGAGCCTTTATAGAATCGCACTGCTGGCACGAAACAACAACGGGACCAACGGCTAAACGTGCCTTCCGAAATACGTTGACAGACCATTGGTGGATATAATAATAATAATAGTACACAAAGACATAATAATAGAACAGTTATGTATGTATTACTATGTATATTATCATTAAACCCAGTTCAGTGTGTAATAATAACACTAATAACATAATCGTAAAGTAACAGTAACAATTATCTGACTTACGTATATTTTCCTCCTAGTGGCTATCTGTGATCAAACGTTTTATTTATAGATATCTCACGGAAGTGCTCAAAGAGTACATAGACGTTTTTGTAGGTACTATAAATAGCAACATTATAATATAATCGACACGTCATTGACTTTGGTTATTTATTTTGTTATTTTCGTAATATTTATCTAAATTACTTAACTAAAAATCAATTTCCGAAATGTTTGTACGCGCATCACTTCAGAACGGCTCGACCGATTTGGCAAATTTTTTGTTGTGCTCGTAATTGTCAGGACAAGCTAGGTTTGTGTGAAACAATTTTTTTGCAAATTTGTCAATGTTTACGCGGCCTATCTATCTTAGGGGTCAATGCAGCTCGTGTCCGCAGGTCTTAGCCCTCGATGGCCTGCACGTGACCCCTGGGTGGCGCCAAATGAGCGGCACTTACTGGTGGTAGGCTTCGGCCGCGGCTAATAACCACCCACCGGACAAAGCCACGACGTCGCCAAACGACTCTTGCCCTGTTTTTGGCTTTTTGGTCTCTTGACAAATCTGTCCAATCGAACCTTTGCCGTCCGTCATTGCCTCCCATGCTGAACTGAAGCCCAATGGTTCGCTGGTACATAGCGCGGTAGACAAGGCGAACTTGTTTGCCTCTCTCTTCGCGTCCAATTCGCATCTGAATGCTAACAGTCTCTCCACCTGTATTACCTCACTGCGGATCACAAATACCTGAGGTCCGTATTTACTAAAAAGAGGAACTTATGACGCTTCGCACTTTAGATGTGAACAAAGCCAGTGGACCTGACGGCATTCCAGAAATTGTTCTGCGGACTTACGCGCCCGAGCTATCTATAGTTTTAACACGGCTATTTCGACTTACTTTAGAGGCTGGCTTTGTTCCTAGATCTCTTCTAATGTGCAACCAGTCCCGAAAAAAGGTAGCCGATCTGACCTTACAACTTGGTCGATGACCCATCGACATCACGTCCTTTGTAAATGTATGGAACGTGTTTTAAACAACAAGCTCCTTGCATATAATGTTTATAAGAAAATTGAATTCATTTTTAATTAACAAATGTTTCTATTCGGTAGATGACTATTTTAATGTTAAATACTGATTATTTTATTTGTTGTTAATTGTTTATTAGGATTGATTATTTTATTTCTTACTTTTTATTTTGATTTTAATTGTTTTATTTTTATTATTAAACCTGTGTATGTATATAATAAACTACAATAATGATAATAAAAATAATGCAGTACAGTAAACTGCATAATATTTGCAATACTTGGAAAAGGTTACTAAGTTGTTAAGCTGCGAACATTATATTCCACCTATGTATTTAGTTTGGTAAATAAATTATTTGAAGTTTGAAGTATATCTTGAAATGAACGATCGCAATAATATATATGTAGAAGTACATTGTTTTCCTAGTCCCCGCGAAGTAATATACATACTTCGATAGATGTTGAGTTATGCAATAAGCCCCCTGAATCCGCAGTGAGTTATCAAGTCCATATTCATTAAATTTCACAAAGGTCACTCTTGATCGGAGTCGAAGGGAACGTGAGGGGTAAAGTAAGAGGCGAGTTTACTACCGAGCTTCAGATAATCGACATACAGCTTAGACTAGAACAGCCGCTTTTTCTACGTTAGGTACTGTAACGGTACAGAATGAATGGTATCCGTCCGTTAGTAAGGAATGTATGGGAGTAGCACTAAAATTAATTTTAATGCGTAGCACCATTAATATAATAAGCATGAAAAGGAAGAAATAAACTAGTTTAAAATAATGGACATGTGGACAAGTGGCTTTGCGTTAAAGGTAGTAAGAATGTGTCAATAGATTAGGGGCTTATCATTATTTTGAATTTCGCGGGGACTGTTCCGTGTATCCCTTACGACAGAGGCGACGTCTAGCGTGCGTTATTTACTTGAGTTTCGCGTAGGATTGTTAGGTTGGCCATGGATTAGAGTGATGGGGTTGGCTAACGTGTCTCTTGCGACATAGGCGCCGTCTAGCGTGCGTTATTTACTTGAGTTTCGCGTAGGATTGTTAGGTTGGCCATGGATTAGAGTGATAGGGTTGGCTAACGTGTCTCTTGCGACATAAGCGCCGTCTAGCGTGCGTTATTTACTTGAGTTTCGCGGAGGACGGCGTAGGTTGGCAAGACCGTTTCACATACAGGCAGGCGCCACCTATAATCTGAATACGGAACTTTTTATAATTTTACAAAATACAGAATTATTGGCCTAAGTGGGTGGTTATTGAGAGGGAATTGTTGATGGAAGGCTACATCTAGATGTTCAAACATGTAATATTGGCTATCTAAAAAGATTTGGTTGGATTATGGAAAAACTTAAGAATTACGCGGCGGACGGCGGCAATGAGCGAGCGAGAAGTTGAGAAAAAGATAGAAAGAGAGGAAAGATATTATCTCCACGTAGAGCGACACCAAGTTCGCATATAACAAATGATAAGACACGTGAAGACGAGGCGCGTTGGTTAAACAGCTAGCGGTTGGTTGAAGGGAAGAAAAGCGGATTTGCGCGGGCAAATGTTGGGCGCGCGTGGCGCGAAAGTTAAGATGCTTGGGGAAAAGAGGAAAATTAGGGGGGATTGAATTGAAGGACGTCGGAGGCGCGGTCCGATTTACGAGTGGCGGTAACGATCTCATATGTGGAAACGAGCGTCCGAGCGATTTTAGCGCGCTAAGTGATATTCTAGCTGCGATATTAATTAAAATTGATTGTGAAATGGAAAGTGATTATTAAAGTAAAATTATTGTTATCGCAACTCGAATTGTTAACAGAATGAAGTATTCTGGGTAATATTAGCGGATACGCATAACGGTGGCAACGAAACTAATATGATTTTAACTGACCTCGGTCAGGATGGCCTTTGATTGTATTTAATAAGGCCGGCGTTATCTATTACAACGCTAAATAATACACTATATTCGAGAGAGTAACGGGGGAGAGACAGTTGTCTCCCTAGTGAAAATCGAAGATAGGTCAGACACCAATTAGCTGGAAACGGGCACGTATATCCCGGGCAAAGACCGTCTCGTCTCCTTACACACAGTGTAGGGTTAGGTGGATACACTGGGTTTACTGGCCTGACGAATAGTCCGCTTAGGGGTCAATTGCTTTCAGGGGCAATGCGACTCACACAACTCACCACGAAATTAAGTTAAATGTGGCTTGGGCCTAGATTGCAAGGTATACAAGTAGGGACTGTTAGTTCGACAAAATATAGGTATTTCAAGTGAGGTAGGCTGTAGGAATCTATAGGTAGGCGGTTCTATATATGTTATTAGGTAGTGGGGGACAGCACGGTATGTGCACGCTGTGCGTACATAAACTAGGTACGTGGGCCGCGAAGCCAGGCTGGATTAATTCCGACTAGTAAGGTAGGGATAATTAAGTTATGGTGCCTAAATAGAAATTACTATGAAGTGACGTGGGTTAGGAGCGCTGAAAGGACCTATCTAGGCATGTAATCTTCTACCGTTCACAGGCCTCTTACATCTATAAAAGATGATTTAAACAGCGTCCAATTGCGAAGTTTGGCATTTTCTTATGTGGCTTGTAAGGCCAATACGGGAGCGACAGCAACGGCCGCATACTTGGCAGACGAATTGAGTACCTGGTGACGTTGGAGGAAGTGCAGCGCGTTGGTGACGTCTGTCACGCTTTTTAGACAGTTCCTCAAACCAAATGTTGTCGTGAACGACAACTCCATCGGCTATGGTTTTCCTCCACCGATCACGGTTGTCTGCGACTGTTTCCCAGTTGTTAGGGTTGATGTTAAAGGACAGCATGTCACGTTTAATGCTGTCTTTAAAACGTAACATTGGCCGCCCAACCGGACGCTTAGCGTCTGCGATTTGTCCAAGGAGGGTTTGTCTCGGCAACCGAAAAGGCTCCATTCGCTGCACGTGCCCAAGCCAACGGAGCCGCCTCTGCTTCACAGCTGCAGCTATGCTGGGCAGTTGAGCGATACTAAGCACCCCTTCGTTAGTAACTCGATCCCTCCACGAGATGTCCAAAATACGTCGAAGACAGCGCATGTGGAAGCTGTTCAATCTTTGCTCCTGTTTAGCATACGACGTCCAGGTCTCAGCCCCGTACAACAGTATGGATAAAATGCAAGTCTGGTAGACGATCATTTTCGTTTTTATAGTAAGATGTTTGTTTTTCCATACTCTTGCACAAAGCCTCCCGAACATCGTAGATGCTTTGCCGATGCGGATGTTTATCTCTACATCAAGTGAAAGATTGCTCGACACCGTGGAACCAAGGTAGCAGAAACCATCAACAACCTCCAAAGGTGTATCATCCAACAGAATAGTTGGTTTCTGATTGACACCTTGCGCCATTATGACCGTCTTCTTCGCGTTGATTGACATGGAGAATAACTTACATGCCTCGTTAAATTTAAAGACCATTAACTGAAGCTCTTCTGGGGTCGTAGCAACAAAAGCTGCATCATCAGCAAATAGTAAGATATCTACAAAGAGATCTTGGCGGTGTCTTTTGGATTTTAAAAGAGAGACATTAAAAAGCTTACCGTCCACCCTGGTGTGAAGGTGTATGCCTTTTGGAGACTCACCAAAAGCAACTTCAAGAAGGACAGAGAAGAATAAACCGAACAGAGTTGGTGCCAGAACACAACCCTGCCGCACACCTCTTCTCATATACCGTACCCAATAGGACACCGTAGGCCAATAGGATTCTAATTGTTTCCTAAAAGTTGTTACCAATTAACTATTCATTTTAAATAATTAGCAGAAGTGTGGTAATATTGAACCATCATTACTTCGGAGTACCTAAGAGTCTAGACTGCTTTCCTATTACAAGAAAATACTAAAAGTTATAGCAAGTAAGCATAACTGTACTGTGATGTTTGATTTCTAATACTGAAATGACCAAACAGGCATTTTTAGCTTTCCCTGAGGTGCAATACGGCCTTAGTATAGCTACACTCTTCAAAGTATTATAAATAGACATCCGATACCTATTGGTAAAATATAAGCTGATACTAAACAACTAAAACCAGTTTAGAACCTAGGTTAATTCGTTGAAGCTGCGAATTCACTTTAATGGTCAAAGACCTTACAAGCTATGAGCTCCTAATATTATGAAACTGTAATGTTCTTGACCAGGTGTACAAATTAGGGACTCAATAAAACAATGTTCGCATTTTAAGAGTGTAATCCGAACTGCCGCCGTCTCACGAATCCTACCCACATTATAATAATAACTTATTCTATGATTACCTTACATTACATCTCTCCACACCAATTTACAACTTAACCTTATTATCTACTTATATTTAGGCACAGTTCTTAATCTACAACTACGTATCGGGCGGGTCGGGAGCGGTACAACGGCAGGCTGTTCAACAGAAGGCAGAGATTGATCTACCGTTACGGTTTCCTTGTTTAACCCCTCGCCGACTACCTTACTCTGCGCCATGCCCCGCTCCGGCTCCAACGACGCCTTCGACCGCTCCGACTGACCCTCGCCTATGGCAGGACTGGCCTCTAAAGCGCTCTGTACGTTTCTATCTGGTATATGATTATCCGAATCTATCGGAACTACTAGCGAGCTCCTCGACCTCCGTCTTAACTGATCTACGTGTCTGTGTACGATCCTCCCGCTACTGTCTTTTACCTTAAAATTAGTTTGCCCTAACGCGTCCGTCACGGTCCCCGGTGACCATTTTTCACCCTTTAGGTATTGACGGTACCACACTTCCTCCCCAATACCCACACTCCTCTCCGCTCCCCCTGCGGCGTCTGTTTGACGTTCCTGAGATAGTCGCGCTTTCTGTTCCCTATCCGGCTTAAGTGCATCTAAACGCGTGCGTAGACGCCTACCCATGAGTAATAAGGCGGGGCTTTCCCCCGTGGATGAGTGTTCGGTATTCCTAGTGCAATAAGAAAGTGTGTAACGACCTCTCTATGCACTGACCCTCCGAGGCTGCCCTCTTAATCACTTTTTTGACAGTTTTCACAGCGTTCTCCGCAGCCCCATTCGAAGAAGGATGATAGGGAGACGTCAGTATATGCTGAATTCCATCACTTTTTATAAAAGATTCAAATTCCCTACTGGTAAACGGCGGACCGTTGTCCGATATTATCTGCCTGGGCGTTCCCATTCTACTCCACAGCTCGCTCAGCTTACTTATCGTACTACCGGCTGCCGTACTCGGTACGTTAAACACCTCTAACCACTTGGATGTCGCATCTACCACCACTAGATAGGTTTTACCAAATATCGGGCCCAGGAAGTCCAAGTGAAGCCTAGACCAAGGCCGGACGGGCCACGGCCAAGCGCGCGGCGCATGGCGGGGCGGTGCGTCAGCGTGAGCGGCGCAAACTGCGCAGGCGCGGCATGTCGCCTCCACCGCCTCATCGATGCCGGCCCACCATACATAGCTGCGCGCTAACGCTTTTGACTTTACAATTCCCATGTGAGGTTCGTGTATCAGTTCTAAAACCTTAGTCCTACACGACTCGGGCACGACCACCCTATGGCCCCACATAACACAACCCAACTCTTCGTATAGCTCGGATTTCCTATTGTAGTAAGGTTTCATGCCTAGAATTTCACACCGGGCGGGCCAGCCATCCCGGGTATAGCTCAATACTCTACTCAATAATGGGTCCCTAGCAGTCTGTTTTTTTATGTCTGTATAATCTAATAGAAGAGCATCTTGCGCAAAATGCAAATAAGTTTGCTCCGGAATACTTCCCTTAGGAATTGATGCCATAGGTAGCCGTGACAGGCCATCCGCACAATTCATATTGGTCTTCACATATTCAATGTCATAATTATAGGCCGAAAGAATTACCGCCCAACGCTGCATACGACTAGCCGTCATAGTTGGAATACCCGTATTAGGCCCGAAAATCGAAACCAACGGCTTATGATCAGTACGCAGAATAAACCGCCGGCCGTATAAGTACTGATGAAACTTTTTTATGCTGAATATAATGGCCAGGGCTTCTCGATGAATTTGCGAGTAATTGCGCTCCGCCTCGCTCAATGTCCGCGAGGCATACGCGACGGGTCGCTCACCGCGGCCGCCTGCGTCCGGCTGCGACAGCACGGCCCCTACTCCCCGCGCGCTCGCGTCGCACGTAACTATCAGCGGTCTGTCAGGGTCGTAGTGCGCTAATACATCAGTATGAGTCAATAACCGTTTTACCTCCTGAAAGGTTTGTTCGCATTCGACGCTCCAAATCCACCGTATACCTTTGCGCAAGAGATTATACAAAGGAACTAAAAGTAAACTAAAGTTCCTAATGAACTTCGCGAAAAAAATTACCATGCCTAAGAATGACCTTAATTCGGAAACATTTTTGGGAGGCTTAATTTTCCGGATAGCTTCTATTTTAGACTTATCTGCTTTTATACCCTCTTTAGATACAATATAACCTAGATAAGACACTTCCTTCGCCAGAAAGACACATTTACTTTTCTTTAACTTTAAGCCGTTTTCCGACAAGCGCTGAAATACCGCTCGCAGCGCCTGTAAATGCTCGGATTCCGTTTTCCCGCCTAAAATGACGTCATCCAAAAAGACCTGTACATTAGGGATATCTTGCAATAAATTGATCATAATGCGTTGAAAAATACCAACACTTGACGCTAAACCATACACTAATCGGTTATATCGAAATAACCCTCGATGTGTGTTAACCACCGTATATATTTTCGAGTCATCCAATTCTACTTGGTTATAAGCCTGGGATAAGTCAATTTTGCTAAAATACCGGCTTCCATTCAAGCCCACTAATACATCTTCTATTTTAGGCAACGGATACCGATCGATTAGCAAGGCGGGATTAAGAGTCGCTTTATAGTCCGCACAGATCCTAAGCGTACCGTCAGCCTTATTGATAGGCACTAGAGGCGAGGCCCACTCGGAGCAGTCAACGGGCTCAATGACGCCGGCGCGCAGCATGGCGTCGAGCTCGGCGTCGACGCGCTCGCGCAGCGCGTACGGTAGCGGCCGCGCGCGGTGAAACACGGGCGCCGCGCCCTGGCGCACCCGCAGCGTCGCCCGCCCGCCGGTGTACCGGCCCAGCCCGCCGCTAAATAGCTGCTTATACCTGTCGAGAATTTTACAAATTTCCTCTTTTATAGGTTTACTGACTGCACTATTGACGCTATTTATATAATTACTATTACTAAACTTTGGAACATTTATATTTAATTCGGCCAGCCACTGCCTTCCCAATAATGAGGTGGTACCCCCCTTGATAATAAATAATTCTAATACTTTCTCTCGATCCCCGTAACGAACTCGAGGCTTTATAGTACCCAATGGTTTAATTTTAGACCCGTTATAAAATTTTAAAACAATATTTTCACTTTCAATTTTAAAATGCGAAAAATATTTCTCGTAGGTGACTGCACTGACACATGAGATGGCAGTCCCCGTATCTATCTCCATTTTAATCGGTACATTGTCTAAATAAATCGGTACACTCACTGCCTTATAGTCGAACAAACACAAGTGATTTAATTCTTCCTCGATGTCCTCCTCGGAGTCCTCTTCTCCTGAGCCGACGTCGCCAAAATGGAAGCCGCCTTTCCATCCGCTGCTATTGGCCGCGTTGCCGCTGCCACGACGTCCCGTGCCGCCCCTAACCGTCTGTGCACCCCGACTCGGACACACCCGTCGTAAATGACCTGGCCGCTGACACTTGCTACACACAAAGTTCCGATAACGACAATTATTAAAGTTATGGTTGCGCCCACCACATGCGTCACACCCGGTATGAGTATACGGTTCCGCCGGCGCGCGTTGTTCCTGTTGGCCCGCTCCGGCCGAACCCGCTCCGCCAGCTCTGTGTCCGCGCGGCCGCCCGCCGCGCACGGGCCTCGCCGGCCGGAGCGCGTACACCGCGCCCGCGTCCGCCGACTCCGCCGCCCGTGTTCCTTCCACTGCTGCCGCGTCCCTCTCCGCCGCCTCTAGTGCGGTGGAGATCCTCACCGCTTGTGTGAAGCTCAGCTCGTCGCTCTCGGCAAATAATCTTTGCCTAATGACGTCGCTCTTAAGGCCACAAGCGAATTGGTCCCGTAAATTCTCGTTCAATTTATCGCCGAACTTGCAATGCCTAGACAGTCGTTTTAACTCCGACACATAACTCGCAATATTTTCGCCTGCGATCTGCCTCCTCTGTCTAAAGCGATATCTCTCCGCTAGCGCAGACGGTGTAGGTTGTAAATGTTGACTCATCAACTGATTGGCTTGATCAAATGTCAACTCTGATGGTTTCTTCGGGCTGGATAAGTTTACTAGCAACTCGTAAGCTGCATCCCCTATAGTGGCTATCAGGGTGGGCAGCTTCAATTCCTCCTTGACCCCGTTGACTTTAAAGTACATGTCGAGCCGGTCGACGTACGATGACCACGTACCGGATTTAACGTCAAACTCGCTAAGTTTCCCGATCGACATTATGAAATTGCGCACAACCGTAAGTAACACACGTTATCGCCAGAATTTATCCTCGTCGCCACTGTAATGTTCTTGACCAGGTGTACAAATTAGGGACTCAATAAAACAATGTTCGCAGTTTAAGAGTGTAATCCGAACTGCCGCCGTCTCACGAATCCTACCCATATTATAATAATAACTTATTCTATGATTACCTTACATTACAGAAACATAGAAATAATTGATTGATAACAACCAACTAATTAGCCTAATAGTACAGTCTACTTTATACCATTTGAATTCACTTTAATGGTCAAAGACCTTATAAGTTATGTACTTACTTCTAATAATATGAAACATAGAAATAATTGATTGATAACAACCCACTAATTAGCCTAATAGTACAGTCTGCTTTATACCTATTAAAGTGAGTAAAGGATAACTCCTAAATATAATGGATTTAATTATTAACAGGGATAATTACCTGATTTACTACCTACTAAAGATATACTAACTATGATTTGGTAGGCTATTAAATAATCACCCAGTCTGAGAGACAGAGGTAGAAGTTAATGGGAAAAATAATTAACTTAAGTTCACTTCCTAAAAGTTAAGGATATTGAATAAATCAAACATCTTTCAATAAACTTAAGATGTGATAATCTGCCGAGGCAGCCAATACAATGTAGTTATATTGGTACTTTATAAGATCTGTATAATGAATACTAAGAGGAAATAAAAGTAATTTTACCTTTATTAATAGCATTCTAGTTTAGCCACTGCCTGAAGTGGGCTTTGGATAAATTATCCACCCTTTATAGAACTGAATATTAATTTTCTAATAAGACAAAAGGGCAGTCAGTTAATAATGTTACATTGTAATCTCTTTATAATAGACACAATAATCAGAGAAATAAGTGGGTCCTGTTGCATGCTGGCTTCCCACCTCTGTTCGATAAGTGATATCATAAGACATAAGTTATTGCATTGAATAATTAAGTTTTTAATGTGAAAAGGATATTTGGATGATAGCAAGCCCTAAGATAAACTCTTTGATTCATAAAGAAATAATTGAATATAGAACCTAGTAAATAATAACTTTCATATGTAAGATGAAATTAAATTTTGAGGAGAGATGTAAATTCTCAGTTTAAAGAATTAAAGCCACAGGCTAATTAATGTTAAAGCCAACGTGACGGAACTATAATTAAACAATGAGATGTATAGTACGCTATGGAGCGGCGGAAGCTAGAAGAAGTATAATGCTATTGTTAATAGATAATAATACCTGCAAGCTAAGCTATCATCTGATTATCTTTGAGTGGTTAACAAATCCTCCCCGCAGCTGCTGTGAAGGATTTAGGTCACAGTTCAGCTATGCGATTCTCTAAGCGACACATAGACGCTGCGCGCATGGCTGTGATCTGCTGTCTCTTTCCAATTGTATGAATATGAAAGAGACAGAATCATTTCTCAGCGCTGCGGCAGCCGCAGCTATCAAGGCTTTAGCTTAGAGAATCGCACGGCAGACGGAGTCATTGCTAGGCTACACATATCTAGGATATTAGTTGTTGACGGATAGGTAATTAGGTCAGGAGAAAATAATTTAACACAGGGTTAAGCCAATTACTAAACATTCACGAAAAGAACTTGAGTTACTTAAATGCGGTTAACAACGGAGGGTTCACTAAACGATCTGGCCAAAATAGTATTTATTATAATATTACATTGCTTGACTGAAATTTACTGCAAATAGAATTTAGCTACGCTAAGGTTCCATTATCATACAAACACTACGCACTCTACAAAACCTCCAGATACAAACATTAGATTGTAGGTAAATTAGGTTAACTAGTTTTAAGAATTAGATAATAAGTTAAGCTAAGGTAAAGGCGGCGATGATGTGTGTATGTATTATAAGGTTTAAGAAGATAGGACAGGTTGAACAGTTACAGTACCTACTTTTTATTTAAATTAGGTATTTATAGGACTACTAGCTGCAATCCCGCAACTTTGTTCGCATGGACCTAGTACCCTGTGATGAACTTCCAAAAAAAATCTTTCATACAAGCCTGGTCCTGACAATGACAAATACAATAAAAAAATAGCCAAATAGATAAGCCGTTCAGCGCCCTTACTCTTGAAACCGATCGCTATTGGATCGGATTGGTACTGTGAATTTTCGTACTCCTAAGTTACGACACCAGAGCTAATATGAATTCATATTGAGTAAAAAAAAATACAAAACTCAATGCCATTTAGTGCACCCAATATAAATCCAAATTAACGCTGATGTCGTAACTTAAAAATACGAAAATTCACAATACCAATCCGATCCAATAGCGATCGGTTTCAAGAGTAAGGGGGCTGACGTGATGCGCGCACATACAGCGGTTGAAGTTCCCGGTCAACTACTTTATACGGCGATATTCGCTTTCTACACGAACTACGCAGACGCTACACTGTACTGTAGTGCGATTCTCTAAACGCAAACATCTTCGAAGCCTTGGTAGCAGCGGCTGCTGCAACAGCGGTGAGCGTACCATTGGTATTCTTCTAAATAATTTTCAACGCTGATCGGCACTAGCTCCGCACGGCTGTAAGCGGCTTGATAGGAAATCACTTCATTTAGGTATAAAATCGGTATTTTGTAAGTAAAACAGCCTCAACGTTGATCACACACAACCGTGACTGCAGCTATGCGATTCTCTAAGCGACACATAGACGCTGCGCGCATGGCTGTGATCTGCTGTCTCTTTCCATTTCCATAATATGAAAGAGACAGAGTCAATTCTGGCACAGACTATAGTTAGTTAGTTAGATTAGTTGTTAAGTCTTAACTACAAGTTAGTTAACTGTTTTTTTTTAATTATTATTAGTATTGACGTCAATAAGTGCCTGTAAAGGTTTACATTGAATAAATAATTTGACTTTGACTTTTGACTTTGATTCTCAGCGCTGCGGCAGCCGCTGCTACCAAAGCTTTAACTTGTCGCAATCGCACTGCAGCATAAGAGGTGACGGCTGCAACATCTATGATCACAGCCATGCGCGCAACGTCTATGTGTAGAGAATCGCATAGATGTAGGTACAGTCACGAGCAATAATATGTAAACAATTGTAACTCTTAATACAATGGAATAAGAGTCATAGTGTATACATATTGGTGCTCGTGACTGTACGTACTTACGTACGGTAGTAACGGGGTGCAAGCGAATGACGCCTAAATCGTGAACTAAATAATATCATTGCGTATTTTTCTTATGTTACAGGCAAAAAGTACGAGCACCTGAGTGACAATGTGCAGCTGTCGCCGTGCAAGAAGCCGCCGTGCCGCCTCAAGAAGGGCAGCGACCAGCACATCACCATCAAATTCATACCCAGTTAGTTACATACATACATACTATTTCGTAGTCATGTAGAAATGGCAGAGCGACTGAATGTCTGCCTGAGGGGTCGCTGTGGTGGTAGAGCGGAAGATTACCTCACACTGTTCCTCCAAGGGGTAAGTATGAGTGTGAGGTTGAGGTAGGGGTTCTTCAGACTCCCAGAACTCTTCCAGACTCTTATATATATACTCGTATGACATGGGCTTATTCACTTGAGTCTGGTTGTGAGCTGAGTTAGCCTGTTGCGCAGGCTGCGCGTACAAATCCTCAATGGGTCCTATTAATGCGAAATCAAAGATCGTGCCGAAGGCTATGTGCTTGCCAGAGCCCAACTAGACCTTAGTCCCGTCCAATACCTCCCGACCAAGAACGTCTGACCCCAATAAGAGGTCGATCGGGACTGGTGTGTGGTAGTGCTGATTAGCCAATGGTACGGGTGGCTGGCCTAATATTGTGAGATAAGGCTCGACCGAGACAGGTTTTTCGTTCTCGGCCGAGACCGAACCCGAGACCGAGACCGAGAACAAAATAAAATCTCGGCCGAGACCGAGAGCCGCAGACCGAGAATAGACAAATCGTGAAAAAAATGAAAATGCTGTTAACTGTTTAATACCCTAAGATGGTGATTAAAAAGAGATTAAAAACAAATTAATTTTCAAAGTTAAATAATATTATATTAATAGCATAAAAAAGCAATTTTTCGGCATTTACACCCTTCAAAGAGTGTCGCCTCTCATCGTATAACAGTCCAGCTTGCTTATTGGCCTAAGCACCTTATAAGGTGAAGAAAACCAATACTCAAAAATATTGGCATTTCTTTGCATTCTTGGCTCTGTAAGAAAGCTTTCTAGTGCTATTTCGATCAAAGAATTTGAACATACACTGTGTGAGATGTTTGGTACTTTTTCTAAGTTAAGGTAACCAGTGACATTCTTTTAAATATAAGCCAGGAGGCCAATTCTCATTTTTCGAGATGTAGTCTCGAATCGAGTTTTGATTTCGATCTCTATCTCGACCATAAAATCTCGTTATTAACATTTTGTTCACGAATCTCCTATTCTCAACGCTAATCGACTTCGAGTTTGATTCGAATTCGAACTTTATCGAGTGGTAATCCAATTTAGTTATTCTGAACATCTCGAACTCGACATTTCTCGAAGGAGAGCCGCTCGAATTGCTTCGAGTGGTCGGCAGTGGTCGAGACGTAATTTCGACTACGAGAAGCTAATGAAACGTCAAATAGCGACGAAATTACGGTGGATATGGAGGAGTTAATTTCCAATTCTGTCGTGGAAGTGATTTAAAATATTGAGAGAGCTCGCTCTCTTTTTTTTAAAAGGTGGAAGAAAACTTTCCACTCCTTAACTGTATATCGGCTTCCAACATTTGTAGAAGAAGCTGCTTCTGCTGTGGCGTTAAGTATTTTTTGTTGACATTGTGACATTGTCTTGTGAATACTAAAATGATCGTTTCATCACCAAACAAGCACAAAACCACAAACAAAAAACATAAAATTTATCGACGATACGTCACGTTTTAAATAATACAAGTTGTTTAAGGAAATTAAATTTGATCACAACACCTTAAAAATAATGATTTTTCGATACTTATTAAAAATTTACTTCTTTAATGAAAAAGCAACTTCAATACATTTAAATACCTTTACAGTAAAAAGTATTTGAGGTACATAGTTGCAACCGGTTTAAAACCAGATGAAACGTGTCAAACGGAACGCATCCCGAGTTGATTGCATTAAAAAGAATGGCAATATTTATCAAAAAAAACCTCGAAGTCTATTTCGATTAGCGCTGAGAACAGGAGATTCGTGAACAAAATGTCGATTATCGAGATAGAGATCGAAATCAAAACTCGATTCGAGACTACATCTCGAAAAATGAGAATTGGGGCCCAGAGGCGGAGACTACAGCTCTCCATTTGCTACGATCCTGATACACATACTTTAAGGATTTTAAACACTGAAAAAAGACGACAACCTCAGGCGGGAATCGAACCACGCACCTTTCGCATTCCGGGCGGCTGCCTTAACCACTTGGCTACCGAGATCTGGTTTTCACCCGTCGTATAAAAAAAATCTATAACGCAGCTTCATCTTAACCGAATGTTCAAATATTTGTAAAAATATTTCTTTCGGATCTCAAAGGTGAAAACTTCTAAGATTTGATGAAGCAATGTTGACTAAAAAACATAAGCATCAAACACTTACAAATTTCGACGGGTGAAAACCAGACCTCGGTAGCAAAGTGGTTAAGGCAGCCGCCCCGGAATGCGGAAGGTGCGTGGTTCGATTCCCGCCTGAGATTGTCTTCTTTTTTTTTAGTGTTTACAATTTTACACATACTTTCTGCTTCACTTACTCTTATGATACGAGTATATCGTTCTTCATACAGAATACTCTTCCGATTAATGTTAATAAAGCTGCCTGTCCATTGGAGTGCAGAAGAGGGGAGAAAAGCAGGGCTGTGCCAAAATAACCAATGAGAATTCGTCCTGTAAATCGAAGCGGACTAGAGCTTACATTACATTTATTAATATTGAAGTACTGAGCTTAAGATTATGGTAACATCTATCTATAGTTGGGAACTATCGCGCTCGTGCAACTATGTTGGGTGTCATGTTCGGCTTTAGTCATAATCTGGTTTAGTCATGTTCCTCACTAGTCACGTTCCGCTTTGGTCATGTTCTACCCTAGTCATATTCTACCCTAGTCATTTTCTGTCCTAGTCATCTTAGTCATGACCTGCTGTGGTCATGTTCTGAATTGATAAAGTACAGAGTCAACCTGACTGTACTTTACAACCGTAACTGTACAGCAATAAAAAACAAACTTATTATTAGATTTTTATATTATCCTGACGTTTCGAACCCTTTACAGGGTCCGTGGTCACAGGGAGACTGAGGTGTTGGTCGTCTCATTGTTTTTTTTTTTATATATATTTGTTCCATGAAGGAACAGGCTAAGGTCTGAGCCATACTGCCTAGTCATTAGTTTTTTATTTGTTTTTTTTCCCTTGATGATAACGAATGGTGATTAAGATGAATGATAAATGATGTTCCCCAAACCCCTTGAGTTCTCAGTAAAGATGTGGGACTTTACTGAGGTCTCACGCGGACTACTTGAGAGAATTTGAAAAGTGATGTTGCACTGTTTTGTTTCATTTGCCAACACTCATGCACGTTCACAAACACTTAACGGTTAATAATCCACTATTATTTCACATTAATATTCGAAAAAACACAAATGTTAGAAAATAAAACAAAACTGCAGACATGACGCTTCACTTTCCCGCCAAGAAGTCCTCGTCTCATTGTTAGAAGTTATTTGCCTACCGTCAATAATTTTTATATTTAACCGGGTGCGTTCAAGTTTACACAATACGAGCTAACAATATAACAGCAACACATTGCCAGACCTAAAAATATTAATATAAAAACTATGTGAATAGTAAATTAAACGCGAGTTAATCCTTAAAAAAGTGTTTCATTTCAATGTGTAGTGCTCACTTAAATCTCAGAAAACAATATTATTATTAGATTGTTCCCACCTAACAACCCTTTTTATTTTTTGAAGTACTGACCTCTTACTTAAACATAGCAACATAAAAAACAGCTTTAAAAAATCTGCTTTTTCTTAAAATTAAAAGACAGCTTCGTGAATTTTATTAAAGCTTCAGTAGCAGATATCCGCTGTTTACCCAACTTGCGAAGAACTGATTTTATTTTTGCATCAAATCTTTGTTTATGTTTGTTTTATAAATTTTGTTTTGTCCAGTTTTAAAAATTCATCAGAGCAAATGCTCTGACGAATTTTGATGTCAATATGGATGGCTTCGTTTCTTAAGGCGAGTCACCGGTAAAGGCGGGCAAAAATGTTATGCTAGATCAAATGGTTTATGTATTTACTATTAAATTACGCTTTTATTAAAAAAAATAGAATACACTAAAGGATATTGCCTAAAGAATGTGCCAATTTGTTACGCGATTAGATGTACTTTACTAGATTATAAAAAATCCCGAATACAAGTCAAATAAAAATCTAAAACGGATGATTTCTTACATTTTTTTTAAATATTCGACATAATTTTTACATGTAAATATTTATTTTGAAATACTACAGAGAACCTGCTAATTTATTAAATCCTAAAATGTCTTTATATACAAAACGCGCCTTCGCTGTCATACCCGTCCCGTACCGTCGTACCGTCGAGAGAGCGAGAAAGAAGTGCTCGAATGAACTCGCCTTAATAATGCCGTAAATCTGCATATATTAGGTTTGGAACCAAATCCAAATCTAGCTTTAATTCTGCGATGCTACCCTTCTAACGCACTTGTCGTTCGGTGAACATCACAAATAGATTTCAAACTTCTGTAAATCTGGAATATTATTAGCATTTGTCAAAATAAATAACCACCCTTCGGCTATGTTATTATCGGGCAGAAACGGTAGCGACATGCACATATTTATTATTTTACGGCCTTCATGAGTTTCTCCAATAAACAGAGCTTGAAACCAGAGCTAGAACTCGAGCTATTTGACACTCATACCTCACGTATGACCAAACCAGAACATGACTATAGCAGAGCATGACTAGAGTAGAATATTACCAGAGCAGATTTGACTTAAAGGGACTATAATCATGACCAAACAAGAACGTGACTAAAAAGGGTGCCCTTCGGTTCGCCTAAAATTGTTTGTCCTAATATGGTTTGGCCAAACCGTTTTGGCCTAAACTTAAAACGTACAATTATAGCTTCGCCTAAAAATTGTTTTGACACCATTATAGTTTGGCCTAAGAATTGAAAGGCCTAATTTTAGAATGTCTAATGTAAAATAGCCTAAACTATATTGGCATAACTTTATATTGGCATAACTTTATTTTGGCATAACGATTATTTCGCAAAATTTATAAAAGCTCTAATTTTAGCATATCTAAAATTAAATGTGCCAATAATGTATTGGAATAACAGCATAGAATATTATTGAGAAAATAAATTGTCAGAAGCGAATCGCTGCAAACCCGACTCCACGTAGTCTTGTCTGCCCTACCCTAGAGTGCAATATAAGCCCGCGTAGGCGCGGAGGGGCGAGGCGGCCCGCGAGCTAAGGAGCAGGTGGGTTGAGCTCGCCGCCGGGGCTGAGGCTGGCCGGCGAAGCCGGCCAGCAAGCCGAAGCCTCGGTGGTGAGCGAAACTATGCATGCTGCATGCCTACATGCATGCTGCATTTTTAATTTTGTGCGAATTAATATTTAGGAATTGTAAACTTTAGGGATTACGAATTGTTCTGCCAAATGACGCATTTGGTAAAAGACAATGTGGCGATAAAAAGTTAGGCGAAGTGAAATTAGGGCAAACACGATTCTGAAGGGTGAAATTAGGCAAAAAAAATTTAGGCTTTTTTTAAAGCAGTCCTCTGCCACAGTCCACTTTTCACCAAATAGCGACTGCACATGTGCTCAGCGTGGCAGGTGCTGCAGCCCATTGCCGCTCTATGCTGTTGGAGGTATGTGCAGTTTTTAGTCCGTTAGTCGCCTCGTACGACAACCAAGGGAAGTAGTATTCTTTCACCGCTATACGCGACACGAGTTGTGCGACCTAAACATGAGGGTATGATTTTTCCATATGGCACATGGTCCAACGTCTTGATGGCCTAGTGTCTCTCGGTCCGATATCGGTAGGTCCTAATCCTAGGTTCAATAGGAACTCAGGGCAGGCATCGTGTGTTTTGATTTTTATACACGTAGCCCCGGGCTTGACCAGCCATATGATCAACCCGCACTGCGCCGGCCAGCGTGGTGGGTGATTAATCGAATATACTTATCAAAGTATAGGCTGTTTATTTTAGAGGTACTTATAAAACTTTGAAATGAAAAAAGTAAGCAAAGAAAAGAACAGCCTGTATACTGTCCTACTGCAGGGCGGGTTAGGGGCGGTTGGTCATGGTGTCGTTTCGTCATTGTTTTTAACTTTCATAGATATAGTGTCGTTTCGTCACTAATGAAATAATTTGAAAATGTTTAGGGTCGTTTCGTTATTTGTACATCTGCTCTTGAAATATTATACAGTCAACAAACTAAATAAATGAAACCAATATAAACAGGTCTGAAAATTATAAGTATAATTTTTACAACAATTCTTTAATAAGGCAAAAAAAAAAAAAATGTTTAACACTACTCCTTAAAATTTACAATTAAAAATCAATCAAGTCATTTAATTAATTATTATGGTGTGTAGCTAAATTATTGCATTTATTGAGAATAAAACTGCATTGCGGACTGTACTTTAAGCGAATGACCAAACGACACTAAAAATAATTAATATTAAATAGCAATGACGAACCGCCACCATTTTTTCTTAATGACGAAACGACACCATGACCAACCGCCCCAACCCTGCAGGGCAAAGGCCTCCATCATTGAAATCATGTCGTCACTACAATTAGGTTAGCTTATAGGGTTTACGCAATTTGGTTTCCCAAGACGAATTTTTTAAAAACCAATAAGCCAATTTTAATGAAACTTTGCACTGCACGCTAAAGTAAAATGTACGGAGGGATCTAAATAGTTTATTGAAAACATTTTTCAAAAACGTTTATTTAGCTGAGCTATTGCGATTTAAAGTGTCTTAGTACACTACAGAAATTTTTAAAATCGCAATAACCCAGTTAAGTTAATTTTTTTTAAATGTTTTAAACAAACTATTTAGATACCTGTATTTTACTTTAGAATGACAAGTTTAATTAAAATTGGCTCGTTTGTTTTTAAAAATTTTAACTTGGAAGTTTGTATGGAAAACCGAAATGCGTAAACACTCTTAACCCGTTGAGCACCGTAAAACCAGACACAATTGAAAATCAATTGTTTCGCGAACGCCGGCGGTCTTGGGATCCTTGATTGAACTATTAACCACCATGCACGCTTGCCAAATGCGGGTTGGTGATCACAAACTTGGGATATGCATCGAAAACTCCGAAAGACTTTGCCCGACCTGCGGGTCTATCGGCTAAAAAATATGGATATGGACATGGGCTTCCTTTGACATTTGAAGCCCATATTTTGTCCTTTTATGGGCATATTATGGGCTTCGAATGTCAAATGAAGCCCATACTGGTAATTAAACCCGGAACCTCCGGATACCAAGCCGAGCGATTGACCATTCGGCCACCGAGACGTTGAAAATGAAATAAAACACATAAAAATAATGTTAATAACTAATAACACCAAAAAGTGATTATCACGTTTTGTTCACAGATACGGACATGAAAGAAATAACCAATCACGTGACAGCCGACGTGTTCGGCGTCAAATTGCCATTCGTCGGTGTTGACGGCAACAACATCTGTGATAAAATCTATTCGGAGACCGGCGAAAAGGCGTCGTGCCCTCTCACAGCAGGCACGCCGTACTTGTACAAAGACTCGTTCCCGATATTAGCCTTCTACCCGTCTATAGCGGTGAGAGTGCACTGGTCACTCGCCGCGGGCAATAAGGATGTGATATGTTTCGAAGTGCCCGCCAGGATATCGTAGTTCGATACCGAATAAACTGACCAGCGAATTACGAGGCTGAAAAAGAAACATTTGTGTCTAGAAGCCTACCTAATAAACATACATACATATATTCAAGAGTAGGTATTATCCCAAAAGGGTTAGTCAGAGACCAGGCAATGAGGACCGCAAAAGCAGACCACGTTTTACCAAATGATAACTGCACATGTGCTCATCGTGACAGGTGGTGAGCCCATCGCCGCTCTATGCTGTTGGATGTGTGTAGTCTTTGGTCCGTTAGTCGCCTTTTATGACACCCAAGGGAATCGATGGGGCGGCAGTATTCTATTAATAAGCCGTTCCAGCACAGCATCTAATAAACATTGCCTCCCCTGTCCCACCCCTACTAGCATGCGCAACACGAGAACTCTTTTCGACCCGTTTCTCGTGTTTTATTCATTTATCGCTAATATCTATCGACACTAAAGACACATGATGCGCTTAGAACTCTACATACCTAATATGACAAAAATAGACTTAATAGTAGGTTTTGCATAAACTATGGTATTTTTGTCGACACAAACCTTAAAATGACAACTTAAAATGATTTGTCGTCTCTCGTCCGCGACATATCTCGTGTTGCGCATGCTAGGATTACAGGCTATCTCCACTGGTAGGGATAGGTAGATTTTTTCCACCTGTCCCCACTGGTAGAGATAGGTGGATACTATTTAGACGCTTTTATTTTAGTGGGGATACGTGAAAATATTATGGCTTATTATCTCCACTGGTAGGGACAGTTACACAAAATAATTCCACCTATCTCTACTAACCTATCTTTCCCATCACTAAATATTGATTATTTTTATTGGTTAAGTTCCAGTATGTTTACGAGTATATTAGAACTACTTCTTACAATCATTATTTTCCACATTTCTACAGTCTCATCGTTCGCTGGCTTAACTCTGCAAAGGTTATATATTCAATTAGTGCTTTGTGGCCATAGTAAATAAGCATTATGATTCGAGAACCTGTTTTAAAAACACACACGCAAAAAAAGGAACCTTGAATGAGATGTCATACTTTATTCTAAGTTTTATATTAGTATGTTAATAGTTATTTGAATGATGAATTGCCTAATGTTTAATTCTATTGTATTATGTTGAAATCTGTGAGCTGTAAAGTCAGACACACTGTTAGCACAATTTATAAAAACAACAAGAGATTTATATTTAAACAAGTGTTGGTATTTGAACGAGGAGAAGTTCTGCTTGAATGCGAATAATCGTGGTTACAATATGCTTACAGACACGTTTTCCTCCTGACATAACGTGTGCCCATTCCTAATACAAACGTTTTGGGAAAATTATCAGGATTATTATTAATGTGTATTATTAATCTTATTAAAATAAAATTACTAAATTAAAGTTTTTCCCAACTGTGGTTATATGTTTTATGTTGAAAAATTGTAAAATTATCGTTAGTACAAAAAACCTATAATCATTTTCAACCCTTAATATAAAGTAGTTATTAGTATGACTTATAACAATACTAAACGTGAACCGGTACCTGGTTCGCTAAAACCAATGTGGCAAGAAAATTATGACGTCTCATATTTAATTTAACGTGCTCAATTCTAAATAAAACTAAGATATTGATAGTTTTACGATAATACTTACTTATTACTTACTAATTAAATGTTTTCATTATTAAATTCGATAAAAAATTAAATTATTGAATTTTAGTTGCCGTTTTATTTGAAGTTGGAATATACAGGGTCGAAAATACAAGAATAGCTACGACTTTATCCCTTCCTACATAGCGTACGACATATAAATGCAGACACATCTTATTATTCGGTAAGGAAATATTGCATTATGCAAAAAAACCTTGTTACTTGGAATTATTACAATGCATCTCATTATTGTAAAAAATACAAAGATACGCATTTGTTACACTTAGATCACGTTGCAATAGTAAATTATCTACTTTTGAACGGATAAACAAACAAATTAATAAAATTAAAATCTTTCTTGATATATATATTATCATTGTAAATGCAGAAATTTCATAACAATACAAATTTATAACAATTTTTTATAACATTATGTAAGTCACAAAATTGCAACGCGTTGGGAGCGCGTTGATGTCTTTTGATCTAGAAAATTATGTCTGTGAGAAAATTACATTCGTACAAAAATGTGACTCAGTCGGGACAAAAAACAAAACATGGTAACTGTAAATTGTTTCTCTTCTACGATTGTATTAAAGTTGATAATAGAATCATCATAAAAGGACCAAACAATGTTAAAAAAGAATAGACTGTGGATAGAGTGCCACTCGGCATTCTAGTAGGATCGTGTACCTACGCCTGGCTTCCTCACCATGGAATTCTGTTATTTCAATAATGTCAAAAAATTGTACCCAAATAGTACCAAGTAGTGCCCAAAGGAAATAAATAGTACCATTATAGTTAAAAAGTTATAGATATACTTTGGTGAGGAAGCCAGGCGTAGGTTACGCCTAGCGTACTCACCTCAGTTTGGGAAATCTAAGTAAGCTACAACTATAATTAGTATTTCAAAAACTGTACCCAAATAGTACCAAATAGTGCCCAAAGGAATTAAATAGTACCTTTATAGTTTAAAAGTTATAGACATAGTTTGGTGAGGAAGCCAGGCGTAGGTATGGGTTAGTCCATCTAGTTATACAATATAACAGAATGGACGAAAAAAGTTTTATTTGTTAAACTGCTCAATATAACTTATTGGATTCGAAAAAAATAATAGAGGTTTGTCCATGTAGTTATACCTAATCCGCAATAGCGCAGGCGGCGGCAAAGGATGTGCTCCTGTAACCGCGAATGGCTCTCACTGCTGTCACGCGCTGCGCTTGCCGAAATAGTGATTTATTGGCGGCAGGAAAAGCCCCGACCCAGATAGGAGCCCCGTATAGGGCTATGCTGGCTATCACACGGGCATAGACGCGACGACAGGCAATGCCAGGACCTTCCAGATTGAGGAGGATACGCCTTGATATGGCTGCAGAAGCCACCAGCTGTGGGGACAGCTTCTGAAAGTGTTCGGTGAACCTCCACTTTGAGTCCAAGATGAGGCCCAATTAGTTAATTGAGCCCACAACCCGGACTGGTTCACCTCCCACTCTTATGCATGCCCTCAGAGTTTCTCTGAGTGCATGCCCCAACCGGCGGAGGCGACGAGGCCCATAAAATAGCACGGCCCTAGTTTTGTGGAGGGCCTCCTTAGCCCCAGGAGCTGATTCCTGTAAACAACCAGGGAACATGCCGCCTGCGCTGATCTTGCAGTCTGCTGATAATTTTTGCTCCGGGCTACGATCAGGGTGTCGTCAGCGTCGCAAAGCGGCTCGGACCGGAGCAGCATCCAATTATAGCCTAGGTTCCAAAGCAGGGGCCCCAGCACAGACCCCTGTGGAACCTCGTCACTCATCTGGCGTGAAGCTATCTCCTCGTTGGGCGTGATGTACATCACCCTGCGGTTCCTGAGGTATTATCCTATCCTATGATCCTTCGTAGGTACGGAGGGACTCGATGAAACCGCAGGGCAACTTCGATTGTGGCGTAAGGGAGGATGTGAAAAGCGTTGGCGATATCCAATGATACCCTCAGCAAAACCTCCTCTCCACCTCCACATCCCCTTGTTCCGTCGCCCTATCGGACAGCCTCCTGAGCTCGGAGACGGCGTCCAGCGTGGATCTTTTTGTATTGGATTTATTATTTTTAATATGTTTTTTAAATAACTTTCTTTTGTTCACATCAATTGTCTAGCTTAAGTTAAGAGGGTTTACGCATTTCGGATTCCCATACAAACTTCTAAGTCGAAATTTTTAAAAACCAATAAGCCAATTTTTATGAAATTTAGCATGCTAAAGTAAAATACAGGGATCTAAATAGTTTGTTGAAAACATTTAAAAAAAACGTTTATTTAACTGAGATAATGCGATTTTAAACTTTCTATAGTGGACTTTAAATCGCAACTAAATAAACGTTTTTTTTAAATGTTTTTTTTAACAAACTATTTAGATCCCTGCTATTTTACTTTAGCATGCAAAGTTTCATTAAAATTGTAAAATTGACTTATTAGTTTTCAAAAATGTCTACTTGGAAGTTTGTATGGGAAACCGAAATGTGTAAACCCTCTTAAGCTTCTTTTAAAGCTTGTTTGAATGGTTGACTGGTCAATAATGATTAATAAAGTGAATGTTATTAATAGAAAAATACCGGCCGCCGCCATCTATAAACTCGCTGAGACCTCTTTGGGCATTTACAACTCCGGATAAACATACATAACCAAAATCACAGACCCGAAACCGATTCAGAAATACAGTTTTTCTAAATTGACCAGACCGGGATTTGAGCCGGGGATGTCAGGAATGACGTGACGTCAGAACCGGCGTGCTAACCACTCGACCTCGGAAGTCATCATGTTATTTTTATTTTATTTTATATAAGAGGGAGGCAAACGAGCAGGCGGGTCACCTGATGGAGAGTAATCACCGCCGCCCATGGACACCCGCAAAACCAGAGGAATCGCAGACGCGTTGCCGGCCTTTAAGGGAGGAATAGGTTTAAGGAAGGAATAGGAATTGGGAGGATGGGGGGGGGGGAAGGGGCCTCCGGAACCCTCACTGGTCGGACGAAACACAACAGCACCAAGTGCCATTATTTCACGCCGAATATTAGTGAGAGGGTGGTATTACGCCGGGCGAGCCGGCCCAAAGTGTGCTGCAACGCAGCGTGGCTCTACCACTCAGTTGGTGTCACTCATTTAGCACCACCCAGGGATCACGTGTAGGGTCTCAAGGGTAAACCTACGGACGCGAGCAACTTTGACCCCCAATGTTGTGTAAATAAAGATTAAATCAACAAATATTTAACCTATTCTGATTAACCGTATCGCGTAGCGGTGAAAGAATACTACCACTCCATCTCTTCTCTTGGGTTTCGTAAAAGGCGACTAACGGACTACAGACTGCACATACATCCAACAGCTTAAACCGGCGATGGGCTCACCACCTGTCACGCTGAGTACATATGCAGTCGCTATTTGGTGAAATGTGGACTAAGGCAGAGGACTGCTTTTGCGGTCCTCATTGCATATAGTCTCTGACTAACCCTTCGGGGATATTAATAATAATAATAATAATATCTTTATTTAAATACGCTTACATCTATAGTTTACAAAGAGCTCTTAACTAATAATCAAAAGTAGATTAAATTCTGTTGCCTGAGCTAGGTAAACCCTGTTTTTCAGGCGAATGTGGGCTTAGTCTAAGTTTAATATAAATCGAAACATAAATGAATATAACAGGTTCCTTATACGCTAAATTACAATCTAATATAAAGACATAAATAAAATAATAATAAGTTTTTTTTAAATAAGCTTTTAAGTTTTACACAGAAATAAATAAAACAAAATTACCTAACAGCGGTCATTAACCCCTCCGTATCGTCGTAGGTCAATTTTTGTAGTTCTTCCTTTACAACCTTTCTGCAGCTGATAGTGTTTAACGGATAAATATAACACTTAGCATTAATCCTGTTGTACAGAAAGGGTCCTAAGAAAATAAAGAACCTCGATGAGAAAGCGCATTTTGTACCTTTGAGATAAGTGCAAACCATGTCCTTCCTCCTTTTATTAGTAATTTCAGTGCTGTAAGGAAGAGCCGTGTGCTGTTTTAGTATCGTGCTTTTTATAAATAATTGCCGAACTGTTAAAACTTTACAGGATTCATATAAAAGATGAGTAGGATATAGATAAGGACGGAAAGTGGACACCTTTAGGATTGCCCTTTGGGCTCTTTCGACAGTTAATAACAGGGACTTATACGTACCACCCCATGCAGTGATGCAGTAATTAGTATCGACTGACATAAGGCCACGTAAACTTGCATTATTAATTTGGTATCTGCAATCGAACGAAGTTTTTTAAATACAAACATAAGCTTACGCATTCTGTTACTTAAAGCTTCAATATGATAACGGAATGACAGATTCTCGTCAATAATTACCCCAAGATACTTTATATTGCGAGTGCTAGAAATGGTAGGGCAATTGCAAGACATGTTTGTGTATAAATTACAGTCATTATGAGCATACAAAGGTGTTCTTGTTGTAGAAGTTGATTTGCGCATCGAGAATGTGATATATTTAGTTTTATCTGCATTTAGTGTTAGTAAATGTTCATTAAGCCAGTTATTTACAACATTGAAGCCATTTTGTGCAATTTCGTAAGCCTCGAGCTCCGTCGCTGCAGAAAAAAGTAGAGCAGTGTCATCGGCGTACGATAATATTTTACCGCCGTTTAGTTGAAGGTTGCAAAGGTCATTAATGTAAATTAAAAATAAGGTAGGCCCAATTATACTTCCTTGTGGGACACCAAAGGAAGTGTTGCACCTGTCAGCACTGATCACATTGCCTATTTTAACGCATTGGCTACGATCACTTAAATAACTTGTAAACAACTTCAGTTGTTTATCTCTTATACCTATTGATTCAAGCTTATTCAATAGGATGGGTATCGAAACTGTATCAAAAGCTTTTGCAAGATCCAGGAATATACCTATTGTTTTATTGCCTTTATCAAGCTCTTGTGCAATATAGTTAGTTAACTGATGAACTGCCTCATCCGTTGATAAATTAGCTCTAAAACCAAATTGATTGATTGACAAGAGCGAATTATTTTCCAAAAAATGTACTAATCTGTTGTTTATAATTTTTTCAAAAATTTTTGATATGGAGGAAAGTATTGATATAGGCCTATAATTTGAAATTTGTTCTTTACTACCCGATTTATATACGGGAACAACAACAGCTTTTTTCAAACAATTGGGAAAAACTCCTTCAGTGAGACAAAGTTGAAAAATATACGTTAGAGGCAGGAGCAGGATATGTTTGACTCATGATAATTCTTTCTACTTCTGAGGAGTCTGTGGCTAATAAAACAAAAGATTTTACATTAGAGCTACACTGATTAAAACTTTTTGAAGTCCTGGGGAAGATAGGTTGTGTCTGAAAGCGCTCTGCTAAAGTTTTACCTACATTGACAAAGAAATTATTTGCACTGTTAGCAGATAAAAGCGGTGTAGGTTGTCTTTGTAATAAACTCGATGTCGATTCATGTCGCTTAGACGTGTAGGTAACATTTTTAATGAATTTCCAGACCTTTTTACTGTTTTTTCCTGCCTGCTCTAGTTTATTTTTGTCGTAATTGTTTTTAACTTTTTTCAAAATGTTATTACAGAAGTTCCGATATCGTTTATATGTTATTTGTAAGAATGCATTTTCTAAGTTAGATTTAGCTTTAAAATGAAGTTTATCTCTATGTCTCATACAGCGAATTAGGCCAGGAGTTATCCAAGGTTTGATATTGTAATTTCTTCTGCTTATTTTTACTTTGCTAGTATTGTTTGATATGGCTTGTTGCACATTCTTAATTAAGTATGTCAACGCGGTGTCAGCGTCAGCAGAACTATAAACTGGTTCGAGGTCAATGTTACATAAATCGTCTTCGAGTTTAATCATATTTAATTTAGACTTAAGCTGCGTGCGTTGATGCCTAGGTGGTTTTAGACTTATGGTTAGTATAGCCGCTTTATGGTCGGTTACAGCTGAGTTAGTCACTAGGGTAACTGTAGGTAAGTGGGTTTTAAGCATAATGTGATCTAAGCAGGAGCCGCTTTGGTGGGTTGGGATCAAGTGTGCAGGTAGAAGACCATGGAAGGAGCACAGGTTAAGATACTCGTGAGCAGATGTTTCACAGTTTTCGGGCATAATGTTTATATTTACGTCACCTATTAATGCTATGGTTCTGAAAGATGATAGTTCTTTTAATAGCTCATTTAATGACGCAATAAAACAGTCTATGTTCCGAAAACAGGGGGGTCTATATGAAGCAAGTACTGCAGTGTCTGCACCAATTTTGATTAAAAGACTATTGCAGTCTTGTAGGCTAGTGTCCTCAACAGAAATATTTAATAGTGTATTTCTTGCATATACTACCACCCCATCATTTTGGTTATAATTAACTTTGCTACTGAAAATATTGTAACCCGATTTCAAAGGTAAACTGCCACTGTGTTTAGCCAGCCAACACTCGGTTAGTATAATTACGTCACACTTAATATTTAATCTTTGAACGAAACAGCTAAAATTATCTATGTTCTTATAAATACTACGAATATTTTGGGTCAGAAAGGTTAGTGCATTGTTTGCATAGTGTGAAAGATGTTGTTTGCAATTTTCGACATCACATGCTTTTGACTCTGATACGGAGAAGTTATCTAAATCGTAAATTAAATTATTAGTCATATTAACAAAGATCAAAATTAGAATACACTGGACGGCGCTCTTAGGCGCCTTCATAGTCGATAGAGTTAATATATCTTTGTTCGGCCATTTTTTTGGCAGGACAATCAATATCACCTGTTTTATGATTGCTCGGCTTCTTAAATTGTAGGCAAGTCGCACATTTAGCAGGTTCGGCTTTCTTCATGCAATCGGTCATCGAGTGACCTAGGTCTCCGCAGTGGCCACATGAATGAGTTGACGCTCTACACGACTTGGCCGCGTGACCATACTGTTGGCACTTAAAACATCTAGTGACCAAAGTAAAGTCTCTCACAGGGCAAGATGACCAATTTACAAAAACTCGATCTTGAGATATAAGGGCCTTACGTATAACAGCTGGAACCTCTATGACGTAATTACAAGTCAACGAGTCTTTTTTGCCTGATTTGTGGCTAAGCTTAATAGAGGTCAAAAAGTTATCGCAAGTTGTGCCCTGCAATTTATCGGCCAAATTTTGTTCGTAAATGCACTTGAAAACCTCTTGCTCCTGCATAGATGTAGGTACTCCGATTACAACGATGCGAGGTCTGCGCTTATGTGGCTCATCTATTGTCAAGCCCGAGGTGGTAAGCTGTACCGACTGCTTTAACTTTTCAACGTCATCCTTCGTGTCCGTGCTTATTATGACCCCGCCGTTTCTAGTTTTACGTAATCCACGGACATGCAGCTTCATTACTTCAGGGTTGATAATTTGCTGGACCAGGGCTTTTGTGTCTTCGCTTGATTTTGATTTATCGTTTGGATAAATTGCTACGGACTTTACATTATTAGGGCGAATGAAAGTGGTATTATCTTTTTTGACCATATCAGCGAATGACGGGTTAGCCGTGACTGTGGACTCCTGGATGCTTCTTTTTAGGTCATAAAGACGTTCTGATAGGTCTTGGTTTTCACTGAGCGCCTGAAGGTTTGCTTGTACAAGAAGAGTATTTTGCTTTAAAGACTGATACTTGCCAGCCATTTGGGAAGTTCCATGTCCAACTTTCCGGCATAAGTTATGTATTCTTAACTTTTGGTCTGAGTTCAACTTTCCTTCTGCTGAGATAGCGCAGACTTCATTAAGGCACTGTTCAATGGTAGACATCCATTTCTGTATCTCAGAAGTCGCTACGATTTCGAGAGCATTCTCGTCCATGTCTTCCCCTGGGCGAGGTGTGGGCGGGGGACTTCGTTGCGTTTTTCCACTCCGATTGAAGGGACTACTCATGTTGTTATATCTACTAACTAAGTAAATAGTCAATCACCAAACATAATGCGAGTCATTCACTTATGCAATCACAGCGTGACACAGAAACACTACCGCCTATGCACAACTAAGTAGGTCAATATTCATTTACTTAAGATTTATATTTTAATCAACTTTAAACACGTCCGATCATCAAGAGTACTGCAAGTTGAGAATCTGCCCATCGCAAACCCATATTGCCGGGGAGAAATGTCCGGCCCATCGGACTCGAGGTGCTGAAAGATGCAGGCGGCAATAACTCTTTCGAGTTTGCAGTTTTCGTTTTGCCCGCCTCGTCCAGTAACACGATGTGTCGATATGCGGAGGGTGAGTCCTCCGGACGGCCCTCTTTCTTCAGGAGGCACAGACGCCCCATCCTCCAAATCCTAGGGAACTCTCCGGCTCTGAGGCAGTTCGTGAATATGGCCCGCAGCCTGTTCCCCAAGGTGCCATGCGGCCAGAACAAGAACCCGCCCCGGAACGCCGTCCGAGCCAGGGGCCTTCTACTTTGCGTAAGCGCGGTCCAAGGCGGTCTCCATTTCCCCTTCTTGCCACTTTCCTAGAAACACTGCGATAACGACCAAGCACTCGAGTCCATGTTCATTGCCAAATGTTTATGACTTAATTTTTTTTATCTTAATCATAATCTTTATTGCTTCATGTTGTAAGTACACAAAGGTCTTATATCTAATTATGTTCTAAACATGAGCCCTGCAAGGGCATTGCTTCAAATCTTAAAATTACTGAAATTATAAGATAATTTAATAGTACAAAATTAAAACGAATGTATACTTGCTTGTTAGAGATCAAAAAATCTATCAGAAGACAGAACATAATAAATTAGGTATATCTACATGGACAAACCTCTATAATTTTTTTCTATTGAGTTGTATAACAAATAAAAACGTAATTACAGAGAAATCTGTTGGTGTCGCGTCGCAATTTGCTCTAAGTTATCATGATCAGCCTAGAAACGTCTCACTGCTGGACACAGGCCATTGGTATACAGGTACGTGCCTTCTAAAAGACAGAGGAACGAAACTCGAGATATTTTTAATTTTGTCACCCATCCAGTGACCCAGCATGGCAAAAGTTGCTTAACTCGCAAAATCGCAAACCGAACGCCTTAGCTGCTGCGCTATCGAGCTCCTAAACGATTCGCAGTACGTTCAGGGTGGTTCAAGGGCCATACTATCAGAGCAGTATTACTTTAATCTTACTATGCATATTCCCATACTAATTTTGCATAGTAAGGCAGTAATGCTGCTCTTATAGGTGACAGTAGGTAGGGCCGTTACCGTACAATGCAACCGCGATTTTGTATGATGGTGTCTCGTGTCGGCAACAGAAAGTGTAAGTCTTTACCCGTGGTCCCGGTGGGTCGACCCATTACCGGGTCCACGGGTAATTTTAATTACCCGTGGTCCCATGGCACTAGGGATTACATTTGGGTGAATATTTCGACTTCCATTATATCGATATTAAATTAATAACAACCATGAAAAATATAAAAAAATCAGTAATTAAGTATAATAAACAAAAACAAATAATAATATACTTACTAAGTAAGTAAGTGATGATGTATGTGCAGTCTTTAGTCCGTTAGTCGCCTTTTACGACACCCAAGGGATGAAAGGGGTGGTAGTATTATTTTGATGAGCCCATCGCCGCTCTATGCTGTTGGATGTATGTGCATAATAATACATAGGTAATCATAAGTTGAAGTTCTTGGTTGTAATTAATTTAATATCGATATAAGCGAAGTCGAAATATTCATCTCAATGTAATCCCTAGTGCCATGGGACCACGGGTAATTAAAATTACCCGTGGACCCGGTAATGGGTCGACCCACCGCGACCACTGGTAAAGACTGGTCTACGTTTACGCAGCGCCTAAATCCTAGTCCGCATCTGTGCTAGTACTTTAGTTGAGTAGAAAAACATTGCTAAGCTATTTTCTTAATTAAAACTTTAACCGCCTCAGTGGTCAAGTGGCTAAGCCACCTGTCTTAGACCCAATGGTCCCGGGTTCGATTCCCAGTGCGTACATCTTTGTGTACAGGGTTTTATTGGTGGTAGGGCTTGTTAAGTCCGCCTGGCTAGCTACCACCGTCTTAAATTAAGTTTGGCATTGGCAACAATTAACATTGTTGTTATGGTGCCAGCATTGTTGTGTTCCGTCCGACAGTTATGAGATAAGATGGCATAGAAGGCTGATAAAAAAAATCAAATTTCTAAGTTCGGTGTCATAAAAGGCGACTAACGGACTAAAGACTGCACATACATCCAACAGTTTAGAGCGGCGATGGGTTCACCACCTCTCACGCTGAGCACATGTGCAGTCGCTATTTGGTGAAAAGTTGACTATGGCAGAGGACTGCTTTTCTGCCGTTTATAACTTTTTGATTTTTGACTTTTAAAGACTTTTTTCGTCCATTCTGTTGTTACCTATATTGTATAACTAATAGTATAACTATATGGACTAACCCGGTTCTACGCCTAGCGTACTCACCTCGTTGCGCGAAAACAGAACCAGCAATGGCTCTCATTTCTATCTCAATGAATAGTACCGGAAATAGTCTCTACCCTCTAAGAGTGTAATTGTTATTTGACTTTTACACTAGAAAGTCGTAAAATTTGATAGCAAACTTCTACATACAAAAATTACGTGAAGCAATTAATCAAGCACAGTTTTAAGTGAATGGTAAAATATTATTTTTTTTTTAGCAAAGAAAAACCTTGTTCTGATAATAATTACATACACAACAAAAAAGAATTAGCCCAATTATTGGTGCAGCTGTTCTGAAGTGATGCGCGTACAAACATTTTGGCAATTAATTTTTATTAATATAAATACACTTAGCGGCCGCTCGCGGTTTCACCCGCGTGGTTCCCGTTCCCGTGGGAATATCGGGATAAAAGTATCCTATGAGTTAATCCAGGGTATCAGCTAACTCCATACCAAATTATATAAAAATCGCTTCAGCCGTTTAGACGTGAAGAAGTAAGAAACATACACACTCACAAACTTTCGCCTTTATAATATTAGTGTGATACATAAATAGCGACTGCACATGTGCTCAGCGTGACAGGTGGTGAGAGCCCATCGCCGCTCTAAGCTGTTGGATGTATGTGCAGTCTTTAGTCTGTTAGTCGCCTATTACGACACCCAAGGGAAGAGAGGGGGTGGTAGTATCTTTCACCGTTAGGTACGCGACAGAACACTTTATACAATCCAGAAAACTAACAATATGATTTAATTTGTTATTCCACGATTAATAAAAATCCAACGGATTTCTGTATACATATATTCAAACTATGTAGGTACCTACCTAATGAAAGATCAACTGCAAATCGACATGAACAACGGAAAGCCCCAAACATTAAATGCTATTACAGATGAAATATACGTACTTACTTATTTAAAGATCACTTTCACATCACAATAAAACAAAATTCACAATTTTTCTCCATTAATTGCTTCACAAATAAACTTTTCGCAAACTTTAGCGGTGGCAAGGCAAAGTAAACAACTAAAAAACTGTTCCCGAAAACTATACGTTCCCACCGCGCGCGGCGGCGTCAAGCAATATTTGATATTGATATATAATATAATAGTTGATATTGATCTTAAGCATTTTCGTCAGTTTCTAAGTAATTAAAGTAAGAAGTGTGTTAATCGCCATCTATTGTAACTTATTGTTCATACTAAGACGGGTCGCTGTCGCGCGTCGCTAAGTTGCACTATGATCAACCAAACGAACAGATTTATTATTATAAGTTTAATGGCTATCGCGTTTAACATTGAGCCAATTTCATGTACTGAGTTTAAATTTTTAAAGTACATTTAGTATTGTACGATTGGTAGAAATAAAATGGAGTCTAACAACACGGAAGAAACTCCAAGTAACAGATTGTTGTCGCACAATATTAAACTTTTAAGTTCAGATATAAGATAAATAGTTCCATAAATAGACGGTGCTCTTTACTTTATGAAATCCGGAAAAAATACAAAAACGATATTTTGGAAAACATGGATTATAAAACAAATAATTATACTTAATCAATTACATATCTGATATTAAACTTCCATTACGCTTAATAAACACCTATTAATATCAACAAAAGTAAAAGTAATATGTAGTAGGTAGGTACTTGTGTAATTTATTATGACTGTTCCTCATGTCAATGTATGTAGAAGTTTGCTATCAAAATGACTTTCTAGTGTAAAAGTAAAATAACAAATACACTCAAGGTAGGTACTATTTCCGGTACTATCTATTGAGATAGAAATGAGAGCCATTGATGGTTCTGTTTTCGCGCAACGAGGTGAGTAGGTGCGCTAGGCGTAGAACCTACGCCTGGCTTTCTCAAAAACTATGTCTATAACTTTTTAACTATAAAGGTACTATTTATTTCCTTTGGGCACTATTTGGTACTATTAGGGAACAGCTTTTTGAAATACTAATAACAGTTGCAGCTTACTCAGATTTTCCAAACTAAGGTGAGTACGCTAGGCGTTAACCTACGCCTGGCTTCCACACCAAACTATGTCTATAACTTTTTAACTATAAGGGTACTATTTATTTCCTTTGGGTACTATTTGGGTACAGTTTTATGGCATTCTTGAAATAACAGAATTCCATGGTGAGGAAGCCAGGCGTGTACACGTACGATCGGTTACGATGCCGTAATTAGGGCATCCTAGTACAAAGTGTAGGCAGCTGGTATAGTGTCACAAACGGCAACATAGTACGATCGGTTATGATACCATAATTACGGCATCCTAGTACAAAGTGTATAGAGTGCCTCAAGCGGCATTGTATCTCAATCGGTTCGGGAACCGTAACATATTTTTTATTTGCGAAGACATAATATTCAAAAGATATTTTTGTATGAAGTTAGATTTCTGTTGTCTAATAAAAAAATAACCTCGAAATTCAAGACAATCGCTACGCTGCGCTTCGTGATTGTCTTAAATTTCTAACCTCACTATTATACCACAAAACTTACGGTTGCCGAACCGATTGAGATACAGTGCCGCTTATGGCACTGTATACACTTCCAAAAGAAAATACAGCTATATCGCAAAGTATAATAATAGTAAGGGCGACAAAACTGGCCAATTACAATAATCAATAGCTGAACGAGCAGATAACGTGTCTGTATCCTTCCATTAGAAAAAAAACATAGTTATACAAAAAAACTTTTATTGTACATAGTAAAATTGTATAAAATATAATATTCGACAGCAATGCTAAAACTGAGGCAGATTAATAAAATACTTTATTTCAACATATTATTACTTACACATTATTTAAATGTAATAAATTAACAGTTTAACTATCTCATTCTATGTCAAAAGTCACCAGTTATTAAATTAAAAACAGAAAACGACACACATCTTAAAAATGGTTGTCTGGCTTACCTACCTACTAATAACTTTTATCTGAGGATTGAAAATCGGCCTTTATACTAAATTATATTATGTAATTTTTACACACATGGCATAAGTACAATACTGAATTCTCTCTTTTCATTATAATAATATATTGACATACCTTTAAAATAAATAATTACGTAAATAGGCGTATTTCTCTCAAGATTAATTATAAATTGATTCAGTTTATTATTAAAAAGTGGATACTTTTCACAAACGATTCGTAGATCACGTTATTGTATTTTAAAGTTTACGCAAACACCACATTGAGTTAAGCACTATTTACGTTACTCGCAAATTTTTTTTAAGAATTATAATGGCCACACATTTTAAAGTCTTTTGCTAACTGGTCATATTACGCGATTTTGTAAATTAGAAGACTTTGACATTTTATTTAAGACTCATTTTTCTAAAGTCATGGAATGTCTGTCTAAAAAACATGTTCACTTAGTTTAATGTATAGTATCCTTCCCTCGTCGTATCTTTACATCGTCTCTTTCCAAGGCACTTACTTCTCTTCATGGTGCTATCTTAAAAAGGACGTACCTTTATCAAGACTTAGCAATAAAACGCTATTTAGTATTTAAATTAATAATACGAGTAAACAGTGTAAATCTTATGAAAACATTACATAAATTTTCATGATTTTAAATATTAAGTCTGTCTTTTATTAATGATATGATTAAAGATTTATAGATATAAGTAGTCATATTGTGTCAACATTCAGTGGGAAACCTCATTAACATGAGGTCACATCGCGAGGCCATTTTTACCGGCAACGAATTCTCAAGTCAAGGATTGCCAAATTTATATTAATTAGCAAACAATAGTTTGCTTAAAACACTCATTTTTTTAGTTATAACAATCAGATACCTATGCATCTAATAAATGTAAGGTGAGCCGCCGAGAATTTGACACACCCTTGAATCCCATAAGTTATATTAACATAATTATATAATTATTAAGAGTAAGTATATCTAAATTATTAAAAAATATCATGTAGTACAAAATGTCTTAATTAAAATATATTATAAATCTATCGAGATTCATTTCATTGGTAACTAACTTTATAACAAATCATTCAGAGTAGGTAGTAGGTACTAATCGCATTTAGGGTGGATTCGCCCAAACTGGAATAAGGTCATATACCTAGATTAAACGCCGAATTTGTATACTAATCTCGGAGTAAGTCTTATTCAAGTTTGGTCGAATCCAGCCTTAGAAAAGTAAAAATTAATAATTTTCTGGTTATGAAGGTGTAGGATTACCTACCTATTCTGTGGAATAAGTATAATCGTCTTTAGAATTTTCTCTTAGGTACTGCTACTTTTAAACATTTATACATATTTTAGTAACTGGTTTGTATCCGTCAAACTGATCTTTGTACATTAAATAATTCTTATTGCTAAGTTTGTTTATAACTTAAAATAGGAAAGCCTTTAAGGCATATACATTTAAGACGTCTTACAAGTTTAAGGACATAGAGTCCAATATTTATGTGCATAGCAATAAGATACTTCGTAATTATATAAGCTTAACAAATAACGTAACGAACATGAAGGAGATTCATTATACCCTGACTCGAACTCACTGTCGAGTTGTTATTAAGCAATAGTATTACTACACTCATAATAAATATTTGCTACTTAATACAATAACAAAGTTTATGTACATACACTAGTAGACCAACCTAACACAAAATATCAAATTTCTACAAGGAATTTTAAACCTTACATATCGGTTATTCGGATCATTAACGAATGGAGAAATTTGACAGTTTTAGACATTGAGGTACAATAAACTAGAGAAGACACCGCGATGCAAGTTTGTGCGGAACTAAGGTGCAGCCGCAAGGTCCACAATCGCTTAAATGACGCGCAATCACTGAGGCGTTTGCACCTTAGTGCGCACAAACTTGCTTCGCGGTGTCTTCTCTAGTTTATTGTACCACAATGGTTTTAGATAGTTTGATCTGCTGACGTGCGTACATGCTACCTCATCGGGTCACTGTACAACTCGTTGAAGGTCTTAATAGGTACCCGGAGGAAAGCGTCTTTCAAGTTCCCGCAGGTAGACGCGGGCGCTTCAGAGAAATACCTCTCCATATTGTTCAACACCGTAGGCGACGGGTCCGAGCCTACCTCGTACTCGTCAATCGCTCTGTATATCGCCTGGAATGGATAATACAGCTTACAATTAATACATTGAAGGTTATGCAGGGTATTGATACAAGTAGCATTGCCCGTTGCAGACTTCATCTTAACCCTTTGACAGGCAGTGGTAAAAAAAATCGCCACCTTACTTTGAACTTTATGTACGGTCGGGGTCACCGTCGCTTTACCACTTTGCAGTGATTTTCGTATGAAGCGCACCGACCGCCCGGGTACCTACGTGCCCGTACCAAATAGACGACGCGGTGTGCAAGGGATTTTGACCTTAAGACTGGTAAAGCGATGGAGTCCGCGATAGTACCTAATTGAGTTAAAATTTAAAATCAATGAAATATTCAAAGAAAGTTATGCGTTTGTTAAAAAAAATTTTTAGGTTCATGTTGCAATTCCTAAATATCGATGAAACAAAACGCTACCTTATAGCGTACTAACAAGCATTTGCATAATTCGACAGCGAAAATAATGCCTCGGCAGCTCAGATGATGCCCGGATTTCAAAAGGGTTTCGAATCCCACCTGAGGCAGTCGTCATTTTTCAAGTGCTATTTTCGAAATGAATATAGCATTGTGAAAGGAAAAAAAGTTAGTAAAGTATAGTGTATAATATAGTGTGATATAGTGAATTACACTATCAGCACGTACTCAATAGTACGTGATAATTAAGGTCTTCCTGATTGACAAGGCGTCCTTCCTCTAGTCACGTATAGATGTGATGTTAATTAGTATTTAAGATGATACACTAGAGGATAAAGGAGAATTGATTCAACGCAAGACATTGTTTCATTTCGGGTCTCCGTCCCAACGCCATTACATGGCGACCGTGACATGGTGTCACAAGTCCGCGCCGCGAAATCGCTAGTTGAAGTCTACAAAATATCAGGAAAATAGTGCTACACGGGCCTACAAGAAGGACGAAGGAAATAAGAAGAAAAACTGTAAGCCAAAATTGTTTAACTATGGGAAACCCACAATCTAAAGACAATATTATTGTCAGTCAATCACCAACTCAATCGGCGGCAGCATCAACTCCCTTGGGCGTTGGGATGCAACTTTCAGAGATCTTTTTACTGACCATCGTCGTTGTACTAGCGGGCTATATAGTACTTAGGCTGCTACGTTACTTCAACGCACGACTATTAGAAGAGGTAGAACGCAGAGCGGTTCGACGGGCAATTGGACCAGCACAGAACGTGTAAGCCAGCACGAATTAATATAACTATGCTACCAAGAATCTATGTGTGTGTGTGTGATTTTTTTTTTTCTCTAAAGTGTGTTCATGGCAAACCTGTCAGAACTCTTGAGTGAGCTTAAGGCTATTAGAGACTCTATTATTAAATTAAGTAAGGACAAACGTTATTCCGCTCAGGGGCAGAATAAGTTTTTAAGAGCAAAGGAAATTAAAAATATTTTTGAACAAATATCTGCAGACTTATGAAAAAAAGGGATAGATGCTGTAGAATTACAAATAACAAAAGCAATATCGTCAAAGTTTTTATGTAATTTTGAGGAAATCGAGTCACTCGTTAACCCGCATCATTCAGAAACAATCACAACCATGGCCACGTTCGATCTAAAAGTCGCGCTCACGCTCCTCCCAGTAGTAGATTGCGACGAAACGCAAATTAACCAACTAATAGACGGAATAGAGTATTATAGTAGTACCCTTAGAAACGAGGACCAGCCTCTGTTAATCAATTTTGTTTTAAAAACTCGTCTTTCTAGCAGTGCTAAAACAAAAATTAATAAGTCTTATGTGTCTGTGGCAGACCTAATAAAAGATATAAAAAATGTTTTAATTCCGATTAAATCATACACAGCCATTTTAGACCGAATGCTACGATGTAGGCAAGGAAACAAGACCATAGAAGTGTTTGGTAGTGAAATCGAAAAAATGTCCAACGATTTAAGTACAGCACAGGCTAATGGAGACGAGTCGGCATATAATTTATTAAAGCCGATTAATGAAAAAATGGCTATCAAGCGTTTCGCTGACGGCCTAAACAATGCTCGTACAAGCATTATAGTTACGTCTTGGTCCGTAAGCACAGTTAGGCAGGCAATAACTATAGCCTTAGAACAAGAAGACTCGGTAGTGAAACCACCAATAAACAATTATGTTAACTATGTTTCGAACCAGCGATTTGAAAAGATAAATAAAAACTATCATCAACAATATAATAAGTCACGTAACAACAACGCGACGAGTCAGCAAGGTCGGGGTCGTGCCTACTATAACTCGAATAGGTTTCAGGGTCAGCGCAACACCAGGTTTACGTCACCTCATAATAAACGTAGGAATGTACATTTCTTAGTTGACTCAGCAGAACAGTCTAATGACGAGAACGAAAGTGAACGTCAGAGTATACGTCAGAACGAACATCATAGCGATGATTTTTTTCGTTCTGAATAGCGCTGAGGTAGATATTTGTAGTTATGGTAGTGGTAATTACGTTTGTTTTACTTGTAGTCAAACTCAAATTTCTCTATTAGTAGACACAGGAGCAAGCATTTCAATTTTAAAGTTAGATTGGTTAAATAAACTCCGTAGCGTGTCCCGCGACGCAAAGCTAGTAAGGGATGAAATTAAGATTAAAGGAGTATGTGGGGATTTAGTATCAATAGGTTATGTTTATCTAGACTTATGTGTTAACAATTATAATTTTAGGCATAAGTTTTATGTGTTTAGCAACTTCCACTGTAAAAATGATGGAATTTTAGGAGAAGATTTTTTATTAAAATATAGTTGTAAAATTAACTATGAAAATAAGCTGGTTACATTACAGGATAAGATAAGTCTAGAATTAGGCTTAGGTAAAAACATAATAACGACTATTCCAGGGAGATGTGAGTTCGTAAAATATGTTTCGTCAGAGATATTGGGCGAATGTGTCATTTTAGCGGAGGAAGTTATTGCAGGCGTATTTGTAGCAGGCGCCGTGGTAGTAGGAGACGGGAAAAAGATTCCGGTGCGATTTTTAAACACACGGGAAGAAGATGTAAAATTAAATAACTTTAGCCCGAAAATTAGAAAATACTCGGATTATTTCGTATGCTCTTTTGATACGGAAAACGGGAAATCTGTCGAGAGGGTTAAACAACTATTCGATTTTCTTAAATTAAAAACATATCTTGGTGATGAAGAGAGACGGTCTATTGAGAAAATATGTGCAAAATATGCAGATATCTTTCATATGCCGGGTGATAAGCTATCCGTTACAAACTTATACGAGTACAACATTAAACTGCAAAATGACGCGTCTCCTGTTTATGTCAAACCGTATAGAATACCGCACGCTCAGAAGGCTGAGTTAATAAAACAGGTAGGTAAATTGTTAGAAGAAGATATTATCGAAGAGTGTACCAGCGAATGGTCTTCTCCATTATTATTACTTCCGAAAAAAGCTGACAGTAGCGGTGAAAAAAAGTGGAGAATCGTAATAGATTATAGACTTTTAAATAAAAAAATAGTAGACGAAAAGTTCCCGTTACCAAATATACAAGAAATTATTGACTCACTTTCGGGATGCTTATACTATTCTCATTTAGACCTCAGTTCTAGTTATTACCAGCTAGGGTTATCACCAGAATGTAGGAAATTCACTTCTTTTACAGCTGATAAGCAATATCAACTGAAAAGATTACCTATGGGTCTCAAAACGAGTCCTAGCGTATTTTCTAAACTTATGTCTATGGCTCTATCGGGTTTAAATCACGAGATATGTTTTCTATATCTCGATGACGTAATAGTTTTCGGGAAAAGCCTATCGCAGCATAATACAAATTTAATGAGTGTATTTGAGAGGTTTAGGTCAGTTAATTTAAAACTAAACCCTTGTAAGTGCGAATTTTTGAGGAAAGAAATTAATTATTTAGGGCATGTTATTACGCCAAACGGGGTGTTGCCAGACAACAGTAAAATCGAGGTCTTGGAAAAGTTCCCAGTACCTAAAAATGTAAATGAGATTCGTCGTTTTGTGGCTTTTGCGAACTTTTATAGAAAATTCATAAAAAACTTTGCCACAATAGTGTACCCACTAAACCGTCTTTGTAAGAAACATGTCGAGTTTCAGTGGACGGAAGAATGTGACGTGGCATTTCAGACCTTAAAAAAGTCACTTAGTTCATTTCCTGTCTTAGATTATCCAGATTTTGGAAAAGATAATGTTTTCCGGTTGCAAACCGATGCGTCAGGGGTAGCCTTGGGGGCTGTATTATCAAATGGAAATAATAAGCCCGTAGCTTATGCAAGCAGACAATTAAACAGTTCAGAAATAAACTACCCAACCATTCATAAAGAGTTATTAGGGGTAGTGTGGGCTATAAAACATTTTCGACCATATTTATACGGACGAAAATTTAAAGTATTAACAGATCATAGACCATTGGTTCATTTATTTAGCATAAAAGATCATAGTAGCCGTTTAACTAAGTTTAGACTTTGTTTAGAAGAATATGATTTCGATATTGAATACATAAAAGGTTCCGAAAATGTAACGGCAGATGCCTTATCGAGAGTCATTATAACATCAGACGAGTTAAAAAATCTAAATTCAAATTTTTTGGGGGTAGTAACCCGTTCAATGAAAAGAACCATGGAGCAAAATAATGAACCCGCTACCTCTGGAAGTAGCAGGGTTGAGCCCCCTGTTGATCATAGGCAACCAAGAGTGGTAGATATTATGCAGAAATCACAAAATGATGTAAGGTTAGATATTTGTTCGTATGAAAACTTCGTGAAGTTGAGGAAAAAGAAAAGATACGTCTCACAGACGGGTGATATGTTATTTAGTGACTCTACTATTTACATAAATCAGGAATCTCTACTAACGGAGGCGCGCCGAGACGCAACGATAGGAGAACTGAGTGCATTATGTAAAAAATATAATATTGTAGAAGTCGTTGTGATTAAAAATGGGTTTAATAAAAAGTTTATTAAAATTTTGACCCAAACTTTCATGAAACATAAAGAATTACCGCGGTTATGTATTATTAATAACCAAGTTGAACATGTTACAAATAAAGACTTGATACGTGTTATACTAAATGATTATCATTTATTGCCGACAAGTGGTCATGTAGGCATAAATAAAATGACTAAGAATATTCGAAAAAAATATTTTTGGAGTAATATGCAAAAAGACATAACTGAATATGTGACTCGCTGTAAAGATTGCCAAAAGCAGAAATTTTGTAATAAAAATAATAAAGAGAAAATGGTAATAACCACTACAGCATCTACTTCTTTTGAAAAATTATATTTAGATATTGTGGGGCCGTTGGAGGTCGATAATTTGGGTAATAAATACATATTAACAATACAATGCGAATTGACAAAGTTTTTAGAAGCTTACCCAATACTTGATAAGTCAGCTGAAACTGTTGCTAGGGTTTTTACTGAAAATTTTATTTTACGATATGGTACTCCCAGGGTTATTGCGACTGACTGTGGAACGGAATTTATTAATTCCACGTTAGAAACAGTATGTAAATTGCTAAATATTGATAAGTTAAATTCAACACCCTATCATCATGAGAGTATAGGTTCGCTAGAAAACTGGCACAAACATCTCGGATGTTACTTGAGAATACAAACACAGAATCAGTCGGCAAATTGGAGTACCTGGATACCATATTGGTGCTTTGCTTATAATAATTCTGTAAATACTAGTACCAAATACTCCCCTTATGAACTAGTTTTTGGGAAAACATGTAACGTACCTAGTAATTTAGTTAGTAAAGTTGATCCCTTATATGTATACGACAATTATCCATCGGAGTTAAAATTTAGATTGCAAAAAGCTCATAATGATGCCAGGAACAACTTATTAATATCAAAACAAAGTAGAAAAACTAATTATGATTTAGATTGTAAGGAAGTACACTACAAAAAAGGTGATCTACTCTTGTATAAGAATGAAAATTATAATAAATTGAATGACTTGTATTTAGGTCCATTTGAAGTTTTAGAAGAGCTAGGTACTAATGTAAAAATATTAAAGAATAATAAAGAATATATAGTTCATAAGAATAGGACTAAGATATTTAGAAAATAAGAGTTTACTTTTCAGGGAAGGGATGCCTAGCCTTTTCAGGGGAGGTGTGATATAGTGAATTACACTATCAGCACGTACTCAATAGTACGTGATAATTAAGGTCTTCCTGATTGACAAGGCGTCCTTCCTCTAGTCACGTACAGATGTGATGTTAATTAGTATTTAAGATGATACACTAGAGGATAAAGGAGAATTGATTCAACGCAAGACATTGTTTCATTTTGGGTCTCCGTCCCAACGCCATTACAATAGTCTATACTTTATAAACTTCCCATTGCTTAAAAAAATACTTTATAGAAATCAAGTCTTCCCTACAACTGATGGGTTTGGCTTAGGCTCGGACTACATGCATCCGGAATCAGTCCGGCCCGGGAAAAAACCAAATTCGGCAAGTAATCGACTACACGCGCTCCGTTTTGAATCCGGAGAGAAATTTACTCAGTCGGTCTCTAGCGCTTGCGCTGGATAGTCGTCCAGTCGACAATGGAAAGTTTAACTTTAGTTGAAATTGTATGCTTAGCTGTAGCCGTTAAGAGGCCTATTACTTACATCTCGACTGTGATTTTTGCGTAAAATGCCCAGTCAGCCGAAATTTCGTTTCGGAGAAAGAGATGGATGGCGGTCTACTACTGTGCGTTTTTCACGGAACTTCTTGCCTCAAACTACAGTGTTGTAGAACCAGCTCTCGGCGGCGGTATTTCCGGAACGTTACAACTTAGGGATCTTCATGAAACGAGCCTATTCCTTCCTTAAAGGCCGGCAACGCGTCTGCGATTCCTCTGGTTTTGCGGGTGTCCATGGGCGGTGGTGTTTATTTTCCATCAGGTGACCCGCTTGCTCGTTTGCCTCCTTCTGCTATAAAAAAAACGAGAAGGCCCTCTGAGATCCACGGTTCAACTGCCAGGTCGGGCAAAGTGTGTTTCAGATGTTACTTATTACGATGCATAGCCCGGGTTTGTGATCATCTGCATTTGGCATCGTGGTGATTGAGAGGCCTATTACATCTCTACTGTGATTTTTTGCGTAAAAAGCCCATTTTCGCAATTTGTTGTAATTTTGCAGTTGTATTTATCGTTTTTATCGAAATAGGATTTTATTATAGGATAGGATAGGATATTATTCCAAAAGCTATTCTACATTATTCAATAAGTCAAAATTGTTAATGTATTTTTGTTTCCGAGATCCATAACGCCAAAATTGGCCATTTTACGCAAAAATCGCAGTCGAAATGTAATAGGAAACAGAGGAAAGTGAAAAGATATTGGGTTCATCCTTTTCACATAGACCGCATAACGGAATATGTATTCTACAAGTCTTATACAAAAATTAGGTTCTTTCCTGATAAATTCTACGAACACTACTACTAGTAGGTACTATTATTTATTTTGTGCTACTACTACTACATAGAGAAATATAATAAGAATAATAAGAATAAGAATAATTTATTTCTGTATAAAAAATAAGTCTAAATACATCAAAACTTATAAATATCATTCGTCCACATAATAAAAATAATGCATAACAAGAGTGCAGCTATTATTGTAAGTAATTTAAAATTAAGGTTAGTATTGCAAAATAATCGAAATGATACCTAAGCTAAGTAAACTAGTTTACCTGTCTTTTAGGCATCTAATAAGTGAATGTAGGTTAGTGCTTACTTAACATTTTATTAGATAACAATAAATTATAATATCTTATTAACAATGCTATCATGCTATTAAAGTTACAGTACGTATGTTTTGTAAACAATGATTATAATTATGCTTAGATACTACTAGAATTATGTAATTGAAGAACATTTTAAGAAGCTCACTGATCACTGATTTATGTTCATAAGAGTAGATTATCCTTCATAGTCAATAGAGCTGTGGTATCTAATTTCAGCACTTTTTCTCGCTGGGCATTGTTCGTCTCCCGTTTTGTGGTGGCTGGGCTTGTTAAAGCGCTTACATGTAGCAGACGCGGCAGGTTCTTGGCGTTTGCTGCATTCCTTGATGGAGTGTCCAACGCATCCACAGTGTCCACAGGTAGAGTCTGACTCACGACAATACTTAGAGGAGTGGCCATACTGCTGACACTTGTAACATCTTGTTACAAGTGTGTAGTCTCTGACTGAGCAAGATGTCCAATTAATGAACAGTCGCTCCTGTGCTATTATAACTTTCCTCAATTCAGGTGGTAATTCTATTATGTAATTACAAAATAAGGCATCTTTTTTACCAGATTTGTGGCTAAGTCTAATAGAGCTAAGGAATTGGTCTCGATGTATGTGTGAATACTTGTCCGCGATGTTCTGTTTATACAGACATTCGAAAACTTCTTGTTCAGTGTTATTGGCGGGGACTCCTAATAAAATTATTTTTGGCTTCCTTTTTTTAGTCTCTTCGACCTTTAGCCCTGATATTTTGAGCTGCTCTGACTGTTTCAGTTTCTCAAGGTCTTCTTTTCCTTGTGCGCTAATAATAATGCCTCCATCTTTGGTCTTCCGCATGCCACGGATACGTAATTTGAGCTCTTCTGGCTTAATTACGGTCTGAATGAGCTTCTTTGTATCCTCGCTCGTTTTTTCTTTGTCCTGGGGATAAATAACGACACTGCTGGTGTTAAGGGGACGGACAAGAGAGTGGGTTCCCTTCCTAACGATTTCGGCAAAAGATGTGATCTGATTTGTTGCATTTGGAGCAGAGCGGATACACTCTTTTAGATCCTCCAGTTGGTCTTCTAGTTGGGTGGTTTTCCCCTTTTGCTCGTTTATGTTGCTAATCGTAAGCTGTGCTGAAATATATTTTTGTTTCAGTGACTGATATTGAACAGCCAACTGAGACACACCTCCCATGACGCTCCTGCTGATGCTGCTGATTTTAAGCTTTTGTTCTGAATTTAGCTTTCCTTCACATGAGATCGAGCAAATATCATTCAAGCAATGCTCGATTTTCGACACCCAGCTCTGTATTTCCATAGTCGAGACTGCATCAATAGTGGGCGCTACTGGTTCTTCTTCATTTTGTCGTCGACGTGGTGGGCTCCGGGACGTCATTTTGCTCCGGTTAAATGGACTTTCCATTATTGCGTAAATAACATCACTTAACAGTTACTGACTGAGTAAAATTGTCAACAATTGCATGACCGCGATGCGCTGACCCCGATCTCAGCGGAAGCAATATTGACACAGTTAGGCGCGGAATTTATAGTTATTTAATTATTAATCATAATATAATAAATTTAACAGATGGCACGTCCATCTGCTAGCTCTATAGAGTTTGAATCTACTAATAATACGGTTACTACTATCACCATAATGAGGCGCTCGGAATCAACTACTATTTTGCAGTTTTGCTTGCGCACGCGACGCGACCGACCGCTTTGAGCGTCTGTCATCGACTGGCGCGTGATTCCTCCGGACCGGACCGGAACGGACGTTTCTCGAGTTCTCGTGTGGTCAGCTCCATACAACTTCATACGATATTGATAGGCCCCGCCCCCCGTGCCGAAAAATAACGGGCCGGGTACTCGGAGACGTCCGGAGCATGTTTCGGTTGCTTCCGGGTAAAAAACGGGATCGGAAGGCCCCTGATCACATGTAGTCGATGCAGTAAAAATTCATATATTTGTTTGAGCTACGGAATGAACCCGGGGCCGTGTTTTTTCGGGTCCGTGTGATTCCGGATGCATGTAGTCCGAGCCTTAAGAGGCCTATTACATCTAGACTGTAATTTTTGCGTAAAATGGCCAATTTTGGCGTTATGGATCTCAGAAACAAAAATACATTAACAATTTTGACTTATTGAATAGTGTAGAATAGCTATTGGCATAGTGCGTGCCTCGCTTTTTGTAAATTTTGCTTTTGTAAACTTTAACCCAAAATTGCAGAGAAAGATTTTCGTAAAATGCGCGAAGGCTCTTTTTTGAGCTGCTAGATTGAACTACTGTTCTAAACAAATGAAATAAAAAAAATAGTATATTATCTCATAAATAGTCGTAAGTATAGTGCGTAGCGGCCTCGGAATTTTTAGATATCATTGATTTTATATATCTAATCTTATTCTAAACCAAAAAACTTCGAAAATTGCTTTAAGTTAACTGTGAATTTCTCCTATCTACGACAATATTTTTGAGCAAAATTTATACCAGAATAACAAATTTATTATATATTATCCTATTTCGATAAAACGATTTATACAACTGCAAAATTACTTCAAAATGCGATGCGCCGGCCGTCCGAACTCAGCTTATCCTCGCAGAGTGGACATTTGTAATATTAAAATTTATTATCCTATTTCGATAAAAACGATAAATACAACTGCAAAATTACAACAAATTGCGAAAATGGGCTTTTTACGCAAAAAATCACAGTAGAGATGTAATAGGCCTCTCAATCACCACGATGCCAAATGCAGATGATCACAAACCCGGGCTATGCATCGTAATAAGTAACATCTGAAACACACTTTGCCAGACCTGGCAGTTGAACCGTGGATCTCAGAGGGCCTTCTCGTTTTTTTTATAGCAGAAGGAGGCAAACGAGCAAGCGGGTCACCTGATGGAAAATAAACACCACCGCCCATGGACACCCGCAAAACCAGAGGAATCGCAGACGCGTTGCCGGCCTTTAAGGAAGGAATAGGCTCGTTTCATGAAGATCCCTAAGTTGTAACGTTCCGGAAATACCGCCGCCGAGAGCTGGTTCTACAACACTGTAGTTTGAGGCAAGAAGTTCCGTGAAAAACGCACAGTAGTAGACCGCCATCCATCTCTTTCTCCGAAACGAAATTTCGGCTGACTTTCGTGTGCTATTTACAGCGATTTCCATTCCTTCCAAAATTTCGTTCACACAAAATAGGTTTGGCATTTAGATTAGCTATTATTTTTTAGATAATTGTTTGAAATTTCAAAAATAATGGAAAGCGCTATCTAAATGCTAAAGCTAAACGAAAATTGACCGAAATTTCGTTTCGGAGAAAGAGATTAGGCCGCCGTTACAAACTTTGATCACTTAAAAAACCAAATGTACAATCAACGCTGTCAAAACGTCCACACAAAAAGAGCTTACCTATAATGTAATGTTTAGGTATGCATTTCGTTCAGTAGCGTCAAAGCTAAATGTCAACATGACGACGAGCTCCTTCAAGAATTGCTGTTCTCCTAAAACACTGAGTACTTATACGTCAAATGTATACAGGGTTAATTTTGGACACCCTGCCAAAAGGGGGTGGGGTAAAAAAGTAATAATAAAATATTTGACAAAAAAATAATGAAAGTTTCCTTTTCTTAATTAAGTAAAATTTTTTTGCCTGCTTTTTATATCCTATAGTTCTAGGTGCGTGCGCTCACCCTCGCGGTCAAAGCTACGGCACGGCGCGCTGTCATTGGTGCACGGGGTGAATAATAGCGGTCACGCGCATGCGCCTTGATAATCGCGATAGGCCGCGCGCTAGGTGACAATAATTTTCATTTTCATAAGGAAAAGTTGAAACAAAAATGTAAAAAATAAATGTTTTTATTTCATTATTTGGTTGTATTGCTGCTATAGGATCACTAAAAAAATGACGGGGGTCCAAAACTAACCCTGTATATCAACGACGCCACTATTCCGCTATGATTTAGATAAGGATTAGTATATCTAGTTTTTATATGACTGATCAAAGAATAAACCCTTTAATCTAGAATGGGAAAAAAACAATAAAAAACAAAAATGGTGTGACCTCAAAGGCGGGCTGCTTGTGCGAGTGGAACGCGCGCCTGCTGCCGTGCAGCAGCAGCACGCCGCGCGCCGCCGCCGCGCCGCACGCGTCGCCGTACATGCACTGGTCCGCGCGGTAATTGCAGCGGCACGGAAGCTCCAGCACCGCGCGCGGGTGGTAGTGGAAGATTATGTTTATTATGTCCTGAGCGGAGAAAGGACATAATAAGTGCCTTCGCACACGGCGTCGTATCGTTCGTAAAACGCGCGAAGGACGAGAGCAATACGAGCGCGTACATTTTCAAACAAGTCCGCACACGAAGCGTTGCAGCAGCGAATCGTAGGAGACACCGCTTCGTGTGCGGACTTGTTTGAAAATGTACGCGCTCGTATTGCTCTCGTCCTACGCGCGTATTAAGCGAATCACACCTACGCAGATACGGTAATATTTTATCTGCGTATAAAAACTTATTTATCTGAAAGCATCACACACTAAACAGTTACGATAATATACGAGACGATACATTCACTCGGAATTCTTCACACTGATGCCGATACGGCAGATGTTATCTGCAGATATATTTGTATACGCAGATAATAATCTCACCATCTGTCGGTATATGTCGGTGCTCACAGATATACTGGACGATAAAATATAAATTATCTGCGCTGTGAGTGTTGGTTCATACGATTTATATAGAGAGCGATATTGAAAGATATTTGCTCAGATACAGATATCTTACCGTATCTGCGTAGTGTGTGATTAGCTTTACGATACGACGCCATTTGCGAAGGCACTTAGTCTGCTAATGAGAACAGGGAAGGTACTGCCCTTTTAAACAAGTGGCAAACGCACACCCTGTCTATTCGTAATTCGTCGTACAATGGGCGTGCGATGCTGTATCTTTGCCTCCGTAGCAAGTGGACAGATTCGCAACTAGACAGATTCTCAGCTGGACATATTCTCAGCTGGACATATTCTCAGCTGGACGGATTCTCAGCTGGACGGATTCTCAGCTGGACGGGTTCTCAGCTGGACGGATTTCTGTAGCTATTGGCACAATACACAGCAGTATACGACGAATCACGGATAGATAGGGGCTGAGCGTCTGCCACTTGTCTAGACCCTCTGAACGGAGACGTTCTCGTAAAAAGCTGACGTGGAGGAATGCTCTAAATAGACGTGTGTGTGATGATAGATAGATGTATAATGTTGTGAAAAAATAAGGAAAAAGTAGACTCAAGATCGTAGTTAAGAGGAAAGTTGTGATCTTTGTCTACCCTCTGGAAATCAGGCGTGACCTATAACATATTATGGGAGTAGTCATCAAAGATATGAAGAGCTGCCGGTTGGCAGAACTGGACGTCCATGACAAGCTAAAGTACAGAAGGAAATGTCATAGGGGACAGGATTAATGCAGAAGAAGATTTCTTAAAAAACACTATCTCTTTAGTTTTAAAAATATACTATCCAAATTGCGCCTGAAAATATTGCCACTTAAAAATGCTTTTTCTATATTATTCTAAAATAAGGATTTACTTGTTCTTTCTCTTACCTGATGGTAAGTAAAGTTAAGGATGATAGTGGAGGCTCACTTGATCCGTAATCCTTATACAAGTAAGCTAAGCTTTTGAGGTCTGGTGGTTCCACACAGGTCACAGACCCAGAAATTACTGAGGATGACTTATATTAACATGAAGTTGTATAAAACACGAGAACTCAGTAATTTTCAGGGAATATGAGCATGTACCATCGAGGAACTTAAGGCATTGTTCACACCAAACGGATTGTCCGCCGGACTGCGAGCGCGCGTTACGCAGTTTATCGTTTTTCCATATATATTTAATTTCTCGTTCACACCGAACGGACTATACGCTATTACGTAGTGCGTAGTCGCAGACTCTCGGTGGCCGATTTTTGAACTACGCGTCTATGCACGGCAGACGCGGATTGGCTACGTAGCCGAACGTAACAGCGTATTAGCACGTATTACATTGCTGCGCCGCGGGCACAATTCATTCGAGAAACTTCAATGAGTACAGTCGTGTATCTCGCGATGTTCGATACCGAAAGTAGCGAATTATCGGCTTGGTGTGAACACGCATACTGCAGACTGAGTCCACGTTCACACTGGGGCTGACAGTGAGCATACTCACAGACCGCGGTGGACAATCAGTTTGGTGTGAACAATGCCTTGCTGTTGACCACTTTGTGCCGATATTTGCTTGAACTACGCGAACGCTACTGTAAGTACGTACGCGCGGTCGCAACGGAGCACAAGCGAATATCACCGAAAAATGGTCGACCAGGAAATTCCTTAATTGTACGAGTATAAGAATGACATGACACAAAAGTTACAATAACTAAAACAACTATTACGAGCCTCATTTAGACTCCTTCTATGCTTTAGTTATTATTCTATGTTTGTTACTTAAAAAAGTGGCAAGTGGCAACTCGATAGTGACGTAAGCATGTGTCACACCTCACACCCGGAATGCCAGACCTGTTCTTTTGGATCATGGCAAAACCTACCTGATCGCCCCACGGTATATAAAGCTTCCATTTCAGCATTATCGGTGTAACATAATCAACCCAACCAAAACTCCTCATTCTAGTCAAGTTCATTAGCATGACTCCAGAATTCAGTCCTGAAAGAAAACATTGTAACACGGTATTAAGTCAATGTTTTTTTAACCCATAGATAAAATATATTTTTTGTTGTAATTCCTTAACATTATGAAACAACATGGTTAATAACAAGAACTTAAATAAATAACTCCAACAGTGGACGTCCTTCGGCTGATGATGATGATGGTGATGTAGCCATTGGTGTGCAATCATAACATATTATAAAGTAAAGTCGCCGTTTTCCTCTGTCTATTCTCCAAACCACGCAACGGATTTTTATACGGTTTTCACGAAAAGATAGAGCATTAACTGAAGATGGTTTTAGTTTATATTTTAATCACAACTGTTATCCCCGAAGGGTTATTCAGAGACCAGGCGATGAGGACAGCAAAAGCAGTCATCTACCATAGTCCACTTTTCACCAAATGCACATGTGCTCAGCGTGACAGGTCGTGAGCCCATCGCCGCTCTATGCTGTTGGATGTGTATGCGGTCTTTAGTCCAAAAGTCGCCTTTTACGACACCCAAGGAAAGAGTAGTATTCTTTTACCGCTACGCGACACAGTTACATTATAACGAAATATATAAGAACAATGTAGTAATGTTGTAGTTATTAGAGAGGCATATGGCATATAGGCAAATACATCCTGCTGAAGAAGAATGTTATAGTTTTTGTTGATGACACAGTTATTGACATTGAATGGGACTTTGGCTTTTAAAGTAAAAAATAAAATGCTGGTCACAATTCGGGACAGACCCTGTAAGGGGTTCGAAACGTCAGGATAACATAAAAAACTATGTAAATAGTAAATTAAACGTGAGTTAATTCGTAAAAAGTGTTTCATTTCAATGTGTAGTGCTCACTTAAACCTCAGAAAACAATACTGGTGACAAATTTTGGCAGGCTGGATAAGAGCTACGGTAGTATAAATGGAAGTGTCCTGTCCATCTGTCCCAGTATGTCAGAAAGGTGGGGGTTATTTGAATCCTGCTCTTTGGGAGATGTGTTCCAGTTTTCAATTTGTTATTTGTTTGCAACAAAATTTACATTAAAATATATATTAAAATATTTGTATAGTAATTACCAAACTTTCCATAAAATGGGTGTTTAGCAAACCTAGGATACCATGAAATATTAGGATTGTCATCTTCAAGTGCCATTGCAGAAATCTGAGTACTGTTAAACTTGGGAAAATAGTCCCACAACTCATCGGCAGGTCCCAGGAATAATGTATCTGTGTCAACATATATCATTGCATCAATATGGGGCACAAGTTTCTGAAAAATAATGAGAACATATTAATAAAAACAGTTAACTTAATCAAAATGAAAAATATCAGAAAAATAGTTCTAAAGAATTATCTAATAAGCTATTACATAAAGTTAAAAGCCTTATGAGCCTACAAACTTCGAAGTTGAAATTTTCATAAACCAATAAGCTAATTTATCTTATTATATGGATCTAAATAGTTTGTTGAAAATATTTTTTAAAAACAACTGAATCATAACGATTTTAAACTTTCTATAGTGGACTTTACATCGCAATAACTCAGCTATAGAAATGTTTTTTTTAAATATTTTCAACAAACTATTTAGATCCCTGTGTTTTACTTTAGCATGCAAAGTTTCGTTAAGTTAGGCTTCTTGGTTTTTAAAAATTTCAACTTGGAAGTTTGTATGGGAAACCGAAATGTGTAAACCCTTTTAATACAATGAATTTCAAATAATTTGAACTACATAATATTTCATAGGCTGATGATAAACTATCAAAAAATATGTATTTTATTAGGGAATAGGCTTAGATTAAAACAAAAAGGGAAGATACAGCATGTGTCTACTTGTAGTCAATCAAAATATAGTCCTACTCAACTGACGCGCATTGACGTCTCGGTCGCTTCGCAACAGACGAGTTCATACACGACCAATTCCACCTGAATTAAAATTGTGCCTTAAGGCCTAATTTTAGCGGCTCACTTACTAGACGCTAATAACGTATCTTCCCTTTTTGTTGTAATCTAAGGGAATAGGCTATCAACAAAAGTTAAATATTGTAAAATAAATAAATAAAATAACTAAACAAGTAGGTAACCAAACACATACGGGAATAAACAACCGTTGTGCTGCACATTTGCTAAACAAATTCATCCAATCTTCTGCATGGGCTTCTGGGAAATGAATTCTTTGTAGTTCAAAGTCCAGCTGGTTTTTCAACATTATCTTCCACTTGCTCAATGTTTCGTTGAATTTAGGCCTCAACTCATCATCAGTGAAAATAACAAAATGTACAGGCGTTTTCGTGAAAAGCAAGACTGACTTTACCACATTCAGTGATTCGTTAAATCTCGAATCACATACTACAAAAGATATTACTATCTTGTCAGATAGCTTTCTGCTTTCAAGAGTATTAGTCCTGAAATAAAATTCAAATTATATTACTAACTATTTGATAGATAATAATAAGAAATTAGGTATGGCATACTAACTCCAGTTTCGCAGGATCATTCTTACTTAAATTTTGAGTGTTTATACTAAACTTTGTGTAATACACATAATACACTACAATGGCAATTAAAAATAAAAGAGAACATTTACAAAAACCTAATTTACGCATTTTATCCTGTAAATGCAAATTGCAAAACAATTTTCGTCTTTATTTTGTTTACGAATACAATAACAAAATCTCGTTGACAGTGACAGTAAGTCATATATAGTTTTTTTTTTTTTTTTTATATTTGTTCCATGAAGGAACAGGCTAAGGTCTGAGCCATACTGCCTAGTCATTAGTTATTTATTTGTTTTTTTCCCTTGATGATAATGAGTGGTGAATAAGATGAATGATAAATGATGTTCCCCAAACCCCTTGAGTCCTTAGTAAAGATGTGGGACTTTACTGAGGTCTCACGCGGACTACTTGAGAGAATTTGAAAAGTGATGTTGCACTGTTTTGTTTCATTTGCCAACACTCATGCACGTTCACAAACTTAACGGTTAATAATCCACTATTATTTCACATTAATATTCGAAAAAACACAAATGTTAGAAAATAAAACAAAACTGCAGACATGACGCTTCACTTTCCCGCCAAGAAGTCTTCTCATATATAGTATTATCTATGGACCCACCTACATATAAAACAGGACCGAGCACTATCAAAATGACATTTCGTTAAAATACACCTAATATTTTCCGCATTTTCATGTTCGCTAAGTTTTCGCAGTGTTTTCGATAGTGAAAACTTAGCGAACACGAAAATGCGGAAAACAAGCGTAATTCTAGCGGTCGTTTTCACACCTACTCGAATATCGCTTGTATAAATTTAATATTTTCAACTCATTCGAATGCAATAATAATAATTCGTCTGAGCCCATTGAGCTATATGTCTGAGCCAGACTGATTTCTTTCCGAATCTGGATAAGAAGAACTATTACTTCTTGTATCGACATAAGGAAAAAGACGAAGAATATGGGTTCTTGAAATTAATCAAAAAAGAAAGAAGTAATTTTTCGCCATGCTACTTCTTGTTTATAAGATTTCCTAAAATCTATTTGCCCTATAAGATATATATCTGGATAATTTCGAATTTCATTAATAATTTTCTCAGTTTCTGCTTCCGCCATCTTGTTTCGCGGCGATATTCTGTCCAAAAAGTAAGGATGGAAATGATTGCTATTTAGAAATCATAATCATATGATCATATGATTTTTTTTATCACAGTGATTTCACCTGCTATTTTTCACACCTGCTATTTTTCATTGAGAGTGATTTTCCTACTATTTATCATTGCAAATATTGAAATGAAATGACATGGTAATTGAATAATGATTATGATGTAACAGGACATGAATATATGTCACACAACAACGCGCACGTGCTTATGACTGACGAGGACGACCGCCAGCACAGGTGAAATGTCATTTCATTTTAAACTGCGACTGCGACTGCGACCCGGGTCACAGGTCAATCGGACGCACTACTCGCACGCAGGGATTGCTTGAGTAGATGCGTCCCGCTCACACCTCGCTCGTATGATTGTCGTGCATGCTCGCCGCGGTCGCTCCGCGCGATTTCATTCGATCATTCATACACGCACGCACTAGTGAGAAATCATAATCGCTGCGATTGCGAATGACAATAGCAGTTATGTCATATGAAAAACTAAATCATATGATTTTTCACTGCTATCAATGATTTGTTCCATCTTTACCAAAAAGACAAACCACATCGTTTCTCTCCGAAAGGCGAAACGAAAGTGGCGGTACACCGGCGTCCGTGTGAAACGAGTATCGCGAGTATCAGCGATACTATACAAATTGAGACGCAATTATAAGTAGTCACAGATGATAGAGCGAGATGCAACATACGCGATTTAACGCGATACATTTTGATGTGTGTAGACTGTAGACAGATTACCGCAATTTTGCTACCGCGGTTCGCGGCGTCGGTGTGCTAAAGGCGTAGGCGTAAAACTGTAATGTATATCGGCTACCAATACGAATAGTGGGAAACGAGCAGAAAGAGGTCACATGCCAGGCTTTTTATCCCTTTCTTTTATTTGCCAACTGATAAAAATAAAGCTGTTGGTAGAATAGTAAATAAGTTTGCAGGTTCCATTTCCAGATTTTATTTTTATTATCTTAGCTTTATTCTTGGCTTCGCGTTTAGCATTAAGCCAATTTATACCAACCCCTCTCTTCCCTTGGGTGTCGTTTAAGGCGACTAACGGACTTAATAAAGTAAATAAGTAAAATTTGAATAAGTAAATATCTAAAATTTGTGTTTTTTCGAACATTAATGTGAAATAATAGTGGATTATTATTATCCGTTATGTGTTTGTAAACGTGCATGAGTGTTGGCAAATGAAACAAAACAGTGCAACATCACTTTTCAAATTCTCTCAAGAAATCCGAGTGAGACCTCAGTAAAGTCCCACATCTTTACTGAGGACTCAAGGGGTTTAGGGAATATCATTTAATTTTATCATTCATCATCTTAATCACCACTCATAATCATCTAGGGAAAAAAAACTAATGACTAGGCAGTATGGTCTCAGACCTTAGCCAGTTCCTACACGGAACAAAAAAAAATCGACCCCCCTTACATCTGACAGCCTGGCCCAGCTGATGGATGACAATGACAATATAGTGAACAAAGAGTAGAGTGATAGTGAAGTTACAATTACAAACACAAATTAGTGTTTGTTAAAATAATCTGGATAAGTTAATTTCATTCCAGATAAATTTACTAAACAAAAATGAGTGAAACACCATCAGACGATGACGTAAAAGAAAAGATACTATCATTAGCCAAAAAAAACCCTAAAGGTATATCGGCTAAGGATATCACAGCTGCTGTCCCAGAACTCACTGCAGCCGAACTCGTCGCTACAATAAATAAACTTTTACAGCAAGGTTGCTTTGATATCTATAATCAAGGAGGTTCATTATTATATAGGTAAATAATAAACTACGGACACCTAGTTCAAATTTGGTATGACTAGAGATAAATAATTGGCTTTCATGCATTTTTAAATAGGTTAAAAACTCAAGCTAACAAGCAAGCAGTAAAAGGTGCTGATAATGAAGAAAAAGTAGTTTTCAATTTGATTGAAGAGGCAGGCAATAAAGGTATATGGATCCGGGATATCAGAATCCGCTCAAACCTTGCCAACACTCAGTTAACAAAAGTGTTGAAAAGTCTAGAGAGTAAGAAACTAATTAAAGCTGTAAAGTGTGTAAATGTAAGTAGTTTTCTTTTAATGTTCTTTCACCTCCTATATTAAATATATTCCCTATTACCGTTTAGCTACATTTATTAATAGTAAGGTGTCTATCACCATTGTTAGCACAGCTTAAGTGAAATTGCTTGATGACAAACATAACAGGTTTTATGTGTCTAAAAATATGGTACAGTCTAAGTACTTAATTAAATTCTCAATTGCCATTAAATATTAATACTTTAAAAACTTTGTCTCTTTTCTTTTCTTTCTAGGCTTCTAAGAAGAAAGTTTATATGCTGTACAATTTAGAACCAGATCGTTCTATATCTGGTGGAGCTTGGTATCAAGATCAAGATTTTGAGTCTGAGTTTGTAGACATTTTAAATCGTCAGTGTCTTCGATTCTTACAACAACGTGCTGACAAAATTAAAAATAATCCTCGTGGCCCTATAATAGGAAGAACTCAGTCCTATGCAACAGCGGCTGAAGTACAAAAGTATATAACAGATTTAGGAATAAGCAATGTAAGTATAGTGAGCTAATCATCAAAATATTTATCCAAAGTATGGTCTAGGTAATATAAGCCTAAAATTTTGTTTTTTTTACTGAGGCAGCTACAATGTAGTCTGTCTTTGTTTTCCATATTTAACTGTGTCAGCAAAACTGTGTAAAAGTGAAGTTTGCATGTCAACCTTAGGATTTCACTAGATCTCATAACATAACAATAGAAATAGACATAATAGTAGTAGCCAGGTAGACCACTACCATCAGGTTTTGTGCTGAACTGCTAATTAAAAGAGAAATTTTGCGTTAAATTAACTGTTTATTTTGTTTAAATCAGTATTAACTCATTTCAGGTGAAACTTGAAGTAGAAGATGTAGTCACCATTTTAAATACTCTAGTTTATGATGGAAAAGCTGAAAGTAGTGTATATCCAGATGGAAGCAAGGTGTATCGTGCTATTGATTCCCTTATACCACCACCAGGACTGGTGCAAATGCCATGTGGAGTTTGCCCCCTAGTACTCAAATGTTGTTCCACTGGACTCGTCACACCCCAAGAATGTGCTTATATGACTGAATGGCTTGAGTAATTAATTAAGTAATTTAATAACATTGATTTCTCTCAAAACAACCTTGACATTTTACAAATTGAATTCTTTTTGGGTTTACAATAAGAATATTCATGTTAAAATTGGCTCTGCACAATACACACACAGTTCCATATTTATTGTTAAAATATGTTTAAGAAAACATAGTACAAACATAACAAAATAAACTTGTTTTTTTATGCCTGTTTCCTAGAATGAATGGTCAATGAAATATGTGAGGTATTTTAAATAACTTTAATGTTCGATTTCTGAGTTAAACAGCTATAAATAACAAAAACAATAAACCAATACAAATCTGCTGTATGTTCCTACTTCCTACTAGTTTTTATAATGCTATATACATTTTAACCACATCAACCAATATATTTTGTTCAATTTATCTACTTGTACAGCATAATACAAAAGCAATAACTTTGCACTTAGAAACTTAAAATCTTTACAATCCATCCACCATTGTTATGTAGTTATTACATTCATTATTAAAGTTGCACCCTGGAGGTAGAACAAAATGCAGATAATGCATTATATAAAAGCATTATTCAGCTTAACAATTTCATTTTAAAACAAATGTCTAATAATTTTAAAACAAACTTCTAAAGTTGTTTTCTATGGTGTATAAGGTCTCTGATAGTAAAGCAGGTTCACGTCTATGCTGTGCCTGTGATTTCTGTTCTGTTGATTGTCCTTTGTTACTAGTTTCATCAGGAAATAAAGAACTAAAAACATCCATCTGAATATAGTTTAGAGATTGGAGTATTATTCCCTTGTTAGGGTAAGGTGTATATGTAGACGGATTGTTATCATAACTAATAACATTAGTCAAATTTTTTGGAGTTGGACTTGCTGTAGATGATGGCGGTGGTGGCTGGTTTGGGGGTTGACTAGGAGACGAAGGACTTATAATAGGCTGTTTAACACCTGAAAGCATTAAAACAAAATGACAATTATGTGTATAATACATGCACAGATTGCATCATTATGGTAACATACTTATGGAATGAATAGCTCTTTCCATTTCGCGAAGCTGTGTTTGCTGTTGTTGGACAGTAAAATACAAATCTCTTATTGTGCTTGTGATGTGATTCATCTCTTCTGCTTTTTTGGCTTCTTTAGCAGTCTCCTTATAAGTTTGTCTGAAATATTTAATAAATAGGGTAAGTATGTAAGTATACTAAAATAATCTCACTTCCAAACACTAAATTAGTTGGTACTGCATAACTCCGGTCAACATAGTGAATAATCTATAAGCAACAAAACAAAATAATAACATCATATTTCTTAATTATTGAAATTTTGCATTCATAATGCTATAATAGATATAAGATAAAATGTTTACTAGAAAAAAACCAACCAGTCTCAGGAAGCTCGAATGGGGTTCGAACCCACAACCTTTGGATTGCTGGTCCACTGCTCTAACCGCTGAGCTACCGAGACCCCAGAAGACTCGCTGAATTTTCCTAGTAGTTTGATTTACACTGCAAGCTAGCAGTATTTTGGGGGTCAAAGTTGCTCGCGTCCGTAGGTTTACCCTTGAGACCCTACACGTGATCCCTGGGTGGTGCTAAATGAGTGACACCAACTGAGTGGTAGAGCCACGCTGCGTTGCAGCACACATTGGGCCGGCTCGCCCGGCGTAATACCACCCTCTCACTAATATTCGGCGTGAAATAATGGCACTTGGTGCTGTTGTGTTTCGTCCGACCAGTGAGGGTTCCGGAGGCCTTTCCCCCCCCCCCCCCCCCTCCTCCCAATTCCTATTCCTCCCTTAAAGGCCGGCAACGCGTCTGCGATTCCTCTGGTTTTGCGGGTGTCCATGGGCGGCGGTGATTATTCTCCATCAGGTGACCCGCCTGCTCGTTTGCCTCCCTCTTTTATAAAAAAAAAAAAAAAAAATTACGTCACTGAAGTCTACCATCACAATCGAAAGAAATACTATTGCAAGTATTTAACAATTGATAAAGACTTAATTGCTTATAATCTTTATTATTGAAAGGAGAATGACCAAACCAGCCTATTCGATATCTATTGCGTCTTAAATTCTTAATTATTAACATATCAAAAGTGTTTTCTTAAGTTATAATGATTCTTACTGTTAACCTTTTGGGCGCCACGCCATAAACGCATTCCTGTGTCCTGCACGCCAGAGCATAAAATAGACAAAAATACCTACGAAAAACATAGTGCTGCCAAGAGTCGATAAATTGGTAACACACGGCGACCTGTTTTTGTTGTTTTTTTATGCAATAAATGACTACTTATAATCTGGGATGTTTAATTTATTATTGTGCCATCTTCCACTCTTTGTATATATGTACTTAGCACATAAATAAAAGCATAGCATTGAAAATAAAATGGTGGTAAACCACAGCACTATTCTCTATAGTGATGTCTTCATTGTCACGACTGGACGACAAAGGCGCAGCTGGCCATCCTTTAGTGCCTCTTCCATAGAGATGTACCCGAGTCGCACGTAATGTATCAATTTCGAAATCGATACCTAGAAAGACATCGATTAACCCTTTCACCGCCCAACTATCCGTATTAATACTCTGTTGTATTTACATAAGTTACTATGTCTTACTATGTGCTTTGCTTATATTAAGTGCAGACGGTTTTGTAAAAGGTTAAATCCTTATCTTTAAATTTCGTGTTAGTGCATCTGAATACAGAACAGTAACGCTTTTGTTTCACCATCCTGTGAACTATCCACTTGCGAAAATAAAGTTAACGTGAAACAAACTGCCGCGTCGCGTCGGTCGCTTTCTGCGTACTGCGTGCGTGACACTCTACTAAATTGTATACGCGCGCGGACCGAGCGTGTAGGTATATAAATCGACCGAATTACGTAGTGACACGGGCCTGCTGATACGCTATTTTAGATCTTAATCCTTATCAATATATCGTTTTTAGTCTACTCACAATACTTTTCGGAACGAGCGTAATGCCGAAAGTTAGCAAGTCGATATACCTACTTACCCGCTATTTTAGACCTTAATGCTTACTCACGGTAACTTACCTATTTTTTTTTTGAAGGATTGATTATGTTGAACTATGGTTTTAGAGATTTATTTCTGTAAAGAATATTACGCTATTATATTATACCTATATGTACTTTAACTATCGTTGTATTATAAAAATACACCAAACACATTGAGAATTATCCGCTCGCGTGATCTCGAGATGATACCTAAACATCTATGACTATAAGTCATTACGTCCTTTTTTCGCAACCGTTACGAACTAAAATTGCGGCTCGCCTTAGAAAAACCTTTGTTATGATTTTAAGTTGATATTGGTTATTTTAAACTCGAAAACAAAAACTTTATAAATGTAGGTAATTAGCGGAGTGTAATGCCGGCACTTCACTTGGCGTATCGTGTTCGCGTATTTGCATTATTTGTCCGAACACGGCAATGTGTAGACGGTCTATTTGAATATATTTGCTTTATTTGCACGAATAAGGCAAACAACGCAAATAGCGAATATGCGTTTCCGTCCACTTGTCGGTTTTTGATCACACATCAAAGGACTCAAATACGGCAAATAATTTGCGTCGGCCGTCCACACTTGGCTTGGTTCTGTTCAGTGCGGCTGTCCTGTTCAGACGTGTTCAGTTTTTTTACGAAAACGTAGTAAAATGGATTGGACAAACGAAACCGTATTGCGATTTTTGGAATTATACCAAATGCATCCAATGGCTCTCATAAAAACAAAAACTGACAACGTTGCATGGATCGATATTCAAAATAACTTAGGAGAACCCTACACAATAAAAAAACAGGTGTTGGCAAGCCGCATTCAGGTAAATGTAATAAGCTGCTGCCACTGACACGTCCATCACTGTTGCATTCAATTTGTTTATGAACAAGCAAATATTGTGAATATTTGCGTTGTTGGCCCGTATAGGCCATGTGTGGATGGCTTGTTTGACGCTAAGTGATGTGTCAGATTATTTGGGCAAACACAACGATATCGCCACACGAACACGATACGCCATGTGAAGTGCCGGCATAATACGTAATTTCGAAACACACTATCTCGATGCACGTTAGCGCGACAAATTGCGACAAACCAAATCTCGATGCACGAAATCGCGACAAACCAAATCTCGATGCCATCTATCTAAACATGATGAGATCTATCTATATAAACAAAACTGAGAAGGTACCTACTAGGTATTAACCATGGGATAAAAAAAAACATACATAGAAAGTGTCAATTTTAACCGGTGCAAAACAGTACAAAAATTATTTTATAAATAAAAACAAACATATTTTAGTAAACAATATAATATTATATTATTGTGATTCATTTTTTATTTATTATTAAATTACAAAGCTAACATTCTAGTTAGCTTTGTAAATAAACTACAATTAAATTATATCACCGTGCACACGTGTTGTATGCATGTGATCCATAGTAGATGACGGTACCTACCGCTACCCTAAGTAAAAATAAAATTAATTTACCCGCAATAGTTATGTTGCCGCAAAATAGCTAATGCCTTAAAGAGACTCGATGACGCAGTGGATGACTTTCTGTTTACAGTCACAAAAGTTAAGCAAATTTGCGCAGGTCGAGTAATTGATGGGTGACCAGTAAGCGACCTTGGCGAACATTGCTTAACTTTCGCGATCGAAAACCTCGAGATTTTATGAACCTACGGTCACCCATCCCTTTGGCGACCTCGGCGAACATTGCTTAACTTTCGTGATCGAAAACCTCGAGATTTTATGAACTTATGGTCACCCATCCCCTTGACGACCTCGGCGAACATTGCTCAACTTTCGCGATCGAAAACCTCGTGATTTTATGAACCTACGGTCACCCATCCTCTTGGCGACGTCGGCGAACATTACTTAACTTTCACGATCGAAAACTCGAGATTTCTATGTACCTACGAGTGACGTATAGTGTAAAAATAGATAAAAATTGTAGAAGCATTTCTATTTATTCGCATAAAACGATTACAAACAAAATTCCTATGTTGTGTCGCGATTTCGTGCGTCGATATTACGTATTACACTCTAATTAGCGAAATAACCTAGGCTTTCAAGAGTTGCAAGGAGTTATTTTGTTTCGAATATTAATTATAATTACTTACATACAATCAAACAAAATATAATAAAACAATTGTTAACATAATTATTAATATACAGGGTGACTGGTACAGGACCCGCCATAGCAAAATCACATATGGAGGAGGTCATATGCTACCTATTGAAGCTTACTTTTCATAACAAAAGTTTTATAGTTTAGGAGATAGGTTAACTTTTAAACTTTTTTAGGATTATTCCGAAATTTGACCTTAAAACTGCCATAACTTTTTTTATTTAACCTTCTATTGAACTATTCTTTTCTTTTTGTTAGCACATGCAAATGTTTAATCAAACTATGTCAGAATTCCGCTCAAACAAAGACAAAAAAAAAGATATTACGCTTGAAAAGGGAGTAATTACCGAAAATAAAAACTTTAAGATCAAATTTATTTTAAAGTCATTAAAAAACTACTAAGGTCCAATGATTTATTATACTCTAAATAACTTCTCTAGTTCATCACCTATCCAACGGTACCAAATTTACAACAAAATATTGATTTAGCTAGTAATTGATAGGATTTTCAGATTCCACCAAAGCCAATTTGATCCATAATAGTAAACAAGTATTGACGAATAAAATTTGATCAGTGTTGGTATTACTTATTAAATAAAAGAAGTGTTTAATGGTACATTATTTATTGAAGGTTATCTTTTACAATGATGAGAAACATTTGTGATTAGGAAAAGATATCGGGCATTGAAAGGCATCGTTATTGCAGGTTCTGCTCGAATTGCTGTCCGCGATTTCTAATACATGCCCGATATCTTTTCCTAATTTCTGTCGTAGTAAGATTAAGCCTAATCTCCTCTTTCATAATAACAAAAGCATTATTAATTTTTTGTATCAACTCCTCTTTTGTATTGATTTCTTCTTGATTGTAGACCAACTCTTTGGCCCGACCCCAAACGTAGAAATCCAGAGGTGTTAAATCTGGGGATCGGGCCGGCCATTCAGTTGGCCCACCTCTCCCTATCCACGACTCAGGAAATGTGTTGTTTAGGAATTCTCGGACGTCCAGTCTAAAATGCGCCGGGCACCCATCGTGTTGAAACACAATACGCATATCGTCGTTTAGAACTTCCGACAGCAGATCAGGCAAGATGTCCGTTAAAAATTCTAAATAATTTTCCCCATTTAAAATGTCGGGTAGGAAATGAGGCCCAATGATAGTTCGGCCAATCACACCGGCCCACACGTTGACAGAAAATTTCCGCTGTAACGATGTTACCCTCTTTTTGTGGGGGTTATCAGTAGACCAATGGTGTAAATTGTGTAAGTTACTGATGCCTTCTCGGGTGAAGTGTGACTCATCGGTCCACAAGATGCGTTTTAGGAACGTTGAGTCGTCGACATCTTGGTGCAGAATCAAGCGACAAAAATTCGTCCTCCTTGCATAGTCACCAGTTTCAAGCCCTGTCAACAAGCAAAAACCAACTCTTAATGGTTTGTACTTAAATTTGATTCGTAAATGTACTTTTGACATGGTTGTAGCAACAAACTACTTGATATTCTAAAAGCAGTTCAATTTGTATTAAAATTTTAACGATAAACATTGTTAAATACATTGTTACATCTAAGCTTATTAATCTAAATAAATAAATTGAAAATTACCTTGAACTGGTGTGTAATGATATGGGTGTTGATTGTCACGATGCATCACTGTCCAGACCTTCCATTGGCTGACGCCCAAAGCTGCAGCTACTGCTCTGGTACTAGTAGTGGGGTCCTGCTCAAACGCTGCCAAAATCTGCTCGTCGATTTCGACAGGTAATTGACGTGCACTGTTTCGGGGTTCTCTGGCGTTCAAGTTACCCGTTTCCCTTAACCGACGATATGTTGTAGAAAATGTGTTTCGGTCTATTTGGAAATCGCTCCTGGTAAATACGCCGCGCTTCACGGGCATTACAGTGAGCAGCGCCATACGCCAACAGCATATCGGCGTATTCTTCGTTTGTGTATTCAGGCATTTGAAAACGAAAATGAAACAATAACGAAACTTAACGAAAACAGTCAATAACAAAACAATCAACAAGATAGCAGTAACAGATAACAGTTCACAAATAGCAAGGAATGGTGAAAGAGAACAGAGCACGGTCGGTAGTACGTATGAGCGGTAAGACACGACTGAACATGATGTTCAATGCAGTGAATGCTCGCCAAAATCAGAGTGGCATGGCCCCTTGTTTTATTATAAGAGACAAAACATGACATTGCATTTCTGACCTCTGACGTCATGCTAAGGGACCGTTGCCGCTGTTTGTTTAACAATAGTAACAATAAACCTTTACCTGAATGCACTGGCATTTACAATAAAAGTTACGATTTTTTATAATTTAACAACTTTTTGGATACAAATTTGGTACCGTTGGATAGGTGATAAACTAGAGAAGTTATTTAGAGTATAATAAATTATTGAAACTTAGTAGTTTTTTAATTATTAAAAAAAAAAGATCTTAACGTTTTTATTTTCGGTAATTTCTCCTTTCTCAAGCGTAATATCTTTTTTTTAGTCCTTGTTTGAGCAGAGTTCTGACGTAGTTTGATCAAACATTTGTATGTGCTTACAAAAAAAAAGAATAGTTCACTAGAACGTTAAATAAAAAAAAGTTATGGCAGCTTTAAAGTCTAATTTCGGGAAAATCTTTAATAAGTTTAAAAATTAACCTATCTCCTAAACTATAAAACTTTTGTTAAGAAAAGTAAGCTTCAATAGGTAGCATATGACCTCCTTCATACGTGATTTTGCTATGGCGGGTCCTGTACCAGTCACCCTGTATATATAAGTCTAGTATAGTATAAGTATAATAACAGAAATAAAGTTTAATTTATTAAGAATTTGCATACACTTACTTAACTCTAAATCTTCTTCAATAATTGAATCAGATTCCGAAAATTCGTCGTCATCATCGACGCCTCCCCAAAATGCGAGGAAGTTCAATTGATCGCTCATGTTGCACTGCACTACATTCCTCACTATGCGCTTATGACGTCATCAGGCTATTGTCTATCCGTGACCACGGCGCCCAGAGAACTGATTATTGATGACGCGCTAGGGATGCGCCAAAGTTGCCATATTGGATTTATTAGGTGATGTTGATTTGACGATTCTTTATTAATGTAGCTGATCTACGGTACGCTATGGTAGTGTTATTTTTCTTACATTTCATTTTATTAAAATAGCAATAATAATAAAATAAAATAATATGTTTTAGTTGAATTTTGAATAGGTTATTAACATTAAAACTACCTTCCGCAATACAGCACTAGCAGTCAAGAGTAGACAACTTCGGCGTGTTGGACATAGTATTTGCTTAGATAAAAATCCATGTTTTATAGTTCAATATTACTCAGTTCTTATGGCTTTATAAGACTTGTTTTTATACTCATATGTTGCAGGGATATTCTTTATTGCCGAATGTAGAAAAAGAAATACCAGTAATAGTTTTTAAACACATTTATTTAATATTTTTGTAAGCCGGGTTTTTTGTCAACTATAGATGTTGTTGGCGCACAGGGCCCACAAGTGCTGGTCAAGTATAGACGACTTTGGCGCTCAAAAGGTTAAAAAAGGTTTTCTATAGAACGCCGCATTGAGAGTCAAGTGATAAATAAATGCTGAACTGAACTGATAGTCATATGATAACAGTTGTCATAACCTCAAAATACCTAAAAAGTCAAAAGCTAAAAATTAAGATAGCTTCAAACTCCCGCAGGATATTGTAATGTAATTTTTTCTTCATAATTCAGAGCATTGCTGCTATTGATTACTATTTATTTCATTAAAGCGCTGTTACGCTAGCTAGCTAAAAAAACTAACTCTCATAGTAAAAAGTTTTACTAGAAAAAAAATCAACCAATCTCAGGAAGCTCGAATGGGATTCGAACCCACCACCTTAGGATTGCCGGTCCACTGTTCTAACCGCTGAGCTACCGAGACCCCAGTAGACACGCTGAATTTTTTGTAGTAGTAGTTTCATTTTTGGTACAAGACCAGTCTTAATTTAGTCATAGAACAGTCATAGGACTGTTATAATACACTGTTGTATGCAGTAAAGATATTGCAAGTTGCAACTTCTTTATGAGCACAGATATTACAACCACCTCACCTGCTGTATTCAATAATGAGTAATCCAGCGCCAATGACAAAGATCACTGATTCACCCAGAAGATTGGCTCCAAGTTCTATAGCCATTTCCTGACTAAGAACTGGAATATTTACTGGTTTGCCTAGGTTCAAAATCCACATTTTTGCTTTAACTTCACACCAATTGTAAACTGAAATCAAAATAACACCAAAGATAGTTTATAACATATCAAAATTTCCTTAAAAGACAACAAGGAAGACCAGGCACTCACATTGAGCCGGAGGCATACAAACATAAGTTCTGAAAAAAGGACTATTTTTAGCTCGTTCTTTACATATATTTGCTATAGGTTTACTTATTTGTTTTACTAGTAATACTGATAATTTGGCAATAGGGAATGCTCCCACCACCATTTTTGCCTATTAATTGAAATCCTTTAGTTATTTATTTTAATTTGAATAAAACCAAAAAAACTGAGGGGACGTAATAATGACATTAATGACATCATAAGTTACGCCATGACAGTCTGTGATTACTTTTTTATATATTTGTTCCGTGAAGGAACAGGCTAAGATCAGAGACCATACTGCCTAGTCATTAGTTTTTTTTATTTATTTTTTTCCCTAGATGATAATGAGTTGTGATTAAGATGATGAATGATAAATGATATTCCCCCAAACCCCTTGAGTCCTCAGTAAAGATGTGGGGCTTTACTAAGATAAGTCAGTCAGAAATTTGTCTTTATTTATTATATAGGGTCTAACAATATCAATAAGCGAACGTTTAAGGGGAGCATCTATTAGTTATAAAAATAATTAACTGAGAAAATAAAATGAAATATAATTATAACCAGGCTGTATTGTCTTCTACATTTTTTTTTCTTCCACGGGTAAGCGCTTGGTCTTCATCTCACCTGGGGCCCAAGTCTGCTAATTTACGAATGGCATAATTGAATCGCATTCATAAATGAGTAAGAGAATACCAAATGTGTCAAACAATGGGCGATTTTCCGAGATCAAAAAAAAAAAGAAATTAGTTCGTAAATGACTTCATAGATGGCGCTTAGCATAGATTAGTATGGCGCTTAGTAAAAGGCGGGTTCATGAAGAGCACGTGTATGGCTGCGTAATATTTATTCTATTCCAAAATAGAAATAGGTTCTGGATGTCCTGAATATAAATAGGTAAGTAAATACTACATTTTTATTCTTTTGGTAGACAAGTAAAAGTGTAGAATTTATTACATCCCATAAGTAGCCCAGCTTTCATAAAACGACATCTATCGAGTGTTTTTGAACTAATTTTTACTTTTTAATTTGGGCTGTCAGAAAATCGCCCATTACAATGCGATCCAATTGCGATTCAATTATGCCATTCGTAAATTAGCAGACTTGGGCCCCTGATGGTAAGTGACGAAAAGGCCGAAGGTGGAAGCGCGCTTCACCCGGAATCCTCAACCGCTGAGGAACTGGCTATCTTATCTCAAACTGTCGGAACACAACAATGCTAAAATACTCTTTGACAGTATAATAACAAACCGCCTCTGTGGTCTAGTGGCCATAGAGTAACTTAGTGGCTAAGCCACCGGTTTCAGACCAAGAGGTCCCGGGTTCGATTCCCAGCGGGGGGTACATCTTTGTGTGCTCTGTTTGGTTGGTGGTAGGTCTGTTAAGTCCGTCTGGCTAGCTACCACCATCTTATCTAAGTCTGTCGCTATAACAACGATGTTTATACTTATCAATACAGTTATTAAATGTCAGCAAGATAGGGTGCAATATAATGTATAATAGGTAGAGTCTGACCAACAAAAAGTGACGAGGTCTATTTTTAAAAGTTTTATTATGGCAATAATTTTAAGCTAAAGGTATGTTTTGTGTACTTGTATCATTTTGATACTTGACTTATATTCTTATATTGTTCTCGTCTATTATTTTACATTTTACTCTGAACAACTAATACAATCGTAAATAATTCTAGGTTAATTCTGTATACTTACTTTTTCCTTTCATTAAAAATTAACTCATTGAGTTATAATGTACTACGTACTAGAGAAGCTATCCCAAGCAAAAGACTTGTTCTATTTTTTTAAAAGTTAAAACAAAAGTGCGCTGCGGTGCTAAAATAATACTTTATCGTCTTTCTGAACAATCCAAACATACAGCGCTAGACCGCTTCTTTTCTCGCACCCAAAAGGTCTAAAGCGCCGAAACATGGCCGCCGCTCATGTCTCGGCGATTTCATAAAATAATTAGTCAAATGCATGTTATATCGATAATTTAGTGCATATTTACAGGTAAAAAGTGATTCGTTTAGTTTTCTTTGTATTTTCGGGATTCTTTAAGAGCGTTTACGTCCTTTTGCGCCGTTTTTCTCAAGAACTGTACTTTTTAAACCTCTTAATATCTGTTAATACTTACTTTACAAATATGTTAAATACTTATATCATTAGGCGATCTTGTTGTCGAAATTGTTTGTTGAAAACATTTTTAAATTTATAGATATTTTGGAATTTATAACAAGATAACTGAACAGAGGTTTTCATAATTTGACTTTCCGCGTCAACTTCGAAGCTTAAAAATGTGTTTAAATTACTAACAAATCTAATAACAACATTTTTATTTCAATTTGAAAGATCCTCAGCAAAATAGTTTGTTGAAAACATTTTTTGATTTTGGTTACTAACAAAAACTATAAAATTCCAAACATTGTGAATTTTTAAAGAAATTATAGGTGATAAAGTAATTGTTTTCTCTAATGTACTAAATATATTTTATAAGATAAAAGCTTTATACTATAGAAAAAAGTGTTCTTTAAATTTTGCACATAATTGTTTTTACTAAATAAGCTCTATAAATTTTCTATGAATATTTTAAAACTGCTCTAAAACTACTACAAAACCCTGCGCTCCACTCGCTTCAAATCAGTCCGCCGCGAGGCCACTGAGAGAGTGGTCAGGTCGCTCGACGCTCTGGCCTTCGCGGTTGTCGACCTTTCCGTAAGTTCGAAGATAGTGCAAATTTACCCAGCCCTTACTCGATGGGGTTATTATGTTGTTTAATTACTCAGTTCCTATGGCTATCTTCCAGCTCCATCATCAGACCCTAGTTACCATCTAGCACCAAAGTACTCGTCAAGATGAATCAAAAGAGGCGCGACTCGATGGGGTTGCATCGTTTCTTCAATGAGTTCCTATGACTATCTTTCAGCTCCATCATCAGATCAGAATTTGGTAACCATCTAAAAACAAAGTACGCGTCAAGACGAATGAAACGAGCCGAAACTCGATGGGGTTGCGTCGTTTTATTACAGAGTTCCTATGACCACCATCCAGCTCCATCATCAGACTCTGGTTACCATTGAACGACAAACTACTCGTCAAGACGATTCAAACGAGCCCAAACTCGATTAGGTTGTGCTATTTTATTGCAAAGTTTCAATGGCCACCTTCCATCTCCATCATCAGATCAGCACCATGTCAATTATAAAATTGCATTGTCACGCTATTTACACATGTATGCAAATGTTAAAATTGAGTTGCAAAATTCCACCCGAACAAGACATACATAGCATACATTGCATGGTATGTATGTCTTGTAATAAAAATACATGCAATATAATATTATACTTACATATTTCATGCATTACTTACGCCCATTAAAAAAAATCGAAGTACCTATTTCGAAAAAGCAAATTCGATCTAACGGATCAAAGTGAGTGAGTTTGACTATAGTGAGCAGAACTAGCCTATTCTACACACACAGACGCGCGCGCTCACAGCTCGCTTCTGTGTGCGTGATATTTGGACTTAAAAACCTAAACTTGAGGTCTCGCGCTCGGCGTAAACGCTCTTAAACAGTACCTTAGCACACATGAAATCATATTTAAAATAGAACACAGAATACACAAGTATTGTTGCTTCTAGCGCCTGCCACAGACTAATATAGTTGGAGCGAGGTGGCTCTAACGCGTGTAGCAAACAATCTAGTTGTGACGTCTTTTCTAGTTACGTAGTACATTATAACTCAATGAGTTGACTCTCCAACCAATTTTTGTTTATCTTACCTACAGAAACTTCAAGTAGGTAGTTATGTTACCTGTAACCAGCCCTAGCTCTACTACGATGTCTACAGTCAGCCCTAGCTCCATTACAATGTGTTAAAGTGCTGACTGATGGACTTTGCAGGCGGGCGACGCTGACGCAACATTATGAGAAAGCCGTGAGACTGTCACGAATATGTCAACGTTGCATCCGCTCTGTGTAGAGATAAGTTCTTAGAATTGTAGTTTAAGGGCCGATTTTTCAACAGTCAGATAAAACTTATTTGTCTGTTAAAGTATTGCACAACCATTTTGAAAATCTATTGTCATCAGTCTTTTCTTTCTTTACAGGTGACATTTTAGTTTGATTGTGTTATACTTTATCAGACGGATAAGTTTTAACCGAGGATTGAAAAATCAGTCCTAAGTCTTCCTTTGTATTTTAGTTATAAGCTTTGCCAGTTCCAAATTAAACTCCGTACTAAATAGACGTGTCTAGTTTTTAAAAACCTTCGGTCGACCCCTCGAGATTTAACTAGGTAGGTACTAACAAAACTAAAATATTGTCAAGAATATTACATCACTTGAACAAAAGGAAGTTTTATCTAGTGAAACGCAATATTTGGAAACAATATCGTCAATGACAGCCCCATTTTCCAACAAATAAAATTCTTCTATTCTACTTTGTAAGGTGGTTCATATTAATTATGGTATTTCATTATCACAAATGCTTCTTCAATTATTCTTAAGATTTATTCTTATTTATCATACTACAAATTATTTGTTTGGTTGATCTACACTTTAATAAAAAAATACAAGTAGGTATAGTAATTTAATTAGAGCTGACATAAGTCTCTTAATGAACTTCAAAGCAAAATCACTCATATTGATATTTATAATTAGAATAATTCTGCTTTGAAGTTTCAGACCTTGTAATTTAATTAGAGCAATGCTTTTATTCTGCGAAATGTGCAAAACCATCACGCGCTTGTGTTAAAAATTAATATTTATAAGCAACAGGAATCATTACTAGAAATGTTCGCAGATGAAACTCTTCAAAATTATTTAAAGTAGAAGAAAGAAGAATATCCCGAACTTTTATGCAAAGCGGTAAATTTTCTTTTACCTTTGTCTAAAATTATTCCCTGTAATTGACTCAATTTGCGACACGAAATAAGCCCACTCATCCCATTAATATTACAGATATATTTGTCTGCACATGTGCTTAGGTGGTGAGCCTTTAGCCCGTTAGTCGCTTTTACGACACCCAAGGGAATCTCTATTCCCTTGAGAGGGGTTGGTAGTATTATTTTGATGAGGCTATCTCTGCTTTTTGCTGTTGGATGTATGTACAGTCTTTAGTCCATTACTCGCCTTTTACGACACCCAAGGGAAGGGAGGGGTTGGTAGTATTATTTTGATGAGCCCATCGCCGCTCTATTCTGTTGGATGTATGTGCAGTCTTTAGTCCATTATAATAATAAATAATGATAGCCATTTATTCGGAAATTCGGGTAACACATTGATGAATAAATAAATACATATACATATGCAAGTGTTTGGTTTGGTTCGATATAATTTGTAGAATGTCCCTCAGTTCGGCGTGCCTTTTGGCATAGGCCTCCTCCAACTCTCTCCATTGTGGTCTGTCCTCTGCAACTCTAGTCCAGTAAGGCACCAGGGTAAGGCGGATGTCATCTTCCCACCTGGTTTTAGGGCGTCCCTGTTTTCTAATCCCGTCTCTTGGGTACCATAGAGTCACTTGTTAACTCCATTTGTTTAATTTGTTTCGAAGCATGACGTGTCCTGTCCAGCCCCATTTCAGATGATCTATACGACCCAGTATATCCGAAACTTTGGTTTTTCTTCTTATCTCTGTGTTTCTGATTTTGTCCTTAGGCTTAACTCCCATCATGCTTCTTTCCATTGCCCTTTGACATTTCGCAAGTTTCTCTCTATGGTTGTCAGCAAGTGACCAGGTTTCGCATCCATATGTTATGCTTTAGTCCATTAGTCGCCTTTTACGACACCGAAGAGAAGTGAGGGGTTGATAGTATTACTTTTTGATGAGCCCATCGTCGCTCTATGCTGTTGGATGTATGTGCAGTCTTTAGTCCGTTAGTCCCCTTTTACGACATCAATGAAAAGTGAGGGGTTGGTTATATTATTTTTATGAGCCCATCGTTGCTCTATGCTGTTGGATGTATGTGCAGTCTTTAGTCTGTTAGTCGCCTTTTACGACACCGAAGGGAAGAGAGGGGTTGGTAATATTATTTTTATGAGCCCATCGTTGCTCTATGCTGTTGGATGTATGTGTAGTCTTTAGTCCGTTAGTCGCCTTTTAGGACACCCAAGGAAAGAAAGGGGTTGGTAGTATTTTTTTGATGAGCCTATCACCGCTCTATGCTGTAGGATGTATATGCAGTCTTTAGTCCGTTAGTCGCCTTTTAGGACACCCAAGGAAAGAAAGGGGTTGGTAGTATTTTTTTGATGAGCCCATCACCGCTCTATGCTGTAGGATGTATGTGCAGTCTTTAGTCCGTTAGTCGCCTTTTAGGACACCCAAGGAAAGAGATGGAAAGACTGCACATATCTACTATCCAACAGCATAGACCGGCGATGGGCTCATCAAAATAATACTACCAACCCTCCTCTTCCCGTGGATGTCGCTAAAGCAACTAACGGGTTAATTTTTAATAAAATAAACCAATTAATATTGTATTGGATTGTTTTATTTTCTCGCATTCGTACTGAAAAACATAGTGTAACACACGGCGCTAAAAACTCATTAAAACTCGGTTCCTATTTACTCCCTCGCTAAAGCTCGGGAGTAAAACTACCTCGTATATAATGGGTAATTTTAGCCCCTTGTATAACAATCTACTATAATAGACATGCCCCACAAATCACCTGTGTTTTTCATTTTTAGTGATTTGAAACTTTTATTTATATTATTAGAATCAATAAAATTGAAAAGAAAAATTACAATTGGGTACATGTTCTTCGAGAAAAGATTGTGCCGCCACTGGTAATGTAATGAATTTAAAGGATGGTGGGCAAAAATACATGGACGGTACACCCACTTCCGCTAGAGCTTATATTATGTTTATTTTGTTGATAATAGATCCATGTTGTTATAGGGCAATGTGCATCATATTCCGTCCAGGGGTTCTATATTTATTTAAAGTTAAATACTGAGTGTACTCGCCACGGGCGAGACGTCTGGTTGTAAGCGTATTAAGATACGCCTAGCGCCATCTAGCGTTGTATCGCGAAGTTGGCGCGCGGCAGGTGAAACCGGACGCGCGCCCGCGTCAGTCTGTCTGCTAGCGACCGCGAGACGCCCACAGATATACGCGCTCTGGTGTCGCCTTGGAACTGCGCTTATTGATAGTGACTCTGTGAAGATAGTGCCTGTAATTAGGTGAAAGAACTGTGTGCTGTGACGCGACCATCAAATCGCCTACATCGCCGCCCGCCAGCTCGCCTCCCGTCTCCTGCCTCATCATCCCAGGTAAGCCTTCCGACCTATCCTCCTTCTTTACTCTGCCTTTCTTTACCTGCTGTATTTGGCAGTGTCTTCTGACCCGCGAATACATTCTGGTCCATCGAGCGCGGAATACCTCTAAATTTCATGGTCTTTCGACCATAATCAGCCCCGAATCAGCCCCTAACTTTGATTACAGTCCGCTAAAAATAATATTTCATAATTATATCTATTTCACTTCCTAACATTTATAATTTCATTTCTATACAAAATCTTTTCTGCACGACAGTCGTTGCAAAGTCCGGGCTAGTATTGATCTACCTACACGAATAAAAATTCGTGTTTCGGGTATCGTGTTCCAAATAAAAGTTCGTACCAGTATCCGATTCGTGCTAACTCCAAGTTAATTTACGCTAACAAATTTAGTGTTTTTATTGTTGTATTTTTGTATGCATCCGATTATCTGATCACAAATAGATAGTGTCATACAATGTTGTTGTGCCTAATTCGTGCTTGAAATAATAATTCAGCTCAGTTCGTTCGGCTACCGTTTGGCTACAGATTTAGTTAATTGTATAGTGCCTGGTATTACAACAGCTAAGCTAATTTAACACTGCATAAAATAATTCAGCTCAGTTATTTGGCCTTTATTTTAATTTTTTCATGCTATGTTTATCGGCTGCAGATGTATTTTTCTTACATAATAATACAACGAAATTTAATTTTTTTTTAGTGTTAATTTTTAAATTTATTGTTTTTTGATTGTTGCCTTTGCGATCGGCTCATTTCTTGTGCGTGCTCACCACACGAGCTTAGTGTGATCAGATTTTTTTTTAAATCGCTTACGGCTATTTGCGTGCGTCGCCTTCGCTTCTACACACGTTTGCCCACTTGTGGGACACACATACAGAGTGTCCCAATATTTTTATTATTTTTTATTAAGATTTTATTTTTTATTTTTTTTGCGACGGAGTTGTTCTTCGCGCTCGTTTCCGCTACAGGTCTGCCCAACTGTGGGCTACGTACAACGTATCCCACACTTTATTTTTATTAGATTTTTTTTCCTTTCCTTTTCTTAACGCTTTCCCGGCTGATTGAATGCGCCGCCATCGACTATGCCATATGCGCTTGCCCACTAGTGGGCTACGGATGACGTGATTTTTTTTGTTGTTTTTTTCATTTTTTCCTTTTGCGGTCGGCTAATATTACGTACGCGCGTTCAATAAACACAGACATACACATACACATGCGTTTGCCCACCCGTGGGCCATATACAAGGCGTCCCAACTTAGTTTTGCTTTCTTTATTGTTGCGTTAATTTTAGTCCATTTGCCCTTAAACAAATACGTCCAGCCCAACTATAGAATATATACAGGATGTTGTTCTTTTTACTGCCTTTAAATTTGTTTATTTTATTTTTATTTTTTTTTTGTCTCCTTTTATTCATCGCGATGCCGACCAAGTCACAAGCCGCGATATTTAGGGAGGCCGCCAAAGCTATACACCAGCTCCTAGAGGTGGGGTCACGGATCATTGCTGGCGACACCAAACATTCCATAACGGAATTTAACGTGCGTTTCGCACAGGTACAGGGTATTAAGGAGAAGCTGGATTCAGTATATTACAGCATTCTTGACGAGGAGAACTTAGACGAGGGGATTGAGAGGACATACACTGAGAACCACACAAAAGCCTCCGGAGCGTACCTGGGGATACTTATGGCTAGGGAGGAAATCTCAACCTCTTCCACGTCATCCCAAACCCATAGCGCTCAGCCCAGTTTCGGCGTCAATACGCCCACAGCCGTCCTCCCCAAGATAGCGCTGCCCAGGTTCAGCTCAAAAGTGGAGGACTGGCCTTCCTTCATTGCGCTGTTTAGGAGTCTGACTGACGACATGGCGACCCTGTCGGACGCAGTCAAGCTCCACTACCTATTCTCAAGTCTCAGCGGTGAGTCATTAAGTATGGTGTCCCACTTAAAGGTCACCAATGAGAACTTTGCCGTAGCCATGGACATCCTCACCAAGCGGTACGAGAACCGCCGGGTTCTCATTGATAGTTTTGTGGACATCATCCTGGGGCTGCCAAGCATCCATACGCGCTCGAACATCCGCACACTGTTCCTCACGCCGCTCATATCAGCTCAGTGTGCCCTCAACAATTTAGATCTGCCCATAGGAGACGACTACGTGTTTGTGTCAATAGTGGTGCGGAAGCTCAAGGGCGAGCTCCGCACGCTATTTGAACGCAGGCACGGGTCTAGTAACCCCCTGCCCACGTTAAGGGACCTTATCTCCTACCTCGTGGAGCACGCGCGCTGTGTGGAGACAGAGTTCTCCAACATAGCCATGGCTCAACCCATTCAGCCCCAGCCCGGCCCTTCTCGTAGCCGCGCGCCTCCTCAGTTGCCCCATCGCACTTATGCTCAGATGGTCAGCAACAACCCAGCTCTGCTCACAGAGCCAGCCCGCCCAGGTCCGGTTCGCCAGGTAGGCCCCGCGAACGCCGCCAGCAATTATGACTCCCAACTATCACGGAGCACCCTAGCGAAGAGGTAGAACAAGACCATGCCCATTTAGCCCATGTCCCATTAGCCCATGCCCAGTCAACCCATGCCCACACAGCTGATACATACTCAGCTCATACAATTTCAGCTGATACTCAATCAGCTCACTCACCTTCTGTGCCCACTGGCACACCCATTTTGTTGCCAACCGTCTCACTAAGAGTCGCGGACGTACATGGCCATCTTCACACAGCCAGAGCTTTATTGGACTGTGGCAGTATGCTGACATTAATAACGTCACGCATGGCACGATTTTTGAACCTGCCATCAAAACCCACTTCTTTAAAAATTACAGGAGTTGGGAATCAGCACAAACATGAGTCAAAAGCGGCAAAAACAATAGTATGCCGACCCACTCACAATGATACTCCTACAATCACTGCCACAGCTCATATTTTATAAAACGTCACGGGCTACCTTCCCTTAGAGAAGGTACCAAACATTTCCCACGTACTAGGCCAGCCACCCATGCCATTGGCTGATCAGCTTTACCACACACCAGCCCCGATCGACCTCTTATTGGGGTCGGACGTTCTTGGCCAGGTGTTGGACGGGACTAAGGTCTCGTTGGGCCCGGGCAAGCTCATAGCCTTCGGCACGATTTTCGACTTCGCGTTGATAGGACCCATTGAGGACTTGTATGCGCAGCCGGCGCAGCAGGTTAACTCAGCTCACGTCGTTAGCTCACAACCAGACTCAGCTGAATCAGCCCAGGACATACGTCAGAGTCTGGAAAGGTTCTGGGAGTCTGAGGAGCCCCTGCCTCAATCTCACACTCATAATGATCCCCTGGAGGAACAATGCGAGGAAATCTTCCGCTCTACCACTACACGCGATCCCTCAGGCAGATATACGGTCGCTCTGCCCTTTCTAAAGGACGCCCCTCAACTAGGTAAAACTCACCCTATCGCATTACGCAGATTCCTCAATATTGAGAAGAAGCTAATGGCGAACCCGTCTCTGCGTTCTAAATACGTCGACTTTATGGCCGAATACATCGACTTGGGGCACATGGCTCCCTGTCACCCAAATACATTCGCCCATAAACCTCACTTCTATATCCCTCACCATCGCGTATTTAAGTCGGGGTCGGACAAGCTGCGCATTGTTTTTGATGGTAGCTGTAAAAGCTCCAATGGTGTCAGACCAGAGACGGTATCAGCTGATACTATGGCGGTCCTCACCAGATCACCCTCTGCTCACCTACGCCCTCAATACAGTCACCTACGGCTTAAGATCAAGCCCATACCATGCAATCCGCACTCTGCTTCAGCTAGCTGATGATAAAGGCCATCGCTACCCTGGAGCCGCTCAGGTTCTTCGCAAGTCTATCTTCGTTGATGACATCTTGTGTGGTCATGACACAGTTGAATCCGCCCAAGCACTCCAGGACGAGTTGATAAGTCTGCTAGACCTAGGCGGCTTTCAGCTCAGTAAGTGGACATCTAACTCGCCTAAGCTGCTCGAGAGATTTCTCGACAACCAATGCGACATGCCCAAGGACTTCGACATGAACCCAGACTCCACGTCCATTAAGGTCTTGGGTATACAGTGGAGCCCTCAGTCAGACGAGTTCACCTACCGCATCTCTCTGACCCCATCACACATGTCACTAAGCGGTCTATTTTAAGCACCGTAGCCTCACTTTTTGACCCAAACGGCTGGGTTTCTCCCGTTATCTTCCGCGCAAAGCTGCTGCTTCAGCAATTGTGGCTACTGAAGCTGGAATGGGATGAGCCCACTCCCTCTGAAGTACAAACATAGTGGCACCGCATCTCAGAGGATCTGCCGCTGTTGTCTAGCATTCGCTTCCCTCGGCACGTTTGTGCAAATAAAGGCTCAGCTGCATACTCGCTTCACGGGTTTGCAGATGCCTCTGAGGCCGGGTTTGCCGCCGTTGTTTATCTCCATGAGCTCGATGCCTCCGGAGATACTTTGGTATACTTGATTGTCGCCAAGTCGCGAGTTGCACTAATCAAGAATCGCCTCACAATCCCCAAGTTAGAGTTGTCGGCCGCCACCCTACTCTCCCAGCTCATGATCCGTGTGTCGGTTCAGTTATCGGCCCATATCAGTATACAACAACACATATGTTGGTCAGACAGTACGATAGTCCTGGCCTGGCTCAATACACCGCCTCACCGTCTTCAACCCTTTGAAGCCAACAGGGTGGTCAAAATCAGCTCAGGCTCACCAGAATGTACCTGGCGACACGTACCTTCCGAGCTCAACCCGGCAGATTGCGCAAGCAGAGGGATGTCTGCGCAATCCCTGTCAGCCCACGACCTATGATGGTCTCCCACGTGGCTTAGACAGCCTTGTGAGTCTTGGCCTGCGATGCCCTTAGCTCTGGGCCATCACGCCCTGCCCAGCCTTAAGCCCAAACACGTCCCGTCACTGGTCACAGTGCCCGGTCTTGACTTTGACCTGCTCACTCGGTTCAGTTCACTAGACAAGCTCGTCGGAGTGACAGCTTGTCTAAAACGCTTTCTGCACAACTGCAGACACCACCCAGATTCGCGACGCTCGGGCCCCTTGTACGTCAGTGAACGAAGAGAGGCCCTACTTTACTGGGTGCGCAGTGTTCAGCACAATGAGTTTGCAGAGGACATCCACCGCCTTCAAACTGGCAAAATCTGCTCCGTCAGACTTCCCAGCTCTAGCCCACTTGTAGACCTTATCATTGACCACTACCACAAAATACACTGCCACCCTGGCGCTGACACTTTACACGCTGTCCTACGCCAAAAATTTTGGATATTGTCCGCGCGCCGTATTATTAGACACCGAGTTTTTAAATGCATTAGATGCTTTCGATGCCGGACCCAGCCGCAAGCGCCCTTCATGGCCGACCTGCCAGCCGATAGAGTTACGCCTCAGCCAGTATTTAGCCAAGTCACGACCGATTTTGCCGGCCCATTCCTCGTTAAATCTAGTACCCTACGTAATGTTAAACTCTTAAAAGCGTACTTTTGTATATTCGTGTGCCTCTCCACTAAGGCGGTTCATTTGGAACCAGTCTCGGACCTCAGCACGGAAGCGTTCCTCGTGGCGTTACAGCGTTTTATAGCACGCCGCAGTGCCCCGGTTCTCATCCGCTCGGACTGCGGTACAAATTATGTAGGCGCTAGAAATCAGCTCATTGAAGTACAAAACTTTCTTGCCTCGAATAATGACACGATTGCGCACAAGCTCGCTGGTCAGCACATTACTTGGTTATTAAACGTCCCTAAGGGACCATGGTTCGGTGCGTTACATGAGATCAACATAAAATCAACTAAGCAACTTTTATATCGCGTAATTGGCGAACAACACCTCACATTCGAGGAATTCTCTACACTTTTAGCACGAATCGAAGCTGTCCTTAACTCTAGACCTCTCTGCCCACTTTCGTCTGATCCTTCAGACTTTGAGCCGCTTACAACCGGACATTTCATTATAGGCCGCCCACTAACGGCCCTTCCCGAACTATCCGTGGAAGATAGGCCGATCTCCACACGTAGGCGATTCCAGATGGTACAGGCCATTTCACAGCGCTTCTGGACGCTGTGGACAAAGTCCTACCTCCACACACTCCAAACCCGCTCCAAATGGTTGTCCCTATCCTCCCCTCCCCGAGTTGGCGAGCTCGTCCTCATCAAGGAGGACAACCTGCCTGCCCTTCAATGGAGACTGGGGCGCATTACTCGCACCCTGCCTGGGAAGGATGGCGTCGTGCGGGTGGTGGACCTGGACACCGCCAATGGACACCTCCGGAGACCTGTGTTCAAGATTGCCAGGCTCCCTCTGGATGAGCCCACCCTGGGCCCCGGAGGATGTACTCGTCACGGGCTAGACGTCTTGTTGTAAGCGTATTAAGATACGCCTAGCGCCATCTAGCGTTGTATCGCGAAGTTGGCGCGCGGCAGGTGAAACCGGACGCGCGCCCGCGTCAGTCTGTCTGCTAGCGACCGCGAGACCCCCACAGATATAAGCGCTCTGGTGTCGCCTGGAACTGCGCTTATTGATAGTGACTCTGTGAAGATAGTGCCTGTGATTAGGTGAAAGAACTGTGTGCTGTGACGCGACCATCAAATCGCCTACATCGTGTAACGGTACAGAATGAATGGTATCCGTCCGTTAGTAAGGAATGTGTGGGAGTAGCATTAAAATAAATATTAATGCGTAGCACCATTAATATAATAAGCATGAAAAAGGGAATAATAAACTAGTTCAGAATAATGGTCAATGGTCTAGCGCTTTATCTTTAGTTTGAATTTCGCGGGGACTGCTCTGCGCGTCCCTTGCGACATAGGCGGCGTCTAGCGGAAGTTATTTACGTAAGCTTCGCATAAGGTTGCTAGTTTGACTTCTTTATTTTGAATTTCGCGGGGACTGCTCTGCGCGTCCCTTGCGACATAGGCGGCGTCTAGCGGAAGTCATTTATTTGGGCTTCGCGTAAGGTTGCTAGGTTGACTAGGACTTTATTTTTATTTTGAATTTCGCGGGGCTTTGGGGGTCGGCAAAGTGGTTCACCTACGGGCGGACGCCATCTATGGTCGGAATACGGAACTTTTGATAATTTCCCAAAATATAGGATTATTGGCTTAAGTGGAGGATTATTAAGAGGGAATTGTTAATAGAAGGCTACATTTAGATATTCAAAGATGAAATATTGGCTGTCGGACGAGATTTGGTTAGATTATGGGAAAATTTTAGAATTGCGCGGCGAAAGCGGCAATGAGCGAGCGAGAGGTTGAGAAAAAGACAGAAAGAGAGGTGGGATGATAGCTCCACGTGGCGCGACGCGAAGGCGGGGGGCATCGGGGAAACGGCTAGCGATTGGTTGAAGGGAAGAAAAGTGGACTCGCGCGGGCGTATGTTAGGCGCGCATGGCGCGAAAGTTAAGATGCTTGGAAAAAGGGCGGAAAATTAGCGGGCATTCAATTTTGGGACGTCGGCGGTGCGGTCCAACTTAAGAGTGCGGTACTACTCATACGGGAAAAATAGTGTCCGAGCTTTGATAGTGCGCTAAGTGATATTCGAGCTGCGATATTAATTAAGATTTGTGAAATTGAAAGTGATTAATAAAGTAAAACTATTGCGGTCGCAACTCGAATCCGTTAACGGAATGAAGTATTCCGGGGTACATCGGCGGAAACGCGTAACGGTGGCAACGAAAACCTATGTACCTTTCAACAGACTTCGGTCTGGATGATCTTTGATTGTATTTAATAAGATCGGCGTTTTATATTATTACGCTAAACAATACACTATCTTCGACGGAGTAATGGGGGAGAGACAGTTGTCTCCCTAGTGAAAGTTGAAGATAGGTCAGACACCATTTAGCTGGAGGTAGACCCGTATGACCCAGTCCAATTTCGAGTCTACCTCCGTACATACAGTGTAGTGATAGGAAAATAACACACTGAGTATACTGGCTCGACTGATAGAACATTTAGGAGTTAGTTGCTTTCAGGGGCAATGCGACTCTCACCACACATCACGAATTTAAGTTAAATATGGCTTGGCCTAGATTGCAAGGTACACAAAAGGGACCGTTAGTTCGACAAAATATAGGCATTTTCAAGTGAGGAAAGTTGTAGGAATCTATAGGTAGGCGGATATATATATGGTTAGTTATTAATTCAGACTAATAAGGTAGGGATAATTAAGTTACGGCGCTAAATAAAATTATGATGAAGTGATGTGGGTCCTAGCTAGGCAAGTAATCTGTTACCGCAGGCCGGTAAAATTCTAATTGTTTTCCTAAAGTTGTTACCAATTAATTATTCATTTTAAATAATTAACAGAAGTATGATAATATTGTACCATCATTACTTTGGAGTACCTAAAAGTCTAGACTGGTTTCCTATTACAAGAAAAATACTAAAAAGTTATAGCAAATAAGCTTAGCCGTACTGTGATGTTTGATTTCTAATACTGAAATGACCAAACAGGCATTTTTTAGCTTTCCCTGGGATGCAATACGATCTCATATCGCTACACTCTTCAAGGTGTTAAAGTTTTACATCCGATACCTTAGCAAAAATAAGCTGATACAAACTGAACAACTAAAACCAGTTTAGAACCTAGGATAAGTCGTTGAAAGAAGACATTGCAAGCTATGAGCTTCTAATAATCTGAAACATAGAAATAATTGATTGATAACAACCAGCTAATTAGCCTGACAATGGTCTACTAATACCATTTGAATAGACCTCTTAAGATATGTAAGTACTTACTTCTAATAATATGAAACATAGAAATATTTGATGGGAACAATCTAATCAATCAGACTAATACCTAGTACAGTCTAATTTATATCTATTAAAGTGAGTAAAAGATAACTTCTAAATGTAATTGATTCAATGATTAACAGGGATAATTAACTACCTAATTTACTACCTACTAAAAGTATACTGACTACTAAAGTAGTCTATCAAATTAACCACTCAGTCTGAGAGACAGAGGGTGGAAGTTAATGGAAAAATAATTAACTTAAGTTCACTCCCTAAAAGTCAGGGATGTTGAATAAATTAGGCATCTTTCAATAAACTTGAGATGTACTTATACTTTATAAGATCTGTATAATGAACACTAAGAGTAACCCAAAGTAATTTACTTCAAATGATAGTATTCTATTTCAGTTCACTTCCTAAAGTCAAGGATATTGAATGAATTAAACATCCTTTAATAAACTTAAGATGTGATAATCTGCCAATGCAGCCAATCCAATGTAGTTATATTGGAGCTTTACAGGACCTGTATAATAAATACTAAGAGTAAATAAAAGTAGTTTTACCTGTATTAATAGCATTCTACTTTAGCCACCGCCTGAATTGGCGTTTTATTAAATTATCCACCCTTTACGGAACTGAATATAAGTTATTGCATTGAATAATTAAGTTCTTAATGTGAAAAGGATATTTGGATGATAGCAAGCCTTGAGATAAACTCTATTGATTTATGTGGAATAATAAGAATTTAAATTGCTAACACATAGTTCATAATGTAAAATGAAATTAAATTTGAGGAGAGATGTAAATTCTCAGTTTAAAGAATTAAAGGCACAAGCTAATAATTAAAGTTAAAGCCAATGTGACGGAACTGTAATTAAACCATGAGATGTACAGTACGCTATGGAGCGGCGGTGGGGCTCATAAATTGCACCAGGCTTCTTATGTATCACGCTACTGATAATAAATAATAATACCTACAAGCTAAGCTATCATCTGATTACCTTTGAGTGGTTACAAATCTTCCCCGCAGCTGCAGTGAAGGATTTAGGTCACAGTTCAGACGGAGTCATTGCTAGGCTACACATATCTATGTTATGATCTATAGACTGGTAGGTAATTAGGTCAGGAGTAAATAATTTAACACAGGGATGAGCCAATTACTAAACTTTCACGAAAGAACTTGAGTTACTTAAATGCGGTTAACAACGGAGGGTTCACTAGACGATCTGGCCAAAATAGTAGTTATTATAATATTACATTGCTTGACTGAAATTCACTGCAAATAGAATTAAGCTATGCTAAGGTTCCATCTTCATACAAACGCTACACACTCTACAAAACTCCAGACACAACCATTAGATTGTAGATAAATTAGGTTAATTAGTTTTAAGAATTAGATAATAATTTAAGTTAAGGTAAAGCGGCGAGGATGTGTGTATGTATTATAAGGTAGACTAGGCATATAGGTGTGAAAGGCATTAGATTTAGGTGTAGAATTTATAGAAATGTGAACAGGGAGCGCGAGGTTACAATCGCCGCCCGCCAGCTCGCCTCCCGTCTCCTGCCTCATCATTCCAGGTAAGCCTTCCGACCTATCCTCCTTCTTTACTCTGCCTTTCTTTACTCTGCTGTATTTGGCGGTGTCTTCTGACCCGCGAATACACTGAGCATTATTGAAACAAGCCTAATATGTAAAACATTTATTTTTTTGTTATTAATAACTTAAATATGGTCTTCGTCAATAATATTGAATCTAAGAAGAGAGCCGGTCTGTGGATATCCTCTTGATGTCTTGCCAGGCTCAAAAACCATATTACAACCATGGCATGAGCGCATCAACCCAAAGTCCGGTTCCATGTTTTACATGAGCAGTAATAATGATTCAATGCAATTAAACCAGTCTCATCCTCGTTTATTAAAATATAAGTGTAATAGAGCTTTGACCTCGTATATCTAGATTGTATTTTTGCTAGCAAAAGCTTTGCTATAAAAAGTAAAGTCAGTTATTTTAAAGTAGGTATCGTACTTAACAACAGAGAGCGCACAATCATAACGAGGAACACGAAGGACTGCGTCGATGCCGCCGGCGCAGCCACGCAAACCGGTTTGAATTGCGAGCACAGGGGCGTTTATGGTCGGCCAGCCTGTAGTAGTTCTCGCAAAACCTCACTTATTTATTGTAACCTCACTTAATAATTATTACTAGTGAGTAAAATGATTTTAATTGGTTTTTACTTATACAGTTTTATCTCATGACCTCTGGGATATTTTGTAAAGGCTTTATAATATAAAATGTTCATTTTTGGTTGGTGTTTTGAGTCACACTTATTCAATGGCTGGCGGAGCTGGGTGTATTTTGCCCACCATCCTTTGAGGTTGTTACCACAAGTGAATTTAATTTACCAGTCTCGCGGTTGATGATATCCCAAGTGGCTTTTATTTATTTTTTATTTTTTTTAATTTTACCTTTAATGAAATTAGATTTATTCCCTCCGCTGGTCGCGGGCGCCTGACGCACACGCCGCCGGTCGCGCCAACTTGGCGCCCCCTATTCGTCTCGTAATATTGTTTTTCCCGCTCACCGTGGACGCAGGACGCGTCGCGCCAGCGTGGACTGCGGCAGAGTCCTGCCTAAGGCTGGCCTCACACAGCCGGAATCGCTTTCTGAATTAAGAATCTGAATTCAGATTCTGAATTCAGAAAGGCCGGAATACCATACAATATCAGTATGCTCCACACACATGCTGATTTTTTCAGAATCTAAATTTCTCAGATCGATCTGGAAGAATGAGCTGACGAGCGTCCGGAATTCCGTGTCTGAATATTTAAGATTCTGAATTCAGAACGCGTGTATTCCCATACATTTTATATAGAGCGGCACACACATGCTGGTATTCAGATTCTGAATTATTTCAGTGTTGCCATTTTTAGTAGGATCCTGCTTTATTAGCGCTTTTAAAAGTAAATTTTAGATATTTAGTTTGTATGTTATCTTATTGATACCTTGTTTTAATAGTGTTTAATTTTCGATGTACTTCAATTCTTTAAAATTATAAAGGTAAATATAGCAGTTTTGGTGCATTTTTATAAACAACGCTTAGCAGTTTTAGCAGGATTTGCCATAAATTTTTATTTTTATAAAATTTGATAGCAATATAAGCTTCTATTGAAACTCGTTAATATGGTTAAACTAGATAAGGGATAAATATACATAAACATAGAAAAACAAGACCCGAAATTAATTAAGAAAAACAGTTTTCTCTAAATTGACTGGCCGACCGGGATTTAAACCCGGGACCTCAGAGATGGCGCGACGCCAGACCCGGCGCGCTAACCACTTGACCACGGAGGACGTCAATGGGCGATTTTCTGACAGCCCAAATTAAAAAGTAAAAATTAGTTTAAAAACACCCGATCGATGTCGTTTTATAAAAGCCGGCCACCAGCCGTACTTACTTAAGGGCTGTAATAAATTCTACACTTTTACTTGTCTACCAAAAGAATAAAAAAATAGTAAGTCCTTACCTATTTATATTCAGGACATCCAGAACCTATTTCTATTTTGGAATAGAATAAATATTACGCAGCCATACATGTGCTCTTCATGAAACCGCCTTTTACCATGCGCCATACTAATCTATGCTAAGCGCCATCTATGAAGTCATTTACGAACCAATTTCTTTTTTTTATGATCTCGGAAAATCGCCCATTAGTAGGAAGTAGGAACAGCGAAAAAAAATGGCAACCCTGGTTGAAACAGCAAGCGGTTTACGTCTCGGAGACGTTTGCCTAAGCCGGTGCGATGAAAATGATCGTACTGTGCTCGCGCGATGACTTGCGAACTGTGTATGTTTGAACTTATCGCACGACGAGAACGCATCGTGTTTATCGCACGATTACCGCTAATTAGGACGACGCCTGAGTCACGGTCACGGGGAATCGCGCATACGGATTTCGGAGCGTAGGAATAAAGTATGTAGGCGCACCCGCTCGCAGTTCGGACAGGTTCTTATGCCGGCACCACAAGCTTGCCAAACCTTGGCAAGCCGTCATAGTCTAAGATCCGAGTATAGAACGACCTTCACCGAGAAGGTTAATGGATGAAAAGTATTTTATATCAAATTTAATATATTAAATAATATATCGTGAGTGGGTTGGCTGAAAAATTTCAGTCCAGAACCATTAATGATTAATTTAATATTAAAAAAAATATTTTTTTATACATTGCACTGGTTTGGTGTGTGTCTGTTTGTAATGAGCTTACCTTTATATAAACATAAATTTTATTTATTTAACCAGACGGTTGCAAATTACTAATATTGACTTGCCTGTTTACACCTGCCTACCCAATGTTATGACAGGAAAAAAATAGTCAACCTAACGTTAGCATATTTTATAGGCTTCATACTTTCGATTGGTACCTATGTAATTTATCTATTATCGAAACAAGTGCAATATCTAAAAAAAAAAAAATTTATATTGAATTTAATCATATACTGGACTGAAATTTTTCAGCCAACCCACTAGCAATATATTTTTTAGGCTGTGGATAGAGTGCCGCAAGCGGCATTCTAGTACGATCGGTTACGATGCCGTAGGGATGTCGGAAATGAAAAAAAATATCGATATATCGATACATCGATATTTTGAAAAATATCAATATCGGCTTCGATATATCGCGAAAAAAATATCGATATATCGATATATCGGTTAAAGTTTTCACCGGCTTAAAAAAAAGGAGAACCACCTGCTTTTTCTTAAAATCGGTTAAAAAATAATTTAGGTGAGCCTAGCCCAGTAATAAAAACAGATTTTTTATTTTAAATTATTGTTTTAACCGGTTTACAGTTCCGCAGCCCATATGGGCCATAACAATTGATTAACCTATTGTAATATTTTTAGCACAGTAAACCTGTTAATCATGCCGCCCTCTAAGTCAGCTCCTGTTGTTAGGAACCGCCATATTTATGGTAAAAGCCTCTCTCTCTGACGGCACGGAGAAAGCCGTAGGTGTTATATATTTCCGTTGCGTATACGTAGCACACATGCACACATGACATGAAGTTGATTGAAGCAACGCACTGACAGTGAGAGTTACACACTCACTACCACAGATTACATTAATGGAATTCAGCAACAATAAGATTTTTTTACTTTTTACGGCTTTGAATTCTAACGAATTAAAAAGTTGGATCGTGATGCGATGCGATGATAATAAATAAAAAATATCGATTTTGATACGAATTTCGATATTGGTTATTTTGTATCGATGTATCGATATATCGAAATAAAAAATATCGCCTCAAAAAATCGATATATTGAACAAAAAATATCGATATATCGATGTATCGATATTTTTTCAACAAGCCTACGATGCCGTCATTACGGCATCCTAGTACAAAGTGTAGGCAGTGAATAGAGTGCCACAAGCGGCAACATAGTACGATCGGTTACGATGCCGTAATTTGACGGCATCCTAGTACGAAGCGTATAGAGTGCCACAAGCGGCATTCTATCTCAATCGGTTCGGGAACCGTAACATATTTTTTATTTGTCGTAATGTTCAGACGACATAATATTCAAAAGATATTTTTGTATGGAGTTAGTTTTATGTTGTCTAATAAAAAAATAACCTCGAAATTCAAGACAATCGCTACGCTGCGCTTCGCGATTGTCTTAAATTTCTAACCTATCACGTGACCTACAGGAGTAGGTCAGCTAGTGTTTCTGTTGTCTAACAAAAACTTTACGGCAGCTTAGGCGGCGTCACTATTATACCGCAAAACTTACGGTTCCCTAACCGATGGAGATATAGTGCCGCTTGTGGCACTCTATACACTTCCTATTTTTTAACACATTAAATTTGATATAAAATACTTTTCATCCATTAACCGCTCGGTGAAGGTCGTTGTATACTCGGATCCTCTACTATCACAAATTCAAACATGTGGATAGCGTTTGGCTTGGTATAAAAAACAAATCACAAATCCAAGCCGCGTCCGCACGCTTGGCACTTGCCGCAAACTCCAAACCTCTAAAAACGTTTAGATTGATTTGGGGAAATAAACGTCGCCATCCACACGGTTGCGTGTGCGTTAATTGATGATGGTTCTGAGGAGGCAAGTCTTATTAGGATTGAAATTAAAAGGGGCTTCTTTAAAATAATCCATTTTTAAACTATTAACATAATGTTTCTTATATTTTCACATTCACTCAACAAACAATTTTACTGTTAATAATTCATTATAAAAACATATTAAATCCAGTTATCTTAAAAATATTTTATAAAATGCGTTACAACCACTATCACTCAAATATATCCCTGACTCTCAAGCCCTTATAGCATTCAATGCTCTAAGCTCTAGAACTTTCATTATCATTGAAACTAGGTAGGTACTTCATATTTTCTACAACAGCAAGCATGACGGACATGGATGTCAGCGTAGCCGTTAGCCTCAGAACAATAACTAAATCGTTAGCGTACATTTTACACATTTGACGTACCTTTTTACCCTCCAATGTGTCATGTCATGTGTATGATGTACCTTTTGATTTAGTCGTCGAGCTTTTTTTTAGATACTACCTAATATTAAAAGAGCAATCAAAATACGATTGATTTGAGCAAAAAAAATTGTAATCGCCGAGTCGTTTGACCGTGATGATTACTCCACGATGTGGGTAGGAGCCTAGGAGGTAGGTATGTACTAGCAGTCTTGGGCAAAAAGTAATCAGATTAATGATTAAGGATTACGATTACAATGTGTAATCTTTAATCACGATTACAGATTACAGAAATTAATCAGAAATGTAAGCATTTCGGTGATTAATGATTATCAATCTGTAATCGTAATCTTGATTACTTTTATGATTGATTAATAAAACCAACAGTCGGAACGTTAAAAAAATAATAGAACATATTGTATAGCAATAAATCATCATTATTTTATTTCTACTTATTATTATTTCCAGACATTGCAATATGAGCTTGCAAAATTGAAGTGAGTAAAGTCGTAATTAACTTTAAATCGTTAATTGTTAGATAAATTAATTTGCCTGGCACAACAAATCCACTATTTATATTTTTTTAAATTTGATATACTAACTCCACACTCGCGCAATAAAGACGAATTTAACAACTAATCAAAATTGGTTCAGCCGTTTATTAGGTAAGAGAGAATATAAAAACGGGCATACATACATACAGGTCAAACACAAACCCTACTTTTTTGGCTTCGCCGCAGACGGGTAATAAGTTAGCATGCCAACGTGCTACTAAGCCGTGAAAGCCTGGTGGTAGGTATTGGGTCCCGCCTCTCGTCGGCGAGGCTAAGGTTCGATCCTGGGCAATACTAAGTTTTTTAAATGTTCCCTATATATTTATTACTGTAGAGCACGAAAGCCGACGTCGGTCCTGATTGTCATCGACCCGAACACAATTTTTTTTGATGTTAGTAGGTGTTGAACAACTATATAACAAATAATGAATGCAGCTTACACGCAATAAAGAAATTCTATTCTATTCTATTCGAACGACGACGACCTCCTTAGTCGAGTGGTTTGTTTACCGGTTTTCATGGTGTCGCCATGTCTGAGGTCCCGGGTTCGATCCCCGGTCGGGTCAATTTAGAATCTATTGTTATTCTAAATTGCTCTCGGGTCTGGGGGTTTTCTGTGTATAATAAGTATGTAGGTATTTAAGTATTTTAAGTATGTTTATCCGTTGTCTAGTAACCATTTAACGAGTTTCCTAACGAAGCTTCTCTTGGGCTGGATAATTGGTGTGAGTGTAGGAAAGTTTTTTTATTTTATTTTTTATTCTATTCTTGTGAGCAGAGATTTTATAATTTCTGTTACATGTTCATTTGTTCAAATGTAAAATAAGCATTACAAACAAACAAACAATATCTATAATAAATAATTATTATATAAAAAATTTACGATTATTTGATTTCGAATTTTGTGACAACCCTTGCATAACGGCGATCGACCGCGTGGATACCTACGTGGGCGGCGGCATCGCCCCACATCAAACGCGTTGCCCACTGTATGAATATAGTAACACTGTGGTAGTAGGTATAATTTATAGTACATAACCACTCAATTTCTAGATGCATACAAATTGTGATAATTAATGGCAACTCAATAAAATATAAATTATATTCATTAATTCCTAAACCATAATTCATATACTTAAACTTAGTTAAGAATAGTCATGTAATTTAGATTACTGACTACTGTAATCAAGATTAAAGATTACTTCAATCATGATTAAAAGTAATCACGACTACTTTAATCTGATTAAATGTAATCATGATTAACTTAATGACATGATTAGATTAACTTTCAATCATTATTATTAATCTGATTAAAAAAGTAGTTGATTACGCCCATCTCTGAGGTACTTAGGTGGAACTCAGGACTCAGGCGCAAGAAGGCGGACAGGGCGATGAAATAGTCTTCACGATCACGGCACAGCGCACAATCACTCCACAAATGTTTTTAGGTGTCGCCAGTGTTCAACGCGGCGAAAAGGGCGTCTCGGTTATTACAGTCTGTACTGTATACTGTCTGTGTGCGCATCTAATTCGACGCCAACAGCCACAATGCGCAGAGGTGGCGCCGCGGCGGGCCGACGGGCGGAGTCGTCACCCACCGTTCAGTCAACCGCCATACAGATGGCGGGATCATTTAAATAGGCGTCACGGCCTTGGCGGGAACATCCTCCGGGGCCCAGGGTGGGCTCATCTAATGGGAGCCTGGCGATCCGGAATACAGGCCTCCGCAAGTATCCATTCGCGGTGTCCAGTTCCATCACCCGGACGACGCCATCCTTTCCCGGCAGTGTGCGGGTGATACGCGCCATTCTCCACTGGAGGGCGGGGAGGTTGTCCTCCTTGATGAGGATGAGCTCGCCAACTCGGGGAGGGGAGGATGGGATAACCATTTGGAGCGGGTCTGGAGGTTGGTGAGGTAGGATCTACTCCACAACGTCCAAAATCGCTGGTAAAGAGACTGAACACACTGGAAACGCCTACGGGCAGATAAAGGCGTATACTCCAATGATAGTTCAGCTAATTTTCTACTGAGTGAAGTATCTGTTAACTCTTCTTTAATCTGTGGTTCAGGTAGGGCCGTGACTGGGCGGCCTATAATAAAATGTCCAGCTGTGAGTAGCTCGAAGTCTGAGGGATCAGACGAAAGTGGGCAGAGAGTTCTGGAGTTAAGGACAGTGTTTCGAATAAAACTACCATATCGGAACGCGCCCCACTTGTATGTTTCATTTGTATGACAGATCGGCTGTCAGTGTGACTTTTGCGTCGTGCGGACACGTGAAAAAGATGAATTTGTAATTTAGATGTGGCGGCTCATAATTTGATTCGGCGGACCGTATTAATAATTAGCAATTAAGTATGAAACAGTGTTTAGAACATTAGTTAGATTTGTAACCAGGGCGGGCTAGTTGTAAACTAGTTATTTGGTTGGAGTTCGACACTGAAACACGTGGCTGTACCTCGTGCTGGATTGTGAACGGTGCTAAGTGGTATGGTGCATATTTGTCTGAGTTTAAGAGCTCTTAGGGGTAGCCAAGGGTTGGTTTAGGGCCTTATCACCACCAGCGCTATCAGGGACGCAGTCCATCACCAGCGCAGTCACCAGCGGCGGCCGGCGGCGCGGCGAGCCAGTAATATCACCCGAGGACGAGCGGAGCCGCAGTACGGGACTGGCACTCACCGTCTCCAGTAGATGTAAGTTATTTTATATTAATTATAGTTTTAAGTCGAGAAGGTGTGGTTTAAAGGTTCAACGGAACTGGACCTATGAACCATGCTTTCTCTGGTAGCAGAGATATGCTGTAGGGAACTCAGTGACGGAACCTCTCTATAGCATACAGACAGCCTCGATTCGTGCTAAAAGTGTAGAGAATTCCTCGAATGTGAGGTACTGTTCGCCAATTACGCGATATAACAGTTGCTTAGTTGATTTTACGTTGATCTCATGTAACGCACCAAACCATGGTCCTTTCATCATCAGCCTATAAACGTCCCACTGCTGGGCACAGGCCTCCCACGTGAATAATAGCACGTGGGGATAATGGGCCATAACCCACCACGCTGGTCCAATGCGGGTTGGTGGGTTTTAACGACTGCCATCCTACGACAGCAACCGGGACCAACGGCTTAACGTGCCTTCCGAAGCACGGAGGAGCCTCCGTGCTTCGGTCCTTTAGGGACGTTTAATAACCAAGTAATGTGCTGACCAGCGAGCTTGTGCGCAATCGTGTCATTATTCGAGGCAAGAAAATGTTGTACTTCAATGAGCTGATTTCTAGCACCTACATAATTTGTACCGCAGTCTGAGCGGATGAGGACCGGGGCACCACGTGCGATAAAACGTTGTAACGCCGCGAAGAACGCTTCTGTGCTGATGTCCGAGACTGGTTCCAAATGAACCGCCTTAGTTGCTTTCAACTCACTGTGCCTCTGCACACGAATATACAAAAGTACGCCTTTAAGAGTTTAACGTTACGTAGGGTACAAGATTTAACGAGGAATGGGTCGGCAAAATCGGTTGTGACTTGACTAAATACGGGCTGAGGCGTAACTCTATTGGCTGGCAAGTCGGCCATGAGAGGAGCTTGCGGTTGGGCCCGGCATCGAAAGCATCTAATGCATTTAATGCCATGCCGTCCTTCAGAGGTTAAAGACTCGGTGTATAATAATACGGCGCGCGGACAATATCCCAAATTGTTGGCGTAGGATAGCGTGTAAGGTGTCAGCGCCAGGGGTGGCAGTGTATTTTGTGGTAGTGGTCGATGATGAGGTCCACAAGTGACCTAGAGCTGGGAAGTATGAGCGGATACTGCGCGTCATATCGGATAGACGCATGGGAAAGTCGCCCACCAACTCTAAGGAGCTCATCTTTAATAAAAGGTGAAAGCCGCTGGAGTCTGCTAGTCTAGAGGCGGTGAATATCCTCTGCAAACTCGTTGTGCTAAACACTGCGTAGCTGTAAAGTAGGGCCTCCCTTCGTTCACTGACGGACAGGGGCCTGAGCTGAACATCCTCTGGATGTCAGTGCTAAAAACGACTGGGTGCGTTCTGAAAGACATGATGATGTCAACAATGTCCTGTTAAAGGGCGGGGCCTGTGTGTAGGCATTCATTTATGCTGACACCATTGGAGCTTTTACAGCTACCATCAAAGACAATGCGCAGCTTGTCCGACCCTGGCTTGAATACGCCATGGTGGGGGATATAAAAGTGTGGTTTATGGGCGAACGTATTTGGGTGACAGGGAGCCATGTGCCCTAAGTTGATGTATTCGGCCATAAAGTCGACGTATTTGGAACGCAGAGACGGGTTCGCCATAAGCTTCTTCTCAATATTGAGGTAACTGCGTAATGCGATAGGGTGAGTTTTACCTAGTTGAGGGGCGTCCTATAGAAAGAGCAGATTGACCGTATATCTGCCTGAAGGATCACGTGTAGTGGTATAGGACTTCTTCATTTGGCCAGTCACTCATTTTTCACATGAGTAAAATTAAAATCTACATAAATTAGCACGTCTGTTCGCCACCGTGCACACTAACGAGACTGAGTGCGCCATAAAGTTACTATACCTAGCGGAATAGAGAAACAAAGGGCTGAGGGAGCGGGATGTCATTAGCAACAACACTGTGGGATAAAGAGAGATGCGTGATGCGACGTAACAGAACCGTTTTTGGATACTGTTTGACAGTTGGCCGCACTTATCAGCACACTGAGAATTTGGATTTTGTGATTTTTTCTGATTTTACGTGTTATCGTGAATATTTTTGAGAAATAGTGCTTTAGAAACATGGTGACTTTTTCAGTGATTGATTGTTGTACAACACAGCGAAATAATCCCATAAAATGTTCATTTTACAGGTAAATTATTACTGACCGACACCTTCTTACCTAGGATTTATTTAAGCCAATGCGCTTCGAATTTTAACCACGAAATGTGATAATTCTCTTCTATAAACATTAATTTATGTAAGAAGCAAAGATAGAATATACATAATGCAGAATTTACGAATAATTTGTGTAAAGAAATAATTTTCGTTTTACACTAGGGCTGTATCAAGTTATCGATATTTCGTGTCCATTGTCTATCACGTAAACGAATATGTATTATTGTTATTAAAGTACCTATATGACGTTTAGATATGAATTACCTGGGAATGTAAACACATTTTAGATACTTAGCCGATCCATAGGTATCAGTTTTTGACTGTTAGAATAGGTAATAACATTAGTAGGTAATTTATGTATCATTTAGATTTCCTACTAACTTGGATACAAGAAATACATGGCTTAGGCTAATTGATCGTCTAAACTGGATTCCCAAGAAAAGATCATGTTTTCAAAGGTCCAGTTCATGTAAGCATTTTGAAGAAATATATTTACAGACGCGAGGAGCGAAACGACTTTTGATGAAATCTGCAATTCCAACTAAGTTAGTTTCGGTAAGCTTAAATAAAATTATACTATTCTTCTGCTGATGTTTCATTAGATAGTAATGTCTACTTAGCACCATGTACCTACATTCAACCCTTCCGTCGCTAAATAGCATAAAAGCAAAACATGATGTTCGCCAAATATCATATTAGCAAATTCCATACTCGCAAAAAATCATAATCTCAAATCACCACATTCTTACAATATCATATTCTTGAAACATCATATTAGCAGGATACTTCATTTTTAGTACAATTAATGTCATAATGACAAATAACAATACGATAGCATATAATAACCGTTTATTGATATCAAAGTCAAAATAATTCTTGTATTTAACAATTTCTTCGCTATTTTCTTACTTTTTTTAAATTTATCGAGCCTATTCCTTTCTTAAAGGCCGGCAACGCGTCTCCGATTCCTGTGGTTTTGCGGGTGTCCATGAGCGGCGGTGATTACTTTCCATCAGGTGACCCGCTTGCTCGTTTGCCTCCTTATTTAATAAAAAAATGAACAAGGTCTGTGTAAAACAAAAACTTTGGAAATTCCTCACAGGGCACGGGGTCGACGCGGACGAAGCCGAAGTCGCGGGCAATTCGCTAGTTATTAACCGGTTCACTGCCCCGCAGACAACATAATATGGTCCATAACAATTGAATAAGCTATTGTTTTATTTTTTGGACAGTAAACCGGTTAATAATAAATTTTACCTCTTTTTAATATTTTATATGATCCACGTTCCCCCGGATGCCTGAAATCTAGGTTTCAGTTTCTTAAAGCCTCTCATCAGGGTGACCTTTGCTTCAGTAGCAACCTTACTCTCCAAATTCCTGCTCATAATACTGGCTTCCTCTCCAGCTCTTTCACTTTAACCGCTATCCGTCTCTGGAATGCTCTGCCATTGCATAGCTGTCGTGCACAGAGCAAAGTAGTGTTTTAAAGACTAGTGTATGTGACTAGTGCATGAGCAGTTTTATATGTAAAGAAGATTAAATAAATAATAAAATATAAAAGAAAAACACTATTTTTATCATAATTTTACTTTTTGTTAAGAAAATGTTGTTAACCCCTTGAGAATCGTAAAACCAGACACATCGCCGGCGGTCTTATGATCCTTGACCTATTTCACGGATAGGATGATAATCGAATATGTTAGTTTGCTAATAATATGATGTTTCAAGAATATGATATTGTAATAATGTGGTAAATTGAGATTATGATATTTTGCGAACATCATGTTTTGCTTTTATGCTATGCGGCGACGGAGGGATCCCATTCTATTTTAGTTATATTAATACTATTACTGTTAGTAATTAATATTATCGATATCGATATTAATGTGAAAAGCGACATGAAGTACATCACTGAACGCATTTTTAAACAATTTGACATACACAAATGCCATTCTATTTCAGTTTCGTTTGACAGCTCATGTTTGTTGCTCTATTCCGTTAGGTATAGTAACTTTATGGAGTGCGCACAAACGTGTGGACGCTTCGCAAGCGATAGCGGCAAATTCCCTTTGTTTTGTGACAAAAAACCGACACTCGACGGATCGGCTACAAGCGCTTGCAAACCTTTTTTTTTTTTACCTGGTGTAATCCCTGCTTATGGATTCCAGCCTCCAGAAGGGAGACTGGATATGTGGGACTCTCCCGTCCCCCTTTCTACGACGTAATCGCCGGGCGAGAGGGAGGGGCCTACCCACCCAACAAACATTTTTGTGGTTGAATAAAAGTTTTGATTATCACTTTATGTTTTAAAATGTGGTCGTGTAGACGTCGTCATTACGTTTACTCAACGGCATTTAGGCCCATTTTATTCAACTTAATGTCATAAGAAAATCGAATAACAGTAATATAAATGCCTTTTTTGTCGCTTAGTCGTCGTATAGATGTTGTCGATTTAACTAATAGTTGAGTAACGTTAACTTCTGCAATGTGTACTCGACTTCATGACGAGTAATTGTTCATTTATCGACATGTTACCGACGTGTTACCGTCGTGTAAATGTCATAATAACGTAAAAACTATCATAATATATAACAATTTTGGTTTCGCATAATTTTACTTTATTTCGTCGTGATTAAAACACAATTGAAGGCGACGGCCATCTTATTAATATACATTACATTAAAATAAGAAAACCACTCTGTTATTTGTCAGCTACAACCAATTCTATACTGATTAATGTAAGGTAAGTTTTAAAGTAATTCTTCATAAATGCTTAAGTATTATTTAATGTTTAATCATATTTTATCGATAACTATGTTATGGGACTTTAATATAACTTCCCGACGTATAAATTGTCTTCCGCAAAAGTGTTACGGCGCCATTCCTGTACCATTAGGGTTCATTAGGTGCAAAATAAAATTGTAAATACTAACAAATATTATGATTATGTACCCATTTATTGTTCCATTATGTTTATTTGTATGTACCTAATAGTTTTACTTTTGTAGGCAATCCTCATAAATACAACAAAATGATTCAAATGCCATATGGATATTGATAAGATTATGTCGAAGACAGATATGAAGAAAATAAAAAACATACTTAAGTTGGAGGATGTGGTTTAATTATGTTTCAAGAAATACAAAAATAAACAAATTATAAAACAGTACCGATTTTTTTATTTATATAAATTTAGAGTAAGAATATATATTATATATATATATATCATAATGAATAAGTGGAACAAAATAAAAATAAAAAATTCAATGACCTCATTATGCCAATATTGACCATTATCGACAACGATTATTGAAACATCTCTTCCACTTTTTAAAAGTGTTAATCTTCGTAATTTCCGGCATTTTAATTAAAAGAATATCTGCAGTTTCAGTATTTTCAAATATTTTTTTTTCTACGGAACGATCCTGATACCTATTCTTCTCTCCAGCTTGTGAAAAAGTCAAACCAGATGATTAAAGGACTTCAGTTATGCACGTTATATACAAGTTTATTTTAAAACCTGTACGTGGACATTAGTTAAATAACGGTCGTATTGTGATATTTATGTTCCCTGAAGACGTAGGTATACAGGTTGTACTGGGGACTCTTTTTCTACCATTATTTAATGATTACCATTACGACGTATAAAAGACTATCGCTCGTTTATAAGTTGTTAGAAAGGTTATTATATGACGTCATTGACACATCCGACACTGTTATATGCTCTTAGCGTTCTAACGACTAAAAAGTTTTATAGATAAGTTTTATAAAAGTCGTCATGACTATAACTATATAACTGTCCTATAAAATAGTTGTCATTACGTCTATAGGACCTTATTATATAACAATATATAATATAACTAATTAGGTTAACAGCGCACCTGTACACGACAAAAAGTTGAACAAATTACTGTAATATAACTTTTAAATAACTTAAAGTCATGTAACTCTGTCATTACATGTCCAAAATGTTTGTTGGGCACTAATCACCGGGGGACCAAACTCCGAAAGCATAAGGCTTGAGGTGGCGGCCACGGGACCTGACCACGGGGGTATTACCTCGCGGTGCCACCCCGTCGCCGTGTGTTGGCCTATAACCACTGCGTAGCAGCCATTACGCGCCAACACACGGCGACTACGCGCACACGGCACAACACGACCCAGCCCATTTAGGGGGCAGACACAAACAACACATGACTGACATGCCCGGCTTTACCCGGGCATGCGGACACAACACAACACACATCACGCCGGCCGCAACACACAACAGGTAAGCGCTTGCAAACCTACGCAATCCAAGCCAACCGCTCTATCCACACGTTTGAATTTGTGACGGCTTGTTGAGGTTTGCCAAGCGCCTGCCAAGCGTTTGTAGAGGTTTGGAGTTTGCGGCAAATGGCAAGCGTGCGGTCGCGGCATTACATGTAGAGTATTTAACCGCCTCCGTGGTCTAGTGGCTAAGCCACCGGTTTCAGACCCAGAGGTCTCGGGTTCGATTCCCAGCGGGGGGTACATCTTTGCGTGCTCGGTTTGGTTGGTGGTAGGGCTGTTAAGTCCGCCTGGCTAGCTACCACCATCTAATCTAAGTCTGTCGCCATAACAACGATGTTTATAGCATAGTTGTGTTCCGACAGTTAGAGATAAGATAGCCAGTTCCTCAGTGGTTGAGGATTCCGGGTGAAGCGCGCTTCCACCTTCGGCCTTATCGTCACTTACCATCAGGTGAGATGAAGGCCAAGAGCTTACCCGTTACCCGTAAAAAAAAAAAAATTGCACCGTTCGCGGCGGATTCCACCTGCGCGATTCGCCGTGACTCAGGACTCAGCCTTATTAACTAAGAATTGGCACAGTGTACCCAGCAGTGAACGAGGAATTACGAATAGACAAAGCGTTTGCCACTTGTCTAGGCCCTCAGATGACATTCCAACTACGCGGCCCCGCCGCCGCCCGCGCTCTTTTTTCATGCCCCCACAAACTTTTGTCCCCGTTCTGCATGGAACTGTTAAGTGGGAATTTGGCAGCCATAGTTATCATGTTATCCCTTTTGTAAATATTGTAATTAATAGTACCTAGTCGTAAAAGGCGACTAACGGACTAAAGACTGCGCATACTTCTAACAGCATAGAGCGGCGATGTGCTCACCACCTGTCACGCTAAGCACATGTGCAGTCGCTATTTGGTGAAAAGCGGACTATGGTAGAGGACTGCTGTTGCTGTCCTCATTGCCTAGTCTCTGACTAGCTCTTCGGGGATAATAGTGAAGTCGTGAATAAATGTATATATATATATATATATCTTTAGATAGATAGATAGATAAATTCTTTATTGCACATACATGTAGAACAATTTTACAATATAAAACTTAAATCTAGTATGAGCAAAGGCGGTCTTATCGCTGAAAGTGATCTCTTCCAGACAACCTTTGGTTTTAGGACCCAAGAAAGAGAAAGAGGAAGTGCGCAAGTACAATTAAAAGAATTACACTATAGCTAATTAATAAAAACAGGTATTATAAATATATACTTATAAATATATATACATACACACATACATACATATATATTAAATAAACTATTACATGTTACTAGCAGATGACTTAGCTAATAGATTAGCTTAGCTTTAATAAAATTAATAATAATTAGAAACACTTGATTTCTACTTAAGTACTTAAATTTTAATTTTATTTACATTACATACATCTGCGATCACAATGACATACATATTTAAAAATTAAATTTATATTGTGTAATACTCTCTTTATCTGGAAAACTAGTACGTAAAATAAACATATTATTAACTTCTGGAGTAGAGTTTAGTGTTTCTAAATAACCAAACCAGTATATAACTAAGCCAGGTCCAAATCTGTTCCAATAACACAACAATTGTTCTTTTAAATATCCAGAATGATTTTCTTCATCACCAAATAAGGCTTTACTTTCGACCCAGTTCACTATAAAGCCGTCAACTGCAATGGGTATGTCAAGTTTAAAATCTGGAGTCTTATCATATCCCCGTGATCTGAGTATATTTTCATCCGAAAATGTGATGTTCATCAATCTAAGTTCTCTTTCTAGTCTCAATTCATATTCAAGACCAACTGACCTGAAAAAAAAGAGTTCTTAAGGGAGTGCCGCGCGATCGCAAAACCTGACATAAGTTATGAACTTCAAAGCAAAATCAATCATATTGATATTAAAAATTAGAACGGAGTTTCTTTCGCGTTCTTTTAGCAACAACACGTGTTGTGAGACTCCATTTTATTTCTATCTACCGTACATTATTAAATATACTTTAAAAATTAAACTACTTCAAATTGGCTTAATGCTACACGCGATAGCCATTAATTAAGATTAATAATAATAATAAAAATTAGAACAATTCTGCTTTGAAGTTTCAGACCTAGTAATTTGATTAGAGCAATGTTTTTATTCTGCGAAATATATACAAAACCTCATCTTAAAAAATTGACTTTTTAAGATGAGGGTGACCTGCGGAATATTAATACAAATATTTTCATGTAAGAATTATTGTTTCATGCATAAAATTGAGAAAGTAAAAAAATTTTAAACACTTGAAAAAGACGAGAACCTCAGGCGGGAATCGAACCACGCACCTTTCGCATTCCGGGCGGCTGCCTTAACCACTTGGCTACCGAGGTCTGGTTTTCACCCGTCAAAATTTGTCAGTGCTTGATGCTTATGTTTTTTGGTCAACATTGCTTCATCAAATCTTAGAAGGTTTCACCTCTGAGATATAATAATATAATTTTACTTCAGTATATTTAAGTGTAAATAAAACGCTATAATATATAAAAAACATTAATTAAGAAAATTGTTGAAAAAAAATGTTTTAGGAGTCATTAGATTTATTAATTGTTTGTTATTGTTTAAAGAATTTGTTTTAAATTTTAACAAGGCCAACACCGTGTGCAATGATCAGGCTAACTTATGTAAGTTCTTTTAATGTATTTTACTAATTTAACACATAGTACAAGTAACTTAAAAATACGTAAATTTTCACAATTTCGTGCAGGATCCCCATAAGTTATAATCAAACTTGATATTTGTAGAAGAAATTGGGAGGAAGGGAAGCCTTTGCTCAGCAGTAAGAGCATAGATAATGGAAAAGAAATGGTCTGATGCTTTTAACATAGTGGCAATACATGGCTGCACACTGATCAATAAATTGAATTTCTATTGTGTCTAATGGTGCCACATTCTAAGTGTTAATAACCAAATTGGTTCTATATGATTTATTTTATTGTTTCTTGGAAGAATTCCTGTTAAATATTGTTGATGGATGGATGGATGATAATTGACAGGATTAGCAATTTGAATGCCAATGCCATTTTTAAATCTCTATGTATGGGCCCTATTTCATTAGGACACCATGGTGGCGCTACCAACAAAACGTTTACAGATGTATGGAGGGTATCTCACTCGGCAACCTCTAGGTTGCGCTAGAGCTGTATACATTTTGATGGTGGTGGTGACTGGTTTGCATCACCATCGTGTCCTAATGAAATGGGCCCTATAAGTGTGATATGAATGCAATGGCAGAGATACATTAGTATACTTTGTAAAAGAATAATACTTACTGTTTAATTATGTCTGCATATGGTCCATATTGATTATCATTCATAACTCCCTAAACAAAAAAAAATATAGGTACTTAGTAATTACTTACATAAAAAAGATTTTACATTTCATAAAATGAAAGTTCACTGTGGTACTGGTATCATATCTTATAACTGTTGGAACACAACAATTTGTGTTCCAACAGTTATGACATAAGATACAAAACAATGCTATAAAACCTTGTTGTTATGGCAATAGCCTTAGAAAAGCAAACAGCCTTTAATTAAGCTGTGTACACTAATAATAATTATTATAAATACGCACTTAAGAATCTGTGATAAAGCTTTGTGCTGTATTGTTCTACTTACCAGAAATACTTGATATGCCAAGTCCTTGTCCTCAATGAGGGTTGTGTCTTTCATACATTTTTTTGTCATTGTTGAGTCACTGTAGACATTTTGTAATAGTGATCTTGCAAAAAGAGCAGGGCTTATTCCTTGGCATTCAGACAACCTGTGAAAACATTGAAAGGTTATTAGTACATTATGAGATGTTGAAAAATATAATATAGGGTTGCAGGGCGTGCCGCGACGAAGCGCCAGTACCTTCCTAGTTGAATGGCGGTTGGCACCCTTTGCAACTACCCGGTCTAGTAATATTATAGATACCACAACTAGTTATACTTTAGTTAACTTAGGCTCAGTATTCCATATATCCTCGAATTTTGAGGTGATTTTTTTTTTGCGTAAAGAACTCTTAATTAGGATCAAGTACACGAATTTTTATCGCTCGGAATTAAATAGGACTCTCACAATAAATTATTGATAATAATTAATTTGTAGGTTAACATTAGTTTGTATAGTGAAGTGACAGCTCTTTTGCCAACTTTCAAACTTAAAAACGCGCGCGTATATATAGTACAATAGTAACAGAACCGAAGCAGGGGGACGGGGGGCCGTAAGGGGGGCTCGGGGGGCGAAGCCCCCCGCCATGAAATAAGCGCAGAGTTACCAATCAGGTTAGGTTAGGTTAGCATGTTGACCAAAGACGCGCGAGCCGAGCGAGCGAAGCGAGCGTGCCGCGGCAGCGGCCGGCGAAGCGCCAGAAACGACGTTTTTGTATGAGCGACGTTTTTATACATACTCTCTCCCCTTTCCCTACCTAAAGGGGGATTTTTAGATAACAGAAATACTAGCTGCCCTACCCCTGTAGGTCACGTAATAGGTTAGTAGCAATTTGAAAAATTTTAAATTCGATAAAAAAAAAGTATTCGTTTCCGAGTTTGGCGCTTTGGGGAGGGGAGAGGGGTATACCTCCCCTCCCCCTCAAATTCGGGGGTCCTTTTTGGAATTTAGAACCTTAACTTACCGTAAAATAACGTTTGCTCGATTTTTGTCCCTCATAAGTTCCTCATATAGATCATGATACCTGCTCGATATAACAGGAGATTTTCTGTAGTTCTGCTTCATAGACCTCTGAACCAGTAAGGATATGATACTGCCCAATGTTGTTGGTGCCAGGCTGGAATTTAGAAATTGTGTGAAATGTGTACCTATTGACAAATCAAACAATAAAACATGAGGTATTATTTATAAATTATTAGGTGTACCTTTTATATTTCTTTTTAAGTTCATTTTCTGTTTTCCGACTAAAGGAAGTAAATTTGTTAAAATCGTCGAGAATGGCATTGTAAATTTCCAATTTTAGGGGTTTGATTTCTGACATTTCGGACATGATGAGAATTTGAATGAGTTGATTTTTTTTTTTTAATATTTTTTTAAATATTTGTTTCGTGAAGAAACAGGCTAAGATCAGAGACCATACTGCCTAGTCATTAGTATTTTTATTTCTTTTTCCCCCCCTTGATGATAATGAGTGGTGATTAAGATGATGAATGATAAATGATGTTCCCGAAACCCCTTGAGCCCTCAGTAAAGATGTGGGACTTTACTTAGGTCTCACACGGACTTCTTGAGAGAATTTGAAAAGTGATGTTGCACTGTTTTGTTACATTTGCCAACACTCATGCACGTTCACAAACACTTAACGGTTAATAATCCACTATTATTTCACATTAATGTTCGAAAAAACACGAATTTTGGAAAATAAAACAAAACTGCAGACATGACGCTTCACTTTCCCGCCAAGAAGTCTTTTTTTTTTTTTAATATATTTGTTCCATGAAGGAACAGGCTAAGGTCTGAGCCATACTGCCTAGTCATTAGTTTTTTATTTGTTCTTTTCCCTTGATGATAATGAATGGTGATTAAGATGAATGATAAATGATGTTCCCCAAACCCCTTGAGTTCTCAGAAAAGATGTGGGACTTTACTGAGGTCTCACGCGGACTACTTGAGAGAATTTGAAAAGTGATGTTGCACTGTTTTGTTTCATTTGCCAACACTCATGCACGTTCACAAACACTTAACGGTTAATAATCCACTATTATTTCACATTAATATTCAAAAAAACACAAATGTTAGAAAATAAAACAAAACTGCAGACATGACGCTTCACTTTCCCGCCAAGAAGTCCTTGATGAGTTGAATCACTTTTCTATTTTATTTGTTCCATGATGGAACAGGCTAAGGTCAGAGACCATACTGCCTAGACATTAGTTTTTTATTTCTATTTTTCCCTTGATTATTATGAGTGGTGATTAAGATGATAAATGATAAATGATGTTCCCCCAAACCCCTTGAGTCCTCAGTAAAGAAGTGGGACTTCACTATAAAGATCTCACGCGGACTTCTCGTCAAAAAATTGAGAAAGAGGGAAGGGTTATTGAGCTATACAGAAAAACGGAGGGCTCCGTGATTGTGTTCTGTGACGGAGTCTCAATTTTTTTGAAATTTATTTCCTGATCATAGATGCTGATGAATCCTTCAGTCGTAATCGTAATCGTAGAGTTTATCACAGATGTACCTATTACAGTTTGACAAAAAGCTTAGAGCATTCAACCAACAGGAGACGCCACTGGCAGACGTTCCCCTCTACCAAGAGGGTATGCCCAATGGTCATACCCGTTATATAAAACTAGTTTTCGCGTGTCACTGCACCATTTGCATGTCACTGTTGACGCGTCATGACGGTAGCAAATAATGCCAAATTGCAGCGTCTTTTCGTGCAAAAAGCGAACAGATACATCAAATGTACAAAAGGATAGCGTTACTTTTCATCTGTAAGTATTATTTTGTCTTTATACTATTGATAAATGCACTAAATTTGCAATATACTGAAAAATATTGTCAATCAAAAAGTGTTGCCACTAGAACGACAATCTGCAACTTGCGTAACTTTTAAAGTTAAACGTGCTAACATTAAAAAACTACTTTTATGGCCCATTCATTATTGTTAAAACTATTTTTCACTATGGATGCTAATTAAATGAATGATAGATAACTATTTATTAATTGTTACTTATTTTCATTTTCTTCAGTCTTTTTTAACTAAATTGCTTTAAAAATTATCAATACTATTAAACTGTATGTTTATGATCAGTCTACTTCATTAATATATTATATTTACAGCCTGTCATTTATCCCAAAATTAGGAAAATTTTATTTCATTACATTGGCACACTGAAACAGTTCTAGAGATACGACAGTACAAAATATCGATATCGACTTTATAGTTTATTCTTGTTATTAATTTTTCAGATTTCCAACCAAAAGATGTAATTATTCGAGATGTTTAGATCCGAGTTTGTGGAAATCATGTTTCGTGGACTCAGCGCACTAGTATACTTGCTCAAAGCATTTTCAAACTTATGCAATCCAATAACAAGATTGAAAAAGCGTGTCGTGCCTACTCCCGTTTTCAGAATTTAAGCTTTTTATTCTTCGATCACTTAGAAAAACTAGATGCACAATCAAGGCTCTCAAAACATCTACACAAAAAGAGTTTGTTATCTAGCGAGATGTTTAGATACTTATTTTGTTTAGTAAGCTAAAAGTCAACATGAAGAAGAGCTTCTTCAAAAATGTATACTGCCAAAACATATATACTTACTTCAATTAATGTATATGTCAAAGCTGCCACTATCCACTACGATTTAGTAGGATTGTGAATCTATTTTTATATGGTGTTTGAAGTTTTTATTATGATAAAGTACTAAACATTACTTCTTTGAAATACTTCCATTACAAATAAAGATTATTGAAATTGTTGTTTGGTTTTCTCATTTTGTTTTCCCAACTTTAAGTAATCCATAAAGATGAAAAACCTTTATTCAGATAAATAATAGGAATATTTTACAATTATTTGAAATAGGAGCAGTAAATGTAGAAGGATCATTTTCATTTTGTTAGTCTACTTTCATACTCATAGTCCTCTTCTTAGAGGACCCTTCCTACACTAACTACATAAAAATAATTGATCGGCGTTTAGAACCATGAAAATACATGTTTTTCAATTTTTCAGTTCCTCCTGTTTAAAAGTCGTAAGGTTAGGTAGCCAAGTATTTTTTAAAAATAATATTGCAGCATTTTTAAAATACAACTACCTACCTATCAGTCTATCCTCTTGCGATTTTAACTATAACGAAAAGCAAAGTGTCTGTTTGCGCCACAGCGCAACGACGAATAACAGCCGTCTCTACGCCGGCCAATTAGAGTGCATATTGGACTGCACTACCCCGTCGCACGGACCTTCCGACAAATATAACGGACGAAGTGTTAGCTCGCCTGCCGGCGCCCGCGCAAAACTAGCGCCTTTTGAGATCTCAAGACGAAACCACGCGTCACGCGCCCTTGAAATCAGCCCTCGAAATAGCATATGTGTGCAGTGTGTGCAGTTACGGAGCTCGGATTACCAGCTCCCCCCTAACGCCTAACGAACCAGTGCCCCCTAGTGAATTGTTTAGTGTAGTGACTGTGCGCCAGGAATTCAACCTACCTCGCCGACCGTGGTCCGCTCGTCTCCAGGTTCCTGTGTATCCCTGTAAGTACTTCACTATCCATAACCTACCCAACCCACATCTTTTATTCCGTCGCTGTTACGGCGAACGCCCTTCGCCGTAACAGTGTCTATTAAAAGAGTAGAAATTAAATGAGGGCGCTGTTGTCGTTAACATAGCAACCCTGATAGGTCGAGCAAATTGGTCTTGATACTTGTTTTTATTTAATATGTTCATATAATTGGAAAACATCACTTACACATTGCTCTGATATAAAGGAAGTAGCTAAGGCACTTGTGTTGTAGAAATCAGAAACAACGACGGTACCAAAACACCCAGATCCGAGACAATAAAGAAAAGTTGGTTTTCTACATTAACCCAACCGGGAATCGAACCCAGGACCTCAGAGATGGCGACGCCAAGTCCGGAGTGCTCTACTCTCGGCTACGAAGGTCGTCAAAATAATTAATTTGAGTAGTTTGTATGTAGTAATGAAAACAGCCATTGTACATAACTTATTTTTATTTAGATATAAAACTAATAAATTAAAGTCAAGATACTCTTCAAGTTTCGCAAATGCTCGCGGCTTCCATCATAGCCAATAAGTTGCCTTAATTGAGCTATTAATTTGCAAATTGTTGGTACTTCTTTTTTTACAGTGTAAAAAAATCATTTTCTGACGGATTGCACACAAATCAAAGTCATCGAGTTCCTTTGCAAGTCGACCCTTTCTGTGTTTAGCGGGAGTCGAAAATTTTGCACCATTTTCGGAGCCTTGTTTAGCTATTCTCCGCACAGTACTTTCAGACACACCTTGAACAATAAAAACATATATGCATAAAAAAAACAAAACCAAAATTGTTCAGTCCTATGGACTGAGTTATTAACATAATTGGTAAAACTTTTGAATCGAATTGCCTGAATCGGGCTGGGGGTGGTGAAGGTAAGGGGTGGGCGAGGAGTACACCCACTTACCCCCCCCCCCCCCATTCTGCAGTAAACAAGTAGTTTTTAAGTTATGTTAATTTTTGTATTTTGAGGTTATGTATCATGGTAAAACTTTTGAATCGAGTCTCCTTAATCAGTGGGGGAACGGGAGGGGACGAGAGAGGAGTACCCCCCACTTACCCCTCCTGCCGCAGACAAGTAATTTTGAAGTTGTTGCTTTTTTAAAAATATGGAAAGTTACAAAAACCTCATTTCTGGCGCTTTGCCGGCCGCTCCCGCGGCACGCTCGCTTCGCTCGCTCGGCTCGCGCGTTTTTGGTCAACATACTTATTAACCTTTTTTTTTTTTTTTTTTTTTTTTAGAGTGGAGGAAATGCATTACGCACGCGCATGGGACTCTCCCCCCAACTCCCGCTCCCCCGTCCAGGCCCTGCGGCCTCGGCGGGGGTTCGAGAGGAGGGGGGCATACCCACTAAAACCTCCACTGCTCTCCAGCAAGACCCGGGGGAAAGTCGAGGCGGGACCGGCCATAGGCACTCTGCCGCCCCGACTCTCTAGGCCATTGGTTCAAGGGAACCCCCGAACCGAATGCACCCCTTGTGCAACGAGACCCCTTGAGGTCACCCTCACGGGATTCGACCCGACAGCTCCTGAGCTGTTAAGTCGAACTCTATCTCATCACTTGTGCTGGAGAGGCGGCGAGCGCCCGGATAGTCCGATCGCTCGCCGCGCCCTCAAACTCGTCCGCATCGCTCGACCCGATTTCTCTACCTCACGAGACCTCAGGCCCGAGCGAGGGAGAGTTTCCCTCACGTCTTTGCCGAGTCGCAGGAGGCCGGACGCACGCCGGGGGGTCACGGCCACCTGCATCACAGCCTCTGCCGAGTACCAGGGGCCGATCGCACGCCTGGGGTCCCGACCTCCCGCAACTCAGCCTAATCAAGAGTGCGCTGACGCTCGGACGCCACGGGTTGCTAGATCCGTCACCCTCTTCAGGGGAGGATCGCACCTCACGCTTCCCATGACGCCATAAGCTCAGCCCACGCCCTCACAAAGAATGCGGATACCTCCGCGCGGCAGCGGCTCGGACGCCACGGAAAGCGAGATCTCTCACCCACTCAGGGGAGGATCGCATGCTTCCCACGACGTCCAAGCGCCCCCGCGCCCTCGCATTCTGCTACCTCCGCGCGGCAGCGGCTCGGACGCCACGGGTTGCTAGATCCGTCACCCTCTTCAGGGGAGGATCGCACTTCACGCTTCCCGTGACGCCATGAGCTCCGCCCACGCCCTCACCCGTGCGACCTGAGAACCCTTAAGGGGCGGCCGTCTTTCGAAACGGCGTCCAGAAGGGACGCCGAGCAAAACAAAGAACGACGCCTATAAGGGCGCCACCAATTTACCCCCCACAGGCCCAGAAGGGGCAAGGGGAGGCTGTGGGCCCAGAAGGAGCACCACCAACTTTGTTCGACACCCAGAAGGGGTGCCAGGGTATTCGCGTAAAGCCCCTTTTCCCACGCTGAACGTGGGCCGAGAGGTCTTACCCCAGGGTGCACCACGAGGAGGTTCCCAAATTTGCACCCCATACTTATTAACCTAACCTAACCTAATTAACTCTTTAGACTTTTTTCATGGCGGGGGCTTCGCCCCCTCGCAGGGGGGCTGCGCCCCCCCGTCCCCCGTCCCCACACTTCGGTTCTGTTAATATGGTATTGTCTTACCTAAAAACGTGTAATTTTTCGTGCTAAACACCTGCAGCTAAAATGTTAATAAGCCTTTATTTAAGAACCCCTTAGACCCCCCTACAGTGTTAGTTTCTTCAAATTCAGGCGACTTGATTCAAAAGCCAACCGACAAAATTTACTATACTTACCCCATTCTACCCCTTAACACTTGATAAAATGTCCCAATAAATTAAAAAGTTCAAGATTCTCGAGTCGAACTATAATAACCAACATTTTTGTTTGTAATATCATAACCCCAAAACTTTTAAAAATATTTAAAAATACTGATTGTTTCACGGAATTTAGCCGATTGCGCATAGGCATATTTTAGATAATTATACTTTCAACATCTTTTATAACTTACTTACCAGTATAATCTGCTGTACGTAACAAAGTTCCGTCTTGAAATTCTGCCAAACTTCGCAAAAAAAACCTTATATATTATGTTACGAGAACCGCCATGGATGGTCATAATCATGTTATCAGTGTTTTAAATCCAGGAATGTAGAAATATCACTAAAACAACAATTTATATCGTAACCACGGACAGAGTTGAACAACCACTTGACATTAATGACAGATAATCAATGTTGCCAAAAAATGAGTGAATTTAGTTCTGAATTATTTAATTTCTACTCTTTTGTGTCGCACTATATCTAACCATACGGCCCCTATATACCAGTGGCAAATGCTCACTCCATGTCTATTCGTAATTCCTCGTAAACTGATGTGTACTGTGTAATTTATTTATTTATATTTCTTTCTTCTTTATGAAGAAGTTTATTCACTAGTACTACAAAATTCACTAGTTGTAGAGCCACCCTAAAGGGTGGCTATCCTAAGGGCAGTCAGCTCTTTGTATTTAGACTTGTTTTTGGCAAGGCAAAAGAATTCAGCGGCATTCGCTGTTCCCGTGCACTCCCGAATGTTTCGCAACCACTACTTTCTTCTGCGACCAGGTATCCGTTTTCCTGCAACTTTTCCCATCATTATCGGTTCCAAGAACTCGAATCTGTCGTGTCTAAGCACATGGCCCATATTATGCAACTTTACTTTGCTAGATAGCTTGCAAAAGCTCACGTTTCTGGCTGACCCGTCGCAGAACTTCCTCATTGGTGACTTTTTGAGTCCAGGATATAGACATCATGCGTCTGTATGCCCACATTTCAAAAGCTTCTATACGTCTGAGATCCTGAGATCTTCCTTTATAGTCCAAGCCTCACATCCGTATAGGCCAGGGGGGCGCTAAATAATCACAACCAAACCACAACTGAACCGCAGCTGTTCTGCCGACTTCGTAATTCGTATAGCGCCATCGCGTGTAAATAACGCGATAGCACTATAACGGCTGAGGTTCAATTGTAGTTTGGTTGAGATTGTTCAGCGCGATCGCCCCCCTGACATAACATTGGAGAAGACGTATTCGAAGGCGATTATAAGGTTTCGGTTGCAAAGAACCTTTCTTATTTTTCCATACGCACTGCGGGCGATATTTAACTATATTTAAGGATCACCAACATGACATCTATGTCACGTTGGTGATCTTAACTAATGGTTACCATTACAGAGCTAATAAAGTAGGTAATACGTGTCTAATTAAATATGGTCACGATTACAGGAAATCAAATTTCTAGTGAAAAGTAGGTACAGCAGCACGCGCTCTTTGTACAGTTAATAAAAAATAGTCAGGAGCCTAAATTAAAAAAAATATTTTCTTTTATTTTGACATTAAATTGAATTTAATTAAATTGTATCGACATCGAAGAAATTTAATCGATAGTGACAACCTCTATAGACGTTTACATAATTATGACGTTAGACTTGTGCACGGACAGCTGGTAATCTCTGTGTGTAAATATAATAGTGTGCGTCTATTTTATGCTAGTGTTCAACAATGTTGTCGTTTGCGTGCGTGGCGACGTCATTTAAAAAAGCTTGTCTAAACTCGCGGCCCATAACTGTAGACAGTACACAGACCCCAATGATCCACTTCCCTTGACACCAGGACATTTTCTCATCGGTGGGCCACTAGTGGCTGCCCCCGATTTAAAGAGTTATGATTTCACTCATGTTAGTTCCTTGAGTAGATGGCAATTCGTTCACAGAATGTTACATGATTTTTGGCGTCGCTGGTCGCAAGAATATCTATCTAATTTAATGAATAGATATAAATGGAGTTCTAGAGTGCCGGAGCCTGAAGTAGGTGATGTCGTTCTCATAAAAGAAGATGACCTTCCGCCAAGTCGTTGGTTGATGGGACGTATTGTAGAAAAACACCCAGGTAGTGATAATATTGCCCGTGTGGTCACCGTCCGCGTAAGGTCAACCTTGTTTAAAAGACCAACATCAAAAATATGTGTTTTACCAATTAACAATTAGTGTTAGGTACTAAACATAGGAAGAAATATGTTAGTACAAAGTTTATGTTAATTTATATTGTATTATTTCATGTTTGTATACCTACTCATGTTTATGAGATAGTATTCTATATAAAAGTGTATTTCAGTTCATGGGTGTATAGGTACTTGCTGAAAATGTTTATAGTATAGCTTAAATTGTAATAAAAATAATTGCATGTTTGTTCTTAGTAAAACAAAGCTTGTAGTAGGTACGTTTTTATCTATATTTCATTATAATATTTGATAAAACATTTGTTAGTTTAGTTCACCAATAATATTGTACCGTACCCACATGCTTTCACACTGCCACGGTGAGCGGTTTTTTTTGTTGTTTTTTTGTTATAATTTTATGTTAAAGTACATTTTGTCACTAAATGTCCTTGGTGGGCGGAATGTTAAAGATGCAACTACAATAATAATGAATTACATACAACATAAGTTCCTAGGTTTCAAACTAGATGGCGCTAGTTGTCTGCTGAATCACGCTATCGAAGTTTGAAACCTAGGAACTAATGTTGTATGTAATTCATTATTATTGTAGTTGCATCTTTAACATTCCGCCCACCAAGGACATTTAGTGACAAAATGTACTTTAACATAAAATTATAACAAAAGTCGACATTTCCTCGAATGTTAGAGTCGATTCGCCTATTATTCTTTTCAAGTGAAACTTTGTCGACTTTACCGCGGCTTCCCATAAGCCTCCAAAATTGGGCGCATGGGGCGGTATAAAATGCCACTCAGTCCCGTGTGTTTCTAAATATGATGCAATAGTACTATTTAAATTACTTAACTGACGCAATTCAGTACAAGCACCCACAAAATTCGTACCATTGTCGCTCCACAGTTGAGCACAATGGCCACGCCGAGACACAAACCGCTTGAACGCAGCTAAAAAGGCTTGAGTGCTCATATCGCTCACTACTTCCAAATGAATGGCTTTCGTGGCCATACAAACAAACAAGCATATGTAGCCCTTATGGGCATGATAACCTCTACCTTTGGTCGTTCTTATTTTGATAGGGCCTGCATAATCTACGCCACTATACAAAAAAGCTCGAGCGGGCGTACACCGAACTGAAGGGAGAGAACCCATGAATTGGTTTTGTACCTTGGCCTTTTGGCGCACACAAATAACACATTTACGAATATGATGTTTGACAAGACTTTTTACGTTAATTATCCAGTATGCGCTTCTCAAATAATTAACCATTAATTGTACTCCCCCGTGTAGAGTCTTTTGATGTGCATCATATACCAATAATTGGGTAAAATTTGAATTACGAGGTAGTATGATGGGGTGTTTGGTCTCTTCAGGTAAGTGTGATTTTTGTAATCTACCGCTCAATCTCATTATCCCATCATCATCTAAATACGGACATAACGATTTTAACTTACTAGTTTTAGATTTTAAATAAGTTTTAGCTTTTAATTGTACATATTCATCATTAAACTCTTCTATTTGTACTTTTCTAATGCAACATTTTAGTGCTTCATCTATCTCTGTTCGGGTCAGGTAAGTATTACGATTAACTTGGCTCTTGTAAAATCTGCGACAGTAAGCTATGACTCTTAGTAGCTTCTGCAACGAAGAATATCTCTGAAATATATCGTCATCAACAGTAGCGTTAAAATGTGATCTCACTATTTCTTCTTCTAAATTAACTTTCATATTTTTTTTCTTTTGGTAATTAATGTTTATTTCTTTCAGAAAAACTGGACCGGAAAACCAAAGTTTATTCTCAGCAAGAGCACCTGGCGGTACACCGCGTGAGGCGCAGTCGGCTGGGTTTTCTTTAGATGGCACGTGACACCATTGCGAGGAATCCAACAAGGTTAAGACTTCTGATACCCTATTAGCCACAAAAGTTTTCCACTTACTCGGGTGGCTATTTAACCACGCAAGTACTACGGTTGAGTCCGTCCATGCTCTAATGTTGTTCTTATTAATGCTTAATATTTCAGATGTCTCCGTAAGAAGTCGTGATAACAGCACCGCGCCGCATAGTTCCAATCGTGGAATGCTGACTTGCTTAATGGGCGCTACTCTGGTTTTAGCTGTCAACAACGAGACTCGTATCGCTCCAGTGCTATCAACTACTCTCAAATAAACGACGGCTGCGTATGCCATTTTAGAGGCATCACAGAAGCCATGTAGTTCGCAACTGCCGTCATCTATACTCATCGTGCCTAACCATCGTGGAACTCGGACTGCAGTTAATTGATACAGTTCGTTACGATAAATATACCATTCTTTATTTAACTCCTCAGATATCGGTTCATCCCAAGCTATGCCTGATAACCATAGCTTCTGAATAAATATTTTTGCTAATATTATACTAGGTGCAATCCATCCTAGTGGATCATACAACCGTGCTATTTCTGATATAATTCTTCTTTTTGTTTCAGGTGCAGACATCATTACTGGGAGGTTCACTGAGTATTGGAAGCGATCTTCACTGCGATCCCAGGTAATTCCTAAAATCTTTGTTGTACTTTCTTCTGCTTTTAGTTCTATTTCTTTATTACTGTTGTCCTTATTAAATTCTGTTTTCTCTTTGTACTGTAGTTTTCCTTCTTCGTCCTGTTTTTTTATGTTCTCTTGGCCTTCATGCTTGCGTATTTCCAACAATAATTCTTGGTTACTGCTATTCCATTTTTGTAATTGGAAACCACCTCTCAATAGTAGCCCTGTCATTTGCTTATATATTTCGATACCCTCGTTAACGTTCGCGCACCCTGTCATGAGATCGTCAATATAAAACGACTGTACTACTTGCGAAGCCAGCGGGTAATCTTTGCCCTCATCATAACTGACCTGATTTAAAGCTTTGACAGCTAAGTATGGACCTGAGGCGGTACCAAAAGTCACCGTTAGTAATTCATAGTCTTGAATTTCCCTTTCAGGGTTTTCACGCCATACCAAGCGTTGAAATAATGTGTCCTCTTCTGAGATTCTAACCTGTCGATACATTTTTATTATATCCGCTACTATTACTATAGGGTGTACTCTCCAACGTAAAACTAAGTGACGTAAGTCTGATTGAAGCTTAGGTCCTACCATTAAGTTATCATTTAACGATACGCCATAACTATTCTTACTAGAAGCGTTAAATACCACTCGCACCTTAGTAGTAGTTTTGTCTTCCCTTACTACCGCGTGGTGGGGTAAATAAACGGCTTTGTCATGTTTTGTATCGCTTTTATCAACTAGACGTATGTGCCCTAACTGCAAGTATTCGTTAATAACTTCAGTGTAGCTTCTTTTTAGATCTATATCATTCAATAATCTTTTCTCTAATGATTTAAATTTTTTTACAGCTATTAGCCGCGAGTCACCACCTACGCAACGTGGTTCCTCTTCACGGAATGGCAGTCTCACAACGTACCGACCATCTGGTGTCCTATTAGTTGTACTAGCGAAAAGTTGTTCACATTTTTGTTCTTCTTCTGTTAATAAACGTTTTGTACTATGTGTGTGTTCTTCCATCTCCCAAAAACGTTTTAAAATATTGTCCTCATTTATCTGCGCGTGCATGACAGAAATGCGAAAATTGTCCTCTTGTGACTGATTTATGTAATCAGTTACTGTTCCCGATAAAATCCAACCAAATGTGGTATTTTGGGCAACAATTGAACTATTTGACATTTTCTTTATTCCGTCTTTTAATATTTTACTAAAAACATTAGCTCCTAATAAAATATCAATTTTATTGGGCTTGTCAAACTGTGGATCTGCTAGGCATAAATTGTCAAGCTCTATTAAAGGTAAAGATTTTAATTTAGTCTCTGGTAAACATGACGTAATATTTTTCAATACATAAGCTTTAAATTCAATACTAAATTGCTCATCAACCCTTGACTGCAGATTAACGTTTACGACCCATTTTGAAATTAACGGTTTGCCTCCTCCTAATCCCGTAATTGTTCCTTTAATCGAATCCTTCTTAAGACGTAAGAGTTGTACTGTCGCTTCTGTAATAAAGCAAGCCTGAGAACCCTGATCTATTAAGGCTCTTACGACATGATTCCCGTTGTATTGAGATTCGGCATTAACTAGTGCTGTTGCTAGAAGAACCTTTCCGTTCTTGGGAACTTTATGAGTTGAGACATATGATACGACTGGCGAAACAACTGCCGACGAACTAGTAGTCGGTACCTGATCCTTTGGTTTACAGTCAGTTATTTTGTCATCGAGATGTAAGAGTGTATGATGACGCCTCTTACAAACCCTACAAGTGGTGGGTTTTTTGCACTGATACACGGTGTGATTACCACCCAAACAGTTAAAACATATTGAATTTTTAGCTACAAATTCACGTCGCTGTGAACATTCTTGCTTTGCGAACTTTTTGCAGAAACATAACTTATGCCCTTCGGAACAAAACTCACAGCGCATACCCGAGACATTGGTAGAAAGTAAGACCCTTGATTTCGTATGAGGACCACTAGTGTACTGATGTGGAGTATTTTTAGTATCCACGAACTCCAAAGCACGAAAGCGACCTTCCATAAAACACTTAAATTGATCTATAGTTGGCAGTTCATTCGCATCGTTACTGGATATATGCAACTCCCATTGTTTGCGTGTTTCAGAATCTAATTTAAACGATACTATGTGAATTATAATAATATCCCACGTGGTCACGTCTACATCGATATTTTTTAGACCATTTAAGCAATCTAATGTGGTATCTAAAAGCTCCTTTAATCCCGAAGCAGATTCAACATACATGCGCCTTTGACCAAATAATCGTTTTAATATGGAACTAGCTAAATATTTTTTATTGTTATACCGTTTTTCTAATAATTGCCAGCACTGAGTATAATTAGATTCAGTGATCGGCGTGTACCGTATCAGCTGTTCTGCTTCTCCGGTTAAATGAGTTTTTAAATAATGTAATTTTTGAACATTTTGCAAGGAATCATTACTGTGTACTAAAGAAATGAATAGATCACGGAAGGTGGTCCATTCGGCATAATTACCCGAAAAGGTGGGGATACTAATTTTAGGAAGTCTAACTAACAAGTTGGGCTTATCACTGTTATTTTTGCAATGCGACTCGTTTGAATTAAATTGCTTTAAATTAGCTTTTAAAGAAGACTTATAAGAAAAATAAAAATCTTCTGTGGTCTCGTAAATCGTTTCAGTCACATAGGTAGATTTTTCTAAAGCTTCCGGTCTCGAAATTTCGTGTAGTTTTGTATTATTTGATCGAAATAATTGCCAATCACTTTCTAAGTTTTCTAATCTAGCTTCTAAATATTCTGTAGTAACTCTATCTTTAGGACTTTTTTTAAAGTTAGTTAAAGCTCTTTTTATTGAGTTATGTAAATCTAACTGCACATTTAAAATGCTCTCCATATTGAATAGTTAAATCTATAACTAGTTCAATTTAATAACAAAATAATTACGAAGTGAAATTTCAAATTTTTTTACAAGTGTTTGTTAAATGTACAACACTAGGGAAAATCGGGCATGGATTCCCCGTTCCCTCGTTTTTTATAAAACTATTCTAAGTCCTAAAACATGCAAATTATTCTAAGTCTTATACTAACTAAAACTAACATGCAATTATAATAAGAAATTTTACAAGTCCCAAATGTCTTGCAAATCTTTAAAGTTATTAGAAAGGAAAGAATAAAGTTCAAAATCGCTTGCTGCACTTATAATAAAATATCTTGAAATAAAGTCTAATATCGTTAATAAAATAAATTACTCACACTTGTCTTGACACTTCACTCACTGTTGAACTCGTATGCAAAGATACCTCGTACTTTCCTCAACAGTACTGTCAGTACTGTTACTGCTGCTGCTGCTGCTCTCGTCAGAATGGTCCGATAGCTCATCTGTCACCATCAGGCTCCGTTCTCCTTGGGCCGCTACTGTTCCGTTACTGCCACCACCGGCAGTATGCTCGTACTTTATCCGCAGCGATCCACTGCGAGTACGGGCTGTGGTCCACTGACCACTCTTCTCAAAAATATTGACCTAAATGCCCTAAGCTAATCCGGCTCTCGAAAGGATCAAATGTTAGGGTGGTTACTTGAACTAGGGGGTTTCATAAGGTTGAAAATTAAACCAAATAAAAATTGCTCTCAGATTGGTAACAGTTTATTATTATATGTCACAAGACCTAATGATTTTAAAAGGAAACTTCGATAGCGTGATTCAGCAGACAACTAGCGCCATCTAGTTTGAAACCTAGGAACTAATGTTGTATGTAATTCATTATTATTGTAGTTGCATCTTTAACAATTAGTGTGTTTACAATTTCTATGTGTGTTTCCTTCCCCCCGCAGGAAATGACAGATTTTTTTGCATAGAAATTAGTGCGCGTGTCGTCTCCTGTTGGTTGAATGCTCTAAGGCAAAAAGAGTAGAAATTAAATAATGGCAATACTGTATGAAGTGGTTGTCAAAAATTACATAAACTCCATACAGTATTGCCACTATTTAATTTCTACTTTTTTTGCCAAACTTTAAACGTCTGTGGAGTTTATTGATTATATGTATACTTAAAGTAGATGATAATGAGTGATGATAATATGAACGTTTGATGCTAAATTATATTTCCCCCAAACCCCTTGAGTTCCAGACGTTTCAGTAAAGATGTGGGACTTTACTGAGATCTTGCACGGACTTCTAGAGAGAATTTGAAAAGTGATGTTGCACTGTTTTGTTTTATTTGCCGAACACCTAACAGTATATAATCCACCATTATTTCACATTACTATTCGACAAAAAACAAAATAAAAAAATAAAAAACTGCGGACATGACACTTCACTTTCCCGCCAAGAACTCAAAAGCAGAGGGACTCAAGCACACCGACGTATGTTAATAAGAAGCAGACCATATTAATAACACTATCTCGTTTCTTTTTCGCACTCACAACACTCGCAACACCATTGAGATATAAACTATAGAGGTAACTTCGATGTGCAACATTTTCACACTTGTACAAAAAAGTCGCCTATGTGTGCGTTACAAAACTTACCTTGAAAACGATATTCGTGACACTATCTACTCACTTCTATTACTACAAACTGTTTAACTGAACAACTCATTATTAATTTACTAACATAGTACTTAACTATAAGTTTTCATATTTACTAACAAAATTTTATTATTGTATGTATGTTAGTCTGTAAGGTATTTATCTATGGGCCTGCGTTGCCTGATAATAAACGAATAAACAAATAAAAATAAAATAAATTAATTAAACCCACCGAAATACTAAGTTCACCAAAAAATAAACTTATTCAACTAAAAAAATAGATAGTGACCGCGATTTGTTTGGGTCCAAGTGCGGCTGGCTCCATGTAAAAAGTTATACAGTTTCACCGACACGGCCCTTTCATCCTATGTTTTGTCTTTGTTTTACTTAAGGTAAACATGATGTGCCGAAACGGAACCAAAATAGTAATGGTTAAAGGCAGAAAGAAATAGCAAAGTTATGCTCTCTCTATAGTTATAAAGCTCAATGCTTAACACTTCCCTCAGAACAATAGAGAACCACAGACATATAATTTATGTCTGTGTAGAGAACACACTTCCACACACCACACACCTAAACAAACTGGACCACAGACTTAGTAGATATGCTAACGCAACTGGACCGTGCGTGAGACAAAATGCCATTATAACAAAGCATTATATTATTAGAAGTTCACCTATATTATTAGAAGTTCATGGTCAATGCTACAAACAGCGTTGCCAGATTGGGTATTTTTTTCGCAAATTTGGGTAAAAATATGGCTCCTTGAGAAATTTCTGAGAAAAGGAATCTATGGAGGATCTAATTTTGTGGAGAGTTTTTGGGTAATTTAATTTTAAGTTATGGAACGCCGAATTTTATTTCAGGTTTGCTTTTGTTCAAATTTAACTCATAGCACTGCCAATCACTATACTATTTGGGTAATGCCAAGTAGTAAATAAATTGGGCATTCTGGCTCACAAAGTTGTGTCCTCACCGCTCGCCGTGCTCGCTTCGTCGTCGCTCCGCGACGACGTTCGCACACAACTATTGTGCGCCAGAACGCCCAATTTTTACTACTGTCGTAGATAACAAACAAAAGTATTACTTACCATGTTTAAAGTTTTTTTCTAGAAGTATATGTTTAGGTTGGTATAAAAAGATTTTGAATGAACGTACCCACAAGTTACAAAAACGTAAACCATCTTTATGAAGTAATAAACTAATCACTAAGTTGATCTTTTCGCAATTCGATGGGCCGCAAACAATACAGCGAATAGTATTTGATATAAGGTACCATGGCGTTTTGGAGCGTTTGATGACGTAGGACAGATGCATTCCAATTTCAATGATTTTTTGTTTAACAAATTTCATAATTAAATTGACTGCAGTGTTTCACAGATTTCAATAAACTACTTAAAATATTAAATGTAACTTGTAAAAATCAAAACATTCGGGATTTTATAGATCAAGGTTCCAAAACAGTTTCTAAGGAAACTGAAACCTAATTATATTACGACGAGATAAAACATAATTTACCATCACAAACTTCGAACCGCAGTAAATCGATACAAAAAAGATTTAAGAAATATGTAGTTAAAAATAGAGCGACATTTTATTACTCCTTATAAATTTTTATAGTTTTTATATTAATTTCTAAATACTTCTTTTACAATTCATATTTTAGTGCCAATAACGGATCAAATATACCTAAAACGTTTTATTTATGCAAGGTAAATCATTCAAGCTCAGAGCAAATTTACTTTAAGACTAAATATTCGATAATAAAATAAATTAAAAAGAAAAAAACAGGTATCGGTAACTGTATCTTTTCCGCCAAAGTTAAAGTGCATCCCTTCGTCGGGAATTGTGAAGACGTCCTACATAATGTACTTATGTATCCCAGACAATGCTGAGCACTTGACTCTTACACGACAAATCAGACTTGAAGTAGGTTACGTAACACTATAGTATTTTTAAATAGTTTTAAGTATTATTTCCTTCAAGTTACAATGCATCCCTTTGTCGAGAAACGTGAAATGAGCCCTACAAAACAGACTTTAAGATTTTCTTAAAACTGAGATGTATCCTGGACTTGCGAGGCACATGGCTTTTCACAACATAGCAACTACAAAGTACTCAATACTGTTATTTCTTTCAAAGTTAAAGTGCATCCCTTCGTCGGGAATTGTGAAAGCGTCCTACATAATGTTCTTATGTATCCCAGACAATGCCGGCACTTGACTCTTACACGACAAATCAGACTTGAAGTAGGTTACGTAACACTATAGTGTTTTTTAAATAGTTTTAAGTATTATTTCGTTCAAGTTACAATGCATCCCTTTGTCGGGAAACGTGAAATGAGCCCTACAAAACAGACTTTAAGATTTTCTTAAAACTGAGATGTATCCTGGACTTGCGAGGCACATGGCTTTTCACAACAAAGCAACTACGAAGTACTCAACACTGTTATTTCTTTCAAAGTTAAAGTGCATCCCTTTGTCGGGAATTGTGAAGGCGCCCTACATAATGTACTTATGTATCCCAGACAATGTTGGGCACTTGACTCTTACACGACAAATCAGCCTTAAAGTACGTAATACAGTATACCAATAGTCTTATTTTTTCTTTCAAGTTACAATGCATCCCATCGTTGGAAAACAAAAATGCTCAGTTTTAAGAAGGAGGTTCTTAAAATTCTGATCTACGAACTGTTTTTTGTTATACCTAACTGTTAAATCAAATTTAATGGTAACCAAATTTATATTACATAGTTATTTAATTGTTGGTTGACAGAGCTTACAAAGGTCGCGATATTTTTGAATGTGTTATTAAAATTAAGGAAAAACACTCACCTGATTACACTTTTCAGAAGATTTATCACTTGTTATCACAATCGCCAAGTAACAACGTATCAATGTATCCTTCATTGTGAAGCAAAAAGTTCTACAAAACTGTCTATAATTTTTTAAAACAGATGTATCCCGGTTTCCGAACCATGTATGCAAATGTCAACCATCGTCGTTGACGACCACTGAAGACTAAAATTTGATTTTATTTCTTACTGTTACAAAGTATGAAGTACACTGCGAGCTTAGCTTACTTCGCTCAGTATAGCACGCAAAATAACATAGCCATTCATAGTTCACAGCCGTTTCATAGCTTGCGGTGGACGTTGCGATTAATGAGCCTTATAAAATGACGACGGTGTAATTTCATGAGAACGATAATGATTAACTTGCTATTTTTACATAGGTGCAAACAAAGCATCAGCTCTGTGGGAATAACTTGTAACCAACTTGATAAAAAAGGAGGTTCTCAATTCAATGCAAGGTTTTATTTATTAATTATTATTTTTTAAATATTGTTAAATAATATATTCAATTAATAACAGCCGCTGTGGTCTCTTACCCAGAGGTCCCGGTTTCGATTCCCAGGGCACAATGTTGTGTTCGGTTTGGTTGGTGGTATAGTTTGTTTTAAGTCCGCCTGGCTAACTTAGTATATAGATGGTAGTCCATCTTACCTAGGTCTTGCGCATAGCAACAATGTTATCTGCATTGTTGTGTTCCATCATTTAGAAGTAAAATAGCCAGTGCAAAGATGTAATTTTTTTTATAAATATACATAAACATAGAAAAACACCAAGACCCGAAATCAATTTTGAAAAACAGTTTTTTCCAAACTGACCCGACCGGGAATTGAACCCAGAGATGGCGCGACGCCAAACCCGGCGCGCTAACCACTCGACCACGGAGGTCGTCAAGTCAATATATTCAATTCCATGCTAAAACATAACACACAGTACAAGTACATACACAAAACATACAATAATATTACATGTACCTACTTACTAATATTATTATTATTTGGACTTTATGAGTAAGTAGGTACACCTACCTAAGTTTTTTTTGGGTATCGAACTTAGCACTGCTACTTACCTAAGCTTATTACTACACGTAACTGGTTTTATAATTTATATTTTGATGACACTTTATTTTAATTACTTCATAATTTGTAATTCGATGAAGTGATTGTTGGTCACACGTTATTGCTGATTTAGATATCTACGAATGTGTGCATAATTGCACACATTTTTCGTGTATCTGTATTTGCCAAGTTTTTGTATAAATAAAGTTTCCATAAAATACATTAAATCAATTACGATCGACTTGTCATCAAGCACGTCTACCTATTGCTGCCTGCAGTGTTATTTCCGTCACCATTGTTCTTCACATCAAGTGCGTCGACATAATGTTCGTGAGTCAATAATATTTTACTGTTTTTTTTTTCATTTCATTATAATATATTTATTTATTGGTATTATTTACAATGATTGTACGATGGTTGACATACAGACCTATAATTTATTTTCCGTTCGTGTCTCTACAGGTCTGGGGCCCAAGTCTGCTAAATACAAATGCACCAATGGAGCCCCAATAGAGTGTCGACGGTGTCTCAGTTGAATGGTTTTTGGCATTTGGTATTCTCTTACTGTTTAAGTCCAAAGTCATTCCATCGTCACTCCACCGACACTCCATCGAACTGCAATTAATATTTTCGGTAGTCTGCTATCAATTGTATTTGAATGGAATTGTAATTGTTGTTGCAAATGGTATTCTCTTCACTATTTGACGTTTGTTTGACAGTTGTATCAATGGACTTTCAGTTGTCATCTAGTCATTGAACTGCCATCGGACAACGACACCTTTTTTTAAACTTTAATCATTTTAGATAAATATAATTTAAAGCTATGAGGCCTTCAGCCGCATCATTGCGTTGGCGTATTTTGGCACTCGCAAATGCTGCAGACAAAAGACGTCGCCTTTTGCACCTGCGCCGCAAAACTCGTGCAATATTAAGAAAAAACATTAACGCATTTGATCTACCCGAGGCAGAGTTTATAAAAACTTTTCGCCTCGGGAAGGCGCAAGTGACGGCTCTCAGTGAAGAACTGACCCCTTATCTCACCAGGCAGCGACGTCGGGATGGGATATCGATTGATTTAAAGGTTAGTAAGAGTTCAGGAGGTACTTACCTAATTCAGATAATTCATTACTTTTATAAGTATTTGAAAGGTATATCATTGCTCTATGCCCGAAGTTGTTAACGGAGGGTCTGAGGGTTATCCATGGTTGGCTACTTACTACAAAGCTTCTCAATCAAAGTGAAACTATTTTATCAGAGGTAGGTACCTATGAATTTTGTTTCAAATTATTTACTGACCTACATAAAATTTCTAATTAATATCAGGTGTTAATTACATTGGCATTCTATGCAACCGGCTCATACCAAACTTTAGTCGGCCAAAGTGCTTTTCACAATGTCGCACAGACAACAGTCTCAAGGTCTGTGCGACAAGTTACTGAAGCTATAAATAAAATTTATAGTAACCACATACAATGGCCAATGATACCCCAAGCCAGGAATGCCATTAAAGCACAGTAAGTAACCTACTATTTGCTTAAAAATTACCTTGTCATATAAAGTGGACTAAAATCTTAAATTATTTATTACAGATTTTATCATCAGTTTGGGATTCCAGGTGTACTGGGCTGCATCGATGGCACTCAAGTTGCCATTATACGCCCAGTACATCATGAAGAGAGGTTTTTTAACCGAAAGGGATACCATTCCTTAAATGTGATGATTGTAAGTGTATTTATTTTATTAATTCATAATTATTATTGAAATTATTTTCCATAATTTAACTAATCAGACTGTGTAACTTGTTATAGATTTGCGACTCAGAATTAAATATATTATGTATGGACTCCAGCAGCCCAGGCTCAGCCCATGATTCCATGGTGTGACAAGGGCATCCCCTAAGTCACCACTTGAGGGACCTCTCTAATGAGGGAGAGCAGGTGTTTTTATTAGGTACCTACTTAATAAATAATTTAATTGTTGATAATATGTATTTTAAATGATACAGCAAATTGTTACCTATTAGTATTTGCTTTTTATAGGTGATAGTGGTTACCCACTGCATGCCACCATGATGACACCAATTCTGAACACCAGCGAGGGGACACCCGAGCACTATTATTACCAGCGACAGGTGTCAGCACGCAATGTAGTGGAGCGGTGCATTGGTGTTTTAAAAGCTTGATTCCGGTTAGATAAATTTTTTCCGGTTTGATAAAATTGGTAGATAATTTAATCAGAACCTATAAAATATATATTACATAAAAGAATACTGCTTTTAGATGTTTGTTAGTGGCACGTGCCCTACACTACGACCCCATCACTGCTGCAAAAATTGTGAGCGCATGCTGCGTGTAACACAACATCGCCAATCAAAACAGAGTCCCTCTGTTGTCACTGACACCTGAGGAAGCTGATGAAGAAAATCAAAGGCAGCATCAGGCAAGTTGTATACATAACATCCTTTTATTTGAAAAGTAGAAGATAATTTGTTTACACTTAATCAGCCTTAAATAACTTTTTGATATACAAATAACTAGGTACATTATAATGAATAATAATGAAATAATCAACTAATCATTTATTTACATTAAATTAAAATCAAACTTGTTAAAAAATCAACATTGTGACAACACATAAATAAACTTTTAGTCTAAAATTTACTAATCAGTCTTTGGTAACTTATTCAACTAAAAAATTAAAATTTTACTTTTTGGGGATTTAGTGCCTTTGCACACGGCGGCGTATCGCAATACGCGCGTAGGACGAGAGCAATACGAGCACGTACAGCAGCAGCGAATCGTAGGAGACACCACTTCGTGTGCGGACTTGTTTGAAAATGTACGTGCTCGTATTGCTCTCGTCCTACGCGCGTATTACGATACGATTACGATACGCTTACGATACGACGCCGTGTGCGAAGACACTTAGGCAGTTAACACACTGCCACGCACCACGCTGCATGTTGCGTGTTTCTTCGTTTGTATAGAAAACACGCGCGTAGGTGCGTCGACACGCAACATGCAGCGTGGTGCGTGGCATTAGGCAGTTAACACACTGCCACGCACCACGCTGCATGTTGCGTGTTTCTTCGTTTGTATAGAAAACACGCGCGTAGGTGCGTCGACACGCAACATGCAGCGTGGTGCGTGGCAGTGTGATAACTGCCTTAACAAGTACAGTACAACATTTTAGGAATCCACAAAAGACTAAAATGTTATAAAATATTTGGCCAACATTTTAATATTTATACTTTAAATTATTGTTTTAGGCTGAAGACCAAATAAGAGAGAATGTGAGACAGAATCCACAAAATCGCCGAGTCAATCCCGAGCTTCAAAGAGGCCGGGCACTGCAGCAGGCTCTGGTTGAAAGGCTGTGGAGGGAAAGATTGGTATGTATAATTAATAGGTCTATATTTATAATATTAGTTACAATAAAACATAGGATAATATGTTTACTAGAAAAAAATCAACCAGCGTCTCAGGAAGCTCGAGTGGGATTCGGAGCGTAAATCAAACTACTAGGAAAAATTCAACGAGTCTTCTGGGGTCTCGGTAGCTCAGCGGTTAGAGCAGTGGACCGGCAATCCAAAGGTCGTGGGTTCGAATCCCACTCGAGCTTCCTGAGACTGGTTGATTTTTTTCTAGTAAACATTTTATCCTATATCTATATAGCATTGTGAATGCAAAATTTCAATAATAAAGATACAATAAAACAGTATGGAAATAAGTATATAATTACTTTGTTGCAGATTGCAGAGGAACACTAACAGAAAAATTACAGATTTAGGTTTTTCTAATTAAAAACATTACATGCAATTCCTAGTTTTATTATCCTATATTTACTTTAAATAAATATGTATTTACTATTATTATATGTATGTATAGATTACAAAGATTAAAACCTAGTACCTACATTAAAATCTATAAGTACTATTATACTTACCAGAAGAAGGTATAAACTTGCTTTTATTATTCTAATCGCTGTCAGAAGAATAAATTGTAATTCTCTGAAAAAGATAGGAATATTGTTAATTAAAGTAGGTACTTGATATTGATCATTACTTTACTGGTGATTTAAATATTTATGCTGTAGATATAATACTTACGTTAAGTCGTCGTGGTGACCTCCTCCTTTCGTTCATTCCTCTAACATAATCCCGCAGTCCTTCGGCTATTGCCTCCAATGCTGCAGCCTGCCGGTGGGTGGCTTGCGCGAGCTCGTGCGTTGCTTCAGCATTTAGCCTTTCCATCTTTTCCAAGCGCTCTGTAGCTTCGCGCATAGCTGGTTCATTCTCTGAAGAGAAAACATACTAAATTTATTTCACATTCTAATAATTTCACAAGGCAAGTTTGTAAAAAGAATATATATATTCCTTATAAACCTCTCTTTTGAAGTTGGATCAACTAACCTGTGGCTTGCTTAGTTTGGGAAACTGGTGAATGACGCCGGCGTCTTTTACGCGGTGCGATAGGCCTGGCCTGTCTTATGGGGTCAGTGGCGACCGGATAAAGCTCCCTGCTGGTGCTAGGAGTGGGGCCTGTATTGCAGTCCTTGCTAGTACCAGCGGTGGTGCCTGTGGCAAGCTCGCTGCTAGTGCTAGCGAGGGGGTCTGTAGACTGCTGGTCTCTTGAAGGCGAGTAGTCTGCTGGTACTTCAATGACCACTATCGTCTCCTGCTCTTCAGGCTCTAGGACCTCTTCACTCCATGATCTGAAATACATGAATGTTGTTTTAATGTAATCTTTGAAAATTATAACAAAATAATGTAAACCAGTTCATACTTTATTTTACCTACCTTGCTAGTGGCACAGCATCCTCCACAACCTCTAAACCCTCCAAAATGTGATCATGTTGCTGTGTAGAAAAACAATATGCAGTGCAATAGAAAGTAAACTTTAAAGCAGCGAACAGAGCATACTAACAAAAAATTAGCAAAGTTCACTAATGATATGAAAAGAAATTAGTTAATGAACACAGAGGATAGGTGCCTAGAAATTAAATACTTTAATGATTTTTGTGAAAGAATGAATTAATTTACCACATGCTCTAGTTTATAAAATTATTACTTCAATAAATTGGTATCTAAAAATCCTAAGTAAATAGGTAGTTGTTTATTTACATGTGTGTTATTTTGTTAACAAGCTCCATAGGGGTTCCTTTTTAAAAACAAACTCACACTTAAAGGATTGTGCCGAATACCCGGCAGTGGCTCTCCAACATCACGCCCCAAAATATCATAAAGCCGCTCTTGTAGCGGTGTGAGTGAAATTTGTTTTGAAGGACCCCCACCTGAAAAAAAAAATACTTTTTTGAGATTTCATACTAATTTGATTTATGAGAATAATTATGAACTGGTTTACCTGTAGCTCCGATTTCTGCTTTTTCAAGCTTTATTTTTTTTAATAATTTACTTTTGTATTCATTGTAATACTGAAAAATAAAAGTAGGTAGGTACACATAAATGGAATTGTTTGCAATCATTGAGGTACAATAAACTAGGAAAGACACCGCGAAGCAAGTTTGTGCGTACTAAGGTGCAGCCCATGGGCTGCAAATGCCTGTGATTGCGCGTGATTCAAGCGATTGTGGACCTTGCACCTTAGTTGCGCACAAACTTGCTTCGCGGTGTCTTCTCTAGTTTATTGTACCTCAATGTTTGCAATAGTTTATGTAGACAAGGAACTTGTGTTTCAAACTTACCACTCTCCACTGGTCCGGCGTCTTATGGACGCAGTCAGACGATACGCTGTTTAATATGACTGCGCATTCAGCCCAAAGGCGTTTGGTCAAAGTACGTCCTTCCTTTGTTCTATTAAATCGGCCAAGCGCCAACTCTTTATGATTTTCTAAAAAATCAATTAGAGCAGTTAATTGCTCAATACTCGCCATTGCCAAAACTTTTGTTTCACACAAAAACGTAGGTACTCGTCTTCAAAGTTTTCAACAGTTTTCAAACTTGTGTTCAAAACTTCATGACATATTTTTTTTTTCTAAAACGGCAAATGCAATAACGAAAAACAGCCATACTGCACCAACATTTTCTTTAGTTTTTAGGAATAAACACGCATTTTTAATAAATGTTGATATTTAAATGCTAAGAAATAATAATTTGTCTAAATTATTACATTACATTCACTAAAAAGTGCTTAAAACGTATTTGAAAACAAATAGTAGTTTTTACTGGCATCATTGGTTTCATGGTAGATTTAGTAGGCAACATCGTCTACTAATTAATTCACATTCCTTTTCCATTCCATTTCCATTCAACTGACACTCCACCGACATTACATCGAGACTTATATGAACGTTTAGGAGAATACAAAATTTGGCACAATGGAAATGTAATGACAATTGGATGTCGCTAGAATGGCAATAGTTGGTCGCTTATTGTAAAATAGCAGACTTGGGCCCCTGAACACGAGTACAAGAAACCCCTCAGGACGACTTCGTCATTTTCTTAAACTTGACACTTTCCTAACTTGTCTCATTTTTAACTCGGCTCTTTCTTTGTTGGTCTCTTTTGCAAAGTTGACACTTTTCCAACTCGTCTCCCCTCCGGACGACTTTGTCATTTTCTTAAACTTGACACTTTCCTAACTGGTCTTATTTTTAACTCGGCTCTTTCTTAGTTGGTCTCTTTCTTAACTTGACACTTTTCTAAATCATATTTTTTTCAAGATTAACTAGACTGGATGCGTACAGCCCAGTTCATAAATATGTGTACACTTTAGTACCTTGTCACTTTAATCGCTTTGACAATTCGTGTATGGCAGTTTAAACAGACATTAAATAGACAAGCCAAGGTACTAAAATGTATACATATTTATAAACTCGACTGTACCTACAATAATAAAGGAGTTTACATACATCTTAAAGCGTTGCGACGTAAGGGCCAATGGGTTACCACAGCGTTGTTTCTTATGAAAACTTAAAGCAGCTGTTAATCTAAAATTATTCATTTTTAGGAAAAGTTCTTGGACAAAAGTTATTTAATATCATGTATACTTTACCCTTCTTTCGGCTTAGTACTCCCTTTCCGACTGCCGTTGTGTATAAATTTAGTCACGCACGTCATTAATGAGGGAACACAAAGTGGCAATGCTGCAATGCAAAAAACCTGGCACCTACTGGCTACCCCTCCCCTGTTCCGAAGAATAAACGAAACTTGGGAGCCTTATTATCATACTTGACAAAGAAAAAGAAAAAGCCGTTTTAAAAATAAAACGAATTACGAAAGTGTCAACTTTGCAAAAGAGACCAACTAAGAAAGAGCCGAGTTAAAAATGAGACGAGTTATGAAAGTGTCAACTTTGCAAAAGAGACCAACTAAGAAAGAGCCGAGTTAAAAATGAGACGAGTTATGAAAGTGTCAACTTTGCAAAAGAGACCAACTAAGAAAGAGCCGAGTTAAAAATGAGACAAGTTAGGAAAGTGTCAAGTTTAAGAAAATGACGATTTCGTCCTGAGGGCAAGAAACGGCTCGCCGCCGCAGCTGTCCTAGACTCAGACCGTGAACAGTCATCTGACTTTGAAGAAGACTCTAGGTAATTATTTGCCCTCAGGACGACTTCGTCATTTTCTTAAACTTGACACTTTCCTAACTTGTCTCATTTTTAACTCGGCTCTTTTTTAGTTGGTCTTTTTTGCAAAGTTGACACTTTCATAACTCGTCTCATTTTTAACTCGGCTCTTTCTTAGTTGGTCTCTTTTGCAAAGTTGACACTTTCATAATTCGTCTCATTTTTAACTCGGTTTTTTTTCTATGTCTAGTATGATAATAAGGCTAAATATTAATAATGATAATAATCAACCGGACATAGCCAACCGTACCGTTTCTTCCACTTAGGTCAGCTGCCACTTAGGTCAGAAAATTATTTGTTCCATTTAGGTCAACTCTGACCTAATTGGATTTTTCATTGTCGACATAAAACTATCTGACCTACCTGGACGCCAGTATTAACAGCGTGCTGACCTGTAGGTAGGTAGGTTTAGGTTATGCTACTTTTGCTGCAGGCCCTTACGTCGGAACGCTTTAAGATGTATGTAAACTCATTTATTATTGTAGGTACAGTCGAGTTCATAAATATGTATACACTTAAGTACCTTGGCTTCTCTATTTAATGTCTGATTAAACTGCCATACATGAATTGTCAAAGCGATTAAAGTGACAAGGTACTAAAGTGTACACATATTTATGAACTCGACTGTACGCATCCAGTCCAGTTTATCTTGAAAAAAAATATGAATACAGGTGTCCCGTAACTACTTTCTTAGAGTTTATAAAAAAATTAAGATTTAGGAAAGTGTCAAGTTAAGAAAGAGACCAACTAAGAAAAAGCCTAGTTAAAAATGAGACCAGTTAGGAAAGTGTCAAGTTTAAGAAAATGACGAAGTTTTCCGGAGGGGAGACGAGTTGGGAAAGTGTCAACTTTGCAAAAGAGACCAACTAAGAAAGAGCCGAGTTAAACATGAGACAAGTTAGGAAAGTGTCAAGGTTAAGAAAATGACGAAGTCGTCCTGAGGGATTATTTGCTATGCATATCTCAAGACTTTGGTACTATGTCGCCATAATTGCCATATTTTTAAATACTTTATTTTTATTTTCTTATTTTGACGACCTCCTTGGTTGAGTGGTATGTACACCAGTTTTCATGGTGTCGCCATCTCTGAGGTCCCGGGTTTGATCCCCGGTCGGGTCAATTTTAGAAATTATTGTTTTTCTATATTTTCTCGGGTCTAGGTGTTTTCTATGTACCTATAATAAGTATGTATTTAAGTATTTTAAGTATGTTTATCCGTTGTCAAATAACCATTTAACGAGTTTCATAACGAAGCTTCTCTTGGGCTAGATAATTGGTGTGAGTGTAGGAAAGTTTATTATGTTTATAATTTATGTTCTTTCTTTTCTTTTTACAGTCCTCCGAAGAAGGCGAAAAAATCGGCGAAACCGAAAAAAGAGCCTGCGAAAAAGAAGTCAAGTGGGTATGTATAACGTTTTTAAGTTTTAGCATAGACGAATAAGATAATTTTTTAGACAAAACTTTGGTTTTAGACAATCACACTAATATTATAAAGGCGAAAGTTTGTGAGTGTGTATGTTTTTTACTTGTGCACGTAAAAACTACTGAATGGATTTGGATGAAATTCGGCACACAGATAGTTTATAACCTGGATTAACACATAGGATACTTTTTATCCCGTTATTCCCACGGGAACGGGAACCACGCGGGTGAAACCGCGAGCGACCGCTAGTTATTTAATAATTCTACGATAAAGAGTTAGTTACTGTGCTAAAAATAGATTTCATGAATTGGCGGTAACAATTTATAAATACATTGTTTCAGGAAGCCTACTGCGAAAACAAACGGCTCGGCTTCTGTGCTGTCCGACCTATTTGGCTCCGACGACGAGTCTGAGCAGCCTAAGCGCTCCTCCAGCAGCCCCTTGTGGTCGTCGTTGTCTCGGCGAGTCGCGGGCGGGGTGTTACGTCAGGTGGAATTGGTGCCTGATGGTAACATATTTTTTGATGTCAAAATATATAATACCGAAGACATCATTAATCTCGGCTCTCGTGAACGGTCGGACAAGTGGATTGCTAATCTTCGCTTGCGGGTCTCACCAGACGATCCGCTGTGGAAAGAGTTGAAGAAATTGTGCGCCGAAGCGAAGAAGAGATTCTCAAAAGAGGCGATGTACTACGGTGACAAGGTTGGCAGCCAATAGGTTCATCCATCGATTCACCCTTTTTTTTTTTCACTACATTGTAAAAACTTTATTGTACTTATACTTAACTAATGTAATGGTTAATCTAGGTAATATAAATTCTAAAACTATATTTTCTTTTTTTAACTTAGCTTAATCAACCGCAGAACTAATAACCACTCAACTATGGGTAAATCTATCTATTGTTCGATTTGTCAAGAGTCATTACCAAGTAAATCGTTTTCGGGGCATTTACGCAGTATTAAACATAAAAGTAATAGTGCAGTAAGTCTCGATAGTGGCATTGAAAAAATAAGTTCCGCGTTTCGTTGTCGCATAGCGTCTTATCGCATACGGGCAGAGCGCGAGCGTCTGGCTGACGGCAGCGAAATAGCTGCTACTTCGCCCACGCACTTCTTGCGTTGCATTGCCTCAAAGTTACAAACAATACTTCATTCAGCTTTATCTAATCATATAAATATAAAAGTAAACTTTGAACTTTTTGTTAAAGTAATTTTACCTAAAGATGATTCTACGAAAACTAAATCATTTACAACTGCAAACATTTCTTTACATTTAAACTACAGTTTTAATGATCTACTAAATAACATTTCTGAAATTATTTATAAAAAGATAGACGAATTTCAGGAAAAGGGGAGTGGATGGTCTATGTTGGATATTTTATACCTCGAAACTAATATTAACAAATATACGCCATTGAGAGGATCATCATATCTAAAATTACCAAAAAAAATTTACTCAAAACAAGCTTGTGTAAATATAAAAAATGATGATGAATATTGTTTTGCTTGGGTTGTGATGGCGGCTTTGTACCTAGTTAAAAAGAATGCTTGTCGAGTATCATCTTATCCTCACTTTAGTACAGTATTAAACTTAATTAATATGTCGTTTCCAGTTGCAAATAATGACATAAAAACATTTGAAAAAAATAATAAAAACATAAGTGTAAATATCTATGGTTTGGATAGTAAAAGTAATATTACTGGGCCGTTGTATAAAACCATTTTACGAAAAAAAAATCATATTAATATGCTTTTAGTTCAGAATGGTTCTAAGTCTCATTACTGTCTCATAAAAAACTTTCCTAAACTATTAAGAAGTCAAGTGACTAAACATCACAGTAAGCTTTATTTTTGTGATGATTGCTTGTTGTTTTTTAAGTCTAATCTAAAATATAAAAATCACTCTTGCGGTGGAGTCGCAACTATTTTGCCCGAAAAAGGTATTTTGGTTCAATTTAAAAATTTTCATTGTAAGCAATTCATACCTTATGTAATATATGCAGACTTTGAAACATTTTTACAACCGTGCGTTGAAAGTCAAAGTAAACACACAGCTAACATTCAACGGCACATTCCCGCTGCGTTTGCGTATTATATTGTTTGTAATTATGATAGCTCTCTAAACCGCCTAGTAAAGTATCGCGGTCCTGATTGTGCATTCAAATTTGTTACTTATTTACAGAAAGACGTGAAAAGAATTTATGATATTATTCAGTCGGCTTCAGAGAATCCAGTGCCTATAATTTTTAGTAATATTGACTCGCGTGCTTTTGATCGCGCAGACTATTGTTATTTATGTTCAAATTTATTAGTCGTAGATAAAGTGAGAGATCACTGTCACTTCACAGGTGTTTACAGAGGCGCAGCTCATTCATACTGTAATCTTAAATTTCAGATTCCTAAATTTATCCCCATTTTCTTTCATAATTTGTCGGGTTACGATTGCCATTTGTTTATTCGGGAATTAAACACAATATCAGGCTCAATCAAAGTTATTCCGAAAAGCAAAGAAAATTATATTTCTTTTACTAAGTTTATTCCACTTTCAGATAAAACTTTCGTTGCAGTACGTTTTGTCGATTCTTTTAAATTTTTAGGGACAAGCTTAGACCAGTTAGCTAAAAGTCTTAACCCTAATGACTTTATACATTTACGTAAAAATTGCGATAGTGAACGAAAATGTTCATTGTTGCGTCGCAAGGGTATATATCCATATGAATATATGTCTGCTTGGGAGGTATATGAAGAAACTAGTTTGCCGCCGATAGAAAAATTTTACAGTAGTCTTACGAGTGAATCAATTAGCTTAACTGATTACCAACATGCCTTAACCGTATGGAAAACTTTTGACATACAAAATTTAGGAGAATACGAGGGTCACACCGAAAAGATCGGGAATGGAATACTTTTGAATAAATTAGACTTAAAATCTTTTTGGTATTTGAAATTTAGTATTCTTACGAACTTAATTCCATTTTTGAAAAATAAAAATTTTCAATAAAAGAAGAGTGGTAGCTATTTCAAATTAAGAAGTCAGTGAGAAAATGGAGCTTACGCGGGAACATTTCCGTGCGATAATTTTTCACAACTTTCGCCGAGGTTTATCTCAAGAACAATGTCTTGCCGAGCTTGTTTCTATTTATGAACTTGAAGCACCTAGTAAAACGACTATATATCGCTGGTATTCTGAGTTCCGTCAAGGACGTTTATCTCTTACCACAGTTCCTTCTACTGGTCGGCCAAAAACAGCGGTAACACAAGAAAACATCGATGCTGTACGCCAATTAATACAAGAAGATAGACATGTGACATACGAGCAGATACGGGCTTCCCTCAGCATTGGTATGACAGCCATTCAAATAATATTGCATGATGAACTGGGTGTCAGGAAGTTAGTTTCCCGCTGGGTGCCCCATCGCTTGACCGAAGAACAAAAGTCGGCTCGTGTTAATTGGTGTCGGTCTTCTCTGCAACGGTTCGATAGAGGGAGCTCAAATGCTGTTTACAATATCGTCTCGGGTGATGAATCGTGGATTTATTCATATGAGCCCTAAAGAAAACACCAATCGGCTGTTTGGGTCTACGAAGGTGAGGTCAAACCAACAAAAGTTGTGCGCTCTCGTAGCGTGTCGAAAAAAATGGTCGCTTCGTTTGTATCGAAAACCGGACATGTGGCTACAATTCCTTTACAGGAACGGAAAACGGTTACTGCTAAATGGTACACAACAGTTTGTTTGCCGGAAGTCATAAGAGAACTTCGTAAAAGTAATCCGAACCGTCGCATAATCCTTCACCACGATAATGCGAGTTCCCACACCGCTCGGCAAACGATCGCGTTTTTAAATCAGGAAAACGTGGAGTTGATGGACCATCCTCCATACAGCCCTGACCTGAGCCCCAACGATTACTTTACATTCCCAAGAACTAAAGATTTGCTACGTGGTCAACGGTTTCCAGGTCCAGAAGAGGCAGTCCAAGCTTATAAATCGGCCGTTTCGACTATGTCTACTTCAGACTGGAATTACTGTTACAATAATTGGTTTGAACGAATGCAAAAGTGCATTGATTGTCACGGAGAATACTTCGAAAAACAATGAAAGTAAATATTATTGTGTTATCTTTGTAGTTTTTTCTATTCCCGATCATTTCGGTGTGGCCCTCGTATACAGATTTATATGTAAAAAATGATGTTTTATTATTAGCCGATATATTCGAAAAGTTCCGCTTAACTTGCAAAAAAAAATATGATTTAGATCCGGCTTTTTATATTACAGCACCAAGCCTAAGCTTCGATGCAATGCTTTTAAAAACTAAAATAAAGTTGGAACTTTTATCTGACTTGGAAATAATTCGTATGATACAAAAGGGTATTCGAGGAGGCATTTGTTTATGTTCAAAAAGGTATGCTCAATCAAATAACAAATATCAGCCTGATTTTGATTCATCTCAATCTAATAGTTATTTAATGTACTTGGACTGTAATAACTTATATGGTTACGCTATGTGTAGCTATTTGCCCTATGCGGACTTTAGATTACTTGATGAGGAGGAATGTAGTCAGCTTAACATACTGAGCATTTTTAATGAAAATGAATATGGATACATTTTAGAAGTAGATTTAGAATACCCAGAGAGTTTACATGACTTACACAATGACCTTCCATTTTGCGCCCAAAATTTTGTTCCACCGGGTTCGAAACATAAAAAACTGATACCTAATTTATTCGATAAATATGAATATGTCATACATTACGTTCATTTGAAAATGTGTTTGAATTATGGATTACGCCTTAAACGAATTCGCAGAGCAATAACATTTAAGCAGAGTCAGTTCTTAAAACAATATATTGATTTAAATACGGAGTTAAGACAAAAATCTAACTCTGCTTTTGAGCAAGACTTTTTTAAATTGTTAAATATGTTAAGTATTTTTGGAAAAACATTAGAAGATACAGAGCGCAGAGTCGATGTAAAACTTGTTAATGCATGGCATGACGATCGCAATAAAACAAACAAGTACTATTCCGCCGAACAACTGATAGCTCGCCCTAACTTCCATAGCGTAGCAGTGTTTGATGAAAACTTTGTAGCTATTCAATTAAAACGAGAAAAAGTAATATTGAACAAACCAATATACTCGTACATAGGGTTTTCAGTTTTAGAGATATCAAAAAGCCATATGTACGATTTTCATTATTCTGTTATGAAAAAATATTACAACGAAAAACTGTCTTTATGTTACACAGATACTGATAGTTTGTTATACTCCATTCAAACGGATGACTTCTATCGCGATTTGAAAGACCACTTTTTGAGTTATTTTGACACTAGTAATTATTCTAGTAATAACTGCTTTAGTATTATTCCAAGGAACAAAAAAGTCCCTGGTTTGTTCAAAGACGAACTAGGTGGTAAACTTCTCTTGGAATTTGTAGGATTGCGATCCAAACTGTACAGTATTAAAACAGTTGATAATGAGGTTAAAAAAGCAAAAGGAGTCAAAAAACCTGTAACTAAAAAGTTAAAATTTTCTGATTACGTAAATGTTCTTTCAACAGGAACAGATCTTAAAGGTAAAAACGTTCTATTCAAAACTATAAAGCATCAAATTTTTACAAGAGAACAGTATAAAGTGGCATTGTCGAGAAAAGATGATAAACGTTTTATTTTAGGTGATAACGTGTCAACGATATCGTGGGAACATTATTCTATTACAATATAATACACTATCCTGCAATAGATAGTTTTTACCATAGGTGATAATAATGTATGATGGGTTATATCTAGATTAAATCACTAAAACTTTAACGTTTTATACTATCAATTTAATGTTTTACTGTCATCGATAAATTTAAAATATAAACATAGATTTTTAAGATTAATTTTAATCTGATAGGTAGTTTTAAAAAAAGTTAAATAATCTAAGACCTTTAATCAGCTATATAATATGTTAAGTTAATTAATTGGTGTTAAGTTTGTTTTAAATTTAAAAATAAATATTTGTTTACAATCAATTTGATGTGTAATTTTCATTTTTGTATGGATTACACTTTATATTGTTGAAACTAAAACTGTAAATAACAATTAAGTGCATTTTTGTATGTTTTATTTAAGTTTATGTCTAATAATTGTTTTTCTTAAGTTACTAAATAAATGTTGTTGTAATATAATATACAAAAAAAGTTTTGTATTGTCTACAATCAATTTGATGTGTTACTTTCATTTTAGTATGTACCTATCCATACACTCTTTATAAAAACTGTTGTTACTTAATTCGTGAATAAACAATAAAGTGAATTTTTATGTTTTATTTATACTTAGCCCGAGTATTTTTTAACCTTAACTATTACAAAGCACAATTATTATACAAACTAAAAGTACTTACCTACTTGTTTAGTTTATTACTAATTACTTTTATTACTTTAATGGTTTTATTTGATGATGTGCCTAAAATTACTATTTTATCCAATTACATAACATTACATTATTACATTATTTCATAATTAGGTGTAATAAATATGAAAGCTGAGTAAAATTTCAATTAAAGAATTATCATATAATGTAAACTCTACGAGGACTAGGTATACAAAAGCATAAGACTTTTGACGTGACAACGTCTTAAATTAGGTTGCGGCTGGGAGTCACTTATGAAAAAGTGTAACGCTCGGTAACGTTACGATGAGTCACAGAACGAGAGAGAGGCCCGCCGAATGCCTTGCGTCTCTCTCCCACTCAACTATGTTTTAAATATAATTCTTTGTTTAAATAAATGTTTTAAATTGTTACTATTATTTCATCCTTCTTCCTACTATACGAATAAATATTCACATTAAAATTATTTTACCACTCAAAGTCGTTGTCACGTAAAACTTTCGCCCGTATACCGACTTTACAGGCAACCAATTTTTTAAACCAATTTTAACCGCACCATATTTTATATTTGTTAAGTTGTTATCAAATTCTAAGAAAGATTGTACCGAACTGTATGATTTAAACAAGTCATTACATGTCGACAATATAATGCTGATTATGATGGGAAGTCATTTGATGCTATTCGCACACGTTTCACAATAATTACGTGTCATGTTGTTGAAAATAACACCTAGTCAGCGGTTAGTTTTTTGCATGTTTAAACATGCAACGAAGCAACTTACACCGACGCACACATATTATCGGTCGTAGTAAACTAGATAAATAAAGCGTGGTTTGTCATGTAATTCATTTACATTAATAGACAGAACGTTTTCAGCAGCAGTTGCATTGTCTCAATTGTTTTTATTTTTTTGTTCTAAATAAAAAGTTATTATCATGGTAAGTGGAATTATGCATTTAAAAATGATGGACATAATTTATATTTGTAAGTGTTTTATATTATTTTATTTTATTTCAGGAAACTCCACCCACTTCACCGGTCTACATTCTGCCTGACGAGGAACACCAAGATCGAGTACTGAATCAATACACACAAGGCCAACATGAGGGAATTGACGAAGCGGGTCCCTTTCACTATGGATTCAGACCTCAGAACCCGGAGCCGGAGATAAAGAATTTGAAACATAGACATCAAAAGAAAAGATGTTTTCTAAGACACTTTCACAACAAACAAAATTCCTTTGTATTGAAAAGCGCGCCGAAAAAGGGTCGCTATTTAATCAAAATTCATGTTATTGACTTACAATCAAGAGTGCCTGTTCCAGAGAAGCTGTTGTGCGCACAATATGTTGTGGAGGATGATGTTGATCCAATTATGGATCAGACAGAAGGAGTTATTAGTAACATTTCAAAAAAATTGTGCGGCTATAGCTATAACTTCTATTGAGGCTATATGGCGCAGATTTATTTGTAAATTAAAGTTCTCAAAAGGTTTCAAGCGTAATTTCCATATTTACGTGTAAACCTCCAGAGACACATTTAAATATATAAAATATTTTGATTGTATAAAATCTTATTTTGAGGGGTACAATACTTAGTTACACAATTTTCTTTTTAGTATATAAATAAATTTAACGTATATATTTTTAAATGTTATTGAAACTTGTTAAATTTTTTGTAAATTTAGTAATAAGCTTTATAATAAACTTAAATAAAATTAAATAATAGTAATAACGTTTTTTTCATTTTATTGCTCTCGGTTATATTGATTATACTCGTAGTTTAATAAAGAAAACACAGCATTCAATTTAAATTTATGTTCATTAAAAAATAACTAATAGGTATTAAAGCACATACTTACATTATAAAAACAAAAAAAAAACTTTTAACAGTCACATCAAAATAAAAAGTTCTATTCTAATGCCTAGTTCTATTAAATTCAATGATTAAAACCTAAATAAAACTATAATTATTACAAAATTATAAGATCACTTTATTTTGTAAACACCATTTTTTAATACACAGTACATTTTTTAATGCACATGTTTTCCTATGAGTAAAACAGTTATATACGAAAACATCTTTACAATACAATTCAGAAAGAGTTTGTAAATTAGGAAGCCCTAAATTACTTATGTCTAACACGTTGTTATGATCACATAATTCTTGTATCCATGTAATCTTTTCTTTACCTTTAACTAAAATTGTACGATCTTTTAAATACGGTTTGATAATTCTTCGAAATTCCCTATAATCTATGTACCCTTCGCTCCATCGAAATCCTCTGTTTCGTTCAATCCACCAAACACTTTGCTTTTCTTTATCAGTAAGAGCGGTAAACGGGTAAGGTGGTTTTATTAAAAAAATATGGGTATATTCTTCAGTGGCTATAGCTAATTCCTTTACCAGAAACTTATTCTTAGGTTTTTAAATCGTTGTACATCCACGATAATTGTATTACTTTTCATGATAACTTTTTCACAATGTTGCTTAAAGGCTTGTACTCGAATATACAGTCGTTTAATATAAGACAATATGCAGCTGTCTGATCAGGTATCTCTTTTTCAGTTTCAATTTCAACTCTTACATCTATTGACCCCTTTAATGCCTCGTGTTGTCGAGAACAATCAATTACGAATAATGGAGCGATATCTTTAAATTCTTTTAAAGTCACCAACGGTTCTGCTCGGCGTCCGTGATAAGTCTGTTGAAATCTAGCATATTGCTCATATAATAAGTAATACTTGTGTTACGGCGAAAGGCGTTCGCCGTAACAGCGGCGAAAGGCGTTCGCCGTAACAGCGGCGAAACAAGGGTTAGGCAGGAGATAAGGGAATTTCTGGGGCTTACCTGGTTCGGGCTGGAGCTGGTTGGAGCTGAAGGCAGGCGCGGGGGCGCAGGCTTGAAGGCAGCAACACACAACACAATTCACTCCACTAGGCACTGATCGGAGGCGTTTTAAGGGTAATTGGGCTGGTAAACACAGCGCTCTCAAGTCACAAACACTGAACACGTGGTTGTTCACGGGCTGAGTTCTTGCGCGGGCGCGCGCGTGGATTCACCTTGAAGGGTCGGAGCACACTGCCGGTTGCCCAGCGCCGTTGGCGCGGGCGAACAGCTTTGTCGAGTATAATTGTCAACTCGCTGTGATTGGCCGATCATTCGTTGCACATTCGTTGCACCAATATGCACCTTAATTGACCGGCGCAGAGACGGTTATCCGTCGCGCTGTGGCGCGAACATCTTCCCGGGCCCCAGAGGGTAGGAGGGGGGGGGGGAAGGAATGGAAGTTAAAGGGGGACTACGGCCCCGATTCGTGCTGTGTTGAGTTAATGTCGAGTGGGTGTGTATATGATGAGCTGGGAGGAATGCACGTGTGTGACTGTATGAGTATAATTGTATGAGGGCTGAATGCCTGTGCGCACGAAGCACAGGGGGCGCGGGGGCGCGAAGCGCCGAAGGCGCATAGGCGCAGGGGGCGCGTCAACGCAAAGGCGTGGGGGCGCGGGGGCGCAGAAGCGCAGGGGGCGCGTAAGCGCAAGGGCCGCGTCAACGCAAAGGCGTGGGGGCGCGGGGGCGCAGAAGCGCAGTGGGCGCGTCAATGCAAAGGCGTGGGGGCGCAGAAGCGCAGGGGGCGCGTAAGCGCAAGGGCCGCGTCAACGCAAAGGCGTGGGGGCGCGGGGGCGCAGAAGCGCAGGGGGCGCGTAAGCGCAAGGGCCGCGTCAACGCAAAGGCGTGGGGGCGCGGGGGCGCAGAAGCGCAGGGGGCGCGTAAGCGCAAGGGCCGCGTCAACGCAAAGGCGTGGGGGCGCGGGGGCGCAGAGGGCGCGTGGGGCGCGTAAGCGCAAGGGCCGCCGCGTCAACGCAAAGGCGTGGGGGCGCGGGGGCGCAGAGGGCGCGTGCTGATGTCATGCACCGTATAGGTGCGGGCTGACTACATGTGTTTGTGTGCTGCAGGCTGATGTGTGGGTGCACGTGTGTAGAAGTACTATGCTCTTGTGGTGAGCACTCACGAGATTGAGTCGATTGCCAAGGCAAGAATTAAGAGCAGAAAAAATATAAAATTAACACGAGCGAAAAAATAAAGCACGCTATTTGGCACGCGTGGTGAGCATGCACGAGATCTGAGCCGATTTAACACGACACGACCATAAAAATTTCATTACAAAATAAAACGGGAAAAACAACAATATCGTCGTCTAGACGCGGGTGTGTTATACGTACCTAAAGTTATATGTGCAACCTAATTAGTAAGTAAAAATATAACACGAATCGAACACTGTTCTTGGAACACGTTCTTAATTTATTTTTGTAGGTAGGTTAATAATATTTCGCAATGCACTTTGCAACGTCTATCGTGCAGAAAGGGTCATGTAAGGTAATGAAATTAGGAATGTTACGCGATAAAATTTAAAAATCAGAAATTAAAATTAAGTTACGTGATAACTACGAAATATGAGTAAATATTATTTTAACGGGTCGAATGACCAACATGTAATGAAATAGTTAATGGGCTGAAATAGTTATCCTATATATATATAATAGTGGACTGTATTAATAATGTGGGGCTGAATGTCTACGGTAACATGTACCTACTCCTGCGACCCTTCATGCGACCGCTGTGCATGCGAGGACACATGCAGCGTTCTGTCGTTGGGTCGCTTTGCCGGAGTGTCCCGCAGCGCGGGCGGGAGCCACCGCGCCGCCGATTCCGGCTGGTAATGCTGTGTGGCGTCGTCCGGTCGGTGAAGGGACGTGTGGTGGTCTGCGATGCCACACACTCTGCATGCCTTCACCGACTTACATTCCTGTGGGTAGTGTGGGCCCAGGCATTTCTGGCACCGCTCGCGCGCCTTTATAAAGTCCCACCGACCTTGTGTCGGTTGGGCATTGTAGCAGGAGCATGCTATCAGTCTGTGCCCCCTAGTTCTGCAGTAAGGGCAGTAAGAGGTGTTTGGGCTGGCGTGCATTGTGTGGGTGTTGTGTGGGCGTGTATGGGTGGCGGCACGAGTCGGGGCAAAAAAATGAAGTGTGTAAAGTAGGGTTTAATTTACTGGACTGTTACTGGGATGTATCCGGCTCGTAAAGGATCAAAATGTTACGGCGAAAGGCGTTCGCCGTAACAGCGGCGAAACAAGGGTTAGGCAGGAGATAAGGGAATTTCTGGGGCTTACCTGGTTCGGGCTGGAGCTGGTTGGAGCTGAAGGCAGGCGCGGGGGCGCGGGCTTGAAGGCAGCAACACACAACACAATTCACTCCACTAGGCACTGATCGGAGGCGTTTTAAGGGTAATTGGGCTGGTAAACACAGCGCTCTCAAGTCACAAACACTGAACACGTGGTTGTTCACGGGCTGAGTTCTTGCGCGGGCGCGCGCGTGGATTCACCTTGAAGGGTCGGAGCACACTGCCGGTTGCCCAGCGCCGTTGGCGCGGGCGAACAGCTTCGTCGAGTATAATTGTCAACTCGCTGTGATTGGCCGATCATTCGTTGCACATTCGTTGCACCAATATGCACCTTAATTGACCGGCGCAGAGACGGTTATCCGTCGCGCTGTGGCGCGAACAACTTGTTTTCCGTAAAGCTGACGTTCAAATTTTCGTAAGGGTAATATGAAGAATTCAAAAAAACTTTTACGTCACTAACATTGCAGTGGTCAAATTCAGCCATTGACATGTCCGCCTGATTTTTACGATTGGTTTGAAATACAATAATTACATAACGTGGTTTTTCTATTTGCGTTGAAGTTTTAATTGACCATGTATGTTTGCGTGTTTTTGGTAATAACGGGTATTCATATAAATCCCAATTTCGGAACGCTAAGGTAACAGAACGATCTTTTTCTAAATGTTTTAACAAAGTAATCCTTTCACGATCTGATACTTTTACATGCGGAACTCTCCAAACTATTTTACTTATTTCAAGGTTATCGATAATTTCATTTTTATTTAACTTTAATGCATTAATATTAGTGCTGCTTCTTAATAAAACTAATTCGTGTTTACAGTTAATAATTATTTTTTCATAGTCTTCTGCAAACCCCAGTATTTTGTTTAAAGGTATTGAAGCGGAGAAAACTCCATTATTGGTCGTACCAATAGTAGACCAACCCCAAACATTTGCAGATTTTGATTCGTTTTCGTTTAGCGAAAGATATGATTTTAAGGTGGTCGTAAGGCCAACATTTTTTATTTTGTCTATTTCAACACCATTTAGTTCGTATCGTATATCTTGAAATAGAAATAATGCTGCGTTATTTATAAAATGCACACTGGATACTTTTGCTTTAGTAGTGCTATCATGAACATGTACTTTGCCCTCAATATACAAAGTGCTGAGGGAAGGCAACACATACAAATCTTGTTGGTTAATAGGTATACGTATTTCATCATTCTTGTTGAAACTTGTCACGTATGGTTTATATGAATGATATTCGAAACTTTCAATGCTATTATCGTGTGACGATGGTTGAGATATATTTAAAATATTCATTTTATTAAGCCTATTAACTTTAGAAACTATTTATTTTCTTTGGTTAACTTCTTTTTGAATTTAAGAGGTGCTACTTTTAAAAGTGCTCTTTTTGAACTGACTTGAGTCCCGGATGGTAAATGGGTTTTATTAAAATTTAGCATCTTTTTCTAAAGTGCAAATATAGTTGTACTTCTTCGCCACGTAAATTGATTTGCTTATTTTCAGCGTCTAACAATCTTATGTTTAATGAACTGATTGAGTTTTGGTTAACTGGAAAATATATTATATTCTTAGGTATTTCAATAATTCGATAACCAGGTGGTACGTTAGGCACAAATTCGTAGATTATGTGACTTGCTTTTCCGTTTACAAATGATCCGCTTACTGCGTCGCATTCGATGCGGACGATGGTTGTTGATAAAATACTAACAGGATACTGTGACTTGCTACTTATATTAGCCTTCACCGTTTCCATACCAAAACCCAAAGTTTTTCCAAGCGAATTATCATTTTCAAAGTGCACATCCTTTGTACAGAAAATATTGGTCTTAAGTGTGTTATTATTACAAGTTAAATTAAAAACACAATTTTTTATATTTGCTTTTAAATAATCACAGATGTCTTGAAGTTCATATGAACCTTCAGGAATTTCCACAACTTCGTTGGTACCATAATAAAACTTATTATTTCTCTCGTCTACATTTGGGATTGAATTAAACGTAGAAAAGTAAAGTAGTCCACATTCATATTCTCCACATAAGTCTAAGGTTGGGGAATAGCTAGTTGCCATAAAGGCTCCTCGACCAGTTATCGACACAGTGAAAGACATTTTTATACTGAGAAATATATTTACTATTCTGTATTTAAATGGTGTTTCCAATATTCCTTTAAAAATTTTAAGCAAAGATGTCCACAATTTAATGTGCCAAAAGTTTGATGTTGTGTATAATTATAATTTATAGGAATATTTTTTAAATATTTTTGTAATTCTAGCGGAGGTTTTAAATTACCAAAACTATCAAAATATTCAGAGTTATTGTTTTTCTTAACGTAGGCTACCCAATGAGTTCCAGGATTCACAGAAGTGTCCAAATTAATTATAGCACACTCATTTTTTCTTGGTTTTGAAGGTAAAGTATCTCTCATAAAAACACCACGGAAATACGGAATGTCACATGCGTGTTCTAAAATATCCAAATTTGTTAATGCTCGCCTGGGTAGCCGTTCCACTAGTTTTTTGAATTATTAAAATATAAACCTGCCCCTTTTTTATGAGGTCTAATATACAATCCTTTCCCAAGAGCAACCGCTTCCATCATCTTGTTATGGCGTTCAGACTCTTGAAGACTTCTCTGAGCAGCTTTGGCATCATTCACGGCCTTTGCTATACCTGCCGCACCTCCTGCTAATGAACCCAAAGCTGACAATCCAGCGAAGATTGGTATCAAAGGTAAAAACCCACCACTTTTAGGAATGGGAATACAGCGTGGCAGGCGTATACCTCTTTTGTTCATAAATAGTTTTTTGGCAGCAGCATATGCATACTTAATAGCTGAATTATTGCTTTTGGATTTCAATTTCTTTACTTGAGATTGTAGTTTTTTCACGATAGACATGAAAGAACGTGCTCCACCACCAGCTTTAAGCTTTGCCTTCATTGCATTTTTAACTATCCACGAGGCAACCTTTTCTCCTTTCCCAGCGTCTTTTGATTTCAATCTTTTCTTAGCCATATTCAAAAGATCTAAATCAGCTTTATGACGTACATCCAAATCACTATTGATGTATGCAATGTCGTGGTGCATACAAGCTTCATCCAATTTGTTTACACCTCGATTCCCTCGATGTAACCGTTTTTGAAGTTTAGTTCCAGGACCGCAAAATTGATAACCAGGTAAATGTAATTCAAAAGGTAAATTATTAATTAAACTGTTAATGATACCACTTCCTTCCTTCATTGATACTCACAAAATGATTGAGCGGGTATTGCGTTCTTTATTTATATTACATCACTAATGCATTTTTTTCTACCCAACTGTTTTCTTCATTACTTAGGCCTAACCATTTCACAAAAAGCCTGTTCCCTTTTCTTTTTAAAACTTTTTCTATGAGATATACGTCTGGAAACATAGTTCTTTGTAATTCATATTCATAAAATGAACCTAAAATACTGTGGTTTTTTCTGTCTTCTACGTGATAAGTTGGTGGGTTTGTATGATTGATTTTTGTGATAGTAAATATTTCAGTAGACCAGTTAGGGGTATAACCTTTGTAAAAATCGCCTTTATATTTACTAATACGAACATGATCACCAACACGAAACTTAGGTCTTTTCAAAGTATTGTGCTTTTGGGATTTAATTATGTTGGTTCTTACCAACATCTGGTTTCTGTTGTTAACATCGACTGGTTTAAATTTGGTTATGCGATGAATGGTTTTATTATAGCATTGTACTACTGAGTTTAAATTTTTCCCTAACCATTCATATCGACCACATAAACTAAAAAGTTTAAAAAGACGACTTTTTAGAGTTCTTATCACACGTTCAACAATAGCTGCTTTCTTTACAGAGTAGGTTGAATAATGATTAATTTTATATTTCTTCATCAGTTGTTTAAAGCTATCATTGTAAAACTCCTTACCTAAATCAGTTTGCAAATTTTTTGGTGTTTGAGTAGACTCTGCTAGTATATGTTGCATCGCAAAAGTAACACAGACTTTCTCTTTTAATTTTAAGGGCTTTACCCAAACATACTTAGATAAAGTGTCAATAACAACTAATATGTACTTATAACCTTTATTAAAGGATGCATATTTTTGTACATCTATAAGATCTGCTTGCCATAAATCATATATTCCTTTTATTATCGTGCATCGTCGTAGAAAATTTCTTCTAGCAGATCTATGAAGCTCATCTACTATGTTTTGTTTACTCATTTTTGGTTGTCTTAGTATTAATCAGAAAATCGATTTCCGTTTTTGTATAATACAAAGTACTCATATTATTAGAAGTAACTTTTTCTAAGTTTTTAAGATAAACTCTAACGTCGTTAAGAACTTTTTTCAATTATTTTTTCAAGTCTTCAATTTCTTTATCTAAATGAGCTTTATTTACAGCTTCATCATCATTTTGTGGAGGTAACAAACCTTTTAATCTTGAGGATTGCAAATCGTAATCTCCAGTCTCTGATTTTGCTAACGCGTAGTCAAGAGTATTCATAAATTCAGAATATCTTAAACGCTTATGAACGTGATGTCCAAATTTATCTATATTCATTGCAGTCTTTATGGGTTGTTCACTGCTATTAAACTGCTTAATTTTCTCAATACATGCCTTTTATATTTCACGTTTATAATACCAGCTTCAAACAGTTCTTCGATGATTGCTATAATCTCACTGTTTAGGCCAGTGTTGCCTGCTTCGCGTGATGCAAGCAGTAATTTTAGTCGTTCCACTAATTCATTTGGATCATCCCAATAAACCAAATCGGTATTCTTTTTAACTTTTTTAAAAATATTTATACCTTCCCCTTTTGGGATGCTTTCAGTACTTGTAGTTACTTTTCTGGTAAATTTGAATAAGGGTTTAATAATACTCATGTATTTGAAGCCTTTGTTACTGTTTATAGGTTTATTTGGATCAAAATTACGTCTGTGTGCGTTGGTATCAATTAGAATTACTTTATAATTTTGCATATCCTCGTCTGTGATTATATCTATATTTGGTGTTTTTTTTAAATAATAATTCCATAATACCAGGCGTCTTCTTCAGAGTGCGATTTCCAATCTTTAAGATACGACCCTGATCATAAACGCGGGCTTTCCCCAACATTAACTTATCCCGTTCAGTTCTTATTCCAAAAGGCACATCTTTAAATACTTCAGATGATAGTGACCATGATAAAGATCGATTTTTCATGCTTGGCGATGATTCGGGTGATTTAAACGAGTCATCACTGATATTATGTTCATCAGGTGGTGAAACAGTAAGAGTTTGATCAGTTTTGTCATAAAAATCATCAGCTGAGTTTTCTTCTTCACTAAAACTTTCTTGAATGTTATCGTTAGACGAATACGATACTTCAGCATCACTGTACTTTATTTTCTTTTTCATTGGGGTTTGAACTGATTCTTCGTTGTGAAAAATTGTATCACTTTTGTTTGCCAATTGATTTAGAGGATCCACAATGGGTTTAAATATTGTACCCAGAGCCATTATATTCGAATTTTTTAGATCTTTTATCATTTTAACCTTTCTTTTCACAGCTGCTGCAGATTTTACAATTTGTTCTTTTAAATTTCTTTCCATTTTAGTATGTAAGTATTTCGTTCCAAATCAAAAGTGAAAATGATTCAGATATATTAGAACATTCACTTATGTATATTAGTTAATAACTATAAAAGTGTCAAACTTCATTCTATAGCAACCTTTATTTCGCTCACAGTCCTTATTAATTACAACATAACTGAAGGGTTTACTCCAAACTATTGAGCACATTTCGCGGAATTGAGGCCATGTCATATCAGACCCAACATGTTCGTCATAAAAATGCTTTAAGTTGATGTCATCTTGCTTAAATAATATAATAAGGTTTGAGTTATCTCTCACGAGCTGTTTTGGGATCTTGGTATATGTTTGATTTATGTAGAAACAGTCTATGTTTTTATGACGCCCCATAGCAAAATAATCACGAATGTTGTTTTGATTTTCACAAGCAACATCATCGAAAACAATGATTGAGTTTGGTAAAGCTTCATGCGGACTTAGAATTTCACTATTATAATTATATTTGTTGTACGACGTACCTGCTACCAAATTCAAAGTTTTTTCTAGGTATATATACTTAGGTTGGTATAATGATTTTGAATAAACGTACAAGTTACGGAAACGTGGACCATCTTTATGAAGCAATAAACTAATCACTAAGTTGGTCTTTCCGCAATTCGACGGTCCGCAAACAATACAGCGAATAGTATTTGGTAATAAGGTACCATGTCGTTTTGGAGCGTTTGATGACGTAGGACAGATGCATTCCAATTTCAATGATTTTTTTTGTTTAACAAATCTCATAATAAAATTGACTGCATTGTTTCAAAGGTTACAACAAAATGACTAAAAAATTATAACGGTTCTATATTTAATACTTTTGTTTGTTATCTACGACAGTAGTAAAAATTGGGCGTTCTGGCACACAATAGCTGTGTGCGAACGTCGTCGCGGAGCGACGACGAAGCGAGCACGGCGAGCGGTGAGGACACAACTTTGTGAGCCAGAATGCCCAATTTATTTACTACTATGCCAATAGTGTACTTTTTTTAAAAATGGAGGTTCTGAGCGGGAAAAAAAATCAAAAGGATATTCAAAGGCAGATCTGTAAAGCTTAAAAGTTTACCCGACCGGGAATTGAACCCGGGACCTCAGAGATGGCGCGACGCCAGACCCGGCGTGCTAACCACTAGACCACGGAGCTTATTGAAATAGAATACCAAACTATGGAACCCGAGAGGTTACTATAAAAGAAACATGAAAAATAACTGCTTTCAGATAAAGATCTAATAAGAATATTTATAATTAAGGAAAATCTTAAAGAGTTCAGAATGATCTATACCTGTAAATTCTTAAGACTGCCATAAGTGCCAAATAATAAAAGACTGCCAGTAGTGCACATAACTATACTTAATTAATAGTGCCATTCACTATGCTCAAGTGCCAATGCATGCATTATTATTCTGAGTGCCAATGATTGTACAAATTCATAGGCTAGCCGCACACACACATAAATTTTTCCCTCAGTCGCTCAGCAGCTTGATTCGTGTACGCACGGCTTAAATTGGACTGAAAGAAAAAAGTCGTTGCTTTGATTACTGCACTTATTTTAAATAGGTTATTAAAAAACAAAGATGTCGAAACGTTGAAAAAAATGTCTATCTCAGGTTGCGGGTTCGATTCCCGCCTGAGGTAGACATATTTTCAACGTTTTGTTAACTTTGAGTTTATTTGAGCGTTTTTTAACACAAATAATCAAAAATAACGAATTAAAAAACAATCAAGAAAGAAACGACGGATTAAAGACTGGATGAGAAAAAAACTGAGTTAAATCATTTGAATCTAATAAATGAACTAATTATAGAAGAGCATGATTTTAAAAATTACATGAGAATAACAGATAGCAGCTTTAAAAACTATTAAAATATAAATACTATCTTTAGTATTTATTTATTTATTTATTTGGACAACCAACAAGACAAACACCTTACATGCTAACATTTCATTTTATATTATGTAACAAAGGTGCTGCCTTACTTAAAGGCAGCCACGGAAAGCATATTTTATAAAATGGTAGGGAGCGGAAGGCGTCCACTGGCAAGTAAACATAACCATTTGTCATAAATCTTAAGGATAACAATTATGCTATCCTTAATTAATTATATACTAAGACTTAAAATATTAAGACTTAAGTTACTATTTAAAACTTAAAAAATACAACCACAGCCCATCAGGTGGCCAATGACAAGACAATTATATTTATAGGTTAAGTATACTAGAAAACAACAGAGATGAATTTAAATTTTTATGAGGTCAAAGCTAGGAGCCAAAGCCACTATGAGGATCAGAATTATCAACAATTTTATAACAACGAGCCCAATTAGGAATCGAACCCGGTGACACAGAGTAATAGTCGTGACCGTGTCGCGTAGCGGATAAAGAATACTACTACCTCTCTCTTCCCTTGGGTGTCGTGAAAGGCGACTAACGGACTAAAGACTGCACGTAAATCCAACCCCCCAGAGCGGCCACGGGCTCACCACCTGTCTCGCCGAACACACGTGCAGTGTGCAGTCGCTATTTGGTGAAAAATAGATCATGGCAGAGGACCGCTTTGCGGTCCTCGCATCCCATTCTCTGACCAACCCCACGGGGACAATATTCGTAACTATATGTAGTATCACGATGGATGTTTTCCACAGCTCTGGATAAGTTTCCATGTATTCATAATAACAAATATCGCTTTTCTGTGAGATTAGTAACATTATTCCACATAATATGTCTGCATTAATTACACTATTTTGTCTTCTATTGTCCTTTTGGCGCGTAAACGTGAAAAAAACAAACGTCCGCCTGTTTTGAAATCTTTTTTTCAACTAAAATATTGCCGCCTCAGAACAATAACTAAAGCATATGACGGCGCGTCTATAAAATACCACCGATTGGATCGAGAGTGAACGATTAATCGAGTCACTCTAGCGGAGCGTCGTATCTATGGTAGCGGGGCGGCCATGTTGGATCGTCACTTTTCAACGAGCAGCGGCCCGCGCACCAAGTCCTCGACGAATCGCTACCGATCTATACCATCCGATTGATTTATAGTGTATTAATTACTTCAAATTAACCTCATTATTATAATAGTGTGATTAGTATCTTTATTTTTAAGATTATGCAATAAATGATAATTATTATAGTTTTCAGTCTACCGGCCTATATTTTATAACTTCCTCGCCCGCATACTCACGTCCTTACTATGGATTGCACCGATAGAGGATCGCGTACGCCTTCATCAGAAGTGGGATCGAATGGGCAAAATAATGAGGAAAATCAACCCGCTGAAACAATGGCTGCTGAAACCAGTGCTGCTAGAATATTGGGAAGCATGGAAGCACTTTTATCTCGTGTTTTAGCTGTGCCTCAGATGTCAACCGTGAGTACTAATTCAACACAATTAATACAATTTAACCCCGACGACCCAGACGCTGATATAGAGGGCTGGTGTAATGTGACAGAAGTCATCGTACAGAATAAACACCTGGATGGAGTTGATTTGCTCTTAGCATTATCGAGTGCCTTGAAAGGTCGTGCAGCCACATGCCTTACTAAAATAAATCTCAATGAATTATCATGGGCCCTGATCAAGCAAACTTTACTAGCCAGATTCTCGAAACCGAGGCTCTTTCAAGATTATTTCGATGAAATTATAAGATTCCAGATAGGATTGAAAGAAACAGCCTCTGAATCTGCTCTTCGATTATGGAATCTCATTGAGAGTATACCGAAAACTGTGATGCCTGAAGAAGTAATTACCGGGTTTGTTATTTCGGTATTGTGTTCAAAGGATAATATGTTACGTCGCGAATTGAACGCTCACACGATTGCTACTAGATCACATTTATTTCGCATACTCGGTGGTGTATCCCTGAAACGACGCATGGATGTTGTCGAAACTCAAGAACCAGAATCAAAGCGACAGCGTATGACTGAAAAATTCATAGGTAGATGTCATTACTGCGGAATACCAGGACATCGGTTGTCGGATTGCAGAAAGCGTCGTGACGATTTTGGTACTACGAGACAAGATACTTCGAACTCAACCCGTGCTCAGGAGAAACCTACATCGGTGACGTGCTACGCTTGCAATAAACCTGGTCACGTTGCAACTGCCTGCCCCGATAGGAGGAACAACGGGGGAGCTACGGTCAAGGAAGTCAACCAATGTGGACATCGCCCATCTAGGGGTACTTTGGAAACATCTTCCGGTGAGTCAGTCTCCTTTTTGTTTGACAGTGGATCATCATGCTCTCTTTTGAAAGAAGCCATTTCAGACAAGTTCCCGGGTACTGTGCATAAGAATCTTGTTTGTCTTAGTGGTATTGGCGGTGATAATAATAACGTTCATAGTACGACCCAAATTGAGAACGCGATTAAAATCGGCGAACTTACGGCTACCTTACTTTTACATGTAGTGCCTGATTGTGCCATTTCCGATCCTGTAATTATTGGACGAGATATCTTAGATAACGGCGTTTCTGTAAAGATTGATAATGATAGCCTTGTTTTCTACTCTAAACAACAATCTCAATTTTGCGACTTGATCTCAAATAAAACAGATTTTACCGAAATTGACACAGACTTACAGGGAGAAGATAGGAATTTGTTAATATCCATATTAGGTAAATATGCGGATAATTTTATTCAAGGTATTCCCACTCGCCGTGTTACAACTGGGGAACTAGAAATTAATTTGTTAGATTCACACAAAACGGTGCAAAGGTGTCCCTACAGACTCGCACCAGTAGAAAAACAGGTAGTTAGGGAAAAAGTCCAACAACTATTAGATGCGGGAGTAATCCGGGAAAGTACCTCCCCCTTTGCTAGCCCGATATTACTGGTAAAGAAAAAGGACAATTCCGATAGGATGTGTGTAGATTTCAGGGAGCTTAATTCTAACACGCGACCTGAACACTATCCTCTGCCTCGTATCGAAGAACAAATTGATCAACTCACGGGGGCAAATTATTTTTCCTCTTTAGACATGGCATCTGGCTTTCACCAGATCCCCGTACACCCTGACTCCATAGAGAAGACAGCTTTTGTAACGCCAGAAGGGCAGTACGAATATTTAGCAATGCCTTTCGGACTTCGAAATGCTCCTTCCGTTTACCAGAGGAGCATTACTAAGGCTCTAAGTCGTCTGTCCGCAAAACCACTAATATACATGGATGATGTTCTGGCTTATTCTTCTGATGTTTCTGGGGGTTTGAAGCGTTTAGACGAGGTTTTAGGTGCTTTAGCAGAAGCAGGGTTTTCATTTAATCTAGGAAAATGTAAATTTATGAAACAGAGGATTGATTATTTAGGATACACTCTTCAGTACGGTGAGGTTCGACCAAATTCGAGAAAAATCCAAGCTTTAATAGATTCCCCACAACCTAAATCAGCTACACAAGTCCGACAATTTCTTGGATTGGCCTCATATTTTCGGAAATTTATACCTCGCTTCACTCGTATAGTCGGACCACTGTACCCCCTAACCAAACTAAAAGGAGCCATAAAATGGTCTGAAAATCACGAACAGATACGTAATGAAATAATACGTATCCTAACCTCTGAACCAGTTTTAACGATTTTCGACCCCGAGTTGCCCGTCGAGTTGCACACAGATGCAAGTTCTGAAGGTTATGGAGCAATTTTAATACAGAAGAAAAACGGTTTGCCTCACGTTGTTGCATATTTTAGCCGGCGTACGTCTGAGGTGGAATCTCGTTACCACTCATACGAGCTGGAAACATTAGCAGTCGTACGAGCAGTAGAGCATTTTCGCCACTACTTGTACGGTCGACGCTTTACTGTATTCACGGATTGCAATTCGCTCAAAGCCTCAAAGTCCAAAACTGACCTTACACCACGTGTACATCGCTGGTGGGCCTATCTGCAAGCGTTCGATTTCGATATTGTTTACCGTGAAGGAAAAGGAATGGAACATGCAGATTACTTGTCGCGTAACCCTCTACCAGATTCTGACACTGTTGCGAGTACGTCCACCAGAAATGTCCGAACTAAGGAAGTCCAATACGTTGAACTCCACCAAGGTTGGCTTAGCGTTGAGCAAAAGCGTGACAGCGAGATACAGGACCTTATTTCTAAATGCAATAATAATGGTTTCCCTGATACTGTTGCTGGAACCTATGATGTTAGAGATGGTATATTATATAGGAAAGTTTCGCGAAACAAAACTACTTCATGGCTACCAGTAGTGCCACGTTCCCTTATATGGACTCTAATAAATCTTATTCATAATGAAATTCAACATTTAGGTAAAGATAAAACTTTGGACAAGCTTTATGAGCAGTATTGGTTTCCCGAAATGTCTAAATGTGTTCGTAAATTCATTGACTCCTGTATCGTATGCAAAGCTTCAAAGGGACCATCTGGTGCGCAACCCATTCAGCTTCATCCGATTCCTAAAGTTCCAGTGCCATGGCACACTATACATATTGATTTTTCGGGAAAACTTAGTGGGAAAAGCGACCAAAAAGAATATTGCTCCGTAATTATTGATGCTTTTACTAAGTATGTTATTCTAGAACATACTTCTTCCCTCGACGCAAATAGTGCTGTGCAAGCACTACAGAAGGCCGTGTGCCTATTTGGAGCTCCCAAACGTGTCATCGCTGACCAAGGACGGTGCTACATTAGTAATGACTTTAAAAACTTTTGTGCAGAGCATAAAATAAACCTCCACTTTATTGCGACTGGGTCAAGCAGAGCAAATGGTCAAGTGGAACGCGTTATGCGAACACTCAAAAGTTTACTAACTATTGTGGAGAATGATCCTAATAAGACGTGGCGAGAGGAATTAGGTAAAATACAGCTTGCTATTAATAGTACTAAATCGACTGTGACTAAATATTCACCAACAGAGCTTATGTTCGGGATTCGCGCACAATCACTAGGTATATCGAAATTAAATCCAGATGGTTTAGATCAGCAAAATCGTCTAGATCTTGATGTTATTAGAGAAGATGCGTCAACTAATATTCAAAGGGCGGCTGCATCAGAAGTAGAGAGATTTAATCGGGGACGCGCATCAATAAAACCATTTTCAAAAGGGGATTTTGTCTTTATAAAAAATAGTGAACGCAACCAAACCAAATTAGACAGAAAATTTAAGGGACCCTTTGTTATAATTGCGGTATTGGATAATGATCGTTACGAACTTAAAAGTCTAGGTGGTTCACATCGCGTTTATAAGTATGCCCACGAGAACTTACGCACAGTACCCCAAGGTCATGAGGGTTTAGTGGAAATAGCTAGTAGTTTATTAAATGCCGAAGAGGCCGAGACGGCGCCAGATGATCCGGAAGATGTACTCGAGGATACAAATCGCGATAATAGACTGAGTATTTGTGACGACTTGACCGTATGCTCGGACGCTGTTTCCACTGAATCCCGCACTTTAACGGCAGGTTCCGATACTTTAAGCGTACACTCTGATCCAGAGACTTTGGATGTCGAATATGAAGTCGAAGTTCATACTGAGCAAGATAATTCGTGATTTCTAGGTATGTTATGTTCCTTATTGTCTACTTAAAAGTTACCTGCATATTTCTTCTTGTCGTAATGTCTATCCTGGTCACTTGGACGCTGACATCCGAGCCATACCCTGCGGGGTTGGTTGAAGGGATTCAATGGTCCAGGACCAGATGAGTTAAATGGTCTATCCTGGTCTCTTGGACGCTGACATCCGGGCCATACCCTGCGGGGTTGGTTGAAGGGATTCAATGGTCCAGGGCCAGATGAGTTAAATGGTCTATCCTGGTCTCTTGGACGCTGACATCCGGGCCATACCCTGCGGGGTTGGTTGAAGGGATTCAATGGTCCAGGACCAGATGAGTTAAAGGGTCTATCCTGGTCACTTGGACGCTGACATCCGGGCCATACCCTGCGGGGTTGGTTGAAAGGATTCAATGGTCAGGACTAGAGGTACAAGTATTGTGAGGTATATACGAGTATAATGCTGAGGATGATGATGAGTTTCTGTAAATTTAATGTTCAGGATAGACGAGCGGACGAATCGGTGATTGAAAGTGTTTATTGCAGGTATTCATGAAGATACGCGCCCGTGGACGGTCGCACGTCAGTCTGGCCGTGACGGCGCGTCTATAAAATACCACCGATTGGATCGAGAGTGAACGATTAATCGAGTCACTCTAGCGGAGCGTCGTATCTATGGTAGCGGGGCGGCCATGTTGGATCGTCACTTTTCAACGAGCAGCGGCCCGCGCACCAAGTCCTCGACGAATCGCTACCGATCTATACCATCCGATTGATTTATAGTGTATTAATTACTTCAAATTAACCTCATTATTATAATAGTGTGATTAGTATCTTTATTTTTAAGATTATGCAATAAATGATAATTATTATAGTTTTCAGTCTACCGGCCTATATTTTATAACTTCCTCGCCCGCATACTCACGTCCTTACTATGGATTGCACCGATAGAGGATCGCGTACGCCTTCACATAGAAGGAGTGCTATGACATTTGAGTGTGCACTCCGTTTGTTGTCAAACAATTTCATTGTGCTGTGGTACCTTGTGACATTTTATCGATATCGAAAGATGCTGTGCTGTTTGTCCATATAAAAATTCAATACTTTTCATCTACAAAATACCTATAGAAGTTGCTATTTATGAAAGATTTGATAAAAAATTAAAGATACCTATTAATACTTACCCTAATTTAGAATAAAAACACTGAAGGCCAAGGCCTGGGTACATGAAAACCTTCATTTAAAAGCTGTTACTTTTCAAGAACCTGTGGACTGTGGTCTAACTTCGGCATCTGTCGCGGTCGTTTTCAAGTACATTGCTTCGCATAAAATACTTATTTATAAATAGTTTTAAATAGGCAATCTAGCGAAGCAATGTACTTCTGTTAAGGGCGATTGCGATTGGATGTGTTGAGGTTAGACAATTAGCCCCTTGTTATTTTCTGACTATCTTAGTTTATCATTAGAAGACTAAACTCTTTAACAGAGAGCTACTAAAAATGGGACAGTAAAAATAAAACACAGCAGTATTATTCATATCTCATTATAATGTGTATTATCATTTATTAAAAAAAAAAATTAGAATAAAACACGTTAAGTAAGTATTACTACGTGTGCGTTTCATTTCATATAATTACAATTAAACTAATTAAAAAGCATAATTAACGTTTATTTGGATATATTTTTACTTGGTCTAAATACACTTCCTATAACAACATTACGTATATGCTTCATTTGATAAAATAATAACTTGTTCCATACCTAAAGCTATATCTATATAATATTAAACAAAGTCGTGTTAGTACCACTTATAATATAACTCAAGAACGGCTATACCGATTTTAATGATCTTTGACTTTTGGATTCGTCTTCGTCACGAATAGCAGAATAACCACGTAGTCTTGTCTGTCCTACCACTAGCAGCGTGTAATTTAAGCCCGCGTAGGCGTGGAGGTGCGAGGCGGCCTGTGAACGCAGCGCCCGCAGTGTTTGTTGTACATGTGCTTGCTGGCGTGCAAACACGGTGGATTTTTGTAGTGCCAGTTGGTGCGAGAAATAGCAGCTATCCATTTATGCCGCATGTTATCATCCGTGGGGAAACTGCAGAAAAACCACAGACGTATAGAAAAACACACTTTACAATGAAAACAAGATAACATCTTTAGACCCCAAACCTCGCGCACGGTGACTAAGTTCCTAACCACTTCAGCACCGTGCTAGTGTATTAAAGAAAACGCCAATTTGTGCAAAACAGTAAATTACCAACTATCATCTATGTATGTCCTATGTTATCGACAATGCAGCACAATTAATATACAGCACAACACTATTGAACATGATGAACCAAATTGGTAAAAATCAAGAATACTTATAAATTACTGAATTGAATGGCCTGCAACCTTGTTTAAAATATGACTACATAATAAAGTTTAATTACTAGACATTATTGCACTGCTGTACAGAGTTTTAGCAAATTATTGGTTTGTTGTCTACTCACCGATGGTTTCAGCTTGATTTTTCATTCGAGAAAAATGGGATTTACATCTCACAATAATGCAGGGCATTCTTTGTACGCTGGGTTTGGATTTACTAGCACAAGCACTGCATTAATATTTAGTTACATTATTAAATTTTACAAAATAATGCGATATTATGTGACAAATTGTGACATGCACACACAAAAATATAACCTAACTAAATTACACGGGCGCGTTGCCCCTTGCCAATGTCAAATATTACCCATAGAATATTTGTCATCGAATCACATGTTTAAATCGCTTTTGAATTCGGTATCACAAACGGCGACCAGGGTGACCCATTTTTTAAATTTCACTTTACATTTGACGTTTTTGGAAACTTATTTGGTCTCTTTCCTTTCAACGTATATGGCCCATTTGAAAAAATAGGACAACTATACGAGTCTTATTTGGACTTCTTCTATGCTTTAGTTTTTATTCTGAGATTGCCGCGCTCCCGCACACGTCAATATTATTGTCAAAATTCCTGGCTCCTCCTAATATTGATGTGCCCGTAATCAGAATTTCTAGAAATCAACATTAATATTGAACAATACCGCAATACAGGCCCCACACACACACAATATTATTGACAATATGCACTTTATTGACAATATGTGTGTGTGCGGCTAGCCATAGACGTAAGCTAAATTAGCATTGAGATCTATAACTATAGAGAGAACATAAGTTTGCTATCTCTTTCAGACTTAATCCATTACTACTTTTGTTCCGTTTCGGCACATCATGTTTACTCTAAGTAAAACAAAGACAAAACATAGGATGAAACATTGCGATCTATAACTATAGAGAGAGCATAAGTTTGCTATCTCTTTCTGCCTTAATCCATTACTACTTTTGTTCCGTTTCGGCACATCATGTTTACCCTAAGTAAAAGAAAGACAAAACATAGGATGAAAGGACTGTGTCGGTGAAACTGTGCAACGTTTTACATGGATCCAGCGACACTTGGCCCCAAACAAATCGCTGTCATTATTTTACCTACCAAATAATTATTTGTTTTTTTAGTTGAATAAGTGAATATTAGAAGTGTACATATTATTCCGTTGGGCTTAATGGACAATTTTCTGACAGCCCAAATTAAAAAGTAAAAATTAGTTCAAAAACACCCGATAGATGTCGTTTTATAAAAGCCGGCCACCAGCCGTACCTACCTAAGGGCTGTAATAAATTCTACACTTTTACTTGTCTACCAAAAAAAAATAAAAAAATAGTAAGTCCTTACCTATTTATATTCAGGACATCCAGAACCTATTTCTATTTTGGAATAGAATAAATATTACGCAGCCATACACGTGCTCTTCATGAACCCGCCTTTTACCATGCGCCATACTAATCTATGCTAAGCGCCATCTATGAAGTCATTTATGAACCAATTTCTTTTTTTTTTAATCTCGGAAAATCGCCCATTGAACAACAAGTTGTTCAGTCAAACATTGCAGTAATAGAAGTGAAGGGCAAGACTGGCAAGTGCCTGGAATATCGTTTCTTACGTAAGTTTTGTTAATCTGGTTTCGTGATGATTATTAGCAATTTACCATGCAATATTTGATTTGTTTCTATTGAAAATGCTAATTTATGATTGTAAATCTCTAATTCTAGTCTTAAATATGTGGTGTGTTGCTTTTGGTTTAATACGGAAATTTCATAAAATTATTTCAACATAACCTGTAATTAGTATTGTCAGGTACTTGGCAAAGTTTACCCCAAAAATACTTAGGTTTTAGTATGGAACGAATAGCATAAAATAAATTATCTAATTAAATTATATCCACCTGTACTTTTTACCTTTCCTATCTATTCGAGCGTTACACTGAGCGTGGTAGAAAATAATAAATTTAGTTTTAAGGTTTTAGGGGCCTCACGAGAATCAAGCCAGCCTAGTGTAAATTACCGTTTATTTTCTATTTATTTTAGATTTCCAAAAGACGAAACACTCAAAAAAATGATAATGGAGACATAAAAATAAAGAAAAATGAAATCTTAGCGGAATCGCAGCCACTTATCAAAACTTGATAACACGAATACTATTGAGGACTTGAATACTGATAATAAAAATAATCTAGAAGTAAGTATCACAAATCATAAAGTGTGTCGCTTCTGAGATTTTGGTGTCAAAACTTGCATTTTTTTTATTATTTTATATATTTTTCCCATAACATTAAAATTTTTGTTTGTTTTTAACTTCTCTATTGGTTTATCAGTGACCGCGATTTCGCAAAATTCTCCTTTATTTTAGTATGAATTTTTGGTATTCCACAAAATTAAGATGAAGTATTTATGTTACAAGTTGTTTAATCGTGCAGTAGTTGCAGTACTGAAGAAACATTAGAACCAAAGCAGCAATGCATCTTTTTCACTTAAATAATCTTGACTTTGTCAGATTGATCCTTATTTAAAAACAGCGATTAAAAGTTAAACTTACGTTGAAATTAATGTTAGAAAGAAACAATTTAGGCCACGGATTGTTTCATTAATAAGAGTTACCTATTATAATTTGGCTTCACGTGTTATTTTATTTTATATTGTATAAAATTTTTCAATGATTGATTGATATTTCATCCACAATACATTGTTGTTGATTTTATGTTTTCGTTTCTTTTATCCTAACTATTCTACATCCGACACAAAAATGAGAGGTGTTATGTTGAGAGGTCGAGACATGGTATTTGTTCTTAACATTGTATAAAATTTACCCATATTTAGGGAGTGACAACTGTGAGCTGGCAACATTTTAGTAACGCACACATAGGCCCCTTTTTTTTGCATGTGTGAAAATTTTGCACATCGAAGTTAGCCTTTATAGTATCTATCTCAATGGGATGAAAGGACCGTGTCGGTGAATCTGTGCAACGTTTTACATGCAGCCAGCGACACTTGGCCCCAAACAAATCGCTGTCATTATTTTACCTACCAAATAATCATTTGTTTTTTAGTTGATTATGTGTATATTTTAGGTAAAGATATTATTCCGGTGGGTTTAATTGAACAATGAGTTGTTCAGGCAAACATTGCAGAGGGCCTAGTCAATTGGCAAACAAATTAAACGCTACGAAATCTTCGCTACGATAAACCGAATGTATGGGATTGACATAAGCAAAAGTTACCTACGACGTAAAATTTACGCTAAAATAGACCTAATTGACAGTTTGACAAGCCAAGAATGGCTAATCTAGCGATCACTCAAACATTGAAGATAAAAATTCACACAAAATGGCGATTGTTTGATCAGCTGATGAAGGAATAGTTGTGTTGTGTTGAAAGTTTTGTTTAAAATGCTCTTTTTAGGGCTATTGTGGACTGCGATAATCAAGTGCTCAGGCGCTAAGGAAGAAATGTTTCCCTACGTTACTTGGAGCAAATTAACGAAATCGAGTTTGTTGTACTTGTGAATAGTTCTCGGAGTTCTCGTTTACGAACTTTCAAATATCTAACTAAGGTCTGCCGGGAATTGCGTGCTGATATAGGTAGTTGTTGCGATGTGAGTGACCAAATAAATGTGTGTCATGCAACATTTTCCGCAACGAAGAGCAAGTCGCTGCATAACAATTTGTAGGGGCTCTCAAACCATACAAACATTTGGGCCAAATAAATCCACCTAAGTACCTTTAATCATGACAAGAAAGGTCAAGAATAAGACAACAGTAAGGGACTTTTTGTATAAATATTAAATGTAACCTATCCATAATGTCCATTTATCAATTTATAACTTAGATTGCCTATTTGTTTTACAGGTTCCAATGAAGATTTAATTTGCCAGGTAGCTTAGAGTATTAAACCGAGGCTCTAAGTGTAGTAAGGTGTACCTATTGACTATACCCTATAAATCTTATACAGACAAGCATCTTTCTTAATAGGAAAAGATATCAGTCCTTACGTTCAAACGGTAAGTTTTAATAAATAAATTATTACTTACATAATAAAGGTAAGTATTATGCCTATTATTATATTGGGATTTACCAGGAAATGTCAGTTTTGTTAAAATTGCTAGAATAAAGAGTATTGACATAAAGATAAAACTATTTTATGTGGTTTTGCAGATTTGAGACGACGATTCAAAAATCTTAAATGTTACCTCATAATTTGGAGGATGGACTTCCTCAGAATGGTGAACAAACATGGTTATTTGGTAAAAAACAATATCAAGCAATTTTGTATAATACATAGGTACTTACCTACCTACTAACTTTTTATCTATGACAATTTTCTATAAGTAAGTATATTGTTCTAATTTCTTAGGAGATTCTGGATACCTTCAAAAAGCATGGTTAATGATAATAACAACAATATTTAATGCTGCATCAGACTCACAAGAAAGGAGGGGTGTGTACCACATGTCATATCCAACAATGAAACTGCATTGAACATGGCTTTGGCATCGTTGAATTTAGTTATTTATATGATTTTTTTTGTGGTGCTCTAATGTTGACAACGTTTTTATTTTACAAAAAGGAGCAGTCTGTGCCATAAATATATTTATCCATAAAATAGTAATTTGGTTTATTTGATGAGGTAAAATTAAGTATAAAGTTAATTTAGTTCTAAGTTTATTGTGCTTTATTTAAAAAGATTTACTTATGTACAAAAAAACAGTACCTTCGTTGACAACATTTTTATTTTAAGAAAAGGAACAGTGTGCCATAAATATATTTAACCCATAAAATAGTGATTTGGTTTATATGATGGGGAAAATTAAGTAAAAAGTTAATTTAGTTCTAAGTTTATTGTACTTTATTAAAAAGATTTACTTAGGTAGATACTAAAAAACAGTACCTTCTTATACACACAATTGGCATTTATTTTTATACACATATAGTTTTAATGTCAATAAGAGAAAGTGAAGCCTCATATTTAATAAACTTTGACTTTGAGAGAGTTAGGTAAGGAAATAAGAATATATTAAGAAATACAACATTAATGTTACTTTTTACTTGCAGTAGGTACCTATAGATAATGTTTAAGTACCTACTTATATCAATTTCTACTAGTCATAACATTAAGCTATTGAAGTTGTACTTGATTCATTCATTATCAACATACAAAGGTAATTATATGTATAAACTTGCATTATTATTATCCGATTATTAAATCTGGTGGGTTCTATTGTGTTTGTTATAATATTGTTTTTTCTTTAAATAGGTGGCTTAACATAAGGTGGCTTGTTATACATATAATACAAATTAAGTTACATATCTAGCATACTCTGTAATAGTTTAGTTATTATCAATTTGGCGATTGTGAAGTAATCGATTGTAATTGTTGCTTGAGTTTGTAATGTTACTATCACATTTTTATTTGTGTGAATCTGTAAATGGTTTGCTGTTTCACATTTTCAGTGTTATACTTTTTATAGAACTGTCGATTCACCTGTGAATATAAAATAAATAAATAAAATTAATTGTTTTTAAATTATTTTTGGTAAATATATACTACCTACTAACTTTTTATGTATGACAATTTTCTATAAGTTAGTATATTGTTCCAATTTCTTAGGAGATTCTGGATACTTTCAAAAAGCATGGTTAATCATAATAACACCAATATTTAATGCTGCATCAGGCTCACAATAAAGAAGGCATGTGTACCACATGTCGTATCCAACAATGAAACTGCATTACACATGGCTTAAAGTTGTACTTGATTCATTATCAACATCCCTAGTATGTTATGTAATTATATAAAATTAATTGTTTTAAAATTATTTTTGGTAAACATATAAATAATCCTATGTTTTATTTCGAAACATTATCAACCAACTCATAATGAATGGCAGTGAAATAAATAATGTAAAATAAATAAATATTTTAACTTGTCGCGTAGAGACCACGATCATGTCATTGTGTAAGGCGTATATTTAATAAATGATTTGACTTTTAATTTCAATTATTTTCGGTACCTACCGCTATAAATAAGTAACAATGAAACAATCCTATATTAAGGCGATATTGTCTTCATCGTCATCCTATGAACGTCCTGAAAGTTCCCACATGAACGACAGCACTAAGGCAGACTGGGCTATAACAGGCTTAAGCCCTGAGCCAATACAATCGCAGTGTGCTTTACGTGCCTTCCGAAGCACGGAGGAGCTCGAGACGCTTTTTATTTGGTTACCCATCCTTTAGCTCGGTAATGTGAAAGTTGCGTAACTAACTGGCAAGATCACAAACCGGTGCGGCGCGGGCGGGGACTTTTTGCATTAGTTGAACCTCTAGCATTACCTTTCAAGTAACAGTAAGTACATTGCTTCGCTAGTTTGCATATTTTAAAATTAGTTTTAATTTATATAGCAAAACCATGTACTTGGAATGTTTTTTATTTTATTTTATTTAGGACAATAATCAATTAGAAAAGTAATGTGATAGGTGTTGTAGTTAGACAACTAAACCCGAAAGCCTTAGCCGCTACGCCATAGAGTTACTTCAGGCGATGTACTCATACAAGATGCAAACGTTTTAATCACTACCTAGTGGGTACTCGCATCTAAGATCAAACTGTTTAAATGTTCGCGCGGTTTGTAACATTTAGTGTTATCACTTATTTCATTACAGACGGACGTCAAGTTGTTAATATTTGAGAAATTCTTGGCAGCAAGCGTTTGCTTGTGGTCTTCAGTCTTAATTTATTTATATTATAAGCTGAAAAATGGGTTTGGTCTCATATCAATATCATTTTATGGTAGGTAAGTCACTCGTCATCATTATAAGTACTTATTTACAAACGTGCTTGCCTGGCGAACTTCCGGCGAAAAAAGCGATTGATTCATTTTTCAAATTGTCTCAAGGAGTCTACCCGAATTTCTTAGTAAAGTGACATTCAATTCACTAAAACTCAAAAGGATCGGTGTGGTTACTACCTTTTTATTAATCTTACATAAGCGTTACATTATCATCAAACAAAAAAATACTAAGACAAGCCTGTATGTTCTATATCCCTTAGCTTATCGATATCGATGTAGCCTAGCGAATTTGATGAGCGATTTTGACGCTGTCACCGGTCGAGCGTTTGCCAGTTGAGTAGGCCCTCAGTAATAGAAGTGAGTGGCAAGTGCCTGGAATATCGTTTCTTACGTAAGTTTTGTTAGTCTGGTTTCGTGATGATTATTAGCAATTTACCATGCAATATTTGATTTGTTTCTATTCAAAATGCTAATAAATGTTTACAAATCTCTAATCCTAGTCTAAAATATGTGTGCTTTTGGTTTAATACGGAAATTTCATAAAAATATTTCAACATAACCTGTAATCAGTATTGTCAGGTACTTCGCAAAGTTTACCCCAAAAATACTTAGGTTTAAGGAACGAATAGCATAAAATAAATTATCTAATTAAATTATATCCACCTGTACTTTTTACCTTTCCTATCTATTCGAGCGTTACACTGAGCGTGGTAGAAAATAATAAATTTAGTTTTAAGGTTTTAGGGGCCTCACGAGAATCAAGCCAGCCTGGTGTAAATTAACGTTTATTTTCTATTTATTTTAGATTTCCAAAGGATGAAACACTGAAAAAATGATGATGGAGACAAAAATAAAGAAAAATGAAATCTTAACGAAATCGCGGCCACTTATCAAAACTTGATAACAGGAACACTATTGAGGACTTGAATACTGACAAAAAAATAATCAAGAAGTAAGTATCACAAATCATAAAGTGTGTCGCTTCTGAGATTTTGGTGTCAAAACTTGCATTTTTTTTATTATTTTATATATTTTTCCCTTGAGGAGCTCGATGGCGCAGCTAGCGCGTTCGGCTTGCGATCTTGCCCGCTAAGCAACTTTCGCAATGCCGGATCGTCTGATGGGTGACCAATTAAAAACATCTCGAGCTCCTCCGTGCTTCGGAAGGCACGTTAAGCCATTGGTCCCGGTTGTTGTCGTAAAGATGGCAGTCGTTAAAAACCTACCAACCCGTATTAGGCCAGCGTGGTGGGTTATGGCCCAATATCCCTACGTGCTATTGTTCACGTGGGAGGCCTGTGCCCAGCAGTGGGACGTTTATAGGTGATGATGATGATATTTTTCCCTTAACATCAAAATTTTTGTTAGTTTTTTACTTCTCTATTGGTTTTATCAGTGACCGCGATTTCGCAAAATTCTCCTTTATTTTATTATGAATTTTCGGCATTCCACAAAGTTAAGATGAAATATTTTTGTTACAGGTTGTTTAATCGTGCAGTAGTTGCAGTACTGAAGAAACATTAGAACCAAAGCAGCAATGCATTTTTCACTTAAATAATCTTGACTTTGTTATTTAGCTTGATACTTATCTAAAACAGCGATTAAAAGTTAAACATACGTTAAAATTAATGTTAGAATGAAACAATTTAGGCCACGGATTGTTTCATAAATAACAGTCATTATAATTTGGCTTCACGTGTTATTTTATTTCATAGTGTATAAAATTTCTCTCACTTTATATTTTTGTTTCTTTTATCCTAACCGTTCTACATCCGACAAAAAAATGAGAGGTGTTATTGTCGAGAGGTATTTGTTCTTGACATTGTGTAACATTTACCCATATTTAGGAAGCGACAACTGTGAGCTGGCAACATTTTAGTAACGCACACATAGGCGCCTTTTTTGTGCATGTGTGAAAATGTTGCACATCGAAGTTACCTCTTTATTATCTATCTCAATGTAAATTACATTTCAAAGTCTATGAATCTCGGACCAAATATCACAATTTGGTCCGAGCTATGAATCGTTTATTTTAAATTTTAAAGCGTCATTTTATTTATGCCTATGTAAACTAGTGCCCAAAAAACCGCTACAAATATAAAAAAATTGTTTGTTTATGGGAAATAGTCACTTGCTAGTAAAAGTCGTGTTTTAGCACAGACGTATACTTATTAAACATCTGTGGATTATAGTGGCAATCATTATGGTACGTTTCCAAGACGGACCGCATACTGCAGACTGCAGCTGCAAGCGACACTACTAGTTTCTATGCATCTCAATGAAATTGATTCCAAGCGCGGCAACACTGCGGCCTGCGGCCGCGGCGCGCAGCGACCGCAGACTGCACTGTAGTCTGCAGTCACTGCAGCACCAGTGGTGTCGCGAAGGGCAGAGAGTTTACACGTGTCACGTACAAAAATGGCGACTTTTTCGGAAGATGTTGAAGAGATAATAATTAACTTTGTTGCCGGTGATCCAGTCCTTTACGACACATCCAATCTAAATTACCGCAATAATTTGGTCAAGATCAGGTGCATTTTTTTTTCAGACATAAAGTAACAACAAGTCGTCATCATCTTCCTCTTCTAACAAGAGACACATTAAACTATCGGTAGCGTTGTCCGACATTCTGTATTGCACAAAGGTACTGGAGTGACTGAGGCATCGTTCTATGCGTTGTGCAGCCGCAGCATGCAGCCGCGCTTAGAAATAGAAGCAACCGCGACCGCAGGCAGCACTGCGGTCAACCGCAGCCGCTAGCCGGAATGACGCCTGCGGTTGCAGTCTGTGGCCCGTCTCGGAAACATACCTTTATACTGTTTACCCTAGGTAGCTGCGCGCCGCAGGTGGCCGCAGCGTTAGGCGCCTACAAAGGCGGCGGTGGCGGATAGCGGATACAAACAAAGGCAGTTTAGCCAGTGTGCCGCGCCACCCGGAACTTCCCCGAACGAATAATACGCACGCCTTAGCAGAGCGCATTTTGAGTGAAACGTGATTTAGTTACGTGTTTAAAAAAACTATAGCAGAATTACAAACGTATACTTCTTATTATACGTCTGTGAGCAGTATAAATAATTTTTGAGGGAAAAAGTCCTGAGAGGAGGAGATCTCAATTGTGGCGTGGGGAAAGGAAATCATTAAAGTGGAAACACTGGTAATAAATGTCATTAGGTGTGGACTACTTGGCGGGAAAGTGAAGCGACATGTCTGCGTTTTTTGGATTTATTTTTTCTAATTTGTCTTTTGTCTAATATTAATGTGAAATAATGGTGGATTATTTACTGATAAGTGTTCGTGAACGTGCATGAGTGTTGGCAAATAAAATAAAACAGTGTAACATCACTTTCAAATTCTCTCAAGAAGTCCGCGCGAGATCTCAAGTACCTAAAGTCCCACATCTTTACTGGAACTCAAGGGGTTTGGGCTTAGTGGGGGGAATGTCATTTAGCATTAAACGTTCATATTATCATCAGTTTATGAACTCTAATATTACGACTGAAGGAGTAGTATCCATGGTCACAGAATAAAAAAAGTCGCTATGACAAACAATGTCGGGAAAGGGCTTCTATTATATGTCTGTGGGAAAGGGCATTGAGTTTATCTCTAATGGGAAAGGGCGGGAAAGTGAAAAGTCAAGTCTGCAGTTTTGTATTATTTTCTATAATATGTGTTTTGTTGAATATTAATGTGAAATAATGGTGGATTATTTACTGTTAAGTGTTCGTAAACGTGCATGAGTGTTAGCAAATAAAACAATACAGTGCAACAACACTTTTTAAATTCTTTCAAGAAGTCCGTGTGAGACCTCAATAAATTCCCACAGCTTTATTGAGTCTCGAGGGGTTTAGGAAAAAATCATTTACCATTAAACGTTAATTAACTCATTATCATCCACATAATGTAAAGAAAATAATAGGTAATTACTATTATAAATAAAAACTTGACACTGGCTAAATGTGCTGATCGCACGAAGCCATTATTTAAGAGAAAAAAAATGTCTGTCCTGCTGTCTGTCACTCTGTTTTGAGAGACTACTTGGCGGGAAAGTGAAGCGTCATGTCTTCAGTTTTGTTTTATTTTCCAAAATTTGTGTTTTTTCGAACATTAATGTGAAATAATAGTGGATTATTAACCGTTAAGTGTTTGTGAACGTGCATGAGTGTTGGCAAATGAAACAAAACAGTGCAACATCACTTTTCAAATTCTCTCAAGTAGTCCGCGTGAGACCTCAGTAAAGTCCCACATCTTTACTGAGAACTCAAGGGGTTTGGGAAACATCATTTATCATTCATCTTAATCACCACTCATTATCATCAAGGGAAAAAAACAAATAAAAAACTAATGACTAGGCAGTATGGCTCAGAGACCTTAGCCTGTTCCTTCATGGAACAAATATATATAAAAAAAAAAAATCTGTTTTGAGATCTGATCTGTCACATTCCATTCCCAAAAAAACATTACATTAGAGAAAAACCGTACCAAGCAAGTCTTTAAAATAAATACAAATTCGATGTCGAATTGTCGCGCTAGAATCTCTACCAATACTAAGTCTGTGAATTGTCGTCTATTGCAAGGTAAGCAAAGGTTACCTACTAGGTACTTTATAACACTGTGTGATGTCTGTGATGGAATGTTGAATACTGTGGGTTGCTGCTTAGCAGATTTATAAAATTATTGTTTTTTCTACTAGGTCTTCAAAATGATGCCCAGCCGAATTGGAAATTTACCGTTGGCTTCTGAAAATCCTTTAGGACTTTCATGGCATGATTCGGCTTGGATACCTATACTAAATCCCACCAATATAATGGATTATTTTTCCGAAAGATCAAATCCATTCTTCGATCGCACTTGCAATAATGAAGTTGTTAAGATGCAACGTTTGAGTATGGATCAATTACAGTAAGCATTTTTTTTTAATATTATGTGCAATTCTTTTATTACATTTTATGCAAACAGAAAAGTACCTATCTAAAGTTGTGTGAATAGTTTTGTAACAATTTCACATAAATAATGTTTTTCAGGAATATGACTGGCTTAGAGTACATATTGCTACATGTTCAAGACCCCATTCTGTATGTTATTCGTAAACAGCACCGCCACAGTCCCACTCAAGCGACTCCGCTGGCAGACTATTACATTATAGCTGGAATTGTGTATCAGGCACCCGATTTAGCCAGCGTATTAAACTCAAGACTGGTAACTAAAATTTAATTCATGCTTATTAATTGCAGAGTCCATAATTTACCAAGGAGAGTTTAATTAATTTAAAATACCTACCTAATAGTAAAACTGTAAAAAAATATATTAGTTTTAGTGTATTTTGCTTTAGTACCTACAGTTCTTGCACATAATCTTGTATGTATACATTTTAACTACTTGTGTTAGCAAAGTAATTACTTGTCAGGAAAATTTCAGCTATCAGCAGTTCACCATTTGCAGTGCTCTTTTGAGGAGACTATGTCTTATTCAAGGTATCATCCAAGCAAAAGTTATTGGTGGGATTTTAAAGCAACTAAATCAGGTATTGACCTACTTTGCAAATGCTGAAAAATTGCTTACAATGCTAGTGCACCTTATGTACCTATTTTCTACCAAAGTAAATTAAAATAACATACTGGCTGGCTTTACATGGCTCAGGATAGAGATGGATGACGTTATAGGCTAGCAAAAAAAAAGGTAATATCACCATCCTTAACACATCAGCTACCAACAGACTCAATAGATTTTTTATGTTTGTCTATGCCTGGACTCCCAGTTGCTTAGAACAATAATTTAGACTTAGGCACTCTGCAATGCTGTTACTATTAAATTATTTTAGCTCTGGGACCATTCAATGCCACACAATCAGCTCCTAAGGAAACAACACCTACACCGAAAGAAGAACCATCCACATTATTTCAGCGCCAGAGAGTTGACATGTTGTTAGCAGAATTAGTAAGACAGTTTCCCCTTCCTGTGGCACAAATAACAAGTCAGGTAAATAACAAAGCTGTGATGTTCCCTGGCTTATTTTGTTTTTTTGATTATAATTAAATCTGACATTTTTCAGACTAATGGAGTCACAGTTAAAACTGAAAACTCCGACAAAGGCACTGATAAATCATCGGAAAGTAATTCTGTGGGTAATATAACAATAAAGCAGGAGCCAGTTGATCCCAGTAATCCGGATATAGTTAACGGCAACATGCCGGGTCATATGGAGATCAAAACTGAGATTAAGCAGGAAAACATGAAACCACCTCCAGAGAAAAAACCTAGAGTGTAATAGGTAAATAAAAAACTTATATATAAGATAATTAACCATTTAATTATTGATAAAATTATAAGATTTTAAGTAAGTATGTTTTGTTTTTTTCTTCTTGTGAATTGAATAAGTTATCGATTTTCTCCTCTATATTTCTATTTATGCATAATTGGCAGTTTATTCTCCTAGGGTCTGTTAATGTGTTCTTTAAGTTAGAACTCTTTTCATTTTTGCTGAAAACAATAACATGTTAATTAATTATTAGGTAAGTATGTAGTGCTCATTCGCAAAATGTCTACCATTCGCAAAACGTCTCTTTCTCTTAATGTCTCTTTCACAAAATGTTGCGATTATACTCAGAATAAAATTTCGATTTACAAAGGAAAATCATTTATTACAGTTATAATGTAAATAATAATAATTAGTTATTATAAAATAATTTATTGATTTTGTTTCAGAGATGAAGACATATCAATGGTATGTTTACATTATAACTTAATACTTATATGATTTTCTTTAATAATCGAGATATTATTCTAAGTATTTCGCAAAAGAGACATTCTGCGAAAGCGACATTCTGCGAAAGATACATTATGAGAAATAGACGTTTAGCGAATGGTAGACATTTCGCGAATGAGCCGTATGTAGGTACTACTGGTTAGACTTTGGGTTGGTAATAGCTGTTAGTTATCCTAACACCAACATCCACAGCTCACATGGTTAGTTTTTCATATTTACCATTATTAATAGATCAAGGATCATAAGACTGCCGGTGGACGCGAAACAATTGATTTTAAATTGTGTCTGGTTTTACGGTGCTCAAGGGGTTAATGTACTATGTATCTGCTACTAGCCACAGTAAAAAATATGCTTCCTATAGAACTGATCTATCAAATTTAAAGAATTAAGGGTGGATTCGACCAAACTGGAATAAGGCTTACTCCGAGATTAGTCTATACAAATTCGGCGTTTAATCTAAGTATAAGACCTTATTCCAGGGCCCTTATTCTGTAACGATTCCTTGTTTCAAAACCATGTTAATTCCTTAAAAAGTTAAGATATCTTTCTAAAAACGTATGCGTTTGACGTTTGTGCGCGGTAAGGTTTAGGTGTGGAATCTATAGATTGCGATACAGAATCAGGGCCCAGTTTGGTCGAATCCACCCTAAACAAATTAAGAGCTGTGATTAGCAAGTTGGTGTTGCTGTAGGGCCAGCACAACTACAAAACTGATAATAATATAATTGACATAAAGTATGAAAACAAAATATTATCAGATCCTGTAAGCATAGCCACAGCCTTTAACAATAATTTTATTAATATTACAAATTCTCTATCACAAAACTATGTTAATAGATATCAAACGCAAGCAAACTCATGTCTGAAGATGAAGTTAGAAGGGAAGTTATGGTGTCCAGTCTACAGCTTCCTCATTCGACATAGAGAAATTCGAAGCATGCCATATTTTTGTGCATATTATGTGCAATCAAACGTTTCAGTCCTAATTTTTGTGCCACCACAACTTCGTTACTATGAGTTGTTTAATGTGTGTAAGCTGGAGACACGTGTCACCAGCTCTTAAGACAAACCAGTGAGGTTAGGGTTTTGGACTATAGCTAGAAATTTTGTGCATAATTTGTGCACTAGGAACAAAAAAAACTAACCATCACACTCAAATACTGTTGAAACTACGATCATAAAACTGTGTGCGAGCTGCGTACACGGGTCTCCAGCTCGCATAGCTGTATCTTCTTAATTGTTTAAGCTACGGTTATGATTTTACCTCAAAATTTTGTGCAGAATTTGTGCATAAGGCACAAAAATTTTCGAAACTTTTACTCAAAAAGTTTTTGAGCTACGAACCGATAAGTATGTGTAAGTTGGTGACACGTAACACGGGCTAACACATGGTGAATTATTGTAACTGTATAAGATAGCGCTTTGTTTTAAAGATAAATAATAGTTATAATTTGTGCACACACGAGGCAAAATTTCAAATCTCTGGGCCTCTTACTTTATAAATTATAAGCCTAAAACTGTTTTCCCGCCAAAAAATTCAAAATAATGGCTCGAAAGCGGCTAAGCGCGCCGACCGCGCTGTTGCAGTTCCGTGCGCTACACTATTGCAATCGAGTTTGAACTTGAGAGCTAGAATTAATTAGAGTCATTTTAATTTGCGCTCTCGATCGTTTCGTTTCTATAGAGAATTTTAGACTAGGAGACTGCTGATATAGGAAATTGGTTAATTTAAAATAAAAGCAAAGTCTATTTTATTTATGAATGTTCATAAAACATCGCTATGCTTAGTTTTAAGTATTTACAATAAGCTCATTAATATGATAAGTAAGTGATAAAATTAGTCTGCCTGTATGTTTTTATTACTTACCACGTTTGTTGTTAGGTAGCTTTCTCGTTTATTTGTTTATTTATTTGTCAACAAATGCAAACGATTTTATACTAGCTTCCCGGTGAGCTAGACTTGCAACTTTGAACATAGGGCAGAACTGGATGACAATGCAATATTATTGTGTCATTGAGCTGATCTGATGATTCAGCCGGAAGAAGGCCACAGGATCTCTGTAAGAAAACCATGAAACCCCATTCAGGTTCATTTGATTAGTTTTGATGAGCACTCTGACGGGAGACGACTAGACGAGGTCCATAGTCTGATGATGAACCCGAAGGAAGGCCACAGGAACTCAGTATTGAAACCATGCAACCCCATCAAGTTTGGGCTCGTTTGATTCGTCTTGACGAATACTCTGTTAGAAAAAAGGGTCCAGGGTCTGATGATGGAGCCAGAAGCAGGCCACAGGAACTCGGTATTGAAACATGCAACCCCATCGAGTTTGGGCTCGTTTGAATCGTCTTGACGAGTACTCTGTTGGGAAATAGTGTTTAGGGTTTGATGATGAAGCCGCAAAAAGCCCACAGGAACGCTATAATAAAACCATGCTACCCCAACGAGTTCGGGGTCGTTTGAATCGCCTTGACGAGTACTTTATCGAGAAATAGTGTTCAGGGTCTGATGATGGAGCCGGAAAAATGACACAGGAACTTTATAATAATACCACACAACCCCATCGAGTTTGCGCTCGTTTGATTCGTCTTGACAAGTACTCCCATAGGAGATGAAGAATTTTTAGTTTTGGCACGTTAACTAAAAAACAGTTACTACGCTACGATAACTAAACCTTCAACCATTCTGACAAGGGGTCGGTCAGCCATCAACATACAGAAGAATTGGTAACTTGCAAACTTTTTAACTTGTAAATAGAAAAAGTAAGAATTACTTACTACTGGTAAAATAAAAACGTTTTGTAATTTGAAATAGCTTTATTAAAAATATCTTTTTGTTCGTTATCTGTGGAGTGGGTTTGAAATACATATAATATTTAACATCTACCTACTTACTAGCATTTGAAAATAACTATAGGTACTTACTCATAAGATAACAAAGGTACGCCTACTATTGAATCTAGGTGATCTACTGCGGATGGACAACATCTACAAAAAGAAGCCATAACTGGAGGTTAGTATAGGTAAGCAGCAGAACGATTAGACAGAACACCAGACCTCGGTAGCCAAGTGGTTAAGGCAGCCGCCCGGAATGTGGAAGGTGCATGGTTCGATTCCCGACTGAGGTTGTCGTCTTTTTTCAGTGTTTAAAATTTTACTTAGATAGAACACAATTAAATTAATTTCTATTAAAGTTCTTTTTCTACAGAATTTACAATAATGACGAAAAAGGCCGGCTCACAGGAAGATGCGCATAATAAAATGCCCGCTTGCAATGTGTTAAACTATAGCTACATAAATTTAATATCGGTGATAACAGTATCGACCATATCTACGGACTATTAAGAATTCATGCAATATCGTTTTTTTTTCCACTATATAGTTTCAGAACGCATCGAACGTTTATAATAATTTTATTAAACTTTTACAAGCACATTGTTTGTTAAAAACTACAGATGAATGATAGTTCAATAAATATCACGTACAATATAGTGATCTCAACGCACACCGCATTCCTGACGCGATATAGGGTTTTCCAAAATAGGTATAGTTTCAGAGCATCGAACGTTAATAACAATTTTATTAAACTTTTACAAGCACGTTGTTTGTTAAAAACTACAGATGAATGATAGTTCAATAAATATCACGTACAATATAGTGATCTCAACGCACACCGCATTCCTGACGCGATATAGGGTTTTCCAAAATAGGTATAGTTTCAGAACGCATCGATATCGGATTTGACGATATTGATGCAATAAATACGTTTCAGTAACCATATACAATTTGTATCGCCTACTCCTAATTTTATCGGAAAAATGGAAGAGGTGATTGCGCTTTATTACATGTCGGCAAATAATTACTTTTTACTGCATTTTTATTATTTTTATTAATTATTAATTCGTAATATTGTATTACTTTTAATACTTTATCGTTACTCCAATCCATAATTATCGAAACAGAATAATATCAATAGTCGTATTTGCAACACGTTCACACCTCTAGTTGTCTCGCAGTCAACTAAAGTGTGCGAAGGAAATGTGGCCGCACGAACTTTATCGCGACTAAATCCTTGATGTGCGGCAATTTACCAACAGCGCGGCGCGTTAACGCCATTGATACAACGCGCTAACGCGAAGTGTTTGGCCAGACGTGACGCGACAACGCAAATCTTCGCGCTAGCGCGATAATGTGGCCCTAGCATTACATTGGGGGCATCCAGCAGACTAATCGCAAAGCCATCGATCGCCATAGAGTATATTTATTTTTATTTATTTATTTACATTTAACCATGGGAAGTAATAAAATCTAATATTAAAATAAATTACTTTCAATGGTTAAAATTTATTCTGTGACGGTCGATAGCGATTAGTTTGCTGGAAAGCATCCATTCTATATCGAATTAGGCTCAAGTATTCAACCATTTTGTCGTTCTGCACTCCTCCATAATGTTTATCATTATGCCAAATCTAATTATTTAATTGTCTCAACAACAAAAAATAACTAAGCCATTCGTGTGTGAGGTATCTAAAATAAAAAGTAGGGTAGGTTATTAGGTACCTTCCTATAGTAAAACTAAATTAGTCGCGTCGCGCATCGCTTTAACAGACGGCTCCTAGTCTAAAAGTGGCAATAGTGTAGCGCACGGAACGGCAACGGCGCGCTTAGCCGCTTCCGACCCATTATTTTGAATTTTTTCGCGGGAAAACAGTTTTTGGCTTATAATTTATAAAGTAAGAGGCCCAGAGATTTGAAATTTTGCCTCGTGTGTGCACAAATTATAACGTATTAGTTGATTTTTAAAACGAAACGCTATCTTATACAGTTACAGTAATTCACCATGTGTTAGCCCGTGTTACGTGTCACCAGCTTACACATACTTATCGTTTCGTAGCTCAAAAACCTTTTGAGTTAAAGTTTTGAAAATTTTTGTGCCTTATGCACAAATTCTGCACAAAATTTTGAGGTTTAATTCATAGCCGTAGCTTAAACAACTTCGAAGATACAGCTGTGCGAGCTGGAGACCCGTGTCTCCAGCTCGCACACAGTTTTATGATCGTAGTTTCAACAGTATTTGAGTGTGATGGTTAGTTTTTTTTGTTCCTAGTGCACAAATTATGCACAAAATTTTTGGCTATAGTCTAAAACCCTAACCTCACTGGTTTGTCTTAACAGGCGTGTGCGAGCTGGTGACACGTGTCTCCAGCTTACACACATAAAACAACGCATAGTAACGAAGTTGTGATGGCACAAAAATTAGGACTGAAATGTTTGGTTGCACATAATATGCACAAAAATATGGCATGCTTCGAATTTCTCTATGTCGAATGAGGAAGCTGTAGACATGGACACGAAGTTATGTCGTTAAACAACACAAATTCTGAAGGATATGATGATATATCAACCAAAATAATAAAAGCTACTATTAATTTAATATTGCCTACTATTACATATCTGATCAATTTGTCTTTTTCCTCTGGAACATTTCCCGAACCTTTAAAGATGTCGATTGTAAAACCCTTGTATAAAAAAGGGAGCAAAAATGACATCAATAATAATAATTATCGTCCAATTACATTGATTCCAATTTTAGCGAAAGTATTTGAAAAATGTATGCAAAAAAGACTAATGGAATACTGCAATAAATGCGACATCATAACTAAAGAACAATACGGTTTTCAAAAAAATAAGTCGACGTCGCTTGCGGTATGTTCACTACTAAAGTCAATTTTAACAAATCTCAACATGAAACATTTTACTACTACACTGTTCTTTGACTTATCAAAGGCTTTTGATTATGTTTCGCATGACCTTTTGCTGAAAAAACTAGAAGCAATTGGCATCAGAGGTATAGTTCTAGAGTGGATGATTAGTTACCTAGCCAACAGAAAGCAGTGTGTGCAAATTACACAAGTTAGTAAAAAAAACGAAATCAAGTCATTCTCATATGACTACAGAACGAATCTATACGGTGTTCCACAGGGAAGTGTATTGGGTCCAATACTTTTCCTTATATATATTAATGACATTAGTATCGCAACATAACATAAGTGTGTTCTGTATGCAGATGATATATCAATTGTTGTGACATCAAGTAGAAAAAATAATACAATTAAACAGCATGAAAATGACATTAATAATACTGTAACAAACATAATAAAGTGGTTGGAAATGAACAACTAATTATATAAATTTTAATAACAATGACTTTGACATGAATATTCATTACAATGACACAATTATAGAAAAGTTGGAACAGACAAAGTTTTTAGGATTAATAATAGACCGAAGCATTAATTGGAAGTCACAAATTGATAGTATTTGTGAAAGGATTAATAAATTTGTATACGCTCTCAAGCAGGTTAAACAACTAAACAATCTCAGCACAGCACTCAATGCTTATCATGCATATGTAGGTTCAATATTACGATATGGCATAATAATGTGGGGTAACAGTACCAATGTCAGTAGAACCTTTATTTGTCAGAAGAAGTGCATTCGAGCATTGTACGGCATTGCACCATATTCATCTTGTAGGTCATTGTTTAAGAGGCTTGGATTGTTAACACTTACGTCACTTTATATATATGAGATTTGTGTGTATGTAAAACAATCACTTCAGTCATTTAAGAAAGCATGTGATATTTACCCACGAAATAAAAGAAATCCAAACAGATTGGTAATTGAACAAAGTAAAAGATTAAGACAGTATGACAAGAGTTTTTTGGTAATGTGCATTGAAATATATAATAAAGTACCTAATGATATAAAACAATGTAATATAAAATTATTTAAGACAAAGTTGTGTAAATGGTTAATTGAACATGAATTTTTTTATAATTTCAAGGAATTTTTTGACATATAATTAAAATTAGTTGTTATTTATTTAATTTAATTTTTATTTTGATTTCATTATTATTACTATTATTATTTGAATTATTAATTTATTTTATTGTTTTTAGTAATTATTATTAACTAATTAATACTATAATTACTTAACATTTTAAATAAAATGTTTAAATTTGATTATTACACATAATAAAAGGTAATTGTCAATTATTATATTTGCATGTCAGTTGTAATTTGGTGAAACACAACTGTACTTTTATTGTATAATTACCATCTTAAATACCGTGTTTGATGCAAATAAAGAATTATTATTATTATTATTAAAACAGTTGTTACCAAAATTAAAGTAAAAAAAATAATAATAAAGTTACCTTAAAACTGCCTCATTAAATCCTAATAGTAACCCAAAACTTAGACCTTGACTGTAACCAGTGTTAAAACTAGATTGAAATGTAGCAGTTTGTCCATCAGAAGCTCCATCCTTGTATCCAGTCTGTAAGGTAAAATACAAAGAGGATGTAGGGTAAACAAATGTGAGGCGTCTAATTGCTGTAAAAGTACGAGCAGAGGCAGTCTTGGAGCTGATAGAAGGAGAAGCAAGAGAGAAGAGGAAGTGCACAAGGACTATACCTAGTAAGGCCAAATTTGATGAAGAATGTTTGTAGTTTGAACACTTTTGATATTTCTTTGTGCAATTATCTAATGTTAGGTAAGTACTCAGGTTTTTACTTTTTCTTGAGATAGATTCACGAGAAAACAGTTAGTAACAATGTTGTCTTTCTTTCAAAAAACAGTAAAAACCGAGTAAAACTAGAAATTTATTTGCACAAAGAAATGACAGTAATTTGTTTGAAAAGGAACATTCTTTGTCGAATTTGGCCACTTTAAGTGTAGGTAAGTACCTTACCACTTTTATTTTTAATTAATTGTAGTATTATTTCGTTACTTACCTTATTTATAGGCTCAACAGAGCGAGCCCATGTCTTTGCCGAAATACTAGCAGTTTCCTCACTTTGCATGATATTTTATTTGTTTTAGTTTGATTATCGGTAGATAAGTAGGTAAACCTACTGAGAAGGAATGTTTGGGCCGGTGTTTTTAATAACTCTTAGAAAAAATAAAACTATAATTTTGTACTGCTTTATCACGATTTTATGTACCTGACGTAGGTATAAAGTCTAATGCAGTTTACTGCCCACACAACACAGTACATAGATTCTATGTAAAACGTAAAAGTACGTACTACTGCTGATGCTGACTGACCAAAAAAACATCAAAGAAAAGAACAAAACAAGTTCTGACTTTACTTGACAATTGACATGATTTTTTTTTAATTTGTTCCGTGAAGGAACAGGCTAAGGTCTGAGACTATACTGCCTAGTCAATTTCTTTTTTCTTGATGATAATGAGTGGTGATTAATGATAAATGATGTTCCCCAAACCCCTTGAGTCCTCACTGAGGACTCAGTAAAGATGTGGGACTTTACTGAGGTCTCACGCGGACTTCTTGAGAGAATTTGAAAAGTGATGTTGCACTGTTTTGTTTCATTTGCCAACACCGTTCACAAACACTTAACGGTTAATAATCCACTATTATTTTACAATAATATTCGAAAAAACACAAATCTGCAGACATGACGCTTCACTTTCTCGCCATGAATGACAATGAATGAACTTTTTATTTCCTCATAAATAATGGCTTCGTGCGATCAGCACATTTAGCCAGTGTCAAGTAAGATATTTTAATTGTATTCTTTGCATTAGGTAGAGGTTAATGAGTGATACCTAATGAAATTAATGAACGTTTAATGGTAAATGATACTCCCCCAAACCCCTCGAGACCTCGAGACCTATAAAGCTGTGGGACTTTATTGAGATCTCACACGGACTTCTTGAGAGAATTTGAAAAGTGATGTTGCACTGTTTTGTTTTATTTGCTAACACTCATGCACGTTTACGAACACCTAACAGTATATAATCCACCATTACTTCACATAAATATTCGATAAAACACAAATTTTAGACAATAGGGCTAAGCGTATGCTGAGAGACGCAGACGACGCAGTTCCGCGCAGCGCAGAGCACAGAGCATAGCAGATTTTGTAATGCATGGATGTGCTGAGAGCTGCGTACGCTGCGGCGCAGGCACGCGCGATGCAGACATGTGTGTGTCCATTCTGCTCTGCGCCTCGTTGTAGTGGCGGCACAGATTTACCGGCCAGCGACGCGTGCATGTCGATACGTACTTTTTACCATTTTAACATAATTTTGTTACAATGATAGAACTAGTTTATTGTGAACCATGTTATATGACATTAATCATCATGAATACTAAAAAAAGGCTTTTAAAGAGTTATTGTGGGTGTAAATTGTATCTGTGCTGTGTCACTTAGCTGCGTCGCTGCATGCGTTGGCGGCCCATTTCTGCGCCAACTGCCCTGTCCTGCAAAATCTGCACTGTGCTTTGCTGCGTTACCTGCGTGTTAGCATACGCCTAGCCTTATTATTGTAAATTGTATCTGTGCTGTGTCACTTTGCTGCGTCGCTGCTTGCGTGTGCGGCCCATTTCTGCGCCAACTGCCCTGTCCTGCAAAATCTGCACTGTGCCGTGCTGCGTCACCTGCGTGTTAGTAGCATACGCCTATCCTAATAATACAAAACTGCAGACATGACGCTTCACTTTCCCGCCCAGAAGTCTGAATGAACTTGACTGACTCTCAGAACAATAGGCTATAACTGATATAGTTAGTGGCTACCACAGACTTCATATTAAATGTCTGTGGTGACCTGTGCTTCCACTTTCATGATTTCCTTTCCCCACGCCACAACTGAGATTTCCCCTTCTCAGGATTTTTTCCCCTCAAAACTTATTCTGTTAGTAAATTACTAGGTAGGTATCTAAAAAAAATTGTCGTCGCCACGTGGGTGGCATAGACTAATAAGGGGTCAGCGCAAATTTTGATGTTGCGCGGCGCGGGGTCCGAATTTACAAATAGGCTAAGTGCCAAAAAAACAAAATCTAGATTTTGCTTTTTTGGTATTACTAGTTACACTTTGTCAAAATACAACATAGGAGCTAAGCACTAACGAAAATAAAAATAGTTATTTAAAAATAAAGGCACTTTGCTCCAATGACATTTGTTACGAAACTTAGCCCCAATAAAAGGTAAAAAATAAGGTTTTTTTTATAAAAATATGTTCAAAAGTAATGCGATTAATAAGTATAGTATAAACAGTACCTACCTGTTTAATTTAGTTTTTGATGATAGAATGCCGCATAAAATGATGACTAAAAAACAAATTCATTTTTATTTATTTCTCAATAATTGTGTTTTGGCCATTAAGATAAATGAACTAGAGAAGACGTCCCATACAATAAATGTGCAGTTGTGCACAGCTACAATGATACTTGTACCGTGGTGCGGGGCTTAACTAGTTGTCATAAAAATGTCTAAGCGCGCAGATGCGATACACTATTCATACAGTTTTATTACCGAGTTGTAAAGTTGTAAGATAATGTTTTTATTGTTGTTAATTGTAATATTGAAATGAAATTAAGTAAATTAATGCCAAACATAAAAGTAAGTAAATAATTGATTAAAATATTTCATAACAATGATAAAAATCTTTTTCAATTATTTAAGAAAAATATTTATTTAAGTAGGTACTTACGTATAAAAATATTACTGAGTATCAAATATTTAGATGCTCAAATTTTTCAAGCATTATTGAGATGAGATTAAAAATCGTATTTGAGTCCAATATAGGTATGAGAAATAAATAAAAAAGTATTTCAATGGTAACAAAATATTTTAATTTCCTTGGAATAATACAAGTGTAGTAAGTTTCTGCCGTTTCGTATAATATTTATTTTATAAAAAAATTTTTGGAAGTACCTACTTATCAAAAATTGAAAAATATTCTAAGTATAATTAATAATTCTAACGAAATCCCCAATCAAACTGCCATCATAATTCCAACCCTAGTAATTATTTCACATAAAGCGTTAAAAGTGTCACATCTGCACAAAACAGAAATATTGTTACTATATGCAATGCTATTACCGAAACATGGCCGCCGCTTCATGGCTGGCGATTAAATCAAATTTTGATAAAATAATTAGTCAAATGCATGTTAAAACATTAATTGTGGCGGCCTGCGTCGCCACATAATTTACTATCCTCACGTATTGGTTAAAGAGTTTGTAAGCACATTCCTAAACGCGTGCAGATCCGATAAAGATATGACACGGCATCATCCCTCCAACATCTACGTAGTTATAATTGTATAAATAGTCTTGTAAGGTTTAGATAATAAGTTAGTCACAATGTAGTCACTGTAAATATACAACACCATATAAAGAGACGCAGTCGTTATTTACCATCGCCATGGAACTCCCTCCATCACTACCTCGCATACGTTCCACGACGGAACACTGGTGACCCCGCTCAAGCAACAAGCAACCTTCCAATGGAGTACCCCGAAAAGAACACGTGAGTCATTTGCAATATCTACACATTAACCATGGCAGCAAAATTCTATTCAGCGACGAACACAACAAGAAAATCACTACGCCGAGCCATACCGAGCTGCGACTGCGTCATTTAACATCATTCTTATGGCTTCAGAAATAAGGTACCCAGAAAAACAATGCGAAATAGAATATACTAACGATTTCATTACTGTACACATTATGTTATAAATTGTGCGGCGCGTAGCGAACGCTCAAGAATTTCCGACGCAGCAGTTTTCGCCGTTTGCTCTACGCTTGCGCAAAGTCAAGTTCACGGCATTAATGGATAAATACGGAATGAATTTTGTACAGGGTTGTGGATTTTTCTATAGAAATAAATAAATAGAATCCAAAGAAAAATAAGCATAATATGTATACAACGAGTATTCACCCGTTTAACCGCCTCACTTTTACCGACTGACAAAGTGGTTTGAGGTATGTTATTTATAATTACGGGAAGAGATAATTAGAAGCATTATTTTACCAGTCGATGGTTTTATGAGATATTATTATTACACTTCTTATGACACTTAAATGCTACTAGCTACCTCCAGTGCGAATTGATTTCTCTGGTTATCTGACAAAGAGCCAAGGAATACGCCAGTCTGAGGATAATTATGAAGCTATAATGAAGTTGTACTCAAAATGAAGATATTCAACAAGTTTAAAATGCTTTGATTGTGCAATAAGAATACAGTAGAATAAATAAGCACAAAAATGAACCATGTTAGGGTAACTAATGTAATAATAAGATTTTAGTCAATTTTAATTATATTTTTTTGGGGGTCAAAGTTGCTCGCGTCCGTAGGTTTACCCTTGAGACCCTACACGTGATCCCTGGGTGGTGCTAAATGAGTGACACCAACTGAGTGGTAGAGCCACGCTGCGTTGCAGCACACATTGGGCCGGCTCGCCCGGCGTAATACCACCCTCTCACTAATATTCGGCGTGAAATAATGGCACTTGGTGCTGTTGTGTTTCGTCCGACCAGTGAGGGTTCCGGAGGCCCTTCCCCCCCCCCCCTCCTCCCAATTCCTATTCCTTCCTTAAACCTATTCCTCCCTTAAAGGCCGGCAACGCGTCTGCGATTCCTCTGGTTTTGCGGGTGTCCATGGGCGGCGGTGATTACTCTCCATCAGGTGACCCGCCTGCTCGTTTGCCTCCCTCTTATATAAAAAAAAAAAAAAAAAGCTAGGCACTTATTTCCTTATAATAAGTATGTATATTAAATGCAACATGTCTTATCTCTATGTACTTAATGTTTAATCTTAGTCAATTCTAATTTTTATGTTTAGTTATTATGTAGTTTATTAAGTCTAATAGTTCAATTTATTATTAACATGTAATGCGTAATTTAAAGTTCATTGCAAGAATATGCATAATTTAAAGTTGTACTTGTTTATGCCACTTAATTTGTGTGTATAATATAGTCTTGGTATAACGTGATATAAAAATAATATTAGTAACAATATTATGATGTTGAGAGGAATTATAAATGGTAGATTAGATCAATCATATTCAATTACATTCACATCACTATCAATCGAATTAGACTTGTACCGATGCTACGTGCCTAACCTACCTTCTACTACCCTCATCATTTTTATCCTCGATCCTATGGGGGTAAACCAATATCGCGTCGTGTCGTGTCGGCCATCTTCACTTCCGATCCAGCCTGCCTACGCGACAGGGCCTTTGAGTCGAGCTCTCGTGTTCCTCATTTATCGGTCAAGTCATAACATCTTCCAAGTGATCGCCGCGAGTTTACTACTGTGATCACGAACTTTTGCCGTGGAAAGTCAAGAAAGAGTGAGACGCGCGTCCACTACATCCAGCACGCGGGAGCAACGTCGAACCAGGTTAGCCCCCTAAAACCCCTCTTCTTTGATCGCCCATGTTTTGGTCCTTCGTCCCGATTCCCATCATTTCCGTAAGCATCGGAACATATCATATTCAAATTTCATCAATTGCATAAAAATCTATTTGTAGAAAATATTTTTTTGCATACCTTCAATAGTTTTATAAAATCTATCTTGGGGATATCAATTCGCATACTAGCAGCACTGAACATCGTTCAATTAAGCTGTCAACTGTCAAGTGTCAGTCATCTGTCAACTGACAATAATAATAACCTCTAGTTTGTTTTGCTTTTTGTTTACTTGTAATGCCGGCACTTCACTTGGCGTATCGTGTTCGTGTGGCGATATCGTTGTGTTTGCCCAAATAATCTGGCACATCACTTGGCGTCAAACAAGCCATCCACACATGGCCTATACGGGCAAACAACGCAAATGTTCACAATATTTGCTTGTTCACAAACAAATTGAATGCAACAGTGATGGACGTGTCAGTGGCAGCAGCTTAATATATTTATCTGAATGCAGCTTGCCAACACCTGTTTTTTTATTGTGCAGGGTTCTCATAAGTTATTTTAAATATCGATCAATGCAACGTGTTCGGTTTTTGTTTTTATGAGAGGCATTTTTGGGGTCCCAAATACTAGGATGCATTTGGTATAGTTCCAAAAATCGCAATATGGTTTCGTTAGTCCAATTCATTTTACTATATTGTTTACGTATAAAAACTGAACACGTCTGAACAGGACAGCCGCACGCGCGCTTCTGAACAGAACCAAGTGTGGACGGCCGACGCAAATATTTGCCGTATTTGATTCCTTTGATGTGTGATCAAAAACCGACAAGTGGACGGAAACGCATATTCGCTATTTGCGTTGTTTGCCTTATTCGTGCAAATAAAGCAAATATATTCAAATAGACCATCTACACATTGCCATGTTCGGACAAATAATGCAAATACGCGAACACGATACGCCATGTGAAGTGCCGGCATAAAAATAAAATAACTTATCAATTATGGCGAATGAATTGAAAATAGCCACTGTTAAATTCAACATGGCTTATGATTTCGTATGCGAGCTTTATAAACTGGCTACAGTGCTTGTGCAAACTATTCCTACAACACCGCAGGAATTGAGTAAATTTCGTGTTCGTTTCGTTGATCTAAATCAGATGCGTGAACAGTTTGATACTAATTTTACGTTGTTAGTTGCTGCTTCACAGCCCGAAGAACAGAGAGGAACTATAGAATCTTGCTTTACAACGTTTTACGAGAAATATTACTCAATTCAAAGTATTTGGTCTGACTTAAGTGTATTGGATTCCAAAACAACTAATGCTCCTGTGACACAAGAAGTAGTTTCCAAGTCTAGTTGCGAATCAAGTCGTTTTCATTTACCTAAAATTACATTAACACATTTCAAAGGCATTCACACTGAATGGCCCAATTTTAAATCAATATTTGACAGTTTAATTCATCAAAACAATGAAATATCTTCAATACAAAAATTCCATTATTTATTGAGTGTTTTAGAACAAGAACCTCTTATTATTAAATTATTTTTAACTGAAAAAAGACTTTGTTACAATTGTTTAAGGCCACATAGTAGTTAACAATGTTTATCTAAGCGTTGTTGTCAAGTATGCAAGAAACGTCATCATACAAAATTACATAATGAGTTTAAAGCAGCGGATACCTTTGTGAAGCCCGAACCCTCCTCTTCGAAACAGGTGTTACTTAACATAGAACCATTGTCTACCGGCCTCTTAGGTACTGCTCTTGTTGGAGTCCAGGATGTTGATGGTCAGGTACATGTTGTTCGTGCGTTAGTAGATCCTGGTGCTCAATCATCTCTTATAACTGAATTTTAGCACAGCAACTTCGACTGCGGCGTCGTAAGTCCTGCGATCTGTTCGGTGTCGGTGAACACCGGGAAGCTACCCATGGAAGGATAGATTGTTCAATCTTGTCTCTCACAGACGATTCCGTTCCTGGTTTGTCCACTGAAGCCATCGTACTCAAGCGCGGGATATCAACCTGCAGCAATGGTCAATCCGATTGTGCCAGAGAAATGTAGCGACCTTCAGCTTGCTGATAAGACTTTCAACATTCCGGGTAAAATCGATCTACTTTTGGGTGTTAATCTTTTCAGTGACATTTTTTGCGGTCCAAAGTTAAAATTAGGTAATGGTTTACCTACAGCTCATTCAACCATCTTTGGTTGGGTCATTATGGGTTCGATCCCAGTGACTACAACTCAGTATCAAAATATTAGCCTACTTATCAACGAGTCTAGGTTACAACTTACTATAACTAAATTCTGGGAATCAGAAGAGTCTCCTTTGCCGCCGATTCCAGATCCTGATGACATCATATGTGAAAAGCACTTTGTTAACACACACAGTAGAGATCCCAATGGGAGGTTTGTAGTTAGGCTGCCGTTCAAGGTAGAGTCCTCTCAGCTTGGTGATACTCGGTTAATTGCGTTAAAACGGTTTCACAATTTAGAGCGTTAACTAATAAAAGAGCCTACACTTCGTGAGCTCTACATTCAATTTATGAAAGATTATGTAGAGTCTGGACATATGAAGTTAGTACCTTCTCATAGTGTGGTTGACAGATATTATATTCTTCATCACGGCGTGCTCAAGGAGAGCAGTAGCACTACAAAGTTGAGAGCTGTCTTCGATGCATCTCCACGCAGCTCTACCGGTGTTTCCCTTAATCAAATTTTATTGTCAGGTCCTAAGCTACAGAATATACAGGATATCATTTTAAGGTTTAGAACTTATTTAGTGGTCTTCACTTGTGACATCAAACAATGTTATCGAATGGTCAGGTTACATGATGATGATCAGCGGTTCCAAACTATCTTCTGGCGCGAATCTCAAAATCAACCGTTGCAGGAGTTCGAGTTAACAACCGTCACCTACGGCGTCACTAGTTCTGCATACCAGGCTATCAGGGTGATTCATGAGTTAGCGAATCTTAACGACTCTACATATCCTGAGGCCGCACGTGTCCTACGGGAGGACACCTTCGTAGACGATATCGTGACTGGGTGTGATACGCTAGAGGGTGCTAAGACGCTACAGCACCAAGTCACTGACGTGTTGGCTCAAGGTCGTTTCCTTCTTAGGAAATGGTCTAGCAACTCTGGTGAGCTACTCAAGGGTTTACCTGCTGATCATTATGAAACACCTTATCGATTCGAGGATTCCGGTGACAATATTTTCAAAATCTTAGGTATTGAATGGAACCCCTCATCCGATAACTTTCTCTATCACGTCTCTAACATGAGTAAGACTCTAACCAAACGAGGTGTTCTATCGAACATCGCTCGTCTCTATGATCCTTGTGGTTTTATCACGCCGGTAACATTTTTCGCTAAATCTTTTATGCAGCGTTTGTGGCTTTTAGAGCTGGGTTGGGACGATACTCTCCCTTTCGATGTCCAGCAAACTTGGCTGAAGTTTGTTGACGACTTCAAATCTTTAAATCAAATACAGATTCCACGCCACGTTATGGGTGATCCTCATTCTAAATATCAAATTCACGGTTTCAGCGACGCATCGGAGCGCGGATATGCCGCATGCGTCTATATACGCTGTGAAAGCGGTGACGGTGACAGCGTTCAAGTTCATTTGTTAATCGCTAAATCTAGAGTCGCTTCAGTCAGGCAAAGGCAAACGATCCCTAAGCTCGAGCTCTGTGGAGCAGTCCTGTTGGCTCGCCTTATGGCACATGTGTGTAAAGTCTTGTACTCCAAATTAAAATCCATACCAATAATCGCATGGTGCGACTCTAGCATAGTGCTAACTTGGTTGCGAACTTCACCGCACAAGCTTCAAACTTTTGAAGGAAACAGAGTTTCCCAGGTTCAAGGTATCATTCTAAATGCTACCTGGCGGCACATTCCTTCACATCTCAATCCCGCGGATTGCGCGAGTCGAGGCTTGCTTCCTCGCGACTTAGTAGTTCATCCACTTTGGTGGAGTCCTTCTTGGCTCAAATCTGATTACAGTTCATGGCCTTCCACATGTCAACTGCTTGACCCTATGGATTTGCCAGGCGTGAAAGTAGGTCCAGTTACTGTACATGTCGTGCAAACTGTCGACACGAAAACCCACACGGACTCTACATTTATATTTACTCCTCCTGTTGCTGCACACTTAGTGCAAACAGCCGAGACGGGAACGGATAAGCACTCTACATCGGCTGTTGCACCTTCCTCAGACGAAGTTGTCCAACACATTGTAATGGATTGCTGGCGGGGAGTCGAACCCCGGACTCTCGTGGCGGGAGCACGCCAAGAGTGAATCCTACATTTCCTTCCGCCGGAGGGGCTTAGAAGGTTTCCTAGCTAGCTCAGCGTTAGAAGGGTTAGCCACGGGTATGCGACAAATAAACACAGGTATACAGGTACAATACAGGTACTGAAAATAAGTACTAAGCTACGTCTACGGTGGCGTGACGAGAGTGATCGTGGGGTTTCTACGGAAACGGAATACGGCCCTACGTGAACAGTTCCAGGGGAACGGAGGTCTCAGACAAGCGAGTGCGGGGCATGCCCGCACGGTCACAGCTACGGTAAGAGAACACTCCACTAATCTACAGACAGGGAAACCCAGGTGAGCAGCTCTCGGTGGAGCCCGCACTGCTCCAACCTGAGGATACCTGTCTATACCGATACAATGTACCCACAACCACTAAAATACGCCCGGCTACGGGATCTACGACTACCGCGGATTGACTCAAACGTCCCTAAGGACGGAGGCCGGGTGAGCAAAGATACGGTGGAAGCCCGTACCGCTACAACCCGAGATCCCTATCGGCCCAGACGCGCACATACGGTGAAAGCAAGTACCGCGCAGCCTAGGTCGGGTCAGGCGATGCTTCGTCGATGGCGCCGAGGCAGCGACTGACCGCGAGCTTTTTTTTTTTTTTTTGAGTGTGAGTGCTGTCGGTCGCAGATGACCTTTACAGCGTTACCGGGCTTGTCGACCGCGAGCTGCGTGCGCGGGCGCTTTTTATAAGGCTCGCGGCTGTGACGTCACGCAGCTGCCCGGTATCTCTGTGTTCCTTGCGCGGCGTGTGGCGTGGCGTCGCACTGCCTCCCCCTCTCTAAAGATTTTTACCTACGGGAAAAATCACCGTAAATAAATGCGTTATATCTGTCTTGAAGCCTATTCATTACGGCTTCTATTCCTATACATTTGTACTTCCTACATTTTATTCTTAATGTAATTTGTGGAAGTCCGGATTTTGCTTCCCGGTAACGATATCGACAAAATGAATATGTACTTTGTATGTAAACAATTAACGACAATTAAAAGTTTAGACCGATTGAAAGAGAACCGGTGCGGTGTTGGTTTGTGGAAAATAATAGTTTAACAACATGCGTCATACCGATATAATATATAATAAAAAATAACAAACAATTTCAAAAAAATAAAAAAAAACGGAAAAACCCGAACAGAACAGTTTCGCCTACGGCCCTCTCTGGCCTGGCCTACTTCGGTGCTCGTCTGGTTTTTGGGAGGCGGCCGAGTCCCCTCTTCTGCCCGCCGTTCCGCTTCTGGCCCGCCCTGCGCGTCTTCTTCTTTCGGACCGGTCCTGGCGGATGTGGGTCCTCCTGCGCCGCCTCTTTGCCTTGCTTTGCTTCCCTGAAGCGTCTATCTCCCGCTTGGTTGGGCCGCCTGTCTATGACCGGTGTCCTTCTCTCTTTGGGCTCTGGTGGCGCCTCCTCACTCTCTTCGTCCTCGCCCAGTTCCCTGCTGATGAATTCCCGGTAATCATCCATGTATCCTTGTATGGAGCTGATGAGCTCGTCTTCTTCCCCCTGGATGGAAGCGAGGTAGTTGGATACCGCCTCCGGGTCTAGTTCCGGCATTTCCGGGTCGCGTGTCGCTGTTGTTTGCGGCTTGTTGGACTCGTGGGTGCACGTCACTTCACCCGTGTTGTGCAGCCGCAAATTCGCCGGTGTCCCCCTTACGACCCACGCTCGTCCTGTCTTCCTTCTGGGTGGCTGATCAGCGTTTGTTTGATTTTTCTATTACGCCTTGCTCTAGCATTTCCTTGACGTGTGCGTCTATTATTTGTTGTTGTTTCGGATTCCTTGGATAATACTTTTGTTTCACCGGTTCGTTGTGTATCATCTTGATCTTGTGCTCAACCCACGTGTTTCCCTTTGGGCTCTTCTCGCAGAGACCGAATTCTTGTCGGATTATTTCTTCAAGGTGTTTGTGTTGTTCGGCCGTTAACGTCCGGTGTGGTTGTGTGTTCTGTTGTGTGGCGGGTATGGCTGGCTCACTCTTGGCCGCCACTGGCGACGTCTCGGGGTTTTATTCGGGGATTTTTTTGTCCTCCGGTGTCACTCTTTCGCCTGCCCAGGTTATTACCATGCCTATCCTCTTCAACACGTCCATACCTATTATCGTGCATGCTGCCGCCGGTAGTACCCCCACACAATGTTTTATTCGTACGTTTTTCATTTGGAGTTCCGCCACGACTGTCTTTCCCACCTGTGTTTTTGTTCCATCCGCGAGTATGACCTCTTTTCGGGCCGGCATTTCTATTGCTCCCCGTGCTATGCAGTCTTTATATACTGTCTGGTTTATGTATGTGTTTGTGGCTCCCGTGTCTACTAGGCATCGCCCAGCTAGCAAAATACCCTTAGAAACGAAAGCTTTTAAGAGCTATGTCCTTAAATAAATTTTATATACGTTCTGATTAAGATAGATACTCTAATAATGGCATATCATAAGTCTATTTAAGCTATAAGAGCATATATACTTGTAAAAAATACTTTTAGAAGTATATAAGAAAACGAGAAATGACATCAATAAGACCAGTAGTGTTATAAACGCACTCTGTAAGCCTAATTCTTAATTAACACTTATACATGCACTATGTAAGTACACTTAATCTTAAAAGTGACTTATCAAAGTATTTTATTAGAAATCGGTTGTTACACTTATAACTTATTCTTACAGACGTATATAAGCAAATTTTATATAACATTTATTAGAGCAATAGTATTATACACGCACTTTATAAGCCTAATTGCCCTTGAGTCTTAATTAACACTTATACATGCACTTTGTAAGACCACTCGATCTTAGAAGTGACTTTACTAAGTGTTTTGTTAGATATCGTCTGTTACTTATAACTAATTCTTAAAGATGTATATAAGCTTACTTTATATAACATTTGTAAGAACAGTAGTATTAAATGCGCACTTTATAAGCCTAATTACCCTTGATTCTTAATAAACTCTTATGAATGCATTTTGTAAGATCACTCGATCTTAGAAGTGACTATTGTAAAAGATAGTAAAGAGTACTAGCACGTCAAATGTCTTAGAAACTTAATTAAATTGCAATTAGAATTCTAATGCATTGCAAAAAAGTCAAAAGATGGTCGACCAGGAACTTCGCTGTTTGTCTTTCAGCCTACTTTTACTTTAATAAGGAACCCTTCAGGTTATGAACAATGGCCGCGTGGATTAAAAAATGTGGTTGAATTTGATTTTAGAAGTGCGGTGTAAACCTTAAACAATGGCAATGCACTTATAGTGGTTCTGTTAAAGCCACTATAAGGCATGATTGGTGATAATGGCGACGTTTCCATATTTTTAATTTTTAATATAATATTTTTTATTATTAAAGATACATAGTTGAAATGGCCCGTAAAAATATTGTGATTGTTATTTCAAAATACTCGATAAAATCGACTTCGCAATTAAATAACAGTTAGTAATGCGTAATAAACATGAAATTATACTTACATATTTTATAGGAAAGTGAATTAAACAGGACAATACAATACTTACGTTTTTAATACTCTTCTTATTATTCAAAAAAGTTTCACGAGCACTTGGCAATCCTTTCGGCGGAATGTGATTACATGTGATTACATGTTTTACTAAAAGCTCACAAAGGGCACTACAAGTAATATCACACTTAGAACAGCATTAGTAAGTGCATTATAAGGGTAAATGCTTATAAAGAATGCCTTTGTAAATCATTTGTAAGTCTGTTTGGTATTATTAAAGCATCAACAAGAATTTTGTAAGATTGGAAATACACTTCTCGAGACCATTTTAAGATATATTTAAGGGTAAATAGACTTATTAAGTGCGCCAAAATCCACACTTATAGCAGTCTATCGGAGTTATATAAGACTGGTAAAATTATACTCTTGGGATGTGTGTAAGAGGAAATTTTGCTAGTTGGGCGGTGCTTGGTTCCCATGAATTCTGCTTCTACGTAGACTCTGTTGTCTTCTTTGTTTTGGTCGTTGGCGGCCCTCACGGTGTCTTTCCTGCAGCAATTTTTACTGAGGACTCCCAGGTTTCCACAACTGCTGCAGAATATCTGGCGCCTTGACCGCAGTTCCTCGCGTCATGACCTGGTTTCCCGCATGACCAGCAGCAGGATTTCGCGTCGTACTGGGGTTGTATTTTCGTCTGTTTCCCTTTACCGCTTCTAGATTGGTATGTATTTTGTTCTCGGTTATCGTACCTGTCTCTGCTTGGCCCTGTTTGTGTAGTTGCGCGATTGGTCTCCCTATATCCCTGTGGGTACGTGCCGGTGTCGGTGCTGCGCGGCTCCCTGTATCCTATATCCTGGTTTTTGTACGGTGTTGTGGATATGTTCTCGTACTCTGCGGCTAGATTCAGAAGTCCTGGGAGGTCTTTGTAGTCCTGCTTCTTGATATATAGCTTATACTCCTTAGCCATATTCTCGTGTATCCGGTGGATTTGTTCGTCCTTCGAGAGTTTGCCGTACCTTCGCATTAGTGTTTGTAGGTCGGTTAGGTAGTTTGTGAAGCTCTCTCTGTACCTTTGTTTTCGGGCGACAATTCTTACAATGAGGTCCTCCTGGTAGTTTGGTGGGTAATAATAAAGTTTGAACAGCTCCAAGAAATTTTTCCACGTGTCACATGACGCCGCGTTGTTCCTGTACCACATTAAAGCTTTTCCCTGTAATATCCGTGGTAGTAGTAGTAGCCGGTAGTACGTCTTCCTTTTGTATGTCGCTGGCCGTCACGAGCTCCTCGAGTCTTTCGATGAATTCCACCGCGTTATCCCATGGTTTGAAGGTCAGATTCCACTCTTTTATGAGTTTGTTAATCATTTTGCTTTTATCTTTGTTTTCGCTGTCGGACATTCTTCCTGTGTGTCCCTTGTTTGGTGTTTTAAATTCTTCGCCTTCTTTTACTACGTCTACGAGTAATTTTCTTAATTCGTCCACTGTTAGCCCCTCTGTAGGTAGGTCTCTTTTCTCGGCTTCTTCAATTAATTCTGGCTTCCGTAATTGATATATCCACGCTGTCTGCATTCCTCCGGGGTGCTCTAACTAGCTTATTTCGGTGTCGGTCGGTCGGTCGGTCGGTCGGTGTGTCGGGGCGACGCGTTGGGTTTTTACGGGGCGCACTAATTTTCACTCTTAATTCTAAACTCACCCGGTTGCTGGTGCGTACGGCGGGCGGACAGGGGCCAATCTATCCTGGCGGGCGGGTTGAACGGCGGGCTAAATGGGAAGAAGTGATTATTTCGGTTATATTACCTACTCCACCCTAAATTAGGCGGGCGGGAAGCGTCGCGTTCACTACACGAGGCGAGCTTGTATTTCTTTCCGTGGCTCCCCTCTGAGCTAATTAACTCTTTTGTAAGTTTTATAGTTGGGCGCCAAATGTAATGGATTGCTGGCGGGGAGTCGAACCCCGGACTCTCGTGGCGGGAGCACGCCGAGAGTGAATCCTACATTTCCTTCCGCCGGAGGGGCTTAGAAGGTTTCCTAGCTAGCTCAGCGTTAGAAGGGTTAGCCACGGGTATGCGACAAATAAACACAGGTATACAAATATCGTACGGACGGGTCTTTTACGCCCCTTTATTGAAAATAAGTACTAAGCTACGTCTACGGTGGCGTGACGAGAGTGATCGTGGGGTTTCTACGGAAACGGAATACGGCCCTACGTGAACAGTTCCAGGGGAACGGAGGTCTCAGACAAGCGAGTGCGGGGCATGCCCGCACGGTCACAGCTACGGTAAGAGAACACTCCACTAATCTACAGACAGGGAAACCCAGGTGAGCAGCTCTCGGTGGAGCCCGCACTGCTCCAACCTGAGGATACCTGTCTATACCGATACAATGTACCCACAACCACTAAAACACGCCCGGCTACGGGATCTACGACTACCGCGGATTGACTCAAACGTCCCTAAGGACGGAGGCCTTTTTATGAGGCGCTTTTTATAAGGCTCGCGGCTGTGACGTCACGCAGCTGCCCGGTATCTCTGTGTTCCTTGCGCGGCGTGTGGCGTGGCGTCGGAACGTCATTGTAGAGTACAGCTCTCTATCCAAAGTTACACGAATACTCGGTTGGTGGCTTCGTTATATGCATAATGTTCGCTCACCAAAGAATAAACGAGTAGGTAATTTGACGGTATACGAATTAAAATCGGTGTTGTCAACTTGTATCAAATCGGTTCAATCTACAGCGTTTGCCGATACTATAAAATTGTTGCGTCAACGTAAGCCTATCAAGGGCAGCCTACGTTGCCTCCATCCCTTTCTCGATGATCTAGGTTTTCTTCGAGTTGGTGGGCGACTGGTCTTTCAACGCCAACTTGCCTTTCGATAGTAAACATCCATTTTTGTTACCTCAGTCGCATTCTTTCACAAATCTTCTCATCGATCATTATCATCAGCTCTACGGTCATCCAGGTCCTGCTATTTTAATGGCTATCCTATTGCGTAGGTATTGGATTGTGTCAGCTCGACGTGTAGTGCGGCACAGGATTTTTCAATGTCAACGCTGCTACAGACTAAAGGCGAAACCTATGAATCCATTCATGGGCAACTTACCTGCCGATAGAGTCACTCAAGCTAGGCCCTTCCAAAGGGTTGGGTTAGATTTCGCCGGAAAGTTCAACGTCAAGGATTCCAATGCTCGCAAACCTAAAGTCTTTAAGGCTTACCTATGTGTGTTCATATGCTTTGCAACCAAAGCGATGCATTTGGAAGTAGTCCCCACCTTGTCTACTGACGCGTTCTTGGCCTGTTTAGATCGGTTCGTTTTGAGAAGAGGGTTACCTTCTAACATATATTCCGACTGTGGCACAAATTTTTTAGGCGCACGCAACTATCTTAAGGATATTTATCTGCTTAAAGCTCAAATTGATAGAGACTCAGATAAAGTTCAATCTCATCTAGCATCTCATGAAATTCATTGGCATCTTAACTTTCCCTCGGGACCACATTTTGGTGGCCTCTGGGAGAATGCAGTGAAGTCTTCTAAAACATTACTCAAGCTTATCATAGGCGAACGTGTATTAACGTTTGAAGAACTAAGTACAGTGTTCTGCAAAATCGAATCTATACTAAATTCACGACCCATCTGTCCATTTGGTAGCGACCCAAACGATTTAGAAACTCTGACGCCGGGTCATTTTTTGATTGGACAACCGCTTCTTACCTTACCGGAGCACGATCTAGAGCACATTGCTACTCATCGTCTGAATCGTTGGCAATTGCTACAGCAAATCACCCAACATTTCTGGAAACGCTGGCACAGCGAATATCTACACACGCTGCAGCAACGTGATCGTTGGCTTAAGCCTGAACGTAATTTACAGATGGGTGACTTGGTGTTGTTGATGGAGCCTAATACACCTCCGTTGCTCTGGAAAAAGGCTAGAATTGCCAAACTTTATCCGGGGAATAACGGTATTGTCCGGGTCGTAGATATTAAAACAACCAAAGGAGTTTTCAAGCGTCCTGTAGCCAAGTTATGTCGCTTAATTCCCGAAACCTAGATATTTCAACATTTATCAATTCATTTAGCATGTAAGTAGGTAACTAGAGTAAGATAATATTTACACTTTTTCAATCAGCTTTCAGTTAACTTATTATCAATTTGTCTGTTTCAATTAAAAGAGCTAAGCCGCTCTTTGGGGGGCGGTATGGTAGATTTAGATCAATCATATTCAATTACATTCACATCACTATCAATCGAATTAGACTTGTACCGATGCTACGTCCCTAACCTAACTTCTACTACCCATTTTTATCCTCGATCCTATGGGGGTAAACCAATATCGCGTCGTGTCGTGTCGGCCATCTTCACTTCCGATCCAGCCTGCCTACGCGACAGGGCCTTTGAGTCGAGCTCTCGTGTTCCTCATTTATCGGTCAAGTCATAACATCTTCCAAGTGATCGCCGCGAGTTTACTACTGTGATCACGAACTTTTGCCGTGGAAAGTCAAGAAAGAGTGAGACGCGCGTCCACTACATCCAGCACGCGGGAGCGACGTCGAACCAGGTTAGCCCCCTAAAACCCCTCTTCTTTGATCGCTCAATAAAAAATATTCGTGTACGTAAATGTAAAACGACCGATCGTTTTTTAAAAGGTATACCTATAATAAGTATTTTGTTCAAATATCGGAAACAGCTCTCATTAGCAGCATTCAGCAAGCCAGCCAGCCTTAAGGTTCCATCGCAGCAACGTAACGCTTCCTGGATCCTCGGCATCACTCGACGGTCAAAATAAGTACCGTCGCACTCCACACGTCTCGACTCACCCCAGACATGGTAGCACACGCTCGTCTCGAGTCACTGTAGACTGGAGAACGCTCACATTGTCAACGAAGACTTGAGCACGCTCATCACGACTTAACGTGGATTAGAGCACCACTGGCATCTCCAAGCTGAAGACCTGATGGATTTTCCCTTTTTCTAGAGGGGGAGTACTGTGGCGGCCTGCGTCGCCACATAATTTACTATCCTCACGTATTGGTTAAAGAGTTTGTAAGCACATTCCTAAACGCGTGCAGATCCGATAAAGATATGACACGGCATCATCCCTCCAACATCTACGTAGTTATAATTGTATAAATTGTCTTGTAAGGTTTAGATAATAAGTTAGTCACAATGTAGTCACTGTAAATATACAACACCATATAAAGAGACGCAGTCGTTATTTACCATCGCCATGGAACTCCCTCCATCACTACCTCGCATACGTTCCACGACGGAACACGTACTTACAGGTGAAAAGGGATACCATTGTTTTTATTAGTGTTTCCTGAGTTTTTTAAATAGTACCTTAGCACACATGAAGGCATATTTTTATTAAACAGAACACAGAATTACACACGTATTTGCATCTAGCGCCTACCACAGACAAATAGAGGTGGAGCGAAGCGAGCTGGCTCTAACGCGTGTTGCAAACAATCTAGTTGAGCTGTCTTCTCTAGTACGTAGTACATATTAACTCAATGGTTTTGGCACTTAGCTCATTTGTAAATTTAAAGCCTCAATTCGTAAGCGCCATTCACATTTTTATCAAAAAGTAAATAAAAACGTTTCTTTTTTAAATGAAAATCAGTCAAGAAATCGAAAAGGTAAATTTCTAAGTATTTATGATTTTATCACAGGATTTTATAGGAATTATTATTGTAAAACACGGTCGTAATGTGCATTTATAAGAAAGGTGACCCGGCGTTTAATGCTTGGGTTGTATACTTTTTTAATCTGTAATACAATATCTATTTCGCAATGTCTGTCAACAAATGACAGTTTTACGCCCGCTAGGTATCTGTTAAATCCTCGGACCGTTAAATCAAACATGACGTGACGGCATTGTTGACATTTGTCTTTTTTTAAAGCAAAAGAATTATGGTTTATGCAGCCACGTTAGACATTTTTAAAGTAACATGTCTGTTTTTGAAGACTCAGTGTCCATATTAAAAAATATTAATAATTTAATAAATCTTAACTGCGATTCGATAAAAGCAAGACAAAATTTGGTTTAGGTAGCAAATAATATTAGCTTTACTTTATTACCAAATTCTATTGCATACAAGTTAAGCATTTTTTCTATGGAAAGTGCCGATTCTCCTTTAAGAGGTAACTTCAGGATTTTTTTCTATCGAGCCAAATGTTTCCAATCGCGTTCTGACTTCGTTCATCCCCTCACACATATGCTCTGTAATACACATTGAAAGTTTCAGTGCGAAATATCTAATATAGGTATTTTGAATAACAGCTAATAGGAAACAGCCAATTTTTCCGTTTTCACAGCCAAGGGCCCCCTTGAAATATACTGCATGATTGTGTTACGTTCCGTAACATGCAGTGTTCATAATTATCATTTTTGGCGGCACTTAAAATAAAAAAATACTAATGATTTTGGGTGAGATCAAAAGGTACGTCAGCTGGTCCCCGTTACACATCACACATTTGAGGCTAAAAAGGTACGTCAAATGAGTTAAAAATTAAAAAAGTATACAACTTAAGCATACAACTCCGGGTCTCCATTCCGCAAACACTATTTCCCCTCGATTTCCCCTATTCATCTCTATCCCCCTTTTCTTCCCCTCTGGACCCTGATTTCCCCTCAAAAGGGGAAGTTCCCCTCATTGTGGAAGCACTGGGGTGACTACACTTTCTTTTTTCCTCTTAAATAATGGCTTCGTGCGAACAGCACATTTAGTCAGTGTCAATGTCAAGTAAGATTTAGGTAATTAGAAATTGTTTTCTTTGCATTTAATGAGTGATAAATAAATGATACTCCCCTAAACCCCTCGAGACTCAATAAAGCTGTGGGATTTCATTGAGATCTAACACGGACTTCTTGAGAGAATTTGAAAAGTGATGTTGCACTGTTTTGTTTTATTTGCTAACACTCATGCACGTTCACGAACACTTAACAGAAAATAATCCACCATTATTTCGCATTAATATTCGACAAAACACAATTTAAAGAAAATAAAACAAAACCGCAGAATTGACGGTAAAGTGAAGCACTTTACCGCCAAAAAGTTCTGTCAGGTCAGTAATCAACTAGTCCGCAACTTGTAAGAGATGGAGAAAGGGCTCGGTAGCCGTGGCGAGCGCACGTGTGTCAGGCGGAGCTCCGGAGCACCGTAGCAGCGACCGCCGCTAGCTGTCAGCCACGGCGCGCACATCTGGCAGCCAATTGACCATTTCTAAACAAAGGACTCGAAGAAACCCGTGTTTTTTCTGACCGCGCTCGAGGCAAAATGCGCACCGCTAAGAACAATTTTATGTCATAGTGATAATATTGAAGTGAATAAATCAAATATAGTGACTGTGAACATCTAAAAATCAGTAACTATGGGCGACAGAGACGCTTATACCCTCGTGAAGGGTAGTGATCCCCGAACAAAGTTGATTACAAGTGCATAAAGTGTAACGAAAACCTTGGGAAAACTGGACCACTATCGTGGGTCAGGAATCAGACTAGACTCGAGAGTATAAAGTGTGAAAAGTGTCGAGAAGTAACGGCTTTCAAGGCATTTACCAACCTGGACATTATTATCATCAACGGTGAAACCAAACCGGTTACATCCTTCTTTTTGTATTCCGCATACGACAGAAGGTGAAATCAGTGAAGGCGACATGCCCCGCGTGTCACGCCGAGAATTTCATGAGAGTTATAGATCAATGCTCCTTCATAAACTCTGAAGAAAAATGCTGCGGGGAGTGCCTCTCAACCGTGGCTATGAACTGCGCTGGACCCACAGCTTCCGATCTAACCACGAACGTCGACAGCAAGGCAAAAGTTTTATATCAACCGCTCTCCAAAGTCGAAAGACGCAAGAGAAACCAGCAACAAAAAAAAGCCAACACCGATCGTGAAAATGATATCGTAAAGCAACAAAACTTAGAACAATGGGTACAAAGAAAAACGGCAAATCAACAAATTTCAACCCTGATTGAGACTAGAAACTCTTTTGATGCCTTGGTTGAAATGGATACTGAAAATGAAGACAACGCAAGTGTGACCAGCGAGAAATCAACGATCTCGCAAAAACGCAAGCACACAAACGAGAACAAAGAGATCGCGCCCGCCAAAATTATGCGACATAAAACTACGACAACCAACGCCCACGTCAAGTTACAGAGGTTGACGGAAAACAATAGTAACGTCGCCCCCGCGGCGGCACCTCCTGCAAACTTAAACGGCACAAACGCCAGTGCTGTGAACATCACCAACTTGCACAATGCAAACCAAATGCTCACCGGCACCGTCGGCGCTTGTGAACCAATCATAGAGACACGCTCTCTTTCAAAAACTAAGCAGAGCGAAACAAAACATAATGAACAAATGAACGGCGAGAATGGTCAACAACATAAAAAGAAACTACCGCCAATAGTAATCAACGCTACAACGTGGAATAGTAAAGATGCAATGAAACTTGCGCAAGTACATAGAGCAAATATCAGATTTGACGGAAAGGGAAATAAATTCCATATATACCCATACACACTGGAATCAAGAAATGAGATCATCAGTTCACTCGACGGGAAACAAGTCGGCTTCTATACCTACAGCACAAAACAAGATCATAAACCGTCGAAAAAAATAGTAGCAAAGGGCCCACTGAACATTGACCTAACTTCGAAAGAAATAGCGGCGGACCTATATGAAAAAAACAGGAGTTAAATCCACAAAAATCGTAAAAATTAACGGCAGAACCACGTTGATAATTTTTCCGGGTGAACACGAAATCAGAGAAATTACACAGCTCCCCTACATCATACATCAGAAAGTAAAGTGGGAAAAGTACAGAACCCCGAAAGACGTGGTGACGCAGTGTCGTAGATGCCTCGCCTTCGGGCATGCACAAGCTAACTGCCACGAACTCGATCAAGCAAAGCCCACGATCGAAAAAATTAACGAAAATGGAGAAACCATGGAAGTGTGCGCTGGATGCAGAGCACAGGGACATACAGCTCTGCACAAATCTTGCCCGATACACATCGAGGAAGCCAAACGAAAAATCGAAAGAAAAGAATATCTCAAACGCAACAACAGCAACAAACCAGCTAACACTCAGCAAACAGCTAACACTCAACAAACAAGAACGTTCACTAGTAAAAAAACAGAAGCGGGAACCTCATATGCAAAAGCCGTAAGGCCGCAACAAAACACGAGCGAACCGACCGTAAAAGATTTCTTCATGGCATTGCAACAAGTTATAAAAACCTTTGCACCATTATTTGATGGATAATACAACTAACACCGTTAAGCAACTGCGAATTATGCACTGCAATGCGGGGGGAATAAGAAATAAGATCAACGAAATCAGAGACCTGGCGGCCAGATACAAACCGACTCTATTAGTCATCAACGAATGCAAGCTGGATCTGACCAAACACAAACTGAACATCCAAAATTATGACAAGATATGGGATCAACTACAGCCACATCTCGGCACAATCATGTACATAAGAAGAGGCACATGCTGGACACAGATTGACTTCCTTCCGATGCACAGTCACAATCGCCTCATAGAAGGAATTGGCATCAGAATGAAAACGACAGGAAACAACTACCTGAACGTAAACGGAATCTACATTACTGTGAACAAAAGGATTCCGATCCCTACACAAATTGAATCGCTGTGGGAACAGGGAGACACGTTATCCATAGGCGATATGAATGTCAGATCCGTCATGTTAAAACAGACAAGCAGTGACGTAGTTGGCAGGAAACTCGAAAACCTTGTCAAATGTGGCTCCGTAAACATACTGCACACGGGCCAGGCGTCGAGATCGAACTGTATCGGTAATGGTATACTAGACATAGCAGTTGAAAACCACACTGGAATTGATACGCTAACCTGCCGAACAAAAACGCTAGAATCCATCGGCTCAGATCACTCACCGTGGCTTCTGACCATACCCATTGAACTCGAGATCGATAATAAAAAAACAAGAAGAATCCGAGACCTATTAGAGAGCAAAGAAAATAAAGAGAAGTACAGGGCTTGCATTTACCACGAGCTGATGAGACGAGGATGGATCTGCAGAGCGATCGAAAGCAATGAGGATTGTGATGCGGCCATAGAAGCGCTGGAGGGCGCCATCACGACTGCATTAGACAAAACCATACCACTAAAAGCACATGACCGCAAAGATGAACTACCGGACGACCTAAGAGCACTATTAACACAGAGAAACAAGCTAAAAAACAAACATAACAGAACGAAGCTGCCGATAGATAAACATTTGTACGACGTGGCGAAAAATGAATTCACCGTCTAACTGAGAGAGTTCTGCAACGAGAAATGGCTCAAGGTGATTAACAGTACAGACTATCAACGAGAAAAGATGTGGAGGATGCAGAAGACGCTGAAGAAACCACAGCAACAACTCCCATACATACCGGGCTGTACCACTGAAAAAGAAACCGTAAACGTGCTCGTGCAATCCTCGATCGTCACGGATACTGAAGTAGAACTAACAGGGACCGTTACCGGAGGCACTGCCACGCTGAACGAGGATGATAAGACCACGGCTAATCAAATTAAAAAAGCCATATTTACCCTAAAAAACAGAAAAGCCCCCGGCCCAGATGGAATACAAGGCTATGCTCTGAAAACCGCCGGTCCCCTGGTATGGAAGAACCTTTCAGACGTCATTAATTATGTGCTGGCGACGGGTTACTTTCCAAAGCGATGGAAGACAGGAGAGTGTATTTTCTTGCACAAAACTGGAAAAAACCACACGCAGGCCTCATCCTACAGGCCGATTACACTCCTCAACACGATGTCGAAAGTATGCGAACGTATCATGTACGAACGTATATGGAAGGAAACTAAACATCTCATTCCGTCGTACCAGCACGGCTTCACGAGAGGCAAAGGCACGGGAACTCAAATTCTGAGAACAGCGAAGATCATTACGGACGCCTTAGAGAACGGAGAGAGTGCTGCAATGGTCTGCACAGATTTAAGCAAGGCTTTTGACACCATCCACCATGGTGGCCTCATCCACAAGCTCATGACATCCAACGTCAAAAACCACACAATCAGAATGATACAGAACTATCTCAGCGATCGAAGGGTGCGAAGCCGCTTCAGATCAACGATCGGAGATGAGTTCGCCGTACCACACGGCGTTCCGCAAGGATCAATCCTCGGACCGCTCCTTTTCAATTTGTACATGCACGACCTGGGTAACGAAGACAAGATCGAAGGCCAGAGAATACGTGGACTATACAAATCGCAGTACGCGGATGATTTCTGCGTCATAAACACCTCGAAACAACCGGACTTCGCCACAATGAGAGCGGAGTGGGCAACAGACGCACTAATAGATTACTACAATAAGTGGGGACTTAAATGCAATGTCGACAAGACCAAGTGTATTCTATTCACCAACAGAACTAAGAACAACAAACCCACAGTCAAGATCAAAGAAGAGGAGATCCCGTATAAAATACAAATTAAATACTTAGGAGTGTGGTTCGACAAGAAGATGAGCCTTAACGTGCACTCCGAGTACGTTAAAAAGAAAGCTAGATCGGTTCGAGCCATGTACCACCACCCATCATAGGTTGGTACTCGAACATCGACTTGGAAGTCAAACTTCTGGTAATACGGTCATGCCTTTTGCCCGTTCTCGACTACGGTGTGGTCCAACTGCTCCCGCGAGTCAGTCGGACGAACATTGACAAGATAGAGGCGCAGTACCGCATGGCACTGAAATGCGCCACGAAGCTACCCAGAGAGACACCGACGAGCTTGCTTTGGGAACTCCTCCAAGATGACCCGTGGCACCTCCGAACGTGTGACCTACAACGAGATATGCTAGATAAACTAGCAACGAACCAAATCGAAGACCTGGAAGATCTCGGCGCACCCTTCGCGCGCCACGGACAACATAACACGGCGCTGCCAAGCCGACGACTAGGCCACGTCGCGCACGTGCCCAAACGTGAGAGGACTAAACCGCTTGACAAGCGAACAATTCCTCCTCGTGCGAGCATGCTGTAATTAAATACACGCACCACACTATGCACAACACACCTTGGTGTAGGGCACGCTCGCAAAGAGAATGCAAAACATGTATATATTAGTGATTAAATCTTAGCAGATAAATATCCTAGAACACACCGCGAACTTAAGGCGAGGGAGAACTAAAAATGTAACATAATAACACACAACTTAGCAAAATAAATTTCTTTCTATTCTATTCTATTCTATTCTATTGTAAGAGATCTCAGTAAAGTCCCACATCTTTACTGGAACTCGAGGGGTTTGGGGAAATTTCATTTAGCATTAAACGTTCATAATATCATCCATCACTCATTTTCATCAGTTTAAGCATAATCAATGAACTCTAATATTAGGACTGAAGGGTATCCATGGTCATGAATAATAATCTAAAAAAAAACTAACCTGACATCAGTGTTGGGCATAGTTAACTACTATTTTGTAATCTAACTACTAACTACGATTAAAAGTAGTTAACTACAAGTAGTTATGATTACATGTAATCTAACTACAATAATCAAGTTACAAATAGTAGTTGTTAATCACAGACATAATTATATGTCTGTTTTGTTAATCTGATTGCGGAAATCGAGTAGTTATAACTACTGATTACTTTCATTCTTAGAAAATCCTAATGTATGACTAAATATGTAAAAAAGTTAAAAATTAAAATGTTAAAAGAAATGGCTAACAAAAGGGGTTTTATATTCTACAAAATAACCTCTAAATATACAAAAACCTTAAATTTGTTTTAAGTTTTTTATTATCGATGAATATAAAACTTCGATTCGTAAATAGATGCGTAGGTTTTTAGGTAGGCTTTTACAATGTGATAATGAAATAACGTAAAACCTTTCAGGTGGTAACTCAAAATTGAACCACTTTTATTCTTCCCGAAATGCAAAAAAATAATACAGATTATGATACAAACTGATCATGTGACTAACTAAATGGTATGAATATCCAATTTTTAAGAAATTTGGGGATAAAGTTGTGATGGATTGCTGGCGGGGAGTCGAACCCCGGACTCTCGTGGCGGGAGCACGCCGAGAGTGAATCCTACATTTCCTTCCGCCGGAGGGGCTTAGAAGGTTTCCTAGCTAGCTCAGCGTTAGAAGGGTTAGCCACGGGTATGCGACAAATAAACACAGGTATACAATTATCGTACAGACGGGTCTTTTACGCCCCTTTATTGAAAATAAGTACTAAGCTACGTCTACGGTGGCGTGACGAGTGATCGTGGGGTTTCAAAGGAAACGGAATACGGCCCTACGTGAACAGTTCCAGGGGAACGGAGGTCTCAGACGAGCGAGTGCGGGGCATGCCCGCACGGTCACAGCTACGGTAAGAGAACACTCCACTAATCTACAGACAGGGAAACCCAGGTGAGCAGCTCTCGGTGGAGCCCGCACTGCTCCAACCTGAGGATACCTGTCTTTACCGATACAATGTACCCACAACCACTAAATCACGCCCGGCTACGGGATCTACGACTACCGCGGATTGACTCAAACGTCCCTAAGGACAGAGGCCGGGTGAGCAGAGATACGGTGAAAGCTCGTACCGCTACAACCCGAGATCCCTATCGGCCCAGACGCGCACATACGGTGAAAGCCCGTACCGCGCAGCCTAGGTCGGGTCAGGCGATGCGTCGACGACGGCGTCGAGGCAACGACTGGTCGCGAATAGACTCAAACGTCCCTGAGGATGGAGGCCAGGTGAGCAAAGATACGGTGAAAGCCCGTACCGCTACAACCCGAGATCCCTATCGGCCCAGACGCGCACATACGGTAAAAGCCCGTACCGCGCAGCCTAGGTCGGGTCAGGCGATGCGTCGACGACGGCGTCGAGGCAACGACTGGTCGCGAGTAGACTCAATCGTCCCTGAGAACGGAGGCCAGGTGAGCAAAGATACGGTGAAAGCCCGTACCGCTACAACCCGAGATCCCTATCGGCCCAGACGCGCACATACGGTGAAAGCCCGTACCGCGCAGCCTAGGTCGGGTCAGGCGATGCTTCGGCGACGGCGCCGAGGCAGCGACTGATCGCGAGCTACATTCGGGTTGCTTCGCCTTGCGGCGGTGCGGGTATGAGCGGTTGCTCCAACCCGGGCATCATCGCGTGGGGTGTCAACCCTACGGTGTTTGGTGCCGCGTTGCGGCCGTCTTGCGACGAATGGGATAAGGCCGTGGGAACGATGGCTCACTCCGACTTCCGAGGCGCACACCTCAGCGCGGTCAGCCGCACCGGGTGAGACAGTCATAGCGACTGAGGCCCGGCGAGCGCCGGCGAGCGGTGGCGTCTGATACGGGACGGTCAGAGGAGTTGCCTCTTTGTTTAGTCAAAGAGGCGGTTGGAAGGGGGCAGGTGGGGGGTTTGATGCGTCAGTCTGGTGGTGGTGCCTTGTGCGGCACACTCGAGCCCTTGGGCTTTGTGCGGCGGCAGCGGGGCAGAGCGGGTGGTGTGTTCTGTGGGGGTGATCGCGCGGCTGGCCGATGGGCCTGCCTGCGCGGCGGTGTCGTGTCCTATGGGGGTCGCGCGGCTGGCCGGTCGGCTCGCCTGCGCAACTGCGTCTCTGTCCGGGGCGATCAATTCTCTTGGAAGGGCGCGGGTCAGGGCGGGGGTCCGCCGAGGTACGGGTGGGCAAGCGTTGCGCGTTGCGATGTTTTGAAGGTGGAGGTGGGGGCCGTTGTCGGCGCGGTCGTAGGTACGTCGCGCCATATCAGCCACAAACTCCTCCACCGGCTTTACCTTGACGTCCCTTGCGATGACGTCGTTGCGGACATATCGACCCGCCCCGGTGATAACCCGGAGAGCGATCGTTTGCTGCGTCTCTAACAGCCGCCTCTGGTTGGCCGAGCAAAGTGCTAGCCAAGCCGGGGCTGCATAGGTGAGACGCGAGCGAATGTATGTTTTGTAGATAGCCACTCTGGTTCGGAGTGGCAGGCTGGAGTTGAGGACTGGGCGGAGCAGGGCGCGGGCAGTGCGCGCCGAAGCGGCGGCATGCTTCGCTTGCGCCACCATGCTCAAACGCCGGTCGATGGTTAATCCAAGATAGCGCACCGAGCTTTGCCAATCAATGGTCTGTCCTCGGAGCGCTAATTTTTTGGGAAGCTTCCTTGTTTCCCCGGTCAGTATAGCGGCAGTCTTCCCCACGTTGACTGTTATCCGCCATTTATCAAGCCAATCCGGTAACAGATCCAATTGCTTCTGCATCCGGAGGGCTGCCGCCTTGGGCCAGGGCGAGGTAGTGTAAAACGCGCTGTCATCTGCATACAGCGCGAGCTCTACTCTGGGCTCCCACTCCCGAAGGTGTTCGTTGAGAGTGGGGATGTCGTCGGTGTATATGGCGTATAACACCGGCGGCAATGGGTCTGTCCGTGGTCGTCGCGTCCTCCACCGCGACGCGAAATGTGCGGCCCTTTAGGAACGAGGCCACTAATTTGATCAAGGCCGGCGGGATATTGGTCGCCAGGCACTTGATGATGAGGCCGGGGTGCCAGACACGGTCGAAAGCCTTCTCTATGTCTAAGAATACTCCGGCGGTGCAGTGGCCTAGGTTGAGGGCTTCCGTCCAGTGGTGCAACACTCGCGTCAGCTGGAGCGTCGTCGAATGACCGCTACGAAATCCGAACTGCTCTGTCCGGAGCTCGACGCAGGGGCATATTCGACGAAGCACTAGGCGCTCGAACAGTTTCGCAGAGTGGCACAATAGGGTGATGGGGCGGTAGCTGGATGGCTGTCGTCGGTCTTTGTCTGGTTTGGGGAGCATGATGACCCTTCCCTCTTTCCAGGCAGTTGGAAAGTGTTGGGTCCGCAGCATGGCATTATATATTTGGGCCAGTGCTGCCGTGCCCCTTCTGGGCAGCATGGCTAGTGTGGCAGGTGGCAGATAGTCGGAGCCCGGTGCCTTGCGCTTATCTAGACGCACGGCAACCTTTCTAAGCTCCGCTGGTGAAATAAAATTTTTTCCGCTGAGTGGTGGCGGTGGAGAACGGAGGAAGTTGTAGGCTGCCTCTTCCGTCTGGCGGTGGTGGTCGGTAGCAGATGGAGCCGGGGCGTTGGGGGTGAATTGCCCCACCAAGTGGTCGGCCAGTATGCGGGCCCTGTCGGCCGCGGCGTAACGGCGCTGGCCGTCGGCGTCGAGTAGTGGAGACGGAGTGATGGCGGTGCGTGTCAGGGCCCGCTTTAGCGCATACAAGCTTGTGGGGTTCTCACCTGCCCGGTCGACCGTCTGGTCCCAGGTGGTGCCTCTCCAGAGCTTGACGGCACATGACAGCTGCTCGGTGGCCCTGTTAAGCTCTGTCTTTACTCGTGGGCATCGGGTGCGGGCCCAGAGGCGGTGGAGGCTCCGCTTCTTTTGTAATTTTGCCTGCAGATATCGAGGCAGTTTCTCCCTTCTGTGGGTTGTGGTGGTGGATGTGGAGGTGGCTGCGGCTTTGGCCTCTTGCATTCGGCCCGTTATGGACCGGACCGCGGCATCAATGTCCTCTGGTGTTTCAAGCGGGCCCGCGATGCTAATATCGGCCAGCGCTCGCTGGTAGGTGCCCCAGTCGACTTTGGGGCGCGGTTGTCGCGGTGACATGGAGGCGGCTGACGTCCCTATCGTGATGAGGATTGGGAAGTGCTGCGTTTCCATGTCCTACAGCACCTCTATGTTGATGGGGAAACGCAGGGCCTGGTGGAGGATGATGTCGATTACGTCGCCCTGGCAGCCGTCGTTGGTGGGGATGTGAGTCGGCGCCTGTGGACCCACGACCTCGATGTCCAAATTAGTCGTCGCCTCCAACAACCTCCTGCCATCCGTCGACGTGGTGCGTGAGCCCCACGACGGGTGTTTCGCGTTTAGGTCCCCTGCCAGTAGCGTCGGGGTCCCGTCGAACAGGGCCTCAAGGTCGGTCTTGTAGACCGTAGAGCCTGGTGGTCTGTAAGCAGCGAAGAGGCGGACTTCGCGTGGATTCGCACGCCTATAGTGCGGATAGAAATAAAGTCGGCCCATTGCAGTTCGCTATGTATTATATCACGCCGAACGAGCGCGGCCGTGCCTCTGTAAGGGCGGCCTAGATCGGTGATCTCATCTCGGCGATACACGGCGAAGTTAGGCAAGCGTAGGGGCATACGGGGCGTCAGCAGGGTCTCGCCCAGGAGGACTATATGTACGTCCTGCGACTGGACGAGCAAGCGGAGGTCGTTGAGGCGGCTGCGTATGCCTCCAGGATTCCAGTAAACTACCCTCAGGTACTGGGGAGCGTGGCCTAGAAGGCCGTCAACTCGCGCATCAGGACCGATAGGGCCGTCATGGGGTCGTTGTTGGTTGTGAGCTCTCGGATCACCACGACCAAGATCTCGAATACCTCGGTCCGGGTGATGTATCCCTGGGGCGGGCCTTGGGTGGTGGGACCTCTGTTTGTCGCTTGCTGTGGCCGGCGGGATGCTGACTGAGGCCGGCGAGATGCCGACTGAGGCCGGCTGGAGGCCATTTGTGGTTGGCTGGAGGACTGCGACTGCCTGGGGGCCACCTGAGCCTGGCGGCGAGCTGCGTGCGCGGGCGCTTTTTATAAGGCTCGCGGCTGTGACGTCACGCAGCTGCCCGGTATTTCTGTGTTCCTTGCGCGGCGTGTGGCGTGGCGTCGCACTGCCTCCTCTCTGGAGATTTTTACCTACGGGAAAAATCACCGTAAATAAATGCGTTATATCTGTCTTGAAGCCCATTCATTACGGCTTGGCCAATAGTACCTTTGCATTATCCTCTTTGTTGTTTTGGCTCTGCCCTGATGTCCGGCGCTGGGTACGTCGTGGTTTTGTTGTATGATTTGTGTCTTGTCTGCCTCCGGCACACAAATCTTCCATTCGGATTCGGGATCTGTAAGTTTATTGTATGCGTGGTGCTGTATTCTCTTGTACAGCTTGTCTTCTCTTATGCAATATTCTTGTGGTGACTCCAGCCCTTTTTCTACTTGTTCTCGTTTCTTACTGTACCAAGTTTGTTCTGTTGCGGTGCAAGCTGGGTTCCGTGATAGTTCGCCTGCTATGACGTTGTTTTCCGCTTCTGTATATCACGTCAAACAGGTACTGTTGAAGTTCTAATGCCCAGCGCGCTAGTCTCCCTGTGGGGCTTTTCATGGTGTTTAACCATTTCAAGGCTTGGTGATCGGTTCTTACCGTGAAGTAGTATCCTTCTAGGAACGGTCTCATTTTGCGTATTCCCCACACAATCGCCAGGCATTCCCTTTCCGTTACCGAGTACCTTGTTTCTGGTGGTGTCAGTGTTCTGCTTGCATACATGATGACTTTTAGGGTGCCGTCAACCGACTGCAGAAGTACTGCTCCTATCCCGACGTCACTTGCGTCTGTTTCTAGGTAGAATGATTTTGTAAAATCCGCTCTTGTTAAAATTGGGTCTGTTGTGATGAGTTGCTTGATCTTGTTGACCGCTTCTTCTTGTTCTGGTTGCCACCGGAAAGGTTCGTTTTTCTTTAGCAGTTTCGTTAGTGGGGCGGTTAGTTCCGCGTAGTTTGTTATAAATTTCCTATACCAGGATGTCATCCCGATTAGTCTTCTTACTTGTTTTACATTTTTAGGCGCTTGTAACTCATGTATTGCTTTTATCTTGCCCCCATTCATCTTGATCCCTTCTCTATTGACTGTGTCCTAAGTATTCTATTTCGGCTTTTGCGAATTCGCATTTCTTTTAATTAATCTGTAGTCCTGCTTGTCTTATTCTTTTAAATATGTCCTGGAGGTGTTGTATGTGTTCCTCGTACGTGGCGCTGCAGACGATTATGTCATCTTGGTACACGTATGCGTGTGGTTCGAGTTCTGGTCATATCACCCTATCTAGTAGTCTTTGGAACGTGGCTCCGCTTGAGTGCAACCCGAAAGGCATGACCTTGAAATGGTACAGTCCTCGGCCTGCTCTGAACGCTGTGACCGGTTTGCTAGCTTTACATTCCAATATCCGTTTTTTAAGTCAAACTTTGAGAAAAATTGTGCATTCCTGAGCTTTTCTAGTGTGTCATCTATTTGTGGGAGCGGGTACGCGTCCTTCTCTGATATTTCATTTATTTTCCGCAAGTCTATGCAGAATCTGTACTGGCCATCTCCTTTTTTTACTAACACAACCGGTGAACTGTACGGGCTGTTTGATTTTTCTATTACGCCTTGCTCTAGCATTTCCTTGACGTGTGTGTCTATTATTTGTTGTTGTTTCGGATTCCTTGGATATAATACTTTTGTTTCACCGGTTCTTTGTGTATCATCATCTTGATCTTGTGCTCAACCCACGTGTTTCCCTTTGGGCTCTTCTCGCAGAGACCGAATTCTTGTCGGATTATTTCTTCAAGGTGTTTGTGTTGTTCGGCCGTTAACGTCCGGTGTGGTTGTGTGTTCTTTTGTGTGGCGGGTATGGCTGGTTCACTCTTGGCCGCCACTGGCGACGTCTCGGGGTTTTGTTCGGGGATTTTTTCCACGTCATTTCAACACGTCCATACCTATTATCGTGCATGCTGCCGCCAGTAGTACCCCCACACAATGTTTTATTCGTACGTTTTTCATTTGGAGTTCCGCCACGACTGTCTTTCCCACCTGTGTTTTTGTTCCATCCGCGAGTATGACCTCTTTTCGGGCCGGCATTTCTATTGCTCCCCGTGCTATGCAGTCTTTATATACTGTTTGGTTTATGTATGTGTTTGTGGCTCCCGTGTCTACTAGGCATCGGTGCTTGGTTCCCATGAATTCTGCTTCTACGTAGACTCTGTTGTCTTCTTTGTTTTGGTCGTTGGCGGCCCCCACGGTGTCTTTCCTGCAGCAATTTTTACTGAGGACTCCCAGGTTTCCACAACTGCTGCAGAATATCTGGCGCCTTGACCGGCAGTTACTCGCGTCATGACCTGGTTTCCCGCATGACCAGCAGCAGGATTTCGCGTCGTACTGGGGTTGTATTTTCGTCTGTTTCCCTTTACCGCTTCTAGATTGGTATGTATTTTGTTCTCGGTTATCGTATCTGTCTCTGCTTGGCCCTGTTTGTGTAGTTGCGCGATTGGTCTCCCTATATCCCTGTGGGTACGTGCCGGTGTCGGTGCTGCGTGGCTCCCTGTATCCTATATCCTGGTTTTTGTACGGTGTTGTGGATATGTTCTCGTACTCTGCGGCTAGATTCAGAAGTCCTGGGAGGTCTTTGTAGTCCTGCTTCTTGATATATAGCTTATACTCCTTAGCCATATTCTCGTGTATCCGGTGGATTTGTTCGTCCTTCGAGAGTTTGCCGTACCTTCGCATTAGTGTTTGTAGGTCGCGGTTAGGTAGTTTGTGAAGCTCTCTCTGTACCTTTGTTTTCGGGCGACAATTCTTACAATGAGGTCCTCCTGGTAGTTTGGTGGGTAATAATAAAGTTTGAACAGCTCCAAAAAATTTTTCCACGTGTCACATGATGCCGCGTTGTTCCTGTACCACATTAAAGCTTTTCCCTGTAATATCCGTGGTAGTAGTAGTAGCCGGTAGTACGTCTTCCTTTTGTATGTCGCTGGCCGTCACGAGCTCCTCGAGTCTTTCGATGAATTCCACCGCGTTATCCCATGGTTTGAAGGTCAGATTCCACTCTTTTATGAGTTTGTTAATCATTTTGCTTTTATCTTTGTTTTCGCTGTCGGACATTCTTCATGTGTGTCCCTTGTTTGGTGTTTTAAATTCTTCGCCTTCTTTTACTACGTCTACGAGTAATTTTCTTAATTCGTCCACTGTTAGCCCCTCTGTAGGTAGGTCTCTTTTCTCGGCTTCTTAAATTAATTCTGGCTTCCGTAATTGATATATCCACGCTGTCTGCATTCCTCCGGGGTGCTCTAACTAGCTTATTTCGGTGTCGGTCGGTCGGTCGGTCGGTCGGTGTGTCGGGGCGACGCGTTGGGTTTTTACGGGGCGCACTAATTTTCACTCTTAATTCTAAACTCACCCGGTTGCTGGTGCGTACGGCGGGCGGACAGGGGCCAATCTATCCTGGCGGACGGGTTGAACGGCGGGCTAAATGGGAAGAAGTGATTATTACGGTTATATTACCTACTCCACCCTAAATTAGGCGGGTGGGAAGCGTCGCGTTCACTACACGTGGCGAGCTTGTATTTCTTTCCGTGGCTCTCCTCTGAGCTAATTAACTCTTTTGTGAGTTTTATAGTTGGGCGCCAAATGTGATGGATTGCTGGCGGGGAGTCGAACCCCGGACTCTCGTGGCGGGAGCACGCCGAGAGTGAATCCTACATTTCCTTCCGCCGGAGGGGCTTAGAAGGTTTCCTAGCTAGCTCAGCGTTAGAAGGGTTAGCCACGGGTATGCGACAAATAAACACAGGTATACAATTATCGTACGGACGGGTCTTTTACGCCCCTTTATTGAAAATAAGTACTAAGCTACGTCTACGGTGGCGTGACGAGTGATCGTGGGGTTTCTACGGAAACGGAATACGGCCCTACGTGAACAGTTCCATGGGAACGGAGGTCTCAGACGAGCGAGTGCGGGGCATGCCCGCACGGTCACAGCTACGGTAAGAGAACACTCCACTAATCTACAGACAGGGAAACCCAGGTGAGCAGCTCTCGGTGGAGCCCGCACTGCTCCAACCTGAGGATACCCGTCTATACCGATACAATGTACCCACAACCACTAAATCACGCCCGGCTACGGGATCTACGACTACCGCGGATTGACTCAAACGTCCCTAAGGACAGAGGCCGGGTGAGCAAAGATACGGTGGAAGCCCGTACCGCTACAACCCGAGATCCCTATCGGCCCAGACGCGCACATACGGTGAAAGCCCGTACCGCGCAGCCTAGGTCGGGTCAGGCGATGCGTCGACGACGGCGTCGAGGCAGCGACTGGTCGCGAGTAGACTCAAACGTCCCTGAGGACGGAGGCCAGGTGAGCAAAGATACGGTGAAAGCCCGTACCGTTACAACCCGAGATCCCTATCGGCCCAGACGCGCACATACGGTGAAAGCCCGTACCGCGCAGCCTAGGTCGGGTCAGGCGATGCTTCGACGACGGCGCCGAGGCAGCGACTGATCGCGAGTTGACTCAAACGTCCCTGAGGACGGAGGCCAGGTGGGCAAAGATACGGTAAAAGCCCGTACCGCTACAACCCGAGATCCCTATCGGCCCAGACGCGCACATACGGTGAAAGCCCGTACCGCGCAGCCTAGGTCGGGTCAGGCGATGCGTCGACGACGGCGTCGAGGCAACGACTGGAGGCCAATTCTCATTTTTCGAGATGTAGTCTCGAATCGTGTTTTGATTTCGATCTCTCTCGACCATAAAATCTCGATAATCGACATTTTGTTCACGAATCTCCTATTCTCAGCGCTAATCGACTTCGAGTTTGATTCTTATTCGAACTTTATCGAGTGGTAATACAATTTAGTTATTCTGAAAATCTCGAACTCGACATTTCTCGAACGAGAGCCGCTCGAATTGCTTCGAGTGGTCGGCAGTGGTCGAGACGTAATTTCGACTACGAGATGCTAATGAAACGTCAAATAGCGGCCAATTTTGTCGTGGAAGTGATTTAAAATATTGAGAGAGCTCGCTCTCTTTTTTTAAGAAGGTGGAAGAAAACTTTCCGCTCCTCAACTGTATATCGGCTTCCAACATTTGTAGAAGGAGCTGCTTCTGCTGTGGCGTTGGGTATTTTTTGTTGACATTGTGTCTTGTGAATACTAAAATAATCGTTTCGTCACCAAACAAGCACACAACCACAAACAAAAAACATAAAATTTATCGACGATACGTCACGTTTTAATCAATACAAGTTGTTTAAGGAAATTAAATTTGATCACAACATATTAAATATAATGATTTTTCGATACTTATTAAAAATTTACTTCTTTAATTAAAAAGCAAGTTCAATACATTTAAATACCTTTATAGTAAAAATATTTGAGGTACATAGTTGCAACCGGTTAAAACGGAACGCATCCCGAATTGATTGCATTAAAAAGAATGGCAATATTTATCAAAAAAAAACTGGAAGTCTATTTCGATTAGCGCTGAGAATAGGAGATTCGTGAACAAAATGTCGATTATCGAGATAGAAATCGAAATCAAAACTCGATTCGAGACTACATCTCGAAAAATGAGAATTGGGGCCCTGGTCGCGAGTAGACTCAAACGTCCCTGAGGACGGAGGCCAGGTGAGCAAAGATACGGTGAAAGCCCGTACCGCTACAACCCGAGATCCCTATCGGCCCAGACGCGCACATACGGTGAAAGCCTACGGGCTTTCAGCATCGCCTGACCCGACCTAGGCTGCGCGGTACGCCGCGCAGCCTAGGTCGGGTCAGGCGATGCTTCGGCGACGGCGCCGAGGCAGCGACTGTACGCGAGCTTTTTTTTTTTTTTTGAGTGTGAGTGCTGTCGGTCGCAGATGACCTTTACAGCGTTACCGGGCTTGTTTGGGGGCGGCGAGAAACTTGAAGCGTTCCTCAAGCCGTGAGTGGTCGAAATTCCCCAGAGGGATTCCGGTGGGGGATGGCATCTCGCAAGCGAATCTCCGATCCCCCCCCCAGAGCCTCTGGGGGTTCGAACCGGTAGGTAGCGGTTAAACCCGAGGGCGCCTCTAGGAGGCACGGTACCTCGGCTCGGGTTTACCGTGTCGTGGGGGGTCTGATCGCGAGCTGCGTGCGCGGGCGCTTTTTATAAGGCTCGCGGCTGTGGCGTCACGCAGCTGCCCGGTATCTCTGTGTTCCTTGCGCGGCGTGTGGCGTGGCGTCGCAAAGTTTGTAGAGCAAAAGTTGTTCAGTTTCATGCGCGGAGTTAATACCTGAGAAGATTTGCGTGAAACTTTTATTTGTATATTATTATGTAGATTAATAGATAAAATAATAAACTTTGCACAGCAAACATCTTGGAAATAATTTAGAATAATAGATTCAAATTAATAATTTAAATTAGCCTTTCATACAACATGTTTTTCGAACATTTCGTCTGATAGCTTGTGCGATTTAGGGTGATTTATCATTGTCGCATATTAAAATAGTCTTTCCACTGGATCCGAAGAAGGTAAAGGGGTATTGTATTTCATGAAGACTTTTTTTACTTCTGGGTATCTGTGAAGAACACTAAGATCTCGCTCCATATCTGACAAATAATAGGAAACTATTATAATTATCAGCTTTTGACCTCCGGGCTCGACATACGTTCTCTACAGTATCTGAGGAAGAGCTATCAAATTCATAAAAATCATCTTCTTTATTTTGATTTTTTGTTGTTGAACTTGATTCTGCATATTCAGAAACTTCTTTTGCAATAGCTGCTTTAAAAAGATTTTTCAATCGTAGATGATCTTCTATAGGAACGCATGCAAACCATTTGGTTATAAATCGTGGCATTGACATTGCAGCAATCGCTGCGTTTTGTGCTTTGGTGGTAGAAATATCAAAAATATAACGATTATTAACGCTTTCTAAATGCGTTCTTGCCAGAATGTTGCAATCGTCAAAATTTTCATTGCACAGTTTTTCTAATTTTCTTCATAGAGATAATAAGCATGAAAGTAACATGCCATAGAACATACCTTTTTCACCTTGCAAAATGTGTTTTGTGTTTTTACTAAAAGTAAACGTAGGTAGTTACAAAAAGTAATCACGTAACCGTGATTGCAACTACAACTTGTAGTTAGTAATCAAAATGCTTAACTACTTTTTATGATTACTTCATGTAATCTAATATTATGAATAACTACAAATTGTAATCGTAGTTAGTTATCAGTAGTTAGATTACATTTTGCCCTACACTGCCTGACATGACACACAGACATATAATATAGTCTGTGAAATGACATTGAAATTTTTTCTTAGTTTTTTTTACGTTTGAATATGCAAAGGGATTCAGTACCTACAGATAAATATTTAGTTAGGTCCTTAATTTTCATTTGATGTGGTGGTAGATATTTTTAAATAAGCGAAGGAGCAACTTAACTTGGACATTATAGTTCTTTTATTTATTCAAACACTCTTGAGCCGCGTCCACTGCGCCATGTTATGAACAGAACATTGTTAAAAAAAACAAAGTATGCGTGGCCTATATGTTTCGGTGAACAAATACACTTGAACGTGTGAACGTGTTTGCCCACAGACGTATAATTGTTTGCCGGAGTTTGTGGAAAACATCCCCCGCGTTCGTCTGCGGGCGAAGTGAAGTTTGTTTAAAAACTTTGTTTACTTAACATCACTATGGTCGCAGCGAACGGGAAATGTTTTGAAAAAAATTGTTCATGAACAATGTTCTGTACATAATATGACGCAGCGGACGAGGCTTTAAGACTTGGATTACTACTGAACTAAATCGAGATGCCTTTGCCTCCCTGACTTGGTTACCCAAGTTTTAAAAAGTTGAATAATTGTTGACTTCTTGGCGGGAAAGTGAAGCGTCATGTCTGCAGTTTTGTTTTATTTTCTAAAATTTGTGTTTTTTCGAATATTAATGTGAAATAATAGTGGATTATTAACCGTTAAGTGTTTGTGAACGTGCATGAGCGTTGGCAAATGAAACAAAACAGTGCAACATCACTTTTCAAATTCTCTTAAGTAGTCCGCGTGAGACCTCAGTAAAGTCCCACATCTTTACTGAGGACTCAAGGGGTTTGGGGAACATCATTTATCATTCATCTTAATCATCACTCATTATCATCAAGGGAAAAAACAAATAAAAAACTAATGACTAGACAGTATGGCTCAGACCTTAGCCTGTTCCTTCATGGAACAAATATATAAAAAAAAAGTGTCAATTGTCATTTTGAGGTTATAAGTAGGTACTATTACTAATATTTATTAGAAGAAGGAAAGGAACCTTCGTTTAGCCAAGTAAAAATATTAGAATTCTCTAGACTTTATATTAGTAGAATTTATTTATTTCTGAAATAATGTTTGTTTACTGGCTATCTTTAAAAATATATAATTAGTGAAAAAAGTCAAACATGAATGGTTGTGCTGTATGTTTTTAAACTATAGCTGTTGACCTATACAGTACAACTAACTGTTCTGCTAAAGGTTACAGAGTGATTATAAATAACAAATCGCAGTAGAACTGGCACATTGAGTACAGTTGAACACTAAGTCTAGACGTGATCAAATAGTACCTACTAACATTTCAAGAATGGATCACCAATTGAGATGCTATGCTGATATTGTTGCAGAATCATTTGATGCTGAAGAAATTATCACAGATACTTCATCCGATCAGGTACTGCGTATTAAACTTTATTTGTTTTATATAATAATCAGTAGGTTAGTTTATACTTACCTATTTAAAGATTTTCATTAAATCAATTTTTAATGTTACAGGTTGATGTAGAGACCATGGTTATTAGCATATACAAAAAGTTTGAGAAAAATGCTTCAGTGGATCCTGATCTGCCACTCCTTAACAGACATGCTCACAGTGCAGCATTGAAGAGTTGGCTGAAAGGCTTGCCAAAAAGCTATGAATGTTTGGACGCCAGTAGAACATGGCTTGTATACTGGATTCTTCATTCACTGTGGCTGCTAGACGATATGCCAGATGCAGAGACGCTATCACATGTAGTCAAGTTTCTATCTCACTGCCAACATGAAGAAGGTGGCTATGGAGGTGGCCCTAATCAGTTCTCACATCTTGGTACCACATATGCAGCAGTCAATGCTATAAGTATTATTGGGACAGATGAAGCTTACAATTCCATTGATAGAAGTTCACTTCAAAAGTTTTTATGGACTGTTAGGGATGTAGACGGTTCTTTTGCCCTTCACAAAGGTGGTGAACAGGACATCAGAGGTGCATATTGCGCTATAAGTGTAGCTAAAATAACTAATACCTATACAGAAGCTTTATTTGAAAAGACAGCAGAATGGATAGTTAGTTGTCAAACATATGAGGGTGGTTTTGCCGGTTGTCCAGGGATGGAAGCGCACGGTGGATATGCATTTTGTGGTCTAGCATCACTGGCTTTACTAAATAGGACTGCTTTATGCGATATTGATGCACTTTTGAGATGGTGTGTGAATCGTCAGATGAGAGTGGAGGGTGGATTCCAAGGTCGTACCAACAAGCTGGTTGATGGTTGCTACTCTTTTTGGCAAGGAGCTGCATTTCCTATTATAAGTGCAATTCTTTCCCAAGGTTAGTTATACAGGTCAAGTCTATTAATATTACAATGTGCTACTGGCCTGATATAGAAGTCACTAGTAGTTATTATTATCGCCTACCCAACCCTATTGTGTTTTGTACAGTGAACTAGTGCTAGCTTTGATTTTTGTAATAAGGATATGTCTTCTAAAAAATCTGTTATGTAAAAGCTATCTTTCTTACAGCACATTGTGTTGATGTGTAAAGTGTTCATACCTAATAGATAACGTCTCTTATTAATATCTTCTTTAATAAATATAACATAAGTGCATTTAATCAAAAGCTGACAGACTAATTTTATAGGAAAACTGAAAAAATAAAAATAATTATTTTACTTTGCAGATAACAAAGAAATAATTGAAACAGTATTTTTCAATCAAGGTGCCTTACAGGAGTACATCATGACTTGTTGTCAAGCTCGTGATGGAGGTCTTGTTGACAAGCCTGGAAAGTGAGTAAATCGTTTTTGAATTGAATTTGAATGTTCTCTAAACATTTGCTTATTCTAGACACATCAGAAGTTCTAATAACTACAATAATTGTATGTCAGTGTGGAACCACTGGCTCTACCCCAGCTAACCTGAAAAGATAGATATACAGAAAATACCTTACTTATAAACACTATTAACCTTTTGAGCGCCAAAGTCGTCTATACTTGACCAGCACTTGCGGGCTCTGTGCGCCAACAACATCTATAGTTGACAAAAAACCCGGCTTACAAAAATATTAAATAAATGTGTTGAAACACTATTACTGGTATTTTTTTTCTACATTTGGCAATAAAGAATATCCCTGCAACATATGAGTATAAAAACAAGTCTCTTAGAGCCATAAGAACTGAGAAATATTGAACTATAAAACATGGATTTTTATCTAAGCAAATACTATGTTCAACACGCCAAAGTCGTCTACTCTTGACCGCTAGTGCTGTACTGCGGAAGGTAGTTTTAATGTAAATTACCTATTCAAAATTCAACTAAAACGTGTTATTTTATTTTATTACTATTGCTATTTTAATAAAATGAAATGTAAGAAAAATAACACTGCCATAGCGTACCGTAGCTCAGCTACATGAATAAAGAATCGTCAAATCAACTTCACCTATTAAATCCAATATGGCAACTCTGGCGCATCCCTAGCGCGTCATCAATAAGCAGTTCTCTGGGCGCCGTGGTCACGGATAGACGATAGCCTGATGACGTCATAAGCGCATAGTGAGGAAAGTAGTGCAGTGCAACATACATGAGCGATTCAATTTAACTTCTTCGCATTTTGGAAGGCGTCGATGATGACGACGAATTTTCGGAATCTGATTCAATTATTGAAGAAGATTTAGAGGTAAGTAAGTGTATGCAAAATCTTAATAAATTAACTTTATTTCTGTTATTATACTATACTATACTAGACTTTAAATATATTATTATTTATGTTAACAATTGTTTTATTACATTTTGTTTAATTGTATGTAATGTAAGTAATTATAATTAATATTCGAAACAAAATAACTCCTTGCAACTCTTGTAAGTCTAGGTTATTTCGCTAATTAGAGTGTAATACGTAATATCGACGCACGAAATCGCGACACAACATAGGAATTTTGTTTTTAATCGTTTTATGCGAATAAATGGAAGATGCTTATATACATAGAAATCTCGAGTTTTCGATCGTGAAAGTTAAGTAATGTTCGCCGAGGTCGCCAAGAGGATGGGTGACCGTAGGTTCATAAAATCACGATGTTTTCGATCGCGAAAGTTAAGCAATGTTTGCCGAGGTCGTCAAGGGGATGGATGACCGTAAGCTCATAAAATCTCGAGGTTTTCGATCGCGAAAGTTAAGCAATGTTCGCCGAGGTCACCAAAGGGATGGGTGACCGTAGGTTCATAAAATCTCGAGGTTTTCGATCGCGAAAGTTAAGCAATGTTCGCCGAGGTCGCTTACCCATCAATTACTCAACCTGCCCAAATTTGCTTAACTTTTGTGACTAAACAGAACGTCATCCACTGCGTCATCGAGTCTCTTTAAGGCATTAGCTATTTTGCGGCAACATAGCTATTGCGGGTAGATAAATTTTATTTTTACTTAGGGTAGTGGTAGGTACCGACATCTACTATGGATCATATGCATACAACACATGTGCACGGTGATATAATTTAATTGTAAGTAGTTTAATTACAAGTAATTTAATAATAAATAACAAAATGAATCACAATAATATTATTAATATTATATTATATTGTTTACTAAAATATGTTTGTTTTTATTTATAAAAATATTTTTGTACTGTTTTGCACCGGTTAAAATTCACGCTTTCTATGTATGTTTTTTTTTAATATACCATGGTTAATACCAAGTAGGTACCTGCTCAGTTTTGTTTAAATGTATAGATAGATATCATCATGTTTAGATAGATGGCATCGAGATTTGGTTTGTCGCGATTTCGTGCATTGAGATTTGGTTTGTCGCAATTTGTCGCGCTAACGTGCGTCGAGATAGTGTTTTGAAATTACGTATTACACTCCGCTAATTACCTACATTATCAAAGTTTTTGTTTTCGAGTTTAAAATAACCAATATCAACTTAAAAATCATAACAAAGGTTTTTCTAAGGCGAGCCGCAATTTTAGTTCGTAACGGTTGCGAAAAAAAGGACGAAATCACTATAAAGATGTTTAGGTATCATCATAATTATGTTTAGGATCCGCTTGCGTGATCTCGATCACGCGAGCGGATAATTCTCAATGTGTTTGGTGTATTTTTATAATTCAACGATAGTTATAGTATATATAGGTATAATATAATAGCGTAACATTCTTTACAGAACTAAATCTCTAAAACCATAGTTCAACATAATCAATCCTTAAAAAAAAATAGGTAAGTAACCGTGAGTAAGCATTAAGGTAAAATAGCGGGTAAGTAGGTATATCGACTTGCTAACTTTCGGCATTACGCTCGTTCCGAAAAGTATTGTGAGTAGACTAAAAACGATATATTGATAAGGATTTAAGATCTAAAATAGCGTATCAGCAGGCCCGTGTCAATACGTAATTCGGTCGTTTTATATACCTACACGCTCGGTCCGCGCGCGGAGACAATTTAGTCGAGTGTCACGCACGCAGTACGCAGAAAGCGACCGACGCGGCAGTTTGTTTCACGTTAACTTTATTTTCGCAAGTGGATAGTTCACAGGATGGTGAAACAAAAGCGTTACTGTTCTGCATTCGGATGCACTAACACGAAATTTAAAGATAAGAATTTAACCTTTCACAAAATCTGTTGCCGTCTGCACTTATTTAATATAAGCAAAGCACATAGTAACATAAGTAAATACAACAGAGTATTAATACGGATAATTGGGCGGTGAAAAGGTTAATCGATGTCTTTCTAGGTATCGATTTTGAAATTGTTACATTACGTGCGACTCGGGTACATCTCTATGGAAGAGGCATTATAGGATGGCCAGCTGCGCCGTTGTCGTCCAGTCGTGACAATGAAGACATCACTATAGATAATAGTGCTGTGATTTACTACCATTTTATTTTCAATGCTATGCTTTTATTTACGTACTAAGTACATATATACAAAGAGTGGAAGATGGCACAAGATTAAATTTAACATCCCAGATTAGAAGTAGTCATTTATTGCATATAAAAACAACAAAAACAGGTCGCCGTGTGTTACCAATTTATCGACTCTTGGCAGCACTATATTTTTCGTAGGTATTTTTGTCTATTTTATGCTCTGGCGTGCAGGACACAGGAATGCGTTTATGGCGTGGCGTCCAAAAGGTTAAAGCATTATTAATGTAAACATTACCTAGTCTTGTTATAAGTTCTGTCTCAACTTAAATGAGGGTATTTTAAAATAAATAATATGATGGTAGTACTACTATTAGATTTTTTTTATTGATAGGTTTACAAACTGGATCATACAGAAGTTAGGATATATAAAGAACAACATTACAAATAGTTTTTTTTTGTGCTAACCTGCAATCAGTCCTAAAACTATACTTAAACAAATTTATTTGCTAAGGACTTTTGGCGTTAGAAGGCTACTCCCCAGTGGGAGGTCTCCTTCATCTTTCAGAATCGCCGCTCCAGGCCCTGTATATCATGGCGCTTGAGGCGTTTGTGGTATGTACTTTCGTAAGCGCTGTGGCCAGTTCATTGGGATGGTTCTCAAGTCGAGATTTGTAGTTTGAAGCAGACAATTTTATTTCCTCCTTCACTGTTGCGATATTCAATGCTTCATGGAGTTCTGCATTGGTGACAAACCAAGGTGTATTTGATATTGTTCGCAGTAAGTATACCATTTTAGAACCTCTGGATGATTGATAAGCTTGTGTTGCAGGCGCTTCCCCACAATTATATCCCATACATCCATATTGGTTTTAGGATTATTTTATATATCAGTAGTTGGTTGTCGGCAGAATGTTTGGAGTTTTGTGCCATCAGCCTGTAAATATTCTTAAAGCGGATGTTTAGCTCATTTCGTTTTGTCTCAATATGCTTCTTCCAATTTAATCTCCTATCCAAGTGTAGTCCAAGATATTTGACTGTGTCGCTATGAGGAAGGATGTGGTTTAAAACCAGCAATGAACAGGGTAGGATAATAAAAGTGTCATGGCGGTAAAATTGACATTCGTATGTTAGTTCAACTTCGGTATCGGTTCGGCACGGAATGGCGGACGGCGGTCTGCTTACGGTTTGCTGGTTTTGAATTCTATCGGTGGAACAGCCTCAGATCTTCGGTGTAAAAACAACCGCGATTAAGGTGCGCGCATTATATAGTCCTCTCGGTCGAATACGCGCTCGCGATAGTTCGGCAGAAGTTGTTTGTGTCGGTACATGCTCACGTGCATTCGTGGTGAATTAACAGTTAATCGGATAATATCCCAATAATCTCCTTCTAAACAGCCCTCGGAGGCTGCTGTGTGTGATTAATCGGACGAACAAACGCGACGGCAGCGCGTATATTGCGAACATTACCTCGCGTTTAGCAGGCACGGCTAGCCTCGCGTGGTGAGCTGGTAGGAACCGGTTCCCGGCGATATCGTGGAGAAGGCGGCTCGGCGAGTGGGACGGTGCGATCTGGACAGCCTCTTGGAGTCGGCCGGCGTGGCAACGTTGCCAGAGGCCAGGAGCCATCACAGCAGCTGAGCTGCAACCGTCCTATTGCCTTCCCTACCTCTGTCCTCTCCTCAGGTTGCAAGGCGGGTCAACTTTCATCATTCGGTGAGTGTAGTATTTAAGTTTAGTTATTAAAACAGTAACGCTGCGAAGCACAGCTAATTCCAAGCAGGCCCTGATCGCTGACCTGGTGGTTCAGGGTATGGTTGGATCATTTTGGTAGCAGAGTGTAGGTTCTTTAAAAAAACGACATGGAACAGCAGGTTCCTTGGAACTGTTTTGTGCAGCTCGGGAGCCAGTCCGAGTAACCTGTTTGTTCCACTGTAGCTCCGCTAGGTAGGTAAACACATAAATATATCCACCTAAATAGCTTGTAATTAGTCAATTACATTTAATAAGCTTTGTAATTACATTTAATTACATGGTATGTAATCATTGATTGTTTTTGGTAGTGCCTGACGGGTTTTGTTTAGGAAATTGTATTGTATTGGTCATTGAAAACGCACTCAATCAATGCTTAATTGGACGTAGTTACGCAAACCAGAACCAACCCACAACATGTCACTTTCGAGATTATAAGACTTTTATGAAAAACGCTTGAAGAAAAGACTGGGTAAGTCTTTTTAGAATAAAAACTTTACACATTTGTGAGTAATATTAAGGACGATACGGGGAAATAAAATTGATTTCATTTTGCATAGTGTAAGTTTCAATAAATTATCGGTTGGTTCTTTATTGCAAAAATATATTTTGTGGGTTGGTTCTAAATAGCAAAATGTAAGGTTTTGTAAATAAGTATAAAATAATATAATACTCCATTTTATCATAAAAATTTAATAATATTGGTGAAAGCACAAAATGATAAACACTTTTAAAATATAAAATGACATAATACTTTTAAATAAAACAATTTACAGACAATGTTTAGAGCACAAAATGACAAACCCTTTTAAAATATTATAAAATGACAAAATACTTTTTTAATAAAACCGTTTACACAATGGTTAGAGTACAAAATGACCAACAATTTTAAAAAATAAAATTACCAACCACTTTTCATTTATAATAAATTACACACTTATAAAACTCTATCAAAATCAGCATTCTACACGTTCAAGTCATGTCAAGTCATTGTCGTCGTGTAACGGTTCAAACGTATCCTGGCTTAAAACAAAAGAAATAATGTTAAAAATTTATGACATACAACCTGGATGAAAACTATATATAAGCAAGCTTAAAAAACATGCGAGACAACAATGCTAAAATTGCTCTGCGCTTGCGTTCGGGGCACTATTTATCTGCGAAGTTTGCATATTTAATGAAAAAAGCTAACTCACCTAATTGCAGTTCTTGTAATAAAATTGAAGACGTACAACATATGCTGATGGAAGAACAAAGCCGATAGGGAATCACTGTTTAATGGATTTAAGTTAAATATTAAAGTCGTTGAATTAATTCAGAATATTTTATCAAAACTGAAATCAGATCTGGCTAAAAAATTTTGTATGTTAGTAAAGATAGCTGAGCAGTGATTCCTGTAACAATTAATCATGTATTTTTTTAGTTTATGAATGTAATTAGGAAGATACAATGGGGCTGGCATATCCACGTGGACAAAAGCCCTAAACTAAATAAAGAGAAAAAAAACAATGCTATTCCATTATCCAAAGATATAGTGTGCCCTCTTTGCCTATCGGAAATCTATCCCTGAACAAAATTAAATGAGCTGAAAAGTTTATTGTATCTCATACCAAAAGATGCACAAGGTTTTTACAGGTTATAGGAATGTTGTAGACGACGTTTACGGCTTTTCTGATGAACTATAAACTTTAACATAGAGGTAGACGCCAGTAACATGACAACGTAGAATGCTGATTTTGATATGCAGAGTTTTTTAAGATGTGTTGTGTAAATTGTTTTATTTAAAAAGTGGTTAGTAAATTTAAATTTTAAAATTGTTGGTCATTTTGTACTCTAACCATTGTGAATAAATTGTTTTATTAAAAAAAGTGTTTCGTAATTTTATATTTTAAAAGGGTTTATCATTTTGTGCCCTAATCATTGTAATTAAATTTTTGAGATATAAAACAAGAGTATTTTTATTGTTATTTCCATTTATTTTTATTCTTTTTACTTGTTTCCAAAACCTTGCCCAACCACAAAATATATTTTTGCAATAAAGAATCACCCGATAATTTATTGAAAAAAAAAACTAAAACTATGCAATAATTTATTAATTAATTATTATAATTTTTTTTTCCGCATATCGTCCATAATTATCTAAGTAATGATAACTTTTCTTCAAAAGTTTTTCAAATATAGTCTAATTAAATCTAAATTGGTTGTTGCAGATTGGTTCTGTTTTGCGCCAGGAGCTTGTTTTGCGTAACTTCGTCCAATTTTCTTATATATTTTAAATTTTAGAAGATATAATGAAATGAATGTGAAAGGGTTTCGAAAGCAAATTTTTTTCGTTGTTACTATATGAATTTAGTAGTTTTTGGTAGCCAATACATGTCGTCAATGCGACTAAAATCATTAAATTTAGTGAAATGCAAAACAAATCCAAGCTATTCAGTTCATTGCTTAACATCTAACTAACTGTTTATATATAACTAAGCTTTTTAGTTTTTCATTGTCAACTGTATTTGATATGCAAACTAGAACCAAACAACAAGGTTCTTTTTTTAAATATAATAACAAGAACCGTGTGACTTGGTTCCAGTTTGCATAATAGAACTAATGAACATCTGATGAAGAAAAGGAGGTACCATGTGCCGTGGTTCTATTTAGCATATTTAAACAGCTCTGTATTAGAAAATAGGCAGCATGGTTCTCGTTTGTTTTTTAAGAACTTAGATAATGTGCGTTGGTATCCAAGGTGACATCTTTTATTTATGGTAAGGAGTCAATATAATGCCAGGATCTTTTTTGAGCATGGCAATTGTTTAATGAGGATTCCAACTGTATAGGTAACTCATTTTCACACAAGTTGTGGGTTGGTTCTGGTTTGCATAACTACGTCCAATTAATTCCAACATTGAATCGGTTGTTGAGTCAGTCACATTAAGAATGTTGTAAATTGTTATATGCAATAACCACATTTTAGGCTATTTTGTTTAGGTAAGTGAAATCATTTATTGTCTGAACAATTATTGGAGTGTGCTTTGTAACAGAATAAGGTCTGTCACACTAATTGTATTTTCTTACCTACATTAAGTGCAACCTTTATTAACAAGTTAATTAGGACTTCATGTAGGTATGACATAACATATGTTGCTAGTTATTTGAATAATACGGTAATAATAATATAGTATTTACTCCCAAGCAATGGGCTTGATGTACTTGATGTAGGCAGTTATAATTTTATTTCTTGTTATGTGGATAGAAATAACTTCATTCGGTTAATTTGGTATAGCACTACGGTTGTTTGAACATGTGTTATTGTTGTTTATAAGTTAGTATACATAACTAATTTCGGACTTAATGATTTGTTTGCCTCGGGAAGGACTTGTAATTTTTCTAATAAGTTTATTTTTTATTTTTGTTCGGTTGTTATTGCTTATAGACTTAATCGGAGTTGGGTATATAGACCTAATCAGAGTTAGGTTAGGTTAGGTTATAAAGCCATGTATAAAGTTAGGTATTTAGTTAGGCTTATAGACCTAATCGGAGTTAGGTATTTTATTTTTTATTGTGTTGTAAATCGTAAGTAACATGTCGCTAAACACGGTCGCGGCGATTAAAGCCAGGATAGGAAGTGAGCTGCGATGGTTTGCGTCAGCTCGTGCCTTGATGGATAGACTGGATAGATAAGAGGCATTCTTAGCACGGGCTTCGGTTGTTGACGCACGTATGGAAGTGGTGTATCGGTGCATCACGGATCTCACGGAGTTTGCGGCTGATGACAGTGATGTGCTGCTGTCTTCGGAGAAGGACCTTGACCAGTGTCAGCAGAATGCTGATGACATAGTGCAGAGGAAGATGGAGATATTGAATGCTCGTTCCACCGGTGGAGACAAGGTCGAGCGACCATCTTCATCTGGCATTGTGTCACGCCTGCCTAGCATCGAGCTACCGGTGTTCGATGGTGACCTGAACCAGTGGGTCGGGTTCATAAATTTATTTGACAGCCTGGTCCACGATCGGAAGGACCTAACGGCATCGTACAAGATGGCACAGCTGCGGGGGGCCATCACCGGTGAACCTGCGGAGTTGGTGGTTCACCTGCCCGTAACGGAGGATAGCTATCTTCGGCTCGGCAGATACTGTTCGATAGGTATCAAAATGAATGGCGGTTGGTAGATGCCCAACTGACACGGATTTTCACTATGCCGTATGTGGCTCGGGTCTCTGAAATTCGGTCAGAGATTTTGAACCCGATGACGACAGCCACTTAGACCTTAGCTAATTTGGGCCTGCCTATTGACCAGTGGTCATATATATTATTTTATATTGTTCTCGGTTGGCTCCCAGTGGACATGCAGACCAGATTCGAACAGCAGCGCACCGGGGGCAACGAAGGCCTTCCTACGTTGACTGAGTTGTTGTCGTTTCTGGAGGGAGAATGTAGACGGGCTGACAACGTGTCAGTAGGACCACACCCCTTGAGGCCACGTGACTCTCGGAGGGGTCACGTAATGTCGGGTGCCTCATGAGAGGGTGGACGCACGGGACTTACTCAGCGCTTGCATGCGCTAGTGACGCAGGCGGACCATCCTCGGCGCTCGTATTGTCGGGAGACTGGGCATGACGTCACTCGGTGCGACGGGTTCGGTGCACAGCGGGTGCAAGGTCGTCGGATTATTGTACGGCAACGGGGCTGGTGCTACATGTGTTTAGGCCCACACATGGCACAGCAGTGCACACAAGCTGGGGCTTGCAATTTTTGTGGTGGTCGGCATCATGACCTCCTCTGTCTAAATATGCCCTGGATGTCAGACCACCAGCAAGGACTTAGGAGTCCTGTACGGTAACAGCCACAGGCTGACGGAAGTAGATCCCCACCGGGGGGGTCTTAGTTGCGAGCGCCTTCAGATGTGCGCAGGGGTCAGGGACCCACGCAAAGACGGTTGGAGGAGAGGTCCCATCGGGGGACGCCCTACCATGTTGGGCCTGGGGGGTCGACCCCAGACGGTTCAGGACCCAACTAACAATATTATGATGAGGGGCCCGATCGGGGGGCCAATTCTTCTCTGGTAACGTATGCTCCTGTCCCTACGGGGAGGAGGTCTAGGAGAGGTAGGGCCAGTATGGGCGACAATCGGCCTGCAGCGGGCTGGTGCCATTGGGCACCGTCAACCAACGGTGGGGTGGTTCGGTCACTACCCCGTACGCGCCCATGCTCGTGGCATGGGTCGAGAGAACCTTTTACCTTCGTCGCCGCCCCCACTCCCACCGGTGGGACTCAGGGGGACTCGGGTCCCCAATAGGAAATTGTTGCCCAACCGCGCGTTGCTCCCAAACCAAGAGACTGTTTTGTTTCCACTGCGCACTGGCTTGCGGGTTGGTTGGGCAACACAATTATCAAGTAGGTAATATATTAATAAAATATTTTCATTTTACACGCGTTATCGGGACGTCGTACGGTTCGGAGCGTCGTGTTTCGGCGTGCCTTGTTATCGGCTCAAGGCAGCCACGACGCAGCCTGCCACCCGTTTGTCTGTCTATCTACCAAGGCGGTTCATCTCGAAGTAGTTGCTGATCTGACGACGGAAAGCTTTATTGCTAACTTGGACAGATTTGTTTCCCGTAGAGGACTGCCGTCGCGGATCCGTTCTGTTAACGGAACCAATTATGTGTGGGTGCGGAACGTTACTTACGAGAGGTAGTTGAGTTTTTAATGTAAAACGGGTGGATATCGGAACAGCCCTCTCCTGTCGGGGCATCAACTGGACCGTCAGTCCTCCGAGATGTCCCCACTGGGGTGGGATTTGGAAGCTGTTGTCAAGTCGGCAAGACATTTAGCTCGCGTGATTGGACAACCGCGCTAACTTTGAGGCGTTAACTACGGTATTTTGTAGCGACGGTGTCACGACTGCTTGTTGTTTAGGGGATAGGTCGGGACCTATCCGGACGGGTGACTGTTTAAAACCAGCAATGAACAGGGTAGGATATAAAAGTGTCATGGCGGTAAAATTGACATTGGTATGTTAGTTCAACTTCGGTATCGGATTGGCACGGAATGGCGGACGGCGGTCTGCTTACGGTTTGCTGGTTTTGAATTCTATCGGTGGAACAGCCTCAGATCTTCGGTGTAAAAACAACCGCGATTAAGGTGCGCGCATTATATAGTCCTCTCGGTCGGATACGCGCTCGCGATAGTTCGGCAGAAGTTGTTTGTGTCGGTAGATGCCCACGTGCATTCGTAGTGAATTAACAGTCAATCGGATAATATCCCAATAATCTCCTTCTAAACAGCCATCGGAGGCTGCTGTGTGTGATTAATCGGACGAACAAACGCGACGGCAGCGCGTATATTGCAAACATCTCGTGTTTAGCAGGCACGGTTTAACCTCGCGTGGTGAGCTGGTGGGAACCGGTTCCCGGCGATATCGTGGAGGAGGCGGCTGCTCGGCGAGTGGGACGGTGCGATCTGGACAGCCTCTTGGAATCGGCCGGCGTGGCAACGCCGCCAGAGGCCAGGAGCCATCACAGCAGCTGAGCTGCAACCGTCCTATTGCCTTCCCTACCACTGTCCTCTCCTCAGGTTGCAAGGCGGGTCAACCTTCATCATTCGGTGAGTGTAGTATTTAAGTTAAGTTATTAAAACATTAACGCTGCGAAGCGCAGCTAATTCCAAGCAGGCCCTGATCGCTGACCTGGTGGTTCAGGGTCTGGTTGGATCAGATGTTGTTCCCTAGGGTGACAGGTGGGCAATTTTTCTTTCTGAGTGTAAAGGTAATGTGCACAGATTTTGAAGCACTTGCATTTATACGCCATTTTTGCAGCCAATCGTCTACCTTGCACAGACTTGTTTGCAGTATGTTGGAGGCTGTTTGGGGATCTGTGTTACTGACCAACAATGCGGTATCGTCAGCAAACGTAGCTGTTGTTACCCTTTGGACTTCGGGAAGATCAGCAGTGTATACAACACTGGTCTAAAGACTGACCCCTGAGGCACTCCGGCCATTATGTCGTAGTGTCTCCGTCCTCTCAGACTTGGAACATGCGGTCGGACAGGTATGACGCCATCAATAGATAGTAACTGTGGGGTAATGACTTCTTTAACTTACATAATAGGCCCTGGTGCCAGCCCTTGTCAAATGCCTGTTGGATATCTAGAAATACAGCTGAGCAGTATTTTTTGTTTCCAGTGACTTACGAATTTTGTCGCACACGCGATGCACTTGTTCAATTGTTGAGTGTCGTTACCTGAATTCAAACTGGTGCGAGAGGACAATATTGTTTTGCGCCAGTAGTGGTGCTATTCTGCTCAACAGTATCCTTTCAAACGCCTTAAAAAAAGAGTCGGCAGTAGGCTTATTGGCCTGTAGGATGTAACTTCTTCTCTGGGCTTTCCTGCCTTATGTATCATAGTTGTTATAGACACTTTCCAAATGCTCGGGAAATGCTGCACTTTGAGTACACCATTGTACAGAAAGAAAAGATTCAAAGCTTTTTTAGGATGTTGTATGAGAATCTCCTTGGTAAGTATTCCGTGGTTAACTGAATCAAACGCCTTAGAAAAGTCTGTATATACTGCGTGAACTGTATACTTATTTTCGAACGCGTCTGTTATATCGCTGACATAGCCATGTAATTTGAAAGCAGTTGATCTCCCCGACAGAAACCCAAACTGTTGGCAGTTGATCAAAAGCTTAAATTGAAAATATAGTACTTTTTGGACCATTGATTCAAAAAGCTTTCCTATAGAAGACAAAATAGGTATAGGCTTATAATTCGAAATATGACTCAGGTCGCCTTTCTTATGAATTGGAGTAACATTGGCAATTTTTATCTTGCAGGAAATGTACAAAAATTATATGTAACGGTTCGGCTTGGCATATTTCATAAGAAATACAGGCGGTATATCGTCTGGACCAGGGCCTTTGTTTGTGGAAATGTGCTGGAGGGATTCAAGAATAGTTGGTTTCGATAGAGTTAGTGAGCCTATGGATACGTATTTTCTGAAATGTCAGGTGACACAATTGATGTAGATATATTAAGTAGGTTTTATACTATTCATTTCGATCTAACACATAGCTGTGTTAACATGGAGTGGGGTACCACAGAGAATGAGGGCCAATAAGTTATGCAGGGACTACCGTCATATTATTTATTTTAAAATACCCTCATTAAAGTTGGGACAGAACTTAATATGGCATGACTAGGTATTTTGTCTCTTTTGCTCAAATTCAAAATGATATTGGTGTAGACAAAACAATGTTCAACTAAATATTGCACAAAATAGTGTCTAAAAGGCCGTACGAGTTTAGGAAAATAAAGGACAATGCCCATTTTGGACCTATTTTTTGAGAATGTATTAGTTGTATTGGCAAAAATAGCTAAAATTTTATTGAATCTAACCATACTGTCATAGTTTCTCTCTAAAGTTAGGAAAAAAATACAATACTTAGTTTTCTTTTCGTCTGGTAGTAACCAATATAAGGTTTTTTAACGCACTGCCATGCAAAGCGTTTCGTTCCGCCTCTTAACTGTTAGGGCCATCGCAGACATGCTACTTTTGGCATCGGCGATTTTGCGACTGTATCGACGCTGAATCACGTTTTGGCGGCTCACTGCGTTCGATCGCAGTAAAATTGTAAGATTCTATCGATGCAGCATCGCGATTTCGCGACTTTATGCGTTTGGACGCGGTATCGGAATCGCGCGTTTTAGCGACTGCTCCGATGCTGGATCGGCAACTCTCATCTGGCGGAGAGGGAACGAGAGGGGGAGTGTGGGTGGTTGATCTTGCGCTAACGCTGTCAAAATCTAGCGCAGCACTGAATGACACTGAACACTGTCGTGTTCCGTAGATGCTAAATCGATGCGACCTGGCATCCGAATGTGTGCGGTGTGTAACGTTCAGACGCAGTGTCGAGCTTTCGAACAGCGACTCAATCGCCGCGTTTGGCATTTTTAAGTGTGCGGTGTGGAATGTGTGGTCGCTGCATCCAGCTTCTAAAAAGCAGCTAAATCGCCAATTTCCGAATTGCTAAAAATAACATATCTGCTGTGGCCCTTATCGGTAAATTATTGATTAATTTGATGTTAGTACAACTATATTCTAGTTCTCCTTTTTAAGAATTGTTATCGTGGCATTAAATACGCTTAAAGATTTATGAAAAAAATTATAACAATAATTTAGCATTAAGAATTGATTGTACGTCTATATTTAACAAGGGTAAAACAAAACGTTTTTTTGACATAACAGCTCTTTCTGTCACTAGTCTGTGAGTCTGTGGTTGTCCGATTCGTTATTTTTAGTATAATGAAACTCATTGTAGCCTCGACTTTATTAATAATAATGTGTTGTGGTTGTGGATAATTAATTGAAACAAAAGTGATATAAAAGTGTTTAGCTATGATAGTATGTTGCCTAAAAACTTTTAAAAAACTGTATCCAACCATGTGTGCTTAAAATTCTTATTTTTAAACTTTCTCTCATATAACTCTGGTTTAAAAAAATCTGACTTTAGATCAATAAACAGTAATAAAATAGATTACATTTTGCTACAAAGATCATTTTATAGAGTCTGGCCAACGAAAGCTGAATCTCGTAGTTATTTGATTGGCAACACTTTGTCTCTGTGTTTCTATCTGAGGTGTCATGTCGTATGTCAAATTGAAATTTTTCTGAGAAAATTGCAGCTGTGTGAGTGACCCTGTGTTACCCACTCATGATTTTTTTTAAATGTATGGGCCCACCGTGGGCATTGACCTTTGGCACATTAATTAAAATATATTTTCTCTGTTCCAGGTTTCGCGATATTTACCACACCTGCTACACCCTGAGCGGGCTGTCAGTGGCCCAGCATGGCACTGGCTTAGGAGACCCGTTCGTCGTCGGCACTCCCTCCAACGAGCTCAACAGGGTACACCCTCTGCATAATGTTGCTCCTCACCTCGTTTATAATGCTGTGCATTATTTTATTAGACATCCACCCCCCGTCAAAGATAAGAATTAATTAAAGTTTATGTTTTGTTTGTCGACAGATGTATCAATTAGGATTACATTACATCTCAAGTTTATGTAGGTACACTAATATATCGAAACTAGTGTCCATGACAGTCTAGTCTGTCTATTCGTCTATGGACATTGACAATGGCAGGAAAGTTTGCCAGTGATCCCACTAGGCGGCGCTGGTGAGACTGGAGGTCAAAGGCAATACTTGATTTGATGAAACTTTTTTGTTTTTTACTATTTATTATAATTATCATAATTATTTATCTGCCCACTAATTGCTAAATAAACGTTTTTAAGAAGCAAGTAGGCTCATTGCAATGTTAAAAGTAAACTTAACCAAAAAATAGTCATTAGGTATTGACAAATAATATTATATGATCTCGGCTTTCAACTTTTTTTTGACCTGGAGAAATGCGGTACGCCTGTACGCTCTGGGGTGCCCAAATCACATTTGACGGGGTATATGCCACCCACGTGCTGTAGGACCCCTGATGTCAGTAGCGCCCTATATATACTTTGAGCATTCCAGATTTTCCCGCATTATACTTAATAAGCTTGATCTTTATTATTGAAATTTTGTATTCACAATGATACATAGATATAGGATAAAATGTTGACTAGAAAAAAAATCAACCAGACTCAGGAAGCTCGAATGAGATTCGAACCTGACCTTAGGATTGCCGGTCCACTGCTCCAACCGCTAAGTTACCGAGGCCCCAAAAGACTCGTTGAATTATTTCTAGTAGTTGATGATTTACGCTGCAAGCCAGCGGAATTACGTCACTGTGGAGGTTTACGTACCCTCACAGTCAGAAAGAAATACTATTGCTAGTATTTAACAATCGATAAAGACTTATAAATAACTTTATTATTGAAATTTTTATTCTAAATGCTATATAGATATAGAATAAAATGTTTACTAGAAAAAAAAGCTTAGCGGTTAGAGCAGTGGACCGGCAATCCAAAGGTCATGGGTTCGAATCCCATTCGAACTTCCTGAGACTGGTTGATTTTATATAGTAAACATTTTATCCATAATAAGCTTTTTTAAATTTACTAAGCATAAGAAACCTAGTTCTGATTTTTGCCAATAGGCACTGTAAAGTTTTTAAACTAATATGTATTTACGAAGAAAATGATAATAAACTATGTGAAATTGTGTTTATAATTTTTTTCATATAACTTATCTGAATAAGTAACCTGTATACCAAAATTTATGGAAGTCGACTTAGCGGTTAAACGTAACGAACGAACAAACTCACTTTCGCATTTATTATAATACAGGAACTAATTTGGGACCCCACGCCAAAAGTAAGGGGGTAAAAAAGTGATAAAAATATTTGACGTAAAAATAATCAAGGTTTTCTTTCTTTATATACAATTATTATAATTTGCCTGCTTTTTGAATCCTTAGGTGCGTGCGCTCACCCTCGCGCCACAGTAAATATCATAAAGTTACTATTTCCGCTAGGTTTACAACTTTATGGTAAATATATACAGCGTGTTTCTTGTAAGGTGTCAAGCCGATGTGTGGTGATAGGGAACTACCATACCTATCTACCCCATTTGTTCTGAGCATGAGCATAAAAAAATCATTAAAAAAAATATCAATAAAGAATGTAAGATCCCTTAGTACCGGACGATCTTAGGAAAGTCAATGACCGAGGCGCTTCAAACGCTCCGCCCACCCCCCGCCCTCCGCCGGCGCAGGCGGCCGGCCGGGAAAGTTCATAGGGGTCACAGTGAATAAGTAGATAAGGGGAACGTTACTACGTGTTTACGACAAAAAGTCACTTTTACAACTTTTTTTTCCTTGCTCGTAAAGCGATTATTATTTCATAAATAGGTACAACACTTTTTTTGTATTATAACGTTTTCGGCTCCAAAACCAATGAAAAATCTCGGTGTATAGGTATAGTAACTTTATGGGTTAATCAGAACAGAATGTAAAATTCAACTTAAATAAAAAAAAATAAAAAAGATTTTCTATAGCTTCTGACTAGTTTTAAAAACTGCCCGACCAAATATGCTTTTACACTAATACAAAAAAATATGTACTAAATTGGACATATTTTGCTGAAATCGGTCGCTGAACGTGGTAGATCGGAAATTATAATATAATGTGCTCGCGGTCAAAGCGACGGCGCGCCGTCATTGGTGCAAGGGATGAATAATTTATAAATTACCCTGATAATAGCGGCCACGCGAACGCGTTTTGATAACGAGGCGGCATCGGCAGCGCGCTAGGTGACAGTAGTTTTATTTTTCCTAGGGAAGAGTTGAGAAAAAAATGTAAAAAAAAAGTCGGTTTTACGGGCGAAGATTTTACGTGACAACGTCTTTTTCTCGGTAGAATATTTATTGATATGAATATAATTAAATTGCACAATAGGAACAAGGAATTGAATGAAAATAAGAATTGCACAAATTTATCATAGTTGAGTGGGAGAGAGACGCAAGGCATTCGGCGGGCCTCTCTCTCGTTCGGTGACTCATCGTAACGTTACCCAGCGTTACACTTTTTCATAAGTGACTCCCAGCCGCAACCTAATTTAAGACGTTGTCACGTCAATAAGGTTTTTTTATTTCATTATTTGGTTGTAGGTTGTGACGTTGGAATTTAGTGGGTAATTTAAATAAAAAGTTCCAACGCTCGCCAATAAAAGGGTATATAATACAAGAATTATTATTAACTAACGTAACGTTACAATTTCTATTTTGACGTGACAACGTCTTAAATTAGGTTGCGGCTGGGAGTCACTTATGAAAAAGTGTAACGCTCGGTAACGTTACGATGAGTCACCGAACGAGAGAGAGGCCCGCCGAATGCCTTGCGTCTCTCTCCCACTCAACTATGTTTTAAATATAATTCTTTGTTTAAATAAATGTTTTAAATTGTTACTATTATTTCATCCTTCTTCCTACTATACGAATGAATATTCACATTAAAATTATTTTACCACTCAAAGTCGTTGTCACGTAAAACTTTCGCCCGTATACCGACTTTACAGGCAACCAATTTTTTTGGTTCAGTAGTTGTACGATAGGGCGTGAGTAAGTCTTAGCCTTGTTCAGTGGTGCTGATGATAAACTGCTATGTAGGGTGGTACTGCCCTGGTGGTGAAGCGGCCCTGGTGGTCCAGCGGTGTTGTATGTAGGAATGTAATGCAGCTCACAGCCCGTACAGCGGACCCTATAACAATCGTACCCTATTAGGACACATACAACAAAACTATATGGTCCCATGTATGCCACCTAACAGTTCGACCTAGGATTGCAATAAAACAAATTGTGTGTCTGTGACACGGCATACAGAGACCGGAACGGAGAAAAAGAACACTAACACTAAATGAAATAATAAAAAAACTAAATGAACGGTATGCACGGATATTTATACAAATGCTAACGGCCGTGCTATAAGCGCAAGTTTGTGCGAAGCTGGAAGTGCAAATTAATAATTTAAGCTATAGCGCAAATAACAAGATGGAAACCTAAAGCCATTCAAAATCAAAACACAATATTACTTTAAGCCATAATTCACTTGCCGTAATGCGCCGTACTAAGCGGCTGATGCAATCATGTATGAACTAGCCTACGAAAATCATCTACCTACTTATAACTACTTAATTAATTATATTGTTCACACTTACCCAATAAGCGGGGGAGAAAACACACACTGAGTTTAACTGTAGTGCAAATACAATTGTGGTGTTCGATAAATTAATAGGTATGCGAAGTTAAGACGTAGTTTGAAATCGACTGCTCGGTTCCAAGCGAAAACGGCAACAAAACGCAGGCCGCAGGCGCAGTTAGTTGGCGCGGCGGTGGCGGCGGCGTTGCGTCCGGTGCCGCCAACACAAGCATGAAATAGGGCGACGGTCCAGTCGATAGTAGCCGATCGATAATATCGATAAAAGATGAACTTATCATCAATGTTGTGATCGGTGTTAATAAATAATGTTTAGTTAACTAAGTTTAGTTTATAGCCATTTGTTACAGTAGGATTTATTATTAATTTAGTATATATTTTAGTTTAATTTTAAGTAGCTTTAAGTAAAAAATGACGGTTTTATTATGCGTATAGTAATACAACGCTACAGTTACCCCGCTCGCTTATCAAGGATTTATGCTATCTGCTATAGAAAAAAAATCCGTACTGATAATTACTGATATTTAGTGACATTTACCGTAATAACATTTACTTTTAGCTTTTACTTTTTTAACTAATGATTATTATAGGTGTTTACTAATTTTAAGTCTTTGATATGCCAAACACCGAGATCCTTTCCAGACATATCAGATAGTTCATAGACAAGAGGCGAACGTTTTTTCGTAACACGACATTTTACGAATTTTGGTGCAAGCTTTTTACTAAAGTATTTTTCTTTATCGCTTAGATAATAAGTTCTTTTCCAAACAATGTCGTCAACATGAAATTCGGCTGGTTTACGTCTCAGGTTATAACGAGCTGTATTTTTAGCATGCGCGTGCCAGAGACGTGTCTGGACCTCGTTGAAAATTGCCGCAAGATAACCCACGTTCTCAGCGTATTCGTCACGTGGAAGAAAGACTATCTCATCCCCAAGATCTGATTCTAAGTAGTGAGAACCACAAGTAACAAGCTCCCTGCCATATAATAGGAAGGCGGGCGTATAACCTGTTACCTCGTTTACGGAATTGTTGATGGCAAAAAGTATTTTAGGTAAGTTAACATCCCAAGCTCTTTGGTCATTGTCAATGGTTGCGGAGATGCAAGTAACAATGGTTTTATTATACCTTTCTACGCTATTGATCTGAGGTGTATACCGAGGTGTAAAAAATACATTTGGGATTTTATAGTTTTGAAAAAAACGCTCTAAATTTTTGCTAATAAATTGGCTGCCATTATCCAAAATAATGGTTTGAGGAACACCATGTGCAAGGAAAACAGAATCTTCCATGTGACGAATTACTATATCGGCATTGGCTCTCCGAAGTGGGAACGCGAGACAATACTTGGAGAAGCAACACACCACAACTAACAGATATGCATGCTGTTTTCTGCTCGTGGGTAGGGGTCCAATGAAGTCAATTGATATCATTTGGAACGGACGCGAGCATTGTTTTGGTCTACCCATAACTCCCAATGTTGCATGGTTTGGTAATTTATATGCAAGGCAGGTAGGGCAACTGGACACAAACTTGACTACATTCGCGTGCATTCCTGGCCAAAAATAGCGGAGAGCCAAACGGTAATAAGTCTTGTGAATACCCAAGTGACCAGCTGTGGGTCCAGCGTGATTGTCTGAGATCACTTGTTGACGTAGTTCATTTGGTACTACTTCTTTCCAGGAAAACTCTGTTGTAAGAGGGCACTTATTTTTCGAAAGTCTATACAGTGTATTGTTATTTATAGTAAAATTTGGCAAGCTAGAGGGAGAACTTAAACAGGTTTTATACTTTGTTTTGTACCAATCATCATTGGTTGTAAAGTAAGTGTCGGAGCTACTAATCGTGCTTACAGGTAGGGCGCGAGATAGAGCATCTGGTATCACATTGTCTACACCTTTGCGATGTTTGATCACAAAATTAAATGAAGACAATCTGACTCCCCAACGAGCTAGCCTACCAGTTGGGTTACTAATAGATAGGAACCATTTCAGCGCGGAGTGATCGGTGTAGACAACGAAAGTGTGGCCGTTGTCAAGGTAGCAACGCCAGTGTTCTAGAGCCGTAAGCACAGCTAATGTCTCTCTCTCAGTGATGCTATAGTTTTTCTCGGCACCTGAGAGGGACTTGCTCATATAGGCAATGGGATGCTCCTGATCGTCAATAGTTTGGCAAAGCATAGCGCCGATCCCGTAATTACTGGCGTCTGTATGGACTTCAAACGGCAGATTGTAATTTGGACAAGAAAGAACGGGGGTGGAAGTTAACAACTTTTTGAGGGTTTCAAAAGCAGTATTAGCCTCGACAGTCCATATAAACTGCGGGGTACCCTTTTTATTCGAAGTAAGTCTATTGAGAGGTCCGGCAATAGTGCTAAAATTACGAACAAATCTCCGGTACCAGGAAGCGGTTCCCAAAAATCGTTTTACCTCTTTTTTAGATGTGGGGGTCGGGTAATGTAAAATGGCCTTTACCTTGTCGGGATCCGTACGTAGCCCTTGGGAGTCTACCACATAACCCAAGTATTTAAGACTCTCTCGGAAAAATTGAGTTTTTTCAAAGTTTATTGTGAGGTTAGCCTCTTGAAGTTTTTTAAGGACACGACGAAGGAGGGTCACGTGACTTTCAAAGCTGTCACTTACGCAAATGATATCATCCAAATAACAGAACACCCTCATCTCGAATTCCGGACCAAACAATTTGTCAACTAAGCGTTGCTGAGTAGCAGGAGCGTTAGTGAGTCCGAATGCCATAGTTTTAAAACAGAATGTGCCGCGATGTGGAACAAAGAAAGCGGTCTTTGTTTTGTCTTCTGGGCAAATAAGAATTTGCCAAAAACTTTTGGAGAGATCGATACTGGTCAAAAATTTTGCGTCTTTCAAATTGTCCAATATCTCCGATATATAAGGTAGATTATATGCATCTTTGATGGTAACGGAATTCAATTTACGGCTGTCTAAACAAAACCTTGGTGTGCCATTCTTTTTATTAACAACCAGCACCGGGGAAGACCAGGCACTTTCACAAGGCTCAATGACATCCAGCTGCAGCATTTCGTCTACCTGTTCGTTAATGATTCTCGTCTTCTCCGGTGACATACGGTAATAGCGTTGGCGTATTGGCATTGCGTCCCCAGTATCTATGCGATGACTAATAAGTGTAGTCCTTCCCAAACCTTTATGTTCAAAAGAGATTTCTTTGAACTCTTGCACCAGCTTATCCGCTATAACTTGTTGTGAACGTTCCAGGTTATGGTAAGAGGTAATATGAATACTATTCAAATCAAGTGAAGAGCTTGCTGAAAAAGATTGAGTTATGTTTACAGAGCCAATATACTTGGGACATAACTTAAACTTGCGCCAGAAGTCGATACCCAGAATAAGAGGAGTATCAATAGCTGGAATTACATAACCTTCTATAATATGACTAGAGCCTTCGAACGATACCGGTAATTCAATATAACCAATGCTGTCCAGATTTTCACCACCGGCTGCAACAATATGAAGTTTGTTGTCAGTACGTAAAACAAGACCCATGTTTAACAGCTTTTCATAAAGTTTGCTACCTATAACTGATATAGCGGTCCCGAATCTAGTAGTCCACAAATATCAAGATTATCAACCTTAATGGTTACATATGTACGTTTGTCATTAATAGGTTTAGCTTGCAGAATTGAAATTACTTTATACATACTAAAGAAATTCTTAACAAATGACAGCCAGTCTTGCCACTCCGCTTTAGATGTGTAATTGCAATTCTGCGCTAATCGTTTTTTTGTTCCTCGGAGCTGGACGGTTTTTGACAGTCTGGGCAGTCATAAAATCGAACTCCAGGACGACCACAACGGAAACAGACGATAGTGCGTTCGGCAGTGCAACTTCTTAGTCCATGGGTGTCTACCCGGCAGCGAGGACAAAACTTTGGTCTAGTTGCAAGAGCATGAACCGGTTTTGGAATATACCCCGTGTTCCACTGTGATTTACCCTTATCAACACTGGAATAGTTATTAGGTTTCGAGTAATTTTGGTTTTGTACATAATTTTTATTATAATTAGGGTAAGTTTGTTTTTGCAAATGACCCTGATCACCGTTAATTATTTTAAAAGGTTTGTTTACGGTTTGGGGATGAGAATAGGCAAACGCTGGAGCAAGCGTATCCGCTGTTACCTTAGGGGGCTCCCGGAACTGTGACAAGCGTACTTGAACATTTTCAAAGTTCTTGCAGAGAGAATGAAGAGTATCTATGTCTTTTATGTCTGGGCATGATGCTAGTACATTGGCGTAGCAAGGACGGACATTGTGGAGGGTGATCTCGAGCTTATCCTTCTCCGAAAGCTTCTCATCAAGTTGGGCAAACATTCCTGACATAACCGAAAGGTAAATCGTAATATTTTCGCGATCGCCTTGCGTGCGTGCCCTGATCTCGTCCTTAAAGCGGTAATCATAGTCAGAGTTGCTGAAATCTAATTTAAGTAGTTCGCAAACATTTTCCCAAGAGGTTACTTTATCACGAATGTTTCGGAACCAATGCAATGCATCATCCGTAAATATTTCAGTTGCATATGATAAAACTTTATTAGAGGAAATGCCTCTAGCTTTTATAAAGTCGTTTACACTTAGGATAAAAGCGCGCACGCAAGTTTTGCCGTTGAACTTAAGCTTCGAAAAGTCGGAGAGGCCACGATCGCAACTAACCATTATGACTTGTTGAGTTGTACTTTCAAAGGGATCGGTCGACGCGAGCGATGGTTCCTTAACTAATTGAGAAATTGAGGACCTTACTGATTCAAAGCGCTTGGCACAGTTGTTCCATTGTTCTAATAGGTCCGGTTGAACTGAACAATCTACTCTATTTAATCTGTGATAAATATGACACATTAGGTTATTAGATCTTTCCAACAAGTTTTTATCAAAGCTTACGTTTAACTGTTTAATGTTTTTATGAACTTTATCCAAACTTTCATTTATACCACGGATGTCCTCAATTGGTTCGAAGGGTGACGCTAGAATGTCTTCTGAAGGAAACAATTGAACTAATTTTACGATTTGTTTACGAAGATCTTGAACTGTATCGGCTGGGCCCTCGCCTCGTATTTCAACTTCGTAAGCGAGTTCGAATTTTTGTAGAGACAAAAATTTTATAATATAAGACATTATAACGACGTAATAACAGACGTAAAATAAAAAATAAAAAAATTGGGTAAATGTGAACAAGGCCAATAAATACTAATTAAAATAACTCCGTTCCGTTACACAATCAACTACAAGCAGAATTGTTTTTAGAAGCACCAGAATAAAACTACAGCAAAAAGTATAAAAATAAAAAAAACATCGAAGTTAATTATTAAGCAACACTGAAAACATAGTAACTAGTGTCTAAGTGTGTAAAATTTACAATCCAGAGCTAGAACATTTAAACATAAATAATTATCGACTATCGATAAAAAAATTCCCCACACTAGACCCTAGTTACGAAGCACAAACAGAATAGGCAACTACGAAAAACAAAGCTTAACAAAAATGCACTCACAACACAAACTACACAGCAATCCATAAAATAAGTACGCACTGAACTTTAACCACGTTGAAGGCGCCACTGTGACGTTGGAATTTAGTGGGTAATTTAAATAAAAAGTTCCAACGCTCGCCAATAAAAGGGTATATAATACAAGAATTATTATTAACTAACGTAACGTTACAATTTCTATTTTTTGGTTCAGTAGTTGTACGATAGGGCGTGAGTAAGTCTTAGCCTTGTTCAGTGGTGCTGATGATAAACTGCTATGTAGGGTGGTACTGCCCTGGTGGTGAAGCGGCCCTGGTGGTCCAGCGGTGTTGTATGTAGGAATGTAATGCAGCTCACAGCCCGTACAGCGGACCCTATAACAATCGTACCCTATTAGGACACATACAACAAAACTATATGGTCCCATGTATGCCACCTAACAGTTCGACCTAGGATTGCAATAAAACAAATTGTGTGTCTGTGACACGGCATACAGAGACCGGAACGGAGAAAAAGAACACTAACACTAAATGAAATAATAAAAAAACTAAATGAACGGTATGCACGGATATTTCTACAAATGCTAACGGCCGTGCTATAAGCGCAAGTTTGTGCGAAGCTGGAAGTGCAAATTAATAATTTAAGCTATAGCGCAAATAACAAGATGGAAACCTAAAGCCATTCAAAATCAAAACACAATATTACTTTAAGCCATAATTCACTTGCCGTAATGCGCCGTACTAAGCGGCTGATGCAATCATGTATGAACTAGCCTACGAAAATCATCTACCTACTTATAACTACTTAATTAATTATATTGTTCACACTTACCCAATAAGCGGGGGAGAAAACACACACTGAGTTTAACTGTAGTGCAAATACAATTGTGGTGTTCGATAAATTAATAGGTATGCGAAGTTAAGACGTAGTTTGAAATCGACTGCTCGGTTCCAAGCGAAAACGGCAACAAAACGCAGGCCGCAGGCGCAGTTAGTTGGCGCGGCGGTGGCGGCGGCGTTGCGTCCGGTGCCGCCAACACAAGCATGAAATAGGGCGACGGTCCAGTCGATAGTAGCCGATCGATAATATCGATAAAAGATGAACTTATCATCAATGTTGTGATCGGTGTTAATAAATAATGTTTAGTTAACTAAGTTTAGTTTATAGCCATTTGTTACAGTAGGATTTATTATTAATTTAGTATATATTTTAGTTTAATTTTAAGTAGCTTTAAGTAAAAAATGACGGTTTTATTATGCGTATAGTAATACAACGCTACAAGGTACTGCTCCTATTGGATCACGTAAAAAAATTAGGCGGGGGTTCAAAATTAACCCTGTATTAGTTACGATAATATGTCACTGACGTGCGATTAGCTTTCCTATTTTGGAAAGAGTTTGTGGTTGATTCTATCCTATGGCCTTAACCCTCGCCCAATCGCGCCTCTTTTGTAACGTAGGTAAGTCGACGCGTGGGGTCGCCAGGGAACCTAATGTAACTGCCGAAACAAAACACCTTCTAAGTTCATTTTTAGAAATTAGAAAATATATAGCTATATGGAAATTAGAAAATGTATTTGTCCTCGATGATAATAGTTTGGTTGCGTAACAGACCTTGCAGGTGGTTCTCATTGTGTTTAATTTTTTGTATATCCTTTTCGTACTGATCGGCAAACCTTTCGTCTAAAACTCCAAATAATGAATTAGCAATGTAACCAACCCCGTTTATTAAACCTCTTTTTTGTCTTCGGCTACTGTTTATGGTAAGGAGCTGGTTGTAATGATTAATCTCATTGAGCTCTTGTCCCAATTGCAAGGTCACACTCCTGTATTGTGCACTTGGTCGGGAACAGCCTTCTTTGATATGTGATATATAATTTTGTATATTATGTAAAGCCTGCCAATAAGTACTCATATTATAATACACGACAAGGTTCCACTCGTCTCTAATATATTGTAGATTTGATATTTTGTCAAAATATATTCCTTGATCGTTGTTTAGTGCTGCGATATTATAATTTTGTGTTTGCTGTTGTTGACTCGGTGATATTAAAAGAATTGCAAGTAGGAATATGCTTAGGAAGAAATTTTAAAAAATGTTTTGCTTTCGACGTCCTTGCTGGCGTGATGCCGCTTCAGTATCGGAGGGAGTATTCATCTGTGGATTTGATGAGGGTGATGGTACCAAGGGAACTAGTTTTATAACCGGTCTCTTAATGATATTGTTGTTAGTTTTTAATGATACGACTCTAACACTTCCATCGCTTCCCGGGTGTAGTTCGAGCACGCGCCCCATTGCCCACTTCCCGGGAGGCATGTTATCCTCCTTTACTAGTACGACGTCGTTAATCTCAATGTTTTTGTCAGGCGACTTCCATTTTGAACGCAGCTGAAGTTGTTGCAAGTAATCCGAAGACCAGCATTTCCACAACTGTTTATTAATTGATTGTACGAGTTGCCACCTTTTTGTTAAGGTAATTGATTCCGGGTCAGTTTGAGGCTTGGCTAGCAACGATCCACCAACTAAGAAATGCGCTGGCGTCAGTACTTCATCGCTTGAATTTTCAGTAAGAGCGCAGAGTGGCCTCGAGTTCAGGCACGCTTCGACTTGATTTAAAACCGTGCTGAACTCCTCATATGTTAATTTCTGAACCAATGACTCTTTTAAGATGATATTTTAATGATTTTACGGTCGCTTCCCACAACCCCCCAGCACTGGGGTAAGCTATGTACTCCTTATATTCGACTTGGATAAGTTTATTAGCGCCTACGAAGTTTGTCCCGTTATCACTGTAGGTACATGTGGCTTGGGACACCACGACGGAAACAAAACCTTCGGAATGCAGCGAGGAAGGAAGGCGTGCTCAAATCCGACACAAGCTCCAGGTGTATAGCCTTGGTCGCTAAACAAATAAAAACTGATACGTAGCCCTTGGTGGTACGAACCCCCCGACCCTTGTTAAGTTTTAAATCTATGAACCCCGTGAAGTCAACTCCACAGTTCGTAAAAGGTCTCGACGGGACTACTCTCGCTTGCGGCAACTCAGCCATGATCGGTTGATATTTATTGTGGCTAAATCGACGGCATACGACACACTGCCGTAACAGCCTTTTGACTGTAGACATTCCACTTAGGATCCAATAAGTATTTCTGATATAGGTCAGGGTCAGTCTAGGTCCACCATGCAGCGTCGTTATATGCGCTTGATTTATGATTAGTTCGGTAAACCGATTACGTCCATTTAATATGATAGGGTGTTTAGCATTCCAAGTAATATTAGAATTACTTAATCTACCACCAACACGCAGTAGCCCGTTTTTATCAATAAACGGATTTAAACATGATAACTTACTATTTTTGTGAACATTGCCATTTTTGATATTTTCTGAATCTTGTCTAAATTCTATAGATTGAACAGTTTTAATAATGATGCAATAAGACTCCTTCAATTTACTTGATAACAATGTATCTGCCGTCGGTGAGTCACTCCGGCGTCGTATGCGCGCGGTGAAACGTAACACCCGTGCTATTGTTTTTGCAATAAAAGTAATAGAACTATGTTTATTTAATTGTTCTATTACTAAATCTGGCTGATAATGACATAAGGCCGTTATCACATTGGATTTTTTCAATTCAATGTTAGGTTGCGGGTAAGAAACTACGGCGATGCAATCTAAATGTATAGTAGTGAGCCATTCTGGCCCTTCCCACCACAGCGAATGCTCTAAAAATTGTGTGACGGTGACACCCCTAGTCGCACAGTCAGCAGGGTTGTCTTCAGACTTAACGTAACGCCATTGCGGTGCTTTCACAAGATCTTTAATTTGTTGGGCTCTGTTAGACACAAATTGTTTCCAGCGTGATTGATCGCCGTGAATCCAACCTAGAGTTATCATTGAGTCGGTCCACGCATGGATGTTGATATTTTTGCTAGACAATGTTTTTGTGATCTTTGATAGAATCAACTTCTATCAAAGATCACAAAAACATTGTCTAACAAGAGTGCCCCACAAAGTTCGAGCCGTGTAAGCGTCATTCCTTTACTTATCGGTGCTAATCTTGTTTTTGCTGCCACGAGCCTCGACGTGCTCTCACCCTTAGGATTGATTGTAAGGCAATAAACACAACAGGCGTACGCCTTTTTAGAAGCATCACAGAACCCGTGCAAGTGTATAATACCTTCCGTGTTACCCTGGTGTCGTGGTATATTAAGCTTTGATATATTTGTGAATTCATTACGCATTTGAACCCACTGCTGTAACAAATCTGTTGGTAATTTCTCATCCCACGATACACCTGACTCCCATATCTTTTGAAATAAAAGTTTGGACTTTATTGACAGAGGTGATAACCATCCAACAGGGTCAAATATCTTTATTTATTATTATTTTTGAAGTTGAAGATTGTCGAATTTGTTATCATAGGTAAATGAGTCTGATGAAGGATTCCATTTTAAACCAAGGGTTTTACGCGATTCTGAACAACGAAATTCGAAAGGACTATTCAGCTGATGGTTTGATAAATGATTAACTAGTTCCTCTTCATTGCTTGACCACTTTCTTAAGTTCATTCCAGCCCCGCGTAATATATTGATTAACTGATCCTGTATGACCTTGGCCTTTTCTAATGTATTATGACCTCCCGAGTAGTATCCATGAAAAAGCTGTTGGTTAATGCTGATGATCCCAAGGGGTATTTTCCAGCATCATCCTTCGCTATCTGCTTAAGGGACCTCATTGCTAAGTAAGGCGCCGCCTTTGTACCGTATGTGACAGTCGTAAGTTGATAATCGTCCAGCGGCTCCTCAGGGTTAGATCTCCAGATGACTGATTGCAGACCTTGGTAGGACTTGGATAATGAGATGCAACGAAACATCTTTTCAATATCTGCTGTCATAACATACATTGTCTCCAATTTATAATGAGAGATTGGAGATCAGCCTGTAGGTTGGGTCCGCGCTCCATCAAGTCGTTAAGGCTGTGTCCGCTGGAAGTTTTGGATGACGCGTTGAATACGACTCTAAGTTTGGTAGATGTAGAATCCAACTTAAGTACCCCGTGATGCGGCAGGTAACATACCGGCTTATCGCTGTCAGTGCGCACCTTCATGTGACCAAGGGTGCGATATTCTTCCATGAAATCTTTATATCCATTATAAAATGCTTCATTATTAGCCATTTTGCGTTCTAGTTGATAAAACTGCGTTAATGCCTTCCCTTTGGAAGAACCGAGCCTCTCCTGGTAGTCAGATCTCATTGGAAGGGCTACCTCGTACATGCCATTAGTTAAGCGCCTAGTAGTTGATAAATAGAAATCCTCGCAAAATTGTTCGCCAGCTGACATATCACTGGTAGTGGACGTAATTTCTTCTACTTCCCAAAATCTTGATAAATCTGATATGTCATGGATAACAACGTTACAATTAAACGTTTTCACGTTGTAACTTCCCAACGCTTCACCCCTTTTAACCTTATAATACATACACACACTCATCGCCGCCTTTACCTTAGCTTGACCTATTAATCTAATTCTTAAAACTAGTTAACCTACTTTATACCGCCGTTCAAGATTACCATCAATTACACCTTTCCCACCTCTCAGCTTACCCTATATTATGCTAACTCTTATCTTAACTAAAACCTAGGTTATCTACAATTTAATGTTTGTGCCTTTGATGTTTTGTAGAGTGTGTAGTGTTTGTATGATAATGGAACCTTAACCTAACTTAATTCTATTAATAATACATTTCAGTCAAGCGATGTAATATTATAATAAATACTATTTTGGCCAGATCGTCTAGTGAACCCTCCGTTGTTAACCGCATCAAAGTAACTCAAGTTCTTTTCGTGAAAGTTTAGTAATTGGCTTATCCCTGTGTTAAATTATTTCCTCCTGACCTAATTACCTATCCGTCAATAACTAACATCCTAGATATGTGTAGCCTATCAGTGACTTCGTCTGAACTATGACCTAAATCCTTCACAGCAGCTGCAGGAAAGGAATGTTAACCACTCAAAGATAATCAGATGATAGCTACGCTTGCAGGTATTATCATTTATTAACAATAGCATTATACATAAAAGTCTTGGGGAAATTTATCCATCGCTCCATCCTCCGCTCCATAGCGTGCCAATACATCACATTGTGTAATTATGGCCCCGACCCGTTGACTTTAATTTATTTTTTATAGAGAGTCTACATAACTTTTCAACTCAATTTCATCTTACATTATGATCTATGTGTTAGCATTTACGTTCTTATTATTCCACATAAAATCAATAGAGTTTATCTCAAGGCTTGCTAACATCCGAATATCTTTCTCATCCAGAACCTCACATATTTCTCTGATCTTGTGGGTTTTTTTATAAAGCTATCACAAGTAACATTCTAACTGACTGTCCTTTTGTCTTATTAGAATATTAACCTTCAGTTCTATAAATGGTGGATAATTTGTTCAAAGCCCACTTTCAGGCAGTGGTTAAAATAGAATGCTATTATTTGAAGCAAAATTACTTTTGTTGACTCTCAGTGTTTATTATACAGAGCTTATAAAGTGACAATATGATCAAATTATACTAACTGCCTTGGCAGCATATTACATCTCAAGTTTATCTCAGGAGGTGGATACAAATAGAATGCTATTATTTAAAGCAAGAATACTTTTGTTTACTCATAGTGGTTATTATGAAGATCTTATAAAGCAACAATTTTATTAAATTGTACAGACTACCTCGACAGCATATTACATCTCAAGTTTATTAAAAGATGTCTGATTTATTCCATATCCTTTGACTTTAGGAAGTGAACTTAGTTAATTATATTCAATAACCTATACCTCAGTCTCTCAGACTGGGTGATTACTTAATATCCTACTAAATCATGGTTATTATACTTTTAGTAGGTAAGTATCAGGTAATTGTCCCTGTTAATAATTAAATCAATTATATTTAGAAGTTATTCTTTACTCACTTTTTAATAGGTATAAAGCAGACTGTACTTTTAGTCTAATTGGATTAGATTGTTGCCAACCAAATATTTCTATGTTTCATATTATTAGATGTAAGTAGGTACATAACTTATAAGGTCTTTGACCAATAAGGTGAATTCAAAGGTATAAAGTAGACTGTACTATTAGTCTAATTAGTAGGTTGTTATCAATCAATTATTTCTATGTTTCATAATATTAGGAGTACATAACTTGTAAGGTCTTTGACCATTAAGGTGAATTCGCAGCTTCGGCGAAATAACCTAGGTTCCAAACTGGTTTTTAGTTGTTTAATATCAGCTTAAATTTTACCAATAGGTATCTGGATGTCTATTTATAATACATTGGAGAGTAGCAATTTTAAGGCCGTATTGTACCTCAGGGAAAGCTAAAAATGCCTGTTTGGTAATTTCAGTATTAGAAATCAAACATCACAGCACAGTTATGCTTATTTGCTATAACTTATTAGTATTTTTCTTGTAATAGGAAACCAGTCTAGACTCTTAGGTAATCCACAGTAATGATGGTTCAATATTACCTCACTTCTGCTAATTATTTAAAATGAATAGTTAATTGGTAACAACTCTAGGAAAACAAGTAGAATCCTATTGGCCTACAGTAACAGATTACATGCCTAGATAGGTCCTTTCAGCGCTCATAATCAACATCACTATATAGTAATTTCTATTTAGGCACCATAACTTAATTATCCCTACCTTTATTAGTCGGAATTAATCCAGCCCTAGCTTCGCGGCCTACGTACCTAGTTTATGTACGCACAGCGTGTACACACCGTGCTGTCCCCAACTACTTAACAATATATGAGACGCCTACCTACCCTACAGTATGTTTTCGACCAGCGTCCGTCCCCTCGTCAGCCTAAACAAATTCTACTCTCAAAGACAACCTCCACTCGGTCTTAGATCGGCTTTCGCCTTATCTTTTCCAAGCACATCCAGTTAGGCCATCCACCCGGCTTTACTTTCAACAAAGTATAGAGGTTGACCCAAGAAGGAAACTGCCCTCCCCTGACGAGGTTCCAAGCATTACCCGAAAACCCCCTACATTTTGTCGAACTAACAGTCCCTATTTGTATACCTTTGCAATCTAGGCCTAAGCCGTATTTACTTAATTAATTAATTTTTATAAACTTAATTTCGTGGTGAGTTGTGTAAGTCGAGTCGCCCCTGCAAGCAACAGACTTCTAAATGGACTATCAATCGAGCCAGTATACTCAGAATGTAAAACCTAACACTACACTGTGTGTAAGGAGGCGAGACGGTTTTGGACCTGGATATACGTGCCCGCCTCCAGCTAGTTGGTGTCTGACCTATCTTCGATAGGTCAATCTTCGATTTTCACTAGGGAGACAACTGTCTCTCCCCTGTTACTCTCTCGAATATAGTGTATTATTTAGCGTTGTAATAGATAACGCCGACCTTTTTAAATACAGTCAAAGGTCATCCTGACCGAGGTCAGTTAAAATCATATTAGTTTCGTTGCCACCGTGATGCGTTTCCGCTAATATGACCCAGAATACTGCATTCTGTTAACAGAATTCGAGTTGCGATAACAATAATTTTACTTTAATAATCACTTTCTATTTCACAAACAATTTTAGTTAATATCGCAGCTCGAACAACACTTAGCGCGCTAAAATGGCTCGGACGCTCGTTTTCACGTTTGAGATCGTTATCGCCCGGCGACCTTGAATCGAATGCCCCTGTCTTCCCTACCATGACGCCAAAATCCCTCCAAAATCGCGCCACTTCGCCCGACATTCGCCCGCGCAAATCCACTTTTCTCCCCTTTAGCCAACCGCTAGCCCTCTCGCCTATGCGCCTCGACTTCACGTGTTTTATCTTTCGTTACATCGCCAACTTCGTGTCGTTCCACGTGGAGATAACATCTCCCCTCTCTTTCTATCTTTTTCTCAACTTCTCGCTCGCTCATTGCCGACGCGCCCCCGCGTAAATTCTAGTGTTTTTCCATAATCCAACCAAATCTCTTTAGATAGCCAATATTACATGTTTGAACATCTAGATGTAGCCTTCCATCAACAATTCCCTCTTATTAAACACCCACTCAAGCTAATAATCCCGTATTTAGTAAAATTATAAAAAGTTCCGTATTCAGAACATAGGTGGCGCCCGCCTGTATGTGAACCGGTCTTGCCAACCTACCCCGTCCTCCGCGAAACTCAAGTAAATAACGCACGCTAGACGGCGCCTATGTCGCAAGGGACGCGTTAGCCAATCGCATCACTCTAAGCCATTGCCAACCTAACAATCCTCCGCGAAACTCAAGTAAATAACGCACGGTAGACAGCGCCTATGTCGCAAAGGACACTCGGAACAGTCCCCGCGAAATTCAAAATAATTATGAGCCCCTAGTCTACTGACACATTCTTACAACCTTCAACACAAAGCCACTTGTCCACATGTCCATTATTTTAAACTAGTTTATTTTTCCATTTTTATGCTTACTACATTAATGGTGCAACGCATTAATATTAATTTTAGTGCTACACTCATATATTCCTTACTAACGGACAGACACCATTCATTCTGTACCGTTACAACGTTACCTGACAAAATCCACCCAAGCCTGGTTTGTTGAGCAATGGGTGCCTGTGACGATCCCTTGATAAGGCCACTCATGATAATTTGCGAATAAACGCTAGCATCTAACAACAAATCAATCGGACGTGATACATTGTAGTCCGGATCCGCTAGGTTTACATGCTGCAAGTGTGACCACGATTTTTTCAGGAATGAATTATTAGGTAAACTATTTATAACTTTTGAGATGACTAAAGCTTCAGTGCTATTTAAAGTCTTGGTACATTGAATGACATTCAATGGTCACCAATCCCTTACTTAAATTTGCTCCATTTCCAATACCTGATATTGACGCATGATATTTTTGTTTTTGTAGGCCAGCATTTTCTGATATTAATGATATTTGTGAGCCTTGATCTAAGAGTGCTCTCAAAGTTACGTAGGTACCGTCCGCAAATAGAACTTTTAATAAGACTGTTGTCAATAAGATTTCCTCATTGTCGCCCGCCACATGATATGCGCTATGTTGCTGAGTAATTTTGCTTTTATCCATTACATTGATACTGGAGTGTGTCGGAGCGGCAAAGGTGTTTGGTGTAGAAATTTTATTCGTAAAGGCTTCATGTAACAAGGAATTATGGTCACCCTGACATTCCTTGCAACGTTTAGTAGAAACGCACGGATTTTCATAGTGCTTGTACAAGCAGTTTTTGCAAACTTTGTGTTTCATAATTGTTTTCAACTTGATATCCGGTGTCATACTTGCAAACTTCATGCATTGATACAAGTCATGATTATAATTACAAATTGGACATTTTGATATACGGATATGATAAGTTTTTTCTTGATATTTATCGCGATTGAAATGATTAAAACTTTTTGATGGGAAGGTCAACGATCTGGGGTTGGTCACATGCCTTGCTACAGATGATGGTGATGCTGATGTGCTCTCTCGCTCCCGTTTATACACGGGTTCAAGGGCCATAAATTTATTTTCTAAGAATGATATGAGCTCTTGAAGGTCTGGTAGGTCACATGGCGACTTACGGGCCTCTTTGTAATCCTTTAAAGTTTCGGAATCTAATTTTTTTGATAGTAGGTGAACGAGTAATGGGTCCCAGGTGTTGGTGTCCACACCTAGATTGTGGATGGCATGAATACACTCAACAGACGTGTCATGTAATCTCTTAATTTCGTGTGCTGACTGGTTTTGTATAGACGTCTAGCCTAAAAAGATTTCCATTTGATGGGTAAAAAGCAGTTGTTTGTTGTCGTAGCGGTGTACTAAAATCTCCCAAGCGGCTTCATAATTTTCTGATGATATGTGGAGATGCTGGATTAGGCGCTCCGCTTCCCCTCTTATTTTTCCCTTTAAGTGTTGCATCTTTTGAGAACTAGTAAGAAAATTGTTGTTATGTATAGCCTCAATAAAAAGATCATAAAAAGTAGGCCATTGCGAATATTTCCCAGTAAACACTGGTATTTCTAGTTGAGGAGTAGACTGCTGGGTATGAGATGTAGAAGACAGCTTCCGGTTAAGTGACCGCTTCATGTCCTTATATTGTTTCTCATACATGACAAATTCTTCGTCATATACAACGTCATCTCCTTGCAGGATATCATCAATTTCTAAATGTGAAGAGTCAATGATATTCCAACGTCCTTGAATATTTCGCAGCTCGTCTTCCAGTTCCCACTTTTCGGAGATCTCGTCTATATTAATACCTTTTAGTAACCGTATAAATGCTCTAAAATTTGTACGTTGCTTTGATAATAATTCATCAACCTTACCACTAGGTGCAGTAGCTTTATCCTGCTTAGGAACCGAGTAAGTCTTTAGAGACTGCCGAATTGATTGATACATCTCTTTTGTTCTCTCATATACTTTCTCCGTAAAATATTGGCTGCTTTTATCTTCAAATGCAGCTAACTGGTGATCGTTTTGCTCAAATTCCGCCCAGAGGTTATCTAGTGAAGTAAGCCTTCTCTCTAAATACTCTAGAGTCTTTCTACTCGCAAAGTCCTTACTAAAGTTTGAACTAATACTATTTACGGATTCAATAATACCGCTTTGACGGATAAGTAAGGCTTCCATGATAATATAAAATGATATGTAAAAGGAACAATCTTACTTTGACTGGTTTGCTTGCCTCGCAGGTGATAGTCACTGGCTCACACTAGCAAGCCTCCCGGCCCGCAGTAGCAGCAGCGAAGACAGGAATTCAAAACAAGCCTCCTGGCCTGCACAGCAGCAGCCGCGATAGCAGTAAAACAAGCCTCCTGGCTTGCCTTACGAACGATGAGATGATGCGAGGATACCGGGTGCCGCCCGCACTCGATAATGGATGATACACTTGGTAGCTTTGATATAGGGTGATACTAAACGACACTTAGTACCAACCGCTTACACGTGTACACCACGCGCGGAAAGTAGGTCACTTGATAAAAGTCGACACGAGGTCCCTGGTTTGACCAGCCCGCACGAGGAGTCAAAGAAAACTCGAAGGACCAAAATGTAAGGGTTGATTTTTCCTTACACTAAAAAGATGATTGATATTGATAACTGATAATAAATTGATAAGGCAGAACGGGAATGATAAATGAAACCGTTCAGTAAGATTTGTCACTAATTTATTAATTGCATAAATCGAATGATACAATTTGCACACGCTAGCAAAATGTGGCGATTCCGTTTGATTACCTAATAGCTATATAATAATGCACTTATTCTAATTTTATATGTACGACCAACGACACATAAACTCGTACACATAAATTAAAATTTTTCTTATAAAATGAACCGGATTAAATGATATGAACACTTTTAAATATCAATTAAATTTAAACTCAACTTATTCAGTGCCAGCAGAGTTTTTTTTAATATTTATGATTTTTTTATAAAAAGTTTGTAGATTTTAGAAGACTAGTTTGTAAAATAAAATGAAAGAAAGAAATAAAAGAAAGAAAACATTTATTGGCTGTCACAAAAAAAATAAAAATACAAAAACAGAAAATTCCAAAAAAAAAACATTCTTGACATAGAAATTTACAAAAAAAAAGAAACAAACATTACAGTGTGACGAGCCAATCAGGACCCTACCTCAGCATATGCCGCTACGGTGTGACAAAATCACATCGCAACGGCGCTGGTATTCACGAGGTGACGTTCTCAATCAATAAATAAGTAAGAAAATATGTCCAAATTATGATTATTATCTCTCGAAGAATCCATTATGTATCTGATAAATAAATAAACCTTGATACTTATAAATATATATATACATTAAAGATGCACATACTAAAACACTAGCTATTTATACATAATAAAAACAAAGTAAAAAATAATAAACATAATAAATTGTACCTACCGTTTATAAAAGAAAAACCCATGGACAAATAAAAATTGGCGAGACGGACTTCGCGCTGAACGCAGCCAAATGTCATCTGTCATATTTGACATTATGCCACCGACACGTCAGCAAAGATGGCAAAGAAAGACCCGTCCCATGCGCCTGCCACGAATGCATGCAATGCAATGTCAATATCCACTCCTTGACAACCGAAATGTTCACTTCTTATCTTATTGGGGTCTGCAGAGGTTTCCCTCTCGCAGCGGCACGTCGACCCATTGGGATGACGTTTCTTATTTTTAGTTATATTGTTATATGTGCTCATTGGATTTTTCCCCCCTTTCAACGCTTCACCCCTTTTAACCTTATAGGTAATACATACACACACTCATCGCCGCCTTTACTTTAGCTTGACCTATTAATCTAATTCTTAAAACTAGTTAACCTACTTTATACCGCCGTTCAAGATTACCATCAATTACACCTTTCCCACCTCTCAGCTTACCCTATATTATGATAACTCTTATCTTAACTAAAACCTAGGTTATCTACAATTTAATGTTGTGCCTTTGATGTTTTGTAGAGTGTGTAGTGTTTGTATGATAATGGAACCTTAACCTAACTTAATTCTATTAATAATACATTTCAGTCAAGCGATGTAATATTATAATAAATACTATTTTGGCCAGATCGTCTAGTGAACCCTCCGTTGTTAACCGCATCAAAGTAACTCAAGTTCTTTTCGTGAAAGTTTAGTAATTGGCTTATCCCTGTGTTAAATTATTTCCTCCTGACCTAATTACCTATCCGTCAATAACTAATATCCTAGATATGTGTAGCCTATCAGTGACTTCGTCTGAACTATGACCTAAATCCTTCACAGCAGCTGCAGGAAAGGAATGTTATCCACTCAAAGATAATCAGATGATAGCTACGCTTGCAGGTATTATCATTTATTAACAATAGCATTATACATAAAAGTCTTGGGGAAATTTATGAGCTCCATCCTCCGCTCCATAGCGTGCCAATACATCACATTGTGTAATTATGGCCCCGACCCGTTGACTTTAATTTATTATTTATAGAGAGTCTACATAACTTTTCAACTCAATTTCATCTTACATTATGATCTATGTGTTAGCATTTACGTTCTTATTATTCCACATAAAATCAATAGAGTTTATCTCAAGGCTTGCTAACATCCGAATATCTTTCTCATCCAGAACCTCACATATTTCTCTGATCTTGTGGGTTTTTTTATAAAGCTATCACAAGTAACATTCTAACTGACTGTCCTTTTGTCTTATTAGAATATTAACCTTCAGTTCTATAAATGGTGGATAATTTGTTCAAAGCCCACTTTCAGGCAGTGGTTAAAATAGTATGCTATTATTTGAAGCAAAATTACTTTTGTTGACTCTCAGTGTTTATTATACAGAGCTTATAAAGTGACAATATGATCAAATTATACTAACTGCCTTGGCAGCATATTACATCTCAAGTTTATTAAAAGATGTCTGATTTATTCATTCCCTTACCCCCTTCAGGAGGTGGATACAAATAGAATGCTATTATTTAAAGCAAGAATACTTTTGTTTACTCATAGTGGTTATTATGAAGATCTTATAAAGCAACAATTTTATTAAATTGTACAGACTACCTCGACAGCATATTACATCTCAAGTTTATTAAAAGATGTCTGATTTATTCCATATCCTTTGACTTTAGGAAGTGAACTTAGTTAATTATATTCAATAACCTATACCTCAGTCTCTCAGACTGGGTGATTACTTAATATCCTACTAAATCATGGTTATTATACTTTTAGTAGGTAAGTATCAGGTAATTGTCCCTGTTAATAATTAAATCAATTATATTTAGAAGTTATTCTTTACTCACTTTTTAATAGGTATAAAGCAGACTGTACTTTTAGTCTAATTGGATTAGATTGTTGCCAACCAAATATTTCTATGTTTCATATTATTAGATGTAAGTAGGTACATAACTTATAAGGTCTTTGACCAATAAGGTGAATTCAAAGGTATAAAGTAGACTGTACTATTAGTCTAATTAGTAGGTTGTTATCAATCAATTATTTCTATGTTTCATAATATTAGGAGTACATAACTTGTAAGGTCTTTGACCATTAAGGTGAATTCGCAGCTTCGGCGAAATAACCTAGGTTCCAAACTGGTTTTTAGTTGTTTAGTATCAGCTTAAATTTTACCAATAGGTATCTGGATGTCTATTTATAATACATTGGAGAGTAGCAATTTTAAGGCCGTATTGTACCTCAGGGAAAGCTAAAAATGCCTGTTTGGTAATTTCAGTATTAGAAATCAAACATCACAGCACAGTTATGCTTATTTGCTATAACTTATTAGTATTTTTCTTGTAATAGGAAACCAGTCTAGACTCTTAGGTAATCCACAGTAATGATGGTTCAATATTACCTCACTTCTGCTAATTATTTAAAATGAATAGTTAATTGGTAACAACTCTAGGAAAACAAGTAGAATCCTATTGGCCTACAGTAACAGATTACATGCCTAGATAGGTCCTTTCAGCGCTCATAATCAACATCACTTCATAGTAATTTCTATTTAGGCACCATAACTTAATTATCCCTACCTTTATTAGTCGGAATTAATCCAGCCCTAGCTTCGCGGCCTACGTACCTAGTTTATGTACGCACAGCGTGTACACACCGTGCTGTCCCCAACTACTTAACAATATATGAGACGCCTACCTACCCTACAGTATGTTTTCGACCAGCGTCCGTCCCCTCGTCAGCCTAAACAAATTCTACTCTCAAAGACAACCTCCACTCGGTCTTAGATCGGCTTTCGCCTTATCTTTTCCAAGCACATCCAGTTAGGCCATCCACCCGGCTTTACTTTCAACAAAGTATAGAGGTTGACCCAAGAAGGAAACTGCCCTCCCCTGACGAGGTTCCAAGCATTACCCGAAAACCCCCTACATTTTGTCGAACTAACAGTCCCTATTTGTATACCTTTGCAATCTAGGCCTAAGCCGTATTTACTTAATTAATTAATTTTTATAAACTTAATTTCGTGGTGAGTTGTGTAAGTCGAGTCGCCCCTGCAAGCAACAGACTTCTAAATGGACTATCAATCGAGCCAGTATACTCAGAATGTAAAACCTAACACTACACTGTGTGTAAGGAGGCGAGACGGTTTTGGACCTGGATATACGTGCCCGCCTCCAGCTAGTTGGTGTCTGACCTATCTTCGATAGGTCAATCTTCGATTTTCACTAGGGAGACAACTGTCTCTCCCCTGTTACTCTCTCGAATATAGTGTATTATTTAGCGTTGTAATAGATAACGCCGACCTTTTTAAATACAGTCAAAGGTCATCCTGACCGAGGTCAGTTAAAATCATATTAGTTTCGTTGCCACCGTGATGCGTTTCCGCTAATATGACCCAGAATACTGCATTCTGTTAACAGAATTCGAGTTGCGATAACAATAATTTTACTTTAATAATCACTTTCTATTTCACAAACAATTTTAGTTAATATCGCAGCTCGAACAACACTTAGCGCGCTAAAATGGCTCGGACGCTCGTTTTCACGTTTGAGATCGTTATCGCCCGGCGACCTTGAATCGAATGCCCCTGTCTTCCCTACCATGACGCCAAAATCCCTCCAAAATCGCGCCACTTCGCCCGACATTCGCCCGCGCAAATCCACTTTTCTCCCCTTTAGCCAACCGCTAGCCCTCTCGCCTATGCGCCTCGACTTCACGTGTTTTATCTTTCGTTACATCGCCAACTTCGTGTCGTTCCACGTGGAGATAACATCTCCCCTCTCTTTCTATCTTTTTCTCAACTTCTCGCTCGCTCATTGCCGACGCGCCCCCGCGTAATTTCTAGTGTTTTTCCATAATCCAACCAAATCTCTTTAGATAGCCAATATTACATGTTTGAACATCTAGATGTAGCCTTCCATCAACAATTCCCTCTTAATAAACACCCACTCAAGCTAATAATGCCGTATTTAGTAAAATTATAAAAAGTTCCGTATTCAGAACATAGGTGGCGCCCGCCTGTATGTGAACCGGTCTTGCCAACCTACCCCGTCCTCCGCGAAACTCAAGTAAATAACGCACGCTAGACGGCGCCTATGTCGCAAGGGACGCGTTAGCCAATCGCATCACTCTAAGCCATTGCCAACCTAACAATCCTCCGCGAAACTCAAGTAAATAACGCACGGTAGACAGCGCCTATGTCGCAAGGGACACTCGGAACAGTCCCCGCGAAATTCAAAATAATTATGAGCCCCTAGTCTACTGACACATTCTTACAACCTTCAACACAAAGCCACTTGTCCACATGTCCATTATTTTAAACTAGTTTATTTTTCCATTTTTATGCTTATTACATTAATGGTGCAACGCATTAATATTAATTTTAGTGCTACACTCATATATTCCTTACTAACGGACAGACACCATTCATTCTGTACCGTTACAACGTTACCTGACAAAATCCACCCAAGCCTGGTTTGTTGAGCAATGGGTGCCTGTGACGATCCCTTGATAAGGCCACTCATGATAATTTGCGAATAAACGCTAGCATCTAACAACAAATCAATCGGACGTGATACATTGTAGTCCGGATCCGCTAGGTTTACATGCTGCAAGTGTGACCACGATTTTTTCAGGAATGAATTATTAGGTAAACTATTTATAACTTTTGAGATGACTAAAGCTTCAGTGCTATTTAAAGTCTTGGTACATTGAATGACATTCAATGGTCACCAATCCCTTACTTAAATTTGCTCCATTTCCAATACCTGATATTGACGCATGATATTTTTGTTTTTGTAGGCCAGCATTTTCTGATATTAATGATATTTGTGAGCCTTGATCTAAGAGTGCTCTCAAAGTTACGTAGGTACCGTCCGCAAATAGAACTTTTAATAAGACTGTTGTCAATAAGATTTCCTCATTGTCGCCCGCCACATGATATGCGCTATGTTGCTGAGTAATTTTGCTTTTATCCATTACATTGATACTGGAGTGTGTCGGAGCGGCAAAGGTGTTTGGTGTAGAAATTTTATTCGTAAAGGCTTCATGTAACAAGGAATTATGGTCACCCTGACCTTCCTTGCAACGTTTAGTAGAAACGCACGGATTTTCATAGTGCTTGTACAAGCAGTTTTTGCAAACTTTGTGTTTCATAATTGTTTTCAACTTGATATCCGGTGTCATACTTGCAAACTTCATGCATTGATACAAGTCATGATTATAATTACAAATTGGACATTTTGATATACGGATATGATAAGTTTTTTCTTGATATTTATCGCGATTGAAATGATTAAAACTTTTTGATGGGAAGGTCAACGATCTGGGGTTGGTCACATGCCTTGCTACAGATGATGGTGATGCTGATGTGCTCTCTCGCTCCCGTTTATACACGGGTTCAAGGGCCATAAATTTATTTTCTAAGAATGATACGAGTATGAGCTCTTGAAGGTCTGGTAGGTCACGTGGCGACTTACGGGCCTCTTTGTAATCCTTTAAAGTTTCGGAATCTAATTTTTTTGATAGTAGGTCAACGAGTAATGGGTCCCAGGTGTTGGTGTCCACACCTAGATTGTGGATGGCATGAATACACTCAACAGACGCGTCATGTAATCTCTTAATTTCGTGTGCTGACTGGTTTTGTATAGACGTCTAGCCTAAAAAGATTTCCATTTGATGGGTAAAAAGCAGTTGTTTGTTGTCGTAGCGGTGTACTAAAATCTCCCAAGCGGCTTCATAATTTTCTGATGATATGTGGAGATGCTGGATTAGGCGCTCCGCTTCCCCTCTTATTTTTCCCTTTAAGTGTTGCATCTTTTGAGAACTAGTAAGAAAATTGTTGTTATGTATAGCCTCAATAAAAAGATCATAAAAAGTAGGCCATTGCGAATATTTCCCAGTAAACACTGGTATTTCTAGTTGAGGAGTAGACTGCTGGGTATGAGATGTAGAAGACAGCTTCCGGTTAAGTGACCGCTTCATGTCCTTATATTGTTTCTCATACATGACAAATTCTTCGTCATATACAACGTCATCTCCTTGCAGGATATCATCAATTTCTAAATGTGAAGAGTCAATGATATTCCAACGTCCTTGAATATTTCGCAGCTCGTCTTCCAGTTCCCACTTTTCGGAGATCTCGTCTATATTAATACCTTTTAGTAACCGTATAAATGCTCTAAAATTTGTACGTTGCTTTGATAATAATTCATCAACCTTACCACTAGGTGCAGTAGCTTTATCCTGCTTAGGAACCGAGTAAGTCTTTAGAGACTGCCGAATTGATTGATACATCTCTTTTGTTCTCTCATATACTTTCTCCGTAAAATATTGGCTGCTTTTATCTTCAAATGCAGCTAACTGGTGATCGTTTTGCTCAAATTCCGCCCAGAGGTTATCTAGTGAAGTAAGCCTTCTCTCTAAATACTCTAGAGTCTTTCTACTCGCAAAGTCCTTACTAAAGTTTGAACTAATACTATTTACGGATTCAATAATACCGCTTTGACGGATAAGTAAGGCTTCCATGATAATATAAAATGATATGTAAAAGGAACAATCTTACTTTGACTGGTTTGCTTGCCTCGCAGGTGATAGTCACTGGCTCACACTAGCAAGCCTCCCGGCCCGCAGTAGCAGCAGCGAAGACAGGAATTCAAAACAAGCCTCCTGGCCTGCACAGCAGCAGCCGCGATAGCAGTAAAACAAGCCTCCTGGCTTGCCTTACGAACGATGAGATGATGCGAGGATACCGGGTGCCGCCCGCACTCGATAATGGATGATACACTTGGTAGCTTTGATATAGGGTGATACTAAACGACACTTAGTACCAACCGCTTACACGTGTACACCACGCGCGGAAAGTAGGTCACTTGATAAAAGTCGACACGAGGTCCCTGGTTTGACCAGCCCGCACGAGGAGTCAAAGAAAACTCGAAGGACCAAAATGTAAGGGTTGATTTTTCCTTACACTAAAAAGATGATTGATATTGATAACTGATAATAAATTGATAAGGCAGAACGGGAATGATAAATGAAACCGTTCAGTAAGATTTGTCACTAATTTATTAATTGCATAAATCGAATGATACAATTTGCACACGCTAGCAAAATGTGGCGATTCCGTTTGATTACCTAATAGCTATATAATAATGCACTTATTCTAATTTTATATGTACGACCAACGACACATAAACTCGTACACATAAATTAAAATTTTTCTTATAAAATGAACCGGATTAAATGATATGAACACTTTTAAATATCAATTAAATTTAAACTCAACTTATTCAGTGCCAGCAGAGTTTTTTTTAATATTTATGATTTTTTTATAAAAAGTTTGTAGATTTTAGAAGACTAGTTTGTAAAATAAAATGAAAGAAAGAAATAAAAGAAAGAAAACATTTATTGGCTGTCACAAAAAAAATAAAAATACAAAAACAGAAAATTCCAAAAAAAAAACATTCTTGACATAGAAATTTACAAAAAAAAAGAAACAAACATTACAGTGTGACGAGCCAATCAGGACCCTACCTCAGCATATGCCGCTACGGTGTGACAAAATCACATCGCAACGGCGCTGGTATTCACGAGGTGACGTTCTCAATCAATAAATAAGTAAGAAAATATGTCCAAATTATGATTATTATCTCTCGAAGAATCCATTATGTATCTGATAAATAAATAAACCTTGATACTTATAAATATATATATACATTAAAGATGCACATACTAAAACACTAGCTATTTATACATAATAAAAACAAAGTAAAAAATAATAAACATAATAAATTGTACCTACCGTTTATAAAAGAAAAACCCATGGACAAATAAAAATTGGCGAGACGGACTTCGCGCTGAACGCAGCCAAATGTCATCTGTCATATTTGACATTATGCCACCGACACGTCAGCAAAGATGGCAAAGAAAGACCCGTCCCATGCGCCTGCCACGAATGCATGCAATGCAATGTCAATATCCACTCCTTGACAACCGAAATGTTCACTTCTTATCTTATTGGGGTCTGCAGAGGTTTCCCTCTCGCAGCGGCACGTCGACCCATTGGGATGACGTTTCTTATTTTTAGTTATATTGTTATATGTGCTCATTGGATTTTTTTATACACTTCAATTGATTTCATTTCACTAAAAGCTAATTCCTATAAATTAGTTTTTATTTTAAAAATTGTTTGCGAATTTGCCACCTCTGACCACACCACATAATGTTCCACTTACCCCAAATTTTAATTTTCTCGATATTACGCTAAACTAAATCTTATTTTTACTGCGATTAACTCTCAATTCATTTGAATTGACAATCACATTTAAAATATGTGAAGACAAATCAAAAAAATTCAGTTTTAACATGAAAAGTTTAGGTTGTTCCTCTTTCCCCATATCTGGGCTAAGTGGAACATTTTGAAGACTCAACTTCATTGACAGATTTGTCCGTAAATACTGAAGGAATCGATTTGTATGTTAAAATAATAGTAAGTAAACTTTAGGAGGTATACTTATTTTCTATTAATATTAAAATTACACTGTATATTTACTGGCTGGAGCTCATAATGTTAAAATATCAGTAAACTATGTTCCTCTTACCCACCTTACCCTACCTATTCTAAATTAATAATTTAGTATCTATGTTAAAAATATAAAGCGAGGTTTGCTTAAAATATCCTTAAATTTAATTGCCAAACTAATAAGCGCACTCTTTAAAATAAAATTAAAATGAATTTTTAAGATTCATTCTAGTCTCGCTAGGATTTTATTAGCCAACTTGAGATAAACTTTGACATAAAATACTTTTCATACATTCAACCAAAGGAAGAAGTTAGGGACAAACTAAGCCCACCACGCAACGCAGTATGACATATATTATGCGACACTCAAGTGTGATTTGTATCCAGACAAACTGTCAATGTTTTTGTGATACAAAATGAATATTTACCTGTATTTTCTTCTTAGTTAATAAAATTAAAAAAGTTTCAATGGCTCAGTTTGTCCCTAGCTTGAAGGTCGTTTCTAATTCGAAATCCTACTACCCCTTCGGTATACTTAGTAATCATAAAACTAATGTTTGAGAATCACACATTTTTGTCGGGTAATTCCGATATAAAAGTTTCGTCAAAATGTGATTCTGCTGTTCCATAACCAAATTGAAGATTTTTTTCATAGTAGGGGTTATCTTGAATGGAAATGGAATGTGAATTGACCCTTTCCTATCTGACGGTACTTTTATGAACTCACTCGCATTTCGTCGATTATATCGAGAACGCAAGCAAGCAGCGCTTCGAAAACACTGTTGTTCCTTTCTCGGATCACTTCCTTAGCCAATGAGAGCGCTTCATCCATATCCCGCGGTAAACGGACAATCAATTTGATTTGCGAGTTACACCTTGTCGGGGACTTGACGAAGAAGATGAAGCTTCACTTGTAAATATTTTTATAAATTGTTTATCATACGTAAGTGGCCTTTTATGTTATTATTCCCTTAGATTATGTAATAAAGTTTGTGTAAAGATAATTGTACGGCACTATTTTGCATTTTTTCATGCCGCGCCAGTCTTGGGAACATTTCCCAAGACTGGCGCGTACTAAAAAGTACCGACAGTAACTTTGGGTATGTGTTTTGTGTTGTATGCGTAGATAAAGAGGGTGGTTTATTTTTATTATTATTTCATCCGATATTTTATAAAATTATGTTTTTTATATTGTGGATGTCTAGATATGAATATCGCAAAGAATACGGCCTTGATCGAAGCAATATTGCTTGAGGAATTTCCAAACTGCGGCGACGTTTCGGAGGTGGATACTTCTGATGAAGAAACCGAGCATAATGTTCATCTACCCGCCCCGGGAGCTCCGAGAGACTTAGATGACGTTTTTGAGGAAGCTATCGAACAAGCCCTAAATGAAATGGAACTACTATCACGAATACCATCTCCAATTGACCAGGTATCCCCAGTTCCTAGCTCCGCCCCTGACAATTCTCGTGATGTTCAACCTTCAACGAGCGGTTCCATGTCAAGATATGATACATATTGGAAATGGAAGGATAATAAAATGGTTAATTTTGTGTGCAATTTCCACGGAACCGAAGAGACCACAGTCTACGCACAGAGAAAAATGGATCCAAGTCTGCTGTAACTTGTCCTCAAACTATGAAGGATTATAATGCCTTTATAGGTGAAGTGGACACCGCTGACCGCCTGAGAGCCTTGTTTTGTGTCGACCGTAAATCTCCGAAATTGTGACAAAAACTATTCTGGGGAGTTTTGGACATAGCTTTTGTCAATGCCTTTGTCATCCACACCCTGCTATTTGAAAATACACAGTAAAAGGCTTTCGGCGATCCATTGCTCAAGGACTGATGACTATGAAAGATGCTGGTCAGAAAAGGAGAACTTCAGCAGATAACTCCTCCAATTCCGGGCCATTCAAGAAGCGCAAATCCAACTATTCTACTTTGAGAGACGTGCGTTTGGATAACAGAGGGCTACTTACACTGGCCTTCTTTTTCAGAGAGAAGAGGAAGATGTGAAGTCTGCAGCAGAGGCAGATACAGTCGAAACCTTTTACCTTATGTTCCCATGGTAATATTCATTTATGTCTAAATGAAAAAAAAATGTCTCTTAGAGTACCACGAGGTTAATGTTTGATTTTATTACACCTTTGTAATTTTATTAGTTTTGTTGATTTTTGACGTATATTTTTATTTTCTTATTGATCTAAATGACAAAAAATGTTTCGTGGATTATTTACCGCGAGGTTTAAGATTGATTTATTACTTCTATTTATTTTTTTAATATTACTTGTTGACAATAGTTACCTAATAATATGTTCCATATAATTATAACGAAGTTCCTAATGAACGTGATACATAAAGTTACTGACGGTACAGATAAGTCTAGGTACTTACTGAAAAACCTAGTTCTTGGTACAATAAAAATCTGAAAAAAATTTATGTGTTTTATTTTAAAAACAATATTCAGAATTTATCAAAAAAAATCGAAATTCTAACAATCTGAGTATGCCAGGAGGAAAGGGTTAAGACACAATTCACCTTAACCTACTTTTACGAGTATTTCGCAATTACCCGAACTAGTTCGGAATTACCTTTGCCGTCTGGATTTTTTTTGTTTTTTTGAAACACTTATAGATGATATTTACGATAGTTTTCGATGCAGTGCTTTAGCCTGTAAAATCAAGTTCAGGGGAAAACATTAACTGGTAGAATAAAGCCCACCCATTTTGATTGGTTAATTAAAATGCAGAGGTGATGTCAACTCTTATACAAATCATTCAGAATTACCCGAATGCACCTTACGTTATATACTTACCTACCTATAACTAGCGACCCGCCCGCGCTTTCGTCCACGCTAACATAGAAACACCGTCATACTTCAGCTATTTTGTACAAAATATCTACAAATTATATACAAAAATCATCCTCAGTTATCGCTTTTTCAATGTTTTAGTGGAAGAATAGTGCGGTGCCACATACACAGGAAAACGGCGACTTTACTTTATAATCCTACTAATATTATAAACGCGAAAGTTTGTAAGTATGGATGGATGTTTGTTACTCTTTCACGTAAAAACTACTGAATGGATTTGGATGAAATTCGGCATACAGATAGTTTATAACCTGGATTAACACATAGGATACTTTTTATCCCGATATTCCTACGGGAACGGGAACCAAGCGGGTGAAACCGCGAGCGGCCGCTAGTATGTAATGATAATGATAAGCAACGCTGACTCGATATCGATTTGACGTCAGGACTCAGGGGCGTAGGGTTGATATATTTAAGTACGATTACGATTTAAGCTACGACGCGCGACGTGGAGCGTGCGAGCCGAGCGGCAACCTTTAGTGCCATACGCGCCTGCCTGGGAGGCGCGCCGGCAGAATGTACCTAAACTGCGAAGTGACACCCCCTTGGTATAATCAAGCAAAAAAATTATAACATACTTATGGTGGATTCGACCAAACTGGAATAAGACTTACTCTGAGATTAGTCTATACAAATTCGGCGCTTAATCTAGGTATAAGACCTTATTCCAGTTTAGTCGAATCCACTCTTACATACATATAATCACGACTAAGTATTATTCCCGATTAGGCAGAGACTAGGCGATGAGGACAGCAAAAGAAGTCCTCTATCATAGTTCACTTTTCACCAAATATCGACTAAGGTACAAGTGCCGAAAAAGGCCCACTTAATTTGAAATCACTATAAATTAAATAAATAAGGGAGTTAAAGTAAACAACTGTTTCAAATATATGAAGTGTTTATTAATAAGCACTTTTTATAGAACACTTAATTTTTATGTATCATTCGCAACGGAAATAAAATCAATTTTTAAAACACAGTCAATGGGCCATCTTAGGAACCTAGTAGCCCAAAAAAGCCCGTTATGAATTAATGAATACTTATCTATGTAATACCAAATTTTTTTTCTTTGACAAAATAAGTTAAATTTGACGTTTTATTTAAAATTTAGTTTTTTAGGTTAATTAATCAGTCAAAAATTTAGCCTTGGGCCTTCTTATGTCTATAGAAATTTGGAATGGCTCTAAAACATAAAATCAAAGCTTAAACTAATAATGGCATATATTTTGAGATCCATCTCCTTTGTTTGTAACTAAATAATACAATTAATATTCTCGAATAAGCCACAAATTTTTGAAATTTGGGCCATGCTGGGCCATATTGTAAACTATTGTTATTAAAATAAATCATTTTGTTTTGTTTTTCCAGTTGACAGTGCCATTTTGTTGAACACCATCCTATGGAAGAAAAACTACGTTAACAATTAATGTATTTACCTGAAATATTACATGTTTTCATATGAATCTTGTAAACTGGTTGTAATTTAACACAAAGGAAAGACAACTTGAATTATAATACCTAGGTATGTTTTAAATAAATTTTGCTAGGAAAGGTTGTCTTATGAAAATTGAAAAACAAAATTTAAAAATTTGCAAAAATCCACTCAAATGTAGTCCAAATAAAACCCGGGCCATCTTTGGGGATCATATAGTGGGCCATATTATGGTACTTTGCCATATAACAGTAAAATTCACGTAAAAATGGAATGACACCAATAAAACATTAAAATTAACTTTAAATTAAAATCATAGCACTGTTAGTAATAAGATTCATCAAAGTAAAACGCAATATTACAGTATTTTGCTAGAAAAAAAATACTTACGTGAGTGAGGTGCGTCCACTGCTTTGACCCTCACTGACAACCTGACAACTGTGTTCAAAATGGCCGCGCGCAATTAGAGTGATGACGTTTGCTTTTTGTATAGAAAAGCATTTACAAGGTTCCCGCGAAATTTAAATAAGTTCTTGCCACTGAAACTTATGTATTTTTAAAGTGGGCTATGATAGGAGGTGGGCCTTATTAGGCGCTTGTACCTTACACGTGTGCTCAGCGTGACAGGTGGTGAGCCCGTCGCCGCTCTATGCTGTTGGAAGTATGTTTTTTTTTTTTATAGCAGAAGGAGGCAAACGAGCAAGCGGGTCACCTGATGGAAAGTAATCACCGCCGCCCATGGACACCCGCAAAACCAGAGGAATCGCAGGCGCGTTGCCGGCCTTTAAGAAAAGAATAGGCTCGTTTCTTGAAGATCCCTAAGTCGTAACGGTCCGGAAATACCGCCGCCGAGAGCTGGTTCCACAACACTGTAGTTCGAGGCAAGAAATTTCTTGAAAAACGCACAGTAGTAGACCGCCATCCATCAAGGCGATGTGGATGGAATGACAGTCGATTGCGTGTAGTGCGGTGAAGGAAATTAGCGGCAGGGATCAAGCCGAATAATTCCTCAGAACACTCCCCATGATATATACGGTACAATATACAGAGAGACGCAACGTCTCTCCGAAGAGCCAGTGGATCGAGCCGACCTGAAATAACCACGTCGCCGACAATTCGAGCAGCTCTGCGTTGAATGCGGTCAAATGGAAGGAGTTGGTATTGGGGTGCTCCAGCCCAGAGATGGGAGCAGTATTCCATATGCGGCCTGACCTGTGCTTTATACAGTTGTAAACGGTGGGCCGGCGTGAAATACTGACCCGCTCTATTAAGCACACCCAGCTTTTTCGAAGCTAATTTAGCTTTACCTTCCAAATGACCACGAAACTGAACGTGTGCAGTCTTTAGTCTGTTAGTCGCCTTTTACGACACCCAAGGGAAGAGAGTGGCCCGCTTTCGAGTCAGTGTCTCTAGAAGCGCCTTTGGGTGTAGGTACTCTTCCCCCGGAGAATATCTGTTAGGGGACTCGCTTGCGAGATGCCATCCCCCGCTAGAAACCCTTTGGGAAAGTTAGGTCACACGGGTTGAGGAATACCTATAAAACTTTCTCGCCGCCCCCCTACAAAGCCCGGTTAACTAGTCCGGTAACGAAAAAAAAGTACTTTGCTTGATTCTCCGCAGGGCTCGGGTGTGTTGAATGCGAATCGTTACTATCCGCTTAAACTCCTTGTACCATCCCATCACTTGTCGTAAAGTGGTTCGGGACCACGGACAGCAGACTCCGAATCGACGCCGACAACGACGGCCCGCCAATGGAGACGACGACCGGGATAGTTTGAGTGCCCACTAAACTCCCGTGAGGCTCGTGCAACGCGGCTATGGGGTCTCCAACCCACAGTAAAACTGTCCAACACAAGTTGTACGATATGCTATTGTGCGTGCAAAAAAGTGCACCAAATATTTGTTTTGAAAGTAAATAAACAACAACTATACTCCAGCCAATGATATTATTATAATATCATTGACTCCAGCCAAATTCGATGACGAATGTTTGTAAACAGATAACTGCCATTTCTTTGTGCAAATATTTAGTTTCACTCGTATTTTTACCGTTTTTTTGGAAGAGACACAATAGTTAACTGTTTTCTTGTGAATCTCTCTCCAGAAAAAGTAAAAATCAAAGAACTAGATATTTGCACAAAGAAATGACAGTAGATAATCTGTTTACAAACATTCGTCATCGAATTTGGCTGGAGTGTAGGTAGATATTATTACCCTACTTAAAACCGTGAAACAAACATTAAAATGCAAACAATTTTAATCGTCGATTTAGTAGGTACTATGAACGTAACAGACTTTGTGTAGTAATTAATATCGTTCTGTTGTCCCTCAAGTGGTTGCGTTAGTTAAACATTAAGTAATCCGAGGTAATATCCCTACAACAGATAACGTTTAAAGTATGTCAACATCCATGACTCAGGTAGAGGTACAAAATGCTTGTTGTTCATCAAACAAACACTGATAAAGAATTTGAATGATTACATTATAAACAAGAATGAAGAGATCGGGCTACGGGTTACCCCTACAGCAATAGATACATTGGAAAAAGAACATGGTATATAATAGCGACAATACTTTTTGAATATAGATAAGTTCACACGAATTGCTTTGGGTTTGAATCGAATCTAGTGATATGCTCCATCAAGACAAGAAAATATACACTACCGTGAGTGACACCTAAACGAGGAAAATCATCGTAGGTTCGAGTTCTACCTGAGGCAAGTTGTCTTTCTTCAAGTGCTATATTTTCAATGTACCACGTCGTGCGTGACGTGACGTGCCGCTGAATGTTATTAGAAAAAATATTTGCTGACCGTACATTAGCATTGCAATTAGTCGGTAAGTGTGAAATTGTTGCCTGTAGTGTGGTCGAGTGCTAATATTAATTTCGTGATTTTAGAATCAGTGTTACCATAGATTAATGTTTTATATTTTAGCGTTTTATTACCGCTTAAATATACTTATGTAAAATTTTAAACACTGAAAAAAGACGACAACCTCAGGCGGGAATCGGATCCGGAATTCCGGGCAGCCGCCCGGAATGCGGAAGGTGCCTGGTTCGACTCCCGCCTGAGGTTGTCGTCTTTTTTCAGTGTTAAAAATTTTACTTAAGTGTTACACTAGTTAGTTTTTTAGGATCCGATAGCGTTATACGCTATCGGTACTTTAAGATGCAATTAAGTTATGTACTCGTATACCTACGTGGATGACGTCATTAGTGAAGCATCCTGTTATGTAGAGAAGTATTTTCCTCATGACTGCTAAAATATACGTACAAATGTATGAACAAATAAAACAGGGGAATTAAGTGTTCATTTCATATTCTACTGTGAATCATATTGGGAAAAATTTAATGACTCATCTACGTTCAATGAATTGGGATGTCAACTACTGGTACCAGGCGCATTTTCATTGGTCGATAAGTCGGTCGTTAGTCCGAATGCGGGGAGGCCCCACATTCGGACTAACCGAAGGTTTCATGGTTTCCAACTGCCGATAGATTTTTAAGGGGATTAAGAAATAAAGAGGACCTTTTCGAATGTAGTATAAAAACTTTGGGCCCTGTGGCATCCGTTTCAAAAATCTTCCCGCACCCCGCATGCGGGCGCTAACGACCAATGAAAATGCGCCTTTAGGGACGGATCATATTAAACTATTATACCATGAGTGGACCTACTCTCTTTCTCCAAAACGAAATTTCGGCCGATTTTCGTTTTCTATTTATAGCAGTTTCCATTCCTTCCGAAGTTTCGTTCATACAAAATAGGTTTGTCATTTAAACTAGGTATTAATTTTTAGAAAATTGTTTGAAATTTCAAAAATAATGGAAAAGGCTCTATAATATAGCTAACGAAAATAGGCCGAAAGAGCCTCAGATCACTTTGAAGAATCTACCATATAAGTAGGTACATTTAAAACAAGATGCTAACAACTAAGCAAAAAGAGCACTTTTACAATCTATAAAGGCAATTAGGTACAAACTCGCATCTGTGGTGAAACGAAATAATAATTAGGTACCTAATTATAATGTAATATTAGAATTTCATCCTAGCTCATATTCTGTTATTTTTATTACATAAGTAGATACTAAGTACCTACTATAGAAATAAGTATGTAGTGATTTATAGTTTTTGTTAATTTTATTCAACTACAATAACAATTAAACCCCCACACTTATTCCAAAATGTGAACTAAAAGTAGAAAACTTTGAAAGTAGTTTAGGACTGATAGGTACAGTGCTTGATTAATCATGAAAGAAGAAAAGAGACAGCATTAGTTTAGTCAACATTTTGGATTAACAGGCTTGAAGGTTCTGTAAACAAAGAAAATAGTATCATGGGAGAAAGTGGATACAGAAGATATAATGAAGGCGCGTAATTCGTTTAATAAATAATTTAAGTTTTTTTATTATACTATCTATATACAAAAGCGATATACCACTTGCGTACTGACTAATTATTACATTATCTCAGGAACTATACAGCCTACATACTGAACAAACAAGGGGCAGGCGAGTTATTTCTAAAATAATAATTTGTGAATGAGAGATACCCCTCAAGCAATGTCATGTATAATGCTGTTTTTTTATTTTCTATGGCCCATATTCCACCTCTCACCCCACATTCTGGTGTACTTTCTCTAGGTGTGAACCAGAGACCGTGTGCAGAATGTACTTGGTATTTACTTATCCATTTAACTTTCCAGAGAAGCACTTACATTACAATATATACCTGCCAATTTATTGTACACTGTGTATTTTAACATTATTATTTTAAATAACAAAACTACAGTAAAATTCAAATATACCTCATAAAGGTAAAGATATTTTTTTTTGCCAATTTCATAATAAATAAGCATTTTAATGTAACTATACAAAAACACATTCCAAATAATTTAGTAACTTGAAATGTTATTATTTTAGAACATTTATAATAATGGCCTAATAGTAGTTAATTAGTTATCATCAAATAACAATTAGTGATTAATGGGAGTTTAAATAGTATCTAAGCTCCTGAATTAATTAACTACTATAAAATGTGGTACTTTATAATTTCCCTTGTGTAGAGGTTGAAAATAATAGTAATTTGTTAACAATTCACACTATGTACATAATTACACTAACACAAATTCTTCTGATTCAATATCAGTATCACTATCATGCATATTTGGTGTCACCCAGTTTTGCTCTGCCTCATAAATTGAATATCTAATGTTAGGTGTATCCATGACAGTGCTACTAGATCCACTATTTAATGTAAATATAGGATATTCAAAATTTGTTGCCACCCCCTGAGGAATGAGGAATGATGTTATAACATTTACAAAGGTCTCAAAGTCATTCTGTGTAGCTAGATAAAAGCCTATACAACAAGATGGATCCATTTTACTAAGAGGCATTTTTCTTGGTGAACGACAATGAAATGTTTGTAAAGAAAAATTTGGCTGCCAGACATCAACCATTTCTTGACAATAATGTGGATCTAAATGGATTAATCGATCATCTTGATAACCTATAAAATATAATGAGTGTTTGGGTCTGCCTCCTATTATACCAATACAAAAATCTAATGTAAGTAGTGAAGTCAAGCAAGGACCATATATTGGATTAAATTTATCAGTACCTAATTTAACAGGAACTAAAAGAATAAGTGACTTCCAAGACCCATTTGGTAAGCGACAAATAGAATATACATCTTGAACATAGACTGTTGAGTCTTGAGCAACATATACTTCTAAGCGATCAAATTCATAGTTTTCTTTGGATGCGGTTGCCATCACTGCTTTGAGACAGTGTGCTACTGAGGCGGGGCCATACCAGTCTCCTGGTTTTTTGCCTAAACCTTCACCTAAGGTCACCATACTATGAATAGACAGTGGGCTATTTACTGATGATTTGTCACCAAACCATTTTATGATCATTCGATGAAGGCAGTCTTCTTGGAATTCTCTTGCATTCTGTATAGGTTTTTCAGGTGACCACCTCCAGGAACGACCCAGGAAGTGGCAGACTAGAGCTTGAGCAAGCATCATTTGGCCACTCCGCAGCATACAGCCCCATCCGCAGTCTGTAGTGAATGTTGAGCCAGAAATGATAGGGAATTCCCTTCGATATGTCATCCAAACTTTACTAATAAAATCCGATTTAAATCCTTCTATACCTTCACCAAAAATCTGCTCCATAGGTTGCTGAGCAGTAGCTTCAGTTCCAATTTCTGTTGAAGATTCCAATGACCCTGTCGGACTCAGTTTGCGATGATAGCAACGTCCCAATAGCCACACAGGAGACTCTTTGGAAAAGCTTGTTTTCATTTTTACAGTCCATCCAAACTTTACGTTATTCCACATAGACAACAGCCGGGATTCGACTTTACCTTTGAGATCAAGTAAATCGTCTGAACTATCCCGTCCATTTTCTTTAGATCCTGCAGGTTTTTGATTTTCCACTCTATATGAAGAAGTAGCTTGAGTAGCATCACGGGAATGAGTTGACAAATCTGAGTTAAGCACTAAGCTGCTATGCTTATTCATTGTAGCAGGAACACATTATATCACTACCGTCTTCGTAGCAATACTGACCGATTATTTTGAGTAAAACAGTGGCTCAATCTCGTGAGAAAATGCCATTTCTCGGATCCACTAAACTTAAGTCAGCAAAACAATTTATGAAATAGGTAGTCTTTGTTTTCTGAAGTAAAAACGAAAGCACAATTATTTTTTAGGATTCTGGATTTGTTCCTACATACACTTCAAACAGAACTTGAATGATAGAATTAAAAGATAGAATGAAATTTGATGAAATCAAATGATTTTATTTGGGTTGGACTTGACACATGACAACGCAAAGAAGTGTCATCCTTTTTTTTTTATTATATATATTTGTTCCATGACGGAACAGGCTAAGGTCTGAGCCATACTGCCTAGTCATTAGTTTTTTATTTGTTTTTTTTCCCTTGATGATAATGAGTGGTGATTAAGATGAATGATAAATGATGTTCCCCAAACCCCTTGAGTTCTCAGTAAAGATGTGGGACTTTACTGAGGTCTCACGCGGACTACTTGAGAGAATTTGAAAAGTGATGTTGCACTGTTTTGTTTCATTTGCCAACACTCATGCACGTTCACAAACACTTAACGGTTAATAATCCACTATTATGTCACATTAATGTTCGAAAAAACACAAATTTTGGAAAATAAAACAAAACTGAAGACATGACGCTTCACTTTCTCGCCAAGAAGTCCAGAAGTGTCATCCATTGAGATAAGTGTCATCTTTAGCTGAAAACAAACTATCGGGGCTGCGTTCCGTGCACAGGGCTGCGTTCCGTGGCTTCACTCGAATGCACTCGAGCGCACTCCGGCGCGCGCTCTACCCGTTCCGTGGCTTGGTGAAATTTTACTCTGACGGCTGTCAGAGCGTAGTTTCATCCGTTCTGTGGCTCAGAGCGCAGCAACCAAACAACCATCAAATCGGATGGTTGTTTTTCACTCTGACAGCTATTTGACGTTTATATCATTGTTATAGTGTCAAATTTTGCAATTTATGTCAAAACGTCTCGAAAAATTCGGCCTGTTTGTTTCGTATTGTTTTATTTTTTAATAATTAGGTTTAAATATTGTATAAAAGTGAAAAAAATGTAGACAAAAGAGGAGTTTTCTCTCGTTTTGGACAGGAATACTTCAGAAGAGGTTATAAAAACAACTCGATTGTTCCGTGGCTCAGTTGCAACTCAAACGAGTTAAACTTTAACCAAACAACTACACCCTGAACGACTGAACGCACTCCAGACATATCGTGGCTTCACACTCGAGCGCACTCCGGCGCGCGCTCTACCCGTTTCGTGGCTTGGTGAAATTTTACTCTGACGGCTGTCAGGGCGTAGTTTCATCCGTTCTGTGGCTCAGAGCGCAGCAACCAAACAACCATCAAATCGGATGGTTGTTTTTCACTCTGACAGCTATTTGACGTTTATATCATTGTTATAGTGTCAAATTTTGCAATTTATGTCAAAACGTCTCGAAAAATTCGGCCTGTTTGTTTCGTATTGTTTTGCTTTTTAATAATTAGGTTTAAATATTGTATAAAAGTGGAAAAAATGTAGACAAAAGAAGAGTTTTCTCTCTTTTTGGACAGGAATACTTCAGAGAGGTTATAAAAACAACTCGATCGTTCCGTGATTCAGTTGCAACTCAAACGAGTTAAACTTTAACCAAACAACTACACCCAGAACGACGGAACGCACTCCGGATGCGGCTGACGGACGCGGCTGACAGCCTCGACATAAGCTGGAAACAAACTATCGGACGCGGCCTTAGAGCATTCAACCAACAGGAGACGCCACTGGCAGACGTTCCCCAAGAGGGTATGCCCAATGGTCATACCCGTTATATAATATTATTAATAATAATAATAACATCTAGAGAGGCTCTCGCTAAAAGGTTGGGTCAAGGGTCAGATACAGAAGGCAGTACTCCTAGACACGGCACGTATTGTGAGGAGGTTCCTCACTCTGCAGCCCTAACCACCGATAGCTTGGGTCAATCCCCGCTGCCGGGGGCAACCTAGGTTAAGTTTTTTATAATATTTTATATAGTAAATATGTTTTTTATATAAAATATTGTAAAAAAATTTTCTTAAGATATGATTTATATAAAGAGTATAATAATAATATCTTTATTAACTTAAAAACATAAAACATTCATTTTGACAAAGATGAAACAAACAAGTTTACAAGAAAAATTATATATACTTACAATTATGCCAAAATTTTATAATTAGCGGTGGTTTCCACACTAGGACGAGCTTGACTTGTGACAAACCATACATGTTGGAGAGTATAATTGTATAGTAAATCCGAAAATGATTTTAATTCAAAATTAAATAATTATTAATATTGTAGGCAACTTCATGCTTAATACCTATGTGTGATTGTATGTGTGTGTTTGAGGGTGTGTGTGTGTGTGTGTTTGTGTGTGTGTTTGTGTGTGTGTGTGTGTGTGTGTGTAGGACAGACCTTTGTGCTCTTTCCAGATCTAAATTGCTTTAAAAATTATCAAGACTGTTTGTTTATGATCGGTCTACTTCATTAATATATTATATTTATAGCCTGTCATTTATCCCGAAACTAAGAAAATTTTATATCATTACATTGGCACACTGAAACAGTTTTAGAGATACGACCGTACAAAATATCGATATCGACTTCATCATAATGTTTATTCTTTAAATTAATTTTTCAGATTTCCAAAAGATGCAATTATTCGAGATGTTTGGATCCGAGTTTGTAGTAATCATGTTTCGTGGACTCCTAAGCGCACTAGCACACTTGCTCACAGCATTTTCAAACTTATGCAATCCAATAACAAGAGGAGATTGTAAAAGCGTGTCGTGCCTACTCTCATTTTCAGAATTTAAGCTTTTTATTCTTCGATGACTTAGAAAAACTAGATGCACAATCAAGGCTCTCAAAACGTCTGCACAAAAAGAGTTTGTTACCTAGTGAGATGTTTAGATACTTATTTCGTTTAGTAAGCTAAATGTCAACTTAAAGAAGAGTTTCTTCAAAAATTCTGCGAACACATGTATACTGACGTCAATTATTAATGTATATGTCAAAGCTGCCACTATTCCGCTACGATTTTGTAGGATTGTGAATCTATTTTTATATGGTGTTTGAAGTTTTTATTATGATAAAGTACTAAACAATACTTCTTTGAAATACTTCCATTACAAATAAAGATTACTGAAATTGTTGTTTAGTTTTCTCATTTTGTTTTCCTAACTTTAAGAAATCCTTAAAGATGAAAACCTTTATTCAGATAAATAATAGGAATATTTTACAATTTATTGAAATAGGAGCAGTTAATGTAGAAGGTTAATTTTCATCTTGTTAGTGTACTTTCATACTCATAGTCTTCTTCTTAGAGGACCCTTCCTACACTAACTACATAAAAATAATTGATTGTCGTTTAAAACCATGAAAATACATGTTTTTCAGTTTTTCAGTTTTTCAGGTTAGGCCCATCATTATCGGTTCCAAGAACTCGTGTCTGTCGTGTCTAAGCACATGGCCCATATTATGCAACTTTTCTTTGCTTGATAGCTTGCAAAAGCTCACGTTTCTGGCTGACCCGTCGCAGAACTTCCTCATTGGTGACTTTCTGAGTCCAGGAAATGACAGACTTTTTTGCATAGAAATAGTGCGCGTGTCGTCTCCTGGGCCCTGATTCTGTATCGCAATCTATGGATTCCACACCTAAACCTTACCGCGCACAAACGTCAAACGCATACGTTTTTGGGAAGATATCGTAACTTTTTAGGGAATTGACGTGGTTATGAAACAAGGAATCGTTACAGAATAGGGGCCCTGTTGGTTGAATGCTCTAAGGACGCGGTTGACAGCCGCGACTTATAGTCGAGGAGCGTCTGTTCAAAAGGAGATAATTCCACCTTAAAGGAATTTTCAGAAAACACAAAAAACTGATATCATGCTGAGTTTAACTTGTAGGTTTTTCTTTTTAAAAGTGATAGGTAGGTATTACCACCATAGTTCAGAATTAAGTCAAAAAAATGTTTTTATTTATCACGGTATTTTTTAAAAAATGTTGATATTTACAAATATCGCCTTTTGATTAGAATTTTAGATTATAACTCTTTTTGTTCAGGACGCTTTGTAAATATCTCCTTTTGAACAAGATTAATCTCTTTTCCCTCTTTTAAAATTGATATCTTTGACAGATTAAAGAAAAATATAAAGAACGTTTCTTTATAGTTCTTTAAAAATAGGGTTTTCAGTAGATTTGATATGATCCGGTAAATGATTAAAGATATTTATCACCATAATCACAGTACTTTTGCTTTGCCATACATATTTACCATAATGTTGAATGATACAAACATCATAAGCATATTGAGAGCGTATATTCTTTTTGGATTGATTTTTAGGACAAAAATGATTTCTATTTTCCCTTACAAATACACAAATTTATAGTGTATAAATACACATTAGAGTTAGATATTTAAAATCTTTAAAAATATTCCTTAATGGTCATCAATTATTAATATTATACATAGTTCTGAGGCATTCTTTTGTATTATAAAGGTGGATTGACTATTGACTGAGTTACCACAGAATATTATGCCATGTTTGCCATCACAAATCGATTGAAAAGATAATAATTGAAACAGAAATAAAATATCTCCTTTTGTACAGATCATTTTGGCACGGTGGTCATTTTGTATGAAATATAACTCCATTTGTTCAAAACATTTTATTGTGTTATTTTTCTGTTAATATTCTTTGGAAATGTCTCCCTTTGATTGAAACTGTGAGTTTGAACGTCGTTTTTCTATTGGAAATAACGCCTTTTGAAGCCAATTTTAAGCACTAAGTTGTGTATTTGAACAAAGAGAGCAAAAATACAAAAAAAAAACAAAAAAATGGAAAGTGGATTTATCTCCTTTTGAACAGACGCTCCTCAGTTAATCTAGTCAATGAATGTACATTAAGTTGTGCAAACTATCGGACGTAAGTCACGGACGTGACCTTGGGCGTTCGGACGTCCGACAGAAATCTAGCGCGCTGGATGTTTGAAGGCTGTGCACTCTTATCAGTCGCGGCTGTCAGCCGCGTCCGTCAGTCGCGTCCGATAGTTTGTTTCCAGCTTTATTCTGTGCTTAAAGGTAATCTAGTCAATAAATGTACATTAGGTTGTGCAAACTATCGGACGTAAATCGCGGACGTAACCTTGAGCTGACCCTGGGCGTTCGAACGTCCGACAGCTATCTGGCGCGCTGGATATTTTTGTCAACCGAAATCGTCCGCGAACAGTATGCACGGGTGCGGCACGCGTCCGTGCGTCAGAAGGACGCGGACTACGCGAGAGCTTGCACGTGCGTATACGTGAAAATGGATGAACGAATTATCGAGTGTGTTAGTATTAGGAAATTTGTTATTTGTTAGCAACAAAATTTGCGTTAAAATTGTATAACAATAATATTATAATTTTTAACTTATTGATTAACATACTAATAATTTTACTGCATTATTTAAGTATATCTCAAAGTAACGACTAAACGCTCTTTTGCTGATTTAAAGCAGCGATGTGATTTACGGGTGCGAAACTGTGTTAATTCCTTTTCAATATCTTTTTATCGATTAGATATAGCAAAAAAATAAAATTGATCCTTCCATTCATTCTCAAATAAAGTTTGTAACGACATTCATTTCTTTGTAAATGTGGATATAAAGTGTGGAATTCGCCAGACTCTGTTCTTTCTTTATTTATTTCATGAACCCAAACGCTTCTTTTTATTTTCTTTCTGGGTGGACAACATAAAGCAGCCGCCGCTAAATCGACAAAATCATCCTCATTTTCACTACCTACTCGACAAGTTTCTTCGTCTATATGTCTCTGTGGAATAGGCGTTAGACCGCGTCCGCAAGCAGCGTTGCAACTCTACCAACTTGTCGGGAGATTTACCTATTTTGCCATCAGTCTACCTGTCTACCACCTCCAGCCTTAAATCTACCTATTTTTGATAACACCACATTCGTAAATATTGTTACGTATCTTTAAAGATGGCTTTAACAGACAGCTAAGCATAATGACACTGACGGGACAGTTAGTTGAGTTTTGTTTGACCGTTTTTGACCGATTACGACACTTTTTTTTAGCGTCTGCTTCGTTCGCGCCTTTTACGGGTTTCGCGGGATTTTCGTTAGTTACCAAAGGATAATGACTTTAAATGAGAAATGTTCAGAGGATAAGCAAAAAAATGAAAAGACTATAATAGCTCGTTAGATTAGTTGTTAAGTCTTAACTATAAGTTAGTTAACTGTTTTTTTATTATTATTAGTATTGACGTCAATACTGCCGTCATAAATTAAAAAGGCACATCTAACATTTTGCAAATCGGGAGAAAAACGAGTATTAAAAAATTCTTTGTTTTCGGCCAATCAATTTGATAGTATCGTGTTTGTCGGAAATGCATGAATGAAAATAGTAGCATTAATATGAGTTTTACAAGATTATTTAATAACAAGTTTTTATTTTAGTGGCATTTATTAAATAATCTACATTTTCCTTTTCAACGTAACAGAAAAAATTGAGTAATAGCATTTATATTACATATAAAAGGCATAATTAACCAAATGCGACTTTTCATTCTAATATTTAGTAAAAAGAAAATTAAATATTACAATACAAAGGCACATTTTATACAATGGTGCCTTTTCATTCTAGCTTAAACAAGTTATAGTTGCTACATATACTACTATACAGCTGAAAAATATAAAGCTTTTATTTAAAACGGGCCAAAAAATGTTGTATCTTTATTATTATAATTAATGAATGTAACTATCACATTATTAAGGAACTTGTTACAAACATAATACATCAAAGTACGTCAAGACGAATCATACAAGCTCAAACTCGATAGGCTTGAGTCGTTTAATATCCGAGGTCCTATGGCCATCTTCCAGCTCCATCATCAGACCCTGGTTACAATCTAGCACCAAAGTACTCGTCAAGACCGATCAAACGAGTCCAAACTCGATGGGGTTGTGTCGTTTAACTACCGAGTTTCTATGGCCACCTTCCGGTTCCATCATCAGATCAGCTCCATGTCATAATAATTTTGCATTGTCATCCGATTTACAAATGCATTCAAAATTTCAGCTCAATAGCTAACCGAGAAGTGGATCAAATTTTAATTGCAAGATTTGATTACAGACTAAATCGGGATAGTTTTTGTAATAATAAATATTTTCTTACAAATACCTAATACCTATTTGTCTTGAGCGGGGATCGAACCCGCAGCCCTTGGGTAGTAGGCAGATATACCACTGCACCAGACAGGTCGCCAAAGCACAATTTCAATTAATGAACTACACATAATTAAGAAGGTAGAAAGTCTCTTATATGCCTATCTATGGGGCCACAAAGTTAAGATCACGCGTGATCTTAACAAAATACTAAAACAGTGGAGAGGTAACTTTTTATGCACTAATATGAAATTGTAGAAATTAGTACATTTATAACGGAATTTCTACGAAATACTAATGCTTGTTAGTACGTAGATCAAAATTAAAGAAGTAAGTACAATGAAGTATTTTCATAGTAAATCGCAACTAAACCATCAAATATTTCAAAGATTACAAGTCAGCAAAATACCTATAAAATAATTGAATCACAAAATTCATATTAGACGAGTAATAACAACAACTTACCCGACACGTAAGGTAAGGCACAACTCCCCAAGCAAGCCCCCTCACGTCACCTCTGTTCAAAAATGTTTGGTAGAAAAGGCATAGATGCCGGTTGTGACTTTTCTTTTAAATTAAATGTTATGTTAAAGAAACATCAAAATTTTAAATGAAAGGGCATAATTGCCACATATGCCGTTACAACTTGAAGTCGGTCAAATATGCCTTTACTATTTATAAATCTTTATTCATTTGTGACCTTTTTACATAATGTAAGCTAGATGTGCTCTTTCTACGTACCATCACAGAAAAAATGGCTCAGTTGTGCCCTTTTTGCTTTAACTACTTTCGGTTTAACGTGCTTCTAAAATTTACAAAAATTATGAGCAGATAGGCCTTTTTCTCCTGATTCCAAATATGTATGTAACTCAAATTTGAAAAAAATGTTAGTTGTGCCCTTTTTCCTTATGACGGCAGAATAAGTGCCTGTAAAGGTTTACATTGAATAAGTAATTTGACTTTGACTTTGAATGTTGAATGTTATTTTATTAAAATATTCGATCTTGTAAATCAATTTTTCATTTAACATTCTACCGAATTTTGGTACAATGTCTACCAATTTTTGAAAATTAGGGATGGCAACACTGTCCGCAAGCAACGTCCCAAAAGGCTGTGTGCACTGCACAACTAAGGTCGCTTCACACATATCAGTGAAGACACAGTTCCGACACAGTACCGGCGCAGTTCCGAAATATTCTTTCATACATTCTCTATGAGCGCATCCCCACTTGTCAGTGTCAGTAAACACAGTGCTTTTAATGCGTTCTTGAAGAATGTATGAAAGAATATTTCGCACTGTGCCGGTACTGTGCCGAACTGTGACTTCACTGATATTGTGTGAATCAAAGCTTTGTCAGCCGCGTCCGTCAGCCGCGACTTATAGGGTATCTAGTGAATAAATGTCTATAAATGTACATTGAGCTGTGCAAACTATCGGACGTAAGTCGCGGACGTAAGCTTGAGCGTTCGGACGTCCGACAGAAATCTGGCGCGCTGGATGTTTGAAGGCTGTGCACACTTATCAGTCGCGGCTGTCAGCCGCGTCCTTCCGCCGCGTCCGTCAGCCGCGTCCGTTAGTATGTTTCTAGCACAGACATATAATATATGTCTGTGGTTTCTAGCATTGAGATTTATAGAGCTCAATGGTTTCCTGCTTTATTATTTACAGCTCCGTCCGACACATTAAGCTTTATAACTATAGAGAGAGCATAAGTTCTCTATCTCTTTCTGCCTTTAACCATTACTATTTTGGTTCCGTTTCGGCACATCATGTTTTACATGGAGCCAGCGACACTTGGCCCTAAACAAATCGCTGTCATTATCTATTTTTTAGTTGAATAAGTTCATTTTTTGGTGAACTTAGTATTTTGGTGGGTTTAATTTAATTATGAGTTGTTCAGTTAAACAATTTGTAGTAATAGAAGTGAGTGGAAAGTGTCTCGAATATCATTTTCAAGGTAAGTTTTGTAACGCACACATAGGCGATTTTTTTTGTGCATGTGTGAATGCACATCGAAGTTTTCTCTATAGTTTATATATCGCAATGGTCCGACAGATGTCGAATTTTTTTCTCTTAAATAATGGCTTCGTGCGATCAGCACATTTAGCCAGTGTCAAGTTTTTAATAGTAATTATTATTTTCTTTACATTTAGTGGATGATAATGACTGATAATGAACGTTAAATAGTAAATGATTTTCCCCCAAACCCCTCGAGGCTCAATAAAGCTGTGGGACTTTATTGAGGTCTCTCTCACACGGACTTCTTGAGAGAATTAGAAAAGTGATGTTGCACTGTTTTGTTTTATTTGCTAACACTTAGCACGTTCACGAACACTTAACAGTAAATAATCCACCATTATTTCACATTAATATTCGACAAAACACGAGTTATAGATAAAACAAAACTGCAGACATGACGCTCACTTTCCCGCCAAGAAGTCAGATGTCGCATTGACTGTAATTGACTCGGACCAAATATTACATGGACAGAGTCTTACGACGTTGCCGCTTTTACATACGTGTATCAAAGTAAAGTATTTGTATCTCTGTCTGTATGACTGTAGTGTGATATGAGTAAAAGAGATAGTTAATGTACGTGTGGCAACGACGCACTGTCGGTGTGAGACGTGTCATTTCATGACCGACTACTAGGTCAAAACATTGCTGGATTCTGCGAAATAATAGTGAAATATTAAGAAATCTTAGTGTTTGTGTTATTTGTGTAATATACAATTGACATAATGTCTTGTTCTGCTGTTTATTGTTCGTCAAGAACAACAAAAGGAGGTGTGAGGGACCAGGAATTATCATTTCATACGTTAGTGATTTCTCATAATATGTATGCTTTACTATGAGTTTTTTAATAATTAAAACGGCAAAGCATTAATTTTTGCTAATTCTAAATCATACTATATCGTACACTATTCATAAGAATCAGGTTTTAAACCTTAATTAAATGTAATTTAAAGGCTTTGTTTTGGCATAATGAATAATGATGTACGTATTTGTGTATCGAAGCTTTATCGATATTACTAATATTCTTTTTATTATTCTTTTTTTAGGTTTCCAAAATGCCCGGAAATAAGACGTGAATGGGTTAAAGCTATTAGACGTGATAACTGAGAGCCTACAACATATTCAAGGCTCTGTTTCAAACATTTTGAAAAATCTTTTTTTACAGTAAAAATTTTAGCCTTAGTTCAAAATTGAATCTTAATAATATGGGCGGGAATATGAATAGTAAAAAGTATTGCTCTTCACTTTACTACACAAATTATTATTTTTTATTTGTTTGTTATAATAGAAGGAGGCAAACGAGCAGGCGGGTCACCTGATGGAGAGTAATCTCCGCCGCCCATAGACACCCGCAACACCAGAGGAATCGCAGATGCGTTGCCGGCATTTAAGGAAGGAATAGGAATTGTGAGCGGGGGGGGGAGGCCTCCGGAACCCTCACTGCCCGAACGAAACACAACAGCACCAAGGGCTATTATTTCACACCGGATATTAGGGTGTTACCAGACCAATCGATCGATCGTCGATCGATGGTAGAATGGATTAATCGACGTCGATCAATGTCGATCGACAATCGACCGGTAAAATGGATTGGGTGTTAAATCGAGCTGTTTGATTAGACGCACCGGCCGCTTCACTTTTCTGAGTGGTAGAGCCACGCTGCGTTGCAGCACGCATTGGGCCGGCTCGTCCGGCGTAATACCACCCTCTCTAATATTCGGCGTGAAATAATGGCACTTGGTGCTGTTGTGTTTCGTCCGACTAGTTAGGGTTCCGGAGGCCCCTTCCCCCCCCCCCCTGTATTGTATTCCTTCCTTAAACCTATTCCTCCCATAAAGGCCGGCAACGCGTCTGCGATTCCTCAGGTTTTGCGGGTGGGTGTCCATGGGCGGCGGTGATTACTCTCCATCAGGTGACCCGCCTGCTCGTTTGCCTCCCTCTTTTATAAAAAAAAAAAATATTACGTGCCCATGGATAATAATCGTAATATTAGATTATGTTTATGTTGATAATAATGAGTGATGATAATATGAACGTTTAAATACTAAATGATATTCCCCCAAACACCTTGGGAAGCACTTTAGATTAAGCAACACCGCAAAAGGGGGGAAGGGGAGGGGGAGGGGGAGCCAAAGTGCGAAAATGCATAGTTTTCAAGATATTTTTATTTTGAGGTTATTTTAGGTTATTTTTAGGAAAAAAAAACAAATATTCTACTAAGTTACCATTACCGTACCCCCTCCACCCCCTCCTCTCTACCTCCCTCGAAACTACTAACCTCGAAATTCATGACAATCGCTACGCAAGAAAAAAACAAAAACAAAAACCGCTGCTTAAAATGTCATTTGGATAAAATAAGCGATCGTTGGCTTTAAAAAACGGCCGCATCCAGATTCTTCTGTGTTTGCGTCTCCGTAATAATAGTACGAGCAACATCGTACTGGCCAAGAACAACGAGTCCTTTTCTGAATACATTTCGCTGATGGAATTTAGCCAGGGTTAATCGATCAACGTCGACCGGCCGTCGATCGATGGGTTAGACGAACGGTATCCGTCGATTGATTAAAGCTACCACACCTATCGATCAACGTCGACCGACCGTCGTCGATCGATTGGTTAGTCAAACGGTAGGTATTCGTCGATCGATTAAAGCTACCAGACCAGTCGATCAACTTCGATCGACGTTGATCGATGCCGTCGATCGACGATCGATCGATTGGTCGGGTAACACCCTTAGTGAGAGGTTGGTATTTACGCCGGGCGAGCCGGCCCAGCGTGCCCGGCGTGCTGCAACGCAGCGTGGCTCTACCACTCAGTCAGTGTCACTCATTTAGCACCACCCAAGGGTCACGTGTAGGGTCTAAACGGTAAACCTATGGACGTGAGAAACTTTAACCCCCAATTATAATAACGAACGAGGTACACACCACATTAAAGTGATTATATCGATATACTAGTCACATCTTTAGTCACGCACACATGTACAGATAGAAAGCTGCACACTAACAAAATACGGACATGCTAAAAATCCAAAGACTCTGTCCATTGTGATATTTGGTCCGAGGTAATTGATCACAGAAAACAATTCTGCTGACCAATGTCATTTTTTTCTAATTTATTTCGTGACCATGAATACTAGTCCTTCAGCGTAATATTAGAGAATTCATTAATAATAAGGCTGTGGATAGAGTGCCACAAGCGGCATTCTAGTACGAGCGGTTACGATGCCGTAATTACTTGTGTGTGCCGCTTGTGGCACTCAATACACTTCCTAATAATAATTATGCTAAAACTGATGTTAATGAGTGATGATAATATAAAACGATATAATACTAAATGATGTTCCCCCCAAATCCCTTGAGTTCCAGTAAAGATGTGGGACCATATTTTGTTTTATTTGCCAACACTCATGCACGTTTACGAACACTTAACAGTAATAATCCCACAGACGTTTAATAAGAAAATAATCCGCCAATAATCGACAAAATACAAATTATAGAAAATAAAACTAAACATGACGCGACCATGACCACGACCAAATGTCAATCAATACATCCAGGGTGACCATTTGTCAGATTTCTGCCATTAGGGCAGATTTGGCACTTAAAGGAGACCCGGCGTTTTATGCTTATGTTGTATACTTTTTAATTTTTTAATCTGTAATTGAATGTCTATCTGGCAATAGCTGTCAACAAATGACTGTTGTACAGCCGCTAGCTGTCAAATCAAACACGACGTGACGCATTGAGATTTACTCTTCATTGGTCCCTCGGACCAAATATCTAAATATCTGGTCCGAGATTGGTCCCGAAAATCCCGGTCTGGTTGTTGTCGTAAAATGCCAGTCGTTAAAACCCACTATAACAACACGCATACTATACTAGTTTTTTTTATTATATCAGCCTATATTGTCCTACTGCTGAGCAAAGGCCTCCCCCAAACCCTTCCACGCATCTTTATTCTAGTAATCATCACAAACTATTCATACTCGTAATTTTTCACGAAATTGAAAAACGGAAGATGGTATGGACTAGGTCTCTTTGTCATTCTTACATTAATTTTTTTTTATAAATTTATTTGTTCCACAGACATATAAACGTCTGTGATTTGTTCCGTGAAGGAACAGGCTAAGGTCTGAGACCATACTGCGTAGTCATTAGTTTTTTTATTTCTTTTTTTTTCCCTTGATGATAATGAGTGGTGATTAAGATGATGAATGATAAATGATATTATCTAAACCCCTTGACTCCTCATTGAGGACTCCTCAGTAAAGATATGGGACTTTACTGAGGTCTCACGCGGACTTCTTGAGAGAATTTAAAAAGTGATGTTGTACTGTTTTGTTTCATTTGAAAATTTTAGAAAATACAACAAAACTGCAAACATGACGCTTCACTTTCCCGCTAAGAAGTCTTACATTATATTGTAGATGAAAGAAAAAACGTCAGGACTTCTTGGCGGGAAATTGAAGCGTCATGTTTGCAGTTTTGTTTTATTTTCTAAAATTTGTGTTTTTTCGAATATTAATGTGAAATAATAGTGGATTATTAACCGTTAAGTGTTTGTGAATGTGCATGAATGTTGGCAAATGAAACAAAACAGTGCAACATCACTTTTCAAATTCTCTCAAGAAGTCTGCGCGAGACCTCAGTAAAGTCCCACATCTTTACTGAGGAGTCTTCAGTGAACACTCAAGGGGTTTGGGGAACATCATTTATCATTCATCATCTTAATCACCACTCATATCATCAAGGGAAAAAAAAGAAATAAAAAAATCTAATGACTAGGCAGTATGGTCTCAGACCTTAGCCTGTTCCTTCACGGAACAAATAAATTAAAAAAAAGAAGAAAGTCAACTGTCAAATTCACGTGTTGGTTTTGGTTTTTTGGTTTGGTTCAAAAACGGAAAAACGTCATTAAAAAATTAATTTCTAATTTGTTTGTTTTAGCAAATTATCATTATTCGAAAGATTGTTTGTTTGCCATATAAAAAGACAACATGAAAGGTAGAAAATCAATGGGTAAAAGAAAAAAGGGTGGCGCTAAAACCACTGTAAAAAAGAATAAAAAAAATAAGGAAACGGAGATAATAAATAAGAAAGCTATATTTAATCGTTATAAGAACAAACAGAAAGTGGAAGAAGAAATAGCTAAGAAAACACAAATAGAGAGAAAGTTTCAGCAACAACAAGCTACTTTCTCTGAAAGTGAGGGGGAAGAGGAGGATGCTTTTGGTCAGCTACTATCGTGCTTTTCTAATAAAGTGAAGAATAAACAGGCTATTGAGAGTGATGAAGATACTGATTCTGAACTGGAGTCAGACCAGGAGTCACTCAAAAATTCTTCCAATAACCTAGATGAAGAAAAAAGTGCAAACCAAAGTGATCATGACGGTTCAGATATTGAACTTGAGGAGAAGTCTGATGGTGAAGCTGAGGTATTTCCTAATCGTACAATGGCCCAGCATTAGTACTGCTGTCAGTGAATTTTATTTTTAGATAAAGAAATACTAGCTGCCCTACCCCTGTAGGTCACGTGATAGGTTAGAAATATAAGAATCGCAGCGGAGCAATTGTCTTATATTGCATTTCATTGCATTTCCGAGTTTAGCGCTTTGGAGGGAGGGAAGGGTATACCGCCTCCTCTCCCCCCATCCCCCCAAAATTCACTGACAGCAGTACTATTGTAGAACCATACAATTATTACCAAATTCAAATATCGATGGCTTAGAGCACACATGTACTAATTACAAAAACTAGATTTTTCAGGAGAGCATTTTAAAGTTTAAGCATGAATAATACCAGAACTGTGTATAATATGGAATTCAAATTACGTTTATTCATAAGACATTTTATTTGGTTCTACAAATAAGTAGATTTCATAACCGAATTATATCAAATTGATAACAAAATCACCTGAATTTCTAGATAACCCCCTCACTTAGTACATTTGAACCCTTAAATTTAGTAATTTGAATGCACGAATGTACTAAGTGGGGCAGGGTCAATATTCTAGTAGATTAACAGGTACTTATCAAAATTAAAATATTAAAATATTTATTAATTACCACAGAATACCGACTCAAGATATTTTGTGCATTTATTCATTTTAAATCACTAATTAGTCTTAGAATAAGGTAGATGATTAATAATACTCTCATCCTGATTCTTAACTTCATAATCAGATGTTTCAGTGTCAGTGATATTGATATTAGGAATATTTGCAGTACTAGATGGAAAGTCTCTATATTATTGCCCATAGTCTCATGGGATCACATCATCCTTTAAAGAGTAAGAAGATCTTTTTTCTTACATTGTGAAATGGGGAGCACCAAATTTGTATGCTCTTTTCAGGTTTTTTTTATGTTACTGAAGTCTTTCTTTTTTCCTCCATTTTTTGTCTTGCAAATATTGATTTCTTTCAAATCTGAATCGTTTAAGTTGTATTTATAAAATATCGAAGTAAGCGATTCTTTGTTTACCCGAAGCCACTTAATTTTAAACCATTTCAGTCTCATTTTTTATGTTTTTGTTGTGTAAGTATTAAATTTTTTTTTAAATGCCTTTATGTCATAGAAATCGTCATGTTTCATAATATTAACATCATAATGTTTTGGTTTGATCGTGGCAAAACCCATTATCAAATATGAAATAGTTAGATTATACTATGAGAGTTTTCCTAAATAATATATTTTGCAATCCCCGGTAAGGGGTATAGAAAGAACAGCTTGTAGGTCGAATTTATTTGCTCTAAAAGCACCATCTGTGTTTAAACATATTTTTTTGTCTTCATTTATCATTTTTTTGTGTGCATCATATTCTTCTTGTAAACTAGCTTTTTCATTTGGCTTATAAAATGCTAGTTTTGGCTCATAGAAGTGAAAAATCCTGTGGTATATACATAATACGGGAGTTATTTGTTTTTCTGGGCAAAAAATTTATCTGTAAATTGTACATGCGAGATACGATCAGATTCAGATCACTATCTAAATATAATTTTTTGGAGTCTTTGCGACAATAGTAAGACTCAATTCGAGGGTACTGGTCAATATTGCTCTTTCACAAATTTCGTAGCCTAGGGAAGTTATGTTTGCGGGAATTTTACCTTTTCGATTGTCAGTGCCAACATAAGAGCCTGCATGTCCTCTATATTTGGAACAAATATTAACAACATCGAACGTGTTACAAAAAAAATTTTGGCAAACACGGTGTTTTCTTATAGATTGGTGAAAAAAGCCAGTATGAACGTGACATTGACCAATTTTTCTTAGCCTTCGTGCATACACGTAAAAATTACGCGCCAAAACGATTATCGAAAGCACACTTAACTTAAAATGTCGTTAGTTGAGCATTTCAAGAAACAAAATATAAATGAGTGAAGTGTACTAATAGTTATGTGATTTTCGATGATTTTGTAAACATCTGTACAGTTATTTTTTGTATCATAGCGACTTAGCACATTTGTGCACTTAAAAACAGTTGCAAGCATTAGATTTGTTTTTGTATTAACTGCACTTACAACATTTGGATTGTCTGTAATATGTTAAACTTACATATCGTAAATGTACTTAATATTTTTGTGCGTTAACTAGTACCGCGGAAGGGAATCTTAAAATCACTTAAGGAGTTTTCGTAGCAGATTAGTAAAAATAAAGGATTTTAATACTTTTGGACAAAACCGAAGCTTACTTGATACAACCGTGACACTGGGTTTTTGATAGAAAGAGATGGAATATCGACACGTGGGTAAGTGCAAACGGTAGAGAAGGTCTATTAATACAGTTGGCAGTCAAAAAGTAAAAATCGCGATTTTTGTAGTTAGTACATTTGTGCACTAAGCCATATATCATCCATATATCCATATATCATCGATATATCATAATCAAGTTAATTTTTCTGAAACCTCTGGCATATCTTTTAACACATGGCGTGCTAGCCACCCTAATGCATAAATTGCATCATCACTTTTTTATAGTTTGGCTATGGAAAAATATTCATTGCATAATACTATATGAGATTATCACGTGAATGAGGTTTCATTCTTTTCTGTATGAGTTTTTGTACGTGGTTATTTACTTATTCACTAAACTTAACTCACAAAACAATTTTAACTTAGGAACCAAAATAAACAACTGCCGACATTACAAGATGTGACCGGCCCGCATACATAGTGATATAAAGTACATATGTCTAGCTGTAAATCAAAAAAGGCTGCCGATGAAATAATCTACAAATTGATTAAGGTTTATAATCACTTTTATCAAAACAATAAAAATTTAAAGAAATCTACAGCACACACACACACACACACATTGTTAGCCATAGTTGTTAGCTAAATCAAAATATGATCATTATATTTCTATCTCTTCCGTTAATCTAAATTGCCACTGTATCACACAACTATTGCATTGTACAAAATCTGTAGCAGTAGCAGTAGCAGTTAGCTTGGACGTAGCGAAAGCCTTTGACAAGGTATGGCACAGGGCTCTTCTTTCTAAACTTCCATCATACGGGCTTCCTGAGAAATTGTGTTCATGGGTTGCCAGCTTCCTTACTGGGCGTAGCATCAGAGTCGCAGTCGACGGTTCGTGCTCCGACATGAAGCCCGTGAATGCTGGAGTCCCGCAGGGGTGTGTGTTGTCCCCTACTTTGTTTCTTCTGCATATCAATGACATGTTGCATAACAACAGCATTCATTGCTATGCAGACGATAGTACTGGGGATACGCTCTACACCGGGCGAGCTAATATTTCTCTGGAAAGCGTCATCGAGATCCGGAATAAACTTGTGACTGACACCGAGAACATGTTAAGTCATGTCTCGAATTGGGGCCGACATAACCTAGTCCACTTTAACCCCTCAAAAACACAAGTTTGCGCATTTACCGCAAAAAAACATCCCTTCGTCGTACCTCTAAACTTTGAGGGAGCTCCCCTTGATACCAATCCGACTATTGTAATCCTTGGCGTCGATATTCCGAGTGACGTTCAGTTTCGTGGTCATTTGGAAGGTAAAGCTAAATTAGCTTCGAAAAGACTGGGTGTGCTTAATAGAGCTGGTCAGTATTTCACGCCGGCCCACCGCTTACAACTGTATAAAGCACAGGTCAGGCCTCATATGGAATACTGATCCCATCTTTGGGCTGGAGCACCCCAATACCAACTCCTTCCATTTGACCGCATCCAATGCAGAGCTGCTCGAATTATCGACGACGTGGATATTTCAGGTTGGCTCGATCCACTGGCTCTTCAGAGTGACGTTGCGTCTCTCTGTAATTTGTACCGTATATATCATGGGGAGTGTTCTGAGGAATTGTTCGGCTTGATCCCTGCCGCTAATTTCCTTCACCGCACTACACGCAATCGACTGTCATTCCATCCACATCACCTTGATGGATGGCGGTCTACTACTGTGCGTTTTTCAAAAAATTTTCTTGCCTCGATCTACAGTGTTGTGGAACCAGCTCTCGGCGGCGGTATTTCCGGACCGTTACGACTTAGTGATCTTCAAGAAACGAGCCTATTCCTTCCTTAAAGGCCGGCAACGCGTCTGCGATTCCTCTGGTTTTGCGGGTGTCCATGGGCGGCGGTGATTACTTTCCATCAGGTGACCCGCTTGCTCGTTTGCCTCCTTCTTTTTTTTTTTTTTTTTTTTCTTTCTTATTTAGCTATTTGCGATCGGTCGCCAGACCATAAGCGAATTATTTGTGGTGATTGAATGATTATTTTTAGCAAAGCCGCCAGCGCGGCCCTGCTTTATTAGAAAATGTGGCTTCTTTTTAAGCGCTTCACTATTGCTGATTGATCTAACAGCTCAACAACGAGAGGGTTAGGGTGGTGAGACAGACGCTCTCTGTGCCGATGCCGGAACCGCTCGATTTCCGATGTCACGGTCGGCATGTTTAAGTATCGTGAATTTCGTCATTCTTCGTGAACCAAGGAGCATCAACGATCGTCCTCAAAATCATATTCTGCACTCGTTGGAGACAGAGAATATTGGACTTGCTGGCTACACCCCACAGTTGAATGCCATACGTCCAGACTGGCTTAAGGACGGAGTTGTAAATAAGGAGCTTGTTATCCACTGATAGTACTGAGTTTCTGCCCATAAGCCAGTACAAGTTTCGGAACTTTAGGTTGATTTCATCTCTCTTTTTCTTGATGTGGTTTTTCCAGGTTAGGCGCCTATATAAGTGGAATCCAAGGTACTTCACGCAGTCAGAGTGTGGTAGAAGGTCGTTGCCAAGTTTTACAGGGGCGCAATTACCCTTCCTCAGTGTAAAAGTGACGTGCTGAGATTTAGTGGCACTGGCACGAATTTGCCATTTGCAGAACCATTTGTGTGTGTCATCAAGTTGATGCTGGAGAGTGTTGCTAGCTATTATGGGGTCAGCATCAACTGAAAGGAACGCCGTATCATCAGCGTAGGTCGCAACTGTGATGTTATTTGATACGGGTAGGTCTGACGTGAATATGGTATATAGTACAGGACCGAGAACCGATCCCTGAGGAACTCCAGCTTCGATGTTGTGCAGTCTTGATCTGGCATGCCCCTGCTTGACTTGGAAGGAACGGCCAGAAAGGTACGATGCTATCAGAGGAAACATCGAGTGTGGTAATTTTTCTTTCACTTTTGCTAGCAGTCCCTTGTGCCAGACTCGATCGAATGCCTGTTGAACATCGAGGAAAGCAGCGGAGCAGTATTTCTTGTGTTCGAAACTCTGACGAATCGTATGGTATACTCGGTGGACTTGTTCGATGGTTGAGTGAGCCTTACGAAAACCAAACTGGTGAGATGGCGTGATACTGCAATCGTTCATGGCTGCAGTGAGTCTAGTGAGGAAAGTTCTCTCCCATAGTTTGGAAAGCACTGGAGTCAAACTTATGGGTCTATAAGACCAGGCTTCTTGTTCAGGTTTCCCAGATTTATGAATCATAACCACCTGTGAGATCTTCCAGAGGGTCGGAAAGTGACTCGTTCTAAGGATAGCATTAAATAGGCAAGCTAGGAATGTAATGCATTTTTTTTGGCAGGTTTTTCAATAACGTGGGCGTAATGAGGTCAAATCCGGGAGCCTTTTTCAGGTCAAGATTTTTTATTTCTTGCGCAATTTCCTTAGGTGATACAGGTTTAATAGGCAGGCATAACTGAAAATCCTGACTCAGGATCTCCTCCACATCTGATTCGTCCGCGAGTTGATCGTTTGGTTTAAAAACGTTAGCCAGGTGGCTTGCAAAAACTTCAGCCTTCTCTGTGTCAGTTCTTGCTCATTTTTGATGAAATAATCTACAAATTGATTAAGGTTTATAATCACTTTTATCAAAACAATCAAAATTTAAAGAAATCTACAGCACACACACACACACACATTTTGTTAGCCAAGTTGTTAGCTAAATCAAAATATGATCATTATATTTCTATCTCTTCCGTTAATCTAAATTGCCACTGTATCACACAACTATTGCATTGTACAAAATCTGTAGCAGTAGCAGTAGCAGTTAGCTTGGACGTAGCGAAAGCCTTTGACAAGGTATGGCACAGGGCTCTTCTTTCTAAACTTCCATCATACGGGCTTCCTGAGAAATTGTGTTCATGGGTTGCCAGCTTCCTTACTGGGCGTAGCATCAGAGTCGCAGTCGACGGTTCGTGCTCCGACATGAAGCCCGTGAATGCTGGAGTCCCGCAGGGGTGTGTGTTGTCCCCTACTTTGTTTCTTCTGCATATCAATGACATGTTGCATAACAACAGCATTCATTGCTATGCAGACGATAGTACTGGGGATACGCTCTACACCGGGCGAGCTAATATTTCTCTGGAAAGCGTCATCGAGAGCCGGAATAAACTTGTTACTGACACCGAGAACATGTTAAGTCATGTCTCGAATTGGGGCCGACATAACCTAGTCCACTTTAACCCCTCAAAAACACAAGTTTGCGCATTTACCGCAAAAAAACATCCCTTCGTCGTACCTCTAAACTTTGAGGGAGCTCCCCTTGATACCAATCCGACTATTGTAATCCTTGGCGTCGATATTCCGAGTGACGTTCAGTTTCGTGGTCATTTGGAAGGTAAAGCTAAATTAGCTTCGAAAAGACTGGGTGTGCTTAATAGAGCGGGTCAGTATTTCACGCCGGCCCACCGCTTACAACTGTATAAAGCACAGGTCAGGCCGCATATGGAATACTGCTCCCATCTTTGGGCTGGAGCACCCCAATACCAACTCCTTCCATTTGACCGCATCCAATGGAGAGCTGCTCGAATTATCGACGACGTGGATATTTCAGGTCGGCTCGATCCACTGGCTCTTCAGAGTGACGTTGCGTCTCTCTGTATATTGTACCGTATATATCATGGGGAGTGTTCTGAGGAATTGTTCGGCTTGATCCCTGCCGCTGATTTCCTTCACCGCACTACACGCAATCGACTGTCATTCCATCCACATCACCTTGATGGATGGCGGTCTACTACTGTGCGTTTTTCAAGAAATTTCTTGCCTCGATCTACAGTGTTGTGGAACCAGCTCTCGGCGGCGGTATTTCCGGACCGTTACGACTTAGTGATCTTCAAGAAACGAGCCTATTCCTTCCTTAAAGGCCGGCAACGCGTCTGCGATTCCTCTGGTTTTGCGGGTGTCCATGGGCGGCGGTGATTACTTTCCATCAGGTGACCCGCTTGCTCGTTTGCCTCCTCCTGCTATAAAAAAAAAAATCTGTATTAAGTTTCCAGTAAATATAGATAAGAATCATACGAAAATACATTTTTTATGTCTAGATAACATCATAAAAACAAATCACAACAACGTAATTTGCACCAATATGGCTGACGTCCGATCATAAATTTTACCGCCTCTGTGGTCTAGTGGCTAAGCTACCTGTTTCAAACCCAGAGGTCCCGGGTTCGATTCCCAGCGGGGAGTACATCTTTGTGTGCTCGGTTTGGTTGGTGGTAGGGCTGTTAAGTCCGCCTGGCTAGCTACCACCATCTTATCTAAGTCTGTCGCCATAACAACGATGTTTATAGCATTGTTGTGTTCCGGCAGTTTGAGATAAGATAGCCAGTTCCTCAGTGGTTGAGGATTTCGGATGTAGCGCGCTTCCACCTTCGGCCTTATCGTCACTTACCATCAGGTAAGATGAAGGCCAAGCGCTTACCCGTTGCCAATAAAAAAAAATAAATAAATGCAGTAACACTTTTTTTTCTTGATAATATTTTGTTTAGTTGAAATCCCACTAGCTATGTTAATTTAATCTATACGAACCATAGAAAATTCACTGACAGCCAAAATTTGCATACTACAACTCGGACCAGTTAAAATAAAATAACCAATGTGAGCCAAGTCTTATGTACGACGGTACGTACAAGCGACGCGCTGGGCTCTCAATTCTTTTGTATGACGGTACGTTCTAATGACGTTTAAGAGGTTATTGAGAAAGCTTATTGCTTTGATTATTGATCCATATAAATTGGTTATTTTTTTGGTAAGTCTTTTGTTACAACAGTGGACAAAAATCCTCTTTACATGGCTCAGTAAGGCGTTTGTCCAACAGTGGAGATATTTCAGCTGATGATGTAAGAATAGCCAAACGCTACTGTAAACATGTGGCTGCATAGGCAAACACTTTATACCAATAATAATGAATTTTATATCCATATTCGTCCATCATCAATATTTTTTTTCCAGTTAGTTGATGAAGATGTAGAAGGTGACCGAGATGTTGCTGATGACCCTTTCTTGAAGCATCTCCAATTTGAATTGGAAGACAACTTGCTTGTGGCTCTCTCTAACTCGCCTCCGTCATTGGAACAGGCGACCAAGTCATGGCCAGTACTTGGAAATCTAAGTATAACTATTCCCAAACCTGTAGAAACAGGGTTGAAAAAGATTAAACCTAAGATTTCCATCATTGAGGAAAAAACATATGCACCCACTGGAACTGTACCACGACACACATTAAATGATGTGCAGTTTGAGAAATTGCACTTGAAATCGCAAATTCATGGTAATATTGTATCTGCCAATAAGAAAAACCTTATTAAAAGAGATTTGGAACTAACTGAAGTATTTACACCGCTACAAAAAGAATTATTTGCTGTCATCAACAACTATCAAGACTTGTATTACCCGGAAAGGACTTTTACTAATGCTGAAGAAATTCGTTATACATATTGTCTTCATGTTGTCAATCATATGTTAAAAACTAGGACCAAAATTATTCACCATAATGCAAAATTGTCTAAGAAGTCTGATTTGTCTGAAGAGTATAGGGATCAAGGATTAGTAAGACCAAAAGTGAGTTAACTTAACAGTAATTCTAAATTTTATGTTGTTTGTTGTATGTTTTGAACAAGGTGCGGCGATTCTTCACGCCTGATCAGTTGTGTCTATTATACAAGACACAGGTGCGGTCTTGCGTGGAGTATTGCTCTCACCTTTGGGACGGCTCCGCAAAGTATCTTCTCGATGCATTGGACAGATTGCAGCGCCGCGCTGTGCGCATTATCGGCAATGCGGAGGTCACTAAAACTCTCGAGCCTTTGCAATTGCGTAGAGATATTGCGTCACTCAGCGTCTTTTACCGTTTATACCATGGCGAATGCTCTGAAGAACTCTTTGACCTCATCCCTCCTTCTCCCTTCCTCCATAGGAGTACGCGTTCTGCTCTCCGGAGTCACCAATTTACAGTTTCTAACATTCCATCACGCACAAAGAAATTTGGTGACTCGTTTCTTTGCCGCACTTCCAAAAGATGGAATAGTCTATCAGCACACGTATTCCCTCCTACCTATGACATAGGGTCCTTCAAACGAGGCGTGAAGAAGCACTCTGTGGGCCGGCAGAGTGAGGGTGACTGATGCTACGTCTCTTACGCTGCACCAGTTGTCCTCGCGCCTGGACTTCATTTCCACTTAACATCAGGTGGAGTGGAGTCATTTGCCGTGCTTAGCATAAAAAAAAAATGTTTATAATAATTTAATGATTGCTAATTAGGCTGTAAACTGTCAAAAATAAATTTGCATTTTGCACATTCTAATTATTATCTGCAGGTTTTGATTATGGTGCCATTCAAAGATGCAGCCTATAGAGTAGTGAAAACAATAATGGAAATTTTAGTACCCAAAGAAGCAGGGCAAGTAGTTAACAAAAATAGGTTTGAAGAAGATTTCACTGGTGGAGAAATAGTGATGCCTAAAAAGAACCCTAAGCCTGAGGACTATGAATTATTGTTCAGTGGCAACAGCGAAGATACCTTTCGTCTTGGCATGACCCTTACAAAAAAAACTTTAAAGGTAAAAAAAATATTCTGCCATGTTTTTAATAGTTTTACTATGAGCTAGTCTTTGTTCTTACCACCGGTTGTATTTTTTTAAAATTAAATTTGTTTACGCTCACACCAATTATCTAGACCGAGATAAGTATTCTTTTGAAACTCGTTAATATGGTAAGATAACGGATTAATATAACGGAAAAAACACCCAGACCCGAAATCAATTTAGAATAACAGTTTTTCACTAAATTGACCCGACCGGGAATTGAACCCGGCACCTCAGAGATGGCGCGACGCCAGACCCGGCGTGCTGACCACTCGACCACGGAGTACGTCAAGATCAACGCAAACAACTTGATCTTGACGACCTCCGTGGTCGCATGGCGTAGCGGCGAAGGCGTTGGATTTGCGATCTTGCCAGTTAAGCAACTTTATCAATATCTTTAGATGTAGGCATATTACAGAGCATCCTAGCGCAGCCAGTTTCGAGGCCCGCTATGATGCTCTATGATCTTGCTTCAAAATATAAATAGGTTTAAGTTTATAAGGTTTGATGGGACTGGCATGTTTTCTAAAAACAAAAGTTAATAAAATGTAGATTAAAAAAAAACTTTCACAATACCGGGTCATAAATGATGTGTGGTCAAATCAGAAACATCACGAGATCGTAAGACACATAAAGCCGTTGGTTCTAGTCTGTTGTTGTCGTAAAATGGCAGTTGTTAAAACTCACTAAGTCACATTAAACCAGCGTGGTCAGGGGGGTCTCCTTACGTCAAATCGATATTGAGTCAGCGTTGCTTAACAGAATATGAACGCTCGTCGCACCATAAGTTTCAATTTCGCGTGAAAGTCGTTAGAGAGTGAACCTTCTGTACGGTAGTACTATTGTTTATTCTGTGGCGTGGTGAAATGTTCCAATCTCCCCATGCCTGTGCCTAGCTGTGGGTAGGTACGGTTAAAGGTGTATGTGCAAGAAACTGGTTCTTTTTTTTCTTCTTTAGAGTGCTTCACCATTATTAAAGGCCAGCACTTTTCTAAGTTTTTCCTTATTCAGAGCTATTCTGGATAATTGTTGCACGGTTTTGATTCCGGTCCATTCCCTGATGTTACGGAGCTATGACTCTTTCCTTATCCTTAAGAAACTAGTACTCGTACCTTATCGAAAATGTTTGTAGTAAGAAAGTGTTTGGTTTAATTTCAGCTTTACACAGATTTTTATTCATCCGACATTATAGTTGCATCACCGTTGGGCCTGCGGATATTAGTGGGTGCGGAGGGCGAGGAAGAACGCGACTTCGACTTCCTAGCATCAATAGAGTTGCTGGTTATGGACCAGACCGATGTGTTTTTAATGCAGAATTGGGATCACCTGCTGCATGTCCTTGACCACTTCCACTTGCAACCTAAGAAGGCGCACGGCACAGATTTCTCTAGAGTGAGGATGTGGGCTGTCAATGGCTGGTCGAAATATTATAGGTAAGTTGAACAAACAGCCTGTCAACAAATAGGATGATTTGTAGGAAATCGTGTATTTGTTAATCGCGTAATGATACCTGTTCCACACATATCGCTTATTCACTTAAATTACCATCAGCTCACTAATCCTTTGTATATCCTACTAATATTATAAACGCGAAAGTTTGTAAGTATGGATGGATGTTTGTTTCACGTAAAAACTACTGAATGGATTTGGATGAAATTTGGCATACAGAGAGTTTATAACCTGGATTAACACATAGGATGCTTTTTATCTCGATATTTCCACGGGAACGAGAACCACGCGGGTGAAACCGCGAGCGGCTGCTAGTATGTGATAAAGGCCACATAGAATCAACAGAACATTTTGGTTAAATATAGTGTTAACAACACAGATTTGTGAGTGACGGAATTTGACAAAGCCAAAGCCGCGTGCGCCAAGTCTCAAATAAATGTTTAACTGATATTATTTGTTTCAGGCAAACCTTAATTTTCTCGTCAGTTTCCCTGCCGGAAATCAAGTCGGTGTTAAACAGAAAATGTCAGAACTATGCAGGCAAGGTTATTGTAGAGAACCCTACTGAGGCAGGCAGCATACAGCAAGTGTTGTTGCAAGTGCCACAAATATTCCACAGGTAATAAACATTGTTTGATTATTAGAAAAATTTTACATAACCACAGATTCACTACTTCCTATTATCCCCAAAGGGTTAGTCATTAACTAGGAGGACAGCAGAAGTAGTCCTCTAGCGTACTCCACATTTTTCCAAACTACATTGTCTGATTAATTATCACACTATCACACTATCACATCATCACATCGCACTAATATTATAAAGGCGAAAGTTTGTGAGTGTGTATGTTTGTTACTCTTTCACGTAAAAACTACTGAATGGATTTGGATGAAATTCGGCATACAGATAGCCGTTTATAACCTGGATTAACACATAGGATACTTTTATCCCGATATTCCCACGGGAACGGGAACCACGCGGGTGAAACCGCGAGCGGTTGCTATTTGTATATAACCACATAGATTCTTTATACCCAAAGGGTTAGTCAGTGACTAGGAGGACAGCAGAAGCAGTCCTCTACCATAGTCCACATTTTTCCAAATTACATTGTCTGATTAATTAAAATAAAATAATACAACGTTGAGAGAGCAAATCATAACCAACTATAGAGTGATTTATTTTCTGTTTTCCTGGTAACATAAATTGCTCTTTCTATTTCCATTTCTGTCTGCCATGATCTCTTTCCATTTCTCTCTTACTCAGGCCATTTCAACTACTGCTCGGTACAGGTCTGTGAGATTCCATCATCATAATATCATAAAACTCATTCCCACACAGATTTAAAGCAGAAGGTCCCCTGGCCGCTGTAGACGCGAGGTTCGAGTACTTCATAAAGGAGGTTCTGACCAAACAGCGGGACTCATTCTCTATTTTCATTTCGCTCTCCCATGATCTCTTTCACTTTCTCTCTTACACTTTCTCTTACTCAGTCCGTTTCAACCCACTGCTCGACCGAGCGAGGGCTGTGAGATTCCATCATCATAACATAAAACTCTTTCCCACACAGATTTAAAGCCGATAGTCCCCTGGACTCAGTGGACGCGAGGTTCGATTACTTCATAAAGGAGGTTCTGCCGAAGCAGCGCGACCCGCTGATGAGCCACACCCTCATATACGTGCCGAGCTACTTCGATTACGTGCGCATACGGAATCACTTCAAGAAGGAGGACATCGGATTCGTACAGATATGTGAATATTCTAAGGTAATTTTTTTTCGTTATATTGATATTTACCGTTATTGGAGTCGTGTCGCGTAGCGGCTCATTAAAAGAATACTACTATCCCCCTCTCTTCCCTTGGGTGTCGTAAAAGGCGACTAACGGACTAAAGACTGCACATACTTCTAACAGCATAGAGCGGCGATTGGCTTACCACCTGTCAAGCTGAGCACATGTGTAGGCGCTATTTGGTGAAAAGTGGACTATGGTAGAGGACTGCTTTTGCTGTCCTCATTGCCTAGTCTCTGACTCACCCTTCGGGGATAATAGTCTTAATTATATACGTTAATAACGCTCTAAATAAACTCAAAAAAACCTGAGGTGGACATTTTTTGCAACGTTTTGTTATCTCGTAGTTTTTATTATTATAAATACAAATACTCTACTCTAGTAAACTAAATGAAAAGAGTAAATAAATCAAGAAAGTGTGCCATGATTGTAGTAAATGTAAAGTTGTCTCGACCTTAACACCATCACAGCCCTTAATAGGCCGCTGCTGCATTGGCCTCTCCCATAATAATAACCTCCGGGCCATTTTTTTTCTTTTTTTTTCTCTTTTTTTTCCTACAACGGGTAAGTGACGATAAGGCTGGAGGTGGAAGCGCTTCACCCGGAATCCTCAACCACTGAGGAACTGGCTGTCTTATCTCAAACTGTCGGAACACAACAATGCTATAAACATCGTTGTTATGGAGACAGACTTTGATAAGATGGTGGTAGCTAGCTAGGCGGACTTAACATCCCTACCACCAACCAAACCGAGCACAAAAAGATGTACCCCCCGCTGGGAATTGAACCCAGAGGGGTTTGAAACCGGTGGCTTAGCCACTAGACCACAGAGGCAGTTAAAATCTCCGCGCTTGGCTGGCGGGCTGGAGAACGCAGCGATAGACCAAAGTCAACGGGAAATGCTGCTGCCCACTTTCTGGTCTACTGAAGTGTAACATGGACTACCTCAAACATATTTGTCGCCTTTTACGATGTCCGTGTGTACGGAGAGTTGGTGCTATTCTACTCTGCCAGACTACACGTTTAGTATCTATTACAAATCAGTCTTGTCACCGTGGCAGTATACCTATACTTTAGTACCTAATACTACTTCCAATTTCGATGAAGAATGTTTTTAAACAAATATTTACAACTAGCGGCCGCTCGCGGTCTCACCCGCGTGGTTCCCGTTCCCGTGGAAATATCGGGATAAAAAGTATCCTATGTGTTAATCCAGGTTATAAACTATCTGTATGCCGAATTTCATCCGAATCCATCTATACAATAATAATAAATAATAATAATAATAAATTTTATTTCCATAAAAACACGTTGTACAGAAAAATATTGGTATCCCTGACATCTGTGCTAGGTTTAACACCTGTGTTACACAAGCCAGTCCCCCCTCCCAAGTTGTTAACGAATCACATTTATGGTAACTATAACAAACTTACAAAATAAACACAATCAAACAAAATAAGTGTGTGTGGGGGTGTGTGTGTGTGGGTTTGTGTGTGGGCGTGTGTGTGTGTGTGTGTGCGTGTGTGGGTGTGAGTGTGTGTGTGTGTATGTGTGTGTGTGTGTGAGTGAATGCGTGTGTGGGTGCGTGTGTGTGTATGTGTGTGTGAGTCTGTGTGTCTGTGTATGTGTGTGGGGGTGTGTGTGTGTGAGTGTGTGTGTGTCTTGTGAGTGTGCGTGTGTATAGGGTGGGTGCGTGCATGTATGTTTCTATGTGTGATCCTCATTTAAGCGTACACAATAAATTTTCAGTGTCCAAATAATCCTTTTTTGACAGCTAATTTTTAACTTTAATTTTAACTTCAAAATTTGTTAGAGGATGAATACTTAATTTCTTATTAATTATATTGTACACATATGCCGCCATATGGCACTGTTGTCGTATAGCTGAAAAATCCATTTAGTAGTTTTTATGTGAAAGAGTAACAAACATCCATCTATACTTACAAACTTTCGCGTTTATAATATTAGTAGGATTCTATGTGCAAATATCTATACCTACTTACAGTGATCATTTCTCATTTGTCGTGTCCGCGTAATAGTACATTATGATATAAGTGCGGTAAGTTGAAAATTACAGCAGAGGCGATATTGCAAGCCCGAGCCGTAGGCGAGGGCTACAAGAAAGCAGAGACTTTAATTATCAAAGCGCACGTATGTCATACGACGTTTTGTAACATATTTGCGAGGAAAACACATTTTCTGCAAATGACTGCGTGTTTTTGTTGCTTTTCTAGTGTATAATTTTTGGAAAGCCAACATGTACTTTTCTTTGGACTTAGATGGTAATAGGCTGTCAATAACATTTTGTGCTTCACTTATTATTTCCGGTGGTGTAGACTGTAAGTTTAGTTCTTCATTACTAAAACTAGACATATTTATTTTTAAACTTTCAAAGTAATTATTGAACAAGAAGCCGCTGTTTGAATCGACAAAATGTGAAAGGTAGGAAGTCTTTCCATCCAATCCCTTGGGTGTCGTAAATGGCGACTAACGGACTAAAGACTGCACTTACATCCTACAGCATAGAGCGGCGGTGGGCTCATCAAATTAATACTACCAACCCCTCTCTTCCCTTCGGTGTCGTAAAAGGCGACTAACGGACTAAAGACTGCACATTCATTCAACAGCATAGAACGGCGATGGGCTCATCAAAATAATACTACCAACCCCTTTCTTCTCTTGGGTGTCGTAAAAGGCGACTAACGGACTAAAGACTGCACATACATCCTACAGCATAGAGCGGCGATGGGCTCATCAAATTAATACTACCAACCCCTCTCTTCCCTTCGGTGTCGTAAAAGGCGACTAACGGACTAAAGACTGCACATTCATTCAACAGCATAGAACGGCGATGGGCTCATCAAAATAATATACCAACCCCTTTCTTCCCTTCTGTGTCGTAAAAGGCGACTAACGGACTAAAGACTGCACATACATTCAACAGCATAGAACGGCGATGGGCTCATCAAAATAATACAACCAACTCCTGTCTTCTCTTCAGTGTCGTAAAAGGCGACTAACGGACTAAAGACTGCACATACGTCTAACAGCATAGAGCGGTGATGGGCTCTCCAAAATAATAATAGGTACCAACCCCTCTCTTCTCTTGGGTGTCGTAAAAGCGACTAACGGGCTAAAGGCTCACCATCTAAGCACTTGTGCAGACTGTGCAATTGTTCCTTGCTGAAGCGTGAACTGTGTGGGCGTGGTCTGTGTTGTCCATATATTCAAATTATTACTAATTTTACATTACCGCACTAGTGCGTTATTACTAATTTTACATTACCGCACTAGTGTGTAATAAGCTACATTACGATGCTGAAATCGGTGTAATAAGAGCCACTTTACGAGCAGATGTGTTCTAAACTTACTTACTTCTTGATAATAACGAATTATAATTTTATCGCATTACAGGACTCAAAAATAGCAAGAGCCCGCGACATGTTCTTCCACACAGAAGCACACTTTTTGTTGTATTCGGAGAGAGTGCATTTCTTCAGGAGGTTTAGGATCAAAGGCATTCGCCATGTTATATTCTACCAACCGCCAACATACCCACACTTTTATTCGGAGATTTGCAATCTCATGCAGGTAATGTTTATTTTTTCATATAAAAGATATGACAGTACAGTCAGTAAACCGGCTTTATATCTGTAGTCTTAAAAAGCGACTATCGAACTAAAGAATGCACATTCATCCAATCCAACCGCATAGAGCGGCGTTAGGCTCACCACCTTTCATGCTGTGCACATGTGTAGTTTTTATTTCATAAAACGTGAATAACGTATGAATAACGTGACTGGCAGTGAACGGCTTTTGCGATAGTCATTGCCTTTATTGTCTGACTAACCCTTTGGGGTTAAAAGTATGTTATGTTATGATGATATACAGGGTTAATTTTGGATCCCCGCCAAATTTTTTTACGTGATCCTATAGTAGCAGTACAACCAAATAATGAAATAAAAAACATATTTTTTTTTTACATTTGTCTCAACTTTTCCTTAAGAGGCCTATTACATCTCGACTATGATTTTTGCTTAAAATGGCCAATTTTGGCGTTATGGATCTCAGAAACTAAAATACATTAACAATGATGACTTATTGAATAGTGTAGAATAGCTATTAGAATAGTGCGTAGCGGCCTCGCTTTTTTGAAATTCTGCCTAACTTGCAGAGAAAGATTTTCATAAAGTGCGCGAAGGCACTTTTTTGAGTTCATCGATTGAACTACTGTTCTAAACAAATGACATAAAAAAAATATAATGTTATCTCTTATATAGTCGAACAGTGCTTAGCGGCCTCTGAATTTTTAGATATCATTGATTTTATGTAGGAAAAAAATCTTATTCTAAACCAGAAAACTTCGAAAATCGCTATAAGTTAACTGTGAATTTCTCCTATCTACGATAATATTATTGAGCAAAATTTATACCAGAGTAATTGTTACTTCATGAGGAATAAAGATTTTATAATGAATTTATTATCCTATTTCGATAAAAATGATAAATACAACTGCAAAATTACTACAAAATGCGAGGCGCCGGCCGTCCGAATTCAACTTATGCTCACAGAATGGAGATTTGTAATATTATGCACAAATTAATTATCCTGTTTCGATAAAAACGATAAATACAACTGCAAAATTACTACAAAATGCGAAAATGGGCATTTTACGCAAAAATCACATTCGAGATGTAATAGGCCTCTTATGAAAATTAAACGCAAAAATCACATTCGAGATGTAATAGGCCTCTTAAGAAAATTAAAATGATTGTCACCTAGCGCGCGGCCTATCGCGGGTATCAAAGCGCATGCGCGTGACCATTATTATTTACCCCGTGCACCAATGACAGCGCGCCGTCGCTTTGACCGCGAGGGTGAGCGCGCGCACCTAGCTAGAACTATATAGGATATCAAAAGCAGGCAAAAAATTGTATTTAAAAAAATAAAACATTCATTATTTTTACGAAAAATATTTTATTATTACTTTTTTTTACCCCATATTTACTTTTGGCCGGGGTCCAAAATTAACCCTATAGTATGTTACATTTGGGGATAATATTCTGTATTATATTCTCTTGCAGGAGTTCAACCAGAACAAGTACGGTGGCAGCGAGTGCAACATGACGGTGACGGTGCTGTTCAGCCGCTACGACTTGCCGCGCGTAGGCGCCGTGCTGGGCGGCAAACGGCTCGCGCGAGTGTGCGCTGCGGAACATAACGTGCACATGTATATGACAGGCGAATGAAAACTACGAGCCGCCGCTGTAGCTACAAGCAGGCGTGCTCATGTATATGACAGGCGAATGAAAACTGCGAGCCGCCGCTGTAGCTACAAGCAGGCGTGCTCATGTATATGAAAGGCGAATGAAAATTACGAGCCGCCGCTGTAGCTACAAGCAGGCGTGCTCATGTATATGAAAGGCGAATGAAAACTACGAGCCGCCGCTGTAACTACAAGCAGGCGTGCTCATGTATATGACAGGCGAATGAAAACTACGAGCCGCCGCTGTAGCTACAAGCAGGCGTGCTCATGTATATGACAGGCGAATGAAAATTACGAGCCGCCGCTGTAGCTACAAGCAGGCGTGCTCATGTATATGACAGGCGAATGAAAACTACAAGCCGCCGCTGTAACTACAAGCAGGCGTGCTCATGTATATGACAGGCGAATGAAAACTACGAGCCGCCGCTGTAGCTACAAGCAGGCGTGCTCATGTATATGACAGGGGAATGAAAACTACGAGCCGCCGCTGTAGCTACAAGCAGGCGTGCTCATGTATATGACAGGCGAATGAAAACTACGAGCCGCCGCTGTAGCTACAAGCAGGGCTTGGAATACCGGTATTTTCAATTACCGGTACCTTTGACCTAAATAAGGTACCGGTATCGATTTGATATCTGTAATCATAATACAGGTTAACCGATGAGTACCGGTAAGTAGGATTGTAGTATTGGTATTATACAGATATAATACACGTACTTATATCGGTACTAATACCGGTACCAAGTAACATATTCATTAGTGCGAGCGAGAGATACCGAGTAGATAAATAAGATGCTCTTGGATTGGCTAACTGTAACCGCTATGAACTGCAACTGATACGAGCTGCAACTCTTATGAGAGGTATGCAACCGCTCTGAGCTGATGATGCTACAAGTTATACTCTCCTGCTACAGCCGCTACGACATGTAGACTCACCTGCTACAGCCGCTACGACTTGTAGTCTCTTTTGCTACAGTCGCTACGACGTGTAGATTCATGCTACATCCGCTACGACTTGTAGACGCCCTGCTACAACCGCTACGTCTTGTAGCCTCGCATGCTACAGTCGCTACGACTTGTAGACTCCCTGCTACCACAGCTACGACTTGTAGCCTCCCGCTACAGCTGCTACGGCTTATACGGGTTTGGGTAGTAATTTAATGAAATTAAGATGTGCAAACAGTGAAATAGTATACTACTATACTTAAAAAAAATTAAGTGATATGATTAAAAGAGCTGTATTTCCCAACCACTAGATATGTAAAATATTGTTAAGTTTTTAAATGTAAATAAATTTAAAAATAATATTTGGGCGTCTATCATTTCTCAATAGAATTTCATGTCGCAGACGCCAGCATTTCAACCTACCTACCACAAAATGTCAAATTTCTTTAATACACTTTGTCACTAGAGTATAAGGATCATAATCGAATGGAGAAATTTTTGGAGTTTCTCCCGTGTTCTTTTAGCAACAACACGTGTTGTGAGACTCCATTTTATTTCAATCTACCGTATAATGCTAAATTTACTTTAAATATATATAACTGCTAGAAACCGCAAGAAACTTCAAGGCCTTGTCAGGTAAGTGTTCTAAACATGACAAAAATGTCAAAAAAGGAATTTGAATTTGTGATTTTTTCATTTTAAATTTATCTTGAATGTGTGATTGAAAAAGTGAATTTTAATTGGATAGTCTTTGAGTATTTAATTTATTAAAGAATATTAAAAGAAAAATAAAATGAAAACAATTAAAATAACGTTTATTTACAACGCGCGGGCGTTGACCCGTCAACGTAGGTACTGACGCGGACGGGTCAACAGACAGCCGGCCATTGACCCGTCATCGTAGGTACTGACGCGGACGGGTCCACTTCTTGCCCGCGCGTTGTAAATAATCGTTATTTTAATTGTTTTCATTTTAGTTATCTTATGATATTGCTATTGAATATGATATGATATTGAAAAAAACACGAACTACTTTTTGTAATTTTTGTCATGTTTAAAACACTTGACCTGACCAGCCCTTAAAGTTTCTTGCGGTTTCTAGCACTCAACTTTTAAATCACTTGAAATTGGCTTAATGCTAAACGCGAAGCCATTAATTAAGAATAAGATAAGATGGAGAAATTTTACAGTTTTGGATAGATTGATCTACAGGCGTGTGTACATTTAATGGTATAGTAAAGGGTTCCTCAAAAAACTACATCCAGAGCTTAGGCAGGGGGTGTCACTCCGCAGTTTAAGTACGTTCGGCCGGCGGATGCCGTTCGGCTCGCACGCTCCACGTCGCGCGTCGTCGTAATCGTACTTAAATATATCCATGAGTAGAAACCCTACGCTCCTGACGTCAAATCGATAGCGAGTCGGCGTTGCTTTATGGAATATGAACACTCGGGTCACACAATAAGTTTCAATTTGCGTGAAAGTCGTTAGAGTGAACCTTCTGTACGGTAGCACTATTAGTTATTCTGTGGCTTAGGTTAGTAAAACATATTTCATAACATTAATATAATTTAATTGGAACTAGTTTTATCAAATAAGTAGTTCAATCGACTTACGAAATTCTTTAAATATATCCAATCTTCTTTTAGGGCAGGAAATAGGGTTTCTTCTGTACCCTATATTCTTTAATATAGGTAGCAGTTATTGGACTATTTAAGTTAAATCAGGTATATTAACTGCGATTATGATAATACAATAACAAAAGTGACTGTACTAGAGTGAAAACTAAAGCTAGTACGAAAATCTTCTACAAAACGGCATATACAGCGCGTTTAGTTAAACCAAGGGACATATTAAGGAAGGACATTAGGTAGTCGATTCCCAATCCGATTCTTTAAAAAAAATCTAAATTTTTTGAAGATTTATTTTATTAAAATGTTAGCGTAGGTACCTATACACTAAGCGCTGGAAAATATCAAATAGGTATGATCAAGTATGAAGGAAAAACGGGTCACACCAACCACTACAGCTACTTATTCAATACCATACGCGTAAATGAGTCGAAAGCACTAGGGTGCCCAAACATTACGGAAAATTTTATGAAATTTTAACTCCGATTTTCTGAATTATTTTATATGCATCAAGTATGTAGTATTTTTTTATTTGTTTATGTTTACCCAGGCATAAACTACCATAGGATTAAATATGTACCTCGTGTTAACTAACACGCTGTATAGGTTCACTTTTAAACAGACATACTTTGCTCCACTTCCCGCATGCATCAAATATTGTTTTTACGTAGGCAGTTACTTAAAGCACAGTTAATAACAATGTTGAATATAGGTATCCCTCAAACTGATAAATGTTTTCGTAAGTCCACCGTACTTTTGATAGCTATACTAAGTATCGTCAAGCGCAAAAACATGTATTAGGCATAGGCGTCTACATCTAATTTGCAATACCCAAATGGTAACTAATGTTTGAAGTAACTCTTTATTTGTGATCAATATAATTATGTCCGTATAATAATATAAGCAATAAAACTGATTTGAATACGCTTGACTTCACATAATAAGTCCATATGTACTATGATACATTGTTAAGGTATTTGTTACATTATATTTAGCTTACTTTATATTTATTTCTTACAAATTTGTAAACCTACCTACTTAATTAACGGAGTAGGTACATTGAGATCACGTAAGATGAAAAACAATTCTACACGAATAATACTTGTAAATAATAAAAAATCAAACAGATGTCATAATAATATGACGATTCTTTTACTTTATAGTTATTACTGTAAAACAATCCTTGTAAAATATATCTATAATAACTACGTACATTAAAATTAGTTTTTGACTGTCGGACATACATAACATAAAATAAAAAGGGCAACTTACGTTAATTAAATTAGAATAAAAGAGGTATGTATTATTCATCTATTAGATAGGTATAGGCTTAGGTTAGTTCATCTACCCATATATTTAAATCTGTACATACCTATTTACAAAAAAATTAGAAAATTTAATGAGGCTATAATTTTACGTTAATTTACTTTGAAAATTGTAAATTAACGTTATTTTTAAGTTGAGATAACTTTAAGTTTCCCTGCTTATGGAAAATCTTCCGTTTGATGGTAGATGGTAACCATCCACCTCCACCTCCACCACTTCTCTTCCCTTGGGTGTCGTAAAAGGCGACTAACAGACTAAAGACTGCACATACATAAAACAGCATAGAGCAGCGATGGGCTCACCACCTGTCAGGCTGAGCACATGTGCAATCACTATTTGGTGAAAAGTGGACTATGGTAGAGGACTGCTTTTGCTGTCCTCATTGCCTAGTCTCTGACTACACCTTAGGGGATAATAGTCGTGATTCGGATAGAATCGTATGTATGATGGTAGATAAGCGAGTATTTTTAAAATCACGCGATAAAGACTGGTGATATACCGAATCTCACGCGGGTAGAGCCACGGACGGAAGCTAGCTTAATACCTACTTAACTTTTTATGTAAAGTTTAATTTATTTAAACTTATTTCTTATTGAAAATTAAAAAAAATTACGAATTCCCTCGCGTTTAATTACTAGATTACCGAACATTTATTCAATCCATTTACCTAAAGAGACTGGTGTAACTGTTGGTCTCCTTGTGACCACATACCCTGTAAAGCGTTCGAAATGTTAGAATAAATAATCGGTAAACTAGTAAAAAGTGTTTAATTTCAATATAACATATTAATTTCATTGTGTATATCATGTAGTCTTCGCTTAAAACTTAGAAAACATTATTTCTTAATGCTAAACTGATTGTTATTATACTTATAAAGTAAGAAAAAGGGAAGGAGCCAGAAGTTCTGTAATTATTAATCAGGTTGATCTCAGCACAGACACCAAACCTCTCGCGAAGGTTTTAGTGATCAGTGATCACCATCTTGTTAGGATTATTAATTTAACTGCTTTGTGATAAGAATAGTAATTATTCTTATTATTGTTTATTACTATAATAAGTTATTCAACTATTTATTCTACACACAAACATAATTTACTGAGACTAGATACAAATTGATATGGAAATATTTTGTTTACTTCACCATAAATGTATGAAGTAAGCAAAATCTTCATAAGGCCGGTAGGTTGACAAGGAAATCTTATTTTAAAACTAATATCTAACCTAGGTTACCTAGATATTGGTGTTCTATATTCAGACTTCCGGTGCCGATGGCTTCACTTTCATTCATTGTATAAATAGAGTTCGAATTTCATTCGTACACAAACTGATACGGCCGGAAGTTTATTTAGGGCGGACCGAAAACATCCCGATCGTGACCAACCGCATGAATTTTTTTCCGTACTAGGTAAACAGTTTCTGCTAACTGCCCAAAAAGGTCCATAACATTTGTTAGTTGGCAAACGCGGTGGACACGCTTTACTAAATGCACTTTGGGGTAAGTGGGGGTGTATGTTAAGGTCATGTGACGTTGCCGGTGGTGTTGAGCGCGCCGTGGGCGACGGGCCCGGCGGCGGCGTCGGCGGCGGGCGTTGAGCCCAGGTCCGCGTAGCCGATGCCGAGCTCCGAAGGCTCGCTGGTGTCGTTGCCGACCCAGAAACCGTCGTCGGTCATGTTGCCGAGTTGTGTGGCGTTCTCGCTCACTGTGGAATTGCTTCCTCCTGCGGACAAATAATAAATCGATTTAAAAAGTTGTTAGTAGAAAGGAAGAGAAAAATATTTATTTAGTGCAACAGCGGTAGCTCTATTCAACTTTTTGCAATAAAATCCCAAAAGTCAACTGTCAATGAAAGGGAAACTTCTGCAGGCAGAGCCCACTCAATAAGATATTAAATTAACTCATGTCCAAAAAAAATGTCTTGCTTTCTTGATCTTTATAGCTAAAATTGCTAGGGTAAAAGAGAGAGAGAAAAGGTATCACATAATAGGTATTTTGAGGATGCTCCTGAGAGGGGAATCTGATGTCAAATTTTTTGTCAAAACGGTTTTTTTAACCCGGCAAATGATCCCACTCCACCTGATGATAAGTGGAAGTGAAGTCCAGGCGCGAGGACAACTGGTGCAGCGTAAGAGACGTAGCATCAGTCACTCTCACTCTACCGGCCCACAAAGTGCTTCTTCACGTCTTGTTTGAAGGACCCTATATCATAGGTACGATGATGAATATAAGTAATTGACATCATAATGACGATGTTTTGTATCTAAAGAGTCATTTGCTTGGAGCCAGTAGATACAAGATAATAATATGTTGTTCATTAAGGGGGGTTAGGCGTTCAGCGAAAATTCCGCCGTTATTGCGGGCCCTCGCGGGTGTTGCGCGGTGCGGGGTCCGCGGTAATTCGTAAGCGCCATTCACATTTTTATCAAAAAGTTAATAAAAATGTTTACTTTTTTCAAATCAGTCAAGAAATCGAAAAAGTAAATACCTATGTGCTTATGATATTAATAGGAATTATTATTGTAAAACACGGTCGTAATGTGCATTTATTATGAAAGTTTAGAGGTACCCTTCAGGATTTTTTTCTATCGAGCGAAATGTTTCCAATCGTATTTTGGAAACAGTCATCCCCTCACACATACGTTCTGTAATACATATTGAAAAGTTTAATTCGAAATATATAAAATATTTTGAATAGAAAACAGGCAATTTTTTCGTTTTCACCACTTAAGCCCCCTTAACGCCCAAAATTATCTAATAACCTTCTGTCTGTTGGTTTGCCTAATAAAGTAAAATTTTTGACTAAAGCTCCATACAAATTAGGTCAATTTCTCATTCTGGTAAGCAAAACAACAGATAGGTTATTAATTTTGGACATAAAAGTAAAGATACCTACTATAAGTAGGCATATACAGGAATGTACCTTTTCTTTTTTTATTCTACAACGGGTTAGCACTTGGCTTTCATCTCACCTGATGGAAAGTGACAATTAGGCCGAAGGTGGAAGCGCGCTTCACCCGGAATCCTCAACCACTGAGGAACTGGCTATCTTATCTCTAACTGTCAGAACACAACAATGCTATAAACATCGTTGTTATGGCGACAGACTGCTTTTATAATTCTACCGTTCCGACAGAGTTATCTTTCGGCCACCCAATAGATACGTTAATTAAACGTTGGAAAGTTAATCTTATTTCAGCTAATGGCCGGACTAGGCACGTCGTTTAAAGCTGGCTTCTGATTAGCGGGTTTGTCCTGTCATGCGGCTGATTTAGTTGTAGCTGTACATAATATACGAGTAGGTACTACTTATTATACTCGTACATTGTGTTATCTATACGTGAAACATTAAGTATATTTGTAGCATCAAGTTATCGTACTTCATACTTCAAACGATAGATTGATTTTTATTAGTCCAACTTTTTATCCACTCGACTGTGAGGTGGCTGAATTCAGCCAGAATTACCCGTAACTAATTATTTAAAAAAAATCCTTACACACTAATATATATTTTTAAGTATATTCATACCGACTAAGTTTTGATGTAGGTATGTGAAGCGCATCAAGCATTGCTTCTGTACCTATAAAATACGCAAATAGGGACGTTAAAGTAACAAATTATCGCTGCATAATAGTTGAGAAAACGTTTTACATTTCCTATTGGTTCTATAAAGTGGATCATATAAACGTGTCGTAGACGTTTATACAACGCGAAATAGGCCCATATTAAACGACATTATTGTTATTTACAAGTTAAATAAACGTCAGTCAACAACTTTTAAATGTTACATAAAAGTTTTCGACCGACTGTTATCGAACCACTGAAGTCCTATAACAATTGCATAGACATTAGAAGATGACTGTAATGTCTGTTAAGTGTTTAACATCGACTTTTACTGTACACATTCAGTTCATTCCATTCATTCGTTCCTGTGATGTTTGCTGGAAAAGTGCGTGATAACAAATACAAAATTTAAACGGTATATAAGTTATAATTCACTTAACTAGTTTTACATTTACTTTAACAATATTATACACGAACAGAGTGTAAGGATAAATGTGTGCAGTGCAACGAGTTCTTATGGTGAAATATAGGTGTGTTGTTGTGAAACTTTTTACGCCCCCTTCGAATTTCTTGAAATTAAATTATTGTAGACTAAGTATATTGCTTAAAATTTGTTTACATACTAAAATAGCAGCCATCTTGTCTAAGTTAAGAAACGACTTCTATACATCAATTATAGAATGAAAAGGTCGCATAATGCGAATTCTTGCGACCAAGATGGTCGGCCATGATAAATTATTTTAGAGTTCCGTGAGATAATAAACATGAACAGATAACCTTTAATTTAAATAAAACCTTTATACATGATGTCATATTTTTTTTATTTATCCGACCTACAACCTGGCTGCATAATACGACGATATAATAAAGCAGTCGTAAAAACGTTCACGTAACCTATACTCTAACACCACTATTCGATGTTGTATGAATCAGTCGTAAAAACGTCTACCTAACCTATACACAGGCACCACTATACGACGTTGTAAGAATCAGTCGTAAAAACGTCTACCTAATCTAAACACAGGTACCACTAATCGACGATGTATGAATCAGTCGTAAAAACGTCTACCTAACCTATCCCCAGGCACCACTATACGACGTTGTATAAATCAGTCGTATAAACGTCTACCTAACCTATACACAGGCACCACTATACAACGTTGTATAATACAGTCGTAAAAACGTTTACTCCACTTATTTAGTGGACCATTTAGTTACGGGACTAAATCGTTGTAGGAATAACGGTTACACAACGTTGTAGTTGTATAATAACATCAATTCAACAGTTATATAACCGAAAGTCGTATAACACAGTTTTTATATGAGCAATTTGCTAGTTGGGACGCAACGTGCAAAATGGAACGCGGTGCTTGCCGTTCGTGGTCCCGTTTAGAATTCGCTTTTCAACTTAACTTAACTCGTTTTACAAATAAACTAAAATAAATCAGTGAAAATAAACACTCATTTTTCTTAGTATTAAGTATTTTTAAGTAGAGATAAAAAGCTGTACTTAATAATGATACCAAAATATTTGTGATTCATTAGTTTATTATTAAAATAAAAAATACTTCGTATTGATAACATATCCCGAGCCACCTCCGTGGCATAGAAGGGATAATAGTACAAGGTTTTTTAGTGAATAGACCTCCCTTTCCCTGTCGAGCTGGTCTAACAAGGCAGGGGCGGGATCAGACTCCCACATAAATAACCTGAGATCAAGCCCCTGGTCTTGGTGCACATTTTACCTAGTTGAAAAATAAAAGTAACCGCGTGCTTTGGATATAATAATGCCACTAAATATGCCCGGTAATTAGACTGGATCACATTTTGTTATCATAACCCAATATAAAGTAATGAATGATACAAGTAGCAGCTACTCAGCTACAGAAATAAGTATGTGGTAACATGACTATTGTTTCTTTGCGGGAACCGAACCGGCTGATTGAATTACTATGCGGACATAGACAACTGAGGCCTCAGGGCCAACGTGGAAGTAATAAGATCAGTCGTAGTGCTTTTTATTATTTACAACAACAGAGGAAGATAAGCATGATTGACGGTTCACTAGAATGCCTCGGAGATTCTAATTCAACCACACAAAAATACGAAATTAACCAAGTTAAAATAAGAATTAAAATAGAAACTACTTTGTTTCTCACTGTCCATAAACGGTTACGCTGTAAATTAAAGCATTTCAAGAATATCATTATCCACACAAATTTAGACGTGCTTTAACGCAAAAACTACTTAGTAAAGGCATCCTACGCATACCTTTTATACCCGACGTAGGATGCCTTTAGAAGAGTAGTTTTGCGTTAAATCCCGTCTAAATATGTGTGCTTAATGGAACGCGAAAGTATAATAGTGTATAAGATCATTATCGTAAGGAAAAATTGCGTATGTATGGAATCCACTTCAACTTATTCTCTGCTTTACGTCCTACTTATTACTATTGTTGGCACCAACGCACCCTATGCATGCTGTAGCCTGTAGCTGTGTCGCGGCCTAGAATTTTATGAATAGTAAGTAATTAGGTACCCTAACGATATAAGATCATTATCGTAAGGAAAAATTGCGTATGTATGGAATCCACTTCAACTTATTCTCTGCTTTACGTCCTACTTATTACTATTGTTGGCACCAACGCACCCTATGCATGCTGTAGCCTGTAGCTGTGTCGCGGCCTAGAATTTTATGAATAGTATGTAATTAGGTACCCTAACGATATATATGTTTTTCCAATCTTGAAAGAAATCACTATACACGGAAAACATTCTAAAGTACTCATGGAATTATAGTTACGAAGCTACACGTGTTCTTAAGCAATAACAGTTAGGTAAGTATTACGTAGGTAGAGCCATTCAATTTACGCTGCGCTATTCGCGGTAATTCAGCCCGAAATCGTTTGGTGATTTACGTCTTACAAACATGATCAGTGAATAGCCGGCTGGGTACGTAGCCGGCTTGTATAAGCACTGCCACTATATTTAGAGTTAGTGCAGGCGCCTGCACGGCTCCACTCCACTCGAACGCTCTCTGCTACTGTACGGTAAGGCTGCGTTTCCAGTGGGGCCAAGGGCGTCGCCAAGGGGGGCCAGTAGGGGCTTCTGCCCCCCCGCCGCCCCCCTAGAGATTAAAAAAATACGTAATGAACTGTTAAAAATCACTAGAAAATAATATTGCTCTACTCTGAAACCTTAGGCACGCATCTATGTACAGTGAAGAGGTCGTGAAGTTTACACATTGGGACTTTGTACCGCTCTTATTACAATCGAATCCTTCATTTATATCGGTTTGCCCCTCCCTGGGCCATCAGCTAGCGACGCTCTTGAGTGGGGCGAAGCTGCCACCCCTAGACAAATGGCATAGCGCTCACCTTCTGTCTATTCGTAACAAGTACGCGCGCGTTGCTGTATTTTTCACTTGCAATTTGCACAGTATACAGCAGTATACAACGAATTACGAATCGAATAGACGCAGGGGTTGAGCGCCTCCTAATTAATTACTGTCTAGGCCCTCTGAGCGGTACGGAGCTTAGCAGTACATCTGTTGACCAATCACAATACTCGATATCACAACTCCACAAGATTTCGCTCCGCTCCGCTCAGCTTCGCCTCAGTAGAAGCGCAGCCTTAAACTCGAGTGCGTCAGCCTGGCACCGGTCAAAACTACGAACGTCCAAATAAACATTTGTTTGTCGTCCCTCTTTCGCTTTGGCTTGTTTTAAATCGAATTAACGAGGTGCTACTCGAGTGCCATTCGCTTTTGACGCGTTATATACCTGCTAACTCATTGATATTAAGTTGGCGTTTCACTCAATATTTTATTATTGTTAATAAGTAACACTTAATCCAACCTACGAATGAAATTTGAATGAATAAAGATGTACTTAGTACCTATGTACTGCTCTTCAAAATGTTTATTAGTTTTCTTTTTTCTCAAAAATAAAGTGAACTTCAGTGCTCTAAGCTAATAACTGCCCAACTATGTCGGTAAAGTGGTAGATATTAATAGAGAATATTTAGAGAATAGACAAACAGATTGTATTATACTGATTTAAGCGTTCCTGTATATAAACTTCTTTAGCAACTTTTTGTTGATACTGAGACTGAACGATATAGGTACTACATAAATGTAAATCATTTATGACATGATATGACATACATAACCTCTACACCCATCAAATATAATATAATCTAAACTAATCTAAAGTTATTTTAGTTGTGTCGGTTCTCTTTTCTTTATAGATAAGAAGTGGGTTGATCTTTCGTCTATCTGAGTCAGATTCTATTTATATTGGACCACCCAGGCACATTATACCTACACGAAGAAAAGTAACATGAACACAACGGAAATCCGAAACAAAAACAGATAACTATTAGGGAAGCATTCTAAATTAAAAAGAGGGTTACAGGAGTATTAACTTGTATAAACCAAGTTGCTCCATACATTTGCTGCAGAGCCTGCCGCTCTGCAGCACACCAAAAGCAATGTCACAGCAGCGCTAATGTTAAAGCATGTATAACCCGAGGTTCTAGGTTCGATACCCAGCGGGTATTTAATAAAGGCTTGATTCGTGGTAGAGCACATCTTAAGAAGCCGCTATTACATCTCAAATGTGATTTTTGCGTATAATGCCCATTTTGCATTTTGTAGTAAGTTTGCAGGTGTATTTATAGTTTTTATCGAAATAGGATAATAAATTCATACATAATATTACAAATCTCCACTCTGCGAGAACAAGCTGAGTTCGGACGGCCGCCGGCGCATCGCATTTCGTAGTAATTTTGCAGTTGTATAATTATCGTTTTTATCGAAATAGGATAATAAATTCATTATAAAATCTTTATTTCTCATGAAGTAACAATTATTCTGGGATAAATTTTGCTCAATAATATTATCGTAGAAGGAGAAAATATATCACAGTTAAGTAAGTTAAGCTATTTTCGAAGTTTTTTTGTTTAGAATAAGACTAGCAGCCCCTCGCGGTTTTACCCGCGTGGTTCCCGTTCCCGTAGGAATATCGGGATAAAAAGTATCTTATGTGTTAATCCAGGTTATAAACTATCTGTATGCCGAATTTCATCTAAATCCATTCGGTAGTTTTTACGTGAAAGAGTAACAAACATCCATCCATACTTACAAACTTTCGCGTTTATAATATTAGTAAGATAACATTCAATTTTTTTTATTTCATTTGTTTAGATCAGTTCAATCTTGGAGCTTAAAAAAGTGCCTTCGCGCATTTTATGAAAATCTCTCTGCAATTTTGGGTTTATTTAAAAAGTAGCAAAATTTACAAAAAGCGAGGTCGCTACGCACTACTCCAATAGCTATTCTACACTATTCAACAAGTCAAAACTGTTAATGTATTTTTGCTTCTGAGATCAAGAACGCCAAAATTGGCTATTTTTAGCAAAAAATCACAGTCGAGATTACTTGAGACCTCTTAAGTTCACCTCGCTAGCCACCACGCAATAATAACATTGTTAGTGCCTAGCATTATTGTATTCCCACTGTTAGAGATAAGATAGCCAGTTCCTTAGTAGTATCTTCGTCCTTATTGTTGGTGTAAGCCTGTTGTGGATTATATAAAAAATAAATGTAGAGTATTTTATTATGTCAATGAATTACTTAGTCTTGAATTTTATGCCATTTTTTATTATAAGCTCTTTATGTTAAATACGGCGAAACAGTAGCTTGGTGATTGATTAAACGAAATTAACTAAATAATGTGAACAACAAGATATTATAAACAAGGAACTAAAGCTTTGATCATCAAAGTCGTAATGTCAATACACGTTTACGGATTCGTGAATAAAAACATGAAAGGCAGACGGTTTATGTGTATAGTATAATGCAGAAGTTATGTTAGTGTGTTTATTTACTATAATTTCAACGTGATTTTGAAATATCATAAACTAGTATTGAATACAGACTGTTATAAAAGCCGGACCATATTCCTCTTAATTTTAAATCTGTCGTAAATCTGAGTGTGCCGCACGCGACCAAATAATTAGCTATAAAAGTGAGGCGTAAAGTCATACTTGATTTGTTGTAATTTCCCTTACAGCATGCATCAATCAGTTTATTCCTATTGTAACCGTGATGTTACCAGTAGTATAATTACCATATTACCATGCTTAAATTATTTATGTTACTTCATACTTGTGACTTCGCTCTCTTCGCGTGCGTCGTCGCGTGTCGGTAGATGCACCTCAGCCTTCCAATTTATGATTATAATACAGTATACTCTTCTAACTACACTTTGTGCCACCTACATACTGATTCCTACTGCCACATATCATCATCATCATCGTAGACCTACATAATAAAAATAACTCAAGCAGCTTCCAAGATAAGGTAGGTTTGGCATTTCCATAAATGGTTAAATACCTAGTTATTTTTATGCCAAATACACACATTAATAATTACATACTATCTAATCCAAAATAAGTATCTAACATAAGAATTGAGATAAACATTAAAAAAGTTTGATCTGATTAAGGTAGGTAGGTACTTACTAGGTAGGTAAGTACCTACCTAAGTATAAGTAGTATTCAAATCAAAGTGGGAAAAAAGCAAAGTGTTTGTGAGCTTTGTAAGTAGGTTTATGTAACTAAGATTAAATAAAAGTTTACATCTAAATACACACCGTGTATCATATTCTAAAGGCGGTTATTAGTGAGTATGGTAAGCGTGTCGGTGTTGTGACCTACCGGTGTAGGGCATAAAGCATGTGGGCATTGGTGTGGTGCTGGTTTGCTTCTCTACAGTATGAGCCACCTTTCGTTGCGCGTATTGCGCGTCCTTCGGCTCCCAGAAGAACACGTAGTAGAGGGAGAGCATGATCGCAGCGAGCGAGACGCAGAACACGTAAATGATGACGGTGAGCACGCGCACGGTCTTCTTGTCGCGCTTGCGCTCGTACAGCGCGTCCAGCACCAGCTCGTGGCCCGTGGCGGGGCCCAGCCGCACAGAGCCGCCGCACGAGCGCACGCTGCCCGACGCGCCCGACCTGCCCGACATCCCAGCACAATGCAGCACCCGCCGCCGCCGCCGCCGCCTGACCCAGGTAACTGGGGCACGCTTATCGATATGCCCCAGTTCAGGCGATGCGCCGCCCGCCAGTCGCGCCGGGTCACGCCGCCGGTGTCTGCCGCTTGACACCTCCTGGTGCGGACTGCTGCCTCATTATAATCGCAGCCGCATCGGTCTTCATTTGTTTATCCTTTAATCTCACGCCCGCTCCTCCGTGCCGATCTATTCCAGTTGCTATGACGTAGCGGTAAGATCGCGAATCGTCTGTCATGTATTAGTCCCTGAATTTTCATTGTTTCAGTTAGTATAATTCCATCACTGATGATGCAGTGTTTATCGGGATAGCAGGAACGCACTGAAACTTTATATCGACACGTACGGATTCACTTTCAATTATGTACACGGCACGATGTCACTATATAGCACGGTCGTTATTTGCGTTAACAGGGTCACCTCTAACAATTTGCAAACAAAGTTAATTCCGAAGAGGTTTTCGCGTTATTGTGACAGCGATTATTGGACGGGTGACATTCGAGAGGGGCGGGCGGGACGCCGGGCGCGCGCCGCCGCCGGGCCCGTCTGGCGCTCCCGACGCAAATCGATACTGACATCTTGCAATTTTCTCTACCGATTTGCATTTTTATCACAGTCTTGAAGTAAGATATTAAAAATAAGTACCTAGGACTGACACACTAAAATAATATTATCAATTTATAGAAATTTTGTAATTTCATGTAGCGAAAAGAGCATGTTAACTAGCTATAGGATGACACCTGTAACGAGGTTTAGCTAAACGTGACCCTATTTGCTAGCGAAGCTTATGTTTGTATCCACAAACATGTTGTGTTTGAATATATACGAGTTGTTATTAATAAGCTAGATAGGTAATTGTAATAATATAATTGTATTTTGTAGTTAAAAAAACTACGCAAGATATCCTATTGAACTTTGTAACTTAGGTATTCATTTTGAGTGTCGTAGCCACTCGTAGCAGACAATGAAATCTTTTTAAGTTATAACCTTTAACTCTGCTGCTTGGCGGCAGATAAAGGTGAAAAAAGGTGTTTAAAAAGTTTAAGGTTTTCTAAGGAGTGTGATGTTAAAAAGATAAACTGCTTGAAATAAAAGCGTCGGTAGCAGGACAAGAAAGCTAATCTTAAAAGAAATACTTCGTAATTATAAAATATATATAAACTCTAATTTGCAGAATGTAAACTTAACATAAGAATAATGATACTTACTACATTATTTTCGTTAACGTATTTTTATCAGGCAATGAAATGTTATTTAAAATATTAGATAAGTAGTGATGTTAACAATAGATTCAAAAGTATATTTAAATAAGAATTATTATTATTATCTATGTTACCAAAAGGTCAAAGTGATTTAGGAAGTTTTGTCAATAGTTCGTAGGAGTGTTGTAGGTTTAAGTAAAATTTAAATCTACGCACTACGGATACGGTTACTACGGATTATACTATGAGGCCTATTGCATTGTGGTCACAGGTTGTATCAATTTGATCAGCTATGCGATTCTTTAAGCGACACATACGTTGCGCGCATAATTGTGATCATAGATGTCAAAGTTGTAGCTGTTTTATTTACAGAATACTGACTTTATACCTACAAGAAATGTCAAATAAGTGATTCCATAACACGCCGCTTACAGCCGTGCGGAGCTAGTGAAGAACAGCGTTGAAAATTATTTAGAATAATACCAACGGTACGCTCACCGCTGTTGCAGCCGCTGCTCCAAGGCTTTAACGATGTTTGCGCTTAGAGAATCGCACTAAAGATACAAGTCTTCTTGTATCAATTATTTTACGTTGAGTTCCGTTTTATAGTGCCTCACTATCTCATAACTAATGTCTCTCTGCAAACTTCGTGTTTCGGCTGTCTTCAGATTTCTATCAGTTGCCCTTTGCAGTAGATGCAGGCCAGGCCACTCTCAATCAACAGTAGTACCTACTATAATTCTATATAAATAAAAATTATTATTTTTTACCGTGTTGCGTACAGCGGTGAAAGAATACTACCACCCCGTTTCTCCCCTTGGGTGTCGTAAAAGGCTTCTAACGGACTAAATACTGAACATACATCCAACTGCATAGAGCGGCGATGGGCTCACCACCTGTCACGCTGAGCACATGTGCAGTCACTATTTGGTGAAAAGTGGACTATGTGAGAGGACTGCTTTTGCTGTCCTCATTGCCTATAGTCTCTGACTAACCCTAGGGGTATAGTCGTGATTATGTGTATATGTATGTATAAAAAAAAATAGTTACAACGTAACTTAATAGTAATAAAAAAAAAACTTAATTACTTACATAAATAAGTAAAATTAATCAACCTAAACTAAACTACGGTAAAAAAAAGAAAAAAACGTATAAATAAAAGATGTCCTCCAACTGTGGGCTCATGGGTGCGGTACAAAGAATGCTGGCAACGTTACCTCTTTGGATTGCGAGGCTGATAGGCTGGCAGGAGGTAGCTGCCAGCCATCTTGTCACCGGAGGCCTCAATAAGGCGACGACTTAACTCTTTAACGAGCTGCTTGGCCTCCTGCCCCCATGGACCCATTGTCTCCACTGCAAACGGAACAAATATGTAGTTGCGGCCTAGGTTCGCGTATTGTTCCGTTTGCGACTTTCAGCACTTACCGCAGCAGCCCCGGCATGAAGCGAGGTGGCGGCTGGCGCGTACATGAGAGGGACTAACCCTTCGGGGATAATAATCGTAATAATATGTACTAGTATGTATATAAAAAAGAAAGATTATTATTAATATGCGTTTAACACATTATTAATATTATTAATCTTAATTAATAGCTATCGCGTGTAGCATTAAGCCAATTTGAAGTAGTTTAATTTAAAGTAAATTTATTCGATATTGTACGGTAGATAGAAATAAAATGGAGTCTCACAACACGTGTTGTTGCTAAAAGAACACGGGAGAAACTCGTTAAACACATTAACAATAGTGCGGTTAACCCATCCTGTTATTCTAAATGACTGTGTCGGAGTGAGTTCCCATCAGTAGTCTAACGGAACTATGGGATTGAACCACGATTTTTTTTATTTATTCGGCAACGGGTAAGCGCTTGGCCTTCATCTCACCTGATGGTAAGTGACGATAAGGCCGAAGGTGGAAGCGCGCTTCACCCGAAATCCTCAACCACTGAGGAACTGGCTATCTTATCTCAAACTGCCGGAACACAACAATGCTATAAACATCGTTGTTATGGCGACAGACTTACTTAACTTAGATAAGATGGTGGTAGCTAGCCAGGCGGACTTAACAGCCCTACCACACAAAGATGTACCCCCCGCTGGGAATCGAACCCGGGACCTCTGGGTCAGAGACCGGTGGCTTAGCCACTAGACCACAGAGGCGGTCAAAAATTTCTTGCGTTCAACCCGAGCATCTATCCGCTCGGCTACGGACGCCTCATTGCCCAGAATGTTTCTACGCGCATCACTTCAAAACGGCTGCACCGATTTGGCTAATTGGCAGAAAAAGGTTTGTATGGAAGAAATTTATTGGAAACTTGGATTTTTTTTATTAAATATTTTTTTGTCGCGGGGTAGGTACAGGGTGTTCTCGCGTACGAAGTAGCGGGCGGGCTGCTAGGCAATTGGTTATTTGACAGTTGTAACAATAAAATATGAAATATGTTGGAAAGGGTAGTTTATCATTTAACGATAATTATCCAATAGTTTTTTTTATTAAGATAAATTGTAAATATTTTATTTTTACAAAATAAAGGAGAACGCGTACTGGCGTACAAAATGTTCATGTTTTGGTACCATATTTGCATAGTTGGTTCCTTAATTTTTTCTCACTATTTTCCAGTAAATTTTATATGTGTAGAAGTCCGGGGTAAAGAAAAATCTTAAAGTGAAATAATAATACTAAAACTAATAACGAAACGCATTTCAACTAGCAGATACTATACGCAAAACAAAAATCTGCTGTTAGAGTTGCCTGCCATAAAAATATCGAAGAATCGATTTTGAAATCGATTCTCAAATAACTAATTAAAACTTATTAGTGTATGTTGATTTGATTAAAAACCTATTTGTGCAACTATTTTAGAGCTTAAACCTATACAATTACAGACTTTTTATCTTAAAATAGTTGATTATTTACTTTTGATATTTATAATTTATATTATTTTTAAGATTGATTTTCTTATCGATTTGTATCTCGTAAAAAGACGAATAAAACTACTTGCAACACTGTCAATGTCAATCATTGAGCTTTTGGTCAACGTATACGTTTAACCTCTGTGGTGGCGCGCGATTTTATTATGACAGCTGTCAAAATACCCCAGGGTGGCGCGCAGTCATATTATGACTGCGCGTGGGTGGGCCGTTTTTTGTTTACGTTATCATTAAGTGCGCACGAAGCTGGAATAGGGAGCGCGCGACAAAACACGCTATGTTAAACAAGGATACCAATACAATTGAACTGCGTTATACGAGAGAATGTTTACATTAACAAGTCGACCCTTTTTTGCCGCCTTATCGGCCCGCCCATTTCAAGGTCAAGAGTTCTTAGACTCACTGTGTAAATAAAATGTATGAAGACTAGTAATTTTCTAATCAGATTATTGTAATTCAATGTGTAATGTTATAAAAGAAACAAATACTTCTTTGAAAAATGGTTTTATTTATACTGTCTTGGGGTTTACAAAAAAAAATCGGAAAATAATAAATAAAAAAAAAACCTTATTTTTAGCTCATTATTGAAAAAAACGAATAGATTCAATTGTAAATATTATTATTTAGGCAGGTAGCTTATTTCATTACGAATACGTAGACTTATGATACATGCATATTTCCTTCCTAACTTTTGAGATATGACTCATAACGTAACCCGACACCGGAAATGAACTAAAAAAATGGCTACCTGGCGGGGGGGGGGGGGGGGGTGCCACTTGACGCCATCTTGGTTTCAAGTGTCCCGCAGTCATAATATGACTGCGTACCACCTCAGAGGATAATAAAAATAATGTGTTTTAATTTAAAAGTTCCTTCCTACCTATTTTGCGAAAAGCCGCTTTGTGAATGTGCTAATGAAATGAACACAAACAATATTGTGTTGTGCTGCACTTTCGTGATAGTTTTACTGTCTGATTGGGTGATACATTACCATCACAATGTCGAGTATGCAATGCATTTCGATTGAATCGCAGGCGGCATTTACTGACGAACGAGAGTCACGCCTTAGTTGACACTATTCGTTTTTGGTCATATCCCTGAGAGGTAAGTCGTACATAGTACGAAAATGTCGTCAACCATTTTAGACATCTAAACCGAGAGCGAGAACACATGGTACATATTTGGTGCAGCAATGCACCTCTGTATCGGTTACTACTGATATTCTACTATTTTGTTGATCAATTAATAAACTTCATCCATGCTCTTATTGTTTTAGGCAACACCTGATTATATTTGTCATGCTTTCTGGGAATTAGCAACCCATTCTATTGCATCTGAAAGTAAAACTACAAGGCATGTTGGCCATCGCCAAGACGAGTTGTATGTGGACGTTCTATTTTAAGAATGGGCAGACGAAGAGTTTTCTTTCAAGAGCCAAATGAAGAGGAACAAAGGATGACTAACATAATTTCGAATTGGATTAGACCACGAGAGGTAACACCTTACATGTATTTACTTATTGACTACCTCCGTGGTGGAGTAATATGTGCAATGGTTTTCGTGGTGATACCTACTCTGAGTTCCTGGGTTTGAATCCCAGTAGGGGCAAATGTTTCTATGACGAATACGAGCATTTGTACCTGAGGCCATGACTATTTACCTATATAATAATTCTACTAAATACATATATATACCATACATTCCGATTCCCATCGGCTTCTCTATAAGAAATCCCACTCCAGGGATCCACCATGCAGATCTTAATAATTATGTCAGTAATTAGTGCCACCAATGAGTTAAACATTCCATGTTTATTATTGTCTGATTTGTAAATTCTTGGCCGGCTGACCTTCGCCGTATTTCCCCAAACACATCCCTCGCCACTGTTATTACTACTATCACAACTGCATTTTTACCCATTGGCCTAGTATAACATATTACAAGCCTTCCAGTGCTTACTTCGGGGCTAGGCTACTGACCTACTTAAACTATCAATTTGTTACCTGAGACACTCAAGATAGTAAATATTTAGATTTAATTATTTATTTTGTTACTGTCAGAACCATTGTCCGTCCCTCCCTGTCACTCAACTGTCAATGTCAATCAAACACATAAATACAGGGAAAAACCTAACCTTAAAAAATTAACGAAATACAAGTATATCTTTTAAACCCCAACATTTAAAATTCTGTTAATTTATGTAGTAATTCTCAATAATATAATCTACCAAATGTGTAAGTCACATTGCCAAACATAGAAATTGTAGGCCTGTACAAAATCTCCATAGTACCCTGCCATTGTCCTTTGCGATTTTTTATCTGTGGATTACAAGAGCCAAAACACGGGCGGCAAGGGGCGGCCATGATTGAGCTTCATGTGACGTCACATTTCACAAAATTATCAAAAAGTATCTGGCAGGTTTCAAGAGTTTCTATATTTATTGAAATGTGACGTCACAGAGCAAAATGTCACGTGACCAACCGTTTTCGCGCGAAATTTGGAATCAATAAAGAAAAATATGTCTTTTTCTGTTAAATAAAGGTTTTTTCCGAGAAAGAAAATATTGTACGGAATATAAAATAAGCGTTTGTAACTTTTTAAATACTTTTTCGAAAACTGGCAAGTAGCCATTATTATATGCGGTTGCATTCGCTAAATGTGATGATTACCGCGACACACTGTACACAACATTTTGTTCATCATCATCAACAGCCTATAAACGTTCCACTGCTGGGCACAGGCCTCCAACGTGGACAAGAGCACGTGGGGATATCGGGCCATAACCCACCACACTGGCCCAATGTGGGTTGTTGGGTTTTAACGACTGCCATCTTACGACAACAACCGGGACCAACGGCTTAACGTGCTTTCCGAAGCACGGAGGAGCTCGAGATGTTGTTAATTGGTAGCCCATCAGACGACCTGATTGCGAAAGTTTTTTAGGGGGTAAGATCGCAAGCCGAACTAGTCGCTGCGCCATCGAGCTCCTCTTGCGCCATCGAGCTCTTCGTTTTGTTCAGGGTACCTGTAATCTTACATTGGGCCAGCGTGATGGGTTATGGGACTTCCCCATGTGCAGTAGACTATGAAGGAAGGCCAGTGGTAGTGGTATACAATTGGCTACTTGACGGCTTTCGGAAAAGTATCTTAAAAATTACAAACGCTTATTTACCCCGTACAATTTTTTTTTCTAAAAAGCATCTAAACATATTTTGCCTCATTCATTTAAAATTTTGTGCGAAAACGGTTGGTCACGTGACATTTAGCCTGTGACGTCACACCACACTATAAAAACAAATTTATCTTGAAACCTGACAGATAGTTTTTGTTTATTTTGTGGAATGTGACGTCACACGAAGCTCAATCATGGCCGCCCGTGTTTTGGGTCTTGTAATCCACAGATAAAAAAGTCGCAAATTTATTTTGTAAAAATAAAATATTTGCAAATTACTTACCTATTTTAATAAAAAAAAACTTTTGGATAATTATCGTTAAATTATAAACTACCATATCCGACATATTTCATATTTTATTGTTACAACTGTCAAATAGCCAATTATAGGCTGATGATGATCAAAACCAATTAAAAATAATACACTTTAATTATTCAGTTTCATGTAAATGAGTTTTTGTAGCAAAAATGTTAAATTTTAGAGTTGTAAAGATATATGATATATCTGGAACATTCACTTATAAGATTATTACAGTGCCAAAATAAAAGTCAGTATTCTATAAGTATAGCAGTAAGAAAGTCAAACATAAGTAACATAAACATTAAATTAAAAGGAAGTTTTATACCTATGTAAGGTTAATAATTAAATTCCTAAGATTAAGAATATACCTTAAACATACCAGTTTAGAGCATTAATCTTACAGTGTGCAGAGGCTGGAATAGCGTATCGCTGCCGCGATTAAGCTTGTTTCAGACATCTTCAATCGCGTCTCAGCGTTTCTAATGTTGTAATGTCAAAATCAAATAGCTGAGACCATGAGCTTATGCTAGTAACTAAAGTTTCATGGATGGGAAAGAAAGAGATTGAAGACGTTTGAAAATAAGAAACAAGACACAGGTAAAGTGAAGTAAGGTACTTACTTAGTATGTTAGAGAAGTAAAAAGTAAGGTATTTTGGTTTACAAAGCAGAATATAAAGAATTGTAATGTATTATAAGAGTTTAATACACTTACTCAACCATGTTTAATTTTTGCAAACAATTTGTCATTACGTATTTTTATAAATCCAAAATTGAATAAATTTTAATTATAGCTGCTGGCGTCTGCAGTGCTTTTCATTGCTTCTCTAATAAATAAATACTTACAGAGAGCTTTATTTAGCCTTTTCACAAGGTTGCAAAAGTTAGCATGTTCAAGTGGTTGTTACATTAGGAAGATGATACATAATAATCGCATATGACGGCCCAATACAACTAGTACATATAAGTATTCGGTTTTCATTTTGTCATTCGGTCCGAACGGAAAACCTGAGCAATCAAAAACATTTATCAAGTAAATCTACTTAAATCGGAAACCAAGCAAGTGAAGGCAAGCCGGCGGGCTAGCCCCAGTGCCAAACGTTCAGTCAGTTGAGTGAGAGTGCGTGTGAGTTTTTTTACTACTAGTGGCTCGCCCGCGACTTCGATAGCGTGTTTTAAATATTTTTGTAACATAAAAAAATTAAAATTTTATTTAGGATTTTTTTTTTGATACAAAAAATGAATTAGCCAAATATATGTGACTGTTTTGAACTGATGCGTGAACATACATTCGATTGTGGCAATTGATTTTACAAGCTTTTATTTTTTATACCGTGTCTTAACCGTGTCACATAGCGGTCTTCCCTTGATTGTCGTAAAAGGCGACTAACGGATACATCGAACAGCACAGAGCGGCGATGGGCTCACCAACTGTCACGCTGAGCACACGTGCAGTCGCTATTTGGTGAAAAGTGGGCTATGGTAGAGGACTGCTTTTGCTGTCATCATTGCCTATAGTCTCTGACTAACCCTTCGGGGTATGGTCGTGATATGTGTACTTATGTATGTATTTTGTATAAATAAAAGATTCGATCACGCTATCAAAATTCTCATTTTTTTGCAGAGACAATTTCGCAATATTTACTTAGTAAGTAATGTGACGGAATTAAATTGTTTAGTAACGTTTTCTTAAATATTTTGTAAGAAATATACGTTTTACTTTAATTTTTCTAATTTCTTAATTTTTTCCATTTTCCTTTCGTCAAAAAATATAATCAGTCCACGTTGGAATGTAACAAAAGTTATCTTTTTATCTAATGATCTGGTTTTAACTTGAAAATGTGTTTAAGATAGTAAAACCTTGAAAGCATGACTACTCAGATGGGAATCAAACCTACATCCTCCGCATACAGCAGCTGCATTAACTGCACTGCGCCACCGATGTATTGGTTTAGATCTGTGTTCAATGCGTTCGGAAGTGGGTTCGGATCCCACCCGAGATAGTAATTTTTTTAACGATCTTTAAGTATATTTGAGCGTCATGAACGCAAAAACATTAAATATAGGATAAAATGTTTACTAGAAAAAAAAAATCAAACAGTCTCAGGAAGCTCGAGAGCTGCAGTGGACCGGCAATCCACTCGAGCTTCCTGAGACTGGTAGATTTTTTTCTAGTAAGGTCAGTGTGGGGAAGTGTAACTAGGGGGCAAGTGTGGATGTCCTTTATATTTCGAAAACTATTTGAGCTTTTGTTGGCAGGGACATCTGTTTTTGTGGTTAAAACAAATTTCAGTTTACTCAATTTAAATCTAGATGGCATTGTCAAACACTTTTGAAGCTGTCGACATTTTAAAATCTGACAATTTATTAAGACGAACTCGAGTTGGTACGTGCGTCTTCAATCGATAAAAATGTTGGTAATTTTGAAGAATTTGTATATTTTTTGCCAATAAGTAGTTTTTATACTAACCAAACTTATTATTACTCTTGTATTTTTGTTGGAATCGTTGATAACAAGAGAATTATGTCCACTTAAATTTTTTTACCTAAAAATTAAATGGCTGGGGAAGTGTGCATACTTTGCGTGAGGCAAGTGTATCTGTATGTTACACTTGCCTCAAATCAGGGGTTACAAACCTTTTATTTTGAAATTAGTGATAGGTAATTTCTAATTGCTTATTGCTATTAATTGCTACTGGATGATGAGCAATTTTCTATGAAATCTGGGCGTAAAACCAACAGAAATGTTACTCCCATCGATAGTTAGGACTTATTACTAGAAACGATTTTCTCGTATATAACTACTCTATGCCCCCGGGTTTGCTTGTAAATTTCCAAAGTGAAATAAAACACGATTATTAATTCAGTAATAATACCTATTTTTCTCACTTTTTCTGTTTTAGATAATTAGAAGGTATGTTTATGTACGTAGCCAGCAGCCAAATCGCGGAAAAATAATAGTTGTTCCTTATAAAAGTACCGATACCCACTGGATGAAAACGTATGGAACAGCTGTTTTGTGTTTCGCGATTTTGTTTTTGGCTACATAGTAAAAGTTGTTCGTATTGATGAATACTACCTCCACCTATAATAAAAACTTCATTTAATATCCTAGTGTTGTTGATTACTATTAAAACTTTTAACATTCAATGGCCTCCATCTCCGTATTTCGGTGTAGCTATTTCATGATTCTTGTCATATTATAAACTATTCTACACGTACAAGCACAGAAAAGCTTTCATTTAGCGAATTAACATTTTTAGTTAAAAATGTTTTTTATCCCTGCCCAATGAGTATGACACACTTACCTCATAATTTTTGCTCCCTTAAACTATTCTCACAAAGTATATTAAGTAATCTAGTCGACAAATTGTTGGATCCCTCGATCAAGCAGAAGAGACTTCGTATTTTGGAATAAAAAATAACTGTCTATTGTACTTCAATAGTATAGTCACACTTGCCTCACTTTGTTGGGGAAGTGTTACCATAGCACTTTATAAAAGACCTTAAAAACGAATGATTTAATGGACAATATTGCGTAAAACACTTTGTTTTCAGTCAATTATGAACCTCATTTTAATTTGTTTACGCAGAGTGTTAGAACTTAGATACCCTAACATACATGATTTTTAAGTTCAAAATTAACCTAGACAAAAGTACGTGGGTCACTACGAAAGTTTTGAGATACAAAAAAAGTATAAAAGTTATTCAAATTATTTTTATTACAGTTTCTCAAAGTACTCTTCATTAGCTTCTATGCATCGATTGATCCGCCTAAACCATGATTTATAGCATTCCCGGTACTCTTCTTTAGGGAGGTCTTCTACGGCCTGCAAGTAGGCATTCTGTGCATCCTCAGGACTGTTATATCGCGTGTCACGAAGTCTGAGTTTGATTTTCGGAAAGAGAAAGAAATCGCAAGGAGCTAAATCGGGGCTATACGGAGGATGACACAATTATTCAATCTCTGTACTCTTCAAAAAGTCCTTGGTGACAATGGCCTTGTGCGGCGACGCATTGCCATGATGTAAAAAGAGCCCCCTCAAACCAGTTTTAGGTCGTTTTTGTTTTAAATTTTTAAATACAGTAGGTAAACACACTTCAATATACCACTTAGCATTCACAGTTTTTTGGTCGTCTAAGGAAATTGTGGCCACATGACTACTTGCAGAAAAAAATGTGGCCACCATTTTATTCGCAACACTTCGCCCGCGTTTCACCTTCGTTGGAGGTTCATCATCAGGAAACACCCAAATTGTCGATTGCCGTTTAGTCGGTGGATCATATTGGTAAATCTAACTCTCGTCTCCAGTAATAATGTTAAAAATTGACCGTCCTTCTCCGTGATCAAATTTTCTGAGCATATATTTGCACCATGTCACACGAACTTCTTTTTGTTCTGAAGTCAGCGAGTGAGGCACCCATCGTGAACATAATTTCCTGACTCCAAGCCGGTTGTGTAAAATTTCATTAATAGCTGGCGATGAAATCTTCACGACCTCTTCTATATGTTTATAAGTCACTTTTGGGTCTTCCTTAATAATTTTTTTCACAACTAGGACGTTTTCTTCTGTAACTGAAGTTGCGGGCCGGCCACTTCTTTCATCATCATTTAAGGAGCAAATCCCTCGTTTAAATTGAGCAAACCATCTGAAAACTGTTGCACGCGATAGTGCATAGTCCCCAAACGGCGAAACTAATCGCTCTTTGCACTCACATTCATTTAATCCAAATTTATAATCGTACAAAATCATCACACGAAAATGTTCTCGCAAATAAAATCCATAGTTGACGATGAAAGCCCGCGGAATTGAAACAAAAATCAAACGTCATTTTTTTTATTTTTAAAAATTTGATCAAATGGTTTTCTATGTTCGAATTACAAATAATTTATCTTTAAAAAAAGGTTCAATCTAGTTGCGTTCTTTTTATAAATTTTGAGTATCTCAAAACTTTCGTAGTGACCTTACGTATGACACACTTACCTACCCATATTGACCTTAAACATTTTATTCTATATAGCATTGTGAATGCAAAATTTCAATAATAAAGATAACATTAAATATTACATTTCAAGTGGGCGTTGTTTGTTGTTGGTTTATTTTAGGATAGGTATACTCGTATTTATTGTGAAATAAGATCTTGTGATACATAAAAAACTTGATAGAGATTTTAGGTCATTAATAAACGGCGGATATATCGATCACGGAAATATGAATTAATGTAAGGGACAATTTCCCGAAAATGAGTTATATATACCGTTGGATTCGGAATTTTACGCGCCATCGAATGGTATACGTGAAATGTTGATATCTTGAAAAAAGAACTTGTTTATGTCCCTTACATTACACATTTTAGGAGGTCCTAAACAAATCTTATCAAATTAAATGTAAATGGGTAATTCAACTAATTTATTATAAATTAATTAAAACATCACTAAAAGCTAAGCTAAGAGGACAAAATCAGTATTATTAGGGCAGGCTAAATAAGCATAGGTGACGTCACTCCGGCACAATGGGCAATTGATGTTCAGTTCGGGACACAATTGGGTTAGACGCTTAATTGGATTACAGGAAACCCCTCGACTCAAATCTACTCTGTATAGGCGGACTACTAAGGTGCTGTCGAATAAGAACAGTGTGTAATGCTCGACTTTTATTATCTGCTTACCTAAATGTAATGGGAGTACTAAAACCCCGCTCGGTAGTGAGCCGTGCAATTGTTATTTGTTACGTAAAGTCTTCATAAATCTGTAGTGCTTACTGTCTGGTTATTTTAAAACAAAAGTATGTTAGAAGCTACACTTACGATATTGCGAAATGTCTACTGCTGTGCCAAAACTAATGATTTATTGTCATCATCTTGTCTGTCACGTATACTCCTGAAGGTTGCTAAAAATTGAATTTCTATTATGTATAATATAACATAATATAATATAAGTATAATAAATAAATAAAAATGTCTGGTATTACGACAGCTGAGCTCTTGCAATGCAATTATCTCGAAGAGTTTTTGTTTTATAGGTACTGTGACAATGCGTTGATGTCTTTTTAATTGAGAAAAACATTAAAATATATTTTTCGAAAAAGTAGAAAATTATAAATAATACACTTTTCCTGGTGCTAATGTGTGTAACGTAACTTATCTTAATTGTTTTTTAATTCTACAACGTCATTCTATATTATTTTTGGTGAGGTTTGAAGAAGATAATTTAACACACATTTAACACTGATACTGAATTTTCTTTCTGGCCCCTCCTGCTGACATACAGAAAAAACGACTTTAATAAAAGTTTTGTATCGGAAGACAGCCGAGTTGAACAATGTAGACTAAGTGGGGCACTTTACCGGCTCTACCATGCTCTGTTAGAGAAACTTCTTTGTTCTAACTTGTCAACTTGTATTTCTGTTACTTATACGGTGATCAATCCAAATGGGTCAGTAGGGAAACAGTAAATATTAATAATAATAATAATGTTGAGAAATTCAAGGTTAGGATGTCGACTGCGGAGAGGGGGTGAAGTTATGTCGCATTTGTTGTACATGGATGACCTCAAGTTTTTCGCACCAAACCGCCAAGACTTGGTGAAACTGCTGAAAATTACTGAGACTTTCAGCAGTGCCATCAAGATGGAGTTTGGTGTGGATAAGTGTGCGGTTATGCATGTACAGCGTGGGAGAGTAGTAAATTCAACCAATTTACAACTCTCCGAAACGATAAACTTCAGATCTCTCTCTGAAGTTGAAACTTATAAATATCTTGGTATGTCACAGTCTTTGGGTGTTGAGGACAGGGACATAAAACAGTCATTACGGGAGCGATTCTTTTGCCGCCTGAGAAAAGTACTTAACAGTCTTTTATCGGGTGGCAATAAGTCGCGTGCTTTTAATGGCTGAGTTATGCCTCTGCTCACATACTCCTTTGGCATACTAAGATGGACTCAGACCGAATTGGACGCCTTGGATAGAAGAGTCCGTCAAATGCACGACTTCCAGAATGCTACACCCGCGCTCATCTGTTATGAGGCTGTACATCCCGCGGAGATGTGGGGGTCGCGGCTTTTTAAATGCCAAGGACCTACATAACCGTGAGGTGTGCAGTCTCAGGGATTATTTCCTTAACAGTGAGTGTGGGATGCATTTGGATGTCGTGGCAGTTGATAGACACTTTACGCCGCTCTCCTTGGCAACAGAAAACTGGCGCAAACCAGTGGTGCTAAGCACTCTCGATCGCAAGGACATATGGAAGAGCAAGGTGCTACACGGGCGCTACTATCGGGCTCTAACTGGGCCTGATGCAGATTTGCTTGCCTCGGTGAACTGGCTACGTTTCGGTGACCTCTTTGGGGAAACCGAAGGTTTTGTCTGTGCCATTGAAGATGAAGTTATCAAGACGAATAACTACCGGAAATACATTATGAAGGACGGTACGGTCGACATCTGTCGGGCATGCCGCCGTCCTGGAGAATCACTCCGACATATTATTTCCGGTTGTTCTCATCTTGCTAACGGAGAGTATTTGCACAGACACAACCAAGTAGCCAGAATAATTCACCAGCAACTTGCTCTTCAATATGGCCTTGTTGAATCAGAGGTGCCGTACTATAAGTACGCACCTGCGCCAGTTCTCGAAAACGGTCATGCAACGCTTTACTGGGATCGCTCTATCATCACGGATAGGACTATTGTCGCCAATAAGCCTGATACCGTGGTGATCGACCGATCTCAGCGCCAAGCAATATTAGTTGATATTACCATACCTCATGACGAGAACCTCGTGAAAGCCGAGAAGGACAAGCTCAGTAAGTACCTTGACTTGGCTCACGAGGTTGCCGCCATGTGGGATGTGGATTCAACTATTATTGTACCGATAGTCGTTTCGGCACACGGTCTTATAGCTAAGAGCCTCGATCAACATCTAGAGAGGCTCTCGCTAAAAGGTTGGGTCAAGGGTCAGATACAGAAGGCAGTACTCCTTGACACGGCACGTATTGTGAGGAGGTTCCTCACTCTGCAGCCCTAACCACCGATAGCTTGGGTCTATCCCCGCTGCCGGTGGCAACCTAGGTTAAGTTTTTTATAATATTTTATATTGTAAATATGTTTTTATATAAAATATTGTAAAAAAAATTTCTTAACATATATGTTAAATAAAGAGTATAATACTAATAATTAAACAAGAAAAAGGGTATGTAGTAACAATTGTTTTCTCTACTACCGGCGTAGCACCAAATCACATCCAAAGATACCTGAAAATTATAAACTTAAAAGAAAACACAATACCTACTTTTAAGCTATCCTCAATACTTGCCGCACTGTAAGAAAGTTCTTGCAACTAGACGAGAGTTAACACATGGTGTGTTAACTCTCTCCTTGTGTCACACAACACTTACAATACACACCACACCCTGTAATTACTTGGTATATACCCGTAATTACAGGAAAAACCAGCTTAAAGCTGAGAAAAGAAAATCCATCCGATAATAATAATAATAATAATACAGAAGGCGGTGCTTCTTGACACGGCACACATCGTCAGGAGGTTCCTCTCTCTGCAGCCCTAACCACCGGTAGTTTGGGCCCTGCCCCGCTGCCGGCGGCACTCTAGTTTTAGGTTTTTTATAATGTTTAATGTTTTATAGTAGTTTTGTTTATTATTTTTATATGAAATATTATAAAAAAAACCTAGATTTATGGAAAGAAATAAATGCGAGAATAATAATAATAAAATAATTTATTTTCTCTCACATGTTTAGGTACTTACATAATATTTGATTTAACAATATAAACCATCTTATACAATATGTTACCAGCCAAAATGTGAGAGACTGGTGCCCGAAATAGGTTTCTTTAAAAGAAACCCGTATTACTGGTCACCAGAGTGCTCACCCACTAAGTTAATTCTATACATTTAAATAGTTTATATAGGATAACAAACATAAAATCCAAATACAAGTACAGCATAAGAAAATGTTATAAGTATGTGTGTTTTTGTGCAATAAAACTAAAGTGTATATAACTACTATGTTAAAAATTAGATTTGTGGACGTAATAATGATTCCGTTTGTAAATAGTCTAGATTTTGTAGCTATTTCGTAATGGTTTTCTTACAAGCTGACCTAGTGAGAGGATAAATGGACAGTATATCGTTAAACTTATTGTAAATGAAGGGGCCTAGAAAACAAAAGAACTGTTTGGCATGATAGGATTGGAAAGGTAAAAAACTATAAGATATAGGGCAATCTATTCTTAGGGACCATGACGTCGATTTTAGATTTTATAAAACTACATTAAAGTTTTGTTAAATCTCATACGTAGCTGAAAGTCGAACCCGCGGTAAAAATCTCTGTAAACAATGTTATAAATTCTGCAAGTTTATTCGTTGTTATTGTTGATGGTATCATTAATAGGTCATACGGAACACATTTTTAATCTCTTATAGTTTTTGATTTCTCTCTACTGACTGACCCATTTGTATTGATCATCCTGTAGATTTTAACAGATAGGTATATTGTGGTTTCTTGTATTTATTTATTTTAAATTGTTTACATTTTGAATTGTTAAAGTAAATATTAAGAATAAGAATTTATAACACCTATGATAATGCTGTATTAATGGATACCTTTAAATTTATTTTTCTTTAAGAGGGCTGGAAATGACAAAGGTGCTAAGTATTAGAAAAAATCGTTTTGATATTTTGCTTTACAGAGCGGCCAGTTAAATAGGCCAATATCCCTTCAAAGGTGCCTAGTCAAGATTGTCTATAAATTAAAATAATTAAATTAAATAAACTTTCCTACAATAACACCAATTATTATCTAGCCCAAGAGAAGCTTTGAAGAAACTCGTTAAATGGTTACAAGACAACGGATAAACATACTTAAAATACCTAAATACGTACTTATTATACATAGAAAACACACAGACCCGAGACAATTTAGAAAACAATATTTTCTGAATTGACCCGACCGGGGATCGAACCCGGGACCTCAGAGATGGCGACACCATAAAAACCGATTACAAACCACTCGACCAAGGAGGTCGTAAGAAATAAGTTCAGAACAAAGTTCAAAGATGGCACTGGTGTCAACGCAACCACATTGTAACTTTTCAACACACTTGCTCGTAAAGTGGCTCTTATTACACCGATTTCCGCATCGTAATGTAGCTTATTACACACTAGTGCGATAATGTAGTTTAAAAATAGAGAGCGAAGAAATAATAGCATTTCTTCCACAAGGGAAAAAGTCTTTTTTTTTAATTTTGTCTGTCAAATGACAATGAGATGAATGATAATCATGAATAAAGACTCGACTAATTACTGTTTACATAAATCAACAACTTTTTTGAGATATTTATTTAAAGTTTTTGGTAAAATTAGTAATCATTTGAATCTATGGACAACACAGACCACCACGCCCACAGAGTCCACGCTTCAGCAAGAAACAACTGCACAGTTTGCACATGTGCTTAGGTGGTGAGCATTTAGCCCGTTAGTCGCTTTTACGACACCCAAGGGAAGAGAGGGGTTGGTATTATTATTTTGATGAGCCCATCGCCGCTCTATGGTGTGGGATGTATGTGCAGTCTTTAGTACGTTAGTCGCCTTTCACATACCTATATTTTGTCGATTTATACAGCGCCTTCTTGTTCAATACTTATTACTTTTAAAGTTTAAAAATGAATATGTCTAGTTCTAGTAATGTAGAACTAAATTTATAGTCTACACCGCCGGAAATATTAAGTGAAGCACAAAATGTTACTGACAGCCTATTACCTACCATCTAAGTCCAAAGAATAATAAATGTTGGCTTACCAAAGATTTATACACTAGAAAAACAACAAAAACATGCAGTCATTTTCAGAAAATGTATTTTCCTCACAAGTGTGTTGAAAAACGTCGTATGAAACGCGTGTGCATTGGTAATTACAATCCTCGGCTCCATTAACCCCTCGCCTTCGACTTGGGCTCATAACCCGCCTAGATTGTAATGACCAACTTAGCACACTCGTATCATAATGTACTATTACAATGGTACTGTCACTATGTTACTGGCGATTGAAACGTTATCAATCCCTTTTCTTAGCATTTTACATTACTTTTCCGGTGTCATGTAAGTGCCTCTATGATTGTAAGAAGGATGGAAGGATGAAGGAAGAATAAATAAACAATAAAATTGTAATAGGTATTAATGATAGGAATTAGCACCTTTCTATAGAAAATGTTGTATTTGGTAAAATTTTTCTAAATATTTGAAATTAAAACGTTAATATCTTGACTGTTAGAGAGTAAGTTTACTTTAAAATGACTTAAAAGGTTAGATTTATGTTAGAAGAATTTATGTAAGAACGTTATGTGCTCCACACCATAGTTGTTTTAACATTTTTTTGTCAATAATTTTGTTTTATGGGAAATTCACTTAGCACCTCTGTAATTTCCAGCCCTCTTAAAACTAACAAAACGACTTGCCCAATCGAATTTGTTGGATTAGAAACTGACTGCTGTTAAGAATGGCTTTTGAGAATTAAAACATATTTTTATGGTAATGTAAACAAAATGAAAAAATAAATAGATATAGGTTAGCATAGCGTAGGATGCTCTCAGACAAGGTGGAGCGACGAACTTCGTAAGCTGGCTAGAACTTGCAGGAGCTGGATGAGAGTAGCGGCGGATCGTGCTCAGTGGCGTTCTCTTGGAAAGCCCTACGAGTATGTCCAGCAGTGGACAAGTATAGCCGATGTGATGATGATGATGAAACAATTCCGATTGAGCAAATGCTATTATAACCGTCGTCGTAATCTATAACTATAAATAAAATTGCCTCGAATGCCAGCACTATTATTTTATTATTTAATTGTTGTGTTTGTAATTGTCATACAAGGTTTGGTTTTTTGTTAATAACGCTCAAAATATTCTATAAGATATTGAAACGTTGAAAAATATACCTAGCCCCCTTAGGTAGTATTTTTTTCAACGTTTCAATATCTAACAGATGTAACAAATATAATAGAGGCTGTCTTTCAAGTTGTTGGCGCGGAGGGCCCGCTAACGACGCGTCGACGAGCACGTCTTTGACACGTCCCCACTCCCCACACAGATTGGCACCCCCCACTTCGTTACTGCCTTCCCTTTTGTTATCTAAAAATTGGTTTATTATGTGTCACTTGGAAATAAAACGTCTTTTGAAGTTTTGAATAGGACTATGGCAAATTGAAAGTGATTCTAAGCATTCCCTTTTGTTCTACAAATTGGTTTATTTTGTATCACTTGGTAATAAAACGTCTTTTGAAGTTTTGATTATGACACTATGGCAAATTCAAAGTGATTCTTAGCATCATGGAATTGTTAATTTGTTTGTTAGCATTCACAATGTTAATTTTATGTCGATAGTGAAAAAAATTAATAACCTCTGCTACTACTATGATCAGGATCATAGTAGTAGCAGAGGTTATTAATATTTTGCATAATTATACTGTAATAATAACACTTGATCTTAAGGTGTGAGTTTATTTTTTTATGTAATTATATAACTAGATTAAATCTAGAAAAAATAAAAGTGAGAAATAATTTTCCAGAGAACCAGCATGCTTTATTATAATAGGCTTTTGATTTTTTTTATTATATTTGTTGTTACCTAAACATAATCCTTAAAAGGGTACCGCGTGAGAATGAGAATTGCAAATTAAAAGCTTACTAGGTACATGTATTAAAAATCTTTCGATTTATTCTAACTGGCCGTAAACTTGCCGATACGTCGGATACGTTGTTAGTTTTTGCGCTAAATTCAGTGGCAGCAATTTGGCATACCTTCTTCCCACGCTATAAACTTAGCAGTAATAATATACAGTGTATGTTATCTCTCAAGCTGTTTGTATTGTCATCTATTAAATATAAATCAAAATTACTTTTTCACTCTCACAACAAATTATTTAGCCCAAAGTTAAGCTTCTATTGATTTTTTTTTCAATTATCGGTAGAAAACGGATGATGAAAAAAAGATGATGATGAAAAAAAATATGTTAAAAAAAAGAATGAAAAACCCAGACCTGAAATCAATTTAGAAAAGCAGTTATTTCCAAATTGACCCGACCGGAAAAAGAACACGGAAACTCAGAGATGGTGATGCCATGCCAGAACCGGCGTGTTAACCTCACGGAGGTCGTCGGTAATACGGTCGTATATGTAGTATATCTTTAGTCCGTTAGTCGCGTTTACCGACACCCGAGGGAAGAGAGGGAGCGGTAGGTAGTATTCTTTCACCGCTACGGTGACTAACGGACTAAAGACTGCACAAACATCCAACAGCATAGAGCAGCGATGGGCTCACCACCTGTCACGCTGAGCACATGAGCAGTCGCTATTTTTTTTGATTTGTTTTCTTTTGTTAATTTTTGTGCTTTTATATAGATAAGTAATGGAACTATAGGTCTATTTGCTATATAATATTGTTAATGTTTTTATTTTTAAACGACCGTTTGTTTCTTAATAAAAAAAATAATTGGTGAAAAGTGGACTATGGCAGAGGACTGCTTTTGCGTTCTTCGTTACCTAGTCTCTGACTAACCCTTCGGGGATAATAGTCGTTATTATATGTATTTATGTATGTATTATATGTAATCCAGAAACAATAACAAGCGCTGTGCACTACGCAGCACTAACAGAGGAATGCTTGCTCCTTGAAGCTGAGGATAGAGAAAGATGAAAAAACTAACCTCCGGCAAGGGAGAACACTCGGAACTTTCCCGAAACTCCGGGAAGCGAGTTCCGGTTCTTACCCGGGTAAGAACCGGAAATCGCTTCCAGATCGTCTTTATTAGCCGTTGAGATGGCTACGTGCACGATGCCTTTACCTAAAAAGCTTACAGCGCTCTACGCGTGCAATATAATAATGCATTCTGGCTGCCGCGATACTGCAGCGCATCAGGGATGTTTGCTGAGGCGCATACAGACGGGTTCCACGCCATCATTCGCAAGCGAGTTGCATCTCTGATGAGGCGGGTACGCGGCGATGCCAACAGCCTCCTTGTAGCGGAGAGGGTGGACAGCCCAATCCAGAGACACTGGGTCACGTTGCACGTGATGCCAGGAGGTAGGACTGCAAACTAAAAGTATTACATTAAATTACACTAACATAGCATATAAGTTTTTATTGTATTTTGTGTTACTAACACACTATGCTGAAAATAAATAGTTATTTTTATTATTTATCTGCCAAATGGCTAAGTTATTGGGTAAATTCATGCCTTTCACATGGTCAGTAATAACATTAATACCGATAAATTGTGTTGAATCGTACAAATTAACATCTCAAGACAACTTTCTTCATTATTGATTTATTATTATATAAACAACGACAAAAATGATCACTTCGCTTGTTATTTATTTTGATTGTTGCTAATTTAGCTTCCATTCTATGTCTATCGCCAGAACTTACTGACTGACTGACTGGCTTACCACGAACTCTCAGCTTGAAGTTTGTTAAATTAAGTTAAGTTGATGTCCGCTAACAAAAAACTTTTTAATTCTCTTGGAATCTTGCAATCTTGGAATTGCGGGCAGGCCGCGATTGTTGGAAATGTTATAATCAATGGTAGGACTTAGGTAATCTGTTAATGTCAGTGTAATGTTCCACATGCGCAATATCGCACTGACACTTTGGTAAATATACAAACGAGAAATAAACTTTATTTTACAGATTGGTAAATGTGTGGACGATTCGAAAATACTTATTCATTTTGTTTACTTGAAGAGATTTTGAGTTTGTGCACTCGAGTGCATACTCGAGTATTGTTTTTGTTCTCAGATATATCAATGACGTTCTATACACCATATACCTAAGTACCTATACTTAGTATGATATATTTTTAAAAGTTCTCTATTTTAGAAGAAAAGTTCATCTTTAATAATGAAATTTTGCATTCACAATGCTATATAGATATAGGATAAAATGTTTAACTAGAAAAAAAACATCCCGTCATCTGACCATTTACCTAGTTATCTCGGATTTTTTTTTTAAATATCCCACGTGCGGGAATCGATTCCGCACCTATATATATAGTCATACCAGGTAGTGCAAGAATGAGGCTTTTCTGGTTATGTCCGACCAACAGTCCCCCTAGACAAATGTCAAACACTCCGCTCTATCTCTCATCGTTGTACGTACACTGCTGTGCACGTGCCAATTGCTAATGAAAAATACAGCAGCGGGAGCGCATTGTACGACGTATTACGAATAGACAGGAGGGAATGTTTGCCACTTTACTAGGGGGGCTGTGCTTTATCGAAACTCACTATGTAAGACGAGGAAACCTTTTTCAATGTCAACTACTGGGTCAACTACATAATATTATTTACCAGCTGGGAATTGAACCTGGCGCATCCGGCCTTAAACCACTAGACCACAAAGCGAAATTTTTATTACATGATTTCACCTACATGTATAAAAGCAAACAACATCAACACTATAATAAAGAATCATACAAATCTATATACAGCGTGTTTCTTGTAAGGTGTCAAGCCGTTGTGTGGTGATAGGGAACTATACCATACCTATCCATTGAACCCCCATGTATGTTCTACGATTTTTTGTAGTTTTCGAGTTATAATTTTTTTTCGTTATTTTATGATTCAACGACGAGACGGCTCTAAAAAAAATATATCTTTTTTTTGGGTCGACTTTTCTTTGATGTTTTTTTTAATACAATGCCTATTGATTGCTCTTATATGAGTAAAAAAATCTTCCTTCTAACTTTAACCTATGGTACTAAAATTTTGATCCTAACTTTAAAAATTGGATTAATCAGAACAGAATGGAATTTTCAACTTAAATAAAAAAATAAAAAAGATTTTCTATATCTTCTGACTAGTTTTAAAAACTGCCCAACCAAATATGCTTTCATACTAATACAAAAAAAGATGTACTAAATAAGACTTTTTTTGCTGAAATCGGTCGTTGAACGTGGTAGATCGGAAATTGTGTAATTTTCATCTATATACTTATACTAATATTATAAAGAGGAAAGATTTGATTGTTTGTTTGTATTGAATAGGCTCCGAAATCACTAGACCGATTTAAAAAAAAATTTCACCGTTAGGAAGCTACACTATCTCCGGGTGACATAGGCTACAATATATTTTAAAAAATATATTGTAGCCTATGTCATATATATATATATAATAAATTCCTTACATCGCGTGCGCAACGAAAACTATTGATGATAGAACAAATGCGATGTAAGGTAAGCGTCGTCACTGGGGTACGCGAGGGGAGTCATTTTGAAAATTCGTCACGGGGTCCACGCGAACGAAGTCGTCGGCGGTCTGCTAGTATTTTATAATTTCTTAGTATCTTAGCATATTCTTGTCTATCAGGAGATTAATTATTTCTTTACGTTTAAGAAGAGCTCCTGGTACTAATAACATACATTTCATACATAATACTATCCTCTAAATTACCATTATTAATGAGAGGGCCAAAATGAAACTCAAAATGCGATAAAAATTTATTATGTTCAAAATGCCGGCCACCAAACATCACATTCGGCACCGCCGCAAAAATGTTTTTCTTAAATTTTTGAAATCGGTCTAGTGGTTTCGGAGCCTATTTAATACAAACAATCAATCAAATCTTTCCTCTTTATAATATTAGTATAGATGGAAATTATACAATTTCCGATCTACCACGTTGAACGACCGATTTCAGCAAAAAAAGTCCCATTTAGTACATCTTTTTTTGCATTAGTATGAAAGCATATTTGGTTGGGCAGTTTTTAGTCAGAAGCTATGGAAAAGCTTTTTTATTTTTTTTTATTTAAATTGAAAACTCCATTCTGTTCTGATTAACCCAATATTTAAAGTTAGGAGCTAAATTTTAGTACCTTAGGTTAAAGTAAGGAAGAAGATTTTTTTACTCATAAAAGTGCAATCAATAGGCATTGTATCAAAAAAAAAACATCGAAGAAAAGTCGACCTAAAAAAAGATATAATTTTTTTAGAGCTGTCTCGTCGTTGAATCATAAAATAACGAAAAAAAATTTTAACTCGAAAACTATAAAAAATCGTAGAACATACATGGGGGTTCAATGGATAGGTATGTTAGTTCCCTATTACCACACGTCGGCTTGACACCTTACAAGAAACACGCTGTATAAGGCGACTGCTAGAAACCGCAAGAAACTTCAAGGGCTGGTCAGTTTAAGTGCTTTAGACATGACAAAAACGACAAAAAAGAAATTTGAGATATTTATTTTTCATTAATTCATTCATTTTCTGAATTTTAATTTGATAGTCTTTGAGTATCTAATTTTATATAAAGCAATAAAAATGAAATAATTATCAAACTATTAAATAACGATTATTTACAACGCGCGGGCAGCGGCCGGCCGTTGACTCACCCGTCTGTTGACCCGTCCGCGTCAGCTGGGCGATAAGTACCTACGTTAGTCTGCAATCATTTTTGTCATTTTTATCATGTTTAAAACACTTGACCTGACCAGCCCTTGAAGTTTCTTGCAGTTTTTAGCAGTCACCTTACATATCTAAATAAATTGCCGTGAGTGTATGATCGCGCATCACGTCAGAGAGGCAGCACCTGTTTGGAAAATTCATATTTGTTATGTTTGTAATTGGCAGAACAAGCTTCGTATGAAAGAAAATGTTTGAATTTGTCACGTTATAGTACTGTTTGTTCATGCGAACGAATTCGCGGGCGGGCCACTAGTAAATTATATAAATCCACGAAATAGTAAGCAAGAGCGAAACATCACAGAAAATTACTGTTCTGTGGAATAAAGAGAAACCTTTTTTTTTATTATACAACTGGGAAACAAGAGTTTGGCCATCATCTTTTTTTTTTTTTAATTGGTAAGTTTCGATAAGGTATTACTTTATAGCTTTGATCCTTTTACGCGAAAGCGTTCGTCAGGTGAAAATAATACAGGATTAATTTTCATAGCAAAAATAAGGAGCTTTATTTTCGTTTTTTTTATACAGCAAATTCTTGCTAGGTCTTTTAATATTCCTGTGCCTTGTATTCTGCTATTTTAGTTAGTCTTTAATCGTGTCTCAGCCAGGTCTCAGCGATCTTTATTTAGTCTTTAATCGTGTCTTAGCCAGGTCTCAGAGATCTTTATTTAGTCTTTAATCGTGTCTTAGTCAGGTCTCAGCGATTTTTATTTAGTTTTTCATCGTGTCTCAGCCAGGTCTCAGAGATCTTTATTAAGTCATTAATCGCGTCTCAGCCAGGTCTCAGAGATCTTTATTTAGTCATTAATCGTGTCTCAGCCAGGTCTCAGCGCTCTTTAATTTACACTAGCGGCCCGCCCGCGACTTTGTCTGCATGAAAACCCTGTACTATCACAAAACAAATCCAAAAAAATTCATTTCCACAAACCTTGTCCTGACAATTACGAATACAACAAAAAAATAATCAGCCGAATCGGTCGAGCCGTTCTGAAATAATGCGCGTACATTAATTTCGGCAATTGATTTTTATTAATATAGATTTAAACTATCAAAAATGTAGAAATATAGGTAATACCGCGGTAGCGGAGTGATCAACACAGCCACCTAGTAAGTGGGTTCGATTTCCACCTGAGATAGTCACTTTTTCAACTTTTCATTATCTCATATACATACATACTTACATATGTATAATGACGACTATTATCCCCGAAGGGTTAGTCAGAGACTAGGCAATGAGGACCGAAAAAGCAGTCCTCTACTATATTGTCCACTTTTCACTGCGCGACTGCACATGTGCTCAGCGTTACAGGTGGTGAGCACATCGCCGCTCTATGCTGTTGGATGTATGTGCAGATGCATGAAATATAGTTTTTATTTTAGCTATCCACGCTAACAATAAAAAATCATTCTGATACAATTACTTGGAAACTTACAAATAAGTAGCTTCGCAGTGCACTCACGTATCTATGTATATTAAATGTATATTAATAAAAATCAATTTTGAAATAAAACGATGTTTAATGCATTGTTGTGCTCCGACAGCTTAGAGATAAGATAGCCAGCTCCTCAGTGGTTGAGGATTATCGTCACTATCAGGGGGGTTACTCTTGAACGCAAAATCAATCTTAATACAATTCCAATGCGATTTAATGTATCGATATTGGGATAAGTAAAGGTAATTCCGAAAGGCCATCCATCTCGATAATAATTTGTTCAATCAATTTCCACGCAATTTAATTCCAATGTGGCGCTATTGTCGCTTACAAAAGTGCCATTTGACATTTTTTAGATTTGTGATTGGAAATTGATTAATGCAATTGTGTTTCAAGAGTAAGCCTACAGGTGAGATGAAGGCCAAGCGCTTACCGGTGAAAGAATAAAAAAAAATGACAGCTATGAAGAGATTTCACTGGTGGAGACCTTTGCCCTGTAGTGGGACTGTATCAGGCTACACCTTACTGTTCTATAAGCCTATTATATTTTATTACAAAACAAGGTGACATTTCCATCCGACTCGACAAGTGTAGGTAAGTAGGTGTGACCTGTAAGAATTATTCTTGAACACATTGAATCGTGTGCTTACTACTAGAGTTTCCTTTGGAATAATTGGATTTTTTTTAAGCTTCTTTTCTAGCACAAGGAAGTGTTTATTGATTTTACACTTACAGTCTGTGCAACAGATTAGATATCAGCTGATGTGTGTCGTAACAAAATTTAGTTTGTGTTATTTCTGATTTAGATCGTAATGATTATACTAGACCGAAATTGTATAATTATGTATTTCAGCAATTATGATATGCTTTTTTACTAAGTAGTTTTTTGTTTTTCACAAGCGGGATTTTAAGCCGGTACTTTCTTTTTGGAATTGCCTTCCTTACGAAAAGTAAGACATAATAAGAAAATAACTAACAGACAGATACCTAGTCTGTTAGTTATTTTCTTATTATGTCTTACCTACTTTTCTTTTAACCATATGTCTACCAACAGTTTAACTTTGTTTAGTGCTGTCAAGTGCTCTTGTAAAAAAACCAGTAAAGTTCAATATTTAAATTAAAGTAATGTTTTAATTTTATTTTTTGTCATAGATGTTATAGTTAGCCAATATAAAACCGATTTCAATATTATGCTTTTACCTTTTAGACTAAACCTTGTAAAACAAAAATTTAAACTGGATTTAGGTGGAAGTGTAGTGAAGAACGCGCAATAAACTATTTTGGTTGCAGGTCGCATATATATCTATTGATCAATCTCAGAGTTCTAAGATTTTTTTATAAAATACTGCAACAGTTACGAGCTTTCATCTTTTATGATAACTACTATTATAATAACAGTTGTTTTAAGGACAGTGAGTATCAATAAAAGCAGCTAATAGCGTACAGGTATAGGTACTACAGGGTTTCGAGTGACAGTTACACGAGTTTAACACAATAAGGGCAAATCACATGGCTTTGTCGTTATATTGGCCTTAATCATCTGGAGATGCACACAAATACTGCGACTCCACTCGATAACTATTTTATCATTGGTAAGTATGCAACACCTTGGACCACATCATGTTCACCAAGCAGGCTGGTGGTCAAATGCACACTCAGTTTCATTTAAAAAAATAGGTTCGATTATGTCACCTCACTATAATACTCACTAAAGGCATCAGGATAGTAATCGAAGTGCGGTGGTGCGGCGCGGCGGGCGGCGACTTCGCCGGTGTCGTTGATCGGCGGCAGCTCCGGCGACTTCCACACGCACACGTAGTACACCGACAGCAGGATGGCCGCCAGCGACACCGACAGCAAGTACGCCAGTACCGTCAGCACGCGCACCACCGTGCTCACCGCCTTCTGGTCGCTCGCGTCGCGCTGGTTGCCCATCTCCTCCGATGCACTGTCCTCTTCCGTCTGGCACACCGACATCGTGCCAGCGGGTTGCATCTACCTACATGTTATATTTACCCCGCCGATACACTAGATCACTTAGCCCGAAAAAGTAAAATAAACATCTGCTTGTGTGTAGGATGAGTCGCGCGCGGTATTCGCGGACGGGCGGCCGAGTGCGGTGCCGCTGCCGCCGCGGCGCGCCGGCCCCGCACTAAGCCGATCAACTACACACGTCACGGATTTACGAATGTTAAACTTTATGCCCTACCGAAGATGCTCACTGATGCTATTTGAAAATTCTGTTTAAATATGATACGGACACGCTAAATAAATCCGTTGACGAGCCACTAAATTTATGTTTCCACGCTTCGTTTATTTATTAGGAATCAACGTAGATGAAGGCAAACGTCATAAACGTATGCGAGTTTCTTTAGTTTACTAACTTACAAAGTTTGTTTATTCCTATTAAATATTCTTACAATTTATTACGTTCGCAGAACATAAACGTTTCACATACTTACTGTTTTACTTCGAATAAGATGTGATACCTACTTCCTCTTCCTAAAAGTCTATTTCAAGAAAAAGATGTAAAGTAAATAGAATAATGAAAGTATTTTTCCTATGCATTTGATGTTGAATATTTTCGAAAATTCTAACTTAGCATGATGTATCTACTTAAGTTGAATTCATTAACTGCATGCTTTGTGGCGACAACACACTAGACTATTGACAAAATTGTTTGAAAAGCGCACATTTATACCGAAACAGATGCTGAATGCAAACATTTTTAGGTTTTTTGTGCCTAAAGACTGTAGATAGGATTGAAACCTCCCAAGAAAGAAAAGAAACATAAATGTTTCAATACCTACTAATAAACAGTTGTCAAACTCTCGCCAGCTAGATTCTACTATTCTGATATCCTCATACTTGTTTGACTGGTTTATGCTACCAAGTCCCAGCAGTATCCTACGTATTACTGTGTTCGAAATCTTGTAAAATTACTTGATATAGATGCATAATAACTAATAACTCAGGTCTCAGGATCAACAAAGTTTACGACAGCGCTAAATAGCACGTGTATTCCACGCTGTGGTATTCCAATTATCTCTGTATTGAAACAAGCTTTTATTTAGCTTCCCTTGTTCCCTTTTTTCCTTTGATGACCTCCTTGGTCGAGTGGTTTGTACACCGGTTTTCATGGTATCGCCATCTCTGAGGTCCCGGGTTCGGTCCCCGGTCGGGTCAATTTAGAAATTATTATTTTTCTAAATTGTCTCGGGTCTGGGTGTTTGCTATGTATAATATGTATGTGTTTAAGTATTTTAAGTATGTTTATCCGTTGTCTAGTAACCATTTAACGAGTTTCTTCGAAGCTTCTCTTGGGCTAGATAATTGGTGTGATTGTAGGAAAGTTGAATTTTTTTTATTTTATTATTATTTATTTAACATTTTAAACTTTCATGGTCACTACAATTATTTTTATGAATCATCAGTTACTGATGATGATTTTTGTGAATTATCAGTTACTCCGTGATCATTGTGCCAATAACTCAGACATGGTAAAAATCCCGTTTTTTCATAAAAATATTATTTATTTATTGTTATATATTAATTAATGGTTCGAATACATCCTTGTAAGTCATCTTACATCAATTAGTTCCTCTAATAACGAAATAGACTGTGTCTGATAGAGTCAGACGGATAACGCAGGCACTTTATAATGCCTAATTAACCTTTCGATTTCAACTTATTAGATTAGTCGAAGTGATAGACGAGTTTACGATCGAGCATTAGAGAACCGACATGCTGATAGTAATACCCAAGGACCATTACCTACCAATAATGTAGAGACAGTATGTAGTTACAAATCTGTGTAGGTTTACCTGAAACTGACCGAACAGCTAAACCGATTACAAGATTTAGGTTGATTTTACCTGCCCACCTTGCAAATTAAGGTTTCTTTAGCGGTTGGCGTAACGCAATTATGTTTTGGTATAGTAGGTGAATCTATTTGCTGTTATAATAAAAAAGTCAAACCTTAATGAAAAGAGATACTTATTTTTGTTAGTTACTAATCTGGGAAATGACATATTATATTATCCATGAATGGTATTATACAATCTCGTTCAAGATAACTCCCTTCCTTACTCCTCCCTCTCTTCAGAGCTCTCCTTTACCCATTTCAGTGGACCTCAGCATTCTTGGCATGTACATCGGCCAGGAACTGAATCCAAAATGCTACATCGAAAGTGTTATTTTAACTGCCTCCCGTAAGTTAAGTATTCTCAATAAGGTGAGGCGGTTTTTCACTCCCGAGCAGCGCTGTTTGCTGTACAAGACTCAGGTGCGATCGAGTATGGAGTATTGTTCCCATCTATGGGACGGCTCCGCTAAATACCTCCTCGATGCACTTGATAGACTGCAAAAGCGAGCGGTACGCATTATTGGAGATGCTGAGGTTACAGCCTCACTTGAGGACCTCCAGCTGCGTAGTGACATTACTTCTCTCAGTGTCTTCTACCGAAATTACTACGGAGAGTGTTCTGAAGAACTTTTTGATCTAATCCCGCCCTCTCCTTTCCTGTCCCGGACTACACGTGCTGGTCTTAGGAACCACCATCATACTGTGCAGAATATCAGCACTCGTACCAAAAAAATTGGCAAGTCGTCCCTCTGTAAGACCATTCGGCTTTGGAATTCTCTGCCGGCGCATGTGTTTCCCAGTTCCTATAATCCCGGGTCTTTTAAACGGGGCGTGAAAGGGCATTTATGCAGGCCGTCATGAATGAATGAATGGGTGCGCTTGTTACCGTGCTTGTTCCACGGTGGGGAGCGCCCTCATTATTTTGGACTACATCGGCTGCTTACCATCAGGCAGGATGTAGTCACTATGACGTGTCACATAAAAAAAAAACATACGCCAGCAGGTCAACCTACTTAAAGCTGGCAAGTTACTGCAATCGACATTGATCATTATGCCTTTAAAAAGTTTAAAATTTTTGAAGAAATTTTACATTTTGTGGTAGGTTATGACTCAGAACAATAATGCTTTAGTTATTGTTTATGACAACAAAATGTCAAACTTCAATAAATTGTGCAAGACACTGGCGTCTGTACAAGGACTTATTTTTGCGCCGGGTGGGCCTGGTAATATTCTCCTTATAGCGTTTCTTTGCAAACTTCTGTGGAGTTCATAAATGTACTTTGATCATGAATATTTTTAAACTTAAATGTTGAAGAGTGGGTCTTTTTCCATCAAAATTACGTTTGTTCAAAAGAACATCGTGCAACTTAGTTACTCAATATAAAATTTTGGACCGAGCTTAATAACAAGCTGTCCCTCCCGGCGAATTCGTACCGCATAACAATCAATGAATGTAGTGTCAACATTTAGTTAAAAAATTTGTGTTTATTTACGTTTTAAAATGAATATGTAAGTACTAACTATTTATTATAACAACGAAAGGAAAACAATAACGTCAAGCTCTTAGATGAATGATTTGTCTCGCTGCGCTCGACTAGATACCGCCCTATCTAAAAACCACAGCTCCGTAAATGCGGCAACTCATCTATGACAATTTGCAAGAATGCTGTCCTTCTTAGTTTTTTGTAGTATTATTTTTACACAGTTTTATTACGCAAACGCAAAACTTAATAAAAAAGTCGGTACGTACACTTTACACACAGTTACCAGTGTGATTGGCTCTCGGGTACGCCTATTTCGGCGTAGTATTTGTTGCCGCATTTTACAAGTACGACGGAGAGATATCTAGTCGAGCGCAGCGAGACCAATCATTCATCTAAGGTCAAGCTGTTAATTCTAATATTAATTCTTCAATATTCTTCTGTTATTTTAAACTTTATATGGAGATTTCATTTCATCATGAGATCAACATTTTTACCCCTTTCCGTACTTTCTCTTAACATTTTCTTTCAAACAAACCTTGTCCTAACAAATAAGAACACAACAAAAAAAGAATCAATCAAATAGGTGCAGCCGTTCTTATGTGATGCGCGTACAAATATTTCGGCATTAGGTATATTAATATAGATTAGATCATTTCAATGTGTAGTGTTCGCGTAAACCTTAAAAAACTACTACTTACCTTAGAACTAGATGATGTAAAAGATTGGCTGTTATTGTAAAAAAAACAGATTAAAAGTAATCTATTAATGTATACATATAAAGACGTAGTACATAAAAGTGCATATTCTAAACTTACACTCAGCGACGCAAACCAGAAAGGCCTCATCAACTTCACCACTGATGTGATGGTGCCCCTATGTTTCTGTCCTGTGCCAATCCCAATTTTTTCGGTACTCAAGCAAGTTCTCGATGCCCAAGATCTTCTTGTAGTTTATATTATTTTCTTTATGGTTTTAAAAAAAATAAATAGGGGACTAATATCATGCGGGGAGTCTCTCTCTTTGTCCTGTCTCTTTGTTCTCACTGCATCCACGATTCCACCTCCTAAGCCTTATTCCTTCTTGAACTTCCACCTGTGCTTCTTGGTTGCACCGGTCACCCGTATGATATACTTACTATACTTTTCTTTTATTTATTTATTATGTATTTATTGATAATGTTCACTAAGTTACTAGAGTTTAGGTACAAATATGTTCGCCGATTACAGGTATGCACAGCATTTGTCACAAAAGGTAGTAAGAACTAAAATATATAAATTCTTTTATTTTGTAAGGTGCATCTTATAATCTTAAGTCCCGTTAGCCTATATAACATTTTTATAGAGTCTTTAGGTATTCAATATTCATGTCTAGTAACAAACCTTCTTCGACAATTAGAGGAGACGATCTGTTTTTCTAAAATGCCAAGAACGTTTCAACAACTTTGTACCATCAATAAATTTTATTTGATGCTGACTGTATTTAACGTTGAAAGATAACTTTAATAAAAGAAACCTGGACCCTCCTACAAACTTTGCTCGTTATGCCCAGTTTTTCTGACTTTACTAAAGCGCTGTTCACAGGAGTGGGTAAACTTCGAGTGGTGTTCGAACCGGGTGTATTCCCGCCCAGCTACTTACCTAACCCGGATCTCTACATTCAATTTTTTATATATCACTACGGGAAAATACTTTATGACAGGTATCTGATGATGAATGCCGATAGGGCCGACAAAGGTGCATGGAAACTCAAGTGTCTGACTTATTAACACCGAGCCTAAACCCTTGAACTTAGAAACCATTTTTTTTTTCACATTGCCTGCATTAACACTTTGGTTAGTTGTTATGGTTTACAATCATCTTTAGCTGTCATCGACATATCACATCATAACACGCTTTCAGCTTCACTGAAAATGTAGCAGGCACCCATCGATCTACGAATCGATCAAATTCGTAACACTTATTTAATACCCCATACGCCGACATGCGAACATATAATATTACTTTACAATTTTTATTCTACTAATATTATAAACGCGAAAGTTTGTAAGTATGGATGGATGTTTGTTACTCTTTTACCTAAAAACTACTGAATGGATTTGAATGAAATTTAAAGTACAGATAGTTTATAACGTGGATTAACTTATAGGACACCTTTTATCCCGATATTCCCACGGAAACGGGAACCACGCGGGTGAAATCGCGAGCAGCTGCTAGTTTATATTATCGTTCTGAAAATATAGTAATATGTTTAGACGCCATCGATTTTCATAACACGCAAATTGAAAAGCTTATAATAACACGCAAATTGAAGATTTATAAAAGTGAAGAGAAATGGCGTTACGACATAAAACTTTGTGAATTTTATGAAAGTTAATCAAAAAACAGGCGCAACGTGTAAGAACCTTAGAGTTCGGAGCGTAGATATTTCACTGGTTTCAAGAACTATAACCATTTTCATTGTCGCCCTCACCATTCCGGCCCACAAAGTGCCTCTTCACGCCTCGTTCATGTGAAAAACTTTCCCACTTTCCTATTAAATAGGAGCTCAAATGCATCCCCAATATGCCGCTTTCAGTACTTCAGTAGGTACATACCAAGCTTTTAATAAAGAGGTTAGGACAAATTGTTTTACAATTTTCCAAATTCGCCGGCGCTCCGCCCTGCGCGTTGGGAGTAAGTCCATTAGGGATAATTGGATTGTTCTAATATATTGGCTATGGGCACTTGCCGCGAGTCCCCGGCCGCTATCAATCATGCCCGCGGACGGCGGCACCTGTCATGGACAAAGAAGTAGCCCTCGGCCGATACGGTTCCTATACTAATATTTTTTTAAATTAAAATATCCATATTTACCAAAGCTGGGGTGTGCAGTGGGATGTTTAGTAGATATATTATATTGTAGGTAGGCATATCATATTGTAATTATGATGTTTTATTATGATTAAATCTCGTATTTTTTTGCACTTCCAGTTTTATAGTGTCTTAACATAAGCTCTTTAGCCGTCTGGTTGTCTGGAAGAGACAAGGCGTTATATAGTTATATAGCTTAAAACATCTTATGACAGCGAATTGTAACTTTACATCTCCTTTAAATAATTTTTCTGGTTAAGCAATTCTGTATTATTTATTACCTTATAAAAATTCGTAGACAAAGAATCTGGTAACATGTGCTAGAAACAGGCTATAAATAAACTAGCTGTGAAAATCAGATTTTTGCACCTGTATCAGCAATTCTGATGTGAGGTATTTATTATATGGGCCTCTCTGTATTTTTACCATCTAGTACATTGTTTGTTGCCTGAAATAAAGAATTATTATTATTATAATTCATCGTTACAATTCTGACAATGTAGTTGCGTGTAAAGAATATTATTTTTACTCTTTTGTAGAGTGCAACGAGCTCAGGCAGCGAGTTATAAATAAGTTAATAACGTAATTATACTGATTAATTGAGTTAAATGCTTTTTAGGCTTACTCGAGTAAATTAAAAATATGTATAATGTTTTGGAGAGTTTGTTAGGTGGTAGTACTCTACCTACTAATAATGCTTTGGGGTTTATTATTGTTGTTTTCACCTAATTGGTGGGTGTAACTGATAGGTATTTTATTATACATCATGGTTAGTGTGTGTGGTGTATATTACAACAAGCTGTTATTCCTGTCATAGAAGAACATGCGACGCATAAATTATACCTTAAATTATATCAATTATGTTTACTGTATTACTAAGTTTGTCTTTTGAGACGAGGGTTGCACCAATAATTAATGATTAATAATAAGAACATATTATTTAATAAACTAAATATAATCATATCATAATTAACATTGTAAATAGTATTATAAATCTTAATAATAACAATTGTATAAATACTGTTTCTAAAGTTATTTACATAATGCCTTTATTTATTTGTCACTTTACAGCGTAGCGTACCTACATGACCGATTCTTATCAAGACATGCAAACATAAAAATATCTTAATACGAGCACCAAGACCGTTTCGTCACCGACCCAGCCAGCATAGTAGCTGTGCCACGACAGAACACGACGTTGCATAATATGCGACATTATGAACTAGAACACAAGGTTGGAAATACGGTCATCGTACACAGACATACAGATTTCAATACAATTATAATTGACTTTTTGGTTTCTCTCTCAGTTGTTGCCTGAGAATCCTCCGCAAGATTTTCCCGGAGGGATTTTTCGGTATCGCTTTCACGAATATCACTCCTCCGTGTAGTCGTTTCGGTGGTGACAACTGGAAAATAAATTTTCCTAGTTTAATAATAGTATTTGGTTGGTGGTAGGGCTTGTTAAGTCCGCCTGGCTAGCTACCACCATCTTATTTAAAGTCTGGCGTTATAACAACAATGTTAATAGCATTGTTATGTTCCCATTAGTGATATGATAGCCAGTTCATCAATGGTGAGGATTCCGGGTGAAGCGCGCTTTCACCTTCGGCCTTATCATCACTTACCATCAGGTGAGATGAAGGCCAAGCGTTTACCCGTAGTAGATGAAAAAAAATAGTATTTAGGAAATAAAAGTGTAACTAATGACCACCCTTGATAACCATTATCAGATTACGATACGAAAAAAATGCAACAATCACACCGAAAGTATTTCAACTACCTAAAACAAGTTATTTATTGTTATTAAGATAATATATAACGTTATCAGTCAGAGAAGATTGTCCACTGAGTCCTTGTAAAACAATTTAAGGCTAGGTGTTAGTGAAAAATTTACAGAACACGTTCTTAGAATTAATATTTGAAGTAGTAAACAGTAAAATTAAAATATGCAAAAAATATGAAATATTTTTGAGGCTTTATTCTGTGGAATACGCGATTTGATAAAGCGGGCTTGATAGAATAAATTCACAAAGTTACATATTTTTGTGTAATTTTATCTTTTTTTCTAGGTTTTATTTTAAAATAAGTGATTTCGTTTTTTTACTAACATAATTTTAAGCAATTTTTGTAACTAACACATGGGTGTTACCTGAAATAAATAATTTGAATTGAATTGAATTGAATAACAAGTATTTGTATGGTAGCAACTCTGAAGTTTTATAATATGGAACAGCTTTTTTCTTTTCGCAATTTACCCTTAACCAAACACACAGGGTGTTTGTGTACCATTCATTCGCTACATGTAAAGCCCCCTCTTCACATAGGCAGATATTTAACGTCTGCAGACTCTGCAGACTCTGTATACCTACCACAGACGCGCAAATCACCCCCCTACACGTCGGTAGACGCATCCGCAGATGACGTCTGCGGATGCGTCTGCCTATGTGAAGAGAGGGCATAAATCAGGCATTGGCTGTTTTTCTAAATGTTTCGCTTAATATATATATAGTATATCTATAACTATAGTTAGCATAGCATAGCATACGCATAGTATAACTATGAAAGCTGTGATTTTTATTCGATTCATAATGAAACATACTTACTTAGTTAATATTAATGACAGTCAATAAAAAAAGTGAGGTGAACCCGAAATAAAACACGGTGATCAGTCAATGTGTTCTTTGAATAGATTATCATAAAAGTTTAATAAAAAAAAATAGATTACTTAACTATCTAAAAGATGTAATCTCAATTGGGGATTAATAAATATCTACATCCCCAATGAAATATACCGATAAGAGGAATAATTATCTTTTACAATGACTTTTGACTCAAATTATTTGCGATAATCCTAATCGCTGCGTGTTTGGGTCGATATCAACATAAAAATATCGTGGGTGTGTTAATATTATTGTTGTACAGTAAATTCAAGACAAGAAGAACCATTTTTTAAAACTAGCGGTTTGGCCGCGTGAATACTCCGTGTAACGTACGAATTTTCAAAAAAAATCTTTTATACGTGGGTCACTACGAAAGTTTTGAGATACAAAAAAAGTATAAAAGTTATTCAAAATTTTTTTTTTACAGTTTCTCAAAGTACTCTCCATTAGCTTCTATGCATCGATTCATCCGCCTCAACCATGATTTATGGCATTCCCGGTACTCTTCTTTAGAGAGGTCTTCTACGGCCTGCAAGTAGGCATTCTGTACATCCTCAGAACTGTTATATCGCGTGTCACGAAGTCCGAGTTTGATTTTCGGAAAGAGGAAGAAATCGCAAGAAGCTAAACCGGGGCTATACGGAGGATGACACAATTCTTCAATCTCTGTACTCTTCAAAAAATCCTTGGTGACAATGGCCTTGTGCGGCAACGCATTGTCATGATGCAAAAAAATAAATAAATTGTCGATTGCCGTTTAGTCGGTGGATCATATTGGTAAATCTAACTCGTCTCCAGTAATAATGTTAAAAATTGACCGTCCTTCTCCGTGATCAAATTTTCTGAGCATATATTTGCACCATGTCACGCGAGCTTCTTTTTGTTCTGAAGTCAGCGAGTGAGGCACCCATCGTGAACATAATTTCCTGTCTCCAAGCCGGTTGTGTAAAATTTCATTAATAGCTGGCGATGAAATCTTCACGACCTCTTCTATATGTTTATAAGTCACTTTTGGGTCTTCCTTAATAATTTTTTTCACAACTAGGACGTTTTCTTCTGTAACTGAAGTCGCGGGCCGGCAACTTCTTTTAACATCATTTAAGGAGAAAATCCCTCGTTTAAATAGAGGAAACCATCTGAAAACTGTTGCACGCGATGGTGCATAGTCCCCAAACGCCGAAACTAATCGCTCTCTGCACTCACATTCATTTAATCCAAATTTATAATCGTAAAAACAATCGCACGAAAATGTTCTTGTTAAAATCCATCGTTGACGATGAAAGCCCGCGGAATTGAAACAAAAATCAAACGTCATTTTTTTATTTTTTATTATTTGATCAAATGGTTTTCTATGTTCGAATAACAAATAATTTATCTTTAAAAAAAGGTTCAATCTAGTTGCGTTCTTTTTATAAATTTTGAGTATCTCAAAACTTTCGTAGTGACCTTACGTACTAACCTGGCCCTGACAATCACAAACAACAAAAAAAGCGGCCAAGTGCGAGTCGGACTCGCCCATGAAGGGTTCCGTAGCAGCAAGTAACATCATATAAAAGTTCTTGTAGTTCGTTGTAACTTTGATCGATGTTTTAATAATGGTGTATTTTTGTTAATTTAATTAATTTATGACGTACTAAAAAAAACTACTTACTAGATCTCGTTCAAACCAATTTTCAGTGGAAGTTTGCATGGTAATGTAGGATCATATTTTTTATCATTATCTTATTTTAGAAGTTACAGGGGGGGGGGGACACATTTTACCACTTTGGAAGTGTTTCTCGTGCATACTACTCAGTTTAGAAGTAAAATGAAATTAGAAACCTCAATATCATTTTTAAAGACTAGACTATCCATAGATACCGCACACGTATGGGTTTAATAAAAAAAAATTGAGTTTCAGTTCGAAGTATGGGGAACAACCAAAATTTATTGTTTTTTTTCTATTTTTGTGTGAAAATCTTAATGCGGATCACAGAATACATCTACTTACCAAGTTTCAACAGTATAGTTCTTATAGTTTCGGAAAAAAGTGGCTGTGACATGCCTGTGACGAATCCATAAGGGTTCCGTTTTTTGCCATTTGGCTACGGAACCCTAAAAATGAATTGGCCATATACTTAGGTACGGCCATTCTGAAGTCATGCGCAAACAAACATTCGTGAAAATCGACTTTCAGTTATGTAGATTATTTACATTTGTGATTATTTAATTGTTGCTTCCATACAAATAGTTAATATGTCGGCCCTGTTGCGGGATTTTATTTTACCAAACAAACGTGACCGAAAAAAAAATTATCTTAATATAAATAAAAGCTTTATTACACGCTAAAATACAGAAAAAAAAAAAAGCATTTCAAAACTAATATGGGCAAAGGATTCTTATCGCTTAAATACTGACCCGTGTCGCAGCGAAGTCACGACCTCCTTCTGCGTGAGCTGGCAGTTCGGCTTGGGCACCACGAAGGCGGTAGGCAGCTCCCCCACTTGGGCACCCCCACCACCAGCATTTTAAAACTAATATGGGCAAAGGCGTATTGCTTAAATACTGACCCGTGCCGCAGCGAATTCAATAACCTCCTTCTGCGTGAGCCGGCTGTTGGGCTTGGGCACCACGAAGGCCGTGGGCAGTTCCCCCACGGCCTCGTCGGGCGCCCCCACCACCGCGCACTCCGCCACGCCGGGGTGCTCCAGGAGAACGCTCTCCACTTCAGCGGGGGGTACCTGGATAATGTTATGTCAAACATATATGTAACAATAATGTTCATACACGTACACGAGGTTTAGCTCTTTAGGGCTGGTTTTACAGGCACGCTTTCGCCAGCGCGTTTGGTAAACGTTGTGGGCCACGAGCTTTGAGCTTTGAGTATCTTGTGTTTGTATCGCTACATTGTAAAACGTCGTAAATTACTAAGGTATTACCTAGTCTTGCATAAGTTCTGCCCCAACTTGAAAGAGGGTATTTTGAAATAAATAATATGACGGCACTACTATTATTAGATATCATTATATTAAGTAGGTTTTATACTATTCATTTCGATCTAAAACATAGCTGTGCAAAAATGGAGTGGGGTACCACAGAGAATCGTGAGAGCCAAGAAGTTGTTGCAGAGACACGCAGACGGTGGCTACTGGAAAATTCTCTTAAGTCTTTAGTCTCAATATTTCGATGAGGTTTAGAACAGGCTTTCTCCTCTAAAATATTCCGTAAGCAATAATCCTAGGGATTAAGGTCAGAACTTGCAGGGGCCCAATCTTCAGAGGCGATGAAATCCGTTAAATTCATGTCTAACCAGCGCTGTTGATGTTGATTTCGTTTTGTGCGCTGCTGCTGAGTCTTGTTGAAATATCCATTGTTTACCATTGAACAAAGTGTTACTTAGTGGCTTAACCACGTTCTCTTAAATATCGCTTTGGTAGTTAGTTTCTCGTGCTTTCCCCCCTTATTCACAAAAATGGAGCTTTGTTACGCCTTAGTAGGATACGCCCCACCAAACCATCAAAGAATATGCTAAGTGGTGGCCCCTTTCGACCTTCGGAATTTTCTTAGTAGCTTATTGGGAGGGGATCCCTTTTTTTCGACTAATTTTTTTGGCCAAATTCAATTTGGCATAACGCGTTAGCCATATATTTTTTGTCCTAATAATATTTTGACATAATTGTTTTTTGGCATACCATTTCAGTAAGCATAAATATGGTTTAGGCTAATGTTTTTTGCCCTAATTTTGTTTTGAATAAAGTTATAAGGCATATTGTTTATACGTCTGAACGTTATTAGGCATAAAGTTAGTCTGGTAGATTAGACAAGACAGAAGGTGAGGTTATAGTTTCAAAATCCGCTATAATTTGGATTGGTTTTTAATCAGGATTAGTTTTGCAACCTTTTTTATTTTATTGTTAGTTATTTAAATTAGAAAAACAAAAAGTATATCAAATATAACTTGGGAAGCATAGTGTAATAGTAGGTTATGGTGCGGCGGGGGTGGCCCTTGGGCCACCCTTAAGCCGCCAACTTATTTTTTTTATATAAGTACGAAAAGTATTTTATTACATGCAAATACAAAATTTCCAAAACTTACTTTTTCCCTATATAATTATTATGCCTATAAAACTTATGCTTAAATATCATTATGCGTAAGCATATTTAGGCTTTAGAATAGTATGCTTAACAATTATTATGCTTAAAAATGTGCCTAAAAGTTATGCCAAATTAATATTGTGCGTAACTATTATCTAAGTAAGGAGTCCAATCAATCATCAAACTAAGCGGAAGTGTTTCAGTGATCGTGCAATATAATTAATTATATTATTCTAGTTTTAAATTAGCATTAGTGTGTTGAGTAAGAAAATCATTTGTGCGCGGACATCAAAACATCAAAGGAGGTCAAACATGTATTGTAACGAGTGCAAAGTTAAAATCAATGAAGCTACAACAACAACAGCTCGTCTAGCCGCCCTCGAAACATCCTACTCAGCCTAACATCATTGCGTCAACGGGACGAGTTTATCTCGGCAGTCCATCGCTTCAACAAGGCTCACCCCAGCGATATGTTGAATACAACGCATTTAGGTATAGCGGGAAATAATCAAAGAATCTTTGTGTCCGAGCATTTATCGATCGACTGTAAGAAACTTCACGCTGAAACAAGAGCATTCGCTAAAACAAATAATTATAAATATGTGTGGGTGCGTTATGGTCGAGTGTACTTACGTAAAGATGACAATGCGAATGCAGTCCATACCAAGAACAATGACTGTCTAAGCAAACTACGTTAGTATTTAGAAATCGTAGCGTAATTTATTTAAAGTAAGTCAAGTAATATAATAATATAGATACTTGGTTTCAGTTATTAACCAACAATGATTACGATTTATTATCAAAATGTTAACAGAATTTTAACGTTCTAAATTAAAAGACTTTTTCCTTAATGCCTTAAACTGTAACTTTGATATATTATGCCTAACCGAAACAAATATAAATTCTGGTGTTTATGACAGGGAGTTTTTAGATGAACATTACAATATATTTCGTAGGGATCGTTATAGTAGTTGTAGTAATAAGTCCGATGGTGGTGGTGTATTGCTAGCTATTAGTAAAAAAATTAACACAGTTCGCCAACTCCATTGGGAGAGCCGATTTGAGGACGTTTGGGTAAGCATATTTCCAGATATGTCTGTAGCGGAACTAGAAGAATTTTATATTAACTGCCAAAAAAATATTTTGAACAGTAAAGATAAAAATGAATTTATACTGATAGGTGATTTTAATACTCCGCACATGTCATGGTCAGCTGTTCATGGTTCAAACATGCTTGCCCCCAGCGATTTGTCTGATCGGAAGGCATCTCTCTTGCAAGAAACTATGTCGATGTGTTATTTAAGCCAATATAATAATATACTTAATAGTAACAATCGTTTATTAGACTTAGTACTTTCTACTGTTGATAGCGTATCTGTCATATTAACCGATCCATTAAGCAAAACAGACAAACATCATCCACCTCCTGCAATTGATGTTACTTTTTTACAGCAACAAAAACCATTAAAACCGTCAGGTGAAACACGATTAAATTTTTCAAAATGCAATTACGAAAGCGTATAGAAATCTCTAAACTTATGTAACTGGGAGCAATTACTTTCTTCTGACGATGTCAATATTTGTCTAGATATTTTTTATCAAACCGTTAATAATATTATCGAGCAGAATACAGCGAAAACATCAAGAAGAACTTTTAGTTTTCCGTCATGGTACAGTCATTAATTAATTAACTGTATAAAAGAGAAAAACAAATATCATAAATTATTTAAAGAATTTGGAAATTCGCGTGACTACGACGTCTTTAGTAAGCTACGCCGACGATGCAAAATATTAATAAACGAATGTTATAACAACTTTGTTTCGAGCGTCGAAGAAAATCTTGATAAAAATACCAAATTGTTTTACCGATTTATTAACTCTAAAAAAGGAAGTTGCGCTATTCCTCAGACAATGAAATACGGAAACAAAACTAGTTCGGACAGCGTGAAAATTTGTGAACTTTTTGCAAAATATTTTGGATCAGTTTACGAAAACTACCCTAGTATCTCGGGCCACACATGCAATGTTTCTACAAACAATTCTGATGTAATTTCCAATTTAACCATAACTGAGGAAGAAGTACTTAACAAGTTAAAAAAATTAAACAGCTATAAGGGCGCGGGACCCGATAACATACCTTCAGCTTTTATAAAAGCATGCTCCAAAGAATTATGTCTCCCATTAACAAATATTTTTAATAAATCTCTTCATTCGGGTGTATTCCCTGCATTATGGAAGGTTGCCCATGTCGTCCCTATTTATAAAAATGGGTGTAGATCTGACTGTGAGAATTATCGACCCATTAGTATTTTATCCTGCCTCGCCAAAGTATTTGAGTCGGTTATATACGGTTATATTTACAATCATGTGAAGCAATCAATTTCAGAAAAACAGCATGGCTTTGTTAAGGGTCGCTCCACTGTTACTAATCTCCTAGAATATAAGAACTATTTATGTAACGTTTTTGCAGCTGGTGGCCAAGTGGACTCTATATACACACAGATTTTTCTAAGGCATTTGATAAGGTTAATCATTCAATTTTATCTTACAAATTATACAAATATGGTATTCAGGGTAATCTTTATCTCGCACATAGAAGTCAATTAGTAGCTCTTAGGGGATATAAATCTGCTGCCATCGACGTGACCTCAGGTTTTCCTCAAGGTTCCCATTTTCCCCCTTTGCTATTTGAAATTTTTATTAACGATCTAATTGACCGACTAAACTGTGAATGCCTACTTTATGCAGATGACCTCAAAATATTTACTAATATTAAAAACATCGATGACTGCTGCACTCTTCAAAAAAACATTGACATAGTTAAAGATTGGTGTGTCATCAATAATATGTACCTAAAAATAATAATAAATGTTTTGTCATATATTTTACAAGAAAACGAATACCACAAAATTATAACTACAAATTGAACAATTGCGCTTTGTCTCGATGCACTACTGCAAAGGACCTTGGCATTATTTTTGATGATAAACTTTCATTCCGTCAACATTATGAATATGTGTTAAAAAGATGTAATGCGGTCTTTTGGGTTTTATATTTAGATCCACAAAAGGTTTTAAGAAACCAAAAAGTATATTATATCTTTATTACAGCATAATACGTAGTATTTTAGAATATGGTTGTACAATTTGGAGCCCATTCTATAAAATACACATAGAAAGTATTGAAGGCATTCAGAAAAAGTGCTTAAGATATCTATCTTATCGCTTTCATTTAGGCAGGTCTCTTCATTCTTACGAACTTCGAATGATTAAGTTCGGTGTGGTTTCGCTTGCGGTCCGTCGAGAACAATATGATTTAATTTACTTGTTTAAAATATTGCACTCAATAATCGATTCCCCTGAATTGCTTTCTTTAATTCAAATAAATACTTTGTATCGAACCCGGGCGCCAAAGACTTTTGTACTAAATGTTTATAAAAATAATACATCATATTACAATCCCATTGTTCGAATGTGCCGTTTATACAATGAACTGGTTGCGCTTAATAAAGACATCGACATATTTTCCATGAAAATACATGAATTTAAAAAAATGTCCGGGAAATTCTCGGCTCGGCATCTCCCACTTATTAAGAAAGCTTCTTATAGTTGTCAACGTTCATCTGGAATCCGTTTTCGATTTGTTTGATTTTCATTATTCTACATTCTATGTATATAATTAGTTTTTAATTGAATGTTAGTTTTAGATTAGATAAACTTTAATATGGACGCTTATTATTAATCGTGCTGTGTACACATGTTTTAGATAGGAATTCAGCTCTTATACAATTTGTGATGCTTTTTTGTTATTTTTTAATTTCTATCTGTTTTGTGTACTACCGCTATATTATTTATTTTAAAATACCGTTACCACTTAAGTTGGGACAGAACTTATAGCAAGACTAGGTATACCATGTGTTTCGGACGGGTGTAGTCGCCGAACAGTTTAGCCGTTGTGCTTCGATGTGGACTGTATGTTCTTCAATAAAACTCGGTTCTTGATTAGTGCTTCTTTATTCTTCAAGGTGGGGTCCGGAGAGCTTACAAATTCTGCTCTGACCGGCCGTGACTTAAACACATTATGGGTTGGCAACTAGCAGCCTTGTGGGACAGCTGCCGGCTCATGTGGGCAGTTTTGCATTTTACCATAACTAACTACCCACATGAACCGTCGTAATTTGTGCAGCTGTCCCTTTCTTTCGGACCTCTCTTTTTATCTTAAATTTATTACCTACCCTACGGTACTTATTTATTTTCTTATTTACATTGATATTCCTAACAATAGAAACCTATAATTACGAAAGCTAAGTAAGGCCCCTGGGCACCTATACTTGGCCCTTACCTTGTCAAAACCATTACCTGTTTGATAACTTTTACCTTTTGTTTAAATGAAACGCAAAAAATTAATTATTTATTATCAAAAAACCTTTACACATATGAGACTTAATCTACTTATGCAAATAAACATACCTAAATTTAGCCGTATTATATCTAACTATATAATATTATAAAGTCGAGACTTCTGTCCGTAACAGGCTCCCCCCGGCGCAGCATCTGCGTAGCCTCTTCACTCCATCGGCAGGACAGCCAGTCTCGTCGTCGGTCGTCGGAACGTGCCGCCTTTGGTGCGCACCTCTACGTTGCGTACTTCGTTGTCAGGTCCTGGAAATGTCTTCGTGACGACGCCTCTAGGCCATACATTGCGGGGTAGTGTGTTATCCACAATTATGACCACGTCGCCCTCTCGTACGTTGCGTCGCTCGGAGTCGCGCGTGCCGCCGCGCGGTATGAGTAGTGGTAGATACTCGCGCAGCCAGCGTCGCCAGTACTCGTCCGCCAGCGCCTGCGCCGCCCGCCATGTGTTTCGGTCGGCGCGCTCGCACGGCCCAGTGGTGGGCAGGCCGCTCGAGCTACCCAAAAGGAAGTGATTGGGTGCCAGCGCTTCCGGGTCGTCGATGCTCACAGGGACGTGTGTTAGAGGCCGAGCGTTGACAGTGTGCTCGGCTTCGGCTAGTAGCGTCATAAGTACTTCTTCACGCGGTGACTTCTCGTTGAGCGTAGTGCGCAGCGCCGTTTTGACTGTTCTCACCAGCCGTTCCCATGCGCCGCCTTGGTGTGGCGCGCCTGGCGAAATGTAACGCCACTCTGTGCGTTGCGTTAGCGCGTATTCTCGTAGCGCTGGCTCCCATTCTTCGTATGCGGCCTTTAATTCTCGGTCCGCGCCTTTAAAATTCGTAGCGTTGTCACTATATATAACGTGGGGCCATCCCCTCCTGGCCACCATTCGTCTTAGAGCCATAATCGCTGAGTCGGTAGATAAGCTCGCCGTAAGTTCAATATGCACAGCTCGAGTAGTGAGGCATGTGAATAGCGTCCCCCATCGTTTCTCATGGCGCCGGCCGATAGTCACAGTCATCGGGCCAAAATAGTCTAGGCCACAGTTCGTAAAAGGCCGTACAAAGGCTTTCATACGTGCTTTGGTAAGTCGCCGTGCACCGGCGTCGTAGGTAGCGTCTTTCTCACTTTACAACATGCACAATTGAACGCCACGGTTCTCACAGCCGGCCTCAATCGTAGAACCCAGTATCGTTGCCTTATTTCGTTGACGACGCGCTCATTGTGCGAGTGGTGGGCGCGACGGTGCTCACGTTTAAGTAGCAACCGCGCATACGGGTGGCTGCCGTCCAGTATTACGGGCGTAGTAGCGGGGGCAGACACACCCGCTGCCCTTATTCGCCCTCTTGCTCGTAATACTCCGCCTTCGTCGATGAACACGTCGAGTCGTCGTAGTCTGCTGCCCGCGCGTAGTTTGCGGGATGCTTTGAGGCGGTCGATGTCGTCTGCGAAGCTCTCTCGTTGCGATTCAATGGTTAGTAGGCGCTCGGCCTCGTTGATATGTTCAATTGTCATGTTACTAGCGCGGCGGCGGCATCTCTGAGTGAATAGTAGCACGTTCGCCATCGTTCTAACTAAACGCTCGTAGGAAGAGAAGCGCTTAGCGTCTGGCACTACGCTACTATCACTCTGCCACGTGTGCGTGTGCGTCACGCAGTGTTCACTCTCCGCGCTGTGTTCGTTGTTGATGACGTCACTCGTAGGCGATTCGGTTTCGTTTGCATATAAAAATGCCGGTCCGACAAACCACCGATCATTGTTCGTTTTCATAATCTCACTGCCGCGCGTTACGTCGTCCGCGACATTGTGAGCCGTAGGGACCCATCGCCATTGTGACGGCATCGTCGTTTCTGTGATCTCAGTTAAGCGATGCGCTACATAGGGGGTGTAACGCACCGTGTCGTTATTAATCCATTTCAACACTGTTTGTGAATCGGTCCAATATACGACTCTCTCAGGTTGCCATCTTTGTTCATTCAATACTGAGCTTGCTAGTCGCGTAGCTATCAACGCCGCTTGCAACTCCATTCTCGGAATACTTTGTTGCTTTATCCGTGCCACTCTGGCCTTAGCAGCGGCGAGTGCGACTTGTATTTCGTCATTTTCACCCTTCATTCTCCAATATACTGCAACGCCGTAAGCGACTTCGCTGGCGTCACAAAAAACATGTAGTTGCTTTCTCGTCACTCCCCCCGTATGTAGACGCCGGGGTAGACGCAGACTACGTAATGCCCTCAATCCGTTCAACCATTCATGGAACTCGCCGGCCTCGTAATCGGGTAAGACCTCGTCCCATTCTATTTTTAACCGCCTTAGGCCTTGTAAGATGATCTTCGCTCGTATAGTATAATAACTCAACAGTCCGAGTGGGTCAAATATTGACATAACCGCACTCAGCGCCTCTCGTTTAGTAGGAGCGCGCCTCATTTGATTCACGTCGTCGTGCACGCGAACCATCTCGGTGTTAAACGCCAACTCGTCTGTAGCAGCGTCCCATAGTAAACCGAGCGTTCTGCCCCATTGCTGAAAACTAGCGCCGAGCTGTCGAGGTGATGTGTCACGGCTTTCTGCTGGCAGTTCACGCAACACGCACGGTCCGTTAGAGTTATAACCGGCCAGCGTGAATCCTGCCTGCGCGTGAACCTTCGCGACCTCCTTTATCGTTTCAATCGCTTCTTGCTCGGTGTCGTAGCAGTCGACGTAGTCGTCCATATAATGGTTTCTCGTAATTGCCTCGTATGCGCGCAGATACTCGGCAGCGTGCGTTTCAGCGTTCAAATCTCTCACGCTGTGCGCTAAGAAAGGTGAACTCTTAGCTCCGAATATCATTGACGTCATTTTGTAGCGCGTAGGTGGCTTCGATCGGTCGGCGCCCCTCCATAGGAACATCTGAGCGGGTTGGTCACCTTTAAATATCTTAACTTGAAGAAACATCTCCCGGATGTCGGCCGTAATTGCGATAGCTCGTTCGCGAAATCGTAGTAGCAGGCCCGCCAGGTCGCGTAGTAAGTCGGGACCCTCCAAAAGCTCGTCATTCAGACAAACTCCGTTTGCTTCGGCGGCCGCGTCAAAGACAACTCGTAGTTTTCCGGGTTTATTCGGATTTGTTACGGCGAAGTGAGGTAAGTACCATAAATGCGGGCTCATCAAATCGCTCTCGCTACTTTCCTCGGCGTAGTGTTTATCAAATAGATTCTCTATTTGATTCGTATAAGCTCGTTTGAATTCGTCAGACTTGTCCATCTTCCGTTCTATGGATTTCAATCGTCTCAATGCTGACTCGTAACTTGGCGGCAGCGTGACGTCATCACGTCGCCACGGTAATCTAACTTCGTATTTTCCGTTGACTTTCTTTGTCGTCGTTCTAAACGATTCTATGGCGCGTGCATCACTCGGGCTCACTCTCTCCTTCTTTGTTATTCCCAGTGAGTCAATTTCGAAGTGCTTCTTTACCATAGCATGGAGTTCGTTGTCGGGTAAGAGAGTGCGCGAGATCGTCGCGCACTGCGGCGTGTTTACGTATAACACCGCAGCCGTATTACTCTCCATCAGCACGCTTGACCGTGGCGCTGATCCGTGTATTACCCAGCCCAGCTTCGTGAGCGATGCGATCGGTTCGTCTCGCTTGCCCTGTAGCAATCTTCGTGTGACTATGAGATGCCAATTGTCTGCCCCAATCAGTATTCGAGGCTTGACATGTCCGTAACAGACGTTGCTGTTTGATAACTCTTTCATATGAGTGTATCTCAAACAGTCGTTGTGCACCGTCTGTTCGTTGAGTGATAAATCTTTCATCGTTCTAGCTTTAATGTCGAATTGTCGTTTATTCGTAGTTGCAATTAACTTTAAATTCACCGTCTTGGTTTCGCACGTCGTTTGTGTATTCACGCTTTGTATTTTCAAATCGTTCGCCGGCCCGTCCGCGCCTACGTAGTCCGCCAGGTCTTGGTCGATTAGCGTAACAGTCGACCCCTCGTCGAGCAAGGCGTATGTGTCGATTGACCCCTTTGGTCCCTTGATGGTAACGGGACATACTTTCAGATTAATCACTCGACCGATGCTATCAGTAACACCTTGGTAGCATCGGTCGAGTGATTAACCGACGCCACCATCTCGGTTTCGTTCGGCCTGGTGCGGTGTTCGTGTAGCAAGGCGTGGTGGGGATGGGGGCAATCATCAACTCCGCACAGATCGCGTTTATCGCATTGTAGGCGACGGTGTTTCTTATTCGCACAACGGAAACACACTCCGCTTTTCTTTATCCATTCCTATCGTTGTTTAACCGTCATGGTTTTAAAGCGATCACATTGCGGCACGTCATGACGTCCTCCACAACATAGACATTCTTTGTTTATAACGTCATCACTTGTTGCGTATACAGCCGTATTTTTCTTTCGCTCGATTCGTTGTTTCACGTTCGCTCGTGTTTCCGTAATAACGTTCTTTCGCGTAGGGTTGTAGCTCACGTATGCATACTGTAGGGCTCTGTCGGCTTCTCTCATGAGGAAGTGGGATATCGTGACGATCTCAGGCTCGGCATAGCTTCCGTAGTCAGTTGCGTAGTCGCACCACCTTGAGCGTAGGTGCGGTCCGAGCTTGTCCACCACTTCTCGCGTTAACATTGGATTTCGTAAGTACCCTCTGTTGTCGATATTATCGAGTATGCACACAATGTTCTGCAGTTTGATCGCGAACGTGTTCAACTCACTGGCCGTCGTGCCGGGACGCGGCAGTCTCTTAATGTCGTCCAGCGCTCGATCAATTATTACTTCTGGCCGTCCGAAGCATTGCTCGAGTGTATTCATAACCACTTCCGGGTCCACGGCCGTATTTAAAAGAGCGGACACCGCTTCCTTTGCTTCATCTTTAAGACAGCTTCTTAATCGTGCCAAGTTCTCGGCTTTGCTAAAGTTAAATTGTTTAGTCGTATCGCGCATCGCCGCTTTAAACGGCAACCATTCGGCCGGCGAGCCGCTGAATATAGGCAAATCCAGCGCCTGTCGTGGTACCGGTCGATTATGCATCATTTTCTCTAGTGTAAGTGCGAGCTTAACCATCCCCGTGTCGTCTTTGCTCGTTTGATCACGGTTCGCTGCCTCTTTCACTACGTTTTCGTTTTCAACATATGGCGAATCAGTGAGGTGGCGACCTCTGTCCATCTCACTTGCGCGTGCATCCTTTTGTCTTTGTCGCACATTTCCGACTTTTTCTGTGTCGGGCTCATGCACGTTCCGACGCCGATCCAACCATTCATTCACTCTCAGTTGGGCAATATCGGCGGGTAAGCTCTCCGGTTCTAAATCCGTTTCTTCTTCAATAACGGCGATTTCGTATGCAAGTCTCTTCTTAATCATTTCCGTTTCCACTTGTAACTCTCGCCGACGTACTTCGGCGAGCCGCTCCTCCGCTTGAAGTTGCGCTTGTTTCACTCGTGAGGCGACGCTCGTTGTCGATCGTACCGAGGGCGGCCCGGCTCTGGGCGCGTCGGGTGGGGGTGCGTCGTCGTTGCGTCTAACTTCCGTAGTGACGGTGATGCCGCGTTCAGCGGTCTCTTGTTGCGGTTCCATTGGCGTCACGGGTGAGGCAAGGTTTGAGGGTGATGCGGGTGGTCTGTCGAACGTTCGTAGTCCCGTTGTCGTCTTGGCTTGGCTTTGTCTTCGGGTGGTCGGCATCTTCTTTCTTGCTGCCCCTACTCCTAACAATCTCAAACGGGCACGCTATGTGGGGAGCCCGTCCAAGGATGGAGTACGTGCGGGAGTGGAAAGGTAGGACCTACCCAGCAGAGAGTCGACGTGGACAACGGGGCGCTTGCGAATCGGCTGGAGTGTCCGACAGCTTAGGCAGTGCCTACAGAAAGGACCCCCGCTCCACGACAAACCGTACTGGCGTAGCCGGACTCTTAAGCTTGCCCTAAAAAGGACAAACTGACGACCCCGTCCGATAAGTCGTCCCGCCTTGAACGGCGTTTACTCAGAACGCACACCGTTTGGCACCGTTAGGTGATGTGACGTTTTGAGCCGCGGTCCGCCCGCGTTAGCACTTGTTGCAGAACACAAGTGGTGTGGTTACAATACGTTGGTGGTTACGTTGATGGTTACGTTGGTGGTCACGTTGGTGGTTACGTAGATCTTCTATCTTCAAATGGACGAAGGCTTCAGTTCTTCAAATCCGGCTCCGAAGGTCCAAAGAAATTGTTCCCGACGGGTGTAGTCGCCGAACAGTTTAGCCGTTGTGCTTCGATGTGGACTGTATGTTCTTCAATAAAACTCGGTTCTTGATTAGTGCTTCTTTATTCTTCAAGGTGGGGTCCGGAGAGCTTACAAATTCTGCTCTGACCGGCCGTGACTTAAACACATTATGGGTTGGCAACTAGCAGCCTTGTGGGACAGCTGCCGGCTCATGTGGGCAGTTTTACATTTTACCATAACTAACTACCCACATGAACCGTCGTAATTTGTGCAGCTGTCCCTTTCTTTCGGACCTCTCTTTTTATCTTAAATTTATTACCTACCCTACGGTACTTATTTATTTTCTTAATTACATTGATACTCCTAACAATATATAGAAACCTATAATTACGAAAGCTAAGTAAGGCCCCTGGGCACCTATACTTGGCCCTTACCTTGTCAAAACCATTACCTGTTTGATAACTTTTACGTTTTGTTTAAATGAAACGCAAAAAATTAATTATTTATTATCAAAAAACCTTTACACATATGAGACTTAATCTACTTATGCAAATACACATACCTAAATTTAGCCGTATTATATCTAACTATATAATATTATAAAGTCGAGACTTCTGTCCGTAACACCATGTTTTGATGACGATGATGACGATACAAGATGTCAAACGTTTTTAACATAGGTTAGGCCGCTCACAGCTAACAGGCGCGGACGGTAAGCGACACTGTAAAACCACACCTAATTACCAATTTTATAATTCGCTAAATAACATATCGTTAACAAGTCAACGCCTCAGTGGCCGAGTGGTCAAGCGCTCGGCTCGATATTCAGAGGTCCCGGGTTTAATTGTGCTATCGTATTTTTCGATGCAAAGCTCGGGTTTGAGATCACCAACTCGCATTATGCAAGCAATAACTCATTATATCCATCAATTGTATCGAAGACTTGATTTGATCGATTGAGTCATTTGCCCTGCAGTGCAATCAATTACATTTATCATTCTTATCTAAAAGCGTAGTCACTTGTCTAGGCCCTCTCGAATGTTTGTGGACAAAATTTTTATGTAAAACATTTGTTTATCTGATTCTATAAAAGCGATTGGACTTTGTATGTGATATCGAAATGTGTAATATAAGGGCTCTTATGTAGGCGTCGCACCCTGATAAGCGATTGAGATTTTCCTTATTGTTGGTAGAGTTGTTATCGCCAAATCGGAGTGATCAAGTTATATCTAAATTCTATGTTCTACTGAAAATGAGACTGGTAATGCATCTGTGCAGGGAGCAGTTTTCTTTCAACACTTTTAAGTAAAAATTTAAAACAAAATCGGACAGAGCCACGAAATCATAGTTGGTATAGCGCGTATGACATATTATAAGAATGCGATCGAAAGCATGACCCGATAATTTATATCAAATGGTGTAGATATAAAAGTGAATTCTTTTCGACACATTCTCCGAATAAACATAGCATGTCACATGGTGTTTTAATTCCTCCTTTACGTCGATCGCCGATGACAAAGAAGCACCCGCCAGTGGTGTCTCAGTAGCTGATTTGTACTTTCTTTACCACTTTTTCGTATTTAAATAGCGTGCAAGCAGATCAACCTATGCAAAACTGTCAAATGTCTCCTAGGGTCTCGAAAACATAGGGTTTTTATTATCTTAATTAATGGCTTCGCGGGTTACGCATTTCAGTCAATTTGAAGTGGTTTTAAAAGTGCATTAAGTTTGTACGGTAGAATTAATAAAAATGAGAGTCTCTACACTTGTTGTTGCGAAAAGATTAGGTTCAAAACTTATTGTAGAAAGGACAATGTTCTGCGCCCATACATTGTTAGCCTAAGAACCAACAATTATGAAATATTTATTTCTAGGTTCGAAATTGCAAGTAAATGACTGTAAAAACAAAGATTTTTGACAGACACTCCTGAGAACCTAAATATCAGGAAAAGATTATAATTATTTTGAGGTTATGTTTAATTAAAGAATTTGAGAAGTGATGTTTCACTGTTTTGTTTTATTTGCCAACACTCATGCACGTTCACTAACACTTAAATAATCCATCATTATTTCACATTAATATTCGACAAAACATGAATTATAGAAAATAAAACAAAACTGTAGACATGATGCTTCACTTTCCCGCCAAGAAGTCCAGAACGACAACTTTTTTTTCTTGACCAAGGATAGGTACTAGTCCTTCAGTCGTATTAGGGTGAATTTCCCGAGACCAAAAATTGCGTGGCATCGATGAAATCGGTTCTAAAAAACATAGTTATAATGTTCTAACATTTTTTTCTGGTTAGGTGAAATAGTAATCTATGTGTGGCACTAAATATTTTATTAATAAGTTTAATAAGTTCTCCAAAAACATAAATTAAACCTCGAAATCTTTCATTTCCGTGTTTGTCCACACGTCAACTTGATGTGTATTATACCTCATTAATAAAAATGTACTGGTTATTTATATTAAAACCTAGTTTTATTTGATACGTGAATAGTTAAACTATTGTTACGGAATACATTTATTCAAATAGTTAAACCATACAACGAATGGTTAATAAAAATTCATTTGTCCCAGAACTACCTTTCATTGCCGTGTCCTAAACATGTTTATGAATATTGTTGTATCTAACGACTTTCGTCCTCCCCCCTGTACGCTAAACGTTGCATATCAGTGCCACCTAAGTGCTCGACGTGGAAGGACGTACACACGTGCCTGCGTTTTCGCGCCATAAATGTAAGTATTTCATTATTTTGTCACTGGACATTTTTTCTTTCATCGCCGTAGATAGCAGTGACGAAGGTTCCATACAACTCGATTCCCACCGGCTTCCCTTCAGAAGTTTAGAACACAACCACTCTCTACTTGAATTGAGAAATGGCACAATCAGTAATTATAAAAGTAAATATATAAAAGAAACATTACAAAACGCCTACACTATGGACATTAAATCAACAAAATTTGCTTTTCAACAACATATTGTTATAAAATAAGCCGCAGGCGCGATCGACTTTTTGGCAGTTAAAATTCTGTACAAAATTTACGTCATGACGTCACATAAAGGTCAATAAACCCACCCGCGTATTAGCAGCCGGTAAGCCGTCTTTATCCGAGCGATAATACGATACGAGCGGGATGGAAGAATATCGTTTTCGGTTTGTGTTCTGTTGACAGATAATTTGACGTAATTGCAATTCATCATTGAATGCATGACTGTGTTTTGTTAGTATTTGAATTTATTAGTTAGTTTCACCTATTAAAATGATTAGTATTGTAGTTGGACTTTGTTTATTTGTGTTGTGTGTAGTGATGAAAGTAGTTACGAAGACGTACGTTGTAATTAGGTATTTGCGGTAAGTAGATATTGTAATAAGTTGAAATTACGTATTTAGAGTAAGTAGATTTGCAAAGTAATCGGTAGAATTGTAAGATGTCGGCATTAATAGCTTTAGATTCTTCCCGGCTTTTATAATAATGTCTTAGCGCACTTTGTAACAAAGAATAGACGAATAGCTTTAGAGTATAAGTAGTATTATTAGTACTTAGTCGATTAAGTTTTGTTTAATTTACATCATAATTATCATCATTTCACCACAAACGGCTTTTATCAAAGCCACTTCTATTATGCTTGCAAGACACTGTTTCAATAGCTCAGTGCTTACACGTATAGTAAAAGTGGACTGAAGATACATCTGCCTATACAAGACTGAAGCCAGGATGCCAATCACAGATTTTCGGTAAGGACTCAAGACTGCGTGCCCGCGCTCGGAGTAGGTAAGCATTTTTTTTTGCTCCGGCTTACCTCTCTCAATATTTCACGCTTCGCCACTGGTAGATAGGTATAACTTCTGATGTTTTCTTTGGCTAATCATACCATGGCGATGAAAACATAAGTCACGGAAATGAAACACCTGGCCACGGTAATGAAACTAAACGGTTTTACAAGGCATGGAAATGATTTTTTTTTCATTTCCGTGTCTTTTTTTTCATTGCCATAGCAAATTTTGGACACGGAAACCACGGAAATGAAAGCACGGCGATGAATATCAAGGCAAAAATATAAAATAACAAAATCTATTAATTATTCGAAGTAATGAACACTTCACAAACAAAGATAAGAGAAATGGCGTTCTATCAAATGCTTATTCAAGAGGACAAACTTTGTTTGTACTAACATTAAATAACACCATTAACTCTCTCTGGATCTCATTCTCATATTAGCCGACCAAGAAAATATCTCAATGGGAATCCTCAAAGCCATAATTTTTGGCTGAATGCACTAAACTCTCAATACCCAACCCATAATAAAAAAATTATACTCAATATTAATGTCCAAAACGTTCTTTTTATTATTGGTTACTTGTCTAAAAGTGTCCCCCAAAATCTAAATACTGTTAACTGTCGTAAAAAATTAAAAAATAAGCTAAGAATTATCATGTATGTCATGTTTGTGTTGGTTCTTAGGCTAACTTCAACACATTGTTGACATTATGTGGGAGGTTTACACATCACGTTCAAATACCTGGCTTCCTTTATACTTGATGAGCTCTTTAAGCCGGTCGATGACGAAGAAGCAGCCGTCAGCGTCGTAGTAGCCGATGTCGCCGGTCTTCAGGTAACCTTCGTCGTCAAGCATGTCTTTCGTGGCAGCCTCATTGCCCGCGTAGCCCTGCATCAGCACGGGGCCCTTGATGCAAACCTCCCCGTTTTCGTTGCAACCCAACCTTTTCCGAGTGTCTATGTCTACAACCTGGATGAAACACGTATTTTAAAATGGTTATTTTAATGACTAAAAGCCTAATTAGTGGTATTAAAAGGTACATAGTGCTAAAGCGCCGAAAGCAGATGGATATAAACTGTATTTAAACAATCGTGGAAAATGAAAAATCGCGGTTTCACACAAAGTTGGCTTAAGTAGAATTTTAGATTACCGAATGGTTTCATTATTTGTTTGATTGGTTATTTCATCGTCTTTCGTCCTGATTCCTGAAACACTCTTTACCAATAGACTTGTTTAAAATATGATTATACCTATAATGTCGTCGTCATTGTCGAATGTTTCATTACTTATTCGTTAAATGAATAAAGGTCTTTGATCTTTTAAGAGATCGAAATGTCTGGATAAAATAAATAATGTAATAATACAACGCGAGTTAACTCCCCAAAAGTGTTTATTATTAATGAGATCTTTTATACATTAATCACGATTATTATTCCCGAAGGGTTAGTCAGAAACTAGGCAATGCAAACAGCAAAAGCTGTCCTTTACCATAGTCCACTTTTCACCAAATAGCTAAAGCACATGTTCTCAGCGTGACATGTGGTGAGCCCATCGCCGCTCTATGCTGTTGGATGTATGTGCAGTCTTTAGTCCGTTAGTCGCATTTTACGACACCCAAGGGAAGAGAGGGGGTGGTAGTATTATTTTACCGCTATACGCGGCACGGTTTATTAAATACAGCAGACCGCCGCCGCGCCGCGCGCCGCGGTGACTTCGTTCGCGTGGACCTCGTACCCCATGACGAATTTTCAAAATGACTCCCCTCCCAAGAACATTTATTGAGACGTAACTAAAATAGTTAGACATGTGCTCTCGCGACACTTTTTGTACGTAATGGTGTGTTCTGCAAAGCCATTGTACATTATTTTATTCTTTCATCAATTCAATAGTTTTATTAGCGCACGCGATTTAAGGAATTTATTTCTCTTTTAGAAAAGATTTCTAATTTTTTGAAAATATAATATAGCCTATGTCACCCGGAGATAGTGTAGCTTCCCAACGGTGAAAGAATTTTTTAAATCGGTCTAGTAGTTTCGGAGCCTATTCAATACAAACAAACAATCAAATGTTTCCTCTTTATAATATTTGTAGATAGTAATTAAGTATAAGAAGTACCTTAGCTTGAAGCCCTCGTACGGGATAGCCCGCACCCCCCGGTTTGCTTTTCCCGAAATCTGTATCAATTGTGGCCACTATAGTGGTTTCTGTCATGCCGTACCCTTGAAACACTCCTAAGCAGCTGGGCAAACTGAAATTAGTTAAACAATACTATATTTACGTTCCACTAATCATAAATCATTAATTCGCATGAAACATGATATAGTCTAAGATCCGAGTATAGAACGACCTTCACCGGGAAGGTTAATGGATGAAATAAGTATTTTAAATCAAATTTAATATGATAAATAATATATACATTGCTCTGGTTTGGTGTGTGTGTGTTTGTAATGAGGCTATCTATAAATAAACATAAATATTATTTATTTTACCATACGGTTGCAAATTACTAATACTGACTTGCCTGTTTACACCTGCCTACCCAATGTTATGACAGGAAAAAATAGTCAACCTAACGTTTGCATATTCTATAGGCTTCATACTTTCGATTGGTACTTAAGTAATTTATCTATTATCGAAACAAGTGCAATATTTAAATGTTTTTATTTTAAATATTTAATTAATCATATACCTACTGGACTGAGATTTTTCAGCCAAACCACTCGCAATATAAATTTTTTAACACATTAAATTTGATATAAAATACTTTTCATCCATTAACCGGCTCGGTGAAGGTCGTTGTATACTCGGATCCTCTACTAATAAAAGCGTTGTTAACAAATGAGCCACAAAATGATACCTACTCAGAGAATGTATAATTAATATCTTAAACGGTGTTTGTATTGAACAGCAAACAACACAAAAAATGACAGCACACAGCGTATATGGTACTAATTGAGAACGTAAACTTATGACCTGAGGAGCTCGATTTTAATATATAGTATTTGCATGGTTACGTAACCGTTTTAATAAAATAAATAAATCGAATAAATAAATACTCGGGTTGATCTCTTGTATTTATGCAACTTTCTAAATGCCGCGTCTACGCTGGCGCTCTACAAAATACTTGAGAGCCTCTTTGCTTTGGATGGCACGTAAAGCTGTTGGTCTCGATAGTTCTCTAAAGAAGACAGTCGCTAAAGCATACCATTACGCATTGGCCCTACAGTCTCCTCTTACTGCCGTACTCAGAGACGTCAATTAAGTTTTAATGACAGTCTCTTGCTGTCACTTTCTTATGTATGGTGCTAAATAGAGAAGGAGAGACATTTATGACTTTAAGCGCCATGGAGGTCACCGGTGACCGGCAAAGAAAATTTCAATTGTGTCTGGCTTTGTGGCAGTCAACGTGTTAATTGTCATTAAAACTTAATTGACGTCTCTGAGTACGGCAGTTAGAGCAGTATTACTTTAATCTTACTATGAGAAATTCGCATATGAGTTCGAGTAAGATTAAAGTAATATAACTCTAATCAGAGACGTCAATTAAGTTTTAATGACTGGTCAGGACAGGGCCGCACAGACCGAGTCCACAACTCTACAGTCACAGAAGAGGCGCGGGGGGGCAATGCGGGCTTAAAGCAGCGCGCCGCTTACCGCGGCGAACACAGCAATCTTCGCTACGACGTCTTACGAGCCACTCGGGCGCACGTCACACAAACCGCGGTCGATTTCTTTGTCGGGTCGAATTTGTTCTGTACAGTTGCAAAATACACCAGCCTTTTATACAGTCTACTTTTACTGGACAAATATCCCGATCTACCATAGTTAGGGTTTTGGCCAGTACATTTTGGTCCTTCGAGCCGGATTCATATTGAAATAAGTAACTTGTCGATACCCTCTGGTATTTGCTTAGCCGATCCTACTTTCCATATCCCGTCAACCATCGACATATTAGTTGGTGCGGACTTATTTTGGAACGTGATAGGCACAAATCGTATCCAGTTAGGGAGACACAAACCTATATTGTTTAAAACCCAACTAGGCTGGCTTGTTTCAGGCTGTGTACACAGAACTAAAACTGACACGTCTATGTGCATGATCTCTAGAGAGACTACACCTCTCTCTGAGTCTCGGGAGCTAGAGAATATTCTGCCGAAGACACCTGATGAACAAGCATGCGAGCAAACCTTTATAAATACTCCAGTTCAAAATCCAAAAGGTCGATTTGTAGTAACATTACCTCTAAAGAAGTCGCCAAAGGCACTAGGTGATTCATTTCAATCACACAGCAAGGAGTATCTAGATTTGGGACACTTGAGCACTAGCAAGAGTAACAATTTTAACTTAAACACAGTCACATATTATTCAAACATAAACAAAAACACACAAATAAGAAAAAATAAAAACACAACAAAAAAAATTAACGAGTTCAGCTCATCAACAAAGCTACGCATTTACTCTGACGCATCAGCCGTCACAACGTCAGGTAAATCCTTCAATGATTTACAGCATGTTGACCCAAGAGTTCAAAATCGCAGCGTCTGCTACAAATAAATCCGTGGAGGTTCGACCCCTCGGAAAAAATACATACATACACTAAATACAAGATACAAGCCCTATGTTTGTCATAGTGTTTCGGAGACACAGGAAGGTTCGGCTGACCTTAAGTGGCGCAATTGTCCTTCTTTGCTTTGCTGAATTAATTTAAATTTATTTTCATTAGTTATTTATAATCATAACAGTTACTTATTCTTGAGCTTTTATCAGTTCATAAGGCGCAAATTTATTGCGGCCCACAACTTACTTACACAAACTTAATTACCTAAGCGTACTATACACATACGCCCTTGTGTAAATGCACAAGGGACAAGCTATCCGGTCAATAATGGGTCATGATGGGAGACCTCCCAAAGTAACGGGTCTGACTTGAATTGCCCTTTCTTGAAACTGAGGTAAATTATGCGGAACCAGTTATGATAACAACCAGAAAAGGGCGAGGTTCACAATAATAATTAGGTAGTTAAATCATACATCTGTTTATTAGTTTGCCTTGCTTCAAAGGCTGTGCATTTGAACTTGTCTAAGACCTAACCAAACACCGATTCATTGAGACTTAAATAATTTATTGCTAGACGAGGCAAGCAGCAGAATGTGTTTTCCGATAACGGAACTACCTTTGTGGGTGCGTTCAATTAATTGTCACGCGTGATAAAACCACTGCCACTGCCACACTGTAACGTAGGTAAGCAGAACATAAACTTTTCGTATTTTCCAGCATACACTTCTCACTTCGGTGCTTGTGGTAGCCTGCAGTCAAATCGACCAAGCACCACATTAGGCGCGTTTTGGACTCAACTCACTTGACGTACGAGGAGATGTCTACATTGTTGGTACAGGTTGAAGGTATCCTCAGATCTCAACTCCTAACCTCTGACCCATATTTCCGACGACCCTTCCGATTTCTATTCACTGACTCCTGCTATTTTCTTATTGGACGATCTTTAATCTTTGGGCCTCATCCACAGAACAACATCACTGCAGAGATTCCAGCGCATCGAGTTTCTCAATCAACAGTTTTGGCATCAGTTCTCTAATTTTAAATTTGTGGGTTCAACAGAAACCCAAATGGCGCCAGTCTCGAGGCCACCTCAAGGAGGGAGCTCTGGTTCTCGTGAAAGAACGCCCCCTGCCATTGGAATCCATTGAAGAAACTTCAACGCGGGGAGTATATGGTCAGGACAGGGCCGCACAGACCGAGTCCACAACTCCACAGTCACAGAAGAGGCGCGGGGGGGCAATGCGGGCTTAAAGCAGCGCGCCGCTTACCGCGGCGAACACAGCAATCTTCGCTACGACGTCTTACGAGCCACTCGGGCGCACGTCACACAAATCGCGGTCGATTTCTTTGTCGGGTCGAATTTGTTCTGTACAGTTGCGAAATACACCAGCCTTTTATACAGTCCACTGGCCTTTTACTGGACAAATATCCCGATCTACCATAGTTAGGTCTTTGGCCAGTACAATGACAATTAAGTCTCTTGCTGTCACTTTCTTATGTATAGAGCTAAATTGAGAAGGGAACACATTTAATTGTCATTATAACTTATGATGTCTCTGAGTACGGCAGTACGAGTTGATGGTAAGGCTCCTGAGCCTCGATTTTGCTATTTTAAAACTACGATCAACCTAATGGGGCTGTTTTCGACACCAAATGTCCGCAAACATCTAAAATGGTAGAACCGAGGCCGTATTGGGTTAGGCCTACTAATCTTCCTATACCTATAAATTTTCTATTGTACAAATGGGAACTCCTAGGCCCATATTATAGGCGATTATTATTAGCTGGTAATGATGATGATGATGATGATTTAGAACTTAAAAACAGACCGTTTTAAAACATCATTAATAGTCTCGGAGCTGAGCGGCGCGGCCCCACAGAGCACGACGAACACAGTAGACAGGTCATACTTGTCCACTAGTGGGGACTTGCCCAGAAACACTACGATAGGAGGTACTGCCACTAGCACATTTACCTGTCAAAAAACAAAATATTACATACATAGATATAATCACGACTATTATCCCCGAAGGGTTAGTCAGAGACTAGGCAATAAGGACCGCAAAAGCAGTCCTCTGCCATAGTCCACTTTTCACCAAATAGCGACTGCACATGTGCTCAGCGTGACAGGTGGTTTCCAACAGCATAGAGCCTATCGCCGCTCTATGCTGTTGGAAGTATGTGCAGTCTTTAGTCCGTTAGTCGCCTTTTACGACACCCAAGGGAGGAGAGGGGGTGTTAGTATTCATTCACCGCTACGCGACCCATTATACAAAATAATAACAATTATTAATTTTGATTAAACAGTTTCTATATTATAAATGATAACTTTCTATGTTGTCTAAGGGTGCTTTACCACCTGAGCTGTGTGATGGCATTCGTTAAAACCCACTAACTAACACGTATTGTGCCAATGTAGTGGGTTATGGCTCCCTATGTGATAAAATGTTAACTAGAAAAAAAATCTATAAGGCATTGTAAATGCAAAATTTCAAAAATAAAGATATCCCTATGTGATGTTGCCATGTGCGAAGACCTGTGCCTGCCTAGTAGGGGAAGTTTATATAATGAGATTGAAGAGCGTATCCGGTAGAACTATTGGTGGATTTATTAGCTTAGCCACAGAATAATATAGGTGTACTAGCTTAGCTTTCTCGCACAGCTTTTGTGGAAAAACAGTCGGCGTCCGCTACGTGAAGGGTGCGTGCGCACGTGGCGGGCGCCCGCCTCGCGTGTTATCGCGACGGGTTTGTAGTCCCTTTACGCCGATCAATTTCTTCCGTGGTAGAGTCTGGCACTGATTTGTCTATACAAATATTAGAATACAATAATATTAACCTACATTATAGGACTATTTTTTTATATTTATTGTAGTCAGACAAATCGGTGCCAGACGCTACCACGGAAGAGCGGATCGATTTCTTCCGTGGTAGCGTCTGGCACTGATTTGTCTTTACAAATATTAGTTACAATAATAGGTATTAACCTACCTAAAAGGACAATTTTTTTAAATATTTATTGTAGTCAGTCAAATTAGTGCCAGACGCTACCACGGAAGAGCGGATCAATTTCTTTCGTGGTAGCGTCTGGCACTGATTTGTCTTTACAAATATTGGTTACAATAATATTAACCTACCTTGTAGGACAAGAAATTTTTTATTTATTGTAGTCAGACAAATCAGTGGCACGGAAAAATTGATCCACGTAAAGCTTGCGCACGAACTTGTCGAGCTATAGTTTGTACTACAAACCCGTCGCACGCGTCCGCGCCAGTTATAGCCCAATCAACGGGGCTTTTGTAACCCGAAAAATTCCTCTGCCTCTGAAATTTGGCATGTGATGAAGTTAGGTAATACAGATTACAGATGTATAATAATCCAACAAAATTTGTTACGAGAAGTTAGGTATTTTTACCAAAACATGAAAATCGCTTATACGAGTAACTAACTCTCTGTGAAAATTTCCTCAGGCTGAAATTCTTTCTGCATACGTACGTATGTACTAGTTAGAATAAGTGTGTCAAAGAATCCAACATTTTCTCCATTTCAGAGAACCCCAAATTTTAACTTTTAACATTTTCCAGTATAACTTCCATTGAAAAATTGCTCAGTCTATTTTTATTTTTTAATATGTTTTTATATCATTAAATACACAGTTTTGTTTAATAATCCAATAAATTTTCCATTTAGAACATATTTTTTTCATTTTTGCTTAATTACGTATTGTGAAAAAATGCTCCGTCCATTTTTATACCTTTAATTGTCATATTATTTTATATTTAATCAGATTTATCAATAATCCAACAAATTTTCGAACGATTACTATTTTTTACGAAGTTATTATGTTCGCTGATTTATCTTGACCGCTCGGAGCCGCTTTGCCCGCACTTGCCAGGCAATTTTTTTATCTTATACGCACAGCACAGAGATTCCACAACGTTGTACAAGGGAGCGCTAAGAAATTAGCTTTTAAAAGGAATATTTATTACTGTTCGATTCAATTAGGCACTGTTCACACCAAACAGATTATCTATCCGCCGCGGACTGTGAGAGCGCGTTACGCAGTTTATCGTTTTTCCATATATATTTAACTTCTCGTTCACACCGAAAACGGACTATAGGTGTACGCTATTACGTAGTGCGTAGTCGCTGACTCTCTGAGGCCGATTTTTGAACTACGCTATGCACGGCGGACGCGGATTGGCTACGTAGCCGAACGTAACAGTGTATTAGCACAGAATACTATATAAGCAGAAAAAAAGCCACTCACGGTCAAATTTTGGACTGACATCAGTTCAACTGATGGGAAAAACTGATCGTCAGTGGCCACGCTACGCTATAGCGTATTGAAGGCTTGGTGTGAACGCATACAGCAGACTGAGTTCACGTTCACACTGGGGCTGACAGTGAGTATACTCATAGTCCGCGGCGGACAATCCGTTTGGTGTGAACAATGCTTAATAAATATTTTGCAAAAAAAATCTTCTATTTAATAATTCATGCGGTAAAGGGTTAAACATCGTTCCTTGCACAAATAGTACATAACGGCAACGCCGCCTCATGTGGCTCAGCCGCCGCTGCGCGAGCGCCCCCCACGCCGCCGCCGCACCCCTCATCACACCCGCCGCGACCGGTCATTTCGTCTTTAGCTTGCTAAGCGCGCCGGCAATGCTTGTACTACTTAGCTATTATTATTGATATACAAAATAAAAATAATGTGTAAAAAATACATACAGAGGTAGCTTAGAGCATTAAACCAACAGAGGTAGGTACCAAAAGTAGGGCCAATTTAATAGATCACATTTTACATCTGTCAGTATTTAATCTTATTAGTTTATTACCGCTTGCCTAACTGAAAGTAAGTAAGTAATAAAAATGACTATAGGTACTTACGTTTTAAAAGGTAGGTACTACAGCTTGTCTAACTAACTGTGAAGGTAATTTTAAGATGACTGTAGGTAGGTACGTTTTGTAAAATAAAAAATCTGAACCAAAAAAATAATATTTGTGGTTATACCTACCTAGTCAATTATTGATGTTAGTTACCTACCTGCAGCTTGTTTAGTAATTTGAATTGAATTAACATGATAGTAGCCACGTGTTGTTATATCGAAAAAATATAAACCAAATAAAAATAGTGTAAGTAATTATTTATACTTAGGTACCTTTTAATTAGTATTTTATTTAGAAATACCCACCATTGTCTTTAAACTCTTGAAACTCTAATGCCGAGTCTGCACGCTTGGCACTTGCCGCAAACTCCAAACCTCAACAAACGTTTGGATTGATTTAAGGAAATAAACGTCGCCATTCACTTGCGCTTGCGAGTGCGTTAGTTTGTTTCATTGATGTAAAAAGCTAGATTAAGACACCGCGAAGCAAGTTTGTGCGCACTCAGCTCAGGTGCAGTCCATCCATGGGCTGCATGCACCTCGTTTAGTCGCTTCCAAGCGATTGCGGTGACGATATGTCGTTAACCGTATCACAAAGAAAAAAAAGATAAATGCCTTCTTGTGCACTCAAAAGTTGTTACAATCACTCGAGAAACACAGAAAAAAGCCTACGTGTAAGACTAGACTAGACTAGTCATTTAATCGGTAAGTACACGAAACACTACTCGTTTTAACTTAAAAATAAAATATTTCCAACATCACGAAACCATTTCGCCGCCATTTTTACAACGCAAATCATAGACTATAAAAACAGACCGCGCAAATGAGTTTCTGCCTATTATGCCTAATTTGGTTTTACTGTGAAAAAAATATTTGCCATTATTTTATAATACGCATAAGATCATGAGTATCACGACTGATAATTTAGATTACGTGATATTATTGTAAAAAATGAATGAAATTAAACAATCAATAAAATATTTATTTCAAATTGGAACGCAAGTATTGAGTGTCAATACACTCAATACTGACTTTTACTTCAAAACCACAAAACACGATGGTAAACTAAACTTATGTTTTAAACCATCTAAGAAAACCTCATAATATTACCTAATCAAATAACTTTTAGGGCCGTAGTAGCCAGATAAGCAACATACACAAAAGACAGGAAGAAAATTCTAAATTAAATAAAAAACATCAATCAATTTAGGGATGAATTATATTAGAGCGGGCCGTGCACGAGGCGTGCCCCGTCCGGCCACGGCCCGCTCTATTATAAGTACAAAATGTATGCAACGTCTCTAAAGTCAGTGGCCCGTCCGGGCCCGGACAGGGCACGCCCCGTGCACGGCCCGCTCTAATATAATTCATCCCTTACTATAAATTATTAGGTAACATGTGCCTAATTTAGAGTTATTTGATTGGTGTTTTTTCTACAAGCTTACTCATTCAGTAGTCATCAAAACAGAGAAAGATGGATTAGATTCGTCAAAATAGTTAACGTCATCGTCACAAAAAAAAGTAATACTTTTATAAGCATCTGAAGGCACGGCAGTGCCCAGGTCGAACAAAAAAAACGGCACGGCCGTACCATCCTTTTCTTGAAGCAGTTCAGGCCATTTTCGACCCCCTATAGCAGTTCAGGCCATTTTCGACCCCCTATAACTTCGTAGTGGATACTTTTAGAGGCCTGAATTTTTAGTAACCAAGCAGGCATTGTATAAACACGGTTATTTCAAATTTCATTCAATTTGAACCAGTAGATTAAAAATTTGACAAAGTTTCTTAATTTTGTCACTCATTGACTGACCGTTTATGAAAACTCTAAGGCACTTCTAGCAGACATTAAAGCTTCAAATTTAGAATACAATTAGTGTTTAGTATATAAATCAAGGAAAAACTAAAATATTTTGCAATTTCTGTCCAGTTTTCTAGATACACCAACTGCATAAATAACTTCGTAATCCCATATAAATATATAGGATTACAAAGTTACATTTGCAGTGAATGAATCAGTGTACCTGCACTGTATATTATTATGTATACTATAATATAATGGAATATCTAGTGTTAGTATTCAAGAAGTAGAAGGTAAGTAAAGTAAAGGTACCGGTAAGGAAAAAAGTAGGACTATCTACAAAAAGAAATGAGATGCCATCAAAAACATACTTGTAAAAAAACCAAGTTGCGTGCAACTTAGTTCTTCTATCGTAAAAAGTTGTGAGATCCATGAAATACCAAGTCAACTAAATAATCTAATTTAACATAATATAATATAATGTATTACTTGTGAGATACATTGTGTTTTGCCAATTTGCAAAATTGCCAAGTCAACCGACTTGGTATTACATGGATCATACAACTTTTTACGGTAGAAGAACTGAGTTGCGAGACTTGGTTTTTTTCCAGTATGTTTTAATAGCTAGCTTTTAAAAACATTACCACTAAAACTTAAAAGGAAGTTTATGACATTTGGACAGAACCACGTCTATATGGTCAGTAGAATAAAATTTATAAATAAAATACATTCACTTCCAACTAACTTACATTTAATGTAAGTCAGTTGTAAGTAAATGCATTTTATTTCATTTAGCTTTTTTAGTTACTCCATGAGCTGTGAGAAAAATACATATATAAGTTTGTAAAATAAGTAATTCCAGTCGAAGCAGGAAGGCCTCATACCTTATTAATATATTATTGACATCTAGATAATGAGTGAAAAAGAAAAAGATTTTATAATATTATTACCTTTATAAAAGTTTTAGCTTTTTTTTAAATTATTTACTTACTTATTTTTTTAGCATTAATTTACTTATTATAAAATATTACAATTAACAAAATTCAATAAAACATTAAAACTAACCCATTCTTTTGTATATTTTTAACAATATTCTCCTACAACACGATAAAACTGTATGATTAGTGTGACTCATCTGCGCGCTCGGACTTATTTTATAACAACCAAGCCCCCTCCCCAACGTATTACGTGATGCCTGCTCTCATCTAGCTGAGCACAATCTTTTTATTGGACGTTTACTCTAGTTTATTGTACTTCAAAGGTTTGTTTGCACAAACGAGACAAGTGTTCACAGACGATAGAACTTGGTGCGACCCGCACCAGCAAACTGTACGGTGCGCTTACACAACAGACGAGTACCGGACTCCGAACCATCCAGTCTGTGCTAGCATTGCGTGAACACGTCTCGACATGCTGCCTATTCTACAAAAAACAGGCCAAAATTGCATTAGTTGTTTGTGGCAACTATCGTTGCTACATCGCCATTACATAACAAAAGAAAAAGGTGCAAGTAAGGGCAAAATTTTATCTCAGAAACAGACAACAGTACCGTATCATATATTCATATGAATTTCATTAAATATCTCGATGATAAAGTTTTTCGTATATATCTTCGAATGAGTTTCGAAGCATTCATTGAATTGTTGGATTTTGTGTAATAGTCGCAAGGGGATAATATTTCTTCATTTTTCTAAAAGTATTTGAAACGCTTGATTGCGTGCATCTGATGTCTTCTTGGAGTTGCTCCAAACCGAATCTATGTCTGAGAACACGTCGCGACGTATTGCGCGTACGGTGGCACAATAGCGACTAGACCAGTATATATAAAGTTACTCTATGGACTAGACCGACAAATGGTTCGCTGCGCCGCCGTTCACACGAACGAATCGGATCGGATCGGATCGCACCGCGTTCGATGTGCAAGCGCTCCGATCCAGCCGTACCGATACTAATAATAATAATATCCGGCGGATCGTGCGCCACACGATCGAATATGGTTAGTTCGGAACGCACCATATTCTTGGTCCGGTCCCAAAAAAGTTCTATCGTCAGTGAATACTTTGAGTGCGCACAAACGTGTGGACGCTTCGCAAGCGCTTGCGGAAAATTCCCTTTGATTTGTGATAAAAAACCGACACATGACGAATCGGCTACAAGCGCTTGCAAACCTACGCAAACCAAGCCAATCGCTCTATACACACGTTTGAATTTGTGACGGCTTGTTGAGGTTTGCCAAGCGTGTGGACGCGACATAATAACGGTGGCTGGCCACCAAACAAAATGTGCGTGGCAAAGCAGCTCCGAGCAAGCGGTCAAATGAAGGTCAACCCTTTAATCTCTTTAGGTAGTAGGTGTCTCTCTAAACATTATTAAACGTACCTACCTACTTGTTGACCTTTTTGCATATTGTACAAGTATCAAACGTTTATTTGAAACGCATTAGGTAATAAATATTCCTTTTAAAAGCTAATTTCTTAGCGCCCAGTTGTACACTGTTGTGTATATTCTCTGTGCTGTGCGTATAAGATAAAAAATTGCCTAGCAAGTGCGGGCAAAGCAGCTCCGAGCGGTCAAGATAAATCAGCGAACATAATAATTTCGTAAAAAATACTAATCGTTCGGAAATTTGTTGGATTATTGTTAAATCTGTTTAAATATAAAATAATATGACTATTAAAGGTACAAAAATGGACGGAGCAATTTTTCTCAATACGTTATTAAGCAAAAATCAAAAAAATATGTTTGAAATGGAAAATTTATTGGATTACTAATCAAAGCTGTGTATTTAATGATATAAAAACATATAAAAAAATAAAAATGGACGGAGCAATTTTTCAGTGGAAGTTATGGTGGAAAATGTTAAAAGTAAAAATTTGGGGTTCTCTGAAATGGAAAAAATGTTGGATTCTTTGATCCACTTATTCTAACTAGTACATACGTACGTATACAGAAAGAATTTCAGCCTGAGGAAATATTCACAAAGAGTTTTAAGCAATTTTCATGTTTTGGTAAAAATACCGAACTTCTCGTAACAAATTTTGTTGGATTATTGTACATCTGTAATCTGTATTACCTAACTTCAACACATGCCAAATTTCAGAGGCAGAGGAATTTTTCGGAAGTCTCCATACAACAAATGCCCTCGTTAGCGCTGCTCATACTACCTTTCAATACAAGCACGCGAGGCCGGCACCTGCCGCGACGACACCTGCATATCGGCAGACGCATCCGCAGACGTCATCTGTGGATGCGTCGGCCGACGTGTAGGGGGGGCATTAGATCCATATAAGCGCTAACCTAACCATGTCGCGTAGCGGTGAAAGAATACTACAACCCCATTTCTTCCCTTGGGTGTTGTAAAAGGCGACTAACGGACTAAAGACTGCACATACATCCAACAGCATAGAGCGGCGATGGACGGTCACTATTTGGGGAAAAGTGGACTATGGTAGAGAACTGCTTTTGCTGTCCTCATTGCCTAGTCTCTGACTAACCCTTCGGGGATAATAGTCGTGATTATATTATGTAGGTATGTAACCAATTCCGGTGTTCGCGTTACCTTGTATTCTTGAATGGCGTTTAGGTATGTTTGGGGATGGAATCCCGATAGATATACAATTTTCTTCTTAACGAGTATATAGTTTATGGTGGACATCAATCCATATGCGTGGTACCACGGCACTACGGTCAGTGACGTTAAATCTTCGACAGCGGAGTCAGGATTACTGCAATATAAAACGAATGCAAGTAACTGTCTTTTAAATTAATTTTCTAAGCTATTTTCCGTCAGATGGAAATTGACGCCTTTGTGGTCTAGTATGGCTAAGCCGTTCTTAGACCAAAATGTCCCGGGTTGATATCCAGCGGAGGTACATGTTCGTACACTTGGTTTAGTTGGTGGCAGGGCTTGTTAAGTCCACCTAGCTAGCTACCACTATCTTATCTAAAGTCTGGCGCCATTACAACAATGTTAATGGCATTGTTGGGTTTCGACAGTTTGTAGATAAGATATAAGACAGTTCCTCAGTGATTGATGATTTCGGGTGAAGCCATTGAGTTATAATGTACTATTTACCTCAATGGTTGAAGCGCGCTTTCACCTTCGGCCTTATCGTCACCACAGCATATATATATATAAGCTAAAGCAGTAAAGAAGCTACGTACTAACGTTCGAAATGACAGACGCACGTCTAAACAAGGCCCCTCAAAATAAAGGCTGATTTCACAGTCACGCGTTTGATCAGCGCTGGCCACATGCGCGCGCTACACTGCATAGTAGTTGCGCGTTTGAACTGCAGGTCAAACGCGTGACTGTGAAATCAGCCTTATAATAACTAACAAGGCCCCTAAGCGGACATCGCAGTGCTGACAGTCGCGAGTGCCGCGTCGAGACTTACCTACAAGTTGAACCACCGGATGATTTAGTTCAATGTGAAGAGAAAATGGACGAAAGTTTTCGCTGTTGTTTTCAAAGAGAACACATTATTTGTAAAATAGCTGTATTCATTTACAAAGAAGTACCTAGACACAATAAATTTTATAGTGCCGTGTCCATGTTTTCCGATAATTTATTTAAAAAAGCTTTTCATTAGAATGAGAGTTTTGTCGTCACTATCAGGGCCCTTATTCTGTAACGATTCCTTGTTTCAAAACCACGTTCATTCCTTAAAAAGTTACGATATCTTCCCAAAAACGTATGCGTTTGACGTTTGTGCGCGGTAAGGTTTAGGTGTGGAATCTATAGATTGCGATACAGAATCAGGGCCCAGGTGAGATGAAAGCCAAGCGCTTACCCGTAGAGAATAAAAAAAATAAGAATAGTAAAAAAATAACTCTTACTCGAAAATTGATGCGGCGTACAACACATTTATGTGTGATAGCATTACACCTTTCGGCAGACCCGTGGTTCCTGAGGAGTACAGTATGTAAGCGGTGTCGGACCAGCCCTCCACGTCGACTGCTTCGAAGTCTTGAATACTGGTTTTCACTGATACATTTTTGTATGAAAGAACGCCTCTCTCCGTCGGAACTCCATCAAACTGAATGAAAGTCTTGATGAATGCTAACGATTTAAATGTCAAGTAATTCGCTTTGATTGACGCTTCCGAGCATATCACTACATTCGGTTTAGAAATGTTGAGAGCGTGTGTTATTTCATCTGGGGAAAGAATGGTTTTTGTAAAGTGATGAAATGTTTTGTGTATGTCTGATAAACATGGGACGAATAAAGATACATATTTCTAGTAAGAACTTATTGTAAACCCAAATTTTACAAATTCTATGTACTTTCCGTAGTACCTACGTCCAAAGTCTTCATCTTTATATATTAGTTAAATCGAAAGATATTGAAGAAATGGTCAAGAAAGGGAGGGGTCCTTTGCTTGTCCAATACTGGGGAGTAAAATCTAGACTTACTTATTTACTTAATGTTTTTATATATTTTAGCGTTTTATTAACGCTTAATACCCTTATGTAAAAATTTTAAATACTGAAAAAAGACGACAACCTCAGGCGGAAACCGAACAGGAATTAAATTATTTGTAAAATTATTTTTCTATTTGTAAAAATATTTCTTTCGGATCCCAGAGGTAAAAACTTCTGAGATTTGATGAAGCAATGTTGACTAAAAAACATAAGCATCAAGCACGGACAAATTTCGACGGGTGAAAGAAAACCAGACTGATAAGAAAATAAAACCACTCCAACTTGTAACTAATAATGTAAACTATATTTTTCCAATAACAATTTACACTTTTATAAAATCACACAACTATCGGACATAGATTTAACAAATTAGTCTTAGCACCGCCGTAAACGGCAAAAGAATGACCATCGACTCAACTCTTGGTCTGAGCAGAGCCTCTCTACCCCTACCACTTACCACTTCCCCAGATAAACAGGTAACGTCAAGAGGCGGGAAAATCAGTATTGCCATTTTATATTTCTAAAAAATATCTAAAAACATGACAAGACCTCGGTAGCCAAGTGGTTAAGGCAGCCGCCCGGAATGCGGAAGGTGCGTGGTTTGATTCCCACCTGAGGTGGTCGTCTTTTTTCAGTTTTAAAAGTTTTACTTATTACTTTATAAATAAACTTGAGTCCAGGTGCCGCAAAGGAGGTGCATAAAAAATACACTCTAATTTTTTTTTCACAAACTGACGAAAAACATTGCTATTAAAAAGAGACAGAAGAAAAAAAGTAAGAATAAAAAAAACTAATTTTTGTATGGAGCTACATTTCTGTTGTCTAATAAAAAAAAATAACCTCGAAATTCAAGACAACCGCTACGCTGCGCTTCGTAATTGTCTTAAATTTCTAACCTATCACGTGACCTACAGGAGTAGGGCAGTCATGCATTTTAATTCCACAAAATTTCCCGCGCCCCCTTAGCGACACAACGTGGAACCAAGCGAAAAACTTTACAAGTGTCGTCTCCATATACAAATTAACTAAAAAATGTCTGTTCTTTTTTGCACAATTTTTTAAAACTTTTTTTGGTAATTTTTGACCAACGAAGTCTCAGTCAATGGCCAGTCGAGGAAGTTCCCGGTAGACCACTTTTCAGCGATATTCGCTTGCACATTATACTCGTATCTACGCGCACGCTACGGCTCGTAGGCGCGTAAGGCGCGGTCGGTGTTCGGAATAAAAACAGTGTTTCGGACCGCGTCAATTTGTATCTGTCAAATGTATGACAACTCGTAGCTGTCAGTGACGCGTCACTCTTAGCACAATTTTGTGCATTGTGCTCTTAAGCCGGGTCCGCTGCGCCAGATTTTTGAACAGAACATTGTTCGAAAACATAAATAAGGGGCGTGGCCCATTGAGTAATAATGTGGCCCATTGAGTAATTTATGTTTTCGAACAATGTTCTGTTCAAAATCTGGAGCAGCGGACCCGACTTTAGGCTGCCTGTCCATTGAAGCGGAGTGAGGCTGCGGTGCGGAGATAACCAAAAAAAAAAATAGGTTTGCATTAAATCTCCGCTCCGCTGCAGTGGAAATCCTATTGGTTAATATTTCTCCACTTCTCCTTCCTTCACCGCAGAATCGCTCCGCTTCAATGGACGGTATGATTCCGAACTCCTCTGCACTCAGCAGTGCTGCCGCAGCACTACTGGTTCCGATACATTCTCTATAAGTTTATATGAGATAACATTCCGAGCTACGCAGCAATGTCGCGGCAGCAATGTCGCGGCAGCAATGTCGCGGCAGCAATGCAATGTAGATAGTGCTGCGGCAGCACTGCTGCGTGCAGCGGAGTTCGGAATCATGTCTACTTTGCTTTTTGGTTGCGCGCGGGCATCAACATGGCGGCGCGGGCGGCGGCGCTCCCGTAATAATTAAATAAAACTTTGCTTGGCAGGGTCAGCTTAACAGTTAAATGTGCCCACGGCTGGGCTAATATAATTAAAGTGTGTGCGCGTATCGCGGCAGCGGTCTGTTCGCGAGCAGTGTTTTGAAGTGGTCCGACGGTGGCCGTCACAAGGCACTTGGCTTTTTGGTTATGTGACGTACACATGGGCTGGGCTGATTAAAACTAACTTTTCTTGACATTCGTGGCCAGCTTGGTAGAGGAATGTGCCCACGGCTGGGCTAAAATAATTGACGCGTGGTCGCGTACCGCGAGTGCATCGCGAGTCATGGAAATTTGATGTCAGCCGTGCGGCTGACGGAAACATGGCGTGCATCTGAATTTGATTGTAAATTCAATATTATATAGACTAACAGGTGAATCAAAGCGGACTTTGAGTTGCACCGTGGTGTTGTGTTGGTGATTGTGTAGTCCCACTGGGGGACTATACAACAAGGTGTTGTGACCGCGTGGACGCGGTTCTACCTAGTGAGGCGCCAATTCCTCTTTTCTGGGGAACAGAGCTTTGAAGGATAATTGGGTAGCTTAGGGCAAGTCTACTCACCACCAGCGGCCAGGAGACACTCCCTGACCGTAGTCCCCACCAGCCGGAGGCGCGGCCTAAGGTCGAGGTCCGGCATTCTTCGTAGAAGATTGTATGTGAGTCATACTTTAAATTAATCATAGATAGTGATAAGTTTAGTATTAAGTATAGGTACTTGTCTAGTTTGGTACAGCGAGCTCATCGGTCTGGACTCCTATATCATACGGTCGGAATGGGGCGCAACCGAATATCGCCGGAAAGTGGTCTACGGGAACTTCCTCGACTGGCCATAGAAAGAACGCAAAGAAATCGCTCTCTCGAAAGCCATAACTTGCCTCTGGTGTACTGCGTGTTAAGCGGGGTGACGCAGGCGCCGCAGCAGATGGCCGCCAGCGCCGCCGCCAGGTACTCGATCCTGTTCTCGCTGCACAGGGCCACAACGTCGCCTCGCTTCACCCCCAGCGCCCTCAGACCGGACCCGATGTTCACCAGCTCTTGTAGTAACCTTGCGTAGTCGGTCTGTTCACCGGTTTCGCCATTTATCTATATATATAAAAATAAATAGCTGTGCGTTTGTCTCGCTAAAACTCGAGAATGGCTAAACCGATTTGGCTAATTTAGATTTTAAAATATTTGAGGAAGCTCAGGATAGCTGTAAACGGTGAGAAACATAAATTATAAGTAAGAGAAAATACTAAAAACGTCAATTTAATTTTCCAATACAAAATATGTCTATTGTCTTTTTAAAAATAAACAATTGACACTTGGTTGTCAAATATTTATAGGTGCGTTAAGAACTCGGACCAAATATATTTGGTCCGAGGTTCAGAAAGTCTGTTTCATAATAGCTGTAGTATGAGGTCAGATCTCTTTAGTCTGTTTTGTTGGAATACAAAACAGTTCTGTTCCAGAAATAAAAAAGTGTAAAAGCTGTTAACATTGATGCGCAAACTTAGTAGACATGAGACAATAGTGGTGTCAGTAGGCCAGACGGGCTAAAAACCATAAGTTTTTGATTAGACTTAATTCTTGATAACAAATATCAGATAATTTTACAAGACACAAAACTAATACAAATGTAATAATGTTTAAAAATCAAACAATTATGATAACTGTGATGCATTTACATTTACTTAGATAAAATTTTTGTCTTAAGTTTTGAGCATATTTTTCACAAATAAGGTACTACCGGGTGACAAGGCCCACAGTTTTCCAAGGCCCAACCGCAGAAAACTATGTTAATTACATTTGATCCGTGCCAACTTCGAAGCATGCATGAAACACATCAATATGAACGCCGAAACGCAACAACGGACAGCGAGCAGCCACCATCTTGTCAGTGACACTCGGTAGTTCGCCGACATCGGTCGCGGCCGCTCATACTTATTACTAATTTTGGCTCCTAAAAACGTCAGTTTTTACTTGTTTATACTACGATTTGTTAGTAGATTTTTATTTAGTATGTTTATTTGATCATTACTCTTTTGTTATTTACATAAACATGTGCGTTTTATAGCTATTTATTTTGTAAATATTCAATTTGTGTTGTAAAGCCCACAACGGTTAGGAAGGCCCAACGAAGTAATTGCTTGGGCTTAATAGGAATATAAACAATAATTACTTAAATTTAGCATAAATAACAATAATTTATAAGTCTAATATTAATATAATAAACACTTAAAAATTTTATACCTCGGCTGTTTTATTACACAGTGGAAAAGTATTTTTTTGTAACAAAATATTGATAATTTTAGTATCCGATTGCTTTTATCGAAGTTTATGAATGTTACAAATTTTGATGTGTATATATCCTTATGGTCTTTATTGCTTACTTTTGCTCAAAAAGACTTAAAAACGGCACGGCCTTTCTTGGGCATACCTACCATGTTTATTTAAAGCCTAAAATAAGGGTTTTTAAAATAGGATAAAATGTTTACTAAAAAAAAAAATCAACCAGTCTCAGGAAGCTCGAATGGGATTCGAACTCACGACCTTTGGATTGGTTGATTTTTTTCTAGTAAACATTTTATCCAATATTTATATAGCATTGTGAATGCAAAATTTCATTAATAAAGGTTTTTAAAATGTTTAAAAACCTACCTTATTATCGTTGTAGCTTCAATAACTACTTTTATTTGGATTTTGAAATAATCATAGCTTTCATTGTAAACATTATTTTTCTTCTAAATGATAAAATATAGGTTTAATTTCAATTTGTAAAAAAGTGGGCCTTGTCACCCGGTAGCACCTTATACGCAATTTGATCAAAAAATACGCGGAAATTAAGTATTTAAAAAAAACCTTTATTTATTCGTTTATATTGATATTGTCCCCTTCGAAGTAATCACTTCCGGATATAATACACTTTTGCCAGCGTCTTTTCCAATCTTCGAAGCATTTATGGAATGCACTTTTTGATATGGCCTTCAGTTCTTTCAGCGATTTAGATTTTATTTCCTCTATGGTCGCAAAACGCCGTCCTTTTAATATTCTCTTCATCTTTGGGAACAGGAAAAAGTCGCATGGGGCTAAGTCCGGTGAATACGGTGCTTGGGGCATCAATTTGGTCTGGTTTTTTGTCAAGAAATCACGAACAAGCCGCGAGGTGTGAGCGGGTGCGTTATCGTGGTGCAAATGGAAAGAGTTTTTTTTCCACAATTCTGGTCTTTTTCTACGGATGGCCTCACGCAAACGTAACAAAACGTAAAACTTTTAAGTAATACTCTTTGTTAACCGTGCGACCTGCTGGTAGGAATTCATGATGTACCATTCCATTAAAATCGAAAAAACAGTAATAAGAACCTTGACGTTGGATCGAACTTGACGGGCTTTTTTGGGCCGCGGCTCCTCCGAGGTTTTCCATTGAGACGATTGCACCTTTGTTTCAACGTCGTATCCATATAACCAAGACTCGTCATCCGTTATGCCTCTTTTGAGCAGTTCTGGGTCGTCTGCAACTTTATCCAACATTTGCTGGGCCAAGTCTTTGCGATACTGCTTTTGTTGAAAATTTAGCAATTTTGGCACGAATTTGGCAGCGACACGAGACATGTATAAAATATCAGTTATAATCGATTCACAAGATCCGTAGGAGATGCCAACTTCCTCAGCAACCTCCCTGATAGTGATGCGGCGATTGGAAAGCACAATTGTTTTGACTGTGTGGATGTAGTCATCGGTGGTTAACGTTTTTGGTCGCCCATTCCTCTCGTCATCTTCAACGTCTTCACGACCCTCCTCGAATCGTTTATACCAATCATAAACTGCCGTTTTTTTCATAGCAGACCATAAGCTGTCTCTAACATTCCAACAAATTTTATGCAAATTTTTTGCTCCGTCATTTTTACTCTGGAAAACTCTTGATAATTCGCCGATCACAAGAAAACACGGCCGAAATTTTGAACCTAAATTTAAAATAAGACCTCTTTTAATGGCGAACTTTAAATTCGAAATTCAAATATTCCGGGTATTTTTTGATCAGTCCTCGTATGTAGAAGTTCACCGGGTCTAGAAGTCCAGAAAATAATTCATATTTATCATCATCATTATCATGTCAGCCCGTATCCACCCTCTGCTGAACGTAGGTCTCCTCCATGTTATGTATTGTATTTGTATGAGCTCACACTCTACATTGTATTATTAATATTAAGCTGATAGCGCAATTCCTTTGTCGCCTTCCGCGCGATTGAATTACATGTAAAATACTATATAATTTAGTGGCAAATAAACATTCAACCTTAACACCCGTGTCATTCATTTCTATCGGATAACCTTCGGTAAAACATCAACATCTTTAACTATTTCAACATCAATTTCATCTCAACATTAAGTGTAGGGTTATCAACGCTACATTTTGGTCCTTCGAGAATAGTGAAGTTCTGTGAGTGTTGTGTTCTTGCTGTGTTTATGCGATCGGTCTAACGGGCCTCCCACCAGCGGGTCTAACCTGTTAGATTGAGAAGGCGCTCTTCAGACGCAGTTAAGGTACAGACTCGTGGACTTTACGTTGACCTAGCGCTTATCGACATCTATAAGCGAACCATTGAGCTATTCAAACATCTACAATTTCTATCAAACAAATCAACATGGAAGCTTTGTTAGAAAGACAATCTCAGATTGCTATCAGTATCGAGAGAATAATAACCAACTTTAAGAAAGATTCGGCGAATCGGAAGACGTCAGAATATTTAAAAACCAGAGAGGAAACATTGAACAACTTGTGGGGTGAGTTCGTGTCTAACAACGCCCTCCTGCTGCTCGAGGAGGACACGTCGGCTGATTACTTCACGAAGAAGATTTTTCAAGGTATTAAGCAACTTTATACTCAAGGAATTGACCTTATAACAAACACAAGACCCAGTAAGCAATTAGACAACATGGGCCCAGGGGGCTCCGGTGACGGCCTGGGTGGCTCCAAAGTCAAAGGCAGCACTGGATCTTCTTTGAAAAGTGACGAACTGCTGTGCTTGCAAAAGACTAACTTCCGAGCATTAAACAGAGCGATGAAAGGCATGAACATCGAGGCTCTCTCTGAAAGATGGGAAATTGAAGACAAACTACAACAGCTTCAGTCTCGCTGGAGAGCCGTGGACGAACTGCACTGGCAGATTGACAACCTGTTGGAGGGAACTGATGAAACTTATGAAGAATAGTTCTCTCAGAATGAACAAACATACGAACAAATTAAAACAAAATTACATCGCAAATTAAACTGTGTGAAACATCAACATGAAGGTATGCCGCACATTGAGCTGCCCACATTCGCTGGAAACTACGTAAACTGGCCAACGTTTTCAGATCTTTATTGTGAGGCAATTCACAACAATCCAACTATAAGCAAGGCTCAGAAGATGCAGCACCTCAAGGGCAAGCTCAAAGGTGAAGCTGAGCGCCTCGTGCAACATCTCACTGTTTCCGCAGAAAACTACGATACCTGTTGGGAGTTACTGAACCGCAGGTACAACAATATCCAGTTGCTATTCACCAAGCAAATACAGATTTTTATGAACCAACCCAATATGCAAAAATATACATCATACGAAATCAAGCGGCTGCATGACGTAAGTTTAGAAACAGTTCATGCTATTCACAACCTCGGGGTCAACACATCTATTTGGGACCCCATCCTAGTGCATATCATGACCGAAAAGATGGATCCTGAGACATACACAGCTTACATGGACGCCCGAAATAAGCGTGACCTTCCATCGTTTGAAGAATTAATTATAATATTAGAAGAAAAATTCACGGCATTAGAGCCGTTGCACAAAAGAAACAAACAGATCAAACAAAGCCCGTCTGCAAAGGAAAATGAACCAAAACATATTGAAACAAGACCTAGATTCGCGAAATCATACACAACTCAACAAGAACGTGTTTGTCCATTGTGCAAGACACCCGATCACATTTTATTAACATGCAAAAGGTTTTCGAACATGACACCCGAGGCAAAGGTTAACACAATAAAAACCTTGCCTGTTTGTGAAAACTGTTTGTTTTATCACAAATATAAATGTACTTCAGTAAAGAAATGTAAAATCTGTAACAGTGCTCATCACACGATTTTACATGAAATAATGAAAATTTTTGCCACTTGTGAATTTGTTAGGAAGCACCCTGATTTCTTTCCGTATCACAGCCGTCCACAAAATCTGAGACTACAAAATAAATTAGCCCAACCTAGCTGCAATTATAAAATGTTTCGAAATGGCCCCTTGTCAATGTGTGTGAAAATTTACAATAAGTTACCGTGTGAAATCAAAGACATAAAGGATTCAATTAAATTTAAAGTAATTTTAAAAAAATACCTAAAAAACAAGTGTTTTTATTCGCTGCAAGAGTTTTTGGATGAATAACTTATAAAATAATGGATTTTTGACATTGTTAATGATAGAATTATTTTTTATTTTAGTAATTAGATTAAACATTTTTAGTATATATATATATTTTTTTTTTTTTAAATGTAGATTTAAGAATTTGTTATAATAATGATAATAAAATAATAATAATGTAGTAATAATGTAATTTAATATATTAACATTATGTACTTGCTGTGCCCTTGCAGGGTCATGTTTGTTTCTTTTATTTTATTTTTTTAACTCCTATTTATGTACAACATGAACGCAATAAAGAACTTTGAACTTTGAACTTTAATGAATGACCACATCTCAAATAACAGCGAGCTGCAGCCTTCAATTTCAACATCTAAGAATTCTACAGGATTCAACTCACGCAAATCCAAGCATGTATCCGGTAACTACGATGAAGTACTGCTCTCCACGGTAGAGTTGAAAATACAAGCCAGGAATGGTACATTTTTGCTAATGAGGTGCCTCGTCGACCAGGGATCTCAAATCAATTTAATAACAGAAGCGGCTGCTCAGCGTTTGGGTCTCGAAAGATGCAACCAAAACGCCTCCGTATTTGGAGTCGGGACGACGGCTACTCAAAGCAAAGGGGCTGTGCAACTGATATGCGAGTCTCGATTCAACAACTATACATTTGTTACGGATGCACTGGTCATGCCTAAAGTAGTTGGGTGTTTACCTAACTTTACGTTTGAGAAACAACCTTGGGCGCATTTACATAACATAAGCTTGGCAGACCCTGACTACAACATTTCCAGGCCTATCGATGTATTACTTGACGCCAAGGTCTATGCAGAGATTCTGATGGATGGTATACTTCGTGGGCCCATTAACACCCCTATTGCCCAGCAAACACAACTTGGCTGGATTTTAATAGACAATGTCAAAACATACAATTGTCACGCTGTCCTAAACAATCTAGAAGAGATTTCACAATACTGGGAGCTGGAAGAAATAACACAACAAAACACGAACATGACACCAGCTGATAAATATTGTGAAACACTTTACAAGTCAACAACCACGAGGCAACCAGATGGACGTTATGTCGTCAGGCTGCCCATGAAACCCAACTTCGAAGAACATTTGGTGGCTTCCAAATCACAAGCGGTGGCCCAGTTTAAACAGCTTGAAAAACGGTTCGCGAGAAATTTAACTCTAGCTGATAATTACAAACTATTCCTCGCTGAATATGAACAACTGGGACACATGCAGTTATGTACGCGTCCGCGAGATCCAAGCTGCTATCTTCCTCATCACGGCGTCATAAAACTGGACTCCCAGACTACAAAGTTAAGAACAGTATTTAACGCTTCCAGTAAGCTTAAATCAGGGTACACACTTAATGACCTGATGGAGAGCGGGCCTAACTTGCAACAAGACCTGCAAGGCCTGATCCTGCTTTGGAGGACATTCGAGTTCGTGTACACAGCTGACATCGAAAAATTCTATCGTCAGATCTTAGTGGAAGAAAAGGATCAACATCTCCAAAAGATTGTATGGCGCAACTCAACATCGGATAATCTCAAGGATTATCAACTATGCACTGTCACCTATGGAACCAAGGCCGCGCCCTATCTCGCTATGCGGACAATCAAACAAATTTTACATGATGGCCACCAGTTCCCACTTGCAGCTCCCATCCTTAACAAACAGCTATATGTTGACGATGTGCTGGGAGGTAATAACAGCATCCAAGAGGCAAAAATGGCACAACAACAAATAATAAGCCTTTTACGCGGCGGCGGATTCAAATTACGGAAGTGGGCAAGCAATGACCAAAGGCTTCTAGAAGATTTGTCGAACGAATTTATTAGTCAAAATATGTTTGACTTCAAACGCGCTGAAGGCAACAAAACACTAGGCCTGTCGTGGAATCCATGCACCGATCAATTTTCATTCTTAAGCGCAGTGCATAAAAACGATAACAGCGATAGTAATACAACAATAACAAAACGATTACTACTATCTAACATTTCAAAAGTCTTTGATCCGCTCGGCTGGCTGTCTCCGGTTATACTTAAAGGAAAGCTTTTGTTTCAAAAGGTGTGGACTATGAAACTAAATTGGGATGACAAGTTACCTCATAATATACAACAAGAATGGGAAACATTAAAACAAGACTTGCCTAATATTGCAAAAATAAGAATAATGCGATGGATCGGTAACACAGAAAAGCCTATCGAACTTCACGGATTCTGTGACGCGTCAGAGAAGGCCTTTGGATGTGTTATATATTGCAAGTCCGTTGACAGTAATGAACATCCCGTGATAGAGCTAGTTGCAGCCAAAACAAAACTTGCCCCGCTAAACAAGGCCATATCTCTACCTCGGCTTGAATTAAGCGGTGCATTATTGTTGTCTAAATTGATGAAGAAAGTCATAGACACAATAAACGTACAGACACGCACAATAAAAATTTACGGGTGGACCGACTCAATGGTTGTTTTGGGTTGGTTACAAGGCGATGTAGGACGCTGGAAGACCTTTGTAGCTAACAGGGTCGCAAGCATTTTAGACAGTATGCCGTCGGCTTGTTCGAACCACGTAAGGTCCGAAGACAACGCCGCAGATTGCGCGAGCCGCGGTCTACTACCATCTCAGCTGTACACACAAACCCTGTGGTGGAAAGGACCATCTTGGTTAAAAGAAAAAGAACTTCCGTGTCAAGCACAAACATACGCTACTCCATCTGAGGAAACAAAAACAAAACAAGTTTGTGCCATACAAACCTCAGCTCTATTGATTGAGACATTTCTTGATAAGTACAGCTCTATGGCACGAATAGTCCGAGTACTTGGGTGGGTGTCTCGTTTCATCCATTGTACTCGCAGCGACAACAATGCAACGCTACCGAACTACTTGACGCAACATGAATTAGAAGCAATTCATAACAAATTAATTAAAGTTACACAAACCAAATATTTTTCAGAAGAAATTGGACTATTACAGAAAGGGTTGAAAATACCCTCAAAGAGCCGAATTTTGAATTTAAATCCATTTTTGGACGTTCAAGGCATATTACGAGTTGGAGGCAGATTACAACAAGCTGCGCTAACGAACGCGCAAAAACATCCCATAATCTTGCCAAACAAGGCCAAGCTGACAGAATTACTCATCGACCAAGCCCACAAGACAACGTTACATGGTGGCGCGAGTCTTACCCTGGATATACGGGATAAGTACTGGATCCTGAGAGGCGTTAGAACGGTCAAAGAATACATTTTGAAGTGTCTAAGATGTCATCGGTTCAAGACTAGTACAAATAACCAAATTATGGCCGAACTGCCTAAGCCACGGGTGACTCCATCTCGTGCTTTTACGTATACGGGGGTCGATTTTACGGGCCAAATTGAAGTAAAGGCAAATAAGGGCCGTGGCATTAAGACAACAAGAGGTTACATAGCGATATTCATCTGCTTGGCCACAAAGGCTGTCCACTTGGAGCTTGTGTCGGACCTATCTACAGATTCCTTCCTTGCTGCACTAAAGCGACTCTGTGCACGTCGCGGAATCCCACAACACATGTACAGCGACAATGGCACCAACTTCGTGGGAGCAGCCAGGGTTCTGAAACAAGAGTATAAGGAAGCATTAGAACATTACATCAACATTGAAATGATTGAATCAATATCTCACTTACAAATTGAATGGCACTTCAACGCTCCTGCATGGCCGACGGCTGGCGGCTTGTGGGAGTCGGCGGTCAAAAGTATGAAACAGCACATGCGACGAGTACTCGGACATCAGAAGTTGACCTTCGAGGAGTTCACTATTCTACTTGCACAGATTGAGGCGTGCCTCAACTCAAGGCCGCTTGTCGCAATTACAGATGACGTCGATGACCTTGATTGTTTAACTCCAGGACATTTTTTGGTCGGCGGGCCGGTTCTTGGAAGTCCACTATCTCCGGACCTAGAACCTAGAACTACTCGTCATAGATGGCAACTTACCGAAAAAATTACCAAGGACTTCTGGAAGAAGTGGTCCGTGGAATATTTGCAAACTCTACAGGCCCGAAGCAAGTGGCATCATTCTACAAAAAACATGGAAGTCGGTGACGTAGTTCTCATGAAGGAAGACAATGTACCACCGGCCAGATGGCTCTTGGCTAGAGTCACAGAAACGCACGCAGGTACAGACGGCCGCGTGCGCGTCGTATCACTTAAAACAAAGAATGGGTCTGCGAAACGGCCTATTACTAAGTTATCTAGGCTGCCACTGGACAAACCAGATGACCACAAACATTCAGAAAGCCCAGAAGCAGTCGTGAACTCTAACAACAAAACTTCAAGAACAAAGCGATCAAATAACAAAACACTAGGCCTCGGCAGCTATTTTTGTACACTTCTTTGGCTGTTATTCATGTGCATAACACCTTCCATTCAGCAACTCGTTAATGTTACAAACTTAAACCCAACAAAACTAATTTATTTCGACAAAATCGCTAATCTACAGATAGTTCAAGATGAATGGAAGATGGTCGTCTATTATAACGTATCTACATACTGGCAAAGCTTCAGAAACATTCAAGAGTACGTTAATCATCTTAATAGTATGTGTAAGAACGAAACAGCCTTCTTGACAATAACAGCACAGTTTCAACATGAGTTAAACGAGTTAAAGCACTACAATGATGTCATGATTTCGGAGCATGGGACACGAATTAAGAGAGGATTAATAAATGGTGTCGGCTACATAGCGAACCCTTTTTGGTGTCCTTGACGAAAGGTTCGCCGATAAGTACGACAAGGACATTAAACAATTACAAACAAATGAAGACCATCTAATTAACCTCTATAAAAAACATACATCAATTATAGAAGGAAGAGGGAGGAGAGACCTTTTAAAGAGAAATGAGAATGTGATGAACACACAATTCCATACCATGAATCAACATCTCAAAGAAACTGAACAGCGCGTCCAAATAGTAAAGGAAAGCGTCAATTACATAGTTGGCACAGCTCTGGCCGCAAACTTAGTCATATCGAATCTGAGAAGAGTACAACAATCACTGTTGGATCTAGTTACAGACGTACGAAACGGACGTGTCGACACACACTTACTGAAACCTGATCAATTCCAAGAACAACTAAATATAATATCAGGTCAATTACCAAACGACTTGTCTTTGCCGTGTACAAATAGTCATAACTGCATTCGAGAGATGTACCAGCTGTCCCGAGTTCACTTGCGGCTTACACGGAACTTTCTTATATTTGAAGTCAAAGTACCACTTATTAGCAACGAACAATACGAGCTCAACAAAATCATACCTATTCCTCACATTAGAGAAAATCGGATAAGTAGCATTGAACCTACATCGACGTACATGGCCCTAAACCTGAAACGAGACTTAATTATACCATTAAATAATGAAGATTTGTCATCATGCAGACAAATGAATGAAGATCACCTGTTATGCAACATAAACTTACCTACATACGATACAAAGGTCTCCGCTACGATTTGTGAGGCGCAAATAATAAACATTAAGGAGATAACGGCGTGCCGCTCTATAGTATCGGATTGCAGCGATAAGTGGCTGCAATTACACAAAAGAGGCTCGTGGCTATACTCCTGTTGTAAACAATGTTCGACTCGAATATTTTGCCCGGCTGGTATGACGTTACAAGAATTACATGGCACTGGGATCATTACACTATCACCTGGCTGTATGCTGAAAGGGGAAAATGTGATCATTCATTCACATAACATGTTTACCAACGACGTAAACATTGAGGCAGAGCATTTTGGTCACATCCAAGAGTCAAGCGTAAATCAAATACTAAACAACTTGCACCACTCGTTCGTGCCCGAAGACCATGAGGAGACTCTCAAGGTTTTAAAGGAGCAGATTCATGATGTAAAGCAGCAGCAAGAAGTTCTGAACGTCAACTCGTCGCTGCACGACACCCATTATTACACTACATATTCTGTATTGGGAACGTTAATTTTTGTAGTATTCGTTGTTTACATTGCACTGAAACTTCGCAACAAAAGATTACACGTTCTAAGGTGCTGCAGACAGCGAAACACTAATCAAGCAGACATTGAGCTCGGAATTAGAGGACGAGAGACAAACATAGAGGGAGTCAAGAGCACTAGTGAAGTTACTGGGTCTCCAGACCGAACACTTGAAACCACAATGATGGACAGGGCTACTTCACCATTCGCGGCTCTCAAGAACTTGTGATATGTAGTTTTATAGTTTGTTCTAATTGTTGTTTTTTCTTATTTCGGCAGCATGTATGAGCTCACACTCTACATTGTATTATTAATATTAAGCTGATAGCGCAATTCCTTTGTCGCCTTCCGCGCGATTGAATTACATGTAAAATACTATATAATTTAGTGGCAAATAAACATTCAACCTTAACACCCGTGTCATTCATTTCTATCGGATAACCTTCGGTAAAACATCAACATCTTTAACTATTTCAACATCAATTTCATCTCAACATTAAATGTAGGGTTATCAACGCTACGTACAAAACGTTGAAAAAAATAGACCTCAGGCAGGCATCCAATACCTAATAATACACATTTAATGTGCAATTTCTGACTGATTATTACCGACTATGCCTAACATTTTAGAAAAGATATGAGATAATTTCATTAACTTTATCTACTTACTACACTCGAGAGCAATTAATCCGGGTCACTTAAAGAAACATATAAATCTCGGAAACTAAGAATGCTAGCTTAAAATGAAATAAATTGTCTTTAATAGACAATTAAATACCTACTCCTTACAATAACTAAAAAGTTTTAAAACCTTTATTTATGAAGGTCAAATGAATCAAAAAAATTAAAAAGGGAGACTTTGAAGATGAAACTACGAAATTACTGCATTTGTTTTTGCTTTTGTTTCAAATCTGTCATTTAAGTGGGTATATAAACCATGTTGATAGTGTTCAATATTTATTATTCAAACTGCAATCATGTCGCTTACACATGAAGGATGCACCAGAATTCTCACAATGCTGGAAACCGGCCAGAGTCAGCGCGATACAGATTTGCACATATTGCGACCTGCACCTTCTGCGATTTGCACATATTGCGACCTGCCCCTTCTGCGATTTGCACATATTGTGACCTGCCCCTTCTGCGATTTGCACATATTGCGACCTGCACCTTCTGCGATTTACACATATTGCGACTTGCACCTTCTGCGAATTGCATTAGTGCACATTTTGCGACTTGCACATTTGGCTATGGATCCCTGTCAGTGTGTCGCTGTCATCAATACAAAGAGTTCTTCGACGTTACGAGGAAACTGGCTCTAACCTAGGCAGACCAGGAACAGGCAGAGAACCAGGTGTACCACAGCAAGAAAAGATCGATATTTGATTATTTATACTTCGGTTTCGACGCCTCGGAGGATGTAACACAAGCGCATGGACAGTAAGAAGACGACTTTCTGAAGCTAACTTGAAACTACTTAGACATGCAAACGGCCTTAAACGGAGCGTGAGCATCGTATTTCAAGACTAAGATATGCACAGTTCTAGTTTATGCAGACTTCCTTAGAAGTGGTCCTAACACTATGTGGTCCTAATAATAAGTGGTCGAATCCAGAACTGGTCATCATTAGAAGAAGATTAATAAAGAACTGGGCACATACTGCCTAAACGGGAAGTACGAGGAGGCAATACGAAGTATTAAAATTAAAGAAAATCGTAATGTTGTTCAAAAATGTCATGTTACTTAATTTTGTTTTAAGGCGAGACCAGCATTTTCTTTACTTTATGTAATTTTTTGTAAAAAAAATATAGTGACTCATAACATAAATTTTATAACTTTTAAGGAATATGTAATTGTCTATTAAACCCAATTTATTTCAGTAAGCTAGCATTCTTAGTGTCCGTGATTTATAAGTAAGTGACCCGGATTCATTGCTCTCGAGTGTACCTATTAGAAGAAATTCATTAATTGAGTAAATTAATAAAAAAAATTGATTAACACAGATTATTATCTAAAAATAGTGCTATAAACGTTTCCGAATAGCGCGGGCATAGGAATTTCTGTGGTCTTTTGGTCAACTCACCAGGTATCAGACTAGGTTTCCAGCAAGGAGTACTCTACTTAATTATAGTGTACATTTATTGGTGTATGGTTTAATGTGCTTGGCACATGTATCCTTGTTGTGGGTGTAATATTTTTATCAAAATCATATTTACCAAAGCAACACGGTCTGCTTCGGTGTCGCAGAGGCTCCTGAGTCTGTCCAGGACGAACCGGCCAAAGTTGAGGTGGCCCGGGATGGTGAAGGCGGGACCGCCATACACCACGTTGTTGCGTATGGAAAGCATTGCGATGATGACAGAACGCCTATATCAAAACTTAATTTAGATCTGTAACAAAAATAAGATGGTTAAACTCATACGTTTGCAGAGTGGAAAAGCTTTAGAAAAAAAGAAGGACGTATGCGGTCCAATTTTCTACAATTATTGGTAATCACGATGTTTTTTTACACATTCATTGTAAAAAAAGTACAGTCTAATCTAAAAACAGTCCCACTGCATGGCAAAGGCCTCCATCATTGAAATTAAATGAATGCTACAATTGATTTTAGCTTCACGCTTGTCAAATGCGGGTTGCTTGTCAAACCCGATCATTGTATCGAAAATATGAAACACTATTCCCGACCTGAGAATTGAATACGGGATCTCCCGATATGCCAAAGTGCTTAACCCTAAGATTCAATTCACGCAATCACAATGTCAGTTCTCAGTTCACGGAGCTTCAGTGAAAACGTGCCAGTCGTCGTCAAGTAGCGTGATTGTTGCTATGGCTCAGTTAAATACGACGGAGTTAGCAATGATACCTATTGCTTTAGACGAAGAAGAAGAGCAGCATTAACACTGAGAGCACTGTATCGTCACTGACACTGACAAGTGGGAATGCGTTCATAGAGAATGTATGAAATAATAGGAGATTCTCCCGTGTTCTTTTAACAACAACACGTGTTGTGCGACTCCATTTGAACTCAATCTACCGTACAAAACTAAATATAATTTTAAAATATATATTACTTGAAATTGGCTTAATGCTAAACGCGAAGCCATTAATTAAGATTAATAATAATATGAAACAATATTTCGCACTGTGCCGGTACTGTGTCGGAACTGTGACTTCACTGTTAAGTGTGAATTGACATTTACGCCACACTGTAGCACTGATACTGAACTGAGCGAACACGTTGACGGAACTGTGACTTCACTGTTATAAATCGACCTTAAATAAGGAAAAAATATAAAAAGTTTGAAAATAGTTCATAGGCTTGAAAGTGGGTACAGTGGCTCCGTTAACGCAAACAAATGGTGCTATGTGCAATGTCAGGTCAAGAGTATCTTATGCCGACGAGCAATGAAGAACGTTATGAGAGTAAATGAGGCCAAGGGGGTTAAAGTTACTCGCGTCCTAAATGAGTGACACTGACTGAGTGGTAGAGCCACGCTGCGTTGCAGCACGCATTGTAATACACTAACTCACTCAAAACTATTTTAACGGGACCTAACACGATTAATTTTTGTAAGTAAGTACATATCTACTTACTGCTTGACGTTTCGGCCGCGATGCTGCGGCCGTCGTCACAAGCGAACTGGCGGTGCGCGGCGTCGTCGGCTCGGGCGGGTATTTGTTTCTTCATCCACCCTCCCATTTTTACTTAAATTGCCACAGTGTAATGAATCGTCAGCATCACGACTCCGGCACACTACACTAACAGTATCGGAGTTCAGACAGATGTCGCGGTTTGCATTTGCTAATCACTGGATTCCACGCTGATGATAATTTAAACCCGTCCTCCCGATTGAAATTTTTATATTTCTTGATCTCAATCGCTTCACGTACTATCCTGCTATGATAATAACGATCGGTGGAGAGGATTTTAGGATCATGTAACTCTATCCAGTGATTAACTCCAGCTTCCAGCAGATGTTCAGCTACCGCCGATTTGTCTATTTGTCGATTTTTGACAGCTGCGATGTGTTCCTTGACACGTTCTGCGATAGTCCGCTTAGTCTGTCCAATATACGAACTACCACAGCTACAATCGAGTTTATAAACTCCCGGTGTTTGGAAAGGTATGACGTCTTTAGGCGACCGCACTTTGTTCGATATTTGGCATAACGGAGTATATACAGCCTTAATGGAGAAGTTTCTTAGTACTGTTCCAATTTTGTCCGTTATGCCTTTTATGTAAGGTAAAAACGCTGCCTGGCGACTCACTTCTGGACGATTTTTCTTTCCATTCTGCTTTTTCCTCTTCTGTGACACCCGGTATCCGTTACATTTTAGTACCTCCTGAACATGAGCAAGCTCAGACTGAAGATGTTCAGGGTCACACAGGTTCTGAGCTCTGTTGGTCAGTGAGGTCATCACAGACTGAAGATGCCGAGGATGATGATGAGAAGAGGCGTGTAGGTACCTGTCCGTGTGAGTGGGTTTGCGGTACACAGAGTGTGACAAAGTACCATCATCTCTTACCTTTATCTGCACATCAAGGAAAGCCAAAGATCTGTCCCTTTCCGCCCGGAAAGCCAAAGATATGTACTTACTTACAAAAATTAATCGTGTTAGGTCCCGTTAAAATAGTTTTAATGCAATGCAACGCGATAGTTTAAAGTCTTAACTAACTCACTCACTAATATCCGGCGTGAAATAATAGCACTTGGTGCTGTTGTGATTCGTTCGGCCAGTGAGGGTTCCGGAGGCCCTTCCTACCCCCCCCCCCCCATCACAATTCCTATTCCTTCCTAAAACCTATTCCTTCATTAAAGGCCGGCAACGCATCTGCGATTCTTTGGTGTTGCGGGTGTCCATGGGCGGCGGAGATTACTCTCCATCAGGTGACCCGCTTGCTCGTTTGCCCTTCTATTATAAAAAAAAAAAGGATGTGGGTCAGGCTTCGATCAACAATACAACTAGATGTCAGGTCGGCGCACGGTGGGCAGCGTTCTAAGCAGCACTGTGACATCTCCCCAAAAATTTTTGGAGCGATATCGAAGTAAAATGTAGTATTTACAAATCACGATGATCTCTTCTAATGCAAACTGAACATCTTAGGCCCTAGAATCAGTTATTTAAGCTGCCATATATTACTAAAGTTCATACTTTTAACTTGTGCCAAAAATACATATTATTTAAAATAAATATTTGAACCTTACTTTGAGAGTTATTTCAATTGTGTTTATATATTACTATACTACACACTTTACCACTTTAAACTGCATATGAAAATGCAATCTTACCTCGCTAGTTTTCTCAAAGACGTACTTTGAAAATAAATTATAGTTATTAACTGTTTTCTTGACTTAAAAACCAAACCCGGGAAAACCCCAAAAAAGTAACACTGTTAGCGTAAAGACACAACAACCAGGAACAATAATCTGTAAAAAAAGTCTGCGTATTTTATGCGTTTTTTTAGGAAATTGCATTTTTAATGCTCGAGAATTGACGCCTGCTAAGAAAACGGAGCAATTTCACAAAGTTAGCTGATGATGATAAAGGTACTTTGTCTAACTTAAACATATCTTGAGCAAATCGTTAACCCATTTGTATTGTATTAACTTATAAAAACCTACCTAACTTTTAACGGATAAAATGGAAAACTTAATGTAAAACAAATCGACACTTATACTTTTTTTAAAAATATCATATTGGTAACAAACAGGCAGGCAGGCAATTCTAAAAGTTTTGTATGTTATCTCGGAGTATCCTAACACTCTTACTAGCTGTGATATACAGTAAGTGATTTGCATGTTTTCATTTCTCTAATCAAAAAAATACGTTTTTATACCTAAATCTGTTATTTCTGATACAAATCAGTAAAAAATATTTTAATTTCTATGTAACAATAGTAATTCATGTTATACACTGGCCTGCAAAAATAAGTATCACACTTTAAAATTTAGTTTTTTCTAAACTATAGAAGTAAGGGATTTAAAAATAAACGTTTTATAGCAATTTTTATCAGCTTTCTTTTCTTTTATATTACAAAATTTAACTCTTTTTCGAGTCCTTTTTGTTTCGAAAGTATATCTTGTGTACTTAAAAAGTTATTGCAATTTTAAAAGTGTGATAGTACTTATTTTTGCAGGCCAGTGTATTTAATTAACGAGAAATAACAAAAAAAAAACAATGAACATCCAACACACTGTGCTACTGCGGTTTTTTATACACTTTATGTAAAATCTGTGCATAGCAAAAGCACCTACAACATTGCAGACGCTATTTTAATCTAATTTTAAAAACGCTTACCCTACACCTTATGTGCCTGGATTGTATATTTGGGGTATTCCTCGAAGCGCACCCAATATGAAGCGCACCCAGACCAAGCGCACCTAAACTATGCCTCCAAGCGCATCCGTTGGGTGCGCTTCAGAATAGATAATAAAATATTAATTTTTCATTCCTCGAAGCGCACCCACGGAAAAAATGTTGAAAGAGATGTAGTAACTATCAGAAAATATCGATAACGAATAACGTACGTTTATTTTTATTGATTGATGGCAACTAACTACTACTACTCGTTCATTTCTTTTTTCCTGATAGTTAAAAGTTAGTGAGACCGCTAACGCGCCTATCTATCTCTTTTCATTTATGTCTCCCTTGTACTTTTAGATCAAAATGACTGTCATGATTCAATTTATTATTGACGTAGTAAGTTGCTTAAGCACCTAGTCCTAGTCTCTATCGACATCAATATTACGAATCTTTTAAGCGTTCATTTCTTTTTTCCTGATAGTTAAAGGTAAGTGAGATCGCTAACGCGCCTGTCTACCTCTTTTCATTTATGTCTCCCTGGTACTTTTAGATCAAAATGACTGTCATGATTCAATTTATTATTGACGTAGTAAGTTGCATAAGCACCTAGTCCTAGTCTCTATCGACATCAATATTACGAATCTTTTAAGCTCCTCTCTATTTTTGTCCGTGGGTGGGCTTCGAGGAATAAAAAATTAATATTTTAATTACCTATTCTGAAGCGCACCCAACGGGTGCGCTTGGAGGAATAGTTTAGGTGCGCTTGGTCTGGGTGCGCTTCATAATGGGTGCGCTTCGAGGAATACCCCGTATATTTGAACATCGCAAGGGATAATAATAGTATAACCTATAAGTATTTTTTAATTTGAAAATTTTAAAAATAAGTTATTTATTTATTATTATTTTTGGGTATCAATTAAACAAAATAAAATGTTAGCGTGTAGTGCATTTAAAAGAACTCACATTCACAAACATTCACAAAAAAATGATGCCTATAGATATTGACTAAGTTATGCGAAAATATCTAAAACTAGAAACGGGTGTCCAAGCGTTTCTATGGGAGCGCTCCAGTGTGCGGCGCTAAAAATGTGTCTCGGTAAATAAGAGCGCACTTGAGAAGTGAGCTCTTATTTTCTCGCCAGGCATAACAGGAAAAAGTACTTTATTTGTTGCCCCTTAAGGTTGATTTCACCACTAAATGTTATTGACGTCTTTTCTTTTTAAAGTGACAGGAGTAATTTATTGCTTTGAAAAGTATATATTCACGTGGACAGAATTTAGCTTTGATTTTGTACGTGACGCGTTATCTAGTTGGTATTGTTGATCGAAGGGGTCAGGACTGCCAGGTGGACACAGGATCAGAGCAAATGGAAAACTGTGCATGGTCTCTGCCTACTCCTCCGGGAAACGGGCGTAAAGTATGTATGTAATTATGTATGTACAAATATTTTGAGTACTGCTACAGACAGATTGGCCAGTGCGACTTTAATTTATCTAGCATGCGATCTCGTTAACATATTTGTATCGTACTCCACATCCACACATGAGTACCTTATCATGTAGGTAACGTACATATTATTATCTATTCATTAACTTATTTACCTTTATTGTAAAACTACTGCAAGTATATGTATTTAGTAACAATAGTACATTGTTACCATAGGGGTGAAAGTAACTTATTTATTCTCGAGACGGGGACGGGGACGAATAGTTCGAGGGACCAAATAAGTCTTTCACCCGAGGTAAACACTGTGCTTTTCATTACGAATACAAGGCAAGTTATGAATGAGCTAAAGAAAAAATGAGTTTAGTCCGTTATAGTCCGCCTTTTACGACACCCAAGGGAAGAATGGGGTTAGTAGTATTATTTTGATGAGCCCATCGCCGGTCTATGCTGTTGGATGTATGTGCAGCCTTTAGCCCGTTAGTCGCCTTTTACGACACCCAAGGGGAGAGAGGGTCATTGTTAGTATTATTCTAATAATAAATCACAACTACACATGACAGTACCTGTCAGAAAAACGATTCTCCCTAGGGCGGAAAAGTACTATTTTCCACCCGCTCCTCAGGCAACTTCGGTCCTACTTTATGAGTATGAGGAATGAAAATCTACTTTTAATGTAATGCTGGCGCTGATGAGATGCGCTACGGTGCTAACGTTAAAAAAATATATGCTTGTTTAAAGTACTTTCAAATTTTGATATTATTAAAATAAACATAATTGTTCTTATTTTTTTTATTATTTTAACCGTGTAGCGTAGCGGTGAAAGAATACTACCAACCCCTCTCCTTCCTTGGGTGTCGTAAAAGGTGACTAACTGTTTAAAGACTGAACATACATCCAGCAGCATTGAGGGGCAATGGGCTCACCACCTGTCACGCTAAGCACATGTGCAGTCGCTATTTAGTGAAAAGTGGACTATGGTAGTTCTAATCTAAAAACAGTCCCACTGCATGGCAAAGGCCTCCATCATTGAAATTAAATGAATGCTACAATTGATTTTAGCTTCACGCTTGTCAAATGCGGGTTGCTTGTCAAACCCGATCATTGTATCGAAAATATGAAACACTATTCCCGACCTGAGAATTGAATACGGGATCTCCCGATATGCCAAAGTGCTTAACCCTAAGATTCAATTCACGCAATCACAATGTCAGTTCTCAGTTCACGGAGCTTCAGTGAAAACGTGCCAGTCGTCGTCAAGTAGCGTGATTGTTGCTATGGCTCAGTTAAATACGACGGAGTTAGCAATGATAGCTATTGCTTTAGATGAAGAAGAAGAGCAGCATTAACACTGAGAGCACTGTATCGTCACTGACACTGACAAGTGGGAATGCGTTCATAGAGAATGTATGAAATAATAGGAGATTCTCCCGTGTTCTTTTAACAACAACACGTGTTGTGCGACTCCATTTGAACTCAATCTACCGTACAAAACTAAATATAATTTTAAAATATATATTACTTGAAATTGGCTTAATGCTAAACGCGAAGCCATTAATTAAGATTAATAATAATATGAAACAATATTTCGCACTGTGCCGGTACTGTGTCGGAACTGTGACTTCACTGTTAAGTGTGAATTGACATTTACGCCACACTGTAGCACTGATACTGAACTGAGCGAACACGTTGACGGAACTGTGACTTCACTGTTATAAATCGACCTTAAATAAGGAAAAAATATAAAAAGTTTGAAAATAGTTCATAGGCTTGAAAGTGGGTACAGTGGCTCCGTTAACGCAAACAAATGGTGCTATGTGCAATGTCAGGTCAAGAGTATCTTATGCCGACGAGCAATGAAGAACGTTATGAGAGTAAATGAGGCCAAGGGGGTTAAAGTTACTCGCGTCCTAAATGAGTGACACTGACTGAGTGGTAGAGCCACGCTGCGTTGCAGCACGCATTGTAATACACTAACTCACTCAAAACTATTTTAACGGGACCTAACACGATTAATTTTTGTAAGTAAGTACATATCTACTTACTGCTTGACGTTTCGGCCGCGATGCTGCGGCCGTCGTCACAAGCGAACTGGCGGTGCGCGGCGTCGTCGGCTCGGGCGGGTATTTGTTTCTTCATCCACCCTCCCATTTTTACTTAAATTGCCACAGTGTAATGAATCGTCAGCATCACGACTCCGGCACACTACACTAACAGTATCGGAGTTCAGACAGATGTCGCGGTTTGCATTTGCTAATCACTGGATTCCACGCTGATGATAATTTAAACCCGTCCTCCCGATTGAAATTTTTATATTTCTTGATCTCAATCGCTTCACGTACTATCCTGCTATGATAATAACGATCGGTGGAGAGGATTTTAGGATCATGTAACTCTATCCAGTGATTAACTCCAGCTTCCAGCAGATGTTCAGCTACCGCCGATTTGTCTATTTGTCGATTTTTGACAGCTGCGATGTGTTCCTTGACACGTTCTGCGATAGTCCGCTTAGTCTGTCCAATATACGAACTACCACAGCTACAATCGAGTTTATAAACTCCCGGTGTTTGGAAAGGTATGACGTCTTTAGGCGACCGCACTTTGTTCGATATTTGGCATAACGGAGTATATACAGCCTTAATGGAGAAGTTTCTTAGTACTGTTCCAATTTTGTCCGTTATGCCTTTTATGTAAGGTAAAAACGCTGCCTGGCGACTCACTTCTGGACGATTTTTCTTTCCATTCTGCTTTTTCCTCTTCTGTGACACCCGGTATCCGTTACATTTTAGTACCTCCTGAACATGAGCAAGCTCAGACTGAAGATGTTCAGGGTCACACAGGTTCTGAGCTCTGTTGGTCAGTGAGGTCATCACAGACTGAAGATGCCGAGGATGATGATGAGAAGAGGCGTGTAGGTACCTGTCCGTGTGAGTGGGTTTGCGGTACACAGAGTGTGACAAAGTACCATCATCTCTTACCTTTATCTGCACATCAAGGAAAGCCAAAGATCTGTCCCTTTCCGCCCGGAAAGCCAAAGATATGTACTTACTTACAAAAATTAATCGTGTTAGGTCCCGTTAAAATAGTTTTAATGCAATGCAACGCGATAGTTTAAAGTCTTAACTAACTCACTCACTAATATCCGGCGTGAAATAATAGCACTTGGTGCTGTTGTGATTCGTTCGGCCAGTGAGGGTTCCGGAGGCCCTTCCTACCCCCCCCCCCCATCACAATTCCTATTCCTTCCTAAAACCTATTCCTTCATTAAAGGCCGGCAACGCATCTGCGATTCTTTGGTGTTGCGGGTGTCCATGGGCGGCGGAGATTACTCTCCATCAGGTGACCCGCTTGCTCGTTTGCCCTTCTATTATAAAAAAAAAAAGGATGTGGGTCAGGCTTCGATCAACAATACAACTAGATGTCAGGTCGGCGCACGGTGGGCAGCGTTCTAAGCAGCACTGTGACATCTCCCCAAAAATTTTTGGAGCAATATCGAAGTAAAATGTAGTATTTACAAATCACGATGATCTCTTCTAATGCAAACTGAACATCTTAGGCCCTAGAATCAGTTATTTAAGCTGCCATATATTACTAAAGTTCATACTTTTAACTTGTGCCAAAAATACATATTATTTAAAATAAATATTTGAACCTTACTTTGAGAGTTATTTCAATTGTGTTTATATATTACTATACTACACACTTTACCACTTTAAACTGCATATGAAAATGCAATCTTACCTCGCTAGTTTTCTCAAAGACGTACTTTGAAAATAAATTATAGTTATTAACTGTTTTCTTGACTTAAAAACCAAACCCGGGAAAACCCCAAAAAAGTAACACTGTTAGCGTAAAGACACAACAACCAGGAACAATAATCTGTAAAAAAAGTCTGCGTATTTTATGCGTTTTTTTAGGAAATTGCATTTTTAATGCTCGAGAATTGACGCCTGCTAAGAAAACGGAGCAATTTCACAAAGTTAGCTGATGATGATAAAGGTACTTTGTCTAACTTAAACATATCTTGAGCAAATCGTTAACCCATTTGTATTGTATTAACTTATAAAAACCTACCTAACTTTTAACGGATAAAATGGAAAACTTAATGTAAAACAAATCGACACTTATACTTTTTTTAAAAATATCATATTGGTAACAAACAGGCAGGCAGGCAATTCTAAAAGTTTTGTATGTTATCTCGGAGTATCCTAACACTCTTACTAGCTGTGATATACAGTAAGTGATTTGCATGTTTTCATTTCTCTAATCAAAAAAATACGTTTTTATACCTAAATCTGTTATTTCTGATACAAATCAGTAAAAATATTTTAATTTCTATGTAACAATAGTAATTCATGTTATACACTGGCCTGCAAAAATAAGTATCACACTTTAAAATTTAGTTTTTTCTAAACTATAGAAGTAAGGGATTTAAAAATAAACGTTTTATAGCAATTTTTATCAGCTTTCTTTTCTTTTATATTACAAAATTTAACTCTTTTTCGAGTCCTTTTTGTTTCGAAAGTATATCTTGTGTACTTAAAAAGTTATTGCAATTTTAAAAGTGTGATAGTACTTATTTTTGCAGGCCAGTGTATTTAATTAACGAGAAATAACAAAAAAAAAACAATGAACATCCAACACACTGTGCTACTGCGGTTTTTTATACACTTTATGTAAAATCTGTGCATAGCAAAAGCACCTACAACATTGCAGACGCTATTTTAATCTAATTTTAAAAACGCTTACCCTACACCTTATGTGCCTGGATTGTATATTTGGGGTATTCCTCGAAGCGCACCCAATATGAAGCGCACCCAGACCAAGCGCACCTAAACTATGCCTCCAAGCGCATCCGTTGGGTGCGCTTCAGAATAGATAATAAAATATTAATTTTTCATTCCTCGAAGCGCACCCACGGAAAAAATGTTGAAAGAGATGTAGTAACTATCAGAAAATATCGATAACGAATAACGTACGTTTATTTTTATTGATTGATGGCAACTAACTACTACTACTCGTTCATTTCTTTTTTCCTGATAGTTAAAAGTTAGTGAGACCGCTAACGCGCCTATCTATCTCTTTTCATTTATGTCTCCCTTGTACTTTTAGATCAAAATGACTGTCATGATTCAATTTATTATTGACGTAGTAAGTTGCTTAAGCACCTAGTCCTAGTCTCTATCGACATCAATATTACGAATCTTTTAAGCGTTCATTTCTTTTTTCCTGATAGTTAAAGGTAAGTGAGATCGCTAACGCGCCTGTCTACCTCTTTTCATTTATGTCTCCCTGGTACTTTTAGATCAAAATGACTGTCATGATTCAATTTATTATTGACGTAGTAAGTTGCATAAGCACCTAGTCCTAGTCTCTATCGACATCAATATTACGAATCTTTTAAGCTCCTCTCTATTTTTGTCCGTGGGTGGGCTTCGAGGAATAAAAAATTAATATTTTAATTACCTATTCTGAAGCGCACCCAACGGGTGCGCTTGGAGGAATAGTTTAGGTGCGCTTGGTCTGGGTGCGCTTCATAATGGGTGCGCTTCGAGGAATACCCCGTATATTTGAACATCGCAAGGGATAATAATAGTATAACCTATAAGTATTTTTTAATTTGAAAATTTTAAAAATAAGTTATTTATTTATTATTATTTTTGGGTATCAATTAAACAAAATAAAATGTTAGCGTGTAGTGCATTTAAAAGAACTCACATTCACAAACATTCACAAAAAAATGATGCCTATAGATATTGACTAAGTTATGCGAAAATATCTAAAACTAGAAACGGGTGTCCAAGCGTTTCTATGGGAGCGCTCCAGTGTGCGGCGCTAAAAATGTGTCTCGGTAAATAAGAGCGCACTTGAGAAGTGAGCTCTTATTTTCTCGCCAGGCATAACAGGAAAAAGTACTTTATTTGTTGCCCCTTAAGGTTGATTTCACCACTAAATGTTATTGACGTCTTTTCTTTTTAAAGTGACAGGAGTAATTTATTGCTTTGAAAAGTATATATTCACGTGGACAGAATTTAGCTTTGATTTTGTACGTGACGCGTTATCTAGTTGGTATTGTTGATCGAAGGGGTCAGGACTGCCAGGTGGACACAGGATCAGAGCAAATGGAAAACTGTGCATGGTCTCTGCCTACTCCTCCGGGAAACGGGCGTAAAGTATGTATGTAATTATGTATGTACAAATATTTTGAGTACTGCTACAGACAGATTGGCCAGTGCGACTTTAATTTATCTAGCATGCGATCTCGTTAACATATTTGTATCGTACTCCACATCCACACATGAGTACCTTATCATGTAGGTAACGTACATATTATTATCTATTCATTAACTTATTTACCTTTATTGTAAAACTACTGCAAGTATATGTATTTAGTAACAATAGTACATTGTTACCATAGGGGTGAAAGTAACTTATTTATTCTCGAGACGGGGACGGGGACGAATAGTTCGAGGGACCAAATAAGTCTTTCACCCGAGGTAAACACTGTGCTTTTCATTACGAATACAAGGCAAGTTATGAATGAGCTAAAGAAAAAATGAGTTTAGTCCGTTATAGTCCGCCTTTTACGACACCCAAGGGAAGAATGGGGTTAGTAGTATTATTTTGATGAGCCCATCGCCGGTCTATGCTGTTGGATGTATGTGCAGCCTTTAGCCCGTTAGTCGCCTTTTACGACACCCAAGGGGAGAGAGGGTCATTGTTAGTATTATTCTAATAATAAATCACAACTACACATGACAGTACCTGTCAGAAAAACGATTCTCCCTAGGGCGGAAAAGTACTATTTTCCACCCGCTCCTCAGGCAACTTCGGTCCTACTTTATGAGTATGAGGAATGAAAATCTACTTTTAATGTAATGCTGGCGCTGATGAGATGCGCTACGGTGCTAACGTTAAAAAAATATATGCTTGTTTAAAGTACTTTCAAATTTTGATATTATTAAAATAAACATAATTGTTCTTATTTTTTTTATTATTTTAACCGTGTAGCGTAGCGGTGAAAGAATACTACCAACCCCTCTCCTTCCTTGGGTGTCGTAAAAGGTGACTAACTGTTTAAAGACTGAACATACATCCAGCAGCATTGAGGGGCAATGGGCTCACCACCTGTCACGCTAAGCACATGTGCAGTCGCTATTTAGTGAAAAGTGGACTATGGTAGTTCTAATCTAAAAACAGTCCCACTGCATGGCAAAGGCCTCCATCATTGAAATTAAATGAATGCTACAATTGATTTTAGCTTCACGCTTGTCAAATGCGGGTTGCTTGTCAAACCCGATCATTGTATCGAAAATATGAAACACTATTCCCGACCTGAGAATTGAATACGGGATCTCCCGATATGCCAAAGTGCTTAACCCTAAGATTCAATTCACGCAATCACAATGTCAGTTCTCAGTTCACGGAGCTTCAGTGAAAACGTGCCAGTCGTCGTCAAGTAGCGTGATTGTTGCTATGGCTCAGTTAAATACGACGGAGTTAGCAATGATAGCTATTGCTTTAGATGAAGAAGAAGAGCAGCATTAACACTGAGAGCACTGTATCGTCACTGACACTGACAAGTGGGAATGCGTTCATAGAGAATGTATGAAATAATAGGAGATTCTCCCGTGTTCTTTTAACAACAACACGTGTTGTGCGACTCCATTTGAACTCAATCTACCGTACAAAACTAAATATAATTTTAAAATATATATTACTTGAAATTGGCTTAATGCTAAACGCGAAGCCATTAATTAAGATTAATAATAATATGAAACAATATTTCGCACTGTGCCGGTACTGTGTCGGAACTGTGACTTCACTGTTAAGTGTGAATTGACATTTACGCCACACTGTAGCACTGATACTGAACTGAGCGAACACGTTGACGGAACTGTGACTTCACTGTTATAAATCGACCTTAAATAAGGAAAAAATATAAAAAGTTTGAAAATAGTTCATAGGCTTGAAAGTGGGTACAGTGGCTCCGTTAACGCAAACAAATGGTGCTATGTGCAATGTCAGGTCAAGAGTATCTTATGCCGACGAGCAATGAAGAACGTTATGAGAGTAAATGAGGCCAAGGGGGTTAAAGTTACTCGCGTCCTAAATGAGTGACACTGACTGAGTGGTAGAGCCACGCTGCGTTGCAGCACGCATTGTAATACACTAACTCACTCAAAACTATTTTAACGGGACCTAACACGATTAATTTTTGTAAGTAAGTACATATCTACTTACTGCTTGACGTTTCGGCCGCGATGCTGCGGCCGTCGTCACAAGCGAACTGGCGGTGCGCGGCGTCGTCGGCTCGGGCGGGTATTTGTTTCTTCATCCACCCTCCCATTTTTACTTAAATTGCCACAGTGTAATGAATCGTCAGCATCACGACTCCGGCACACTACACTAACAGTATCGGAGTTCAGACAGATGTCGCGGTTTGCATTTGCTAATCACTGGATTCCACGCTGATGATAATTTAAACCCGTCCTCCCGATTGAAATTTTTATATTTCTTGATCTCAATCGCTTCACGTACTATCCTGCTATGATAATAACGATCGGTGGAGAGGATTTTAGGATCATGTAACTCTATCCAGTGATTAACTCCAGCTTCCAGCAGATGTTCAGCTACCGCCGATTTGTCTATTTGTCGATTTTTGACAGCTGCGATGTGTTCCTTGACACGTTCTGCGATAGTCCGCTTAGTCTGTCCAATATACGAACTACCACAGCTACAATCGAGTTTATAAACTCCCGGTGTTTGGAAAGGTATGACGTCTTTAGGCGACCGCACTTTGTTCGATATTTGGCATAACGGAGTATATACAGCCTTAATGGAGAAGTTTCTTAGTACTGTTCCAATTTTGTCCGTTATGCCTTTTATGTAAGGTAAAAACGCTGCCTGGCGACTCACTTCTGGACGATTTTTCTTTCCATTCTGCTTTTTCCTCTTCTGTGACACCCGGTATCCGTTACATTTTAGTACCTCCTGAACATGAGCAAGCTCAGACTGAAGATGTTCAGGGTCACACAGGTTCTGAGCTCTGTTGGTCAGTGAGGTCATCACAGACTGAAGATGCCGAGGATGATGATGAGAAGAGGCGTGTAGGTACCTGTCCGTGTGAGTGGGTTTGCGGTACACAGAGTGTGACAAAGTACCATCATCTCTTACCTTTATCTGCACATCAAGGAAAGCCAAAGATCTGTCCCTTTCCGCCCGGAAAGCCAAAGATATGTACTTACTTACAAAAATTAATCGTGTTAGGTCCCGTTAAAATAGTTTTAATGCAATGCAACGCGATAGTTTAAAGTCTTAACTAACTCACTCACTAATATCCGGCGTGAAATAATAGCACTTGGTGCTGTTGTGATTCGTTCGGCCAGTGAGGGTTCCGGAGGCCCTTCCTACCCCCCCCCCCCATCACAATTCCTATTCCTTCCTAAAACCTATTCCTTCATTAAAGGCCGGCAACGCATCTGCGATTCTTTGGTGTTGCGGGTGTCCATGGGCGGCGGAGATTACTCTCCATCAGGTGACCCGCTTGCTCGTTTGCCCTTCTATTATAAAAAAAAAAAGGATGTGGGTCAGGCTTCGATCAACAATACAACTAGATGTCAGGTCGGCGCACGGTGGGCAGCGTTCTAAGCAGCACTGTGACATCTCCCCAAAAATTTTTGGAGCAATATCGAAGTAAAATGTAGTATTTACAAATCACGATGATCTCTTCTAATGCAAACTGAACATCTTAGGCCCTAGAATCAGTTATTTAAGCTGCCATATATTACTAAAGTTCATACTTTTAACTTGTGCCAAAAATACATATTATTTAAAATAAATATTTGAACCTTACTTTGAGAGTTATTTCAATTGTGTTTATATATTACTATACTACACACTTTACCACTTTAAACTGCATATGAAAATGCAATCTTACCTCGCTAGTTTTCTCAAAGACGTACTTTGAAAATAAATTATAGTTATTAACTGTTTTCTTGACTTAAAAACCAAACCCGGGAAAACCCCAAAAAAGTAACACTGTTAGCGTAAAGACACAACAACCAGGAACAATAATCTGTAAAAAAAGTCTGCGTATTTTATGCGTTTTTTTAGGAAATTGCATTTTTAATGCTCGAGAATTGACGCCTGCTAAGAAAACGGAGCAATTTCACAAAGTTAGCTGATGATGATAAAGGTACTTTGTCTAACTTAAACATATCTTGAGCAAATCGTTAACCCATTTGTATTGTATTAACTTATAAAAACCTACCTAACTTTTAACGGATAAAATGGAAAACTTAATGTAAAACAAATCGACACTTATACTTTTTTTTAAAATATCATATTGGTAACAAACAGGCAGGCAGGCAATTCTAAAAGTTTTGTATGTTATCTCGGAGTATCCTAACACTCTTACTAGCTGTGATATACAGTAAGTGATTTGCATGTTTTCATTTCTCTAATCAAAAAAATACGTTTTTATACCTAAATCTGTTATTTCTGATACAAATCAGTAAAAATATTTTAATTTCTATGTAACAATAGTAATTCATGTTATACACTGGCCTGCAAAAATAAGTATCACACTTTAAAATTTAGTTTTTTCTAAACTATAGAAGTAAGGGATTTAAAAATAAACGTTTTATAGCAATTTTTATCAGCTTTCTTTTCTTTTATATTACAAAATTTAACTCTTTTTCGAGTCCTTTTTGTTTCGAAAGTATATCTTGTGTACTTAAAAAGTTATTGCAATTTTAAAAGTGTGATAGTACTTATTTTTGCAGGCCAGTGTATTTAATTAACGAGAAATAACAAAAAAAAAACAATGAACATCCAACACACTGTGCTACTGCGGTTTTTTATACACTTTATGTAAAATCTGTGCATAGCAAAAGCACCTACAACATTGCAGACGCTATTTTAATCTAATTTTAAAAACGCTTACCCTACACCTTATGTGCCTGGATTGTATATTTGGGGTATTCCTCGAAGCGCACCCAATATGAAGCGCACCCAGACCAAGCGCACCTAAACTATGCCTCCAAGCGCATCCGTTGGGTGCGCTTCAGAATAGATAATAAAATATTAATTTTTCATTCCTCGAAGCGCACCCACGGAAAAAATGTTGAAAGAGATGTAGTAACTATCAGAAAATATCGATAACGAATAACGTACGTTTATTTTTATTGATTGATGGCAACTAACTACTACTACTCGTTCATTTCTTTTTTCCTGATAGTTAAAAGTTAGTGAGACCGCTAACGCGCCTATCTATCTCTTTTCATTTATGTCTCCCTTGTACTTTTAGATCAAAATGACTGTCATGATTCAATTTATTATTGACGTAGTAAGTTGCTTAAGCACCTAGTCCTAGTCTCTATCGACATCAATATTACGAATCTTTTAAGCGTTCATTTCTTTTTTCCTGATAGTTAAAGGTAAGTGAGATCGCTAACGCGCCTGTCTACCTCTTTTCATTTATGTCTCCCTGGTACTTTTAGATCAAAATGACTGTCATGATTCAATTTATTATTGACGTAGTAAGTTGCATAAGCACCTAGTCCTAGTCTCTATCGACATCAATATTACGAATCTTTTAAGCTCCTCTCTATTTTTGTCCGTGGGTGGGCTTCGAGGAATAAAAAATTAATATTTTAATTACCTATTCTGAAGCGCACCCAACGGGTGCGCTTGGAGGAATAGTTTAGGTGCGCTTGGTCTGGGTGCGCTTCATAATGGGTGCGCTTCGAGGAATACCCCGTATATTTGAACATCGCAAGGGATAATAATAGTATAACCTATAAGTATTTTTTAATTTGAAAATTTTAAAAATAAGTTATTTATTTATTATTATTTTTGGGTATCAATTAAACAAAATAAAATGTTAGCGTGTAGTGCATTTAAAAGAACTCACATTCACAAACATTCACAAAAAAATGATGCCTATAGATATTGACTAAGTTATGCGAAAATATCTAAAACTAGAAACGGGTGTCCAAGCGTTTCTATGGGAGCGCTCCAGTGTGCGGCGCTAAAAATGTGTCTCGGTAAATAAGAGCGCACTTGAGAAGTGAGCTCTTATTTTCTCGCCAGGCATAACAGGAAAAAGTACTTTATTTGTTGCCCCTTAAGGTTGATTTCACCACTAAATGTTATTGACGTCTTTTCTTTTTAAAGTGACAGGAGTAATTTATTGCTTTGAAAAGTATATATTCACGTGGACAGAATTTAGCTTTGATTTTGTACGTGACGCGTTATCTAGTTGGTATTGTTGATCGAAGGGGTCAGGACTGCCAGGTGGACACAGGATCAGAGCAAATGGAAAACTGTGCATGGTCTCTGCCTACTCCTCCGGGAAACGGGCGTAAAGTATGTATGTAATTATGTATGTACAAATATTTTGAGTACTGCTACAGACAGATTGGCCAGTGCGACTTTAATTTATCTAGCATGCGATCTCGTTAACATATTTGTATCGTACTCCACATCCACACATGAGTACCTTATCATGTAGGTAACGTACATATTATTATCTATTCATTAACTTATTTACCTTTATTGTAAAACAACTGCAAGTATATGTATTTAGTAACAATAGTACATTGTTACCATAGGGGTGAAAGTAACTTATTTATTCTCGAGACGGGGACGGGGACGAATAGTTCGAGGGACCAAATAAGTCTTTCACCCGAGGTAAACACTGTGCTTTTCATTACGAATACAAGGCAAGTTATGAATGAGCTAAAGAAAAAATGAGTTTAGTCCGTTATAGTCCGCCTTTTACGACACCCAAGGGAAGAATGGGGTTAGTAGTATTATTTTGATGAGCCCATCGCCGGTCTATGCTGTTGGATGTATGTGCAGCCTTTAGCCCGTTAGTCGCCTTTTACGACACCCAAGGGGAGAGAGGGTCATTGTTAGTATTATTCTAATAATAAATCACAACTACACATGACAGTACCTGTCAGAAAAACGATTCTCCCTAGGGCGGAAAAGTACTATTTTCCACCCGCTCCTCAGGCAACTTTGGTCCTACTTTATGAGTATGAGGAATGAAAATCTACTTTTAATGTAATGCTGGCGCTGATGAGATGCGCTACGGTGCTAACGTTAAAAAAATATATGCTTGTTTTAAGTACTTTCAAATTTTGATATTATTAAAATAAACATAATTGTTCTTATTTTTTTATTATTTTAACCGTGTAGCGTAGCGGTGAAAGAATACTACCAACCCCTCTCCTTCCTTGGGTGTCGTAAAAGGTGACTAACTGTTTAAAGACTGAACATACATCCAGCAGCATTGAGGGGCAATGGGCTCACCACCTGTCACGCTAAGCACATGTGCAGTCGCTATTTAGTGAAAAGTGGACTATGGTAGTTTACTGCTTTTGCTGTCCTCATTGCCTAGTCTCTGACTAGCCCATCGGGGATAATAGTCGCGATTATAAGTATGTATGTTAAAATTTTAAACGCTGAAAAAAGACGACAACCTCAGGCGGGAATCGAACCACGCACCTTCCTAGTATGTATGTTGTAATTTATCCGTCTACTTCTTAATATGTACCTACCGCATGTCATTATGTTTTCGTACTCTATCTTTTCAAAAAAAATATTTTATATATAAGTATTACTTACCTACACAATTATATTTAGTAGGTAATAATAATTAGCCTTCCTTGAGGCTCCCGAATTGCAAGGAACTCTGACTTTTTCAACACCCCTAAAACTCCCTCGCGTTTCCAGGTACAACCTTCTAGTCAATTATTCTAGTAATTCCAATCTTGGTCACCACGCACCTTTAAACCGTCTTATCAGAGAGTTCAACAACCTGACTAAGACCAAAGATTTGGATCTCTTCACGGATGGCATTCGAAAGTTTAGAAAGTCAGTTCTTTAATTTTCATCTATATTATCATTCAAGAGAGTAGATACAATATCGATATTATAATTTAGGTATTTTTTGTTATTTTAAATTTAATTTCAATAATATGTTCTGATAATAATTTAATCTGTATGTTTAATTAATTTATAATTTATGTTGCTTCTTTAACGAATGTGGTCTTCACCTATAATTATAATAAAATTAAGCCTAAGTTATCCTATTTTAACCATAACTGCTTTTGTTAATGTTTATTATGTTGGTGATAAATAAATAAATAAAAAAATTAATTAATTACCTACTGACTATTTGTAGGTGATAGCTACTACTGAGTGTACTCGTAGGTATTTAAAACCTGAAATTTGTATCATTTTTATATCAACTTATTCCACTCCGACCCCATGACGTGACGAATTGTCCCGTGTACTACCGCAGTGACGCCTATATCGCATATTGTGGTGCTGCCTAGCTCTAATACTTACATTTTAAACTCGTGATATCTGTCAAATGAAATGTTCAAATTGAATAACTCAAAAAGTTATTTAAAGGTGTTGAAGCAGTCTTGAATATAAAGCAATTTATTTTTAAAAGGATTAAGGGCCCTTATTACATTTCGACTGTGATTATTGCATAAAATGGCCAATTTTGGCGTTCTCGATATCGGAAACAAAAATACATTAACAGTTTTGACTTATTGAATAGTATAGACTAGCTATTGTAATAGTACCTAGCAGCCTCGCTTTTTGTAAATTTTGCTTAATTTTTTAATTAAACCCAAAATTGCAGAGAGAGATTTTCATAAAATGCGCGAAGGCACTTTTTTGAGCTCATCGATTGAACTAAGTACTGCTCTAAACAAATGAAATAAAAAAAAATAATGTTATCTCTTATAATAGTCGTATAGTGCATAGAGACAATATTATTGGGCAAAATTTATACCAGAATAATTGTTACTTCATGAGGAATATAGATTTTATAATAAATTTATTAACCTATTTCGATAAAACGGTTTAATACAACTGCAAAATTACTACAAATGCGATGCGCCGGCCGTTCCAATTCAACTTATTCTCGCAGAGTGGAGATTTGTATATAATAATATTAAGCATGAGTTTATTATCCTTTAAAAATCCTTTAAAATTACTACAAAATTCAAAAATGGGCATTTTACACAAAAATCACATTTGAGATGTAATAGGCCTCTTATTAATGATGTGGTTTAATTTCTTTTTAAACTTTTTTTAAAACACTGTCTGAACTCTGAAAAACTAATAAGAATGAGGAATAAGTATTACAGTTGTTATTTTTATTTAAAGAATAAAGAGGCTTTCCTTGCGGCGGCATTTAAGTAATTTTTTTTAAATTATAAGAACACATATGTGACATAACTATAATAGTTAGACATAATTATGCTGTCGCGACACTATTTGTAGATATTGATGTGTTCTGCAAAATCATAGTACTTACTTCCATTATTTTGTTTTATCTTCAATAGTTTTTCGCAGCGCCTGCGATGTAAGGAATTTTTAGGTAATTTTTTACAAAATGGGTTACATTATTAGAGTTTTAAAGATTCCTATTTTTTTTTTAATATTTCATAGCCTATGCCTATGTTGCCCGGAGATAGTGTAGCTTCCAACGGTGAAAGAATTTTTCAAATAGATCTAGTAGTTTCGGAGGGGTGCGCCAAAGTTCACCTAAATTTTCAACTCCGACAATTGGAACTCCGAAAATGTTCTTCCTAACATTTTTCATCCTAACATTCACAAATTCCTATAACTACTCTGTTTCTAATGTTCGTAATTCCGAATCATTCAACTTCATTATGTCAGTAGCAATAAACATCTATTAAGGGTGTACTATTATTTGTTTTCCTATACTTTCTCAACATAACCGTCTTTTACACTATTGTTGTATTGAGGATACTAGCTACCTTACTCCTGTAGGTCACGTGATAGGTTAGAATTTTATGACAATCGCGAAGCGCAGCGTAGCGATTGTCTTGAATTTCGAGGTTATTTTTTTATTAGACAACAGTACCTACCTAATACCACAGAATAACTAATAGTTACTAATACTAGCTGCCCTACTCCTGTAGGGGTAAGAAAATACAACGGTGGTATAAAAATATTATGGAAATTATGTTTAGGGATATAAAAGCGTTATGAAAAACAATAGTAGGAGTTTAAATATATTTATAACACATTTGCTCGTAAAGTGGCTCTTATTACACCGATTTCAGCATCGTAATGTAGCTTATTACACACTAGTGCGGTAATGTAGTTTAAAAAATAGAATCTCGACCAGAGCGAAGAAATAATAGCATTTCTTCCATTATGGAAAATAGTTTTTTTTATATATATATTTGTCTGTCAATTGACAATGAGCCTACAAAATGAAAAAGTCTTTAGTTATAAGTTGAATAATCATGAATAAAAACTCGACTTATTACTGTTTACATAAATCAACAACTTTTTGAGATATCTAGTTAAAGTGTAAGGTAAAATTAGTAATACTTTGAATCTATGGACAACACAGACCACGCCCACACAGTCCACGCTTCAGCAAGAAACAACTGCACAGTCTGCACAAGTGCTTAGATGGTGAGCCTTTAGCCCGTTAGTCGGTTTTATGACACCCAAGGGAAAAGAGGGGTTGGTAGTATTATTTTGATGAGCCCATCGCCGCTCTATGCTGTAGGATGTATGTGTAGTCTTTAGTCCGTTAGTCGCCATTTACGACACCCAAGGGATTTGATGGAAAGACTTCCTTCCTTTCACATACCTATATTTTGTCGATTCAAACAGCGGCTTCTTGTTCAATACTTTGATAGTTTAAAAATAAATATGTCTAGTTTTAGTAATGAAGAACTTTTACAGTCTATAAGTGAAGCACAAAATGTTATTGACAGCCCATTACCATCTTAAGTCCAAAGAGAAATACATGTTGGCTTACCAAATATTTATACACCATAAAAACAACAAAACCACGCAGTCATTTTTAGAAAATGTGTTTTCTTCGCAAATATGTTATAAAACGTCGTATGACATACGTGCGCTTTGATAATTACAGCCTCTGCTTTCTTGTAGCCCTCGCCTACGGCTCGGGCTAGCAATATCGCCTTGGCTGTAATTTTCAAGTTACCGCACTTATATCATAATGTACTATTACATTAGTGATATTATTAATTAAAATTTTCGGAAATATGAGTATTATGTAGTTATGTACATCGTCGGTAGTACTACAAATTGTAAGTATGAAAACTTTAGTCAGAAAAATTTTAGGAAGAGTGATCATCCGGATTACAAATGGCTCGTCATAGTGACTGCATCCCGCCCGATGTTAAGCAGCCGATGCAGTCCAAAATAATGAGAGCGCTCCTCACCGTGGAATAAGGCCTGCATAAATGCCGTTTCACGCCATGCCGTTTCACGCCAATTTCGAGTAAAAACTTTATGTGAGCCAATATGGACCCGTTTCGGAGCCTATTCAATGCCAACAAACAATAAAATCTTTCCTCTCTATAATTTACTTAATATTAGTATAAATGTTAACATGTTTATGTATATTGCAAAGATTACAAATTTTGAAAAAAAATAATACCTAACAAAAATGTTTCCTATCAATAATGAACTTTGAACCAAGTTTTATTTAATGTAAGCAGCTAAAAAAACTTCCTAAAAACAACTGAAGAAGTGATTTTCCATGTTACGGGCTGTATAGGTACCTACCTTCCTTTAACATGTTAAAATTTAATCTGCTAAACATGTATGTTTAGTAGATTATATCACAATCGTGTCGTACACAGTTTAAAATTATGTAGATGTCGTTTTATCATTTTTACTCTAAATACATAGTTATATATAATATATTGTTATAATCATTAAAAATTTCCAATATAAGGATATGTATTATGTAGCAGTTTAAAAAATGTTGACCATGTTTGCAAAAAAATAAAGAATTTGAGCAAGGCCACTGTTTTTCCAAATGTTTAACTGTGATTACTTTTATACTTTAAAAGGTATTTATTTAAAAAGTATATTTGACGTGCAATGGCAAGTTTTTAGAAAATAAACCACCAGTGATTAAGTCCATATTGTTTAAGTAATTAGAATCAAGAATCAATATCATTATTTAGTTTAGGCTACAACAATTCCGCACTTTTGAATGTCATTACGCCATCATTGGTTCGCAAGTATAGTACTAGTGTTGGAGACCTTGTACTGAGAAAAACCGCCAAGAAAATCAGCAAGGGCATTTATTTTTCCCTTTCATATACAACCTCAAATAAAAATTGACACTTTCCATCACAAAAATATAAACATAAATTATAAAACACAACCACAACAACATAAAAATATCTGTTTACGTAGGTACAATATTAATATCAAATTTTCTCTTGCCTATTTTTGGTAGAATCAGCAGGTGTTGCTTCTGTTACGCACTGCTAAGTTTCGCATGAAACATTCACGACATTACGCAATAAACTAACACTGCTCTTGGAGATTGATTCAACCATAACACGGCAACAGATACGATGACACTGACGATAGTTTGAGTGGCCAAAGTGCGCTCACAAAGCTGCGTACTTGTAACTTATCCTATTCGTGGTTCCGTAGTTTTGTATACAACTATAACATCTAAGTAAGTACTTACTTAACCCACTGAATCTTCTTTTTTTTAATATATCGGTTTTACGAATACAGTTCTACCCATACTAGGTATAGGTAGCGTCTACAGAAATAGTTGTTCTGTGAGAGCTGTAAGAGCGCTGCCGTTGATAGTAGAAAGTTTGTTACCCACAAGATGATTGATCGCATCGAATATTATTATGGTAAATAATTGCTTATGATCCGACTTTGACCTTTTATAAATTCATCGTGAAGTTTCCATGCTTCATTGTGTACAATAAATCAAAATATTAATAGAATTGCAGATCATCTTTGAAATTGATATACCTAGAAACTTATAGGAAATTATTTAAATTGCTAGTCGAATCAGCATATCGATTCTCTAAAGCTCGATCGTAAAACTCGTCTCTCACTTCGACGTCTCTTCCGATCAAGACTGACCTTTGTGACGTTTAATGGTAGTCGTATTATTAGAGAATGCGGTTGGTTTTTCATAACTCACTGCTGATTTAGGATAGAGATCTTTACAGCATCGCAGAGCAGGCTCGCCATTCTGTGTTCCATCTTTAATATCTTTAAAATAAAAGTTATTTATCTACATAAGTATATGTGATCGAAGCATATACGCATTATATATTAGACAGAAACCTAAATGGTAAATACTTTCATACACTACCTATGACATTCGTAATATTTGTTATTGTTTACGTTAATAACGCTCAATATACTTAAAGATATTGAAACGTTGAAAGAAGTTCACTTTCCACCTTAGGCACAATACACATAATAATATGTATATTATAAATTATAATATATTGTGCCATAAGTAGTAAACTTTTTTCAACGCATCAATATCTCACACTATAAGCAGGGTAACTATAAGTAAGTAATATTATTCAAAGAATTCGTTTTTCTCATTACTCGTGGAACGCTAACAAATTGATAAACCGGTTGGTCTAGGCTTGTCATCTACCTACTCACTATTTAAAACTCATTCATGGGCATACAGCATTGGACTCAGTTGGAACGTGTGTAGGGCTGAATTTGATTAACACATAAGTAACAAGTTTATCTCCGGTCATAAAACAAAACACAAGTTCAATCCTTTATCAGTTTATCACTTTTATATAACTTTAATCCCGTAATATAAAATATATACCTAGCCGAATATTTTGTATGGGAATAATTTTATTAAACAGTTAGATAATTATTTGTACTTAGAGAGTTTTAACTGCATCTTTAGGGTCTAAGTTGTTTAGACCACCACCGATCTGATCCAGAAGCCCCGGGTTCGATTCCCAGCAGGGGGTAAGTAGAGGTACATGTTTGTACTCGGTTCGGTTGGTGGTAGGGGAGAGCTTGTTAAGTCCGCCTCACTCCAAAACATCAATGTTTTAACATTGTCGTGTTCCGGCAGTTAGAGATATTATTATAGCAGATTACTTATTGCCAGTTTTTTAGTACCTACCTGTCTTAACATCACGTGAGATGAAGGCCTAGTCAAGCACAACTTATCTACTTTTCAAAATCCTCAGAACAATAACTAAAGCGTAGAAGGAGTGTTATGATATTTGAGTAGGCACTCCGTTTGGTCATCTTTCGAATTACATTTATTTTGTATAGGTCGCTTTTGAATTCGTATGGATAATAATAATATGTCCTATATCGTGACCGGTTTTTTTATTTTCGCTAGACATTTGACGTTTTTAGCAACTTATTTTGTCTCTTTTCTTTAAATGTATACGGCCCATTTGAAAGAATAGCACAACTATATGAGGCTCATTTGGACTCCTTCTATGCTTTAGTTATTATTCTATGTGACAATCGCAAAAGCTTAGCAGGGTAGTTCTTCAAGGACCTTTTTTGGCGGTCACACGCTTGTTATTTCTTGGGAATTTTACATTACCGCACTAGTGCGTTATTACTAATTTTACATTACCGCACTAGTGTGCAATAAGCTACATTACGATGCTGAAATCGGTGTAATAAGAGCCACTTTACGAGCAAATGTGTTATAATAGTACATTATGATATAAGTGCGGTAAGTTGAAAATTACAGCAGAGGCGATATTGCTGGCCCGAGCCGTAGGCGAGGGCTACAAGAAAGCAGAGGCTGTAATTATCAAAGCGCACGTACGTCATACGACGTTTTATAACATATTTGCGAGGAAAACACATTTTCTGAAAATGACTGCGTGTTTTTGTTGTTTTTCTAGTGCATGAATCTTTGGTAAGCCAACATATATTTTTCTTTGTCCAACAGCATAGTGCGTAGATGGGCTCATCAAAATAATACCACCAACCCCTCTCTTCCCTTGGGTGTCGTAAAAGGCGACTAACGGACTAAAGACTGCACATACATCCAACAGCATAGAGCGGCGATGGGCTCATCAAAATAATACTACCAACCCCTCTCTCCCCTTGGGTGTCGTAAAAGGAGACTAACGGACTAAAGACTGCACATACATCCAATAGCATAGAGCGGCGATGAGCTCATCAAAATAATACTACCAACCCCTCTCTTCCCTTGGGTGTCGTAAAAGGAGACTAACGGACTAAAGACTGCACATACATCCAACAGCATAGAGCGGCGATGGGCTCATCAAAATAATACTACCAACCCCTCTCTTCCCTTGGGTGTCGTAAAAGGAGACTAACGGACTAAAGACTGCACATACATCCAACAGCATAGAGCGGCGATGGGCTCATCAAAATAATACTACCAACCCCTCTCTTCCCTTGGGTGTCGTAAAAGGTACTAACGGGCTAAAGGCCTATGTTGTCCATAGATTCAAATGATTACTAATTTTTAAATTACATTACCGCACTAGTGTGAAACTTATTACATTACGATGTTGAAATCGGTGTAATAAGAGCTACTTTACGAGCAAACGTGTTATAAAAGTGTTTTATTTCAATGATTAAATGGAGCGATTTTCGGCAGTTAATTTAATCTAGTTATGGCACATTCTCATTTACCACGTTTTTCGGATATTCCTTTGAAAAAGTCATACTTTCATTGGGAAGAGCATTAAAAGTTTGCTACTGTTCGATACCTAAACACTTTTTACATATGGTCAAACTTTAATTGTATTGATTATGTAAACATATTTCTGTAAAATGCCTGTCAAACAAGCATTTTCTCAAATACGTGGCGTGGGACTTTCTACCTTCGTGACGAAAAGTACCTCTGAGAGACCGAATCTCCAATGTAAATGATTCGTAAGGTTTGTTTCTCGTGAGTAATGATTTTTTGTACCTTATCCTATGTTTTGTACGTAAATAACCACAACGGTTTTTTTTTAAATCCGTTATTAGTACGTGAGCCAACAAGTTATCTCAGATTTTGTTGCGCTTACTCAGATCGCTTGTATTCGTAAACGGTGAGTGCTACCTTCCTCCCTTCCCCGCACATCGGTAGGGCCAGTGCCGTCGCTGACATCTTGTGGGAAGGACAAGCTGCTCGATGTTTAATGTTTGCTCACGAAGGTTAGTACCATTACAGCCACGTATTTATTCGGTGCAACTCTCAAATACATGGTATCGTTTTACCAACTTTGTAACTATGGTAATGGTTTCTATATTTTTATGTTAATTGCTTTTGCTATCCCATAAATAATGAGCAATATGTATTTATTTTTTATTCGTTAGTTTTTCCTAAACTGTAAAATAAGTCTTTGTCCTCAAATACCTGGCCTCATATACGTGGTTGCCGTGGCACTTGCATGCCATGTTTCTGAGAAGATACTCATGTTTTTGAGAGAATCATGTAATGTGGGAGTCCACTGTTGGGATTGGGTTAAATATCTTACCAATTCGTATGGGGTGTTCGTACGAACCATCTGAAAGAGGTAAAGTTCCTCGGGGCAAGATCATTTTCGGTTCTCACACTTATTATTAAATGTTTGTTAAATTTTTAATAACAATTAAAAACATGACTTCGTTAGGCTAATTTTAAGACCAATTAATATGAGACTGATTATTTTAAAATTGTGATTAGGGTATAATTTAATGATATACCGAAAACTTCCTGTAATCAAAATAAAAACTTAAAATTATTTAATTTTTTATTTCATATCTTGTCCTACCTAACTTGTATAAGTATTTCACATTATATTATTACCTTCAGTAATATTTTATAAATTCATTTTGCTTTAGTAACTAGTTTACGAATTTAAATAATTATAATTAAATATTATATAGCTTAATGCCAAATACTTTGCTCTCTGCAATCTCTCAATTCGCTGTAGCAGCAGCTGTAAGTTTTGTATACTGTAACTGGTTTCAGTAAATTAATTATTTATGCATTTTTTTGCCAAAACAACTCTCTGACAAACTTTAAACCGTAGTTTTTGGGGGTTAACAATGTTCACATCCGTAGGTGTGTACCCTTGAGACCCTACATGTGACCACTGGGTGGTGCTAATTGAGCATTTGGTGGTAGAGCCTAGCTCGCCCGGTTATCGACCACTGTGCGGCAGTGTACGCCCGCCAAGTGATCTGTGCTCGTCGCAGGTCGCGTTCCGGGAACAGCGCCGCACTACCGGAGCCAGGGGAGCGGCTATTGTTGCAAACTGTGAACCAGAGAGTTCTGCCGTGGAACCATTGAGTAGGAGACGAAACTCGACACGCCGGCCAAGGAGACCCGTAGAAACGGTGGTGCCACTGGCCGCCCGCGGCATAGTACAGGGGCCCGACCGGGGCTAACCACCTCGGGAGGCTGCCTCACCAGGTCGCGCATAATCTCGGAGTGGATCGTCGTGCCGGTTGGTGACCGGAAATGGTGGGACCCGGCGACCACTTCCGGAAGGGAATGGGGGCCCTTCCGTCCGGCGTGTCGGCTGTGGTTGCAACGCTCTTCCAATGGTTGTAAAGGTACAGAATGAATGGTATCTGTCCGTTAATAAGGAATACATGAGTGTAGCACTAAAACCAATATTAATGCGTTGCACCATTATTGTGATAAGCATAAAAAGGGGAAAATAAACTAGTTTAAAATAATTGCCATGTGGACAAGTGGCTTTATGGTTGAAGGTTGTAAGAATGAGTCAATGGACAAGTGGCTTTATTTTTATTTGAATTTCGCGGGGATTGTTCCGTGCGTCGCTTGCGAAATAGACGCTGTCTATTGGTTTGGATTGATTGGAGGTTCGCCTGGATTGGTCAGCGCGTCCCTCGCGACATAGGCGCCGTCTACCGTGCGTTATTTACTTGAGTTCGCGGAGACAGGGAACGGTTCGGTACAATTGTTTCACATACAACCAGGCGCCATCTATGTTCGGGAATATGTGATTATTAGCATAAGTGGGTAGTAGGTGTATATTGGGCATTCTACCCCACCTTCGCTCGTTCGGGCTGATGCCCTCACTCACTGCGGTGAGGTAGAACGCCCAATATACATCACATTCATGACATGTGTTCATTGGTCGTTGATTTCATCTAAATATTATGCACCAAGCACCGCCCGTCTGTTTATATAATATCTATTTATCATGATTTTAACGCATTCATTTGAAAACATCGTAGCTGTATCTAGTCTTGTACAGCTTTCAACTGATGATGAAGTTTGTGAAACAAAAACAATCTTTAAAATTAGAGTGCGTTTATTCTCCTTTACCGATTGAGTCAAATCGACATGGTAGATTACTACCCAATACAATTCGCTGTGTCGTTTGCGGTCCATCAAATTGCGGGAAAACCAATTTAGTGATAAGTTTATTACTGCATAAAGACGGTTTACATTTTCATAACCTGTATGTTTATTCAAAATCCTTGTACCAGGCGAAATACGTATTTCTAGAAAAAGTTTTAGATATGGTGCCCGCAATATCATATAATAAATACAACCATAACAGTGAAATATTGAGTCCACATGAGGCTTCACCTGATTCTATTATCATTTTTGACGACGTTGCATGTGAAAATCAAAATAACTTATGGGATTATTTTGCTATGGGACGTCATAAGAACATTAATTCTTTTTAAATAAATCAGACTTATACGAAAATACCCAAACAGCTTATAAGGGACAATGCAAATCTCATTATATTGTTTAAACAAGATGACATTAATTTGAAACACGTTTATGATGAGCATGTTGGTTCTGATATGTCCTGGTCTCAATTTCGAGGAATGTGCTCAGCTGTTTGGAATAAGCCTTACAATTATCTTGTGATAAATAAAGATTGTGAAAGAAATAACGGATGCTACAGGTTGAAATTTGATACATTTATAATACTAGAATAACGTACATAACAGTTTGATACACTGTAAATGAATTACTCTCATTCGTGATTCAGAACCAAGCAGTACTCTATCTAAAATGGAGAAAAATTTGAAACAACAAATAGTAAAGTCTGCTGCAGCTGTAAAAAGAAAAGTTGGGATGATAAAGGAAGCGAGAAATTCGAATAATATGGCCCTGGAAACCATATTTAAGCCTATAGTTGACCCTCTTGCCTTGTTAGTGAATAAAAATGAAGTAAAACATCAACAGCATAAAAATCAATCGATGTCTCTTGTAAAAAAAAAAAGAAAAATCAAAGCGAGACCTTGTCTTTTTCTAGTGAAGATTTCAATGATGGATATAGTGAAGAAGAAGAAATAGAATCTGACAATGACTTACACAAAAACAAAACACATACAGTACGACCATCCGAAGATCACAATGCCAGCGAGGAGTCATTCAAGTCTTTTCAGTCATCACCAAACGTTAAAGATCATACACTATCATGGTCAACATCATCGGATGTAATAGGTAATATACCTTTTGGAATTAGAAATGAACGCGGGAAATTGATGCTTGGTAGAACCCGCGTTTATGATGATGCTAACACTCTAAAAATAGGAACGTACACATTGAAAAAAACAGATGGATTAAAAGAGCTCTTGTTTAAAAAGAAACCAAATTTAAAAATTACTACAGAGGAAGATTTAAATAATTATACACTTCTTTTATTAGAAACTAATGCACACAGACGCAATTGTGATTCATCCAAACCAATAAACAGCAATAAAGGATTTAAGTACATGAATATTATAAAACCTTTATTTAAGTTTTCTAGAAATGCAACTACAAGTGTGGAAGTCTTTCACATGGAGAAGGTATTAACGTACTAAAAAAAGTGAAAAAAAATACGGACTTGGTTTATTGGGATGATCCAAATGAGTTAGTAGATCGTTTGAAAATATTATTCGCCTCACAAGATGCGGGCAACACTGGCTTAGATAATGAAATTATCGCAATTATGGAAGAACTGTGGGAAGCAGAAATAATCAAAGATGTAAAATATAAACAACGTTCGACAGGGAAATGGTTTAGTATGGATAAACCCTCAGTGAGACAATGAACATTGACAAGTTTGGACATCATATTCACAAGCGTCTACGATTAGCAGAATATATTGATAATTTTAGCGAATCATTAGTAAAGTCAGATACAGGACATTTCGATTTGAAATCATTAAAACTGAAAGGTTTAACGAATCCGGAAGAAGACGACGAAGCAGTAAATAAAGCTTATTTAGACAAAACAATTCAAGAAATAAGAGACGAAATAAAAAAAGTATCCCTTGATGTTAAAAAGTATCTTAATACCTTGGAAAAGGTAACCTCGAATCGTTTAAGTAATTTATATTATACTAAAGCAGAGATAGATCATTTGATTAAACAAAAAAATAAAAATGAGTAAAAAAGACATCGTCATTGAACTTCACAAAGCGGCGAGAAGAAATTTTCCGCGTCGATGTACAATCACTAAAGGAATAGATGATTTATGGCAAGCTGATCTTATGGATTTTAAGAAATATTCACATTTTAATAAAGGATTTAAATACATTTTGATAGTTATAGATACTTTATCAAAATATGTGTGGGTAAATCCTCTAAAATCAAAAGAGAAACAATGTGTAACACATGCGTTGCAAAAGATACTAACCAATTCTTTACGAAAACCTAAATATTTACAAACTGATCAAGGCAAGGAGTTTTATAATGATACTTTCAAAAAAATATTAGTAAAATATAATATAAACCATTATTCTACCTACTCTGTAAAAAAAGCTTCTATTGTAGAACGAGTAATACGAACGTTAAAACACAACCTTTACAAACTTTTCAGTTTGCACGGTCATTACCAATGGCTGGGTCAAAATTTAGATTCGGTTGTTGAAAACTATAATAATACTACTCACCGTTTAACAAAATTTAAACCTTTTGAAGTTAACAAAGAAAACCAGATGGTTGTAAAGTCTAACATAATTAAAACACAAAAACCTAAAATAGTTCGTAAACCTAAGTTTAAACTTGGTGATCATGTTCGTATTAGCAAATATAAAGGAGATTTTTACAAAGGTTATACTCCTAACTGGTCTACGGAAATATTTGTTATAGTTAAGGCAAATAATACGCATCCACCTACTTACTATTTAGAAGATAAACACAGACAGAGGATTTTAGGATCTTTCTATGAATATGAATTACAAAAAACTAACTTTCCTGATCTTTATCTCATTGAAAAAGTTTTAAAAAGAAAAGGTAGAAAACTTTTTGTTAAATGGTTAGGTCTCAGCGACGAAGAAAATAGTTGGGTGGACAAAAATGCGCTTGTTTTGTAATATAAATAAGGCATCGCTATTAGATATAACTCACTTGAAAGACCTCAATGAAGGGAGGAAGTGGTATTATTAACAACTTAATAAATAAATTAACGTTTGAGTTACATCTCCCTGGTTATCAGTTTTGTGGTCCCGGGACAAAACTCCAAAAACGATTACAAAGAGGTGATCGAGGTATAAATAAATTAGATGAAGCTTGTATGTATCACGACATTGCTTATAATAACAGTGATTTAAGTGTTCGACACAAAGCCGATTTACAACTTTTGAATATGGCTAAGAAAAGATTGAAATCAAAGGATGGTGGAAAACGAGAAAAAGTAGCTTCATATATTGTAAAAAAAGTAATGAAAGCAAAACTTAAGGCTGGAGCTGGAATTAGATCATTTATGTCAGTTGTAAAAAAAATACAGTCTCAATTAAAAAAACTAAAATTTAAAGACAATCATTCTGCTATAAAATTGGCTCATGCAGCTGCGAAAAAATTGTTTACAAATAAAAAAGGAATACGGTTGCCCCGGTGTATTTCTATTCCGAAAAGTGGTGGTTTCTTACCTCTGATTCCAATTTTCGCTCTGGATTATCAGCTCTTGGTTCACTTGCTGGGGGTGCAGCTGGTATAGCAAAAGCAGTCAATGATTACAAGGCAGCTCAAAAAAATCTTCAAGAATTTGAACGACATAACAAGATGATGGAAGCTGTAGCTCTAGGAAAAGGATTGTATATCAAGCCCCGTAAAAAAGGAACTGGTTTATATCTGAATCCTCCAAAAAACTTATAAAACGGCTACCCAGACGCCCTCTCACTAATTTTGATATATTGGAGCATGCTACTGATATTCCACACTTTCGAGGAGTTTTCATGAGAGATGCACTTCCTTCAAAACCAAGAAAGATCGAGTGTGCCATTATAAATAAAGATAGTTCTGATAATCCCGGAACCCATTGGGTAGCCTATGTTAAACATAATGACTACTGTGAATATTTCGATAGTTTTGGTAATCTAAAGCCACCGTTAGAATTGATAAATTATTTATGGTATATGACTGTAAACTATAATTATGTACAGTATCAAAAGTTTGGAACTATAAACTGTGGTCATCTTTGTTTGAAATTTTTAAAAGACTATTGGAAAAAAACATTTAAAATGATAATGAAATTAAAAAACTCATCAGTACAAATATGTCTTTCACTGTGTCAATAACTGGCAGAGGAGAATCCTTATTAACAAATTACTCACCAACCTTACAATTACATGGAGAATATGAGTGTGGACTTTTATATTTTTCAACTTTCAATTCTATCCCGAACATAGATGAAAGAAATAATAAATTTTATTATGGCAAAGATAAAGTAATTGAAATACTTGAAGGATCCTATGAACTTCAAGATATTTGTGATTTTTTGAAAAGTAACATTAAGAATGCTGCATTAGAATTAACTTGCAATAATAATACATTAAAGACATGTGTTTACTGTTCTGAAAATGTTTACTTTGATAAAAATAATTCTCTTGGTAAAATTTTGGGTTTTGGTATGGATACAATAAAAGCTAATATAAGCACCGAATCTCGGTATCCCGTCAGCATTTTATCAACAACTGTAGTGCGCATCGAATGTGATGTAATCAGCGGATCATTTGTGAACGGGAAAGCAAGTCATATTATTTACGAATTTGTGCCTAACGTACCACCAGGCTATAGAATCATCGAAATACCGAAAAACCTAATTTATTTTCCCGTTAATCAAAGTTCAATAAGTGCTATTAACATAAGGTTTTAAGACGTTGAAAATAAGCAGATCAACTTACGTGGTGAAGAAGTGCAGCTGTATTTACACTTTAAAAAAAATGTTGAATTTCAATAAAACCCCATCCACATCTACTGCTCAAGTCAGTTCTAAAAGATCCTCTCAGAAAAGAACACTGCTTCGTTCAAAGAAGAATCTAACCAAAAGCAATAAGGAATTTTTAAAACTATTGGGCTTGTTAAAATGAATATTTTAAATATTACTCAACCGACATCATACGATAACAGCATCGAAAGTTTCGAATATCATTCGTATAAACCATATGTAACAAGTTTTAACAATAACGATGAAATACGAATACCTATTAATCAGCAAGATTTGTATGTGTTGCCCGCACTCAGCAGTTTGTACATTGAGGGCAAAGTCAACGTGTATAAATATAACAATACTACGAAACAAAAAGAAAGAATGACAAGTGTGCATTTTGTTAATAACCCTGCATTATTTCTTTTTCAAGATATTCGATATGAGTTGAATGGTGTAGAAATAGATAAGGTAAAAAATGCAGGGATTTCTACAACTATAAAATCTTATCTTTCGTTGAATGTAAATGAATCGAAATGTGCAAAAGTTTGGGGCTGGTCACCTACAGGTACAACCACTGTCAACAGTGGAGCATTCTCCGCATCAATACCTCTGAATAAAATATTGGGTTTTGCTGAAGATTATAAAAAAATCATAATTAACTGGAAGCAAGAGTTAGTACTATTGAGGAGCAACACAAATCTCAATTCTTTGAAACTATCTGCCGATGAAATTGTGGAGGATATAATAATAAGTAAAATTGTTTGGCGAGTCCCTCACGTTAAAGTCTCAGACAGTGAAAGAATTAATTTATTAAAGCATTTAGAGAAAGATCGTCCCATTACAGTGGCATTTCGTAATTGGGATTTGTACGAGTATCCATTATTGCCTAAAACACGTAAACACGCTTGGTCTATTAAAACTTCATCACAAATTGAAAAACCACGATTTGTAGTTCTTGCTTTACAAACTAACCGTAAACATAATGCGACAGAGTCTATGGCAGAGTTCGATCATTGCTTTATTCGTGATGTAAGAGTATTTTTAAATTCATCGTATTACCCTTATGAAGGACTGAATATTAACTTTGCTGACAACAAATTTTTATTAATATACGAACAGTATGCAAGATTTCAGCAGTCTTATAACGGCCGCAGACCAGAGCCGTTGTTGAGTTTGAAAGAGTTCAAAGAAGTTGCTCCTTTATTTGTTGTTGACTGTTCTCGCCAACACAAAACGTTAAAGGGATCAAATTGATGTACGTGTTGAAATAGAAACAGATCAAGAAATACCTGTTCAGACCGCCGCATATTGCCTTATACTGAACGACTGCATGTTTGAATATAAGCCTCTTAGTAACATCGTTAAAAAACTATCATGAATAACGTTACGATAATAGTAGATGTGCAAGGTTTTAAAAGTGAGAAGAATGAATTTATATTAAAAGAATTAGTTATAGCCACATCCGAACACACTCAAATCTTTTTAATTAAACCTCCATATCCATTCTCAACATTAACTCTCGAAGAAAGGAAACATGTTTGGTGGATAGAAAGAAACCGAGGATACCGATGGAGTGAGGGTTAGATTGACTACAGAGAATTTAAAAGACTCATTAAACCTTACATAAGAGAACGTAAAATTATAGTGAAAGGACAAGAAAAAGTTAAATGGGTGCGAGAATTATGTGGGCACGAAAATGTTGTAGATCTAAGTGATAAAGGTATACCTAATCTCGAAACACTAAGTAAACTTTACTGTAAAGATATGTTAGAATACAATTGTTTTAACCACATAAAATATTGAGCATTGAGAAATGTTATTTGTATAAGAAAATGGTTGATAGAAAATAATGTATCTTTGCTTGACTTTTTTAAATAAATAAATTAGTGTACCTACATGTAAAATGTCTTTTATTTTTAAATATTCCTAATATTCAAAAGTATAAATGATACAACATATCACAGACAGAGTATAATTTATTAGAATAAAAACTAAACCAATATTCATTATTCAAAACAAGAATATATTTCAGACACTTTTTTAAATAAATGTTTCTCTCTGTAGGTTTTATACGTGACTGGAGATATTACGCATAAATCCTACTCGAGATGTTTAATTTTTCATAAAAAATATTAATAGCTTTACAGACTAGCTTTAACCACATATTTTTTTTGACATATTATTGATGAGACCTTCAGTCTCGTCCATAATTTGGTCCACGTGTCCGACCACCACATACTGCGCTGACAAAAGGGTTGCGTCATCGTCACCGGATGCTGCGGCTTCTTGTTCGAGGTCTATATTTTCTATTTTTATTAGGCGGCGTCCTTTTGCCGGCGCACTTTTCACCACAAATGATTGCTGTGGGTTGTGGAAATGTTTGAGGAAGGATCTTTTCTTTATTTTTCTCTTGCGAGTATTTTGCGCATTCCGAAATTTGAGCTGCAACGGGGACTCTTGCGGTTCCACAACCCAGGGTGGAAACATCTCCGACCATCCTGCTAGAGGATCTTGCGCATTTTGTAGTTCAGGAGATGGTGAAAGTTGTTCTTCGCGTGCCAGGACGCTGCTATTTGACATATTCTGAAAATAATAATAATAATAAAAAATATACATTTAAAATCAAAAACTCTGTTTGCAAAATTTTACTTATCATACAAATAACTTACCATATTCAACGTTCGTGTGAAAATAAAATTGTATTTTAGCAAACATACAATATTTATACCTTTGCATCTTGTTCGTGTGTGTAATGTAAACACATCACATAGCTGATACAGCAATAAGGCCCGAAACACATAAACACGACACGACGTCGCGTCGTACCACGATGCGGTTGTATAAACCTTATTTGAGAGGTAATAAGGTTTATGCAACCGCATCGTGGTACGACGCGACGTCGTATCGTGTTTATGTGTTTCGGCCCTAAGCCTGCATTGACAAGTTGAAACTTAAGCAAGTTAAGACTTGTTCCTAAATCTTATTTTCTATGTACTGTACAATTGTTTTGTATGTAAATGGAAACTACTGCGTGTAAGTATTTATTACTTAGGTATGAATATTTAGGTACAGTCGGCGGCAGATCAACCTACTTAAATCTGTCAAATTTCTCCCATAAATATTGATACTTATAACCAAACAGTAAAGTTCAAAATTGATTATAAAAATTTGACAGTTTTGGTTAGGTTGATCTGCCGTCGTGTGTGTGTTAATATGATATGAACGGGAAAAAACAAAACAAATTAAAGTGCATTATTATATTTATTTCATAACAAATTTATGATATTTGGCTAACAAAATTTTTATTATACATTTAAATGCATTCTTATATTTATTTCATAACAAAATGATAGTTGGCTTACAAAATGTTTCTAAATCATACATTGACTTATAATAAGTATATTATTAAACATGCTCTGCCTATAAGTATATCAAACAAACAAATGTTTTTATTGATGTTAAAATACATATTTCAACATTTTAATAATACAAACATAATTCAAAAATTTAATATACTAGTGTGTCTCCACGCCTTAGTAGTTACGTTATCTTTCGCTATCAAGCGCTTGTCATCATCACCAGACAAAGCTATTTTATTGACAGCACATGTGAAAATTTCATGTTTAATTGATTTAAATAATACATTTGTTTTACAGTAAAACCAATGTATATTGGTTTATTCAGAATAATTTCCTCTGGTTTTAATTGCACTGCAACTAAATTTTCTGTAAAAACGGTTGCGCTATGAAAATTTGGACGCGCAATGAGTTGTTGTGCACTTTTCCGTTTTTTCGTGATATTTTTTTTGTCAAACCACTGATTTACAAGATCAACTTTAACTCGTTTTTCATTATTCTCTAATGTTTTACCAAATACACTATTATTTAAAAGTTTGAAAAAATCTTGTTCAAAAGTTGACGCGCTATTCTGTCTTAACGAGGTATTTAGATCTATGTATTGTTTCAAATAGGGACTTTGTCTAAAAGTTATAACTCGATGAATTTTTTTTAGTATTAAACCATGCTTTAAAATAGTTTTTAAATGAATGTAATGTATGACATATGTGAATTTATCATACAAATTTGGAACGAGTTTATTGGTTTTTCCTCCAGGTGGAATACATTTTTCGGGACAAAAGGGTAAATCATTATGTAAGTTGTGCAAATGTTTTGAATACTCTATGTCCACTTCAAGTATAAAACCATATGGTGCATCATCGGGAATTTCATACACATCTAAATTTATAATTTCATTTTGTTCTAAAAATCTAAAATCAGACAACGGTAGGTATTGACACATACTATATCCATAAAGATTATTGCAATCAATATAGCTTATATATGAACTAGGTTTGGAATTATCATAATCGGCTAAATATTTATTGTTTGCTTTAGCATATCTATGCGAACATAAACACACCCTACCTCTAATACCGTTTTGTAACATTCTCACCATTGACAAATCGCTAAGAAGTTCGAGTTGTACCCCGGTTTTCAATAACATCGCGTTGAAAGATAAACTTGGTGCAGTTAAATAAAAAGCTGGATCTAACTGATAATGTTGTTTGCAAGTGCGTCTAAAATTTTCAAAAATATCTGCTAATAAAAGCACATCGGTTTTCAGATATAAATCTGTGTAATTTCCTAAATCGAACATATTAAAAGTTGATTAAATTAATTCTGCATGTTGATAATCTTCAGAAGAAATATCCTGATTAGTGAGTAAACTATAAAATGAATTCCATTTTAGGAGGGATTGTTCTTGATAACGCTCCCAGCAATTCATATACTCATAGGGATAGACGCCTTTGCGAATAAGTAATTTAAATTTATCTTCACCGGGAAAAAAACTTTTTAAATGTTTAAATTCTTCTAGCTTCAATTTACTTAAACTAGTTCCCAAAAACTTGAGCGAATCAACAAAACGAAGTTGAAAAACTGATTATTTGACACTGGTACAAACTTTGTGAAAGAAATATTATTTTCTTTAGTTTTTGGAATGATTTTTATGTCTCCAGGTACCTCACCTAAGGCCTTTATGAACAAATGGCAATCGTATCCAGCCAAATTGTGGAAAAATATTGGAACGAACGAAGGACGCTTATATTGCAAATTACAATACGAGTGCGCGGCTCCACGGTATCGACCCGTCATATGACAGTGATCGCGAACTCTATCTGAGAATAGAAAGTTTTCACAAATATGACAAAATTTTGCATTAGTAAAATCAGTTCGCTCTTTTTCGGTAAAAATAATCGAAGTATCTAGTTTTTTATAAATGTTATGTACATCTTCTATTATTGATTCAACAAATTTATCAACACAATCAGGTCCACGATGTGATACATAGCGGTTAAAGCTAGGATTTTCGCTACACACAATGTAATATGCAAACGCGACAGGCACATGATGGTGCACAATCGTGGTGTTTTCACCAGCGGTGGAACAACCAGAATCAATTTGCAACATTGATTCAAAGTCTGCATAAATACAAAATGGAACGTTTTGTTTATGATCATAATTCTTGAATTTAATTACCGACCCTTTGTCAGGTAGTACTGTTACTACACCACTACACAAATGATTATCGACTTCCTCCATAGTGTTAAAAAATATAAGACACAAATCACAGAAATACAACTTTTCATGGTGAGCCGTCACCTGGCTTCTAAAAAGTCTGGAACAATCTCTAATCAAACAATAATGGGTGGTGTCATTACTTTCAAGCAACAATAAGTGTATAACTTTATTGTTACCATTTTTATCTATTACTGATTTATATAATGGACCTATTAAAGTTTTGTTTTTTTTAAACCGTAAATTATAAATTTGAGGCTTGAATTATTTTTTTCAAATATCTTAATATCTTGAAAAGTAACAGGAAAACACATTCCCGAAACATCGAACAGTTCTTTGAAATTGGGATATGATGAAACTCTTTCCGGATGTTTTTTAACAGGATAAAGGGCAGCAGTCACGCACCATAAAAAGCAACACTGATCTTTGTTTTTAATATTCAAACACGCCTTTTTTGATTGAATTAATTTAGGCAGTGGTATAAAACTTGAGCCACCTAATGGTTGATATTTATTGAGGTTAACCTCTAAGTGTGAATTGTTTATAAATGTCCATCCACTATCACCGTCCTCATATTTCTCAATACATTTTCTAAGATAATGTACAACGTCAATAAACAATTTATTGAAATCATAATTAGAATACTATATTTTATTTTTTGTGCCGAAAGATTTTATTTCCTGAGCATTGTCTTTAAATTTTAAAAATGTAGCAAACAATTCAAAATTTACTCAATTTATATGTTACTATACGATTGCGGAATGCAGATGATACGATTTCCACACCATCGCTATGTTTAATTGATCAGTTATTTTGCTTATGCAAATTACTCCTCAAATGACCCACCCAAGACAGCTGTGTTACACGACGCACAAAACGGCATTTTAACTACAGTATAAAAAAATTATATGTCTAATGTCACCTATCTAACATGAAACAAAGTTATTATTACCTACTTAAAATTAATTTTGTCGGAGTAATGAACGGGCTCCGAGTCCTCGAACACCGTCCACGCTTGCCCTAAGAAGGTCTGCAGCGCCTCCCAGGATGGAGACGAGTCTTCACACTGCAGCTTTACTGAAACCAGCGCTTTTTTGTAGCGCACATCGGCAGGGTTGTTGATGTAATCAGCGCTTTTGTAGACTTTAAGGTCTATGAAAAAATCTCCTGCGGTGGACGCGGTGCGACGGCTCGTCCCGTTGGAGACTCGGCTAGCGAAACTGGAAGTCACTGTCCCACCAGACTTTGGACGGCTACTAGCTGCCTCCTCCGACTGCAGTATTTGAAACAAATCGTGTTTCTTGTTTCTGTAAAAAACAAAAATCACATTATAATAATTAAAATAAATATAAATATCAGACAACACCACACACACACACACACACACACACGTAACACGTAAACATAAGTTATGTGAAATCATTAAGGCAACATAATCTTATTACATATTTAAAGTACACTAGCGGCCCGCCCACACCTTCGTCCGCGCTAACTTACAAACATCCTCATACTTCAGTCATTTTGTACAAATTATCTACAAATTAAAAACATAAAACCATCCTCAGTCTTTATCTTTTAGTGAAAACCACATAAAAATCTATTGCATGGTTTAGAACAAGAGTGCGGTGCCACAAACACAGGAAAACGGTGACTTTACTTTATAATATGTAATGATAATAATATATTGAAAGTAATAATACAAACAATAATGTAACAATTTAAACAATGATTAAACATTGTTTTAAATATTGTTTAAATGTTTATATAAAAATAATACTCCTTTACAAACACGAATGTACATCACATAGTGTATGTCCTGGGTGGGAATCGAACCCACGGTCCACGACCCTTAGCGCAGAAGGTAGGATTAGTTGTTACTCGCACAAAGTTCTGCGCCAACGCGATTATGTTACAATCAGTATTATTATATGAATAAGGCTTACTTGCGAAATAATGGTAATTCGAATGTTCCTGGTGAAGCGGCTCGTTTCTTGCTGCGTTTGGGCTCGACGACGGAGCTGGCGGCGCTGCTGGTGCTGGCTGAGCTCTTGCGTTTGCTTGCTGTTGTGCTAGCCGCGGTTTTCTTTTTTTTCTGAGGAGCCTCGATGATTGACGGGGCATCAAACTCTGAGTCAGACCTGTTGAATAAAAAATAATTATAATCATTGCATTCAAAACATTAGAGATAAACCTGTAAACGTGTATGAAAAAATTGATACTTAGATACATTTTGCATTGTGACGTCACACAAGCTAAAAAATCAATTTATTTATTTATTGCACTTGCAATATAGACTTCTGCACTGTGGTGATGGATATGGTGATGGATACCCAACTGAATTAATTCTCGAAATTAAAGAATTTTCTTCAGTGTTGGTATTTTATGCGGAAAAAAAGTCGGTTGTCATCAAAAATATCCTAAAGTGGTCAAGCGTGAAACTATTATTGCGCAACTCAATTTTATTTTACATACATAGAACTTTTTTATGTTTATAAATTCTAAAAGTAGTACTTGAACAAATATAAGTAGCTAATGATATATTTAATCGTTTACGTTTTCTTTCAAAATTATAAAGTTTTGTTCTGTTTTTAGATTAAATAACTTAAATTGGAAATCGATTTAAATAACTCTTAGTTTTCTCTGATATTTTATTTTTTTATTTTTATTACTTACTAAGTAGCACTTGTAACTTGTGGTAAGCACTTAGCCTTCATCTCACCTGACGTTAAGTGATGATAAGGCCGAAGGGAGAAGCGCACTTTACCCGGAATCCTCATCTACTGAGGCACTGGCGATCTTATCTCTAGCTGCCGGAACACAACAATGCTACAAACATTGTTGTTATGGCGACATATTTAGATAAGATGGTGGTAGCTAGCCAGGCGGGCAAACAACCCCTACCACCAACCAAACCGAGTACACAAACATGTACCGAACCCGGGACCTCTAGGTCTAAACCTGTTGTCTTAGCCACTAGACCACAAAGGCGGTTAAAATTTGATATTTTAAAATGTATTAAACTCAATAACGCAACCGTACCCAGGGTGATGTATTATATTTTTCCTGTAAGCTTGACGGCATTTACAAACAAAACATTTTATTTTGCAATGGTTCAAACTTTGAGCCATGAGGATATGAAAATTATATCTTAATAATAACATAATCGCATGTTATAAATATGTGACATATGACATTCTATGTTTGTGCACATATTTGTATGCGGTTACCGCTTGAAATTTAATCATAGCCGCTGCTTGCAAAATTGATGACTTAACTTATTATATCTGTAGAGACGTTTCAGTAACAATAAAACGATTGTTGTAAATGATAATCATAATCGTTCTTAGAACAAAGAAAAATATTATATATGGTTTATGAAATGATTACTATAGTGTAAGATATTCAAGTTTAATAATTGGTTCTTAACTATTGACAAAGTCGAATACGTTTCCATGCCATTAAATTATTAATTTAATTTATCGTTAGTACGACTAGATTTTTAAAAGGAATGGTTGAAACGTATGTAATATTAGTTTATAGTTAACCCACTGATTAACAATAATATCTACTCGTATGTAAACTTTAGAATTACCAACAATACAACCAATCGATTAATGTGGATGTGATGAAAATTTCATGAATCAATGTCAAGTCAAGTCAAAATATATTTATTCAATAAACTCAATTAATAAGTACTTTGAATCGTCCAAATCTTTTTTAACCTACCACCCATTCAGGACATAATTTTTTAACTGCGGCAAAGAATGGGCGCAAGAAACCACAGCGCACAAAAGCAACGACATTTACAAACAAAAAAAAGAGTATGTCGTTACCAGGTCAATACAAAATGTGAATTTAAAAATAAAAAAAAATGATGCAATACAAAATTACAATACAATGTAGTATCAATTAAATAAAGACAATTAGAAATAGCTGTTGGAGTGCTTGGAGCATTTCAGATCCAAGTTGTTTTGTCTTCTGTGTAATCTGACACTTTATAATAAGGTTTTTTATAAAGCTTTTCTTTGATTTTGATTTTAAATTTATTAAGATCTAATTTCTGAATATCATTTGGTACTTTGTTGTAAAATCTTACACACAGACCCCTAAAAGAATTATTTATTTTATGGAGCCTAGTATAAGGTACTGCTAATTTGTTCTTCCTTCTAGTGTTTACATTGTGAATATCACTGTTTTTTGAAAACATTCCAGTATTTTTATGAACATAAATCAAATTTTCATAAATGTATGGTGATGTAACTGTCATTATATTTATATTCTTAAATCTCTCTCTGAGAGAGTCGCCAGCCTTTAGGTTATAGATTGCTCGAATAGCCCTCTTCTGAAGCACAAAGATAGTTTGAATGTCGGCAGCATTTACCCACAGTAAAATGCCGTACGACATTACACTATGAAAGTAACTGAAATAAACTAATCTGGATGTATCAACGTCAGTTAACTGACGGATCTTCATTACTGCATAAGCCGCAGAGCTAAGTCTATTCGACAATTTAGCTATATGTGGGCCCCACTGAAGCTTGGCATCTAACGTGATGCCTAGAAACACAGTGGTGTCCACAGGATTCACATTCTTATCTTTAATTTGTACACTAGGTAGTTGTTACTTGCTTAACATTAGGCAATACAAATCTTACACATTTGGTTTTTCCCTCGTTTAATAGCAAGTTATTTACAATAAACCAGTGAACAATCTTTGAGATCGCATTATTCACATCGTCATAATTTGGGTGTCGTCGTTTCACTTTGAATAAAAGTGAAGTATCATCAGCAAACAATACTATCTCATGACTGTCTTTGTAACGGTACAGAATGAATGGTATCCGTCCGTTAGTAAGGAATGTATGGGAGTAGCACTAAAATAAATATTAATGCGTAGCACCATTAATATAATAAGCATGAAAAGGGAATAATAAACTAGTTCAGAATAATGGTCAGTGAACTAGGGCTTTACCATTATTTTGAATTTCGCGGGGACTGCTCTGTGCGCCCTTGCGACATAGGCGCCGTCTAGCGTGAGTTATTTACTTGAGCTTCGTGTTAGGTTGGCAATGGGCTTTATCTTTATTTTGAATTTCGCGGGGACTGCTCTGTGTGGCCTTGTGACATAGGCGCAGGTTGGAAAGCCGGTAGACATACGGGCGGGCGCCACCTATGGTCGGAATACGGAACTTTTTATAATTTCACAAAATACAGGATTATTGGCTTAAGTGGATGATTATTGAGAGGGAATTGTTAATAGAAGGCTACATTTAGATATTCAAAGATGTAATATTGGCTATCTGACGAGATTTGGTTGGATTATGGAAAAACTTTAGAATTGCGCGGCGGGCGGCGGAAATGAGCGAGCGAGAGGTTGGGAAAAAGATAGAAAGAGAGGTAGGATGTTATCTCCACGTGGCGCAACGCGAAGTTCGCGTATAACAAATAATAAGCGACGCGAAGGCGAGGCGCATCGAAAAACAGCTACCGATTGGTTGAAGGGAGGAAATGCGGAAAGTTGGGGAGGGATGTGAGGCGCGTGTGGCGCGAAAGTTAAGATGCTTGGGAGAAGGGAGGAAAATTAGCGAGGATTCAATAATTGGACGTCGGAGGCGCGGTCCAATTTAAGAGTGCGGTAATAGTACATTATGATATAAGTGCGGTAAGATGAAAACTACAGCCGAGGCGATATTGCTAGCCCGAGCCGTAGGCGAGGGCTACAAGAAAGCAGAGGCTGTAATTATCAAAGCGCACGTGTGCCATACGACGTTTTATAACATATTTGTGAGGGAAAAAAAATCCGAAAATGACTGAGTTTTTTTTATTTTTCTAGTGCATGAATCTTTGGTAAGCCAATATATATTTTTCTTTGTCCAACAGCATAGAGCGTAGATGGGCTCATCAAAGTAATACCACCAACCCCTCTCTTCCCTTGGGTGTCGTAAAAGGCGACTAACGGACTAAAGACTGCACATACATCCAACAGCATAGAGCGGCGATGGGCTCATCAAAATAATACTACCAACCCCTGTCTTTCCTTGGGTGTCGTAAAAGGCGACTAACGGACTAAAGACTGCACATACATCCAACAGCATATAGCGGCGATGGGCTCATCAAAATAATACTACCAACCCCTTTCTTCCCTTGGTTGTTGTAAAAGGCGACTAACGGACTAAAGACTGCATATACATCCAACAGCATAGAGCGGCGATGGGCTCATCAAAATAATACCACCAACCCCTCTCTTCCCTTGGGTGTCGTAAAAGGTACTAACGGGCTAAAGGCCTATGTTGTCCATAGATTCAAATGATAACTAATTTTTAAATTACATTACCGCACTAGTGTGAAACTTATTACATTACGATGCTGAAATCGGTGTAATAAGAGCTACTTTACGAGCAAATGTGTTATAAATACTCATACGGGAAAAATAGTGTCCGAGCTTTGATAGTGCGCTAAGTGATATTCGAGCTGCGATATTAATTAAGATTTGTGAAATTGAAAGTGATTAATAAAGTAAAACTATTGCGATCGCAACTTGAATCCGTTAACGAAATGATGTATTTCGGGGTATATTGGCGGAAACGCATAACGGTGGCAACGAAACCAATATAGCTTTCAACAGACTTCGGTCTGGATGACCTTTGACTGTATTTAATAAGGTCGGCGTTTTCTATTATTACGCTAAACAATACACTATCTTCGACGGAGTAATGGGGGAGAGACAGTTGTCTCCCTAGTGAAAGTTGAAGATAGGTCAGACACCATTTAGCTGGAGGTAGACCCGTATGACCCAGTCCAATTTCGAGTCTACCTCCGTACACACAGTGTAGTGATAGGAATAACACACTGAGTATACTGGCTCGACTGATAGTACATTTAGAAGTCAGTTGCTTGCAGGGGCGACTCGGCTTACACAACTCACCACGAAATTACGTTAAATGTGGCTTGGGCCTAGATTGCAAGGTACACAAGTAGGGACTGTTAGTTCGACAAAATATAGGCATTTCAAGTGAGGAAAGTTGTAGGAATCTATAGGTAGGCGGTTCTATATAATTGTTATGAGGAAGTGGGAGGACAGTATGGTGCGAGCACGTTGGGCGTACATAAACTAGGTACTTGAGCCGCGGGGCCAGGCTGGATTAATTCAGACTAATAAGGTAGGGATAATTAAGTTACGGTGCTAAATAAAATTTACGATGAAGTGATGTGGGTCCTATCTAGGCATGTAATCTGTTACCGTAGGCCGATAAAATTCTAATTGTTTTCCTAAAGTTGTTACCAATTAATTATTCATTTTAAATAATTAACAGAAGTATGATAATATTGTACCATCATTACTTGGAATAGCTAAAAGTCTAGACTGGTTTCCTATTACAAGAAAAATACTAAAAGTTATAGCAAATAAGCATAGCTGTACTGTGATGTTTGATTTCTAATACTGAAATGACCAAACAGGCATTTTTAGCTTTCCCTGGGGTGCGATACGGCCTTACATTGCTACACTCTTCAAAGTATTAAAAGTATACATCCGATACCTATTAGTAAAATATAAGCTGATACAAACTGAACAACTAAAACCAGTTTAGAACCTAGGATAATTTGTTGAAGGAAGACATTGCAAGCTATGAGCTTCTAATAATCTGAAACATAGAATTAATTGATTGATAACAACCTGCTAATTAGCCTGATAATGGTCTACTAATACCATTTGAATTCACCTTAATGGTCAAAGACCTCTTAAGATATGTAAGTACTTACTTCTAATAATAGGAAACATAGAAATATTTGATGGGAACAATCTAAATCAATCAGACTAATACCTAGTACAGTCTAATTTATACCTATTAAAGTGAGTGAAGGATAACTCCTAAGTGTAATTGATTCAATTATTAACAGGGATAATTACCTGATTTACTACCTACTAAAACCTACTAACTATGATTTAGTAGGCTATCAAATTAACCACTCAGTCTGAGAGACAGGGGTGGAAGTTAATGGAAAAATAATTAACTTAAGTTCACTTCCTAAAAGTCAAGGATATTGAATAAATTAAACATCTTTCAATAAACTTGAGATGTACTTATACTTTATAAGATCTGTATAATGAACACTAAGAGTAAACCAAAGTAATTTACTTCAAATGATAGTATTCTATTTAAGTTCACTTCCTAAAAGTCAAGGATATTGAATAAATTAAACATCTTTCAATAAACTTGAGATGTACTTATACATTATAAGATCTGTATAATGAACACTAAGAGTAAACCAAAGTAATTTACTTCAAATGATAGTATTCTATTTAAGTTCACTGCCTAAATGAGTAGGATATAGGACAAATCAAACATCCTTTAATAAACTTAAGATGTGATAATCTGCCAATGCAGCCAATCCAATGTAGTTATATTGGAACTTTATAAGACCTGTATAATAAATACTAAGAGTAAATAAAAGTAATTTTACCTGTATTAATAGCATTCTATTTTAGCCACCGCCTGAAGTGACGTTTGAATAAATTATCCACCCTTTATAGAACTGAATATTAATTTTCTAATAAGACAAAAGGACAGTCAGTTAATATTGTTACATTGTGATCTCTTTATAACGGACACAATAATCAGAGAAATAAGTGTGTCCGGTTGAATGCTGGCTTACCACTTCTGTTCAATAAGTGGTGTCATAAGACATAAGTTATTGCATTGAATAATTAAGTTCTTAATGTGAAAAGGATATTTGGATGATAGCAAGCCTTGAGATAAACTCTATTGATTTATGTGGAACAATAAGAATTTAAATTGCTAACACATAGTTCATAATGTAAAATGAAATTAAATTTTGAGGAGAGATGTAAATTCTCAGTTTTAAAGAATTAAAGGCACAAGCTAATAATTAAAGTTAAAGCCAATGTGACGGAGCCATAGTTAAACAATGAGATGAAAGGCACGCTATAGGGCGGCGGTTGGGGCCCGTAAATTGCACAAGACTCTTATATTTCCACCAGACTTTTATATTTCCACAAGACTTTTAAACTTCCACAAGACTTTTATATTTCCACAAGACTTTTAAATTGCACAAGACTCTTAAATTTCCACAAGACTATTATAATTCCACAAGACCTTTATATAAATTGCACAAGACTTCTTATGCATCATGCTACTGTTAATAGATAATAATACCTGCAAGCTAAGCTATCATCTGATTATCTTTGAGTGGTTGGTTACAAATCTTCCCCGCAGCTGCAGTGAAGGATTTAGGTCACAGTTCAGACGGAGTCATTGCTAGGCTACACATATCTATGATATGATTTATAGACGGGTAGGTAATTAGGTCAGGAGAAAATAATTTAACACAGGGATAAGCCAATTACTAAACTTTCACGAAAGAACTTGAGTTACTTAAATGCGGTTAACAACGGAGGGTTCACTAGACGATCTGGCCAAAATAGTATTTATTATAATGTTGCATTGCTTGACTGAAATTCACTGCAAATAGAATTAAGCTATGCTAAGGTTTCATCATCATACAAACACTACGCACTCCACAAAAACTCAAAACACAACCATTAGATTGTAGGTAAATTAGGTTAAATAGTTTTAAGAATTAGATAATAAGTTAAGTTAAGGTAAAAGCGGCGATGATGTGTGTATGTATTATAAGGTAGAATAAGGTAGAGATTTAGAAGGGGGTGAGAAGTTACATCTTTTACAAAATAAGGTAAGTCATTAATATAAACCAAAAACAAGAATGGACCTAGTATTGAACCCTGCGGAACTCCCATTGTAACCACTGATCCCGGAGATCTTTTACCGTTAATGTCGACCTTCTGAATCCTGTTACTCAAGTATGAGATTAGAAGGCTCAAAGAAGAAGTAGTAGAAGGCTCATCCCTAATTCCATAGTGGTTAAGCTTCCTGACCAAAGTTTCATGTAAAACACAATCGAAAGCCTTGGATAAATCACAAAATACCCCTAGGGCATCCTGTGATTCCTCCCAGGTATCAAATATTTGGATTAAAAGCTCAACACCGGCGTCAGTTGTTGAGCGACCCCTAGTAAAACCATACTGTTTACAATGTAAAAGTTTATTTCTATGAAAATGAATTTGAATTTGGTCTAGCATCAACTTTTCAAAAGTTTTACTAAATGTGGGTAGCACAGAAATAGGTCTCATATTAGAGGGGTCAGAAGTGCTACCTGATTTAAACAATTAATTTAATTTACTATGTTTCATTAGGTCAGGAAAAACACCACAGTCAATGCATTCGTTAAATATGCAAGCTAAAACTGGAGCTATTGTCATAATTACTGATTTAGCGACATCCACGGAATTACCCCAAAGATCAGCAGTTTTCTTTTTATTGAGAGTGTTAAATGTTTTTAATATATCTATAACCCAATTTTTTTGAAAACTGAAATTACTTTCACAATCTTTAACATTCTCCTTCAAAACAGATTCAGCTACAGTGGGGGAGGAAATCAAGGCTTTTGTAGTTGAAACTGGAATGTCAGTAAAAAACCTCTCAAATGCTGCAGCAACATCAGCATCAGAAGTCAAGGTTTTATTATCACAATTTAAATTGTACTCATTATTACGACTTCTGACCTTTCCTGTTTTGCATTTTGGACATCACTAGTAAAGTCCTAGAGCGCGGAATTAAAAAAGTTTTTTAATAGATTGATCTACTGATGACTGAAAATTCTTGTAATTGCTGGTGTTTATTTATTATTTATATTTTCACACACATATATTACATCACATATACTTTATTTATTATATTTATTTTCACTTTGGAAAAAAGTACTTACCTTAAACAGAAATGATGAATTGCGTAGTGGTTCTCATTTTATTCGACTAGTATATTATTGTTACATTATGAAAACATAAACATTATAAAATTATCTTGTCTTCTTGCACTTAACTAAATGAAAAATTGTGTTGGTAAAAACTATCAACCCAATCACAATTTTTCATTTACTTAAACCATAGCATTTTGAATGCAAAAAATAATTTAAAATTTTAACACTTAATCTATTTTGGTTTGGTGTTTAAGTAACTAATTTTACATTGTACAGAGAGCATAGTGTGAGTTTTGTTTATTATCCGTATTCATTCGATTACGTTTATTTTATTTACGTTTTAAAAAACTCGCACTAGGCACCCTGTAATGTCAAAACTAAAATGTATATCTCTTGGAGTTTCATACTCGCGTGGGATCAAATTCATGTTCCCACGTTCGGAACCATTTCTCACAAGACATCGGCGCGCGTTCACTGCTTCGTACTTAGCATTATCCGCACTTGTTAACTATTTAAAATATATTGTTGGTGTAAGTGGAAGTTATAAAATATAAAAAAAAAATGTGAAATCAAACGAAAAGACCAGAAATTTAATGTAAGTAAACCTATTAATACATTTTGTTTAGCGCCTGTTTCACTGATTACCTACTAGGTGATACTTTCCAGTTTACTAGACAGTTTTGTGTAAACTAAAGTAAAAATTTGAAACAAATCATAAGTTATATTTTTTGCATTACATAATTAAAAATGAAAAAAGAAAAAATCTTGTTTTTCTTGCCAATGATACTAATGTTTTTTGTATTGATTAATTGATACTTTTATTGTTGATAAAAGAAAAGAAAATCATGAAGTAATTTTTATTTCCAGGTTCTCAAAAAAAGCTGAAGAAGAAGATATTTGACTGTTTACATAATTATAATTGTAATGTAAGTAAACATAAATAATAATAAATTCAGACATTTTTTTGTCCATCAGCATGCCCGATCTTTTAAAAATACAACTGTTATTTCCTGATAACTTAAATTTTATTAACTTTTTATTTAGCTTTTGACATTTACATTATAATGTTTAATAATACAATCATTATTTTTATTATTAGATTCTTCCACTGGCGAGCTCTGTAGAAAATTGTTTAAGGCCACACCGACAAGTATATAACCGCTTCTTTTTGTATAAAATAAATTATAATAAACAAATACACAACCTCCTAACCACCTAATCCTTCTCAAAAATTTAATGTTTTCCCAAAATATTCCCTGGGTATGAGGTAATCGAGGAAATTTTGTAAGTTACTATTTTATGTGGTGGCTGAGGTAAAGGTAAACTCTCAGGTAAAGGTACAGCTAACACCAACTTATTTACTTACAAGTTTGTGATAGCTAAGGTACGGTAACGGTAACGTAAGGTAAGGTAAGGTAAGGTTATGCAAAAGGTAATCTTCAACAAAGTTTGAATAGGTAGGTCGGTGCGTGATCTTACCATGGGCTCGCAAAGAGATACTTACCACGGTTCTCTCAGCCGACACCAGTTAGGATTCAGATCGGTGCGTGACCTTACCACGGGCTCGCAGGAAGTTACTTATCATGGGGCTTCCAACCGAACTGTTAGATGGTGCTCGGTGCGTGATCTTACCATGGGCTCGCAGAGAGATACTTACCACGGTTCTCCCAGCCGACACCAGTTAGGATTCAGATCGGTGCGTGACCTTACCACGGGCTCGCAGGAAGTTACTTATCATGGGGCTTCCAACCGAACTGTTAGATGGTGCTCGGTGCGTGATCTTACCATGGGCTCGCAGAGAGATACTTACCACGGTTCTCTCAGCCAACATCAGTTAGGATTCAGATCGGTGCGTGACCTTACCACGGGCTCGCAGGAAGTTACTTATCATGGGACTTCCAACCGAACTGTTAGATGGTGCTCGGTGCGTGATCTTACCATGGGCTCGCAGAGAGATACTTACCACGGTTCTCCCAGCCGACACCAGTTAGGATTCAGATCGGTGCGTGACCTTACCACGGGCTCGCAGGAAGTTACTTATCATGGGGCTTCCAACCGAACTGTTAGATGGTGCTCGGTGCGTGATCTTACCATGGGCTCGCAGAGAGATCCTTACCACGGTTCTCTCAGCCGACACCAGTTAGGATTCAGATCGGTGCGTGACCTTACCACGGGCTCGCAGGAAGTTACTTATCATGGGGCTTCCAACCGAACTGTTAGATGGTGCTCGGTGCGTGATCTTACCATGGGCTCGCAGAGAGATACTTACCACGGTTCTCTTAGCCGACACCAGTTAGGATTCAGATCGGTGCGTGACCTTACCACGGGCTCGCAGGAAGTTACTTATCATGGGGCTTCCAACTGAACTGTTAGATGGTGCTCGGTGCGTGATCTTACCATGGGCTCGCAGAGAGATACTTACCACGGTTCTCTCAGCCGACACCAGTTAGGATTTAGATCGGTGCGTGACCTTACCACGGGCTCGCAGGAAGTTACTTATCATGGGGCTTCCAACCACACAGTAGAAACTTGTTGAGTTATATTTATACATCTCCGAATAGTAATATTGAAATAAAATCAATGACCAATGAACACATGTCATGAATGTGATGTATATTGGGCGTTCTACCTCACCGCAGTGAGTGAGGGCATCAGCCCGAACGAGCAAAGGTGGTGTAGAATGCCCAATGTACACCTACTGTGGGTGTTTATTAAGAGGGAATTGTTGATGAAAGGCTACATCTAGATGTTCAAACATATAGTATTGGCTATCTAAAGAGATTTGGTTGATTTATGGTAAGCACTAAAATTTACGCGGGAGCGTCGGTCATGAGCGGGCGGAAGTTGAGATTGAAAGATAGAAAGAGAGAGAAGATTTTGTCTCCACGTGTAAGGACGTGAAGTTGGCCATTTAACAAAAGATAACAAGGGTGAAGTAGAGGCGAGTAAGCGATAGGGCTAGCGATTGGGGGAAAAGTAGGAAAGTGGATTTGCGCGGGCCAAGGTCGGGCGAGCGAGGCGCGAAATTGGAGGGATTGTGGCGTCGTTGTAGGAAAAAGGGGCATTCAATTCAAGGTCGTCGGGCGATAACGATATCATACGCGGGAAAAGAGCGTCCTAGTCTTTAAAGCGCGCTAAGTGATATTCGAGCTGCGATATGAATTAAAATTGTTTGTGAAATTAAAAGTGATTATTAAAGTAAAATTATTGCTGTCGCAACTAGTGTCGCGCTAGTGTTAGGTTTTAAACCCTGAGTATACTGGCTCGACTCAATAGCTCACTTAGCGGTCTGTTGCTTGCAGGGGCGACTAGACTTACATAACTCACCACACAATTAAGTTTAAATGTGGCTTGGGCCTAGATTGCAAAGGTATACAATTAGGGACTGTTAGTTCGACAGAATATAGGTATTTCAAGTGAGGCAGGCTGTAGGAATCTATAGGTAGGCGTCTCTATATATGTTATTAGGTAGTTGGGGATAGCACGGTATGTACATTCTGTGCCCACATAGACTAGGTACGTAAGCCGCGAAGCTAGGGCTGGATTAGCTTCGACTAATAAAGTTGGGGATAATTAAGATATAGTAGATAGATATTGCTATGTAGTTATGTTGTTATGAGAGCTGAAAAGATCGATCTAGGCATGTAAGCTGTTACCGTAGGTCAATAAGACTCTAATTGCTTTCTTCAAGGTGTTACCAATTAACTATTCATTTTAAATAATTAGCAGAAGTGAGGTAATATTGAAACATCATTACTTTGGATTACCTAAGAGTCTAGACTGGTTTCCTATTACAAGAAAAATACTAATAAGTTATAGCATATAAGCATAACTGTGCTGTGATGTTTGATTTCTGATACTGAAATGACCAAACAGGCATTTTTTAGCTTTCCCTGAGGTACAATACGGCCTTAAATTGCAACTCTTCAATGTGTTATAAATTGACATCCAAAAACCTATTGGTAAAATTTAAGCTAATATTAAACAACTAAGAACCAGTTTGGAACCTAGGTTATTTCGCCTGAAGATGCGAATTCACCTTAATGGTCAAAGACCTTACAAGTTATGTACTTCTAATATTATGAAACATAGAAATATTTGATTGGTAACAACCTGAACCGATTAGACTAATAGTACAGTCTGCTTTATACCTATTAAATTCACCTTAATGGTCAAAGACCTTACAAGTTATGTACTTCTAATATTATGAAACATAGAAATATTTGATTGGTAACAACCTGAACCGATTAGACTAATAGTACAGTCTGTTTTATACCTATTAAAGTGAGTAAAGAATAACTTCTTAATATTGTTACATTAGGGATTTTGTCCCTTTTGGGGAAAAGGAAGAAAATCCCAAACGCAAGCGTCAGTGGGTTGTTATCAAATAAAACCATAAAATGTTCAACAGCTAGGCAGTATATTGTAAAAGAACACACACTAATATTTTGTCCAACAACAATAAAATAAAATTATAAATTTTATTTTACTCTTATTATTTAAAAGAGGGGGTTAGTCACAATATTTCCTTTTATTGGGTTAGTTACTAATCATCTACGTTACTCCTTTTAATTTATTGAGCCGAAAATAACAAAAAAAAACTATCAGTCGAAATTGACCCTAGGGTCAATTTCAAATGAAAGTCCAACAAACTTTCTATTAATTTTGCCAACTATAATTTACTGTTTACAGTACTCTAAACCTTATACCAAGCTATATCACCCCCTAAAACACACTAAAATCCTAAGAGTCAAAAGTGACCAAGCGGGTCGGTGATAATTTTAATTTCAAATAAATTTTATAATACTGTTCCTACTACTACCTAACCAGCCAGCTAATATTTCAGTGGTACGAGCTATGGTCGTGGGGGGGGGGGGGGGGCTGGGATAAAACCAGTACCGTTCGGAGTATAAAGTTAAAAATAAAAATTAAATTACTCCGTCTATAAAAAGATTAAATTAAATGTTTTAATCCGTTTAACCGTATCAAAACTATCACACGTTTAAAGCCAATACACTAGAGAACCGTGGGGTTATACCGATATAAAATTAATATTAAAGGGCGCCAGGGTCTAGATGTAGACCCGAATCTGGAGACGATGTCACCATACAACTTCACCCAGGTCGAACTCGCAGATCCTCAAATGTTTCACAACTTCCCCAACGCTGGGGGTCGTTGGATGTAAAAAGAAAATACTAGGTTAAGGTTTCGAAACCCTAATGTAAAAATATGTTCCTGAATAAAGAACAATTAAACCCAGAGTAGGGGGTACAAAAACCGTCAACGCCTGCTCATCCGCTAGGCGGCGACAGCTCGACTGGCAGCAGGTGGCCGCTGGTACCCCGACGAAGCAGGTCTCGCGTCCCAGGCTTTAGGGCCCAGCTCTAAATCCTGGGGGCGAGACGAGAAGCATCTGAAATTATCAACACGGGGCCTATTTATAACACTACACGCCTAGTTCAGATCTGTTACATAAATTGGGGTCCCGCAGTCTGCTATCTGTGTATCTGGGGCTACAACCTATCATAATCAGGGACTCGCAGCGCTAAGGGTTATCAAAAGCTTCCCAACGCTGTTGCACAACTAGAAACTAACACCATATCACTAATATTTAACACCATGTTTTAATTTTAGTGTTGTTTCACATTTAACTAGTACACAAGGCACTACACGGCTACGATATTCCACCAAACATAACTAAACAATGCTAGAATATTGTTGGATGATGCAATATCCACTTAATAAAGGAGTTTGACACGTCTGCCACATGGCCAAGAGCCTTGCGTCGCCTGGCGACAAGGCAGGATTCAGACACCATGAAATATCGATTTGCATTCCTAGGATGACGGCTTATTTGTTAATAGCGCTCCAGGAAAACATTTAGGAACACTTTGGGATACTTACGCGCTGGGAGATTTTAACTGTGCGCGTGGCTGCCAGCGACCGGAACTTCGTTTCGGGCACGGATCCCTTAGTGAATTGATCTCAACACATCACACCACGTCACGCCAGAGATTGAAATCATTTCGACGTCATCAGACCCGGCACTCCAATTCGCCGGAAACACTCAAACCGGAATGCCATCTTATGAAATCTACTCCCATAGTCGGGTAATCTGTAACAAACTGTTCTTTTAGAATTTTCCTTCAAACTATCAAAACGTCAAATATGACGTCTGTCACAACTCGCCCTCTGCTAACAGAATTTGCCAACAATAACAACACAAGACCTAGAAAAAAAATTAACGTTTAGCAATGTGAAATGCGTTTTCAACTCACTAATTACCCTATCTTAATATTAGGTAGTATTAGTTTCCCCTCTGGTAACCCCTACGGGCAGAGACAATATCCATATAAAAATACTGCTCCCATTCGAATGTTCTAGATTAAAGTCCTTATAGAAAAAATTAGTTCTATTTCCGGATTTGCTTGAATTAAATTCAATTACTTAAAGTAATTATTATGCATATTAATTTATTATGTAATTTATTATTGGAACTGTTTCGGCTATTTTTTAAAATTGAATCTTTTATGTGAAATTAAAAGCTGACAGCTACTTCGCCCCGCTACCGCTAGGCGTCGCTACGGTGGCTGTCATTTTGTCTATGGTGTTATGTCTAATACAAAACGTAAACAAAGGAACTTAATTTTCTCCAAATCAAACGCAAAGTCTTGCTAAAACTGATTCAGAAATGTGTATTGATTGAAAATGCCTGAAAAGTGTGTCTTGTAATGTGTCAGCCAAGGCTCCATGTCCTTATGAGGAATAATAAGAATGTAGAACCTAATAAATAATTTTCATAATGTAAGATGAAATTAAGTTGAAGAGTTATGTAGATTCTCAGTAAAGGATAAATTAACTTCAATTGGTCGGGGCCATAATTAAACAATGTGATGTATGGCACGCTATGGAGCGGCGGTTGGGGCTCATAAACTACCACAAAACTCTTTTATGTATAATGCTATCGATTATAAATGATAATAATACCTGCAAGCTAAGCTATCATCTGATTATCTTTGAGTGGTAAAGCATTCCTTTCCCGCAGCGGCTGTGAAGGATTTAGGTCACAGTTTAGACGAAGACACTGAAAGGCTTATACATATCTAGGATATTAGGTATTGACGGTTAGGTTAATAGGTCAGTAGGAAATAATTTAACGCAGGGATAAGCCAATTACTAAACTTTCACGAAAAGGACTTGAGTTACTTAGATGCGGTTAATAACGGAGGGTTCACTAGACGATCTGGCCAAAATAGTATCATATTATAATATTACATTGCTTGACTGAAGTATATTGCAAATAGGATTAAGTTATGTTAGGTCTTGGTTAAGGCTCCATTATCATACAACCACAACGCACTCCACAAAACATCAAAGACATTAGTTTTAGATCACATAGTCTTTACTTAAGTTAAGAGTTAGTATAATATAGTTTAAGTTGAGAGTTAGGGAAGGCGTAATTGATGGCAATCTTGAACGGCGGTATGTTGTAGGTTGATTAGTTTTAAGATTAGGTAGTATGTTAAGTTAAGATTAACGGCGGTGGTGTATGTATGTAATTAGGTCAGCAAAAAGGCCATAAACGATGAGAAGTTACATGGTGAAGCGGAAAACTCTCGTTTTGTTAATTTCTTTGCAACAGTAGTGGCTCCTTGTTCACGTCCCTTCCTTCCCCTTTTCTAATGACAGTGCCTAAAAAGAATGCAGGTAATACAGCGGCTTCCTCCTCTCCCACCACCAATTCGCTGTTTGAGGTGGAGTTCACTAACATCCGTGGGCTCCATTCTAACCTCAACGCCGTCCACCAACACCTCAGGACGGCGCGGCCTGCATTGCTTTTTCTGATGGAGACTCAAATTCGTCGCCCTGCTGACACGTTTTATTTAAGGTACCCTGGCTATCAGCTTGAGGAGCAATTCCGCGCGAAAGCCGGAGTATGTCTGTACGTGAGGGCTGACATTTGTTGTCGTCGTCTGCACTGTTTGGAAGACCCCTCCTTTCCCATCCTTTGGGTGCGCATTATATTCGGCTCCCGTTGCCGTGTCTTTGCGTGCATCTATTGGTCCCACACAGGAGATGCTAACACAAGCAGCCTTTTTGACCACCTCGGCCGAGTGACTGATGTCGCGCAGGAGCGATTCCCAAACGACGAAGTGGTGGTTTTGGGGAACTTCAACGCCCACCATGAAACATGGTTGGGCTCCTCCAAAACTGATCACGCAGGTAGAGTTGCTCATGCCTTCGCTCTGACGCAAGACCTGACGCAACTGGTAGACCAGCCCACCAGGAAGCCAGATATCGTAGGTCAAGCGCCCTCCTTTTTGGACTTATTGTTGACGAGTCGCCCTGCAGGGTATAGAGTGTCGGTGCTTGCACCTCTAGGCTCGTCAGACCACTGCTTGGTCAGTGCCACAGCACCGTACAGCGTTGGTCCACCGGAAACGGTGGAGACCAAGCGTCGTCTGAGGCACTACTCGTCGGCGGATTGGGACGGATTGCGTGATTACTTTGCATCCGTGTCATGGGGCCAAAACTGCTTTCTTGGAAAGGACTCATCGGAGTGCGCTTCTTCCATCGCTGATGAGATCTTGTTGTGTATGGAATATTACATTCCATTTACAGATTATGCCAGCGTTGGCAGACAGCGGCCTTGGTTCAATCGCGAATGCGCCAAAGCTGCTGAATGCAAGCAGGCGGCGTATCGTGCTTGGACGAGGGCTTGCGCTCTGAATGACCCTAGTACCAACTTCTTGAAGGCGGCCTACAACAAGGCCTCTAATTCTAACAAAAGCGCTCTCGCAGGAGCGGATGCACAAAGAGTGGCAAGGGTGGGGCGGGAGTTGATCTCGCACCCTACGGGTAGCCGTAGCTATTGGCGGCTCGCTAAGGCCGTGCAGGCTAACTTCTGCTGTCCCTCGTTGCCTGCGGGGAACGTGAGCTTCCCTTATAGTTGGCAGCTTTGTCCGGTGGTTTTCATTGGACATTGGTGTTGACATCTCCGGTACTAGTCTGGATAACTAGTAGAGGCGGCCTCCTAGATGCCGTAAGTCTCCGGTCCAGCCAGCCGCGTAAGACGTGGGAACTGGCTAGGCGCCCGGATGGGTTCCGAGAAGTGAGTGTGCTTACTACTCCGCTACCAAGGTGGACACTTGGGAGTCGACTTTAGAGTCGACGACCCTAGCAGTGGCAACTGCGAGTTGTGCCCTTCGTGCAACGAGAAGTGAGCAAGCTTGACAGCTCCGGTTACCTATCTGGACAATAGGCAGTGAACTACACGTGTTCACGGGGATACTCTTCTGAGACACTAGTCTTATGAGTACCGAATGAAGAGCGCGCTGCGGCGGGCACTAATTTGGCGTCAAGACCTAACGTTGGTGGTCTCCTGCGCGAATGTTCTACTGGCGCAGGGACGTCTGGCACTTCTTCTTGCATAACCTAACGGATGGTCTCGAGGTGCCAGTACAAAATAAAACTTAGTGAAGTAAGGAGGGGGGATGTCCCTCGCTGCCCCGTTGAAACATCCAGATGGCTCGTTGGCTTACCAGCCGCTTGAGAAGGCGAACTTGTTGGCTGAACTTTTCGCGGCCAATTCGCGCGTCGACGATTGTGGCGCCGCTCCACCTTATAGTACATTGTGGGGCCACCATGTACTATAAGGTGGAGCGATGTACGTGCCGTGCTGCGGTCGCTCGACGTGCGGAAGGCTAGCGGGCCGGATGGTGTTCCGGCGATTGTGCTGCTTAGATTCGCGGCTGAGTTGTCTCCTGTATTGACACGATTGTTTAAGGAGTCTTACGATACTGGTATTGTGTCGGTGTCTTGGAAGGAGGCGAACATACACCCATCCCCAAAAATGGGGATCGCTCGGATCCGGCCAACTATCGACCCATCGCTGTAACTTCTGTGCTGTGCAAGGTGTTTGAGCGGATAACTAATTCCCAGCTCATTCACTACCTAGAGGATCACTCGCTGCTCCATGATCGCCAGTATGGGTTCAGACCAAAGCGATCAACGGGTTATCTTCTAGCGTACGTTTCTCACGCGTGGGGTGAAGCGATGGACAAGCATGGCGAATCCCTGGCAGTTAGCCTTGATATCGCCAAAGCTTTCGATAGAGTATGGCATCGTTTCCTTCTTTCCAAGTTGCCGGCCTTCGGTGTGCCGCTCTGTTTGTGCGCCTGGGTTGCAGACTTTCTAGAAAGGCGGAGGATTGGTGTCCTTTGTGAGGGTAGTTCCTCCGCGTTCTACAAAGTCAATGCCGGAGTGCCGCAGGGTTCTGTGCTCTCACCTACTCTATTTCTTCTGCATATTAATGATATGTTGTCCTTGGGCAATATTCATTGTTATGCAGATGACAGTGCGGTGCATGAGCGGTACTTGGGACATCCTGTGGCAAAGCAAGCCGATATCATGGTGAAAAGGCAAGAACTGGTTGCCAAAGTGAACCTGACTCTCGATCGTTTCTCTAAGTGGGGATCCAAAAACCTTGCTAGCAAAACCCAGGTTTTAGTTTTAACTAAAGACTATGTGATCTAAAACTAATGTTTGTGTCTTTGATGTTTTGTGGAGTGCGTTGTGGTTGTATGATAATGGAACCTTAACCAAGACCTAACATAACTTAATCCTATTAGCAATATACTTCAGTCAAGCAATGTAATATTATAATATGATACTATTTTGGCCAGATCGTCTAGTTAACCCTCCGTTGTTAACCGCATCTAAGTAACTCAAGTCCTTTTCGTGAAAGTTTAGTAATTGGCTTATCCCTGCGTTAAATTATTTTCTACTGACCTATTAACCTAACCGTCAATATCTAATATCCTAGATATGTATAAGAATTTCAGTGTCTTCGTCTGAACTGTGACCTAAATCCTTCACAGCAGCTACGGGAAAGAATTGCTTTACCACTCAAAGATAATCAGAAGATAGCTTAGCTTGCAGGTATTATTATCATTTATAATCGATAGCATTATACATAAAAGAGTTTTGTGGTAGTTTAGTAACATAAACAGTAACATAAATAAAGACCAGCTTCCATCTCGCTTTCTTATAAGCTGTTCGCAAACTCTAGTCAAGCCTATCTCAATCTTATTTAAACGCTCGCTTGCTGAGTGCTATATGCCCAGCATATGGAAACGTGCCTTTATTACACCAGTATTTAAGAAAGGTTCTAGATCAGAGATTTCAAATTATAGGCCAATCTCAAAACTCTGCGTAATCGCTAAGGTATTTGAGAAGCTAGTTTATGATCAGATGTATCCGGCGCTGTCTCATTCTCTAAGTCTATGTCAACACGGCTTTGTAAGAGGCCGCTCAACGGTGTCTAATTTGGTTTTACTGAACAATTTTTTAACAGAAGCTATGGATGAAGGATGTCAGGTCGACGTCATATACACTGACTATAGTAAGGCCTTCGACCGAATTCAACACTATAGGCTTATTAAGAAGCTTAAGATGGTTGGCATATGTGGAGACTTGCTCCGTTGGTTTGTCTCGTATATTGACAATCGCTGTCAGGTTGTCGTAATCAAAAATTACATCTCCAGCTGGGTCGAAATTCCTAGTGGTGTACCTCAAGGATCATTGCTTGGCCCATTGCTGTTTAGCATTTTTGTGAATGACGTAAAACTGTGCATTCATTCATCTAAGCTTCTCTGCTTTGCAGATGATATGAAGTTATTTGCGAAAGTACCGTCTTATGATGCAGCTAAATTATTACAGGGTGATCTGATGCGGCTTGAAGAATACTGTGACGTGAACAAACTAGACCTTAATCCAACTAAGTGCACAGTTATGACTTTTAGTCGCAAAAGACACCTAATTACTTACGACTATACTTTACATCATCAAAGTCTTCAACGAGTCCATTCGATGCGTGATCTTGGGGTGACACATGATTCTAAGTTGCTGTTTGATGAACATATAAATGTTATAATAGGTAAAGCTACCAAAGCTCTTGGTTTTCTTATTCGTAATGCTAAAGATTTTAATAACCCTATTACCTTTAAGATGCTTTATTGTTCGCTCGTCCGTAGTAATCTAGAATATGCCTCTCAGATATGGAACCCAAGATATGACACGTATATTAACAGAGTAGAGAGTATACAAAAAAAGTTTATTCGCTATTTGTGTTACCGCACTGGTACCCGTGATAGCTCCGCTACCTATGTCCAACTGTGTTTAGAGCATCGTCTACTGACACTAGAAAATCGACGGAGTATAGCAGACATTGTGTATTTATTTAAAATTGCCTCAAACTCCGTTGACTGTCCCGAACTTCTGTCACTACTGAACTTGAGTGTCCCTACAAGAATTTTACGAAATTTTAAACCAATTTACCTTCCAGTCTCAAATACTAATTATAGGCAAAACTCATATTTTTTGCGTGCGGGTAAGTGTTACAATAATTTGTGCGAGGTGTGTGATCTTGATCTTTTTTGTTGTAACTGTGAATCGGTGAGAAAAAATCTTACAAAGTGGTTTTTTGAAACTTATTAATATTAAATTATTGCTACCTACTACATTTCTGTTGTAAATTTGTCCTTGTTACTGTTTCAGCTACAATGTTTGTAAGCGGTTCGATCGCAGTTTGAATCCTAGGTATACTAGCATGTTTATTCTGTTAGCTCAATAATTTCCCTACTACTTTAAGTCTATTAGTGTGAATCTGTCATTGGTTCTCTGATGTATAACTGCATAGCTACTCGTGTCTTGTAACTGTTGATTCACCAAAGAAAATAAAATAAAAATAAAATAAAATAAATATAAAACAAGAAAATTTTACCCAATAAAGTTTATAATATGTGATAAAAATAGCTTGAATCACGCAAAAAAATGTACAAAATTTGTACTAAGTTATTTTTTAAATTGATTTATAGTTAATGACTTGATGTGGGATTAAATCTTTACTAAAAAATATACCAATCTCAGAAAAGCTCGAATGGGATGGAATGGGACTTTATGTGGCTAAAAACATCAATTGATCTCAAAGACGGAGTTAATTATTTAAAAAGGATGATTTATTTTAAGAATAATGTCATTGTTTACAACCTTTTACTTCTTAAGTTAAATATATAAGTTTGAGTTAAAAGATGATGAATAAATAAGTTTTATTAAAACATTGCATAAGTTTCAAAACTTTTTTTATCCGTGCCAAACTAGAACTGGTTTCCAGTATTTGCAGATAATATCGGACTAGCAGAAGGATTTTAGCTAAAAATGGTTCATAATCTATTATTTCGAGGTGCTTGATGGCGCAGCGGCTAGCGCGTTCGGCTTGCGATCTTGCTCGCTAAGCCACTTTCGCAATGCCGGGTCGCTGGATGGGTGACCATATTAAAAACATCTCGAGCTCCTCTGTGCTTAGGAAGGCACGTTAAGCCGTTTGTCCCGGTTGTTGTCGTATGATGACAGTCGTTAAGACCCACTAACCCGCATTGGGCCAGCCTAGTGGGTTATGGTCCAATATCCCCAAGTACTATTGTCCACGCGGGAGGCCTGTGCCCAGCCGTGGGACGTTAATAGGCTGATAATGATGAATCTATAATTTAGAATAAAATTTTGGTAGCGGGAAGTTTGTTCGTAATTTTCGTAGTCTCCGCCGTAACTTTCATGGGCACCAAAATGTCAAAATAAAATATCTCATTAAATTATATACTAATTAACAAGTAACATAGATACTTAATCTTATTTTTACGTCTTCTTTAATGTAATAATTTTTTTTTTAAACTCGATTAGAAATTTCGCCACGAAAATTGCGCGGAGAACGCTATTCAAATTGCTTTATTTATTGTTCTGAGATTCAAATAATTACCCAGCACAGATTAAATAAAAGTAACTATCTACCACAGACGTATAATAATATACGTTTGTGCTATCTACGTACTATGTATTTTCTAGCCTAGTTCGCACCTGCGCTAAAAATTTTGTCATCTAAACGTTCATTAACTAGGCATGTACCTAGGATTTTTTCCCAGCCCCACGACACGGTTAGCCCCAGCCTTAACGCACTCGAGTTCTCCGCTTTTATCAACCGACTCGAATCCCCCGGAGAATCTAGGAAGGTCAGGGACTTTCCAACGAGATGCCATTCCGCGATAGGAAGCCTCCGGTGCTGTTCTTTTAGGTTCTCAAAAATTCTATAAGGCCTTTATAGAATTTTTTATTCCTATAAAGGCCTTTTATATCCCTTTTAATTCCTTTATAGAATCGGGAGAAAACAGCAACCCCTCTCAAGGAAAAATCAATACAAAGTAAAAGTATCTTTTAGCTGATTCCATAATGTTTACTGTGGCAACAAGCTTGAATTAGGCATTGCTGTGATTACTTGTTAAGGCGCACATCGTAGTGTAGGCGACAGACGTATTTCTAGTTTTTAATGTAAGTTAAAGGTTTATTGTTGGATATAAATCAAAATAAAAGCGGTGTGCTGTATTCAAAGAATAATCAACCAACCAATCTTTCCCTTGGGTTTCGTATAAGCGACTAATGGTCTGAAGACTGCACAAACATCCAACAGCACAAAGCGGGCTCACTCACCATCTATCAATCTGAGTACAAGTGCAGTTGATATTTGATAAAACATCTGTGGCAATGTAGGTAGGTACTGCTTTTGCAGTCTTCATTACCTAGTCTCTGATTAACCCTTTCGGTGACCTCGATCCGTGAGTGTACGTACGTGTATTTCATCCAAAAATTAACATATATGTTTTGATCCGCACCTACGATGACAGCTAAAATATAGGCCAAAAAAATTACACAATTGACACAAAGGGTTAGTCAAAGACTAGGTAATGAGGACAAAAAAAGCATTCTTCTACCAAAGTACACTTTTTACCAAATAGCGACTGCACATGCACATGTGCTTAATGTGGCAGGTGGTGAGCCCATCGCCGCTCTATGCAGTTGCTCTATGACAGCCGTCACATAACAGTCACCACCTGACAATCCGACGTAAAATCCATAATTTTTTGAGATGTTAGTTACGGTTTTTACTACAATACAGGATTTTGACGTGACAACGTCTTAAATTAGGTTAGCTGGGAGACACTTATGAAAAAGTGTAACGCTCGTCGGGAACGTAACGATGAGTCACCGAACGAGAGAGAGGCCCGCCGAATGCCTTGCGTCTCTCTCCCACTAAATAGTTAAGTTTAAGTTTACATGTACAATGTTTTAGTAAACAAAATAAAACAAAATAAAATAAAATAAAATAAAATAAAATAAAATAAAATAAAATAAAAAAAAAAAAAAAAAAATAAAAAAAAAAAAAAAAAAAAAAAAAAAATAAAAAAAAAAAAAAATAAAAAATAAAAAAAAAAAAAAAAAAAAAAAAAAAAAAAAAAAACAAAAAAAAAAAATATATTTCTATAGTTAAAATTTGTGCAATTCTTATTTTCATTCAATTCCTTGTTCCTATTGTGCAATTTAATTATATTCATATCAATAAATATTCTACCGAGAAAAAGACGTTGTCACGTAAAATCTTCGCCCGTAAAACCGACTTTACAGGCAACCAATTTTTTATGAAATATTAAATTACTACTTCATCTATTACCTATCCAAACGCACATCAACGACATCAATAGAAAAATGCCGGCTATAAAATGTCAAACTACACCATAAAGTAGAGGATCCGAGTATACAACGACCTTCACCGGGCCGGTTAATGGATGAAAAGTATTTTATGCAATGATATTATAAACTATAGATACTTGTGATATTTGGTCCGAGATAGATACGTTACGTTCATAGTAATTTGCGTTTAAAATCTGTTCCGAGCAATCCAAAACTACACACACTGACAAGTAGATACGCAACGCGGCAAGACCAGCTCTCCACACGCACGAGAGGTTAGAGTAACATTTAGTCGTAGAGTGGACACTTAATTAAAAAGTCAGTACATAGGTAAGATATAAAACTTCTTACAAAAGTAAATCATATTTATTGGAAATTTGAACAATGAAATAATTAATAATAAAAGAAACGAAATAAAATACATAGTCTAAATACCTTCTTAAAGATTTAATTTATTTGTTTTTTGTCTTTTAGAAAGTTTTTGTATTTCGGGATTTTTTTTATGTGCAGAATGGCGACGAATATTTATATATTTATCAATTATGTTTTTAATGGGATGTAATCGATGATTGAAAATGGGTGTCTGATGAATGTTCGAAAAATGAGTCAAAACATTAGAATACAAAATTTTTTTTAAATGCGGCATTTTTTTTTCTCTACGTCTTCATTGCTAGCAAAATGTAATTTTTTTTTATTTAAATGAGATTTTATGACAAATTTGCTTATTTGTTCACGAACTGACCTAATCACTCAGAAACCTAATTCATTAAAAGAAAAAACATCAATAATCCTTAACTATCAGTTTATTGTATTATATATAGTAGAAAAAAAAATTGGCTACTTGACAGTTTTCGGAAAAGTATTTTAAAAATTACAAACGCTTATTTTATACCACGCAATGATATTAGAGTTATTAATAATGTCATTGATACCACGTACAATTTTTTTTTTCAAAAACTTTATTTAATTGAAAAAGACATATTTTTCTTTATTCATTTGAAGTTTCTGCGGAAACGGTTGGTCATGTGACATTTGGCTAAATGTCTGTGACGTCACACCACAATAAACATTTATCTTGAAACCTAAAAGATAGTTTTTGTTTTGTTTGTGAAATGTGGCGTCACACGAAGCTCAATCATGGCCCGTGTTTCTGGTCTTGTAATCCACAGACAAATATTCGCAAATTTATTTTGTAATAATAAAATATTTACAAATTATCTTAATAAAAAAACTATTGGATAATTGTCGTTAAATTATAAACTGCCATAATCGACATATTTCATATTTTATTGTTACAACAGCCAAATAGCCAATTCAGTGAAACTATTTTAATGTTTATTATATTAGTCCATTACATACAATAGATATCTTTACAAAACGAAGTAAAAATAAAGAACATCTGGTCTTTAATTGTAGGCATTTACGTCAATATTAATATTCGATTCTGCACTAACTAATCTATGTCCGCAGCGCACGCATCCTTATCGCTCTAGCGTCAAAACTAGATTGCTCTCTCTTTCTTCACCTGAACATGGCGTCTTTGCGTCAGTTATTAGATTATTCGGAAAAATAATTGAAATATACTAAATAATCTAAATATTTGCATATTCATATGTGGTAAGAGAACCCTTGTATTTTGTTTACTTTAGAGTCATAATTGGTGCACTTCCGAAACACACACGATGGCATTTTTGATTTATTTTGGTAAGGACACAGGAACTACGGTGCGACACGCTCGTGATTGCGCTCGACGCAGACTAAACACAAGACGTCCCAATTAGGACGTATTTGAGTCTTCACATCGCGCGCGTATAACATATCTGTTGTATATAATATCATTGATTACATAGACATAATCTAATATGTTAAAAAATATATTGCGAGTGGGTTGGCTGAAAAATTTCAGTCCAGTAAATGCGTAATTAAATATTAAAAAAAAAAATATTTTCAAACATTGCACTGGTTTGGATAGTTAGATAAATTACCTACCAATCGAAAGTATGAAGCCTATAGAATATGCAAACGTTAGGTTTACTATTTTTTTCTCGTCCTTCCATTGGGTAGGCAGGTGTAAACAGGTACCTAAGTCAATATTAGTAATTTGCAACCGTCTGGTTCAATAAATAAAATTTATGTATTTAACACACACACACCAAAACAGTGCAATGTTAAACAAAAAAATATTAAATTAATCATTATACCTAGGTACTGGACTGAAATTTTTCAGCCAACCCACTCACGATATATTTTTTAACATATTATTAAATTTGATATACTTTTCATCCATTAACCGGCCCGGTGAAGGTCATTCTATACTCGCATCTTAGACTAATAATGATGACACTATACAATATCATTGGGTGGTAGTATTTTATATTAGTCGGTGTCGAGTTTCTTCCGAAAACTTCCTTTAATAACATTTCTTATTTTTTTGTATTATCCTACTAATATTATAAACGCGAAAGTGTGTAAATATGAATGGAAGTTTGTTACTCTTTCACATAAAAACTACTGTAAGGATTTGGATGAAATTCGGTATACAGATAGTATATAACCTGGAATAACACATATAATACTTGTTATCCCGATATTCCTACGGGAACGGGAACCACGCTAGTGAAACCACCAGCTGCCGCTAGTTGTAATTGTACAATGATGTAAGTAAGTATACTTGAATAAAAATTTGTTTGGCTTATTTATTATGTTTGTAAATGCATTTTAATGTGAGTTATTAATATGTTGTTGTTAATTCACTGAATTGTTGTGCGTAGCAATGCGCTCTAGCTTTTTAGTTTTAGTGTAGGTAGGTATCTACGGAAGACTAGCGTCGTGGCATTTGCTACGACACAATGCTGAGCAGATGCATTTTCAGTGTCACATCATTTTGTTATTTGTAATTTTATGTTGTGTTTTTAGATGTTGATTAAATTTATTTCTATTCTATTCTGTTCTATTCTAGTATTGTACCTACTAATGATGCTTTGGGTTTAATTAGTGTTGTTTTGACTTCTTAATTAGTAGATGTAACTGATACTTTATTCTGCATCATGGTTAGTGTGTGTAAGGTGGGTGGACCATGGAAGGCCATGCTCCAAACTATCAAAAACTCTTAGTTAATGGCATATGAGGACACATTCCTTCTACTCACATTACGATCCATCAAACTGAAGAACACAGACGAGGCGGCGAGTCGCTCGCGCCGCTTACTTCCTCGCTGTTGACCTGTAGACTTCGCTCCTCGACGTTAAAATTGATGGTTATACAAACTTTCCTGAAGTGAAGTTTGACCGTAATTGTACGAGACGTTGCATCCGAAGAGATGTATATTCACAAGGTAGTCCACTCTTCAATGTACCAGGCATCCAACACTAAGAGCTATTTAAAAGAAATTTTATTTAAAAAAACATAAAACTTACCTGTAGTATAGACACAGGAGCCAACTAGTGAATACCAACCGAGTGCCCAACCGAGTGCACGAGTTTGTCACCCGCACTGTCATCGTCATTCACTTTTAGAGCTTTTTTGCAAAATTAATTTATATAGGGCCAGCATGTAAGGGAAGGGAGGGATCTTTATATAAATCTCTTCGGATGCAACGTTTCGTACAATTACGGTCAAACTTCACTTCAGGTAAGTTTGTTTAACCATCAATTGTACTTCGACGTTGCATCCTCGAGATTTATATTCACAATGTACCTAGATGTTTAGAACACAAAATTTGCGAAATAATTTAAGTAGGTACTAGTGACGAAGGTTCCATACAACTCGATTCCCACCGGCATCCCTTCAGAAGTTTAGAACACAACCACTCTCTACTTGAATTGAGAAATGGCACAATCAGTAATTATTAAAGTAAATATATAAAAGAAACATTACAAAACGCCTACACTATGGACATTAAATCAACAAAATTTGCTTTTCAACAACATATTGCTATAAAATAAGCCGCAGGCGCGATCGTCTTTTTGGCAGTTAAACTTTTGTACAAAATATACGTCATGACGTCACATAAAGGTCCATAAACCCACCCGCGTATTAGCAGCCGGTAAGCCGTCTATCCGAGTTACTTGATAGAGAAAGTAATATAATTTGCGTGCGCGTGAGCGGGATGGAGGAATATCATTTTCGGTTTGTGTTCTGTTGACAGATAATTTGACGTAATTGCAATTCATCATTGAATGCGTGACTGTGTTTTATTAGTATTTGAATTTATTAGTTACTTTCACCTATTAGAATGTTTAGTATTGTAGTTGGACTTTGTTTATTTGTGTTGTGTGTAGTGATGAAAGTAGTTACGAAGACTGTATCCGCGGGTCAGAGGACACCGCCAAATACAGCAGAGAAGGGACTTACTGGGAGCAGGCTGGACGAGATCACATGTACCGGGAGACGAGCTGGGCAAAGCACGAGCAGGGCGATGAAGTGGACTTCACGATCACGGCACAGCACACAGTCACTTCACAAATTGTTCTTAGGGGTCGCCAATGTTCAACGCGGCCGAAAGGGCGCCTCGGTTGTAACCCGCACGACGCCATCCTTCCCAAGCAAGGTGCGAGTAATGCGCCCCAGTCTCCATTGAAGAGCAGGCAGGTTGTCCTCCCTAGGAGGGCCGCGGCCTAGTGTTGAGGAGCACTAGGCTGCATTGCACCAGCCCTCCTCCCGTTGGGGAGTAGTCTGCTTCTGCCAGACTGCTCCTCGTGGTGCGGGGGACCCAGGTCTGACTGGGTCCATAGCGGACGGCGTTTCGCGGGGCATGTAACATGGTACCGCGGCGCCGCGTCGCGCCCCTGACGGCAGATGTCGGTTCTTTTACCGGGTCGGGCCCGTATGTCCTTACTCACCCGTTCCCCCCACGGGGGGGGGGGACATATGGGACATATGGGTTCCAGCCCCGGACAGTACATGGGGTGTCTCATGTTCCTCTCGAGGCCCTATGCCAGTGCAGAGAAGCATTTTCTCCGACTAAAACAAAGAAAAAAGGCAGGTTATCCTCCTTGATGAAGACGAGCTCGCCAACTCGGGGAGGGGAGGATGGGGACAACCATTTGGAGCGGGTTTGGAGTGTGTGGAGGTAGGACTGGGTCTACAGCGTCCAGAAGTGCTGGGAAAGGGCTATGTTTCTAAGATAAGTCCCAACCAGTTTCATGAGTTTCGTAAATACATAATAAGGTGCTGAACTAAGTCCAAGCGGTAGGCACTGAAATTCATACGGTTTACTTTTGTTTTTGTGTCCCAAAAATTTGAACCTTTAATACTTTTTGTAGTTTTCATCAATAGGAACTAAAGAAAAAATACGCGTCTTTGATATCAACATTGGCTATATAACTGTCTTGGAACAATAATTTGCTTGCTGTCCGTATGTCCTCCATTTTAAAGTGGTATGAGGCGACAGTTTTATTCTATGATTTCAGGTTCAAGATAAATCTGGACGATCCATCACTTTTAGGTGTTAGAATATGGGAGAAATAAATTGGTCTTTGACATCCTCACATATGCATAATGCTCCTGACTGGCACAAGTCAGATATAGCTGTGATTAACTTACTTATTTCAGCCGAAGAAAAGTTAGGACTGATAGGTTCAACAGCTTGCTTTACAGTATTATTAAATGGTATTTTGTAACCCGTAACGTACTGTAAGCCAACCGGGTCATTTGTAATTGAACACCATGTGTAGGTACCAAGGTAACCTACCTTGGTTGTTATTGCGCATCGTCGGTCTGTATGACGGCTTCACTGCTGTCGTGGTGTGATAGCGGGCAGACGTCGGTGCTTGCGCTGATCGCCTCGGAGGTGGATACGGGAATCTTTGCTTGCTCCCACCCGGCTTGGCAACCCATGACCTTGTTGCTTGGGTGGGCTTTGCCACTTTCCCTGCTGGGCGACATATTTCTTAACTCCTGAAGTTGACGGTCCAATGTTGTTAGTATTCCGTATTTCCAAACCAGATTTTTTAGCGGCCTTAGCAGCTTTTATCTTTTCTTCCAAATTTTCTTCAAAAAGGTGTGCGTCTCTTTTAACATCTTGTGTCATTGACAAGAATTTTTTATCGTGAGTAGTTAGGTAATATTAGCATTTTTCCATTCATGGTTATTTTAATAATGTAAATGCAGCATAATTTGGCCAACTTCAAACAGGTATCAAAGTTGTTGCTAACAGTTCCTTTTTATTATCTTTGTTCAGGCCATCTATGAGGATTTTTCCCCAGCGTTTAGAGACCTTTTCTGGTATTTTGGGTCCCAATGGTACCTCCTTCACTTTAGAAACTCCAAGAACGTCAAGAAAATCCGACGATATTGGATTTACAACCGGCAACTCCTCTGCTGCGCTTGGATTATTAACACTATCCCTAGCGTCCGGATGGTCTGGGTAAGATCCGGGCTGTGTACTTGTGCTACGGTCATGACAAATCGTAAGTCTTTTTCAATATTAAATTCATATACGTCCGTTATTTCCGGTTATTGAAATCGGAGTAACTAAGCCTTGTGGTAGGCGAGAGGCCTCGCGCAAACGAAGAGTCATTTGGAAAGAATGACCGAAGATTAAAATTGCCGTAGTCGCGTCAAAGCATAGGGTAGGTACCCGTAATATCGATCGTAATAAATAAATAAATAAATAAATAAATAAATCTTTCCTACAATCACACCAATTATCTAGCCCAAGAGAAGCTTCGAAGAAACTCGTTAAATGGTTACTAGACAACGGATAAACTTACTTAAAATACTTAAATACATACTTATTATACATAGAAAACACCCAGACCCGAGACAATTTAGAAAAACAATAATTTCTAAATTGACCCGACCGGGGATCGAACCCGGGACCTCAGAGATGGCGACACCATGAAAACCGGTGTACAAACCACTCGACCAAGGAGGTCATCAAATCAAGGAAGTAATCTCGTCACGATACTAGATTTCATATTAGCACTGACCGTAATCACGTCATGGTACTACATAAGTGTGCAGTATGTAAGGCGGCACTGTAAGATTTTGTAGAAAACACTTGCATACGAAAAAATATTCCAATAAAAAGATTAGTAAAAAATTAAATATAATGTAAGTATTGCCTCGCGCAAATGAAGATTAATTTGGAAGGAATGACCAAAGAATAGAATTGCCGTAATTGCGTCACAGCAATTCACAGCATTGCTAGGTACCCGTATTATCGATCATAATTTCGTCACGATGCCAGATTTCATATTAGCACTGACCGTAATCACGTCACGGTACTACATAAGTGTGCAGTATGTAAAGCGGCACTGTAAGATTTTAAAGAAAACACTAGCATACGAAAAAACACTCCAATAAAAAGATAAGTAAAAATTAAATAGAATGTAGGTACTGCCTCGCGTAAATGAAGAGTCATTTGCAAAAAATGACCGAAGAATAGAATTGCCGTAATCGCGTCACAGCATAGGGTAGGTACCCGTAATATCGATCGTATAATCTCGTCACGATACCAGATTTCACATTAGCACTGACCGTAATCACTTCACGGTACTACATAAGTGTGTTTATTTTTTATTTAAAACAGCTAAACGTCGTAAGTATTCTTCAAACTCGATAAATAGTGAAAAAGTAAAAAAATGTGGGTAACCACAAAAACACTAGCGAAAGTATTAATCGAAATTAAGAAAGAAACGTACTATGAAATATATTTCAATAACGTTTCTACTTTGAATGTCTCTAAGAGGTCCTGAGTCGTATATTCGCTAACGAAATCACATAGTTTTTACAATATCGTTGGTCTTAGTAATTTAATCATAACATTTTAAATTACTATTCCTTCCAATTTCATTTCATTCCTTTCCTCTGGTTTTGCGGGTGTCCATGGGCGGCGGTGATTGCTCTCCATCAGGTGAACCGCCTGATCGTTTGCCTCCTTCTTTTATAAAAAAAAACATCGTCAAAACGTAATATTTAAAACACTGACTGACCTGATTTACTTGGCGATCGTCGATTACGCAGTTTGTAACGGTACAGAATGAATGGTATAATAATGGTATCCGTCCGTTAGTAAGGAATGTATGGGAGTAGCACTAAAATTAATATTAATGCGTAGCACCATTAATATAATAAGCATGTAAAGGGAAAAATAAACTAGTTTAAAATAATGGACATGTGGACAAGTGGCTTTATGTTGAAAGTTGTAAGAATGAGTCAGTGGACAAGGGGCTCAATATTATTTTGAATTTCGCGGGGACTGTTCCGGGTGACACTTACGGAATGGGCGATGTCTATTGGTTTAGAGTGATGGGGGGGGGTCTGCCGGGATTGGCTAACGCGTCCCTTGCGACATAGGCGCCGTCTAGCGTGCATTATTTACTTGAGTTTCGCGGAAGATTGTTAGGTTGGCAATGGCTTAGAGTGATGTGATAGGCTAACGCGTCCCTTGCGACATAGACGTGGGTTGGCAAGACCGGTTCACATACAGGCAGGCGCCACCTATGGTCAGAATACGGAACTTTTATAATTTTATTAAATACGGGATTTTTGGCCTAAGTGGGTGAATATTGAAAGGGAATTGTTGATGGAAGGCTACATCTAGATGTTCAAACATGTAATATTAGGTATCTAAAGAGATTTGGTTGGATTATGGAAAAACTTTAGAAATTACGCGGGGGACGGCGGCAATGAGCGAGCGAGAAGTTGAGGAAAAAAAAGAAAGAGTTGGAAGATGTTATCTCCACGGGGAGCGACACGAAGTTCGCATGTAACGAATGATAAGACACGTGAAGTCGAGGCGCTTAGGCTAGACAGCTAGCGGTTGGTTGAAGGGAAGAAAAGCGGATTTGCGCGGGCGAATGTTGGGCGCGCGTGGCACGAAAGTTAAGATGCTTGGGGAAAAGAGGAAAATTAGGGGGCATTCAATTGTAGGACGTCGGACGCTCGGTCCGATTTACGAGTGGCGGTAACGATCTCATACGTGAAAACGAGCGTCCGAGCGATTTTAGCGCGCTAAGTGATATTCGAGCTGCGATATTAACTAAAATTGATTGTGAAATAGAAAGTGATTATTAAAGTAAAATTATTGTTATTGCAACTCGAATTGTTAACAGAATGCAGTATTCTGGATCATATTAGCGGAAACGCATCACGGTGGCAACGAAAGCTAATATGATTTTAACTGACCTAGGTCAGGATGGCCTTTGATTGTATTTAATAAGGCCGGCGTTATCTATTACAACGCTAAATAATACTCTATATTCGAGAGAGTAACGGGGGAGAGACAGTTGTCTCCCTAGTGAAAATCGAAGATAGGTCAGACACCAATTAGCTGGAGACGTGCACGTATATCCCGGGCAAAGACCGTCTCGTCTCCTTACACACAGTGTAGGGTTAGGTGGACACACTGAGTATACTGGCTCGATTGATAGAACATTTAGAAGTCTGTTGCTTGCAGGGGCGACTCGACTTACACAACTCACCACGAAATTAAGTTAAATGTGGCTTGGGAATAAATTGCAAGGTATCTAAGTAGGGACTGTTAGTTCGACAAAATATAGGTATTTCAAGTGAGGTAGGCTGTAGGAATCTATAGGTAGGCGTTTCTATATATGTTATTAGGTAGTGGGGGACAGCACGGTGTATGCACGCTGTGCGTACATAAACTAGGTACGTAGGCCGCGAAGCCAGGCCGGATTAATTCCGACTAATAAGGTAGGGATAATTAAGTTATGGTGCCTAAATAGAAATTACGATGAAGTGACGTGGGTTAGGAACGCTGAAAGGACCTATCTAGGCATGTAATCTGTTACCGTAGGCCAATAAAATTCTAGTTGTTTTCCTAAAAGTTGTTACTAATTAACTATACATTTTAAATAATTAGCAGAAATGTGGTAATATTGAACCATCATTACTTTGGAGTACCTAAGAGTCTAGACTGGTTTCCTATTGCAAGAAGATACTAAAAGGTTATAGCAAGTAAGCATAACTGTACTGTGATGTTTGATTTCTAATACTGAAATGACCAAACAAGCATTTTTAGCTTTCCCTGAGGTGCAATACGGCTTTAATATAGCTACTGAATTTGAAGAGTTCAAAGTATTATAAATAGACATCCGATACCTATTGGTAAAATATAAGCTGATACTAAACAACTAAAACCAGTTTAGAACCTATCTTAATTCGTTGAAGCTGCGAATTCACCTTAATGGTCAAAGACCTTACAAACTAAGAGCTCCTCATATTATGAAACATAGAAATAATTGATTGATAACAACCTACTAAGTAGCCTAATAGTACAGTCTACTTTATACCATTGGAATTCACTTTAATGGTCAAAGACCTTATAAGTTATGTACTTACTTCTAATAATATGAAACATAGAAATAATTGATTGATAACAACCTACTAATTAGCCAAATAGTACAGTCTACTTCATACCATTGGAATTCACTGTAATGGTCAAAGACCTTATAAGTTATGTACTTACTTCTAATAATATGAAACATAGAAATATTTGATGGGAACAATCTAAATCAGACTAATACCTAGTACAGTCTGCTTTATACCTATTAAAGTGAGTAAGGATAACTTCTAAATATAATTGATTTAATTATTAACAGGGATAATTACCTGATTTACTACCTACTAAAAATATACTAACTATGATTTAGTAGGCTATTAAATAGTCACCAAGTCTAAGAGACAGGGGTAAAAGTTAATGGAAAAATAAATAATTTAAGTTCACTTCCTAAATGAGTAGGATATTGAATAAATCAAACATCTTTTAATAAAATTAAGATGTGATAATCTGCTAAGGCAGCCAGTACAATCTAGTGATGTTGGTGATTTATAAGATCTGTATAATAAATACTAAGAGTAAATAAAAGTAATTTTACCTCTATTAATAGCATTCTATTTTAGCCACTGCCTGAAGTGAGCTTTGGATAATTTATCCACCCTTTATAGAACTGAATATTAATTTTCTAATAAGACAAAAGGACAGTCAGTTAATAATGATACATTGTAACATCTTTATAACAGACACAATAATCAGAGAAATAAGTGGGTCCTGTTGAATGTTGGCTTCCCACCTCTGTTCAGTAAGTGATATCATAAGACATAAGTTATTGCATTGAATAAGTAAGTTCTTAATGTGAAAAGGATATTTAGATGATAGCAAGCCTTGAGATAAACTCTATCGATTTATGTGGAATAATAAGAATTTAAATGCTAACACATAGTTCATAATATAAGATGAAATTGAGTTGGAAGTTGTGTAGACTCTTTATAAAGTATAAATTAAAGTCAAAGTGACGGGACTATATATAAACAATGTGATATATAGTACGCTATGGAGCGGCGGATGGGGCTCGTAAATTGCACAAGACCTTTTATGTATCATGCTATTGTTAATAAATAATAATACCTGCAAGCTAAGCTATCATCTGATTATCTTTGAGTGGTAACATTCCTTTCCCGCAGCTGCTGTGAAGGATTTAGGTCACAGTTCAGACGGAGTCATTGCTAGGCTACACATATCTAGGAAATTAGTTATTGACGGGTAGGTAATTAGGTCAGGAGAAAATAATTTAACACAGGGTTAAGCCAATTACTAAACTTTCACGAAAAGAACTTGAGTTACTTAAATGCGGTTAACAATGGAGGGTTCACTAGACGATCTGGCCAAAATAGTATTTATTATAATATTACATTGCTTGACTGAAATTTATCACAAATAGAATTAAGTTATGCTAAGGTCCCATTATCATACAAACACTACACACTCTACAAAACCTCCAGACACAAACATTAGATGGTAGGTAAATTAAGTTAACTAGTTTTAAGAATTAGATAATAAGCTAAGCTAAGGTAAAGGCGGCGATGATGTGTGTATGTATTATAAGGCTAGAAGATAAGTCAGGTTGAGTAGTTACAAGTTTTTCCTCAAGCTTACGTATTTTCTTGTATATAATGTTAATCCATGCTTCCTTTTGCCCATAGTTTTTTGCTACACAAATCACTTTTAGGGTAACGATGTGCCGACTGCCGATGCCCGAACACGAAAAGCGAATGACGATGACAACTCGTATACTCGGTTGGTATTCACTAGATGACGCCTGTGTCTAGGTATACTATGGGTAACGTTTTATGTTTTATTAAATATTTCTTTTAAATAGCTGAGTGAATTTCTCAGGCGAAAATTTTACGCGTCTGGACTGAAAATGCAGTACTACTTTACAGATGACAGCACGTATTTTTTTTCTCAAAATTAAAGAGACATGTATATAAATGAAGTCACATAAATTATACTTGTAACACTATTAGTTTTTATGAGAAAAATCAATAAATGACGAATTGTCAATTTCTGTGTCTTGTCCACAATTACTTTCATACACAATATTTACCTCTCAGGGAAATAACCCCCAACAAATATAAAAAAACGTATTTTAATTATGTTATTGTATTAGTTTGTTGACCTTTGTTGACCTACAACAAGATAATTAAATTTGAATTTTTAGACCTATAGTTATATTAAATACATGTCAAGTTAGTTTTGTCCGAGCGAAAGTAGCAATTTCTATGGTCATTTTGTTTCGCCGTTTATACGTTCCACTGTTAAGTATATACGGACAATAAATACCTGCCCAGCAAGGATCAGCCGTGCGCTGACGCGCAGTGGGAACGATTGTGCACCATCTCGCTGCGTCTTCCCGCCAAAAATGTAAGTACGTGATTTCAGTTTACTCGGAACGAAATTTTGCAATCTCTGTGGTCAGGTTTAAATGTTTTTATTTTGAAGTAAAAATATGACTCTTATGCATGTTAATGAGCCTTTATGTACATGTTTAAGACAACAGAGAAAAATAGTTATAACCTTGATATTTTTTTGTAATTTAATAAAAAACGCTATCTTTCCAATTTCTGTGGGCCAATTTCTGCGGGCCAATTTCTGCGGTTTCCATGGCTTCTGAGTGTCCACGGAAATTGCAAGATTCCACAGAAATTGTATCAACCAATTATTATATTATTATTGAGAACTTAGGTACTTACTGATACCCAAATTACTTTGCAAGAAGTTACTTTAAAGGATAAAAAGTTTACTATAAAAAAACAACCAGTCTCAGGAAAGCTCGAACGGGATTCGAACCCGTGACAGTGCAGTAATTTATCATCGCTTAAAGGAAAAATCAAATCCCAGTCATTCTGTACTGTGAGTGAATCTTTGTGTCAGGAGGCGTCTGCAGTATGGGCCTATTTGATACCAATTTTGCAAGAAATCGAAGCTACTACACCTCATATATCAGTTCTTCATCTCATGTCTGATTCTCCGCCAGCACAATATAGAAACAAAAAGTTTTTTTATATTATATCGCGGCTTCAACTACACTTGCCAGATTTGTCCTGTGTGATATGGCATTACTGCGAATGCGGGCATGGAAAGGGAGCACCTGATGGTGTAGGCGGTGTTCTTAAAAGATCTGCAGATAGCCTGGTTGCCTTTGGCAAAGATATAACCGATATCAATTCTCTAGTGCAAGGTCTCCATACAACTGTAACAGGGGTTAAAATTAAGATTGCCAATGACTATGAAGTCAACGAAAAGGATTGGCTTTTGCCAAAAAACCTAAAATGTTTCCCAGGGACTATGAAGATTCATCAGATCGTTTGGGCAAAAACTTCGAAAGCTCTTGCAATGAGATCATTGTCATGTGTGGATGAAAACTGTCTATACAAACCTATAAAATGCACTCACGGGAAACATTTAGGTTTTTATGAATTTCCAATTCAAATACAGGATTATGCATCGGTCGTTCCTCCTGCAACACAATCAGCATCGTTTAGTATGGATTCCAGTAATAAACCATCAACAACTCACAGATTTAGAGGATCTGAATTATTTTACTTGAAAACCAAGAATTTACCTCAAGATAAGGCCATCGTATCAGCTGACGCTTCGCACGACTTAGACAATATAGACTATGACAATCTAATTCCATCAGCCTCATTTTTCCAAAATATTAACAGTGATATAATGTCGAAATTTGAAAAAACCATTGAGACTGAGAATGATGCTAACGTTGAAGAAACCATAAAAATAGATAATATAAATTATATAAACATATTTGATAGTGACGACGAATAATTTTCTGAATTATTTTAGTGATCGTTTGATTTACATAATAATTCTCAATGTCTTTGTTACCTAAACGTTGACTGATGTAAACATCAGTATTTTTAAACATTATCTATAAGTAGCTTCAGAGCTATGGATCTTATTGGGCTGCTCTTATGATTATTAAATTAGTTGTTAATTTCTCATTTTGATACTTAGAATATAGGTATTAATAAGAACTTTACATGAAACTTTAATATTACTTGAAACTTACTAAAAGTAATGCTCACGGAATATTAGTAAAGTACTTAAGTATTGCTAATGTTATGTTTGATTTTTAGTTTAAGTAAAATTATGTCTTCAAAGATTTATTTTGTTTAAGTTTTGTTTGGATTAGTTTTGGAACTTTACTTGGAATGAACTAAATCTGATTAGATTTTAATCAGATTTAGTTCATTCCAAGTTGTTCATGTTACATTAATTTTGTTATTTATATTATTAAGTTAAAACTATTTCTGCAGAGATAATATTTATTTTAGTTTCGTTAACAATTATTTTTGTAATGTAAGTTTAATAAATAATTATAAGTAAAATTTACCTACCTATCATAGGAGTAAATAAACATCAGTTCCTTGATTGAGGATTGAGTGAAGACTTGAAGACTGATTTAGTAAGTGTACACACCGTTGTAATTTTTATAAATGCTTATTAAAATGATTCGTATAATGTTGCTGTTTTTTAATTCGTTAATAATGTTAAAAAATAATTAACAAGTAATTTTGACAATTTCAGTGAACATATACAATTTCTGTGGCAAAAATAAAATTTCTGTGGCACGCCAATTTCGGTGGCCAAAATAAATCTCTATGTAATATAATTATATAATCCCCTTTTAGAAAATATATGTTAAATGTGGATGTTTTGCGCTTCAATATTAAAGTTTGTCAAAAAACCTAAAAATGAAAATGACCACGGAAATTAGGATAAAAATCCAGTTGTTGAAATTGACTCAGCTCTTAATATGTGTTGGATGCCTGGTACATTGAAGAGTGGACTACCTTGTGAATATAAATCTCGAGGATGCAACGTCGAAGTACAATTGTTTTTCGCTTGCACAGCAAAACGTATGCTTTTTAAGTAAATAACCCACTATTATCTTTTTTTTTACTGTGAATTGTTATATAAGTATTTGTTATGGTACCTACTAAAGGAAAACATAAATTTATCTATTTCATTTAAAATATGGGCAGTGTTCCTGGGAAAGCCGGTAGTTATAAGGCCAGTTAAAAATTTGACAGTTGGCCTTGCTAGGGTACATGGGCCTTTCTATATTATATGCACAATGTATAAAAGGATTAGTGTTGTAATGCTTAGAATCGCTACGTAAATAAGCCATTATTTCTCGTAGAAAGGAAAGTATAAAAAATGTTTATCGTGGGTTATCCCTAAGAGATAGACATAATTATGCCATCGCGGACTTTTTGCAGACCTTTTTAAGGTGTACAATACTGTGGTACATTATTTTGATCTATCTCGTAGGGTTCAGCCAGCGTTTGCAATGTAAGCGCAAAAAAGTGTTTATTTACGACATCACATCAGAAACCTCTAAAATTATCAGTTTTTCTCTACTTTATTATGCATGTATTATAAATATAAACCTTTCTCGTGAATCACTCTATCTATTTAAAAAACCGCATCATAATCCGTTGTGTAGTTTAAAAGATCTAAGCATACATAGGGACAGACAAACAGCGGGAAGCGACATTGTCTTACATTACCTGTAGAGATAAGTAAGTTTTTTAAGTCAAGTCACTAAGTTTCTCTTTTAAGACGGGGGTTGCACAAATAATAAATGAATAAATACCTACACATTATTTAATGAACTAAATAAAATCATAACATAATTAACATTGTAAACAGTATTATAAATCTAAATAATAACATTTGTTTAAATAAGTTTCTAAAGTTATTAAAATAACTGCCTTTATTTATTTGTCTTTTTACAGCGTAGCGTACCTACATGAACGATTCTTATCAAGACATGTAAACATAAAAATATCTTAACGAGCACCAAGACCGTTTTGTCACCGACCAGCCAGCATAGTAGAGATAAACCACGAAAAAATGGGACGCCCCTCCACAATTATTTTTCAATTTGTGTACTAGCTGTGACTGTGTCATGAGCAGTGGTCGGAGTAGGTATATTGATTTTAGATACTTGCGTCATGATATCATAACATGGACATGCATTTCTTCCGGAATGTACCGGAGTTTCCAAAAATTTGGTAAATAGAGTAATAAAATAAAAAACCATATGTAAGCAAACAAAATTGTTTATTGTTAATACAAATAATCATTATTACAGTTTTATTAAAAATAATTATTTTTAATCCTCATCGGTTACAAGTTCTACATTTTGATTTTTTACTTAGGCCTTACACTTTTATTTAGGCCAAAGAGCCGGCTCAACATTAGCCAACAGGTCGGAACAATAAAGCTTTGGTCACCTATCCGTTGACCGGCCTGTGTGAGAGTGACTTAACCTCTACAATCAACGACCAAATGTGCGGCCAAGTGAGTCAATGAGTTCCAAAGGGGAAATAAGCCCAACAAATCTATAAACTACATTTCCTAAACTAGTTAATCGTTACTTACCCTAAATAATTATTAAAAAGCGACAATTATTAATAATTGTACCATCGTGATGGTTGGTTAGCGTTAGACGGGGGTTTTATAAAGGGGGGACAAAATTTCGTCCATTTTAGCGTAGGACGCACCGTTTCCAAGATATTTAAAGATTAACAAAAAAAAATCACTAATAATAATTTAAGACGTGATTTCTTTTCTTTTGCGAGATTGAGACAATGGATACGGCCAACATTAGAGATGGAGACCAGCGCCACTAGCAGCATAGCGTTGAGAGTATTGATACATTTTTAACTAGTTTCATGTAATAATTTCGATGTTTCGGTATTTTTATCATAATAATCCGGAAACTCGGAGGAGTATCCATATTAACATATACGTTTGATGTCAGTGACCTTAATTCAATATACCTACTCCGACCACTGGTCATGAGAGAACACGACGACGCCGACTTTGCATAAGCGACGTTATGAACTAGAACAGAAGGTTGGAAATACGTCATCGTACACTGACAGATTTCAATACAATTATAATTGACTTTTTGGTTTTTCTCTCAGTTGTTGCCTGAGAATCCTCCGCAAGATTTTCCCGGAGGGATTTTTCGGTATCGCTTTCACGAATATCACTCCTCCGTGTAGTCGTTTCGGTGGTGACAACTGGAAAATAAATATTCGTAGTTTAATAATTGTATTTGGTTGGTGGTAGGGCTTGGGCGCCTAGCTAGCTACCACCATTATATCTAAAACAACAATGTAAATAACATTGTTGTATTTCCACAGCTTAGTGGTAAGATAGACAGTTCCTCAGCGTTTAAGGATTCCGGGAGAAGCGCGCTTCCACCTTCGGCCTTATTGTCACTTACTACCTTAGATTAAAACAAAAATGGAAGATACAGCATGCTCCTACTTGTAGTCAATCAATATATAGTCCTACTCAACTACTTATGCAAACACTGACACACGCACACCTATAAAGTGTAAATCGAGCGAGCGAGACAGAGCGGTAAGTTTCAACGTCAGCGCAACGGAGTCAGCGAGTAGCGCGTTGACGTCTCGGCAGTCTCGGTCGCTTCGCAACAGACGAGTACGTACGATATTTTATTCAAAAGCAATACGCACAAAATATAGTTACGAAAAAATATGTCGTAGTTTTATCGACTCACAACATCACTAACATTTTGCAAAATCTTATAAAAATCGTGGGGCTATTACGCCCCTTAATATTGGACGTCTTTACCCCACTCTCACAATATTTAGGGGCAATTATGACGCACCCAATAACTCAGACATAACAAAACGTACAGGTAAACTGAATGCAAAATCTTAAATCTCGTTGTTTCGAAACATCACTCACCTTTAGAACACTTTGAAAAACTTACTTTTATCACTCGAAAACAATAAAACGGTGAGCACGTGTTTTTGATTTAGGCACTAATTCATCAAGCAGAAAGAAAATTCCAATTGGTCAAGTATGTTTTTACCGCGTGTTTTGGTTGTGATTTGTCAAGCAATGCAAAAGTAATAATTAGTCAAGTTCCAATTTTGTTTCGATTTGCCAAGCCTTATTTATGTTTCAACTGGTCAAGCCAATAAAAAGTTCTGAACTGTCAAATGTTTTTTTTTTACACAATTATTAGTGTATTTGAAGGAATAATTACATAGGTGTGTATTCATATTCCCATTAAAATAATGGTAAGATTATTTCACATTAGTGTCATGCATCATTAATTTACATGTGGGTAAGTTTATTTTCCTTGTGGCGGTTGAATGCATTTTTACTAAGTGGGTAGGTAGTAAACAAGTGCGTTTAATAATTGTCAGTGTAAGGTCTGTAGCAAATCTTGTTTGTTTGTTTTCTGATTTGGTAAAACAAATTGTTTATAAATACACAGTTTTCAGGATATTACATCTTTTACTTAATTATTAACGTTATTATTATGCAGCGAGGGGTTTAACCTCTCAGTCTTGGAATCAAAATGTCTAAGAATTTTGACAACAGCCATTTGGCGGGAAATGAAAAATAAATAAATTTGCGGAAATAGAAAAAAAACGAACGCAGTTCATGTTAAATTTTGCATTAACGATGCATAAAATGTACCATAGAACCGAAATAATTGACCTGATTCATACTAAAGTAGTGTATCAAAACACGGTACAAAGTCAAGTGGAGAGCGCGGCCATATTTGGTGGCTTGGGGTCTGGCGGAATAGCGAGTTTTTTAGATGCGACCATATTTGGCCGCTTAAGGCTTGAGTGTTTAAAATGTTTTTTTAAGTAATTTTTTAGCATATGTCTATTCAGAACTTTTTATTGGCTTGAGCAGTTGAAACATAAATAAGGCTTGGCAAATCGAAACAAAATTGGGACTTGACTAATTATTACTTTTGCATTGCTTGACAAATCAGAACCAAAATACGCGGTAAAAACACACTTGACCAATTAGAACTTTCTTTCTGCTTGACGAATTAGTTCCTAAATCGTGTTTTTTTTACTGCATACATAAAATGACGACCTAAACAAAAAATGGGTGTAAATAGAACAGCATAAGGGCTAGCACTGCCATCTATTTTTTACCACATGAAGTAGTGATTTCTTTATAAACTCATAGATGTCACTAGCGATAATACTTTAAGATACTGGAGTTAAAGCGAAACGCCGTATTTGCCCCTCCGGCGTAATAGCCCCGCCCGATCTTACTACCTACCCATAGTAACTAGTGATGGGACACAAAATATCGAGTATTTTTTGTATGAGTACATTCGATAATTTCTTTGAAAGATAAATACCTAGACAAAATTATCAACAAATTTTCATTGAAGAAAACCTTTACTACCTAAGCTCATTATTTTTAAACCGGTTCCAACGTTTGCAAAATCTGTGGTTTATGCCTTTTACCTTTTTTTTCAAAAAATTGATCCTTCTGTCATAAATAAATATTAAGATAATTGTATGAAAACTTTTTGATTTATTTTCAACTAACATCGTGCGTTTCGGTTGGACTGCCCTTTATAATATACTTATATACCTACGGTAAGGTAATTTGGTCATTTTTATTGTTGTAATGTTAATATGATAGGTATAGGTATAATCCCGTAGCAGCTACAAATAGCAAATAACAAGTACCTATTTATATGGCAGCAAACCTGAAGTTTTGTATGGAACAGCTGTTAAACATCCTGTATTCATTCGCAACATGTAAATCACGCATTCGGTGGTTTTCTAAAAGTTTCGCATAATATCGTTTTACAATTAAAGCTTTGATTTTTATTTAATACATAATAAAATTTATTTACTTAGTTAATATTAATAGCTATCAATAAAAAAACGAGGTGAACCCGAAAAAAACAGGCGGATCAGTCAAAGTATTCTTTGAATAGATTATCATAAAAGTTTAATGAAAAATTACAAAATAGATTATCTAAAAGCAGTAATCTCGATTGGGGATTAATAAATATCTACATCCATTATGAAATATACCATATATAAGAGGGATAATTATCTTTTACGATGACTTTGAACTCAACTTTTTTGCGATAATCCTATCGCTGCGTATTTGGGTCGATATCAACATAAAAATATCGTGGGTGTGTTGGTATTAATGATACTTACAGTAAATTCAAGCCAATTTGAACCATTATTTAAGGCCGCGTGAACACTCCGTAAGTACGTACGAATTTTTAAAAAAATTCTTCCCTACAAACCTTATCCTGACAACCACAAACACAACAAAAAAAGAATTATCCGAATAGGTACAGCCGTTATGAAGCCGCAAACAAAATTTCGTGACAATTAATTTTTAATTTTAAGATTATAATATATATAGATTTAGGTCAAATAGTAATTATTTAATAGTTGATTCGATACAAATAGTTATTATGACGGCCCTGTTGCAAGATTATAACTTTCCAAACAGCTTGTACATCCGTGACCGATTTGCACTGGCTGTGCGCTCACTGGCTGTATCTATAGATATTTAGATAAATAAACGCTTTATTGTACACACTAATAACGGAAAACAAAAAATAAACTTTATAAAACTGCGGTCTTATCGCTATACTGACCCGTGCCGCAGCAAAGTCAATAACCTCGTTCTACGTGAGCCGGTTTTTCGGCTTGGGCACCACGAAGGCGGTTGGCGACACCCCCACGGCCTCGTCGGGCGCCCCCACCACTAGCATTTTAAAACTAGTGTAGGCAAAGGCTGTCTTAAGGGTTAAATACTGACCCGTGCCCCTGCGAAGTCGACGACTTCCTTCTGCGTGAGCTGGCAGTTCGGCTTGGGCACCACGAAGGCGGTAGGCAGCTCACCCACGGCCTCGTCGGGCGCCCAGCCACCAGCGTTTAAAAACTAATATGGGGAAAGGCGTATTGCTTACTGACCTGTGTCGCAGCGAAGTCAATAACCTCCTTCTGCGTGAGCCGTCTGTTCGGCTTGGGCACTACGAAGGCCGTTGGCTTCTCCACCACAACCTCGTCGTCGCCCACACTACCAGCATTTTAAAACTAATATGGGCACAGGCGGTTGTACTGACCCGTGCCGCAGCGAAGTCAATAACCTCCTTCTGCGTGAGCCGGCTGTTGGGCTTGGGCACCACGAAGGCCGTGGGTAGTTCCCCCGCGGCCTCGTCGGGTGCCCCCACCACCGCGCACTCCGCCACGCCGGGGTGCTCTAGGAGGACGCTCTCCACCTCAGCGGGGGGCACCTGGGCAGGGTCAGCCATTTAATAAAGAATAATGTTCACACGTACACAATGTATTAAGCTCTGTAAAGCTTTAAGGCTGGTTTTACAGTCACGCTTTCGCCAGCGCGGTTGGTTTGTAAGCGTCGTGGGCCACGAACTTTGAGTGTCTTGTATCGTTACATAATAAAACGTTATTTCTTTGCTCCGTGAATGTTAATGAAAACCGTAGTAAAAAGTGATTACTTATTGTGAAACGGTTGTGAATAGTGAAAACAGCTTTTCGAAATTTATGCGACTTTGAATGATATCGTAAAATTAAATTCGTATTAAGATTCGTCAGTTACGTAATTATTACCCAGAGATACACTTTCCCCGTAGAGACACTTTTATTAAAACTACGCTTTTATTCCTATCAGATACATTTTTTTAAAGCCTACCAATTACGTAGTATTTAAGTATTTAGATACATAGTAAATAGTGGAAAATAAAGGAACAAGATCGAAAAATAAAGGATTTACTACTGATATGTATGATTTTATGTATAAAAATAAAAACAAAAAAGGCAAAAGGAGAAAAGATAAAACAAGGAGAGGCAAACAAGATCTATTTCAGAGTTTACAGATTAAAAAACTACAGTGAAGAGAGTACCGCCAATTATTCAGAAATAATTTCTTAAGATAAGCCGTCTTCACAAAACAAAAATCCAAAACAGTAAATGTTGGGATATACGAAAATACTCTATTTAATTGTATCTATTGATTATACCATACGATTACTTTGTGTAACATCACTATTTTTGTATTAGTCACTCAAACGACAAAACCGTTGTGCCAACGGAGCGACATTTACTTTAATAAAAGCATTCGTTCAGACAACTACGAAGTTTTACTTTGCCGTCACTGCGTCCCTGCCAGGGACCATGGACCCAGGGACCATAATTTTCAAAAGTAATTTTTATAAGTCAATTTTAATAAAAAATCATATTTAAATAACCAGTGCTGTACGTGAGTGATGAAGAAATACCAAACAGCCTTGATTAAAATTGGCTGAAACGGAACCTGATTACTAAAGGTACGAGTGTTGAGTTTTTGGGCGATGCCTTTTTGAATTTTGCAAAATGGTCAGCCACGGCTAAATCAATCTTGACAAAATTTATGTACGAAGAAGCTTGGCGACTCAGTAAGCATTACGTAAGCAATTAATTCACCTTAAATTGCAACCGATGTCAGTTATTCCAACATTTCACGAGTTTTGATAACAGAATTACTCACCCTACCCTCATAATATGGCGGTATGATCACGGCACTGGAAACACTAGGAGAGGATCACCATAGCCTAGCATTCGTAAATGTCGTCTGCTAGATCATGAAGTTAAGTTGAAGAACGAAATATCTACTGAATTTAAAGTTTCGCATACCAATACAGAGAAGTTTTCTATGCGTAATAATTATGGACCGGACAAGATGAATAAAAATGTGTACCCTCAATCTTTAAGAAGAAATCAATATTGTGGCAATTCAACGCATAAAATTACGAAACTGTACTGCGAGCATGTGGCCGTAGAAATCGCATGAAAAAGGACTGCCGTTTTTTTCAAGAAGTTGTTGTAACGCGAAAGCAGGAGCAGTAATTTTAACTGTACAGCAAACGCTGTTCATCACGTGGAAACCGAGGGCAGTATTGCTTTTATGATTTCAAATTATTGTGAGTTATGAAACGAAACAAGTAATTCTACTAATCATGTTTCTTTTCTTTTAGATTCTGGAGCTACCGATTTCATGTTAATTCACGAGATTATTTTTCTTCACATTCCAAACTACCCTGTCCTATGAAGATTAGCGTAGCTAAAAATGGAATTTCAATTTTGGCTTATGGAAAAGGACAAATCTGGAGTTCAAGGTACAATCGACGATTCGAGGATCGTTTTATTTTCCCCCCAAAGTTTCTCATAATTGACTGTCCGTAAGTCGAATGCAGTAAGCAAGCAAGTCCAATTATTCCTATTTATTTGATTCAATGGTGTTCATATCTATAAAAATAACAAATTACATTATGCAATACTGTAGCAACAACCTTTGTAAAATTGAATTTCAAATGAATTTACTCTTGACTTATTTAAATTCGCTATTTGGTGAAAAGTGGACTATGGCAGATGACTGCAGTCTTGCTATCCTCATTGCCTAGTCTCTGACTAACCCTTCGGGGATGATAGTCGTGATGTGTATGTAATTTAATTATCTCATGCTTCGAAATCTTTTGAATTATGGCATAAACGCTTAGAACATGTAAAGAAGCAAAGAATTATAATTCTTAAAAATTTAGTTGATTCGTTACATTAATCTACTGACGGCATATTATTATCTGAGCTATGCAATAGGTAATCAGTCGCGAGATAGCGACTTTTTTTTTACAAAAGAAAAAGGAAAGTCTGTTCAAAATAGACCATTTTTATCATTTATTCGGATTCATGCGGTCCGATCAGCCCGACTACCGCAAACATTATTTTGTTACTTTTATTAAGCATTTTACCCACTATACTTTCACATATTTGATGAATTTTAAAGTGGAAATCTTAAAATGTTTTATTAATTTTTTTAATAAAAAGTGAATATTTATTTTATGCAATGTTCGTTAATTTACACTTATTGAGAAAATGGTTGAGAATATTATATTTATAATGAATTTAAGCAGTTTTGTGTTTCTAAGGGAATAAGTTGCCATTTGACAATTCCGTTCACTCCACAACAAAATGGTTTCTCAGTGCGCATGAATCGTACATTGACCGAAATGGCACGAACCATGGTCGCAAGTGCGAAGTTAGATAAAATATTTTGGGGTGAAGCCGCTTTAACGGCTACATATCTAACAAAATAACTACCCACTAAAGCGCTGCTAAATAAAAACCATACGAATGTGGCATGGTACGAACCCTAAAATTAATCACTTAAAAATATTTCGCTCTGCTTAGGTAACTATGTACATGATAAAATAAAAAATAAAAAAATTAACAACTAGTCAATATTGTCGGTTATAGCAAAAATGGATACAAATTGTTTAATGTCAAAAATAAGCAATTTTTTTCCTTGCAAAAGACGTAATATTTGACGAATGTAATTTTTGAAAATTCTTGGCCAGTATTTAAAAGTGATGAGCAATATCAAGTATAAAAATTCCCGCCAAAATTAGTCAGTCCGTTGAGGTCTCTGAACAACTAATAGGCAAGAAACACAAAATTCCAACCGACGAGACAATAATAATTGACGATACTCAGTCAATCAAAATTGTCAGACGTAGCGAACAGATTAGCAATCTAACCACGAAAATTTATAAGAAAATGACTGACCCCGATTTGTATTTTTCTTTTGAATACTTCTCATTCCTTACCACTATGTTACAGTGGTGTTTTTAAGGGTGTGATACTGATAAATGGTTTTCCGCCATACATTGTGAAATCGAATCTCTGAACAACTAGTCAACAAAAAAACAATTTTTGCATGTAACATGAAAACTTTTGTCTAGTCATGTTTAGGACAAGGATAAGGATACTAGAAATAAAATTATAATGCTTCAAATACAAATAGTTTTTTTGTAATACCATTTTATAACATTTCAGAAATTTTGAATTTTTATGAACAAAAAGAAGTTATTTCGATTTATTGCTACATTAATATGTGTATTCGCGGGTCAGAAGACACCGCCAAATACAGCAGAGTAAAGAAGGTTGGGCGGGAGGTAGAAAGGAACTTACCGGGAGCAGGCTTGACGAGGTCGCTGGAACCGGGAGACGAGCTGACCACGGGCGGCGAGGTAGGTTGGTTTCCTGGCGCACAGTCACTACACTACACAATAGGCATTCAGGCGTTCTCTTCACTTTAGGTTCAGGAGTCACTATAAACCTTTTCGGTAAGGCTGTTGCGTGCGCGGTAGCTAGCTAGCTTGCCGAGTGCCGCCGGCGGCTCACGAAGCGAGCGGCCGCGGGTCGCGCAGCGGTGGCGCCGCGGCAGATAGCCGGACGCGGTCGTCAACAACCGCTAAGTCAACATTTGAATGGGCGTCCCGGCTTTGGCGGGAACATCCTCCGGGGCCCAGGGTAGGCTCATCCAATGGGAGCCTGGCGATCCGGAATACAGGCCTCCGAAGATGTCCATTCGCGGTGTCCAGGTCTACCACCCGCACGACGCCATCCTTCCCAGGCAGGGTGCGAGCAATGCGCCCCACTCTCCATTGGAGGGCAGGCAGGTTGTCCTCCTTGATGAGGACGAGCTCGCCAACTCGGGGAGGGGAGGATGGGGACAACCATTTGGAGCGGGTTTAGAGGGTATGAAGGTAGGACTGGGTCCACAGCGTCCAGAAGCGCTGGGAAAGGGCCTGTACCATCTGGAATCGCCTACGTGTGGAGATCGGCCTATCTTCTACGGATAGTTCGGGAAGGGCCGTTAGTGGGCGGCCTATAAGGAAATGTCTGGCTGTAAGCGGCTCAAAGTCTGAAGGATCAGACGAAAGTGGGCAGAGAGGTCTAGAGTTAAGGACCGCTTCGATTCGAGCTAAAAGTGTGGAGAATTACTCGAATGTGAGGTGTTGTTCGCCAATTACGCGATATAAAAGTTGCTTTGTTGATTTTACGTTGATCTCATGTAACGCACCGAACCATGGTCCCTTAGGGACGTTCAACAACCAAGTAATGTGCTGACCAGCGAGCTTTTGCGCAATCGTGTCATTATTCAAGGCAAGAAAGTTTTGTACTTCGATGAGCTGATTTCTAGCGCCTACATAATTTGTACCGCAGTCCGAGCGGATGAGAACCGGGGCACCGCGGCGTGCTATAAAACGCTGTAATGCCGCGAGGAACGCTTCCGTGCTGAGGTCCGAGACCGGTTCCAAACAATATCCAAAACCGCGGACAGTATCCAAAATTGTTGGCGTAGGATTGCGTGTAAGGTGTCAGCGCCAGGGTGGCAGTGTATTTTGTGGTAGTGGTCAATGATGAGGTCTACCAGTGGGCTAGAGCTGGGAAGTATGAGCGGATGCTGCGCGTCATATCGGATAGACGCATAGGACAGTCGTCCACCAACTCTAAGGAGCTCATCTTTAATGAGAGGTGACAGCCGCTGGAGTCTGACGGAGCAGATTTTGCCAGTTTGAAGGCGGTGGATGTCCTCTGCAAACTCATTGTGCTGAACACTGCGCACCCAGTAAAGTAGGGCCTCTCTTCGTTCACTGACGTACAAGGGGCCTGAGCGTCGCGAATCTGGGTGGTGTCTGCAGTTGTGCAGAAAGCATTTTAGACAAGCTGTCACTCCGACGAGCTTGTCTAGTGAACTGAACCGAGTGAGCAGGTCAAAGTCAAGACCGGGCACTGTGACCAGTGACGGGACATGTTTGGGCTTAAGGCCGGGCAGGGCGTGATGGCCCAGAGCTAAGGGCATCGCAGGCCAAGACTCACAAGGCTGTCCAAGCCACGTGGGAGACCACCATAGGTCGTGGGCTGACAGGGATTGCGCAGACATCCCTCTGCTTGCGCAATCTGCCGGGTTGAGCTCGGAAGGTACGTGTCGCCAGGTACATTCTGGTGAGCCTGAGCTGATTTTGACTACCCTGTTGGCTTCAAAGGGTTGAAGACGGTGAGGCGGTGTATTGAGCCAGGCCAGGACTATCGTACTGTCTGACCAACATATGTGTTGTTGTATACTGATATGGGCCGATAACTGAACTGACACACGGATCATGAGCTGGGAGAGTAGAGTGGCGGCCGACAACTCTAACTTGGGGATTGTGAGGCGATTCTTGATTGGTGCGACTCGCGACTTGGCGACAATCAAGTGTACCAAAGTATCTCCGGAGGCATCGAGCTCATGGAGGTAAACAACGGCGGCAAACCCGGCTTCAGAGGCATCTGCAAACCCGTGAAGCGAGTATGCAGCTGAGCCTTTGTTTGCACAAATGTGCCGAGGGAAGCGAATGCTAGACAACAGCGGCAGATCCTCTGAGATGTGGTGCCACTCCGTTTGTACTTCAGAGGGAGTGGGCTCATCCCATTCCAGCTTCAGTAGCCACAATTACTGAAGCAGCAGCTTTGCGCGGAAGATAACGGGAGAAACCCAGCCGTTTGGGTCATAAAGTGAGGCTACGGTGCTTAAAATAGACCGCTTTGTGACATGTGTGATGGGGGGCAGAGAGATGCGGTAGGTGAACTCGTCTGACTGAGGGCTCCACTGTATACCCAAGACCTTAATGGACGTGGACTCTGGGTTCATGTCGAAGTCCTTGGGCATGTCGCATTGGTTGTCGGGAAATCTCTCGAGCAGCTTAGGCGAGTTAGATGTCCACTTACTGAGCTGAAAGCCGCCTAGGTCTAGCAGACTTATCAACTCGTCCTGGAGTGCTTGGGCGGATTCAACTGTGTCATGACCACACAAGATGTCATCAAGGAAGATAGACTTGCGAAGAACCTGAGCGGCTCCAGGGTAGCGATGGCCTTCATCATCAGCTAGCTGAAGCAGAGTGCGGATTGCATGGTATGGGCTTGATCTTAAGCCGTAGGTGACTGTATTGAGGGCGTAGGTAAGCAGAGGGTGATCTGGTGAGAACCGCCATAGTATCAGCTGATACCGTCTCTGGTCTGGGGCAACCAGCACATTTCTGAACATCCTCTGGATGTCAGTGCTGAAAACGACTGGATGCGTTCTGAAGGACATGATGATGTCCACAATGTCGTATTGAAGGGCGGGGCCTGTGTGTAGGCATTCATTTATGCTGACACCATTGGAGCTTTTGCAGCTACCATCAAAAACAATGCGCAGCTTGTCCGACCCTGACTTAAAAACGCCATGGTGAGGGATGTAGAAGTGAGGTTTATGGGCGAATGTATTTGGGTGACAGGGAGCCATGTGCCCTAAGTCGATGTATTCGGCCATAAAGTCGACGTATTTAGAACGCAGAGACGGGTTCGCCATTAGCTTCTTCTCAATATTGAGGAATCTGCGTAATGCGATAGGGTGAGTTTTACCTAGTTGAGGGGCGTCCTTTAGAAAGGGTAGAGCGACCGTATATCTGCCTGAGGGATCGCGTGTAGTGGTAGAGCGGAAGATTTCCTCGCATTGTTCCTCCAGGGGATCATTATGAGTGTGAGATTGAGGGAGGGGCTCCTCAGACTCCCAGAACTTTTCCAGACTCTGACGTATGTCCTGGGCTGATTCAGCTGAGTCTGGTTGTGAGCTAACGACGTGAGCTGAGTTAACCTGCTGCGCCGGCTGCGCATACAAATCCTCAATGGGTCCTATGAACGCGAAGTCGAAAATCGTGCCGAAGGCTATGGGCTTGCCCGGGCCCAACGAGACCTTAGTCCCGTCCAACACCTGGCCAAGAACGTCCGACCCCAATAAGAGGTTGATCGGGGCTGGTGTGTGGTAAAGCTGGTCAGCCAATGGCACGGGTGGCTGGCCTAGTACGTGGGAAATGTTTGGTACCTTCTCTAAGGGAAGGTAGCCAGTGACGTTTTTTAAAATGTGAGCTGTGGCAGTGATTGTAGGAGTATCATTGTGAGTGGGTCGGCATACTATTGTTATTGCCGCCTTTGACTCATGTTTGTGCTGATTCCCAACTCCTGTAATTTTTAAAGAAGTGGGTTTTGATGGCAGGTTCAAAAGTCGTGCCATGCGTGACGTTATTAATGTCAGCATACTGCCACAGTCCAATAAAGCTCTGGCTGTGTGAAGATGGCCATGTACGTCCGCGACTCTTAGTGAGACGGTTGGCAACAAAATGGGTGTGCCAGTGGGCACAGAAGGTGAGTGAGCTGATTGAGTATCAGCTGAAATTGTATGAGCTGAGTATGTATCAGCTGTGTGGACATGGGTTGACTGGGCATGGGCTAATGGGACATGGGTTAAATGGGCATGGTCTGAATGGGCATGGTCTTGTTCTGCCTCTTCGCTAGGGTGCTCCGTGATAGTTGGGAGTCATAATTGCTGGCGGCGTTCGCGGGGCCTACCTGGCGAACCGGACCTGGGCGGGCTGGCTCTGTGAGCAGAGCTGGGTTGCACCTGTTTAGCATGTGCGGGTTCGTGCCGCCTGCTGTTTCTGGGACGCTCCCTCGAGTGCTCTCTTAGCTGTGGTGGGGGTATATGTACAGACGAATGAGCTGAGTGCGTTGGGTCGTCTGGTCGATGTAGGGACGTGTGGTGGTTGGAGCTCCCACAGTCCTTGCATGCCCCCCTTGACCTGCACTCGCTCTCGTAGTGAGGGCCGAGACAACGCTGGCAGCGCTCGCGTGCCTGTACAAAGTCCCAACGGCCCTGCGTTGGCTGGGCATTGTACCATCTGCACGTCATGAGCCTATGTCCCCTAGTGGCACAATAGGGACAGTAGGACGTCGAGCGTGAGGAAGAGGACGAGGACGATGATGAGGAGCAGCTTTGCTGGAAGGCCGAGTAGACGGGGAAGGGCTGACTGCGAGCCGGGGAGGTGGATGGGCGTTGACGCATTTGCTGCGCTGGGCGTGACGGTTGGTGAGTAGGCTGATCATAGGCGCGGTGAGGCGATGGAGCTGAGGAACGGCCACGGTAATGGTCGGATTGTTGCTGAGCCATCTGAGCATAAGTGCGATGGGGCAACTGAGGAGGCGCGCGGCTACGAGAAGGGCCGGGCTGGGGCTGAATGGGTTAAGCCATGGCTATGTTGGAGAACTCTGTCTCCACACAGCGCGCGTGCTCCTCGAGGTAGGAGATAAGGCCCCTAACGTGGGCAGGGTGTTACTAGACCCGTGCCTGCGTTCAAATAGCGTGCGGAGCTCGCCCTTGAGCTTCCGCACCACTATTGACACAAACACGTAATCGTCTCCTATGGGCAAATCTAAATTGTTGAGGGCACACTGAGCCGATATGAGCGGCGTGAGGAACAGTGTGCGGATGTTCGAGCGCGTATGGATGCTTGGCAGCCCCAGGATGATGTCCACAAAACTATCAATGAGAACCCGGCGGTTCTCGTACCGCTTGGTGAGGATGTCCATGGCCACGGCAAAATTTTCATTGGTGACCTTTAGGTGGGACACCATGCTTAATGCCTCACCGCTGAGGCTTGAGAAGAGATAGTGGAGCTTGACTGCTTCCGACAAGGTCGCCATGTCGTCAGTCAAACTCCTGAATAGTGCAATAAAGGAGGGCCCAGTCCTCCACTTTTGAGCTGAACCTGGGCAGCGCTATCTTGGGGAGGACGGCTGTAGGCGTATTGACGCCGAAACTGGGCTGAGCGCTATGGGTTGGGGATGACGTGGAAGAGGGTGAGATTTCCTCCTTAGCCATAAGTATCGCCAGGTACGCCCCGGAGGCCTTTGTGTGGTTCTCAGTGTATGTCCTCTCAACCCCCTCGTCCAAGTTCTCCTCGTCGAGAATGCTGTAGTATCTGAGTCCAGCTTGTCCTTCACGCCCTGTATCTGTGCGAAACGCACGTTGAATTCCTTTCTGGAATGTTTGGTGTCGCCAGCAATTGTTAATTGTTAAATTGAAGAAATTGTTAATGAAACGTCTTTTCTTGGTATTAGGATAGACTCTAAATTACAGTGGGGTTCTCATATCGAGGGTCTGGCAAAGAAGCTCAGTTCAGCTGCTTTTGCTGTTAAAAATATAAGAAAAATTACAAATCAGTCTACTGCTAGGCTGGTTTATTTTGCTTATTTCCATAGCGTTATGTCATATGGATTACTACTATGGGGAACGGCAGCAGACGTTAGTAGAATTTTCATTCTCCAGAAAAGAGCAGTTCGGTTTATATATCAGTTAAAAGCACGTGATTCGTTGAAGGAATTATTTAAAGATATAGATATCATTACTTTACCGTCCTTGTACATATTTGTAAATATTATGTACGCTCGTAAAAATATACACCTTTATACCAGAAACAATGAGGTTCACGGATATAATACAAGGAACAGGAACAAACTGTGTGCTCCGAAGTTCAGACTTAGCAAAAGTAGTAAATCTTTTATAAGCAACTCAATTCGTTTTTATAACAAAATACCTGACGACATCACTGCATTGACAGACAACAAATTCAAAACGCACATTAAACGTGTGTTAATTGCGAAAGCTTATTAGAAGATCAAGGACTATGTTGCAGACAAAAATGCATGGAAATAAGTCTACTCTGCACTAGTGTTTATTATTAGTATTTTTAGTCTATTATTAACTATTCTTTCATTCAATTATTATGAATTGTTGAAATTATTTAGTTTAGTTATTATTAATTTGGACCCGGGTATGTCCTAAAACTACGACCAGCCACCGGAGGACGGGCCGCAGCGTCCTCTAGCTAAACGGTGACCCGCTGCGATCCCCAAGCCGCCTGCCAAGCGTGGGGATTATGGCAAACCCCCCCCCCCCCCCCCCCATGACAGACAATATTTGCCCACGGCCCCCAGTCCCCGGCAGCTCCTTTATCCCTGGCCCAACGGGTAGCTGGTCAGGTAACGGAGGAGCAGGGGGTGCGAAGAATCACCGGCAGTTGCTCGGCTACCCACACACCCACCAACGAACCTTGGCCCTGGCAACACACAACATCCGCACGTTGAGGACCGATGCAAAGATTGTAGAGCTGGAGGAAGAATTGAGCAGATTGCGGTGGGACATCATGGGACTATCAGAAATCCGACGAGAGGGGCAGGATATGGTAGTCCTTGATTCTGGCAACATGCTCTTCTTCCGGGAAGGAGAACGAAAATCCCAGGGTGGTGTTGGGTTTCTCGTCCGCAAGTCCCTTGTTAACAACGTTATCAAGGTCGATAGTGTGTCAGGTAGAGTTGCGTACCTTATACTCAGAATCACCGATCGGTATTCGCTGAAGGTCATACAGGTATATGCACCAACCTCGACACACCCTGACGAAGAAGTAGAGGCTCTGTATGAGGAGATATCTGAAGCCATACATTCCTCCGAAACGTACTTCACCGTTGTTATGGGGGACTTCAATGCAAAGGTAGGCACAAGGAACGGCGATGAGTTGAGAGTGGGGCAATATGGATATGGACAGCGGAACCAAAGGGGCCAACGGTTGGTCGACTTTATGGAGAAGGAGGAACTCTTTTTGATGAACTCTTTCTTCCGGAAGCGACCAACCAGGAAGTGGACGTGGATAAGCCCCGATGGTTCAACCAGAAATGAGATCGACTTCATCATGACGACCAAGAAGCGTATATTCAGTGATGTCTCCGTGATCAGTAGGGTGAAAACCGGTAGCGATCACCGGATTGTTAGAGGCACACTGAATATCAACATCAAGCTCGAGAGGTCACGTCTGGTGAAGTCCACACTCCGTCCTGGCCCTGCCCAGATCCAGAGCCCGGAACACTTTCAACTCGAACTCCAAAATCGCTTCCAGTGCCTAGCCGAGTGCGAAACTGTGGACGAGATCAGCAGCGGGCTTGTGGAAACTGTCCAAGCTGTGGGGTCTAAGTTCTTTAAGACCCCACGCCGGAAAAAGCCTCAAAAGCTCTCAGACGGAACCATTAAGTTAATGGAAGACCGGAAAGAAATGATACTGCAATCTTCAGCTGATATGTCGGAATATGGCAAACTCAATAGACGAATCTCGAAATCTGTGCGACACGACCTGCGCTCCTATAGTGCTAAATGCATTAGGGACGCAATTGCGCGGAACCAAGGCGCCAAAGTGTTCGCAAAGAATTCGTCTATTGGTCAGAGCCAAATGACTAAGCTGAAGATCGAGGACGGCAGTGTCATTTCGTCGAAGCCGGAGATTCTGAGAGAGCTCGAGAGGTTTTATGGACAGTTGTACACCTCAACACAAGAGCCCGCTGTTGGTACAGCTCAGGACACCAGAGCTAAGTTAACCCGACACTATACCGAAGATATCCCTGACATCAGCCTGTATGAGATTAGTATGGCTCTTAAACAGCTTAAAAACAACAAGGCGCCGGGTGATGACGGAATTACCACTGAACTTCTGCGAGCGGGTGGAAAACCGATACTCGTAGTCCTCCAGAAGTTGTTTAATTCCGTCATGCTCGAAGGTACTACGCCAGAAGCATGGCACAGGAGTGCGGTGGTGCTCTTCTTCAAGAAAGGCGATAACACCTTATTGAAGAATTATAGACCCATCTCACTCCTGAGCCATGTGTACAAGCTGTTTTCGAGAGTCATTACGAACCGTCTCGAACGCAGGTTTGACGACTTCCAGCCTCCCGAACAAGCCGGTTTCCGAAAAGGCTTTAGTACCATAGACCACATACATACGCTCCGCCAGATTATACAGAAGACTGAGGAGTATAATCGGCCCTTATGTTTAGCGTTTGTGGACTATGAGAAAGCCTTCGATTCTATCGAAACCTGGGCTGTGTTGCAGTCCCTCCAGCGTTGCCATATCGACTATAGGTATATCGAAGTGTTGAAATGTTTGTATAGAAACGCTACTATGTCGATCCGATTACAAGACGAGAGTACGAAACCAATCCAATTGCAGAAAGGTGTGAGACAGGGAGACGTCATATCTCCGAAACTGTTCACAAATGCGTTGGAGGACGTTTTCAAGCTCTTGAATTGGAACGGATTCGGCATCAACATTAATGGCGAATACATCACTCACCTTCGTTTTGCCGATGATATAGTCATAATGGCGGAGTCGCTGGAGAACCTCAACACCATGCTCAGCGACCTCAATATCGTATCCCAACAGGTGGGTCTTAAAATGAACATGGACAAGACGAAGATCATGTCGAATGTCCATGTTGAACCCGTACCGGTAATTGTTGGGAGCGATACTATCGAAGTTGTCGACCACTACACCTACTTAGGACAGATTGTCCAGTTAGGTAGGTCCAAACTCGACAAAGAGGTCGCCCGGAGAATCCAACTCGGATGGGCAGCGTTCGGGAAATTACGAGATATCTTTGCATCGAAGATTCCGCAGTGCCTAAAGACAAAGGTCTTTAACCAATGTGTGTTGCCGGTGATGACATATGGCACCGAAACGTGGTCCTTAACTGTTGGCCTTTTAGAAAAGCTCAGAGTCACACAGCGAGCAATGGAGAGAGCTATGCTCGGAGTTTCTTTGCGCGATAGAATCCGAAACGAGGATATTCGCCAAAGAACCGGAGTTGCCGACATAGCTCGTAAGATTTGCAAGCTGAAGTGGCAATGGGCAGGCCACATCGCTCGACGAACCGACAACCGTTGGGGAAGAAAGGTTCTCGAGTGGAGACCACGCACTGGAAGACGCAGTGTTGGTAGGCCTCCCACTAGGTGGACCGACGACATCGTGAGAGTCGCAGGCAACCGGTGGATGCGAGTGGCGAGTTGTCGGTCAGGATGGAGGTCAAAGGGGGAGGCCTATGTTCAGCAGTGGACGTCTTCAGGCTGGTGATGATGATGATGATTATTAATTTTATTGATGCGTACAAATTGTACTTAATTATGTTTAATAATTTGTACCTACTTAATTAGATCTATGACACTGTAAAGTAACATTGTTACTTAGAGGGAGAAAAAAGTAAGGCCTCCTGAGTTTCTTGCCAGCTCTTCTCGGTCGAAGGCTCTCCCAAAATCCGAACTGGTGGTAGATTGGTTAGGTAGGTAGATTAGGTAGGTAGAGTAGGTTATGGTCTGTGCCAGCTAGATGTAGATGAAGGGTCATTTACCCCATTTGTACCAGTGGGGTTCTGCAGTTTAGGTACGTTCGGCCGGCGTGCCTCCCAGGAAGGCCGCCTAGGCGTATGACAGTAAAGGTTGCTGCTCGGCTCTCACGCTCCACGTCGCGCGTCGTCGCTTAAGGCCAGGTATTTCTCTCGCGGCTTCTCTCTCGCTCTCTCGATGGTACGACGGTATGGGACGGGTATAACAGCGAAGCGGCGCGTTTTATAGGTTTTATTGCCAATATTTATAGACTTTATATATAGGATTCTCTGCTAATTTATCTGCGAATTATTTGTCTTTCGTTGAGTACAAAAATTAAATGTGAAGTATCAGTATCGTATCTATTTATGTGTATAGTGTGTATGAATGTATTGTATTTGTGTATATATATGTATGCATGTATATATATTATATTTTAAAATAATTTTATATGTTATTTGGTGGATTTGGATCAGTCGTATTCGGTTGCATTCGCATCACTGTCGATCGAGTTGGACTTGTGCCGATGCTGCGTCCCTAGCCTGGCTTCTGCTGCCCTCGTCATTTTTTGTCCTCGGTCCTGTGGGGGTGAGCCGGTGTCGCGTCGTGTCGCGTAGGCAGGCTGGATCGGAAGTGAATATGGCCGACGCGACGCGACGCGATGTTGGTTTGCCCCCGTAGGATCGGGGATGGGGAGTGGTGGGGGTGGTGGAGGTTGGGTTAGGGACGTGGCGTCGGTGCGGGTCTGGTTCGATTGATGGTGATGTGAATGTGGTTGAGTGTGATTGATCTAAATCTACCACTTATTTATTTATTAGGTATATCTCATCTCAGCTGCAATTTAGGCAAGCAAATAGGCACAATCATCACAGGTTATTTAAGTTTAATATTTAGTATTTAATTTTTAGTTAGAGTTTTGATTTTTTTTTCTAACGTTGGTAAACGTACTCGCGTTTACACTCACGGTTGTAGCTGAAAACCAGCGATTCGCGGCTAGCGAATATGACGATGAGCTGCCACCCTTTTGCTGCTGCGGCACACACACACATATTTATTATCTTCTTTTTTTTTGTACTATGTTTTTTATTGTGATTTTGTGTACCAACATGTGTGTGTCTTTTAGCAGTAAATAAAGTTTTTATCTATCTATCTATCTATCAGTAGCTTAGTCATAATATTGAAAAACATTACAAAAAGGGGTAACTTTGGGTTTTTTATTTTTTATTTTTTTTTATTATCGAGTGATGTTTATTGGATTTTGTAACTGAATGAGACTTTGAATAGATTGGATCCTTAACTAATACATAGTTTTTTTTTCCATAATTTAAACCATTATTTTCTATGTCTCAGATGGTTTGAAAAAACTTAAAGCGCGATCTATCTAGCCTTGAGAGGAAACACTGCGTCGGCGTGGCGTTCGGGATTCTCATGCGGGGCGCGGGGGGGCGGCGTTTCGTGGTCCCCTGTTTCCTCCTTCAGAGGTGGACCAATTTTTATTTAAGCGTCGGTTGGGGGAGGAGGTTTTTTGTGTCTGTATGTTTGATATTTTTTTAAACGAGTTACTTAATGTTTCTGAAGACGCCTTAAAACGAAGTGATTTCGCTTAATTTTGAAGGCTTCTGGTTATTAAATAAATGACTTAATGCAAAGGAATCAAGCATACGGACGTGAAGGGTCTCTTTCTTTAACCGTTGCTGAAGGGGTGGTGGGGGTTGGTCCGGTTTTGGAAGGGGGCTGTGGGGCGTCGTTTTTCTGTGTTTTGTGTGGGAGTTTTGGGTGCCGCGTCGGCGTGGTGTTTCCTCTTAACTCGTAATCCCTACGCGCGCGCGTAAACCCTGCGCTCCTGACGGACGTCAAATCGATATCGAGTCGGCTGTGCTTATCGGAATATGAACGCTCGGGTCACGAGATAGGTTTCAGTTTCGCGTGGGGGTCGTTGGAGGGTGAACCTTCTGTACGGTAGTAGTATTAGTTATTCTGTGCTTGTACCAAGACGAAAAACGAAACAATTTTAAAACACACAAGTTTATGTTATTAATTTTTGACGTTTTTTTATGCTTAAGTTTTTATAAAAAAAGATATTTGAATGATTAAAAATGTCAACCTTATTGGTTAGGTACTAATGTTTTCCAAAACTCATTTCAGCCGCTACTTTATTTTACTTCAAAAACTCTCCAATTTATATTACTTACCACAGTATCAATACGATAATTGGAAATCATATTACACAATTCTATGACCACGGCTTATATTTCGGTTCGACGCGATTCTGTTTCGGCGTGCAGTGGTACTGGGGGTAGCAATGCGCATTTGTCTGGCACAGACTATAATAGCTCGTTAGATTAGTTATTAAGTCTTAACTATAAGTTAGTTAACTGTTTTTTTATTATTATTAGTATTGACGTCAATAAGTGCCTGTAAAGGTTTACATTGAATAAATAATTTGACTTTGACTTTGACTTTGAATGATCCTTGATCCCACCTCTAGGAGCTGGTGTATAGCTTTGGCGGCCTCCCTAAATATCGCGGCTTGTGACTTGGTCGGCATCGCGATGAATGAAAGGAAACAAAAAACTAATAAAAAAAAATAAAAAAAATAAACAAATTTAAAGGCAGTAAAAAGGACAACACCCTGTATATATTCTATAGTTGGGCTGGACGTATTTGTTTACTAATGTAAATGGGCCAAAATTAACGCAACAATAAAGAAAGCAAAACTAAGTTGGGACGCCTTGTATATGGCCCACGGGTGGGCAAACGCATGTGTATGTGTATGTCTGTGTTTATTGAACGCGCGTACGTAATATAAGCCGACCGCAAAACAAAAAACAAACAAAACAACAAAAAAAAAAATTTACGTTATCCGTAGCCCACTATTGGGCAAGGCGCTCACAGTCGGGCAGACCTGTAGCGGACACTAGCGCGAAGAATGAGTCGGTCGCAAAAAAAATAAAAATAAACGAATAATAAAAACTTAATTAAAAAAATTGGGACACTCTGTCTGTGTCCCACAAGTGGGCAAACGTGTGTAGAAGTACTATGCTCTTGTGGTGAGCACGCACAAGAATGAGCCGATTACCAAGGCAAAAATTAAAAACAAAAAAATATATAAAATTAACACGAGCGAAAAAATAAAGCAAGCTACTTGGCACGCGTGGTGAGCATGCACGAGATCTGAGCCGATTTAACACGACACGAACATAAAAAATTCATTAAAAAATAAAACGGGAAACCATCTCTCGTTATAATACCATAACGTAATAATTTAACTACTAAGTTACCGAACAATGTATCATTAGACAACGATCGTATAGGTCCCTACACATAGGTCTGTGATCAGACAATCGGATGCATACACGAGAATATATATATAATATATATAATATAATAATTGCGTTAAAATAATCTTGTATATAGCGTAGTCGCAATCCTCACAAATGATTCACGACTACCTGACGAAATTTTTATTGGGGCAGGGTAAAGTTATGTGAACAAATGAATTTCGAAATGATGGCACGAATTAGATATAAGATTTAGACATAGAATAAGAATATGGGCGGAAATAATTATCTTTAGCGGACTGTATTAAAATTGAAAATTAAAAGAAAGTTAGGTTCTGGTTACGGGAACGTCGCCGGTATTTAATATTACCGGTTCGAAGATGACCAAAATGTATTCGCGGGTCAGAAGACACCGCCAAATACAGCAGAGTAAAGAAGATTAGGCGGGAGGTAGAAAGGAACTTACCGGGAGCAGGCTTGACGAGGTCGCTGGAACCGGGAGACGAGCTGACCACGGGCGGCGAGGTAGGTTGGTTTCCTGGCGCACAGTCACTACACTACACAATAGGCATTCAGGCGTTCTCTTCACTTTAGGTTCAGGAGTCACTATAAACCTTTTCGGTCAGGCTCGAAGGACCAAAATGTATTCGCGGGTCAGAAGACACCGCCAAATACAGCAGTGTAAAGAAGGTTAGGCGGGAGGTAGAAAGGAACTTACCGGGAGCAGGCTTGACGAGGTCGCTGGAACCGGGAGACGAGCTGACCACGGGTGGCGAGGTAGGTTGGTTTCCTGGCGCACAGTCACTACACTACACAATAGGCATTCAGGCGTTCTCTTCACTTTAGGTTCAGGAGTCACTATAAACCTTTTCGGTCAGGCTGTTGCGTGCACGGTAGCTAGCTAGCTTGCCGAGTGCCGCCGGCGGCAAATCAAAATCATAAAAATTTAACAGAACTTGTTAGGATCATTTTTACACTTTCTTGACATTATTTAAGAATCACTTCACTCTAAAAAAAGAACAAACCACTGCGCTCTTCAAATAAACAAATTCTCTAAATGCGAAAGTAGAACAAAAACGGTTAATTTTTAATTTTGTAGGTAGTAGCTGTAACACGAAAACTAGATCTGATGGAATCGAAATAAATATGGTTATAAAATGAGGGTATGTGGGTAATTTAAAATTAGCCAGCACCTTTCTTGTTACAACATTTTGTTGACCAGATAATCAGACTTGGACATTTGTTGATAGACTTAAAAATATGAATGTTGTCAGTAGTAAATGGGTTTTTAAAGTAAACAATAACGAAAATGGGGAACCGGTGCGATAAAAGGCCCGTCTAGTGTCCGTTTTTTTACCCAAACATACTTACAAGATTACGACGAAACGTTTGCACCTGTTGCGCGAATTTATCATTACTTTTAGATTTATTCTAACTTTTGCTATTCAGTTTGACCTCAAAGTCCGTCACATGGACGTAAAAAAATGCCTTTTTTTTAAATGGCGTAGTTAAAGAGGATATTTGTATGAAAATACCTGAAGGTATATATGATAGGTAATCCTATTGTTGCTATACCAAACCAAGTTTGTTAATTAAGCAAAACATTATATTGACTGAAGCAATCCTCACGATGTTGGTATGAACGTTTTCGATCGTAACCTTAAAGGTATGAGTTTTCATAATTCTGAGATCCATGTCTTTATTGACTAGATAAAAATTCTATACATAACAACGTACATAGTGTAGTACCTAGTGCTATATGTTGATGGTTTAGTGATTTGACACACACAATGAACAAACCTTACAATATTATTAAAATTGTGAATGAGTTATTAAAACTGACATGATTCTGACATTACTGATTTATTTAAATAAAGTAAAATTGTTTATAAGTATTAAAATTAAAGGACCAAGAACACAATAACTTTAGATCAATTTATTTATTTACCAAATGTTTTACAAAATCAAAATATCCATGAAAGATTGCAATTCTTCAAAATCATCATTTCCTTCTATATACATTAAATTACTTAGATTTGAACTCCGACGAATATTGTGATGCACCTTGTCATATTGTAATAGATTGTTTAATCTACGCTATGCTTTGTACACGACTGAAATAGACGAGCCATCTGCGCAGCTATCAGTATTTGAAATCGTTTTTTTTTAAAGTAAAATTAATGAGGAGGAAATGTTTAAAGCCTTATAGGAACTAAATTGTATTATGATCCCAATAACAAAATCGATATTTATATTTCAATATAATAACGGTTGTATCAGCATTGCTAACAATCCCACAGATCATAAAAAGTCTAAACAGATAGAAATTAGAGGTACCACTCAAGAGAGCAAATTACTAACAATCTCCACAGGAGACCAACAAGCTGACATTTTCTCGAAAGTGATGCCCTCTACAAAGTTCCAGGAATTGAGAAATAAATTAATATTCTTTGATTCCTAATTGGTGCAAAAATCTTAAACTTTATACATTAAGATGTTAATAGCAAACATGTAATAACATGTTATGTACCTACTTAACATAAGATGTTAATTTATCAAAGAATGTATTAAATTACTTATTAATTGAATATAAAGAACTTATGATGTTAATAACAATAACATGTGATGTACCCACATAACTTATGATGTTATTAATCAAATAATGTATTAAATTACTTATTAAGTTCATACAGAACCTATGATGTTAATAACATGTAATAATTTATGATGTACCTACATAACATAAGATGTTAATTTATCAAAGAATGCATTAGATTACTTAGTAAGTTGAATATTATTTTATGTTACATTGTAATTAGTATGGAAAGAGTACCTCAGTAACTATTTTAAGCAGCTATTTGCTATTTTTGTTAAAGTATATCCTATTTTCGAGGGGGACTGTTGGGATATACGAAAATACTCTATTCAATTGTATCTATTGATTATACCATACGATTACTTTGTGTAACATCACTATTTTTGTATTAGTCACTCAAACGACTTTTCATTATAAAACCGTTGTGCCAACGGAGCGACATTTACTTTAATAAAAGCATTCGTTCAGACAACTACGAAGTTTTACTTTGCCGTCACTGCGTCCCTGCCAACAGTAAAGGGTAATAATTTTATAAATAAAAGACCGGACGAGTGCGAGTCGGACTCGCCCACCGAGGGTTCCGTACAAAGGAGAATGCCAAAAAGTGGGCTAGCTTTGCCTCACGCTTCAAGCGAAACGAAGAGCATTAAAAAAAACGAAGAATAATAATAATTTAAAAATTAACGACATAATGTAGCCTCTTTAAATGATAATTAGTCATATTTTCAGAGTGTTAAAAAAATATTTAAAATAATGTCTTTTTTGCATAATCATTCATGTGAATGTGTTAAGTCCGAGTTGGATTTATTTGCATTACCATCAACTCAAACTAGTATCGAAAGCGGTCAGTGGGTTCACTACAAACCATTTCATCGCTCAGTGATGATGGACCAATCGAATTTCAGATTTCTGGAAGTGGTGATGACTACCTACATAGATTTATCACACACTTTGATACACTTAGAAGCAAAAATTCTAAATCAGGATTTAACACCTCTGACAGCAACAACGACTGTGGCTCCGGTTAATAATTGGTTACACTCACTCTTTAGCCAGTTAGATGTTTATTTGAATCAAAAACTGATAACACCTCCGAATAATACTATCGAGCTTACATTGAAACACTACTAAATTATGCATCATCAGCAAAACAATCACACCTAACATGTGGACTCTGGTATGAAGACACAACAGGAAAAATGAATTCAACTGATGAGTCAAATAAAGGATTCACTATTAGACAAAAATTGGTAAAGGAGAGTAAGGAGGTCGAAATGATAGGACATTTACATGGAGACATATTCATTCAACCAAGAAAAGTTTTTGATTAATGGTGTTGAAATGTGTGTAAAATTAGTACGTTCTCGAGATACATTTAATTTATTGTGTTCGTCTGATGATGTAAAATTAAAAGTTTCCATTATTGATGCTTCACTTATGATTCAAAAAGCTCGTGTAAACCCTACTGTTCTGCTTGCCCATCGAAAGGTTTTATTATCAGCTAAATATCCTATTACTAGGGCTGAAGTAAAAGTTCTAACCATTCCAGCAGGTATTCAGGGAAAAACTCTTGATAATATTTTCCTCGGTCAAGTACCAAAGAGATGTATAGTAGGATTTGTAGATAATACAGCGTTTAATGGGTGTCTTACAAAAAATCCTATTGATTTCAATCATTATGGTATTAGTTCTTTTTGCTTATACATCAACGGAACACAGATTCCTTCCAAAGCTCTACAACCTGTTTTTAGCAACAACTTGTTTACATCAATTTATCATACTTTGTTCTCTGGAACAGGAATTCATTTCCTAAATGAGGGTAACGGTATATCTAGAGCTGATTACGCTAATGGATACTGTCTAATGGCGTTTGACTTAACTCCAGATTTATCAGCCAATTCAACAGCTCATTGGAATCTTATCCGACATGGAAGTGTTCGGTTAGAAGTTAGATTTGAGGCAGCTCTAACACAGACTGTTAATTGTATTGTTTATGCTGAGTTTGATAACATTATAGAAATAAATAAAAATAGGAACATAAGTGTAGATTTTAGTAGTTAAGTTTTAATTGTGTATGAAGACACATGTTTTCTCCCCATGAGCATCTTTCACATGTTTATTCCAACCTAGAACACTCTTAGTCAATTCAAATGGGGGGTTTTTCCTTTTTTTTAAGGTTTGGAAACGACTTGAACTAGCCCATCGAGGGTCAGAACCACACCAGTTTTGAGTGCGCCAGAACTCTCGAATCCCTACTACTACTATTAAAAGTCAAAAATGAATTTATTGTTTTACAAAATATTCTCCCTTTGATGCATTTTTTCATTCATTCGATTAAACCAATTTTGAAAACTTTTGTGCCACTCCTCCGTGGTGACCTCTTCTGGTAATGAAATCGTTGACCGCGTAATAGGTTCTTAATTTTTGGGAACAGAAAAAAGTCACAAGGTGCCAGGTCGAGACTGTATGCAGGATGGCTCATAAGTTCTACGTTTTTCACCTTCAAAAAGTCGTTTGTCTTGGCCGTGTAAGAACTAGCGTTGTCGTGGTGCAAGATGACACCGCGTTTACGGTTATTTTTACGGAGTTCGTCAATAATTTTCGGCAAAGAAATGGTCGTGTACCGGTCACTATTCACGGTACGACGATTGTCTAAAGCAATAGTAGCCACGTGTCCAGTTTTATTAAAAAAAGAAGCAATCATCCGCTTAGATGCACTTTTCACGGGCGCCGCTTTAGTGTCTAAATAAGATACGGTATCTCGTTTCTTCGCCCCTAATTGCCCCCACCCTCCCCACTCCTCCCCGCTCCTTCACCCCAGTCAGGTTAACGTGACTATATAAAAAAAAATCCTGGATGGATTATGATAATATTTTGCTAAAATCATATGACAAGTATGTACTTTCATTTCCCACAAGTCTCATCAGTGAAGGATCAGTCTCATCGTGGACCAAGTTCCATACATTATTGTCCATTGTCCTTTGACGCACCTTCGTTGAATCTGGTATACATGGCACTGTACCAAGTGACGCGGTTCGTTTTTTGAGCCTCGGTTAAATTGTGTGGGATCCACCGCGAGCACAGCTTTCTCACACCCAACTGTTTGTGTAGGATTGATTGTATTTGACTCATGCCTATGTCTAAGGATGCGCGAATCTCATGGTAGGTCACAATGCTTGTCTGTTTCAATCATACGGCGCACAGCATCGATGTTTTTGTTGTTCACAGTGGTGGACAACAAAAACATCAAACAAGTGAAAACAAGTGATAAATAGTCGTCTTGCATGGTGCTTTATCGCCAAAAGCAGATTGAAGCCGAACGATGCTCTGTTGAGCTGTCAAATAACACTTAAAATCGTAGAAAATCATACTATAAAAATTTTCCCGAGTTAAATCGATGTTAATGTAGACACACAATTTTTAAAATGGCGCCACAGTGTAAAAGCATTTGACAGTCAGATGAAACAAACTGCATTCTACAACCAAAGAGTTCTATTTTCAAATGTTGTAATTACTTTAGTGTGACCTATGTATAGGACGGTAATACTTGCAAAATTTTATAGTTCTAGGCACATGAGTAAAGAAATTACTATTTGTAAAGAAATTACTCATGTGGCTCTAGGTCAACGGCAAATACCCTATGAATTTTGATTCCCTTGAGAGCGCCGAAATATACGTTTTTTGCGGCATAAACGAACTTATCCTTTTTTACATTAACTTAGGTGTTTGATTTTTTCACAGCTGCAAGAGACTGTAGACCTGAGTAGTATATAGTTTTAATTTTAACTCGATACCTTTACGCGTTCCCGAGATAAACGGTCTTGACAGACTGACAGACGGACAACATAAAGACCATGTTTTTAATGATTTAATTACAAATATATACTTTTCAGATTGTTCCCTATACGTGTAGTATAAGACGGTAATACTTGCCAAATTTCATAGTCTAGATCAACGGGAAATACGTTGAATTTTAATTCCCTTGAGAATGTCAAAATGTATACTTTTTTTGGCATATAGACCCTGTTTTTTAATGATTTAATTACAATTGTAATAATGTGTAGTTTTCAGATTTTCCCTATACTTGTAGTATAAGACAGTAATACTCGCCAAATTTCATCTAGGTCAACGGCAAATACCATATGGATTTTGATTCCCTTGAGTGTTGAAATATGCGGCATATATTTTTTGCGGCATAAACGGCCGTATCTTTTTCTTACGTTAACTTAGGAGTTTGATTTTTTCACAGCTTCAAGAGACTGTAGACCTGAGTATATTGTTTTAATTTCAACTCGATACTTCTACGCGTTCACGAGATAAAGGTCTTGACAGACACGACAGACGCACAACAAAAGTGATCCTATAAGGGTTCCTTTTTTTCCTTTTGAGGTACGAAACCCTAATAAACAGATTACTTGCAACAAAACAGATGAACAACAGAACGACATGGAAAACGAAGAGTTTTAATAGTTGCTGATGATTAAGGGCAGGGATTACAGCAGGCTCTACAACAATTAATGGTATGGACTATGAAGTTGTGCTTTTGAGAGTGAGTGGGGCATGTTTAGTGGACATTATCAACTCTTATAAGACGGAACTGTCTAGTTTGACGATTCTTGATTTTATTGTAGCAGTTGGTGGAATGAATGATAGAAACTCGCTTGAATTGAAAACCAAACTTCTGAAATGGTTGCCTTTTATAACTCAAACGAATGTTATTTTAAGTGGCTTACCATGTAATGCTCTTTTAAATAATTATATAAATAAGGATATAGAGTTAATATGTCAAGGCTTTAGCTACTGTAATTTTGTAAAAATGAATTACAAGAGATCTTTTGTAGGCTTTAGATATTTTAAATCAAATTTGACTTTTACTTCAACATATACATCAATGACCTCCCTTGCATACCGCGGCCTAACGCTGAGATGGTTTGCTACGCCGATGACACAGCCATCTTGTTCAGTGGGATCTCCTGGTCACAAACATTCCAGCACGTTGAACCAGGCCTGGCTTTTGTGGCCCGATGGTTGGAAAGCAACCTCTTATCCCTGAACATCGCCAAAACAAAGTTTGTAACTTTTCATAACACGGCCACGTCGAAGCCTGCCCTAATACCTCCAGTCAGAATCCACGACAGTAGCTGCCAGTATGCCCATTCTAGTCTATCTTGCGGCTGTGACAGAATTGAAGAGGTAGAAGTTTTAAAATACCTCGGAGTTTTTATAGATAACAAATTAAATTATCACCATGATATACCCTCACTATCAAGTCGTGTTAGGAAGATCATTAACGTGATGCTGTTACTAAGAGGCGCGGCACCGCCCTCAGTCCTACGGATGGTTTATCTTGGGCTCTGTCAATCGGTCGTCGGCTACTGCATATTCTCGTGGGGGGGTACCCAAGTAACATTATCTGAAGGCGTATGTTATGAGAAAGGCCTTTTAGTCCTATAAAGTATGTGATATGGTTACTGTCTTGCTCAAAATTTATATTTAGGAAAAATCAATTACAAACAGGTTTTAGAACTAGTAAGCTTGTAAAAAATCCTAATAGTCTTAAGAAAAAAGTCATAACAACGTTGTGTTTGCTTCAAGTTCAAACTCAAAGGTTCTGAGACCTATAGGTTTAAAAGATGTTATATTTTAGCCACAATTTAGCAATAAAAATACTTAAACAAGATAACTTGCTCTTACACATTACCTTTTCATAACCACTTGGTCTTTTAAAAAATAAAAAACCAGTAAGCACTATACGCAACCTATCCTAGAGCAATTAGTTTATTTTAAAACCTTAAGTACTAATTATAAGCCTTACGAAATAAAATATTTCCTTTTGTACTATTGTACAGCTAATTACTTACTAGACATTCTGTTTATTCGTCGTTGTGACTTCTTAGCAGTACCACGGTCCAATTTAAGATCAGTTTGAGACTTTTGATAAACAAACGAATATACAGGAGGATGCCCTGGCAACGAAAAATTAGGAGTGGACATTTCGAAAGAAACATAAAAAAAATACTACGCATCACAACACTAACTGATAATGTAAGTGTTTCCCATTTAAGCGCGCAAAGTCGCGTTTTATTCATGTTGATTTGTTTTAATTGAAAGAAACTAAGTATAAAAAAGGTGCTTATTCAGTAGCGAGCTTGCACAAGCGGTGTGTAATGCAAAATTGAGATTTCTTACAGAAAAATGTTGTTGCTCTTAAAAATATCTACCTATAATAGAGGTAGCTATTGAGAGTGATTTTTTTAAATGCAACAAGGTGTAAGTAAAGGTGTATGTACCTATGTAATAAGTGAAAAAATGTAGTGAAAAAGTTTGCGTCTCGTACCTACCAAATATGATAAAAATCAACTTTGCAGCCTTGCAGAACAATCAAATATTTTTTTTCTAGATATAATAATGTTCGATCAGTGATCAGTCATTCTTTTTAGATTAAACTCTATGTGGATGATGACCCTGTCAAACTTAGTGCAACGACACGACAACGACAACGACACAACACAGTGCCGTCTTTTCACGAATCAGGTGCGGGTCTATCGGCTAAAAAATATGGATATGGACATGGGCTTCATTTGACATTTGAAGCCCATATTTGGTCCATATATGGGCATATTATGTGTTTCAAATGTCAAATGAAGCCCATGTCCATACTCATATTTTTTAGCCGATATGGTAGCAGATCATGCTAGTACCAGTAGTTTGAACGACGACAATTGTGATATTATAATTCAGAGTTCAGATAAAAGTAAAAGTGAAATTAAAGATTCAGTAACTAAACTTAAGAATTTTGATTTTAGTCAAAATGTTAAAGAGTAGGCCCTAAAACACAATATCAAGCATAATGCTATACCTAAAGGATCTTTTTGGAGTCCTAAATAAAAACACGGATGTTAAATTTCCAAATACGCTCGGACTTTCTTAGGCATAATGGTTTAAGAGAATGCCTACAAGAATTATATCATAGTATACTTACTTAAAAGTTTTCTATCATTGTATTAAGTATTTTACAATTAAACCATATTTGTCCAACATACGGCATGTTGAAAGAATAACGTTAGTATTATTGACAAAAACAATGCGATTTGGATGTTTGCTTGCACCGAACGTAACACTCACTCGGCTGATTTGAATTTGTATTGATCATTATTAGTAATAAATACACCCATATCCCTACCAATATAAATATGGATTCACGGATTAGACCTGGATTAAACTATCAACATATTTATAACAAAAATGTAATTACAACGAACGCGTCTTAACTTATTTTAAATTAAAACTACATTATACATATAGGTAACCTAGGTACTTTAAAACTACCTAATAAAATGAATATAAACTTACCCGTTTGAAGTTGTTACACCATGTTTATTTGTTTTTATTTTAATGAACAATCACGTTCGTACGCATTCCGTGAAACACGATCATAGTCAAGTCACGGGCAATGCTGCATGGTCGTCGATTTTGCCAACTAATCCATACATTTCACCAACAAGCCGCTTATTAGAATTCGCCAGGAAACTGATGGCAGTATTCATACAGCTAGTTAGCCCTGAGAAGTGACTATTTAGTTCTGCTTTAGTCATTTGTGAAACCTACCAGCATTTTTAGATACATTGTGGACTCCCCGGTTTCTGTTAATTTCTATAAAAGCATTTTTTGTAGCTTGTAAGAATTACAACTCGGTCCACCATATTGTATTAAGAAATGACGTTTGTCTTATTATTTAAATAATATATTTTAGTGAAAATAATTAAACAATTTATATTGTAAGTAAGGGTACTTCAATGTTAACTCATTTCTAGCTTATATTAATGACTGGAGCTAATATTACAACAAAAAATATTTTTATATTATTATTATTATTAAAAAAAATATTATTATTTGGTAAATATCGAGGGCGCCTGAGTTTTTTAACTGTATAACACCCAACTTCGACGGCAAACTGGTATGCGCATAGTTATCAAGCCCCTAATAACTAGGTAGGTAGGCTATCTATATTATTTTATTTCTGAAACGAGTTTATCATAAACATCGCCATTGTATAATTTTGTTTGTTAAACCATAAACAGTTGTGAAAGCTTAATTATGCCTTAAGTAACAGTAAGTTGTTTAGATTTTACACTTTCTGGGGCCGTATAGCTTAATTGTAGTTTTTTCGGAATACCCAAAATTAGCTTACATGCTACTTCAATGGCCACTTAAAAACTAAAATATAACCAAGTAAAACTAAGATTCAGGTTCTACCTATAGTTAAACTTGAAACTTTAAGGATCTATATAGGTTATTTTATGTTATCTACGAATTGCTGAAAGGTTTATTTTTTTTCTTTTAAGTTCTAGCATTTGCTTTTTGGTTCTAAATCAGTCAGAGCTTATTGGTTCTGAAGAGGTTGCCTAGGCTGGGCCTTTTTGGGCTACAGGTGGTTCTGTAGTCCAAACTATAACGTTGTTCATACTAAATGGCACTAGCCCAGCATATTTTTCATGAGGTTCTAGGACTTGTTAATGACCTTTCTAGAACCTAAATTGTTGCTTGGGTACGGACATGACGTGGATGTTAAAGATCGAGAGAGCTCAGAGAGCAGTGCTAAAGGTGATGTTGAATAAGCCTCGTCGTCACCCCACAAGTCAGTTGTACGCAGACAGCCAGGTCCTAAGTGTGCGTAAGCTGTATGTTCTTAACGCCGTAATAACAACACACAAAGTAGTTATCTGCCATGATTTATTTAGTTATTTATTTTATTTATTTATTTAATCTTCTTTGCAAAACAAAACTGCAAAAGGCGGACTTAACGCCACATGGCATTTTCTACCAGTCAACCGGTAAGGATGTGGGAGACTAGAAGTAAGGCGATGGAACAAAACAGTTAAAGTAATAAAATCAGATAAGTAATTTCTGCATGATAACTACAAAGAGCTACTTAAGAAACGCGTATTCAAAATTACAACACCGACAGTTCGCACCACATTCGCTAAAAGACACAGAGAGTACCTTTATCCTTACATATATAATAAAGTTGTAAGTAGGATCATATTCATAAAAGATATGGCATGTGAATTGGCTTTTGAGTGTTGTGGGTAGGAGCTGATAGACTATAATATAATTGTAGTTTGCATCTATAGTACCCCGACAGAAAATGTTAAAATATTTTTTATTAAGCTACATACTCTTCTTGACAAATTACAAAAAATCAATAAAAGTATAATATTAACAGGCGACTGGAACATTGATACGTTAAAATATAATAATATATCAAGAATTCTCAAAGATATTTTACTATGATATAATTTAGACCTGCATATTAATGAACCTACATGACAGAAATCATGTATCGATCATTTTGCAACCAATATGAAAGAAGCGAAAGGAGAAATCAAGCCTTGTCTGGTCATAATACTTTGAGATCAGATTATGACTTCACCTATAAAAATCCCGTCAAAAGCCTCTAAAACACTGGTTTGAGGCAAAACGTGGTTACAGTGACAATAATATTTATTTATTAGTTCAGGAGTTATTTGGTAAATTATCCATGGAGAAACCTTTTTGACGGTCAAATGTAGATTCTGATTTTACAACATTTCATAGAGAATTAATCCTTATAAATGACTTATGTTTTCAAAAATATACAGTTATGTTTAAATAAGCTCATACGAAATCAGATTGGGTAACAAAAGGTTTAAAAACATCATGCTTAACTAAAAGAAAACTCCGCATGTCCTACTATAAAAATAAATACTCAAAAATACTAAAACGATGCATGCAATTATCACAAAAAATAAATCAATTGAGATAAAAATAAGTAGAGCCAAGAATAAGTGTTTCGTCGTGAACACAATGGAGCCTTTTAAATAAAACTCAGATTTCTTGATTTTATATTGATTTAGTGAATTTAACAACGGAGTGCAAAACTTTCGTGTATGAATTTTGAATAGACAAGATTAACCATTTTTGAGACGGTATCTAAAATATTAAAGCCAAAAGTATCCTGCCGCGCTGTCAACAGACGTCGTTAACAAAACGAAAACATTGCTCTGCCGATGGTGAAGGTGTTAATGTGAACATGAACCGTCTCATTAATAAACGTTGTGTAAGGCTACTCCAGGTGAAAATCAGTGTTAACAAATTTTACGAACCTAGAATGGTATATCGAAAGACTCTTCGTCGATAGATAACTTCACCGAAATCACTCTTAGCCGACCGTTGGTTTTACGAAGAAATCCTTCGCCGATAGAACGTTTCGCCGATAGAATGTTTCGCCGATTCAACGTGTCGCTAATTGAACGTTTCGTCGATAAAGTTAATTAGTTAGTTTATTTGTTAATTTAGCAATACCTACCTAGTCATACAGTTTTCAATATTATAATACTTGACATTATGTTTAATATTATCAGCCTTTTTGACCACCTCGGCCGAGTGACTGATGTCGCGCAGGAGCGATTCCCAAACGACGAGGTGGTGGTTTTGGGGGACTTCAACGCCCACCATGAAACATGGTTGGGCTCCTCCAAATCTGATCACGCTGGTAGAGTCGCTCATGCCTTTGCTCTGACGCAAGACCTAACGCAACTGGTAGACCAGCCCACCAGGATGCCAGATATCGTAGGTCACGCGCCCTCCTTGTTGGACTTATTGTTGATGAGTCGCCCTGCAGGGTACATAGAGTGTCGGTGCTTGCACCTCTAGGCTCGTCAGACCACTGCTTGATCATTGCCACAGCACCGCACAGCGTTGGTCCACCGAAAACGGTGGAGACCAATAATAAGTAAATTTTACCCTATCATAGAAGTAAATAAACATCAGATCCATGATTGAGGATTGAATGAAGACTTGAAGACTGATTTAGTAAATATACACACCGTTGCAATTTTCATAAATGCTTTTTAAAATTATTCGTATAATGTCTATTTCAATTACACAATGTTTTTCAATGTTAAAAAATAATTATCAAGCAATTTTGACAATTTCATTGGACATAATATACAATTTCTGTGGCAAAAATAAAATTTCTGTGGCACGCCAATTTTGGTGGTTAAAATAACTCTATAAATTATTTAATCCCCTTTTAGGAAAATATATAAAACGAGGATGTTTTGTGCTTCAATATTAAAGTTTGTTGAATATTGAGTCCCCGAGCCGACGACCGAAGCCGCGCACCACCAGCAGAGAATCTAACTAAACACTACCGCCAGTTCGCTTGTGACCACACCACGGCCGCAGCATCGCGCCCGAAATGTCAAGCAGTAAGTGGATATGTACTTACTTACAAAATAAATCTACACTTGTTGTTGCAAAAAGATTGGGTTAAAAACTTATTGTAGAAATTCACATTAGGTAGTACTGCAACTTTAATGGACTGTTCTCTCGCCGTGGTGATCGGCGCGGAGTGGCAGAGCGGCCTCATGAAAGTTTACCTGCACGTCACGTCAAATACCTGGCTTCCTTTATACTTGATAAGCTCCTTAAGCCGGTCAATGAAGAAGAAGCAGCCGTCAGCGTCGTAGTAGCCGATGTCGCCGGTCTTCAGGTAACCTTCGTCGTCAAGCATTTCTTTCGTGGCAGCCTGATTGCCCGCGTAGCCCTGCATCAGGACGGGGCCCTTGAAGCAAACCTCCCCGCTTTGGTTGCAACCCAACCTTTTCCGAGTGTCTATGTCTACAACCTGAATGGAACACGTATTTTAAAATGGTCATTAAAAGCCTACTTAGTGGTAGTAAAAGGTGGCTTAGTGGTGGTAAAGCGCCGAAAGCAGCAATGAGAATCGTGGTTTCACACAAAGTTAGCTAAAGTAGAATATGATTTTAGATGTTCGAAGGGTTTCATTATTGTTTGATTGGTTATTTCACCGTGTTTCGTCTTGATCCGTGAAACACTCTTTACCAATCGATTTGTTTTAAATATGATTATACCTATAATATCGTTGTCATGTGTTAAATGTTACTTTATTCGTTAAATTAATAAAGGTCTTTGATCTTGTAAGGGTTCGAAATGTCAGGATAAAATAAATTATGTAGTAATTGAACGCAAGATAACTCATATTGTTTTCTGAGGTTTAAGCGAGCACTACACATTGAAATAAAACACTTTTTTACGGATTAACTCGCGTTTAATTTACTATTTACATAGTTTTTATATTATCTTGACGTTTCGAACCCTTTACAGGGTCTGTGGTCACAGGGAGACTGCCTTTGTTAATTCGTAAAAAAGTGTTTTATTTCAATGCAAGATAACTCCCAAAAGTGTTTAATATTAGATAGATAGATAGATAAACACTTTATTGCACATACACAAGAAACACTTACACATGACATAAACTTAAAACTAGTATATACAAAGGCGGTCTTATCGCTGAAAGCGATCTCTTCCAGACAACCTTTGGTTAATGAAACCTAAGAAGGAGATAAAGGAAGTGCGCAAGTTTTAACAAATAGATAATATGATGGACAAAAAATGAATATATACATTTATTTATAAAAATACACACATACAATATATAATATAAAATATACATACTTACATTATATGTATAAAATTTTACTATAACACGTTACTAGCAGATGACTGAGCCAAAAGATGCTTGTGGAGTTTAGACTTAAAGATGGACAGTGACTTGGAGTGACGGATTTCGGAAGGTAAATTGTTCCAAAGGAAAGTAGCTTGGATTGTAAAAGAATCCTTATAATATCCCGACCGCGTAAAGGGAGCCTTACGCACGTTGTCCGATTTGGACCTCAGACCACGATTGTGATCCTCCTCGAGAAACCGGTAACATTCTTTAAGGTAAGAAGGAGTACGAGGATCATACAGCACGTTAAAAAGAAGAATAAGAATATGTTCCTCACGACGCGACCTAATAGGTAGCCATTCAAGCCTGTGCCTGTATTCAGACACATGGTCGAACTTGCGCAAACCATAGATGAACCTGATGCAGAGATTTTGTAGGCGTTGAAGCTTATTAAGCAGATCTACATTTAAATCAACAAGGCAGACATCGGCATAGTCCAAATTTGGTAAAAGGAGAGATTGCGCAAGCTCAACCTTGGTCTTCACAGGGAGCAAGTTCTTCCACCTCCGAAGTGACCCAGAGGCAGCGAACAACTTTCGACTTATCTCGGACACTTGAGGAGACCAGGAAAGAGTGCAGTCGAAAAGGACGCCTAGGTTCTTAACAGTAGGACAGTAGTTTAATAAGACACCGTTGAACGTCAGCGAAGGTATACATTTTTTGTCTAATTTAGCTATTTGTTTTGTGCCCCCAATGATAATAGCCTGTGACTTATTGGGGTTGACCGTTAAGCCATGGGTTCGACTCCACTCATGAATAGTCACAAGGTCATCATTTAGGCTGGCGATCATACTCTCAATATCATCGACGGAGAATTGCGAATAGATTTGCAGGTCATCAGCATACAAGTGGAATTTACATGAGAGGAGTGGAGTGAGAAAATTGATGAAAATCGAAAAGAGGAAAGGAGAAAGGACACCACCCTGGGGTACACCAGCAGTGACATCGCTAGCACATGACAGTTTGTCATTGGCACGCACACACTGCCGCCGGCCAACAAGGTAGCTGCGAAACAACTCTAGTACCGAATCTGTTACAAGGAGAGACTTAAGCATTGCTAGAAGAATATCGAAGTCAACGGTGTTAAAGGCATTGGAAAAATCCAACAGAACAAGCGCTGTCAACCGGTGATTCGACATTCCCAGACGTATGTCATCGGATACCCTTGTCAGAGCAGTGGTCGTACTGTGCCCCGGGCGGAAGCCGGATTGGAAAGGGCTAAGGAGATTATTTGAATTGACAAAGGCACTAAATTGGTGTAGGACTAGACGCTCTAGGATTTTAGAAAGGAAGGGAAGAATGGAAATTGGTCTAAAATGAGAAGGTAAGGAAGGGTTAGAAATTTTAGGAATGGGTATGACTACTGCTTGCCTCCAGCAGCTAGGGAAACTGCCGGTGTTGAGCGAGAAGTTGAAAACGTGACAAATTATAGGCACAAGAATATCAACACCTAACAGAATCATCCTCCGGCTAATTCCATCCATACCTTTAGCATTACATTTTACTGCCCGGATATTATCTTCAACTTCGCGCTCAAAGACCGGCCAAAAGGAAAATGCAGGATGTTGTAGGTTCGGAGAGGAAGACAGGGCTTGAAGTGTACTTTGTTTCAAATTATATGGGATGGAGGAAGGAGCTGAAAAGTGATGGTTTAAGGAAGCTAGGTCGAGGTTGTTAGGAACAGAAGTCTTAGACTTACCAATACCAAGAGAATTTAAGAATGACCATACTTTAGCGGGATCACCATTTGCAACAGAAGAATGTATGTGACGTCGCTGCGCATCCCTACACAATCTACTACACCGATTTCGCAACTCTCTATATGTGTTCTGATTTGCATCCGACGGATCCTTCTTGTATCGTGCCTTAGCAGCATTGCGCCTGGCCATAATGAGTTTTATGTCATTAGTAAGCCAGGGAGCGGGGAGATGTTTGAGCCGGACTGGACGAAGTGAAGCATGGATATCAAATATTTGGATCAGGTTGGAGTTGAAGATTTCCATCTTTAGGTCAATGGTTGGAGCGTCAAACACCGCATCCCAGTCAATACCGCTAAGGTCAGACATAAAGCGAATAGTGTCAACATTATTAAAGTTACGCTGCATGATCACTCGTGGTCTAGGTTTAGGACATCGGATCTTATAGGAAACAAAAATAAGGTCATGATAGGAAAAGGCTTCAGCAGGAAGTTGGCCATGGGAACTCACGTGGTCAGTGGAGGAGACAATTGCAAGATCTAACAAGGAGGGCTGACAGCCAGAAAAATGGTGAGTCGCAGTTAAAGGAAGAAAGTTAAGATTAGTTGATTCTACAATTGAGCTAAGACGGGACGACCGTGAATCCTGCTTAAGTAAGCAGGTGTTGAAGTCGCCCATAATAAAGTATGGTCAGCTGTTGGTACCAGTGTTTCTAATACGGATTCAAATTTGGCAAAGTAGTCAATGTGGAGGTTCGGGCTATAAAACACGCCTAAGAGTATCTTTGAGTGACCCATAAGAACTTCTATGAAAAGATGCTCAGAAGATTCACAGTAGGCAGATGGAGATTTGTTGATAAGGTTAAATGGTAAGTGCCCTCTGAGATAAATGGCTACTCCGCCGCCACCCTTGCCAGTCCTGTCATTGCGAATGAGATGAAATCCAGGAAGACAGTAGGAGGTAGAAGGGAGACAAGGTTTTAGGAATGTTTCCGATACAAGGATGGCATGAATGTTTTGGTTACTGGAGAAGGTGGTCAACAAATCGGAATAATGTGCGGGGATACTTTGTGCATTAATATGCACAACATTAAAATTATCTTTTATTGTTAAAATTTTGCATTCACAATGCTATATAGCTATAGGATAAAATGTTTACTAAAAAAGAAAAAAAAAAAAAAAAAAAAAAATCTAGTAAACATTTTAACATTAAAATTTTTGGAAAACGATGCGAAATTAACGTCGAGTAAGGAGTCCAGCGGTTGAGTTAGACTTTGGAAACTACTATCGGAGGAAGCTGCAGACAGATAATGCGAACCGTCATCATCCGCGTCACTATCACTGTAACTTGCTTGTAACATAGTAATAAAAATGTATAAAGATCTTTTATTAAGTCTAGGAATTGTAAGAAGTACCTTTGCTTGAAGGCCTCGTACGGGATAGCCTGCACTCCCCTGTTTGCTTTTCCCGACATCTGTATCGGCTGTGGCCACTATAGTGGTTTCTGTCATGCCGTATCCTTGGAACACTCCTAAGCAGCTGGGCAAACTGAAATTAGTTAAACAATACTATATTTACGTTCTACTAATCACAAATTATAAATAATTAATATTCGCATGAAACATTGTAATACCGTTTTAAAAGTTATGAGCCACAAAATGATAATGGTATTTAATATCTATAAAAGGTAAAGCTACGAGCCTATTCCTTCCTTAAAGGCCGGCAACGCGTCTGCGGTTCCTCTGGTTTTGCGGGTGTCCATGGGCGACGGTGATTACTTTCTATCAGGTGACCCGCTAGTTCGTTTGCTTCCTTCTGCTGTAAAAAAAAAGCTAAAGAAAAATGCTAAATGACAGACACAGCGTATTTGGTAGGTACTACCTACTTGAGAACTTAAACTTAACCTGAGGAGCTCTATAATGATATATTCGGGTTGCACTCTTGTATTTCATTTTTTATTTTATATTGACAAAAGATAAATAGGTATTACCCTAAGAATTATTTTAAGCGACAGATAGCATACTCGCTATCTTTTTATTTTAAGTATTTAGCCAGTAACATGACTAGCTCAGCGGCTTCTATTAAGCTGAAACCTACTGAGATGCCAATTCAGACTTTGGAATATGTTCCCAATAAATTGAATTATCATAAAACACAATAGAGGATACCTCTTGCAAATTATTGACAAAAGAAAAGTCAAACTGCCTTAGCAAATTGTTCATCAGAACATACAAAGCTTTTCTAGCAAAGAAAATTGACATTTTATGTGTTACCGAGCATTAGCTCAAACATTATAATAATAATAATAATAATAATAAGTATATTTATTTGTCAAAAAACATAGACAAAAAGGTCTGTGGCTCAGTGTTTGCAGGAGACCCACAAACCCTGTTATTCTGCCACAGCCATTTATGAATTAATAACGAACTTAACGAACGTGTCTTGTTTATCTTGTGTACTTTAAAAGTTATTACAATTTTAAGAGTGTGATACTTATTTTTGCAGGCCAGTGTAGAATTACATCCACTTCTGCTACTTGCTTGGACAATATCATTGAGATCTACTATCTCAATGGACAATATGTTTTGTAATTGTCTTGTTTTTGAAAAATCTATTATAAATTGTGTTAGTTCAGACTAGTTGAGCACCATAATGTCTCTCCTAAACAAAATACAGTGTGTAGACCAATCAGTGAAAAAGGTATCGAAAAATTTAAAACCAATATTCACTTAAAACTTTCTTCTCTCTCAGTATAATGCAGATAATACTTTTACAAAAGTTTTTAGTTGCATTCGGGATGAATTTAACAACACATTCAAACAGAAAATTATTAAATTACTTTAAGAAAAAGTTCTGTGACGGGGCGACACCATTTATGCGAGTAAAAGAAAATTGTATGAATTGTATGGATTAAAATCTACATTTAGATCCTACCTTTATTGAATATATTAAAAAATATTCAAAATTATTTAAAAAAGTCTGCTTAAATGCTAAAGCAAATTTTATTTCTAAAAAATAGCACTTCGGATAACAAAATAAAGACAAGTGGCAATTTATTCATCAAGAAACTGGTAAAACAAAAATTAAGGACGGTTTATATTCACTTACAGTCAACAGAAAAATAATAGAATCAGATGGCGCAGTCGCTAGTGCATTTGAGGATTTTTTCTTTAGGATACCAAGTAATATTAGAATAACTAATGATATAAGTTCTGTCGCTGTACTCGAGTCAAGTGTTGATAAGTGCGAAGTGGTATTTTCTGTGATCTCTCAAAGGCATTTGATTGCATTAATTAGTCATGAAAATTTTGTAAACAAGTTAGAGCATTATGGAGTCTTAAAAATAGCACTGAGCCTAATACAATCATACCTGTCGAATAGAACTCAACAAGTAGTTATTAATGGTGCTGTCTTCAGGAGCACCCATAACTAATGGCGTGCCCCAAGGGTCAATATTGGGACTATTACTTTTTTGATTTACATAAATTGAACTTGAGATTGAACATTTAATAATTATGTTACTTGCATGTAGTGGTACCTATAAGTAAAGCATTACTCATTTTTTGTAAGATGCAATGTATGTTTAAACAAGTTTTTGTGTAATTGCTTTGTTGGTTACCCCAGTAAATAAATAAATAAAAATAAATAAACGATCTGCCCTACTTTGCTAGAAACTTGTGTGAGACTATTATTTGCAGATGATACGTCTCTTATTTTTAATGTTAAAAGAGGCCTTGAAAATGTTGACTATATAAATGTTCTATTGTACAAATGGGAAGTTCTGGGCCCAGATAGGCGATTATTATTGGCTGGTAATGATGATGATGATGATTTAGAACTTAAAAACAGACCGTTTTAAAACATCATTAATAGTCTCGGAGCTGAGCGGCGCGGCCCCACAGACCACGACGAACACCGTAGTTAGGTCATACTTGTCCACTAGCGGGGACTTGCCCAGAAATACTACGATAGAAGGTACTGCCACTAGCACTTGTACCTGTCAAAAAACCAAATATTGATTTTTTTTTAAACCATTTCAAATGTATTGTGTGTTGCGGTGCTTTTCCACCTGTGCTGTGTGAGGCAGGCGCGGGGCATAATCCACCAATAAGATTACTTCATGGATTTTTTAATACGCTTGGCACATCGACCACATCTAAATCCTTATAATAACAGAGGGGTGATGGGTGATGTGTCCGGCGCGAGGATCGTCCAGGCGGCACACGAGGTTGGGAAAAATAATAAAGCCGCCATACTTATTAATAATAGCAATATCACTATTACGCAATTTCCCAACCTCACAACTGCCAACTTAGTAGCGGCTAAGTTGGCAACTGCCGAATGGACGATCGGGGTAGTTTCCTACTACTTCGAACCGGACACAGACATCGAGGCCTACGTGCGACTCCTGAGGAAGATGATAGAGGAACTGGGTTGCAGTATGCTTATCGTTGGAGGAGACGCAAACGCCTGGAGTGAGTGGTGGGGAAGTGACAGGAGCGACAGTAGGGGTGTAGAATTGATAGGTTTGTTTATGGAGTTGGGCTTGGAGATACTCAATGAAGGGAACACCCCAACTTTTGATACTTTTGATAACATATCAAATACGTGTGCAGTAAATCTATAGGGATATACAAGGGAGTGTGCAGAGCGGCGAGGGCTACCTGGGGACTACATCCTGAAATAATCAGGACAATATACAAGGCAGTAATCGAACCTGTGATCTTGTACGCAGCAAGCGTCTGGTCCGCGGAAGCGAAAAAGATAGTCTCCAGGAAAGCTCTCGATGTAGTATTGAGAGGCTTCGCGCAGAAGATAATTAGATGTAATAGGACAGTTTCCCTCAACGCTGCTTTAATACTGTCGGGGCTGCTTCCGCTGGATCTTCGGATCCAAGAAGCATCCCGGCTTTTTGAAGCAAAGCGCGGGAAACCCCAGGCAGTATTGAGTGGCAGGAGGGTTGAGCAGCGCGTACCCTTCATCGAGAACACCCACCCCAGTAGGATACTAAATTCAAAATTTACCTGTTTGGAAAACGCGGAAGAGGATAGCGAGGTGGCAGAAGGCTTGCCAAAGATCTACACTGACGGTAGTAAGCTGGAGGGGAAAGTCGGAGCAGCCCTGACCTGTTGGGAGGGGTCTGTTGAGACGTGTACCCGAAAATTCAGACTGGAACCGTACTGTACGGTCTTTCAAGCCGAGCTATACGCTATCCTCCAAGCGACTGAAATTATTATTGGCAAAAAATTTGAAAAAGCGGCTATCCTGAGCGACTCGAGGTCGGCTCTCCAGACGCTGATGGATCCAGACTCCTCGCACCCAATCACAAAGGCGATACAGGGTAACCTAGAATTCCTGAGAGACAACCACCAACTAGTCTCTCTCTATTGGATACGGGCCCACGTCGGAGTGAAAGGGAACGAGAGAGCGGATGAATTAGCGAAGGAAGCCGCCCTCAAACTGAAGACCAGAGCGGACTATGACTGCAGCCCCATCTCGTTCGTTAAACGTCATTTACGGGCGGAAACGATCGAGCAGTGGGACTGCAGGTATAGGACCGAAGCCACAGCCGCGACCACCAAGGTCTTCTTTCCGAATGGGGTGGACGCACACAACACGGTGAGGAAGATGTCCATCGACCGAACGGCGTCGCAAATCCTGACAGGGCACGGGGGATTCTGTGCATACCTGCACAGGTTTAAGCGCAGGGACAGCCCCTCGTGTGCCTGTGACCCGACCATGGACGAGGACATCTTTCACATCCTACTCGATTGCCCAATACACACCAACACTAGGTACACTCTGCAACAAAAACTAGAAACACACCTAAGCAAAGATACCCTGAAGGAGATCATTAGCAATAAGAAAGAAAGGAAAGTTTTTATGGAATATGCCGGAGAAATCGTTAATATTGTTAATAAAAGAAATAAGGACGTGTAGAATTTAGCAATAAGAAATACCTTAAAGCAAGACCACATTGTGGCAGGTGTAAAGAAAGGGATGAAAGAGAAGCATCAATCGAAATTGTAATTAGAGAAAGAAAAACTCTCAAAATGGAAGTATAAATATATACATGTACAATAAATATAAGAAACAAAAGAAACAAAAGAAATTGTAAAAATACTAGAACCAAGAAATGTAATAATTAGAAATTAAGTAAAAGAAAAAATGTTTTAAGTAAGGAAATTATATTAGTACATAAGATAAAGTGTAAATTAATATAAGTAAAAAATGTATTAGTTTTAAGAATTTATGTATATAAAAATAATAAAAGAGAGAAAAAAAAAAAAAAAAAAAAAAAAAAAAAAAGAGAGAAATAAAAAAAGAAAAGAAAAGAGAAAAGAAAGAAAAGAAAATAGAGTCGAGCTCTTCAAGCTCTTGTTTCACTAAAAAAAGCCCAAAAGTCCCAAAAAACAAAGAACAAAACAGAAAACCAAAAAACCTGCCAAAAAGCGGGAGCAGCCAGCTAAAAAAAAAAAAAAAAAAAAAAAAAAAAAAAAATCCTTATAATTAAAACAATATTTCTTTGTGGGACCCCATCCCTAGGATCCCATCATGCAGGTCATCCAATCCCAGCCCCGACAGCAACACACACAACAACGACAGCAAAACCTAAAAATGTGTGAGCCCTTTTGTGTAAACCTGAACGCGCCCGGTTAAATATATTGGGCCGGCGTAGTAGGTTATAGCTCGCTCAATGTGCTGTTGTCCATTTGCTAAGACCTGTCACCAGCAGTGGGACGTTTACTGGATTAGCATGGCCAAGACTATCGGTGGATTTATTTTTTACTCGTACAGCTTTTGTGGAAAAGCAGCTTTAGATCCAAATAAGCGCTAAGTAGCAACTTATTTCATTGTCTTACCTTGTATTCCTGAATGGCATTTAGGTAATTGTGGGGATGGAATCCCGATAGATATACAATTTTCTTCTTAACGAGTATATAGTTTATGGTGGACATCAACCCATATACGTGGTACCACGGCAACACGGTCAGCAACGTAAAATTTTCTGTCTGTTTTTCTGAAAGTAGGTAGTCTGGATTTCTGAAATATTAAACTTATACAAGTAACTGTTTCTTAAATTATTTTTTTTAAGCTATTTTCCATTAATATTGATGGAAATTGGCAACCGCCTCTGTGGTTCAGTGGTTAAGCCAGTCTTAGACCCAGAAGTCCCGGGTTAGTACCCATCTTCGTGTACTTAGTTTGGTTGGTGGTAGAGCCTGTTAAGTCCGCCTGGCAAGCTACTACTATCTTATCTAAAGTCTGACGCTACAACAACAATGTCAATGGTATTATTGGGTTCCGACAGTTTGTAGATAATATAGCCAGTTCCTCAGTGATTGATGATTTCAGGTAAAGCGCGCTGCCACCTTCGGCCTTATTGTCACATACCATCAGGTGAGATGAAGGCCAAGCGCTTACCCAAAGAAAATAAAAAAAATAGAGTAAAAATTTTTCTCTTACTCGTAAATTGATGTGGCGTACAACACATTTATGTGTGATAACATTACACCTTTCGGCAGACCCGTGGTTCCTGAGGAGTACAGTATGTAAGCGGTGTCGGACCAGCCCTCCACGTCGACTGCTTCGAAGTCTTGTATACTGGTTTTCACTGATACATTTTTGTATGAAAGAACGCCTCTCTCCGTCGGAACTCCATCGAACTGGATGAAAGTCTTGATGAATGCTAATGATTTGAATGTCGAGTAATTTGCTTTGATTGCCGCTTCCGAGCAGATCAATACATTTGGTTTTGAAATGTTGAGAGCGTGAGAAATTTCATCTGGGGAAAGAATGGTTTTTGTAAAGCGATGAAATGTTTTGTGTAGGTATGTCTGATGAACATGAAACGAATAAGGACCTCTACATATTTCTAGTACCTATTACAAACCCAAAGTTTACAAATTCTATACACTTTCCGTAGTACATCCAAAGTCTTCATCTTTTAATAATAGTTGAAAGTTGAAAACATTTCGACAGTGATTTTTGCGTAAAATGGCGTTCTTGATCTCAGAAACAAAAATACATTAATAATTTTAACTTATTAATAGTGTAGAATAGCTATTAGAATAGTGCGTAGCGGCCTCGCTTTTTGTAAATTTTGCTTAACTATTTAATTAAACCCAAAATTACAGAGAAAGATTTTCATAAAATGCGCGAAGGCACTTTTTTGAGCTTATCGATTGTACTACTGTTCTAAACAAATGAAATAAAAAAATTAGAATGTTATCTCTTATATAGTCGTATAGTGCGTTGCGGCCTCGAAATTTTTAGATATCAATGATTTTATATAGAAAAAAAATCTTATTCTAAACCAAAAAACTTCGAAAATCGCTTTAAGTTAATTGTGAATTTCTCCTATCTACGATAATATTATTGAGCAAAATTTATACCAGAATAATTGTTTTTTTTATATATGTTTTTTAATTCGTCATAGTGACTGCATCCTGCCTGATGCTAAGCAGCCGATGCAGTCCAAAATAATGAGAGCGCTTCCTAACGTGGAATAAGCACGATAACGAGCGCACCCATTCATGACGGCCCGCATAAATGCCGTTTCACGCCCCGCTTAAAAGTACCGGAACTGTAGGAGCTGGGAAAGACATGCTCCGGCAAAGAATTCCAAAGCCGAATTGTCTTACAGAGGAACGACTTGCCAATTTTTTTGGTACGAGTACTGATAGTCTGTACAGTATGATGGTGGTTCCTAAGACCAGCACGTGTAGTCCGGGAGAAGAAAGGAGAGGGCGGGATAAGATCAAACAGTTCTTCAGAACACTCTCCGTAGTAATTCCAGTAGAAGACACTGATAGAAGCAATGCCTCTCTCTACGCAGCTGGAGGTCCTCAAGGGAGGCTGTAACCTCAGTATCTCCAATAATGCGTACCGCTCGCCTTTGCAGTCTATCAAGTGCATCGATGAGGTATTTAGCGGAGCCGTCGCATAGATGGGAACAATACTCTATACTCGATCGCACGACTCAGTCTTGTACAGCAAACAGCGCTGCTCGGGAGTGTAAAACCGCCTCACCTTATTGAGAATACCCAACTTACGGGAGGCAGTTAAAATAGCACTCTCGATGTAGCATTTTGGATTCAGTTCCCAGCCGATGTCCATGCCAAGAATGCTGAGGTTCACCGAAATGGGTAATGGAGAGTTCTGAAGAGAGTGAGGAGTAAGGAAGGGAGTTATCTTGGACGAGAATGCACAAACCTGGGTTGTGCTAGCATTAAACTCGACCAGGTTTTTAGATCCCCACTTAGAGACACGATCGAGAGTCAGGTTCAGTTTGGCAACCAGTTCTTGCCTTTTCACCATGATATCGGCTTGCTTTGCCACAGGATGTCCTATGTACCGCTCATGCACCGTATTGTCATCCGCATAACAATGAATATTGTCCAAGGACAACTTGTCATTGATATGCAGAAGAAATAGAGTAGGTGAGAGCACAGAACCCTGCGGCTCTGTGGAACAATGGAACTTTTCATAGAAAGAACGCAAAGCGCGCTTCGGCGGGCACTGATTTGGCGTCAAGACCTAACGCAGATGATTTCCTGCGCGAGTAGTTTACTGGCGCAAGGACGTCGGGCACTTCTGGCATAACCTAACGGTTGGTCTAGAGGTGCCAGTACAAATAAACCTTAGTAAATAAGGAGAGGGGATCGCCATAGAAAGAACGCAAAGAAATCGCTCGCTCGAAAGCCATAACTTGCCTCTGGTGTACTGCGTGTTAATCGGGGTGACGCAGGCGCCGCAGCAGATGGCCCCCAGCGCCGCCGCCAGGTACTCAATCCTGTTCTCGCTGCACAAGGCTACAACGTCCCCCCGCTTCACCCCCAGCGCCCTCAGACCGGATCCGGCATTCACCAGCTCTTGTAGTAACCTTGCGAAGTCGGTCTGTTCACCGGTTTCGCCGTTTATCTAGAATTAATTTGAATAAGATTGACGCTTTATCCTGTTTTTTTCTATATTTTTACATAAAAATATGGTATGTGACAGATACGATTGTGTACGTTGTTAATTGTATTAAAAAACTATCGTATGTAACATTTACGATTTTTTAAGTCGTTAAGAAAATTCCATATTTAATCGCTTGTACCACATACGATTAATTACGTTGTAATTGACAGTGTGTCTAATATAGGATTTGACACATACAATTATTTACCATGTGAAATGGCCCATTGTATCTACAAAATAAGATAGTTTACGTTGCAATTACGGGAAAAAGTGATATCTTAAGATACATTTTTTTATTTCAATGTCGCCCCCACCACCTGGGACTGATTTAGTAAAAATGTCTGGCCTTTCTGAACTTATAGGAAACAGTTTTTCCTTAACACCACCACTATTGTCGACTTTTAATAACGGTCAATTTCAATTCTAACACTTGAACTTAAAACTTACATGAAAATAAAAGAAACAATTTAGTCTTAATCATAGGTACTCAAACTTTTAGGGTTCCGTGACAATGTACTAATTCTACTTTACTTTACTTTATTAAGTACGTCCTAAAATCATTTATGGATTGCATAAATGATTTTTGCCCGTACTTTGTTAGTAGGTAACCTAAACCATGATTATCAGTCGGATTTTTCCGGCTATTCAACACGCAAGCTATTACACCGTTAACCTTTTCTGTTGACACTGTATCCCCCAGATCTGAAACTAAAAAAATTAGAGACGGCAAAGATAAGGAAATTGATCTAATAAAGAGCCAAGTGTTTTAGGCACTGATTATCACAGTAATCATTTTATATTCCACTGATCGTACACTGAGTGGTTCGAAAAGCCGAGTGCATCAAAAAGGGTGTAAAACAGAGATGTGTTTTGTCATCTTCTCGTGGCTGTTAAATCTATACATAGACAGTTGTTTGCAAAATCTGAAAGATGATGAAAGTGGATTAAGAATGAATGAGTTGCTCGTCTAATGTCTTCTTTAAGCAGATGATCAGGTACTACTTGTATCGTCAGCGATGGACTTACAGGAGATGGTAACTAGTATGCAAAGATCTGTGAAAGGAAAATGAATGAATTCAAATGAGGTAAGGGATGAAAAGGAATGTTAGTAAGACGAAAGTTATGGTGCTTGATAGAAACGAGTGTTCGACAGAGTGTGATATTGATTAAAGAAGAAAAAGTGGAGCAAATGAAAGAGTTTTTGTACCTGGGCACAATGTTTGCTAGGCATGTAAAGCATGATAAAGATATTAAAAAGTGAGTGAATACTGGGAGTATAGTGAATGGGGCACTTAACGCCTTTAAGAGCAGCCGGAAAGTATCCCAAAAAAATTACTGGCTGTGCATGGAGGAGTCTTAGTGCCGACATTAATATGTACGGAAGTGAAATTGGGTTTGGCAGAAGAAACATAAAAGTCAGTAAGATGGTTTGGTTATATAGAGAGGATGGATAAAAAGAAATTACAAATAAGGTGTATGAGGCGAGAGAGAATGGGATAGTTAGAAGGGGAAGACCTCAGCGGTAACTTTCTCGTTAAAGGTCAGGTCAAGAGTACCCTAAACTGACGAGCAAGTAAATGAAAAACGTTAAGAGAGTAATTGAAGCAAAAGATGTTTATCAGGATCGTAACAAATGGAAAACTGTGATCTCTGCCTACCCCTCCAGGAAGCGGTCGTGATTTGGTATGTATGTTGGTTAACACATTAACTGCCACACAACCAAACACAATAAAGTTTAATTCTTTGTCGGTTACCGTTTCTGCCATGGTGCTTGAAGTGTTAATCCACGCAATCTCTATAAAAAGACTGTATAATATAAGCTAGTTTTGTTTATTTAGTTTCTTTAATAAGTTTAAATCATATACTTACTTACCAGCTGTTCCTATTGTTGATTTCTTATTAAAGTGCATACCAAAATTATGTAGGTATGTACAAAATTGGTTATTTAGTGTGCTAGTAATTATAATATTTTGTAATATTCTTTGAACTTCTTTAATATTTTTGTAATAGGTAATTAGTTATAAAAATTATGCTGGTAAGTTATTGCCTTAATTTAATTTTCATTTAAATCGCCCTAACCTAATTTTTGCTATTAATAATTAATTGGCTTTATAACTTTTTTTTAATGTTCATTAATTTAATAAAAATATAAATTATGTTTCGTAGTTTTTTTTACTATGTACTTAAAACCAATATTTAATCTTATTATATTATTGATATGGTAAGTTTATGTTAATCGACCAAATAAAGTAGAAATACTTGGAAATAATAACACATTTAAACAATTTATTCTACTATAACATTCTAAAAAAACTATTTTATAGGTTACTAACCATGAGATACTACATTAACTATAAATTATTTACATAGTTAAAAATGGTATGTGCTACTTGCGTGTAAATAGAGTAACAAAATATCAACGTAAGCAATCGTATGCCAAATATACGATATATTTTGCAAATATATTTCAACGTAAGTTATCGTAAGTCCCACTTAAGATTTTAAAAATATTTAACTACCGATGTAAATAATTGTAACAACATTATTTCGAAAACTAAACTAATTTCAGATTTTCTTTTGGAAACATACTAAGGCGCCATTCGTTATGTACACAATATGTAAATTTCAAAGTTATAGCACTAAAATTAAAGTAATTATGAATGAAAATGTCTTTAAAATGCTCTGGTGTAAAATTACCTTTTTGCACATACGATTATTTACTTAGGAGCCATCGATTTGATCGTTATTAATGCAAAAAATAACAAATATTTCGAATCATTGCATATTTTCATGGGGGCACTCTCCTGGGACGGGGCGGGTTCTAATTCGGCTTCAAGACCTAACGTATTACGTAGGTAGTGGTTGAATTAAGTTTCCGCAGGGAGTCTGGCACTTCTCGCATAGCAAATAGCTTGATCGAGGGTAACAGTACAAATAAAATTAGTGAAATGAGAATTTCGATGACAATTGTGTTGTGATTGTGAAGGGTAAGATCGGCAAGCTTGGTTTCAGGGTCTCTTTCGAGCGATTGAGGCGCCCAAGTTGAACTTACTTATATATAAGGCGACTGCTAGAAACCGCAAGAAACTTCAAGGGCTGGTCAGGCCAAGTGTTTTAGACATGACAAAAATGACAAAAAAAGAAAAACGAGCTTTTTTATTTTTCATTATACAATTTATTTTGTGAATTTTAATTTGATAGTCTATGAGTATCTAATTTATTTTAAAGCAAAAACATAAGAAAAAGAAAATGAAAGAATTAACTACACTCGGCGTCAAAAAAATCGCACCTTTTAAAAATCATCTTTAAAAATTCTTAAACCTTATGTAGAGGATAGTGTTGGGTATCATTAGAAAGGTAACAAAAAGGAGTATCAAAAAACAATTAAATTTAACTTTCTGTTTAATTATAATTATACAAACAACATTAAAATTAATAAAATAATAAAAATCCTTAATTAAGTCCTAATTAACAACAGATAATTTACAAAGAAAAATGTACAAAAAGTGTCTTAAAATTAACTTAAAATCTAGTGTTACCCCCCCTTGCCCTGATCACGGCTTCCATACGGTCCCTCATGGACCTCACCAACTTCAGGAGCTCTTCTTGAGGGATAAGCCCCCATTCTTCAATCACCGCGTCTTGGAGCTCCTGTAGAGTCGAAGGAGCTGGATCCCGAGATCGAACCTTACGTTTAAGATGGTCCCAGAGGTGCTCTATAGGATTCAGATCCGGACTTCGTGCTGGCCACTGCATCACAGAGATTTGGGACCTCTGCAAGAAGTCGCTCACGATGCCTGCAGTGTGAGCGCGAGCGTTGTCGTGCATTAATGTGAACCCCTCGCCAAAAGATTCGGCAAAGGGGACCACATGCACTTCCAGGACCTCAGTGACATAGCGGCGAGCAGTCAGCGACCCTTGTCCGCGAGCACCTCCAGTCCGGGAGACGCAGACAAGGTCGGTTTTGCCGGCAGCAGACATACCGCCCCAGAACATGCAGGATCCGCCACCATATTCCACCGTCTCCTGGATGCAGGCTTGGGCGAAACGTTCACCCTGCCTCCGGTATACTCTTCTCCGTCGGTCGTTGCAGAAAAGACACACTCGCGTCTCGTCTGGGAAGAGAACAGCTCTCCACTGCTCAAGGGTTCAATCGACGTGGTCACGAGCAAACTGCAAGCGGGCTCGCCGATGCGCTGCAGTCAATTTTGGACCCGTAGCAGCTCTGTGGGCCGCTATCTTCTTCTCCTTCAATCTTCTTCTAACCGTAGATACGCTTACGGTGCGTCTGCGAACTGCCTGGAGCTGCTGTTGCAACTCAACAGCGTTGGAGAAACGATTTCTCAAAGAGTTCGACACAACGAACCGGTCGTCTCTTTCCGAAGTGCAGCGACGTCTACCCGAACCGTGTCTGCGGATGTAGCCACCGGTCTCTATGAAGCGCTGGTACACTCTTCGAACGGAATAACGGCTCAGGTTCAGTTGCCGGGCGACATCACACTGCCGCACCCCTGATTGCAGTAGTGCAACCACTTGAGCGGCTTTATCAGCTGTGGTATCCATCAAAATCTGTGCGTGTGTCCTCTTCAACGGTTGAATAGCGAATGACCCACATTGAACCCGTGTTGACCGTTTTATACCCACAAAGGAAGCGCAACTAGCAACTCTCACGGGTAGCAAAATTTGCATCGAATTTTTGTGACACTTTATTTGTTGCATTAGGTTTTATTTGATAATGAAAAGTAATGTTTTTTATTAAGTTAATTAAGTAACCTTGTAAATAAAATCATAATTAATGCGACTGCATGTGCATATCAAGAGTAAATGACATTTGAAAGTGATTTTCTAAGAGGTGCGATTTTTTTGACGCCGAGTGTATTAAATAACGTTTATTTACAACGCGCGGGCAGCGGCCGGCCGTTGACCCACCCCCGTCTGTTGACCCGTCCGCGTCAGCTGAGCGATAAGTACCTACGTTAGTCTGCAATCTTTTTGTCATTTTACATCACTTGACCTGACCAGCCCTTGAAGTTTCTTGCAGTTTCTAGCAGTCACCTTATATATCAACGCATAAGTACGCATTATTGGCGTCATTTTCTCATAATTAGACATACCACAACTTAAACTGACATAGGTACTCTTCTTTATTTTATATTCTAATTTTGCTTACCTCTACATCATAAAATCATCACACACTCTTTAGTTTTAGGTTACACTAGTTAGTTTTCTGTGAAAAAGTCCTTAGGCCATTTATCAGAAACGGCAAGACCACGTAGGTCGTAGATACTTAGATGAAATTTAAAAAAATATATATTCGTAAATATTTATTTCATAGTACCTACAAGTAAATGTGCAATTTCTAACTAACTTCGCTTAGCATTTTAGAAAAAGATAAGATAGATAATTTAATTATCTTTTATTGTACTATTACAAGAATTCATTGTTTGAGCAAATAATTAAAATATATGATTGACACAAAATATGATTATTATCTAAAATTAATGTTTTTTATTTTTATTTTTTATAACAGAAGGAAGCAAACGAGCAAGCGGGTCACCTGATGGAAAGTAAACACACCGCCGCCCATAGACACCCGCAAAACCAGATTTACACGCCCGCTTTATAAGTTTCCGGCGAATAGCGCGGGCATAGGAATTTCTGTGACCTTTTGGTCATATCACCAGGTATCAGACTTAAAGGTTTCCAGCAAGGATTACCTACCTACTTAATTGTAGTGTGGTTTTGTGTATGGTTTAGGGCTAAGCACACGTATATATCCTTGTTGTGGGTGTAGTATATTTTTTAAACATATTTACCAAAGCAACACGGTCTGGTTCGGTGTCGCAGAGGCTCCTGAGTCTGTCTAGAACGAACTGTCCAAAGTGGAGGTGGCCCGGGATGGTGAAGGCGGGACCGCCATTCACCACGTTGTTGCGTATGGAAAGCATTGCGATGCTGACAGAATGACTTTATCAAAACTTAATTTAGATCTGTAACAAAAAAAGATGTTTAAACTCATACGTTTGCAGAGTGGAAAAGCTCTAGAAAAAGAAGTAAAAAAAAATTAAACAGTTTTATTGAAAAGAAAGATAATGATGATGTCGATAATGTACTAAAAGCTACAAAATAATTAAAAATTAATTAATAATAAAATCGTGGGGCGCGCAAATTATACAGGTTATACAGGTTATCGACATCATCAATATCTTTCTTTTCAATAAAACCTTTTAACTATTTTTTTTTCTTTTTTTCACGTTTTTAGTTTTTTTTTATAATTTTCTGTATCTTACTCCTAGTAGTAGTAGTCACTCCCGTGTGTTTGTCCCGTAGTATATAGTGGTTGAGAGCCATGAGGACGTATGAGGGCTCAAAAGACGCAGAATTTGAATGGCTTTCAGATGGTGAAAAAATTTTTTGTAAAAGTTGAAAACTTTTTTCGGAAATTGAAAAAAAACAACAAAAAAACCTTGATTTTTTAACACCTTCCCTCGGAATATCTTCGATATCTCGTGAACGAGGTCGAAAATCGAAAAACTGAGAGAGACGCCTAGAGATATTGAGACGGGGAACATTTTATGTCTTTTACTATTTTTTTGTGGGAGTGATAGGGGGGGGGGGCGGTATGCTCCCCCTTAGGGGCGCGTGGAGCGTCGCCGTGCGGTATTACTCACGTTCCACAGGTAGTAGTTCCACAGTGCGTCATAGCCCTGTGGAACTTCGCAGTTTTGAAATTCGAAGATCTATTAGGACTTAATAGACGTGGAAAATTAAGGGCCTTAGGATAGTATAAACAAATTTTGGAAAAGTCGATTATTACTTTTAAAAATAAAAAAAATAAAAAAAAAACAATGTTTTATACGAAGATCTATTAGGACTTAATAATAGTTAGGTTAATTTTCAATGCCCTTTCAAGTCGTGTACAGCACGAGACCTGTAATTTTTTTTTACACATTTATAATAAAAAAAGTACAGTCCAAACTAAAAACAGTCCCAGTGCATGGCAGAGGCCTTCATCATTGAAATTAAATCATTGCTACAATAATTGATGGGTTTGGCTTCACGCTTGTCAAATGCGACTTCCAAATTCGCGCACAGCGAGCGCACTCTTTGGGGCCAGCAGCGAAAAGTCCTGCGGGGAACGTAAGTTTTCCATTAAGTTGGCAGCTTTGTCCGGTGGTTCTCATTGGACATTGGTGTTGACATCTCCAGTACTAGTCTGGAGAACTAGTAGAGGCGGCCCCCTAGATGCCGTAGCCTCCAGTCCAGCCTGCCGCGTAGGACGTGGGAACTGGCTAGGCGCCCGGATGGGTTGCGAAAAGTGAGTGTGCTTACTACTCCGCGACCAAGGTGGACACTTGGGAGTTGACTTTAGAGTCGACGACCCGAGCAGTGACAACTGCGAGTTGTGCCCTTCGTGCAACGAGAAGTGAGCGTGCTTGACAGCTCTGGTTACCTATCTGGACAATAGGCAGTGAACTACACGTGTTCACGGGGAAACTCTCCCGAGACACTAGTGAAGAGCGCGCTTCGGCGGGCACTGATTTAGCGTCAAGACCTAACACAGATGGTCTCCTGCGCGAGTATTTTACAGGCGCAGGGACGTCTGACACTTCTTGCATAACCTAACGGTTGGTCTCGAGGTGCCGGGACAAATAAAACTTAGTGAATAAGGAGAGGGGATGTCCCCATTGCCTAGTCTCTAACTAACCCTTCGGAGATAATAGTGGTGATTATATGAATGTATGTCATTTTCAAAACAATATTTTTTATGTTTACCTACTTACCTACACAATTATTTTATAGTGGATAATAATTAGCCTTTCCATTGTAGGTGGCAGCTACAACTGAGTGTAGGTATCTAAAAAACTGAAATTTGTATCATTTTTATATCAACTCATTCATGTAGGTATGTCAACATATTATATAATACCTATACCTATGTATGTTGCAGAGCTGACAAATGTTGAAAATAATAAGCAGCTAGCATATTTATAACAACAAAAATGTTTGTTATCAATAATGAACTTTGAACCAAGTTTAAGTTAATGTAAGCAGCTAAAAAAACTTCCTACAAACAACTGAACAATGTGATTTTCCATGTTACGGGTTGTATACTTTCCTTCGACATGTTAAAATATAAAATGCTAAACATTATGTATGTTTTATCATGATCGTGTCGTACTCAGTTTAAAAATTTTGCGGATGTTGCCGTTTTATCAATTCCGCTCTAAATAAATAAAATATATTGTTATTGAATTCATTAAAAATCACCAATATAAAGTTATGGTAGCAGTTTAAAAATGACCATGTTTGCAAAAAAACAAAAAATTTGCGCATGACTACTGTTTTTCCAAAAGTTTAACTGTGATTAGTTTCATAATTTATAAGGTATCTAGGTATATTTATAAAGCATTAAGTTTTCACTAAACATAAGTAATATATTTGACGTGTAATGGCAAGTTTTTAGACAATAAACCTCCAGTGATTAAGTAAAGAGAATCAGAATCAATATCATTATTTAGTTTAGGCTACTACAAATTCAGCGCTTTTGAATGTCATTACGCCATCATTGGTTCGTAAGTCTATAGTACTAGTGCGGGAGACCTTGTACCTGAGAAAAACCGCCAAGAAAATGAGCAAGGGCATTTATTTCTCCCTTTCTTACACAACGTCAAATAAAAATTGACACTTTCCATTACAAAAATAAAAACATTTAAATTATGAAACACAACCACAACAACATAAAAATATCTGTTCAAGTAGGTACAATATCAATATTAAATTTTCTCTTGCCTTTTTTAGTATAATTAATTATCAGGTGTTACTTCTGTTACGCACTGTTAAGTTTCTCATGAAACATTCACGACATTGCACAATAAACTAACACTGCTCTTGAAGATTGATTCAACCATCACACGGCAACAGATACGATGACACTGACGATAACTGTTTGAATGGCCAAAGTGCGCTCACATAGTTGCGTACTTGTAACCTATCCTGTACGTGGTTCCGTAGTTTTGTATACAACTATAACATCTAAGTATTAATACTAAACCCACTGAATCTTCTTTTTCAATATATCTGTTGCCACTAAGGTTTTTTCAAATTCAAATAGATACTTATTCCTTTAGGCGCTGAATCTAAACCTGTTAGTACCTAGTATCTACCTACCTGTCTTTAGTCCAAATTTTTTAAAATGTCCTGTGGGTAGCGGTGACTGCATTCCATCAGGTGACCTGTGTGCTCCTTTACCCCCTTCTAATATAAAAAACCCCAATCTAGGCCGATTGCCCAAGAATATACTTACAATGTGTATCTGTCGTTTGCGAATCCGTCGTTTACAGTATTTTCTATTGTAGGTAAGCAATTCCAATCTATTGTATGACCACTGATTGTACCAATTGATATCCACTTGTTTCTTAGCCAAAGTTTATTGGCTTTTTATACATACATATACATTACCTAATCACGACAATTATCTCCGAAGGGTTAGTCAGAGACTAGACAATGAGGACATCAAAAGCAGTCCTCTACCATAATACACTTTTCATCAAGTAGCGACTGCACATGTGCTCAGCGTGACAGGTGGTGGGCCCATCGCCGCTCTATGCTGTTAAATGTATGTGCAGTCTTAAGTCTGTTAGTCGCCTTTTACGACATCCAAGGGAAGAAATGGGGTGGTAGTATTCTTTCACCGCTACCTACGCGACACGGTTAATTATACATTTATAAAAAATTAGAACTACGAATACATGTTCTACCATTAATGTTTTATATTTTAGCGTTTTATTAACGCTTAAATATACTTAAGTAAAATTTTTTAAACACTGAAAAAAGACGACAACCTCAGGCGGGAATCGAACCACGCACCTTCCGCATTCCGGGCGGCTGCCTTAACCACTTGGCTACCGAGGTCTGGCTTTCAACCGTCGAAATTTGTCAGTGCTTGATGCTTATGTTTTTAGTCAACATTGCTTCATCAAATCTTAGAAGTTTTCACCTCTGAGATCCGAAAGAAATATTTTTACAAATATTTGAACATTCGGTTAAGATGAAGCTGCGTTTACAGATTAATGTTTTATATTTTAGCGTTTTATTAACGCTTAAATATACTTAAGTAAAATTTTTTAAACACTGAAAAAAGACGACAACCTCAGGCGGGAATCGGAAAAAAAAATGTTCTACCATACTATATGTAGCGTATACAGAAATATTTGTTCTGTGAAAGTCGAAAGAGCGCTGCCCGTTGATAGTAGAAAGTTCGTTACCCACAAGATGATTGATCGCATCGGAATATTATTATGGTAAATAATTGCTTATGATCTGACTTTGACCTTTTGACTAAGTTCATCGTGATGTTTCCGTGCTTCATTGTGTACAATAAATCAAAATATTTATAAAATTGCAGATCATCTTTAAAATTTATATAAGTAGTAACTTATTTGAAATTATTAAAATCGCTAGTAGAATCAGTATATTATTGACCTCGTCTCTCGCTTCGACGTCTCTTACGTTCCTATCAAGACTTACCTTTGTGACGTTCATGTAGTCGTATTTGAGAATGCGGATTTTGATAACTCACTGCGGATTCAGGAACGAGATCTTTATGCAGCATCATCGGCACGCTTGGCACTTGCCGCAAACTCCAAACCTCTACAAACGTTTTGGATTTGTGATTTGTTCGACGGATCGGCTACTAGCGCTTGTAAACCAAGCCAAACGTTCTATCCACACGTTTGAATTTGTGACGGCTTGTTGAGGTTTTCCAAGCGCGTTGACACGGCATTACAGAATCGCATAGCAGGCTCGCCATTCGTGTGCCATCTTTAATATTTTTAAAATAAAAGAAATTTATCTACGTATGGGCTTCGATTATTCATAAGTTTAAGTGATCGCAGCGTATTAGAGTTATTATATCAGACAGAAACCTAAATGATCTACCATTTACTTTCATACACATAACATTCGCAATATTTATTATTGTTTACGATAAGAACGTTGAAAGATGTTTTTTTAGTATGCTTGATGTCGGTCGCATCGCAGATGACCTTTACAGCTTAGAGGCCTATTACATCTCAAATGTGATTTTTGCGTAAAATGCCCATTATTTCATTTTGTAGTAATTTTGCAGTTGTATTTATGGTTTTTATCGAAATAGGATAATCAATTCATGCTTAATATTACAAATCTCCAATCTGCGAGAATAAGTTGAGTTCGGACGGCCGCCGGCGCATCGTATTTTGTAGTAATTTTGCAGTTGTATTTATCGGTTTTATCGAAATAGGATAATAATTTATAATAAAATCAATTATTTTGGTATAAATTTTGCTCCATAATATTGTCGTAGATAAGAGAAATTGAAATTTTCGAAGTTTTTTGGTTTAGAATAAGATTTTTTTCTATATAAAATAAATATGTGGGAGATTGGCATTTAAATGTACATTACTACTAATGTTAGCATTGAAAACAAATGTTTGAAGAAAGCAAATTCATCGCACTTATTAATACGAATAAGAAAACACGTGCTTGCCCATTGCCACGCTCCCCACGCCATGCGTCATTAGCGACTTGTTTGTGCATCAGTATAAAAGGCCATGCCCTAGCGCCTCCCGGGCATTCTGTACACAACTGCAAAGCATGACGGAGCTCTGATTGTCGACATAGTATTAAGGTATGCATTAATGGGTGTGTAATGTATGATATCACAACAAATGTCATAACGTTTACAACATATAATTTTAGATAAAATAATTTTGTTTAATATAATAATCACAAAGTATAATCAACGAAAGATCTAATTTTAAAAGTTATAATTTTAGAACGTATAACCAACTAGTCGTTTAAAATCCTTCAACATAAAAATTAAAAAGTATATTATTCTAAACATATAATACTCATTTAATCGAATATTCGGTTTGAATAATAACCATTAATATAGCAATCAATTTAAATACAAATCTTAAAAACTAACAATCAATTCCTATAAACATGTTTCAAATTGAACACAAAAAATAATCCTTTAAAATAAATTTCTGTAGGTATGATATATAAAGCAAGGATGTAAGTAACTTCTAACCTATCACGTGACCTACAGGACAAGAGCAGCTAGTATTTTTATTGTACCTCATAAAAAGAAATTACCTTGAAATTTAAGACAATCGCGAAGCGCAGTGCAGCGTAGCTATTGTCTTAGGCCCCGCGACCCCTTGAAGTAGGTATGATAGGTTACCAGGGCAATGTTATAATATCAAATGATGAATATACCAATTAAAACTTATTTAGGGCAAAAGTTATTTCCAATAATTGATAAGTTGATTAAATAAAACTTATTTAAATTGATCTTTATAATAAAAAATATATGTGAAATGATAAATATATAATAAATGATTCTTATGTAAAGCGAAATTCTATCAAAGGAATAATATATTAAATGATTTTATATTAAATAAACATTATAATAAAGTACTATTATATTAAGTAGAATTATGATATTAGTTGTCATATATATTGTTCATTAAGTAAAATGAACGTTATTAAAATGAAAATATATCAAACATAGTTCTATTTAATGTAGCGCACCCTGCTATAATGGTGTAACTAAACCAAATGGCTTATTATTTTAATAAATTGATATTACTGTAATTATAATTAACACTAAATGTGTGTATATTATTACTGACTGCCAATTAATCTGGTTATTATGAATATAATTTGATCAAAATCATTAATCTCTTTTCTTAATCTCCCACAGAAATCTAAAAGTTCCGAGGCAGCTACGCACTATACGACTATTATAAGAGATAACATTCAATATTTTTATTTCATTTGTTTAGAACAGTAGTTCAATCGATGAGCTCAAAAAAGTGCCTTCGCGCATTTTATGAAAATCTTTCTCTGCCATTCTGGGTTTAACTAAAAAATTAAGCAAAATTTACAAAAAGCGAGGCCGCTACAAACTATTCCAATAGCTGTACACTATTCAATAAGTCAAAACTGTTACTGTATTTTTGTTTCTGAGATCGAGAACGCCAAAATTGGCAATTTTACGCAAATATCACTGTCAAAATGTAATAGGGCATTTAAGGCGAGTCACCGGGCAAAACTGTTTTGCTAGATCAAATGGTTTACGTTTTTACTATTAAATAACGCTCTTATAAAAAAAAGTAATACACTAAAGGATATTGCCTAAAGAATGTGCTTACTTGTTACGCGATTAGATAAACTTTACTCGGTTATCAAAAATCCCGAAAACAGGCCAAATAAAAGTCTAAAACGGATGATTTCTTACATTTTTTTTTAAATTTTCAACAAAATTTTTCATGTACTTAATTATTTATTCTGAAGTACTACAGAGAACCTGCTAATTCATTAAATCCTCAGATCTTGTGCTCTACACGACTTGAAAGGGCATTGAAAATGAACCTAGGTATTATACTATCCTAAAGCCCTTATTTTCCGCGTCTATTAAGTCCAAATAGATCTTCGTATAAAACATAGATTTTTTTGTTTTTTTTTATTTTTCAAAGAAAAAATCGACTTTTCCAAAATTTGTTTATAATCCTAAAGCCCTTAATTTTCCGCGTCTAAATAGATCTTCGTATCTCAAAGCTGCGAAGTTCCACAGGGATACGACGCCCGACGCCGACGCTCCACGCGCCGCTAAGGGGGAGCATACCGCCCCCCGCCCCCCTCCCCCTATCACTCCCACAAAAAAGTATAAGACATAAAATGTTTCCCGTCTCAATATCTCTATACATATATCTCTTAGTTTTTAGATTTTCGACCTCGTTCACGAGATATTGAAGATATTCCGAGGAAAGATCTTAAAAAATCAAAGTTTTTTTTTGTTTTTTTTCAATTATCGAAAAAGTTTTCGACTTTTACAAAAAAATTTTTCACCATCTGAAAGCCATTCAAATTCTGCGTCTTTTGAGCCTACATACGTCCTCATGGCCCTAAACCACTATATACCACGGGGCAAACACACTTTCAGCGAAAATGGGGCCCTACCGGAGCGATCGAAAGCTTAAAAACGCGCCTATTTGCGTAAAATAAAAGTACGTGTACACGGTGCGGGCGGATCGCTATACTACTCTATCAAGAAAGTACCGGAAAAGGATCAATAATACACAAAATGTTAGTTATTCATCCAAATTTATTTTATCGCCTTCTTAGTATGCTCCTTCAGAAACGATACACTTACGCCAACGAATAATCCAATCATCAAAACATTTTTAAACGCTTTTTCCGGAATTGAGTTCAGTTCTCGCCGCGAATTCTCCTTTACGTCTTCTACCGAATGAAAACGGGTGCCACGAAGTGCTAATTTTAGTTTAGGAAAAAGAAAGAAGTCGGCTGGAGCCATATCTGGTGAATAAGATGGTTGTTCAATGGTATTTGTTGAGTTTTTGGTCAAAAATTCTTTCACAATGATGGCCTTGTGTGAAGGCGCATTAACGTGGTGCAAAATCTAAGAATTTTCTTTTCACAAATTTGGCCTTTTTCGTCGAATTTGCTCTCTTAAATGCCGCATAACGCTCAAATAATATTCTTTATTTACAGTTTGACCCTCCGGCAAGAATTCCGAGTGCACAACACCGCGATAGTCAAAGAAAACAGTCAACATGACTTTGACTTTTGATTGACTTTGGCGTGGCTCTTTCGGTTTCGGTTCAGTCGGAAGGCGCCACTCCGAAGCTTGTTGACTAGTTTGCATTTCAAACTCGTAAACTCACGTCTCGTCACCAGTAACAATGAGTTGCATGAATGTTGGGTCGGAATTGACTCGTTCTAGCATGTCCACAGCGACTCTTATGTGATTGAGTTTTTGGAGAAAATTCAGGTCTTTTGGGACTAGCCAAGCGGCAACATGTTTCATACCCAAGTGATTATTTAAAATAGTACGGATTGATTCGAGAGACACAGAAAGTTCAACGGCTGTCTCTCTCAAACTTAAATGAGGATTTTCAGTCACCATTTCCTTCACTTTTGCGATGTTAACTTTAGTTGAAGACGTTGATGGCCTACCATAGAGCGAAGCAAATCTTCCATCACATCTCGACCGCTTTTGAACGCTTTGTACCACCCATAGTCAATAGTCAATAGTCAAAATATATTTATTCAATAAACTCAATTAATAAGTACTTTGAAACGTCCAAATATTTTTTAACCTACCACCCATTCAGGACATCATTTTTTAACTGTGGCAAAGAACGGGCGCAAGAAACCACAGCGCACAGAAGCAACGACATTTACAAAAAATATATATATTATATGTCGTTACCAGGTCACAAAATACAAAATATGAATTTGAATGTAAATACTTTAATTAAATATGGTGCTCTATATAAATTAATTATAGGCAATAAGAAATAGCTGTTGGAGTAGGTACTTGGAGCATTTCAGACCCAAGCTGTTTTGTCTTCTGTATAATCCGACACTTTATAATAAGCTTTTTTATAAAGCTTTTCTTTGATTTTGATTTTAAATTTATCAAGATCTAATTTCTGAATATCATTTGGTACTTTGTTGTATAATCGTACACACAGACCCTTAAAAGAATTATTTATTTTATGGAGCCTAGTATAAGGTACTGCTAATTTGTTCTTACTTCTAGTATTTAATTTGTGAATATCACTGTTTTTTGAAAACATTTCACTATTTTTATGAACATACACAAGATTTTCATAAATATATTGTGATGCAACTGTCATTATACTTATATCCTTAAATCTCTCTCTGAGAGAGTCACCAGCCTGTGATGATGTCCTCCACGACGTATCCGCCGATGGCGACACTCTGGCGTCATTTCCTGGCGTGCGCCCTTATGTGACTTGCAAAGCCGAACTTGGTCTTGAAGGTTCGGATACAGGGCGCACAGTACAGCTGACCGCTGTTATTGTGTGTGTAGTTATAAGATGGCTTTGGGTCTTTCGTATAAGGCGTGTTGCGTTAAGGTCTTTTAAACGCATTTTTTCAAAATCTTCTACGTGCCTATTGATTTTGTTACGCCATTCTGGCCTGTTTAAAGCAAACCGGTCCCAGTCCCCCACAGATATGCCGCTCGATATTAGGTGTTACTTCAGGACGTCCTTAAAGCGCAGGAATTGATCACCAGCCTTACGTTTGCCATGACGGAGCTCCGAATAAAAGACTGATTTTGGAAGTCTAGCATCATCCATGCGTACCAAGTGTCCACACCACCTTAGTTGACCTTTCATAAGCATAGCCTCCATACCGCTTACATTAGCCCTTCGTAGAACCTCAGAGTTTGGAATTTTATCTTGCCATTTTACACGTAGAATTGCCCGTAAACACTTCAGATGGAAAGAGTCAAGACGCTTGATATCTGTTTTATACAAGCACCAGGTCTCGGATGCATATAATAGTATCGGTAAAACAATGGCTCTGTATACAGCAATCTTGGTCTTAAGCTGTAAATCGTGCGGCTTCCAGACTCGTTGGTTTAGCCTGCCAAAAGTAGCAGCAGCCCAGCGATACGTGAAGCGATTCCGGTATCTAGACGATTGTCACTCCGTATCATACTTCCTAAGTAACGGAAAGATGTAACTTCCTTCAGGGAGTTTCCAGCTAAATTAAGCGGGGTGTCATTTGCAGATTGCTTAAGTATCTGATTTTTTGACACGCTTATGACCATGCCAAACTTTCGACAAGAAAGATCTAATTGGTCCAGATACTGCTGCAGATTTTCCATGGAGTCGGCCATGAGGCAAACATCGTCAGCGTACAGAATCTCAAGGACTAGTAATTGGCGTACTTTGGCTTTTGCTCTAAAGCGCGAGAGTTCGAAGACACTTCTGTCAGACCTCACGTTCAACTCTATTTGCCCGTTGCAGTTCTTTAGGGCCTCGCTCATCACAGTAGCGAAGTATATAGCAAATAGTGTGGGAGCCATAACACAGCCTTGTTTGACGCCGCTTGTCACTGGAAATTCATCTGTAAAGCTGTTATCGTGCAGTACTCGCGCCATCATGCCATCGTGAAACTGACGCACCATTTGGATAAACCTCGCAGGGCACCCTGCCCTCTCCAGAACAATCCAAAGCGCTGTCCTCGGCACTCGGTCAAATGCCTTCGACCGAGTGCCGAGGACAGCGCTTTGGATTGAAATCGACGAAGCACATGTAGAGATCACGGTGTTGTTCGAAACTTTTCTCTTGTAGCTGTTTGACCACGAATTTAGGATCCACCGTGCCTCTGTTTGGACGGAAACCGCACTGACTCTCAGGCAACATTTGTTCCACCAGCGAGTTCAAGCGTCCATTAATAACATGCGACAAGACCTTTCCGGCTGCACTTAACAATGATATGCCCCTGTAGCAGCCGCAATCAGAGCGGTCTCCCTTACCCTTGTACAGCTTGCATATGGAAGCATCCATCCAGTCCCGCGGTACTTCCTCAGACTCCCATACCTGCAGAATTATCTTGAACAGCCGCTCATTTATGTTTGGGCCACCATATTTGTAAACTTCTGCAGGCAGACTGTCCGAGCCTGGCGTTTTATTATTTTTCATACGCATTACCGCTCGTTCGAACTCTTCAAGTGTTGGAGGATCATCCATCTCAAGTGACGTTGGCAAGGTCGGGAGTGAAGTTATAAAGGTGAGATCAGCACCTTGGTCTCTCGGGTTGAGTACTTCAGTAAAGTGTTCTGCCCACCGAGCGAGAACATCTTTCGGCTCAGTTAGTCGTTGAGTTCGGTCTCGCGTATGAATTGGTGCCGTGAACTTACATCTTGGCCCAAAGACGGTTCTGAGGCTCTCAAAAAATCCTTCCATATTGTTACTATTAGCTAGGCATTGCAACTCTACAGCTTTGTTTGTCCACCACATATTCTTCAACTCACGAGTTTTTTCTTTGAGTGCCTGCTGAATTCTTCTGCGATCGCCGACATTCGTTGCGTTGCTCAACACAAGTCTTGAGCCATCAAAGAGTTTCCGTAATTCCACGTCAGATTCATCGAACCAATCTTGGTTTTTCTTCAGTGGTCTACCTACAACTCGTTGAGAGACTTCATACAGATACTGTGCATAACACCGCCATGTCTCATCAATTGACGTACCTTTTGGGTGAAGTCTCACAGCTCCAAATTCAGCATCAAGTTTATGCCTAGTTTCTTCACAGCGAGTAAGTTTACTGAAAGCTAGTCTTGGCGAAAACCTATGTTCTGCTCTACGCGGAGGTTTGTATAAAACTCTCAACTTGGATCTGATGAGACGATGATCTGTCCATCCCTCGGCTCCTCGCATGGCCCTTGTTATTAACACATCCTGGAGATCTTTTCTACGAACTATTATGTAGTCTAGAAGGTGCCAATGCTTAGAGCGGGGGTGCATCCAAGATGTTTTATATTTGTCAGGAAGCCTGTAAAAGGTATTTGTAATGCTAAGATTGAATTCGGCGCTAAGGTGAGAAGTGCATTTCCATTAGCGTTGCATTTTCCAATTCCATGCCGACCCAATACCCCCTTCCAGGCCTCATGTTCCGTACCCACACGCGCATTAAAATCTCCGAGCAAAATCAGTTTGTCACTACAAGGTATATTCAGCAGAACCCGTCGCAGATCACTGTAGAAACGCTCTTTATCTTCATCTGAAGAGGGAAGGGTAGGCGCATAGACGCTTATTAGGTTTAAATATTTGTTACGGGATATATGTAGTCGCAATGTCATCAGCCTGTCGTTGATGCCTTTTGGAGGCTCGACGAGCGTTCGCGCGAATCTATTCTTAATTGCAAAGCCTACGCCGCTGGATGACCTTTCACCCGCAGGTTTACCGACCCAATAGTAAGTATACCCTCTCAGATCCTCGCGTAATTCCCCGCTATCCGCCAGGTGAGTCTCACTTAAGGCAGCGATATCGACGTTATATCGGGAAAGTTCACGTGCTATAACAGCGGTTTTTCTTTCAGGACATAGGTTATTGTCATTATCCTGTAATGTTCTTACGTTCCAGGTCGCTATAAGGAGTTTCTTTATAACTTCTTTATGTTTATTTCGACCGCGCCAAAGTTGGTGCTCAACGACCGCGGTTTGCCGATGAGTTTTAGGTGAGACGGACTATGTCATTATACTTATATCCTTAAATCTCTCTCTGAGAGAGTCACCAGCCTGTAGGTTATATATTGCTCGAATAGACCTCTTCTGCAGCACAAAGATAGTTTGAATGTCGGCAGCATTTCCTCACAGTAAAATGGCGTACGACATTACATTATGAAAGTAACTGAAGCAAACTAATCTAGCTCTATCAACGTCAGTTAACTGACGGATCTTCATTACTGCATAAGCCGCAGAGCTAAGTCTATTCGACAATTTAGCTATATGTGGGCCCCACTGAAGCTTGGCATCCAACGTGATGCCTAGAAACACAGTGGTGTCCACAGGATTCACATTCTTATCTTTAATTTGTACACTAGTTATTACCTGCTTAACATTAGGCAATACAAATCTTACACATTTGGTTTTTCCCTCGTTTAATAGCAAGTTATTAACACTAAACCAGTGAACAATCTTTGAGACCGCATTATTCACATCGTCATAATTTGGGTGTCGTCGTTTCACTTTGAATAAAAGTGAAGTATCATCAGCAAACAATACTATCTCATGACTGTCTTTTACAAAATAAGGTAAGTCATTAATATAAACCAAAAACAAGAATGGACCAAGTATTGAACCCTGCGGAACTCCCATTTTAACCACTGATCCCGGAGATCTTTTACGGTTAATGTCGACCTTTTGAATCCTGTTACTCAAGTATGAGATTAGAAGGCTCAAAGAAGCATCCCTAATTCCATAGTGGTTAAGCTTCCTGACCAAAGTTTCATGTAAAACACAATCAAAAGCCTTGGATAAATCACAAAATACCCCTAGGGCATCCTGTGATTCCTCCCAGGTATCAAATATTTGGATTAAAAGCTCAACACCGGCGTCAGTTGTAGAGCGACCCCTAGTAAAACCATATTGTTTACAATGTAAAAGTTTATTTTTATAAAAATGAATTTGCATTTGGTCTAGCATTAACTTTTCAAAAATTTTACTAAATGTGGGTAGCACAGAAATAGGTCTAAAATTAGAGGGGTCAGAAGTGCTACCTGGTTTAAATAATGGAATTATTTTACTATATTTCATGAGGTCAGGAAAAACACCACAGTCAATGCATTCATTAAATATGCAAGCTAAAACTGGAGCTATTGTCATAATTACAGATTTAGCGACGTCCACGGAATTACCCCACAGATCAGCAGTTTTCTTTTTATTGAGAGTGTTAAATGTTTTTATTATATCTATAACACAAATTTTATGAAAACTGAAATTACTTTCACAATCTTTAACATTCTCCTTCAAAACAGATTCAGCTACAGTGGGGGAGGAAATCAAGTTAAATTGTTCTCATTATTACGACTTTTGACCTTTCCTGTTTCACTATTTATAATATTCCATGTCATTTTTATTTTGTCATTACTATTCTTAATCTTAGAACTCAAATAGTTTGCCTTGGCTAATCGACATACTCTTTTGAATAACTTTGAATAATTTTTAACATATAATTTGAAGTCATCGCTGGTGTTATAGTTGCGTTCACCATAAAGTTCATAAAGGCGTTTCCTACTTCTGTGAATACCAATTGTAGCCCATTCATTAAAAGTTACAGTACCACTAACTGAGATCTTTTTTGGAATAAAAGTTTAATTAAATTCTGAACAATAAATGTTAAAAAAATTATTATAAAAAACATTAGGGTTGTCATTGTATTCTAAATAATTTAATTTTGTATCTAGATTGCTTTTAAAGCGTTCCAGCCGACCTGCAGTTTTTGGTACAACAGTGATGTTCTTTTTCGTCACTTGTTTACGCTGGTGTGGAAAGCTGACCATTTGGCCACAATGATCAGAGTCCAGATTATTAATAATTTGCTTAGCCAGTGGTTTTACATTTGTATATATGTTATCAATACAGGTGGCCGAAGTGGCAGTTATTCTTGTCGGCTCCAAAAATAAATAATTTAAGTTGTATGATAGAAACAGGTTTTTAATTTTAGTTGACATTGTGGAGTTTTCTAACAAATTAATATTAAAATCCCCGCAAGCAATTATGGTTTTACCCACATTACGGACTTTATGTAATGCCTCATCCATAACTTTTTCGAAAAAATCGTATGATGCTGAAGGAGCACGTGCATAAGCACGTGTTTTTGATAAAGTCGATTCACCGTAAGCCTTATATAATATTTTCAGTGACTCTGAACACGAAATTCCATTGGCGACACAAAATTTAAGACGAACTCTTTGTTCGATGTTTTATCCATTATGAAATTCGCAATACACACTAGATATAAACTAACTAAAAACAGCACTGTATTTAATCTAAATAACAGATGAAACTCAAACTACGCCCCAAAATGGATAAGAGCTGTGCCAATCTAACAACAAAAAAACATAATTTGGAATCTTAGACAAATCATCCGTTCCCGAAACTTTTTTGACAGAATGTATTAAGGTGTCAACAATTTCGAAAAATCGCTTTCTTACGTCTGTTGAAATTTTTATTTATTAATTATACATTTATTAGAAATCCAAAGCTTGAATTTTTTTTTTTTTATTTAAGCACATTAAAATTAAGAATTAGAATTAAGATGGCTCCCTATTCGACGTCGCCGAGATATGCACATCCTTTGCCTCCTTTACAAAATCCTCTACTACCCTCAGCTTCCTCATTACCTTCGCTCGCGTGTTACGCTCATACCCGCTACTTCCCGCCCCAAACGTTCTTGTGTGACACAAGAACCCTTCTTCAATCCAACTCCAAATATTTCCATAGCTCTTACACCTTTCACGCAGCCAGTTTGTGGAATAAGCTGCCAGCCGACGTTCGTAAGAGTCAATCGGTGTCATCTTTCAAACATAAATTAAAATAGCACTACCTATCCAACAACAACAGTATGTTATAACATAACTAGTTATTCATTTTGATTAATATATATATTAATATGTATGTCTATGTATATATGTACAATATAGGTAGTTCATTTAAGTAGGTATGTTTGTAGGTTATGTATGTTTAGGAATGTTATAAGTATATGTACTTGTAAGTATTTATTAGTCTCGTAGACTCACTTTCCACACTACAGCTAGAGTTGGCTGGAAGAGATCTTCTAGAGATAAGCTCGTCACTTTTGTATATGTCTTTTGTAACGTCTTTTTCAATGTGTTTTATATGTGCAATAAAGGATTAATAATTAATAATATTCTTGAATTTAGTTTTTATTTCATAAACTTTTGAATATATTGAAGATTTTCTAACCGACCCTTTTTCTTTGCGGTCCAGTGTAGGCATACAGTTTTTTTGTAAGTACTATGCCCCGCTTACAACGAAAGATCCCACTTTTTTCACTCAAAAAGTTTCAAAATCCTGACTTGACAAAAAAATCTGGCAAAGCTGACACGTACGTACCTACTATTTATAACTCATTCTTATGGGCATACAGTATTGGACTCAGTTGGAACGTGTGTAGGGCTGAATTGTAACAAGTTTATCTCCGGTCATAAAACAAAAACACAAGTTCAATCCTTTATCAGTTTATCACTACATTTTTAAATAAATTTTTTGGAATAAAACTAATGCCTGCCTTATGTTATAAGTTATTATAAGTTAACAAGGCACAGGCATTTTCCTAGTATTTTTTTCCAGCGCCACGACACGGTTAACCCCAGCTTTAGCGCACTCGTGTTTCGCGCTTCTATCAACCGGTGCCGCCTTTTACTAAAGTATGAGGATCTTTTGGGTTCTCAAAAATCCTGTAAAGGCCATCGGGAGAAAACAGCAACCCCTCTCAAAGAAACATCAATGCAAAGTAAAAGTATCTTTTAGCTGATTCCTTAAGGGGGGTTAAGCTTTGATCTCTTGATCGTAACGCACAACGCTGCGGTATGCGGCATGCGGTGCCCGACACATAATTGTATGAAAAACGTATAGTATGGTCTCTTGTTCCGTCCACAGACTTAGTAGAGATGCTACGTTCCGTCGCAGTATGCGTCAGCGGCGAAGGGCAAGCGCGGTGAAGTAGGGAGCGGGTATTCCGCACTGCGCGGCGGCGTCGTTCTCGTAATTATTTTATTTGCTTGCGGTGTGTGTGCGTCGCGGGTTGACAATTAATTTGTTTGAAAATAATTTAATAGAATTTGAATTAAATTTTCTTCACAATCATTTAAATGCCTTTATAATAAGTTTCCAAACAACCTTCACACCTCCGTTGTAATACATGTTTCTAGCTGCGGCAAAATCAACTGACCACTTCTCCGCAGACGCAGAGACGGTAAACGCTGCGTCGTAACGCTGCGTTTAAGCCGCATACCGCAGCGTTGTGCGTTAAGTAAATGTTTTCTAAGGTTGTGCGTTACGATCAAGAGCTTTAGGCGGTCAGCGAAAATTACGGACCTTCGCAGCTCACGGGTGATTCGCGTTGCGGGGTCCGCGGTAATTCGTAGCGCCATTCACATTTTTATCATGAAGTTAATAAAAATGTTTTGTTTTTTGGAAATCCAAATTAATAAAGAAATCAAAAAGGTAAAATAAAAAAATCATAAACCGTGTTTATGATTTTATAGGAATTATTATTGTTAATAAAACACGGTCGTAATGTGCATTTAGATGAAATTTTAGAGGTAACTTCAGGACTTTTTCCAAAATGCAAGCAAAGCAAAATGTTTCCAATCGTTTTATAAATACAGTCATCCCCTCACACATACGTTCTGTAATACATATTGAAAATTTCAGTGCGAAATATCTAAACAATTTTGAATAACAGCTAATAGAAAACAGTCAATTTGTCCGTTTTCACCGCACGGTGGGACCACGTTGTAGGTCCCCTCCTTCTCTTTTAATATGTTTTACCCCGCCTTATTAACTACATACATAAATCACAGCCGTTTCCTTAACTTATATTACTATTTCTAATTATTAAAACTAATTAACCTACAACGTACAGCCTGTGCAAGCTTACCATCAACTAAATCTTCCCTAACTCTTATCTTAAATTAAATTATACTAACTCGTAACTTAACTAAAGGCTATAGGATCTATAACTAGTGATCTTGTAGTTGAGGTTTTGTGTGTGTGTAGTTGATGAATGATGAAACCTTAATCTAGACCTAATATAACTTTACTACGTTTAATTTTACGTTTTGCGTTTAATTTTACTACGTAACATAGTTTTTCAGTTTCCTAACGACCGTCAATCATTTTTATATTTAACCGATTATGATTATGATTGACGGTAGGCAAATAACTTCTAACTTATAACTTAAGTATATTACTAAAAATAAAACTATGTAATGTAGTAAAACTAAACGTGAGTTAATCCGTAAAAAGTGTTTCATTTCATTGTGTAGTGCTCGCATAAGCCTTAAAAAACAGTAAGTAATCTTTTAGACAACTAAATATGACATCGTTTATGTACTTGAAATATATTTTCGTAATATTTTTTTTTCTTTCCTGTATTATTGAATTTATAGTTCCATACATGTTTTAGTTTGTTTTGTTTTGGTACCATAGATTTATAATTTACATGGCAGGCCAAACAAACTTAATTAACAATTAAAAACTTATGAAAAATAGTGTCCTAACAAACAATTTTAAATTTCGTACTCAAAAATTTTATATTTTAACTGCCTTACATAGTATCTAGTTAGGTGAGAAAGTCACGTCAGAGCGAGCCAGAGGCGCGTCATCATTTTATAAATGCAGACGCGTTGCTGTTTGTTGTTATTCCGAATTAGCCAAATAGGTACAGCCGTTCTGAAGTGATGCACAAAGATACATACGTGTCCAATTGTGGCCAATAAAGCCGTAAGCAACCGCTAATTATGTTTATTTTTGGAATGTGCTCATGAAGCCCTGTCATTTAATATCAAACACCGCAACATTTTTTTAGTTTCTACTTCATGTCTTTCAGAGGGCGCCATATTCGATTTAATGTAACGTTATAGCCTTTAACCAGTGATTTAGGTACTTCCAACGTAGGTAGGTATCTTCATTTTGCCAAATTATGATTAGTAGTTTAGAAGTCGTGAGGAAACAGATGCACGAACATACATACATATATACATATCTATTATCGGTCAAGATCATAATCTCCCTTTTTGCTTCGCCGTTGTCGGGAAAAACTAGTTTATTTTTATAAGTACCTACCCAACTAGCAAAATTTCTTCTTACACACATCCCAAGAGTATAAATTTACCAGTCTTATGGTACTCCAATAGACTGCTATAAGTGTGGATTTGGGCGCACTTAATAAGTCTATTTACCCTTAAATATATCTTAAAATGGTCTCGAGAAGTGTATTTCCAATCTTACAAAATTCTTGTTGATGCTTTAATAATACCAAACAGACTTACAAATGATTTACAAAGGCATTCTTTATGGGCATTAACCCTTATAATGCACTTACTAATGCTGTTCTAAGTGTGATATTACTTGTAGTGCTCTTTGCGAGCTTTTAGTAAGACATGTAATCAGATGTAATCACAGTCCGCCGAAAGGATTGCCAAGTGCTCGTGAAACTTTTCTGAATAATAAGAAGAGTATTAAAAACGTAAGTATTATGTACAGTCCTGTTTAATTCACTTTCCTACAAAATGTGTAAGTATAATTTCATGTGTATTACGCATTACTAACTGTTATTTAATTGCGAAGTCGATTTTATCGAGTATTTTGAAATAACAATCACAATATTTTTACGGGCCATTTCAACAATGTATCTTTAATAATAAAAAATATTATATTAAACATAAAAAATATGGAAATGTCGCCATTATTACCAATCATGCCCTAAAGTGGCTTTAACAGGACCAATATAAGTGCATTACCATTGTTTAAGGTTTACACCGCACTTCTAAAATCAAATTCAACCACATTTTTTAATCCACGCGGCCATTGCTCATAACCTTTAGGGTTCCTTATTAAAGTAAAAGTAGGCTAAAAGACAAACAGGGAAGTTCCTGGTCGACCACCTTTTGATTTTTTGCAATGCATTAGAATTCTAATTGCAATTATCTAGTTTCTAAGACATTTGACTTGCTAGTACTCTTTACTATCTTTTACAATAGTCACTTCTAAGATCGAGTGATCTTACAAAATGCATTCATAAGAGTTTATAAAGAATCAAGGGTAATTAGGCTTATAAAAAGCGCATATAATACTACTGTTCCTACAAATGTTTTATAAAGTAAGCTTATATACATCTTTAAGAATAAGTTATAAGTAACAGACGATATCTAACAAAACATTTAGTAAAGTCACTTCTAAGATTGAGTGGTCTTACAAAGTGCAAGTTTAAGTGTTAATTAAGACTCAAGGGCAATTAGGCTTATAAAGTGCGTGTATAATACTATTATCCTAATAAAAATTATATAAAGTTTGCTTATATACTCGTACGTCTGTAAGAACAAGTTATAAGTGTAACAGCCGATATCTAATAAAATACTTTGATAAGTCACTTTTAAGATTAAGTGGACTTACATAGTGCATGTATAAGTGTTAATTAAGAATTAGGCTTACAGAGTGCGTTTATAACTCTACGGTCTTATTGATGTCATTTCTCGTTTTTTTATATACTTCTAAAAGTATTTTTTACAAGTATATATGCTCTTATAGCTTAAATAGACTTATGATATGCCATTATTAGAGTCTCTATCTTAATCAGAACGTATATAAAATTTATTTAAGGACAGCTCTTAAAAGCTTTCGTTTCTAAGGGTATTTTGCTAGCTGGGTAGGTACCTACCTACTCTGTTAATTATAATAAAATTTTATTGTATAAATATAATTTAAATACCTACATAAATAATATATTGTGGACAGTATTTTTATTTTCTTCGTAAACTTTAGTTTTTTACTTATTAAAATATAGGTACGCCATAGCCATAGCTACAGGATCACAGAGCAAGGATTTACCGCTCGCCCGCTACGCGCCCGCTATTGCCCGGGCGCGCGGCGATTCCGTGCTCTGTGTAGATCAAGATCGTTCAGTCGTCCCGGGTCGCAACTGTGTATCGTACGCGTGAGGCAAAACTTACACACACTCACTCCATCGCGTTGCCGAGCGGTAAAACCTAAACACCGAGCGCGGAAATATGTTACAACGCTCTTAACGTTGTAATAAATAACGCCAGCATTATAACTTCGGGTCTCAACCGCCCAACAAACATTTTGGCTCTAAGGACAACTATTTTTAATGCTCGTAGTTCTATAAATGGTTTAGAAAAGTTCCGATAATAGCAGTGAACTCTACTGTGGTGTTAAGGATAAATAATTAAACCTTCAAGGGGAATAAAAGAAATTAAAGAAAACTTTATAACTTACGACGATAGCATGGAGTTAGTCGAAATCGTTATATAACTAACTATTATAGCTTTAAGAAGTATATAACACTAAAAGAAATTGTAAGGTGTCTGCTAACGCTTACTGACGACTGATGTCATTAAACAGAGTTAGTTAAATGCCTTGCAAAACTTTAAGTGTTACTCTAATAGCATATGGAAGAGTAAAGCACCAACGGTTTTTGTCAGGTGTTTACTAACATTTGATATTGTTAAATAGAGTTACTTCAATGCCTTGTAACACCTTAAGGGTTACTCTTATAGCTTAAGGAAGAGTAAAACACCAAAAGATTTTGTCAGTTATTTACGAACACTTTATGTTCAAAAAAAGAGTTAGTACAGTTAGTTAAAGACCTTGTACCAAACAAGTTTTTTGGCGCTCTAAGAGGTAACAAGAATGCTATTCGTGTATTAAAATTGTTAATTATAAACCCCATAGAGCTAAATGCTTCAGAAGTCGGAATCCACCTTTAAATCATTGCAGGTTACATAATGCGGTTAATCGGTTAACTTCAGGTAATACAGTGGTTTTTAGAAATACTTTTATATACTTAACGGCAATCATTACTTGCAAACTTTATAACTTTTAAATATCACTAAGTTGAGTTGCTGAATTAAAATCACTTAAGTAAATACATCTAATAGGTTACATTACCTGAATAATAATATTTTACGTTGTTTGCACTGTGTGACGCTGAGAGCTGTGAACTTTTACGAAAATATTATTTGTGTCGAAAAAGTAAAAAAAGTAAAAAAAGGACCGGCGGAGTCAAGCGAAAATCTTTAAGATAATATAAATTTCTGATTAGATTATCACAAAACCGCAACGTGCCTACATTAATTGAGGAAAAAAATGAGTGCAATTATAATTGTGTTATTCCTGGAAGCAGTTCTAATGTGATTTCATGTAACAGTTCTGATGAGATTCCAGGCTCCTGTTCTGATGTTAATAGAAGTTATATTCACAATACCTCAGACCTCGATAACGTATATCAAGTGCAAGCAGCAAACATACAACAGGGTTCCGTACAAAAAGAAAGTGATATTACTGATGATGAGTCTAATATATTGTTTCCTCTCAGCAGTTCAAGTTCAAACACCTCGGATCAAGAGCCAGAATAAAAATAAAATAAATAAATAAATCTTTCCTACAATCACACCAATTATCTAGAATCTAGCCCAAGAGAAGCTTCGAAGAAACTTGTTAAATGGTTACTAGACAACGGATAATCATACTTAAAATACTTAAATACATACTTATTATACATAGAAAACACCCAGACCCGAGACAATTTAGAAAAACAATAATTTCTAAATTGACCCGACCGGGGATCGAACCCGGGGCCTCAGAGATAGCGACACCATGAAAACCGGTGTACAAACCACTCGATCAAGGAGGTCGTCAAAATATATGAATATATGAAAAATATAAATTTAATAAATGATTTACGGACTACAAAAAAATATAAGTCAAACTGCTTTGAAGGATTTGCTTTTAATTTTAAACACGAGAATTACAGATATTTTACAATCTGACCCTCGAACTATTTTACAAACACCGACAGAAATTTGTCTTAAAACAATCGAAGGTGGTGAATATTGGCATCATGGGATTATTAAGCCTTTATCAAATATACTTGAAAATTGTACACTGTTGCCAAAAAACATTCATTTGAATATTAATCTTGATGGCTTACCTATTTTTAAAAGCTCAAATTATGAATTCTGGCCTATATTGGCTAACACGTTTGAATGTAAAAGTGATCCATTTATCATTGGTATTTATTATAGAAAAGGGAAACCTAAAAACTATTTTCTTTAGTTTCTTCAGAGTTAATCGCTTCTACTTTGTTACTTTGTTAACATCGTGATGTTCTTTTTCCATTTCTTTGATCGCAGTGTCATCCTTTTCTACTTTGTAACCTCCCACCCGTTCATGGACCTCTTGCTGACCTAATTACATACATACTCCACCGCCGTTACCTTAACTTACATACTATTTTAATTCTTAAAACTAATTAACCTACAACATACCGCCGTTCAAGATTGCCATCAATCACGCCTTCCCTAACTCTCAACTTAAACTATATTATACTAACTCTTAACTTAACTAAAGACTATGTGATCTACATCTAATGTTTGTGTCTTTGATGTTTTGTAGAGTGCGTTGTGGTTGTATGATAATGGAACCTTAACCTAGACCTAACATAACTTAACCCTATTAGCATTTTTAAGACTGCGATCCTACAGTACTGCAGCCGAATAAATCAGGCGGTTTGGGCGGGCAAGTCTGTGACAAAAGCTAATAAGGAGATAATCCTCGAAACCACATCTAAAATCGAGTTTTGCATAGAAACCTTGAAAGGCCCGAGCCCGAACCAGAGTTCTCCTCCACTCAGGAGCACATTAGCGAGGACAGCGTTAGGGAGTTAGGCCACAAGCTGGACAACAGCATGAGCGCCGTAGTCGCGATGCAAAGCGAGGCAGCGGCGGAGATCCGGCGAGAGGTAGCCCAAAAGGTCGACGAAATGCTGGCGCAGCAGGCGCGGCTCGAAGACCTTGTGCGGCTGACCGCCAACATGGTCACAGCCGCACTGAAAGAGGCTCCTCTTGCCCAGGGTCCGCCGTCCGCCACTCATGCTGTCCATAGCGTCCAAGAAGCCGTACTCCCGAGTGCTCCCTCCTATGCTAACGTAGCTGCCAGGGCTATACCACCTACGCCCAAAACCCACCCCGCAGTCATAATTTCATCTTATGACTGCACTTTCAAGCCTCCGGAGGTGGTATCTCTCTGGAAACAGGAGGTATCATTCCGGAGGCACAAATACGCCCCGGTCAGGATCCAGTCATTACCCAGGGCCAAGTTGAGGGTAGAGTTCGAGGATGGGAAGCAGTGCGCGGAAACTATCGCACGTCACGTCAACAGCAGTAAATTCGCCGCCGAACAGGCGAAGCTACGACCACCTCTAATCATCCTAAAGGGCATATCCAAGGATGTTGCCCGCGAGGAGTTAAAGGAGGTCCTAGTCGCCCAAAACGACGTTACAGTGACCCGCATTTGCTTCCTAACCTCCAACCGAAATCCGGCACTGTATAACGCGGTTGTCGAAGTCACCCCCGAGATGCGACTTACCATCTTAGCTCTCGGGAGACTCAACGTGGACCATACCAGGGTCCACGTTGAAAACTTCAGCCGCTTTATACAGTGTCGGGAATGCCTTCAGTACGGCCATACAAAGGCAAAATGTAAGTCCGAAAGGAAACCTTGTGCCCATTGCGCCAGTCCGAGCCACCAAGTAGCACAATGCCCCGACAAGACCCAGGGGCCAAAGTGCTACAACTGCTCGGCCCATAACCTGCGCATGGGCACAAAGGTTGATTACGGCCATAACGCAACAAACACCAGCGAATGCCCCCGTATTCGGTCGATGGTCCTGCGCCTGCAGGGCCAGACCGACTACGGTAATTAGATTATCTAAACAACAAAATAACTTAATTATTTATAAATACAGTTAAATCTAAATTATTACTAAATTTTACAAATTAAACAAATAAAATAAACCAAACAAAATCACTAAACAATCATACTAAAATTAAAACTAACTAAACACTAAACTTCTAATTATAATAACAAAACCTTAATCTAACCTAACTAACTAACTAACAGAAAAATAAAACAATATAAACAAAAATTAATTACTAAATTTAATAAAATAAAACAAACAAAATAAATAAAATCACCAATAATCAAATAAATAATTAAAACTAACAGAAATACCAAACTTATAACCATAATAATAAAACTTAAATATAAATTAACTCAATTAAAACATAAAATAAAACAACATAAACAATTATCATTAACAGAATAAAATCAAACAAAATAAACAAACTAAAACTTAAAACTTAAAGTAGATAATTCTAAACATACTACAAAAGCAACTTAAAAATCTAACAAAACAACAGATGGACAAAATAAAACAAATAAACTTAAAAAAGCCTACAAACTATATACCACATTGTTAAATTTAAAATAAAAATACACCAGAACACCAAAACAAACTAAAAATTAACTTAAACTTAAACACTACCAAAACCTTTATAAAAACAACCGAAATTCAAATCATACCAAATAGTTAAACACAAAAATAAATATTCTAAATAAATACACAATTCAAACTCTAAACATACAAATAAATAAATTAAAAGAAAAATTTTAAACTCCAATGACACTGAAATCTAAATAAAATATAGATACAGTACCTCCAATTCCTTTTTTCCCCCCCTATTTCCTTTTCTTCCCCTTCTTTCTTCTTCACCTTTCCCCCCTTTGTGCCCCGCAATTCCTTTTGAGGTGGACCTTCAGTCCACCTAATAGTAAATAAGAAATTAGCATAAGTTCATAATAACAAAGTCCCCATCTTGCCCAACGAAGGGGAAACAGTAAATAATATAAAAAAAACCCTATTAGCAATACACTTCAGTCAAGCTGCTTGACGTGCGATAATTATCGTAGATCCACGATAATTTCGAGGGGCATGCGATAAAAAATAATAATTAAGTATCGCACGATAATTTGTATAATTCGTCGACTTTCCACGATATTTTTTGTCAGTTCTACGATAATTTTGTGACAAACCTGGTTTAGCATCATTCGTCCAGTCACAGTTTGGAAATAACGAAATTTAAGGTACCACAGTCAGTCCTTTTTCTAGGCGATGAGCTTTTCTTTTTTTTTTTTAGCTCGTGATGTTGGATGTTTCTATATTTGGAGTGCCCAGTCGCATAAATTCTGTCTTTTTGAATGCGATAAAAACACGATAATTTTGCAGTAAATCTAGGATACTTTTGATCTACGGATCTGGCAACACTGGTCAAGCAATGTAATATTATAATATGATACTATTTTGGTTAGATTGTCTAGTGAAGCCTTCGTTGTTAACCGCATCTAAGTAACTCAAGTCTTTTTCGTGAAAGTTTAGTAATTGGCTTATCCCTGCGTTAAATTATTTCCTACTGACCTATTAACCTAACCATCAATACCTAATATCCTAGATATGCATAAACCTATCAGTGTCTTCATCTGAACTGTGACCCAAATCCTTCACAGCAGCTGCGGGAAAGGAATGCTTAACCACTCAAAGATAATCAGATGATAGCTTAGCTTGCAGGTATTATTATCATTTATAATCAATAGCATTATACATAAAAGAGTTTTGTGGTAGTTTATGAGCCCCAACCGCCGCTCCATAGCGTGCCAAACATCTCATTGTGTAATTTTGGCCCCGACCAAGTGATTTTAATTGTTGTTACTGTTAACTTTCAATAACTGAGAATTTACATAATTCCTCAACTTTAATTTCATCTTACATAAAGAAATTTATTTATTAGGTTCTACACTCTTATTATTCCTCATAAAATAAATAGAGTTTATCTTAGGGCTTGCTATCATCCAAATATCTTTATCACATTCAGAACCCAACTATTCAATGCAATAACTTATGTCTTATGATATCCCTTATAGAACAGAGGTGTGAAGCCAGCATTCAACAGATCCCACTTATTTCTCTGATCATTGTGTTTATTATAAAGATATTACAATGTAACATTATTAACTGACTGTCTTTATTGCCTTATCAGAATATTAACCTTCAGTTCTATAAGTGGTGAATAATTTATTCAAACCCCACTTTCAGGCAGTGGACTAAAATATAATGCCATTAATAAAGGTAAAATTACTTTTATTTACTCTTAGTATTTATTATACAGCAGTGGCGAAGCGTGAAATATTGAGAGAGGTAAGCCGGAGCAAAAAAAAAATGCTTACCTACTCCGAGCGCGGGCACGCAGTCTTGAGTCCTTACCGAAAATCTGTGATTGGCATCCTGGCTTCAGTCTTGTATAGGCAGATGTATCTTCAGTCCACTTTTATTGTACTTCGACGTTGCATCCTCGAGATTTATATTCACCAGGTAGTTCACTCTTCAATGTACCAGGCATCCAACACATATTAAGAGCTATCTAAAAGAAATTTTATTAAAAAAAACATAAAACGTTACCCATAGTATAGACACAGGCGCCATTTAGTGAATACCAACCGAGTGCACGAATTTGTCACCCGCGCTGTCATCGTCATTCGCTTTTCGTGTTCGGGCATCAGCACATCGTTGCCCTGGCGAAGGCTACACGTTCAATAAATATTGTGATCCACGGCTATTTATTCCATATCGTGATATTTATTGAGCGTGTAGACTGAAGTATTGACGGATCGCGATACGGATCACAGGATTTCTAGAAATCCGAATTACGGATTGTCAATCCATGAATCGTGATAAATATTGAATGTGTAGATGCGCGGTCAATATTTATCACTTCAGTACGCTCCGCGGCAGCCATAGAGTAACTTGCTATGGAGAAATATTTTTTTAATTAAATATGGCGGCAGCGATGGAAGAGTTGGAATTGGAAGACGATGTGTGTTCTGTGGATGTGTCATGCGATGCCGACGATGCGCCTGCGGCGCCGCCGTCACCCGCGCTTACAAATGACCCAAAATACCTTAGAGAATTCATACTAAACCTGGAAATACTGCCCGAATTGTGGGATAGTTCATCGTAATACTATAAAAATATTACAAAAAGAAACGAAGCCCTATACAAGTTACTGGACAAAAATAAAAAAAATTAAAAATAATGCTACTATAGAAGATATCAGGAAAAATATTAATAGTCTACGGTCTAATTATAGAAAAGAAATGAAAAAAATTGTGGACTCCAAGCGTTCGGGAGCTGGCAGCGCAGACATATTTAAACCAACCAAAATCATGGATTTTTATATGTTACATTTCTTGAATAAAACTGAGCAGCCAATAACTCCGGTAAGTGTTATTTTTATTTTCATTCTAGTACTACGATGTAGTGTTTGATAGTGTTCTTAATTGGTTCTTAACGTCATAATAATGTAGGACCCTAATTAATACCATTTTTAATATATTTCATAAAGATTGTGCTCTAAATGTCTTCCTAAGTTAAACTACTTAACTTCAAAGTGTTAAAGGGGTTATAAATAAAAATAAAATCATCGTGCATAATTTTTGTTTGACATTTATTTAATAGCGAAGTAATCCTTCATTGTTATAGTAATGGCATAAATTATCTCTAGTAGCTTTTGCGTTAATACTTGAATTTCGATTGGATGTCCGCTGTATTTCTTGAAACTGAAAGTTATCGTTGACTTCAGAACTCGCCGATAAGTAAATATGTGGTATCTTTTTAATTAGGTAATTATGTAAATAACAGCATGCTGCAGTTATAATTGTAGCTTTTTCTGGACTGACACTAATGGCTTTATGAAAAACACCAAATTTAGTTGCCAAAATACAAAAGCACATTCGTCTGTACGTCTTGCTCTAGACAATCGTTGGTTAAATATTTGTTGTTCTCTTGTAGCTGACTTTTGTGAATAAGGTTTCATCAAATTAGGCTTCAGTGCAAATGCCTCATCCGCTACAATTACATAAGGAAATGATTCAATACAGTTTGGCAATGGTGATGGTGGTGGCACGTTTAAACAGTTTTGTTCGAATAATTCCCAAAACTTTGTATAAAATAGAACACCACCGTCTGATACTCGCCCATTTGATCCGATGTCAACCATTATAAATTCTTTCTTGGCATTAACCAAAGCCAGAAGAACTATACTATAATATCCTTTATAATTGTAATATAATGAGCCTGAGTCATGTGGATGTCTAATTTTTATATGCTTCCTGTTTGCGCGCTTTTATTTGTTTCCTTGTGTGAGAGGGTAGTAGCACTATAAATGGTTATCGGTGTACCGTCCGCACAAGTGATTCTCGGCGCGCCCTAGCATTCCTCTGACTGTCATCTGACAGTTGCGAATTCACCGCTGAGCTGAACGCCCGCTCCCGCTAGTTCGCTTTTCGCCGCCGCCGCGAACACCGTCGCCGCCATCGCCGCTAACCGCTCTCCGCCCGCGCGAGTCCGTGCCACACACCGCCGCCGTAGCTAGCTGCCAGAATCCAGGGTGCTGAAGACACCGATTACCAGGTTAGTGTTGCTGCTTATTTCACGCAGGGGAACACTTGAAGGCCGTAACCGCCGCCCTTGGCTTCCTTCGTTCAAACTGCCCCTTTCTATTTATTTATATATGTGATAACCGCCCCCGCTCATACAGTCCACTGCGCCTAGCATTTATTTACCCGCCCTCCAGTAAAACGGAGACACCATAAATTTTGGTCCATACGACCCGGATTAAAACTAGTTTATATATTTATTTACCCGCTCCGCTTATAATTATATTTATTTATCACATATATTTTAAATATATATTTTAAGTACCTCACGCATTTATAACTGTATTTTCGATAGTCGTTATTTTCTAGCACATACCTACCCACATTCCGTGGTAGGGGGCACTTACCCACCGCTAAATTATTTAACGGATTTAATCAACCGCGCTTATAGCACATTAATTGTTTCTTCGACTACAAAATGGCAGCCGAAGAAGCAAAATTAAAATTAGTCATTGCAAAAAAGCAATCCATTTATAAACGCGTTACCAAGTTGTATGACGTTTCTAAGCAATTGGTGCCAGGCGCCGTCGACACTAGAACTAAAACTGAGTTTATGGCGATGTCGTCTAACTTGAAAGGTTCATATGAACAATTCAGCTCATTGTGTTATGAACACAATCTGTTGTTGTTGCAGCAAAAACCAGACGTTGAAATTAACTATAATGACTGGGATTCGTTTGAGACCTTATATACGCGTATAAGCCATACACGCACTCTAATGTCTGGGAGTAATGAGTCGCCATCATCGCCTGCAGATAGTACCCCTCCTAAATGCAAATTACCGCCTATCGAATTGCCATCGTTTGATGGGAACCCGGAACATTGGCCTCTTTTCTATGAGTCATTCAAGGCAAACATCCATACTAATAATAGTTTGTCTAACGCGCAACGGGTCCAGTACTTAGTGGGTAAACTGAGTGGGAAAGCTCTTTCGGTATTTGCAGGTATTATACCTAACGAGTCTAATTATCCCATAATTTGGGATTCGCTCATAACTAAGTACCAAGATAAAAGAATGTTGGGTACCTTATATTTAAATAATATTTTTGAATCGCAACCGCCCGCTAATTCACCCGCTCATTTAAATAATTTTATAGAAAAAATACACTCGTCACTGTCCGCTTTAAGACAATTAGATATTTCTGATTTGGCCGATTTTATCGTCACGCATATAGCATTAAAAAAGTTAGACTTGCAGCTTGTGCAATCGTTTGAACTATCGCTAAAGGACAAAGATATTCCTAACAGTTCCGATTTAATTAACTTTGTTCGTCATCATATTAAAATACTCGAGAGAACGTCGACCGTTAACAATTTAGAACCTACCGCCGTTAATTTAAAGTCGAAAGTTCGAAGTCTACCTCGCCAATCAGTAACTAAGATGTCGCATACCTTCGCTTTAACCAGTAATCATAACCGTCAAATGTCGGCACCCGCTTCCACTTGTGGATATTGCAATATGTCCAATCATTCTCAATTATTTAATTGTCTCTCATTTAAAAAATTACTGGTTAAGGATCGTTTTAATTTCGTGAAGCAAAGTAAGTTATGTATATACTGTTTAAGCGCAAAACACTCAACGTCTTATTGTAAATCGCTTAATACTTGCAACGTATGTCATAAGGGTCATCATTCGCTTTTACATTTTAATACGGAAACCGGTTCGATATTGCGCTCGCGTGACACTGCTGACACGGCTGCGCGCCCGCCCGTCGGCGATAATAGGTCCATCGCGCCGCCAGCTTCGACGGCGCGCGAGTCTTTGTGTTTACACAGCGGCGACACAGCTGTAGCCGGCGCGTTCGCAGTTAATGATAGCTGCGCGCGCACTCAGATTAAGAATAATACGACTGTTTTGCCAACCGCTCAAGTTTATGTGCCTACTTCTGATAATAATAACGCTATTATACGGTGTTTAATAGATAGTGCTTCACAAAACAATCTCATAACGCTCGCATCTTGTAAGAAATTAAACTTAAAAATTACACCGCTTAATAACACTAACATAAAAACTGTAGGACTGATTAGTACACCTATTTTAGGATACGTTCCGCTCAGGATTAAATCGCGCTATACGGATGCTCAATACAGTTTGTATTGTTTAGTAGTTAATCAAATTACAGATTATCTGCCTACCCAAATTATTAATTCAGACTTTAGTAATAATTTCGCAAACTTACCGTTATCTGACGATTCGTGGAATATTCCTGGGAAAATTGATGTTATACTTGGCGCTCAAATGTTTCCACACATAATACTTGGAAATAAAATTATTTCCACGCCGCCGCCGTCGCGATCAGCTGATCGTAAGAACGCTGTTCAGATAACACCATATGCGCTTGAAACTACGCTTGGTTATATTGTTATTGGAGAAATATCTACAATGGAACTGACTAATACGACGTTGTCCTTTGGTCCTTTACTAAAGGAAAATTTAAATAAAAATTTAAAATTTTCAGAACTCAAGCAAGTGTGTACGCTTAAAAATAATATAAGTTCGGACTATCGCAAATGTAAAAGGTCATACCAATCTTCGGTAACGCGCCACCCTTCTGGTCGATTTATTGAATCCTCACCATTTAAGGGCGATCAATGTCACACAACATTAGGGCACTCGCACACGTCGGCTCAACGTCGTCGGTTAACGTCGATAGAACGTAAATTCATTTCGTGTCCGGCTTTACGCCAAACATTATTTTAATACTTAATACTAAACCGAACGTAATTTAACGTCAATTCTTTCTTTAATAACCCGCTTATTTGACGTTTTAGGTTTTAGGTTCAGTCGCGCCTGTTATACTTTATGCCAAATTGTTATTACAAGACTTGTGGCTCGCTAAAATGGATTGGGATGAGGAACCGCCTCAACCAATTATCAACCGCTTTAATTCAAAGTGAATTACCACTTTTATCGCATTTACAAATAAATACCGCGGCATTTAGGAATTTCGACAGATTGTACTGCACATCTAGGTTTTGGTGACGCAAGCCTGAAAGCTAACGGCTGTGTCTTTTATTTACACTTTACGTATCCTAATAGCAACGTATCACAATAGATTTGGTATGTTCGAAATCCAAAGTCGCTCCGCTAAAAACAATAACACTCGCTAGGCTCGAGTTATGTACCGCGCTGCTTTTGTCTGAGCTAATAAATCAAGTTTACCACATATTACATAATCGCTATCCTATTAAAAGATATATTCGCCTTTTCTGATTCTACTATCGCGTTATCGTGGATACATTCTTCGCCGCAACGTTTGTTGCCAACCGTGTTAGTATAATACAGGATAATTTATCTCCTGATCGCTTCTTCCATATACCTGGAACTGTGAACCCCAATAATTGTGTTTCGCGTAAAATACTTTTTGTGGAGGCATGGTCCAATGTGGACTCATAGCCCTATATTTGCATGGCCTATTGTGCCTTTCGAGCATTCTCAAACTGAAGATGTACCCGAAATTAATCTTCCGTTATGCATCCGCTTATTAAACTCGCACTCCAGGTCTCGTCCTGGAAACAATTAGGTATTTACGCATAATAATTTATGTTTTGCGTTTTATAAAAATAAAATTACTCTAGTCCCCGCGGATTAAAGTTTCTCATTTAGAAATAGCAGAACACATTCTTCTCCGCTCCTTGTAACATTAATACTTTTGTAAGAATGCTGCTGCCGCGACATCATCACATCGTCGATCTTCGTATCGATGACTGCCACCGCTCCAACTGCCACACTGGCTCGCATCTTGTTATGTCTTTAATAATAAAGGCAACGCTATTGGATAATTTCACAATATAAAACGACAGTTGGAAAATTTATATACTTAGTTTCTTTTTGTCGCTCATAAAACATCAGCCGCTTTTCAAAACGAATTTAGTAATCGCAGAATTGAATGGAGAACTATTCCCGCTCGCGCTCCTTACATGAAAGGTTTATGGGAGCCTAATATGAAATAAATTAAAACTCATTTATATCGCACCATTGGTAACCAATTGCTTTGTTATGAAGAGCTTCTAACTGTGTTAACGCAAATTGAATGTATCTTAAACTCGCGTCCGCTATGCTTGTTGTCCGATCAGCCGCATTTTGTTCTCACTCCCGCTCATTTTTTGCAAACTACTCCATTACAGTCATTGCCCACGTGTGAGCTGGATACAACGCTTAGTCTCTCCGCTCGTAAAATATTGCTAGATAATTTGGTGCGTGGTTATTGGAAGCAGTGGCGTGTAGATTATTTACACACCCTGCAACTAAGACAAAAATGGAATACACCTGACGTCTCTGTTAGCCCCGGTACTCTCGTACTAATTCACCAAGACGATGTTCCGCCTCTACGCTGGCCTACTGGCATTGTAGAACAAGTCTTCCCAGGGAAAGACGGAGTAGTTCGCGTCGCTTCTGTACGGACAACAACTGGCACGTACAAACGTCCTGTTGTGAAATTGTGCCCACTGCCTACGCAATAGTTAATACAGTTATATCTGCACTTATTTAGTTTATTTTAATCCCAATGTAGTCCTATATATATTTTTATTTAACTTAGCTTCATATCAACATATTTATGTACATATATTTCCGCTTATTACCCGCTATAATTGTATTTCCGCTCATCCTCTCTGATGGAGAGACTTCTATACCGCTTTATGGTTTCGAAAATCCCTAGTATTTTCAAGCCGGGGAGGATGTTTGCGCGCTTTTATTTGTTTCCTTGTGTGAGAGGGTAGTAGCACTATAAATGGTTATCGGTGTACCGTCCGCACAAGTGATTCTCGGCGCGCCCTAGCATTCCTCTGACTGTCATCTGACAGTTGCGAATTCACCGCTGAGCTGAACGCCCGCTCCCGCTAGTTCGCTTTTCGCCGCCGCCGCGAACACCGTCGCCGCCATCGCCGCTAACCGCTCTCCGCCCGCGCGAGTCCGTGCCACACACCGCCGCCGTAGCTAGCTGCCAGAATCCAGGGTGCTGAAGACACCGATTACCAGGTTAGTGGTGCTGCTTATTTCACGCAGGGGAACACTTGAAGGCCGTAACCGCCGCCCTTGGCTTCCTTCGTTCAAACTGCCCCTTTCTATTTATTTATATATGTGATAACCGCCCCCGCTCATACAGTCCACTGCGCCTAGCATTTATTTACCCGCCCTCCAGTAAAACGGAGACACCATAAATTTTGGTCCATACGACCCGGATTAAAACTAGTTTATATATTTATTTACCCGCTCCGCTTATAATTATATTTATTTATCACATATATTTTAAATATATATTTTAAGTACCTCACGCATTTATAACTGTATTTTCGATAGTCGTTATTTTCTAGCACATACCTACCCACATTCCGTGGTAGGGGGCACTTACCCACCGCTAAATTATTTAACGGATTTAATCAACCGCGCTTATAGCACATTAATTGTTTCTTCGACTACAAAATGGCAGCCGAAGAAGCAAAATTAAAATTAGTCATTGCAAAAAAGCAATCCATTTATAAACGCGTTACCAAGTTGTATGACGTTTCTAAGCAATTGGTGCCAGGCGCCGTCGACACTAGAACTAAAACTGAGTTTATGGCGATGTCGTCTAACTTGAAAGGTTCATATGAACAATTCAGCTCATTGTGTGATGAACACAATCTGTTGTTGTTGCAGCAAAAACCAGACGTTGAAATTAACTATAATGACTGGGATTCGTTTGAGACCTTATATACGCGTATAAGCCATACACGCACTCTAATGTCTGGGAGTAATGAGTCGCCATCATCGCCTGCAGATAGTACCCCTCCTAAATGCAAATTACCGCCTATCGAATTGCCATCGTTTGATGGGAACCCGGAACATTGGCCTCTTTTCTATGAGTCATTCAAGGCAAACATCCATACTAATAATAGTTTGTCTAACGCGCAACGGGTCCAGTACTTAGTGGGTAAACTGAGTGGGAAAGCTCTTTCGGTATTTGCAGGTATTATACCTAACGAGTCTAATTATCCCATAATTTGGGATTCGCTCATAACTAAGTACCAAGATAAAAGAATGTTGGGTACCTTATATTTAAATAATATTTTTGAATCGCAACCGCCCGCTAATTCACCCGCTCATTTAAATAATTTTATAGAAAAAATACACTCGTCACTGTCCGCTTTAAGACAATTAGATATTTCTGATTTGGCCGATTTTATCGTCACGCATATAGCATTAAAAAAGTTAGACTTGCAGCTTGTGCAATCGTTTGAACTATCGCTAAAGGACAAAGATATTCCTAACAGTTCCGATTTAATTAACTTTGTTCGTCATCATATTAAAATACTCGAGAGAACGTCGACCGTTAACAATTTAGAACCTACCGCCGTTAATTTAAAGTCGAAAGTTCGAAGTCTACCTCGCCAATCAGTAACTAAGATGTCGCATACCTTCGCTTTAACCAGTAATCATAACCGTCAAATGTCGGCACCCGCTTCCACTTGTGGATATTGCAATATGTCCAATCATTCTCAATTATTTAATTGTCTCTCATTTAAAAAATTACTGGTTAAGGATCGTTTTAATTTCGTGAAGCAAAGTAAGTTATGTATATACTGTTTAAGCGCAAAACACTCAACGTCTTATTGTAAATCGCTTAATACTTGCAACGTATGTCATAAGGGTCATCATTCGCTTTTACATTTTAATACGGAAACCGGTTCGATATTGCGCTCGCGTGACACTGCTGACACGGCTGCGCGCCCGCCCGTCGGCGATAATAGGTCCATCGCGCCGCCAGCTTCGACGGCGCGCGAGTCTTTGTGTTTACACAGCGGCGACACAGCTGTAGCCGGCGCGTTCGCAGTTAATGATAGCTGCGCGCGCACTCAGATTAAGAATAATACGACTGTTTTGCCAACCGCTCAAGTTTATGTGCCTACTTCTGATAATAATAACGCTATTATACGGTGTTTAATAGATAGTGCTTCACAAAACAATCTCATAACGCTCGCATCTTGTAAGAAATTAAACTTAAAAATTACACCGCTTAATAACACTAACATAAAAACTGTAGGACTGATTAGTACACCTATTTTAGGATACGTTCCGCTCAGGATTAAATCGCGCTATACGGATGCTCAATACAGTTTGTATTGTTTAGTAGTTAATCAAATTACAGATTATCTGCCTACCCAAATTATTAATTCAGACTTTAGTAATAATTTCGCAAACTTACCGTTATCTGACGATTCGTGGAATATTCCTGGGAAAATTGATGTTATACTTGGCGCTCAAATGTTTCCACACATAATACTTGGAAATAAAATTATTTCCACGCCGCCGCCGTCGCGATCAGCTGATCGTAAGAACGCTGTTCAGATAACACCATATGCGCTTGAAACTACGCTTGGTTATATTGTTATTGGAGAAATATCTACAATGGAACTGACTAATACGACGTTGTCCTTTGGTCCTTTACTAAAGGAAAATTTAAATAAAAATTTAAAATTTTCAGAACTCAAGCAAGTGTGTACGCTTAAAAATAATATAAGTTCGGACTATCGCAAATGTAAAAGGTCATACCAATCTTCGGTAACGCGCCACCCTTCTGGTCGATTTATTGAATCCTCACCATTTAAGGGCGATCAATGTCACACAACATTAGGGCACTCGCACACGTCGGCTCAACGTCGTCGGTTAACGTCGATAGAACGTAAATTCATTTCGTGTCCGGCTTTACGCCAAACATTATTTTAATACTTAATACTAAACCGAACGTAATTTAACGTCAATTCTTTCTTTAATAACCCGCTTATTTGACGTTTTAGGTTTTAGGTTCAGTCGCGCCTGTTATACTTTATGCCAAATTGTTATTACAAGACTTGTGGCTCGCTAAAATGGATTGGGATGAGGAACCGCCTCAACCAATTATCAACCGCTTTAATTCAAAGTGAATTACCACTTTTATCGCATTTACAAATAAATACCGCGGCATTTAGGAATTTCGACAGATTGTACTGCACATCTAGGTTTTGGTGACGCAAGCCTGAAAGCTAACGGCTGTGTCTTTTATTTACACTTTACGTATCCTAATAGCAACGTATCACAATAGATTTGGTATGTTCGAAATCCAAAGTCGCTCCGCTAAAAACAATAACACTCGCTAGGCTCGAGTTATGTACCGCGCTGCTTTTGTCTGAGCTAATAAATCAAGTTTACCACATATTACATAATCGCTATCCTATTAAAAGATATATTCGCCTTTTCTGATTCTACTATCGCGTTATCGTGGATACATTCTTCGCCGCAACGTTTGTTGCCAACCGTGTTAGTATAATACAGGATAATTTATCTCCTGATCGCTTCTTCCATATACCTGGAACTGTGAACCCCAATAATTGTGTTTCGCGTAAAATACTTTTTGTGGAGGCATGGTCCAATGTGGACTCATAGCCCTATATTTGCATGGCCTATTGTGCCTTTCGAGCATTCTCAAACTGAAGATGTACCCGAAATTAATCTTCCGTTATGCATCCGCTTATTAAACTCGCACTCCAGGTCTCGTCCTGGAAACAATTAGGTATTTACGCATAATAATTTATGTTTTGCGTTTTATAAAAATAAAATTACTCTAGTCCCCGCGGATTAAAGTTTCTCATTTAGAAATAGCAGAACACATTCTTCTCCGCTCCTTGTAACATTAATACTTTTGTAAGAATGCTGCTGCCGCGACATCATCACATCGTCGATCTTCGTATCGATGACTGCCACCGCTCCAACTGCCACACTGGCTCGCATCTTGTTATGTCTTTAATAATAAAGGCAACGCTATTGGATAATTTCACAATATAAAACGACAGTTGGAAAATTTATATACTTAGTTTCTTTTTGTCGCTCATAAAACATCAGCCGCTTTTCAAAACGAATTTAGTAATCGCAGAATTGAATGGAGAACTATTCCCGCTCGCGCTCCTTACATGAAAGGTTTATGGGAGCCTAATATGAAATAAATTAAAACTCATTTATATCGCACCATTGGTAACCAATTGCTTTGTTATGAAGAGCTTCTAACTGTGTTAACGCAAATTGAATGTATCTTAAACTCGCGTCCGCTATGCTTGTTGTCCGATCAGCCGCATTTTGTTCTCACTCCCGCTCATTTTTTGCAAACTACTCCATTACAGTCATTGCCCACGTGTGAGCTGGATACAACGCTTAGTCTCTCCGCTCGTAAAATATTGCTAGATAATTTGGTGCGTGGTTATTGGAAGCAGTGGCGTGTAGATTATTTACACACCCTGCAACTAAGACAAAAATGGAATACACCTGACGTCTCTGTTAGCCCCGGTACTCTCGTACTAATTCACCAAGACGATGTTCCGCCTCTACGCTGGCCTACTGGCATTGTAGAACAAGTCTTCCCAGGGAAAGACGGAGTAGTTCGCGTCGCTTCTGTACGGACAACAACTGGCACGTACAAACGTCCTGTTGTGAAATTGTGCCCACTGCCTACGCAATAGTTAATACAGTTATATCTGCACTTATTTAGTTTATTTTAATCCCAATGTAGTCCTATATATATTTTTATTTAACTTAGCTTCATATCAACATATTTATGTACATATATTTCCGCTTATTACCCGCTATAATTGTATTTCCGCTCATCCTCTCTGATGGAGAGACTTCTATACCGCTTTATGGTTTCGAAAATCCCTAGTATTTTCAAGCCGGGGAGGATGTTTGCGCGCTTTTATTTGTTTCCTTGTGTGAGAGGGTAGTAGCACTATAAATGGTTATCGGTGTACCGTCCGCACAAGTGATTCTCGGCGCGCCCTAGCATTCCTCTGACTGTCATCTGACAGTTGCGAATTCACCGCTGAGCTGAACGCCCGCTCCCGCTAGTTCGCTTTTCGCCGCCGCCGCGAACACCGTCGCCGCCATCGCCGCTAACCGCTCTCCGCCCGCGCGAGTCCGTGCCACACACCGCCGCCGTAGCTAGCTGCCAGAATCCAGGGTGCTGAAGACACCGATTACCAGGTTAGTGGTGCTGCTTATTTCACGCAGGGGAACACTTGAAGGCCGTAACCGCCGCCCTTGGCTTCCTTCGTTCAAACTGCCCCTTTCTATTTATTTATATATGTGATAACCGCCCCCGCTCATACAGTCCACTGCGCCTAGCATTTATTTACCCGCCCTCCAGTAAAACGGAGACACCACTTCCCGTCAAGAGATCCAAGACAATCCCCTCGCCTCTTAAATCTGTTTGAGAGCAGACGTGTGTTAATGTCGCTCCGGTTATCAAAATTATCAAATAAGCAATTATCTTTCTTAAATACATAAAGATTAGTTTCAAAGTTAAGTGATTCGTTTGCATCCACACTTCGGGTAAAGAAGACGGGCTCCGTTGACAAATATTCGTCTCGCTTCCACTACGCTGTAAGTAATTGTTCCTTCACTGGTGCATTCAACTACCGTGTTGTTCCTATTGTCAAAGATTACTCATCGCAGAAAAGACATAATGTTAGGCTCGCCGGATAAGCAGTACAGCTCAAACCCCGATTTGTCTTCATCGTCGGGACAGATCACGACTCGTAAACGTAAACACGATGATGACCTCCACGAATCTTTTAGTCAGTTCTCTAGAGACATTATGTCATCGTTGAAAGAGTTGAAGTCTGATTTTGATACCAATTTATCTAAAATTAATGACAATGTAAATAATGTAATACGAAATGATATCGTGAAATTAACAGAAACTACCTTGGAAATAAAATCGGAAATGAAAACTATACTAGATGAACATAAAAAACTAAAAGTAAATATCCAAAACATAAGCACGAAACAAAATGTTTTAGAAAAAGATATAACAGATCTGCAATCCTCAATGCAATTTAGTTCTGAGCAGCAAGATGATATTCTTAAAAAAATCGACTGTTTGTCAGCTCAAGTCAAAAAAATTGAGTTATTGGAGTTGTATGTTTTTGTTGTAGTTGTAATACGAATGATCAACGGGAAACACTGATGAATCTGGAAATAACTGGGATTCCTGAAAAAAAGGGTGAGGATCTGAACGAGATCTTTATTAATGTAATAAAAAAGTTAGGCATTACAATTACAGAGAATGACTTTGTTTATGCCAACCGTGTGTCCCCTAGAGTGAGAATAAATAGTCGACCTAGGGGCATTATTGTTAAAATGAAGACACGACTACAAAAGGACAATATACTTTCTCGCGCTCGGAATAGTGATCTGACCACACAAGATTTAGACATTATGGGAAACGCACTCCGAATATACATTAATGAACACCTCACTTACTCAAACAAGCAACTATTGAAAAGATGCAAAGAAATAGCCAAAACCAAACAATACCAATTTGTGTGGGTAAAAAATGGAAGGATTTATATGAGGAAGAACGACCTTTCCCCGGCCATGCCGATAAACAGCGAAGAGGATTTTTCAAAATTAATCTAAAGAAGTTTCAGACTCCATTTTTATTTGATTCACATTTTTTATTAATTATTAAATTTTTAAGTACTATCTCAAACACTTCTTTAAAAACTGGTACCAAAAAGATATGTTGTAATGTATTACTACCGGCTTTGTATATTATTACTATCAATACTGTTAGTTTGTTCAATGTACTGCATGTTAGCTTAAGTTGTTTAAATTATTATTATTTAAATGTGTCTGTATTCTATACTATAGTAAATGTATCTCATTGTCGCTTCGAGCCACTTCCAAGTTACCTTTCTGTCTGTGATTATTCTTTGACACTGCACGAAGGGTACCAGGTATACTCACTAAGTAGAATGATTTGTGTTAAAAGTGCATTAGAGAACCGCGCGAAGAATGTGCGAGATTTGATTCATATAATGCGCGTTCACCGTAATAGTAATACTACATGTTTTCTCTCTCTAGTATTTATTAAAACAAACGTAGCATATTTTTTGCGTTTTATAATTAATTTGTTTTCATATTGTTGTGTAAAAAGCACAATTATTTATTACTTATTATCTATTTGTAAATGTTATATTATGATTCACTATAGTGTAGACACAAACATATTCACATTATTTGACAGTATAGGATACGGCTTACACGGTGCGACAGTCAATTTAAATTTATCAACTCAACATCATCATAGGCACTCACCATCTTTTAGGGACCGTACTGTACCAAAGTTAATTCGAAACTTTTTGTGCCGATACCTGCACAATGCGCTCCCTGCATTTGCATGCCACCAACATAAACCAATAATAACGTTATTACCACTTGTTACCGCACGCAGTCATCGTTGTAGAAATACATCTTTGTATGATTTATTGGGATGTGAATTGAGATATAGTAAAAGCTGTGGTTGCCACCTTTTGGCTAATTTAAACTTACTTAATGCTGAATTGTTTTGTGTATTTTGTTTGTTGGAATGTGTGTCCTATGCACGCAGTCGTCGTCGCAAAAATACATCTTTGTGTGATTTATTGCGATGTGAATTAAAATACAGTGATAGCTGCGGTTACCGTCTCTTAACTTACTTAAAGTTAGTTAATGTTAAATTGATTATTGTGTTTTGTTTGTTAAAATGTGTGTCGCGAGATGGTTTTAAATACATTTTGTCGGATAAATTAAATATAGCTTTCAAAATATTATATTTAGGTACCTACGTTTGTATCTGCCATGATCACTTTAAATTAAAAAGTTTATATAAAGTGTTATTAATATATTTTAATGGCGAACAATAATTTAAACGTTTATTATCAGAATGTTCGTGGTCTCAGGACTAAATGTGTTGAGTTACGTCTTAACATTCTGAATAACGATTACGACGTAATAATGTTGACGGAATCATGGCTGCACAGCGGAATTTTCGATGGTGAATTATGCGACAATAGGTATGACGTGTTTAGGGCTGACCGAGATTTGAGTGCCAGTGGTAAAAAATCGGGTGGTGGAGTATTGATATTGACACGGCGCTCGCTCGGTGCAATGCCTCGTGACCTTGGCTCTTGCTCGCCCACAGAGCTGTTGTGGGTTACTATACCTATGCGTGCCTGTGAATCAGATTCCGACATACATTTTTGCGCGATATATATTCCTCCTAATCCTCGGCAGATATCCTCTGACTTAAACAAAATTCACAATGTTTTTAAAAACATCATTGAGCTATGTCCTAACGACAATTTTGTATTGATTGGCGATTTTAATTTGCCATGCTTTTCGTGGAGCGTAAATGCATACTCAGTTTTGAAAAGAGGTTCAGTAGAAGTACAGGATGCCGGTATACAATTTATAGAAACGTTAACATTCTATGGATTGAAACAATATAATATTTTAAAAAATTATGTAGGTAACACATTGGACCTAGTATTTTCTAATCTCCCTTTAATCATAACCTCCCAGACCAAACCACTCGTCAAGGAGGACTGCGCACATCCACCGTTTTGTTTTACTGTTTTAGATTTAAATATCACTCCTTTACAAGAGGCCTCAACATCTAGACAAAATTTTAAAAAAGCGAATTATGATGATATTAACAACAACCTTCCTAGAAGGACTGGAAGTCTCTCTTATCTACGGGCACTATTGATGAGGCCATTGATAAAATGTACGAAATCATAAATGATTGTGTAGATTTGTACGTTCCTCTTACTCGTAACTATGGAGGGCGAACATACCCTAAATGGTACTCACGTGCGTTAGTCAAAATTATTAAAGAAAAAGCTAAAGCTCACTCGCGCTGGAAAAAATATGGTAACAGTTTGGACTATGATGAATTTTCCTTATTACGGTCAAGAGAACGCCGTGTGCAACGAGAATTTTTTGGAAATTTACATCAAACTGTGAAAATAATATTAAAAAACATCCTAAAGTGTTCTGGACTTTTGTAAAGGCGGTATGTGGTGGATCAACTTACCCAAAGAAATTACATTTAGAAGGCGTGGAGTATACAGATGGGAAAGACATATGTAACACCTTTAGTAAATACTTCCAGAGTGTTTTTGGTGAACCTCTCAGCAGTTATACCCTTTTGCAGGAACGCCATTATGTACCAATGTGGTATCTAAAATGGAAATATCTTTAACTAGAGTGGAAAAAGCATTAACATCCTTGGACACAAATAAGGGCGCTGGTAGTGATGGGTTACCTGCCATATTTTGGTCACGATGTGCTAAGTCACTTGCTCTTCCCCTAACTATAGTATTAATTCGTTGCCTGCTAGAGGGGGGTGTCTTTCCGAATAAATGGAAGTGCGCTCACATAGTCCCTGTGCATAAGAAAGGGTCGCGAATGGACGTTAAAAATTACAGAGGAATATCAATATTAAATACTGCTGCAAAGTTGCTAGAAAAAATGGTGTATGACGAAATTTATACCACTTTAACCAGATCAATCCCAGAGCAACAACATGGGTTTCTAAAAGGGCGTTCTACAACTACTAACCTAGCATGTTTCTCTAACTTTGTGCTTGGAAATATGGATCGTGGCGGGCAGGTTGACGTGATTTACACTGATTTTGAGAAGGCCTTTGATCGTGTGGACCACGTCATCCTGCTTAACAAGTTACAAGTACTTGGCATCCATGGGGATTTATTACGGTGGATTAAATCCTACCTATCTAATCGTTCCCAAACAGTGGTAATGGGTGGTTATCGTTCTAACTACGTTAATATACCTACGGGCGTGCCGCAAGGCTCGCATTTAGGGCCCCTCTTTTACAACGCCTATCTGTATGACATAGGTTCATGCTTCGAGAGTTCTAACTTTCTCATGTATGCGGATGATAAAAAGATCTTTTCCAAAATAAACACAGTTAATGACTGTCTCCTAATGCAGAGAGATTTGGACCGGTTATTTCAATATTATAATAAAAATAACATAACAATCAATGCAGATAAATGTGAGTGCATTACATTCACACGGAGGCCAAGGCCTACTTTTCAAAATTATTACTTTAACGGAGTACTGATAAACAGGAAACATAGTGTTAGGGATTTGGGTGTGCATTTTGATCAAAAGATGACACTTTCAGATCACATCGAAAATGTCATTATCAAAGCATATAAAAATATGGGCTTTGTGTTTCGTGTGTGTAAGCCGTTCTCGGAGATATCTGTGATTAAAATTGTCTACGCCGCATACGTGAGAAGTATTTTGGAATTTGCAAGTCCTATATGGTCTCCTCACTACATCATTTATAAAAATCGGCTTGAAAGAATTCAAAAAGCATTTGTTAACCACCTAAATTTTCGCTGTCGTAAATCTTTCGATACGTACAAGGATGCTTGCACTGAACATGATCTACTAACTTTGGAGCAGAGGCGCATTGTGTTGGATATGGGTCTTCTGTACGACATAGCGAATAGTAAAGTTGATAGTCCGTATCTGGTATCTGAAATTACATTTCGTACTCCTAAATACCGTACCCGTAACACACCCTTACTAGAAATTCCTCGCCACCACACTAATTATTTACAAAACTCGGTACTGTTACGGATTGCTAAGACATATAACGCACAGTTTAATGGCATTGACCTTTTTGCAAATAACAAACGCAAATTCAAAACAGAAATTGTTAAAGCACTGAAAGAGCTTAGGTAGGTAATGTTATTGATATAATTCAAAATTAAGAAAAAAAATATATATATATTGTTTTTAATGCTATTTGTTTTACGCACGAAACGCATATTGTACACAGCAAGAAATGATAGTTTATTGTAAGTATATGTATAAGCGAATTATTTTGATAACATCAACATGTAACAAAAAAAGGGAAATCAGTTATTGGCCTTACTTATAGTTATGTACTAAATGTAAGTATTTGTATGTAATGTGCTGTTGATTTTCTTAATAAATAAATAAATAAATAAATAAATAAATGGTGTAATGTTCCGAAGTCATCGGCTATATTTTTCCATTCTTCTGCCGTAGTTGGTGTCTGAAAAAAGAATCAATATCAGTACCGTAAATAGATGTTTTTTTTTTGCTTTCAGAGTTCTCCTGGTATATCTGAAAGATTGCAACAATACGACACAACAGAACAAAATGCAAGAGCGTTTTCTTCCCTTAATGTTCTGCCATCTCCAAAACAACGAAAATAAGGACCATTAGCAAGGCAGAATGAACTTCTAGACAAAGCGTGTTCATTCTTATCTACTGTAAATTCACCATCAGATAATACTTATTCTGTAAATCCGACAGCCTTATATTGGAGTTCCAAATTAGATAAACTAAATCCCACGCAAAAATTATATGCAGAAAAATTTATTAATGAAATTTTGTTAGAAGCTGAACTTGGAAACCTAAACAGAAATTCAGTACGGATTAATCAATCCCCACGTAATTTAGTCATATCGCCATCTCCGTCACCGTCACCAGGACCGTCTACTTCTAGTACACCAACTTACATATATGCACCTTCTCCATCACCTTCATCGCTCAATATGGCCATTAAATCGAAAAATTCGTCAAGTGCTCTATCATCAACAGCAACAGTTGTAACTGGTTTGCCTTCACAATTATTCATTGCAAGGAATTCTCAAAAACCACATTATACAAACAATATGACTTTACATGATCCTACCACAGGTCCTACACAGGAAGAGATTGAAATACAACAAGAACCAAACGACAACATTACTATATATACATTCGGAGAGGATGACTTCTCAGAAGACAACAGTAATAATTATACAGCTGGGACTCTTTTCAGTTCTTTCAGAACCAATTAGTTAAAGTATGGCTAAGTTTGTTTAATTTTAGTTAAGTATTCTGATTTGTGTAATTTTTTGTAAGTAGAGAACTTATCTACTAGGTAGGTACCTAGGTACTTAATTAAAAAATTCTGATTATAACTTTTGAATATTTTTTTTGTTTTATTCACCTTTATGTAGTCTCGAAGCACATAGATCAATGCTTCATATGTACTTATCCATAATGGCTGGTCTAGGTCATCATCATCATCATCATCATCAGCCTATAAACGATCCACTGCTGGGCACAGGCCTCCCACGTGGACAATAGCACGTGAAGATATTGGGCCATAACCCACCACGCTGGTCCAATGCGGGTTAGTGGGTTTTAACGACTGCCATCTTACGACAACAACCGGGACCAACGGCTTAACGTGCCTTCCGAAGCACAGGAACTCGAGATGTTTTTAATTTGGTCACCCATCCAGGGACCCGGCATTGCGAAAGTTGCTCAGCGGGCAAAATCGCAAGCCGAACGCGCTAGCCTCTGTGCCATCGAGCTCCTAGGGTTAGGGAATTAAGTACCTAGGCTCCGAGCGTACCTAGGTACTTAATTAAAAATTCTGATTATAGTTTTTGAATACTTTTTTTGTTTTATTCACCTTTAAGTAGTGTCGAAGCACATAGATGAATGCTTCACATGTATCCATAATGGCCTGGCTCACTGACTCTGTTGACATAATTGCCGAAAATCTTATATCTTTAAAATGTCGCCCGGTTGCTAAGTAATGCAATGTTATACCTAGCTAATTTTTCTTTAGAGTTTAAGTTTAAGTTTAAGTAACTTTTTCCAGAAGATTGTCAAAACAGACGCCGGGCATTCGAAAATAGTTCATAGTCGTCCATTTCACTATGAAGTCTGATTTCATCCAGTAATTTCAGATGTGTGTACTTTTCTCTCTGTTGTAACTAATTTTTCATCCATCGCTTTCTTTTAACTCTTTTCTTTAACGATATTGCTAAAATAATAGCTATACAGGCTTTAATTTTATTTGTTGTATCCATGGTAGCGTAGCGTCCTCACCGCACAAGGAAGCCACAATACTGACGTGATAAATATTGAACGTCTAGGGTATGACCGCGATCCTCTACGATATGTCAATCCAGATCGCGATATAGATCGCGATAAATACTTTACGTGTAGCCTTCGCCTAAAAGTGTTTTGTGTAGCAAAAAACTATGTGCAAAAGGAAGCATGGATAATCATTATAATATACGCATGTGGAAAAACTGCGTAAACGACGATCGCCAAGTAAATCAGGTCAGTCAGTGTTTTAAATATTACATTTTGTCGATGTTATGATTAAATTACAAAGACAAACGATATTTTAAAAAACTATGTGATTCGTTAGCGAATATACGACTCAGAACCTCTTAGTGAGACATTCAAAGTAGAAACGTTATTGAAATATATTTCATAGTACGTTTCCTTCTTAATTTCGATTAATACTTTCGCTAGTGCCTTTGTGGTTACCCACATTTTTTGAATTTTTTACTATTTATCGATTTTCAAGAATACATAAGACGTTTAGCTTTTTTAAATAATAATAAAAAGTAAAAAACAAGACTACGATCGATATTAGGGGTACCTACCCTATGCTGTGCCGCGATTACAGTAATTCTATTCTTCGGTCATTCCTCCCAAATGACTCTTTGTTTGCGCGAGGCAGTAGTTACCTACACCTATTTTATGTTTTTACTAATCTTTTTATTGGAGCGTTTTTTTTTCCTATGCAAGTGTTTTCTACAAAATCCTACAGTGCCGCCTTACATACTGCACATTTACGTATTACCGGGATGTGATTACGATCAGTGCTAATATAAAATATAGTATCGTGACGAGATTACGATCGATATTACGGGTACCTACCCTATGCTGTGACGCGATTACGGCAAATAAATTCCTCGGTCATTCCTTCCAAATGACGCTTCGTTTGCGCGAGGCAGTACCTACCTACATTCTATTTTATTTTTTAGTAACCTTTTTATTGGAGTGTTTTTTTTGTGTGCAAGTGATTTCTACAGGATCTTACAGTTCTGCCTTACATACTGCACACTTATGTAGTACCGTGACGTGATTACGGTCAGTGCTAATATGAAATCTAGTATCGTGACGCGATTACGATCGATATTACGGGTACCTACCCTTATGTAGATACTGCACACTTATGTAGTACCGTGACGTGATTACTGTCAGTACTAATATGAAATCTAGTATCGTGACGCGATTACGATCGATATTACGGGTACCTACCCTTATGTAGATACTGCACACTTACGTAGTACCGTGGCGTGATTACGGTCAGTGCTAATATGAAATCTAGTATCGTGACGCGATTACGATCGATGTTACGGGTACCTACCCTATGCTGTGACTTCAATAAAGAACCGTAAATAACGGACGTATATAAATCTAATATTGATAAAGACTTACGATCTGTCATGACGGCAGCACAAGTACACAGTCCGGATCTTACCCAGACCATCCAGCACGCTAGGGATACCTAGTCGTAATAATCCAAGCGCAGCTACCAGTTGTAAATCCAATATCGTCGGCTTTTCTTGACGTTCTTGGAGTTTCTAAAGTGAAGGAGGTACCATTGGGACCCGAAATACCAGAAGAGGTCTACGCTAGGGAAACGCTAGGGAAATCCTCATAGATGGTATGAACAAAGATAATAAAAAAGAACTGTTAGCAACAACTTTGATACCTGTTTAAAGTTGGCCAAATTATGCTGCATTTACATTATGAAAATACCATGAAAAGAAAAATGCTTACACTATCCTGCCTACTCTTGATAAAAAATACTTGTCAATGACACAAGATGTTAAAAGAGACGCACAACTCTTTTGGAAAAAATTTGGGAGGAAAGATAGAAGCTGCTAAGGCCGCTTGTAACTTCTACCCCTAACCTAAATCGAATGCCTAGTCTACCTTATAATACATACACACATCCTCGCCGCTTTTACCTTAACTTAACTTATTATCTAATTCTTAAAACTAATTAACCTAATTTATCTACAATCTAATGGTTGTGTTTGGAGTTTTTGTGTAGTGCGTATTGTTTGTATGATGATGAAACCTTAGCATAGCTTAATTCTATTTGCAGTGAATTTGTAATATTATAATAACTACTATTTTGGCCAGATCGTCTAGTGAACCCTCCGTTGTTAACCGCATTTCAGTAACTCAAGTTCTTTCGTGAAAGTTTAGTAATTGGCTTATCCCTGTGTTAAATTATTTTCTCCTGACCTAATTACCTACCAGTCTATAGATCATAACATAGATATGTGTAGCCTAGCAATGACTCCGTCTGAACTGTGACCTAAATCCTTCACTGCAGCTGCGGGGAAGATTTGTAACCACTCAAAGGTAATCAGATGATAGCTTAGCTTGCAGGTATTATTATTTATTATCAGTAGCATTATACATAAGAAGCCTGGTGCAATTTAGGGGCCCCAACCGCCGCCCTATAGCGTGCCTTTCATCTCATTGTTTAACTATGGCTCCGTCACATTGGCTTTAACTTTAATTATTAGCTTGTGCCTTTAATTCTTTAAAACTGAGAATTTACATCTCTCCTCAAAATTTAATTTCATTTTACATTATGAACTATGTGTTAGCAATTTAAATTCTTATTATTCCACATAAATCAATAGAGTTTAACTCAAGCCTTGCTATCATCCAAATATCCTTTTCACATTGAGAACTTAATTATTCAATGCAATAACTTATGTCTTATGATTTCACTTATTGAACAAAGGTGGAAAGCCAGCATTCTACCGGACACTTATTCCTCTGATTATTGTGTCTATTATAAGAGATCACAATGTAACAATATTAACTTACTGTCCTTCTGTCTTATTAGAAAATTAATATTCAGTTCTATAAAGGGTGGATAATTTATTCAAACGCCACTTCAGGTGGTGGCTAAAATAGAATGCTATTAATACAGGTAAAATTACTTTTATTTACTCTTAGTATTTATTATACAGGTCTTATAAAGTTCCAATATAACTACATTGGATTGGCTGCATTGGCAGATTATCACATCTTAAGTTTATTAAAGGATGTTTGATTCATTCAATATCCTACTCATTTAGGAAGTGTACTTAAATAGAATACTATCATTTGAAGTAAATTACTTTGGGTTATTCTTAGGGTTCATTATACAGATCTTATAAAGTATAAGTACATCTCAAGTTTATTGAAAGATGTTTAATTCATTCAATATCCTTGACTTTTAGGAAGTGAACTTAAATAGAATACTATCATTTGAAGTAAATTACTTTGGTTTACTCTTAGTGTTCATTATACAGATCTTATAAAGTATAAGTACATCTCAAGTTTATTGAAGGATGTTTAATTTATTCAATATCCTTGACTTTTAGGAAGTGAACTTAAATAGAATACTATCATTTGAAGTAAATTACTTTGGTTTACTCTTAGTGTTCATTATACAGATCTTATAAAGTATAAGTATATCTCAAGTTTATTGAAGGATGTTTAATTTATTCAATATCCTTGACTTTTAGGAAGTGAACTTAAATAGAATACTATCATTTGAAGTAAATTACTTTGGTTTACTCTTAGTGTTCATTATACAGATCTTATAAAGTATAAGTATATCTCAAGTTTATTGAAAGATGTTTAATTTATTCAATATCCTTGACTTTTAGGAAGTGAACTTAAATAGAATACTATCATTTGAAGTAAATTACTTTGGTTTACTCTTAGTGTTCATTATACAGATCTTATAAAGTATAAGTATATCTCAAGTTTATTGAAAGATGTTTAATTTACTCAATATCCTTGACTTTTAGGAAGTGAACTTAAGTTAATTATTTTTCCATTAACTTCCACCCCTGTCTCTCAGACTGAGTGGTTAATTTGATAGCCTACTAAATCATAGTTAGTATACTTTTAGTAGGTAGTAAATTAGGTAGTTAATTATCCCTGTTAATCATTGAATCAATTATATTTAGAAGTTATCTTTTACTCACTTTAATAAGTATAAAGCTGACTGTACTAGATATTAGTCTGATTGATTTAGATTGTTCCCATCAAATATCTCAATGTTCTATATTATTAGAAGCAAGTACTTACATATCTTAAGAGGTCTTTGACCATTGAGGTGAATTCAAATGGTATTAGTAGACTATTATCAGGCTAATTAGCAGGTTGTTATCAATCAATTATTTCTATGTCTCAGATTATTAGAAGCTCATAGCTTGTAATATTTCTAACCTAGGTTCTAAACTGGTTTTAGTTGTGCAGTTTGTATCAGCTTATATTTTACTAATAGGTATCGGATGTATACTTTTAATACCTTGAAGAGTGTAGCAATATAAGATCGTATCGCATCCCAGGGAAAGCTAAAAATGCCTGTTTGGTCATTTCAGTATTAGAAATCAAACATCACAGTACAGCTATGCTTATTTGCTATAACTTTTAGTATTTTTCTTGTAATAGGAAACCAGTCTAGACCTTTTAGGTATTCCAAAGTAATGATGGTACGATATTATCATACTTCTGTTAATTATTTAAAATGAATAATTAATTGGTAACAACTTTAGGAAAACAATTAGAATTTTATCGGCCTGCGGTAACAGATTACTTGCCTAGATAGGACCCACATCACTTCATCATAATTTTATTTAGCACCGTAACTTAATTACCCCTACCTTATTAGTCTGAATTAATCCAGCCTGGCCTCGCGGCTCAAGCACCCAGCCTATGTACGCACAGCGTGCAAACACCTTGCCCTCCCTTAACTAACAATATATAAAACCGCCTACCTATAGATTCCTACAGCTTTCCTCACTTGAAAATGCCTATATTTTGTCGAACTAACAGTCCCTACTTGTGTACTTTGCAATCTAGGCCCAAGCCACATTTAACTTAACTTCGTGGTGAGTTGTGAGAGTCGCATTGCCCCTGAAAGCAACTGACTCCTAAATGTTCTATCAGTCGAGCCAGTATACTCAGTGTGTTATTTTCCTATCACTACACTGTGTGTACGGAGGTAGACTCGAAATTGGACTGGGTCATACGGGTCTACCTCCAGCTAAATGGTGTCTGACCTATCTTCAACTTTCACTAGGGAGACAACTGTCTCTCCCCCATTACTCCGTCGAAGATAGTGTATTGTTTAGCGTAATGATATAAAACGCCGACCTTATTAAATACAATCAAAGGTCATCCAGACCGAAGTCTGTTGAAAGCTATATTGGTTTCGTTGCCACCGTTATGCGTTTCCGCCAATATACTCCGAAATACTTCATTTCGTTAACGGATTCGAGTTGCGATCGCAATAGTTTTACTTTATTAATCACTTTCAATTTCACAAATCTTAATTAATATCGCAGCTCGAATATCACTTAGCGCACTATCAAAGCTCGGACACTATTTTTCCCGTATGAGTAGTTACCGCACTCTTAAATTGGACCGCGCCTCCGACGTCCCAAAATTGAATGCCCGCTAATTTTCCGCCCTTTTCCCAAGCATCTTAACTTTCGCGCCATCCGCCCCCAGCATTCGCCCGCGCGAGTCCGCTTTTCCTCCCTTCAACCAATCCCTAGCTGTTTTTCGATGCGCCTCGCCTTCGCGTCGCTTAATATTTGTTATACGCGAACTTCGCGTTGCGCCACGTGGAGATATCATCCGACCTCTCTTTCTATCTTTTTCTCAACCTCTCGCTCGCTCATTGCCGCCTTCGCCGCGCAATTCTAAAATTTTTCCATACTCTAACCAAATCTCGTCCGACAGCCAATATTACATGTTTGAATATCTAAATGTAGCCTTCTATTAACAATTCCCTCTCAATAATCATCCACTTAAGCCAATAATCCTATATTTTGGGAAATTATAAAAAAGTTCCGTATTCCGACCATAGATGGCGTCCGCCCGTATGTGAACCGCTTTGCCGACTCGCAAAGCCCCGCGAAATTCAAACTAAAGATAAAGTCCTAGTCAAACTAGCAACCTTACGCGAAGCCCAAGTAAATAACTCCCGCTAGACGGCGCCTATGTCGCAAGGGACGCGCAGAGCAGTCCCCGCGAAATTCAAAATAAAGAAGTCAAACTAGCAACCTTATGCGAAGCTCAAGTAAATAACTCACGCTAGACGGCGCCTATGTCGCAAGGAGCCCACAGAGCAGTCCCCGCGAAATTCAAACTAAAGATAAAGCGCTAGACCACTGACCATTATTCTGAACTAGTTTATTATTCCCTTTTTCATGCTTATTATATTAATGGTGCTACGCATTAATATTTATTTTAGTGCTACTCCCACACATTCCTTACTAACGGACGGATACCATTCATTCTGTACCGTTACACGCTGAAAAATCTGGTTTGCAAACACGGAATACTAACAACATTGGACCGTCAACTTCACTAAGAACTACGCCGCCCAGCAAGTGGCAAGTGGCAAGACCCATCCAAGCAACAAGGTCATGGGTTGCCGGGCCGGGTGGGAGCAGGCAGGGATTCCCGTATCCACCTCCGAGGCGATCGGCGCAAGCACCGACGACGTCCGCCCGCTATCGCGCCACGACAGCGGTGAGACCGTCGTGCAGACCGATGTTGCGTAAGTAGCAGCCAAGGTAACCTTACACGCTGGTCGTATAAATTTTTCTTTTTTTTTGTTGACACATGGTGTTCAATCGCAAATGACCCGGTAGTCTGACAGTACGTTACGGGTTACAAAATACCATTTGATAGTACTGTGAGGCAAGCAACTGAAACTATCACTCCTACCACTCCTCCTTTTCTTCGGCTGAAATGAGTAAGTTGATCACAGCTGTATCTGACTTGTGCCGGTCGGGAGTAATATGCATATGAGAGGATGTCAAAGACCAATTTATTTCTCCCATATTCTTAACACCTAAAAGAGATGGATCGTCCAGATTTGTCTTGAACCTAAAATCATAGAATAAAGCTGTCGCCTCATACCTCATACCACCAGCAAGCAAATTATTGTTCCAAAACAGTTATATGGCCAATGTTGATATCAAAGACGCGTATTTTTTCTTTAGTTCCTATTGATGAAAACTACAAAAAGTATTTAAGGTTCAAATTTTTGGGACACAAAAGTATTACGTATAAATTTAAGGGGTGTGTAATGTTTGATATAATACTTATGGTCTAACGTTCAGATAATATAATTTCATTTCATATCATTTTATTTGATATAACAACTAACTTAATATAATAAACATTTAATATTATTTTAGATTCTATAATTTCATTTGATATAATATACTTTTGATATAATGTACCTTTGATATAATGTATTTTTGATATAATAATCAAATGATATAAAACATTACTCATGTAATAAGCAAGCAGCATGCAAGCAAGCAAGCAGCATGCAAGCAAGCATGCAGCATGCAAGCAGCATGCCAGCAGGCATGCAGCATGCCGCCTCGCCCATCCGCGCCTACGCGGGATTGAATTACACTCTAGCGTAGGGCAGACAAGTCAAGGTGGAGTCGGTTTTGCCGCGATTCGTTTCTGTCACTGACTTTTTTAGCACAACCATAATCGAAAACACAACGTATTAACTTTTTAAGACAATATTTGAAATCAATTTAGGGTTAAAATGTTATTCTTATTTTTAAGCAAAAATTATATCAAATGAAGTTATAGAATGTGATTATTCTACCAATATAGCTTTATAGAATAAGTTGTTAGAGAATATGAGTATTACATCAAATGAATAATATACGTAATGTTGTTATACGAAGTCTATTTAGAACAAGTAAAAATTATATCCAATGAACGTTATGTTCTTTGAAATTAGTGCATTTGTCATTATATGAAATGATACGCACCCGAATTTTAGTGCCTACCGTTTGGACTTATTTCAGCACCTTATTATGTCTTTACGAAACTCATGAAACCGGTCTATCTACCGGATTTATCTTAGAAACAGAGGTTTTTTAATTCTAATATATTTAGATCTTGTGCCTTGGCCATTCTAATGAAGAATGTAAAAGTTTTGTCCTCGAAATTTTTTGTTTATTACAAAATCTAGGCTTTGATAAAAACTTAAAAAAAACAGTAGCTTGGAACCACAAAAGACTAGAAAATTTCTCGGTTTTGAATTAAATTCAGAAAACATGTGTTTGCAATTGCCAATAGGAAAACAAAAACGCATTCTTGAACAAATAAATATCAATAGAATGGGTGGAGTACAATAAGTTCCTTTAAATAATATCACTTGTCGTCTATGGCAATGGTGCGAGAAACGCAAAATATTTGTCTTTGCATCCTACATAAAATCTAAAGATAACTTCGAGGCGGATTCGTCACGGCGTATGAATATCGATACAGAATGGCAAATGTCGGCACCTGTGTTCGAAAAAATTGTTCAATCGTTTGGGACACCTCTTAAAGATTTCTTTGCTACTTACCAAAATTATAAATGCAATAAATACGTCTCAGGGCAACGAGACCCCTATGCCTTTGACATAGATGCATTCACCTTAAATTGGAATATATTTTATTTTTATGCTTTTCCCCCTTTCTCGCTCATATTAAAATGCTTCAGGAAAATAATTAACGACGAAGCCACTGGTGTACTAGTCGTATCGTATTGGCCGAGTCAACCCTGGTATTCCCTACTTAACTCAGTAGCTCACCACCAATATACTTCGGTCCAAGTGACGATATGTTATTATCACCTTTCAGGACCCAGCACCCCCTTTGCAAGAAATTTATCCTGGTAGCATACAAATTATCAGAAAAGCAGACAATCGTTATGTAATGAAACCATCGAGGTGATGATTTCCTCATTGTCTACATCCCCACTAAAACAACACAATGTCGCTTTTACAAAATGGTGGAGTTATTGTGATATCTTTATAGTTGATTTCTATAACTCCCCACTTCCAATTCTATCAAAATTCCTTACGGTCAACTGTTAACAGCAAAAATTGGTTGTAGTTCATTAAATATGCATCGTTCTGCTCTAGCTATTTAGGGCAAACGGTATAGTGAAGCTGATTTAGTTGTTCGATTTTTTTTAAAGGTATTTACAGGACTAAACCTTGTCATCCGAAACATTCGGAGACGTGAGATGTATTCGATGACCTTAGTAATTTATATCCAAATGAAGAACTTGCTCTGGAGTTTATTACTAAAAAATTAGTAACTCTGCTCGCATTGTCAACCGCACAACGAGTACAGACGTTATCTTCGAATTTCTAATTTAAAAATAAATAATAATTATGTCGAAACCATTGTGGATGATTTAATTAAAACATCTACTCCAGGGCGACGACCGCCTTGTTTATTTATACCATTTTTTCTAAATAAGATTGAGATCTGCCCTGCAAAAACATTACTGTCCTACTTAGATATGACTAAAGTTTACAGAGATAAACCTAGAACGGAAAGGTTATTCATAATGCAACTAGTTCTACATTAAGTCGTTAGTTTAAAAACACCCTATTTAACAGCGGTATTGACACTTCTTCATTCTCAGCACACACGTGTAAGACACGCGTCCACGTCCACCTTGGCAGCAAACAGAAAAGGCTTTTCAATAACTGCACGATGGACTGGTAATTCTCTTGCGGTTGCACGGTTTTACAATCGACCCCATTGAGAATGACGATAATGCCTTTGCAGCGGCTATTTACATTGATTAATTTCTAGCTTATCATTCATTATAATATATCATACTGGTTTGTACTAATATGGTACCTAATTATATTTAATCGGTTATACTCGTAAATATTCAATTATAATAGTTGAATTAAATCATATAGGTACTTAAATTATTTCGCAAAATTTGTGTTCTAAACATCTACCTGGGGCCCAAGTCTGCTAATTTACGAATGGTATAATTGAATCGCAATGGGATCGTATTGTAATTGTTTGACACATTTGGTATTCTCTTACTCATATAAGAATACCAAATGTGTCAAACAATTACAATGCGATACAATTGCGATATAAATCTCGAGGATGCAACGTCGAAGTACAATTGATGGTTAAACAAACTTACCTGAAGTGAAGTTTGACCGTAATTGTACGAGACGTTGCATCCGAAGAGATTTATATAAAGATCCCTCCCTTCCCTTACATGCTGGCCCCATATAAATTAATTTTGCGAAAAAGCTTTAAAAGTGAATGACGATGACAGCGCGGGTGACAAACTCGTGCACTCGGTTGGTATTCACTAAATGGCGCCTGTGTCTATACTATGGGTAACGTTTTATGTTTTTTTTAATAAAATTTCTTTTAGATAGCTCTTAATATGTGTTGGATGCCTGGTACATTGAAGAGTGGACTACCTGGTGAATATAAATCTCTTCGGATGCAACATCTCGTACAATTACGGTCAAACTTCACTTCAGGTAAGTTTGTTTAACCATCAACTATACGTGTAAGCACTGAGATATTGAAACAGTGTCTTGCAAGCATAATAGAAGTGGCTTTGATAAAAGCCGTTTGTGGTGAAATGATGATATGTTGTAAATTAAACAAAACTTAATCGACTAAGTACTAATAATACTACTTATACTCTAAAGCTATTCGTCTATTCTTTCTTACAAAGTGCGCTAAGACATTATCATAAAGGCCGGGAAGAATCTAAAGCTATTAATGTCGACATCTTACAATTCTACCGATTACTTTGCAAATCTACTTACTCTAAATACGTAATTTCAACTTATTACAATATCTACTTACCGCAAATACCTAATTACAACGTACGTCTTCGTTTATTCATAGTGATGAAAGTAGTTAACTTTCATCACTACACACAACACAAATAAACAAAGTCCAACTACAATACTAATCACTATATTATACCAAGAAATAAATTCTAATAGGTGAAACTAACTAATAAATTCAAATACTAATAAAACACAGTCATGCATTCAATGATGGATGTTGAATTGCAATTTCGTCAAATTATCTGTCAACAGAACACAAACCGAAAACGATATTCCTCCGTCTCGCTCACGCGTACGCAAATTGTATTACTTTCTCTATCAAGTAACTCAGATAAAGACGGCTTACCGGCTGCTAATACGCGGGTGGGTTTATTGACCTTTATGTGACGTCATGACGTATATTTTGTACAGAAGTTTAACTGCCAAAAAGCCGATCGCGCCTGCGGCTTATTTTATAGCAATATGTTGTTGAAAAGCAAATTTTGTTGATTTAATGTCCATAGTGTAGGCGTTTTGTAATGTTTATTTTATATATTTACTTTTATAATTACTGATTGTGCCATTTCTCAATTACGGTAGAGAGTGGTTGTGTTCTAAATTTCTGAAGGGAAGCCGGTGGGAATCGAGTTGTATGGAACCTTCGTCACTGTATACCTTAGAGCATTCAACCAATGCTCTAAGCTGTATACAGATCTCATAAAGTACCAATATAATTAGATGGTATTGTCTGCATTGACAGGTTATCCCGTCTTAAGTTTATTAAAGATTTTTAATTTATTCAATTTCCTACTCCTTTCAGGAAGTGAACTAAATTAGAATACTATCATTTGAAGTAAACTTACTTTTATTTACTCTTAGTGTTTATTATACAGATCTTATAAAGTACTAATATAATTAGATGGTATTGTCTGCATTGACAGGTTATCCTGTCTTAAGTTTAATAAAGATGTTTAATTTATTCAATTTCCTACTTCTTTCAGGAGGTGAATTCAAATAGAATGCTATCATTTGAAGGAATATTACTTTTATTTACTCTTAGTGTTTATTAATACAGTTCTCATAAATCACCAATATAACTAAATTGTATTGACTGCCTAACTTATCACATCTCAAGTTTATTAAAAGATTCCTGATTTATTCAATATCCTTAACTTTTAGGAAGCGAACTTAAGTTAATTATTTTTCATTAACTTATACCTCAGTCTCTCAGACTGGGTGATTATTTAATAGCCTACTAAATCATAGTTAGTATACTTCAAGTAGGTAGGTACAATGTAATTGTCCACAGTTGTCCTTGTTGATAATTAAATCAATTATATTTAGAAGTTATTCTTTACTCAATTTAATAGGTATAAAGCAGACTGCACTATTACTCTAATCGGTTCAAGTTGTTACCAATCAAATATTTCTATGTTTCATAATATTAGAAATACATAACTTGTAAGGTTGACCATTAAGGTGAATTCGCATCTTCAGGCGAAATAACCTAGGTTTCAAACTGGTTCTTAGTAGTTTAATATTAGCTTAAATTTTACCAATAGGTTTCTGGATGTCAATTTATAACACATTGAAGAGTTGCAATTTAAGGCCGTATTGTACCTCAGGGAAAGCTAATAGAATGCCTGTTTGGTCATTTCAGTATCAGAAATCAAACATCACAGCACAGTTATGCTTATATGCTATAACTTATTAGTATTTTTCTTGTAATAGGAAACTGGTCTAGACTCTTAGGTAATCCAAAGTAATGATGGTTCAATATTACCCCACTTCTGGTAATTATTTAAAATGAATAGCTAATTGGTAACACGTTGAAGAAAGCAATTAGAGTCTTATTGACCTACGGTAACAGCTTACATGCCTAGATCGGTCTTTTCAGCGCTCATAATCAACATCACTTCACAATAAAAATAGGAATCTTATCACGTATTACATTTTTAATTATGTAACTTTTATGTACTTAATTTAGGTAGGTTAGTAAATAGTTCTGCATTTTTTATATTTTTTTAACTCTTCATTATTACGAGTTATCATCATATGATTTAAAGAAATAAGTCATTTTTTGCAAACTTTCTTGAAATAAGACGTTTTGTTCCGGCGCTTGGTAGAAATAAGCCATTTTGTTTCGGCACTCCTAGAAATGAAAGGTGAAAGAACCACAATTTTTGCTTCCTTCTTAGTGCTGACAAAATTTTTTACCCAAAGAATCCTAATAGAAAGTATGGAAGTAGGATTAAACATTGATAATATTATCAAACGTTCATACATTGTCGAAAACTACTAACGAATACCTTGTATTGGCTATTGTGTCTGGATTTCCTTTGCCTTCCGCCCGAATTTAACTCCTGCACCGTTTTATCAATTTTGCACTGTTCATAAGTCCAAATTAATCTCATCAGCAAGTAAAACCGTTAAATTATACAAAAAACAATATTCGTTTATCAGAAAATAACTTACACAATTTGAATTGATAAGATCCTGATATTACCGGTGACGTTTAATATTTTTTTCATTGACCATAGACCAGTATACAGTGTTGCCAATGTATATAAATGTAAGTTCGGATTCACTTTCAGAAAATAAAGCAATCTTTCCACCCTCCAAAATAATCCTGTGATACTAGCCTAGAGATAAGCTTTTTTAATACGTATTATCACGTTTCCCTATAAAATGATCCAGAAATAAGCCATTTTGAAAAATACGTTGACATTATTAGTATGGCCAAGCTACTTTGTTGCGAAAAGCACTTTTTATGACCATTTTTTTCAGATAAGTATGTATTTTATCACCGAACACTTCACATAATAAAAAATCTGAAAACCTGAAATAAGCCGTTTTGAAAAGTCACTCCTTAATTAAGCGTGAATTTAATAGAAAGGTTATGCGGAAACATTTCCGGTAATTTGTTATGTCTATTATGACTCCTTATAACAATTCAGACTTTTATAAGTTATATTGATCTAAAATATATTTATATCTATATCTAAAAACAAAAGAATATATGTAGTAATTACTTCGGGATCAGTAAAACCAGCAATGTCACATGTTATAATTATAATAAAATTGGTCACACATCTTCAGATGCTCCAAACCATTGGTTAAATGTGCTGATTGTAATTGGCGAGGACACAACAAAAGGACAAAACGAGAGCACCCGGGTTGATATAGAAGTAAGTATGAAATTCATGTATTTGTACTAAATATAGGAACAGTTAAATGGGCGCAAAAATTCAATGATTTAAGAAAATAGCATTACTTATATATCGTGGCATGACCACTTGTTTGGCTATTGTTGTATTTTTAGTATTAGCTGCTTACCTACTTTTGTTAGATTAAGACAAATTGTTATGTACACTTGCCAGTGGGCTTCCGCACCCTACCATTTTTAAAATTATGCTTTCCATGGCAGAATGAATTAAAGCACTATTAATTAAAGAATAAGAAATGTAATATGTTAGCATTTAAGGAGGTCTTGTTGGTTGTCCAATTAAATGTGTCTGATGTACGTATTTATAATAAATTGCCTATTGCGTTAAACTACTTACCATCTTGAGTATTCTAAAAATGTTTGAGAGAGTGGCTAATCTTTAAAGCATTTTATAATTAAATGCATATTTTAATATTTCTAGTTAATTTATTGGACATACACGAATGTTATAGGTAATAATAATTGGTTTCGATGTTGTAAGATATGTCTTGACTAAAATTGTTAAATTTTGAATAATATTCTATTGTATTATTGTAGGTGACTTCCTTAAATTTTATTTTCGTCCACACAAACACACACACACACACATATAATATTTACAAACATACAATTAATATTAACTCTAAAATAACAATAATAATATTCACACACATACAATTAATATATACACTAAAATAACAATAATAATATTAACATAATAAAACCGTACTAAAATATCTAATTATAATTTAAACAATATTATTGTGAATTCATATCAGCTCGTCGTTTCAATACGTTTAGCAAAACCACAAAATCGTGCGTTGGAAACGCGCATCACCGCGCGCGCATATAACGTCCTTTGTTTCGCTATGTACGAAGTATTTACTCAGCGCAGACGACCGGGCGCCGCCTGCGCACGTAGGCCAGTCGAGACACCCTAACGACGCGAAGCGCACGCTGCTTTTCTTGACGCTCAGACCTCGCTTTCTCCTCGCCGCTTAATTCGCTTATATGTTTTATGTGCTACGCTTGCTATTTTATTTGTGTTCCTTCTAACTTTCATCTTCCGAACTGTGAACTATTATCTGTGCTTGTGCTTTGTGAAACCTATTCTCCTTCGTTATATTTTGTGACTTTTGTACTGTGTTGGTAGTGTGGACATTATACACCTAAAACTGTAAGTTGGGACGTATTTATTTTAACCACCACTGACACCACTAAATTGGTGACCCCGTTACGAACATGAACAAGGATTTCGAAGATGCACATAGCCACTCCCCGACGGTGCGCGGGTCCATTGACGCGGACGAGAAAAATGCCGGACGTAGTTCCCATGATCGGACCGAAGTCTATAAAGTCGGCGTTCGCGTACCACCATTCTGGCCCGAGGAGCCTGAAATCTGGTTCGCCCAGGTTGAAGGTCAATTTGCCATATCCGGGATAACTAGTGACCTAACGAAGTTTAACTATGTCATTAGTCAGTTAGATAACAAGTTTTCGAGGGAAGTAAAGGATGTAATAATCAGCCCACCAGCAACTGACAAATATGGCAAATTGAAGGCCGAATTAATAAAGAGGCTCTCGGCATCCAACGAGAAGAAGCTGCAACAACTTCTGATGCACGAAGAGCTTGGAGATCGCAAGCCGTCTCAGTTCCTGCGTCATCTCAAGGGCCTCGCAGGAGTAGTTGTTACCGATGACTTTTTGAAGACGATCTGGACCAGCCGTCTTCCACATGGCGTCCAGACTGTGCTCGCCGGGCAACCATCTTCCAGCTCCATCGATGACCTGGCGGACTTAGCGGATCGTGTTCATGATCTCGCCACATCGACTCCCAGAGTAGCTGCTGTTAGCGACGTGCCCAGTTCTGTTCTTGGTGAACTCCGGAAAGAGATCGCAGAACTAAGGAGGCAGATGCAGAGCCTGGCATCTTCAGACAGGAGCGGCAGGGCTCGATACCAGTCATCGAGTCGTCCCAGAAGCAGATCATCTTCGAGGCAGCGGTCGAACTCCAATTACCGAAAGTTCCCGCTGTGCTGGTATCACGGCAAATTTGGTGACAAGGCCAGTAAGTGCAACCAGCCTTGTGACTTCAAGTCGGGAAACGCCGGGGGCAATCGTTAATGGCGACTGAACATTGCCCATCTACTGGTCGCCTCTTCGTGACCGATCGATCGTCGAAGACGCAGTTTCTGGTCGATACCGGAAGCGACCTCTGTGTCTTCCCTCGGTCATCACTTCGAGATCGTCGAACTAGGAGCAACTTCGAGCTTTCTGCGGCCAACGGCTCCAACATCGCAACATACGGTTATGTACACTTCGATTTAGATTTGGGATTACGTAGAGTGTATGCTTGGCGCTTTGTAGTTGCTGATGTGACAAAGCCAATTATAGGTGTAGATTTTCTTAATTTTTATAATATTGTTGTAGATTGTCGCAATAAGAAATTAATTGACAACACTACATCTGTATCTGCTTTAGCTTCTTTTGCTTTATGTAAACACGTACATTCTGTAAAGGTCTCAACAGGCGACACCCGGTATCACAGACTGTTAGATGAGTTTCCGGAGATAACTCGACCAGCTGGTACACACCGTAACACTCCTCCACATAACACGGTACACCATATCCGCACCACACCCGGTCCCCCCGTTTACTGTTCTCCTCGCCGACTAGCTCCAGACAAACTAAAAATCGCACGCCAAGAGTTTCAGTCAATGCTGGCTAATGGCACAGCCCGTCCTTCGGATAGTCCTTGGGCATCCCCCTTACACCTCGCTCCGAAGAAGGACAATGGCTGGCGCCCTTGCGGCGATTACAGGATGCTGAACGCGCGTACTGTGCCCGACCGATACCCAATTAGGCACCTGCATGACTTTGCCCACAGCATAGCTGGCTGTAAGGTCTTCAGCACGCTTGACCTGGTGAAGGCCTTTAATCAGGTACCAGTAAATCCAGAGGACATACCGAAGACGGCGATCACCACACCCTTTGGAGCGTTCGAATTCCCGTACATGACCTTTGGTTTGAGGAACGCGGGACAAACATTTCAAAGGTTTGTGGATGAAGTGACCCGGGGCCTGGATTTCGTCTACTGTTATTTAGACGATTTTCTAGTCTTTTCTAGAACGGAGAGTGAGCACCAGAAGCACCTTCACATTGTTTTTACAAGGCTCAAGGAGTATGGCATGCTTGTAAACACGTCCAAGTGTGTTTTCGGGGCTAGCGAGGTAACCTTCTTAGGATATCATATCTCGGAGCGTGGCACCAAACCGCTGGACGCAAAAGTACAAGCCATTAAGCAGTTCCCTTCACCCACCAATGTACAGCAACTCAGACGATTCTTGGGTATGTTAAATTTTTACAGGAGATTCCTTCCTAAAGCAGCTCAAGTTCAAGCCCCATTGCATGCTTTGCTGACTGGCAGTGTCAAGGGATCGCACCCTATCAACTTGGCAGACGACACGTTGGAGGCTTTCAACGCCTGCAAAGAAAGCTTGGCCCAAGCAGCACTGCTGGTTCACCCGGATTGCACCGCAAAGCTTGCGGTGATAACCGATGCGTCCGACAAGGCGATTGGTGCTGTATTACAACAGCTGAAGGATGACGTGTGGGAGCCTTTAGCCTTCTTCTCGCGCAAGCTTAGTCCTTCGCAAGAAAAATATTCGCCATACGACCGTGAGTTGTTAGCCATATATGAGGCCATTAAATATTTTAGGCATATGCTCGAGGCTAGACATTTCATAGTGTACACTGATCATAAGCCAATCAGTTTTGCCTTCCATAAACGGAAAGCCAACTGTTCGCCTAGGCAGTACAGGCATTTGGACTACATAGCACAGTTCACTACCGATATACGCCATATATCAGGCAAGGACAACATCGTAGCTGACACTCTGTCGCGCATTGAAGAGTTGAGTAGTCCAGTCAATCTCGAATCATTAGCACAGGCACAAGTTTCTGACCAAGAGCTGGCTAAGTTATTAGACGAAGGTTCATCCTTACGTCTTGAAAAGCGAGAAGTACCTGGAAGTCGTGATTATTTGTACTGCGACGTCAGCACATCGACCCCCAGGCCTTTCGTCTCAAAGTTTTATCGTAGGCAGGTCTTTGACAGCTTACATTCGCTTAGCCATCCCGGTGCCAACGCCTCCGCTAAATTAGTGGCGGATCGGTTCGTATGGCCAGGCGTTAGGAAAGACTGCCGAGATTGGGCGCGAGCTTGCATAATGTGCCAACGTGCCAAAGTGAACCGGCATGTCACGGCCCCACTTGGCACCTATCATCTACCGCGGGCAAGATTTAAAGAAATTAATATCGATCTTGTCGGACCGCTTCCTATGTCACAGGGTTATCGGTACTGTTTGACTGCCATTGATCGTTTTACGCGGTGGCCAGAAGCAGTACCGATAGAGGACATTACAGCTGAAACCGTGGCTAAGGCGTTGCTGTCGTCATGGTTTGCTAGATTCGGTTGTCCAACGGACATTACGACGGACAGAGGCCGTCAATTTGAGTCGGCTTTGTTTCAAAGTCTTGCTAAAATGACAGGGTTCGAGCACAAGCGAACAACTGCCTACCACCCGGCATGTAACGGCCTGGTGGAGCGGTTCCATAGGCAGTTAAAAGCCGCTATAGTGTGCCACGCGAACGATAGGTGGACTGAGTCATTGCCGTGGGTCCTACTTGGCGTGAGAACCGCTTTTAAAGAAGACCTGCAATCGTCGTCGGCCGAATTGGTCTACGGGGAAACCTTACGTCTTCCCGGCGAGTTTTTCGAAACTTCCGTACCTGGTACAACAGATGTGTCAGAGTTTTCTGCACGGCTACGAAATGTTGCAGAAAAGTTGCGACCCGTACCCGCTTCTCGCCACGGTAGTGCGAAAGTTTTTATTTACAAGGAGCTGGCCACTAGTGATTACGTCTTTCTACGTGAAGACGCATCACGTGGTTCCCTTACTCCCGCATATTCCGGTCCTTATAAAGTTCTAGGCAGAGGGGATAAAATATTTAAGCTACTGTACAAAGGTAAAGAAGTCACGGTGTCAATAGATAGGATAAAACCGGCTTATATTCTTTCCAGTCAATGCGATGAACCCGTTCCAGACAATAATCGAGAGCGAGTAACCCGCTCTGGGCGTCAGGTGAGATTTCCCGATTTTTATCGCTCTTGAAAGTCGCTGGAGGGGGGTTGTGTAGGTGACTTCCTTAAATTTTATTTTCGTCCACACAAACACACACACACACACACATATAATATTTACAAACATACAATTAATATTAACTCTAAAATAACAATAATAATATTCACACACATACAATTAATATATACACTAAAATAACAATAATAATATTAACATAATAAAACCGTACTAAAATATCTAATTATAATTTAAACAATATTATTGTGAATTCATATCAGCTCGTCGTTTCAATACGTTTAGCAAAACCACAAAATCGTGCGTTGGAAACGCGCATCACCGCGCGCGCATATAACGTCCTTTGTTTCGCTATGTACGAAGTATTTACTCAGCGCAGACGACCGGGCGCCGCCTGCGCACGTAGGCCAGTCGAGACACCCTAACGACGCGAAGCGCACGCTGCTTTTCTTGACGCTCAGACCTCGCTTTCTCCTCGCCGCTTAATTCGCTTATATGTTTTATGTGCTACGCTTGCTATTTTATTTGTGTTCCTTCTAACTTTCATCTTCCGAACTGTGAACTATTATCTGTGCTTGTGCTTTGTGAAACCTATTCTCCTTCGTTATATTTTGTGACTTTTGTACTGTGTTGGTAGTGTGGACATTATACACCTAAAACTGTAAGTTGGGACGTATTTATTTTAACCACCACTGACACCACTAAATTATATTTAGAGAAAAACGGAATTTTACCAAGTTAATGTTGTTGAAAGTAATTATGGTAGTGATTATGATTAGGGTAAAAAATTTTAATAGCTGTACACGAATTAGATGGGGGAAGGGGGAGACGATGGAGGAGGGGAGGGAAGGGTTATCTATTAGTGATACTCCCACTCTGCGGAAATGAATAGTTTCAGAGATAAAAAAATTTAAAATTTGTTAATCCTAACCTAAAATTCAATAATTTATCGCCCTAATTTCGGTCCGTGACAGCTCCGGCGCTGCGGGAATTGCTGCCCCTTCGCCCCTGCGTAACAAAACGTAGTGTCCCACGCTCACCTACGCAGCTTCGCCTATCAGCCACTGCGGCTCGTGCGGGTCACTATGTGTTGTTTGTTACAGCAGGCCCTCCCTCCGCGCCTCCGGCTTTTTATATACACTCTAGGGTAGTGCAGACTAGTACCACATAGAGTCGGGGTTGACTAAATCGATTCTGTGACAGATTTACTCACCTATATAACAAAACAGTGCAACATCACTTTTCAAATTCTCATAAGAAGTCCGTGTGAGATCTCAATAAAGTCCAACAGCTTTATTGAGTCTCGAAGGGTTTGGAGGAATGTTATTTTATTTACCATTAAACGTTCATTATCACCTATTATCATCTACTTTATGCAAAGAAAACATGCACTTTAATATTTTACTTGACACTGGCTAAATGTACTGACCTCGCAAAGCCATTATTTAAGAGAAAAAAAAACAAAAAAAATGGCGGTTTAGACAGCACACAAATGACACAAACCTGACACAAACAGTACGTTCAGAAACTCGTGTAAATATTATGGTTAAATAATACCAAAAAAAAACAATGTCGATATTATATTTAAGCAGATTTAAATTAAGCAGATTATAATTAAGATGTTTTAATCAAAAAGAATAAAAAATGGCACTCTTTAGTTGAAAAGAACAAAAAAATCAATATGTTAATGTGAACTATCTTGTAATTTTTGGCAAGTTTTCAAACGAAAAGTTGTCTCATCTATTTAATCTGTAAACATCTTAGATTAAAACAAAAAGGGAAGATACGGCATGAGCGTCTCGTGAGTGAGCCGTCAAAATTAGGCCTAAAGGCACAATTTCACTTCAGTCACAATTTGCCTAGCGAACAGGCTACATCGCACTATTGCAGATATTCTACTGTGTGAAAAAGAGAAAGACGCTACTCCGCAGTGGCGTCGGAATCGGTCGTACGTACTCGTCTGTTGCGAAGCGACCGAGACGTCAACGCGCTACTCGCTGACTCCCTCGCGCTGACGTTGAAACTTACCGCTTTGTCTCGCTCGCTCGATTTACACTTTATAGGTGTGCGTGTGTGAGTGTTTGCTTAAGTAGTTGAGTAGGACTATATTTTGAATGACTACAAGTAGGAGCATGCCGTATCTTCCCTTTTTGTTTTAATCTAAGGTAAACGTGCGTAAACACGCTTTACGCCTTTACGCCTTTAGCACACCGACGCCGCGAACCGCGGTAGCGAAATTGCGGTATTCTGTCTACACACATCAAAATGTATCGCGTATGTTGCGTCTCGCTCTATCGTCTGTGACTACTTATAATTGCGTCTCAATTCGTATAGTATCGCTGATACTCGCGATACTTGTTTCACACGGACGCCGGTGTACCGCCACTTTCGTTTCGCCACTCGGAGAGAAACGACGTGGTTTGTCTTTTTGGACAGAATATCGCCGCGAAACAAGATGGCGGAAGCAGAAACTGAGAAAATTATTAATGAAATTCGAGATTATCTAGATATATATCTCATAGGGCAAGTAGATTATAGGAAATCTTATAAAATTGAAGTAGCATGGCGAAAAATTACTTCTTTCTTTTTTGATTAATTTCAAGAACCCATATCCTTCGTCTTTTTCCTTATGTCGATACAAGAAGTAATACTTCTTCTTCTCCAGATTCGGAAAGAAATCAGTTTGGCTCAGACGAATTATTATTATTGCATTCGAATGAGTTGAAAATATTAAATTTATACAGGCGATATTCGAGTAGGTGTGAAAACGACCGCTAGAATTACGCTTGTTTACCGCATTTTCGTGTTCGCTAAGTTTTCGCTATCGCGGTTCGCGGCGTCGGTGTGCTAAAGGCGTAAAGGCGTAAAACGTCCGATATTAATTGTTCTTAAAAATAATAAAACTTTTTAGAAATTTAACTCGAAAACATATCATTTCCGCAGACAATGAGTTTGTTGATATTATGATTTACATAGATATGTGTAATTGTTTTATACCTACATACTTACTTAAAAAATTTGACTATTAAAACCAATCCTCTAATCTTGTAGGTACCTACATTTTGCTATCTACCTCTCATCGCAAAGAAGACGCCCAATATTTTTTAAAAGTTTAGCAGTAGCACATTACATGCGTTATCTATCATCTTTACATTGAAAAGATACCTATAACTTAATATGTGCCGTTCTCATCCAAAGTAGGTAGATAGTTAGGTGCGTAACATAGACCTATGCTATTTTACATATTTTTGAGTGATAACCTGAGTTTCATATTTTTCAGAATGCCTTTCAAAATCGTTCAGACCTCTGAATATAATGAAAACAGATTGTTTGTTGTACCTTCCGAATGAGAAGATCAAAACATATTAAAATGGCAAACATAATTTTGAACAATTCTTCGAAAAAAACAAAACTAACATACAGGAAAAACGTAAGGTCCAACAAATAGAAAAGAAACAAGACAGTTTAGAGATAATTATAACAGGTTCAAAACAAAAAGAAGAGGAGGAAAGAGAAGATGAGAAGGATGACGAAGAAGAAAAAGATGACGCTGCGATCAAAGAAATGGAAAAAGAACATCACGATGTTGACAAAGTTACAAAGGATTCTGTAGAAGAGATTAACTCTGAAGAAAATAAAGAAAATAGTTTTTAGGTTTCCATTTTCCATAATAAATACCAATGATAAATGGATCACTTTTACATTCAAATGTGTTAGCCAATATCGGCTAGAATTCATAATTTGAGCTTTTAAAAATAGGAAAGCAATTAAGATTATCTCTCTAAGATCTCCCCGCTCCCTGGCTAACTAATGACATTAAAGTCATTATGGCCAGGCGTAATGCTGCTAAGGTTCGATTTAAGAAGGATCCATCTGACATTAATCGTGGCAAATATAGGGAGCTTCGTAATCGCTGTAGTAGGCTGTGTAGGGATGCGCAACGTCGTCACATTCACTCTTCCGTAGCTAACGGTGACCCTGCTAAGGTTTGGTCATTTTTAAATTCCTTGGGTATTGGTAAGTCTAAGACCTCCATTCCTAAAAATCTTGATTTTTCCTCCTTAAACCAACACTTTTCTGCTCCTTCATGTATCCCTCATAATTTGAAACAAAGCACACTGCTATCACTGTCTTCCTCTCCTTATCCACAGCATCCTGTATTTGCCTTTCGGTCGGTCTCTGAGCGCGAAGTTGAAGACAACATCCGAGCAGTTAAGTCTAATGCCGAGGGCATGGATGGGATTGGCCGGCGGATGATCCTCTTAGGATTTGATATTCTGGTCCCTATCCTCTGCCATATTTTTAACTTCTCGCTTGATACCGGCAGCTTTCCTAGCTGCTGGCGTCAAGCAGTCGTCATACCTGTTCCTAAAACTTCGAACCCTTCCTTGCCCTCTCATTTTAGACCAATATCCATTCTTCCCATCCTTTCAAAAATCCTTGAACGCCTTGTCCTCAACCAAATCAGTGTCTTTGTAAACTCAATTAACTTCCTTAGTCCTTTCCAATCTGGATTCCGCCCGGGACATAGTACTACCTCAGCTCTGACCAAAGTATCCGATGACATACGCCTGGGAATGTCCGATCAGCGGTTGACGGTGTTGGTACTATTGGACTTTTCAAATGCTTTTGGCACTGTTGACTTCGACATCCTTCTGGCTATGCTGAAATCTCTCCTAGTCTCGGATACGGCGCTTAATTGGTTTCGTAGTTACCTTTTCGGCAGACGGCAATTCGTCCGCGCCGATGACAAACTTTCTAGTGCTAGCGACGTCACTGCCGGTGTGCCCCAGGGCGGCGTCCTTTCTCCTTTCCTGTTTTCGATTTTTATTAACTTTCTCACACCACTCCTATCCTGTCAATTTCACTTGTATGCCGACGACCTGCAAATTTATTCTCAGGCCCCCGTTGATGATATTGAGAGGTTGATCGCCAGCCTTAACGCTGACCTTGCGACTATTCTTGAATGGAGTCGAACCCATGGCTTAACGGTCAATCCTAATAAATCGCAAGCTATCATCATCGGGGGCTCAAAACAAACAGCCAAGTTAAACAATTTATCTGTCCCTTCGCTCTTCTTTGACGGTATCTCACTATACTACTGCGATGTTGTAAAGAATCTAGGGGTCCTTTTCGACTGTACCCTCTGCTGGGCTCCACAAGTAGCGGAGATGAGTCGTAAGGTGTTTGCTGCCTCTGGTTCGCTTAGGAAGTGGAGGAACTTGCTTCCTGTGAAGACCAAGGTCGAGCTTGCGCAATCTCTCCTTCTACCGATCTTAGACTACGCCGATGTCTGCCTTGTTGATCTTAATGAGGACTTGCTTAATAAGCTACAACGCCTTCAAAATCTCTGCGTCAGGTTTATCTTCGGTTTGCGTAAGTTCGACCATGTGTCTGAATACAGGCATAGGCTTGAATGGCTACCTATTAGGTTGCGCCGTGAGGAGCATATCCTCACTCTCGTTTTTAACGTACTGTATGATCCTCGTACTCCTTCCTACCTTAAAGGATGTTTTCGGTTTCTAGGGGAGGATCACAACCGTGGTCTCAGGTCAAAATCGGATAATGTACTAAAGGCTCCCTTTACCCGGTCAGGTTATTTTAAGGATTCGTTCACAGTCCAGTCTACTTTTCTTTGGAATAACTTACCCTACGAAATCCGACACTCCAAGACACTTTCTATCTTCAAATCTATGCTACACAAGCATCTATTAGCTAAGTCATCTACTAGTAACATGTAATAGTTTATTTAATATATATGTATGTATGTGAGTATGTATGATACTTATATCGTTGTATATATATATGTACGTCTAATTTTAAATATATTTATAAGTATATAATTATAATACCTGTTTTTATTAATTAACTATCGTGTAATTCTGTTTAATTGTACTTGCGCACTTCCTCTTTCTCTTTCTTGGGTCCTAAAACCAAAGGTTGTCTGGAAGAGATCGCTTTGCTCATACTAGATTTAAGTTTTATATTGTAAAATTGTTCTACATGTATGTGCAATAAAGAATTTATCTATCTATCTATCTAAGATTAATATTCAAATGAATGTATTTTGGCAACAGTGTACAATTTTCAAGTATATTTGATAATGGCATAATAATCCCATGATGCCAATATTCACAACCTTCGATTGTTTTAAGACAAATTTCTGTCGGTGTTTGTAAAATTGTTCGAGGGTCAGATGGTAAAATATCTGTAAATCTCGTGTTAAAAATTAAAAGCAAATCCTTCAAAGCAGTTTGACTTATATTTTTTTGTAGAACCATGTCCGTAAATAATTTTTTAAATTTATATTTTTCATATATTCATATTCTTGCTCTTGATCCGAGGTGTTTGAACTTGAACTGCTGAGAGGAAACAATATATTAGACTCATCATCAGTAATATCACTTTCCTTTTGTACGGAACCCTGTTGTATGTTTGCTGCTTGCGCTTGATATACGTTATCGGGGTCTGAGGTATTGTGAATATAACTTCTATTAACATCAGAACAGGAGCCTGGAATCTCATCAGATCTGTTACATGAAATCACATTAGAACTGCTTCCAGGAATAGCACAATTATAATTGCACTTATTTTTTTCCTCAATTAATGTAGGCACGTTGCGGTTTTGTGATAATCTAATCAGAAATTTATATTATCTTAAAGATTTTCGCTTGACTCCGCCGGTCCTTTTTTTAACTTTCCATGGTGGCATGGTCGACACAAATAATATTTTCGTAAAAGCTCACAGCTCTCAGCGTCACACAGTGCAAACAACGTAAAATATTATTATTCAGGTAATATAACCTAATAGATGTATTTACTTAAGTGATTTTAATTCAGCAACTCAACTTAAAGTGATATTTAAAAGTTATAAAGTTTGCCACTGTATTACCTGAAGTTGACCGATTAACTCCATTATGTAACCTGCAATGATTTAAAGGTGGATTCCGACTTCTGAAGCATTTAGCTCTATGGGCTTTATAATTAACACTTTATTTAACACTAATAGCATTCTTGTTACCTCTTAGAGCGCCAAAAACTTGTTAGGTGGTACAAGGTATTTAACTAACTGTAACTAACTCTTTTTTAGAACATAAAGTGTTCGTAATTACTGACTAAATCTTTTGGTGTTTTACTCTTCCTTAAGCTATAAGAGTAACCCTTAAGGTGTTACAAGCCATTGAAGTAACTCTATTTAACAATATCAAATGTCAGTAAACACCTGACAAACACTGTTGGTGCTTTACTCTTCCATATGATATAAGAGTAACCCTTACAGTTTTACAAGGCATTTAACTAACTCTGTTTAATGACATCAGTCGTAAGTAAGCGTTAGCAGACGCCTTACAACTTCTTTTAGTGTTATATACTTCTTAAAGCTATAATAGTTAGTTATATAATGATTTCGACTAAATCATGCTATCGTCGTAAGTTATAAGGTTTTCTTTAATTTCTTTTATTCCTCTTGAAGGTTTAATTATTTATCCTTAACACCACAGTAGAGTTCACTGCTATTATCGGAGCTTTTCTAAACCATTTATAGAACTATGGGCATTAAAAAAAGGTTGTTCTTAGAGCCAAAATGTTTGTTGGGTAACTTACTAAACGTATGATGTGTCGAGGATACATCAAGAAAGAAAATTCCAAGGAGCCCCTCTTGATTGGAAGCAAAGGAGTCGCCACGCGGTTTTCAGGTCAGACCTCAGCATTATATATACTTATTAATTGTATTAGAATAATAATTAGACTTACTCCGCGGCACAGCGGCTACACAAGCCGTGTCGATGATACTCACTCCACTCTACCAGGGTTGAGTGAGGCTATATTTTATTTCAAGCAAGCCGTCTCGGGAATATGTACTTAGTACATTTTAACAGTGTTGAGGTTTTATTTTACTCCACGCTAGCCGTTTCATGGTTTCTAACTCCACTTGAACTGTGTTGAGGATTTTCTACTCCACATTAACCGTGAGAGGCCATTCCTATTTCATCCTAACAGTTTCACGTTTTCACGTCCTCCGTAGAACAAAGCAGAGTCTCAACGTTGTTGAAGACGTAGGTTTGATTTGTGGACATGTTTTCAACGTTTCGTTATCTTCGGGTTTACTTATCAATAATGATTTGGTGAAGACATCTTAAACTATGTCATTGATGTTTACAATGACTCAACCAGTAGCGGCAGAAACGAAGCTTGGCCATTCGCGCTGCTTGCAGCGCTAGCGCCTGTGCCCGTGCACTAAGATCTTCGATCGGTCTCCGCTTAGAATAATAAACGCATAGAAAGCGAGAACACGCACGATAAATGAGCCCAGTAAAACCAAGCCATACTAGCTTGGTATCGAAACGGCCCGCGTCAGTACTAATAATCTAAACTTATCTATCTATCAACAGTTCCAATTTCCTTACTTTTTGGGGCAAATCTGATTTTTCTAGCAACATCACTTGATACTTGTGTGTGTCGCCGAGGAAGTACGCGTAACTTACTTCTACATCCATTTTTTTCTTGCCTCACGCCATGACAGTTTTCTTATACGAGACTATGGTTCTATGCGTTATTATTCTATGGGTCTCCGTATATGACGGTCAGTCCGACGATAGCCTGCTTTCATTGGACACCCATAGATTCTACAATTTCTCAGAGAAGAACCTCATAAAAAATAAAGGGTTACTCATAATAATAATTAAGCCCACGTTCTTATAGCTAAGAGCCTCGATCAACAGCTAGAGAAAATTCTCAAGTTACAAATGGAAATGTCAAAAGTTCAACCTTATGCAATAGAGAATTCCTCTAACATAGTTAACAGACCTCATCACACTATTAAGTCAGGCACACCGTAATTCAAGTATTTATTTTGATTGATAATAACCAATTTTCTCCACTTTTGTTCACAGATTTCAGCTATCCCAAACCGCAACGGCGGTGAGGATAATTATTTAATGAACAAGGCATTTTATGTTATTACTGCAACCACAAGAAATATACACTAGGAGGGTTATCTATCATGCAACTGACTATAGCAAAGTAAGTCTCCCTTTTCTTTGTTCCTTTAGTTAACTTAGAAGACAGCAACAGACAATTCACTTTTAATTACCTATAATTTAGAACAACCCTAGATAAATTCCGCCACAAATCAACTAGATTCTATTCTAGTACGGAATAGAATTAACAGACTAGACCCCTCCACTTACAAGAGTTTTGGTATATCCATTCCATTCTTAAGACATAAGACTAACTTCTACTTAGCTTTCTTGACACATACATAAACTGACCTTAAATTAACCTTAACTACAAATTGATAACTCAAACCATTTAAGATATTTATGTAATACATACATATAATCAAGACTTGGTAGTGCCAATAGGGATGGTTCCCCAAAGGGCTAATCATAGACTAGGCAATGAGGACCTCAAAAGCAGCCCTCCGCTGCAGTCCACCCTTAACCAAATAGCGACTGCATATGTGATCAGGGTGCCAGGTGACGAGCCCATCGCCGCTCCATGCCGGATGCACGCGCAGTCCCTAGTCCGTTAGTCGCCCCCCACGACACCCAAGGAAAGAGAGAATTCTTTCACCGCTACACGACACGGTTGTTTAATTAAACACTTGCAGCTTTAAGATGCATTTTTTTATTGTTCTACCCCCCAATGTGATGTTATCCATGTGAAAAGGACTGTGCCCAGCAGTGGGACGGTTATGCCTATAAATGTCCTATGGCTGGGCTGATCATTTGATTTGAGGTAATAAAAGGTAAAAGAAACAGTTTTAACACCAATCCTTACAAGAAATTATCAGAAAAAAATAAATATTTAAATCTTAACAATTTATGCCTAATCTTACATAGAAATTTAATGTGAGCATGTACTTACCATTTCTGATTTGTAGTAAAACTCCGTCTTTACTTTAAACTGTTTATTTAAAACCACAGGTAGTTAAACGTCCGCACAGTTTGGATGTCGAAACAAGAATGCCTACCCAGAGGCGCATCATGCGCCTCTTGCCGCCCGCCATTACAGTCCCCATCTTTGACAGCTGTGCTGCCAGTGATCAGAATAAAGTTACCTTACAAACCTAACCTGAGAATCTATTTGTTACAGATTTCGTACAACAAAATCTAATCCCGTTTTTAATCGCGATCGTCCACAACATGCTAAGATCCTGAAATACAAGTGTATGAATCAACTCTAGAAGACTTAACAAAGCTTATTGTGAAATAGTGTCAAAATTATAGTTTCCTCAATATTTCTGAAATAATTATCCATTAAATCTATTTCCTACTAAGCCAATGGGCGATTTTCCGAGATCAAAAAAAAAGAAATTGGTTCGTAAATAACTTCATAGATGGCGCTTAGCATAGATTAGTATGGCGCTTAGTAAAAGGCGGGTCCATGAAGAACACGTGTATGGCTACGTAATATTTATTCCATTCCAAAATAGAAATAGGTCCTGGAGATCCTGAATAAGTATTTGTAAGTACTATTTTTTTATTTTTTTTATAGACAAGCAAAAGTGTAGTATTTATTACAGCCCTTAGGTAGGAACGGGTCGGCTTTCATAAAACGCCATCTATCGAGTATTTTTGAACTAATTTTTATTTTTTAATTTGGGCTGTCAGAAAATCGCCCATTCTAAATTCACGTTACGCTATACGCCTAAAATTTGTGGGAAAAATCACAATTCTAAATTAAAGTATTACCGCTTGACTGAAATCTATTACAAACTTATAACCTAACTTTCCAATCCAGGTCACGGCTCGCTAATTTGTAACCTCTCACCTTCCCCTTATCACTTGCTGCTCTAACTACATGCATACATCACCGCCGTTGCCTTAACTTAACGTACTATTTTAATTCTTAAAACTAATTAACCTACAACATACCGCCGAGCAAGATTGCCATCAACTACGCCTTCCCTAACTCTCAACTTAAATTATATTATACTAACTCTTAACTTAACTAAAGACTATGCGACCTATATCTAATGATTGTGTCTTTGATGTTTTGTCTAGTGTGTTGTAGTTGTATGATAATGGAACCTTAACCTAGCCCTAACGTAACTTAAACCTATTAGTAATAAACTTCAGTCAAGCGATGTAATAAAATAATATGATAATATCTTGGCCAGATCGTCTAGTGGAACCTTTGTTGTTAACCGCGTCTACGTAACCCAAGTCTTTTCCGTGAAAGTTTAGTAATTGGCTTATCCCTGCGTTAATTTATTTCCTACCAACCTATTAACTGTTACATTTGAGATTTTGTCCCTTTTGGGGAAAAGGAAGAAAATCCCAAATGCAAGCTTCAGTGGGTTGTTATCAAATAAAACCATAAGATGTTCAACAGCTAGGCAGTATATTGTAAAAGAACACACACAAATATTTTGTCCAACAACAATAAAATAAAATTATAAATTTTATTTCATTCTTATTATTTAAAAGAGGGGGGTTAGTCACAATTTTGTCTTATATTATGTTAGGTACAAATCATCTACGTTACTCCTTTTAATTTATTTAGCCGAAAATAACAAAAAAAACTATCAGTCGAAATTGACCCTAGGGTCAATCTCAAATGAAAGTCCAACAAACTTTCTAATAATTTTGCCAACTATAATTTACTGTTTAAAGTACTCTAAACCTTATTCCAAAGCTATATCATCCCTTAAAACACACTAAAATCCTCAGAGTCAAAAGTGACCAAGCGGGTCGGTGATAATTTTAATTTCAAATAAATCTTATAATACTGTTCCTACTACTACCTAACCAGCCAGCTAATATTTCAGTCGTACGAGCTATGGTCGTGGGGGGGGGGGGGGTAAAGCCAATACCGATCGGAGTATGAAGTTGAAATTAAAATTAAATTACTCCGTCTATAAAAATATTAAATTAAATGTTCTAATCCGTTTAACCGTATCAAAACTCTCACACGTTTAAAGCCGATACACTAGAGAACCGTGGGGTTATACCGATATAAAATTAATAATTATGGGCGCCAGGGTCTGGATGTAGACCCGAATCTGGAGACGATGCCACCATACAACTTCACACAGGTCGAACTCGCAGATCCTCAAATGTTTCACAACTTCACCAACGCTTGGTGTAGTTGGATATAAAAGAAAATACTAGGTTAAGGTTTCGAAACCCTAATGTAAAAATATGTTCTTGAATAAAGAACGATTAAACCCAGAGTAGGGGGTACAAAAACCGTCAACGCCTGCTTATCCGCTAGGCGGCGACAGCTCGCTGGCAGCAGGTGGCCGCTGGTGCCCCGAAGAGGGTCCAGGCTTTAGGGCTCAGCTCGCTCAATCCTGGCGGCGAGACGGGCCTCTCGAAGCATGCGCTGGGAGATGTTATCTGTGCGCGTGGCTGCCAGCGACCGGAACTTCGTTTCGGGCACGGATCCCTTAGTGCATTGATCTCAACACATCACACCACGTCACGCCAGAGATTCAAATCGTTTCGACCTCATCAGACCCGGCACTTTCAATTCGCCGGAAGTCTTATAAATCGAAAGCCAGCTTTTGATTTCTACTCCCATTGTCGGGTAATCCATAAGAAATTGTTATTTTAGAATCTGCCTTCAAACTATCAAAACGTCAAATATGACGTCGGTCACAACTCGCCCTCTGCTAACAGAATCTGTCAACAATTACAGAACAAGACCTAAAAAAAAAAATTAACGTTTAGCAATGTGAAATGCGTTTTTCTTTAATTTAAATTAATTTAATGTTATATTTAGCTCACTGATTACCCTGTCTTAATATTAGGGAGTATTAGTTTCCTCTCTGGTAACCCCTACGGGCAGAGACAATATCCATATAAAAAATATTTCTCCCGTTCGAATGTTCTAGATAAAAGTCCTTATAAAAAAAATAGTTCTATTTCCGGATTTGCTTGAATTAAATTTGATTACTTAAAGTAATTATTATACATATTAATTTATCATGTAATTTATTATTAGAACTGTTTCGGCTATTTTTTTTTATTGAATCTTTTATGGAAATTAAAAGCTGACAGCCAATTCGCCCCGCTACCGCTAGGCGTCGCTACGGTGGCTGTCATTTTGTCTATGGTGTTATGTCAAATACAAAACGTAAACAAAGGAACTCAACTTTCTCCAAATCCAACGCAAAGTCTTGCTAAAACCGATCTAGAAAGGTGCAATAATTGATAATGCAAGAAAAGTGTGTCTTGTAATGTGTCAGCCAAGGCTCCATGTCTTTAATGTGAAGAAAAATGGATTTAAGTCCAACAAGCTACAATGCTTAAGTTTTTGGACATCTGATGTTTTCTCTACTATGATTTCAGGTAACTATTATTCAATTATTGCGAACCATTTTGTAGATCAGTAAAGGCAGACAGGGCCCTGAATTTACAACGTAACATAACCTAACCATCAATACCTAATATCCTAGATGTGCATAAGCCTATCAGTGTCTTTGTCTGAACTATGACCTAAATCCATCACAGCAGCTGCGGGAAAGAAAAGCTTAACCACTCAAAGATAATCGGATAATAGCATAGCTTGCAGGTATTATTATCATTTATAAATGGTATTATTACACAGGGTTTTGTGGTAATTTAATAGCTCCGCCCCGCTATTAGGGTGCCAATCAACTAATGGTTTTATATTGGCCCCGACCAAATGAACTAATTTAAATACCTTCTCATTTACTACAAATTCCATTAACTGAGAATTTACATAACTCTGCAAATTCAATTTCATCTTACATTATGAAAATTATTTATTAGGTTCTATACTCTATTATTCCTCATAAAATCAATAGAGTTTACCTTAGGGCTTGCTACCATCCCAATATCTTAATCACATTCAAAACCCAATTATTCAATGCAACAACTTATGTCTTTATTGCCTTATCAGAATATTAACCTTCAGTTTCATAAATGGTGAATAATTTATTTAAAACCCACTTTTAGGCAGTGGACTAAAATAGAATGCTATTAATAAAGGTAAAATTACTTTTATTGACTCTTAGTATTTATTATACAGATCTCATCAATCACCAATATAACTAGATTGTACTGACTGCCTTGGCAGATTATCACATCTTAAGTTTATTCAAAGATGTTTGATTTATTCAATATCCTACTCATTTAGGAAGTGAACTTAAATAGAATACTATCATTTGAAGTAAAATTACTTTGGTTTACTCTTAGTGCTTATTATACAGATCTTATAAAGTACCAATATAACTACATTGTATTGGCTGCCTTGGCAGATTATCACCTCTTAAGTTTATTAAAAGATGTTTGATTTATTCAATATCCTACTCATTTAGGAAGTGAACTTAAGTTAATTATTTTCCTATTAACTTCTACCCCTGTCTCTCAAACTGGGTGATTATTTAATAGCCTACTAAATTATAGTTAGTATGCTTCAAGTAGGTAGGTACCATGTAATTGTCCACAGTTGTCCTTGTTGATAATTAAGTCAATTATATTTAGAAGTTATTCTCCACTCACTTTAATAGGTATAAAGCAGACTGTACTATTAGTCTAACGGTTGGGATGTTACCAATCAAACATTTCCATGTTTTCATAATATTAGTAAGTAGGTACTTAACTTGCAAGGTCTTTGACCATGAATGTGCATTCCCATCCTCAGGCAGGATAACCTAAGTTCCAAACTGTTCCTTAGTTGGTTAACATTAGCTCAATTTTTACTAACAGGTAACTGGATGGTCAATCTATAACACGTTGAAGAGTTGCAATTTAAGGCCGTATTGTACCTCAGGGAAAGCTAAAAAATGCTTGTTTGGTCATTTCAGTATCAGAAATCAAACATCACAGTACAGTTATGCCTATTTGCTATAACTTAATAGTATTTTTCTTGTAATAGGAAACCAGTGTAGACTCCTAGGTAATCCAAACTAATGATGGTTCAATACTACCTCAATTCTGCTAATTATTTAAGATGAATAGTTAATTCGTAACACCTTGAAGAAAGCAATCAGAGTCATTTCAGTGCTCATAATCCCATCACTTCATAGTTATATCTATTTAGGTACTATATCTTAATTATCCCTAATTTTATTAGTTGAAGTTAATCCAGCCCTAGCTTCGCGGGCCTACGTACCTAGTCTATGTGGACACAGTATGTACATACTGTGCTATCCCCAACTACCTAACAACACATTGAGACGCCTACCTAACCTACAGTAAGTTTTCGACCAGCGTCCGTCCCCTTGTCAGTCTAGACAAATTCCACTCTCAAAAGACAATCTCCACCTGGTCTTAGATCGGCTTTCGCCCTATCTTTACCATGGCACATCCGGATAATCCGGCCTTACCTTCATCAAGGTATGGAAATTGCCCCGAGAAGGAAACTGCCCTCCTCTGACGAGGCTCCAAACACTACCCGAAATCGCCCTACGTTCTGTCGAACTAGCAATCCCTACTTGTAATACCTTTGCAATCTAGGCCCAAGCCACATTTAAACTTAATTGTGTGGGTGAGTTGTGTGAATCGCATTGCCCCTGAAAGCAATCGACCCCTAAGCGAACTATCAGACAGGCTAGTAAACCCAATGTGTATAACCTAGCACTACACTGTGTGTTCAGAGGTAGACTCGAAATTGGACTGGGTCATACGTGTCTACCTCCAGCTAAATGGTGTCTGACCTATCTTCTATTTTCACTAAGGAGACGAACTTGCCTCTCCTCTGTTACTCTTTCGAATATAGGGTATTCTTTAGCTTTGTAATAAATAACGCTGGCATTATAGAATACAATCAAATGCCCCTGGTTTCCCAGTTGAAAGTTATATAGCTTCGTTGCCACCGTAACGCGTATCCACTATATAACCCGAAATACTTCATTTTGTTAACAGATTCGAGTTGCGACAGCAATAATTTTACATTAATAGTAACTTTCAATTTCACAAAACAATCTTAATTAATATCGCAGCTCGAATATAATTTAGCGCGCTTCAGAAGCTAGGACGCTTTTTCCCGCGTATGAGATCGTTACCGCCACTCGTAATTGGACCGTTCGTCCGACGACCTTGAATTGAATGCCCCGCTAATTTTTCTCTTTTCTCCAAGCATCCTTAATTCCCGCCTTTTTCCCAAACCCCTACCCCTCGCTCGCCCGACTTCCGCCCGCGCTAATCCACTCACCTACCTTCACCCAATCGCTGGGCCTTCTGCCCCCTCGCCTCTACTTCACACTCGCTATCATTGGTTACATGCCCAACTTCACGTCCTTACATGTGGAGACAAAATCTCCTCTCTCTTTCTATCTTTCAATCTCAACTTCCGCCCGCGCATGACCGATGTTACCGCGTGAATTTTAGTGCCCCCCATGAATCAATCAAATCTCTTTAGATAGCCAATATTACATGTTTGAACATCTAGATGCAACCTTTCATCAACAATTCACTCCCAATAGACACTCACCAATGCTAATAAAGCCGTATTTATTAAAATTACAAAAGTTCAGTATTCAGAACATAGATGGCGCCTGGTTGCATGTGAAACGATTTGACCGACCCAGTCCCGCCTCCGCGAAACTCAAATAAATAAACGCACGGTAGATGGCGCCTATGTCGCGAGGGACGCGCTGAACAACCCCCGCGAAGTTCAAATAAATAAAGCCAGTGGTCTATTGACTAATTCATATAACTTTTAAACATAAAGCTACTCGTCCACACGGCAATTATTTTAAACTAGTTTATTTTCCCCTTTTATGCTTTTCACAATAATGGTGCAACGTATTAATATTGATTTTAGTGCAACACTCATGTATTCTTTATTAACGAACAGATACCATTTATTCTGTACCGTTACAGGCCCTAAATAATATTTGTTATACCTAATTTCCTTTCAAGGCGAGCTATCCACTTCTAGATAGCCTTATCCATGTGGCGCCAAATTATTAGTGAATCGTTGACCAGACATGGTATACGTACCACGAGCATCTTGAGATATATGTTTACATCTCTTGCAACAAAATCAGTAACATTAAATCAGTACTGTATTTGATAATATCTTGGTAGCTTTGTAGCTACCTATACAGCTGCAAGACATAAATTCGTAAAATAGCGTGCTTACAGAGCCGCCGCGAATATTTATATGCGGCGCGCATCGACAGCCACGCGACTGCCGCGAGCCGCTTCAGCCGCTGCGTCATGCCAAACGCAGCGCACCCTAGCGTTCATTTATGAACACTTAAGAGCGGGCTCCCTAAAATAAATCCAGCGCTAGCTCCGCCCAGCGCGCCCCGCCACCCGCATGCCACACTCGTTACACTAGCGATACATTAACAACCAATTCAAAATTCGCGCGCGCGCAGGTCATCCGAGTTCATGATCCAAGAACATAGAATGAATAGAGCATTTTCGACAATATTTTTTCAACTTTATTCAGTAATTTTAAAGACAGATTATTCATATTTTTTATGAGCAGTAGTATGTTAACTTTGATTATAATATATTGAAGATCTTGTTTGTACTCTGTATACCTATTTCATTTTTTATTTATTTTTTGTTTCAATTTTATTTTTTTTATATTTACAAATAGTTAACTTTATCGTTATGAAACTACTTCGGGAAAAGTAGTGTAAATTATATTTGTCAAGCCGGATTGCAATGTAAATAATTGTATTATTGTTCTTTTTATTTGTTTTATTATAATGCACAAAGACACACTTCAATTTTACACATTTTATTAACCCCCGACGCAAAACTAGGGGTGTTGCAAGTTTTACCCCTCAAGCCCCAAGCGGCCATATTTGGCCGCACCTAAAAACTCGCTATTCCGTCGGACCCCAAGCGGCCAAAATATGGCTGCGCTAGCCGCGCTCTCCACTTGACTTTGTACCGTGTTTTGATACACTTAGAGACTACTTTAGTGTGAACACGGTTGATTATTTCGGTTTTGTGGTACATTTTATGCATCGTGAACGCAAAATTTAACATGAATTGCGTTTGATTTTTTTTCCTATTCCGCAAATTTAAATTGACAGCACCTGCTGTCAAAATTTTTAGACATTTCGATGCCAAGACTGAGAGGTTAACGTGTGTATTTAAGTAATTTGTTTATCTGTACGAGTTATCGTATCTCCCGAACGGATGCACCGATTTTGATTTTGTTTTTTTTTATTTGAGAGATGTCTTGATCGAGAGTGATTTTGAGCCAGAATCTATCAATCAATAAAAATGTTTTTACTTTTTAAGAAGAATTGTGTTTTAAGAAAATCTGTTTAGCCTTTTGAAGATCATTATCTCTACATAGTCAAGACAAGGATTTGAGCAACTTTCATAAGTCTGATCGATTCTAAATTTGATACCCTGTTACATAAATTATATTGAAAGAACATGGTAACTTTGACCTGATGCTGCAGCATCTGCAAGAATAACTAATTCCTTACCAACTTGCTCATTGGAATGGTCTCAACAAATAGGTTGTAGCTAGGTGATGATCAAAATCTGATAACGGAGCAGGGAAGAAAAAATGGGAATAAATTGGTGAGGGATTCTAAGCTTCTTTTACTTTTAATGTTTTTTATATATTTTATCGTTTTATTAACGCTTGAATATACCTAAGTAAAAACTTTTACTTGTTCTATCGATATGAAATTATTGGATAATTAAAAATAAGTTACCTATTGGAAAAATAAAATCCAACCAGTCAATCAAAGTAAATATATTTTGATATGGAGGTAGAATTATAATTCCGTAAAACCTAATTAACGTCACTCTACTGCTGGAGCCTTGCAACTCGTGACCTCCGACGAGTCTTCATTACTGTTACGTATAGCTATAATGTCAGTGGGAGTGATTGTTTTAGCCGTCACTTATTCTGTATATCCTTCGGCTTGATAATACCAATCCGATTTTTTATTTACAGTAACCTGAAAATATAAAAAGAGACGAGATACTTATACGAAATATGTGACATATCTAATTATTGTGTTCAACTGATATAATATATTATAACTGATATAATAATATATTATATTAGTATTATATTTGTTTAAATTAATACTCACTTGGCCATTCCTGTCACGTTTCCAGAAATGAACTTTATATAAAAAAGCTATAAAATTTTGAGTGCTCTGTAGAATTTAAACTTTCAACCTAATACCTACCTACCTACGTATATCGATGCTCAAGAAACAACAAGATAACTGACACCGAAACATTTAGCTAGACCACTCACAACTACGGGTATAGAAAATAGACCGAAACGTCAAATGATAGGTAAGTAACTGTTTAGAGTATGTTATTTGTCCTTGCGTTATCCCGTGCAAATCAAACTTGTTCAATTTGAAAAGCTGAAATGTATCTTATGTTTAAAAACAATAAATAAAAAACGTACTTGAGTTAGATCTTCACATATAGACAGTAATGGAATGGTTGCGCTTTGAGCATTAGCGTTTTTTTGCCAGTTCCTAGGCTTAGGAACGTTAATCTTAATAATATCAATTCAGTTTATTTGAAACAAACACAGTATTTAAAATTAAATATCGAAATAAATTATAAAAGTCCTATTAATCAAATTAATATAGAGTTTTTTCTTTAAAGATTGGATTTGTATTAAAAAAATTAACTTTGCTGAAATGATCTAATAAGATACTATTTGATTTGAATAACACTTACCTTTCCTCTAAACAAATTGGAATCGGTAATAAATGTATTAGTTTATTTGGCCACTCCACGCGTTGTCTTTGTTCCGAAGTACAAATTGTTCCTTTAATTAGAGAAAGCGTATTATTTTGTTTATGCAAAGCGCTTAGTATCATTTTTATTATTGTATGTACTTACATTGATTATTAATTATGAAGGACTACAGACCATCGTGGCGATGGTTTAACAGCCTTAGTCAAAAATTTTTTTAAATAGGTAAGTCAAAAATCCTTAACAAATCTGCTTATAGTTTTAGAGCTGATCGCAGATTAGCACAAAAAAATAGGTCAGTAATATTATGTGATAGACTACGGTAAGACTTACGATAGGTACCCAAAATCTACGTACTGAAATGGATTCAAAATTATACTTAAACTCTCATACATTACGCATTATATACTTCGAATCTCTTTTTTTCCTCGAAACAAATTTTTTATTTTTCTTGTTGCCCATAATTTGGCTAGCCAAAACGACTTGTTATACAATTAGTCGTACGTAATAAAATAATAACGTAAGCAGCATCTCTGTCACGTGCGCTAGCGAGTTGCACAGGTCCACCGTTCATGACGCGCATTGCGGGACTGAGATGAGAGTGCGCTCGCGTAGATTTTAGAATAGTTCTATTTCTGCAGTTGGACGGTTGAATATTGCGTGCGCCGCTTCAATACGCTTAGCGCAGAAGTAAATGACGTAAGTCACAAAATTGTTTTCATTTATAATTCGATTATTAAGTACTCAATTGAAAAATGGTCTTACCAGTCCCTAACTAACTATCTTAGTAATATATTCGTTGTATTTTTATACGTAAAGAGATATACGTAATAATATCTCAAAAACTCATCATTTTCGATAAATAAAAGTATCGTACATAAACCAATATTTTTTGTTTTTGCTTTGCTCAAGCCTTAGTCAACTATACAAAGAAACATATACTTAAATTTGACATGTCTAGTATGCTGTACACATATGATAATTTATCTTCGAAATCGCTACTCGTTTAGGCAGCCGCCTCTTAATAAACTGCTTTGTATATACGCCTCTAGTTGTAACATGTAAAATTTGTATATAATAAGTTAAGTTTTCCAATAAATTCATTCCAATCTCAAGAATAGATGTTGTTATTACTCCCAAAACCAATGACCTTTTATAAATAGACTAGTCATACGTGAACGAATTGCATTTAAAAAATGGCGAAATTGTTTCTATGACGTAATACACGTCGAAAGGGAAAGAAAATAAATACAATCATGTCAAGCCTGTTGTTAAAAAGAGATAAAAACTATTTATGGTAGTCGACCAATTGGCAACAGCGCATTCCCCTTTTCACGGCTATCTCGGCCGCCATTATTTTCTCTCTTTCACTCTTACAGAAAACATAGTACACGCTTCTCGCTCACGCATATCGAATTGGCAACAGCGCAAATGTCATAACTAAATTAAAATTTTCTATTTTAAATTCATATTTACAATACTTACAAATGAAATTAAACACTTTTCTTGTCTCTTACTGTTGCAGTATAGTTTTTGCAATTTCTGCATACACAGGAAGGCATTTTATTTAACAAACAACACAAAAAACTTTAAAAAGGTACAAACGTAACGACGTGACACTGACTGACGTGTGACTGAGTGAAGTCCAGGCAATTACCTTGATTTGTCCTTGCCACTACGGAGGCCAGGCAACGTATCTAAACATAAAATATCATTGCCCAAAACCCCCATCGGCTAAAGTGGTGACCCCGAACAAGAAGAACATTAAGAAGAAAAATTCCCTTCTGGTGAATGTATACGCCTATTTAAAAAAAAAACAATAAAAACTTGCGAATTTATGTGCCGACATTAATCAGTTATAGTTTTAAACTGTCCGTTAAAGTAATTTACGAAAAACAATGAAATTATTTTCTCCAAAATAGATACAAACTTAGAAATGCAGTTGTAGTGAAATTCACGGGCATAAACAAAGCTTAATTTTTTAAAGTACAGCATTTATGCTCATGTAAACAGTTCATTTAACTACAATGTTATAGTAATCTAAATAAATCAACAAAAATGAGGACAAAATGCTGCTGCTCGAAATAATAAGATATTAAAAAACGGCATTGAATATTTTAACTGAATATTATTGGTACGATATTATAAACAAACAAACCATATTTATCGATTTCTTTATATGTAATATAAATCTACATACCTTCACCAATGTCTATCATAAATTTTATGTATACACACATCCAATTTCTCGAGATATAAATTTTTGAATTGAGTAGTTAATTAAAATACCGCACAAGAAACAGCAAACATTAGGCGAAACACTCGACAATTGCCAGCTTTTTTGTTTAATTACCTTTTACCTACCGCCTTCTTATGACTTCTAATGAACGTACCAACTCTTCATCTTGCCTGACACAAGATATTATCAAAGTATCCTCAATTTTTTAAAAAGCCTTTTTGACCAACTATTCTATAATATAGGACCCAATGTGCGTCGTGTCGTCATCGTCAGCAAACCACCAACAACCTCCACCGACACAACCGAAGTCTGAAACACAATATTTAATTGAAGAAATACGAAAATTGTCACTCGAAGTCGCATCGAAGTCGAAGAAGATGCCAATCGCTGTGCTCTTTCAACAAGTCGCAACAACAACCACAGCAACATAATAACGTCGACGAAGCCTCGTTAAACTATCAAGAACGTTAGCGAATTATTACTCGAACTCAACCTCAACTTACGAAGACCGTACAAATGGAAGTTCATCATCGCCGACGTCAGCAAGCCTATCATTGGAGCCGATTTCTTATGTTACCACGATCTGCTGGTAGACCTGAAGAACAGAAGACTAGTAGATAACGTCACTAAGTTATCAATCGTCACTCCAGGCTGCTACATCGATGTACCTACAGTTCGCAGTATCGACTTAGAACAACCATACTACATCCTCAACGAGTTTCCCGGTATCACAAGACTCACTGCAATGAAACTTACTCCGTAGCACCACGTGGAACATTATATCGAGACCACTGGCCCGCCACTACACAGCCGAGCACGTCCGTTACCACCACACCGCTACGAGAAAGTAAAGAAAGAATTTGAGTCTATGATCAAACAAGGCCTATGCAGACCAAGCAAGAGTCCATGGTCAAGCCCACTACACGTTGTACCTAAAAAGAATGGAGATCTCAGAATGTGTGGAGACTATCGCCGACTCAATGCAATAACGAAACCAGACCGTTATCCGATTCCACGCATCAAAGACTTTACCTACCAACTCGCCGGAAAGAAGATATTCTCAACAATTGACCTCATACGAGCGTATCAACAGCTACCTAACAAAGAAACTGACATAGAGAAGACAGCCATCATCACGCTATTCGGGTTATTCGAATTTCCACGAATGTGCCCAGGTTTAAAGAACGCTGGACAGACTTTCCAACGTTTCATCCATGATGTGCTACGAGGCCTAGATTTCGTCTTCCCGTTCCTTAGACGTACTCCTGGCTTCAGAGTCTGAACAGCAAGACCGCGATAACCTGCGTATCGTATTACAACGCCTAGAAGACGCCGGTATCACTATCAACCCGTCAAAATGCAATTTCGGCAAGAAGAAAGTCAAGTTTCTTGGTTACGAAGTATCCGCTAACGGTATCATACCACCTCAAGAAAAAGTCCAAGCAATCTCTGAATATCCAAGACCGAAGACAATACAACAACTCAGAACATTTCTTGGCATGATTAACTACTACCGCGAACGTATACCTAACGTTGCATCAGTACAAGCTCCGCTCAACCAATACCTACACAACTCGAAAAAACGAGACAAGACCGAAATTCAATGGACAGACGAAGCAATCGCATCATTTGAAAACAGTAATAAATGCCTACAAGACGCCGCGCTACTAGCACACCCGATTAACTCCGTCCCGCTCGCACTAATGTGCGACGCCTCCAATACTTGTGCAGGCGCCGTACCACAACAATATGTTAACAAAACATGGCAACCACTGGGATACTACTCAAAGAAATTCACCGCCACGCAACAAAAGTACAGTACCTACGACAGGGAAATACATGGCAATGAAGCACTTTAGAAAAATGTTCAAAGGAAGAGAACTAATTGTCTTTACCGACCACAAGCCAATTACCTACGCACTACATAAACAGTCATCCGATAGCGAAACACCACGCCGCTCAAGACAACTACTACAACTACAACAAACCAACCTACATGTAAAGAAAATCAAGATACCTAACACCGATTACGACATCTACTGCGAAACATCAACATCCAACATTCGTCCGTACCTGCCACATGACTTTCGACGCACCGCATTCGACGCAGTGCACAGAGTCAGTCACCCCGGTACGCGAACACCAAGAAAGCTTCTACAACAACGCTACTTCTGGCCCGCGATGAACTCCGACATTGGAACATGGACGAAGACGTGTGTATCCTGTTAACGAGCGAAAGTACAACGACACACGCACAGCAACATATCATCATTTCCCGTGTGCGAAAGATTTCAACACCTACATATCGATATTGTCGGAGCGCTAACAACAAGCGAACACGGACATCGATACCTACTCACAATGATAGATCGCACTACGCGATGGCCCGAAGCTATACCTATTCAAGAAATAACCAGTGAAAACGTCGCAAAATATGTTTGCGAAGCGTGGATAACAAGATTCGGATGTCCCCAGACAATAACTACAGACCGTCACGTCAGTTCGAGAGTCAGCTGTTTCGCGCGCTTACCCATCTACTTGGCGCCGAAAAGACAAGAACAACCGCTTACCATCCACAAAGCAACGGAATCGTCGAACGCTGGCACCGATCACTGAAAGCCGCGTTAATGTCTCTAGACTACACTGCAACTCTAAATGGATCGACGAAATACCTACAGTGTTAATGGGACTCCGAGCAGCAATACGAACCGACACCAACACCAGCGCAGCGCAACTAACATATGGTCAAGCAATTCGTCTACCTGGTGATTTCATCACACCATCTTCATCACCATCACCTGCCGCTGTCAACCAAGAGTTCGTGCAGAAGCTTCACAAATTAATCACCGCGTGCACACCAACATACCTACCGCATAGCAACAAGCGTAGTATGTTCGTGCATAACGACCTATCGACGTGCGAATCTGTATTTCTACGTATCGACGCAGTACGTAAACCACTGCAACCACCATACGAAGGTCCGTATCAAGTACTGAAACGAAGCACCAAGTTCTTTGAAATACAACTTCCTGGAAGAATCGCCACCGTGTCGATAGACAGATTGAAGCCTGCCTACACTTTGAACACCGAAGAAACAACTACGCCGCCGGCGCCGTTACAAGACACACAAGCCGTCCAGCCACGAGTAACATCTGATCCAGCAGCAGCAGTAGAATCAACGCTCAGAAGAACCCGTTCGGGCAGAAGTGTCAACACTCCCGTACGCTTCGCTTGAGGGGGAGTCCTGTAGCTACCTATACAGCTGCAAGACATAAATACGACGCGCGCTCCCGCGCTTCGATGTCACATGTGTCTCGTCCGATGGCCGCCGCGCAATAGCGTGCTTACAGAGCCGCCGCGAATATTTATATGCGGCGCGCATCGACAGCCACGCGACTGCCGCGAGCCGCTTCAGCCGCTGCGTCATGCCAAACGCAGCGCACCCTAGCGTTCATTTATGAACACTTAATAAACTGCTTTGTATATACGCCTCTAGTTGTAACATGTAAAATTTGTATATAATAAGCTAAGTTTTCCAATAAATTCATTCCAATCTCAAGAATAGATGTTGTTATTACTCCCAAAACCCCCATCGGCTAAAGCTTTATTCGAAAAATAATAATTTGAATCTTTTCAAAGCTGATAGATAAAAGTTATCTTTTCTAACCAAAAAGTTTGAGGAAGGTTCTATGTTGTTTAAATACGCATAGGTCCACTTTACCTGTCATCTAAGGGAAGTAATTTACTTTACATCAATGACTGTGTTTAACACAGTTTTGTAAAATGTACACTTACTAAGATTTTTTGCTCCAAATCAAAAATACAATTCAAAATGGGACACAAATGTCATGTTAATTAAACCATATTTCCAGGACTACCCTTAGAATCAGATCATAATCATTGATTTGTCACTTATGATTCTTACACTATATTTTCTATTGATTCTGCTCAAAAAACGCAGTCTATTAGTTTAATAAAAAATAATATATTAATACAAAATTATGTGATTGTGATTGAAATTACCGACTTAATTTAGACTTCAGGTCCCGCGTTTGGCAACCGCTATCAGATTGTCCAATATTTGTAAGAATCCCAGTTATTTGTTGCTGGCTGTGCCAACCTCATAAAAAGGCGGTCACAAACATTTGTTTCAGATAAAAAATATTAAAAAAAGGATTGTAAGACAGTGGACGACATGCCGATACCGATATTTGTCTGTATTTGGAGCTCACAGTCACGTAGTGGCTCGGCATTTACTGCTCACACTGTTCACAGATCTAGTCTGGAGGTGTTTCGCAGAGTTGTTGTAGGCTGAGGCTGAGTCACTTAAATGTATTTGTTAATACTGTTGGAGAAATGTTTAGGTACAAATCAGAATGAATTTGTCAATGCAGTATTTACTCAACAAAATAATAATACTTAATCAAATAAATAAATGAAATTGGTAAAATCATTGTTTAGAAAACGACCAATGCATCGATAGCCATTAAATGCATCTTTTAAGGTTTAAAGGAGGCTTATGCACCTATAAAAAACTACCTAGATAATGTAAAACTTAAATTGACATAATTTTTTATTTTTATTGTGCTAACATTACAATTCTCTGAAAATCTGCAAGTAATAAGTAATCGTCTTCGGTTGAGACCCGAAGTATAATAAGGAATCAAACGAACTTACTTTGTGAAGTTTGATTCAAATTATGCGAGGGTCTCAACCGAAGACGATTACGTCAACCCATCCCTCCCAACCCAAAAAATAAAATAAAAAATTGTGGAGGATAACACAAAATTCTCTGAAATAATGACGTCTCGTGACGCGGTGCCAGTGCAGGGAACGGAAATAAGATATTTCTTTTTAGGATATATCTAAAAGTGTGAAGAAGATAGCACCATCTCATGTACTGCTGCATGTAATAAGTAATCGTCTTCGGTTGAGACCCTCGCATAATTGGAATCAAACTTCACAAGGTACCTAAGTTCGTTTGATTCTTAATTATAGAATACAACTAAATGTTCCTGGTTTCCCAGTTGATAGGTATTTGGTTTCGTAAGGGCACCGTTTAGTATAAAATAGACTAAACTTTTCCAACACTCACTCCAATTATCTAGCCCAAGAGAAGCTTCAATAGTCAAATAGGCAATAGTCAAAATATATTTATTCAATAAACTCAATTAATAAGTACTTTGAAACGTCCAAATATTTTTAACCTACCACCCTGGGGCCCAAGTCTGCTAATTTACGAATGGCATAATTGAATCGTAATTGTATCGCATTGTAATTGTTTGACACATTTGGTATTCATAAATGAGTAAGAGAATACCAAATGTGTCAAACAATTACAATACGATCCAATTGCGATTCAATTATGCCATTCGTAAATTAGCAGACTTGGGCCCTGAATGGGTGGTGGACATCATTTTTTAACTGTGGCAAAGAACAGGCGCAAGAAACCACAGCGCACAGAAGCAACGACATTTATAAAAAATATATATATTACCTATATGTCGTTACCAGGTCACAAAATATGAATTTGAATGTAAATAGTTTAATTAAATATGGAGCTCTATATAAATTATTTAAAGACAATTAGAAATAGCTGTTGGAGTACTTGGAGCATTTCAGACCTAAGCTGTTTTGTCTTCTGTAGGTATAATCCGACACTTTATAATTATTCTTTGATTTTGATTTTAAATTTATCAAGATCTAATTTCTGAATATCATTTGGTACTTTGTTGTATAATCGTACACATAGACCCATAAATATAAATAGACTAGTTATACGTGAATGAATTGCATTTTAAATTGTTTCTATGACGTAATACACGTCGAAAGTGAAAATCATATCATTAGCCTATTGTTAAAAAGAGATAGACAATATTTTGACTTTTGGTAGTTGACCAATGAGCTCATAGAATTTATGCGCTATCTCGGCCGCCATTGTTTTTCTCTTTCACTATTTTTTTTTTTTTTTTTATAAAAGAGGGAGGCAAACGAGCAGGCGGGTCACCTGATGGAGAGTAATCACCGCCGCCCATGGACACCCGCAAAACCAGAGGAATCGCAGACGCGTTGCCGGCCTTTAAGGGAGGAATAGGTTTAAGGGAGGAATAGGAATTGGGAGGAGGGGGGGGGGGGAAAGGCCTCCGGAGCCCTCACTGGTCGGACGAAACACAACAGCACCAAGTGCCATTATTTCACGCCGAATATTAGTGAGAGGGTGGTATTACGCCGGGCGAGCCGGCCCAATGTGTGCTGCAACGCAGCGTGGCTCTACCACTCAGTTGGTGTCACTCATTTAGCACCACCCAGGGATCACGTGTAGGGTCTCAAGGGTAAACCTACGGACGCGAGCAACTTTGACCCCCAAAAGACTATTACAGAAAACATAGTATACGCTCCTCACTCATGCATATCGGATTGGCAACATGGCAAATGTCATCACTTAATGAAAATTTGTCTTTTAAATTTATATTTACAATACTTACGAATGAATTATGACATTTTTATTGTCTCTTACGGTTGCAGTATAATTTTTACAATTTCTGGATACACAGGAAGGCATTTTAACCAATTAACAAATCAAAAACTTAGAAAGGTAACGATCGTGTGTAAATCGTGTTGACGTGACACTGACTGACGTGTGACTGAGTGAAGTCCAGGCAATGGGCGATTTTCCGAGATCAAAAAAAAAAAAGAAATTGGTTCGTAAATGACTTCATAGATGACGCTTAGCATAGATTAGTATGGCGCATGGTAAAAGGCGGGTTCATGAAGAGCACGTGTATGGCTGCGTAATATTTATTCTATTCCAAAATAGAAATAGGTTCTGGATGTCCTGAATATAAGGACTTACTATTTTTTTATTCTTTTGGTAGACAAGTAAAAGTGTAGAATTTATTACAGCCCTTAGGTAGGTACGGCTTTTATAAAACGACATCTATCGGGTGTTTTTGAACTAATTTGGGCTGTCAGAAAATCGCCCATTACCTTGATTTGTCCTTGCCACACGGAGGCCAGGCAACGTATCTAAACATAAAATATCATTGCCCTTAAAAGAATTATTTATTTTATGGAGCCTAGTATAAGGCACTGCTAATTTGTTCTTACTTCTAGTGTTTAATTTGGGAATATCACTGTTTTTTGAAAAAATTTCAATATTTTTATGAACATACATAAGATTTTCATAAATATATTGTGATGCAACTCGTCGCCTCAGTGCTTGTTTGGCCAACAGACCATTTGGGTAATTTTACAGGAGCAATGTTTTTTTGTTTTTCTATGTTATGACTCAAACAAAGGAGTAATGTTATGGTAGTTTCCAAAAATATGGTACATCTGGACATGTAATAATCTATAAAAATTAAAAAAACTTTGAATTTTACATGTAAAAAACAAAAAAACATTGCTCCTGTAAAATTACCCAAATGGTCTGTTGGCCAAACAAGCACTGAGGCGACGAACTGTCATTATACTTATATCCTTAAATCTCTCTCTGAGAGAGTCACCAGCCTGTAGGTTATATATTGCTCGAATAGCCATCTTCTGCAGCACAAAGGTAGTTTGAATGTCGGCAGCATTTCCCCACAGTAAAATGCCGTACGACATTACACTATGAAAGTAACTGAATTAAACTAATCTAGCTGTATCAACGTCAGTTAACTGACGGATTTTTATTACTGCATAAGCCGCAGAGCTAAGTCTATTCGACAATTTAGCTATATGTGGGCCCCACTGAAGCTTGGCATCCAACATGATGCCTAGAAACACAGTGGTGTCCACAGGATTCACATTCTTATCTTTAATTTGTACATTAGTTATTACCTGCTTAACATTAGGCAATACAAATCTTACACATTTGGTTTTTCCCTCGTTTAATAGCAAGTTATTAACACTAAACCAGTGAACAATCTTTGAGATTAAAAAGGCTTAAAGTTACCGTAATACTACATTTCGTTAACAGATTCGAGTTGCGATTCCAATTTTTAAAAAGGCTTAAAGTTACCGTAGGTATTGTTTTTGATACTTTAGGCATTTAAGGGTTAAGAAGTCAGCGTGAGATCTCAGTAAAGTTCCACATCTTTACTGAGGACTCAAAGGGTTTGGGGGATTATCATTTATAATTCATCATCTTATTCACCACTCATTATCATCTAGGGAAAAAAAAAACTAATGATTAGGCAGTATGGTCTCTGACCTTAGCCTGTTTCTTCGCGAAACAAATATTTAAAAAAATCAACCTGCAACAAAATGTCATTTTTTTTCAATGCATTTTAAACTTTGTTTGATCAACGCACAAGGTTCAATATCGATTAGAGAAATTTGACAGCTTTGGATAGGTTGATCTGCAGGTGGTGTGGTGTACGATTTACGACTTTACGTTATTTTACCAAACACCGCAAAATATAAATTTATCGATGTAAGCCTTTATTATCCAGCGATTAGTTTTCATATAATAACCTTATCGATTTAATGATAAAATATCTGACTAAAGATAGGTTAGGTGTAATCAGTGTCTATCTTGTCAACCTCTGGAATATTGGATTCGTTGCTGTTTTAGATACTAGTGATTTGTGAAGTTACACTAATTAAATAAAAATGTCTGTATCCATACATAATAATATTATTACTGGGCCTGAAGAAGAGTTTATTCCGGCCCATTTATCCTTCGGCCAATTTATGTTCGACCAACTCAAGAAAGGCGGGGACAATATTGCTTTGGTAAAAAATTAACATTTATGTTTTTTTATTAGATAATGATTAACAATTGCACAAGTCTATCTACAGACTATTGACTAACATTAAACTCCAATAAAATCTGAAACCTACCCTCTAAAATTGTGCCTCGCCTTGTCTGTTTTGAAGGCTCATCAGAGATTAACACTTGAACTTCTTTAGTATCTGGTATCACGATAGCTGAGCTCATTAGCAGTTCAAATAAAAATTTTTTAGCAGTTAAGTTTTGTCTTTAATGTCTTGTCTCTTAAGAGAAGATCTAGGGCCTAATTGTCTAACTTCAACAACTATCGCAATAGCTTTCAAGTAAAAGAACATTGCTTTGCAAGTTTGATTATTTTTAATCTATTTTTGACATTTTAGGTACTAAGCAAATCCATGTGTCTTTAGTGTCAATAGACATTAGAGATAAATAAATAAAACACAAGAAAACGGGTTGAGAAGAGTTCTTGTGTTGTGCATGCTAGGCCGGCTCTTCTGTTTTACATTAAAATTTCTGATATTTCTAAACTTTGGGATATTCAGTTGTTATCAATTGGACTTTGATGATTTTCATGATATTATGACATTAACTGTTTTGTTTTAGGAATCAGCAGAGACCGAAGAAAGCATTACCTACAGAGAAATACTACAGCAAAGTGTTGATTTGGCTGTGGCCCTCAAGAAGCTTGGCTTAAAAAAGAATGATATAGTTGGCATTAGCTCCGAGAATAGGTTTGAGTTCATTGTGACAGTACTTGCAGTAGTGTACTGTGGTGGAGAACTGTGTCTACTAAATGTTGCCTACACACCAGGTAAACTACAATGAGATGACAGTATTTAATCTAGTGATGAAAGGACTTGAGTCCTTTAAGTCCTTTAAGTTAGGACTAGACTCGATTTTCAAGACTCAACTGCAAAAATACTACTCAAAACTTTTTACTTATCTGAAGGGACTTCAGTCATTATAATACGACTTGAAAATAAAATGACTTGAGTTCTTTATTTAAAGACTCACAACTTGGTTGCGAGTCTTTAATAAAGAACTGAAGTCATTTAGCATGTGATGAGCTGTTTAAAATTAATTTATAATAAATCTTCAGTGTAAGATCATAGCATATTTATTTAATGTTTCCAAAATTTGCTTTATTCAACAAATTAATATTTTGTCATCATACAATTAATTGTATTGTAATTCTAAATTAATACAAATAGACATTTTTGAATTAAGTCAAAAAGTATAAGTTAAATCAATATTCCATATTAATCAATTATAGCTTAGTCATCATTTAATCTTGCCCTTTCCTATAATACCTCGAGCCAAGAAGATAGCCACATAGAAGCCATTTATATAATAAAGTAGATATATAACGACTCCTACGAGTCATGTCGTTTTAAAATATTGGAGCCTTTTCGTCATGACTGAGTCGTTAAAAAATCTTGCTTTTTAAATTGAATTAGTCTTAAAACAAAACTCGAGTCATAGTCCAAGACTACTAAAAGGCTCAAGGTTTAAAGACTCGATCGAGTTGTGAACTGTCATAACCAAGTCCAGTTTCTTTTAAAAGACTTAAGTTCTTTCATCTCTAATTTAATCCACTCAATATCAGACATTTACCTATGTTGTTTTGACTTAACCTGAAATAAAATAAAAGTACTTATTTGAATAACCAAGATTTTTAAATCCAAATTAAAGAAACTATCATTTTCTCATTTATTTTTAAGTTAAGATGAATCAAGATTATTATGTTCCTTCCAGATGAAATTACCCACTTAATACAATTGATCAAACCAAAATATATATTTGTTTCACCTATTGGTGCACAAAATATATATGAAGCATGCAGCAATGAAACATTTGTGGAGAAGCTGATTATGTACGGGGAATATGATGTGGTGCCTTCAATCATGTATAACAGTTTGGTCAATGAACATGTCAACGTGGATGGATTTATGTTAGAAAATGTTAACGGCAGAGAGGACACTCTTGCTATAATGCTCTCGTCTGGAACCACAGGCTTGCCTAAGGGTGTCATGCTTACACATGTTAACATACTTACGTCTATGGCTCATATGAGGTAAAAAAATACCTAATGATATCACCTAGATGATAATACTTAGGGCTTTGGAACCATTATTCCCGGTTCAAAAAGAAACTGTTCCATTATTTAAAATGCAGTTTATTTCGGTTCCCTCGTAAAATTTTCTTAAATCGACTAGTGGATGTTAATAAGGTGAGCCGTTCTGTACCCTTGAATTTTGTGGCATGCTTATGGTGCTTGTGGCTTTTATGGCCTTGGCCCTCTGTGGTCTACATAGCAGGCATCTGCTCTGTGCTTTGAGAGCGTCTGCCTAAACAGGAATTCCAAAGAGCCATGGGACTCATCACTCTGGTGTACAGGCGCCATGCGTTGACGCTTGGACATGGACCGCCTAAATTAGGCAACAAGGTTGCCAAAAGTGCCGCACTAGTTTTAACCAAATTCGTGGACTGAAGCTGGGAGTCTGTACATGACTTGACTATACATAACTTGACTCAAACTCAAAAATCACTTATCAAAATAAACTTTATTAGTTCTTTCAATCGCTCATATTCTGCCCAGGTATAAGTACTACAACTACGACCTACTACGACTTTACATGATTTATTGTTTTCTGAGGTTTAAGCGAGCACTACACATTGAAATGAAACACTTTTTACGGATTAACTCGCGTTTAACAGGGTCCGTGGTCACAGGGAGACCCTGTGACCACGGACCCTGTAAAGGGTTCGAAACGTCAGGATAATATAAAAACTATGTAAATAGTAAATTAAACGCGAGTTAATCCGTAAAAAGTGTTTCTTTACATGATTTAACCAATAACCTTTTATACCAATATCACATATAATATCATTGGATTTAACTTTATTTATTTGAAAGAACTACTGTTACGTTACTTTTCAATACTTGTGTGTTCTGAATTTACGTCATGATGTTAATTTACCACTTTGATTCCAATCGGAACCGAAAGAACCGGTTCCTAAAGTAAGACCGGTTCTGAATGACTTAGTACAACAATGTATACCTGCCTGCCTGCTTCAAAGCGGTTACTATTGCACGTGCAAGTTGGCCTTTTTAAACAGATTTTTTTAAAGAATCCCTTGCTGCACTTATTATTAAATACCTTTATTAATATAACCTTTTTTATATTCCAGGTACTACTTCAATCTATCCATGGACATGTACAAGCATAAAATCAAGACAGCAATGACATTAATTCCGTGGTTCCATGCTTATGGTTTTATTACATCTTTTACTGTGATGATACTGCGGATCAAAATGGTATTCTTAATACGTTTTGATCCTCAACAATATCTGGAGACTATTCAAAAATACAAGGTAAAATTTTTCTTTAGAAAGTTTGTAACCTCTCTCTCTCTCTCTCTCTCTCTCTCCATAGCATTTATTAATCTCATCTGATGGTGGGGTCTGCTTTTCTTGTCAGTTTTTTCCACTTTGCTTTATTCGACGCATCGGTGTCAGATACATTGCAGCTTCTTAGATCTTTGGCAATAATGTCTGTAAATCTTGATTTGGGCCTCCCTCTTTTTCTGGGCGCAGGTAACTTCAAACTTATTGCCATATTACTCATGTGGTCGGGAGGTCTCCTCTTCACATGTCCACACCACCTTAGTCTGCTTTCTTGTAGCTTGTCAGCGATATCACGTACTCCGAGACTGCCGCGAATGTATTCGTTGCGTATTTTGTCGAGTCTCGTTACTCCGCACATCAACCGAAGCATTTTTATTTCAACGACTTGGATAGCATGAACGTGGCGCTGAATTGTGGCCTAAGTTTCACTCCCGTAAGTGAGCATAATAAGCCTGATAACGGTTTTATACACCAGGCCCTTTAATTTCACGGGCATATGCCGGTAATGTCAGTCACTTCTCGCCATTTGAGCCAGGCGGCAGCGATTCGGTGCTGTATGTTAGCCTCTATATCTCCAGCGGTATGCAACATGGTCCCTAGATATTTATATTAGTCACATTAGTAACTTGCTGTCCGTCGATAATGAGAGGGTTTTCATGTAAATCTAGTCCATTACACACCATGTTCTGGGTCTTCTCTATGCTGAGCTTCAAGCCACCTACCTGTAACTGTCGCTTCCATTGGCCCAGGGTTTGTTCCAGCTCTTCACGGGATATGTACAGATGGCTACATCATCTGCATAAATAAAGGTCCATGGTGCCAGAGTTTGAGCATGTTCAGTTAGAGCATCCATACCCAAGCAGAAGAGGTATTGACTGAGTACAGAGCCCTGATGTACCCCCTCCCTGAACGTTATGGCTTGTGTTTGCCCCACCGTAGTTCTAATTTCCGACTTTACATCCCTGTACATGTCAGAAATGATATCCAGGTACTTTTCTGGGATATTTTTCTTAAGAAGACTCCACCAGATTGAAGGACGCGGTACGCCATCAAATGCCTTTATCTTACCAACCTGTAGATACTAAAACTATTAATTAATAGAGGGACACATAAAAATGGGTGCTACTAACAATTTCAGGTAAACATGACTGCTATGGTCCCACCTCTAGCAGTATTCATCGGAAAAGATCCTCTTGTTTTGAAATACGACCTTACTTCTCTGAATGAAGTTTGGTGCGGGGCAGCTCCACTTCCTAGGGAGTTACAAAAGTCTATATCGGACAGGTAAGATGGGAGGGGAGGTACCTAAAGCCTTAAAATTTTTGAAGTACTTATAAATAGTTATGTTCACACTTATGTCAAATGTAAGCTAGCCATTTTCTTGCTTAACAAATCAAGAAAATAGCATTAGACAACTAAATGTGCTAATCTTCACTAACAAATCCCATCTACATCTAGTATTATATTATAATTATTATTGTTGTCAATCTAATGGGTAATGTTTTTATAATTAATGCTAATTATCAAATTAATCATAATATTTAACTCAGGGGTTTACGCAAACACCTTAGTGAAGGCATCCTGTGCATAACTTTTTAACTACACTGCATGCTGCAACACACCGGCTGTGGTCAAGGTATTACGCCTCCGTTTGCGCGACAGAGTCTTCATCTACCCATGCTATTATTTATCAAACCCTATTACGTACCCAGTGGCTAAGCGACCGGTCTTAGACCCAGAGGCCCCGCGTTCGATTCCCAGCGGGGGATACATTTTGTGTTCTTGGTTTGGTTGGTGGCAGGGCTTGTTAAGTCCGCCTGGTTAGCTACCACCATCTTATCTAAAGGCGCCATAACAACAATGGTTATATCATTGGTGTGTTCCGACAGTTAAGAGATAAGATAGCCAGTCCCTCAGTGGTTGAGGCTTCCTGGTGAAGTGCGGTTACACCTTCGGCCTTATCTCACTTACCATCAGGTGCGCTGAAGGCCATGTGCTTTCCTGTAGATAAAAAAACACGTTTATCAACTAGGATACCTATTCTAAAAAGTTTGCGTTGAAACATTCAGTTTACAATGGAACACGAAAGTTTAAACATGTATATGTACCTAGCACTGGATTCTATATTTTATTTATTGACAACCAAGTAAAAATCCGTAAATAAGTGTTGCGTAGCAGTGAAAATCCATCCCCTTTCTTCCCTTGGTCTCGTAAAAAGCGACTAAAGGACTAAAGACTGCACATACATCCAACAGCATAGAGCGGCGATGGGCTCACCACCTGTCACGCTGAGCACATGTGCAGTCGCTATTTGGTGAAAAGTGGACTAGAGGGTTGCTTTTGCGGTCCTCTTTGCCTAGACTCTGACTAACCCTTCGGCGATTATAGTCGTGATTATATATATGTATGTGAGTAAAATCCATTTTTTGTTGTTTTAGAACCGGTTTACGGTATATCAAGAATGGCTACGGTCTGACGGAGGTGACGATGGGCGTCTGCGTGCATATGACCAACGACGACAAGATCGGCTCCTGCGGGATGCCCGGCCCCGGGGTGCAGATTAAGGCAAGCCCGTTATGTTTTGTTTTAAATTATTTATTTTACGTAACACTTTTCCATACAGCTGCCATTAAACTATGCCTAACTAGGATGAGATTTGGCTGCGTTGGTCACGTGTCACAGTTAATATTATTAATAACATACATAAGTAGGTACATCGATTCACGACGATTATTCCTTAAGAGGCCTATTACATCTAGAATGCGATTTTTACGTAAAATGCCCATTTTCGCATTTTGTAGTAATTTTGCAGTTGTGTTTATCATTTTTATCGAAATAGGATAATAAATTTGTACATAATATTACAAATCTCCATTCTGTGAGCATAAGTTGAAGTCGGACGGCCGGCGCGTCGCATTTTGTAGTAATTTTGCAATTGTATTTATCAAGTTTTTATCGAAATAGGATAATAAATTCATTATAAAATTTTTATTCCTCATGAGGTAACAATTACTCTGGTATAAATTTTGCTCAGTAATATTATCGTAGATAGAAGAAATTCACAGTTGACTTACAGCAATTTTCGAAGTGTTTTGGTTTAGAATAAGATTTTTTTCCTACATAAAATCAATGTTATCTAAAAATTCCGAGGCCGCTACGCACTATTCGACTATATAAGAGATAACATTATAATTTTTTTATTTCACTTGTTTAAAAGAAGTGAAATAATTGATCGATGAGCTCAAAAAAGTGCCTTCGCGCACTTTATGAAAATCTTTCTCTGCAATTTTGTGTTTAATTAAAAAGTTAAGCAAAATTTACAAAAAGCGAGGCCGCTTCGCACTATTCCAATAGCTATTCTACATTATTCAATAAGTCATAATTGTTAATGTATTTTTGTTTTTGAGGTCCATAACGCCAAAATTGGCCATTTTACGCAAAAATTACAGTCGAGATGTATTAGGCCTCTTAAGGTGGCTTTCAATTCAAGCGTTTATAGCAGGACCAACATGGTTCAAGTTACACTTGAAACAGACTATTTATTAGTAACGACCAGGGTATTCTGGCCTACGTACGACAAACGGACCACAGCCGTGCGTGTGTCTCAATAGTGTAGACTCTTTAAGGCTAGTATTCCCGAGCGTAGAAACCAATAGGGGACTGATTGATTGCACACCGCGATTCGCGACCGTCAACTTAGCAAAATAGGTAGGTAATTTTGAAAAGCAAGAATTATTTTTAAATTTTTTAACTTATAACGCCCGGAATACCTCACCTATTCAAAGACAATTATTTCCGTATATTTTTCATTAACTAAAACCAAGTATAATGCAAGTAATACGATATTTGAATTACGATTAGACGGATGTTTGAAATTTTATTTGATGCAGTAAAGTATCACTAATAGAGTATTTAATGGCCCGAATTACTAGATTAAAGACTGTGGAATAACATATATTTTTTCCAAATTTTGAGTACTTGTGATTTGAGAGTGATCCATAATTTAAAATACCCTATTTTCGGGGATCCTAGCCTTAAGTGAATCAAGGGACAGCAAATACAACATGATCCATCCCGGTGCCCCAACGTCCCGCTAAATTGAAAGCGCCCTAAGGGTTAGTCAGAAACTGGGCTATGAGGACCGCAGAAGCAGTCCACTGCGACAGTAGGGATGCGCCGATCCGATCCGATCCGATTCGTAGAAAGATCAGATTGGCAGGCATACGATCCAGTGATTTTCAGATCGGATCGAGGTCATACGATTTTTTGCCGGAACGATACAAAACTTGAAAGATCGGATCGCTTGGATCGTATGCATTAAAACGAGGTTTGTTTTAAAAAAATATATATATATTTATAGTATAAGATCCGAGTATAGAACGACCTTCACCGAGAAGGTTAATGGATGAAAAGTATTTTATATCAAATTTAATATGTTAAATAATATATCGCGAGTGGGTTGGCTGAAAAATTTTAGTCCAGTACCTTTAATGAATAATTTAATAATAAAAAAAATATATTTTTTACATTGCACTGGTTTGGTGTGTGTGTGTTTGTAATGAGCTTATCTTTATATAAACATAAATTTTATTTATTTAATAAAACCCCCTCAAACCCCAAGCGGTCGCATGAGACCGCACCTACAAAAACACACTTGACTTTGTACCGTGTTTTCATAGACTTACAGACTACTTTAGTATGAACAAGTTTGGTTATTTCGGTTCTGTGGTTCATCTTATGTATTGTTATCGCACAATATCGCATAGTCTATGCTCCATTCTGTCTAATTTGACGTTGACAGTTACTGTCAAAAAAGTGTCAAAAAAAATCCAAGAGTGAGTGGTTAATTAGACGGTTACAAATTACTAATCTTGACTTGCCTGTTTACGCTCAACCTAACGTTTGCATATTCTATAGGCTTTATACTTTCGATTGGTACCTATGTAATTTATCTATTACCAAAACAAGTGCAATAATAAAAAAAAAAAATTAAATATTTAATTAATCATATACTGGACTGAAATTTTTCAGCCAACCCACTCGCAATATATTTTTAACACATTAAATTTGATATAAAATACTTTTCATCCATTAACGGCTCGGTGAAGGTCGTTGTATACTCGGATCCTCTACTATTAGGTTTATTTTGATTTTGGCGGCAACTTTTACGGGTAGATTGATATAGCTGTTAAATTGTTATAAACGAACGTTGTGGGGTAGGTATATAAGCATAAAATTAGTGTATCCAGCCACATGCATACTTATTTACAAGGTTTACATGGGTTTACCTAATAAAGATCTAAAATTAATCGTGTCTTACTTATTTGCATCCGATCAGAATCGATTTCCTGAAGATCGGATCGACGGCATGCAATCCGATCCGCGGATCGAATCGTGGCGTTACGATCCATTACGATCCGAAAACTCGGATCGAGGACCCGGATCGCGCATCCCTATGCGACAGTCCACGTCTCACCAAATTACAACTGCGCATGTGCTTAGCGATAGGTGGTGAGCCCATCGCCGCTCTATTGTTGGATGTATAATACGTAAATTTTCACAATTTCACGCAGGACCCCCTTAATATGAATTAGAAATTTAGTCAACTAGCCTATTACATCCGCACAGGTGAATGACATAGAGACCGGGCAGCCGCTCCCTCCCGGGCAGGAGGGCGAGTTGTGCGTGAAATCGGCGCTCCGCATGAAGGGTTACGTGGGCGACGAGGCGGCGGGCCGGGCGCTCGTGGACGCGGACGGGTTCGTGCGCACCGGCGACGTGGGGTACTACGACGCGGAAGGGTTCGTGTACATCGTGGACCGGCTGAAAGAGCTCATCAAGTACAACGGCTTCCAGGTACGCAGGCGTATCTGTTCAATTCAATTTATTTTCTCATCACAAGGTAATAGGTACGTTGTATAGTGAGAATGACACATTATCAATAATAATAATAATAATGTTGACTCGACTATCATTGTCCCGATAGTCGTATCTGCAAACGGCCTAATAGCGAAGAGTCTCGACCAACATCTCAAGAGACTCTCGCTAGACGGCTGGATCAAGGGCCAGATACAGAAGGTGGTGCTTCTTGACACGGCACGCATCGTCAGGAGGTTCCTCTCTGCAGCCCTAACCACCGGTAGTTTGGGCCCTGCCCCGCTGCCGGCGGCACTCTAGGTTTAGGTTTTTTATAATGTTTAATGTTTTATAGTAGTTTTGTTTATTATTTTTATATGGAATATTATAAAAAACCTAGATTTATGGAAAGAAATAAATGCGAAAATAATAATAATATGGAACCCATAAGTACCCCTTGTTAGAGACTGGTGTTTGTGATAGGTTTGAAAAACCCGTAGACCACAGTTCACCAGTGCCCCATTCCACGGACTCTGGGCAAAGTATAACTATTACATTATTACTTTTTGATATGAACTAAACAAAAGATATGATGAAGCCCCTGAGTGAGAGATGTGTTAATGAGTGAGTGTGTAAGAGTGTGTGGATGCGTGGTGTACGTGTGTTAATACATAGCGCAAGTATATTTCAACAAAGCCTTAGAGAGAGAAGGGGTCCAATTATTGTAGTGATTACACTTTTGGGATAATAAAGTCTTCGGTTCTTGAGCCACTTCGTGATTGTGCGTTTGCAGTTTAGGTTTTGAAGGGGATAGATATTTAATAAACTATTTATTTTATTGTATAATGTAACAGCCAAAGAAGCAGATGAGAATGGCTTTTATGGAATAATGGTGTAGGACAAACATTAGCTTTCTTTCGCTTATCATCCATTAGTTACTGTCTATTGTCATCATACTCGTCCACTGCTGGACATAGGCCTCTCCAAAAACACGCCACTGAGCACGATCCGCGGCCACTCTCATCCAGCTTTTGCCAGCCACCTTGCGAAGATCGTCGCTCCACCTTGTTTGAGGGCGTCTTACCGCTATGTTTGCCGATACGCGGTCTCCACTCCAGAACTCGTCTACCCCAACACTGCGGCCAAATTCGATAAAGAATGTTTGTTAACAGAATCATCCATCATCATCATCATCAGACATTTTCTTTGTGCAAATATCTCGGGTTTTTTTTTTTAAAGAAAGACACCATTGTTGTAATTTTCTTGTGAATCTGTCACGAAAACAGTTAAAATCCTAGTGATATGATATTTGTACCATCCATCACACATATAATCTAGACACAATCCCATACTAAATCATAGCGGAAACTTTGCCGCTATGATTCCGCTTCCGCTGCCACTTGGCTGCGTTGACATAATACATTTACCGTCCTATTAATAAAAATGGTCAATTGTTACAGCTCGGTTTAAAGTGACGCTGTCTCGTTTTTGTTAAAGAAGACAAATGGAGGCAGCGTCTATGTAATCCGAAAATGTAACTTTAATCAACGTTTATTAATAACAGGGTTAACGCTTATGTTTTAGCAATAGAAATACCAATTTTCGAAGTAGCTCTTTGTCGTGTTGACACTTAGCTCGCACTCTACAAGTGGGGACTTTGTTTGAATATCGGCATGCCCCCCCCCCCCCCCCATCGTCGAGAGCGTTGATTGTGAAACTAGTTTTTATTCATTTTCAGTCATGAAGTCACAGGCGATTTTTTTCCCGAGTGAATCCGCATTATGGATACCTACCCCACCTCCAGATGAAAGGAAAGGTTATGTGGCGCTCCATCCGTCCCCCTTTTCATACAAATAGCGTAGCAATCAATCGGGGATGAAAGGATAGGACGTTTTACCCCCTAAACACCGCAGCCGCCCGGATTGCGGAGGACTTCGGTTCAATTCCCACCTGAGGTCGTCATTTTTTTTAACGTTTCGTTATCTTTGAGTTTATTTGAGCATTATTGACGAAAAAAAGTAGTATGTCATTAATTACACTTACTCATTAATTACATTTAAAATCAATCTTTGACCAGAAGTTATGAATACCAATTTAATATGTTTATCAGAAAGATTAAAAATGCGTATATAATCAAAGAGTCGTGTGAGTCTATCACACTTCGTACATTACAACAACAGATTCTTATTTATTATTAGAATTGCACAAAACCCAACATTAGTTCGTTCAGAATCAAAAGTAAAAACTGTTTTCATTTTAATAGCCAAGTATACGAGATATATTTTTTTTAGGTTTGCAGAAATCAAAACATAATTGTCTTGGCTTCAGCTACATATTTAGTAAATCGACTACGAAAGTCATAGATATAACACCTGTAATGTTCCAATTTTTGGACGAAGAGCGAGTTGATGTACCTACTTCTAAAACTTATATGCAATGAGCAGCAGTCAGTACCCATACGGGTGTTATGACAGTGGCTGTGCAGGTGTGATGGGATGTTACTAAATCATCCTGTGGTCGTTTGACTTTCAACTCCATCCTGACGATGTATTGGTGTTTCCGAATTGCCAGCTTGACCTCAACAACACGTTTGCAACCACGTGCAACGCTTCACTGTCCAAAGGCGAATGAATGATTTGTGTGGGCACCTCCCAAACACCCGGCGCAATTCCCGCGTGCCCGAAAACCCGACAAGTCGGGTCGCAGGCGATTGCAGCTGTAGGCGATCATGGACGATGATCGGCGAGTACAGCCGAGTATGACCTCCACACAATCGTGCTCGCCCGTAATCGTCTGTGATCGGCGATTGTGTGCTTGTACACATGCACGTGCGGAGTTGCCCACACAATCGCCTATCATTCATTCGCCTTTGGACAGTGAAGCGTTGCACACGTGTGTCCGTAATTTACTCAAAAAGACGCACTAAAATGGCTAGTGGGTGTTCTATTGAAGAGACTTTAATATATTTTAATAAGTTAGTACCGACGACCTCCTTGGTCGAGTGGTTAGCACGCCGGGTCTGGCGTCGTGCCATCTCTAATTCGCGGTCGGGTCAATTTAGAGAAAACTTTTTCTAAATTGATTTCGGGTCCGAGTGGTTTTCTATGTTTATGTATATTTATCTGTTATCTTACCATATTAACGAGTTTGTGATTATAATCACGAATATTAACCCCGAAGGGTTAGTCATAGACTAGACCACAAAAGCAGTCCTCTGCCATTGTGCCACTTTTCACCAAATAGCGACTGCAAATGTGCTCAGCGTGACAGGTAGTGAGCCCATCGCCGCTCTAAGCTGTTGGATGTATATGTGCAGTCTATATGATTTAGAGGCCCAAACCGCTGAACCTCCAGATCATAGCATCTTGTTGCAGCAACGAACAGTCAGAGACTGAATACGCGTTGAATAAAAGAGGACCGAGACGGGAGCCCTGCGGGACACCTAGGGCACAGTAATATAATCAGACCTGTAACCGCCAAGAATGACTGCCTGTGAGCGATTCGATAGGTAAGAAGTTATCCATCGCAGCAAATTGCCAGGTATTCCCAACGATTCCAGCTTTTGGAGGAGGACATTGTAATCAACACGATCAAAGGCTTTTTCGAAATCTGTATAGGTCACATCAACCTGTCCTCCTCCCTCCATCTGCACTAAAACATAGTTGGTAAATAGAGCCCAATTAGACACAGTAGAACGACCTCTCAAGAAGCCATGTTGTGAATTCAGTATTCCCTGCGCAATTATTGAATACATACTGTCATACAATTCTCTCGAATACCTTGGCAATAGTATTAAGAATTGATATGGGTCTATAATTGGAGATGACTGACTTAGAACCCTTCTTATGCACTGGAACGGTATGTGCTCTCTTCCAGAAGTCTGGAAAGATGCATTCACGCAATGAGCTGGAAAACAATGGATATCGGAAGAGCAAGGCTCTCAGCACACCCTGACAGGAAGAAAGGAGGTATGCCATCACAACCGGCTCCCTTTGTAGCATCCAAACCAGTCAAATGTTTTCTCCCTTAATCAGGAACAATGTAAGCCTCAGTGTTTGAGGAGCAGTTAAAAAATAAACTAGAAGGAGCGGCGGAAGGGACCTGGGGAGTAAAAATACTTTCAAAAAACTTATTAAAAGCATTGCAGATTTTCTAACCTTTCGAAAACACATCATCATCAAACTTGAAATTTCTAGAGATAATTTGAACCCCCTCTCTTAGACTTTACGTAAGTCCAAAAGTTTTTGGAGCATGGTTTATGTTATTTTCAGCTGCTTCCGAAAAATCGCTGAAACGTTGTTGCATTATGTTTAACACGAGCTCTCAGTAGGGGAAACGCATCGTAGTCACGAGGGTTACCATAACGTTTCCTCTTCTATGAACTTTATATTTCTGTTTATTTGTTTTAATTATTATTTTACTGTACCAAATTGGATAATGTGATCGGACATATGAGCGATTAGTTATAGGTATAAAAAGATTACAGCATTCGTCCAACTTACCATAAAAATATTAACTAATATTAGTTATTTGATAGAATATCATGCCAATTAATATCTTGTAGGTACTTATTTATTTCATTATAGTTTCCTTTGCGGAAGTTAAACTGAGGTGTTTTAATTCCTTTTATTACACTTTAAATCTAAAATATTAAAGTGGAAGGAAGGATGGTAATTATCTTCCTTTATCAAAGGTTGCAAGGAGCGAGTGATATTTAGTGGAAGATTACCAAAGCATAGATCAATAATGTTATTTTAGTTATTCGGGAAATGATTATACTGCGTAAGTCCAAGAAAGTGAAGTCGGTCAACAAAATAAGTTGCACAGTTTTGAATTTCAGTACATCCTTCCTGTAGGATGGAACATCCTCCCCCGACCTATCTCAGACACGGTAGGTTAAAGTCGCCTACCAATAATAAATTACATTTCGGATAGCTGTCAAATAATTTGGATTTAGAAATAAAATCTATACGCAGCGAAAAACCGTGCCTGTTCGGCGGCGTGTATACTAAGCTATGTATAGGTCATGTTGGGATGTAATTGCGTGTGCGGGCACTCGAACACAAAGATATTCAGCGGCATCACTAGTCCAGTCGCTCATTATTTGAACCTCAAGTTCTTTGCGAGTACAAATCATTACCCCACCTCCAGTGCCCTTATTCCATAAAGCTAAGTTTTTGTCGCAGCGAAAAATATCATATCGCGCATTGCACAATTCGCTATCTAGTACGTCGCACTGCAACCACGTTTCGGTAAATAATAAATATCATAATTTATGTGCAGTATACTGTTAAACAGCCCCCTTATGGGCCGTTTACACGTATTAAGTTGAAAAGTAGGTAACTAAATTTTAAGTTAATTTTAACTTAATTTTAAGTTGTCGATCGTTTACACGTGTATTTATTTATGCACTCTTTAGTGCATACGGCGGCGACACATCGCGGCAAGACCGGCTCTCGTCACACACGAGACTTCACGACTTCACTAAATACTTCACTGAATTGTTGCGTCCACACGTCAACTAAATGACAATTTAGTAGAAGCCACGCCTACCGGGGAATGCAAGCGGTGCGCGAGGGGTGGTTACTTACTCAAAAAATAGACTCGATTCTATTCTACTTGTTCACTTGCCCACTAAATCGTTTACTTACCACTTGCTACTAAAGAGCTTATAAGTGACTGTTTACACGCAAGAATTTAGTTAAAATTAACTTAAAATTAAGTTACCTACTTAAAAACTTAATACGTGTAAACGGCTCTTAACGCTCGAAACCGATCGCTATTGGATCGGATTGGTATTGTGAATTTTCGTATTTTTAAGTTACGACACCAGCGCTAATTTGGATTCATATTGGGTGAACTAAATTGCAATGAGTTTTGTATTTTTTTCACTCAATATCCACGCAATATGAATCCATATTAGCTCTGGTGTCGTAACTTAGGAGTACGAAAATTCACAATACCAATCCGATCCAATAGCGATCGGTGTCAAGAGTAAAGGGGCTGCGCAATCCTCACATTTTTGGTAATATTATCCCCAAGAGTTAGTCAGTGACTTCTTTTTTTATAGCGAATCCACCTTATGGATACCCTACCCCCAGAAGGGAAGCTCCATCCGTCCCCCTTTTCTCACTGAAAGCATAATAATCAATCAGGGATAACAGAAAGGGAAGTTTACCCACTAAACACTGGAGAATAGCAAATTTGAGTAAAGTGGAGGCCGCGGGGCCTGTCCATTAGGGAATTGAACCACGGGAAAAGAGTTAGTCAGTGACTAGGCCATGGGGAATGGGGAAGCAGAAGCAGTCCACTGCCGTAGCTCACGTTTCACCAAGTTACATTACATACATGTGTTGATCGATTTGATCTAATTTTCATATAATGGGCCGTTTACATTTATTAAGTTGTCAAGTAGGTAACTACTTAATTCTTGCGTGTAAACAGTCCCTTAAAAGCTTTTTAGTCACAAGTGGTAAGTTAACGATTTAGGGTGGATTCGACTTCGATTCGATTCTACCCTTAGTGGTCAAGTGAACAAGTAGAATAGAATCGAGTCTATTTTTTGAGTTAGTAACGGCCCCTCCCGCACCGCTTGCATTCCCCGGTAGGTGTGGCTTCGATGGCTTTTTAGTTTCTACTAAATAGTCATTTAGTTGACGTGTGAACGCAACAATTTAGTGAAGTACATAAGTTAAAATTAACTTAAAATTTTGTTACCTACTTGACAAATTAATACGTGTACGGCCCATAACAGTACTTATTAGTAACTTATGTTGATTCAACCTATCGAGCGACAGATCCATGTTTTCGTTTATGTTCGGTCTACAGGTGCCATAGTTATAGAGTTGACATATCTGCACTTGAACACCGATGCATTGTAAATATTATTACGCACACACTTAACCATGTGACAAAATGATGTGGTTGATCTCTATGTATGTATGCGTGTGCGTAGGTGGCGCCGGCTGAGTTAGAGAGCCTCCTGCTGCGTCACCCCGGCGTGGCGGACTGCGGGGTGGTGGGCACCCCGGACGAGCGCGCGGGCGAGCTGCCCACCGCCTTCGTGGTGCGTCAGCCGAACAGCCAGCTCACGGAGAGGGAGCTACAGGACTTTATCGCCGCTAAGGTACGACTGGAAAGAAGTGAAAACGCACGGCGCGCTTTTAGGGATAAATTATACAACGTCAGTCAGAAAGGGGGTACTAAGCCGCGGACAACTGAAAGTGCTACTATTAGCTGTTATATTTCAAATATAAGCTTTGCGAAAAACGTTCTTATTTACTTCCATACAAAATAAACTTGTGGTTACGTAAGTTAAAAAATGTACAACCCTGAATAGGGGCGGGGCTAACGCATGATAGCTCCCATGTTAGCTCAAAACGGCATTTTAACCCCGACAATGGACTCTAATCTGTCTCTCTCTCAAAACAGCTGACCGCCAGGGCTACCACAGCGTCATTCCTTTCGAAATCTTAAAAAAAGCTGTTAATCTAAAATTATCCATTTTTAAGGAAAAGTTCTTAGTCTGATTTCACAGTCACGCGTTTGATCAGCGCCGGCCACGCGCGCGCTTACAATTATTATTACAGTACTTAGTAGTTGCCGTTTGAACTGCGTGCGTGACTATGAAACGCAACTACTATCTAGTGTAATTGTAACCGCGCGCGTGGCCGGCGCTGATCAAACGCGTGACTGTGAAATCAGCCTTAGACAAAAGTTATTTACTATCATGTATACTTTACCCTTCTTTCGGCTTAGTACCCCCTTTCCGACTGACGTTGTATTAGACCGGGGCGTGCCGTGTGCGTGGCCCGGACGGGGCACTGATTTGAGACGTTGCATACATTTTGCATGAAGCAGTTCATATTACACAGTGCATGATCCGTGTCCCGTCCGGGCGGCCCGGTCTAAAACGAATACGAAATGTATGTAACCTTTTAAATCAATGCTCCGTGCCACGTACACTGCACGGCCCGGTCTAATATAATTCATCCCTTAACCTTTTGAGAGGCGGTCTTCTATAGAAGACAAATGTTTTCTTAGCCTATGCGCCGCGACTTTAGTAGAAGACCATAGTAGGTAGAGAGCACGAAAAAACACACGATTGTCTTCTATAGAAGATTGTGGCGCTTAATAGTAAGTCAAAGTCAAAATGTATTTACTTAATCAATAAGGACTTTGAATCGTCCAAAACAGCTTTTTTAAACTACCACCTATTCAAGACGCAATTTTTTTAATGTGGATAAGATGGGCGCCAGGAACTACACAACTTTAAACAGAAGTGTAAGGTCGCTTGGCTGCCCCTTTACTCAATGCTCTCACTTTATTCTTCCAGGTATCTAATACGAAGCGCCTGCGTGGCGGCGTTCGCTTCATAGACGAGATCCCGAAAAACCCGATCGGCAAGATTCTTAGGCGCGAGCTGAAGAAACTGGTCCAGACACCGAAGAGCAAACTCTGAAGAAATTGCTTTAGCCAAAGTTAAAATAAGTCACGAAGTGGTATTATTCAATGTTCCAATCGGCATTTTGTTAATTATTTCTAAATACAATTTTACTGTTTGACATAATAATGTGGATAATTTGTTAATAATAATAATAATCCGTATTCCCATGCTTTACACGGCAATAAATGCCAAACTTTACTTATTTACTTACCAACACATTATTGAATAATGTTTTGAATGTAAGACGCTAGTTGAGATTGTATTAAATAATAAATAGGAAATTTTTACATCTTTTTTACATGTTTATTTAATAAACTTTTTGTTTTACAAACATAACTCTTTTTAATTATATCGATTTGTGCACTGTGTCATACACCTTATTACTATAAGCTACACAACACTGAGGTTATCCGTCATTTATTTGCCAACGCATCTTTGAGCTCCTGCGGTATTCTTGTCAGAGCGTACTTGTAGAGCTGGTCGTTGGCAGCGGCAAGTACTCCGGTTTTATTAGGTTTTGGTTGCGCGGCTCCGTACTTGTAGAAGGTCCCCGCGATGTCGGTGAGCGTGCCGCCCGCCGCCGATAGTATCGCCTCGGGGGCACACGTGTCCCATTTCTTGCAACCGCCGCTGGCGAACACGTACACTGACGCCTTGCCTTCCAGCAACTGTAATACCTGAAATGAGAATAGGAAAACATCATATTGTGTCATTATACTCTTTATTAAACATATATCTTAAGAAAATTTTTTTACAATATTTTATATAAAAACATATTTACAATATAAAATATTATAAAAAACTTAACCTAGGTTGCCACCGGCAGCGGGGATAGACCCAAGCTATCGGTGGTTAGGGCTGCAGAGTGAGGAACCTCCTCACAATACGTGCCGTGTCAAGGAGTACTGCCTTCTGTTCTGTATCTGACCCTCGACCCAACCTTTTAGCGAGAGCCTCTCTAGATGTTGATCGAGGCTCTTAGCTATAAGACCGTGTGCCGAAACGACTATCGGTACAATAATAGTTGAATCCACATCCCACATGGCGGCAACCTCGTGAGCCAAGTCAAGGTACTTACTGAGCTTATTATTATTATTATAAGCCTATATTTTCCCAGTGCTGGGCAAAGGCCTCCTCTTTCCACTTTTCGCGGTCTGTTGCTTGTGCTGGCCAATCCTTTGCAGTCTTTATCCGTGGTCCCGGTGGGTCGACCCATTACCGGGTCCACGGGTAATTTTAATTACCCGTGGTCCCATGGCACTAGGGATTACATTTAGATGAATATTTCGACTTCGATTATATCGATATTAAATTAATTACAACCATGAAAAATATAAAAAAATAGTAATTAAGTACATCTATCTTCTCTTAGTTCTAGATCGGCCTCGTTTTTATTGTGTCCTAACAAATATATTAATATATCATTAGGATATATAACGTGAGCAATCCGTTTGGGGAAGTATTTAGAATGCATACAATTAGCTTTTTAAGTGATAACATAAAAAGGAAATGCTTTTAAAGGAGTGCGTTATTAAATGCATGGTGGTTTGGAGCCTCCTTTCAGACTCATAAAAGTCTGTAATAAGAGTAAGAGGCACCACTCGTCCATAGTTCAACTAGTACTTTAGAACAAATTCGGTTTATGCTTTGATAAGGTCTATGTCGGTAATATCTTTATTATTAAAATTTTTTGCATTCACAATGCTATATGAGTAATATATCATGGGTTCGAATCCCATTCGAGCTTTCCTGAGACTGGTTGTTTTTTTTTTAATAAAACATTTTATCTCATTTTAGTTTCAGATTTTCGGGTTACTCGCATTATGACCAATTATGTACACACATATTGACATACACGCATTTTGACTTAAACGCACATTGACTTACACGCATTTTCACTTACACGCATATCGACTTACACGCATATTGACTTACACGCATATTGACTTACACGCATACTGACTTACACGCATACTGACTTACACGCATACTGACTTACACGCATATTGACTTACACGCATATATTGACTTACACGCACATTGACTTACACGCATATTGACTTAAACGCATGCTGACTTATACGCATATTGACACACAAGTTATATAAGTATCTTGTAACACTAGTTTCCCGTCAAGCGGCTTCGCCTACGATGTTGATGTCTGTCCGATTTCCCACCGTAAAAAGTAGTACCCTGTGTCCAAAACTATTTCTGTGCAAAAGAATAATGAAAATTAGATGCGTAGTTTTCAACGACTGTGGCGATGACTTTCCGAAAATCGAATTTTACTGCAAGCGATTTTTCCATTCGCATTATTTCCCAATTTTTTATTTTCTGTGCGTTTTTTCCCGGAAGGTAATCTTTTGATTTTTCTATTACATAAGTAGGTATTATAAACCCCTAGAAATGGTCAAAGTCGACCGGAGGGCTATAAGCCCTATAAACATACCTTACGCATTTTTATTTATCCATCCATTCGTTATTTAAAATCAATAAAAATTAAAAACAAAATTCCTTTTTTAAAAAACAAGCTTTTATTTAAATGCGCTAAAAAGAAAAAATAAACTGTTAAGTACCATTGAGATAAATGAACTAGAGAAGACGTCCCATACAAAAAAATGTGCACAGCTATCAATGACATGATACTTGTACCGTGGTGCGGTGCTTACCTAGTTGTCATAGAAATGTCTAAGCGCGCAGATGCGACACACTGTTCATACAGTTTTATTACCGAGTTGTAAAGTCGTAAGTTAATGTTGTTGAAAAAACCAAAAAGTTAAGTGTTAGTTTTTATATTTATTGATTGTTGTTAATTGTAATATTGAATGAAAAGAAGTAAATTAATGCCAAAAATAAAAGTAAGGAATTAATTTAGTTAAAACATTACATAAGTAATAATAATCATCTTTTTCAGTTATTTTAGAAAAATATTTATTTAAGTAGGGTAAGTACGTGTAAAAATATTACTGAGTATCAATTATTCAGATGCTCAAATTTATCAAGCATTATTGAGATGAGATTAAAAATCGTATTTGAGTGCTGCCCGCATCTTCTAAATTACTTATTTTACGATTATTAGTTTAATTACTCACATCACTCACACATAAAGTAAAATAATAAAGTCGCGTTCCAATTCCTTATTTAAAATTAGGACACGACTTTTTGGAAAAAAATCTCCTTGACTCCTATTATTCACAATTATATCGGCAACGTAATCTTTCTTGAGTGATTGAAAAACCACTTTTCTGTGAAAAATAAGGCATTTTTTTTAAAATATGAGACGTCTATGTCTTGTCACCGCAATCACTGGTAAGTGACTAAAGAAGGTGCAGCAGGTAAAAACTAAACAGGTCTTCCTAGTTTATTGCACCTTAATGGTTAGTGACCTCTACGAGTTTTCGTGTCAGACAATGGGAGTGAAATAGTGTATTATTTGACAACATATTACTCTTTAACCATATAAATTCAGATAGCATACCTGAAAAGGTGGTCATAAACATTGAGTTATAATGTACGAGTACTACGTACTAGAGGAGCTATTCCAAGCAAAAGTCTTGTTCTATGTTATTAAAAGTTAAAAAAGTGCGCTGCAGCGCTAAAACAATAATGTATCGTATTTTGAACAATCTTAAAATACAGCGCTAGACCGCTTCTAGAGTTTTGTTTTCTTGCGGCCAAAAGGTCAAAAGCGCCGCCATTTGCACGTCGCGCTTACGCGACTTTACATAGTTGTTGTGCATGTTTTCTACCTACCTTTCGTTAGAATTCAATCTTCATTACATTTTATTATTTCAGATTAAACCACAGATAATACTATGGTTTGATAAAATGAAGGAACTCTTTGCGTTTATTTATGATTAAATACATTTATATACATGCGTACTATTTCTTCTGCCTAGGTAGTAGGTACTAAAATATAAATAAAAATATCTCAGAAACGGTGCGTCGGAGCTAAAGAATAAGGTTAGTTTCCACGCTGTGTGAATCCTGTGATACCCCGAAAGTAAATATCTCATATAAATAATATATCTAATGATCTCGAAAAAAACGGCCAAGTTCATTAATAAAAAAGTATTTTAGGTAAGTTTATTATTTCTAACGAAATCCCTAATCAAACTGCCACCATAATCTCAACCATAGTGATTATTTCACATAACGCGTTAAAAGTGTCACTTCTGCACAAAACAGAAATATTGTTACTCTATGAATTTTACCGAAACATGGCCGCCGCAAGGCCGCCGCTTCATGTCTCGGCGATTTGATAAAACAATTAGTCAAATGCATATTACATCGATAATTTAGTACGTATTTCCTGGTGAAAAGTGATTCCTTTGGTTTTATTTGTATTTCCTGAGTTGTCTAAACAGTACTTTAACACACACAAAGGCTTATTTTAATAAAATAGAACACAGAATGCACCCATTGTTGCGTCTAGCGCCCGCCACAGACTACTACAGTTGGAGCGAGTTGGCTCTAACGCGTGTTACAAACAATCTGGTTGAGATGTCTTCTCTAGTACGTAGTACATAATAACTAAATGTTAAGTACTATCAACTTATAACATCGTTACACAATTTATATGATTTAAAAGGTTGTCGCGAGATTATGTAAGTACTCGTATTTGACTATACTTAGATTGAAGATCTAATTAATCACATCATGTTACCTCTCGTCTGTGGAGTGGCTCAATTGAGCCACAATATTTCTAGCGCCTGTCTGTGGGCTGGCTCCAAAGACCTAAAAAGATAGGGACAGGAACTATTGTTCTATAGCTACAACAGGTTATATAAATATTATCATTTTCGACATAACATTATGAAATCTATATTTGTCTCTTTTCATCTAATCGGTAACGCCGTTTGATGAAAGAGATAGATATATTTAATGTTTTCTAGTTTCTGGGAATGTTTCTGCATGACGTCACGATTTTAGGCGCGCGTGCCACCTCCGCCATTTTATATAACATCACTCACACTAGGCTTTGGTAGGTCTACATAAAAGTAGTGATGAGTCAAGCACGGCTGATAACGATAAACAATACTAAATACTATGTATTACATTGTGCAAACTAATAACTTCGGAGCGTCCAATACGTTTGTTATAAATAATAATTCACGATGTTTAACTGCTCTAATTCACACAATTACTACATTTTTTTATGTTATTATTATAGGTTACCTAGTAATGAAGCAATGAAAAAGAAGTGGCTTGATATAATTGGGACGGAAAATATTAACCGAAGTATTATCCACATTATTACATTATGCTATTATGGGTCTTTTTTGCACTGACATGTTTACCTTGACCTGTGGCCGACCGTACAGATTTTTGTTCTTTTTTTAATTCTATGTGTTGGATTATATTTATTTATAATAATTTTTTAAGAAGATGAACTGATTTTTTATTTAGACAATTTACTGGAACAATATGATCGACAAGCATCTGAGGTTCCATGGGTAAAATTTAGCCGCACTGAAAAGAGCAAGTTGGGCTCAGTGAATGCAAGTATCGATTTATTTCTAAGCCTGCTCTTGGTATCAAGCCTACAACTTAGTAAATCAAAACTAGTATTCAGTAGGCCTAACGTGCTTTTTAACTAAGGCGGTTCTCACATTGTCCCGCATTGCGCTACGGAGAGCAGGGGGTCGATCACGCTAAATAATCTCAACCAAAACACAACAACCGCAGCCGTTCTGCCGACTTTGTAGCGCGATCGCGTGTTTTAAACGCGATAGCACTACTAACGGCTGAGGTTCAGTTCTTTGCTTGAGATTATTTAGCGCGATCGCTCCTCAGATCTGCTTGTATGCGCGTAGCTGTACTAAGGTTTTTGTGTTGGTATAGAAAACATGTTATCACGCGCGGACTAGCAGATCCAGCTTCGACGCTTCCGGGACGCGTTTTCCATAAAAAGAAGTACCTACTTACATACAAAGAACGTTGCAGCCCCGCGCGTAGCAGCAGATCTGCTCTCCGCAGTATGACTACATTTTATTTCACAAAACAATAACACAAAAACAAAGCCAAACCAAGTCATAGTCAACAAATTGTTAATAACTTATTATCTCGAATTTGTTTACTTATTAATAAGAAGTATAAGAGATTCGAGATCAATGATAGTGTACTAAAACTTTTTAATACACTATCATTGTTCGAGACAGTGTGAGAAACCGCCTTAGTCAAGAAACGTCTAGGGGAATGTTTTTAGTTTTTGAGTAGGTACTTTTATGATTTTATCAATTTTTTATAAATCATAACGGTTGTAAGTTGTTTACGCTAGATAGCGGGCGTCTATCGATATCGGAACACCGACGTTTTTTTGGCATCCCTACTAAAAGACGCCATTTTATTTAACACAATGGTTGTAGGTATGCACGTTTTTTTTGTAGGTATTTCTCGTCCATATCTTTTTAGGTCTTTGGCTGGCTCAATTGAGCCACGCCACAAAATGCGACGACACGCCACACAAAGCGAAAATGGGTGTCATATTTCGGCTCTGTGTTCCTTTGTTTTTTATTTGTTAGTGACATGCCGTACATATTTGGAATCACCATGAACTAGGCTCCATGATTCAAAAGTTCCTTTGTCGCGTCCCGAGGGATAAAAATAAAATATTGTCGTTTGAAACGTAGGGTTGTTTTAGCGCGTATATTGAAATCGGAATAATCGATTTATTATCGAGTTGATAGTATTATGAGCTGATTTATGTTATAACATGTTTTTTGATGCTTATGTTATGCTTTATTTCAATAAAATACGTGTTTTCCTTATATTTTATTTTTATTTTACATTGAAAAAAAAAAGATTTTTTTTTTAAAAATTCATATCTTTATCTTACAATATTTTAGGTATTGGGAATGGTTTTAATAGATTAAGGAACTAATGCAGAGTTACTAGTTATCATATTAAGGCTTAATTATGAGACGAACGAACGTTTAGCAACGTTTTTAGCTAAAAAAAACCCCTGTCTGTGGAGATGGCTCAATTGAGCCACGCAGACTAGGGGCCGCGGCAAGACCGGCTCTCCCACAGACGAGATTACTTTTTTATTTACCCAAGTAAATCTCGCGCCAACCTTTTATATCATATAAATTGTGTAACGACGTTTTAAGTTGATAGTAAAAGTTTATTTTTTCTTTTTAGCGCATTTAAATAAAAGCTTGTCTTTTAAAAAGTAATCTACCTATGTCATTTCGCGTAGTCGTTCCCGTGTGTCATTTCGCGTATGAGAATATGTGTCAATTCGCGTATGTAATTTTGCGTAGTCGTTCCCGTGTGTCATTTCGCGTATAAGAATATGTGTCAATTTGCGTAGACACTATGTGTCGTTGTGCGTTGGGCTGCCAAAATGGGTCATTATGCGAGTAACCCAGATTTTCCAATACTGAGCCATTTGTTTAACTCACTCTGTATACGCGGATGAGAAACCATCCCGTATGAAAATTGAGCTGAAACCTGCATGGGGAGAAGAAAATGAAATATTTTAAGTTAAAAGTGTATGATATAGTTTATACCTTGTACCCTGCACCACCCACACGGAGTATTTGTGAAGCGTCCATGACCTGCAAAGCTTTCTCTACAAGCGGGTTGGAATGACTTCTGGTGGTAGTGATTATCAACGAGTCTGGGGGAGGAGCGAGCGTGAACCCGCCCACACCTGCCTCCTGCAGCCCCCATATTGTTCTGCCTATTTTCTTTTCTCCTTCCACCAACGACTTGTAGTATGGCTGGTGGATCACACCAGCCACTGGTTTTTCATTAACTGATATTCCAATGAGAACAGTTACGTGTTCTAAGAAACCTGCAACAAACAAATTGGTTAACAATTATCCTATAAAATTACAGTCCACATCAATTTTAGACACCAAGTTAACAAAGATAAAAGCAAACTGTGGAGGTTATATTATTTACAAATACTAATTAAAATCCTTGAGAGCTTGGGTTATTTTGTTAATTAGTGAAACATTAAGTGAGACATTGACATAATTCACTTTCTAAACAACATTTTCATTTTGCATATGAAAATTTGGTTAGTTAAATAGTAGAAATGCTAAAAAACTTTAAATCTATATTGTGGTTAAAGAATATGTACTTATCCTAAAAGAGACCATATAAATGTATGCAATAGTGCAAATTTATTTCATAAATTAGATTTTTATATGATAATAAAAAGACACATCTACTTCTACTACAAAACAGTTATGTGCTAAAAGAACTGACTGACCTTTTATTGTATCCAGTAACAGATCATAAAATTAGAAACTAAAATTAAACAAGAGTGTTTGAAACTGTGCTATGTTGTTTCCAATGTTAACATGCTTGATTAGACTTCTAAAAAATTACACATGCAGAAACATCAAAATCTTCCAAAGTTAGAATCCAGGTCAGCAAATAATATTTATTATAATTTACCATAGTTTGATTGCAGTAAACTTAGATACCATTTCATACTAATAAATGGATGCATTAAGTACATTTTCCATCTTTCCCAAGGATTCCTCTTCAACATTAGGGCACCTAAAATTGTTCATACAGTCTCATTTAAATAAAAAACAAATATGTGTCTCAGCACAATTAGATCACAATAAAAATAATCTTGGTAGAATATTAACATAGTGAATTTTATTAACATTCAAAATAACATAATATACTAAATGTACTTACATGAAGCAATAAGTATGTGAATTTAATTTTTTTTAAATATCTTTACTGAAATGAAATTTGTACTTATACACTAACAAATTGGTGAAATTTAACAATACCTTGAGTGTATTCAGATGTCCCGTCCAGGGGGTCAACCCAGACCACAATGTCCTCCTCTTTCACCGCCTTGAGGTTTTCTGGGCAGTTCAGCGACAGCACCTCCTTGTCTGCATCAGTCACTAACCAGTCACTTGGTACATTAAGCTGCATTATGAAAACAATAACTGTATTACTTAATGAATAGCATTAAAATATAAATAATCCATTTTAATGAAATTGCAATTGAAATATCTAATTCAAAATTAAGATTATTATTTAGAGTCAAAAAAAGTAAACAACCATGGAAAAATTAAGACATTTTATTTCGTTTTATTTATTTTATTACAGACAGTCACTATAACAACACAAAAATATATATTTATATATATAATATATATTTATATGTATATACCTATATATATTTACCTACCAAAGATTAAGACAAGGCAATAACCTAAGTTAAGGGTACAAAGGATGTAAATAAATTAATCTAAACTACAGCAAATTTGGCTAAAATTTTAACTAAAACTATAAGCAAAAGGTGGAGTTCAGGAAACTCTGGGTTTAATCCAATACTTCTATATCTCTATAAATCTTTTGAATAATATTTTTCATATTGTTGTAGCAAAATTTCATACAAAAGTAATGCATAAAAATTAAAATAGTAGTACATACTAACATTAGCTAAAACAATGTTCTTGAAGTTTATTTATATCTCTATAAACCTACTGACAGATACCAAGTCTGTCAGCGTGATTAGACTATGTAATCCTGAAGTGTAAGTTAAGATATCCAAACTTTCTCTTCTGATGTTCATTAACTTACGTCGTTATCAGGACTATCTTCTTCACCAATGATGCTTAGTTTAGGGTACAGAGCTGCAAGCGATGCAATAATGCACTTTTGCGCAGATCTATCTGCTTCCGTCTGATAATCATCCTTTCCCTGCAATTTCATTGTTAAATAAAAATATTTTAATCACCCCTTTGTTAATCAGTTTGAAGCAAAAAGAGTTACACGAGTACACGACTAACAAACCTTTTCAACTATACCTAGCTCGCCTTTGCTCATCACATCTCGCACTATTTTACCAGCGCGTCCCGCTACCGACACCGATGACGCTAATAATTTTACAATAAGAGGTGCACTCGCCGACATAGTATTAATTAAAGTAAGGTGGTATCTATTTTTGAGAGAGATCTACTTATAAGTAATAAAAACAAAAAACAGATATCAAACTGTTCTCAATCGAAATGCCACTTTGCAAATTAATTTTACATTGAAAGAAAATGTCAACGTGACATAATGAAAAGGGGTCTAAATCATACAGCTTATTTATTATTTATTTGTTATTTTTGTACTGGAGTTTTTAGAGGGTAGGGCAATCAACTAGAACATCCATACGATGGTATATTCTTATCTTATCTCAGTGGGGCCTGCAGAGGTCATCCTCTCGCAGCAGCACGTCGACCCATTGGGATCTTTTGTGAAAAATCTATTCCATACCTTCAGCGTTTCCCCGGCCCGTATCATAAGATTTAAGATAGATCATCATAATGATGGCGTATTTTTTTGAGAACTTTTTGTCAGTTTAATTCATACGAAACAAGCAAGACACGGAAAATACTTACCGCAGTCCACGAAGACGCTGATGAAGGGAGGTCTACACATCTCCTTGAAGCGCATCTTGATACCCAATACTGTCAAATTTCTACAATCAATTTTGAACTTTATAGTTTGGTTCTAAGGATCAATTTCGCATAATGCACCCCATGCGCAAAACGTCCCTTTTGCAAATAGGCGATTTTCTGACAGCCCAAATGGGCGATTTTCCGAGATAAAAAAAAAGGAATTGGTTCGTAAATGACTTCATAGATGGCGCTTAGCTAGATTAGTATGGCGCATGGTAAAAGGCGAGTTCATGAAGAGCACGTTTATGGCTGCGTAATATTTATTCTATTCCAAAATAGAAATAGGTTCTGGATGTCCTGAATATAAATAGGTAGGTACTTACCATTTTTTTATTCTTTTGGTAGACAAGTAAAAGTGTAGAATTTATTACAGCCCTTGTAGGTACGGCTTTCATAAAACGACATCTATCAAGTGTTTTTGAACTAATTTTTACTTTTTAATTTGGCTGTCAGAAAATCGCCCATTAAAAAATAAAAATTAGTTCAATAATACTCGATAGATGGCGTTTTATGAAAGCCGACACGTTCCTACCTAAGGGCTGTAATAAATTCTACACTTTTGCTTGTATATCAAAAACATAAAAAATAGTACTTACAAATTTTTATTCAGGATCTCCAGGACCTATTTCTATTTTGGAATGGAATAAATATTACATAACCATACACGTGTTCTTCATGGACTCGCCTTTTACTAAGCGCCATACTAATCTATGCTAAGCGCCATCTATGAAGTCATTTACGAACCAATATTTTTTTTTTTGAACTCGGTAAATCGCCCATTGTACCTTTCGCAAAATGCACATTTCGCAAAACGTACCTTTTTTCTACATTAACCCGTTTAGTCCGTTAGTCGCCTTTTACGTCACCCAAGGGAAGAGATGGAAAGACTGCACATGCATCTAACAGCATAGAGCGGCGATGGGCTTATCAAAATAATAATACTACCAACCCCTTTCTTCCCTTGGGTGTCGTAAAAGCAACTAACGGGTTAAACGACACAACCGTATCGAGTCTGGACTCGTATGATTCGTCTTGTCGAGTACGTTGGTGCTAGGTGTTCGTTGGTTCGTTCCGTTTGGATTTTATCTTTAATTAGATGGATTAGATGGATGAACCAATGCCAAGGTGAGCACGTGCCGAGGGCTAAATGGTATGAGGGTGTATAAACATATCATATCGCTAACATTGCGACTTAGTGTACTAGGGCGAACCCTGTTGTATTCCCCAACAAAAATACAAAAAAGTAAAAATAAAATATGAAAAAAAAAATTTACAACGAGCGTTTTTATCTTTATGTAGGTACTGACCTATTTATTTACTTATTATTTCAATAGAATTATTTTTTAAATAGTTTTTGGTGGACAGATAGATGAGCTCTATTATTTAGTTCGACTGTAGCCTTTGTAATATTTTAAATTATTATTTGATTATAAATACAAATATCCACCCCAACTTTTGCCTTTTCATTACCCGTAGCACACTACACTGTAAAAGGGTTAATGTAGAAAAAAAGTACGTTTTGCGAAAGGTGCATTTTGCGAAAGGTACATTTTGCGAAAGGTACATTTTGCGAAAGGTGCATTTTGCGAAAGGGACGTTTTGCGCGTGGGGTGCATTATGCGAAAGGTACATTCTGCAACTGAACCATCTGACGCCGTGTGTAAATCTTCGTGTACTTGGTTTGGTTAGTGGTAGGGCTGTTAAGACCGCCTGGCTAGTTACCAACATCTTATCTAAGTCTGTCGCCATAACGATGTTTATGGCATTGTTGTGTTCCGACCGTTTAGAGATAAGATAGCCAGTTCCTCAGTGGTGGAGGAATCAGGGTGAAGGGCGAACAATTTATTTTATTGTGGAATAAAATAAATTACGGCCGTTCAGTTGTCGATAAACTTAATAAACGTTAGTATTAGGTTTAATTGCAGTTTAATACGTTTGAAATCAATACAATAATAATCGTTAATATATTTATTTAATACAAATATTAAAACTATACATAATATAAGGCACAAGTGGCATTTCAAGTCAGATTGATAAAATAATGTAAATCGAAACAATAATTTCAGTAAATAACATAAACCATTAATAACATTTGCAAAAGCTATCAAATTAATTATCTTTTAACATTGTTTTCAATATGTACAAGCCCCAGCAAATCAACCTGCCCTGTCAAATTTGTCTAATTCATATTGATCTTTAATTCTAAACAGTAAAGTTCAAAGTTTATTGAAGAAATTAGATATTTTGTAGTAGGTACGCCAGCAGAAAATATGTTCGTTAAATATAACATCTGCATGTTTGAAAAATTTATTCAATGAAAATGTACTCTTGTACCAAAACAATAAATTTAATTTAGTTAAGGTCGATTTTTTAATTGTCAGATAAAAGATATTCGTTTGTTAACGTATTACACAACCATTTTGAAATGTATAGTCAAATCACGTCTTTTCTTTTTTGACGAATGACATTTTCTTTTGGTCGCGTTATACTTTATCAGGTAGATAACTTTTATCTAGGGATTGAAAAATTTGCCTTAGGGTAAGAAATTTTCTTACCGTGCTATTCATAAAAGCGCCAAACAATATTAAAAAAATTTACCTTTTACGTATTTTGTCTCTTTTAAGAGTATAAATATAACGGTTATACAATTCAGATAAACGAAAACTTAGATTTAAAATTACAATATAGAAAACCGTACTAGGTATTCACTATAAGGTCAACATTGAAAGTTTAAGAAAAATACTTATTTTAGCGAATGTTCAGTTTACCTCTATTTGAGCTTAAATTATGATATAGAAAAGAGACAAAACATTTACATGTTAAATTAAATCTTATGCATAATAAGCTTTTCATAATTGTATACAGCCACTACTGTTCACTATGCCTATGGTCGTGCATGGCTGACTTACGGGATAATTATTTGGGGTAATAGCACTAATGCCAATCAACTATTCATGCATTACAAGAGGCGCCTTAGGCCATGGTCGCATTCACCCGCCGCCCGCGGCGGACGGCGAGGCGGCCCGTCACCCGCGGCGTCTTTAAGCTCTGGGGCCCAAGTCTGCTAATTTACGAATGGCATAATTGAATCGCAATTGGATCGCATTGTAATTGTTTGACACATTTGGTATTCTTAAATGAGTAAGAGAATACCAAATGTGTCAAACAATTACAATGCGATCCAATTGCGATTCAATTATGTCATTCGTAAATTAGCAGACTTGGGCCCCTGTATGAGAATGTTCGGGAACGGTCGTACTCGTCCGCCGCGTCGCGGGCGGCGGGTGAAAGCGACCATGGCCTTAGAATGTTCGTTAATATAAAGGAAACTAAGTGTAGTTGATCCTTTTTATCTCTCAAAAAAATATTAACCCTAATAAAAGTCTTTAAAATTGTGTAAGTTTGTAAGAAAGCACAAAGACATATCAGCGAAAAACCCGTATTCAGCCCGTAACTTACAAACTTACAAAGCAAAGACACGTTAGCATTACCAGTAATTAAATTAGAAATCGTAAGAACAAAGGCCTATTAAATGTCTGTTGTAACAAACTTCCCAGTTATTTAAGAAAATTGTCAACAATTTATTGTTTTATTTCAAGTTAAAAGAATATTTAATATGTAATAGAAGTTATTGCCAGAGTACCTACTATACTATAAGTAATTTTGTTTTTTTACTTTGAATAATGTTGTATTTTCCGAATTATTATGGAATTTTATTTAGGATAACAGGTTTGTATTGTAATTTATAATTTTTTTTAAATTGTCCGCTCGCGGTTTCACCCGCGTGGTTCCCGTTCCCGTTTGAATATCGGGATAAAAAGTATCCTATGTGTTAATCCAGGATGTCAGCCAACTCCATACCAAATTTTATTAAAATCGCTCCAGCCGTTTAGACGTGAAGAAGTAACAAACATACACACTCACAAACTTTCGCCTTTATAATATTAGTGTGATGTGATGATTGTTATGTATTGATAAATAGAATAATGAAATTGAATTGTAATTATTTATTTCTTTAATATTGTCATTGATTGAAAATATTATGATATAAAAATTAAATTGTATTTATTTATTAATTATACATTGTTATTTATTGAAAACAGATGTAATTTTTTTGTAATTAAATTAAATGTAAGTTTTATTACTATTTTGCAGTGTACAAGACTTATGTATGTTTGGGTTTAAAGTATGTATAACTTAATGACCTTTTATGTACCACATGACGCATTAACCTATAAATATCTATCAGAATTATAATAAAAATAAAAGATACGAAACCTTAACCCTCTTACAACTTGTAAAAAGTATAACCTAATTTTCGTAATGATAACGGTAAAAAATTAAGCTTAATTAATTATGCTGTCGGTCAGTCCGCATGCAACCGGCTGACGTAACAGCACTATTTTTTAAATTACTATCGCAATAAAACAACGACAGGCTGTGCTAATATGTCTTAAACCACTATATTGTAAATAAAATATTTTAAATTATAATGTACCTAACATTATTTGGGAAAATATTTCACGTTTTAATAAAAACAATACAAGATTTTGGTGGTACCTTCAACTTCAATAAGGCACAGGGATACTAAAATCTGAACATAGCAACACTTATCTATACCTAAATGCTTTACTAGTCCCTGTTCGTTAGAACAATAATTGATTTGCAAACGTCAGTAAAGAATTAAATGCTTATTACTATGTCAACAAATTCTAATAAATAGTATTCAAAATATTAATAAATTCATAGACACGTACCCAAATAATCACCAACGATTTTTGACTTGTTTATTTTATTATTGTCGACAACAACGTCGTTGTTTGTATTTTCTCCGCAAGAATGAGATTTTTTTTTGTTTTCGCTGTCCTAACGTTTCCAGTACGCGGTACAGATCTAACATTTTGTTCATTTATGAAATTGTTCACTCTTTTATTTGTCTAGGGATCGACACGACACAGACAAAAGTCAGAGCTGTTAGTTCACCAAACTGCCAAAACCAAACCAAAAAAAAAAGCTGTTATGTATCAGCTGTAGTGTCTGTTGCGTCAGCGCTGCAACTGATATGTCAGGCGCCGCGTCGCACAAGTCAGTGGCGGCGTGATCACTGCTCCGGCGAGACCTGCGCGAGTATGTGCTTGACGACCTGGTCGATGGTGTGCGTGTCGAGCATGCGCGCGATGTGCTTGTCCTCGACGGCGTACAGGAACAGGTGCTTGGCGTTCTCGCGCAGCCGCTGCACGCGCGTCCAGCGAAGGGGGTCCGCGCTCTTTGCGCCGCAGTGCTCGATCACCTTCTCTAGTACCTGTTCAAGATGTCTCATTAGTAAAGTCAAAGTCAAAATCTTTTTATTCAATAAACTTATGAAACAAGCACTTTGAATAGTCAAAAAATATCTTTTTTTAACCTACTACCTCAGAATAATAACTAAAGCATAGAAGGAGTGCTATGGCATTTGAGTGTGCACTCCGTTTGGTCACCATTAGAATTACATTTGTATAGGTCGCTTTTAAATTCGGTAGCATAAATGGTGACCGGGTATCCAATCTTTTTTTTTACTTTACATTTGACGTTTTGAGCAACTTATTTTGTCTCTTTTCTTTAAATTTTTATAGCCTATTTAAAAAAATAGGACTACTATACGAGTTACATTTGCACTCATATGCTTTAGTTATTATTCTATGAATAGCACCCATTGAGCACGTAATTTTTTAGCAAGACGCGAGAAACTTTACAGCTTTATACAAAAGTAAGTATATAAAGCCAACGTAAAGTACCTATAGCCTCTATACAGCCCCACTGGCTTTAATATCAGGCTATTTACAGCTTCCATGACCATCCCCTGATAACTTATAAGTACGCGACAAGTGGGCAACTCCCTGTTTTCTATTGTGAAAAATAGATCGACAATACTTTTATTACACACTAACTTTTGCCCGAGGCTTCGCTCGCGTTAATTTCGCGAGACAAAGTAGCCTCTGACCGTCTAAAAGACTCTCTCTATACTAAAACTTATCAAACTTGGTTGAGTGGGTATGCGTGAAACCGTAACAAAAAATAGTAGTTGGATAATAATAATTTAGTGAAATAAAATGTTTCAGAATTGAATTCATGTAATAAACGCAACTAATCTTACCGAATCGACAGACTCGTCCGGCCATCCGAAGCACTTGAGGGTGTCTATGTCGATCAGCTGCTGCAGCAACATCTTCAGGTTAACTTCCAGCTCTTGCTCAGACATCAGAGGGTTGTCTTCGATCTAAAAATAATAAATTCAATTCAATCCATGTTATTTAAGTTTAGTACAAAACATTTTGCGTAATTTTACAAGTTTTCAAGATTTAATGTTTGGCGTCCTTTTGTAGCCGTTCATGACGTGGTCCGAGTCAGTCCTATCGCTCACGTCCTATGTTGCAGTCCGAGTCAGAGTCCAAGCGCTCACTTCCTGGATAATAAGCCGTATATGATGCGGTCCGAGTCATAGTCCTAGCGCGGCGTACTTTCTAGCAAGGAGTACCTCCCCGTCTATGATGCGGTACGAGTCAAGAGACAAAACGCTCACCTCCTATAGCTGTCCATGATGTGGTCCGAGTCAGAGTCCTAACACTCACCTGCTGTCCATGATGCAGTCCGAGTCAGAGTCCTAACACTCACCTATAGCTTTGCATTATGCGGTCCGAGTCAGAGTCCTAACACCCACCTATAGCTTTCTATGATGCGGTCCGAGTCAGAGTTCTAACACTCGCGTACAGCTGTCCATGATGCGGTCCGAGACGTAAGGCTCACCTTGATAAATTGATCGGCGTCTTTGCCGGCGGTGGACACGTCCTCCTGCAATCTTTTATCATGCGGTCCGAGTCAGAGTCCAAGCCCTCATCCCCTACATAATATTCGACCACGATGCAGTCAGAGTCAGTATCCTACCATTTTATTAATAAAAATGGCTAAAAGTTACACCTCGGTTTAAAGTGACGCTGTCTCGTTTTTGTTAAAGAAGACATATTATAGAGACAGCGTCAATTTAATCCTAAGTCAGGCCTGGCGCACTCCGAGCTTTAGGTATGAAGCTACAAGTAGCCGACCGGACGGACGCCCGCGAACACCCTCTAGTCGTTAGAAGAGATAAGAGCTATGCGATAGTACGCGATAGAAAGAGAGGCAACTTCTAGGTGAATTTAACTGTACGTATGGGAGCGGTGTGCGACCTGAATTGCACTTTATTGTGTTTTAGCAAGAGTCGCTATTTATTTAAATAACTTAGCGGAGTGAATCTTCTGTACTTGTACTATTATGTATTCTATGCTTAAGTGTAAGTTTAATCAACCATAAATCATAAATCATTTATTTGCCGAATATCATGTACACAACATTGAAATGTAAGACAATGATTTGAGGTATCAACAATATTCTGCCATAAGTATGTAGGCATGCAAATATCCATAATTATAACTACATCAATTGACTTTTTGTCTGAAATTAATTATTAATGTTACCTAGTATCTTTACAATTTTTTTTTCTTCTTTGGTTTACCGTCTAGTACTTATTTAGTCTTAATTATTTATTGTAACTTGTTTTGGCTGTATACTGTTTTGTGTCTTTATTAAATAAATAAATTTATACAAACAATACAATTAAATTACAATTCATTAAAATGTCATAATTATTAAAAATTCATATTATTGCAAATTAAGAGAAACAATACAATTAAATTACAATTCATTCAAATGTCATAATTATTAAAAATTATCAACGTTTATTAATAACAGGGCTTACCTTGATGAGCTGCGCGGTGTCATTGGCGGTGGCCGGCGAGTCGTCCTGCACGCCGCCGTAGAGCACGTCGGAGCCGCCGTAGCCGTCCATGATGCGGTCCGATTCGGCGTCCAGCACGTTCAATATCGACTCCATCTCGGACTTCTTTACGCGGTTCACGTTGATGTCGGTGCCCTGCGTTCGGTATTTAAGTTCGGTTATACATTTTTTTTTACTTTAATATACACATGAATTACAATCAAGTTTAACTGTGTTTTTGGCCTTGTGGTCACCATCGGAATCTAATATAAAGGGTTCGCTTTACAACGGGGAATACACGTTAATGTATTAATTTAATTGATCATTTCGTTATAATAATAATAATGTAACGTCTAATTTTAATTTAATAGTTTATTGAATGTAATTGGAAATATAATCGTGTTAATTAATTAAATAATAAATAAATAAATTGATTCCGTGGTTGGTCCCGTTGTGAGCCCGTTCGGCTAGTGTTCGCTATCAGTGTTCGCAGCGGCGTTTGCGGCGGTACAGGTGGCCTAGATAAGTAGCACAATAGCTAGACACAAGTATCCGTACTTGTGTAACAATTGACTATTGACTAACGAATAGACAGGGCGTTGCCACACGTCTAGGGCCTCCACCAGCACGCGGCGCACGTGCGCCGGGTGCTGACGGAACAGCGGGTCTATTGGCTAAAAAATATGAATATGGACATGGGCTTTATTTTACATTTGAAGCCCATAATATGCCCATATAAGGACAAAATATGGGCTTCAAATGTCAAATGATAGGGTAGCAGGTCGGGGTGCAGCCGCCGCACGTGCCGCAGCAGCTGCTTGCCGCGGATGCAGGTACCTAACGAATAGTGTTGCCACTCGATAGTCTATTGATGGACTATCGATAGTTGAGCAAAAGCAATAGAATCGATAGGCCTATCGATAGTATCGATATTATCTACATACAGCAATACTATCGATACTATCAAAGCTCAATATCGAAGGCACTATCGATAGTATCGATACTATTGCTGCTGACAAGTGCTATAACAATCGATACTATTGATAGTATAGATACTATCGTCACAACCTTCTATCGATAGCGCAATCATATCGATAGTATCGATTGTAGTTACAATAGTCATTGTCGATACTATCGATAGTAATTACGATATTAAGCTTCAATACTATCGATAGTATTGCAGTATACCGATAATATAGTACCGAACCGAGCTATTATCGATACTATACATAGGCCTATCGATATTATAGATGATTTCCGAGGTCAACTATCGAAAGTCAAACTATCGATAGTTCGACAACACTACCAACGAATAGACAGGCGGCGTTGCCACTCGTGTAGGGCCTCACCAGCACGCGGCGCACGTGCGCCAGGTGCTGCCGGAACAGGTCGGGGTGCAGCCGCCGCACGTGCCGCAGCAGCTGCTCGCCGCGGATGTAGGCGCGCGCGGTGACGCAGTACATGCAGCGCCGCGGCCGGTCCAGCCGGTGCGTCGACACGTGACGCTTCATGTTCACCTCCGTGCAGAAGCTCTTCTCGCATACCTCGCATTTGTAATCTGTTGTAATGTGGATAAATTGAAAATGCTTTATATCTGTTGTAATGTAATGAATTGGAAATGCCTTATTGATACGTTGACTGACACAAAACTGGACACAATTGAAATGTTATTGATTGAGGTTACCTGTGACCTACATACCGTTTAGGAGAGTGCGGCGCGATCGCAAAACCTGACATAAGTCTCTTAATGAACTTCAAAGCAAATATTTAAAATTAGAACTATTCTGCTTTGAAGTTTCAGACCTAGTAATTTGATTAGAGCAATGTTTTTATTCTGCCAAATGTACAAAACCATCACGCAGTTGTGTTAGGAATTAAAATTTACTTTTTTAAAATGGGGCGACCTGCGAAATATCAATACAAATATTTACATGTAAGAATTATTGTTTCATGCGAAAAATTAAGAAAGTTGTCGAAAACAAATGTTGTACTCGCCATGGGCGCGACGTCTCATTATAAGCGTATTAAAATACGCCTAGCGCCACCTAGCGTTGTATCGCGAAGTTGGCGCGCGTCAGGAGTGGGAACGAAGGACGCGCGCCCGCGCGACACTGGGTCTGCAACCGATCGTGAGACGTGCGCACGTATACGCGCCTTCTGTGCCCTGGTGTCGCCTTGGACTTTTTGACTGAACCTCGAAGTGAACGCCTAAATGCCCGTGATTGAGTGACTTGAAGCAATCGCCCGTGACCAGCTCATCTCCCGGTTCCTGCGTTCCCGTACAGCTGCTCCCGGTAAGTCCTTCCTGCCTTCAGCCTTTAACCTCGTCGCATGTTAGTGCCTCTCGCACCAACAAATGTTTTTACGAGTCATTCGATTTATGTATTGTTTAAAGAATTTGTTTCAAATTTCAACAAGGCCACGACCTTGTGCAATGATCAGGCTAACTTACGTAAGTTCTTTTAATGTATTTAACTAATTCAGCGTATAGTACAAATAACTTAAAAATACGTATATTTTCACAATTTCGTGGAGAATCCCCCCCCCCCCCCCTTAAGGTATGTAGGTCAACGTAAGAAAGAAAGAAATAAAGAAACCTTCATTTGAATCACATAACAAACAAACCTACAGAGATAGATGTTTTACTTTAAAGAAAGATAATATGTTTAAAGATTCGCTTTGATCTTTCTGGTCCTTCGAGCCGGATGATTGATTTTATCATACCTATAACTTTATTAATGAATAGAATAGAATTTTATTGCTAATGATTTGCAATTAATTGACAATGACGAGACGAAACGTACTGCACATTTGGTAACAACAGTGTGCCCATAACGGGCATGCAATTTTAAATAGGGTTACGTAAAGTATTATCAAAATTATATTATTTAAACCTTTATTTAACTAACCTTTCGATGTCAAATGTGTTTGCACATGACCGTGTAGACTGGTTTCGTTGTCATACTCTTTTCTTGGAGCATTACAATTTTTGATTGGACAGACTAATCGGTCTAAGCCCATATGATGTCTTTGATGTACCAGCAACCTGTAAAAAATATAAAGATTAGTATTGTAACTTGTAAGCCGTGGCCTTACTGAAGAATACACAAGCGCTGAGAATGGCCCAAAAGATGGTAGTATAAGCAAAAAACCAGCGGCGACGGCTTCGAAATTGCTGACTTGCAGCTTGATGGCGACATATCGAGGCAGGCCCCACTTCGCATGTTGATTATAGAGCCGGCAGGCGAACTCCTACTTTCCGCAAGTAATTTACGTAAATTACTAACTTCATTACGCAAATCACTCACGGTTTTTTCTGACGCATGAAACTTTTGCACCACATCTGCCAAACCCGCCTTCAGGATGATGATATCCTTCAGGAGGCTGGTGACATCGACGCGATCGAAGGTGACGGAAGGCAACTTGTTGAGATATCTCGCCGCGAACTTCGGTACATCGTCAGGACCTGTCACTTTGAGCAATCTGATGATATCCTGCAAGCTCCTCTGTGTCCCGTCATATCTACGAGACACCATTTGGTCACTCCTGCTGAGGGACACACAACTTTTGCTGAAGTTCGACTTACATATCTAGACCGCACTGACCTAATCCATTACATCCAACTTTACTGAAAGAATGTGAGGAGTTCCTTAGCCACAAGATTCGCCATGGCACTCCACACTTGCGCAGCGCTACACGAATATAATATTATACGTCTGCTCAGTTCCGTGCGTTACACACGACACCTTGATGCACGACGACTACAATGTTCATATACGACTGTTTGTTACTTGAATAAATAAATAAAAAATATAATAATATATAGAAACCTTCTCACCTGGATCTATTAGGGAACGCTTCCCCGCAGTGTTCGCACACGTTGCCGGTGTGCTTGACGAGGTGGCGCTGCAGCTGCAGCCGCTGGATGTACGACTCGCCGCACACGTCACACTTGTGCGGCTTGTCTTTGACGTGGGTGAGCACGTGGCGCTTCAGCACTTCCGCCGTGAACGTTTTGTAGCCGCACTGGATGAGTAATGTTTATACTTTTATTACGAAAGGTACCAACACCATCTTGAGATAGCTAGCATGGGAAATGTTTGTCCCATTATGTGGCACTATAGTGAAGTAAATCTAGGGTCTATTGGCCAATATGCTGGATCACCCGTTGAAAGGGGTTTTAGATCATTCAAATCAATACATAGTTGACGTACGTCCGCGACGTCTCGTAGTTGTGCAACGTTAAAACGGGCACTGGGTAAATAACAATTTATTGTATGGCAGCAACTATTAGGTCGAAAACGACTTGCAGTTTTATATGGAACAGCTTACATTTTCACCATATCAAGTCAATTAAGTTAGTAAAATTTCATAATTCTGCGCGAGGCCATCGTGAGCCTTATCGCCATATAAATTTCAGCGACCTGATTTTAACATTTGAACTATGGTGTACAAAGTCAAAGTCAAATTATTTATTCAATGTAAACCTTTACAGGCACTTATTCACGTCAATACTAATAAAAAAATAAAATCAGTTAACTAACTTGTAGTTAAGACTTAACAACTAATCTAACGAACTATAGTCTGTGCCAGACAGACGCGTATCGCTACCCCCAGTACCACTGCACGCCGAATGGATCGCACCGATCGGTCGAACCGAAATATAAGCCGTGGCGATAGAATTCTGTGTAAACACTTTTAATCATTAAAAATATCTTTTTTTTATAAACATATGCATAAGCATAAAAAACGTCAAATATTAATACATTAATTTGTGTGTTTTAAATTTATTACGTTTTCCGTCTTGGTACAAGCACAGAATAAATAATAGACACAACATTCAGGTTGTTATAAACCAAACAAGACACATGTTGTGGACTATGATCACCCGTTCACTGTTTTATTATTATTATTATATTATTAGTAATATTGCATTGTAAACTAAACATAGGAAACTTATTATTATGTATGTTTGTTGGGTTACTGGTTTGATTTTCATTGGCACACTGAAAAATTTGCCAATGAAAATTCGTAATCCATTTTTTAAAATATAGTGTAGTTACTATCAATTTTGTGTACTTACCATTAAAACTTAGCCACGTCAGCAGAAACAAATACAATATTGTTAATCCTATTAGAATTTTAAAATATTATGTTTCCAAAATTCAGAATTCTAGAGAAAAAAAATATTAATTTTAACAATCTGCAAAGCTGTTATACAAATTAATTATTATATTTGAGCTTAAGTTTTGAACATTAAACATTCTTGTGTTCCTATTATACATGTGATAGGGGTGGTACTTCTAACCCGTTAAGGCTAAGTACTACATCTAAATTCATCGACAAAAAAAATAATATGGGGGGTCCTACCCCCTCCCCCTATAATTTATGAAAATTTTTACTTTATGCGATATCAAAGGTTGTATACGTCGGAGAAACATGAAAAAAATGGCAAACGGTAGCTAATGACACTGGCTTCCTAATAAATTACTTTGTTTCGTATGTTTGACATTATTTTGGTGAGAAAATAAATCATTACTTAATTATTTCGTGATTTAAAATCATTTTTTTTAAGTCCTTATTTTTTTTTTGTCAATGATTTTAGATGTAATACTTAGCCTTAACGGGTTAGAAGTACCACCCCTATCACATTGTATATATTTTAATAATAACAAACACAATTAGAACATGTGCAGTCGCTTTTTGGTGAAAAGTGGACTATGGTAGAGGACTGCTTTTGCTGTCCTCATTGCCTGTCTCTGACTAACCCTTCGGGGATAATAGTCGTCATTATATGTATTTTATATGTACAAAAGGAGAATCACATATCAAAAATGTTCTCTTAAATTATATTGATTACTGTTAAAAAGGTTTTCTATAGAACGCCGCGTTAAAAGTCAAGTGATAAATAAATGCTCAACTGAACTGATTGTCAACATACGATTATGGACTAAAATCTATTCTATGATCTAAAGGTTCGCGTCCATTGGAGCGGGATCGGTGCGGCAAAAATGTTCTCTTAAATAATGATTACTGTTAAAAAAGGTTTTCTATAGAACGCTGCGATATGTAGTCAAGTGATAAATAAATGCTGAACTAAACTGATAGTCAACATTTTGTAAATATTGTCTAGTAAATTAAGCATCCATTGGAGCGGATGCGGCAGGCGCGGCATATGACATTTTGTGTCATACAAAATCCCGTTCGGATTAGCCTTATTCTTACTGATTTGTATGGCGCCTATGACGTCCTCCGCGCCGCCCGGCCGCGCCGATTCCGCTCCAATGGACGCTTGAGTTACTATACAATATTTACAATAAAGGTTGCTTGCTTATTTTGTAATTTAACGACTACATGTATCTGTATTTCTGACTAAGTACTAAATACAATACATTTGTTTCTTACTTTTGACGGTATTGAAGGAATTTAATGAATCAAATACTTACCTACCTTCCTTTATCGCGAAACTACGTAGGTACCATAGACAAAAACCAAAATAAATGCCAATGACTGACAAATGTCAATAAAAACCAAAACACTGACTTCTTGGCGGGAAAGTGAAGCGTAGCGTAACTACTTATGCGTACCTATTTAAATAAATTCATAAAAAAAATGTTGTGCTTACTACCTAAATTCTTTTTAAATAATTACTTAATACAAAACAAAACTTATTTTTTTATATAATTTTTTTCGTAAAATAGGATCAGAATTATGGGTAGATACTTAAGCATTTCAATAATTTCATATAAAAAACCTAGATTTTATTACATCCAATGATATTACTAAATTAAATTAAAAAGATTTTTATTGTTACATCCATTTTAAATAAATAATTCTGAGCATTTTAGTACAGGTAACCTCAAAATACCTAAAAAGTCTTAAACTAAAAATGAGGATAGCTTCAAACTCCCGCATGATATTGTAATGTAATTTTTTCTTCATAATTCAGAGCATTGCTGCTATTGATTACTGCTTATTTCATTTAAGCGCTATGTTACGCAAAACTAGCCTAACTCCCATAATAAAATGTCATTCTCTTTAAAACAATTAAATTTAAACAATTAAATAAAATTTACCACATCACAAGAATGCTTTTTCTCTCCATGTATTTCCAAATGCTTGGCCATAGAAGTGCGAGAGGAAGTTGTTTTTCCACAAATGTCACACTCAAAAACCTGAGGATCTGAAACATTAAATACTTATAAAAAATATATATAAAAGATTCATCAAAATAAATACATTTACGGGCAAAATTAAAAATCGATCTACTTGTTGTTTTACCTACTAGAGCTTCTAAATATATCATTTAACCTAAATACAAATTATTATAACTCTATTAATATGCAAATCAACTGATAGATTGTTTATTCAAGAGGCTCAAGATGATATCATATATATTTATATTGTATCGAGTAATGAAGCACTTGAAAGGTTAATAAAACAATAATTTAAAAACTTGGAAAGTGCACTCACAGAGATGATAAAATTGCCAATGTCTGACATTCTTCGAAAAGTTTTTGGTTGTAAATGAGCAATACTTGCAGGTGTAGTTCTTTCTTAAAACATGTTGGCTACGAAGGTGTACTATCAAGTTGTCTTTTCTGGAGAATATTGCAGGACATATCTAAAAGAAAATTTAAGTCAATAGATAAACAGATTAACTTTTAACATAATTTTTTTTTAATTTTATTTTTACTATCTACAAGATACGAGTTCTTGCAACTGATAATGATGGCAAAGGTTGCAGGAAAAAGGAGACCTGGCCGCAGAGGAAAGTCTTGGTTGTGAAACATATGGGAGTGGACGGGAATAGGAAATGCTGCTGAACTCTTTCGCCTTGCCAGAAACAAATCCAAAAATATGCAGAGCTGACTGACAACCTTCACTAGTTGGAGAGGCACCCTAAGAAGAAGAAGAAGATCTACAATCAGCCCTGGAGCTATAATCAGATTTGTTGTTCATTAAGTTGTCAATTCGAGTATGTTCACATCCTGTGATGCGTCAACTCATGCAGTAAGTTGACGATAAATAGTTTTAAAAAAGTTCCTCCTCTCTTCAATTACGTGTTGTAAAGAAAGTTTAGTTTTATTTTATTTCTAAGGCTAAGCTAATAGGTATTCACAAAACAAACAATTGCTCTAATTAAACTTAAATTTTTAGAACCATACAATTGTAATTTATTTTGTTGATTGTATTACTTACTTCACAAGGATATGCAGTCGCTCGTGATCCATCACATCCACTTTGGGCCATATGTCTCAGGACATGAGCGCGCCTGACAAATGGTTTTTTGCAGTGGTTACAAATATACTCATCTCTGTTGTGGACACGTTGAATATGTATTTTTAGCATTGTTTTGTTGGGGCAACGTGCATTGCACTTTGTACAAGCCAAACTGCCACGATTTTTGGCATGTTCATTTTTACAATGACTAAGAAAATTCTTCTTATATTTGAAAAATTTGTTGCACTCACTGCACTTTAGGGCTGGCTGTAAAAAAAAAAAAAATTTTTAGATTGCCAAAACAGTACATTAACTAATTTTCTATAAGTACAAATAATTGTTTAATTGCATTGTTGAATGTTAAATGAGAAAACATCTTTTAATAGGTCAAGGATCATAAGATCGCCGGCGGTCACGAAACAATCGATTTTCAATTATTGTGTCTGGTTTACGGTGCTCAAGGGGTTAAATATATAGTTCATTTTAAGATGAGCCTTAGATAACAAAAGCCAGGCTTAATTTTTCCCTTATTACTTATCTGAAATTCAACACAGAATTCCCAATTCAGTACTTTGGAATCATATATTTTGTTCTTATCAATATTATTATTGATAAAACTGTGTATGTTGGATATTTATTCAGGTACATTTAGCATGACAGGCAATGCTGCCTTCTTAGAACTTGACAGTTATTCAACAGGAGCCAACATCGTTATCAGGGCACTTTTCTTACCCGAGATAATGTTCGGAGTGCCACGGCCATCGAATTTTTCTTACAATCCATTAAGTGATTCTGAAGTTTAGACTCCTCTTCAAAAGAGTCACTACAAATACGGCAGGTAAAATTAATAACAGGAGCATTGTTTTTATCATCAGAGGCGATGTCGTTCTTCCTCGAGCGAGTTAACACTTTTCTTTTCTTGTATCCTTTTTGATTGCCCGTTTTCTTACGTTTAGGCGGCATAATGCAATGAATTAATCTAAGAAATTATAATATTTACGCCTTTAGCAAAATTTACAACAATAAAACTACACTATAAACTTTGATAACACTTTCACCAAAGGCGCTGGTTGTTGGTTGGCGTTCTTTTCAATTGTCACATAGACAGACAGCTAGCGCCAGCCATGCCACGTTGACATCGTTCGTCCAAAAATCAAAAATAAATCAGTAGTGAGTAGCGTAAACAAAGTAGACATTTTTGTCTAGCTAGGTAGGTACCTGTACCTAACGTATGATTCGTGCGTGAATCTTTAGCAAATTACTATATTTTTTTAATAAGATTATGAAGTGTATACAGTGCCAAAAGCGGCACTGTCTTAATTCACAATCGGTTCGGGAACCGTAAAGGCTGGCCTCACACAGCCGGAATCGCTTTCTGAATTCAGATTCTGAATTCAGAAAGGCCAGAATACCATACAATATCAGTAGGTATGCTCCACACACATGCTGACTTTTTCAGAATCTGAATTTCTCAGATCGATCTGGAAGAATGAGCTGACGAGCGTCCGGAATTCCGTGTCTGAATATTTAAGATTCTGAATAATTCAGAACGCGCGTATTCCCATACATTTTATATAGAGCGGCACACACAGCACACAAATTATTTCAGTGTTGCCATTTTTAGTAGGATCCTACTTTTTTAGCGCTTATAAAAGTAAAGGACATATTTTTTTTTGGTACTAAAATAAAAGAAAAATTAACTGCATCAATTCATATACTTCCATGTCCAAGAGACTAAATGCTATCATTCTGTATATTTTTTAGATTGTTATTTACCTCCGATAAAGAATACTGTATTTTGATAAGTTTTGTACGTTTCTGAACGAAAGTTCCGGTTTTTTTAATGTTATCGAACGCAGGGTTATTAAGTAGGTACGTCTATGTGGTCTATGGTAATGTAGAAACGATATCGTTAACACAGTTATCTTTTTCGCACTTAAAGTATTTAGCAACGATACACACCACAAATAACACAACGAAAGCGCGGCCGGGAATCGTCTGGCGGCTGACAGTCTCACATCTGTCTACGATACGTATTGACATATAAAACGTCAGACAAGCTTCACTTTTTCATTTTTAATAACTTAAAGTGGCGGAGTTTCTCCCGTGTTCTTTTCGCAACAACACGTGTTGGGAGACTCCATTTTAATTCAATCTACCGTACAATACTAAATGCACTAAAAATAATTTTAAACCACTTGAAGTTGGCATAATGCTAAACGCGAAGCCATTAAATAAGCAATAATAATAATAACTTAAAGTGTCACAATCCTACTATAATGTTGCCATTTTCGAGTAGAAATCAATGTTGGTTTTTAATTTATATAAAAAAATCGGAGGTCTGTAAATTAATAATACGGTCATAAATATGTTGATAATAATGTATTCTTCAAGTATTTATACATTGGCGTCAAGTTAAAAGACTTTGGAAACTAGTACCAAGCCCCCTAGTAAAAAAATTATGTCCTTTTAGATATTTAGTTTGTATGTTATCTTATTGATACCTTGCTTTAGTAGTGTTTGATTTTCGATGTACTTCAATTCTTAAAAATTATAAAGGTAAATATAGCAGTTTTGGTGCATTTTTATAAACAACGCTTAGCAGTTTTAGCAGGATTTACCATAAATTTTTATATTTATATTTATTTCTATTTTGATAGCAATATAAGCTTCTTTTAAAACTCGTTAATATGGTTAAACTTAAAACATAGAAAAACACGCAGATGCGAAATCATTTAAGAAAAACAGTTTCTCTAAAATGACTCTGATGATAACCACTTGACCACGGAAGACGTCAATTGGTACGAACAGCGAAAAAAAAATGGCAACCCTGGTTGAAACAGCAAGCGGTTAACATCTCGGAGACGTTTGCTTAGGCCGGGAGTCACAAGACTACTGATCAATCTGAATTTCTAAGAATGTGTGAGTCAAGGTGCCGGAATTCAGAATCTTAAATTCAGATTCTGAATTCAGAAAGGCCGGAATACCATACAATATCAGTATGCTCCACACACATGGTGATTTTTTCAGAATCTGAATTTCTCAGATCGATCTGGAAGAATGAGCTGACGAGCGTCCGGAATTCCGTGTCTGAAAGAAAGAAAGCCATTCCGGCTGTGTGAGGCCAGCCTTACTACATACTTCCTACTACAAAATAGTGACGCAGCTTGTTTAAAAAATATCGATACTTCGATATATCGAAATTTTTTATTTGATTTTTCAGCAGTCCTTTTTAAAACGTTATATTATAAAGAAACTTATTACAATGGGCGATTTTCTGACAGCCCAAATAAAAAAAATATAAATTAGGTAGTTCAAAAGCACAGGATAGATGGCGTTTTATGAAAGCCCAGCCGTACACAAATGGTGCACTTTTGTTTATCAACCAATAAATAAAAATAATTACAACAACCGGTTTGTAAAAACAGTCCATGCGGTTTGGTCTAAGTTCTTCAAAACCCACCGTATAAGAGGACCTAAAAAGCTCTCGGACCATACTCTCAAACTGATGGAAGAGCGGCGCGTTATGGTTCTGCGTTCTTCGGACGATTCGTCTCAGCTTCGGCGGCTCAATAGGCAGATCTCGAAGTCTTTGACTCGCGACACTCGCCGATTTAATACCGACCGTATTAAAGAGGCTATCGAGCGAAACAAAGGTTCGAAAGTGTTTGCAAGAGATGTGGGTATTGGGCAGAGCCAACTGACGACGCTGAAAACCGATGACGGCAGAACTGTCACGTCCAGGTCCGAAGTTATGGGAGAGGTCGAGAAGTTCTATGGACAGCTATACACATCCACGGGGCCACCTGTACAAAGCTTAGCTACAGACCCTAGAGCTAAGCTAACCCGACACTACACCGAAGATATCCCGGACATCAGCCTGTACGAGATTGGTATGGCTCTCGAGCAGCTTAAGAACAGCAAGGCATCGGGTGCTGACGGAATTACGGCTGAGCTTCTGAAAGCAGGCGGAAGACCGGTACTCGCAGCTCTTCAGAGACTATTTAATTCCGTCGTACTCGGAGGTAGAACGCCAGAAGCGTGGCATGAAAGTGTGGTTGTGTTGTTCTTTAAGAAGGGCAACAAGGCCCTACTAAGGAACTACAGACCCATATATATCACTTCTAAGTCACGTTTATAAGCTGTTCTCGAGAGTTATAACTAATCGTCTCGCACGCAGGTTTGATGACTTCCAGCCATTCGAACAAGCCGGATTCCGAAAAGGCTTTAGCACTATAGACCACATACATACGCTGCGGCAGGTTATACAGAAGACCGAAGAGTATAACCGGCCTCTTTGCTTAGCGTTTGTGGACTATGAGAAAGCCTTTGATTCGATCGAAACATGGGCCGTGCTACAGTCTCTCCAGCGGTGCCAAATTGACTACCGGTACATCGAAGTGTTGACGTGTTTGTACGAAAACGCCACTATGACAGTTCGTCTTCAGGACCGGAGCTCGAGGCCAGTCCAGCTGCAGCGTGGAGTGAGACAAGGAGATGTCATTTCTCCGAAACTCTTCACTGCTGCACTGGAGGACGTGTTTAAGCTTCTGGACTGGAGAGGACTCGGCATCAATATTAACGGCGTGTATGTACATCAGTCACCTTCGATTTTCCGACGATATAGTAGTCATGGCTGAGACCCTGGAGGAACTCGGCACAATGCTCGGTGATCTCAACAGAGTCTCCAACAAGTGGGCCTTAAAATGAACATGGAGAAGACGAAAATCATGTCTAACTCACTTGTCGTACCCACTCCTCTGAAGGTTGGAGACTCTGCTCTTGAAGTTGTTGACGAATATGTATACCTGGGACAAACAGTCCAACTAGGTAGGTCCAACTTTAAGAAAGAGGTCAATCGTCGAATCCAACTCGGCTGGGCAGCGTTCGGTAAGCTACGTAATATCTTCTCGTCCAAAATACCGCAGTGTCTCAAGACGAAAGTCTTCGACAGGGTGTGTTGCCAGTGATGACATACGGTACCGAAAAGTGGTCGCTCACTATGGGCCTTATTAGCAGGCTCAAAGTCACGCAAAGAGCAATGGAGAGGGCTATGCTCGGGGTTTCTCTACGTGATCGAATCAGAAATGAGGAGATTCGTAGACGAACTAAAGTAAACTAAACTACATAGCCCAAAGAGTCGCCAAGCTCAAGTGGCAATGGGCAGGGCACATCGCCCGTAGAACCGATGGCCGTTGGGGCAGAACGGTTCTCGAGTGGCGACCGCGCACCGGAAGACGCAGTGTGGGCAGGCCTCCAACAAGGTGGTCCGACGATCTGGTGAAGGTCGCGGGTAGCCGCTGGATGCAAGCAGCACAGGACCGGTCGTGGTGGAGATCCTTGGGGGAGGCCTTTGTCCAGCAGTGGACGTCTTCTGGCTGATGATGAAATAAAAATAATAGATTTTCATTTCAGGACCTATTTCTATCTTCCATAATTTCGTTCACAGTTCACAGTTGCACAATATTGATATTTTCCAAAGAGATTTAAATAGTAATAGATATTATACTATTTCATACAAAACTTTAAGCTGGTGCTCAATTTACGCCATCTGACGTTGAAAGGCAAAACCTTATATTAAGAATAATAGGAGATATATGAACAATTAGAATAAGTTTTACCTACCCCACGGTAGGTGTCGCTCTGCGGTAGGGATGTTCCGTTATGAAATTCGACAAGTCGATAATTTTGATGAAGATTAACCAAAATCAGCCTAAACAATATATAAAACATTTGAACAAGCTAGTGACAATTAGGGAAGGAAATGAAAACTCCGGTATTTGAAATACTATTTATTCAGTAATAAAGTGTTAACTTATTAAAAATTCAACAACTAATTACAAAACAATGTGAAATAACAATGCTGTTCGTTCGAACAGCATACTGACAACATTCATTATGCAAGTTAACCCACCCCCGCGATCACTTATCTTATGTAAAGATTATTATATGATATACACTCCCGTAAACCAAAATCGAGTCAACTTCAAAACTTATCTAACATGGTTGTGTGATTGGATTTACGAATCAATTCATGGGAATGATCAGGTAAATGGCTGACTTTAACAGATTAACACGAGTTGATCCATATAGTGTTTTATTTATATATATTTATTTAAATACAACTTGTTACAGATTTATAGGCACATCCTTAAAATAGTATGTTAATAATCAGTTACTGAATCGATTCCAGTCATAAAAAATATAGGTAATATTTTGTCCTAAAAAAACTGAACTTATTAAAATTACAGTCACTCTTTCGATCAACAGTCGAAACAAACGAAAATAAAACTTAACGAAAGGCAACAAGGTTTTTTAAAATGCATTCCTCCACAAAATCAGTCGATCAACAAAATAAACTAATAATTATGAGTTTATTCCTATGAGTTAAAAGTTTTTTTTGCATGAAATCTCACCGAAACGGTGAGAATGTTCTCATTCTCATGGTTCTCCATGGCATGACAATGTGTGGTGGTGATAATGTGATGAGTGATAATGTAATGTGAAAGCGAGCAGAACGTTCAACAATAGGTACGGTACTAGTGTATCTCGCAGGACTATAATAGCCGCTACTCAGCCACTCCGAGACCACGGATCCTTTCAGCCAAACAAACACAGCCATTGACAGGGGCAGGGGTGCCAAATAGTGCCAATGTACTCGTCAGCATCTCGATTCTTCTGAGTATGGTGACCGCTGGATCGGTCGCGGCGGACTTTTTCACGTGGTTCTCCTCTCCTCGGTCACCTGATTTGACGCCTCTTGCTTTTTTTTGTGGGACGTATCATGCATGTCATTAGTTTATTTTACTGAGACAACAAGTGCTAGTGATTGCGTTTGAAACAGTGAAAAGTAACACTGAAGTGTTAGGCACGCTTGGACAACAATTACTTAAACGTAAACGGACCATAAAGTTCGTTGAACAAGTACGTTGGTGGACACTTTGAAAGGACCGACACGCAGGCGTACGAGTGTTCAGTAAGTTGCAATTTGACACTTTATTACATTTGTTTAAAGGCGCTGTCTGTGTTCAAGTTTGTTGTAATAATATCACTTCTAACATTAGCTGTGCAAATTATGCAATAATAATGGTAAACTTAAGTACTAATTCTGCTATGATATTTCTATAAACATTTCATTAGGTACCATATTAAATTGCATTACTTAGGTACACCTACCTACATCATTAATTGTTCACAGTCGACAGTCGAAAGAATAAAAAAGTACCTATGGAAAGAATCGTTATTTATTTACTAGATGTAAACAAGTCTGGCCTTTGCTCAGCAGTGGGGCAGTAGGGGGTAAAAATAATAAATACAAGCCAACTGCTAAATATAATTCGTATTTCATGTAGCCGTGTAGGTATTCTACGTTTGTCGGTAACAAGTCGGCAACTTTTGTCGGCTGTTTTCGGTGCTAAGCGGAGTGTCCGTGTATGTCTTAGTGTGCGTAGGTAGGTAGGCTAAAGTACTAATATGCCCATACTGTTTGCTACCGATGTGTATAACTAATATGTTAAATAAAACTAACTTTATTCAATAAAAGTAAAATTATTTTGCTTGTTTTATAATTAAAACAAAATATTCTAATTGTGGTGTTTGAGGATGAACGTTAATTCTGTTACATGTTGTATATATTTTTTATAAAATACCTAAGCAAACATAGATATTATTCCAAGTCCACATTGTGTTAGTGCGGGTGGGTGGGGGCGGTGCTCGCGCTGAGCGATCCAACTCCAACCCAAAGTGGCAGACACATGCGGGCAGACGTCGTTAACGGTCGCTTTGTATGCTATTAAATTTTAATGCGTTATTGTTGTTGCTGATAGATTTCTATAGTTTGAAAGTTCCTTACAGTTGTTTTTGTTGTTGTTCTCTGTCTTTGATAATTATCATTTTTTTAATGTCATTAGGATTTCGGTTTCGTTTTTGATATTAATTAAAATTGTATATTTTAAATATAGGTATATTATTTTTCTTCTGTTTTCTTTTTTTTTGTTTTTTTAGCTGGCTGCTACCGCTTTTTGGCAGGTTTTTATTTACAGTTTTTTGCGTTTTCTTTTTTATCTTTTTTATGGGATTAAGTGAACTTGAGCTTTAAGAGCTCTACTCTATTTCTTTCTTTTCTTTCTTTTATCTTTTCTTTTCTTTTTTTTGTCTTTTTTAATTTTTTACATACATTTCTTAATACTATATTACATTTTTTGCTTATATTATTTTACAATTTTTCTTATTTTCTAATACATTTATTTCTTACTTAACAACATTATTTTCTTTTAACTTAAGTTCTAATATTTTACATTTCTTAATTATCTAATATTATAACATCTTAAAATTATTTCCTTATTCATTTCCTTTCTTTAATTATACATGTATGTATTATTATTTCTATTTTACATATTTACTATATCTTATTAATTTCTTACATTTTACTTCTTTCCCCATTATAATCCTGCCACAATGTGGTCTTGCTTACTCATTCTATCACATTTATTTGCTCTAATTGTCAATATTTCTTTTATTAACAATTAAAACGATATTCTTGGCGAATTCCATTAGTAGTATCCTCTCTTTTTTTATTTTCATAATCTCCTTAAGGGTATCTTTGCTTAGTTTTGTGTCGATTTTCTGTTGCAGAGTGTACCTAGCTTGTGTGTGTACTGAGGGCCTAGTCAACTGGCAAACGCTCGACCGGTGACAGCTTCAAAATCGCTCATCAAATTCGCTAGGCTACATCGATATCGATAAGCTAAGGGATATAGAACATACAGGCTTGTCTTAGTATTTTTTTGTTTGATGATAATGTAACGCTTATGTAAGATTAATAAATAGGTAGTAACCACACCGATCCTTTTGAGTTTTAGTGAATTGAATGTCACTTTACTAAGAAATTCGGGTAGACTCCTTGAGACAATTTGAAAAATGAATCAATCGCTTTTTTCGCCGGAAGTTCGCCAGGCAAGCACGTTTGTAAATAAGTACATAAAATGATGACGAGTGACTTACCCACCATAATATGATATTGATATGAGACCAAACCCATTTTTCAGCTTATAATATAAATAAATTAAGACTGAAGACCACAAGCAAACGCTTGCTGCCAAGAATTTCTCAAATATTAACAACTTGACGTCCGTCTGTAATCAAATAAGTGATAACACTAAATGTTACAAACCGCGCGAACATTTAAACAGTTTGATCTTAGATGCGAGTACCCACTAGGTAGTGATTAAAACGTTTGCATCTTGTATGAGTACATCGCCTAAAGTAACTCTATGGCGTAGCGGCTAAGGCTTTCGGGTTTAGTTGTCTAACTACAACACCTATCACATTACTTTTCTAATTGATTATTGTCCTAAATAAAATAAAATAAAAAACATTCCAAGTACATGGTTTTGCTAGTTAAATTAAAACTAATTTTAAAATATGCAAACTAGCGAAGCAATGTACTTACTGTTACTTGAAAGGTAATGCTAGAGGTTTAACTAATGCAAAAAGTCCCCGCCCGCGCCGCACCGGTTTGTGATCTTGCCAGTTAGTTACGCAACTTTCACATTACCGAGCTAAAGGATGGGTAACCAAATAAAAAGCGTCTCGAGCTCCTCCGTGCTTCGGAAGGCACGTAAAGCACACTGCGGTTGTATTGGCTCAGGGCTTAAGCCTGTTATAGCCCAGTCTGCCTTAGTGCTGTCGTTCATGTGGGAACGTTCAGGACGTTCATAGGATGACGATGAAGACAACATCGCCTTAATATAGGATTGTTTCATTGTTACTTATTTATAGCGTAGTAGGTACCGAAAATAATTGAAATTAAAAGTCAAATCATTTATTAAATATACGCCTTCACAGACACAATGACATGATCGTGGTCTCTACGCGACAAGTTAAAATATTTATTTTTTTTACATTATTTATTTCACTGCCATTCATTATGAGTTGGTTGATAATGTTTCGAAATAAAACATAGGATTATTTATATATTTACCAAAAATAATTTTAAAACAATTAATTTTATATAATTACCCTAGTATGTTGATAATGAATCAAGTACAACTTTAAGCCATGTTTAATGCAGTTTCATTGTTGGATACGACATGTGGTACACATCCCTTCTTTATTGTGAGCCTGATGCAGCATTAAATATTGGTGTTATTATGATTAACCATGCTTTTTGAAGGTATCCAGAATCTCCTAAGAAATTGGAACAATATACTTACTTATAGAAAATTGTCATACTTACATAAAAAGTTAGTAGGTAGGTAGTATATATTTACCAAAAATAATTTAAAAACAATTAATTTTATTTATTTATTTTATATTCACAAGTGAATCGACAGTTCTATAAAAAGTATAACACTGAAAATGTGAAACAGCAAACCATTTACAGATTCACACAAATAAAAATGTGATAGTAACATTACAAACTCAAGCAACAATTACAATCGATTACTTCACAATCGCCAAATTGATAATAACTAAACTATTACAGAGTATGCTAGATATGGAACTTAATTTGTATTATATGTATAACAAGCCACCTTATGTTAAGCCACCTATTTAAAGAAAAAACAATATTATAACAAACACAATAGAACCCACCAGATTTAATAATCGGATAATAATAATGCAAGTTTATACATATAATTACCTTTGTATGTTGATAATGAATCAAGTACAACTTCAATAGCTTAATGTTATGACTAGTAGAAATTGATATAAGTAGGTACTTAAACATTTTCTATAGGTACCTACTGCAAGTAAAATTAAATATCAAGTAAAAAATAACATTAATGTTGTATTTCTTAATATATTCTTATTTCCTTACCTAACTCTCTCAAAGTCAAAGTTTATTAAATATGAGGCTTCACTTTCTCTTATTGACATTAAAACTATATGTGTATAAAAATAAATGCCAATTGTGTGTTTATGAAGGTACTGTTTTTTAGTAGTACCTACCTAAGTAAATCTTTTTAATAAAGTACAATAAACTTAGAACTAAATTAACTTTATACTTAATTTTTCCCCATCATATAAACCAAATCACTATTTTATGGGTTAAATATATTTAAGGCACACTGTTCCTTTTCTTAAAATAAAAATGTTGTCAACGAAGGTATTGTTTTTTTGTACATAAGTAAATCTTTTTAAATAAAGCACAATAAACTTAGAACTAAATTAACTATATTTATGGCACAGACTGCTCCTTTTTGTAGAATAAAAACGTTGACAACATTAGAGCTCCACAAAAAAAATCATATAAATAACTAAATTCAACGATGCCAAAGCCATGTTCAATGCAGTTTCATTGTTAAATATGACATGTGGTACACACCCCTCCTTTCTTGTGAGTCTGATGCAGCATTAAATATTGTTGTTATTATCATTAACCATGCTTTTTGAAGGTATCCAGAATCTCCTAAGAAATTAGAACAATATACTTACTTATAGAAAATTGTCATAGATAAAAAGTTAGTAGGTAAGTACCTATGTATTATACAAAATTGCTTGATATTGTTTTTTACCAAATAACCATGTTTGTTCACCATTCTGAGGAAGTCCATCCTCCAAATTATGAGGTAACATTTAAGATTTTTGAATCGTCGTCTCAAATCTGCAAAACCACATAAAATAGTTTTATCTTTATGTCAATACTCTTTATTCTAGCAATTTTAACAAAACTGACATTTCCTGGTAAATCCCAATATAATAATAGGCATAATACTTACCCTTATTATGTAAGTAATAATTTATTTATTAAAACTTACCGTTTGAACGTAAGGACTGATATCTTTTCCTATTAAGAAAGATGCTTGTCTGTATAAGATTTATAGGGTATAGTCAATAGGTACACCTTACTACACTTAGAGCCTTGGTTTAATACTCTAAGCTACCTGGCAAATTAAATCTTCATTGGAACCTGTAAAACAAATAGGCAATCTAAGTTATAAATTGATAAATGGACATTATGGATAGGTTACATTTAATATTTATACAAAAAGTCCCTTACTGTTGTCTTAATCTTGACCTTTCTTGTCATGATTAAAGGTACTTAGGTGGATTTATTTGGCCCAAATGTTTGTATGGTTTGAGAGCCCCTACAAATTGTTATGCAGCGACTTGCTCTTCGTTGCGGAAAATGTTGCATGACACACATTTATTTGGTCACTCACATCGCAGCAACTATATCAGCACGCAATTCCCGGCAGACCTTAGCTAAATATTTGAAAGTTCGTAAACGAGAACTCTGAGAACTATTCACAAGTACAACAAACTCGATTTCGTTACTTTGCTCCAAGTAACGTAGGGAAACATTTCTTCCTTAGCGCCTGAGCACTTGATTATTGCAGTCCACAATAGCCCTAAAAAGAGCATTTTAAACAAAACTTTCAACACAACACAACTATTCCTTCATCAGCTGATCAAACAATCGCCATTTTGTGTGAATTTTTATCTTCAATGTTTGAGTGATCGCTAGATTAGCGATTCTTGGCTTGTCAAACTGTCAATTAGGTCTATTTTAGCGTAAATTTTACGTCGTAGGTAACTTTTGCTTATGTCAATCCCATACATTCGGTTTATCGTAGCGAAGATTTCGTAGCGTTTCATTTGTTTGCCAATTGACTAGGCCCTCTGGACAATCGAGTAATATGTGGAAGATGTCCTCGTCCATCGACGGGTCGCAGACACAAGAGGGGCTGTCCCTGCGCTTAAATCTGTGAGTCAAATTATTTTTGTCGATCTTAATCTGTTATTTTGAATGAATTGAATAAAATATCATTCCGTAGATTTATTTGATGAATTATCATTAAACACCAATGTCATAACGGATGTGTGTATATGTTTAATTTGGACATCCTATTTTCTTCTATATTCATTTAATGTCTTTTAAGTTTAACATAAGTAGTAATATTCTGATTAAACGATCATCGCACGATATTGTTACACTGCATAACAGTCTCCCAGCGCAATGATCATTGAATCAGAATAAAACTTATATAAAACTTAAACTTAAGATACAAAAATATTATCTATTTATAAGATTAATCGATAAATAAAACGACATCACTTGAACACCACTAAATCATCTACTTCCGCTTCGATAAGTGTGGTAAACTGGGTGACATCCTAAAAGTACTTTTGCTTTTCACCACTACATGTCAGGATAGGGCAACGGTATATGTTCTAGGATAATTTATTGAAAATCATTATTACAGTCTGATTATTGGGTAAATAAACAAAATACTTACGAGAATAAGCTGTTACATTCAGCCGTTTTCCATATCGGAATTTGCAGTATCGCAATACGCAATTTGGCATATTTTCTATTGTTGACGTCAAATTCGTTCACGCACAAACACGACTGCACTAGAGGGCGCAAAACATCGAACAAAAAAGTACTTTGTGCATCAAACTGAGAGATTTGTTTCCACTTGGTAATAAGTTGTGGATTAAAGTTTTGATCTCTATGTCCTGTCCTGTCTATTAGTAATAGTTTAATGTCTTTGATATTTTCTGATACTATACTCGTGCTCTATATGGACTCGCCTTTTATTAAGCGCCATCTATGAAGTCATTAGGAACCAATTTCTTTTTTTTTTGATCTCGGAAAATCGCCCATTAATTTAAATTAAAAAAATATTTGTGTTTATGTAAGTACTTATACGATTTTCAATATAGAACCTTATGTAGAAAGGAGTGAAAATGATAGTATAAAATGAAAAAGTAGCAATCACTAATGTTTAAAACTACGAGTTGGCAATATTAGTTAATTATGTTATTTTAACTTAACAATTTAAAAGAATAATTCAAAGTAGGTACGTGTTTAAAACTCCTACTTTGGTAAAATTATTAACTGATATTTTCAACCATTAAAATTAATAGTTAAAAATATTCACCATTTTACTTTTAACGAATAAATATTTTAAACCATTAACACCATCTCTATCAATCATAAAATACATTTTGTCTTATTAATCAATGGAAAACAGGAACCTCTGGGTACTGAATACATATGGAGGGGCCCCATTTTGATCTATACAAAAATTGCTTACTTATACAATTATACATTGAATCGACACATTCATTACAGATATATACTTATCTCTTTTTAACTAACCGATTGTGGTGTATGAAAAAAGAGACGTATAATATTTACTTTGTAGGTACTAATTTTGGCAACACTTTTGAGTGCCGTCATGAGCTTTATGACGCGTGCCGGCGTCACCATGTTTGTGTTCCAAATTTCCATTATTTGGTGGTACATCTCCAGTCAAATGGTATATCTAGTGATGCGATAAGATGTTTTGATGTATCGATACATTTTAGATAGTTATATTTTCTGCAATGGTGTTTTTTGTGCAGATTTCCTGTAAATTAAACACTAAAGAAGAAAAGGACAGAGGTCGGGATAAGAGGATTCTTTGCAAGTGCAACGATTAAATTAATAGTTTGACAATAATCTAGCGATTGATCTAATCGTAATAGGTCAAGGATCATAAGACTGCCGGCGGTCGCGAAACAATTGATTTTCAATTGTGTCTGGTTTTCCGGTGCTCAAAAGTCAGTTTTTTAAGTTTACCTAAGTATACACGCTACACGCTACCTAAGTACGCACGCACGCGCATAATTTAGTGGGTATGACTGGTCAATGATAGTCAAGTCAATGTTTAATCCAAGTTTTCAATAATGTCAAAAAAAATGTAAAGATGCATAGAAAAACTTAGTGCTTCTTTCTGTTCTCAATATAATTGTAATTAAGATTTCCAGGTTCCGAATGCACACTAGAAACTGGCAAACATTTCAAAATAACTTGTTTTTATTGTAGTCATTTGATTATTGATATAATTTTATAACATAGCGTTTATAATAATCATTAAAATCCTTGTTGTATAAAAATAATATATTTTTGCATTATGTAGCTTTTTCTTTTATTTAATTACCTATATCTTTTCCTATGCTGGACTGGAAATTAAAAAGAATGATCCAGCTGTATCTCATCCCGTGCATGCAGTGTAAGTCTGCTAAGGGAACAAAGGAGTTTTGTTGCGTAGTGGAGGTGTCCCATATCCATAACAAAAATATTAGCCTAATATTGAAATGCATAAAAAATCCATAATTAATTCTTATTTATTATTATTTATTTATTTATCAATTTTACATGCTGGTTTACAGAGCAGAGCATCAAAAAAATACACAAATAAGGTCAAAAAAACTAAATCATGTTTTTTGCTGAAAAATTAACTCGTGGGCTACCAAAGCCGCTATATAGCCTATCGGCCAACAAATCAGAATCCTTATATGCATAACAGTTAAAATATAAACATAGACATTTTAAATATAAAAATCCATAAATTAAAAATACCCGATTTTGAGGGCATGCTTGCAAACTTTATCGACGTATTTACATTTTTTTTCCGATACACACTACCATCAAACATGTTACTTATTGATAATTAACTTTTTAGGGGATTTCACATTATGCATACCTAGTAAGGATAATTAAGTATTGGTTTAAAGTTTTATGCGTTTTAAAATAATGAATAATAATTTTATATCTTTTAAACGATAAACATATTTACGTTATTCATTTCAAAGATACACTTTTTAAAGGACAACCGCGGTTCTCATACAACTTTGCAACTTTTGGATTTCGCAAGTGTTCGTTTGCGGGTTACGGGGCTTTGCAACGAATTTAGATTAGATTGGATGCATCGTGGTTGAGTTTCTTATGAATATGATATTTGCGGTTATATCAGTAAAATTAATCACTGAAACGATTACTTGACTTGCACTTGTGTCGAATCACTGTTTTTTTCGAAAGATTGTCTAGAGTAAGGACATTTTGTAGTAAATAATTAATTTACCTTTTTGCAGGATAAATCGACTTACAACTTGAGACAGACTTGAAAACGTCTGTCTCCAGATGACGGGGACCCTTTCAAACTCTCGGAACGTCAGAATACAATAATATGTAAATAAACGCGAGCACAGTCGTACGTGGTGTTCTACGTTAATGTGTAGTGAGTAGTGTTTGCGTTAATTTTAAAAATAATAGTCTTGTTCGTTTGCATTACATACTATTATAACTTGATTTTACCCTAGTCTTTCTGTGACTACGAGAAATCGACTCTGCATTTTAAGAGACTAGGCTGAAAATGTCACTCAGACAAAATAAAATTGCGCAATAGATCCATATAGTGTTTTATTTTTAAATTGAATTAACATTTATTATTATTATTAACCTACGGCTTAAACATCGTGCGTATTTACTGCATTTAAATTGTAGTTTGCATGTTAAGGGCTAGAAATTAGTCACAAATTAGAACATATGAAAAGGTTACATTTGCTCAATTTCCACATCAGCCAGCTTTGGCCAAATGGGTCAAAATCGTGGGACAGGTCGTTACAATCCATAAAATATGGTCGAGCGAAGCGTCTAAATATGGTCGAGCGAAGCGTCTGCTCATCCCTAACTTATTGATCATTTTATTTATTATGTTATTTAAATTCTACTTACTAAGGGTTTGTTCTTAGTTCCAGTAAATATTATATTTTGATGAATAAAGTTTTTATTTAATTTCTTTTCATTAAAACTATTATAATTAAATAGCTTATTTCCGTTGATGCTTTTATAAAATATAGTCACATTAAACTTGTATCGATAAATATATCGTTACGCAATAGCACTACGGACAGGCGCCGTTTCTAGGTTCCAAGCACAGACATATATGTCTGTGGTTCCAAGTAAGTTTAGGTATGTATACACATTTTTTCGTAGGTATGCCATCTCCATAGGTATACCTCAATGACAGAGACGTAATAAACGTCTTCTGTGAGAGAAAATAATACAAAAGGGCGGGAAACGTTGAACTAATAGGGCGCGCTTTTTTGATTTCCAATTTTTATCTAAGTAAAACGTTGTATATAAGGTCATATTTTATCAACCGCAAATATTTTGACAAAACATATAATTATATCAGAGAAATAAGGACCTAACATTAAAAAAAAAATCAGGCTAGTTTTTATTTTTACTTTTCATAACACAACATTTGTAATATTTTTTAGAGCACCCTGACCATTGAGATAGATATGACCCTGACTGTAATTTTCATTCATAAATAGTTTTGAAACATGGCTCCTTCTCGCCGCCCCTCTCCCTCATTTCACTCTTTCTGCACTTTTTTCTCATTTCATTCTTAAGTTTAAATGTGGCGGCCGCGCCACACCGCATAGTAGGACGACCAATACTTAAAAATAAAAATCCGACCTAGCCAATATACTACAAAAAATTTTGGAATGTATTAGGGACATTCCAAAGCATACCCTTCAAACAAATATTTGTAAATCTACCTTCAACAAAAATATATTAAAAGTTTCTAATCTGTGCAAAGATATTGCAGCACTGTTTATCGAATTATTTATTGTTTATTCGAATCCAGTTGTGAGAAAAAGTACTTGTATTTATTATAAACCGTTAATTTTAGCAATGGCAGAGATTACAGAAGGTATGTACATAAATAGATTGACTTAATTAGAAATAATATGTTAACTCATACACGTATTAATTGAAAACCTTAAATAATTGACCTAATTTAAGAAATCTATTTGACTTAAAAAAAATGTAAGCACATTTGAGTTATGTAAATAACCATATCATGTAGTCGAACCCCTCTAGATATAGAATCCATGAGTAAATCTTTCCCGATCTGCCACCTCTTTTAATATTGGCTTATTTCAGGTACTGCTTACTCCGTTAAAATAATGGACTTGTTTGAGTTTTGGTTGAGTAGCACTGAGAAATATAAAATTACTACAGTGACGAACCATTTGAAAGTATGCTTGAGGTTACAAGACTGTGGTGAACATATTTTAAGCTAAATAAAGAAAGCAGCAGGAAAGTACATTATGTCTAGAATTTCATAAAAAATGGCAAAATTCTTTACGTACATACACGCGTTCGAATGCTTAATAAAAACAACACTGGCTAGAGTGTAATGTTATCATTCTGCAGCGAGTCAAACAGTATTTGGAGCCAAAAAACCACTACTGAGTCTGACTTGGCCCGTGGAAGGCCAAAAAAACGCTTTGAGGAAAGTTCAGATTTGACGAAAAAGCGACGAGTTGCTGATCTGCTAACAAATATATCTGATATCATATTCTGGTTCCACGTCAGTACCCTCTGGTTCTTCAGATAATGAATAAATGAGTGTGACGACAGATTCAGAGAGCGTTTATACGTGCTCATAATCTCTCTCCTATCAAGTCAAGTCAAGTCAAGTCAAAATATATTTATTCAATAAACTCAATTAATAAGTACTTTGAATCGTCCAAATCTTTTTTAACCTACCACCCATTCAGGACATAATTTTTTAACTGTGGCAAAGAATGGGCGCAAGAAACCACAGCGCACAAAAGCAACGACATTTACAAACAAAAAAAAGAGTATGTCGTTACCAGGTCAATACAAAATATGAATTTAAAAATAAAAAAAAATGATGAAATACAAAATTACAATACATACAATGTAGTATCAATTAAATAAAGACAATTAGAAATAGCTGTTGGAGTGCTTGGAGCATTTCAAATCCAAGCTGTTTTGTCTTCTGTGTAATCTGACACTTTATAATAAGCTTTTTTATAAAGCTTTTCTTTGATTTTGATTTTAAATTTATTAAGAACTAATTTCTGAATATCATTTGGTACTTTGTTGTAAAATCTTACACACAGACCCCTAAAAGAATTATTTATTTTATGGAGCCTAGTATAAGGTACTGCTAATTTGTTCTTACTTCTAGTGTTTACATTGTGAATATCACTGTTTTTTGAAAACATTCCAGTATTTTTATGAGCATAAATCAAATTTTCATAAATGTATTGTGATGCAACTGTCATTATATTTATATTCTTAAATCTCTCTCTGAAAGAGTCGCCAGCCTTTAGGTTATATATTGCTCGAATAGCCCTCTTCTGAAGCACAAAGATAGTTTGAATGTCGGCAGCATTTCCCCACAGTAAAATGCCGTACGACATTACACTATGAAAGTAACTGAAATAAACTAATCTGGATGTATCAACGTCAGTTAACTGACGGATCTTCATTACTGCATAAGCCGCAGAGCTAAGTCTATTCGACAATTTAGCTATATGTGGGCCTCACTGAAGCTTGGCATCTAACGTGATGCCTAGAAACAAAGTGGTGTCCACAGGATTCACATTCTTATCTTTAATTTGTACACTAGTTGTTACTTGCTTAACATTAGGCAATACAAATCTTACACATTTGGTTTTTCCCTCGTTTAATAGCAAGTTATTTACACTAAACCAGTGAACAATCTTTGAGATCGCATTATTCACATCGTCATAATTTGGGTGTCGTCGTTTAACTTTGAATAAAAGTGAAGTATCATCAGCGAACAATACTATCTCATGACTGTCTTTTACAAAATAAGGTAAGTCATTAATATAAACCAAAAACAAGAATGGACCTAGTATTGAACCCTGCGGAACTCCCATTGTAACCACTGATCCCGGAGATCTTTTACCGTTAATGTCGACCTTCTGAATCCTGTTACTCAAGTATGAGATTAGAAGGCTCAAAGAAGCATCCCTAATTCCATAGTGGTTAAGCTCCTGACCAAAGTTTCATGTAAAACACAATCGAAAGCCTTGGATAAATCACAAAATACCCCTAGGGCATCCTGTGATTCCTCCCAGGTATCAAATATTTGGATTAAAAGCTCAACACCGGCGTCAGTTGTTGAGCGACCCCTAGTAAAACCATACTGTTTACAATGTAAAAGTTTATTTCTATGAAAATGAATTTGAATTTGATCTAGCATCAACTTTTCAAAAATTTTACTAAATGTGGGTAGCACAGAAATAGGTCTAAAATTAGAGGGGTCAGAAGTGCTACCTGATTTAAACAATGGAATTTTTTTACTATGTTTCATTAGGTCAGGAAAAACACCACAGTCAATGCATTCGTTAAATATGCAAGCTAAAACTGGAGCTATTGTCATAATTACTGATTTAGCGACATCCACGGAATTACCCCACAGATCAGCAGTTTTCTTTTTATTGAGAGTGTTAAATGTTTTTAATATATCTACGAGGGGCGTTCAAAATATTCTCGGTATTGATACGTTACAACCTCTTTTATATATATATTTGTTACTGGCCGCTAAGATTCATCCATTGACATTAAAAAAAAGTAAAATTGGAACCGAGATGTTCTTTTGTTTTTCTGCAATTGCCGAACAAACATGAACACCATGAGCGAATTAACAATTTTAACGAAATTAGAGCACCGATCCGTCATAAAATTCTTGACAAAACAGGGTAAAAATCAAAAAACCATAAAAGAGGAAATGGATTGTGTTTACCGTGAGTCTGCTCCTTCTTTATCTACTATTCAAAAATGGTCAAGCGAATTTAAGCGTGGAAGGGAGAGTATTGAAGATGACCCTAGACCTGGCCGGCCTGTAGTGGCTACCTCACAAGAAAATATTGATAAAGTGGAAAAACTTATATTGGAAGACGGCCGAGTGAAGGTAAAATCTATAGCTCAAGTAACCAATCTCTCTATTGGTACCGTACATGACATTATACATGACCATCTTAATATGTCAAAAGTAAGTGCAAGATGGGTTCCGCGAATGCTGACGCTTCTTCAAAAGGATATGCGTGTGGCTTGCTGTTCAGATTTTATCGACCTGTGTGGTGAAAATCCCGATGAGGTGCTGCAAAAAATAGTTACTGGAGATGAAACCTGGGTTCATCTTCTTCTTCTTCTTCTTTATTCAATGGCGTTTTCTTGATAGATTTCGCCAGTATCAAGTATTCTGCTTAGGCGTTATTGTTTCTCCAAAGTTTCATGAATGCACAAAGTGGATATGGTTAATAACCTAAACTACTTCTTTAGTATTAATTTTTTTTTTTAACTGTTGATTTATCTGCGAAAAAGAACATACACAATATATACTTATATAGAATTATTATTACTAGATTAGTATGGACACACAACTTATAGTCTAATTTTATTAGAGGTTAGAAAATCACACAAAATATTAACAAGTGGGGATTTAACATACATGAGTAGGGACTTAAAATTGATAGGCTTAGAAATATATGGAGGGAGCAGATCATATAAGGAAATGGGGTATTTAGGACATTCGAAAAATATGTGATCTGTTGATCCTTCATCTAGTCCACATTCACAAAGTGAAGAGTCTTTGACCCTTATTTTAGCTAAATGAACCGGAGTGCTCGCATGCCCCAACCTTAACCGACAGATAGTAGAGGTACAGGTTTTGCCGATGTTTTTGTAATTAAAAAACCAGGGTTTTATTGGAATGAGATCTTGAATTTCCGCGTAATGCTTTCCCACAGTACGACAAGAAGCTCTCCATTGAGTATGCCATTTAGACCTCATATGTTGTTTTGCCAATAAGCCCAAGTCATGAGAAAACACCCTGAAATGAGCGGTACAACCATTTATGGTAGCATCTTTTGCAATACAATCAACCATCTCGTTTCCATCTATGCCTGAATGACCAGGAATCCAAGCTAGACAAACCATCAGACCTTGCTGTTGGCACCTATATAGGGCACTTCTGATATTAAAGATAATTGGAAACTTATGTTTGGATCGAAAGGGGTTTGACGATATGGCTTGGAGGCCACTTTTGGAGTCGGAAAAAATTACGGACTTCTTTATTTTATGTGACTCTATAAATGACACTGCTTCCCATAGTGAAATAGCCTCTCCAGTAAAAATAGAGGTGGCGGGTGGTAGTTTAGAATTTAATATAATTTTGTATCTAGGGATCCAGACTGCAGCACCTACACATTTACCCTCATCAATCTTTGAAGCATCTGTATACATAACCAGCCAGTCGGTCCAGTGGGTATAAATGTGACATTGTAACTGGGCATTAGCATTGGGGCTGTTTTTATGTATATCAAGGTCAAGGATAACATTAGGTTTAAAAGTTAAAGAATGATAGTTGTTATCAAACAAAGGGTTAAAATGCACTGGTAAACTGGACATGGAAGACGAATAAATTTTACAAAACTATTAAATAGACATGGGTAACTCTTATGGTTCCAATATTTATCATATGATATGTATTCTGACAGTTGATGAAGTTTTCCAATTAGGGGGTGTCTAGAATATTGAACAATTTTGAAAAAAAAGTTATCCGCTAGGTACTGTCTTCTTATTGAGAGAGGAGCTTCGGAACATTCTACCTGCAGGGCATTGATGGGAGAGGATTTCATAGCCCCGATTATAATGCGTAGGCATTTGGACTGAATCTTGTCAAGTGTATGTAAAGAAGATTTGAGGCATGGTTCTAGTAAGAAGGACCCGTAATCGAGATGACTTCGTATTAGAGCGTTGTATAATAGTTTCTGGGAAAACGGGTGCGCACCCCACTAGGCACCTGATACAGATTGGAGGATGTTAATGTTCTTCTCACATTTTTTGGTAATATGTGCAACATGAGGAACTCCTGACATTCTATAATCAAGCACAACTCCCAAGAATTTAACATTTTCTTTTACAGGAATGGGTCTACTCTCGTACATAATGTCTAAATCAGCAGGGGACCTAGATCGAGTAAAATTGACTACAGTGGATTTATTCACAGAAAGTGATAAGCCATGATCGTCCAGCCAGTCTTTGAGGTAGATCATTGCAGCGTTTAGCCGAGAAGAGGCCAATTCTATATCACTGGCAGATATATATAATGCAAGATCGTCAGCATACTGAAGAACACTGCAGAAAGAGTCCACGGATAACTCAAGATCGTAAGTATAAAGGCTGTACAGTAAGGGACTAAGGACTGAACCCTGGGGAAGACCTTTCCAGACGGATCTCGGTGGAAACAGATTGTTGTTTACGCACACCTGAATGGTTCGATCTGAAAGTAGATTAGAGATAAGATTTACAAGCTTCACAGGTATACTCAGATTAAGCAATTTTTGCCTGAGTTTTGGAAGCAACACATTATCATAAGCAGATGAGACATCTAAAAATACTCCGACCACAGACTCGCGTCTTGAGAGCCCTATCCAAATGTCCGTAACAAAAATACTGAGACTATCCATAGTACTCACGCCTTTTCTGAAACCAAATTGACTTTTAGCCAGATAACCTCTACTTTCGACAATCCATTCTAAGCGGTTCTTAATCATGTGTTCCAATATTTTAGCCATGGTACAAGACAAAGCAATGGGTCTATATCCATTTGGATCATGAGTAGGCTTACCAGGTTTCAAGATTGGAACAATAATTTGAGACTTCCATTCCGCTGGGGGAATTCCCGACATGAAGATGTTGTTAAGAATGCAAAGGAAATTTTCTTTGGTGCTTTGACTACAATTGACAAGAAAGGTGTAAGGGATTCCATCAATTCCTGGGGATGAATCCTTGAGTCCGTCGAGTACAGAAGAAAGCTCCTCGAGAGAGAATGGTGCATCGAAATCGCTTAAGGGGGATCCGGATGTTGTGAATACTGTTAACTCAGAGAGGGATGGTACTGATAAAGGGGCTAGTTTACGACAGAAAGACTCTAACCACTCTGATGTGTCGTTGGAAGTTATGTTGCCACTATTAGATAAGGAACCTCGGAACCTACGAATGTTGTTCCAAACCATTGAAGGAGGCGAACTAGGGGAAAGTGCTTCACAAAACCTTCTCCAACCAGCTCTTTTCTTCTCAGATAAGAGCTTTGTGGCCTTTGCTGACGCCGCGCGGAACTGAATGTAATTATACTCCGTCATAGATGTGGCGTAATTTAATTCCGCTGCCTTTCTTTCCTTACATACAGTAGAACACTCAGAGTCCCACCAGGGGAGAGATGGACGCTTATTTCTAAAAATATTTTTTTTAGGAATTGATTGGCTGGCTGCTAATAGTAATGCATCTCTAAAGTGAACATAGACATTATGAACAGAATCAGCAGTTATGTCTGTAATACCAATGGGTTCTTGGTCTAAAATGGAACGATATAGACTCCAATTTGCCTTTGAAAGATTGTATTTCAATTGAGGGCGTGGGATTCCCCCTATATTAGGACGAGATGAGCCCAGCATTTCAATGTTAATGGGGAAATGATCACTACCGTGAGAAGTGGGTAGTATTGTCCATTTAAGGCGAGTGGAGAGTGAAGGAGAGCACAGGGAAAGGTCTACTGCGCTTTTCTGGTTTTGGAAAGGGTTTACTCTACGGGTAGGGGAGCCATCGTTCAACACACATAAATTAAAATTGTCACACATGTCTAGAAAGGAGGAAGAGAGATGGTCACAATAGTATGAGCCCCAAGAAGAGTGGTGGATGTTAAAATCACCCATCACAATAAATGGAGGAGGGATTGAAGAGAGAATGGAATGGAGTTCTGTCAGACATGCAGTATCTGGGTGGGGAATATATATGCTTAAGAAGGATATGTTTAAAGTTCTTACTGCTACGGCATTAATGCTTTCACTATGAGGGGGTAAAGTTATTTGGGAGAAATAATTTTTCCTGGAGATCATGACAGCAGCACCTGCATGACCATCGGTTCTGTCTTCCCGGAGGCACGAATAGCCTGACACTCGGAAATGAGAGCCAGGCTTGAGTCGCATCTCCTGGATGGCAAAAACGTCAGGAGAGTACTTGTTAATTAAATATAAAATTTCATTTTTTTTATTGTTAATACTGCGACAGTTCCACTGAACTATTTGAGCCATTGGGCGAACTATTTGAGCCATTGGGACTGGATAGGGAGAGGAGCTGGGACAATTGAAATCTGACATTGTTCGGTAATTCGGTATCATTAAATCGGTTAAGGAGGTTAATAGTAGTGGATAAGAGTAACGATATGAGGTTATCATTGGGAGCTGGAGGATGCCCTGAAATGGCACATCCATTTTCAAGTCCGGATCTTGGTTCTTCTATGATCTCTCTGTGTGCCTGTCGATTGTAACCTGGGGAAGAGGCTGGCATAATGGGTCGTCTAGGGACAACTATTGTTTTTCTGTATGACGTTGGAGTTAAAGAGGGATTAGGTGTGGATAAGGGGGGGAATCGAGATGAATGGGATTGACTGGGGGCTGTGGACCTAGCTGTATCAGCAAAAGATCTCCTGACTTGGGGAAACCTAGCCGATGCCTCGGAGTAAGAAACGCTTTCCTGAGACATAACCATTTTTATTTGTTTTTGTCTAGCTTGTTCCGGACATGCAGAATCATTAGACCTATGCTGACCAGTGCAGTATAAACAAGTAGGAATTTCCTTCTCACAGGAAATACCTTCATGTGGTTGAGCACATATAAAGCAACGAGCTTGGGACCTGCATTGCGATTGGATATGTCCAAATCTACAGCATTTATTACACTGTATGGTAGGTAAAATATAAGTTTCTAGGGGAAGAGATACATAAAAACAATAAACATGGGGAGGTAATTTTTGACCAGCGAGTGTGAGCACCACGGTTTGTGTCGGAATCCATACTGGGGAGCCATCAACTATAGTCTTCCTGTTAAGTCTACGTGCCTTAATAACAGCTCCAAAGCCTTTAGGTACTTCAATAGATTGTACAAGCTCCTCAAGGGTCCATTCTACAGGTATCTGTCGGAGAATGGCCATTCTAGTGATGCTATAACTTGGGATGATCGCTTCATACTTTGATGGAGAGAGTGCCGGGTGTTCTAGAAAAGCATTAGCATCTAGGTAGGTTTTAAATTCTACAGAAACTCTATTCCTGCCAATGAGTTTGACACCATCACAAACAATGTTTTTTATCTTATTATGAAATAGAAAGTGGCCAAACTTAATAGGGCGAAGTGCAGTACCTGATGAAGGATCAGCAACAACTTTGTTAACATGGACAATGAAAGGGGCCTTGTCTTGGGCTGTGTATTTGCTTTTGGTATTTTGAAACTCGGGATGAACGTAAGACGACTGAATTGATGGGGATGATTGGGACGTATTGGTCTTTTTAGGTGGTTGGGATGCATTTAATTCTGAAGGGGCACGCTTCCTGGAGCTTTGCAAATGAAAGTCTACTTCCATTTGGGTACTTTGGGAGAATAATGGGGGAGATGATTGAGCACATGGCTCATTGTCGCCGCCTCCCGGATCGGGAGGTTCCGACATTCCTTTACTACGGTTAAAAAGACAATTACTCACATACAATAAACAAACATACCACCACAAAAATAATTACACACAAATAATAAGTCAACAGATTAGTTATTCAATAGAAAACACAGATTCAAGTTACGGAACAACACTTTGTGTCAGACACTCACTCTGAATCCGATTTGTTAATCAATGTTCTGAGGTTCCCACCACCCAGAGAGCAAACAGGAGTCCATGCAGTGGCACATTAAGGGTTCAGCTCATCCCAAGAAGTTCAAGGTAATCCCGTCAGCTGGCAAGGTCATGGCCACAATATTTTGGGATTGTGAAGGAGTTTTGCTTATCGATTATAAAGAAAAAGGTGTAAATATCACAGGGCAGTACTACGCTAACGTTATACGTCAATTAAGAGATGCGATCAAAGAAAAGAGGCGAGGAAAGTTAACCAAAGGTGTTCTGCTTCTGCATGACAACGCCCCTGTCCATACTGCTCATATTGCCAAGGCAGCTATTGTTGAATGTGGGTTTGAAACTGTTACTCATCCACCCTATAGTCCGGACTTAGCCCCCAGGCGACTTCTTTTTGTTCCCCAATCTTAAAAAGGATCTGCGTGGAAATAAATTTTCTGACGATGAAGCGTTGAAGACGGCCGTGGAGGAGCATTTTTACACCAAAGATAAAAAATATTTTTATGAGGGATTAAAAAAAATAATTGATCGATCTTATAAGTGTATGAAAATAGGGGGGGAGTATATTGAAAAATAAAAATATCAAACTTTTCGTACTTGTTTGTTTTTATCCACATACCGAGAACATTTTGAACGCCCCTCGTATAACACAATTTTTTTGAAAACTGAAATTACTTTCACAATCTTTAACATTCTCCTTCAAAACAGATTCAGCTACAGTGGGGGAAGAAATCAAGGCTTTTGTAGTTGAAACTGGAATGTCAGTAAAAAACCTCTCAAATGCTGCAGCAACATCAGCATCAGAAGTCAAGGTTTTATTATCACAATTTAAATTGTACTCATTATTACGACTTCTGACCTTTCCTGTTTCACTATTTATAATATTCCATGTCATTTTTATTTTGTCATTACTATTCCTAATCTTAGAACTCAGATAGTTTGCCTTGGCTAATCGGCATACTCTTTTAAATAACTTTGAATAATTTTTAACATATAATTTGAAGTCGTCGCTGGTGTTATAGTTGCGTTCACCATAAAGTTCATAAAGGCGTTTCCTACTTTTGTGAATACCAATTGTAGCCCATTCATTAAAAGATGCAGTACCACTAACCGAGATCTTTTTTGGAACAAAAGATTTATTAAATTCTGAACAATATATGTTAAAAAAATCATTATAAACGACATCAGGGTTGTCATTGTATTCTAAATAATTTAATTTTGTATCTAGATTGCTTTTAAAGCGTTCCAACCGACCTGCAGTTTTTGGCACAACAGTGATATTCTTTTTCATCACTTGCTTACGCTGGTGTGGAAAGCTGACCATTTGGCCACAATGATCAGAGTCCAGGTTATTAATAATTTGCTTAGCCAGTGGTTTTACATTTGTATATATGTTATCAATACAGGTGGCCGAAGTGGCAGTTATTCTTGTCGGCTCCAAAAATAAATTATTCAAATTGTATGATAGAAATAAGTTTTTAATTTTAGTTGACAATGTGGAGTTTTCTAGCAAATTTATATTAAAATCACCGCAAACAATTATTGTTTTACCTACATTGCGGACCTTACGCAATGTCTCATCCATAACTTTTTCAAAAAGATCATACAATGCTGAAGGAGGTCTGTATACACTTATCACAACAAACTGCTCTAACTCCACACAAGCTATTTCTATTGTTCGCTCAACCGAGAGGCTCACTATGTCTTTGCGTTCTTTTAATTTAAACTTTTTACTAACAATAATAAAATTAAGGAGCCACCATGTATTGCATTTCCTCGACTGAACGAACTTCCTACCAAATGATTCTTAAAATTGAACATGAACTGATGGTCTCTAAGCCAGTGCTCGGTAATGCAAAGAATATCAATATTATTACAGTTCATGAACAATTCAATCTCTAAATCTTTGCCCATCATTCCTTGGATGTTCTGGTGAACAATGTTCAAAGATTCTACATTTTTTAAATTTAATGATTGACCGGGGCTTTTTATAAAGCTATTTTTACATTGATTTAATTTCATTTTATTTGCAAACATTTTGCAAGAGAGTTCCTCTTTTGTCTTATAATTTAATTCCAATAATTTGCTAGAGGTGTCCTCTATTGTCTTATAATCTAATTTAAATTATTTGGAACATATTCTAAAGTCTGAATTGGCATGTCAGTATGTTGCAGCTCAATAGAAGCCGCTGAGCTAGCCATGTTATTGGCTAAATACTTAAAATAAAATGATAGCGAATTTGCTATCTGTCGCTTAAAATAAGTCTTAAGATAATATTTATCTTTTGTCAATATAAAATTATTATATAATAATTTATTTATGTCTATTAATTCTACTTTCTTTTCATAGAAAGCCATTGTATTCAATGTCAAATTAAGCTTAAATCTATAATTATTTTCTTCGTGTGGCAAGTTTTTACTGTAAGGAAGTGTGAACATTATAATTTTTGGAATATTTAAAGAAAGTAATTTTTCATAAAAGTTAACTAATACTTTTTTGTTCACATTTCCCCTTTTCCCAATTAAAATAATAACAGTTTCTATATTACTAAGGTCATGTGAAATCAATTTTTTAATTATATCATGGTATGTCAAACCAGGCATACAATAATTTAAGACAGTTTGCCCCTCAGTGTTTAAAAATTGACCCAACCCTCTTCCAATTTCATAACTAAACATTAGAGTGCTACTTTTAGTACATTTATTGTCTTTTTGGTAAGAAATATTGGAATTAAATCTAAATCTTCTTGTGAACCTAACATAAACAACGTACCTCCATTGCCTTTTTGAAATATTTCATACTAGCGGTCGCTCGCGGTATCACCCGCGTGGTTCCCGTTCCCGTGGGAATATCGGGATAAAAGGTATTCTATGTGTTAATCCAGGTTATAAACTATCTGTATGCCGAATTTCATCTAAATCCATTCAGTAGCTTTTACGTTAAAGAGTAACAAACATCCATCCATACTTACAAACTTTCGCGTTTATAATATTAGTAGGAAGTAGAAAGGATATCGACCATTTGATTGCTTGTGTCTGACACAGATTTGGCCAGGTTTGATTTGAGTTTTATGGTCATAATTTGTAGAACGGTACATATTTAGCTACATATGTAAAATTATAAACCTATCTTTAATACTTTAGGTTTTATCATTTTTGAACGTATTTCCATACTGGTCGTCCTACTATGTGCGCCGCCGCGGCAGTGCAGGCACAGAATAATATGGTGCAGGGTCGTTTTCAAATTTGGGGCCAAAAGCATTATTTTTGATTTTATTGGCGTGTGATAAATTTTAACGTTATTTAAATTGTTTTAAATTAACTAGTACTTTGAGATACCCAAGATCCAATAACAACGGCTTACCTACTTATAACTGTAAATTAAGAAGATCAGTGCAGTAAACTACCCCTTAACTCATTAGTGTCGATGGTTCCAAAGTCTTATTTTTATTTAATTTCTTTAAAAAATAATACGTTTTGAAGAAACTAAAATTTTATTTACGCATCATTTCATAAACACTAACAGAAGAATAATTCTTTGTTAAACCATTCTTGAGAATAAAAACAAATACGATTTCTTAGCTATTTTCTTAGGCTATTTTAGATAGGTAGTACGTTTTTGAAATATCATTAGTGTAGCCGTAACCTAAAGGCCCCAAGTACACAGTAACGTGTGATGGGCCACTCACTGCCGGCCATCACCATTGTGTAGACGGGGCACAGTGTTGTAAGAACCTCGATTTGGTGACACGTCCTTTTTATCGCGAATTCCTACAGATTAAGCTATTAAAAACACTGTAGTAAAACTGCCAAATTGTAACGATACATAGTTATTGAGAAAAGAAAAGTTAAAGTTGACCTTTTTTAGAACCTAAAATTCGAAAAAAATATTGTAACTCCTCTAACAATCATATTTTTAAATTTTTATTAAAGGTATCTATAAACCTTTGTATATCACATTATTGTACAAAATTTTAACATTCAAAAGCAACCTGTAGAGACGATATTCATTTCATTCATTCAATAAAAATTAAAAACTAATATTTTTTTTCAAATTTCGTTTTAATTTTTTATTGAGCATGATTGCGTATTCGGTCGAGATTTTTACACCACACTACGTAAAGCTTTAAAGTCCCTATACAATGTAATACTTCTAACCTGTTAAGGCTAAGTACTACATCTAAATTCATCGACAAAAAAAATAGGACTTATAAAAAAGTGATTTTAAATCACAAAATAATTAAGTGATGATTTTATTTCTCACCAAAATAATCTCAAACATACGAAACAAAGTAATTTATTGGTTAGCCAGTGTTATTAGCTACCGTTTGCCATTTTTTTCATGTTTCTCCGACGTAGGTATGAAACCTTTGATATCGCTTATAGTAAAAATTGTCATAAATTATAGGGGGAGGGGTAGGACTAGGCTTGCCAACCGTCTGGGATTTTCGGGACGTCCCGCTTCTGGGTCAATTTTGGGCCGTCCCGCCGTGACCCCTTGCGGGACGCTTTTTGTCCCGGAAATCAGTGATAATAATTATGATATAGGTAAGTACCTATCTATCTCGTACCAACTACCCTCGGGTTAGGCATTTGTATATATTTTTTTATTAAATGATATAAAATATAAAAGCAAGTTTTTTTTACGAACTATTTTATATGTGGTGTGTTGTGTACTTGTGTCCCGCTAAATATACAAATATACCTAAGTCCCGGATGTCGAGCTGGGTAATCCCGGAAATGCCTTTTTTGGAGCAATGATGTGGCATAAAGTTGGTTGAATGCTCTAAGGGCCTACATAGACCTTCTATTCTATACCACACTTCGATCTACAAAGATACCAGTATAGTATTCTACCTAAATATGCATAAATATCCAAGGAACTTTATATTAAGCTCCTTGCCTTTATCCTCTATTATTCTATGCCTTTATCCTATTTTAATTGTCATCGAAGTTTCCATGGCAACTGTTGTGTGTAAACAATGACTACTCTTTGCTTTCGTCGAATAGAAAGTTGGATGTCGATTTGTTTATAATCAAAGTTTGATTACATAGGTACTTTAATTGTATTACTCTCACTAAACCTGTAACCTTTGTAGATATATAAAATAATATGTGCCATGGAAAAGGAGTTGGACCTAGTTGTAATAAAAGCTACACAAACATCTCTCGGGAAATACGTAAAACGCCCACCACTAAGTGAAAAGTTATTGAAAAAGCCACCGTTTCGATTTTTACACGACATTGTGACAAATGTAAGTAATGTAAGAATAACAATATAGGTAACCTACGCTTTGCTAATTGAAGAATTAATACTTTAGAAATTTTATACGATGACTATGGAGATTGATGGCAAAAGATGGTGAAGTTTAGTAGAGGTTTTGATACCTACTTGCAGAGCGATTATGTGAAGGCTCGAACCCAAAACTCGATCTTGAACCGAAGTGAATTATGAAATCCGCATTCTCTAAAATCGACTCTACATTAACGTCACAAAGCTCACTATTGATTGGAAGTCGAAGTGACAAGCGAGTTTATGATATCGTATCGAGCCAAAGAATCGACAGTAGGTACCTACTGATAATTCCCGTTCGAACTGGTTATTCCCCATTACAAATAAAAACAAAGCCGTTTTAACTTTAAAAAAAAAGATAAATAAGTACTTACCTACCTACTATAAATAATTATAAACTCTGATGATTAAATGTATTGATAGTTCACGTGTAAAAAAATCATAAATAACTTTATTATTAATTGTTGTCTTCTTATGAAAAGTGAAGCAATTTGGGTTATTTTATGTTCCAACCTGTTCTGTTTGTTCCTTGTTTTCTATTGAAGTCTGTATGTTATAATAGGTTGTTAAGTAGGTACCTACCTACCTAACACAAATACCTAGGTACTTATAGATTTTTAAAAAGTTGTGCAATAGTTGTGTCACAGTCAGTCACAGATGAACTTACGTGGTTTTTGTGTGTTGGTTGAATAAAAAAACCGGTAGTTAACGCAGACAAGACTAATTTGTCTTTTTAGACAATACTTACTGGCGCTTCGTCCACCACGCTAACTTAAAAAAACCGCCATACTTCATTTTAAAAAATACTCATACTCTATTTGAACGATTGTGGCCAAAAGCAGTTAATCGTTGTTGGATCGTTTTTTATTAGACTTTCATTAATTTAATACCTGTTATATTTATTACTAACTGTTGATTATCTTTCTTAAATATTGCAGGTGTTGAAGACCACCGGATTTTTTGAAGGTTTATTCGATGAAGTAGAGTTGGTTTCTGATAACGTCAAAGACAGAGAAAGTAAAATAATATTTTTAAACAAAGTTGTTGCCGTAGTTGGTAAGAGTTTTAATTTTTATAATAAGTCCTTCTTAGGAACTATAGTTACCATAACATTTATACACATGTTACACAAGACACATACAAATAAAAAAATATCATTTCCAGCCAAACTTAGCACTTGTTCTAAAAGCAATTAGTTTTAAATGTTCAAAAACACAAATAAGGGGCGTGGCCTAAATGTTTTGTCGAACAAATTCACTTGAACGTGTTTGCCGGAGTTTGTGGAAAACATCCCCCGCGTTCGTCTGCGGGCGGAGGGGATCTTTCATGTTATGCATAGAATACTTTAAATTATACAGTTACAAAACAAAGTCGTGTTAGTTACACCACTTTTATAACTCAAGAACAGCTGCACCGATTTTAATGATCTTTGATTTTCTGGATTAGTCTTCGTCCGGAATAGCAGAAAATAGAATAAAATATCAAACTCACGGAAAATAATTATGAAGAAATATATTTCTGTCAAATCGACATGACAACTGTCGACCAGCAAGACTACACTGTCAACCAAATTTTTTATTTCTGTCAAAAAGTCAACTTCGGTCTATTTGTTTGATTTGTGTTAGTTTTAAAGGGCTACCACACTGTTGTAAACCGACGTTTACAACAGCCGTTGACAACAGTGTGGTAGGTTGTTTTCAACGACATTTCGGTCAACCTTTCCACGACCTTTGTTTGCGGGCGCGCGTTGAAAACCGCTGTGTTGCCACTGCCTTAAACAATATTACACACAAACCGCTATCTTCAACCTACATACAACGTGGTTACTGGAAAAAGCCAAGTTCGTATATATTAACGTACACAGCGCGGTATTTTTTACATCTTTAAAAGCTCATAGTTAGCTAATAATTATATAAATTTAATCGCGTTTTTCTCCAGTAAATTAATAATTTTTTTTTAAATTGCCTCACTACTTAGGTATATCAAGGAAGGGATGCCAATAGCGCTATTTAAATTCGCAAATAAAACATAATGTCAAATATGCTAAATTTTACGATAATGCTTAACATCCTGCTGTAGCCTAAATTTTACTCTTAAAAATACTAATAAAGCAGGATCCTGCTAAAAATGGCAACACTGTGGACTGTGGCAAACCAAGTGAAAGCTCGTTTACAACAAGTTGTAAACGAGCCTCCCGCCAAGGTGACCTGGTGGGAAAGGCTTGTTTACAACAGTGCGGTAGCCCCTTTATTAATAACAATGCTGCGACCCAGAAGATCGTATCTTTCCCAACAAAGCCGTAACGCAATTAGGCTTCGGCACATTGCAAATTGATAAAACTAATTTATCAGTTAAAAATGAGACTCGTAGATTAGTGACAGTATAAACATTTTATTAGTAGTCAACACAACCGTTGCTAAGAACATTGATTGACATAAGTTAAAGTTGTCCAAAAGTAAAGAGGTTTTAGTATAAAAGAATCCTTAACATCCTCCCTTTTTGGCAACCCTTAACGGACCATACCAATTTCCATTGCTATTGCTTCAATCCGTGGCTTATGCAATACCTTGGTTAGAAAATCCGCCAGTTGGAATTCACTGGGTACATATTCTACGCATATTTCACCATTAGCTACGAGTTCTCGTACGTAATAATGTCTAATAGCAATATGCTTAGTCCTCCTGTGGAGTTCTGGGTTATGTGAGATCTTTATGGCTGCATACATTATCGACCTTTAGTTTGGATATCTCCTTCAATTTGGATATTTCGCTAAAGAGTCTTTTGATCCAGACAATCTCTGCTTCACTGGCAGCTACCAGTTCGGCTTCGGTGCTGAATATGGCAACACATGTTTGTCGTCTACTCGCCCAAGATATTGCTCCTCCAGAGTATAGGCATAAAATACCCGACGTCGATCTATGACGACGACGATGATCTGAAACGCTGTAACATTTCAGAATACCAGCACTGCATCTCTTCTTAAAAATAATGCCATAGTCCGAAGTTCCTTTGATGTATCTTAGGATACGTTTCAGCTTCTGGATACCTTCTATAGAAGGATTTTCTAGAGTTCGTGATACAACACTCATAGCGTATGCTAAATCAGGTCTGGTTTTAACAGTCAAGTATGCCAGTGCTCCCACAGCTTCTCTATATGGAAATGAAGTAGGCTCTACCATCTCTTTATCCAGATCTGGCAATTCATCTTTCTGTATTGGAGTAGTGCGACAGGTTTACAATCGCTCATACCAAAGCGATCTAAAACTTTCAGAGCGTAGTGCTTCTGTGACACTTTTATACTACCGTTTTGGTCTTGTATTTCTAATCCTAGAAAATAGGAAGCATCTTTTATAGTGATTTTGAATCTTCTTTTCAACTCTCTAATAAACTTTTCAGAATCTTTCTGATTTGTTGCAGCAACCAGACCGTCGTCTACATATAGAGCAAGAATAATCTTGTTACTTACACAGTTTCGGATAAACAGGCAGGGGTCAGAATCACTTTGTTTAAATCCAATAGTCTTCAAATAATCCACCATGCATTTATTCCAACACCGAGGTGCTTGCTTAAGGCCATACAGTTTCTTTGTAGCTTGCTTGATTGTGGCTTACTTCAGTAAGGACGTTAGAAGAATGTTATTTGTTTTGGTAAACAGAACAATTACAGATCTAAAAGTTAATACCAATTTATAGTAAAGTTCATCAGACGTAACTTTGGTAAATATCCCGCTGGCTGGAGGTCGGATAGAAAAGTTCATATTTCCGTTTTTATACGGAACAAATTCTGTTTTCAGCAGGCCTGGCCTGCGTATTCAGGAGAATTAAGAGTCGCCTGATGTCCTATAACGAACACCTTGATTATGTAAAGTTGTCGTACATTCAAGACAGAAGCCTCCCGGTATAGGTCTCTAGTAGGAAATAGAAAATTATTTTTCAGCATTACCTTTAGGACAGAATTTTATGCTCTTTCCAGACCTATCATGGTTGTTTTTCCTATGCCTCTTGACATAATGTTGTATACAGGGTGACTGGAAATTAGTGCCGTTAAGGGGGGGGTAGTCTAGGGTTATTCCGACAGATATCACTACGAGACCTACCGTCCTTACTTAACTCTTTCCAAGATAAAAAAAATATTCAAATAGTAATAAATCCTAAAAAAAGTGATTTTGGCCAAAGTACTTTTTTTTGTTTTGCAACAAAGACATTCTAAATAAATAATATTAATTGTTAAGTCTCCGCAACTGTCATTATTTTATGCAAAAACTGCTAAACAAAAACGGAAAATGTAAAAAAAATACTTTGATGGCTGATAAAACATAAATTTTTTGGTTAAGTAAGGACGGTAGGTCTTATAGTGATATCTGTCGGAATAACCTAGACCTAGACTACCTCCCCTTAACGGCTCCGCCACTAATTTCCAGTCATGCACCCTGTATACAGTGGCAAGTAGTTTTTTGTCAGCTGAGTTTCGAAGAAGGCGCATAATGTGGACATGTCTTCTAGTTCTTTTAATAAGTGAATCTATGTATTGCTTAAAAGAAAGTTTCTCATAAATTATTGTGACACTACTTCTCTTTTGCGATTGTTAGGTATAAAAAGGGAAAACTAGATTTCCATTATATATTACTTACCTAAAGTGGCATGAACATTATTATTTTCACCCCTTTAAAAACTCGAGTAGGTTATTGGTTGATTTTGTATCTTTTAAGCAATGTTTGCATTGAAGTGGTCACTACCTACCTAATTTTTTTAAGTTGTTTCTTATAACTGAACTTAAAAGTTAACAAGACTTTCATTGACTTACGCGATACGAAGTTCGCCGGGACAGCTAGTTCGCAAAAGTTGCCGCCATTTTACAACCTACTCGAAGCCGCGTTATAGTATTATTTATTCTGTGGTTATAGTCTACTTTAGGCAATCTTTTTCCGTAATACCAGACACAGTAGAAATTCTATTGTGTGTGTGTGACACATAAATGTGTCATGCGGTAAACAGAAGGATAAATCGTAAAGAATATTCATATTATACCTGTTAGTCTGTTACCTATAATATATCTAATAGCTGCAAAAAAGAATTAGGTAGGTAGTGACCACTTCAATGCAAACATTGCTTAAAAGATACAAAATCAACCAATAACCTACTCGAGTTTTTAAAGGGGTGAAAATAATAATGTTCATGCCACTTTAGGTATGTAATATATAATGGAAATCTAGTTTTCCCTTTTTATACCTAACAATCGCAAAAGAGAAGTAGTGTCACAATAATTTATGAGAAACTTTCTTTTAAGCAATACATAGATTCACTTATTAAAAGAACTAGAAGACATGTCCACATTATGCGCCTTCTTCGAAACTCAGCTGACAAAAAACTACTTACCACTGTATACAGGGTGCATGACTGGAAATTAGTGGCGGAGCCGTTAAGGGGAGGTAGTCTAGGTCTAGGTTATTCCGACAGATATCACTATAAGACCTACCGTCCTTACTTAACCAAAAAATTTATGTTTTATCAGCCATCAAAGTATTTTTTTTACATTTTCCGTTTTTGTTTAGCAGTTTTTGCATAAAATAATGACAGTTGCGGAGACTTAACAATTAATATTATTTATTTAGAATGTCTTTGTTGCAAAACAAAAAAAAGTACTTTGGCCAAAATCACTTTTTTTTAGGATTTATTACTATTTGAATATTTTTTTTATCTTGGAAAGAGTTAGGTAAGGACGGTAGGTCTCGTAGTGATATCTGTCGGAATAACCCTAGACTACCCCCCCTTAACGGCACTAATTTCCAGTCACCCTGTATACAACATTATGTCAAGAGGCATAGGAAAAACAACCATGATAGGTCTGGAAAGAGCATAAAATTCTGTCCTAAAGGTAATGCTGAAAAATAATTTTCTATTTCCTACTAGAGACCTATACCGGGAGGCTTCTGTCTTGAATGTACGACAACTTTACATAATCAAGGTGTTCGTTATAGGACATCAGGCGACTCTTAATTCTCCTGAATACGCAGGCCAGGCCTGCTGAAAACAGAATTTGTTCCGTATAAAAACGGAAATATGAACTTTTCTATCCGACCTCCAGCCAGCGGGATATTTACCAAAGTTACGTCTGATGAACTTTACTATAAATTGGTATTAACTTTTAGATCTGTAATTGTTCTGTTTACCAAAACAAATAACATTCTTCTAACGTCCTTACTGAAGTAAGCCACAATCAAGCAAGCTACAAAGAAACATCTAGTCAGCGGACTTTTTCTCATTATTATTTTTGCAACTTTTACACTAAATTAATCAAATTTAAACTATTTACGACTAACATACATACATACGTACCAATATCCATCCTCATAAACATTCGCATTTATAATATTAATATTAGTAAGATATTGCAGACTGATGATACCTATTATTTTGTATTGTACCCACATAATGGTTTCAAATTCTATACTTTTAATTTTAACACATGTTATGCTGTTAGGCTTATTCATTTAGCATAAAAAAACAAAACTGTTTTACAATGAAGCTGATTTGAGTTTTAAAAATTAAAAATGTAACGAATCGACAGTCTGAAATGGTAGGGAGAAATGACCGATAGAATCATGGCGGAAAGTGGCGGAATTCTGTAATGGGTGATTTTCTGACAGCCCAATAGAAAAATAAAAATTAGTTTAAAAATACTCGATAGATGGCGTTTTATGAAAGCCGACCCGTTCCTACCTAAGGGCTGTAATAAATTCTACACTTTTGCTAGTCTATCAAAAAAATAAAAAAATAGTACTTACAAATTTTTATTCAGGATCTCCAGGACCTATTTCTATTTTTGGAATGGAATAAATATTACGTAGCCATACACGTGTTCTTCATGGACCCGCCTTTTACTAAGCGCCATACTAATCTATGCTAAGCGCCATCTATGAAGTCATTTACAAACTAATTTCTTTTTTTTTATCTCGGAAAATCGCCCATTGCGCAATCGACAGTCGATTGTGTACCAATGAAAATCGATACTATTTAATCGCTGAGCGATTGTTAAAACTACGCGACTGTTACTAGAACAATCGACAATCAAAAGTGTTCGAATAAAAATCATTACTAGTCGATTATTAGTAATAATAACGCAATTGTTATAAAAAGAATCGACAGTTAATTGTGTTTGAATGAAAATCGTTATTATTCAATATTGTTATTAGGTAAACTGCGCGAATGTTCCTAGAGCAAATGATTGATTCATTACTAGTAGGTAGTAACCAGTTGATTGATTATTAGTAACTTCGCAAATGTTACTAAAACAGCCGATTGAAGCGAAAGCATTAATTCGAATTACTACGAACGAAAGTTATTGTTGATCTGATCAATTTTCAACAACTGATTTAAGTATACAAACAAACAGCTTACCTCGGTGGTTCACCACGAATAAATCGAACCTACGTAGATATAGCTAGCTACACATCAAGCTATACAAAAATATTGTAAAATGACTTTTATATTCAGATATATACCTACCTACACATGGTATCTTGTATATATCACCTACCTGTTAACATTGACTAAGTATACCTACTTACATTGACTATACTGTTCTTCAATGTAATCTCGTAACTTAAGTTTTTTCTGTAGGTACATTAACCTCAATGAGTATTACTGAATTTATGTGAACATACGTAGTGTATGGCATTTTAATTAAAGTTTAACCTGCTTAGTTGTTAGCTGTGTTGTTATTTAACTTTGGAAAGTTGAGATAAAATTTTCTTAAAATATCAAACCTGCCTGAGGAGGCAGGGCACAAGATGAAGATACCCATGTGTAGGTATAGCTTGATGTGTCGCTGACCTACTACTCGTTTGCTTCGAGTTTGCAGTGAATGTCAGTTTTGACGTAACTACACGTAACGTATACTAGACATTGAAAAATAGCTCTTACATCTCAGACATATGAGTCACTTCTAAATGGTTTTGTCTAACTTTTCAATAGTTTAGTAAAACTGACGTCCACTGCAAACTCGATGCAAAGCAAACGGGTAGTTCGTAATACGAACTTCGTATCGCGCACGCATCCTCGACTACTTTCACGTACTTACTTTTAGGTAAGAACGAATGAATTGAGACTCGAACACATGATAGATACTAGTACAATTCTATCGATTCATTCGAATATTTTTTAGTAACAATCAATCGGCAATTTTTATTCGATTTTTTTAGGTAAGAATGAATGAATCGCCAATCGAACACATGATAGATACTAGTACAATTGTATCGATTCCTTCGAATATTTTTTAGTAACAATCGATCGTCAATTTTTATTCGATTGTTTCTAAGTTAGGACGAATGAATCGACAATCGAATACATGGTAGAGCAATGGGCGATTTTCTGACAGTCCAAATTAAAAAGTAAAAATGAGTTCAAAAACACTCGATAGATGTCTATTTATGAAAGCCGGCCGCCAGCCGTACCTACCTAAGGGCTGTAATAAATTCTACACTTTTACTTGTCTACGAAAAGAATAAAAAAATAGTAAGTACTTACCTATTTATATTCAGGACATCCAGAACCTATTTCTATTTTGGAATAGACTAAATATTACGCAGCCATACACGTGCTCTCCATGAACTCGCCTTTTACTAAGCGCCATACTAATCTATGCTAAGCGCCATCTATGAAGTCATTTACAAACCAATTTCTTTTTTTTTTGATCTCGGAAAATCGCTCATTGCAGGCGGTCGAAATGGTTAGTGTTGAAGAAAGAACCTGACTTCACTGAGAAACTGTACCTAAGCTGTATGTCGATAATAAATTGTAATGTACCTGAAGTAAGGAGTTATATTACACACAAGATGTACGAATAGGTAATTTAAGTAAAAAAACGAAAAAATTAAATAAACTGGGGTTACTCGCATAATTACCCATTTTGGTAGCCCAACGCACAATGACACATAGTGTCTACGCAAAATGACATACGCAAATTGACACATATTCTCATACGCGAAATGACACACAGGAACAACTACGCAAAATGACATACGCGAATTGACACATATTGTCATACGCGAAATGACACACGGGAACGACTACGCAAAATGACATACGCGAATTGACACATATTCTCATACGCGAATTGACACACGGGAACGACTACGTGAAATGACATAGGTAGATTACTTTTTAAAAAACGCAAGCTTTTATTTAAATGCGCTAAAAAGAACAAAATAAACTTTTACAGTCAACTTATAACGTTGTTACACAATTTATATCTGGCTATCCCCAGAATAAAAAACTTATTGGAGGATTGCATCAGTAAGAATAGTATTAAGTTTAGGCTGAGAAAGCATTACTTATCGCTTTGTCCGTGACTGTTTTTTGTTACTGTGGATGATGTTCCCATAGTCTATATTGGAAGTGTATAAACATCTTTGTTATTAGGTAAGCATATTTTGCGAGTTGCGCGTGTGTTGTTGCGAAAAGAACACCTGCGTGTGTTGTGTGTATGTGTGTGTGTGTGTGTGTGTGTGGGGGGGGGGGGGGGTTGAGTGTGTGTGTTTGCGCGCGCATAATGTAAGTATGTGTGCAATGCATTTATAGAGTCTGACCAACGAAACGTGACGCGGTCTATTTTTAAAAGTTTTATTATGGCAATAATTTTAAGCTAAAGGTATGTTTTGTGTACTTGAATTTATCATTTTGATACTTAACTTATTTTCTTTTATTGTTCTCGTCTATTATTTTACATTTTACTCTGAACAATTAATACAATCGTAAATAATTCTAGGTTAATTATTCTGTATACACTTTTTCCTTTCATTAAAAATTAACTCATTTAGTTACTTGATACGTAATCTACTACGTACTAGAGGAGCTATCCCAAGCAAAATACTTGTTCTATTTTTTTAAAAGTTAAAACAAAAGCGCGCTGCAGTGCTAAAATAATAGACCGCTTCTTTTCTCGCGACCAAAAGGTCTAATGCGCCTAAACATGGCCGCCGCTCATGTCTCGGCGATTTCATATAATTAGTCAAATGCATGTTATATCGATAATTTAGTGCATATTTACAGGTAAAAAGTGATTCGTTTAGTTTTCTTTGTATTTTCTGGATTCTTTAAACAGTACCTTAGCACACATGAAGGCTTAATTAAAATAGAACACAGAATACACAAGTATTGTTGCTTTTTTTTGTAAATATTTGTTCCGTGAAGGAACAGGCTAAAGGCCTGTTTTCACTTTGATTAGTGCGAGTGCAGGTGATTAGTTGCGAGTGAATATTGCGAGTGATTAGTGCAGGTGTGTAGTGCGAGTAGTGTCCAATTTTGTCAAGTGGCTGTGTTTAGTAAATTCAGTTGTTACTGTTAGCCGTCGACCAGCATGTATGGACGCACGTCAAGAAGCGCGCTTGCAATTGCAAGAAATAATGAAAGAAATTTTAAAAGCAGTGGTGTCTGAAAACGAAAAAAAAGGGGGAAAAAATTAGGGGGCAAATTAAAGGACTAATTAATTGTAATTTTTAATTAGTACGAATAAAAATAAGAATAATAATAATAAACATTTATTGACTTGAACACACTTACAATAAAACATACAAAAAAATCTCAAATATTATTTTTTTTTTAAATTATTTATTAATTATTAAAATTTATAGGTTATATTGTCTTCGGTCCACTTCGCCATTTTGCAAAACAAGCGAGCGTCCGACGCCAAACGCTGAACCATAGAGAAAAATAATATATTTAAGCGCTAAACACTAATCACTGCTGTCCAGACGTGTGTAGTGCAGGCAGGCTGCAAGTGAGGGGAAAGGGAGGGCGCGCGGGACGAGGCTACTCGCAGTCCACTCGCAAAAAAATAGAACCCGCGTCTAATTACTTTACTACGCAGGCTACTAATCACTCGCACTAATCAATCGCTGTCCACACGTGTTTACTCCTAATCACTAAGCACTTGCACTCGTCACCTGCACTAATCACTAATCAAAGTGAATACAGGCCTTAAGATCAGAGACCATACTGCCTAGTCATTAGTATTTTTATTTCTTTTTTTCCCCCTTGATGATAATGAGTGGTGATTAGGATGATGAATGATAAATGATGTTCCCGAAACCTCTTGAGCCCTCAGTAAAGATGTGGGACTTTACTGAGGTCTCACACGGACTTCTTGAGAGAATTTGAAAAGTGATGTTGCACTGTTTTGTTTCATTTGCCAATACTCATGCACGTTCACAAACACTTAACGGTTAATAATCCACTATTATTTCATAATAATGTTCGAAAAAACACAAATTTTAGTAAATAAAACAAAACTGCAGACATGACGCTTCACTTTCCCGCCAAGAAGTCACAAGTATTGTTGCGTCTAGCGTAATTGTTTTCTGTGGTCTAGCGCCTGCCACAGACGAATATAGTTGGAGCGAGCTGGGTCTAACGCGTGTAGCAAACAATCTAGTTGTGACGTCTTCTCTAGTACGTAGTACATTATAACTCTACAAGCGGCCGCTCGCGGTTTCACCCGCGTGGTTCCCGTTCCCGTGGGAATATCGGAATAAAAAGTATCCTATGTGTTAATCCAGGTTATAAACTATCTGTATGCCGAATTTCGTCCAAAAACATTCAGTAGTTTTTACGTGTAAGAGTAACAAACATCCATCCATACGTTCCCGTGGGAATATCGGGATAAAAAGTATCCTATGTATTAATCCAGGTTATAAACTACCTGTATGCCGAATTTCATCCCAATCCATTTAGTAGTTTTTACGTGATAGAGTAACAAATATCCATACATACTTACAAACTTACGCGTTTATAATATTAGTAGAATGAGTTTTATCTCTCCAACCAATTTTTGTTTATCTTACCTACATAAACTTCAAGTAGGTACTAGTGAGACAAAACTAAAATATTGCCAAGAATGTTACATCACTTGAACAAAAGGAAGTTTTATCTAGTGAAACGAAATATTTTAAACAAAATCGTCAATGACAGCCCCATTTTCCAACAAATAAAATTCTTCTATTCAACTTTGTAAGGTGGTTAATATTAATTATGGTATTTCATTATCACAAATGCTTCTTCAATTATTCTTAAGATTTATTCTTATTTATTGATACTACAAATTATTTGTATGATTGATCTACAGTTTAATAGAAGAAATACAAGTAGGTATCAACGTCGTTTTTTCAGAGTATAATGAGTGTTGACTGACACCCCAAGAATTTCTGAATTTGCCGCCATTCTCTCTAGTCACGTTTCGTTGGTCAGACTCTACCAGTTTATTAGGTACTCAGTGAGTTTGTTACATTGTATAAAAAAATTAAAATAATAATATATATAAGGTGACTGCTAGAAACCGCAAAAAACTGCAAGGGTTGGTCAGGTCAAGTGTTTTAAACATGGCAAAATGACAGAAAAAGGAATTATTATTTTTCATTTTTTAAAAATAATTCATTTTGTGAATTTTAATTGGATGTCTTTGAGTATCTAATTTATTTTAATGCAATAACATAAGATAAATAAAATAAATAAATACGCGTTGTAAATAATAACGATTATTTACAACGCGCGGGCAACGGCCGGCCGGCTGGTCTGCTGACTGACCCGTTCGCGTCAGCTGGGTCATAAGTACCTACGTTAGTCTGCAATGAGACCATTTTTGTCATGTTTAAGACACTTGACCTGACCTGACCATTCCTTGAAGTTTCTTGCGGTTTCTAGCAGTCACTTTATATAATACATCTATAAAAATGTTACACGGGAGCTGCTGCCGACAAACTGCAATGTAGTTTGACAGAGTTTAAAAACTTAAAATGTAAAATTAATGGAATGGAATGAATGGAAAATGTAATTTTTGATAACTAAATAAAAAAAGAAAAATTATAGTCGCAAATAGTTTAAATTTTATTAATTTAGTGAAAAAGCACAGTAAAAGTTACAAAAATAATGTCCTTATGAGAAAAAGTCCGCTGACTGGAGGTTTCTTTGCAGCTTGATTGTGGCTGAAGTAAGGACGTTAGAAGAATGTTTTTTAATTTAATGAACAGAACAATTACAGATCTAAAAGTTAATAGGTACCAATTTATAGTTCATCAGACTCAGACGTAACTTTCGTAAATATCCCACTGGCTGGAGGTCGGTTAGAAAAGTTTATATTTCCGTTTTTTATACGGAACAAATTCTGTTTTCAGCAGGCCTGGCCTGCGTATTCAGGAGAATTAAGAGTCGCCTGATGTCCTAGAACGAACACCTTGATTATGTAAAGTTGTCGTACATTCAAGACAGAAGCCTCACGGTATAGGTATCTAAAGGGTCTTCCAATAGGCATGTCCGAACTTTGACAGTTGGTAGCGGCCATCTTGTTGAAGCTACATCTGTCAAATTGGTTGTCATTTATTCATTCTGTTTTGCCAAATCATCATGGATAGCTATAGCATTCAACAACACGTGCAAATGATAAAATTGTTTTATTAAATGAGTGTTCTGTTCGGGCAATGAGAATCCGAGGCAGTCGATTTCGCGGACTGCCTCGGATTCTCCTGCACACTCTCACGGACAGCGGCGATGTTTTCGGCAGACCTTGCGTTTCGTTGACGTACGGGTGTTGGTCGATCATTTACCGAACCAGTGGACTCAAATTTATCCACCACACGACGAATAGTCCTCTCGGTAGGACGATTATGGCGACCGTAAAATGGGCAAAGCGCGCGGTGTGTTGCCCGAACAGAACACTCATTTTGATGAAACAATTTTATCATTTGCACGTGTTGTTGAATGTATAGCTATCCATGATGATTTGGCAAAACAGAATGAATAAATGACAACCAATTTGACAGATGTAGCTTCAACAAGATGGCCGCTACCAACTGTCAAAGTTCGGACATGCCTATTGGAAGACCCTATAGTAGGAAATAAAAAAATATTTTTCAGCATTACCTTTAGGACAGACCTTTGTGCTCTTTCCTTTCCAAACCTATTATGGTTGTTTTTCCTATGCCTCTTGACATAATGTTGTATACAGGGTGACTGGAAATTAGTGGCGGAGCCGTTAAGGGGAGGTAGTCTAGGGTTATTCCGACAGATATCACTATGAGACCTACCGTCCTTACTTAACCCTTTCCAAGATAAAAAGAAATATTCAAATAGTAATAAATCCTAAAAAAATGTGATATTCATTTTCAGCATAATTCAGTAGAACATATCTAACATATCCAATTCTCTGCATCTCTCATAAGTCTCCCAGACATGTGATCCCGCTGGGTGTAGACACATTCAGTAAACAATGTTTTTAAACAAAACTTCACATTTTAAAAAACGAGCAGCGTCGAAACACTTTTTATCCCAAGCGAAACGTCTTCCTGCGTCAATATCAAACATAAAATGAAAGATCTCTCCGCTCGCAGACGAACGCGGGGGATGTTTTGCACAAACTCCGGCAAAAACGTTCAAGTGTATTTGTTCTACAAAACATTTAGGCCACGCGCTCCTTATTTATGTTGTCGAACAATGTTCTGTTCAAAACATGGCGCAGCGGACACGGCTTAGTTGATGCGTCGGAACGACCAACATGGACTGGGACGCGGGGCAAAACAAACTGGCGTTTCACGCTTTCTTGCCAGATTAGAAAAATAACTCCTAATTCGGAATATATTAATAAATACGGTCTTCCCCCACTTCCGAACTTACCCCAACGCACCTTACACTTTGCGTTTAGCAACCTTAAGAGTTACAATCAGATACGCTCCAAAGGCTTTATGTGACAGATTGGTGCTAGTTGGGCTACCTACCTATACGAACGAATTTATACTGCCTCTTGATTCACTTTAATTAGGTATATAGGTGCATGCTTCGGGAGGCACTTGCAGTTGATCATCCGAAAAGCTTCTACTTGTACTAAGTATCCTAAATATTCAGCACCTATTTTGATTTTAGGTTTAACAACAGGAAAAGCTCTCTTAGTAAAACCATCTAAAATCGTAGCAGGTCAAGAACCCGACAAAACTAATGAACTGCTGCAATGCTTAGCACAAGCTTTAGATAAAAAATTGTCGTCTACAGAGGCTGTAAAAAAGTATAAAGAAGGAGCCACAGTCCCAAAACCTGATGAAAAAAAACCTAAAGATCCTAGCCTGAAACCTGCAAAAAAGGCTAGCGACTCAAATAAGTTAACATCAAAAAGTAATGAAAAATTAACATCTCATAAAAAGGATTCCAGTGTAAGATCGTCTAATAAAAATGAAGATGATAAATCAACTACTGCTAAGTCAAAACAAAAAGAGAAAACTACTATTAAAACTGAATCCCCTCCTAAAACTTTATCAAAATCGGTTTCTAAAAAACCTTCTATTGAAAAGAAAGGTTCTGAAGAAAGGGGAAACAGTGAACTAATTAACAGTAGTGTCTCAGAAAAAGAATTAATAAAAAGAAATCATTCGAAAGAAGTACCTTCTGAATTACCTAAAGAACTAGAGTTAGATATGAAATTACCAATGAATACAGACGATACACCGCTGCCAGAACATAGTGAACAGACTCTGAACTCTTCATACACAATCATAGATAATTTAAATTCGTCGTTATCATCGCAAGATTTAATGGAAAGAGAAAATGATAAAACTAATGATACTTTAGAGAAGGACACCGACGTTAATGTTGACGAAACTAGCCTTAACTACCACGACGATATAGAAAAAGAGGGTAAGAATAGTCTTGATATACAGACAGTATTTTCTAATGCAACTTACAAGACCGACTTTAAAATAAAAGAAGAAGGAATGATTAAAAATGAAGTTGATGTTGTAAAATCACCGACCAAAATAAAAAATATCGTCAGACCATTGAGTGTGCGACCGTCATCATCTAGACCTGGAGCTCCTCGTCTAAGGGACAAGCATGATAATCTGCTATCGGAAACAGATAACATTATTGTCGGTAAAGTTAATATTATAGTTGAAAACGCACCAAATGAAGAGGTAAGTATCTTTCAGACCTGCATCTTTTTAGTCTAACAAGTTTGCAAGATCCAAACTAAATTTTAAAATACATAAATAATCACGACTATTATCCGGGTTAGTCGCTGAATGAAAGGCAATGAAGATCGCGAAACCATAGTCCACATTTCATTAAATAGTAACTGCTCGCGTGAGAGGTGGTGAGCCCATCGCTGCTCTATTGTTGGATGGTATGTATGTGCAGTCTTTAGTCAGTTAGTCGCCTTTTACGAAACCCACGGCAAGAGAGGGGGTGGTAGTACCTATGCTTTTAGTGAGCCGCTAAGCGACATGGCTCCTACACATAAACACTCTTTACAATATTTCGATATCAATCTTTTGCAGTAGATAACTATTTTGCTTATTATAGGAAGAAGACACGAGCATAATAATTATAGATCGGGATGCAAATTCTTCTAATGCAACAAAAGGCGAACAAGAGCAGCTACAGGCATCACTAAACCAGCACGGCCATTTAGTGCAACAAATACTTGAGTCGCAAAAGGAATATTCTCAAATGTCGGGCAAAACTGAAATCGTAAGAATCTATTACGCTAATGTAATGTAAACCAATTTTATTTAAACTATCGCTATCTCATGTTTGGGCGTGCTTTTATAGCCTTGATTTGCTTATGAAATATATGACCATGACAAACTTAAGGTGACATTATTTATTCGTATCGTTTTAGCATTAAACGATAGGATTGTTTTTGCCATATAGGTATTTCATACAATCTATTTAAGTAAACTTTAGTCATACCTACCTACTTAAAATTTCTTTTAACTATATATGTAATAAAATGAAGATTAATATTAAGCCCTAAATCGCAAGGAGTAAAGGGAAGGAAAGGTAGGTCTTTGCCCTTGCCTTTTGCGTAGTGGAACGATTACGGCTGACAATACAATATAGGTAATTATGTGGGTTTCACTTTTATCCTTTTAGGAATGGGAATTTGGAGCTCAAAAAGCGAGAGATGATATTAATAAAGAAATAGAACAATTAAGATTTGACATTCAAGCTCTGTCGCGAGTATCAAACCCGCTAGGTAAACTTTTGGATCATATTCAAGAGGATGTTGAAGTAATGCGCCAGGAATTACAGCAATGGACAGAAACATATGAGGAATCGTCCAAAGAACTTTTAAAACAAAAATCGTAAGTTTCTCTTTTTTTATGATAAAAAGCTACCTACTCATCTTGTGTTTTGTTTATTCTCTATGCTCTGGACTTTACACTGTCATCGAATTTAGGCACTGCGAATTTAGCGATGCGTCCATACTCAGTGGTGGTGGAGTGCAATATCTTTTTCATTTTTTGATTTCGACGTTAGCGTAAAAGAGATTTTTTTATTTACTCAGCTTTGCCACCATATGGCTCCTACTGTCACCTCTTAAAAGCAATATTACTTACTTCAATCTTCATATGCAAAGTTCGTATTGGAATTAATACTTCTAACACAAAACCTAAGGGATGGTGCTATTCATCGCATAATCGCCATCCCTTTCTAACATAATAGAATTCATTTCAAACGTGTTCATTTCAAATAGCTTTATATTTCAGGGCAAACGAAAACTCGCTGTTTCCACTATACACGAAAGTGAAAAAGTTGGATGCAGATATTGTAGAAAAACATGACAAAATCGACGATCTTAAAATAATTATACACAAAAACTCATTGAGAATCGAAAAGTTACTATCAAATGGGAATGTGCAATAATAAACACTTATATTAAAATCCTTTAAATATATATCTTAATGTTTTAATAGGTATTTTATATCACCAATGTAAAAAGAATAAACATATAAAAATATGATTTAGTTTTTGTTTACCCTTAAGTTAACTTAGTTCATAAAATATTTTCACAAACCTAGTCCTTACAATTACGAACACAACAAAAAAAGATTTAATTAGCCAAATAGGTGCAGCCGGTCTAAAGTGATGCGCGTACAAACATTTCGGCAGTTGATTTTTATTAATATATAGATAGGTATCCATCGCCTACAACTTTTTCTGCCTGCCTAGCCGTGTGGCCAATCCATAAATAAGGTGACTGCTAGAAACCGCAAGAAACTTCAAGGGCTGGTCAGGTCAAGTGTTTTAAAAAAGACAAAAAGGAATTCGTGTTTTTTTTCAGTATCATATCATATTCAATAGCAATAAGAAAAATAAAATAAAAACAATTAAAAATAACGATTATTTACAACGCGCGGGCAAGGCGTTGACCCGTCTGCGTCAGCACCTTATCCACAGTAAGTATATATATAAGCTAAAGCAGTACGGAAACTAGGCCTTCTTGTTGTTTTAATAGGTACCTTCGCGCCAATTGAGCGTTAGGGTTGTCCTCTTATTTTTGTTTAATTGAAAAATTTTTGTTTAGTTAGCGCTGTATCTCAGCTAATTAGCGCTTTTTTTGAGATAACTAGCAAAGCATTAGGGTTGTCACTTATTTAAAAAAAAATAATTATTTGTCAAAACGTTTATTTGGGTTCTATAATGATCAAATAATCGGATGAATTGACTAGTTTACAAACAAAATTCTGCAATTAAAAAAAACTTAAACGTTTTAAGAAGTCTTTATTTTTCGTTAATTATTATAAATCACTCACTGAAAAATATTTTCGCCTTCTACGATACGTTCGAAAAGCTTTATTATTAAATTTTATATACTAAGTGCCTTACAAGTAAACAAAGAATAAGCTACGAATAGTTATTCCGTATTTTGTTACTGTCAAGCAAACATATTTTCAAATTAGAGTTTAGGAGGCAAAACACGAAATAACTATTCCGACCTTATTATCTGTTTATTTGTAATAAGTATTTGTAAAATTATTTTCCAATGAATAGCTTTTTAAATAAATTATCGGAAAACATGGACACGGCACTATAAAATTGATTTTGTCTACTTCTTTGTAAATTAATACAGCTACTTATTTAATTAATTATACAGCCGAGTTCAAGCAGCCGTAAACTACGCAATACAACAGTGACCACTAGTCTCGACGCTGTTTTTCTGTAAGCACGCGCTACTAAGAGCACTGCGATGTCAGCTTAGGGGCCCTGTAAAGACGTGCGTCTGTGGGCGTGCGTCGTTTCAAGCGTTTGTACGTAGCTTCCTTACTGTTTTAGCTTATATTTATACCTACTGTGCCTTATCTGTGGTACCTACGTTGACGGGTCAATGGCCGGCCGTCTGTTGACCCGTCTGCAGCAGTAGTAACACCAGTCTTTTTTTTTATAAAAGAGGGAGGCAAACGAGCAGACGGGTCACCTGATGGAGAGTAATCACCGCCGCCCATGGACACCCGCAAAACCAGAGGAATCGCAGACGCGTTGCCGGCCTTTAAGGGAGGAATAGGTTTAAGGAAGGAATAGGAATTGGGAAGAGGGGGGTGGGGGAGGGGCCTCCGGAACCCTCACTGGTCGGACGAAACACAACAGCACTAAGTGCCATTATTTCACGCCGAATATTAGTGAGAGGGTGGTATTACGCCGGGCGAGCCGGCCCAATGCGTGCTGCAACGCAGCGTGGCTCTACCACTCAGTCAGTGTCACTCATTTAGCACCACCCAGGGGTCACGTGTAGGGTCTCAAGGGTAAACCTACGGACGCGAGTAACTTTAACCCCCAAAGTCTATATAATCAGGGCACGTCTAGACAGGGCAATCGTGAGTAGGGCATGGAATACCGGAATGATTTTCATACCGGTATTGATACCGGTATTTAAATTTCAAATACCGGTATACCGAAATTTCGGTATTTTCTTAAATACTGCTAGTTACTGTTTAAATAATTCCAAGAACGATTAGGTAGTAAGTCTCGTTTGAGGAGAGTGATTAAAGCAGTTTTCAACGCTAGATGGCAGAAACGCTCAAACTATTTATCAACTCCTTAGAAACCCCAAATGAGTTATTAAAGTATAGGTAATTCAGAATACTAAAGAATATGTTATTTGATTTAAAAATTATTTATATTGTTTCATTGGCACGATATCACAATCAAATAGGTATTAAAATCAGTCTTACACACTAATGATAAGAAAACATGTAACAAAAATTTTGAATATCTCTTTTAGTCACAGCTTATACTATGGATACGAACGTATTGTTAAAACAGAATCAAATTAAAAATGAAGGTATCGTAAAAAGCAATTAAGGTCAAGTCCATCAATCAGACACACAGAACAATCAGACAGATCGCGTTTGTTGGAAAATCGAACGAAAAAAAACACAACACGTCCAAACTTGCGGCGTTGAGCGATGATCTTATTTTGATACTTACTACTGTCAAGAAAGTACCGGAAATAGATCAATAATACACTTAATGTTAGATATTCATCCAAATTTATTTTATCGCCTTCAAAGTATGCTCTTTTAGAAACGATACATTTACGCCAACGAATAATAGAATCATCAAAACATTTTTAAACGCTTTCTCTGCAATTGAGATCAGTTCTCGCCGCGAATTCTCTTTATGTCTTCTACCGAATGAAAACTGGTGCCACGAAGTCGTAATTTGAGTTAAGGAAAAAGAAAGAAGTCGGCTGGAGCCATATAATTTGGTGAGTTGGTGGTTGCTCGATGGTATTTGGTGAGTTTCTGGTCAAAAATTCGTTAACAATGATGGCCTTGTGCCCAAGCGCATTATCGTGGTGCAAAATCCAAGAATTTTCTTTCTACAAAATTTGGCCTTTTTCGTCGAATTTGCTCTTAAACGCCGCATAACGCTCAAATAATATTCTTTATTTACCGTTTGACCTTCTGGCAAGAATTCCCAGTGCACAACACCGCGATAGTCAATGAAAACAGTCAACATGACTGTGACTTTTGATCGACTTTGGCGTGATTTTTTTCGGTTTCGGTTCAGTCGGAAGGCGCCACTCTAAAGCATGTTGACTAGTTTGAATGTCAAACTCGTAAACCCACGTCTCGTCACCAGTAACAATACGTTGCATGAATGTTGGGTCGGAATTGACTCGTTCTAGCATGTCCTCAGCGACTCTTATGCGATTGAGTTTTTGGAGAAAATTCAGGTATTTTGGGACTAGCCGAGCGGCAACATGTTTCATACCCAAGTATAATTTAAAATGGTACGGATGATTGACTCGTGAGACAAAGAAAGTTCAGCGGCTACCTCTCTCAAACTTGAATGAGGATTTTCAGTCACCATTTCCTTCACTTTTGCGATGTTAACTTCAGTTGAAGACGTTGATGGCCAGCCAGAGCGAAGCAAATCTTCCATCACATCTCGACCGCTTTTGAACGCTTTGTACCACTCACAAGCACGTATTTTTGATAAAGTCGATTCACCGTAAGCCTTCTGTAACATTTTCAGTGACTCCGAACACGAAATTCCATTAACGACGCAAAATTTAAGACAAACCCTTTATTAAATGTTTTTACCATTATGAAATTCGCAATACACACTAGATATAAATGAACAGCAACAACAGCACTGTATTTAATCTAAATAACAGATGCAACTCAAACTCCGCGCCAAAATGGATAACAGTTGTGCCAATCTAACATCAAAAAAAACAAAAAATTGAATTGGGAATCTTAAACAAATCATCCGTTCCCGAAACTTTTATGACAGAATGTATGTAGAATAATGTAAGTTGCAGCTGATAAGGCCCTTTCTGATTCAACGCTTGTGGGAGGTACTCATATAAAAACTCATCTGCAGCATGAACAACACTATGAATCATAGAAATCGAGCGTTCTGTATAGTCTTTAAAGACCCTTGCAAAAATAGATAACTTTTTCGAAATACCGAAATAACGGAATTTTATCCGCAGATACCGGTATGAAAATACCGAAAAAAATTGGTTGCCTGTAAAGTCGGTATACGGGCGAAAGTTTTACGTGACAACGACTTTGAGTGGTAAAATAATTTTAATGTGAATATTCATTCGTATAGTAGGAAGAAGGATGAAATAATATGGAAGGGACGCGTGCCTTTCACTTTTTATGTCTGTCTCTCTCGCTCTTAGGCGGGCTAACCATGCCCGAGTGGAAGGGACGCGTGCCTCTCACTCGCTCTCATTGTGAGCGCATAACGTGAGCGGAGCGTAACGCAGTTTCTTGAAGTGTCACCCGGCAAACCAATTTATAAGACGTTGTCACGTCAAAAATATCGGTATACCGGTATCCATGCCTAATCATGAGCGGTGTGCGGGGCGAGCGGGGCGCGGCGCGACTGGGGCTTGCCGAAACGTAGTGATTAAATCCTCTTTGGCTTGCCGTACCGTACACCCCACTGGGGACACACACACGCGTCAGGAGTGGCGCATTGTATTAAATTTAAAACGCGTGTAGTCAATTTTAATTTATTTTTTTATGAGAATTGAAAGGGAATAAATGCGTAGGGTCTTTTTCAAATGTTTTGCACGCCCCCCGCCAGGTAGCCATTTTTTTTAGTATGTTTTGGGCTCAGAACAATTGGGTGTCGGGTTACGTTATGAGTCATATCTCAGAAGTTAGGAAGGGATATGTATGTATCCTAAGTCTACTTAAATGATCATGTAAGTAAATGACATAAATAAATCAATGACATTAATAATAAATTGGCTTAGTAATAATAACTTAAAAATAAATATTGATAAAACCTGCCATAAAAATTTTAATTATTCATTAAACACATTAAATATAAGTTACAAAGGACAAATTGTAAACACTTCAAACGTAACAAAATTCTTAGGGATATAAATTTATAAAAAATTAGATTGGAAGGAGCACGTTGAAAAAGTATGCAATAAAATTAATAGGTTTTCGTACGCCCTATATAAACTAACAAAAACAGCAACTAGATTTACAGCCCTTACTGCGTATGTGCGTTGTGCTATGCCTATGTGCGTTCCGTTTTGGAATATGCATCGACGGTATGGAATCCTCAATATCAAAATATTGATGCTATTGAGAAGATCCAGAATAAAATGGTTAAGCACCTTAATTTTAAAGCTTTGCGTTTTAACCAATCAGTTCCTTATTCCCATTCACTAAAAGATCGTCGTACGGAGAGAGATCAAATCTTCCTTTATAAGATCTTAAATAATAACGCTGATTCTCGATTTCTTCTTGAGAATATCTTTTTGAGATGCCCTCGGACAAGTTCTCGTTCTCTGAAACTGTTTTCGATACCTTTGGCTAAAACCAATTATGTAAGTAATACTTTTCTTTTTAGATCCTGTACCATGTATAATAAGTCATTCATTGAGGTTGATCTATTTAATTGTAAGCATGTAACGATATTTAGGAAACATATAAGAGATTTGTTGTACTCATAAAATTTATTAGCCCCTTTTTTAAGGTTTGAATTAGTAACTTTAATTTATTCTAATATTTTTTACTTATTTTTGAAGTAACTTTATTAGTCATTGTTTTAATTTGGTACCTATATTTTTATTAGTAATCTTTTATTTTTTATCAATTAATTGCTTTTTTATAATTGTAATTTAATCAAATTTAATTTATATACATTATTACTATTGAATTGAATTCTTGCGCATGTTATTGATACGTACTTATGTGATTGTTTTTTTTTTTGTGGAAACTTTGCTGATTTGTGTTCTATGTATATTTTAAAATTGTATGAGTTACGTAATTGTTTGTTTCCCTAATAAATAAATAAATAAATAAGTACTTCGCTTATGTTGAGTCTGTTCTGCGATACGGACACTAGTCCAATCAACGGGGCTTTTGTAACCCGAAAAATTCCTCTGCCTCTGTAATTTGGCATGTGTTGAAGTTAGGTAATACAGATTACAGAATTTTGTTGGATTATTGTACAATAATCCAACAAAATTTGTTACGAGAAGTTAGGTATTTTTACCAAAACATGAAAATCGCTTATAACTCTCTGTGAATATTACCTCAGACTGAAATTCTTTCTGTATACGTACGTATGTACTAGTTAGAATAAGTGTGTCAAAGAATCCAAGATTTTTTCCATTTCAGAGAACCCCAAACTTTTACTTTTAACATTTTCCACTATAACTTCCACTGAAAAATTGCTCCGTCCATTTTTATTTTTTAATATGTTTTTATATCATTAAATACACAGCTTTGTTTAGTAATCCAATAAATTTTCCATTTCAAACATATTTTTTTGGTTTTTGCTTAATAACGTATTGAGAAAAATTTCTCCGTCCATTTTTGTACCTTTAATAGTCATATTATTTTATATTTAAACAGATTTAACAATAATCCAACAAATTTTCCAACGATTAGTATTTTTTACGAAATTATTATGTTCGCTGATTTATTTTGACCGCTCGGAGCTGCGTTGCCCGCACTTGCCAGGCAACTTTTTACCTTATACGCACAGCACAGAGAATATACACAATGTTAATAAATTAGCTTTTAAAAGGAATATTTATTACTGTTCTATTCAATTAGATATTGTTTACACCAAACGGATTATCTATCCGCCGCGGACTGTGAGCGTTCGTTACGTAGTTTATCGTTTTTCCATATATAAGGTGACTGCTAGAAACCGCAAAAAACTTCTAGGGCTGGTCAGGTCAAGTGTTTTAAACAGTACAAAAATGACAAAAAAGAAATTCGTGTTTTTTTATTTTTTATTTAATAATTCATTTTGTAAATTTTTATTAGAAGGTCTTTGAGTATCTAATTAATTTTAAACCAATAGCATAAGAAAAATAAAATTAAAAACAATTAAAAATAACGATTATTTACAACGCGCTGGCAATGAACGGCTGGCCGGCCGACTGTAGACCCGTGCGCGTTGTCAGCTGGGCGATAAGTACCTACGTTAGTCTGCAATCTTTTGTGCGTAGGTATAAGGTGCAGTTAAGTCCAACGACTATCGATAGCATCAAGTTATGTTATGGCCACATTTTAACTGTAATTATGATAAGTGTTATGATGTATGAACGTAATTTCAATTCAATCCTAGTAAAAATCTATCACACTACACATTATGAGAAGTTACAATTATCTTTCCTTACAAATGAAAGATCAATGGGTAGTTTTCTAATGTCGCGTCCGTACGCTAAGCACTTGCCGCTAACTCCAAACCAAATGACCAGATGACCATTCATGTCCTCGACAACTAAACAGCCTAAAACATTGTGATAATAAGTATCAGTCTTACCTATTTATTTACACTAAATTAAGTTAAACTAATGTCTCGCAATAAAGGCAACGTTAATACCTAAAAAGCTGCGTAATTAATAGGTGTCGGTAGGTACTTACATGGTGTTAGATAGCATTCCAGTTTATTACATCAGCGAACAGGAAAGGTGATATGCTTCCCATCACACATAGCAGGCTTTGGACCGTCAAACTAATGTAATAATAATTAAATAAAAGTGAAAACCTGTGCTAAAATTTCGTAAATAAATTAAAATTTATTAAAGGACGAACTAGAACAGCTTTTGTGATCGACACATATTTATTATTACACTAATTCGGCGTGTTTAAAAGTTCATCACCTATGTATTTACAAGTCTTATTTACACCTTAAAACTAAAAAACTCTCTCTTCGTTTAAGCGCATAGCACCACTTACTACCTCGTCACTCTCACGATAGCAAAATAGCATCTCAAGATATTGCTGGTTCGTATACCTAGGCATTTTTACGCACACGCGACGCGACGCGAATGCACCAGAATGCATAAGTTGACTGCCGAAAAAATCAAAGCAGCCGTGTGTAGGTCACGTGATTAGGGTTGGCACGCACAAGAAAATAAAACCATTACTTACTTAGATCCTAGAAGTTACTGACATGTCAAAACTTTGGCCTTTTGTTGATAACAAACTCTTTCACATTTTTTTTACAAACATGAATAGACAAACTTAAATAATTAAAGCTATCGTCCAAACTTGCATATTAAGCGAATTTACAATTATAAAAATTATCAATCAATAATTTATCTGTTAATTTTTATTAGTTAATTTGGTAAACCAAAAAACTTATACTATCAAGTAAATGTTAATAATTTTGGATAAACAAAAACTTTAATTATCCATAACCACAACGCACCAGCAGGTTTACATTGTACACAAACTAACACACTTGGAATATCAATTCTAAGATTAACATGTTACTGTATTGACTACAGTTTTATGGGATTTGTTGTGTTGGTCATAAAAATATCCAAAAATGTTTGCTCGTAAAAGTTTAAAAGGATCATAACATAATGGTTAAACAAGCTACTGATGGTAATGATTGAGATTCAAACTGGTACGCATCGCATCACTACTAGTGCGACTAGCTGTTTTTGGTCTGCATCACGTGAATTCAGAATTAGGAAAATAAATCAACAACAAAATTAGGTCATTTTATGTGGATGCTACATAGGTACTTGAAATCAATTTATTAATCATTCGCGCCACCGTTTCTTTTTTCTAATAAACAACGTTTTTCTTTTATCACGAATTCTTATCTTATTAACATTGAGATATTAAAACGTCGAAAAAAGTTTACTACCTCAGATGGGAATCGAACCCACATCCTCCGCAATCCGGGAGGCGGGCGGCGTTAACCACTCCGCCATCTAGATATTTTTTGACATATCAAAATTTTTCAACGCATTTCACTTGTGTTTTAAGCAACAGTGTCTCATCAAACCTCTTTCACTTTACATCCATTATACAATTTACACACGATATGAATTACGAATTCGAATTCATATCGAAAAAGAACCGCTCATAGTTAGCGGCAGCCCTAAATAGATATGGATCGTCGCAAGCGTCTTTGAAGAAACGCCGCCACACACAGTGTTGCCAAATTGACGGATTTCTCGTCAGATCTGCCGGACTGCATGCGAATGCTAGCGACACATAGGCTCGTATTCTAAAACCAAACTCAAAATCAAATCCATGCTTGAATACAGTTAGAAAGGGATGGCGATATATGCGATGAATAGCACCATCCCTTTCTAACTGTACTCAAGCAGAGATTTGAGTGTGAGTTTGGTTTTAGAATACGAGCCATAGACGCTGTGCGCATGACTGTGATCTGCTGTCTCTTTCCAATTCTATGAATATGAAAGAGACAGAGTCATTCTCATCGCAGCGGCACCAACTTTACGACTTTAACTTAGAGAATCGCACTGTGGCACTGCGCTGCGCTGTCTGTACTGAGTCAGTCACTGAACTCACTGATTCTCATGCGCAGCAGGTGTGTTCAGATTCCTCGGGGAAATTTTGTTGTGTAGTGTAGGTACCTAGTTGTGTTGTGGTATGTGAGGTGCATTTGTGTATGCGCGATTAAACTAATAACTAGTATGAGTTAATTAGTGAAGGATTAGTATTATTATGAATAGGCTATCGTGAATAAAGTAATCAGTTCAGTAACAAATTAATGATTTGAGTAACAAATGGGTGTTAAGTCGTATTAAGACTTGTAGGTAGAATAGGTGGTGTTCTTTTAAACACGTTGAATAAGTGTAATAATAAATATGTGCCGATCACAAAAGTTATTTTAGTTCGTCCTTTAATAAATTTTATTTTATTTAAGTACGTAATTTTGGCGGAGGTTTAATTTGTATGTAATATTACATTAGTTTGAAAGCCTGTTAAGTGTGATGGGAAGCTTATCACCTTTCCTGTTCGCTGGAATAAACTGGAATGCTATATAACACCATGTAAGTACCTACCGACACCTATTAATTACGCAGCTTTTTAGGTATTAACGTTGCCTTTATTGCGAGACATTAGTTTAACTTAATTTAGTGTAAATAAATAGGTAAGACTGATACTTATTATCTCAATGCTTTAGGCTGTTTAGTTGTCGAGGACATGAAAGGTCATCTGGTCATTTGGTTTGGAGTTAGCGGCAAGTGCTTAGCGTGCGGACGCGACATTAGATAACTACCCATTGATCTTTCATTTGTAAGGAAAGATAATTGTAACTTCTCATAATGTGTGGTGTAATAGATTTTTACTAGGATTGATTTGAAATTACTTTCATACACTTATCATAATTACAGTTAAAATGTGGCCATAACATAACTTGATGCTATCGATAGTCGTTGGACTTAATAACTGCACCTTATACCTACGCCTAATTCAAAACATTGCAGACTAACGTAGGTACTTACCGCCCAGCTGATAACGCGCACGGGTGTTGACGCGCCGGCCGACTGTTGAGTCGGCCGGCCAGCCGTTCATTGCCAGCGCGTTGTAAATAATCTTTATTTTTAATTGTTTTTATTTTTGTTATGTTATTGGTTTAAAATTAATTAGATACCCAAAGACCTTCTAATTAAAATTTACAAAATGAATTATTTTATAAAAAATCAAAAAAACACGAATTTTTTTTTTGTCATTTTTGTCATGTTTAAAACACTTGACCTGACCAGCCCTAGAAGTTTTTTGCGGTTTCTAGCAGTCACCTTATATATTTAACTTCTCGTTCACACCGAAAACGGACTATAGGTGTACGCTATTACGTAGTGCGTAGTCGCCAAAGACATAAACTATTATCTCTTTGGTAGTCGCTGACTCTCGGAGACCGATTTTTGAACTATATACGCGTCTATACACGGCGGACGCGGATTGGCTACGTAGCCGAACGTAACAGCGTATTAGCACAGAATAATACATAAGCAGAAAAGAAGCCACTCACAATCAAATTTTGGACTGACATCAGTTTAACTGATGGGAAAACCTGATCGTCAGTGGCCACGCAGTACGCAGTACGCTATAGCGTATTGAAGGTTTGGTGTGACCGCATACAGCAGACTGAGTTCACGTTCAACACTGGGGCTGACAGTGAGCATACTCATAGTCCGCGGCGGACAATCCGCTTGGTGTGAACAATGCCTAGTAAATATTTTGCAAATCAATTCCTCTATTTAATGATTCATGCGGTAAAGGGTTAATATATTATATTACCCTGGTTAAACACCGTTCCTTGCACAAATAGTACATAACGGCAACGCCCGCCGCCTCATGTCATGTGGCTCCGCCGCTGCGCGAGCGCCGCCCCACGCCGCCGCCGCACCCCTCATCACACCCGCCGCGCCGCGACCGGTCGTTTCGTCTTTAGCTTGCTAAGCGCGCCGGCAATGCTTATTAGCTATTATTATTGGTATACCAAAAAAAAAATGTGTATACAATACATACAGAGGTAGGTACCAAAAGTAGGGCCAATTTAATAGATCACATTCTACAGCTGTCAGTCTTTAGTCTTAGTAGTTTATTACCGCTTGTCTAACTGAAAGTAAGTAAGTAATAAAGATGACTATAGGTACTTAGGTAGGTACTTACGTTTTTAAAAGGTAGGTACCTAATACAGCTTGTCTAACTAACTGTGAAAGTAATTTTAAGATGACTGTAGGCAGGTACGTTTTGTAAAAAACAAATTGGAACCAAAAAATAATATTTGTGGTTATACCTACCTAGTCGATTATATTGATGTTAGTTACCTACCTGCAGCTTGTTTAATAATTTAACATTATTGTAGCCACGTGTTGTTATATCAAAAAATGTAAATCAAATAAAAATAGTGTAAGTAATTACTTAGGTATCTTTTATTTAGTATTTTATTTAGAAATACCTACCATTGTCTTTAAACTCTTGAAACTCTAATGCCGAGTCCGCACGCTTGGCACTTTCCGCAAACTCCAAACCTCAACAAACGTTTGGATTGATTTGAGGAAATAAACGTCCGCCATCCTCACGCTTGTGAGTGTGATAATTTGTTTCATTGATGTAAACGCGTAAAGGAACACACCGCGAAGCAAGTTTGTGCGCACTCAGGTGCAGTCCATCCATGGGCTGCATGCACTGCACCTCGTTTAGTCGCTTCCGAGCGATTGCAGTGACATGTCGTTAATCGTATCACAAAGAAAAAAATAAAAATGCCAACTTGTGCACTCAAAAGTTGTTACAATCACTCGAGGAACACAGAAAGAAGTCTAGGTGTAACGTTTCATTGGTAAGTACACGAAACACTACTCGTTTTAACTTAAAAATAAAATATTTTCAACATCTACCAACACGAAACCATATCGCCGCCATTTTTTCAACGCAAGTCATAGACTATAAAAACAAACTGCGCAAATGAGTTTCTGCCTATTATGTCTAATTTGGTTTTACTGTGATAAAAATATTTGCTATTATTTTATAATACGCATAAGATCATGAGTATGACTCGACGACTGGCAATTTAGATTACGTGATATTATTGTAAAAATATGAATGAAATGAAACAATCAAAAAATATTTATTTCAAATTGGAACGCATTGACACTCAATACTGAATTTTACTTCAAAACCACAAAACACGATAGTGAACTAAACTTATGTTTTAAACCATTTAAGAAAACCCCATATTACCTAATCAAATAACTTTTAGGGCCATAGTAGCCAGATAAGCAACATACACAAAAGACAGGAAGAAAATTCTAAATTAATAAAAAAACACCAATCAATTAATTAAGGGATGAATTATATTAGAGCGAGCCGTGCACGGGGCGTGCCCCGTCCGGGCCCAGACGGCGCACCGATTTGAGGCGTTGCATACATTTTGTATGAAGCAGTTCATATTACACAGTGCATGATCCGTGCCCCGTCCGAGCCCGGACACGGACGGGACACGGCCCGCTCTAATAAAAATACAAAATGTATGCTTTAAAATCAGTGGCCCGTCCGGGCCCGGACAGGGCACGCCCCGTGCACGGCCCGCTCTAATATAATTCATCCCTTACTATAAATTATTATGTAACATGTGCCTAATTTAGGGTTATTTTATTGGTGTTCTTTTCTACAAGCTTACTCTTTTAGTAGTCATTAAAACAGAAAAAGTGGATTAGATACGTCAAAATAGTCAACGACATCGTCACAAAAAAAGAAATGCTTTTATAAGCATCTGAGCAAAAAAACGGCACGGCAGTACCATCCTTTTCTCGAAGCAGTTCAGGCCATTTTCGACCCCCTATAACTTCGTTGTGGATAAAAGTAGAGGGCTGAATTCTTAGTAACCAAACAGACATTGTATAAACACGGTATATTTCAAATTTCATTCAATTTGAACCAGTAGATTAAGAATTAGACAAAGTTTCTTAATTTTGTCACTCATTGACTGACCGATTATAAAAACTCGAAGGCACTTCTAGCAGACATTAAAGCTTCAAATTTAAAATACAATTAGTGTTTAGTATATAAATCAAGGAAAAACAAAATATTTTACAATTTCTGTCCAGTTTTCTAGATACACCAACTGCATAAATAACTTTGTAATCCCATATAAATACATAGGATTACAAAGTTACATTTGCAGTGAATGAATCAGTGTATCTGTATATTATTATGTATACTTTAATATAATGGAATATCCGGTGTTTTAGTATAGTATTCAAGAAGTAGAAGGAAAGCAAAGTAAAGGTACCGGTAAGGAAAAAAAATTGGACTATCTACAAAAAGAAATGAGATGCCATCAAAACATACTTGTAAAAAACCAAGTCTCACACGCAACTCAGTTCTTCTACCGTAAAAAGTTGTGAGATCCATGTAATACCTTATTAATATATACCTATAGACATCTACATAATGATTGAAAAAGAAAAAGATTTTATAATATTATTATATAAAAGTTTTAGCTAATAAATTATTTACTTATTTTTTTAGCATTAATTTACTTATTTTAAAATATTACAATTAACAAAATTCAATAAAACATTAAAACAAACTACATATTGATTTGTATATTTTTAACAATATTCTCCTACAACACGATAAAACTATATGAATAGTGTATCGCATTTGTGTGCTCGGACATATTCTATAACAACCAAGCCCCCTCCCCAACGTATCACGTGATGCCCGCTGTCATCTAGCTGAGCACAATCTTTGTATTGGACGTGTACTCTAGTTTATTGTACCTCAATGGTTTGTTTGCACAAACGATACAAGTATTCACAGACGATCGAACTTGGTGCGATCCGCACCAGCGAACTGTACGGTGCGCTTACACAACAGACGAGCGTACCGGACTCCGAACCGTCCAGTCTGTGCTAGCATTGCGTGAACACGTCTCGACATGCCGCCTATTCTATAAAAAACAGGCCAAAATTGCATTAGTTGTGGCAACTATCGTTGCTACATCGCCATTACATACCAAAATAAAAGGTGAAAGTAAGGGCAAAATTTTATCTCAGAACAGAGAAGTCATATGAATTTCATTAAAGATCTCGATGATAAAGATTTTCGTAAGTATATATCTTCGAATGAGTTACGAAGCATTCATTGAATTGTTGGATTTTGTGTAATAGTCGCAAGGAGATAATATGTCTTCATTTTTCTAAAAGTATTTGAAATGCTTGATTGCGTGCATCTGATGTCTTTTTGGCGTTGCTCCGAACCGAATCTATGTCTGAGAACACGTAGCGACGTATTGCGCGTACGGTGGCACTTTATAAATAAATAAATAAACTTTTCTACACTCACACCAATTATCTAGCCCAAGAGCTATTATCTCCATTTTCCTTCTTGTGTTTTTAATGTTTATCCACCTTTTACGTTAAATCTTAGTTAAGTTTTAGGTTATTAAATAAAATATTGAGTTCACGTTTGCATGCCGTGGCAACCTTTAATTAAGTCAGCACTTAGAATGAGATACAGTTCACTTACATAAGTCTTTTGTAGTGTATGCCTTGTTGGTTGTCCTAATAAATAAAATAAAATAAATAAATAAAGAGAAGCTTCGTTATGAAACTCGTTAAATGGTTACTAGACAACGGATAAACATACTTAAAATACTTAAATACGAGGGCCACACCGAAATGATCGGGAATAGAAAAAACTACAAAGATAACACAATAATATTTACTTTCATTGTTTTTCGAAGTATTCTCCGTGACAATCAATGCACTTTTGCATTCGTTCAAACCAATTATTGTAACAGTAATTCCAGTCTGAAGTAGACATAGTCGAAACGGCCGATTTATAAGCTTGGACTGCCTCTTCTGGACCTGGAAACCGTTGACCACGTAGCAAATCTTTAGTTCTTGGGAATGTAAAGTAATCGTTGGGGCTCAGGTCAGGGCTGTATGGAGGATGGTCCATCAACTCCACGTTTTCCTGATTTAAAAACGCGATCGTTTGCCGAGCGGTGTGGGAACTCGCATTATCGTGGTGAAGGATTATGCGACGGTTCGGATTACTTTTACGAAGTTCTCTTATGACTTCCGGCAAACAAACTGTTGTGTACCATTTAGCAGTAACCGTTTTCCGTTCCTGTAAAGGAATTGTAGCCACATGTCCGGTTTTCGATACAAACGAAGCGACCATTTTTTTCGACACGCTACGAGAGCGCACAACTTTTGTTGGTTTGACCTCACCTTCGTAGACCCAAACAGCCGATTGGTGTTTTCTTTCGGGCTCATATGAATAAATCCACGATTCATCACCCGAGACGATATTGTAAACAGCATTTGAGCTCCCTCTATCGAACCGTTGCAGAGAAGACCGACACCAATTAACACGAGCCGACTTTTGTTCTTCGGTCAAGCGATGGGGCACCCAGCGGGAAACTAACTTCCTGACACCCAGTTCATCATGCAATATTATTTGAATGGCTGTCATACCAATGCTGAGGGAAGCCCGTATCTGCTCGTATGTCACATGTCTATCTTCTTGTATTAATTGGCGTACAGCATCGATGTTTTCTTGTGTTACCGCTGTTTTTGGCCGACCAGTAGAAGGAACTGTGGTAAGAGATAAACGTCCTCGACGGAACTCAGAATACCAGCGATATATAGTCGTTTTACTAGGTGCTTCAAGTTCATAAATAGAAACAAGCTCGGCAAGACATTGTTCTTGAGATAAACCTCGGCGAAAGTTGTGAAAAATTATCGCACGGAAATGTTCCCGCGTAAGCTCCATTTTCTCACTGACTTCTTAATTTGAAATAGCTACCACTCTTCTTTTATTGAAAATTTTTATTTTTCAAAAATGGAATTAAGTTCGTAAGAATACTAAATTTCAAATACCAAAAAGATTTTAAGTCTAATTTATTTAAAAGTATTCCATTCCCGATCTTTTCGGTGTGGCCCTCGTACATACTTATTATACATAGAAAACCGTCACGCGATCCAATATGGTTAGTTCGGAGCGCACTATGTTCGTGGTCCGGCCCCAACTAAGTTCGATCGTCTGTGAATACTTTGAGTAAACGTGTGGACGTGGACGCATCGCAAGCGCTTGCGGAAAATTGCCTTTGATTTGTGATAAAAAACCGACACTCGATGGATCGGCTACAAGCGCTTGCCAACCTACGCAAACCAAACCAATCGCTCTATCCACACGTTTGAATTTGTGACGGCTTGTTGAGGTTTGCCAAGCGTGTGGACGCGGCATAATAACGGTGGCTGGCCACCAAACAATAGTGCGTGGCAAAGCAGCTCCGAGCAAGCGGTCAAGTGAAGGTCAACCCTTTAATCTCTTTAAGTAGTAGGTGTCTTCCTAAACATTATTTTACGTACCTACTTGCTTTTTGACCTTTTTTGCATATTGTACAGTATCAAACGTTTATTTGAAACGCATTAGGTAATTAATATTCCTTTTAAAAGCTAATTTCTTAGCGCCTCGTTGTTACAACGTTGTGTATATTCTCTGTGCTGTGCGTATAAGATAAAAAATTGCCTGGCAAGTGCGGGCAACGCAGCTCCGAGCGGTCAAGATAAATCAGCGAACATAATAATTTCGTAAAAAATACTAATCGTTGGAAAATTTGTTGGATTATTGTTAAATCTTTTTTTTTTAATTTTTTTTTTTATACTATGCCCGGCAAATGACCCCACTCCACCTGATGTTAAGTGGAAATGAGGTCCAGGCGCGAGGACAACTGGTGCAGCGTAAGAGACGTAGCATCAGTCATCCTCACTCTGCCGGCCCACAAAGTGCTTCTTCACGCCTCGTTTGAAGGACCCTATGTCATAGGTAGGAGGGAATACGTGTGCTGGTAGACTATTCCATCTTTTGGAAGTGCGGCAAAGAAACGACTCACCAAATTTCTTTGTGCGAGATGGAATGTTAGAGACTGTTAATTGGTGACTCCGCAGAGCAGCACGCGTACTCCTATGGAGGAAGGGAGAAGGAGGGATGAGGTCAAAGAGTTCTTCAGAGCACTCGCCATGGTATAAACGGTAAAAGACGCTGAGTGACGCAATATCTCTACGCAATTGCAAAGGCTCGAGAGTTTTAGTGACCTCTGCATTGCCGATAATGCGCACAGCGCGGCGCTGCAATCTGTCCAAGGCATCGAGAAGGTACTTTGCGGAGCCGTCCCAAAGGTGAGAGCAATACTCCACGCAAGACCGCACCTGTGGCTTGTATAATAGACACAACTGATCAGGCGTGAAGAATCGCCGCACCTTGTTCAGGACACCGAGTTTACGTGAGGCATTTTTAATCACGGTTTCGATGTAGTCCTTTTGGTTCAGATCGCAGCGGATATCCATACCAAGCATGTTAATACTGCTCTGCAGGCCTAGAGATGTACCCTGAAGAGAGGGAAGGGGAAGGAATGGCGACTTTTTCGCTGTGAACGCGCACACCTGTGTTTTCTTGGCATTGAACTCCACCAGATTATCGGAGCCCCATTTAGAAATGAGGTCCAACATCCGATCGAGCTCAATGACAAGATTTGCTCGCTTCATTTCGGTGTCTACCCGCCCAGCCGTTGGGTGCCCGTTATATCCCCCATGCACTGTGCTATCATCTGCATAGCAATGAATGCTTCCAAGAGGAAGCATGTCATTGATATGCAGAAGGAACAGCGTGGGGGATAGAACGGAGCCTTGAGGAACACCAGCGTTCACTGACATGAACCGCGAAGCGCATCCATCCGAAAGGACACGGATTCTACGCTCATGCAGGAAGCTGGCAATCCAGGTACAGAACTGAGCGGGCAAACCGTATGCCGGGAGCTTGGAGAGAAGAGCTTTGTGCCAGACCCGATCAAAAGCCTTGGCTATGTCAAGGCTAACTGCCAGTGACTCGCCACGCTTGTCAATAGCCTCACCCCAGATATGTGTGACGTACGCTAGAAGATCACCCGTTGACCGTTTTGGCCGAAACCCATATTGACGATCGTGAATTAGGGAGTGATCTTCTAGGTATCGAATAAGCTGTTTGTTCAATATTCGTTCTAGGATCTTACACAACACTGAAGTTACGGCTATAGGGCGGTAATTAGTCGGATCTGACCGATCTCCTTTTTTAGGGATCGGTTGCACATTAGCATCTCTCCAAGATTCCGGCACACAACCCGAAGAGAGCGAGAGACGGTACAGACGCGATAACACAGGGGACAACTCCGCTGCACACATTTTCAGGACTATTGCTGGGATGCCATCAGGACCGTTAGCTTTCCGGACATCGATTGACTGCATTTCCGCACGGACATCACACTGCCTGATTTTAATATCAGACATTGTGTGCCCACAGTGAGGAATTGAGGGTGGCTGTGCATCACAGTCATCGATCCGGGAGTTAGCCGCAAAGACTTTGGCCAGGAGATCGACCTTTTCCTGCGGCTTGTGAGCTAAAGTTCCGTCAAGACATCTCAGTGGTGGCAGCGAGGGTTGGCAGAAGTTGGATTGCACGGCTTTGGCCAGACGCCAGTAGCTACGGCTGCCCGTAGGATGCGTCAGGAGTTCTTGGCCTACTCGTGCAACGCGCTGGGCATCCGCTCTAATGTAGGCCCTCTTACACGACTTGGTGGCATTATTATAGGCTGCTTTTAGCGAGCGAGTTTCGGGAGCCCCATGAGCTTTACCTCTGATCCAAGCGCGGTATGCCGTCTGTTTGCTCTCAACAGCGCTGGCACACTCGCGATTGAACCAGCGGTTGCGACTGCCTTTGCTGATGACATAGGAGTGTGGAATATAGTATTCCATTCCTAATACTATCTCATCAGCAACGGCAGTGGCGCTAGCGGTCGGGTCCTTCCCACTAAAGCATCGCTGCCTCCAAGGGACGGATGCAAAATACTCCCGCATCCCGTCCCAGTCTGCCGACGCGTAGTGCCAAATCTGGCGTTTCGAAACCGCTGTTGGCGGGCGCGATGCCAAGGGCACTGTGCTGGATATCAAGCAGTGATCCGAGGAACCTAAAGGATCTCCAATCTCCAACCGGTATCCAGCTGGGCGACTCGTCAGCAGAAGGTCGAGTAAGGAGGGCGCATGGCCAACTATGTCTGGGATCCTGGTGGGCTGGTTCACCAGTTGCGTCAGGTCATGCGTGAGAGCGAATGCGTGGGCAGTTCTACCAGCATGGTCTGTTTTGGAGGAACCTAACCACAACTCATGGTGGGCGTTGAAGTCCCCCAAAAAGACCAATTCCGCCGATGGAAACCGCTCCTGCGCATCATCTGCTACCCGACTAAGATGTTCAATTAGTCGAGTTGTCTCCATGTCGCCGTTATGGGATCGGTAGACGCAGACGTAGACACGGCAATGAGAGCCTAAGTCGACGTGTACCACTAGGAGGGAGAAGGAAGGGTCCTCCAGACAGCGCAGACGGCGACAACAAACATCCGCCCGAACGAATAAGCAAACTCCGGCTTTGGCTTTGAAGGATTCTTCAAGCACAAAGCCGGGATAGTTCAGGTAGGTGGTGTCAGCTGGGCGGATTATTTGTGTCTCCGTCAGGAACAACATTGCTGGCCGTGCCGTCTCAAGATGGTGGTGGACGGCATTGAGGTTTGCATGGAGCCCGCGGATGTTAGCGAACTCCACCTCAAAGGGTAAGGTTGTGGTGGGGGTGTGCACCGCTGTAGAACCAGTTTTGTTGTTAGGCGCTGTCATTTTAGGAGTGGAAAGAGAGAGGCGTGAATCGAGAAAATGATGCCGCGATGCGAATGGTCAAAGTGTGGTGGCCTGTTTCCCCAGGAATTTGCCCACAGACGAGTATTATTAACCTGCCGAACGGAAGGGCCCCCGAACCCCCCCGGGAATGGCCGCCGGGACCCCACCTTCCGGTCACCAACCGGCACGACGGACCACCCCGAGATTATGCGTGGCATGGTGAGGCAGCCTCACGAGCTGGTTAGGCTCGCTTGGGCCCCTGTACTGTGCCACGGGCGGCCAGCGGGACAACCGTTTCTACGGGTCTCCCTGGTCGGCAGGTTAACGAAGTCCTCCTGGCACTGGTTTAACGGAAGCCTCCACAGACCAAATACATCGCAGCATCATCCTCTCGAGCTCTGGTTATACGCTGGCTGATCCCGAAACGCGACCGACAAGCAGTCACTTGACGGGGTTTACACCATGCGTACGGTGGTCACCAACCAGACGGGTCAAGCCCTACCACCAGTGGAGCAGATCATCGCTCGAAAGAGTCCGTTAGTCGCTTCTTACGACACCCACCGGACGGAGAGAGGGGCGGCGATTGGTATTCTTTCTCCGTCACCGCACGGATAAAATCTGTTTAAATATAAAATAATATAACTATTAAAGGTACAAAAATGGACGGAGCAATTTTTCTCAATACGTTATGCCAAAAAAATATGTTTGAAATGGAAAATTTATTGGATTACTAAACAAAGCTGTGTATTTAATGATATAAAAACATATTAAATAATAAAAATGAACGGAGCAATTTTTCAGTAGAATTTATAGTGGAAAATGTTAAAAGTTAAAATTTGGGGTTCTGTGAAATGGAAAAAATGTTGGATTCTTTGACACACTTATTCTAACTAGTACATACGTACGTATACAGAAATAATTTCAGCCTGAGGAAATATTCACAGAGAGTTATAAGCGATTTTCATGTTTTGGTAAAAATACCTAACTTCTCGTAACAAATTTTGTTGAACACATGCCAAATTTCAGAGGCAGAGGAATTTTTCGGAATCTCCATACAACAAATGTCCTCGTTGATTGGACTACACATCATAGGTATGGGGTAATTGCACTGACATAAACAGGGCGTTCATAGCTCAAAAAAAGTGTATAAGGGCAATATGTGGTACTGCGCCTGACGAACCTTGCAGACCACTCTTTAAAAAGTTAAACATACTACCACTTCCATGTCTATACATATTTGATGCTGCTAAATTTGTAAAAAAGAATTTAAATTATTTTAAACAGGCTAAAGAAGTTTATCCACGAGGCACACGAAATTGCAATAGGTTGGTCTCTGCTGTAATTCCCATAAGTACTCGTTTTAAAAAAACTGTTATTGGATAAGTATGACAATATATAAATAAAATACCTGAATTCTTAAAAGAATTGCCATTTAATAGATTTAAAAGGGCCTTAGGCTAGCCGCACACACACAACAATATTGTCAATAAAGTGCATTATTGTCAATAATATTGTATTGCGGTATTGTTATGTGCGGTATTATTGGCAATATTATTGTAGATTTCCAGAAATTCTGATCACGGGCACATCAATATTGGGAGGAGCCAGGAATATTGACAATAATTTTGACGTGTGCGGGAGCGCGGCAATATTTTAGTTGAAAAAAGATTTCATGACAGGCGGACGTTTGTTTAACATTTACGAACCAAAAGGACAATAGAGGACAAAAATAGTGTGAATAATATTACTAATCTCACAGAAAAGCGATATTTGTTATTATGAATACATGGTAAACTTATCCAGAGCTGTGGAAAACATCCATCGTGATACTAAAGATAATAGTTTTTGTAAGCTGCTAATCTCTCATTCTCATGTGATTTTTAAAATCATGCTCTTCTATAATTAGGTCATTTATTAGATTCAAATGATTTAATTCAGTATTTTTCTCATCCAGTCTTTAATCCGTCGTTTCTTTCTTGATTATTTTTTAATTCATAATTTTTGATTATTTGCGTTAAAAAACGCTTGTGCGTAGATTTTCTCGGCCAGCCGTGATCGCGACGGCTGGTGATCGTACACGTTGATGACTTCCTCAAAGGCCGGCGTACGGCGGGTTTGAAGCGTCGCTTTAGACCCTTGAGGCGTTGATAATTGATGAATTGTTGATGGTAAGGATGATGAAGATAAACACTTTACTTTGTCACACTGATTTTAATAGGTAACAAGATTTAACTACTATAATTTACATGAAATGGCGTCCACGCGCCTTTGAATTTGAAAACCAATGAATGACTATAATGAATATTGAACTGGCATCCACACGCCTTGATGACAAAACCAATGAACAACTGATTTAACTAATATAATTAATAGTACATGGCGTACACTCGCCTTTTATGAGAAACCCAATGCATGGCCGACTGCCATCTTTTATCACACCTTTCTTCTACTATAAACTAGACAGGTTTTTGATTGAATGACAAGTGATTCTTTTTTTTTGAACGTAAGATCGATAACGCAAAGGCGTTAAACATTAAGATGATACACAATGAAATATATACAAACATGTTAATTTTCGATTAACATTCCTCCCGCCACCAGGGGGAAATGAACTGAATACTTGAAGTCCTTAATGCGCTCTATTTATAGTAACAATAACACATAATATGACTCATACACATGACTTAACTTTAAGAATGAAAACACTATATATACACAGAAGTGCAAGGGTTAACTTAAATTACTTTCTATTGGTATCGGTAATTTACACAATTTAACCACTGGTCTTACAAGCTCTCCGCTTTGAGTCCTTAATTTAACTGGTCTAACAATGTGATCTGATCCCTTAAACAATTCAATTACTCTACCCTTTCGCCAGTGAAGAGGGGGTGAGTTCTCGTCAATAATAAGAACTAAATCGTTGAGCTCTATATTGTTAATATGCTTATACCATTTATTACGTGACTGTAGTGTACTGAGATACTCAACATGCCAGCGCGACCAGATCGTCTGGTACAATTTCTGAATAACTTGAAAACGGGGCAATCGCGACATTTTAGTCTCCTTCCAGTGAGCTTCTGGCAAGGCAACTAGTGGCTGACCTATGATGAAATGACCTGGCGTGAGAACCTCTAAATCACTGGGGTCCTCTGACATAGGCACAAGAGGCCGTGAATTAAGTATAGACTCTATTTTAGTAAATAGAGTAGACAGTTCCTCGAATGTTAAAATGGTATCGCCCACCTCTCTCTTGAGGAGGTTTTTAGCGCTTTTGACTGCAGCCTCAAATAGTCCCCCCATATGGGGCGATGCAGGAGGATTGAACTCCCAGCGAATGCTCTGTTTTCTGAACTCCTCCTTGAGGATAATCTGGTTGTCCAACAAGAACTGAGTGATCTCCTTTAGATACGAATTAGAACCAGTAAAATTGGTATCTCGGTCCGATCTGATTAGTGGAGGCAGCCCTCGTCGGCTGACAAACCTGGTGAATGACGCGATGAAGGCCTCGATGGTCAATGCAGAGACCACTTCGAGATGAACAGCTTTTGTACCTAAACATACAAAAACACACAGGTAAGCTTTGAGTGATTTCGCATTTCTTAGTAAACTGCTTTTGACTAAGAAAGGTCCAGCAAAGTCAGTCGCTACGCCTGAAAATGGTCGTGCGGCCGTGACTCTATCAGCTGGTAGGTCTGCCATAAATGGTGGCTGAGATGAAGCATTGAACCTGAAACAAACTAAACAATTTCTTATGACCTTTGATACTTGACGTCTGACTGACGTAATCCAATACTCTCGCCGCAGTATAGCAATGAGCACGTTTGTCGCTACATGACAATATGACTTGTGATAATATTCTATGAGTAATTGACCCCACCTATGATCCTTAGGTATCAAATATGGATGCCTGGCTCCGTAAGGCAATGTTGATTTCCGTAGTCGGCCACCGACTCGGATAAAGTGATCTTCATCCACGAAGACACTTAATTTCTGTAGCGATTTACAGACCAATTTTCCTTGCTTGATTAATATAATTTCATCTTTATATGAATCCATTTGAATTTTCTTAATCCAATGTCTGGTTGCTTCACGAGTCTCGTCTAATGAGAGTGTAGAGTTAAGATTCCGTCTTTCTTTAGGCAATCTAATATTTCGGCAAAATCTAAGTACCAATGAGGTAATATTGATGAGCTTACTGAACGAGCTGACACGTGATAACAGCGCGTCTTCCCATGGTTCGACAGGGGTAACAAGATTGACCAATTTCTTGAATCCAGGTAAATCGTAAGGCATAGTAACTGGTAACGCAGGCCATTGTGACTCCTCCTTAAGTAACCAGTCTGGGGACCACCATAAATTGAAATGTATGAGATCTTCAGCCGCCATGCCTCGTGAGGCGACATCTGCAGGGTTTAATTCGGAACGTACATGTCTCCATATCATAGAACGTTTTGAATTTTGAATGTCTTGAACTCTGTTACATTCGAATGTTTGAAGCATGTATGGTTTTGTGTTTATCCAAGATAACACGATTGTGCTATCTGACCAAGCATTGATGCTGTCAAATTGAATTGAACTGTCATATGACTCTGATACATGATTCAATAATTTGAACACTAGATGAGCGGCACTGAGTTCCAGTTTTGGTATCGTTTGCTTTGATCTCTTAGAAGCTACTCTTGATTTAGCTATAAGTAAACGTACCATGACATTTCCTGACGCGTCCACGGTCCTGAGGTAGACGCTCGCGGCAAAACCAGTCTCTGCAGCGTCTCCGAATCCGTGAAGTGAATATGAGACAGTCTGTGGCAGTGCAACACATCTAGGTATCTGCAAGTTTGACAAATAATTAAGGTCTTGAATGAGTTCGTCCCACTGACGACATTGACTATTACTGACAGGTTCGTCCCATTTGACTCCATCTGAAAATAGTGTCTGAAGAAACACCTTGAATCGAAACACAATAGGCGCACAATATCCACACGGGTCATACAGGCGTGCTATTGTACTAAGGATATGACGCTTAGTAATTGCTTGTCCTAGCGGTACATTGATCTGATATGACATTGAGTCTGATACTGGGTCCCATTGAATACCTAATACTTTAATAAAGCTTTTATCGTCAGTATCAAACTGATGGGGCAGCTCGCAGTGTTCCTGCGGCAAATCCTGCAGTAATTCATTGCAATTTGATGACCATTTCCTGAGCTCATATTTGGCGCTTTTCATTAGTGCAATGAGTTCTGATTTGAGGTGTTGAGCCTCTGATAACGAGTCTGCGCCCGTGAGAATATCGTCAACGAAGGTGTCTCGTCTGATGACGGTTGAAGCTGATGATTCATGATGACTAGCCTCCCAATCATCGGCGAGTTGTAACAATGTTCGAATTGCAATGAATGGACTTGATCGTAGGCCGTAGGTATTAGTATTCAACTCATATACCTGAATTTGATCAGACGGGTCCTCTCTCCACAAGATGAGCTGGTACTTCCTGTCTTCAGGGTGTATCCAGGTCATTCGAAACATCTGCTTGATGTCGGTCGTGAAGACTATTTGATGCCGTCTGAAATTTAACAATATTTAGGTAGATTCACCCAATGGTGGCCTAATTGAAAGTAATGGTAACCTAACCAAATATTTGCCATCTGGCATACGTTGAATACTTGAATTATACAACCTTTCACATTCCAAGTAATCCGGATGAACAGCTGGCTTCGAAGGGGGCTGTTTCACCTTCCAAAACTTTTCTAAGACTTCCTCCAGTCTGACTGCATGGAGTCCATAGTCTTCTACTGAAGTGCCTGCCGACTGGTCGGGTGATGTGACCGTCGATGGTGACTGTTGAGTGTGTATCGCTCCCATGATGACGTGACCGAAACATGATCCATAAGCCGCTATCCCTGGAATGTTGGTTGAAATCTTTGAACCATCAAGTACATAATTGAGCACATCTGTACCAAGTATGATATCTACATTTCGGGCTTTATCAAAGTTGCAATCAGCAAGGATAATATTTGATGACTTTAACTGATTATTTAATTTAATATCATATGGTGGAATATTTCCTGATAATGTGAACATAACCATTGCCCGGGTACCAACTATTGGTAAATGAGCTCCTACGGGTTTAATGACTAATTTGACAACAGTGCCCGGTGTAGTAACTGCTTGATGACCTACTCCGTAAAGAATATTACTATTACCCTGTTGGTGCAATTTTAAATGATGAACTAATGATTGTTTGATGATTGAAACACAGGCGCCTGTATCTAACAGGGCCTGGACCTTGACAAATTGACCACACCTGACCTGACCATTACTATTGCAGTAGGACAAATAGTTATGGGGAGTGATGGTCCCATAGATGCACCAACAGTTACCTTATCTCATGCCCTATCAGGGCCCATACGTGACCCAAACCTGAGTGAATGAAAGGTGGTCTGAGCAAGATGCGCTCTGTCACCGACTCGTGGCCTTGGCTGGTGATGAGCCATGGATTGCACCGGTGGGGCCTCATGATGATGATGTGCTGACGATGGGCCCGCTTCTTCCTGGATCACACCAGTGATATGCACTGGTGATGAGACATGACGCGCTTTTGACGAAGTTGGCGTGTCTCGACCACCTGCGCGTTGGGTGACCAATCGAGCAGCAGGTTGATTTTGCTGCCGGGGAGCACCGATGTTCTCCTCTGCGTTGCAAATGAGTGAGTTATGATCCTGGGAGCCACAATGAGAACACCAGTTCCTATGAGTACAGTCACTTGCATAGTGCTTCCTCAAGCATCGATAGCAGTGTCCCGACTTAGTCGCCCACGACTTACGACCAGATCGTGACAACCGTTGAAAGGCAGGGCATCTATAAAGTGAGTGTCCCTGGGCACTACAAAATGAACATGAAGGCCTCACCTGACGAGCTGATGATCCTTGATCTGTTGATGATGACATCACCTGATTGGCCTGGTATGCCTTGCCTGATGTCATCCGATGTTGACTTGATCGTGGAGCTGGTGGACGCACCGTTGGTAGTGAAGCCAGAGGTGGTCTCATGACAGGCTCGGGTGCTGATGCCACTGTCAGCTGCAGTCGGCACTGTTCGTCAAACAACTCTATTAGTTGACTAATGGTAGGCAAAGCATCAGGATTCGTGCCGTAGCGTTCCTCAAACAGTGACCGCAGCTTAACAGGCAGTTTCTGTAATGTTAAATACAATATAACATATGACCACTCTTTGACAGGCTGATCTAGCTTTTCTAACGCCTGAAGGGCTTCTTGAAGAGGATCATAAAATTGTGAACGCAGGTGAGTGACTGATGATGTGATGATAGGTAAATTTACTATCCTACCGATATAAGCATCAAGTAGTAATCTAGTATTCTGATACCTAGACTTAAGTAAATTAAGCGCCACTGAATAATTCTTGTCATCTACCGGCAGCTGTCTGACAATGTGAAGGGCTTCACCTGACAATGATGATCTAAGATAATAATGCTTATCAGCATCCGACAAATCACGCTCATGAACCAATGAATGAAAGAAGTCATAGAATGGAACCCAGTCCATGAGGTTATCGGAAAACTTGGGAAGGTTCTATAAGTGGTAATTTGGCCATTACCTGGTTTGATGTGAACTTGTGTGATTTTGAAGTACCAGCGGTTGACTCCGACGACGCCTGGTCCAGTTTTATCAATAGTTTGTTGACCTCCGTGAATTGCACCTCGAACAGCGACATGTCTGATTCAGACACTTCGTCAGTTGAGAAACCCAATAATGTTTCGTAGGCTAAAACCAAATCTTTATAGTAGGTATTAAAATGCCGTTTTGCCACTGAAGCAGAGACAGACCCAGTTTGTTCGTCGATCGTCGCGGCAAAATCCAACAACATTCTATGATGACTTCTAAACTGATTTCTTGTCCTACGCGAAGCCATGATGACTATCTACTGACTAATGCACGTAATAAACAGTAACACTTGAGATCAGTTACACTTGTAACAAATTTAAAACTAACGAAACATAAATTTAGAATATGTAAACAAACAAGATAATAACCTAGTTATTTAATTGACAGACACTTGACATGACAGTGACATTGACTGAATGAGTGATTCAATATTCGTAAAGATTGAATGAAGTTAGACCGATTGAGATTGGTTTGATGAGAATGAATGTACTTACATGAATTATTGGCCAATCACAACACAATAATATTAACTTATGAGTCCGTAAGAATGAGTGAACCGCAGCGCGCGCCCTCTTGCGTCGGCTGTCTGTGTTCCCGTTGCGTAGCGTAGCGATGCGATACACAATTACAAAATGGCGTATCTTTATCTTCAATAAATACGCCCCGTCGAATCTCGACCCTTTGATGAAGGTGATAATTATGATGAATTATTACGACCACTGAATTTAAACACTGAAACACTCCGAGATTGACTTGATATTCGGTATTTCACACTGAACTTATAATCTTGACGGCAGCTTAGACGCGAGTTTGCCGGCAATGACCTTGGACGGCAACCGCGTGTCCAGTACCTAATGCTGTTTATCCCTTCCTGGGTTTAAACGATTCCCGTCCTGGGTTTTTAAACGGTTCCCTCATGGGCCACCAAAATATTGTGAGTAGATTTTCTCGGCCAGCCGTGATCGCGACGGCTGGTGATCGTACACGTTGATGACTTCCTCAAAGGCCGGCGTACGGCGGGTTCGAAGCGTCGCTTTAGACCCTTGAGGCGTTGATAATTGATGAATTGTTGATGTAAGGATGATGAAGATAAACACTTTACTTTGTCACACTGATTTTAATAGGTAACAAGATTTAACTACTATAATTTACATGAAATGGCGTCCTTGAATTTGAACGCGCCTTTGAATTTGAAAACCAATGAATGACTATAATGAATATTGAACTGGCATCCACACGCCTTGATGACAAAACCAATGAACAACTGATTTAACTAATATAATTAATAGTACATGGCGTACACTCGCCTTTTATGAGAAACCCAATGCATGGCCGACTGCCATCTTTTATCACACCTTTCTTCTACTATAAACTAGACAGGTTTTTGATTGAATGACAAGTGATTCTTTTTTTTTGAACGTAAGATCGATAACGCAAAGGCGTTTAACATTAAGATGATACACAATGAAATATATACAAACATGTTAATTTTCGATTAACAACGCTCAAATAAACTCAAAGTTAACGAAACGTTGAAAAAATGTCTACCTCAGGCGGGAATCGAACCCGCAACCTGAGGTAGACATTTTTTGCAACGTTTCGATATCTTTGTTTTTAATTACCTACCTACCTATTTAAAATAAGTGTTATTACCAATGCAACGACTTTTTTCTTTCTGACCATTTTAAACCGTGCGTACACGAATCAAGCTGCTGAGCGACTAAGTGAAAAGTTTACAATAATATTACGTTGTGTGTGCGGTACCATAAATTGATCAATATTATTGACAATCTTGATTGACAATATTATTGTGTGTGTGCGGCTAGCCTTATACAACTGGCTTATGGAACATGCTTTTTATACTTAGATTAAAACAAAAAGGGAAGATACGGCATTAACGTCTCGTGAGTGAGCCGCCAAAATTAGGCCTAAAGGCACAATTTCACTTCAGTCACAATTTGCGGAGCGAACAGGCTACATCGCCCTATTGCAGATATTCTACTGTGTGAAAAAGAGAAAGACGCTACTCCGCAGTGGCGTCGGAATCGGTCGTACGTACTCGTCTGTTGCGAAGCGACCGAGACGTCAACGCGCTACTCGCCGACTCCCTCGCGCTGACGTTGAAACTTACCGCTTTGTCTCGCTCGCTCGATTTACACTTTATAGGTGTGCGTGTGAGAGTGTTTGCTTATGTAGTTGAGTAGGACTATATTTTGAATGACTACAAGTAGAAGCATGCCGTATCTTCCCTTTTTGTTTTAATCTAAGTTTTTATACGATTAATGCATAGATGAATGATTGGCCTCGCTGCGCTCAGCGAGACCGATCATTAATCTAAGGATTAATGAATTTTTTAATAAAACATCTAATAATTAATAATGTTTATATAATAATAATAAGATATATGTTGAATAAAGAGTTTATTAATATGTAATTTAAATTAAATACGATAATTGAAATGTCATACTTTGACATTAATTTGATTTTTAATTTTAATGTGTACGTAAGTACGATTTTATTTTAATGTTGATTTTATTTCATTTTTATAATATGGTTTTATTTGAGTTAATTTTGGTTTGATTTTATTATATATTTTGATTTGATTTATTTTAATGTTGATTTTATTTCATTTTTATATGGTTTTATTTGATTTAATTTTAATTTGATTTTATTATTTATTTTGGTTCGATTTATTTTATTTTAATTTGTCTTGTATTTATTTTATTTTGAAAATGATGTTATTTTATTTCTGTATTGATTTCACTAACTAAATGATGTAACTATTATAATAATCTTACTAACTTAGTTTAAGGAACATTGTTACTAACACTCTATGGACCATGTGTCTGAAATAAATTGTTTATTATTATTTCTGCTAGGTAATCCACAAAAAACCTCAAAATCTCGAGTTTGTGTTTCACGTAAGTACTTACCTACTTACATGTTTTTTTTTAATAGGGCGTTGTTTTGCGTCTGTGGAATTGTACGTAGATAACGTAGATGGATTCTACTAATCCGCAAAACACCACAAAACCTCGAGTTTGTGTTTCACATACTTACATAATATACCTATATGGTTTTTCACAGCACCTGCTCGACAACGTCAAATTATGTCATGCAAACCTAACCATTGTAATGTAATGTAAGTCATCATTAAAGAGGAGGTCTAGCAGGCACTGCAGGCATGGCATTCATTGAGCTCTTCTCAATGAGGGCATTAATATTGTAATTTCTGAATTTCATTATGACCCGCTGGTCATTAATGTGATTTGAATTTGGAACATAAATAGAAATCGCATACGAACATTTACTCTATAGGCAGTAGGTAGGTGTGCAGTCTTTAGTCCGTATACGCCTTTTACGACACCCAAGGGACGAAAAGGGGTTCGTAGTATTATTTTGATGAGCCCATCGCCGCTCTATGCTGTTGGATGTATGTGCAGTCTTTAGCCCGTTAGTCGCTTTTACGACACCCAAGGGAAGGGAGGGTTGGTAGTATTATTTTGATGAGCCCATCTCCGCTTTATGCTGTTGGATGTATGTGCAATATTTATTTAGTCCGTTCGCCTTTTACGAAACCGAAGAGAAGATAGGGGTTGGTAGTATTATTTTGATGAGCCCATCTCCGCTGCAAATACATCCAACTGCATAGCAGTTGGATGTATTTGCAGTCTTTAGTCCGTTAGTCGTCTTTTACGACACCTAAGGAAGAGAGAGGTTGGTAGTATTATTTTGATGAATCCATCGCCGCTCTATGCTGTTGGATGTATGTGCAGTCTTTAGTCCGTTAGTCGCCTTTTATGACACCCAAGGGACGAAAAAGGGTTAGTAGTATTATTTTAAAGAGCCCATCGCCACTCTTTGCTGTTGGATGTATGTGTAGTCTGTAGTCGCATAGTCTCCTTTTACGGCACCAAAGGAATTAGTTACTACTTAAAAACGAATAAAAATCCACAGATCTCGTGCTCTACACAACTTGAAAGGGCATTGAAAATGAACGCGTTATTTTTCTTTCGATAATTTTAATTTTTTTTCAGAACCAAAATAAATGTATTTTTACAAAACCAACTTTTCAAAAATATTTTTAGATCATCTTAAAACCTTCGAATTCCGCGCCTTTTGAGCGATCACGCGCCGCTAAGGGCACCTCTACAGCCTCAACCGTCACTAATATCAAAAAAGTGTATTATGGTAAAATGTCCCATAATTCAATACCGAGGTGCTTTTTTTAATTTATTTAATTCGGCCCCGTTCTCGAGATATCGGGAATTTACTGGGAAAACACACGATTTATCGGTCAAAGAAGTCGGTTTTTCTGGCAACATCGCGCGACACGCGTCGCCAACGACGACATAGAGTAAAGTAGCGCGACGTTGCCAGACAAGTTTCGCGAAGTCGCACGACATCGCTTATCGTGTCGCCTAGTAATATTATTCTGTGGCGCTACTTAAATATGTATGGATGGATACCCAGTCGCGCTACTTAGAAGCGCTACAGTCGCGCGACTAAAACGCCTATATGTGAAAGCGCTCTTAATCTTGCCTAAATATTAGCGAATTCTAAAATGGCGTTTATCCACGGGAAAAAAATAAAAATAAAAAAAACATTATTTTTGGTTCAATATTGAAAAAAATAATAGTTTCAATTGTAAATATTATTAATCAAGCAGTTAGCTTATTTCATTACGAATACGTAGAAAAAGAAATAGAAATATCATTTATTTGCGTTAGAATAAGGTAAGTACACAACACAGTAGATGTTCGTATCAAAATATATAAAATCTGCCTATTCAGCCATTACAAACAGCATGCAAATATCTTTATTTATGTAATGTACATGAATATAAGTCCATTGTCAAAACGCAAGCCACGCCAGATATGCTCACTGATGCCCTATAGGCTTTGCATGCAGGCGTAACCAGTGCTCCAACAATGAGGAGTCCCATCGGTCAATTAACGCCATCAGGATGCTGTTGGAGCTGCCACGTGTTCTCCTTAACAGCGCCTCACAGCGTTTCCTAATTATCGCATGAAATGATGAAAACCATCGACATGCGCCTCTGCGAACATATTTGAGGCACTGCAAAACCTAGGCAATCCTAACAGCACCCTGAAAGCGTTGTTGTATTGGACTCGCAGTGCGCTGTAAGCCCTCTGCGTGTAACTGACCCATAGGCTACACGTATAGAAAGACTGGCAATATGCCTTGAAAAGTGTAACTTTATAACTTCCTTAGTGCAACGTGCGAACCTACGAGCCAGCATGTTACATCGGACTGCCAGCGCCCTGCGTTCCCTAATCTATATCTACAATATCACTTAAACTATCAGTGAACCAGTGACCCAGGTACTTCTATTGTGACACTCTCTTTAGATTAACGTTACAAAGTTTTACAGGTAATTCGAAATTAATGCATTTAGTTCCAGCTTTAAATACCATATATTCACTTTTGTGAGCCTTATACCTAAGCCCGTGAGCCTCCGCGTAACGCTCACAAATGCTCAACAGTTTTCTCAATGCTCCCATGGAGGGGCTCAGCAGCACCATAGCATCGGCATAGCTAATATTGTTTACACAAACTCCGTCTATATGACAACCTAAACCAGTGCTACTGAGCTCCTCAATGAGAGCATTAATGTAAAGATTAAACAAACGTGGCGAAGTAATCCCCCCCTGCCTCACCCCACATTCAAGCCTGTACGTGTCAGAGTATGCACCTGCCCATCGAACACTATTTTTTTTGATTGGCATACCAGTACCTAAGTAACGATATATATCCATCAGAAAGACTGGTATTTCGTTTCAGTTTCTCCCAAAGTATATTATATGATACCAGGTCAAACGCCTTGGAGAGGTCTAGGTAACAGGCATAGACCGGCGTTTTACGAGCTGTATAGTATTGCACAGTCTGCTTGAGGCACAAAATTGTACTTTCTGTGGATAGTCCAGGTTTAAAACCAAACTGTGCGTCATGCAATTGAAGGGTGTTTTGGAAAAACGACCAATGTCACATTGATCAATTTTTTGAGGAAGTAAATAAAAGTTTATAGAATGGAAATATTAGATTAATAACTACTTTTTATATTTTATTTGATAAAAGTTCATAAAAAGTAATATTCGTATAAACAATAGGTTTTTTTTTATTCATTATTTTTATGTTATTTTTAAGCTTTATGTTTTTCTGTAAATAATTTTCCTAGCAAAAATAGCCAAGGTCCTGGACATTGGTTGTTTTTCCTATGAAAATTTCTAAAGTTTAGAAAATTTATATATTATAGGAATAAGATAGAAATGTAATAAAATACATATTTGTGACTTAAGTATAAACTTTAATAAACCACATATTTTATTGCTCACAAGCATCACTATTGTCATCTTCATCAATATCAATATCATTTTGGCTAGTACTTGGAAGGACTTTTTGACAAAGTCTCTGATAATAGGCCCTACTGTCAGGCCTATTAACAAATGCACTAAGGCGAAGTAAATCCTGTGCTTTGGCTACAGGTAAAGGTAAAGTTTCAAAATAAAGCTGCTTTAGTTCAATCACGTCACATAGTTTCTTTTTGTTGCGTACTGTGCATCCTGTGTACATACCATGAAACTGCTCTTTTTTATAAACCAATGGACTTGATGCCTTTATTTCAAGTATCCTTAATTTTCGAAGGGCTAGTGTAGGCCTGGGGGATTTCAAAAAATACTGAACTAAGCAACTTTTCATATCTACGAAATCCTCTTGTCTCATTTTTACAACTTTGAAGGGGCTTGGACTTACACATGCCTCTGTAATAAGCTCATCCCAGTCTGATGGTACTTCAGGGCAATACATACGTTTCTTTTTCTCAACTAAAGCAAAATCCTGATCATTTGGCATATAGGAATGGCCACGGATTGGGAAAATATGTTTAATCTTCTTAAAAAGTTTCAGACAATGAACCAAAATGTACTGAAAGTACACCATTACATGATTTTTATTTTGCCCTGCACAACCATCGCTTAGAAAGATCACTGTGTCACTAGTGATGTTTTTATTCTTTAAATAATTAAGTAACATAGATGTTACCTCATTCGCACCTTTTTTGCCCATTGTCTCTGTGTATACATACATATCTGCACTGTTATCTGCTAAATCATGTATCCCAAATACATAATACCATAACTGCCTTGCATAAAAAACATCACCTGTTTTTATGTGAGGAAGGGGAAGATTTTGCATGTAATCAAAGGAAATTACCATGCATTTACCTTCTCGAGCAAGTAACTGGTATTTTTTCTTTAATTCTCTGAACTTAGCAGCTTTCCGCAGATGCAGCTCTTTTTTGATTAAACTTTCCTTCTTTACTGTATCAGTTTCAGCACCTGCTATTTTTAACTCAAGACTATCACACACAGCACATGTATCACTGCGAGGAAGTCCAAATTTAATGTTAAAATTTGAATGAAATATATTATAGTACATCTTGTATGTAATCTGAATCCAATACTCTTGTAAAAATAATTTATGCATTTTCTTCACATTTAAAGTTTCTGGCAGAAACATTCTGTTTGGATTTTGTCTTAAGGAGTAGTGAGACTGCCTTGCTTTAAAAGATTGTATATGTAACATTACCAGATTAGCTAGTTTAGCAGGAAACTTATTTGGTCTATTAAAATGGGTGCCTCTAGCATCTTTAGGCAGGGTTCCTTTATTTACTGCAATGTCTTGTATACGTCGAAGTCTTGATCTTGTTATACAAAGAATACTTAAGAATGCTGAGTGACAAACCTTCTTTTCTTTGTTGTTTGTACGCAATTTATAATCAAATGCCATATTATGATCGGAAATCTTGCTGGATTCATCTGTAAACTGTCGCCTAGGTCGTTTTCGTTGCACAGGAGAAAAAGAAATGCAGGAAAATATGTATGCATCTTGCTTATTCTTCGAAACTAACGCGTAGAATTGCGTGAAAATGTGTTTTGTTTCGTCTTCATTAACATTTTCAAAACATTTAAGTCGTTTGCATCTAAAAATACAAAACAAAACAGAAATGAAAAACAAACATAAAAATGATAAATATGAGATCCTACAAACATTAGAGTCTGTTGTATTGTAATATGTAACTACAAACCTGCAGTCTTGACCTACAGCAGCTTCTGATAATGACTTTCCGGCGTGATTTACATGAGCTTTCCCGTGAACTTTTAGCTCCTTGATAGATGTTCTTTTAGTTATTTCGGTGGTTTGCGTACTGGCCACGTAACTACTTCCTCACTTCTCTCAATAGCGTTCATCATTTTGCTAGCTTATTTATTTAAATTATGAAAGACATACATACACACGTAGGTAATTAAACAAAACAGTTTTCATTTTCTTTCAATAACTGATTTTTTTTGACTGACAGATGACACCCACGAACCGCGAAATGTAGATGTCAACTTTTTTTTTTAAAACCGCCAATGTCCATGGACTTTGGTTGTTTTTGCCAGAAACACTATGGACGTTGGTTGTTTTTCCAGAAACACCTAAACTTTGGAGCTATATTTCTACTGGACGTTGGCTGTTTTTGCTCATATTGTCATTCACATGTTTTAATATGAAACGCAAACAATACACAGAGCAAAAAAACTAAATTTAAAAAAAATGTGACATTGGTTGTTTTTCCAAAACACCCTTCAATTGCAGATGTTTATTTAAGCGCTTATCAAGCAGACTGTCCATCACTTTCGCAATGATAGTGGCTAGTGAAATCGGTCTATAATTGGACAGATCCGATATATCTCCTGTCTTATTCTTAACAATAGGTGTTACAATAGTATACATCATCTCATCAGGCAGATAGGAATGATTCAGACACAACGTGAAAAACATAGCCAACACTCGCGGCAAGTGTATGCCCGCATTTTGCAGGTGCTCAATGCTGAGGCCATCATGGCCAGGAGATTTGCCTCTGGTCATGTTCTTAATAACAGATTCTACTTGTTTAACCGAAAAGCGGTCACCAGAAGCAAGTATCTCATTTTGGCAATCAGCATCGAGCCCCGGCAGCGCTGGGTCTAATGCGGATTCCACTCTAAAATGACATCTGGGCCCTTATTCTGGAACGATTCCTTGTTTCAAAACCACGTTAATTCCTTAAAAAGTTACGATATCTTCCCAAAAACGTATGCGTTTGACGTTTAGGCGCGGTAAGGTTTAGGTGTGGAATCGATAGATTGCGATACAGAATCAGGGCCCTGAATGCGTCCGCAATCTCAGACGGTTCATGTTTGCCAGCGACACTCACAGGAAGGCCTATCTTACAATTTAAGTTATTTGTACACTTCCAAAATTTTTTAAACTGTCTCTCCTTATGACATTCAGCAATTATGTCCATTTTCATTTGTTGTGAATTATTGTGACTTAAATACTTTACGGGACATACACATGTCCTCATAAATAAAACCATTATTCGGTTTGTTATGTAATAACCATTTTTGATAACATTCCCGAGCCTTCGTATGAGCCTCCCTGACATACTAGTTCCATCCTATTACGTTTTTACACTTTCTCTTGTAGGGAAGCCGTGGTGTATGTATGCAGGATCACGTCGGGGTCACCACTGTAGGGAAGCTGATGGTGGGTAGGAATCGATGCAACTTTGAGGAAGGAAAAGGAAAGATCTTCCTCCGAGCTGGGTGGTATAGCTCGGGGACCGAGGTCCAACGGATGTTAGTTGGAGGTGCTATGTATAGCGAAGGAGGTGGTGTAACTCCGCTACCGCGATGCAGGCTTCCCATACTATTTCTATGTTAGATGTCGTTGAGTTGATTTTTGTAGCGCCATCTGTTGACACGGTTGAGAGGCTTCGTGTCGAACTATGTGCGGCGTATGCGGTAGGTAGCGCCGCCACATCACTCCCCCCCTGAGACCGGAGGTCGATGTCGTGGCAGCTCTCGCCGATCTGTCTCGCAGCCGCTGGATGCGTTCCGTCGCCGGGCGACGGGGGCGCGCAGCGCACAGAGCTGCACTCAGGCTCGTCTACAGGGGCCGGACTGTGGGCGTCAGGTCGTGACACCACACTCTTATTAAAATAATTATTACTACTTATTGCAGCTTCAGAAAGTATTCTTACTATTTTGTTGTACATGTTATCCAAATGTTGCCTACAGGACATGTTACCACACTTTTTGTCAGCACAACTACTAAACTCTGTCGGAAAATAAAATTCTTTAAATCCAGAATAGCAAGTTTGTTGATTATTATTTATTTGGCTTTCGTTCCTAAGACCCCAAACTACCCATAATAATAGCGTAAATTACATATAAAATGTTTGCCTCTGAAGTGGAGGCTTAGAGCATTTAATGCTATAGCTAGCCAGTATTTTATATAAAGAGGAAAAATTTAAAAAAAAAGTAATATTATACAAAACGTAAAAAAAAATTCGAAAATAATAGTAGATTGTTATACAAGGGGCTGAAATGATCCATTATATACGAGGTAGTTTTACTCCCGAGCTTTAGCAAGGGAGTAAATAGAAACCGAGTTTTAATGGGTTTTTAGCGCCGTGTGTTACACTCTGATTTTCAATACGAATGCGAGAAAATAAAACAGTCCAATACAATATGAATTGGTTTATTTTATTAAAAATTAACCCGTTAGTTGCTTTAACGACACCCAAGGGAAGAGAAGGGTTGGTAGTATTACTTTGATGAGCCCGTCGCCGCTCTATGCTGTTGGATAGTAGATATGTGCAGTCTTTCCATCTCTTCCCTTGGGTGTCGTAAAAGGCGACTAACGGACTAATGACTGCACATACATCCTACAGCATAGAGCGGCGATGGGCTCATCAAAATAATACTACCAACCCCTCTCTTCCCTTCGGTGTCGTTAAAGGCGACTAACGGACTAAAGACTGCACATACATCCAACAGCATTGAGCGGCGATGGGCTCATCAAAATAATACTACCAACCCCCTCTGTTCCCTTCGGTGTCGTAAAAGGCGACTAACAGACTAAAGACTGCACATACATCCAACAGCATAGAGCAACGATGGGCTCATCCAAATAATATTACCAACCCTTCACTTTTCTTCGATGTCGTACGAGTAAAAGGGGACCGGGGAAAGGAGTCCGTTAGGACTAAAGACTGCACATACATCCAACAGCATAGAGCGACGATGGGCTCATCAAAATAATACTACCAACCCCTCACATCCAACAGCAGAGCGGCGATGGGCTCATCAAAATAATACTACCAACCTCTCCCTTCCCTCGAGTCTCGTAAAAGGCGACTAATGGACTAAAGACTGCACATACATAGAGCGGCGATGAGCTCATCAAAATAATACTACCAACCCCTCTCTTCCCTTGGGTGTCGTAAAAGCGATTAACGGGCTAAAGGCTCACCACCTAAGCACATGTGCAGACTGTGCAGTTGTTTCTTGTTGAAGCGTGGACTGTGTGGGCGTGGTCTGTGTTGTCCATAGATTCAAATGATTACTAATTTTACCATAAACAGTATTATGTCAAGTCTAATACTTTTTCGTTTTTGGAGGCTCATTGTTATGTGAATGTGACAGACAAAAATTTAAAAAAAAATTACTTTTTCCCCTAGGGCAAAAAAAGCTTTTTCATCCCACCATCTCGGAAAGAGTATTTTTAATCTTCAATATCTGAATGGAAAAGCCGTTTTTATTCTCTAGAAGATAAAGTAAATTGAATTTAGAACATCGTGTGCACTAAGTTTGTGAATAAAAAAAAACATTAAAGCTATTTACTGCTACCTCTATGGTGCCGAATATATCATACAACTTTTTTTTAATTTGATAGAAACTCAGACTCGGAACCTTCTTGGTGTTCTTTTTTCAATCCAAACCAAACAAAAATATTACACTCAATTTAAATAACTGTAGCAACGTTACTTTAAAATTTTCATAATTATGCCTTAGTATTATTTTGTTATAATTTAAAGATTATTCTGTAATACTTACCTGTCATAATGTAGTAGTTAATACCTAAACTGAAATAAAAGTATTTTGTGAATGTAAATGTTTTTTTTTTTGCATTTAGTAATTTCCTCGCTGAGGTGGGATGAAAAGTTACGTGTTGCACTCGATTGCAAAGATTTTTCACCTCGTGCTCTTTTGATTCCCTCGCTAATGCTCAGGATTCTAATGTTTGAATCACTCGCTGCACTCGTGATTCAATTTTAGAATCCTTCGCTTGCTCGGTCATTAAAATTGAGCACGCGGTTAAAAAGCAACTTTGCAATCTTGTATAACAAATAACTATTTTAGCCTCGCTCTAGAACCTACAATGACGGTCTTTTAGAGCAAGAGAAGTGAAAATTAAATTATATTCTTACCTACCTGGGTACATACTTAAATAAAAAAAAAGTTTTTGTTTTATTTATTAATTTAATAACTTACATATTATTATTTAGTAATTGTAAAATATTTGAAGAAATTAAATGAAGGGCGTACCTATTTAGCCTTTGGATTTTTGAGAAATTTAATAATATTAAAACTATTAATATGTAATAATTAAATCATCCAGTATAATTTTGTGTGAAGGCTACTTGTTTACGAAGTTAGAAGCTAAGTAATTTTAATTTTGATTTCTTTTATTTTACTTAATAGTTCAATTTTAATTGTTTCATATCATAAGTTCAATATTATTAGTTTCATTTACTACTAGCAATTAAAGTATGGAAAGTTGGTTCTTCCAGTCGGTTACAAAAAAGTTGGTGTTATGCTTAGTTGGTTGGTATTTTGCGCAAGTCAAAGTTGGTGTTATGCTTAGTTGGTGTTTTGTGTAAGCGGTTTTTTACAAGTTAGGTGTTTTGTGTAAAGGTGGTGTTTCGCGTATATGGTTTTATGCATCTAAAGGGGTAGCAACACCTTTAGCTCAGCAGTAAATGTTTTTAATAACATGTTCAGTCAATAATTATAGTATATACAGTTACAGATACCTAATCTCAATTTTAAGTGAATAAATATCAATTCATGTTTTATGTTACACATATAGTGGCAAATACTATGGACACATAATAAAAAAAGTGAAATAGCTGTATTTTTACTTAGGTACTTCTAAAAAGCAATTCAATGTTTGCAGCTATAGAATTCAACAAATTATATAATGTTAAACAAATCAGTAAGTAAATAAAAGAAAACTTATAGAGATCAAGTTTATCAATATAATAAAAATGAATAACTTAATTTAAATTACATACAATTTTATGATGACAACACATTAGTTACAGTTTGATTATGATGTAACATTAGAAACAAGTAGTTGTTTTCCATGGCAAAAGTAAATTACTTACCTCATTGTCATGTATGACCGTGAAAGTAAAATTTAGTTATCAAAACAAACATCTTTTGACTTGCTGGAACATATATTTTAAATGTAAATAGTCACTTATGTTAAGGATAATTAAAGCTATAAAAATAACAAATTAACTTGTTAATAGATAATTATTATTAAATCTAGCTCGTCTTTGACCCTTCAGTAAGTTTGCAGCTTGCTCAATACGCATAACCAGTCTGTGTTGAGTCTCCAATCTCTCTAAGCAGTTTTTGCAAATTGTCTTAGGTAGAGGGTCTGAGCGTGATACCTGAAAGGATAGTTAAACATTAAGCTCTATATAATTCCAGTAAAACAGATATCAATTCATTTAATTAGCGGTTGATACTTGATAACAAGACTAAATACACGCAATTTAGTGAATTATTTGGATAATACGCACATTTATTGAGAGATACCTATTGATTTTCTCAGAAATACACAAACGAATACCCTCTTCACCATAGATATGAATGACAACACGGTGCATTTCTGAGCACAATCTGCATATAAATCCAGTCAGTACACCTCTATCTAAGCTTCCCATGATGTTCTAATAAAGTTACAGCAATATTAAATCAAAAGGTCGTCAATAACAAAAAATTTCACAACAAATTGACAAAGCAAAGCGAAGTCCTTTGTTTTTCAGTCAGATTCAGAATCAATTTAATGACAGATCTAGTGTTGCAACTAAAGCATTGAAAAAACAGAATCGATCGAGTTTAGAAAGTTTTTGGCGTGGAACATGCCAAACTTAGATTTCAAAGAGTTTGCAACGTTATATCACCATTATCATCTGAGTGAGAGTAATTTCAGCCTTTCATCCGACAGCTGGGCATAGGCCTCTTTATATTTTTCCTATTATCATGACATTTTTATACATTTCGAGGTGGCCCCTATAGAGCGCAGCGTGCATACATACATAAAATCACGACTATTATCCCCGAAGGGTTAGTCAGAGACTGGACAATGAGGACAGCAAAGTAGTCCTCTACCATAGTCCACTTTTCACCAAATGGCGTCTTCACCTGTGCTCAGCGTGACAGGTGATAAGCCCATCGCCGCTCTAAGCTGTTGGATGTATGTGCAGTCCTTAGTTAAGGAAGAAAGGGGGTGGTAGTATTCTTACACTGCTACGCGACACGGTTACAGTAATTACTTAAAGTAATTTTAAAAAACCTTTATTTTAAATATTTTATACTAGCGGCCCATCCGCGGCTACGTACGCGTGGACCCCGTACCCCCCATGACGAATTTCCAAAAATTTATTTCATATAAACCTAGTCCTGGCTGGGCCCATAGCTAAAGGTAATACTGGCTGGGCCTCGTCACATTATGCACCAACGATATTACCAAAACTTAGGGATGCGCCGATCCGATCCGATCCTTTGAAAGATCGGATCGGCAGACATTCGATTTTGCGATTTTCGGATCGGATCGAGACCATACGATTTTTTGCAGGATCGATACAAAACTTGAAAGATCGGATCGCTTGGATAGTATGAATTAAAACGCGGTTCGAAAAAAAATGGGTACATGCTTAGGTTTATTTATTACGAACGTGTTCTATTTTTGTTTAAATTTAGATTTTGGCGGCAACTTTTGCGGGTAGATTGATATAGCTGTTAAATTGATATGAACGAATGTTGTGGGTAGGTATATATAAGCATCAAATGTGTGTGTCCAGTCACATGCATACTTATTTACAAGGTTTACATGGGTTTACCTAATAAAGATCTAATATTAATTGTGTCTTACTTATTTGCATCCGATCCGGATCGATTTCCTGGGGGTTTACTCTTGAACGCAAACTCAATCTCAATACAATTCCAATGCGATTAATATGTATCGATATTGGGATAAGTAAAGATAATTCCGGAACGCCATCACGATAATAAATTGTTCAATCAATTTCCACACAATTTAATTCCAATGTGGCGCTATTGTCGCTTACAAAAGTGCCATTTGACATTTTTTAGTTTTGTGATTGGAAATTGATAAATGCAATTGTGTTTCAAGAGTAAGCCTACTGAGATCGGATCGTCGGCATGCGATCCGATCGGCGGATCGGATCGTGGCATTACGATCCATTACGATCCGAAAATCGGATCGACGACCCGGATCGCGCATCCCTACCAAAACTAAACCTCGACCGTTCAGCCCATTGAGATCTTTAACTATAGAGAGAGCATAAGTTTGCTATTTCTTTCTGCCATATTCCATTACTATTTTTGTTCCGTTTCGGCACATCATGTTTACCATAAGGTACACTGTTGTAAACAAGCCCTTCCCACCAGGTCACCTTGGCGGGAGGCTCGTTTACAACTTGTTGTGAACGAGCTTCCACTTGGTTTGCCACAGTCCACAGTGTTGCCATTTTTAGCAGGATTTTTTTAGTACCTAACCGAACCTACAGGACCTACAGGACTTTTTTAGTACCTACCTAAGTAAATCTTTTTAATAAAGTACAATAAACTTAGAACTAAATTAACTTTATACTTAATTTTTCCCCATCATATAAACCAAATCACTATTTTATGGGTTAAATAAATATTTATGGCACACTGTTCCTTTTCTTAAAATAAAAATGTTGTCAACGAAGGTACTGTTTTTTTGTAAGTACTTAGGTAAATCTTTTTAAATAAAGCACAATAAACTTAGAACTAAATTAACTTTATACTTAATTTTTCCCCATCATAGAAACCAAATTAATATTTTATGGATTTAATATATTTACGATTCCTTTTTGTAGAATAAAAACGTTGTCAACATTAGAGCTCCACAAAAAAAATCATGTAAATAACTAAATTCAACGATGCCAAAGCCATGTTCAATGCAGTTTCATTGTTGGATATGACATGTGGTACAAACCCCTCCTTTCTTGTGAGCCTGATGCAGCATTAAATATTGTTGTTATAATAATAATAATATAATAATAAAGTTTATTATCGCCAAAGGTTGTACATAAAATCTTACAAGTAATATGGCAGTTAAATTAATGAACTTATGACATGAATATAAATATTGTGTAATGTTGCCCTTACTGGGTCAAAAAATGACCCGTATGAAGGACATCCATTCCCATTAAATAATTGACACATTATTAAAGTAATAATAAGAGAGAGACATTAGCAAGATTTTAGAGTGGTTACATTTCACGTTACAATGTTAATTACTTCTTTACAGTTCTATACTTTCACAATTTACACCAATTTTTCTTCCAAATTTATACAATGGTAATTTAAACTTTACAATTTTACACTTATTATAAATTTAATAATATAAATAAATAAAGTCTAAAATTTAGTCTAAAATCTAAATAGACTTTATTTTATTTCTTGCAATTTTATAGTTTTACGATGTAAGTAAGTACATTTACCTAATTTTAGTTCTTACAATTTTATAGTTTTACAACACTTAAGTCATTTATCTCTAAATAATCCCTTAAATATATTTTCTTAATTTAATTTAACAATTTAAATGTTTAATAGGTAATGTGATGTGTTGTGTATGACTTTATGTTATGATGTATAGGGCATTACAAACTGTTCGGTTTCTTTATACGTTTTTTTTAACAAGTAATTTAAAACAGAATTCTTACACTCAAAATACGACAAAACATTAAAATGTAGTTCAGCGTTGATTTTGTTATAAAGTAATGGAGCCAAATAATAGGAAAATCTTTTCGTGAATGTAAATTTAGGATGTGGTATAGCACAGATTTTTTCATTCCGACGCCTATTGATATTGACAAGGGGAGCATTTCGATGTTGTTTAAGAATAGCATTTAAAACAAAAATTTGCCGTACAGTTAGGACCTTGCAGGCAGCATACAGTTCAGATGTCGGAAACAGCAGGTGTCTAAAAGTAGCTACTTTCAAAACTGCACGTTGGGCGATTTCAAGAGGTTTGAGAGTGGTTTTGGCTGCTCCTCCCCAACATGTGATGCCATAAGAAATGATAGACTGAACCAATGCGTAGTAAACTGATCGTAGAATATGGTGATTAACAACGTGTCGTAATATTTTAAATATATAGATCATTTTTCTGGTTCGCGCTGTCAGTTGTTCTATGTGAGCTTTAAAGTTTAGATTAGAATCCAATATAATTCCCAAATATTTGGTCTTGTCAGTAGGTTGAAGTACGGGACAGGAACAGAAATAGCCTGGTTGGTTCCGACAGGAATGGGCCAGAAGAGTAAGTGGAATCTTCGGCTGTGAGGCACTACTAGCGGTGAACGTAATAAAATTAGTTTTAGAAGCATTAAGGGTCAGAAAGTGGGAAGAAAACCAGTTAAATGCAACACTGAAACAATTTTGAGCCTTGTTTTGAAGATCAATCCACGAGTTACCGAAAAATGAGATTGCAGTATCGTCCGCAAAGGAAACAATTTTACCATTAGAGATTCTAAGATTACAGAGGTCATTAATAAAAACGAGAAACAAGGTTGGACCAAGAATACTTCCCTGAGGAATACCATACGCTAAAGATAACTCATCACTGTAATAATTGTCAATTTTTACCATTTGAGTGCGATTACTGAGATAGCTCTCAAATAAATGTAATTGATTTCCTCTGACACCGATTTCTTCAAGTTTATGTAAAAGAGTTTGAATGGGAACGGTGTCGAATGCCTTGGCAAGGTCAACGATGATGGTCAGCACCTTATCCTTTTTGTTAAGATGGTCAACAATGAACTCTATAAGCTCGTCAATCGCATCTGATGTCGACTTGTTTTTCCTAAAACCAAATTGATTGTCGGAAATCAATTTAAAGTGTTCAAGATAATGGACAAGTCTCTTATTTATCAAGCGCTCGAGTACTTTAGAAAGTGAACTAAGAACCGCAATCGGCCGGTAATTTCTAAATAGTTTTTCGTCACCACCCTTGAAAACAGGATGAATAATTGCCTTTTTAAATGAAGTTGGAAAGACACCTGTTTGGAAACATTGGTTAAAGATATGACATAGAACAGGGGCAAGAATATTTGAGTATCTTTTGAGAATGGTAGTTGATATCCCATCCCAACCCGTCGCCACACCGTCTCTCAAACACTGGATCGTAGAACGAACTTCATCACAATCAGTTGGTTCAAGTACGAAAGAAGATAAATTTCTAGAGGGAGTATGGTCCTGACTAATTGTATCTGGTATAGTGGCTGATTGAGAAGTAATTTTGTTTGCAAGATCCTTTCCGATATTTACGAAATAATTATTAATTGCGTCACATGACCCCGTAGGTGATTGTTTTACATCTAACAATTTATTTGGCGATTTCTTGAGCTTTAAGGAATTTGTTATTCTCTTAATTGAATTCCAAAGACGTTTAGGATCCTTGGAAACCTTGTTAATTTCCTGTTTATCATATTCCCTTTTGACTTTTCTTAGTATTTTAGTGCAAAAATTTCGATATCTTGTATAGGTAAGCTTTAGTATCAAGTTATCAGGCGACTTCCTTAATTTGTTATGCATCCGGTCTCGGTTCTTAATGCATCTTAGTAAGCCAGGTGTAATCCAAGGCTTAAGTATTTTTTGCCTGTTGGAAACTTTTTTTGCTTTTGAGTGAGTAGTTATAGCCTTTGAAATAACTTGTATTAGTTCTGATGTTGCTAAATTAGGATCATTGATATTGAGAAAACGATTTAAATCTAAATTTTGGAATGTTATATCTAAAGAATTATAATCAATAATATCTATGGTGGTAGTTGGTTGATTTATTTTGTGTTTATAGTTGTCTAAACAAAACAGAGTTGAGTCGTGGTCAGTGACAGTTGTTTGAAAAACCAACGTGGTAGAAGATCGATTAGTTCGTAATATAATATGGTCCAAGCAACTATTTTCTCTCGTTGGCAAGGTGTGAGTGGGAAGATAACCGTGGAATGCAAGGTTATTCAGATATTCATGAGAACGAGCATTAAGAGATGATGGATTAATGTCTATGTTAATGTCCCCTGTAATTATAACCGTAGTGAATTGTGAGAGTTTGGACAAAGTATTATTGAGACTATGAAAAAATTCATTGATATTATTATCATGTGAGGGTGAACGATAAATACATAAGATGACAGTGTCATCATTTATTATAATGCTTAAACAAGATGCTGAATTTTGGAAATTGAGTTCTTCTGAGGTGTAGGCAATATTCGGTTTTAGATAGACGACTACACCATCACTCTGATTTCGATGTTGTGTGGTATACAACACCGAATAACCCTGCATTAATGGAAGGTTGTGATTTTAGTTGTTGTGACATGGCAACCAGCACTCTGTCAAAACCAGTACATCACATTCAAAAGGAATGCGATGGATTAAAGTTTGAAAGCCAATGAAGTTACTATTAATTGAACGTATGTTTTGCGAGAGAACTTTCAATGATTTATCCGGATGTGTAATATATGTCTTAGCCTGTTCAGGAATACAGGAATAAGATTCTGAGACCGAGAGTTGGTCAATATTGTCGCTAATATTTTCTATACTGTCATGATTAGCCATTTATATAGATAAAAAAAAACTACATAAAAAGAATGGCAGAAAAGGTTACTAGTGACAAGGGCAAACCGTTTTTGTGCAGGAATCATGTAAACTTTTAAAAAACGTATAAAAATTGTAATAGCAATTTTTAACATGTTGTATTTTAAAAAACCTTGAATCAGATGTACTGAACTGTGTACAGAAATAACTGTTGGAATAGTTAGGTATGATATTATTAAGTTATAGGTGGAATGAAAGTATATTTTATATTTGTTATGCTGGTAACAAATATTGTACTTAACTAACAGAATTATGTTTATATAAAAAGATATAAGATACAGATAACAAAAATGTAGTCATGCATTACCACTGCCCTCCAGTCCCTTAAGTTGGGATTCATTACGAACCAAAACATAAGCGGCTTTTTCATGTTGCCTTAGAAATATCCTTCCATTCGTTGTCCAACAGTAAGCGTAGTTATGAGCCTTTGCGAATGTGCGAGAACTATAAAACAATTTCTTCGAGTATGCAGATAGTTTTTCGCCTACGTAAATGTTGGTTTTAGCACAGTCCATACCTAGGTGTGCAGAGTTGAGTTTCGCATTTGAGTTTAATTTATTATATACTTTTGCTTTATTCAAAAAATGACTTTTCTTCAGTGTATTTATGAATTCGACGTTAATTGTAGAAGTTTTGTCCTCCTTGCGTGAGGTCTGGCGGGACACGTCTCTAATTTCAGAAGTATGGATATCGAATTTTATAAGATCTGAGGGCCTAGTCAACTGGCAAACGCTCGACCGGTGACAGCTTCAAAATCGCTCATCAAATTCGCTAGGCTACATCGATATCGATAAGCTAAGGGATATAGAACATACAGGCTTGTCTTAGTATTTTTTTGTTTGATGATAATGTAACGCTTATGTAAGATTAATAAATAGGTAGTAACCACACCGATCCTTTTGAGTTTTAGTGAATTGAATGTCACTTTACTAAGAAATTCGGGTAGACTCCTTGAGACAATTTGAAAAATGAATCAATAGCTTTTTTCGCCGGAAGTTTGCCAGGCAAGCACGTTTGTAAATAAGTACTTAAAATGATGACGAGTGACTTACCCACCATAATATGATATTGATATGAGACCAAACCCATTTTTCAGCTTATAATATAAATAAATTAAGACTGAAGACCACAAGCAAACGCTTGCTGCCAAGAATTTCTCAAATATTAACAACTTGACGTCCGTCTGTAATGAAATAAGTGATAACACTAAATGTTACAAACCGCGCGAACATTTAAACAGTTTGATCTTAGATGCGAGTACCCACTAGGTAGTGATTAAAACGTTTGCATCTTGTATGAGTACATCGCCTAAAGTAACTCTATGGCGTAGCGGCTAAGGCTTTCGGGTTTAGTTGTCTAACTACAACACCTATCACATTACTTTTCTAATTGATTATTGTCCTAAATAAAATAAAATAAAAAACATTCCAAGTACATGGTTTTGCTAGTTAAATTAAAACTAATTTTAAAATATGCAAACTAGCGAAGCAATGTACTTACTGTCACTTGAAAGGTAATGCTAGAGGTTTAACTAATGCAAAAAGTCCCCGCCCGCACCGCACCGGTTTGTGATCTTGCCAGTTAGTTACGCAACTTTCACATTACCGAGCTAAAGGATGGGTAACCAAATAAAAAGCGTCTCGAGCTCCTCCGTGCTTCGGAAGGCACGTAAAGCACACTGCGGTTGTATTGGCTCAGGGCTTAAGCCTGTTATAGCCCAGTCTTTCTAGTGCTGTCGTTCATGTGGGAACGTTTAGGACGTTCATAGGATGACGATGAAGACAACATCGCCTTAATATAGGATTGTTTCATTGTTCCTTATTTATAGCGGTAGGTACCGAAAATAATTGAAATTAAAAGTCAAATCATTTATTAAATATACGCCTTCACAGACACAATGACATGATCGTGGTCTCTACGCGACAAGTTAAAATATTTATTTATTTTACATTATTTATTTCACTGCCATTCATTATGAGTTGGTTGATAATGTTTCGAAATAAAACATAGGATTATTTATATGTTTACCAAAAATAATTTTAAAACAATTAATTTTATATAATTACCCTAGTATGTTGATAATGAATCAAGTACAACTTTAAGCCATGTTTAATGCAGTTTCATTGTTGGATACGACATGTGGTACACATCCCTTCTTTATTGTGAGCCTGATGCAGCATTAAATATTGGTGTTATTATGATTAACCATGCTTTTTGAAGGTATCCAGAATCTCCTAAGAAATTGGAACAATATACTTACTTATAGAAAATTGTCATACTTACATAAAAAGTTAGTAGGTAGGTAGTATATATTTACCAAAAATAATTTAAAAACAATTAATTTTATTTATTTATTTTATATTCACAAGTGAATCGACAGTTCTATAAAAAGTATAACACTGAAAATGTGAAACAGCAAACCATTTACAGATTTACACAAATAAAAATGTGATAGTAACATTACAAACTCAAGCAACAATTACAATCGATTACTTCACAATCGCCAAATTGATAATAACTAAACTATTACAGAGTATGCTAGATATGGAACTTAATTTGTATTATATGTATAACAAGCCACCTTATGTTAAGCCACCTATTTAAAGAAAAAACAATATTATAACAAACACAATAGAACCCACCAGATTTAATAATCGGATAATAATAATGCAAGTTTATACATATAATTACCTTTGTATGTTGGTAATGAATCAAGTACAACTTCAATAGCTTAATGTTATGACTAGTAGAAATTGATATAAGTAGGTACTTAAACATTTTCTATAGGTACCTACTGCAAGTAAAATTAAATATCAAGTAAAAAATAACATTAATGTTATATTTCTTAATATATTCTTATTTCCTTACCTAACTCTCTCAAAGTCAAAGTTTATTAAATATGAGGCTTCACTTTCTCTTATTGACATTAAAACTATATGTGTATAAGGTACTGTTTTTTAGTAGTACCTACCTAAGTAAATCTTTTTAATAAAGTACAATAAACTTAGAACTAAATTAACTTTATACTTAATTTTTCCCCATCATATAAACCAAATCACTATTTTATGGGTTAAATATATTTATGGCACACTGTTCCTTTTCTTAAAATAAAAATGTTGTCAACGAAGGTATTGTTTTTTTGTACATAAGTAAATCTTTTTAAATAAAGCACAATAAACTTAGAACTAAATTAACTATATTTATGGCACAGACTGCTCCTTTTTGTTGAATAAAAACGTTGACAACATTAGAGCTCCACAAAAAAATCATATAAATAACTAAATTCAACGATGTCAAAGCCATGTTCAATGCAGTTTCATTGTTGGATATGACATGTGGTCCACACCCCTCCTTTCTTGTGAGTCTGATGCAGCATTAAATATTGTTGTTATTATCATTAACCATGCTTTTTGAAGGTATCCAGAATCTCCTAAGAAATTAGAACAATATACTTACTTATAGAAAATTGTCATAGATAAAAAGTTAGTAGGTAAGTACCTATGTATTATACAAAATTGCTTGATATTGTTTTTTACCAAATAACCATGTTTGTTCACCATTCTGAGGAAGTCCATCCTCCAAATTATGAGGTAACATTTAAGATTTTTGAATCGTCGTCTCAAATCTGCAAAACCACATAAAATAGTTTTATCTTTATGTCAATACTCTTTATTCTAGCAATTTTAACAAAACTGACATTTCCTGGTAAATCCCAATATAATAATAGGCATAATACTTACCTTTATTATGTAAGTAATAATTTATTTATTAAAACTTACCGTTTGAACATAAGGACTGATATCTTTTCCTATTAAGAAAGATGCTTGTCTGTATAAGATTTATAGGGTATAGTCAATAGGTACACCTTACTACACTTAGAGCCTTGGTTTAATACTCTAAGCTACCTGGCAAATTAAATCTTCATTGGAACCTGTAAAACAAATAGGCAATTTAAGGTATAAATTGATAAATGGACATTAGGGATAGGTTACATTTAATATTTATACAAAAAGTCCCTTACTGTTGTCTTATTCTTGACCTTTCTTGTCATGTTTAAAGGTACTTAGGTGGATTTATTTGGCCCAAATGTTTGTATGGTTTGAGAGCCCCTACAAATTGTTATGCAGCGACTTGCTCTTCGTTGCGGAAAATGTTGCATGACACACATTTATTTGGTCACTCACATCGCAACAACTATATCAGCACGCAATTCCCGGCAGACCTTAGTTAGATATTTGAAAGTTCGTAAACGAGAACTCCGAGAACTATTCACAAGTACAACAAACTCGATTTCGTTAATTTGCTCCAAGTATATGCCAATTGACTAGGCCCTCAGAGGGCCTAGTCAATTGGCAAACAAATGAAACGCTACGAAATCTTCGCTACGATAAACCGAATGTATGGGATTGACATAAGCAAAAGTTACCTACGACGTAAAATTTACGCTAAAATAGACCTAATTGACAGTTTGACAAGCCAAGAATCGCTAATCTAGCGATCACTCAAACATTGAAGATAAAAATTCACACAAAATGGCGATTGTTTGATCAGCTGATGAAGGAATAGTTGTGTTGTGTTGAAAGTTTTGTTTAAAATGCTCTTTTTAGGGCTATTGTGGACTGCGATAATCAAGTGCTCAGGCGCTAAGGAAGAAATGTTTCCCTACGTTACTTGGAGCAAAGTAACGAAATCGAGTTTGTTGTACTTGTGAATAGTTCTCAGAGTTCTCGTTTACGAACTTTCAAATATCTAACTAAGGTCTGCCGGGAATTGCGTGCTGATATAGTTGTTGCGATGTGAGTGACCAAATAAATGTGTGTCATGCAACATTTTCCGCAACGAAGAGCAAGTCGCTGCATAACAATTTGTAGGGGCTCTCAAACCATACAAACATTTGGGCCAAATAAATCCACCTAAGTACCTTTAAACATGACAAGAAAGGTCAAGAATAAGACAACAGTAAGGGACTTTTTGTATAAATATTAAATGTAACCTATCCATAATGTCCATTTATCAATTTATAACTTAGATTGCCTATTTGTTTTACAGGTTCCAATGAACCAAGGCTCTAAGTGTAGTAAGGTGTACCTATTGACTATACCCTATAAATCTTATACAGACAAGCATCTTTCTTAATAGGAAAAGATATCAGTCCTTATGTTCAAACGGTAATTTTTAATAAATAAATTATTACTTACATAATAAAGGTAAGTATTATGCCTATTATTATATTGGGATTTACCAAGAAATGTCAGTTTTGTTAAAATTGCTAGAATAAAGAGTATTGACATAAAGATAAAACTATTTTATGTGGTTTTGCAGATTTGAGACGACGATTCAAAAATCTTAAATGTTACCTCATAATTTGGAGGATGGACTTCCTCAGAATGGTGAACAAACATGGTTATTTGGTAAAAAACAATATCAAGCAATTTTGTATAATACATAGGTACTTACCTACTAACTTTTTATCTATGACAATTTTCTATAAGTAAGTATATTGTTCTAATTTCTTAGGAGATTCTGGATACCTTCAAAAAGCATGGTTAATGATAATAACAACAATATTTAATGCTGCATCAGACTCACAAGAAAGGAGGGGTGTGTACCACATGTCATATCCAACAATGAAATTGCATTGAACATGGCTTTGGCATCGTTGAATTTAGTTATTTATATGATTTTTTTTGTGGAGCTCTAATGTTGACAACGTTTTTATTCTACAAAAAGAAGCAGTCTGTGCCATAAATATATTTATCCATAAAATAGTAATTTGGTTTATTTGATGAGGAAAAATTAAGTATAAAGATAATTTAGTTCTAAGTTTATTGTGCTTTATTTAAAAAGATTTACTTATGTACAAAAAAACAGTACCTTCGTTGACAACATTTTTATTTTAAGAAAAGGAACAGTGTGATATAAATATATTTAACCCATAAAATAGTGATTTGGTTTATATGATGGAGAAAAATTAAGTATAAAGTTAATTTAGTTCTAAGTTTATTGTACTTTATTAAAAAGATTTACTTAGATAGGTACTAAAAAACAGTACCTTCTTATACACACAATTGGCATTTATTTTTATACACATATAGTTTTAATGTCAATAAGAGAAAGTGAAGCCTCATATTTAATAAACTTTGACTTTGAGAGAGTTAGGTAAGGAAATAAGAATATATTATGAAATACAACATTAATGTTATTTTTTACTTGATATTTAATTTTACTTGCAGTAGGTACCTATAGAAAATGTTTAAGTACCTACTTATATCAATTTCTACTAGTCATAACATTAAGCTATTGAAGTTGTACTTGATTCATTATCAACATACAAAGGTACTCGTAATTATATGTATAAACTTGCATTATTATTATCCGATTATTAAATCTGGTGGGTTCTATTGTGTTTGTTATAATATTGTTTTTTCTTTAAATAGGTGGCTTAACATAAGGTGGCTTGTTATACATATAATACAAATTAAGTTCCATATCTAGCATACTCTGTAATAGTTTAGTTATTATCAATTTGGCGATTGTGAAGTAATCGATTGTAATTGTTGCTTGAGTTTGTAATGTTACTATCACATTTTTATTTGTGTGAATCTGTAAATGGTTTGCTGTTTCACATTTTCAGTGTTATACTTTTTATAGAACTGTCGATTCACCTGTGAATATAAAATAAATAAATAAAATTAATTGTTTTTAAATTATTTTTGGTAAATATATACTACCTACTAACTTTTTATGTATGACAATTTTCTATAAGTAAGTATATTGTTCCAATTTCTTAGGAGATTCTGGATACCTTCAAAAAGCATGGTTAATCATAATAACACCAATATTTAATGCTGCATCAGGCTCACAATAAAGAAGGGATGTGTACCACATGTCGTATCCAACAATGAAACTGCATTAAACATGGCTTAAAGTTGTACTTGATTCATTATCAACATACTAGGGTAATTATATAAAATTAATTGTTTTAAAATTATTTTTGGTAAACATATAAATAATCCTATGTTTTATTTCGAAACATTATCAACCAACTCATAATGAATGGCAGTGAAATAAATAATGTAAAATAAATAAATATTTTAACTTGTCGCGTAGAGACCACGATCATGTCATTGTGTCTGTGAAGGCGTATATTTAATAAATGATTTGACTTTTAATTTCAATTATTTTCGGTACCTACCGCTATAAATAAGTAACAATGAAACAATCCTATATTAAGGCGATGTTGTGTTCATCGTCATCCTATGAACGTCCTGAACGTTCCCACATGAACGACAGCACTAAGGCAGACTGGGCTATAACAGGCTTAAGCCCTGAGCCAATACAACCGCAGTGTGCTTTACGTGCCTTCCGAAGCACGGAGGAGCTAGAGACGCTTTTTATTTGGTTACCCATCCTTTAGCTCGGTAATGTGAAAGTTGCGTAACTAACTGGCAAGATCACAAACCGGTGCGGCGCGGGCGAGGACTTTTTGCATTAGTTGAACCTCTAGCATTATCTTTCAAGTAACAGTAAGTACATTGCTTCGCTAGTTTGCATATTTTAAAATTAGTTTTAATTTAACTAGCAAAACCATGTACTTGGAATGTTTTTTATTTTATTTTATTTAGGACAATAATCAATTAGAAAAGTAATGTGATAGGTGTTGTAGTTAGACAACTAAACCCGAAAGCCTTAGCCGCTACGCCATAGAGTTACTTTAGGCGATGTACTCATACAAGATGCAAACGTTTTAATCACTACCTAGTGGGTACTCGCATCTAAGATCAAACTGTTTAAATGTTCGCGCGGTTTGTAACATTTAATGTTATCACTTATTTCATTACAGACGGACGTCAAGTTGTTAATATTTGAGAAATTCTTGGCAGCAAGCGTTTGCTCGTGGTCTTCAGTCTTAATTTATTTATATTATAAGCTGAAAAATGGGTTTGGTCTCATATCAATATCATATTATGGTAGGTAAGTCACTCGTCATCATTATAAGTACTTATTTACAAACGTGCTTGCCTGGTGAACTTCCGACGAAAAAAGCGATTGATTCATTTTTCAAATTGTCTCAAGGAGTCTACCTGAATTTCTTAGTATAGTGACATTCAATTCACTAAAACTCAAAAGGATCGGTGTGGTTACTACCTATTTATTAATCTTACATGAGCGTTACATTATCATCAAACAAAAAAATACTAAGACAAGCCTGTATGTTCTATATCCCTTAGCTTATCGATATCGATTTAACCTAGCGAATTTGATGAGCGATTTTGACGCTGTCACGCCAGTTGACTAAGCCCTCTGCCAGTTTATGTACCAGCATAAACAGGTCATCTTTTGTTTCACGACCCTTTTTGGGTACGTTGCGTATTTCTACACAAGTCTTCACAAGATTACGGTCAAATATTTCCATGTTTTCTTCAATCGAATTGACTTGAGAGGCCATTGAGTGACGTTCTTTCTCTAATCCGGTTAGTTTTGTTTCTAAAGAATCGAATTGTTCAGACATCGACACTAAAGCCTTCTCCATCTCTTTGTTAGTGTCCTTGATTATATTAAATTGAGACTTAATTTCAATTATATGATCCTCTAATTTATCTAATCGTGAATTTTGTGCAGTTACTAAGTCCTTTATCATATCCCGCATTTCGTTTTTAAAAGAAGAAAATTCTTCGACAATCTTGGTTTCGCTGCCCGACCGCCTTCTTTTATTACGTTGGGTGATGTTTAGTTTTAATGATTCTGGCGATAATAGCTCAGTATCACCGTGCTCTGAACTTGACGGCGTGACTTGGGAGGATTTCTTTGGTGATTTAAACATATTGCAACTTCTAGATGTTTAATTATATGTGACAAAAGAATCAATTAACTCACTTTAGGATTACAATCATATAATGAGATATTTGCCAATCGCGATTTGTTATTATCATAACGGTTAGTTACGTACGTAGCCACGGATCATGCTCGTAGTTTTTTTTTTTAGAGATGACGTAGTTTTCGTAGCGTTTCGTAACAAACTGTCGTAGCACTGGTCTGGGACGTGTGCAAAAAGGACAGGTGTTATCCGTATTCTTCCCACAATGGTTTGTTTAAGTGCAACTGGTTCTCCGCGGCGATCGGTAGTTATACACTTCACAGAAAATACATCTTTTGCTCACTAGCTTTAGCGACCAGAATTGCGTGATATTAAATTAATTTATCGTACTAAAAAATTACACACGTCTGCTCTCCGCAAGGTCTCGGACGGTTATTATCATTAACCATGCTTTTTGAAAGTATCCAGAATCTCCTAAGAAATTAGAACAATATACATACATAAAGAAAATTGTCATAGATAAAAAGTTAGTAGGTAAGTACCTATGTATTATACAAAATTGCTTGATATTGTTTTTACCAAATAACCATGTTTGTTCACCATTCTGAGGAAGTATCCATCCTCAAAATTATGAGGTAACATTTAAGATTTTTGAATCATCGTCTCAAATCTGCAAAACCACATAAAATAGTTTTATCTTTATGTCAATACTCTTTATTCTAGCAACTTTAACAAAACTAACATTTCCTGGTAAATCCCAATATAAAAATAGGCATAATACTTACCTTTATTATGTAAGTAATAATTTATTTATTAAAACTTACCGTTTGAACATAAGGACTGATATCTTTTCCTATTATGAAAGATGCTTGTCTGTATAAGATTTATAGGGTATAGTCAATAGGTACACCTTACTACACTTAGAGCGTTGGTTTAATACTCTAAGCTACCTGGCAAATTAAATCTTCATTGGAACCTGTAAAACAAATAGGCAATCTAAGTTATAAATTGATAAATGGACATTATGGATAGGTTACATTTAATATTTATACAGAAAGTCCCTTACTGTTGTCTTATTCTTGACCTTTCTTGTCATGATTAAAGGTACTTAGGTGGATTTATTTGGCCAAAATGTTTGTATAAATGTCACTTGATTATTGCAGTCCACAATAGCCCTAAAAAGAGCATTTTAAACAAAACTTTCAACACAACACAACACTTCCTTCATCAGCTGATCAAACAATCGCCATTTTGTGTGAATTTTTATCTTCAATGTTTTAGTGATCGCTAGATTAGCGATTCTTGGCTTGTCAAACTGTCAATAAGGTCTATTTTAGCGTAAATTTTACGTCGTAGGTAACTTTTGCTTATGTCAATCCCATACATTCGGTTTATCGTAGCGATGATTTCGTAGCGTTTAATTTGTTTGCCAATTGACTAGGGTTGCGTTCCGTGGCTTCACTCGAGTGCACTCGAGCGCACTCCGGCGCGCGCTCTTCCCGTTCCGTGACTTGGTGAAATTTTACTCTGACGGCTGTCAGAGCGTAGTTTCATCCGTTCTGTGGCTCAGAGCGCAGCAACCAAACAACCATCAAATCGGATGGTTGTTTTTCACTCTGACAGCTATTTGACGTTTATATCATTGTTATAGTGTCAAATTTTGCAATTTATGTCAAAACGTCTCGAAAAATTCGACCTGTTTGTTTCGTATTGTTTTGCTTTTTAATAATTAGGTTTAAATATTGTTTATACATTTTTTCCACTTTTATAAGTGGAAAAAATGTAGACAAAAGAAGAGTTTTCTCTCGTTTTGGACAGGAATACTTCAGAAGAGGTTATAAAAACAACTCGATCGTTCCGTGGCTCAGTTGCAACTCAAACGAGTTAAACTTTAACCAAACAACTACACCCAGAACGACGGAACGCACTCTAGGCCCTCTGTAGCGTTGGTATTAATTAAGGCCACACTTTCTTGTTTTTCGAATAGCTTATACTTTTTACTGCTGGTTACACTGAGAATTTATGCCAGCCAATCAGGTTTCACTAAAAAAATACGTTGAAATAGAAGTAGTAGTCCTCACATGTGAATATTGTGCTTTTTCACTTTAGGTTTTTGACTATTTAGAGTGAGGGAAAGTGTTGGAAAAGATTAATTTTGACAATAATAGTAGTTAGTGGTTTGAAGAAACGTGAAGGTAAGTAAATATATACGATATTTCATTAGAAATCCTCGTTTAAGTCGAACAATACTTTTTTAAGTTATTTTGGTGATAAAAGGAACGCAAGGGGGAAAATTGGCACATGAACAGGTATAATTGGAACAACATGGGGGTTATTTGGTTTCAGTATGAGGTAAATTGGAATTCCCTAATAGGGTTGCCAAAACCCTATAAGTACTTAGATAAAATAATGAATTTAAGTATTACGAAAATTTCTTTTCGGAATATATAGGCAAACTATCTGAGTTCTAAGATTAAGAATAGTAATGACAAAATAAAAATGACATGGAATATTATAAATAGTGAAACAGGAAAGGTCAAAAGTCGTAATAATGAGTACAATTTAAATTGTGATAATAAAACCTTGACTTCTGATGCTGATGTTGCTGCAGCATTTGAGAGGTTTTTTACTGACATTCCAGTTTCAACTACAAAAGCCTTGATTTCCTCCCCCACTGTAGCTGAATCTGTTTTGAAGGAGAATGTTAAAGATTGTGAAAATAATTTCAGTTTTCAAAAAATTTGTGTTATAGATATAATAAAAACATTTAACACTCTCAATAAAAAGAAAACTGCTGATCTGTGGGGTAATTCCGTGGACGTCGCTAAATCTGTAATTATGACAATAGCTCCAGTTTTAGCTTGCATATTTAATGAATGTATTGACTGTGGTGTTTTTCCTGACCTCATGAAATATAGTAAAATAATTCCATTATTTAAATCGGGTAGCACTTCTGACCCCTCTAACTTTAGACCTATTTCTGTGCTACCCACATTTAGTAAAATTTATGAAAAGTTAATACTAGATCAAATGCAAATTCATTTTTATAAAAATAAACTTTTACATTGTAAACAATATGGTTTTACTAGGGGTCGCTCTACAACTGACGCCGGTGTTGAGCTTTTAATCCAAATATTTGATACCTGGGAGGAATCACAGGATGCCCTAGGGGTATTTTGTGATTTATCCAAGGCTTTTGATTGTGTTTTACATGAAACTTTGGTCAGGAAGCTTAACTACTATGGAATTAGGGATGCTTCTTTGAGCCTTCTAATCTCATACTTGAGTAACAGGATTCAAAAGGTCGACATTAACGGTAAAAGATCTCCGGGATCAGTGGTTAAAATGGGAGTTCCGCAGGGTTCAATACTTGGTCCATTCTTGTTTTTGGTTTATATTAATGACTTACCTTATTTTGTAAAAGACAGTCATGAGATAGTATTGTTTGCTGATGATACTTCACTTTTATTCAAAGTGAAACGACGACACCCAAATTATGACGATGTGAATAATGCGGTCTCAAAGATTGTTCACTGGTTTAGTGTTAATAACTTGCTATTAAACGAGGGAAAAACCAAATGTGTAAGATTTGTATTGCCTAATGTTAAGCAGGTAATAACTAGTGTACAAATTAAAGATAAGAATGTGAATCCTGTGGACACCACTGTGTTTCTAGGCATCACGTTGGATGCCAAGCTTCAGTGGGGCCCACATATAGCTAAATTGTCGAATAGACTTAGCTCTGCGGCTTATGCAGTAATGAAGATCCGTCAGTTAACTGACGTTGATACAGCGAGATTAGTTTATTTCAGTTACTTTCATAGTGTAATGTCGTACGCCATTTTACTGTGGGGAAATGCTGCCGACATTCAAACTATCTTTGTGCTGCAGAAGAGGGCTATTCGAGCAATATATAACCTACAGGCTGGTGACTCTCTCAGAGAGAGATTTAAGGATATAAGTATAATGACAGTTGCATCACAATATATTTATGAAAATCTTGTGTATGTTCATAAAAATATTGAAATGTTTTCAAAAAACAGTGATATTCACAAATTAAATACTAGAAGTAAGAACAAATTAGCAGTGCCTTAACTAGGCTCCATAAAATAAATAATTCTTTTAAGGGTCTGTGTGTACGATTATACAACAAAGTACCAAATGATATTCAGAAATTAGATCTTGATAAATTTAAAATCAAAATCAAAGAAAAGCTTTATAAAAAAGCTTATTATAAAGTGTCGGATTATACAGAAGACAAAACAGCTTGGGTCTGACATGCTCCAAGTACCTACTCCAACAGCTATTTCTAATTGCCTATAATTAATTTATATAGAGCACCATATTTAATTAAACTATTTACATTCAAATTCATATTTTGTATTTTGTGATCTGGTAACGACATATAATATATATATATTTTGTAAATGTCGTTGCTTCTGTGCGCTGTGGTTTCTTGCGCCCGTTCTTTGCCACAGTTAAAAAATGATGTCCTGAATGGGTGGTAGGTAAAAAATATTTGGACGTTTCAAAGTACTTATTAATTGAGTTTATTGAATAAATATATTTTTACTATTGACTATTGACTATTAATACTAAAAATAATGTTATTATTTACACTTCTTTATAAACTCCAAAATATTTTCTTTAATAGTTGTCTCAATATTATTAAAGGTACATTGCAATGTTATTTACATCTTTTTTTTATTTTATTATGTTTATTGGATCATCAAATATAACTAAGCAATAAAATTAGATTTTTTTTTATTCTACTTACATTTATTTCGAACACCAATCTGAAACTAAACTAACTAGGTACTAACTCTCGTTTTATTAAGTTAAGATTTTAAAGAAGAATATACAAATATACAAACAAAATTTGTTTACGCTCACACCAATTATCTAGAGACCAAGATGAGAATTCTTTTGAAACTCGTTCATATGGTAAGAAAATGGATAAACATACAAAAACGTAGAAAAACATCCAGACCTGAAATACATTTAGAAAAACAGTTTTTCTCTAAATTGACACGACCGGGAATTGAACCCGGACCTCAGAGACCCGGCGTGCTAACCACTGGACCACGGTGGTCGTCGAAGAATATTTTAAAGTTTTTGTTACCTATACGAAATTAGTATTTTGATTTGAGTATTTAATACCCATTTTAACAGTTTATTTACATTAAGTTTAATCCAAAGAGGAGACCAATTATTATTATGAATATTCTGATTTGACTTATTATTTTAAATGCTACATTTTAGTTATAAGGAAGTTATTAAAATATATTTTTTATTAAAATATAAAAAAAATATATAAAATCTTATGTTAAGTAGGAAGTTAATGTTTGGATACCTATTTAAATAGTGACAACCCTAGCTAAAATTCCGATTTACCTCACTCACGAACCTATTATCCCCGTTAGGGGTAAATTGGGATCCAAGAGGGTTTATGTTGAATTTCTTAAAATATAACAATATATTGGCATTTTAAAGACATCTAAGACTTAAAAGAGCTTATCACACATACATAAGTATACTAGGAGATACTCTAACCGTTCCGGAAGAAAGGGTAAATTCCAGTTGAAAGTAAAAATTGGACCAATTTACCCCGTTTTACGGTATTTATACTTTAGTTTAATTGGTAAGTTCACACATTTCTTAATTTTACTTACGAATGGAAGAGCCCCCCGACCCGGGGGGCTCCGTCCCTCCGGCTGCTAACTATGTAACTGTCTGTTCAAATAATGAATCGGGAATGGACACCGACGGTTCGACCTCTAGTCGATCTACGCGCAAAAGAACTCGAACACATACTCGAATTTGCAAACATTGCAACAAAAAACGCAAACACGGTTCCGAAGAGCGGTCATCAGACTGCAATTGTTTACTAGAACAACCACAAGATATTAAAAGTAAAACTGCGGCTCCGCCCGTAACATCTATAACTCCCATCACTATCCAAAATCCAGTAGCCCCACCAAAGCCCATTCCCGAGCCTATAGGTCGTAAACTCTATGAGAAAACGGATACGGCACCATATGTGGTGCATGTCCAAAAAACATCAGCTACTTCAAATGATGGAACCACAATGCACCCCATGACCTTCGGTAAATTCCTTAAAAAGAACTCTTTCCGCAATAATAATCAATGGCAGTGTAAAGAAAATTGGTAGAAACAAAATGACAGTTTCTTTCTCTAACTATACTGATGCTAACCACTTTATTAATCACAGTGACTTATTGTCCAATGACCTGAGACCTTTAATGTAACACGTATGGGCTACGTACACGTATATGTCCCAGCAGAATGGTTCCTGGATGAAGTTAAAGAAAATGTCTCTGCTCCGGTTGGTTGCGGGGAGGTTTTAAAAGTAAGACGTCTAAATTTCAAATCCTATGTAGATGGCACCCCCACATGGAAGCCATCTCAAACAGTAGTTTTAACTTTTGATGGTCAAATACTGCCGAAAAGAATATTTATATGTTTTAATGCCCTCAGCGTAGATTTATATATATATCCTACTATCCAATGTTTTAATTGCTGTCGTTTCGGCCATACTAAGACACAATGTAGGCCCTTGCCTCGCTGCTATAAATGTGCTCAAAACCACACCGGAGATTCCTGCAATACTTCAGAAGAAAGTGCCTCTTGCTTGTCATGTACTGGATACCACTTTGCAAACAACAAATCTTGCCCTGAGTTTGTTAGGCAAACTCAAATAAAATTGTACATGGCACAAAATTGTGTTTCATATGCAGAAGCTATTAAACTACACCCGAACATTTCTAAATCTTATGCTGATGTTGTGTCTTCCTTAAAAAAAAGCATCTTCTAATGTAACTTCCAATTCTTTATCCCTTAATAGCAACCCTACTAATTCATATAAAAAAAACTGTTATCTTAAAGCCACGCACCCCTCCAAGCCCTACAAAATGGTACGATAAGCCTGCTCACAAGCTCTTTTAAAAGAATATATGATTCCTACACCTAACAATGGGTGTGGCCTTATCAACAAAGAAGAAACAAATATACCTTTAGATAAACTCCCCAAAGATTTTGTAGCTGCTTGCATTAATTTACTTTCTCAATTTAATTTATTATCACCGTCCAACGTTGCAAATACTTTTAAGAATAATAATCAATCTCATAATGGACCACAGACAGACAAAATTATACAGTGGAATAGCCGTTGTGCTATAAGTAAAAAAAGCGAAATAATACATTTACTAAATAAATATGATCCATCTGTTTGTGCACTATCAGAAACATGGCTAAAGACACATAATAATTTTCATATAAATGGGTACAACTGCGTCAGAGAAGATAGATCAGATGGTTATGGTGGAGTAGCCATGCTCATAAGGAACTCTGTTCTTTACCATAATATCTCTCTGCCTCCTCACAATGAAGATTTTTCAATTGTTGCTGTCAGTGTACATAGCATATGTATTGTATCTATATACATTCCACATCCATCATCTTCTATTTTTAATGAAGTCAAACCACTTTTTTCAACACTTCCAAAACCATTTATAGTATTAGGGGACTTTAATTCACAACATCAATCATGGGGAAGTTCAGTATCTACAACTTTTGGGGATAACCTATTAGATATCGTTGATTCATGTAATTTGTGCATTTTAAACACAAGTACACGTACCCGCCGCACAGACCCTAATCATAACATAGGTGTTGTAGACCTTTCAATATGTACACCTAACTTAGCTTCATCATTGTCTTGGCATACTCTCCCCTCTACATATGGCAGTGATCACTATCCTATAGTAATTTCCTTTCCATTTAATAAACCCAAGCACTGTAGTACGCTGTCTACTAGAAAATATAGACTCCCAAATAGAAGCTCCAGAGATTGGGTAAAATTTAAAAATAGTGTTGACTGCAAAGTTTCTTCTCTTCCTAGTATAAGCACTGGTAATGAAAATGAATGCGCTGATAGACTTGCATGTATTTTGAATGAAGCAGCCAAAGAGGTATTTCCATGTAAAGATAATTCTCCTACTAAAATACCATACCATCTCCGCCTTGGTGGGATAAGGACTGTACAGACGCTATAAAGAGGAGAAAGGGGGCAGAAACGAATTATAATAATAATATGACAGACATAAACTATGAGAACCTGTCTAAAGTAATGGCTGAAACAAAAAAGTTATCTAAACAGAAAAAGTTTCAAAGTTGGAGAAACTTTTGCAGTTCTATTTCTCCAGATACTCCAGCAACACTTGTTTGGCGTAATGTTAAAGGTTTAAGTCTGCCTACAATACGTCCCTTATGTCTATCATGCCACCTGCTTTAGTAAACAACTTTGTAAACAAATTAGCTCCTCCGTGGGTGCCAGACAATAAACATCACTACAAGTATGTACAATCCTCTGTGTTTGTTATCCATAATAGGGATGTCGGAAATGAAAAAAAAATCGATATATCGATACCGGCCTCGATATATCGCGAAAAAAATATCAATATATCGATATATCGGTCAAATTTTTCACCGGCTCTAAAAAAAGGAGAACCACCTGCTTTTTCTTAAAATCTGTTAAAAAATAATTTAGGTGAGCCTAGCCCAGTAATAAAAACAGATTTTTTATTTTAAATTATTGTTTTAACCGGTTTACAGTTCCGCAGCCCATATGGGCCATAACAATTGATTAACCTATTGTTATATTTTTAGGACAGTAAACCTGTTAATCATGCCGCCCTCTAAGTCTGCTCCTGTTGTTAGGAACCGCCATATTTACGGTAAAAGCCACCCTCTCTGACGGCACGGAGAAAGCCGTAGGTGTTAAATATTTCCGTTGCGTATACGTAGCACACATGCACACATGACATGAAGTTGATTGAAGCAACGCACTGACAGTGAGAGTTACACACTCACTACCACAGATTACATTAATGGAATTCAACAACAATAAGATTATTTAACATTTTTACGGCTTTGAATTCTAACGAATTAAAAAGTTAGATCGTGATGCGATGCGATGATAATAAATAAAAAATATCGATTTTGATACGAATTTCGATATTGGTTATTTTGTATCGATGTATCGATATATCGAAATAAAAAATATCGCCTAAAAATATCGATATATAGAACAAAAAATATCGATATATCGATTTATCGATATTTTTTCAACAAGCCTAATCCATAACACAAAAGACTCTGCACCTGGAATAGATAGCGTTCCTTATATCTTTTTCACCAATGTTAGTGATATTCTTCTTTCTTAATATCTAGATTTATTAGATAGCATCATGTTAACAGGTGTCATTCCTCTGTCATGGAAATCTCAAGTAGTGTTGCCAATACGTAAGTCGAATAAATCTCCGTCTGATGCATCTTCATTTCGTCCAATAGTGTTGTCATCTGTTTTATTTTAATCAAACTAGCTGAACTTTTAATAAAAAATCGTCTAGAGATGTAGAAAGTCAGGATTTATTGTCTAATAGTCAATACGGATTCCGGAAAGGTAAAAGCACAATTGATAACATAGCCATATTAACAAAAGATGTACGATTAGCCTTTTCTTTTAATAAGTCTGTAGTCGCCGCTTTTTTGGATATAAATTCTGCTTACGATAACGTATTATTATCAGTACTTAGGTCAAAATTAGAAGCATTAAATGTTCCGATTATTTTATTAAATTTTATTATGAATATCTTATCTGAGCGGCACTTAACTTTATTGCTGGCAAAGGAATCAAATGTAAAATGAACTGTCTGGAAAGGCTTACCGCAAGGGTCTGTACTGAGCCCTCTTTTATATAATATATATACACACGATTTAGATTGTTGTCTTGGTAAACATGTTAAGTTATTGCAATACGCCGATGATTTGTTATTGTATTCGGTTACTCGGTGTTTAGATTTTGCAACTTCAAATATTTCATCTGCCTTGGTTTCCTTGAAATCTTGGATGGATGACAATGGTCTAGAATTATCTGCTTCTAAAAGTACAGTTGTCATATTTACTCGTAAAAGAAACCTTATTTCCCCGGTAATATATTATAATAACACAATTGTCCCAGTAGCATCCCAATTTAAATTCTTAAGCGTAGTGCTAGATACAAGGCTTACAGGTAAGGCACATTGCGATTACATTATGAATAAATGCGAACCCTTACTTAATCTCCTACGATGCCTTTCAGGCGTGTGGTAGGGTGCACATCCTCAATCTCTTAAATTAGTTTACAACGCTCTCATTCGAAGTATTCTCGACTATGGTACATTCCTTCTGGAGCCAGGCAACGTAGCCGCATTTAAACAATTGGACAGAGTACAATCAAAGGCACTTAGAATAATAACAGGTGCTATGAAGTCAAGCCCAATAAACGCTTTACAAATAGAGTCATGCGAACCTCCTTTACACTTAAGGCGACAGTTCCTTTCGGACAGATTTCTGTTTCGTTTACTTCAATTTAATCATCACCCACTATTTCAATTACTACATTCGCTTTCTAATGAAAAAAATTCTTCAAATTATTTGCAACATAAGTCACATCCTTGTATAATTATTAGTTATAGGAAATATATTAACCTACATTCTCCTATTCATCGTGCTAATCGTCTCCCTTTGTTCAATATCGATTACGACTCACTTCAGTTTCGCCCGTCCATTACTTACAATTTAGTTGATAAAAATGATGTCAATCCTAATGTAAGTTTTAAAGTAATTATTGACACCAAATACAATGACTATAACCATATATTTAGTGACGCTTCGAAATCCGCCCCTGATGTGTGCGTAGGTGTCGGAGTCTACCATTCCCAATTCAAAATCGTACAAAAGGTCAAACTTCCTCCGGAGACATCTATTTTTACTGGGGAGTGCATGGGTCTGTCAAAAGCTGTTGAATATATTCTGCTTAAGAAATTAAAAAAAACAATTATATTTAGTGATGCTATGAGTGCTCTCCAAGCATTGAGTAAATTTCCATTTCGTATGAAATCTTATTTCCCTATATTGTTTGATATTAAAAATAGTCTGATTAAATGCGATTCTTTAGGATACTCAGTAGAGTTTGCATGGATACCGAGTCATTGCGGAATCACAGGGAATGAGATATCTGACCGGCTTGCCAAGGATGCGGTGCATTGTGGGGACATGTACCCTTATAAGACCTATAGCCATGACTTGCTTTCTTTACCTGCGGTGTTCTTAATGGATGAGTGGCAGAGGTATTGGACGAACAGTCAACATTTAAAGGGAAAATACTACTCGCATATTCAACCAAATATCTTAGCTAAACCATGGTTTCGCAAAGCGAAACTTGGTAAGACTGTATCAAGTATCTTGATACGTATGAGGCATGTTTGCTCTCCAGCACATCTTGCCAAGCTTAAAATAATAACTGACTCCACATGCGAATGTGGGATGGACATTGGTGATGTTAACTACATATTTTTTTCTTGTGTGCTTCATGACCGCTCTTCTTTTTTCAATGACCTCCTTTCCCTCGGTGTTCCATTCCCATTATCTATACTTTTCTTATTATGTACCAATGATTGATTTATCTATTTATAAATGTATAGCATTTTTATCAACATTAATAACTTAAAGATTTAATTTCCTGTCCAACCCTTTATTTATTACCATATCCATAAGTATTTTTTTTAATCTATTTAAATATATTAAATATACTCTACTGATCCTATTATCCCATCCTAAAAGTCGTACAACATCGGAATGCTTTTTATTCTACGATCTTTCCCTAACTTTGACATTGGCTAAATGTGCAATTCGCACCAAGCCATTAAAATAAAGAAAAAAAATTGTCACTCGCTCGCTCGTATATATTCACAGACATAATAGAGATGACGCATCAGACGGAAATCTCCGGTACTAAAAAAGTAGCCAATGGGAACCTCAATGAATCATTTTGACAAGCATAGATTAAAAATAATTATTTCTTGAACTGGCATATCTTTTTTTTTAAATATCTTTTTGGGTTAAGGAACTCATTCTTTCGGCCAAGTAACTGTTTGCTTGGGAAGATTTAAAATTTTTATTCAGAGTTAAACTAACTTAGTGAAATATCTCAAAAATTGTATTTTTTCACGAAATTTTCAATATTCTTAGTAGGTACGAAATTATTGATTTATTCGGAAAAATTACAATGTTTGAAATATTTCACTAAGTTTGCCTATCGCTAACTGGGAAATAAAATTAAACAAAAGATGAAAATTAACTTTTTTTTATTTTTCAGCTGTTTTATAATTCATGTACGCTTTTAACTGCATTGTAAGCAAACCTATTATGTTTTGGAGCCTGAAAACATCAGTATCTTGTAAAATTATATTTATAACTGTGCACCAATTGAAAATCGTTAGTTGTACTGATCAAACATCGGATATACTATTTAAAAAAACATCGGTTATAATTATATGCTTCACTCTTCAAAAAATCCAACGAATATTTAGTGGTTTTAATTATTTCTTTTATTTATTTAAAATATTTTTTGCTCTGGTTGTTTTTCCAAATATTCGTTGAATATTTTTGTTACATCTGCATCAGCTTTTTCGGTTGGGTGGGTTAATTAATTTTTATTTTTTGATATCATTTTGTACTCGGGGTATGAAGTCCATTTATGACTTTGGTTTTAATCTTTTGATATTAGCAGTTACTATTTGTTAATATTTTTGTGATGACCCACCCAGTATAAACAGCTGTAAGCATGAGAATGTACATTGAGTCTCTTGCACACATATTTGAAATTCTTTGGGTTCAAAACTCTGAAAGTTAGAAGAATCTGGCAATGCAAAAGTGCATGCAGTTTTAATAATTGTTCGCCTGAATCTTCTTCACATTATAACTCTCAGAGTGAAATTTTATTAACCTCGTTTCTAGTAACGACCTTAAAGTGCATTTTTAACATATGACAGTCAGGGTTATTATTTCTAAAATTGTGTGATCTGTACAAAGAAATTTTCAAGTGGGTCTAAGTTAAAATATCTTGGGCGCAGCATTTTAATATTTTTTGTTTTATAAAATTCCCACATTCCAAATTTTAAATAGGTACTGATGTTTCCTTACCTTGTTTATCTATAAATTTTATTATTTGAAGATCAATAATCATTTCCACACCTCACGATGTTGTGAGTTTTTGTTCACCGCGGTCCTAAGGATTTTTCCTTTGGCTGCCTTATAATTGCTGGCTGCTCCATTGACAGAGTCAAATAGGTCGTCAAAGTTTACCATTTCAGACATATTTTTTAAAGTCTGACTTACAGCTTTCCCATCCAATAATTTGCTAAAAAAAAAGAAAATGGGTTAATTTTTTGTAATAATTATTTGATTAATAATTTTATTACAACTTCTTAAATATGTACTTACAAAACTCAGCAGTGTATGACAGGGGTTGCAGCTACTGTTTTCCTGAATACGAGAGCACAATGCTTTACCTAAAACAAGAAGAATATTATTTATTTATTAAACCATGTTCAAAGCCAGCAAACGTCTTCATTTGGACTTAAGTGAAAAGTTACCTTCATTATTTATTTCTGGTACGACATGTTCATCATCTAAATAGTTTGTGCAGAAGACGCATCTGTGCGTGGTTACAATCTGATTTGTAAACTTTTACTATATCACTCCATTTGGTTAATCAAGACTAATCTAGACTAGATAAGAGACTAGATATACATAGGTACATACATTCATATAATCACGAATAGTATCTTCGAAGGGTTAGTCAGAGACTAGGCAATGAGGACAGCAAAAGCAGTCCTCTACCATAGTCCACTCTTCACCAAAAAGCTACTGCACATGTGCTCAGCGTGACAGGTGGTGAGCCCATTGCCGCTCTATGCTGTTAGATGTATGTGTAGTCCCTAGTCCGTTAGTCGCCTTTTATGACACCCAAGAGAAGAGAGGGGGTGGTAGTATTCTTTCACCGGTACGCAACACGGTTAAGTAGTACTAGCTAAAACTTAATTTAAATTATTAAAATCGTTATGTAACTACACTTACCTACTGTTTTCAATGGGTGCATTGGACAGTCCACTGCTATTTTGTCATCAATAAACAAAGTCGAATATGCCCCGAGATGCAGCCGAGACTTTGAAGAGAAAAATCTTTTCTCGAAATGTTTCACGCAAACTTATTTGCGCAGCACACTTAGATTAATTAAAACAATTTAAGGCAGCACATCATCACTTGGCCAAATTCACCACTATATCTAGTTTTGGAGTTATAACTCAGTCTTTTGCACGTCTTTTGGAATATAAGCAAATTCACGACGTTACGTCTGCTGTTGCAGCCCACAACACTATTATAGCTTGAGAGGTTATTGATAAATATTGATGATCAAAATTTCACAATCAAAACTTTATCGGCAATGGCGGGCGATTGTTTGTTGTGAATGTGATTCTCAACTTGCTGAATAAACAAACATGGCGCATAGAGGAATGGCGGCGAAGGGGCGAGGAAGGAGTAAGAGGGGTGAATTAAGTGTCAAAATCATTTATTGACCCATAGACACTAAAGGCTAGAAAGAGTTGTATGAAGATTACCGCCCGTTTAAATATTTATTTAGGGCTCGCTCTAGTCGTGGGTCGTTGTCGAATTTTATGACGACGAAACGCAACCGTATTTTCTGGAACGAAAACTAGTCCTCGAAACGGTCTTCGTTCGCAACTGGTTTCATTGTATGGGGACGGGCAACGGATGACGACGCAGGACGCGATCGAACGAGAGAAACGTAAACTCATCTCGAAGACGAGTGAAATGGTTGCGGAATGAGAACTTACGGTTACTTAACGTTTTTCGTTTGATTATAATAGATTTTTTTTATTTAAATAAATGAACTTTCCTTCATACTTACATATCGCAGTAATTATTATATTCATACTATATACATAAAAAAATGTAAAATGTTAACATTTTTTTAGTTTGTGTGTGATAAGTATGAATATAATAATTACTGCGTTAAGTAATTATTATTAATAAATATAATAAGTAATTATTATTAATAATAATAATTAATTATAATAATATTTATTATTATTACTTATTAATAATAATTATTATTAATAATAATTACAACAATATACATATTATTAAATTAATTAAATAATAATTAATAATAACTATTAATAATTAATACTTACTTAACGCAGTAATTATTATATTCATACTAATTATCACACACAAACTAAAAAAATGTAAACAAAAACTGTCATCCACGCGAGCCGCGTGAGTGAGCGTCGCGACTCGTTTTGCCATTTAATATTCCTATTACATTTTTGCCAAACAACCTTACACTCTATATCAACGAAGTTAAGATACACAGCAATGACTACCGCGTTGCGAACGAGACGAAATATCCAAAAAAATAAGTTGCCTTTCACGATATTCGACTGTATTGTGGTAGTAATAAAGATTATTGTATTATATCAAAGACCAAAACGAACGAATCGAGCGACGACGTTGCAATGATCTCATTACGTTCTAAGCTCTATCTTCATAAACTTTAAGTACAAATTCGCTTCAAACAATCCGAGGACCAGTTGCACGACGAAGACTGCTTTAGAATGAAACGTAAAACGGTTCTACCGTCGCGGAACACAAAACGGTCTTTTAAAACGGTTCGTCTTTGCAACGACCATGCCTAGCTCGCTCGCACGCACGTCAAAATCAAAATGTATGCGATGTTTTGATTGTAATTTTTGTGTGTTTGTTGGTAAGCGATTGACTGAGTATTTTATAAAATAATACGAGTTAATACTTTTTTTAACACTGGTTTTAAATTAAAATTTACTTATATAATGACTGAATCTGACCAAAAACCAAGAGTAATTTTGGAAGAATTTCGAATAAAGGTTAGTAGTAGTAGTAGCTTAAAGTCGTTGATTAACTTACAGTAGGTATTTTACAATTTAATTTAAAATTTAAGATTTTGTAGTACATTAACATGCGCTATTCCTGCACCCTTACTGTAAATAAATATTTAGATTACAGTGTGATAAATAATATAACCTCAAAATTATTTTCAGAATGCACCTGATGATTATGGCATGGCTGATGAAATATGGAGTTTTAAAAAATTTGCAAAGAACTTCCGCATTGTTATAGTACGGCTGGATAACTTTGAAATGGAATTTGACTTGATTGGCATACAACCAGCATTTGCTAATGCATTCCGAAGACTTATGCTGAGTGAAGTCCCAAGTATGGCTATCGAAAAAGTCATGATAAAAAACAACACTTCCATCATCCAGGATGAAGTGCTGGCTCATCGTCTGGGACTTATCCCTTTGAAAGCTGATCCTAGATTATTTGAATATAGACCAGAAGGTTAGTTAATAACAATATATATTTTAGCGACTCCCTTTGGTTCAGGTGCAATAAGCACTTAATAGAGGGAGTCGATCACTTGTGTGTTAAGTAAGTATTTTGGTAAACTAATAAACTATTTTTGATTTTGATTTGATATACAAACGCCTAGCCTTGACTTACTTATAAACACTATTCAAACATTATTTAGTCAAACATAGACAAAAGTCTATGTCACACAAATATCATCATTTTGAATTTGAGCAAAAGAGAAAACAATGTTTAACTTAATAATGTCTAATCTTAATAGTATTTATAAGTAGGTACCTAAGGCCCTTACTAACAAAGCTGTGTAACAAACCATATTAATATTGTTATCATTTCTCAATGAAGAACACTTTTTACTCAGGAGGAATACAGGCAACGTTATGAAAAAAATCTTATGTGAAGTGTTACAACTAGGTAAACACATTATTGGTTTTTCTTTATTTTGTAGAATCAATGGAGGGAACAGAGTTCGACACACTGGAATTTTCACTAAAAGTCAAGTGCTCTAACAACAAATCTCAACCCAAGGATTCTTACCGACCAGAAGATTTATATGAAAACCACAGTGGTAAAATTAACAATGTTTTTTTTAAATATTTTTTTTATTATTCGGCATCGGGTAAGCGCTAGGCCTTCGTCTCACCTGCTGATAAGTGACGATAAGGCCGAAGGTGGAAGTGTTCTTCGTGTTTTTTCAAATCTAAAATAACACTGTCACATAGCTGTAAAAGAATACTACCACCCTCTCTCTTCCCTTAGGTGTCGTAAAAGGCAACTAACGGACTAAAGACTGCACATATATTTAACAGCATAGAGCGGCGATGGCGATGAAGGCTCATTGCCTGGTCTCTGACTAACCCTTTGGGGATAATAGGCGTGGTTATGTGTATGTATTTATATTATATTATCTAATATTAATTATATTTCAGTTTATTCATCCCAAATAAAGTGGCATCCCATTGGAAATCAAGCATCAGTGCACAAAGAAACAGATGTGGGACCTGTACATGGGGATATCCTGGTATCAAAGATGAGACCTGGCCACGAACTGGATATGCACCTGGTAGCTGTTAAAGGAGTTGGCAAAGATCATGCCAAATTTTCTCCTGTTGGTGAGTCCACATCTCACCACAGTTTCAGTGTCAGCAATATTTAAAAAATTACACAAATCTTGTTAGTAACATACCTACTTTTCTAAACTTCAAGCAGAATTAGCACTGGTGTTGAAAAACTGGTTTTAAAGATAACTTAAAAAGGTTTAGGTTTGAAGTTGGTTTGAATTAATAATAATAATAATAATAATCTTTATTCTTTTCCTCTACAAACCATAAGAGTACTTTCATACATGGTATTAAAGTGTATAATCATTTACCTACTAATTTAAAGGCATTGAATGGTCATATATTTAAATTTAAGTTAAAAACTTGGTTATTTAATAATGTTTTCTATATACTAAATGAAAACTTTAGTTTCAAGTTTAATTAATTGTTAAATTCACGATAAATTTTGTTAATATTAATAATATTTATTTGTGTACATTGCATGCCTGATCATGGGCAAACTGTTGATACTATATTTTTTTTTTTAAGAACTTGTTACACAGTTTAAGCAATAAAGGAATTCTATTCTATTCTATTCTATTCATAGTATCTAGGTGGTATATAGGTTTTTGCAACAACTGGCATCAGCTGGACATATGCCTCTTTCACATTCCCGATGAATGCTGCTGAGCCCTTTAGCCCTTCTCATCTAACTGTGCCATGCCACAATTCAAAATTATATGGTCGCTTCATAAATTATTTCATTAATCTCGTATATTGATAGCATTGATGATATGATTTCAGGAACAGTCAAATTATACTTTGCTAATAACACAACAAAGCCATAACCTGTTGAGCACCACAGTCTTTTATAGAAGACAAACTTTTCGTTCCTCCAAACGTGACCGTGCACTACGACTGTTGTCTTTCTACTAAGTCTTAATTCGTGGCGCAGATAGAAGACCGTGGTGCTAAAACAACTTAAGCCTTATGCGATAAAAATGGAAAATTTGGCTGTTTTATATTAGCTGTTATGCAAAATATAATACATATGTCGCACAAAAATTTTCAATGTAAATTTTAGTGTATGTGTGAGGGATGAACGAAGCTAAAACACGATTGGAAACATTGGCTCGATAGAAAAATAACCTGAAGTTATTTCTAAAATTTTATATAAATGCACATTACGACCGTGTTTTACAATAATAATTCCTATATAATCATAAACACATAGGTATTTACCTTTTCGATTACTTGACTGATTTGGATTTTCAAAAAACTAAACATTTTTATTAAATTTTTGATAAAAATGTGAATGGCGCTTACGAATTACCGCGGACCTCGCCCCGCGCAACACCCGCGAGGCCCCGCGCGACATCCAAATTTTCGCTGACCGCCTAACCCCCCTTAATAACTTCCGTCGTCGTTTGCAGCGACGGCGTCCTACCGCCTCTTGCCCGAGATCCGACTAACGCGTGAGGTGACCGGCAGCGAGGCGTCACTCCTGCAGCGCTGCTTCGCGCCTGGCGTCATAGCGCTGGACGCGGACGGGTGCGCATACGTCCAGGAGGCGCGCTACGATACGTGCAGCCGCAACGTGTTCCGATATGAGGAGGTTAAAGACGCCGTGCTGCTTAGCAGGATAAGAGACCACTTCATATGTGAGTGCAGTTTTATCCACATTTAGTTTACAACAGTAGCTACATTCATGTTGGGGCCGCAAAGAGTATCGATATGAGTAGTTCAAGGACGCCGTGCTGCTTAGCTGGATTATACACCACTTCATATGTGAGTACAGTTGTATCAACAGTGATAGGGCTGGACGCGGACGTGCGCGCATACGTCCAGAAGGCGTGCTACGATACGTGCAGCCGCAACGTGTTCCGATATGAGGTTAAAGACGCCGTGCTGCTTAGCAGGATAAGAGACCACTTCATTTGTGAGTGCAATTTTATCCACATTTAGTTTACAACAGTTGCTACATTCATGTTGGGGCCGCAAAGATTATCGTTATAAGCAGGATAAGAGACCACTTCATATGTTAGGGTATTATCAGTGAGTACAGTGTTGTAATGGAAGTTCACAACAATTGCTACGTTTATATTAAGGCCGCAACGTATATCGCTACGAAGATATCAAGGACGCCGTGCTGCTCAGCAGGATTAAGACCACTTTATATGTGAGTGCTGTTTTGTTCACATGTTAATAGTTTGCAGCAGTTGCTACAGTCATGTTGGGGCCGCAACGTGTACCGCTATTAAGAGGTTAGGGATGCCGTGCTGCTTAGCAGGATAAGAGACCACTTTACATGTGAGTACAGTTTTATGCTCATTTTAATAGTTTATAACAGTTGCTACATTCATGTTAGGGCCGCGACAAGTAGCGGAAGGTTCAAGGTACAAGTACCACTCTGCTACGAGGAGGTCAAGCACGTGGTGCTGCTAAGCAGGATTAGAGTCCACTTCATTATGTAAGTACAGTTTTATCAACAGCGATCAGGCTGGATGCCGCCGGATGTGCCTGCTTGCAAGGGCTTGTTTGTATAGTTTACAGTCGTCAAATAACTTTATTTTAAATGTAAGAAGACTAAGAAATGATAGATAGATAAAGATTAATGATTTGTGAATAAGAAGGGCAGACGCAGCGTGGTGCAGAAGCAAAAAGACACTGCAGATTCAAAGCGGGCCCGCATTCTACGAGTTTATCAGTTAGTAATATAACAGTGTATGCTCGTTGAGAAACTGCGCCGTCCGGTTAGTCAGCTGGCAGATCCAAAGCGCGGTGCAGTTTCTCCGCGGAACTGCGCTCAAATTAATTGATATGTAGTGGTTCTTACCGTTCCTTGAGTTACAAGTCGCGCGGGCCCGCCTTCAGGCTGCGCTGCTGCCGAGCAGCCTTTGGTGTGTGAATGCATTTGGTTTTTTACTTCCTTTATCTCTTCATCCCTTTACCACAGAACCCATTTCATGCAAGTTGTTATCAACGTTAACCATCCTACAGCCCGCAAATTGAACGTTATTTTGTTTTTTTTTTCAGTTAACGTGGAGTCTGTCGGAGCGATGCCACCTAATGTAATTTTCATAGAAGCTGTTAAAATATTAAGAGACAAATGCAAGTCGTTGTTAGATGAATTAAATACTTTGTAGCAATAAACTAGTTTATATTAAAATGTTTGGTATAATTTTCTTGAACCCTTATTTCTGACCGTCTGAACGGAACTGATTTAAATACTTATTTATTATAAATTTTACTCATTGGGGGCTCTCTTGTAATATAAAAAGGAAGTGAATACAGTGCCACAAGCGGCACTGTATCTCAATCGGGTCGGGAACCGTAAGTTTTGCGGTATAATAGTGACGCCGCCTAATCTACCGTAAAGTTTTTTGTTAGACAACAGAAATACTAGCTGCCCTACTCCTGTAGGTCACGTGATAGGTTAGAAATTTAAGACTTGTCTTGTATTTCGTGGTTATTTTTTTTATTAGACAACAGAAATCTAACTCCATACAAAAATATCTTTATGGCAAATATAAAATATGTTAAGGTTCCCGAACCGATTGAGATACAATGCCGCTTGAGGCACTCTATATACACTTTGTACTAGGATGCCGTGATTACGGCATTGTAACCGATCTTACTAGAATGCCGCATGCCGCTTGTGGCACTTTATCCACAGCCTAATAATAATAAATGTATTTATTTCACAAAAACAATTAGGTTCGTAACATTTGACAACGATAATTAACAATATTAAACATTGTTATATAGCTGCTGGTACTTATGTTAGGAAACCCTGCGCTATAAATACCAGCGACCTTCCGTGTTACAGCTTAACAGATAGGTAGTAAGTAGTTCACAAAATTATGCTAATACTAAGTTGAATACTATCCTTCTGGATTTTTAACACTATTAAGCTGTAACATTCATAATTCGTATAGTTATGCAGTAAATAATTATTTTTTTGGTTAACAATTTAGATATTAGTAATAAAGAAACTAAAATATGTGCTAAACAAGTGTGTGTGTGTGTGGGGGTGTGTGTGTGTGTGTGTGAGGGGGGGGGGGGGGTGGTGTGTGTGTTGTGTGATTGTGTGTGTATGTATGTGTGTGTTAGCTTGTGTGAGTAAATTCCTTAGTAATTTTTATAATTAATATAAGGTTTATAAATGATAATTGCTAAGATCAGGGCATCGGTAGAAGACGTTTCTCTGTTTCATCGTAAATTAAATTTAAAAGCCAATCAGTGTCACTTTTTACAAGCGTATTTATTTTTAGAGTCAATTGTTAATTTACCATTAATTTTATTATATAAGAAAGGACCCAAAAAGTAATAGATTTTTTTACTGAAAGAAGTCCTGGAGATATTTGAATTGGGGACCTTTTTAATACGTATAGAGCGGTTACGTTTTGGAGGGTTTATCAGTGCAATATCAGAGTGTTGTCTTAAAATAATTTGCAAAATATAAAGTTGACGCACCGTCAACACCTCACAGTGCTCGTAAAGATCTTTTGTTGGAAAACGAAAGTGTTTGAAAGTGCTAACTTTCAGTACAGCTCGCTGTGCACGTTCCAGTCTTAATAAGTGAGTCTTATAAGCCCCTCCCCATAATGATATGCAGTAACCCAATAAGGACTGGCATAACTAAAAAAAGGTAAAGCTTAAGCGCATTATACGCAGCGCCTGCAGAGCAAGCAAAGCGCAATGCGGTATTTGTAAAGCTTTAAGGGTGGTTAGGCGGTCAGCGAAAATTTGGATGTTGCGCGGGGCCTCGCAGGTGTTGCGCGGGGTCCGCGGTTATTCGTAACCGCCATTCACATTTTTATCAACATTATATTTACTTATATGAAATTTTGGAGGTAACCTCAGCATTTTTTTCTCTTTGATCGAGTCAAATGTTTCCAATCGTGTTTTGGCTTCGTTCATCCCCTCACACATACGCTCTGAATTGAAAATTGAAAAACATTGAAAATTTCAGTGCGAAATATCTAATATATTTTGCTAATAGAAAACAGCCAATTTTTCCGTTTTCACCGCCTAAGGCCCCCTTAAGTGTAAAGTGTCCCGCACTCCCGCCTAATTTACCCAAGGCTGCTTGGCATGCTATGGTCGTGCTATGAATTTTAATATTAACTATTGAACCGCTACTTTTTCGAACAAACTACATTTTATACTTATTAGTCTCGCTGCGCTCGACTAGATGCCTCAGTCGTACTTGTCAAATGCGGCAACAAATAGTACGCCGAAATCGGCGTACCCGAGCCAGTCATACTGACAGCTGTGGGTGAAGTGTACGCTCCGACTAGTATAAAGTGATCTGTGAGTGTACGTACCGAGTGTTTTATTCAATTTTGGGCTTAATTCAAACTAAAATGCCAGTTTGCGTAGTAAAACTGTGTAAAAATAATACTTCTAAAAATAAGAAGGACACAGGGATCACATTACCTACCATCAGTAAGTATCGTAAAATTTCGAAATTTCATCATAAAATAATATGAACAATAAACGCCATTCAGTGTTACCGCTTATACAAGAATAAAGTCCCCGAGGTTGAGATTTTTATTAGGTGAATTTATTGTTATTGTCTTTTATTATATAGGTAGGTAACCTATTTCATTTGTCTTACAAAGTTACTATATAGGTACTTAACCTAGTAATATGTTATTTCATGTTTACTTATATTTGTGATCTATAATAAGGTGTAAAAATGTTAGCTGACACTATATCAAGGGGATTCTACCGATGAAACTGAACAACTTTCCTTAAGGATCATGGGTTGAATTTTTTTTTCCCTATACAAAATGCGCAATCAGCTGATTGGAAAGCAATTTTTTTTCATTTTGACCTATGTTTCTGAAATGTAAACTTTTCGTGTCTTACAAAACTTACATTGAAAATATTTGCGAAAAACATAATCTAGGGGATGAAGGATACGTAAACATTAGAATCATTTTTGGAATTTTTGTCTGTTTGTTTGACGCGCATCACACAAAAACCGCTGGACGGATTTTAATGAAACTGAGAACAGGTGTATAGCTTATGATTCGGGTAATATTATAGGTTAAAGCTTGCTTCACACATATCAGTGAAGCCACAGTTCCGATACAGTACCGGCACAGTGTTTTTCATACATTCTCTATGAACGCATCCCCACTTGTCAGTGATAATGATCTCAGTGTCAGTGCCGCCACCGGCAAATCACGAACGTATTCGTTTTGAAAAAATTCATAGACAATGTTTGAAATAATATTTTCACTCCTCTTGCTCAAAAAGACCGCGTTGTAAAGCGAGGCTAAAATTGCTTGCCATAGTGGAAAAAGTTTTTTTTTTTCATTTTTGTCTGTCACATGACATTGAGCCTACAAAAACGAAAAAGTATTTAGTCATATGTAGAATAATCATGAATAAAGACTCTACTTATTACTGTTTACTTAGATCAACAACTTTTTTGAGATAGTTATTTTATTATTAAAGTTTATGGTAAAATTAGTAATCATTTGAATCTATGTACAACACAGACCACGCCTACACAGTCCACGCTTCAGCAAGAAACAACTGCACAGTCTACACATGTGCTTAGGTGGTGAGCCTTTAGCCCGTTAGTCGCTTTTACGACACCAAAGGGAAGAGAGGGGTTGGTAGTATTATTTAGATGATCCCATCGCCGCTCTATGCTGTTGGATGTATGTGCAGTCTTTAGTCCGTTAGTCGTCTTTTACGATATCCAAGGGAAGAAAGGAGTTGGTGATAATAAAAAAAACTACTAATAAAATGAGGTCTAATCATTGCTATACATACCTACCATTTCTCTACAGAAGAAACCTACGTCTAACCTACATAATAAAATATACAATTATATTGATACATATTCGCTTTTAATTGTTAATTTTTAAATATTTTCTGAGCTACATTAATATAACCAGCAACTTAACTAATACATCACAGCAAAAATATTTTTCCCATTAACTCGGGTAACAGTTGAGCAGCTGGCAACAAATTTTTCACGCACACTAGACTAGCATCAGCGTTGTTCCTGATACGGCAATTGCCGTAATATACGGCATTCAGGTATCTTAGGCATTCAAAATACGGTATACGGCAGCTATTTCATTACCGTATTAAAATATACGGCAATGTAGGGATGAAGGAAAAATGCTACCAGTGGTAAAAAAATTACTTACCAATATATGAAATTAGCTCACAGAAAACCGATGAGTTTTGGATTAAATTCCGTAATGGAACAGATCTAAAAACATTAGCATATTTTGCTTTAAATGTATTATGTTTGCCACACTCAACGCAGACTGCGAACGTATTCTTCAGTGAAGTAAATAATAATATGAAAACGAGACTTGGAAAAAAATAATAACTCCAATTAATTCTAACTCTTCTAGCCAGACAAGCAACCCGTAATCACAGAATTGTACAGAACTTCAAGTGCCACACGAAATGTTTCGCAAAATGAAAGATAAATAACAGTACGAACTAAACGCGACAGAATCAGAAGGTAAAAAAAAATATTTTTTTTCTAGAGACTATTTAAAACCTATATGGTGAAGAATAAAATGTTACAATAAAAAAAATCTCTATCGATCTGTCTATGGACGGTTATTCTATCTTACCGTTATCAAGATATTTATTTTTTAAAAGCAGCTAAATCCAAAAAAAATGTACTTCACACATCGCATAAAGGTGGCTAAACAGCACTAAGTACCTACTAGATTAAAAGGCAGCTAAGTACCTACCTACTATAGTCGCGTAGCCGGAAAAATTTACTTACGATAATTCTAAAACTCTTCGTTTTTGCTGAGTGTATAAATTATGTGGATTGTGAGCTACTTTTAAAAAGTTAGAAGTTTTATGACTGTGCTTTAGGTATGGCTTACCTAGGTAAGTATTTCATAATATTATTATTTCGTGTAACGTAATGTATAATCCTCCGCGCGCCTCCTCCGACTGTGTTTGGCTGTCCATACCCATTTGTACAGATAGCAATAGATATCTGAACATAGCCTGTGTTTACAAACCGCACGGACCGGGCTATCGTGCCGCGCTGGAAGAATTTTTTAATGTCGCTGGCGATATACTAAACGATCGCCCAAATGACGTATTTTTACTTGTCGGCGATTTTATTGTTTCTGACGCGGTTTGGCAAGAAAGTAGTACCTGCAGTAAATTACTGCAACAGGGTGGTGACTGTATGGTGAAATTGTTACGAGATTCTTTAGCGTTCACAGGTCTACAACAATTTAACGGTATTTATAATGTTAATAATCGAATCTTGGACCTTGTGATGAGTAATATTAAATGTCAAGTAATTAATTGTTCGCAACCTTCAACCCAAGAAGATATACATCATAAGTCAATTGAAATTAATTTGAATATTAACAAATTTTTTTCTATGAAATCAGTTCCCACATACAATTACAATTTCTTTGCAGCTGATTTCGATGCTATCAATAATGAGCTTGAAAACGTAAACTGGCCTAAAATATTTACAAACTTAAATTTAGAAGAATGTGTGTCAAGTTTTTACGATATTTTAAAAAACATTATTTCAAGGTTTGTTCCACATAAAATAATTAGATCAACACGATCGTTTCCTGTATGGCATACTAAACCCCTACGAAAACTTTTAAACGAAAAAAAGAAATACCACAAACTATGGAAACTGAATGGAATACTTTAGACTACCAAAGCTTAATGTTTTGAGAAGGAGGGCTAGGCATATGGAGGTCTAGTGTCATAATAATTACGTGCAATACATAGAAGGTAAACTTAAAACTAACCCTAAATACTTTTGGACTTATGTCAAAGCCATTAAAGCAAGTAATGGGCTACCTCAAGCTATGACTTATAACGGGCAGAGTAGTAGTGACGGGAAACAAATTTGTGACTTTTTTAATGATCATTTTTATTCAGTATTTGTAAGTAGTTCAAGACAATATTTTGCTAATCAGTAGGACCCTCCTGGTAACACGCAACTAGATATAGGTTCGGTCGAAATCACAGCTAAGCTGGTTAACAAATATTTAAAGAAAAATAACACGAATAAGGGTGCAGGGCCCGATGGCATACATCCGTTGTTCATCAATAAGTGCGCTGATTCACTTACTTATCCCCTCGTACATATTTTTAAATTATCTTTTAGCAATGGCAGTGTACCTCAAAATTGGAAAAGAGCTTGGATAACACCTATCCCTAAAGGCAATAGTAGTAACGATGTGGCTAACTATAGGCCGATCTCCAAACTCTGTCAATTTGCTAAAATACAAAAAAAGATTGTTACAGATCAACTATTTGAGGTGGTGCAGCGCGTCATTGTCCCAAATCAACACGGCTTCTGTAAAAAGCGTGGTGTGGATAGTAATTTGCTAAATTTAACTGAAGTTACTTTATCAGCAATGGATGTTAATGCACAAGTAGATGCAATATATGCAGATTTTGCAATAGCGTTTGATAAAGTTTGTCACGACACACTACTTCTTAAGCTCTGGCAACTCGGAATTCGTGGTGATCTGCTTCGATGGATTCGTTCATACATAGAAAATCGTAGTCAGGCTGTTGTATTGTGTGGTCACTGTTCTGCGTTTTTACAAATATTTGAAAATTCGGTTAAGATGAAGCTGCGTTTATAGATTAATGTTTTATATTTTAGCGTTTTTATTAACGCTTAAATATACTTACGTAAAATTTTTTTTTGTAAAATTATTTCTTTCGGATCTCAGAGGTGAAAACTTCTAAGATTTGATGAAGCAATGTTGACTAAAAAACATAAGCATCAAGCACTGACAAATTTCGACGGTTGATAGCCAGACCTCGGTAGCTAAGTGGTTAAGGCAGCCGCCCGGAATGCGGAAGGTGCGTGGTTCGATTCCCGCCTAGGTTGTCGTCTTTTTTCAGTGTCTAAAATTTTACTTAAGTATATTTAAGCGTTAATAAAAACGCTAAAATATAAAACATTTATCTATAAACGCAGCTTCATCTTAACCGAATTTTCAAATATTTGTAAAAATATTTCTTTCGGATCTCAGAGGTGAAAACTTCTAAGATTTGATGAAGCAATGTTAACTAAAAAACATAAGCATCAAGCACTGACAAATTTCGACGGTTGATAGCCAGACCTCGGTAGCCAAGTGGTTAAGGCAGCCGCCCGGAATGCGGAAGGTGCGTGGTTCAATTCCCGCCTGAGGTTGTCGTCTTTTTTCAGTGTCTAAAATTTGACTTAAGTATATTTAAGCGTTAATAAAAACGCTAAAATATAAAACATTAATCTATAAACGCAACTTCATCTTAACCGAATTTTCAAATATTTGTAAAAATATTTCTTTCGGATCTCAGAGGTGAAAACTTCTAAGATTTGATGAAGCAATGTTGACTAAAAAACATAAGCATCAAGCACTGACAAATTTCGACGGTTGATAGCCAGACCTCGGTAGCCAAGTGGTTAGCAGCCGCCCGGAATGCGGAAGGTGCGTGGTTCGATTCCCGCCTGAGGTTGTCGTCTTTTTTCAGTGTCTAAAATTTTACTTAAAAATTTTATAATATAGTGTTATTTTATTAATGAATTAATTGAATATTTTACATTTATTTATTGAATTATTGAGTAATCTTTTTTTTTATTTTTACTGTTATGTCTACTGTTTTGTAATTCGTAATATTTGATTTTTTTTCTCAATAATAATTGCTTATTAATAATGTAATGGTATTGTAGTTGTTTTGTAAATGTTATTTTGCATATCTCACTTTTTAGAGTTCTGTGTAAGCACTGCGCATTAATGACTTCTTGATCCTGACAACGGGTCAAGCTTCTTGAGTTCTATGATTTAACCGCAATCGAGATGGAGTCGGGAGATCTGCAGGGTATCAAAAGCATTTTGTTAATGTTTAATCACACTATGTATCTATATTAATATCGGAAAAATGTTTTCTACATACCTAATTTTTATGACCTGCATACTATCCATTCTTCTGGCGGAGAAAACAATCTGTTTGGCCTGTTTTCGTTTTTCTCGGGATGCTTAATTTTACTTTAATTCACTTTATTGGTATTGACAGGTCTATTTATTGCTTAAGTCTGATGCTATCGACAACTGATTATAGCTGGTAATCTGAAATGATTTTATTTTTAAATACTTTTAATTGATTACTTTTGTATTAGAATTAAGTAGGTTTCTTAGCTTATATCATTATTTAATTCTGTCATCATGCTTACCTGGGGCCCAAGTCTGCTAATTTACGAATGGCATAATTGAATCGCAATTGGATCGTATTGTAATTGTTTGACACATTTGGTATTCTCTTACTCATATAAGAATACCAAATGTGTCAAACAATTACAATGCGATACAATTGCGATACAATTACGATTCAATTATGCCATTCGTAAATTAGCAGACTTGGGTCCCTGTTACTGAAGATAATGTTTTGTGTTTCACATATCCATTTTCACTTGTCACAATGATTGTGACTAAGTCGCGCGAACACGTCCGTTCCCGGTCGCAACGCATTGCCTCTGTGTAGGCTTGTTGAAAAAATATCGATACATCGATATATCGATATTTTTTGTTCAATATATCGATATTTTTAGGCGATATTTTTTATTTCGATATATCGTCACATCGATACAAAATAACCAATATCGAAATTCGTATCAAAATCGATATTTTTAATTTATTATTATCGCATCCCGATCTAACTTTTTAATTCGTTAGAATTCAAAGCCGTAAAAATGTAAAATAATCTTATTGTTGCTGAATTCCATTAATGTAATCTGTAGTAGTGAGTGTGTAACTCTCACTGTCAGTGCGTTGCTTCAATCAACTTCATGTCATGTGTGCATGTGTTCTACGTATAAGCAACAGAAAAATTTAACACCTACGGCTTCCTCCGTGCCGTCAGTGAGAGTAGCTTATACCGTAAATATTGCGGTTCCTAACAACAGGAGCCGACTTAGAGGGCGGCATAATTAACAGGTTCACTGTCCTAAAAATATAACAATAGGTTAATCAATTATTATGGCCCATATGGGCTTCAGAACTGTAAACCGGTTAAAACAATAATTAAAATAAAAAATCTGTTTTTATTACTGGGCTAGGCTCACCTAAATTATTTTTAAACCGATTTTAAGAAAAAGCAGGTGGCTCTCCTTTTTTTAAAGCCGGTGAAAAATTTGACCGATATATCGATATATCGATATTTTTTTCGCGATATATCGAGGCCGATATTGATAATTTTCAAAATATCGATGTATCGATATATCGATATTTTTTTCCATTTCCGACATCCCTACCTCTGTGTGGACAGGTGTTGCGGTTCGGGTTGGATTGGCGAGTTTGTATTGTATTATTGTTCCTTTTGTTATTATTATTATTTGTATTTAGCTTGCGGGTTCGGTATTTTGGGGGAAATTTTGTTTGTTATAGTGAATGTCTGCTATTTTTATTTTTGTGTTGGATGTGTGTTGTCAAGTAATGTTAAATAATAATTTAGGGAACTAAAGGTTTATTTTACAATCAATTTTAGTATATATTTATAAATCATGTATAACTGTTTGTTCCTAAATAAATAAATAAAAAAAATAATAATATTAAAGTTTGAAATGTTGAGTGTTTCATAATAAGAACTATCTTATCTTTGTGTTGTAAAATGTTTAGAAACATAGAATACTAACGTTTAGAAACATAATATATGTGGAACTATGAAAATCACAAAATCACTCTTTTTGTCTTTAAAAAAAATTTTAAAATTTCTGAAATAATATTTAAGACTTTCAGTGGTTAGTGGTATACAATATGTTGAACAAAGTTTTAAAAAGTTAAATAGTGTGCTTCTTTAGTTTTTTAATTTTTCTTTCGTAACACACGCAATAATAAATTAAAATTGACAGAATCGCTCATACCCATGTATAAAATAGCATTACAAAGGCTATCCTTTGTAATGCTATTTTATACCACACAAAAAATTAGAAACATACATACAGTGCATTTTGTTTAAATCACGAATAAAATATTTCGCTAACATACGTTTATTTATGCGGGAGGGACGCAGGCGGCTGGGGGCGCGGCGCAGCGCACACTGGTCCTTTTTGGCAAAATACGGGACATTCGCATCCAAGTCAATATTTTAAGTTTATATTTTTTATGCGTACTCCTCTTTTGATTGCAAATCACTTTTACTGATAACAATTTTTCAAATAAACTTGTGCCGTCGGGTGACGTATGCGATGTTGATGGGTTCCATGGTGATAGTAAATAATGACTACGTCTCTTAAAGTGATGTTGTATATTTACAGTGACTACATTGTGACTAACTTATTATCTAAACCTTACAAGACTATTTATACAATAATAACTACGTAGATGTTGGAGGGATGATGCCGTGTCATATCTTTATCGGATCTGAGGGCCTAGTCAATTGGCAAACAAATTAAACGCTACGAAATCTTCGCTACGATAAACCGAATGTATGGGATTGACATAAGCAAAAGTTACCTACGACGTAAAATTTACGCTAAAATAGACCTAATTGACAGTTTGACAAGCCAAGAATCGCTAATCTAGCGATCACTCAAACATTGAAGATAAAAATTCACACAAAATGGCGATTGTTTGATCAGCTGATGAAGGAATAGTTGTGTTGTGTTGAAAGTTTTGTTTAAAATGCTCTTTTTAGGGCTATTGTGGACTGCGATAATCAAGCGCTAAGGAAGAAATGTTTCCCTACGTTACTTGGAGCAAATTAACGAAATCGAGTTTGTTGTACTTGTGAATAGTTCTCGGAGTTCTCGTTTACGAACTTTCAAATATCTAACTAAGGTCTGCCGGGAATTGCGTGCTGATATAGTTGTTGCGATGTGAGTGACCAAATAAATGTGTGTCATGCAACATTTTCCGCAACGAAGAGCAAGTCGCTGCATAACAATTTGTAGGGGCTCTCAAACCATACAAACATTTGGGCCAAATAAATCCACCTAAGTACCTTTAATCATGACAAGAAAGGTCAAGAATAAGACAACAGTAAGGGACTTTTTGTATAAATATTAAATGTAACCTATCCATAATGTCCATTTATCAATTAATAACTTAGATTGCCTATTTGTTTTACAGGTTCCAAAGAAGATTTAATTTTCCAGGTAGCTTAGAGTATTAATTAAACCAAGGCTCTAAGTGTAGTAAGGTGTACCTATTGACTATACCCTATAAATCTTATACAGACAAGCATCTTTCTTAATAGGAAAAGATATCAGTCCTTACATTCAAACGGTAAGTTTTAATAAATAAATTATTACTTACATAATAAAGGTAAGTATTATGCCTATTATTATATTGGGATTTACCAGGAAATGTCAGTTTTGTTAAAATTGCTAGAATAAAGAGTATTGACATAAAGATAAAACTATTTTATGTGGTTTTGCAGATTTGAGACGACGATTCAAAAATCTTAAATGTTACCTCATAATTTGGAGGATGGACTTCCTCAGAATGGTGAACAAACATGGTTATTTGGTAAAAAACAATATCAAGCAATTTTGTATAATACATAGGTACTTACCTACTAACTTTTTATCTATGACAATTTTCTATAAGTAAGTATATTGTTCTTATTTCTTAGGAGATTCTGGATACCTTCAAAAAGCATGGTTAATGATAATAACAACAATATTTAATGCTGCATCAGACTCACAAGAAAGGCCCCTCCGTACCACATGTCATATCCAACAATGAAACTGCATTGAACATGGCTTTGGCATCGTTGAATTTAGTTATTTATATGATTTTTTTTTGTGGAGCTCTAATGTTGACAACGTTTTTATTCTACAAAAAGGAGCAGTCTGTGCCATAAATATATTTATCCATAAAATAGTAATTTGGCTTATTTGATGAGGAAAAATTAAGTATAAAGTTAATTTAGTTCTAAGTTTATTGAGCTTTATTTAAAAAGATTTACTTATGTACAAAAAAAACAGTACCTTCGTTGACAACATTTTTATTTTAAGAAAAGGAACAGTGTGCCTTAAATTTTAATATATTTAACCCATAAAATAGTGATTTGGTTTATATGATGGGGAAAAATTAAGTATAAAGTTAATTTAGTTTTAAGTTTATTGTACTTTATTAAAAAGATTTACTTAGGTAGGTACTAAAAAACAGTACCTTCTTATACACACAATTGGCATTTATTTTTATACACATATAGTTTTAATGTCAATAAGAGAAAGTGAAGCCTCATATTTAATAAACTTAGACTTTGAGAGAGTTAGGTAAGGAAATAAGAATATATTAAGAAATACAACATTAATGTTATTTTTTACTTGATATTTAATTTTACTTGCAGTAGGTACCTATAGAAAATGTTTAAGTACCTACTTATATCAATTTCTACTAGTCATAACATTAAGCTATTGAAGTTGTACTTGATTCATTATCAACATACAAAGGTAATTATATGTATAAACTTGCATTATTATTATTATCCGATTATTAAATCTGGTGGGTTCTATTGTGTTTGTTATAATATTGTTTTTTCTTTAAATAGGTGGCTTAACATAAGGTGGCTTGTTATACATATAATACAAATTAAGTTCCATATCTAACATACTCTGTAATAGTTTAGTTATTATCAATTTGGCGATTGTGAAGTAATCGATTGTAATTGTTGCTTGAGTTTGTAATGTTACTATCACATTTTTATTTGTGTGAATCTGTAAATGGTTTGCTGTTTCACATTTTCAGTGTTATACTTTTTATAGAACTGTTGATTCACCTGTGAATATAAAATAAATAAATAAAATTAATTGTTTTTAAATTATTTTTGGTAAATAATACTACCTACTAACTTTTTATGTATGACAATTTTCTATAAGTAAGTATATTATTCCAATTTCTTAGGAGATTCTGGATACCTTCAAAAAGCATGGTTAATCATAATAACACCAATATTTAATGCTGCATCAGGCTCACAATAAAGAAGGGATGTGTACCACATGTCGTATCCAACAATGAAACTGCATTAAACATGGCTTTCGTTGTACTTGATTCATTATCAACATACTAGGGTAATTATATAAAATTAATTGTTTTAAAATTATTTTTGGTAAACATATAAATAATCCTATGTTTTATTTCGAAACATTATCAACCAACTCATAATGAATGGCAGTGAAATAAATAATGTAAAATAAATAAATATTTTAACTTGTCGCGTAGAGACCACGATCATGTCATTGTGTCTGTGAAGGCGTATACTTAATAAATGATTTGACTTTTAATTTCAATTATTTTCGGTACCTACCGCTATAAATAAGTAACAATGAAACAATCCTAAATTAAGGCGATGTTGTCTTCATGGTCATCCTATGAACGTCCTGAACGTTCCCACATGAACGACAGCACTAAGGCAGACTGGGCTATAACAGGCTTAAGCCCTGAGCCAATACAACCGCAGTGTGCTTTACGTGCCTTCCGAAGCACGGAGGAGCTCGAGACGCTTTTTATTTGGTTACCCATCCTTTAGCTCGGTAATGTGAAAGTTGCGTAACTAACTGGCAAGATCACAAACCGGTGCGGCGCGGGCGGGGACTTTTTGCATTAGTTGAACCTCTAGCATTACCTTTCAAGTAACAGTAAGTACATTGCTTCGCTAGTTTGCATATTTTAAAATTAGTTTTAATTTAACTAGCAAAACCATGTACTTGGAATGTTTTTTATTTTATTTTATTTAGGACAATAATCAATTAGAAAAGTAATGTGATAGGTGTTGTAGTTAGACAACTAAACCCGAAAGCCTTAGCCGCTACGCCATAGAGTTACTTTAGGCGATGTACTCATACAAGATGCAAACGTTTTAATCACTACCTAGTGGGTACTCGCATCTAAGATCAAACTGTTTAAATGTTCACGCGGTTTGTAACATTTAGTGTTATCACTTATTTCATTACAGACGGACGTCAAGTTGTTAATATTTGAGAAATTCTTGGCAGCAAGCGTTTGCTTGTGGTCTTCAGTCTTAATTTATTTATATTATAAGCTGAAAAATGGGTTTGGTCTCATATCAATATCATATTATGGTAGGTATGTCACTCGTCATCATTTTAAGTACTTATTTACAAACGTGCTTGCCTGGCGAACTTCCGGCGAAAAAAGCGATTGATTCATTTTTCAAATTGTCTCAAGGAGTCTACCCGAATTTCTTAGTAAAGTGACATTCAATTCACTAAAACTCAAAAGGATCGGTGTGGTTACTACCTATTTATTAATCTTACATAAGCGTTAGATTATCATCAAACAAAAAAATACTAAGACAAGCCTGTATGTTCTATATCCCTTAGCTTATCGATATCGATGTAGCCTAGCGAATTTGATGAGCGATTTTGACGCTGTCACCGGTCGAGCGTTTGCCAGTTGACTAGGCCCTCTGCACGCGTTTAGGAATGCGCTTACAAACTCTTTAACCAATACGTGAAGATAATAAATTATGTGGCGACGCAGGCCGCCACAGTACTCCCCCACGAAAAAAAAAAAAAAACATCTGGTCTCCAGCTTGGAGATGCCAGTGGTGCTCTAATCCACGTTAAGTCGTGATGAGCGTGCTCAAGTCTTCGTTGACAATACGAGCGTTCTCCAGTCTACAGTGACTCGAGACGAGCGTGTGCTACCATGTCTGCTGTGAGTCGAGACGTGTGGAGTGCGACGGTACTTTTTTGACCGTCGAGTGATGCCGAGGATCCAGGAAGCGATACGTTGCTGCGGTGGAACCTTGAGGCAGGCTGGCTTGCTGAATGCTGCTAATGAGAGCTGTTTCCGATATTTAAACAAAATACTTATTGTTCCCGACGGGTGTAGTCGCCGAACAGTTTAGCCGTTGTGCTTCGATGTGGACTGTAGGTTCTTCAATAAAAACTCGGTTCTTGAGTAGTGCTTCTTTATTCTTCTAGGTGGGGTCCGGAGAGCTTACAAATTCTGCTCTGACCGGCCGTGACTTAAACACATTATGAGTTGGCAACTAGCAGCCTTGTGGGACAGCTGCCGGCTCATGTGGGCAGTTTTACATTTTACCATAACTAACTACCCACATGAACCGTCGTAATTTGTGCAGCTGTCCCTTTCGTTCGGACCTCTCTTTTTATCTTAAATTTGTTACCTACCCTACGGTATCACTCGTAATCTGGATACCCTACATATATTTATTTTCCTAGTTACATTGATATTCCTAACAATAGAAACCTATAATTACGAAAGCTAAACCTATAATTACGAAAGCTAATCTCTTACTTTCCTAGCTTTAACCTTTTCACCGCCCAACTATCCTGCACGCGATGTCCCGCTGTACGCCAACGTATATATGTATAACAAATTCTATAGTACGAAAGCAAGGATGGCGGTAACGTCATATCGATAATAAAAAAAATTACGTGTAAATTTAAGTTTGTATCTAAATTTACAAATATAAATAAACACTGATACATTATAATGGTAGTTGGTTTTATTTTATGAACAATTTTAGTAAGAAAAATGAAAATCCATTATCAGAGACAAAAAGACATGCATATACTTGCTAGAGATATATTATAATAGGCACTTCACTATTCATTTCATAACGTCGTCCGTTGACTTCATATCAAGTCTTTGGCGCTCGTAGCACGATAAATTTCTTAAGGAAAAGGGTTGTCTATGCTTTTTTTCATTCTAGAGTTTTGTTGGTCTATACTTCGACGTTTTATGTAGGTAGGTAGGTACCTACCAGTACTACATAAAATAATATGGTATTTAAAAACTCAAGCGTATCGAAACTGTTTAAATAAATTCGAGTGATATTCAGTGCAATATTGATTGAACTTAGTTGAGTAGGTATTGTGTTAGTTACTGTATTTATGAATTTGTGAACGAGATTGTATTGTAAGTGATTCGCGATTCACAACTTAATTAATTATCTTCCTAAGTTTAATTAGCACATAACTATATCCACATATCAAGATAACTTGTGTTTTCTTTGCACTTTAATAATTAGCTAACAATAAAACAAGATAATATTTACTGATTAAAACTTACCTCATTATCGTCCTCTTCCGAAGTACTACTATTTTCCGTTTCGCAATCAAATTCTGAATCAGGTTCCACACCTTGTAAAATCCGTAACAACTCATTAGAACATTCACTGTCACTCATCATTTGCACTTTTCCCGAACCGGGCAAAAAACACGGCACACGTTTGTTTTGTTTGTAACGCCCAGCACTATGACACGATGACCTTGACACCTGTGCGCTTACGACGTCACGAGCTAACTTGAAATATAGTCGGTGGCGCAGGTAGCACTGACATCTTGCCATTACGTAGAGATGGGTGTTGCAATATCGAAAATCCTCAGTAAACTTAACTAATTTTAATAAAGTGATTTGATACGTACATTAATTTTAAAATGTATTATGTAATACGTTATTTCCTGACCGGGATTTATTTTAAATCATAGAATTTATGAACATTTGGATGGAATAAAACATAGTAAATATGGAGGATTGTAGTGAATGCAACTTTCGCGTCACATCACTGGCCTACTTGATATGAAGTCGTTGGCGTGCGGGACATCAAAATATTTGAGACGTTTTTGTTTTTATCCATTTTAAGACTCAAAAAAGCCTGTTTTGCCTAGGAAAATAAAAAATAGGGCTTCAGCTGTGTCCATCTTACAAAATTACAAAAGAAACAAATGTTTTATGTATCGTAAATGTATTTTATCAAAGTAGGTATAATGAAGAACTTCTATAGAAGTCCTGGCGTGGAGGGCACGAAAATCTCGAACTTCTATAGAAGTCGTTGGCGGTGAAAAGGTTAATTAGGTACCTTAGAGAGGCATAAGGCCCCTGGGCACATATACCAGGCCCTTACCTTTGTCAAACCATTATCTTTTTAATAACTTTTACCCTTAGATTAAACCAAAAAGGGAAGATACGGCATGCTCCTACTTGTAGTCGTTCAAAATATAGTCCTACTCAACTACATAAGCAAACACTCACACACGCACACCTTTATAGTGTAAATCGAGCGAGCGAGACAAAGCAGTAAGTTTCAACGTCAGCGCGAGGGAGTCAGCGAGTAGCGCGTTGGCGTCTCGGTCGCTTCGCAACAGACGAGTACGTACGACCGATTCCGACGCCACTGCGGAGTAGCGTCTTTCTCTTTTTCACACAGTAGAATATCCGCGATAGTGCGATGTAGCCTGTTCGCTCGGCAAATTGTGACTGAAGTGAAATTGTGCCTTTAGGCCTAATTTTGGCGGCTCACTCAAGAGACGCTAATGCCGTATCTTCCCTTTTTATTTTAATCTAAGCTTTTACCTTTTGTTTAAATGAAACGCAAAAAAATTATTATTTATTATCAAAAAACCTTTACACATATGAGACTTAATCTACTTATGCAAATACAAATACCTAAATTTAGCCGTATTATATCTAACTATATAATATTATAAAGTCGAGACTTCTGTCCGTAACAGGCTCCCCCCGGCGCAACATCCGCGTAGCCTCTTCACTCCATCGGCAGGACAGCCAGTCTCGTCGTCGGTCGTCGGAACGTGCCGCCTTTGGTGCGCACCTCTACGTTGCGTACTTCGTTGTCAGGTCCAGGAAATGTCTTTGTGACGACGCCTCTAGGCCATACATTGCGGGGTAGTGTGTTATCCACAATTATGACCACGTCGCCCTCTCGTACGTTGCGTCGCTCGGAGTCGCGCGTGCCGCCGCGCGGTATGAGTCTGGCGCAGCCAGCGTCGCCAGTACTCGTCCGCCAGCGCCTGCGCCGCCCGCCATGTGTTTCGGTCGGCGCGCTCGCACGGCCCAGTGGTGGGCAGGCCGCTCGAGCTACCCAAAAGGAAGTGATTGGGTGTCAGCGCTTCCGGGTCGTCGATGCTCACAGGGACGTGTGTTAGAGGCCGAGCGTTGACAGTGTGCTCGGTTTCGGCTAGTAGCGTCATAAGTACTTCTTCACGCGGTGACTTCTCGTTGAGCGTAGTGCGCAGCGCCGTTTTGACTGTTCTCATCAGCCGTTCCCATGCGCCGCCTTGGTGTGGCGCGCCTGGCGAAATGTACCGCCACTCTGTGCGTTGCGTTACAGCGTATTCTCGTAGCGCTGGCTCCCATTCTTCGTATGCGGCCTTTAATTCTCGGTCCGCGCCTTTAAAATTCGTAGCGTTGTCACTATATAAAACGTGGGGCCATCCCCTCCTGGCCGCCATTCGTCTTAGAGCCATAATCGCTGAGTCGGTAGATAAGCTCGCCGTAAGTTCAATATGCACAACTCGAGTAGTGAGGCATGTGAATAGCGCCCCCCATCGTTTCTCATGGCGCCGGCCGATAGTCACAGTCATCGGGCAAAAATAGTCTAGGCCACAGTTCGTAAAAGGCCGTACAAAGGCTTCCATACGTGCTTTCGGTAAGTCGCCGTGCACCGGCGTCGTAGGTAGCGTCTTTCTCACTTTACAAAATGCACAATTGAACGCCACGGATCTCACAGTCGGCCTCAATCGTAGAACCCAGTATCGTTGCCTTATTTCGTTGACGACGCGCTCATTGTGCGCGTGGTGGGCGCGACGGTGCTCACGTTTAAGTACCAACCGCGCATACGGGTGGCTGCCGTCCAGTATTACGGGCGTAGTAGCGGGGGCAGACACACCCGCTGCCCTTATTCGCCCTCTTGCTCGTAATACTCCGCCTTCATCGATGAACACGTCGAGTCGTCGTAGTCTGCTGCCCGCGCATAGTTTGCGGGATGCTTTGAGGCGGTCGATGTCGTCTGCGAAGCTCTCTCGTTGCGATTCGATGCGATGGTTAGTAGGCGCTCGGCCTCGTTGATATGTTCAATTGTCATGTTACTAGCGCGGCGGCGGCATCTCTGAGTGAATAGTAGCACGTTCGCCATCGTTCTAACTAAACGCTCGTAGGAAGAGAAGCGCTTAGCGTCTGGCACTACGCTACTATCACCCTGCCACGTGTGCGTGTGCGTCACGCAGTGTTCACTCTCCGCGCTGTGTTCGTTGTTGATGACGTCACTCGTAGGCCATTCGGTTTCGTTTTTGTATAAAAATGCCGGTCCGACAAACCACCGATCATTCTTCGTTTTCATAATCTCACTGCCGCGCGGTACGTCGTCCGCGACATTGTGAGCCGTAGGGACCCATCGCCATTGTGACGGCATCGTCGTTTCTGTGATCTCAGTTAAGCGATGCGCTACATAGGGGGTGTAACGCACCGTGTCGTTATTAATCCATTTCAACACTGTTTGTGAATCGGTCCAATATACGACTCTCTCAGGTTGCCATCTTTGTTCATTCAATACTGAGCTTGCTAGTCGCGTAGCTATCAACGCCGCTTGCAACTCTATTCTCGGAATACTTTGTTGCTTTATCGGTGCCACTCTGGCCTTAGCAGCGGCGAGTGCGACTCGTATTTCGCCATTTTCATCCTTCATTCTCCAATATACTGCAACGCCGTAAGCGACTTCGCTGGCGTCACAAAAAACATGTAGCTGCTTTCTCGTCACTCCCCCCGTATGTAGACGCCGGGGTAGACGCAGACTACGTAATGCCCTCAATCCGTTCAACCATTCATGGAACTCGCTGGCCTCGTAATCGGGTAAGACCTCGTCCCATTCTATTTTTAACCGCCATTTGCCTTGTAAGATGATCTTCGCTCGTATAGTATAATAACTCAACAGTCCGAGTGGGTCAAATATTGACATAACCGCACTCAGCGCCTCTCTCGTTTAGTAGGAGCGCGCCTCATTTGCTTCACGTCGTCGTGCACGCGAACCATCTCGGTGTTAAACGCCAACTCGTCTGTAGCAGCGTCCCATAGTAAACCGAGCGTTCTGCCCCATTGCTGATAACTAGCACCGAGCTGTCGAGGTGATGTGTCACGGTTTTCTACTGGCAGCTCACGCAACACGCACGGTCCGTTAGAGTTATAACCGGCCAGCGTGAATCCTGCCTGCGCGTGAACCTTCAATCGCTTCTTGCTCGGTGTCGTAGCAGTCGACGTAGTCGTCCATATAATGGTTTCTCGTAATTGCTTCGTATGCGCGCGGATACTCGGCAGCGTGCGTTTCAGCGTTCAAATCTCTCACGTTGTGCGCTAAGAAAGGTGAACTCTTAGCTCCGAATATCATTGACGTCATCTTGTAGCGTGTAGGTGGCTTCGTTCGGTCGGCGCCCCTCCATAGGAACATCTGACCTTTAAATATCTTAACTTGAAGAAACATCTCCCGGATGTCGGCCGTAATTGCGATAGCTCGTTCGCGAAATCGTAGTAGCAGGCCCGCAAGGTCGCGTAGTAAGTCGGGACCCTCCAAAAGCTCGTCATTCAGTCAAACTCCGTTTGCTTCAGCGGCCGCGTCAAAGACAACTCGTAGTTTTCCGGACTTATTCGGATTTGTTACGGCGAAGTGAGGTAAGTACCATAAATGCGGGCTCATCAAATCGCTCTCGCTACTTTCCTCGGCATAGTGTTTATCAAATAGATTCTCTATTATATATATATACAGGGTAATAACCTAATGTATTAAATTAAATTCACCTTGTGATATTTTTGCAAACATGCCAGCTGCGACAGTATGACTAAGGACTTGAACTGCTAGTTTCACTTTCATTTTCTGTTTTGTGTTTGGATTGAGATGCTCCTGTTTGAGGCAGGGTGCAAACACGAAATTACTGTTAGCATTATCTATTTCATAAAACTCTGTGATATGACTCCACTTTGCTAGGCCTGGAACAATAATTTGTTTTAGAAATAACACAACAAAAGCTAAATCATGCATATTGATAATGGTAATTTATTTAGTTTTTACCTGATCCTTTTTCTCCATGAGTTGATGATATGTTTGGATTGCACTGAATATCATGTTTTAAGAACATATTCCTGAAGCACTTTATTAAATGTGGTGTATCAAAAAGTGCCACTATCTCCTTCTCATTTAGCTTAAAAATTGGGGAGCTAGATGAAGCTCCTAGAATGCTTAAAGCCCTTCTATTTACTGCATTCATATCACATACAGTGGCCGCTATGTTGATATCATGCTCTTGACATTGAACCATCACCTGAAAATATAAATTTATAATGTTGTTGGATTTTATTCATATCACATCAAATTGTCAAGATACTACCAAACGCAGCTGAGACGGAATAACTATTTTGCTCACCTCTTTTATTAGAGCTGTTAATCTTTCTGCAGTAACAGAAGAGCCAGATAAATAATAAGCAATGGGTTGCTTTACTTTTTTTCTGATGCCTGCTATCATAAATACCAAGGCATATGATACATGTTGTGCTGACCTGCCTTGCACCCCATGGTCTTGGTATCCTTCAATGACATCTTCTCTTGCATTATAATGCAAATGTTTTTTTAAAGCCATTTCGTCAAACATGAGGACAAATTCGTTATCTGCTAGTTCAACTTTAGTAAGATATTTGTGAACAATTTCGAACAATTGTTTATTAATGCCCACATTAAGTGTACAGTTTCTTAAAACAATCTTTAATGTAGTTGGTGCAGGTAGACAAAACATTCTCCGTAATAGTCTATAACAAGTAGGAGATCGTTTGTATAACCTTAGAGCTGTAACTTTGTCTTCAAAAGTCCATCTGCGCCCCTTGACACCTTTTTTAAAGTTTTTTACTTGGGCTTGCAATAGCAGTGCGAAGGTTGGGCTTATTTTTGAAGTCAACTTATTGACAGCATCATTTGTATTCAACTCTTGTAAATACAAATTGTTTTTCATGTTCTTAATTTTTTTATTAAGTTGATATATCTTTCCTAAGTACTTTTTGCATTTCATGAATGCTCCGTGGTCTTCCTTTGTTTTAATTTTAGCCGAAGTATTTAAATTTATTCCTGAGGGTCTGGGTAAATTGGCTGATGATGTGGATGGAATGTTGGTCACGTCTAAAAGTGGCTGTGATGGACAAGATACTGATTCCTGGACATGACCAACTGCAAGAAATGGCATAGTCACCACCTGGAAAATAATTTAAGTTATTAAGATTTATAAACACAATAACAACATTAGTAAGCTCATATCATTATTGCTTGTATAAAAAACATTGTCTGATAGATACCTCTATTTCTGGAGAAGCAAATCGTCTCAATTTCTTCAAAGAAAAGTCCACAAATGCAGATTCCTTGAAATGTCGATGACAAAGCATTAAGTGTTCGGAATGCAGTTTTGCTTGAAAATCAACTGAGAACCAAGCTTTATCCGGAAAACAATATTTAGCCCACAATTCACAGCTGAAATACAAAAATAGGAAAGGTTAAGTTCTCTATCAAGTTCATTGTTTTTATTATAATAATGGTCTTAATTTTTTTTAAACTAGCTTTATTGATTTTTGTTTTGCTGCTTAGTTGCTGAATAATAATAGTCATAAATCATAATGTTATGTGAAATAAATTACATTGGTAAAGGTAGCCGCTCTAGCAACTTTACAGACATTGAAATTGAAAGTACATAAGTATACCTATTACAGTAAATCTGTCAAAACATGACCAGATCAGATGATAATCTATGAATTGAAATGTAAAGTAAATACCTAAGCCAATAAATACAAAATCCTGAGTTTAAAATCACAAAATTGAACAAACATACAAATAAATGTGAATGTAAAACAATCATACAGGTACCTACCGGGAAACATTTTTGGATCCTGGCTTTGGGAATCTAAATAATGTGGTTTCCGTGTCCTCAGCAGGTGAAGAACCACACTTGAGGCATTTCCGTTTATTTTCCTTCATGATGAACTTAAAAGGTCACTAACACTAAAGAGTCACTATCTCGTTGTGTACACAACACTCTTACGTATTCAGATAATTACGGAGGAATCCACTGACTCAACTCAACGTAAGGCAAGATTATCTGAAAGATGGCACAATTTGGAGTAGCATTTACAAGAAAGAATAAGAAAGCGTGCGCGCACAACAACAAACATAAACTTTCTCAAAGAAAAAGAAACTACCACTATACTGCCAGAACGCGTATCGTCAATAATTACTAAAAATATTACTTGCAATCAGTTTTCTAATTTGTATATTTTTAACAAAGGCAAAATATAAATACACGTTTAGTGTATGTATAAAAAATATTATAAAAATAATTTTCTTAAGATTATTAATCAAAAGACTTATCAAGAAAACGTAAACACGCAATAATAAATTAAAATTGACAGAATCGCTCAAACATGGCCTTTGTAATGCTATTTTACACCACACAAATATAGAAACATACATACAGTGCATTTTGTTTAAATCACGAATAAAATATTTCACTAAATATGCGATTAGGCATGCAGGACGTGGGCGGTTGGATTTGGGCATCAACTCGTCACACCAAAATTTTGTTCTAACTGGTCAAAAGCAGTATTATTTGTTTCAACCCGTCACAAGTTGATTTATTTTATTAGGACACATTGTAATTTTGGTAGCTATTGCTGCTACTTACTACTTACTTACTGCTCTTTAATGATTTCTTGCAGTAAGCCGACGATATAATCCTTTTTTTTATTATTTATTTAGGAACAAACAGTTACATATTTTTTAATTAAATCGAACAAATTATTACTTAAAAACCTAAAGTTCCCTAAATTAAACACATAATTATATAAGGCAAACAAACTGTACAAATAATAACAGGCAATATACGTAATACCTATTAAATAAAAAAAACCAACAAACAATTCAACAATAAGTACAAAAATGACGCACAGCGAGCCCCGCCCGGCCACCGGGACCGGGACCGGCCACGGCCAGTTACGCCATTACGCCAGTAACAGTTCACTGCGCCTAGGGACAGACGTGCTCGCTGTGACAATACAAAACATTGATATAACACAGTTAAATTACAAAAACTACACTACAATATTTTAAGCAAAAGACACGAAGGCCTCAATGAGAGACTAAGAAAATAACAAGAACTAATTAAATAACATATTTCTACGAGGTAAGTACATATTATGTAAGATTAACATATCTAAAGTTGAAATTAAATGTTTTCCTAAATTTAAGTTGTTTTTCCAGTTGAAAAATAAAAGATTTGGCTACTTGAATCATCCTAGTGCATACATGATCGTATTTGCTGTTGTATTATAACGCGGAAAGGATGCTGCCGATAAAAACACATACCACTACATGTCCATAGGCCAGAAACTTTGGGTGAGATGTTAACAAAATTATGTGACTTATCTATCGTTTTGTTTACATTGCAATATGGTTATTTTAAAATATACATATTTTTTTTTTCAGGTTTGATATTAAAACGTGGATGAGCAGTATCAAGAAACAGCAAATAAGTTGATGAAAATAAGCATACGAAAAACACAATCTCATTAAGATAAACCAAACAGGCCACAGGTCCTAACTTAATACAAACAGTAAGTTAAAAAACAAAAAATCATTATAGGTAAAAAATTATGATAAGTTAGGTGCACTATTATAATAATATTTTAATATTATTTTAAATTTATGTGTCAAGGTCATGGTCATGGATGAGTTCAGTGATGCGATGCTTAAACCTAACTAATGAGGTCTCAAAAATATCGACATTATTATATATGTCATTATACAAAGCACAGGATCGTTTTATAAAGCTGTTGCTTCCATAACAGGTTTTACTCGCTTTCACAGTAAACAATTCTTTCTTGCGAGTAGTTCTCTCTTGCCTTCTAGGCACGCGAAAATATATATTCTCTAAAAGATAAAGAGCGTCGACCATATCATGTAATATTTTAAATAAATATGTTATATCTATAAGATCCCGTCGACGCGTGAGAGATACAATGTTGTGGAAAGCAAGAGAGGTCTCATAGTCAATATGTGGATTGCCAGTCCTGTAATCTAGTGATCTAATAAACTTTCGTTGTACCTTCTCAATTTTATCCTAATGTACTTGATGGTAAGGATTCCAGACAGGGCTTGCGAATTCTAGCCGACTATGTATGTAACTATTAAAGAGTAATTTGTATGTTGATGGATTTTTAAAATGTCTACCTATGCGCAATATGAAGCCTAAGAACTTGAATGATTTATTAACAATTCTATTAATGTGTGGAACAAATGTAAGACTAGAGTCCATTATCACGCCTAGATCTCTGATTTCAGTTACACGGTTTAAGATCCTTCCACACAACTTATACTGGAATTCAATTGGATTTCTTTTTCTAGTGAAAGTAATTGTGTGGCATTTGTCTGGATTTAAAAACAAATTGTTTCTATTACAGAAGTCCTCAAAGTTACTTAAGTCGCTCTGTAATAATAAAGTGTCTGGCGTGTCTCGTATAACTCTGAAAATTTTAGTGTCGTCTGCATAAAGGACCACGTTGGAGTGACTTATGGCCTTGGTAATATCATTCACATACAAAACAAAAAGTAATGGCCCTAATTGGGACCCTTGCGGGACTCCTGAGGTCATGTATTTATATGTGGAACGATAGCCAGATAGTACGACAGCCTGACTACGATTTCCTACGTATGATTTGATCCAACGGAACAGATCGCCGTGAATACCTAGCTGCCAAAGTTTAGTGAGGAGAGTATTATGGCAGATTTTGTCAAAACACTTGGCAAAGTCTGTGTATATAGCATCCACTTGAACGTTTTTATCCATTGCCTCCAACAATATTTCTGTCATATTTAACAAATTCCTCTCCACGCCACGCCTCTTACAGAAGCCATGTTGAGTAGGTGTACTCGCTTAACAACGCCAAGTAATTGCTTAGTGACAATTTTTTCCTGTATTTTGCCGAATTGACACAGCTTTGAAATGGGTCGGTAGTCAACTATGTTTTGACTAACAGCACCTTTAGGTATCGGTGTTATCAAAGCACGTTTCCATTCGTGTGGTACAACGCCAGTACTAAATGATTGCTTAAATAAATGTAACATTATCTTATTTGCCCCTCCCCCTTATCTGTGCATAATACCATAGAATACTTACAAAATAGTACAAGTACAGAAGATTCACTCCGCAAAGTCATTTAAATAAATAGCGACTCTTGCTAAGACAATAAAATGCAATTCAGGTCGCACACCGCTCCCTTATCTACAGTTAAATTCACCTAGAAGTTGCCTCTCTTTCTATCGCGTACTCTTATCTCTTTTAATGAATTTTGGGTTGTCTTCTTTTAAATAATAATTAATCTGAATACTTACTTAATTGACTACAAGTTATTGTGTTTATAATGTGTACTTAAATGTGAACAAATTGCCATTTCAAATAATTCTAGGCTAGGTATGTCAGTACAGTTAATGGCACATCAGAGTACCTTCGCGGTAATATAATATATATTACTGTGCTACCTATACATGTTTACTTTGAGCACCACCGGTGACACTCCGTGTACGTGAGAGCTCGAGCGCTGGTGACCTTGAGCGGAACGTATAAACATTAGGGTTAATACCGAAAAGAAATTTAGACTTGTGCCAAAGAAGATGTATGTATATGTTACATAGTATGTTATGTAATGTAAACCTGTGCAAGGACAATTAAGTAGGAAAGTGAAAGGTAGGTCGTACGGATGATAGGTAAGAAGTAGGTACAGACGGATAACGTAGCTACCTATACTTCTTACGATTTTATATTAAATTCTCGTAGGTAGGTAGTAAATTAGCAGTTACTCCATTAAGTAAGTAACTACTAGGGCTTGCAGTCCCGGTACTGTGGAGAAAACAGGATTCCCGGTACTGCGCTAACTATGGTACCAGGAAAACCGAGAAATAATTGTTAAAATCAATTACATCAAGTTACATATTTAATTTACCTTTAACCTTTTATATCATATAAATTGTGTAATGACGTTATAGTTGACAGTTAAAGTTTTAAAGTGTAAGTTATTTTTTTCTTTTTAGCGCATTTAAATAAAAGCTTGTTTTTTAAAAAGGCTTTTTACCTTTAATTTATTTTTTATTTTTAAGTTATCCCTGGACACGTTTTTCATCTGTTCATCTCACTGAATACAAATATTTATGTAAACAAAATTTATTCACGTCCACTAAAACACCACCACTCACCACCCATGAAAAACAGTCCACCCATTAAGACGAATCAAACCCGACGCGGTTGTGTCGCTTAATTACTGAGTTCCTATGGCCACCTTCCAGCTCCATCATCAGACCCTGGTTACCATCTAGCGCCAAAGTACTCGTCAAGACAAATCAAACGAGCCCATACTCGATGAATTTATGTCGTTTAATTACTTAGTTCCTATGGCCATTTTCCAGCATCATCATCAGACCCTGGTTACCATCTAGCACCAAAGTACTCGTCAAGACGAATCAAACGAGCCGAGACTCGTTGGGGTTGCTTCGTTTCTTTACTGAGTTCCTAGGACCACCTTCCAGCTCCAACATCAGATCATACCCTGGTAACCATCAAAAAACAACGCACTCGTCAAGACGAATGAAACGAGCCGAAATTCGATGAGGTTGCGTCGTTTCATTACAGAGTTTCTATGACCACATTCCAGCTCCATCATCAGACCCTGGTTATCATTGAAAGATAAACTACTCGTCAAGACGATTTAAACGAGCCCTAACTCGACGAGGTTGTGTTGTTTCATTGCAAGGTTCCTATGGCCACCATCCAGCTCCATCATCAGATCAGCACCATGTCATCATAATATTGCATTGTCACGCGATTTACACATGTGTGCAAAATTTCAGCTCAATCGGTAACCGGGAAGTGGATCAAAATTGAGTTGCAAAATTCCATCCGAACAAGACATACCTACATACATTGCAAGCTAAATAAAAGCTTGTAAAAAAGTGCAATTTAAGGTGAAATTGTAAATACTAGTTTTAAAAAATAATTGTGCGATCGAGTATGGAATATTGTTCCCATCTATGGGACGACTTGTAACTTCTCAACGCTTCACCTCCTAAAACCTAAAATACATACACACACACATCGCTGCCTTTACCTTAGCTTGACCTATTAATCTAATTCTTAAAACTAGTTACCCTACTTTATACCGCCGTTCAAGATTACCATCAATTACGCCTTCCCCACCTCTCAACTTAACCTATATTATGCTAACTCATAACTTAACTAAACCTAGGTTATCTACAATCTAATGTTTGTGTCTTTGATGTTTTGTAGAGTGCGTAGTGTTTGTATAATAATGGAACCTTAACCTAACTTACGAGTAATTCTATTAGCAATACATTCCAGTCGAGCGATGTAATATTATAATAAATACTATTTTGGCCAGATCGTCTAGTGAACCCTCCGTTGTGAACCGCATCTAAGTAACTCAAATCCTTTTCGTGAAAGTTTAGTAATTGGCTTATTCCTGTGTTAAATTATTTACTCCTGACCTAATTACCTATCCGTCAATACCTAATATCCTGGATATGTGTAGCCTATCAGTGACTTCGTCTGAACTGTGACCTTAATCCTTCACAGCAGCTGCAGGAAAGGAATGTTAACCACTCAAAGATAATCAGATGATAGCTTAGCTTGCAGGTATTATTATTTATTATCGATAGCATTATACATAAAAGTCTTGGGGAAATTTATGACATATTAGAGGATTCTGGTAATTTAATAGCCCCGCCCCGCTATTAGCATGCTGACCGGCTCGTTGTTTAATATCAGCTCTGACCAGATATAACTTTAACATTAATTAGCCTGTGGCTTCAATTCTATTAAACTGAGAATTTACATCTCTCCTCAAATTTAATTTCATCTTACATATGAAAGTTATTATTTACTAGGTTCTATATTAAATTATTTCTTTATAAATCAAAAAGTTTATCTTAGGGCTTGCTATCATCCAAATATCCTTTCACATTTAGAACCCAACTTATTTCTCTGATCTTTGTGTTTTATTATAAATCTATTACAATGAAACATTATTAACTGACTGGCTTTATTGCTTTATCAGAATATTAACCTTTAGTTATATAAATGGTGAACAATTTATTCAAAACCCACCTTCAGGCAGTGGCTAAAATAGAATGCTATTAATAAAGGCAAAATTACTTTTATTGACTCTCAGTGTTTATTATACAGAGATTATAAAGTGACAATATGATTGAATTATACTGACCGCCTTGACAGCATATTACATCTCAAGTTTATTAAAAGATGTCTGATTTATTCAATATCCTGATTTTAGAGAGTGAACTTAAGTTAATCATATTCATTAACCTATACATCAGTCTCTCAGACTAGGTGATTATTTAATAGCCTACTAAATCATTGTTATTATGCTTTGAGTAGGTAGGTATCATGTAATTGTCCTTGTTGATAATTAAATCAATTATATTTAGAAGTTATCCTTTACTCACTTTAATATGTATAAAGCAGACTGTACTTTTAGTCTAATCGGATTAGATTGTTACCATCCAAATATTTCTATGTTTCATATTATTAGAAGTAAGTAGGTACATAACTTATAAGGTCTTTGACCATTAAGGTGAATTCAAAAGTATAAAGTAGACTGTACTATTAGTCTAATTAGTAGGTTGTTACCAATCAATTATTTCTATGTTTCATAATATTAGGAGTTCATAGCTTGTAAGGTCTTTGACCATTAAGGTGAATTAGCAGCTTCAGGCGAAATAACCTAGGTTCCAAACTGGGTTTTAGTTGTTTAATATCAGCTTAATTTTTACCAATAGGTTTCTGGATGTCTGGTTATAATACATTGAAGGGTTGCAATGGCCTTAGGGAAAGCTAAAAATGCCTGTTTGGTCATTTCAGTATCAGAAATCAAACATCACAGCACAGTTATGCTTATACGCTATAACTTATTAGTATTTGTCTTGTAATAGGAAACCAGTCTAGACTCTTAGGTAATCCAAAGTAATGATGGTTCAATATTACCTCACTTCTGCTAATTAAAATGAATAGTTAATTGGTAACACCTTTAGGAAAACAATTAGAGTCCTATTGGCCTACGGTAACAGCTTACATGCCTAGATAGGTCCTTTCAGCGGTCATAATCAACATCACTTCATAGTAATTTCTATTTAGGCACCATAACCTTATTATCCCTAACTTTATTAGTCGGAATTAATCCAGCCCTAGCTTCGCGGCCTACGTACCTAGTTTATGTACGCACAACGTGTGCACACCGTGCTGTCCCCAACTACTTAACAATATATGAGACGCCTACCTACCCTACAGTATGTTTTCGACCAGCGTCCGTCCCCTCGTCAGCCTAGACAAATTCCACTCTCAAAGACAATCTCCACTCGATCTTAGATCGGCTTTCGCCTTATCTTTCCCAAGCACATCCAGTTAGACCCGGCTTTACCTTCAACAAGGTATAGAGGTTGTCCAAAGAAGGAAACTGCCCTTCTCTGACGAGGTTCCAAGCATTACCCGAAAACCCCCTACATTTTGTCGGACTAACAGTCCCTATTTGTATACCTTTGCAATCTAGGCCTAAGCCGTATTTAACTTAATTTCGTGGTGAGTAGTGTAAGCCGAGTCGCCCCTGCAAGCAACAGACTTCTAAATGGACTATCGATCGAGCCAGTATACTCAGAATGTAAAACCTAACACTACACTGTATGTAAGGAGGCGGGACGGATTTGGACTGGGTTGTACGTGCCCACCTCCAGCTAATTGGTGTCTGACCTATCTTCGATTTTCACTAGGGAGACAACTGTCTCTCCCCCATTACTCTCTCGAATATAGGGTATTATTTAGCGTTGTATTAGATAACGCTGACCTTATTACCTTATTTATTTATTTATTTAATCTTTATTGCACAAAGAAAACAAAATGTACAAAAGGCGGACTTAATGCCAAGTGGCATTCTCTACCAGTCAACCTTAGGGCTAGGCAGAAAGAGTTGTAGGCGGTGCAATTCAAAATCTTGTGAATTATCAAATAAACTACACAAATCAACTTACATAGGTAAATAATTATACAATAAATAACATTACACAATTTTAATATAAACTACATGAACTTACTTAGATTTAATAAAGATACGGTGATAGAAAACTCTTACGAGGATGATGAAGACTCTTGGAGAAGCATATCGCAGATCCTTTTCTTAAATATAATTTTGCTCGGGGCCCGTCTAACTTTTTCAGGGAGAGCGTTCCATAAACGGATGGCCTGTACCGTAAAGGAATTGCCCACGAAACCTGAGTGGTGAAGGGGAGTGGCAAGAAGAAGATTGTTTGATGAGCGAAGGTGCCGGGCATGAGAAGAGCTGAGAAGAGGGAAACAAGTTTTTAAATATGAGGGAGAGTGAGGATCATTTAAAATTGAGAATAAAGTTGAGAGAATCCTGGACTTACGACGTTGCGGGATGGTCAGCCATTTCAGCTGGAGGCGATAAGATGATATGTGATCGTATTTACGTAAGCCAAAGATGAAGCGAATTGAATTATTGAGAAGGCGATCCAATTTGTTTAGAAGATCTTTATTTAAATCGGGATAGCAAATATCAGCGTAATCAATAATCGGGAGAATAAGGGTTTGTACAAGAGAAACCTTGGTTTTTAGGGGCAGAAAGTTCTTGAACCTATAGAGAGAACGTAACGCAGCAGTCACTTTCCGGCTAACCTCAGTGACCTGAAGACACCAACTGAGTGTGCTGTCGATCTGCAGACCAAGGTCTTTCACACAGGAGCTGAAGGGGATGTTGACACCGTTAAAAGAGACTGGCGTGACAACAGAGAGGTCAAGTTTGCGGAGTTGTCGTGGACTACCAATAACAATAGCTTGGCACTTGATGGGATTAACAGATACTCCGTACTGTTTGGACCAATCATTTACATTACGAAGGTCGCCAGTGAGGGCAGCTATCGTCTCGTCAATATCCTCAACATGACAATGCCGATACAATTGCAGATCGTCAGCGTACAAATGGTGGGAACAGCGAATGTGGGGGATCAGAGTGTCGATAAACAGGGAAAAAAGAAGGGGAGATAGGATACCTCCTTGTGGAACACCAGTGTGGAGCTTACACCATTTCGATAATTTCAGGTCAGCTCTGACAGCTTGTTCGCGGTTGCGAAGATAGGACGAGAACCACTCCAACGCTATTGAAGAGACTTTTAAATGTGATAGAATGGCTAGCAGCAGGTCATGGTCAACAGTGTTGAAGGCGTTGGAAAAGTCGATAAGGACCAACACAGTAACCCTACCGTGCTCCATGCCCTCCCTCACATCCTCAGTCACTTTAAGCAGAGCAGTGCATGTACTGTGAGCAGGTCTAAAACCGGATTGAAAATCATTTATAAGCGAGTTCTTATGCACGTGCTGGGATATTTGCTTACTTACTACAGCTTCAAGGACTTTCGAGAGAAATGGTAATATGGAGATAGGCCTAAAGTTGTTTAAAGTACTGGGGTTTGACGTTTTTTCCTTACCGTGTTTTCTATGTATAATAAGTATGTATTTAAGTATTTTAAGTATGTTTATCCGTTGTCTAGTAACCATTTAACGAGTTTCTTCGAAGCTTCTCTTGGGCTAGATAATTGGTGTGATTGTAGGAAAGATTTATTTATTTTATTTATTAAATACAATCAAAGGTCATCCAGAAAGAAGTCTGTTGAAAGTTATATAGTTTCATTGCCACCGTAATGCGTATCCGCTATATAACCCGGAATACTTCATTCCGCTAATAGTTCGAGTTGCGATAACAATAATTTTACTTTAATAATCACTTTCTATTTCACAAACAATTTTAGTTTATATCGCAGCTCGAATAACACTTAGCGCGCTGTAAAAGCTCGGACGCTCGTTTTCACGTATGAGATCGTTACCGCCACTCGTTAATCGGACCGCGCCTCCGACGTCCTTGAATTGAATCCCCGTCTTCCCTACCATGACGCCAAAATCCCTCCAAAATCGCGCCACTTCGCCCGATATTCGCCCGCGCAAATCCATTTTTCTACCCTTTAGCCAACCGCTAGCCCTCTCGCCTATGCACCTCAACTTCACATTTGTCATCTTTCGTTACATGCCAACTTCGTGTCCTTCCACGTGGAGATAACATCTCCCCTCTCTTTCTATCTCTCAATCTCAACTTCTCGCTCGCTCATTGCCGACGCTCCCGCGTAATTTTTAGTGTTTTCCATAATCCAACCAAATCATACTAGATAGTCAATATTACATGTTTGAACATCTAGATGTAGCCTTCCATCTACAATTCCCTCTTAATAAACACCCACTCAACCTAATAATTCCGTATTTAGTAAAATTATAAAAGGTTCCGTACTCAGAACATAGATGGCGCCCGCCTGTATGTGAACCGGTTTTGCCAACCTAACCCCGTCTTCCGCGAAACTCAAGTAAATAACGCACGGTAGACGGCGCCTATGTCGCAAGGGACGCGTTAACCAATCCCGGCGGAACCCCCCCCCCCCCCATCACTCTAAGCCATTGCCAACCTAACAGTCCTCCGCGAAACTCAAGTAAATAACGCACGGTAGACGGCGCCTATGTCGCAAGGGACGCGTTAACCAATCCCGGCGGACCCCCCCTATCACTCTAAACCAATAGACAGCGCCCATTTCGTAAGTGACATCCGGAACAGTCCCCGCGAAATTCAAAATAATAATGAGCCCCTAGTCCACTGACGCATTCTCACAACCTTCAACATAAAACCACTTGTCCACATGTCCATTATTTTAACCTAGTTTATTTTTCCCTTTTTTATGCTTATTACAATAATGGTGCAACGCATTAATATTAATTTTAGTGCTACACTCATATATTCCTTACTAACGGACAGATACCATTCATTCTGTACCGTTACAGACTCCGCTAAATGCCTCCTCCGTGCACTTCATAGCACTTCATAGTTACTTTACCAGCTGCCTGGGACCCCATCATACAGGTCATCAAATCCCAGCCCCAACAGCAACACATTGCCAGACCTAAAAATATTGTTAGCTCGTATTGTGTAAACCTGAACGCACCCGGTTAAATATAAAAATGATTGCCGAGGCAAATAACTTCTAACTATGAGGCGACCAACACGTCAGTATCCCTGTGACCACCGACCCTGTAAAGGGTTCGAAACGTCAGGATAATATAAAAAACTATGTAAATAGTAAAATTAAACGCGAGTTAATCCGTAAAAAAGTGTTTCATTTCAATATCCCAGACATGTTCTATATGGTACATGTCTGGGCTTCTTCGTGGCTACTGAAGTTTTTGAATTCCGACAATTAAAAGGATAATCGTTCACGCAACGAGCTGTGCGTGAGGTCGAGCATTATCCTGCATTAGAAGAAATTCTTTTATAACCAAAACCCTACTTATGGCAAAACATGTTCTTAAAGGATGTCTTCGATGTATCGTATTGAATTTAGACGACCCCCCACCACCACTAACTCTACGTGTCTCGGAATCGGAACTGATCCCGCCCCAAACCATAACGGACCCTCCATGAAAGCTGACAGTTTGAGTAGTAGTGATTGGCAGAAACCGTTCTCCATGCCTACTCCACACACGCTGATGACCATCAGGGGCTTTTTAGGCCCCTCTGCTTTCATCAGTCCACAAAACTTTGCTCCACTGCTATGCGTCCAATTTGCGTGTTCTCTGGCAAAACGAAGTAGAGCTACACGATGCTGTTGGAGAAGTTCTGGACCCCGAGCTGGTCTTCGAGCACGTAGATTTCGTTCCTCCATTCTTCGTCTAATTGTATGCTCACTCACATTAACCCCTCTTGCAATTTGCAGGTGTTGTCGGATCTCGACGGCATTAAGAAACCGATTTCGCAAAATTGCGAGGGCAATGAATCGATCGTCACGCGCCGAAGTGTACCTTATTCCACCAATTCCTGGCCTTCTGGTATAGAGCCGGTCTGATCGTACCTTATTACTTAATTACTGTTATCTTAGATTTGTACGCGGTACATTTAAAATCTCAGCCATTTCCCGTTGAGGTTTCTCTTGATTCCTAAGCAATGGGCGATTTTCCGAGATCAAAAAAAAAAAGAAATTGGTTCGTAAATGACTTCATAGATGGCGCTTAGCATAGATTAGTATGGCGCATGGTAAAAGGCGGGTTCATGAAGAGCACGTATATGGCTGCGTAATATTTATTCTATTCCAAAATAGAAATTGGTTCTGGATGTCCTGAATATATATAGGTAAGGACTTACTATTTTTTTATTCTTTTGGTAGACAAGTAAAAGTGTAGAATTTATTACAGCCCTTAGGTAGGTACGGCTTTTATAAAACGACATCTATCGGGTGTTTTTGAACTAATTTTTACTTTTTAATTTGGGCTGTCAGAAAATCGCCCATTATACAGCTTGAGTGACTTGAGCTGGAGTAATGGGCATTGTGGTATGATTCTGCAAAGGAGCATAACTACAGATTAATTTAAAAACAAAAGAAACAATATTAACTCACCTTTATTTTTTGAGTCTTAACACAGAAATGCGTTTCAAGTGTCACAAAGGCTAAGTAACGAACAAGTTTTTGTAACTACTTATACTCTCTTGAAATGACAAAAACGATTGTACTGATGAATGGTCACACAAAGTTATAAGATACGACGACTTATTTACTTCATATCGCATTGTTTACGTTTGGGCCACTTTCCGTGCCGCTGAGTGTATTATGTATCTCCATACAAAAATCTCGCCGTTTCCCGGAGGGCCAGAGACCAAAGCTTTCCATTCGCTATGATCCTATCACACAATTGCTTCATTATCGAAAGGGTAGTCAGAGACATCCGTCCGTTGCTTCATTAGTCTCATAACGTTCTTCATACATTCTCCTATTGTTATAAGAAAGACAAGCAATCTGTCGGTCCACAATCACCGTGCGCGCACATAATCACTGGAGCAATAAAGTGTAGCGAAAGTGCTGGTGTCCCCCAAATGATAATCAGTATCAACCATTTAGGTATTATAGACTAGAGACGACACCGCGAAGCAATTTGTTGCGCACCGATTTGCAGCCGCGAGGTCCGCAATCGCTTGGATCACGTTCCCCAAATGATAATCAGTATCTACCACTGAGGTATTATAAACTAGACACTGGAAAAAAGCAAATTCTTGCGCACTGATTTGCAGCCGCAAGGTCCACAATCTCTTGGATCACTCACGGTTCCCCAAATGATAATCAGTATCAACCATTGAGAATTAAAGACTAGAGACTAGAGAGAAGCAATTTGTTGCGCACCAATTTGCAGCCGCAAGGTCCACAATCGCTTGGATTACGGTTCCCCAAATGATAATCAGTATCAACCATTGAGGATTATAGACTAGAAAGAAGCAATTTGTTGCGCACTGATTTGCAGCCGCGAGGTCCACAATCGCTTGGGAGGATCACTCGGTTCCCCAAATGATAATCAGTATCAACCATTGAGGATTATAGACTAGAGAGAAGCAATTTGTTGCGCACTGATTTGCAGCCGCGAGGTCCACAATCGCTTGGGAGGATCACTCGGTTCCCCAAATGATAATCAGTATCAACCATTGAGGATTATAGACTAGAGAGAAGCAATTTGTTGCGCACTGATTTGCAGCCGCAAGGTTCACAATTGCTTGGATCACGGTTCCCCAAATGATAATCAGTATTAACCATTGAGGTGTTACAAACTATAGAGACTAGAGAAAAGCAATTTGTTGCGCACCGATCTGTAGCCGCAAGGTCCACAATCGCTTGGATCACGGCTGCAACTCGGTGCACAAAAATTTGCATAGCGGTGTCGTCTCTAGTCTATAACCTCAATGGTATCAACTGGACTTATGCAACCGCCCGGCTCCGCTCGCAGTGCACTCTGCGCTCCCGCCCGCGGCGCTCTACTCGAACCACCTCTCATCTCATAACAACGTAAAGTGCCATTCTAAAGTTGTGATTCAATGTGAAGTAAACTCTTTCAAGTTGTTGTAAATAGTGCGTTATCAAGATGCGGTCCATACAAATGTTTGTAACGTTGGTGCTCCTATGTACAGTGGTATTATTGGAATCCGGTAAGCGTTTGCCATCTCACCAGCTTTGTCAAAGTTTATCACAACTTAGTAACCAGAAGAGGAAATACAATATGTTCCTGTATTCAGGAAGTATTAAATTAAATTAAGTTTATATGTTTAGTTATTATTTAATCATCCAGGGATCATGTTTTGTGGGGGCTATGTGAGCACAGAGTCAGCATACTAATTAACTTCGTTAATTCGTTGCGATTATCCAAAAGGAATCATATTATTTTATAAATGGTCCCACGGCTGGGCTCGGGTCTTCCCACATTGACAATATTCCATGAGACGTTTGGGCCATGACCCATCATACAGGCCTAACGCGGAATGATGGGTTTTACGACTGCCACCCTACGACAACAACCGAGACCAACGCGACGGCGTAAAGCGACTTCCGAAGCGCGGTGAAGCTCGAGATGTTTATTATTTTTATCACCCATCCGATGATGATGATAATGAACCGGCAAGACCCGAACGTGCAAGCCGCTGCAATGCCAAGCTCTTGATTGCCAATAGAATTTCCAATAAAAAGAAGTTCGAAACTTTATAAAGTTTTATAATTTAGTAGTCAATAATACTTTTAGCGTTAAATGATTTCCGTTTTGTACAAAACAAATAAAAAATAAATTGTAAGTAATTATCTTCTCGAGATATTGCGTAACGTAGATGGAACATAAACTCGTATATGAGCTGCTCAGCAGAAATTACATGAAAATTTATATCACTTCGATCGAAACATTATATGTTAAAAAATATATTCTTTATTATGGAATAATATAAGATTTTTTATTTAAGTAAAATTATTTTCAGTGCGTATACTCGATACATTTAGGTCGCATCTTATAAATATTGACAGCATGCTAGTCAGTGTTTTTATAGTTATACTTGATTTTGCACGCGGCTTAGCTCAGATTAATTGTTCGCAAGCCCATAACTGTTTCCACGGCCCCATCTATCTTTATTCCAAAGTTCATCAAAATCGGTTAAGCCCTTTAAGCCTGAAAGTGTAACAAACAAACAACTCACTTTAGCGTTTATTTAGCATTTGTTTTATTAGTAACATGGAGGATGTAAATCTGTATTTAATGCAACACTACTACTGCGTTGAAGTCTTTTATACGCGCTTACTGATAGCGCGTAACGTATTACATGGATGGATAACGTTACGTTACGTGTGCTTCTCTGTGCATCTTTAGACGCTTTAGGCGCAGAATATAAACGCGAACTTGCATATTCATTGAACATTGAACCACAAAATGAACAGTGCGGCGCCTAAAATAAAACTTTAAAAAGGTAAAAATTGTATCTCTTTAAGCGTGACAGACAACCTTCGGTCTACGGTACATGCGTGATATTTTTGTTCACATTTTATAATAACGATTACCGATTGTGTATCTTTTCGATCTGGGATCCATTCGATAATTGCCTAGTAACTTTTTTCTCCATTTTCAAGTGGCTGTGTCAGGGACTCGGGGCTCAAGTAGTTACTTCTTAAATTGCATGTCAGTAAACAATGAAAAAAAATACTTTAGCATAACTTAATAGTGTATTGCAGGATGTATTAAGTATTTATCTTTATACATAGAGTTAATAACGTTGCCAGTTTCACATCCGAGGACAGCCTCGTCCTAAGCACCAGAATAGAATAGAATATTTATTTATTTGAACAACACTGTAGGTACATAGATACAACATAAAATTTTCACCTAAAAAAATAATAAAAAGAGAACGCGCGCGCCGAGAACCAGACAGCGGAGATCAGGCAAAGCCACCAGCCAGGTCAACCTACCACAAAATTAAAAATTAAATCATTAAATTTTGAACTTTATTGTGGTGTTATCATAAGGGTCAATATAGATTAGAGAAATTTAACAGTTTTGGGTAGGTTGCTGGCGTTTATACTACCTTGACCGGCAAGAAAGTGAAGAACAAAACGAAAATCAGTGCACTCGCCTTGACCGGGATCACTTTGTTACGGATCGATTTTATTACTAATTCTAAATCGCATTTTGTATTTCGTAATCCTGAGATTATATCATATTGATAAAATAATATTTTTTATGCAGTTGCTTTGATAAGGAAATGCAATTACTTAATTGAAAATAATATTTATAGTCTTGTATAATAACTTCTATAATCTTCAAATTTATATGTTCATGAGTAGGTTTGTAATTTTTTATTATCTTTTATATTTTATTACATATGACTAATTACTTACCTAGTTTGTAGAAGGTATACAGATTTATTATTTTTATGATTTTAGTAACGCAATTACTTATAGGTACATTTTTCTTACATTTATCATCATCATCATCATCATCACCCTATAAAACGTTGCTTCTCATATTGCATTCTAAATGCTAACAATTAATGGTACCGAGTTGGAACGCTTACTCAGCCTTTCTCTTTACCCGTTCATATAAAAATATAGATCTCTACGTCCTCTCCCCATCGACAGATCCGATGACCTCAACTTGTTGTACATATTGTTTTATTTGTCGTTAGTTGAATCAATCACATTTTGTCACAATCAACAACCGCGTCTAATTTAGTCTGATGACAAATAAAAGCTGTTTTGAAATCAAGCGCGAGTGCCAGCAGTAATGCATTTTTACTCCGATCTGCAGCAACGACTGGTCTGCAGCTACCCAATAATGTATTTTAATTCGCTTATGCAACGCCACAAGTGCCACAACCGGTAAGTTACATGTGGGGCTGCGGAGACTGCAGCTTGTTTTTCTCAGAATAAACATATTGCGGAATAACTACCCGCTCTAAGTTAACCCACATTAACTTTAATTAAGCAGAGTGTTAAAAGCGCCAATAAATTGTAAGGTGTAGTAACAATGCGATAGTGACGCATCGACATTATCTCAAACAGAATAAAATAACTATAATATTACGTCCGACGTGCTCGAGCCAACATGATAATAAAAAAGCTGAGTAGTAATTATATTAATGAGCTAGAGAGCCGCCATTAGCCATGGTATGAGGTGTTTTGAGGACTGGGCAAGGAGCTTGTAAAGCTCCTTGGGACTAGGTAAAATTACCTATTATTGAAAAAATCATAGAAATTAATTAATTTCGTACATTCCCTACACGTTTGATGCTGTTAATAAAAATAATGGGATTTCGGCAAAATATAACCCATCCATGTTGTATAGCCGTATAATAATAAAAATAATATTGCTTTAGTTACTTCGCAAAATTAGTGTTGAGATGTCATAATATAAATAATATAAATAAATATAAATATTACCTAGTACCTACTTTCTATAGTTTTATTTATTACAGACTAAAACCTTGGCATTATATGAAGTATAACCCAGGTGAAAGAAAAGTAATACAACACTTCCGTACGATGCTATATTTTGGTATAGTCAGTACAATAACTACTAAACTACCCATGAAAACAACAATGGTCTACCAAGAAGCAGTCAACGAAGTGTAAGGTGAGGCAGATTGTTATATAACTATGTTGCATTGTAATATCAACTTAGGTACAGTGCGTGTTTTTAATAAGTGGGTACGTAATGAGGTGCTTAAGGTTAAGGTTTTCATTAAGTATATTCCTCTGCGTGCTGATACGAAGCTTCAGATTTATTTAGGTAAATCGTAAATATATTTATTAACTAGGTAAAGAGCACGTTTTAAAAGTAATTTTCACTATAGACTATAGTGAAAATTATTAAGTGCAGATTATCATTTAGGTACTTAAAGATTTTATACTCGTAAAAAACGAACTTAGTAGTCTTATTTTTTTAAGATGCCTTTGTTTAAAACATTCGGAACACCGCCATGTATAACTGTTGATTTCGCGATTTATTGTAGTGACAGAGTCAGTAATTTTTCATGTTACCATGATTTTTCAAATAACTTTGAGAATTTATGCCCGGAGGGACTTTCACTTTTTTTGGTTAAGTTTTTAACTTTTTTCTTCAATATTTGGTTATAATTTCTTGCTCACGGATAATACTGTTTCTGGTGATATAATTACCTTTCCTACTGAATTAAATGCACGTTATGGAAAAAATGATAACTCGAAAGCTAAATAAAAAACGCAACATGAGGGAGTTTTGGATAAACACCCTTATAAATATTTGCTCTGTGGATAAACCTCTTTCATCTGAAAACATTTTTGGACGTTCACCTGTATTTCATTTCATCGTCACCATTCATCATCATAGGTAAAAATAAAAATCACTTTCACACGCAAAAGCGGAAGTCGCGCAAATGAAATCGGAAACAATACAGTAAACATCATATTCTACTTTCTTAGGCGTCGTTTTTCTTTATGAGAATATGAATTGCGCTTATCCTTGGGTTTATTTTTCATTTAGGCTTAAATTATTTGTTACTCTAAATAGCGGTTAATTCAATGCCACCTTATTTATTAATCTAATCTCGAAATTATTTTAAGATATCCTAACGGTCCTGAAGAGCTCGATGGCGCAGCGGCTAGCGCGTTCGGCTTGCGGTCTTTTCTCGCTAAGCCACTTTCGCAATGGCGGGTCGCTGGATGGGTGACCAATTAAAAAAAAACATCTAGAGCTCCTCCGTGCTTTGGAAGGCACGTTAAGCCGTTGTTCCCGGTTGTTGTCGTAAGATGACAGTCGTTAAAAACCCACCAACCCGCATTGGGCCAGCGTGGTATGTTATGGCCCAATATCCCTACGTGCTATTGTCCACGTCCAATGGAAACTCTGTGGTTCCCATTGGCGGCAAGTCCCAACCATGGTTTGGTCGTTCCTGCAAAATGGCGTCTCGCCAAAAGCGACAACATTACCAAGCCTGGGCTAATGCGGTGTCATCAAAGGATCCAAACACCAGTGCGCTCAGAAAGAAGTACAACTTTGCCGCCAGATCCTTTAAGAAGGACATTGCCAAGGCGAAGTCATCATTCATAGGTAGAATTGGCGAGAGGCTAGTGCGTCTTCCTTCGGGGACGCGTGCGTTCTGGTCTCTCGCCAAAGCTGTCTTAAGGAATTTTTGTCAGCCGTCCCTACCACCATTGCACAAGACCGATGACTGCCTGGCCTATACTGCAAAGGAGAAAGCCGATCTCTTGGGCTCTCTTTTCGCATCAAACTCGACCTTGGACGATGGGGAAAACTCTCCACCAACCATAGCGCATTACGCTTGTACAATGCCAATCGTTCAGTTCCTGCAAAGGTCAGTTCGTAAGGCTCTTTTTTCCCTTGATATCCATAAGGCGAGTGGGCCTGATGCAGTTCCACCCATTGTGCTTCGGACGTGTGCTCCTGAATTGGCACCAGTTCTAACGCGCCTTTTCCAGCTCTCTTTCACCACTGGCGTCGTCCCGAGCTCTTGGAAGACAGCCCTTGTCCACCCGATTCCAAAAAAAGGCGATCGCTCAGATCCGTCCAACTACAGGCCAATAGCTATTACCTCTTTACTCTCCAAAGTAATGGAGTCCATTATAAACCGCCAGCTCTTAAGGTAGGTAGAGAACCAGCTACTAAGTGATCGCCAGTATGGTTTTCGTCGCGGTCGATCGGCTGGTGATCTTTTAGTGTACCTTACTCACCGATGGGCGGAGGCAGTCGAGAGTAAGGGGGAGGCACTGGCAGTTAGCTTGGACGTAGCGAAAGCTTTTGACAGGGTATGGCACAGGGCTCTTCTCTCTAAACTTCCATCATACGGGCTTCCTGCGACATTGTGTTCATGGGTTGCCAGCTTTCTTACTGGGCGTAGCATCAGAGTCGCAGTCGACGGTTCGTGCTTCGACATGAAGCCCGTGAATGCTGGAGTCCCGCAGGGGTGTGTGTTGTCCCCTACTCTGTTTCTTCTGCATATCAATGACATGCTGCATAACAACAGCATTCATTGCTATGCAGACGACAGTACTGGGGATACGCTCTACACCGGGCGAACTAACATGTCTCTGGAAAGCGTCATCGAGAGCCGGAATAAACTTGTGACTGACACCGAGAACATGTTAAGTCATGTCTCGGATTGGGGCATAACCTAGTCCGCTTTAACCCCTCCAAAACACAAGTTTGCGCATTTACCGCGAAAAAACATCCCTTCGTCGTACCTCTAAACTTTGAGGGAGCTCCCCTTGATACCAATCCGATTATTGGAATCCTTGGCGTCGATATTTCGAGTGACGTTCAGTTTCGTGGTCATTTGGAAGGTAAAGCTAAATTAGCTTCGAAAAAGCTGGGTGTGCTTAATAGAGCGGGTCAGTATTTCACGCCGGCCCACCGTTTACAACTGTATAAAGCACAGGTCAGGCCGCATATGGAATACTGCTCCCATCTCTGGGCTGGAGCACCCCAATACCAACTCCTTCCATTTGACCGCATTAAAAGCAGAGCTGCTCGAATTGTCGGCGACGTGGTTATTTCAGGTCGGCTCGATCCACTGGCTCTTCGGAGAGACGTTGCGTCTCTCTGTATATTGTACCGTATATATCATGGGGAGTGTTCTGAGGAATTGTTCGGCTTGATCCCTGCCGCTAATTTCCTTCACCGCACTACACACAATCGACTGTCATTCCATCCACATCACCTTGATGGATGGCGGTCTACTACTGTGCGATTTTCAAGAAATTTCTTGCCTCGAACTACAGTGTTGTGGAACCAGCTCTCGGCGGCGGTATTTCCGGACCGTTACGACTTAGGGATCTTCAAGAAACGAGCCTATTCCTTCCTTAAAGGCCGGCAACGCGCCTGCGATTCCTCTGGTTTTGCGGGTGTCCATGGGCGGCGGTGATTACTTTCCATCAGGTGACCCGCTTGCTCGTTTGCCTCCATCTGCTATAAAATAAAAAATAAAAAAAAACGTGGGAGGCCTGTGCCCAGCAGTGGGACGTTTATAGGCTGATGATGATGATCCTAACGGCCCTTATCTTACCTATGACAAGACCAAGGCAATTGATTTACTAGGTATTTGATAAATTGTTAATTCAAGGTTGTCTAGTGAAATCTTACTTGTAGAACAATGAAATCTATAGATGTCTATTTTAAATCTGACATCCATCTATAATTAATTGAATGTTACATTCTGATCTACAATCCCATCGGATTTCGTTTAACAATGATGATAAAAGTATAGTAAGATTAGAAGTAGATACCCAGTTTTTTTACGAAACAATTTGATTGAGTTTATTGTCTGCTTATTACCTATACATATTGGAGTTACATATGACCTCTGATTGCTACAACACACAATAATGTCGTCTTGATTGTATAGTATTCATAGTTGCTTGATTATTTGTGACATTTATCATATTGATGAAATTCTAATTGTCTCAAGTTTTTGCGCTGGTGATACAATTTTGTATAATGGTCTGTCTTAGAAACATTTAAGGTTTTTTAAAATAATTATTCTATAAAATTATACCTACTGAACTATATTTCCTTTGTTTTGAAAGAGTAAAAATAAAGAAATGTCATCTTACGTATTTGTCATAATTAGTCGCCGCCGGCGCAAAAACTGTGAGCCAGAGCTGTAATTACGACATTGCTTAATAGAATTAAAGTGTTTAACCCACTTATAGTAGGTACTGAATTTTCGTTAACCTTCGCCAACACTTAGATAGGTACTTATACCGATTACCGACCAGGCTTTTTCTTCTGTTCGGGTTTATCAAGGTGGTGTACGTGTCTTCTATACAGTTAACAGCTTCTAACTAATATGAGTATTAGTGTATAGGTTATAAATAAGACCACCTTTAAACCCAGCGCTCACGGGGTCAATTCCAAAGGAGCATTTGCTTATTTAAAGTACCTAAGTGCGATGAAGAATCAATTGTGTAAAGTTATTAATAGAGATAAAACAAAGAAGAATAAATTATTATATTTTGTGGCCTGCACAAGTCAGTGGCACACTGCATTCCAATTGGCGGCTTATTTTAAATCAGCTTGGCTACCTTTTTCATTTACCTGTTTAGGTCTGTCACCAAAAATGCATTATCCTGTTCCGTCACGAGATAAAATAGCCAGTTACTCGAAATTCCTTCAGTTTTTTCGGAGTGGTAGGTATAGCCACGATGCGTTGCAGCTCGCCCGGCGTAATACCCCTTCGCGGAATATTGGCTTGAAACAATGGTACTCGTTGCTGTTGTGGTTCGTCCGGTGATTTAAAGCACCGGAGGCCAATCTCTCCCCCTCCCACCTCACAATTTCTACTCTTTTCTCAAAACTCCTGCTCCTTTCTCAAGCTCGACAACAGATCTGCGACTCCTCTGGATTGGCGGCTCCACCGAGATCCATAGGCGGCAGTGATTACTGTTTATCAAAATTATTGTTCGTAAAAGAACCAACGTTCTGAATGTGTCAAGGAAAGCTTAGCAAAGCGTTACTTTAAACTGCCTACTTGTATCGGTATACCCTCCTCAACAAAGCCTTTTGCGAGCTTTGCGTAATTGTATAAACAATTTTTTTGCCATGTAGTAGGTATACCTATTAAAAATATTATAAGTGGTTTAGTTGAAGGGAAACAGTTCCAATTAATCTCAAGTCATTAAGTTGGCTTCTTATTTGTGAATTACTAAAACATAGCAAAAAAATTGTTTATACAATTACGCAAAGCTCGCAAAAGGCTTTGTTGAGGAGAGATCGACCAATTCGTAATAAAGTTGTGCAGCGGAGTTGTCCCCTGTGTTAACGCGTCTGTACCGTCTCTTGCTCTCTTCAAGTAATGTGCCGGAATCTTGGAGAGAAGCTAATGTGCAACCGATCCCTAAAAAAGGAGATCGGTCAGATCCGAATAATTACCGCCCCATAGCCGTAACTTCAGTCTTGTGCAAGATTCTAGAACGAATATTGAACAGACAGCTTATTCGATACCTAGAAGATCACTCCCTATTTCACGATCGTCAAGATGGGCTTCGGCCAAAACGGTCAACAGGTGATCTTCTAGCGCACGTCACACATCTTTGGGGTGAGGCTATTGTGTAGCGTGGCGAGTTACTGGCCGTTAGCCTTGACATAACCAAGGCTTTTGATCGGGTCTGGCATAAAGCTCTTCTCTCCAAGCTCCCGGCATACGGTTTGCCCGCTCAGTTCTGTACCTGGATCGCTGGCTTCCTGCATGAGTAGAATCCGTGTCCTTTCGGATGGATGCGCTTCGCGGTTCATTATGTCAGTGAACGCTGGTGTTCCTTAAGGCTCCGTTCTATCCCCCACGCTTTTCCTTCTGCATATCAATGACATACTTCCTCTTGAAAACATTCATTGCCATGCAGATGATAGCACAGTGCATGGGGGATATAACGGTCACCCAACGGCTGGGCGGGTAGATACTGAAATGAAGCGAGCAAATATTATTATTGAGCTCGATCAGGTGTTGGACCTCATTTCTAAATGGGGCTCCGATAATCTGGTGGAGTTCAATGCCAAGAAAACACAGGTGTGCGCGTTCACAGCGAAAAAGTCGCCATTCCTTCCCCTTCCCTCTCTTCAGGGAACATCTGTGACCTGCAGATCAGTATTAACATGCTCGGTATAGATATCCGCTGCGATCTGAACCGAAAGATCTGATCGAAACTGTGATCAAAAATGCCTCACGTAAACTCGGTGTCCTGAACAAGGTGCGGCGATTCTTCACGCCTGATCAGTTGTGTCTATTATACAAGACACAGGTGCGGTCTTGCGTGGAGTATTGCTCTCACCTTTGGGACGGCTCCGCAAAGTACCTTCTCGATGCCCTGGACAGATTGCAGCGACGCGCTGTGCGCATTATCGGCAATGCAGAGGTCACTAACACTCGTCTTTGCAATTGCGTAGAGATATTGCGTCACTCAGCGTCTTTTACCCGTTTATACCATGGCGAATGCTCTAAAGAACTCTTTGACCTCATCCCTCCGTCTCCCTTCCTCCATAGGAGTACGCGTGCTGCTCTCCGGAGTCACCAATTTACAGTCTCTAATATTCCATCACAAAGAAATTTGGTGACTCGTTTCTTTGTCGCACCTCCAAAGGATGGAATAGCAGCACACGTATTCCTTCCTACCTATGATATAGGCTCCTTCAAACGAGGCGTGAAGAGGCACTTTGTGGGCCGGCAGATTGAGGGTGACTGATGCTACGTCTCTTACGCTGCACCAGTTGTCCTCGCACCTGGACTTCACTTCCACTTAACATCAAGTGGAATGGGGTCATTTGCCGGGCTTAATATATAAAAAAAATCTGAGAAATAATTACAACCAAATATATTGTCTAACGTAGTAAGCTGAATTTATTTTTATCGAACAACTAAAGTACACATCTATTCGTCAAACCAGAAATTACGGGCTCCAAACCGCGCGTTAGGGCGCTGCTTGCAGTCGGGCAGCGAGGGCGTGGCGTCAGGCACGGTAGGGTGGCAGGGGCAGGGCGGCGGCGCCGGCGCAGGCGACGAGCTGCGGTGCACGCGCGCGCGGCAGAAGTACCCGAACCCCGGCCGATTCATGCACAGCTTCGTGCTCATGCAATCATCGAACGCCGTCTGCGTCTTCCGACAGTGTCTGTACTCAAAATCCCCAGAGCTCTTGTCCACGCAGTTGGCGTACTGATTAAACTCCTCCAAGCAATTTTTTTTGATCCTCTGGAACACCTGTAAGTAGGGTTCCCACATTTTGTATGAGAAATGAAATAACTAAAATGAACAGTATTTTACAAAAACACATTATTTAATACGACAACCTCAGGCGGGAATCGAACCACGCACCTTCCGCATTCCGGGCGGCTGCCTTAACCACTTGGCTACCGAGGTCTGGTTTTCACCCGTCGAAATTTGTTAGTGCTTGATGCTTACGTTTTTTAGTCAACATTGCTACATCAAATCTAGAAGTTTTCACATCTGAGATCCGAAAGAAATATTTTTACAAATATTTGAACATTCGGTTAAGATGAAGCTGCGTTATAGATTAATGTTTTTTATATATTTTAGCGTTTTCATTAACGCTTAAATATACTTAAGTAAATATTTTTACTAAAAGTAAAAAACTAAGTAGGTACTTATAGTCAAAAAAGTCATTCTGATAGAGATGCATTATACGGATTTATCATAACACTAAAAAATAAAACAAACGACTAAGTATGTAGCAGGAAAGAGTTAAAGGGAAAGGTAGAAATTCTTCACATACTCCTTGAATGTGTGAATGATTTGCAGCACGCCTGATCGCAACTGAAAGCAAGTTCCAGAGACGAACAGCTTCAAAAGTGAAGGAACAATCGTAAAAGGTGGTGTTGTGAGGATGGGTTTTAAAGGTTAGATTTTCTGATAACCGCAATGAGCAAGAGTTCTAACAATAAAGGAAACTGTAACGCTCCTTTAGATATGAAGGATTTATTAAACAATATGTTATAAAGGGAGAGGATTAGAGTATTCCGACGAAGACGAATAGGATAAGCCACTTGAGTTTAGCGCGTACTCAGAAATATGATCATACTTATACCACATGTGCTTATACTTTAAAGTATAGTTGGGAAACCTACCTGCATGGCACACTCGGTGACTTGCTTGCCGAGGTTGACGCAGGGCCGCGGGTCGTTCGCCTCCTGCCGACACAGCATGAACTCGTTGTTGATGTTCTCGCACGCCTTGCCGAGGTAAGGCGCCGCAGCCATCAGCGTCGGCGTCGACAGATCGATCTCGCGGACGGCGTTCAAGTCGGCTAACGCGGGAAGGTCGACTTCCTTAGTGACCACCATGACTGATTTCAGTTATTTTTTTCTAAATAAATTATGCACAAAACTTGCTATCTTTTTCTCAATCTTGTAATGGTTTTTTGACGGTTTTGTAACTTTTTGTGTCAGTGTCAGTTTTTCTTTTTATTTGCTATCTTGCTATAACCCATCGCCGCTCTATACTGTTGGATGTATGTGCTGTCTTCGGTCCGTTAGTCGCCTTTTACGACACCCAAGGGAAGAGAGGGGGTGGTAGTCGTCCTATAGAACGCGAATGCGCGTTCGTGCGAATTTCACTCGTATACGAACGCGCGATCAAACATATTGAACTCGAATAGGTATGTGTCACAACTGACAATCGCGTTACGCGGTCGCTAGACTCAAATGTTTGAAAATCTATTCGCGCTAACTTAGTTCTTACGAACGCGTGATCAACAGAATCATCCCAATAGAATCGTCCCAATAGAATGGGACTATGGCACCGTGTGTGCGTAGGGTGATTGGACTTTCGATGGGTATCTAACTTCGATAAATAGTTTAAAGGTACCTATGTAATGCTGAAAAACGGGTACGATTGTATATACATTTAAAGGAAGGCAGCAAAAAGGTACCACGCGTACAATAATATCTTTAAAAATACTAAGTTACCTACTTAGCAATACGTTAAACTCCTTTTGAATAAGTTATTCACCAAATTATTCTCACTCAAGATAGGACCTTACAATTTTCGATTTAATAATTGTTACATAGATAGATTTACGACTATTATCCCTAAAAGGTTAGTCAGAGACTATTAGGCAATGAGGACCGCAGAAGCAGTTCACTGCCATAGTCCACGTTTCACCAAATTACATCGCCGCCGTCGCTTAACCACTTAGCAGCGATTTTCGTATGAAGTGCACCGCCCTCCCGGGTGCGTGCCCGTACCAAATAAACGACGCGGTGTGCAAGGGATTTTGACCTTTAGACTGGTAAAGCGACGGAGTCCGCCATCGTGCAGTCTTTATTCCGTTAGTCGCCATTTACAACACCCAAGGTAAGAGAGATTGTAAGTTGGAAATAGTATTCTCTTAGTAAGCCGCTAGCCGCTACACGGCTGTAAATTGTTACAGAATAAACGTTTTGATTTTCTTTTTGTTATTGTTGCAGCCCAGGGCCAATCGCTGGCATGTCCCGCGGTGCGCACCAGCAGCGGCTGGCTGGACCTGTTCCCGCTGCCGTGCAAGAAGCACGCCGAGTGCCGCAGCGTCATGGGCAAGCAGCATCTATGCTGCAAAGGGTTCTGCACCAAGGGCATCGCCGCACAGCAACAGTGAGCTTATGCTTTCTATAGTTTATGCGAACATTACATTGAAATATGTGGTATTCACTTAACACACGGCGCGGCACCACTATATAGACGCAATAGAAATTCTATTTATTGAGCACTGGGTATATCAGTCCGCTGTGAGCGGACTGGTGTGAGCGGATACTTTGACCATTGAACGTTATACACTACGGAAGTCTCAGTCAATGGTCATAGAAAATAAGAAAGGACGCAATAAACAAATAATCCGCTCGCAGCCTCCGCTCACAGCGGAAAAGGCATGGCTGAGCCGTTACTTTCGTAATATATATAAGTTTAATCAATTTAAATTGCTAACTTAGATACACAACAATATGCTGCATGTCGATTCTCTAAAGCTCAATCGTTAACTCGCCTACTCCTCACTTCGACCCTTCGATTTTGATCAAGTGTAAGTTGTAACCATTGTGATGTTTGTGTAGAGTCGAATTTAGAGAATGCGGATTTGGTAACTCACTGCGGGTTTGAAGATCGAGTTTTAGATCGAGCCTTTACAGGATCGCTCAGCTGCTACAGTTGTTATGGCGTAAGACTTGGATAAAGATGGCATGAACTTTCTGTTTTATAAAGTTCATACGTGCACTTTAACTTTTACTTACATTGAAATTAACAACATTGTATGGTTTTTTGTGGACTTTGTGGAAATTAAACACCTTTCGTAAAACGTAAAATAAACGCAAATAGATCCGTCTAATGTGTTTGTTTACAATATATGATCTTTTTGTGTCTATTTTTGTGTCATGCATAACTTATCTTTATTACAAAATATGAGTTGTAATTATTACTTACTCAAAATAAAATCTATTTATTCATTCATCATTATCAGAAACTTAGCTTTCATATCGTAGTTACAGCCAGCCACAAAAGTCGCTGCATCCTAGGTAGGTACTTACCTACTTAAAGAATTAAGAAAATATCCTTAATAAATAAAATAAATGCGTAATATAAAAATATCTAAGTAAGTATTAGTATATTATCGGTATCAAGACGCTACTATTAGTGTTCAGCGGTTTTTGATGTGGCCACATTTTCATTTTTCACACAGCACCACCACCACAGCTCACATTCTTTACTTTATTTTACATTATCATTAGTAAAAAAACTAAATGATTTATGCTTCTGTTTTTATATCGAGGTAGGCAATAATATTGCAATGTTGCAAAAGTACCTACCTACCTACTCATTACGTTATCAAATGAACATAATTATGCGTGATTATCTCTTAAGGTGATAAGTACTTAATCTCTGGTCGTACTATGAGTTACATACAGAGAGATATTCGCTGGAACATCATTTAGTTTTGCTCGCAAAAAAGAATAAGTAGCACCTTTTCTTACTCACACTTAAAGCTTTGCCCAAACAAAAATACAAAAATTTTTATTACAATACTTTTAAAAGGTAACGGTTACCCCGTAAAGTTACTTTAGAACTCGTCTCAAATCGAAGCGAATTTCAGTGACTGAACAATCCCTAGAGATTAACCGGGGCCCGGCCTCAAGTAAACGACAAACGCGTCACCCATGTAGTAGGTAGGTAATTATACCTACTCTACATTCTCCGGGGCGTTCGAATCCGATGATGTAAGCAGAAAACTCAAGGCCGCCTAAAGTCTAGGGCTAGGACTTACGATAGGTTTGACCTGGCCGTGGAGTAACCGGTGTAGGGAGTAAACTTTTGTTAACCGGCAAATTACTAATTAATGCCCTTTGATCTTCGACAGTTTTCTTTTCGTTTAAGCCATTGTTGACTATTACTGAGAATTCGTAATATTTGATTATTTGCATTAATAACGTTCAAATAAACTCGAAGATAACGCAATTTTGAAAAAAAATCTACCTCAGGGCCCTGATTCTGTATCGCAATCTAATAGATTCCACACCTAAACCTTACCGCGCACAAACGTCAAACGCATACGTTTTTGGGAAGATATCGTAACTTTTTAAGGAATTAACGTGGTTTTGAAACAAGGAATCGTCACAGAAAAAGGGTCCAGGTGGGACGTGGGTTCGATTCCCATCTGAGGTAATATAAATTTTTTCAACGTTTCGTTATCTATTAGTGAGAATACGGAAGAAAACTCATGGTAGGTGGTAGAGCCGCCACTAGAAAATTCCAACCAAGGGTAACCTACTCGTGAAATAAAGAAATATGCAGCTTATTATGCAAAGACATATGAAATATATACCCTGATAAAACTGTCCTGTTTCGTGCGAGTTTTTTTTATTATAACTAATGGTACCGACCAGTCGACCAGACCACAGTATAGCTCAGCTGAATGACCTAAGTAAATGTGAATGGCAATTACATATTATGCGTTTACATGCCGTAATGTGCATGATTGGCAGGCGTTTCATGTCGTAAGAAAATTGTCAAGACTTGTTGCGTCATTAAATTGCTTTTTAAAATGTCAAAATTAAAGAAGTAATTCTATGAGAAAAGAAATAATAAAAAAAAAATACAGACAATTGTGTGGGACCTCAGAAGAGATTATGTTATTCTATGATTATCTGTTTCTTTAAAATAGTATTACTTAATCATAAGTAAACAAACAAATAGGTAATAGGTAGGTACCTACTCATTAAAAAGGAATTTTGATACAAACCAGCATTATAATATACAGTACCTACCTCTGTAAAAGTAATTAAGTATGTGATACTTACAATAAAGGTTTTCCATTAGTGGTAAGTAAACCAAATAAGAAAGATAGTTATTTACTTATATAAAAAATAACTTCCTTTTCTTTAAGCAAAGTCAGATCAGACAGAGCCCCAACATTCCACTTTGTGCATTTATGCGATATCATGATATCTCATCAAACATCAATCAAGCATAATGAAAGGAACCCAACTACCATACCGATAAAAGTAAAGTAGGTATAAACCTACGTATCTACCTACCACCTATTCGTCATTAAAAAACTTACAATTATTTAAGACGGATATCAGTCCGGATTATGCAAGTATTATGTAGTTTCCTATATTTGTTAAAAGTGAACGGTAAATGGGCGGGTTAAGGCCACCGAGTGTGCGTTAAATAACCGAGAATTTGTTAGTGCTTATGAATATACGCAAGCCCTAATAAAAACCTACCTTACATTGTGAGTACTAAGCCAAGGACATGCCTTAAAACAGCGGTTAATGCTGCAAACCAATTAGGTATCTACTATTTAATTAATTATTCGCGCAAGTCTAGAAATAATTAGTTATTTACCTAAAATCCTATTTAATGTTACTTTTAGAGACTTCGACCTAGAACACGCTTTTTACTAAATGCTTGTCAATGTACAATCGACCAAGAGAGTCATTTGTTAAGCCCGGTTTACACAAAAGTGGAGATAATGGAGGACGAGGAACATAAGTTTCCTTTTAATAAATCCGCTTTGGTGAAAAAAACAAGAAAACTCTTTTGGTCGATCGTACAGCGTCACTGTCTGTGACCTACACGTCTGCTGTACAACCTTTATTGTTATTTAATTTGTAGCCACACACATCGTCATGTATTATGGAACTTCGTATTGCTGCCACTGTTCATGGTGAAATTCTTCTTTCATACGAAAACGACTATGACAGCTCATTCCATAGGCTTCTCTTCCTCTTCCTCTATTCCATCCGATGGATAGGATATAGGTACGTCATTCCCAGCTAGCAAAATACCCTTAGAAACGAAAGCTTTTAAGAGCTATGTCCTTAAATAAATTTTATATACGTTCTGATTAAGATAGAGACTCTAATAATAGCATATCATAAGTCTATTTAAGCTATAAGAGCATATATACCTACTTGTAAAAAATACTTTTAGAAGTATATAAGAAAACGAGAAATGACATCAATAAGACCAGTAGTGTTATAAACGCACTCTGTAAGCCTAATTCTTAATTAACACTTAAACATGCACTATGTAGGTCCACTTTATCTTAAAAGTGACTTATCAAAGTATTTTATTAGATATCGGCTGTTACACTTATAATTTATTCTTACAGACGTATATAAGCAAACTTTATATAATGTTTATTAGAGCAATAGTATTATACACGCACTTTATAAGCCTCATTGCCCTTGAGTCTTAATTAACACTTATACATGCACTTTGTAAGACCACTCAATCTTAGAAGTGACTTTACTAAGTGTTTTGTTAGATATCGTCTGTTACTTATAACTTATTCTTAAAGATGTATATAAGCTTACTTTACAAAACATTTGTAAGAACAGTAGTATTATATGCGCACTTTATAAGCCTAATTACCCTTGATTCTTATTAAACTTTTATGAATGCATTTTGTAAGATCACTCGATCTTAGAAGTGACTACTTTAAAAGATAGTAAAGAGTACTAGCACGTCAAATGTCTTAGAAACTTAGATAATTGCAATTAGAATTCTAATGCATTGCAAAAAAGTCAAAAGGTGGTCGACCAGGAACTTCCCTGTTTGTCTTTTAGCCTACTTTTACTTTAATAAGGAACCCTAAAGGTTATGAGCAATGGCCGCGTGGATTAAAAAATGTGGTTGAATTTGATTTTAGAAGTGCGGTGTAAACCTTAAATAATGGTAATGCACTTATATTGGTTCTGTTAAAGCCACTATAAGGCATGATTGGTGATAATGGCGACATTTCCATATTTTTCATTTTTAATATAATATTTTTTATTATTAAAGATACATTGTTGAAATGGCCCGTAAAAATATTGTGATTGTTATTTCAAAATACTCGATAAAATCGACTTCGCAATTGAATAACAGTTAGTAATGAGTAATAAACATGAAATTATACTTACACATTTTGTAGGAAAGTGAATTAAACAGGACAGTACATAATAGTTACGTTTTTAATACTCTTCTTATTATTCAGAAAAGTTTCACTAGCACTTGGCAATCCTTTCGGTGGACTGTGATTACATCTGATTACATGTCTTACTAAAAGCTCGCAAAGAGCACTACAAGTAATATCACACTTATAACAGCATTCGTAAGTGCATTATAAGGGTAAATGCCCATAAAGAATGCCTTTGCAAATCATTTGTAAGTCTGTTTGGTATTATTAAAGCATCAACAAGAATTTTGTAAGATTGAAAATACACTTCTCGAGACCATTTAAAGATATATTTAAGGGTAAATAGACTTATTAAGTGCGCCCAAATCCACACTTATAGCAGTCTATCGGAGTACCATAAGACTGGTAAAATTAGACTCTTGGGATGTGTGTAAGAGGAAATTTTGCTAGTTGGGTTGTGGCTACAGGTTAAATAAATGAAAAAAGATACGTAGCTGTGTACCTAGAAAGTGGCCTAAAAAGCACTGCAGTTAACTGAGTCAAATTTGATGAAGAGGGTTTGTAAACAAATTATTAGTGCAAAGATCTATAAGTACAGAATAATTATTAAATGAATGGCGTATAGTTAAAGTACCTACGCGAGGTAGTTTACGCCAAAATAAAAATATTTTCCCCTATAAACAATAGTATTTTATTAGATAGTTTAGATTTAAATTTTTCAAACAAAATAATTTATTAGGCATTTAATTGGCAAAAACTGCATCATACTGTATAAAGATGCCTTCACTCACACATGCGACTGCATTGTGGAAGTCGTTGCAATCACACTGACGACTGCGACGACTTCCACAATGCAGTCGCATGTGTGAGCGATTTAATAGAGGCATCTAATTAATAGTATAATTCATGCAGTTTTTGCCAATTAAATTATAAATTATTTTGTTTGTAAAATTAAAATCTAAGACTAAAACTTACCTACTGCTGTTTATTGGGGAAAATATTTTTATTTTAGCGTAAACTACTTACCTGTACTTTAAATATACGCCATTGATAGAATAGCACCTTAAACATAGTGTCACTAGGATTTTTACTGCTTTTTAAAAGAAAGACGCCATTGTTAATGTTAGTGGTTTTCTCGTGAATCCCTCTCAAGAGAAAGTAATAATCCGAGTTTTACTTTCTAGATACTTATTTTCACAAAGAATTCTGAATAAATAATTTGTTTACAAACATTCTTCATCTAATTTGGCTCAAGTACCTACCTATAAATAGCGGCTAACGGTTTTCGTTGTAGAGCCGACGATGTGAAAAGTAACGTAGCCAGTAGCACAAGCACCACCGCCGCCAGTACCAGCACGAGCACTACCACAACCACCACTACCACTACAACAACTACAACTCCCAGTACCACCAGCACGACGACGACGACCACGACGGCGGCGCCGCGGCCCTTCCTGCAGCTGCTGCCCATACAGGTCACGCAGCCTGCGGTCGCCAAGAAAACCACCAAAACAGGTATGTATTTGATCCCTATGTATTTTTTAAGCAATATTAGCAATAGATATCTAAGCTTTGATGTTGATGATTAAAATAGTGTGAGGATAATGAGGCAGGCTAAAATCACTGAGCCAGCCAGTGAGCGCACACCCTGCACCATAGGTAAAGCCGCCTCTATTGTGGATGGGTATATCCAATACACTTCTTGTCCTTGTGCAATATCAATTCTTTCGGGATTGGGATCCTCTATAAAAATAAAGTCACTTTTAATTTCATGCCATCATAAAAGGGTTTACGCATTTCGATTTCCCATACAAACTTCCAAGTCGAAATTTTTAAAAACTAATAAGCCAATTTTGATGAAACTGCATGCTAAAGTAAAACACCGGGATCTAAATAGTTTGTTGAAAACATTTTAAAAAATGTTTTTTTAGCTCAGTTATTGCGATTTAAAGTCCACTAAGTATAGAAAGTTAAAAATCGCAATAATTCAGTTTAATAAACATTTTTTTTTATGATCTCAACAAACTATTTAGATCCCTGTGTTTTACTTCAGCATGCAAAGTTTCATCAAAATTGGTTTATTGGTCTTTAAAAATTTCGACTTGGAAGTTTGTATGGGAAATCGAAATGCGTACCTAACCTAAACCCTCTTAATTTGGTTCACAACTTCTTATATATAACATAAATCAAACTATAAAGATATAAAAGGATTGTCCCATGTCTTTACCAAACCTTTGTAAGCAATTTTCTTTTCCAAGATCATGACAATCATTTCACAGCTCCTTTTAACTCAAAACTAAAGCCTGCCAATAAATTACCATAGACATAAAATTCTCCTAATTCTATATTCCAACAGCCTCTGTGTAGGTGGATGGAAAAAGCTTGGCTACACAAGCAATCAAGAAAGAATCAAATCAAAAAAGGGGATCGTTACCTCATTGTAAATATTTTTATTTTACAATTAAGACTTTAAGCGCGATGGCCAGTGTTAGTATATTATCTACCTGCGCGTCGCGCGCCAGACGCAATAGAATTTCTCATTGTCTTTGCCGAAAGTCGGCAAGTCGACGCTTTGCCATTGGCGGTTACCGATGACTGACAAACAATTAAATTTCAATTGTTTCTGGTTTTGTGACAGTCAACGTGTAACTAACCACCTTTCTTCTTTCGAAAGAATATATACATAATAGAATCACGACTAATAAGTACTTATTATCCCCGAAGTGTTAGTCAGAGACTAGGCAATGAGGACCGCAAAAGCAGTCCCCTACCATAGTCCAGTCATTTCGAAAGAATATTAATGGTCATTGTAAAGACAAGCAGAAGACTGTCCAAAAAATTAAACCTTTTATGCACCATACATACCATATGTGATCTGCGACCACGCGAGATGGCGCAATTGCGAATTGTAAAATGTTGACCGTTTTAATGCGTTTGTTGAAGTTTGGAGACAACTCAATGAGCATTTAAAAGTTAGTTATCTACGTATATTACAACACATCGCGGAAACCTACATAGCTCCTTTAATAACATCAGCAAGATTTATGTTGCAAACATAGAGTAAGTAGAATAAGTAGTTCTAAGTAGAGTTACTTTTAAAATATGATTAAGTAATACAATGCAAACGTTACAACACTTGCACCACTAAAGAGAGTAAGGTCAATCGCCCGTTTGATATTGAACCAGACGTGTTGTTGTAGGCACTGACATAACCGCTGACGTAACTTATTCACATACAAGCAACACTGCGGTGATTGCCGAGTATAACGAGGATTACTCGAGTGCAGGCAAGCCGCCGAAGCTGGTGTGCCCTGGGCAGGCGCCGCTGGTGCTGTTTCCCATCCCGTGCGAAACCAGCGCGCAGTGCCGGTCCAGCAGCGGAGCTGATCAGCTGTGCTGCGATAAACGCTGTGTGAAGGGCGTGCCGGCCCCCAAGCCTAAGCCCAAGCCAAGGAATCATCAACGTAAGAAATTTATTTGTGTGTAATAGCGCTAAAGACTATTTATAATTACTAACAATAAGACTATTACTTTATACCAAATGGCATTCTCCACCGTCATCACGTCTTCCGGGTGGAGAGTGCTACGATAGGTGCTAGGACCAAATTCGATAAAGATGTTTTTTTTTGTAATGTGGCTCGTCATAGCGTGACTACATCCTGCCTGATGATAAGCAGCCGATGCAGTCCAAAATAACGAGAGCGCTCCTCACCGTGAAACAAGCACGGTAACAAGCGCACCCATTCATGATAGCCTGCATAAATGCCGTTTCACGCCCCGCTTAAAAGACCCGGGATTATTGGAGCTTGGAAACACATGCGCCGGCAAAGAATTCCCAAGCCGAATGGTCTTACATAGGAACGACTTCCCAAATTTTCTGGTAGGAGTGCTGATAGTCTGCACAGTATGATGGTGGTTCCTAAGAACAGCATGTATAGTTTGGGAGAGGAAAGGAGAGGGCGGGAGTATGTAGTTCAAAAAGTTCTTCAGAACACTCTCCGTAGTAGTTCCGGTAGAAGACAAGCAATGTCTCTACGCTGCTGGAGGTCCTCAAGAGAGTCTGTAACCTCAGCATCTCCATTAATGCGTACCGCTCGCCTTTGCAGTCTATCAAGTGCATCGAGGAGGTATTTGGAGCCGTCCCATAGATGGGAACAATACTCCAAACTCGATCGCACCTGAGTCTTGTACAGCAAACAGCGCTGCTCGGGAGTGAACAACCGCCTCACTTTATTGAGAAAACCCAACTTCCGGGGGAGTTAAAATAACACTCTCGATGTAGCATTTTGGATTCAGTTCCTGGCCGATGTCCATGCCAAGTATGCTAAGGTGTTAAGGTCTACTGAAATGGGTAACGGAGTGTTCTGAAGAGAGGGAGGAGTAAGGAAGGGAGTAACCTTGGATGTGAATGCACAAACCTGGATTTTGCTGGCATTAAACTCGACCAGGTTTTCAGATCCCCACTTAGAGACACAATCGAGAGTCAAGTTCAGTTCGGCAACCAGTTCTTGCCTTTTCACCACAATATCGGCTTGCTTTGCCGCAGGATGTCCTAAGTACCTACCGCTCATGCAACGTAGTGTCATCCGCATAACAATGAATATTGCCCAAGGGCAACATGTCATTGATAAGTAGAAGAAATAGAGTAGGTGAGAGCACAGAACCCTGCGGCACTCCGGCATTGACTTTATAGAACTCGGAGGAACTACTCTCACAAAGGACACGAATCCTCCTCTCTTCTAAAAAGTCTGCAATCAAGTTACTAACAATTCTTTATGCAAATGCATATAATTATTAATGAAATTTTTACTGTCTTCACCGTGTTCACCGTTGTTAGAGTATTCTTCTGAATCTCTCAAGAAAAAGTAAAAATCCGAGTGACACTAGATGTTTGCACAAAGAATCTTTATCGAATTTGGCCCTAGCTGACCCTAGTACCTTTATGTACCTTGTGTTTTGCTCTAAAACAGTTATGCATTTTAAGACTTTCCTATGCCATCAACTTAAGTTGACAGGATGATATAGGTCATTCATTACACTCATTAGGTACGTAGGTAGTAGGTAACTACATCATCCTGTCAACTTAAGTTGACTATTCGTATGAAAACTATACCTACAAGTTGTGCTACAATTTACATTTAACTTGTACTTAGGTAGTTTCCATTAGGTACCTCTATTCGTACTCTTTTATAATAATTAGTGCCTGAAAAATGGAAGGTAGTGGTGGAAGGAAAGTTGTACACACGTCAGCAGGTCAACCTACACATAACTGTCAAATTTCTTTTATACAATTTCTTTATATTTTAGGCATAAGGGTCAATATCGTAGAGAAACTTGACAGTTTTGGGTAGGTTGCCTGCTCGGCTGCCGCGTGACGTACTTGGTAATAGGAACTTTGTATACAACCCTCGATTGTCAACAATTCCCCAGCGCTCCTGGGCGTGATCCCTCGCGAGTGCCCGTCCACCCCGCTCGGGGAGTTGCTGTTCGAGGTTCAGTCGTGCAAGGCCGACTCGGACTGCTGGCCGCGCGTGTGTTGCCCGGACGGCGCTCGGTCATACTGCCGCACGGCGCGCGCGCGGCTCGACCTCGTGCCCGTCGCCAGCCAGATCGACGGACGTCAGTATTAAGGCCTTCATACACGGCAGCTATAATGTTTAATGTACACATCTCAGGAATTCAGGATATAACCTCTCCTGACGATTTCTATGGAAAGATGTAGTGAGATGTATCGTGCTATAATAATATACTTACATCTTTACTATTCTTTACATTATTGCTGCAGTGTGTGAAGGCCTTTATTTGTTATTGATAAGCTTCCTTATATACAAACAAACGGCAGTTTGACGACCACGTAACTGCACCTGCAGCGGCTGCAGCCGCTGTCATGAGGCGGCCGGCGGCTAGCCGTCGACCTGTGTAGTTGTAGTGGTGTCCATGTCTACAGCTTCCTCATTCGACATAGAGAAATTCTAAGCATGCCATATTTTTGTGCATATTATGTGCAATCAAACGTTTCAGTCCTAATTTTTGTGCCACCACAACTTCGTTACTATGAGTTGTTTTATGTGTGTAAGCTGGAGACACGTGTCACCAGCTCGCACACGCCCGTTAAGACAAACCAGTAAGGTTAGGGTTTTGGACTATAGCTAGAAATTTTGTGCATAATTTGTGCACTAGGAACAAAAAAAACTAACCATCACACTCAAATACTGTTGAAACTACGATCATAAAACTGTGTGCGAGCTGGAGACACGGGTCTCCAGCTCGCACAGCTGTATCTTCGTAATTGTTCAAGCTACGGTTATGAATTATACCTCAAAATTTTGTGCAGAATTTGTGCATAAGGCACAAAAATTTTCAAAACTTTAAGTCAAAAGGTTTTTGAGCTACGAACCGATAAGTATGTGTAAGCTGGTGACACGTAACACGGGCTAACACATGGTGAATTATTGTAACTGTATAAGATAGCGCTTCGTTTTAAAGATCAAATAATACGTTATAATTTGTGCACACACGAGGCAAAATTTCAAATCTCTGGGCCTCTTACTTTATAAATTATAAGCCAAAAACTGTTTTCCCGCCAAAAAATTAAAAATAATGGCTCGGAAGCGGCTAAACGCGCGCCGACCGCGCCGTTGCCGTTCCGTGCGCTACACTATTGCCACTTTTAGACTAGGAGCCGTCTGTTAAAGCGATGCGCGACGCGACTAATTTAGTTTTACTATAGGCAGGTACCTAATAACCTACCCTACTTTTTATTTTAGATATCTCACACACGAATGTCTTAGTTATTTTTTGTTGTTGAGACAATTAATAATTAGATTTGGCATAATGATAAACATTATGGAGGAGTGCAGAACGACAAAATGGTTGAATACTTGAGCCTAATTCGATAAAGAACGGATGCTTTTCAGCAAACTAATCGCTATCGACCGTCACAGAATAAATTTTAACCATTGAAAGTAATTTATTTTAATATTAGATTGTATTACTTCCCATGGTTAAATGTAAATAAATAAATAAAAATAAATGTACTCTATGGTGATCGATGACTTTGCGATTAGTCTGCTGGGGCATCCCAATGTAATGCTAGGGCCACATTATCGCGCTAGCGCGAAGATTTGCGTTTTCGCGACACGTCTGGCCAAACACTTCGCGTTAGCGCGTTGTATCATGGCGTTGACGCGCCGCGCTGTTGGTAAATTGCCGCACATCAAGGATTTTGTCGCGGTAATGTTCGTGCGGCCACATTTCCTTCGCACAATTTAGTTGACTGCTAGACAACTAGAGGTGTGAACGTGTTGCAAATACGACTATCGATATTATTCTGTTTCGATAATTATGGATTGGAGTAACGATAAAGTATTAAAAGTAATACAATATTACGAATTAATAATTAATAAAAATAATAAAGATAGTGGAAAAAAACACGATATTGCATGAATTTTTAATAGTCCGTAGATATGGTCGATACTGTTATCACCGATATTAAATTTATGTAGCTATAGTTTAACACTTTGCAAGCGGGCATTTTATTACGCGCATCTTCCTGTGCGCCGGCCTTTTTCGTCATTATTGTAAATTCTATAGAAAAAGAACTATAATAAAAATTAATTTAATTGTGTTCTATCTAATCGTTCTGCTGCTTACCTATACTAACCTCCAGTTATGGCTTCTTTATGTAGATGTTGTCCATCCGCAGTAGATCACCTAGATTCAATAGTAGGCGTACCTTTGTTATCTTATGAGTAAGTACCTAAAGTTATTTTCAAATGCTAGTAAGTAGGTAGATGTTAAATTTTATATGTACCTATTTCAAACCCAATCCACTAAAGCTAACTTAATAAAGCTATTTCAAATTTTTATTTTACCAGTAGTAAGTAATTCTTACTTTTTCTATTTACAAGTTAAAAAGTTTGCAAGTTACCAATTCTTCTATGCGTTGATGGCTTAACGACCCCTTGTCAGAATGGTTGATGGTTTAGTTATCGTAGCGTAGTAACTGTTTTTTAGTTAACGTGCCATAACTAAAAATTCTTCATCTCCTATGGGAGTAGTTGTCAAGACGAATCAAACGAGCGGAAACTCGATGGGGTTGTGTGGTATTATTATAAAGTTCCTGTGTCCTTTTTCCGGCTCCATCATCAGACCCTGAACACTATTTCTCGATAAAGTACTCATCAAGGCGATTCAAACGACCCCGAACTCGTTGGGGTAGCATGGTTTTATTATAGAGTTCCTGTGGGCTTTTTCCGGCTTCATCATCAAACCCTAAACACTATTTCCCAACAGAGTACTCGTCAAGACGATTCAAACGAGCCCAAACTCGATGGGGTTGCATGGTTTCAACACCGAGTTCCTGTGGCCTTCTTCTGGCTCCATCATCAGACCCTGGACCCTTTTTTCTAACAGAGTATTCGTCAAGATGAATCAAACGAGCCCAAACTTGATGGGGTTGCATGGTTTCAATACTGAGTTCCTGTGGCCTTCCTTCGGGTTCATCATCAGACCCTGGACCTCGTCTAGTCGTCTCCCGTCAGAGTGCTCATCAAAACTAATCAAATGAGCCTGAATGGGGTTTCATGGTTTTCTTACAGAGATCCTGTGGCCTTCTTCCGGCTGAATCATCAGATCAGCTCAATGACACCATAATATTGCATTGTCATCCTGTTCTGACCTATGTTCAAAGTTGCAAGTCTAGCTCATCGGGAAGCTAGTATAAAATCGTTTGCATTTGTCGACAAATAAATAAACAAATAAACGAGAAAGCTACCTAATAAAAACGTGGTAATAAAAACATACAGGCAGACTAATTTTATCACTACTTATCATATTAATGAGGTTATTGTAAATACTTAAAACTAAGCATAGCGATATTTTATGAACATTCATAAATAAAATAGACTGCTTTTATTTTAAATTAACCAATTTCCTATATCAGCAGTCTCCTAGTCTAAAATTCTCGGTATAGAAACGAAACGATCGAGAGTGCAAATTAAAATGACACTAAATTAAGATAGCTCTCAAGTTCAAACTCGATTGCAATAGTGTAGCGCACGGAACGGCAACGGCGCGGTCGGCGCGCGTTTAGCCGCTTCCGAGCCATTATTTTTAATTTTTTGGCGGGAAAACAGTTTTTGGCTTATAATTTATAAAGTAAGAGGCCACGAGATTTGAAATTTTGCCTCGTGTGTGCACAAATTATAACGTATTATTTGATCTTTAAAACGAAGCGCTATCTTATACAGTTACAATAATTCACCATGTGTTAGCCCGTGTTACGTGTCACCAGCTTACACATACTTATCGGTTCGTAGCTCAAAAACCTTTTGAGTTAAAGTTTTGAAAATTTTTGTGCCTTATGCACAAATTCTGCACAAAATTTTGAGGTATAATTCATAACCGTAGCTTGAACAATTACGAAGATACAGCTGTGCGAGCTGGAGACCCGTGTCTCCAGCTCGCACACAGTTTTATGATCGTAGTTTCAACAGTATTTGAGTGTGATGGTTAGTTTTTTTTGTTCCTAGTGCACAAATTATGCACAAAATTTCTAGCTATAGTCCAAAACCCTAACCTCACTGGTTTGTCTTAACGGGCGTGTGCGAGCTGGTGACACGTGTCTCCAGCTTACACACATAAAACAACTCATAGTAACGAAGTTGTGGTGGCACAAAAATTAGGACTGAAACGTTTGATTGCACATAATATGCACAAAAATATGGCATGCTTAGAATTTCTCTATGTCGAATGAGGAAGCTGTAGACATGGACACGTTGTAGTGTGCCCTTTACACACAGACCTGTGGTCTGTGTCTTTATATGATCGATCACATATTTTAAGAACTAGATACACAATCCCATACTATATCGTAAGTTACGATATAGTATGGGAGCGTAGTCGCGTGACTCACGGCTACGATTCGTAACGGAATAGTGGCAGCTTTGACGTCTAAATAAGTACCTATGTGTTTTGCCCAAATAGCAATTTTTGAAGGAGCACGTCTCGTCATGTTGTCGCTTATGCCGGTTTCACACGAGGGCAGAACAGTATTGCTACTGTTTGAACGCGCAGAACAGTACTATTCTGCCTTGGTTACTGTCAAGACAGTACTTTTCTGTGCGTTCAAACAGTAGCAGTACTGTGCTGCCCACTGCCCACCGTTCTGCCTCACTGTCCTGCCCTCGTGTGAAACCGACATTACACTGCCCTGCCACTGCCTAAACGAAATGAGTATGTACCTACCCTAGGTACCTAACATTTCGCTAGATACTCTTTTTGTGCAGACGTTTTGAGACCGTTGATGGTGTATATACTTAGTTTTATATGTGATCAAAGGGCGTGCTTCAAAAGAGCTTTATCGACGTGTCGATAGATAGAGGCATGCTAGAGGCTGACCAATGATGACATCTTTACTTACTGCAGTTATTAAAATGTCAAATTAGATAAAGTTAGGTCTAATCATAGCAGAGTCATTGCCTACACTCTGGTTTGCGATGCTCAAAATCCCAAGTAGGTACATTCGTAGTTTCGATATAATTAAACTTAGTACCATGTTTCCAGTAAATGTAAATTTAAAAACTCTACCTGGTTTTCTTTTACGGGAAAGGCCGGAAAGGGCATATCTTCCCTAGTTCACTTTCCGCAACCTCTTGCATCTTGCATTTGTTATACAAGGGACCTAACTGCAAAACTTCTGATGCCGCTTGTTAACGTCCGGTTTTTACACCGGACAACGGACCGTTTTTTTCGCCGGATTTGCGGTGGTGTATGGTTTATAACGTATATGTGTGTACACGCACCGGACATAGGTCCGGCGAACAAATTTCGCCGGATGCACAGCCGCCTGCCCTCGGCGTAACGGACAACGGTCCGGCGTAAGAAAGTGCCGTCTTCTTACGTTTAAATTAAAAAGGATGATATTGACATGGAATTGTTGATAACTTTGGTTGAAAATAAGCCTGCATCGTGGGACAAAACTAGGGCATGCTCCCGGGAATTCCCGGTACCGACTTTTCCCGGTATTTCCCGGTATTTCCCGGGAAATTGACTTTTTACACAGTACGGTACTGAGAATTTGTTTCCCGGGAAATTCGGTACTTTCGGTACTTTTGTTATAACTTCAAATTACGCCAATATTAGGCTCCGCGTTTGCGGTAGTTGTTACCGGTAACCTCGGCCTATGCAACTAAGAAGTTGCAAACCATGCAAATTTGGTAGCGTTACCAAATTTTTATCTCCTTAGTTCTCAACCGTGACGTCACCGGTACTATTTACTGGGGAAAAATTGTAACTAATGTACCCGTACCCTACACCGGACGGTTTCATTGTCATCGTACTCCAATAATTTGATAATTCCATTTAAATATTTTTTTTTTGTTTGCTAATTAGTTTAACCTTACAAATGACCTCGAAACATCGACGACAAGGATTCCAATAGTCGGATTGGTATCAAGGAGAGCTCCCTCAAAGTTCAGAGGTACGACGAAGGGAGGTTTTGTCGCGGTAAATGTGCAAACTGTGTTTTAGAGGGGTTAAAGTGGACTGGATTATGTTGGCCCCATTTCGAGACATGACTTAACATGTTCTCGGTGTCAGTCACAAGTTTATTCCGGCTCTCGATGACGCTTTCCCGATAAATATTAGCTCGTCCGGTGTAGAGCGTTACTCCCGTACTGTCGTCCGCGTAGCAATGAATGCTGTTGTTATGCAACATGTCATTAATATACAGAAGAAACAGAGTATGGGCTAACACACACCCCTGTGGGACTCCAGCATTCATGGGCTTCATGTCAGAGCATGAACCATCGACTAAGACTCTGTTGCTACGCCCAGAAAGAAAGCTGGCCACCCACGAACACAATTTCTCAGGAAGCCCGTATGATGGAAGTTTAGAGAGAAGAGCCCTGTGCTATACCCTGTCAAAGGCTTTCGCTACGTCCAAGCTAACTGCCAGTGCCTCCCCTTTACTCTCGACAGCCTCCGCTCATCGGTAAGTAAAAAGATTACTAGCCTAACGACCGCGACGAAAACAATACTGGCGATCGCTTAGTAGCTAGTTTTCTTTTAGGTATCTAAAGAGCTGGCGGTTTGTAATGGACTCCATTACTTTGAAGAGCAAAGAGGTGTTGGCTCTTGGCCTGTACTTGGACGGATCTAAGCGAGCGAAATTTTTTTTGAGAATCGGGTGGACAAGGGCTTTCTCTCAAGAGCTCGGGACAACGCCAGTAGTGTAAGAGAGCCGGAAAACGCGCGTTAGAACCAGCGCTAACTCAGGAGCACACGTCCGAAGCATAATGGGAGGAACTGCACCAGGCCCACTCGACTTATGGATATCAAGGGAAAAAAGAGCCTTACGAACTGACCTTTGTAGGAACCGGACGTTCGGCATTGAACAAGCGCAATGCGGTGTGGTTGGTGGAGTTTTCCCCTTCGTCCAAGGTCGAGTTTGCTGCGAAAAGAGTGCCCAAGAGATCGGCTTTCTCCTTTGCAGTATGGGCCAGGCAGTCATCGGTCTTGTGCAATGGTGATAGGGTCGGCTGACAAAAATTCCTTAAGATAGCTTTGGCGAGAGACCAGAACACACGCGTATCCAAAGGAAGACGCACTAGCCTCTCGCCAATTCCACTTATGAATGATGACTTCGCCTTGGCAATGTCCTTCTTAAAGGACCTGGCGGCAAAGTTGTACCTCTTTCTGAGCGCACTGGTGTTTTGGATCCTTTGATGACACCGCATTAGCCCAGGCCATGTAATGTTGTCACTTTTGGCGAGACGCCATTTTGCAGCAACGACCAAACCATGGTTGGGACCTGCCGCCAATGGGAACTACAGAGTTTGGATGGAAACGTTCCATTCCCTGCAGTATCACATCAACGACAAAGTCGGCGGCGACATCAAGATCATCCAGCGAGAAGCAAACTCGCTACCAATGGGTAGGACGCAACGAAACTTCGCATCCCATCCCAGTCCGCTGACCTATAATGCCAGACTCGACGTTTTTGAAGTTTCTGTGAAAGGCTACGAACGAACAGTGCTACAAATCAGACAGTGGTCTGATTAGCCTAGTGATGCATCAACAGAAACTTGATAGCCGTTTGGGTGAGAGGTCAGCAGAAGGTTCAATAAGAAGGTGCATGGCCCTCCACATCTGGAACCCACGTAGGCTCTGTTACCAATTGGGACAGACTGTAGGCCAAAGCGAAGTCATGAACGGCTCTACCCGCGTGGTCAGTTGTGCGTTAACCAAGCCATTCGACGTGGTGGGCATTGAAGTCTGCCAATACCACAATCTCGGCCGAGGGGATCTGTTGGAAAAGGGTCTGTCGCCGTTTGAACGGTCGCGATTTGGACGAATTTATATTATTTACTCACCTTAAAACACTTGTGATAAAAATTTAAGTTTTAATTAATTAATTAATTAATTATTTAAGTTGAAAACATTTAACTCGGATGACCTCTAACCAACTCCATTCGACAAAGTGATGCCACAGCTAGTATAACAATTAGCAAAACATTTTTTTATTATAAACCTTTTGTGTAATATTTTATTTTGCTCATTGATCCATATATCAAACGTTAGTTACATCTGGGTTAAAAAAAATGCAGTACCGAAAAGTACCGGAATTTCCCGGTTTTCCCGGTACCAGAGTTAGCGCAGTACCGGGAATCCCGTTTTCTCCACAGTACCGGGACTGCAACCCCTAGACAAAACCCAAGAGTGCTATAAAAAAGTAAAAAAATATTTTAAGTTGGTTTTATTGAAAAAAAAGATAATGATGACGTAGATAATGTACTTAATTCTACAAAATAATTAAAAAGGTCTTAGGTACAGTCATCACACCACTCTCCTCATCAGTATCACTCTAGGGCATTGATCAGACGGGAAAATAAAATCGTGGGGCGTAGCATAACCTGTATAAATGTGTAATCAGCATTTTATGATGATATGAACGGTATTGACAGAAATTTCACGCGAGGAGCTCGTAGGCGCAGCGGCTAGCGCTTTCGGCTTGCGATCTTGAACTTTGGCAATGCCGGGTCGCTGGATGGGTGACCAAATTAAAAACATCTCGTGCTCCTCCGTGCTTCGGAATGCACGTTAAGCTGTTGTTCCCGGTTGTTGTCGTAAGATGACAGTCGTTAAAACCCACCAACCCGCATTGGGCCAGGCTATTCGTCCGATAGCGTCGACACGCGCCAATACATAAGCATAATTATAAACCATACACCACTGCAAATCCGGTGAAAAAAACCGGTACGTTGTCCGGTGTAAAAACCGGACGTTAACAAGCGGCCATATAAGGCCGCAGATACCTAGGTATAATCACCTCGCCATATTAATTTTACCTTATTTTTGACAGCCGTAAGATCGTTCGAGCAGTATCTACAATGCACACCGCCGCCCAAGTTGGACCTGTTCCCACAGCCGTGCAGCTCCAGCATCGACTGCTTCCCCAACCTGTGCTGCGCGGAGGGCGGCAAGAAGCACTGCCGCCCGCCGGCGCGCAGCCTTCTCGCGCTTCTGGCCGGCGTCACTCAGGTTACTAACACTGCTAAGACTCCTAAGTACTACTAGTGCAGCAGGCCGTTGTCTGATACTCTGGCGTCACTCAGGTTACTAACACTGCTGAGACTCCTAAGTACTACTAGTGCAGCAGGCCGGCGTCTGATACTCTGGCGTCACTCAGGTTACTAACACTGCTAAGACTCCTAAGTACTACTAGTGCAGCAGGCCGTTGTCTGATACTCTGGCGTCACTGAGGTTACTAACACTGCTGAGACTCCTAAGTCCTACTAGTGCAGCAGGCCGGCGTTTGATACTCTGGCGTCACTCAGGTTACTAACACTGCTGAGACTCCTAAGTACTACTAGTGCAGCAGCCCGGTGTCTGATACACTGGCGTCACTCAAGTGTGTGCTTCAAGCTGTAATCCTCATATTTGAAATCTCAATGAAAACGAATTTTGACAACGCTAAAAAATAGTCATGAAATAGTCATAAATAGTAATACATGTAAAAAAAATAGTCGCATTATAGTTTCGGCGATAAAGCTATAGGTTAGTGAGGATTATGGCTTGAACGTCAAGCTGTAATCCTCATGTCTGGTGCAAGCAAACGGTAGAATCTTTCGAATTGGTTTAGGTTCCAAAAAATAGTCATGAAATAGTCATAATGACATGCCAAATTTCAGAAATAGTCCTTATAAGACTCCAGAGATATAAAGGTACCCTGGTGAGGATTATGGCTTGAACATTTGAAAACTTCAAATATCTCCGGAACGCCTACGATTTTCGGTTTAAAGTTTATGCCAAAAAATAGTCATGAAATAGTCGTATTAAGCGAAAATAAGTTTGAGCTGATTTAATTTGAAAATAAAAAGTTTTTATTTTCCCTACATTTCTATGGATGTACAGTCGTGTACAAAATTTGTAACTACATTTGATATTATTGTGAAATATTCCGCTTAATACATATTATTACTTCCAATTAGGCGTTTTCCATGGCAGCTGTTATTATTAAACAAAAAAACAAACATTTATAATTTGTATCCTTATTTATTACAATCGAAAGCTTGCTTTAATACATAGCTTGTTTAAATCTCAGTACATATAATTATGTTTATATCACAGCAATTAGTTTTGATCACAATTATCATAGTTAGTTCAATATCTGTTGGTGTTGGATTAGTTCATTCAGTTTATGTTTCTAGGAAATTTCAATAGATGGCGCTGGTAGGTTGAGTGCATTTGCTAAAATCACAAATTCAATAAACGAATCAGACACCAACAATATCAACAACTTTTAATTACTTACATCGAATAAAAGTATAATACTAATTAAAACAGGTACCTATTAAAGTGTAAACAATCATAAAATTCAATCATTGTCTTAAAAACTTACAACTACTAAAACTAGTTTTAATCATAATAGTCACAGTTGTTTCATTGGTATAATCACAGTAATATTCTATTATCATATATGTATAAAAAATAGCACTTATTAATTATAAACAAGTAACAATTATAAGTAATAAATAGAAAATTGACAGTGTCAGAAACCCTTGTGGACAAGTACTGTCATATTCTATACACGTTATCCTAAATAAAAAATATTTGCATTAATCACAGTCTTTATACATTTCTATGTTATATCCAACAATAATTGGCGCCTTCCGAGTAGGTCTGTACAATGTACACCACATGTAATGAACTTATGTTAAGACTTATCCTAAAGTACAAAAAATAAATTCAGTATTATTGCTAAGGTCTCTAATCCAACTACTTCTCTGAGTAAATAAGGCAATGATTTACTTTAAAAAATAAATAGAAATAATAAACAAAAAGTTGATAAATTAAATACACAGACGTTCATTTAATTGCGCGCCACAGCTTAGTGACGGGATCAGTAACAATAAAGGAACCAACAACACACATTTTTACTTATTTACCGGCCTGCATCTCACCTCTTTTTAAAATAAAACATTTCATAAAATTAAATCGATTTAAATAGTTAAAAAGCTCTTAAAGTACCACAAATAGATATTTTCTGCTTACTAGAAATTTAACTAGCATATATTTTATTTGAAATTTCTTATAATAACCGCAACGTAAACGTTTCCGTACGAGAAAGCTTTTGCACGCAAACGTATCACTTATGTTAAAAAGTAACAGAAACCTTCCACTCCAAGAGTAGCGTCTGCTCTGTTGTATTGTATCAACCCGGCATCGAGACCAAATAGCGATATATCCTTGTCTATATGCTCCGTTAACGGACGAAACCGGACGGGCGGCTTGTTATTGTAATCTATGTCGAAAGTACGTTCCATACTCACAATTACTTCCAAAATGACACCCCGTCTTCGTAAAAGTTTCATAAATTCATTCATACGATCTCTTTAGCACTTAAAATCCTTCACCAGAGTACACATCACAAATTATTTCATGATTTCAATATCACTGGACCAAATAGACATTTTCTCAAATTTTTGCGAATACAACAACCGACGACACACGTGATCTGTGACCTTGACTTACATTCAACTGAACTTGATAAGAACATAAAGGCCCCAGTACACATCGGCGTATGTTGGCCCACTGCCGGCCATCGCCATTGTGTAGACGGGGTAAATTGCGCGCCACTATCGACAAATTGCCCGATAATGTACACCATTACCCCGTCTACACATTGGCGATGGCCGGCAGCGGGTCAACATACGCCAATGTGTACTGGGGCCTTAACAAGCAAAACAAACTCTGGCCCATCGTACTGCGATCGATGCGTTTGAGTGGAGACAAGGATAGCGCTATTTGACCAATACCGAGAAACAAAAGCGCGCTACTCAAAATGGCGCACTGGACCCAGCATTTTTGGATTTATAGGTACTTACTGGTTTTTGTTGGAATTATATATGTTAACATAGTTATACCACTCAGTCTTGGAATTTAAATGTAAAAAATAATGACAGCAGGTGCGCAATAATTTTTTTTGAAATTGCGGACGACTTCACAAATGTCGCCTTTAGCAAAAAAATATTACTCTAAAATCAAAACATATTTTATAGGATAAAATGTTTACTAGAAAAAAATCAACCAGTCTCAGGAAGCTCCAATGGGATTCGAACCCACGACCTTTGGATTGCCGGTCCACTGCTCTAACCGCTGAGGTACCGAGACCCCAGAAGATTCGCTGAATTTTTCCTAGTAGTTTGATTTACGCTGCAAGCCAGCGATATTACGTCAATGTGAAGTCTACCCTCACAGTCGTAAGAAATACTATTGCAAGTATTTAACAATCGATAAAGACGTAATTGCATATAAATATCTTTATTATTGAAATTTTGCATTCACAATGCTATATAAATATAGGACAAAATGTTTACTACAAAAAAATCAATTAATCTCAAAAAGCTCGAATAGGATTCGAACCCACGACCTTTGGATTGTCGGTTCACTGCTCTAACCGCTGAGCTACCGAAACCCCAGAAGACTCGATTTTTCCTAGTAGTTTGATTTACGATGCAAGCCAGCCATATTACGTCACTGTGAAGTCTACCCTCACAGTCGAAAGAAATACTATTGCAAGTATTTAACAATCGATTTTTTTCTAGTAAACATTTTAACCTATATTTATATAGCATTGTGAATGCAATATTTCAATAATAAAAACATATTTTGTCGTTCTGTAAACAATAATATACTATTTGATATATTTCCTATCCATCAGGTATCAAAATAAAGTGATAATTGCAACAGTTTATTCGTCTTATAGTATTTCTCTACAAATCATTCAGAAATCGGAAACATACTAACGGACTTTACACGCTATATCTAGTAGTAATAACGACGTATTTCTTACAACTTTTTATCTAAATACGATCATTATAGTCTCAATAATCATTTTCTAATAAGAAACAGTAAATCCAATAAAACAGCACACAAAACACAGCGACTAATTCATTCCGACACAGAAATTGGCGCAACTGTCAACGTCGAAAATGACAGAATCGAGCACAGACTATGCGATATTTTGCGATGACGATGCATAAAATAATAATACCACAGAACTGAAATAATCGACCTTGTTCATACTAAAGTAGTCTGTAAGTCTATGAAAACACGGTACAAAGTCCAGTGGGAGAGCGCGGTCTCATGCGACCGTCTGGGGTTCTAGTAAAACTGGTTTTAGTAGTTGTAAGTTTTTAAGACAATGACAAGATATTATGATTGTTTACACTTTAATAGGTACTTATTTTAATTAGTATTATACTTGTATTCGATGTAAGTAATTAAAAGTTGTTGATATTGTTGGTGTCTGATTCGTTTATTGAATTTGTGATTTTAGAAAATGCACTCAACCTACCAGCGCCACACAGAAAATTTCAATAAATTTTCTAGAAACATAAACTGAATGAACTAATCCAACACCAACAGATATTGAACTAACTATAATAATTGTGATCAAAACTAATTGCTGTGATATAAACATAATTATATGTACTGAGATTTAAACAAGTTATGTAAAGCAAGCTTTCGATTGTAATAAATAAGGATACAAATTATAAATGTTCGTTTTTTTGTTTAATTATAACAGCTGCCATGGAAAACGCCTAATTGGAAGTAATAATATGTATTAAGCGGAATATTTCACAATAATATCAAATGTAGTTACAAATTTTGTACACGACTGTACATCCATAGGAATGTAGGGAAAATAAAAACTTTATATTTTCAAATTAAATCAGCTCAAATTTATTTTCGCTTAATACGACTATTTCATGAGTATTTTTTGGCATAAACTTTAAACCGAAAATCGTAGGCGTTCCGGAGATATTTGAAGTTTTCAAATGTTCAAGCCATAATCCTCACCAGGATACCTTTATATCTCTGGAGTCTTATAAGGACTATTTCTGAAATTTGGCATGTCGTTATGACTATTTCATGACTATTTTTTGGAACCTAAACCAATTCGAAAGATTCTACCGTTTGCTTGCACCAGACATGAGGATTACAGCTTGACGTTCAAGCCATAATCCTCACTAACCTATAGCTTTATCGCCGAAACTATGATGCGACTATTTTTTTTACATGTATGACTATTTATGACTATTTCATGACTATTTTTTAGCGTTGTCAAAATTCGTTTTCATTGAGATTTCAAATATGAGGATTACAGCTTGAAGCACACACTCGTTACTAATGCTGGTCAGATAAAGATTCCAGGCTCCTAAGAACTACCAGTACAGGATATGGACATAGGGTGGCCGGCTACAGTCGTCATCATCAGCCGAAGGACGTCCACTGCTGGACAATGGCTTCCCCCAAGAGCTACACAGTGCGTCAGACAAGTTAAAGCATAAGGACAATGAAACACTTAACTTATTTAAAATAACATAAGGCAATAAATTCATTAGTAATTTTGAGATAGTAGATACATTGTGCTCTGCAACTGTTGCTACTGACTGCACCAACGTTTTATATTTTCAACTGTAGTAGGAAATTTTGATTCTTTTATAAATGGCTAATTATGAGAGCTAACAGATCTCTTTAGTGATTTAGTTCAAGAAATATATGCCTCTTTATACCTCCTAATTTCTGGTATTTGAAGACTTAAAGTTGTTGAAATCATCCATGGTTGATCTCGACACCTTAATCGGTCACCTTAAACGGTCTTAATATGTCTTAGCAAGGGCTTAGACATATTTAGACCAATAAATGTATGCCAGCATGTCTGGCTATTTGTGGCCTGTTTGTGTTCCTTTATTATAATCATTTTTCAAAAATAATTCTAATACTTCCAATTTGTACTTTACAGAGAGTCGGTTCTACCTTAGGAAGTTTACGCCGAGGAGCAGCGCAAAATAATAACAAAGTCTAATGTGTGAATGCTGTGAGTGTGAAGAGTTAAATTATGTTTAGGTTTATGTATGTTGATTTGGTATATTTTATACTTTTGTACATAAAATAAATAGTTATCTGAATTGACTTTTTACTTACAGTATAGCTATGCAATATGCATAGGTATATCATGTATTTTCCAAACCAACAATTAAAAAACTTTATTTTGGGATCTTCACTCTTAAGTAAATAACATAGGTATAAATAGTATAGCACTTATGTAATTAAAAATTCTTGTTCCCTTTTTTATTTTAATCCTTAAAAGATATTATTGGAAAATTAGAAAATAGGAATATGTTGTAATAAAACATTGAATACATTTAAAACTTTATTCTAAACGATAATATTTAGTCCAGCTGAAACAAAGAAAAAAGAAATGTTATTTTTATTGATGCATCTCTAACTTTATAGCTAAGCTACTAAAGACTTCTGCGACTCTGTTTTGTGTTTTCTAAGCCCCTTCGTACACAAGGCTACGCAAATCTACGATACTCGACGATTTTAGTCTCCAAGCGACTACCGCCATACAAATCCATTGAGGTTTGTGCACGAGTCGCGTCGCCGACATTTGTCCCGCGAATCCAATTTGTATGGCGGTAGTCGCTTGGAGACTAAAATCGCAGAGTATCGAAGATTTGCGTAGCCTTGTGTACGAAGGGGCTTACACCTAACATCAAACATCTAACAAATATGGGCGTGGCCTACGTACATATTTTGACATATTTTGTTAGATGTTTGATGTTAGGTGTTAGGAAACACAAAACAATAAAATTGATTCAATCAAGAATGCTAATTATATATTTACCTAAATAAGTTGGATAATTTAACACTATGTGAAAAATCTTCATGCAAAACATTGATACTTGTATTTCATATTGAAATAAATAAGCAACAATATAAATTTTATTGATTGTCTGTCATCTTTTAGGCCGGTTACAGTACTCGACCGACCATCTCACAGTAAGGAAAAACGCAATCTAACGGGATTTAATTGAAAATATCGAAATATATTCATTGAAGAAACAGTATTGCCTGTTTGTAATTAAGACCCTACTAGTCACTTCTGCATTTAAGGATTTTTGATGGGTAACTCAAAATAAAAAATAATAAATGTTAAAGTGGGTAGACAATATTCGTGGTACATTTACATTTAGTCAATAGTCAAAATATATTTATTCAATAAACTCAACCAATAAGTACTTTGAAACGTCCAAATATTTTTTAACCTACCACCCATTCAGGACATCATTTTTTAACTGTGGCAAAGAACGGGCGCAAGAAACCACAGCGCACAAAAGCAACGACATTTACAAAAAATATATATATTATATGTCGTTACCAGATCACAAAATACAAAATATGAATTTGAATGTAAATAGTTTAATTAAATATGGTGCTCTATATAAATTAATTATAGGCAATCAGAAATAGCTGTTGGAGTAGGTACTTGGAGCATTTCAGACCCAAGCTGTTTTGTCTTCTGTATAATCTGACACTTTATAATAAGCTTTTTTTATAAAGCTTTTCTTTGATTTTGATTTTAAATTTATCAAGATCTAATTTCTGAATATCATTTGGTACTTTGTTGTATAATCGTACTCACAGACCCTTAAAAGAATTATTTATTTTATGGAGCCTAGTATAAGGCACTGCTAATTTGTTCTAAAGCGATATTATTAAAGCATCAACTGTTATTACGATTTTTGATTACATAGACACAAAATAGTTTTTTGGTTTATTGTTAGATTGTGTATATCTTTGACGTAAGTTCAAGTATATTTTTTGGAACTAATAATAGAACTATATTTAAATAACATCATTTCAAAGCAGAGGTAAAACTAAAAAAAAAATTGAGGATTTATGAACAAAGTCTTTCAAATCTTAAAACGCCCGTATTATCCTGTATTTTTGTTTTGGTTTACTTAGGGTGGATTCGACCAAACTGGAATACGGTCTTATACCTAGATTAAGCGCCGAATTTGTATAGACTAATCTCGGAGTAAGTCTTATTCCAGTTTGGTCGAATCCATCCTTAATAGTACAGAGGCTTAACTTTAAAGTACAGTTGATACATTTTGCGCTTTTTTGCGACACCCATACACTTTTTTTTTCGTGTTTCAGAATGCCTGAATGAAATTTAAAAAAAAACAAATTTTCGTTATTTTTACTGCAAACGCAAAAAACGAGTGATCTAATGCTATTTTTGCCTTTGTAAAAGATAAATATCTTTACATTTACTTTTCTGAAGATGCTGTGAAGGAAATTAACTTTTAAAGAAAACTGTGCAGCAAATTTGAGGAAAAATGGATAACAAACGGTAGACATTGTAAATGCTTTTTGAACAAAAATATAACATGGTTGAATGGATACATTAACTTGCCAGATAAGTTGTTGCGTGATGTACCGTCTTCATTCTAGTCATTCGCCAGGAAGACCACAAAAAAGTTTTAATGTTGCAATAAAACAAAAAAGCGCAATGTCCAAAATCTTTTACAATCCACTAGCCCTGAAGAAATTATAATTGTGACTGAATGTAATCTTCGAAAATGCCGTAAAAGAGATTCTGCTGCTATCTTAAGAGAACTTTCAATTAGTTCACCAAAGAGAGGTACTGTCATAAAAAACATAAGTAAGAAAATTGGTAGTCAAATCGATCCGGTGACTTTATCTGCTGATGAAGCTATAAACATGATAATAGATGCTAGTATATCAATAAATCAATATGAAGTAAAACAACAAAGAATAAATAAATTTGAAAAAAAGCTATTACCATGATTAAATGTTACCCTCCCAGAAAAACCGTAACAGAATCAACAGCTCAAATATGATAGATAGTGAGTTGAGTGATTAATTAGAATAAAAATAAATTTGAACCTACTGCATACGTTTTTTGTAATACAATAACATGTTTTGCAACTTCTTAGTATTATTATTTAATTGGAGCACTAAATAACACTATTTATTATATAAACCTTTGGGTTAGCGCGATTAGGAATTAAATCCCGCTAGATTGCGTTTTTCCCATACTGTGCGTCGATGCGTACAGTCGGTCCTGATGATGAGTGTGGCGATGACTTTCCGAAAATCGAGTTTTACTGCAAGCGATTTTTGCATTCGCATAATTTCCCAATCAAATCATTTCCTGATATATTTTTTTCCAGAGGTTGATTATTTTAAAAGCTTTTTTTCTTTTCGCATTATTTCCCAATCTAATCTATTTCTGAGTTTTATTTTCTGGACGTTGATAAAATCTTAAAATGATGTAGTTAAGATCGATCTTTTTCATGGATTCCTCAAAAGGTGTTTTTCTCTTTAGCCATTTATGCATTTCCAATTCATTATTTGAAGTAGGTTTTCTCTTAGCTAAAGTATTGTGATACCATGCATTATCCATAACAATAACTGTCTTTTTGGTACTTGATTGCATCTTTCAGGAGTTGGTACTTTACTGTTTACTTTGCTTTGCTGTACAATGTGATGTATGTGCACACACACATTTCAAACAAATTGTGGAGGGGCGTGTGCCATCTTTTCGTGGTTTATCTCATTATTGGTGACTTTAAAAAAAACAAGTTCATAATATGGTTGTTTTTGTTTTGTAAGCCACTAAATATAGTCACACAACTGATAATAATTTGTAACACAATCCACTTAGTTTTACTTTTGGCTGCAATAATACCTTACTCACACTTATCATTGTTTTTTAATAGGTGTACCTTAAATTTACTATGTAAGAAAACCAATCACAAAATAAAAAACAACACTTAAAAAAACAAAATGTTTTTCTTGATGGGGGCACATTTTTGTGAAAATACCCAGGTAGGTACTAACTTTTCTTTTTCGATATTTTCTGTACAAAACTAAATGTAACACAACCAATTGATTTAAATTAAAGGAATAAAATAATAATTGCAAAATGTGATAATAAATCAAATAACAATACAATGTAGAATATTAGTTTTGACGCGGGTCTACATTAATAAAAAATACAAGTTTACGTACCTTTTTGAATCCAATATCATTAGCGTATTCTCTAAAGCACTGCCTGCAGATGTTAAGTCCATATTTGCGAATAAGACCATGTCTGTTGGAGCACGCCCGGCTGAAATGATGAATAAAAATTCACAAACATGGTAAAATAACACGTGTAATGAGACTGCAGAGGTTATTAATTAATTTCGACAAATATAAAGATAAAAGTTTAAACGCACCATGATCTGGAACCTTGCCCGTATCTACGAGGGTGAGAATACCAAATATTTGCGTGACCCATTGTGGGAAAATTATATTTTTGCTTCGAAGCGACGAGCAACACGACCAAAATGGCGTCTTGACAGATTATGAAAGAAAGATTTTTTCTTTTTTTTCAAACTTATAGTGATGTTTGTAGTAAGTTGATGGATAAATTGAAGTTCCATGATAAAATTAGTTCTATCGATTAAACTCAAGCGAAGTGAAAGGTTATTTACAAAAACAGCACATCTGAATTGATTAAAATTTACATGAAACTAAAAAAACTTAATTTCTTTTTTGAGTGGTAGAGCCACGCTGCGTTGCAGCACGCATTGGGCCGGCTCGCCCGGTGTAATACCACCCTCTCACGAATATCCGGCGTGAAATAATGGCACTTGGTGCTGTTGTGTTTCGTCCGGCCAGTGAGAGTTCCGGAGGCCCCTTCCCCTCCCACCCCTCCTCACAATTCCTATTCCTTCCCCTAACCCTATTCCTTTCTTAAAGGTCGGCAACGCATCTGCGACTCCTCTGGTTTTGCGGGTGTCCATGGGCGGCGGTGATTGCTTTCCATCAGGTGACCCGCCTGCTCGTATGTCTCCTTCTCATATAAAATCTCTGTTAATAATCGTGACTGATGCCTCATTTTTACATATTATTTAAAGAAAACACCACAGAATATAAATACTATCATAATGACTATATAAAATGTATAAATAAAAAGATATTTAGTAAAAACCATCTATCACTAAGACTTGTCCAGGTTTTTGTGAAATATTCGTAGTTATGTTGCTTTTGTGAAAAAAAAACAGATTTTACCAAAGGTATGCTGTATTTGCAAGAAATATCAAATTAAAATATTTTTTTTATTTTTATTCTACGACGGGTTTTGGCCTTCATCTCACCTGATGGTAAGTGATTATAAGGCTGAAGGTGGAAGCACTCCACACGGAATCCTCAACCATTGAGGAACTGGCTATCTTATTTCAAACTGTCGGAACACAACAATGTTACAAACATCGTTGTTATGGCGACAGACTTAGATAAGATGGTGGTAGCTAGCCAGGCGGACTTAACAGCCCTACCTACCACCAACCAAACCCAGCACACAAATATGTAACCACCGCTGGGAATCGAACCCGGGACCTCTGGGTCTGAAACCAGGAGGCCTACTTAATAAAACTAAGTTTTATTAAGTAGGCATAAAACTAAGTTTTATTAAGTAGGCATCCTGGTCGTTTTTGTAACCCAAAAGGTATTAAATTTTTTTATAATAAATTGTTTCTGTTCTGCACCTGAAATGAAACAAAAATGATTTAACTCAAAATACGACAATATATGATATAAAGAAACAAACAAAATGATTGTAAAATGCTGTAAGTTTACCTGCAATCAGACCCAACTTCTCGCGCTGGACTAAGTTATTTTTATAGTTAAAATGTCCAAGTCCTTTAGCTTTTTCATTTTTATAACATTCTCCTTCTTTTCCTTCCCTTTTCTTCTTCTAGAAACACTTTTTTTTCCATTTTAGATTTTTATTGCGCGAAAAAAACGTATCCACCATATTACATTGACATTGACACTATAACAGTTTTTTTTACAAAAATTACGTAAGTACAAAATGTTATGCAGTTTTTGTGAAATGTTTCTAAAGATATTCTGTTTTTGTAAAATACCCCGAATTTGACAACCAAATATCTTCGAGATGCGTAGTTTTTGTAAAAAATCTAATAGATCATTCGATAGCTTATTCAAAGACGAACACAGTGCTGTAAACTAACAAAAAGTTGTAAAAACGTTAGTTATGTAATTTTTGTAAAAAACTCTTCTTTAAGAATCAAACATAAAATTAATTTAATCAAAGTGTCTAGTCTGCCACCAGTAGTTATTTAATAAAAATTAATGAACTGCCATAGGTCCCGTGATAGGTTAGAAATTTAAGATAATCGTGAAGCGCAGCGTAGCGATTGTCTTGAACCTATCACGTGACCTACAGGAGTATGGCAGCTAGTATTTCTGTTGTCTAACAAAAACTTTACGGCAGCTTAGGCGGCGTCACTATTATACCGCAAAACTTACGGTTCCCTAACCGATGGAGATACAATACCGCTTGTGGCACTCTATACACTTCCTAAAATTAACTCTAGCTACGGAAAGGGCGGGAAACGTTAATCATGGCAGGCGCGCTTTTTTGATTTCCAAATTTTTTATTAATTTAAAACGCTGTATGGTAATAGTGATCAGTTGAGTATTATAGTTTAATTTTTGTCAAGTTTGTGTACTTATATTTTAGTTTAATTGGTAAGTTCACAGATTTATTAATTTTACTTACGAATGGAAGAGCCCCCCGACCCGGGGGGCTCCGTCCCTCCGGCTGCTAGCTATGTAACTGTCTGTTCAAATAATGAATCGGGATTGGACACCGACGGTTCGACCTCTAGTCGATCTACGCGCAAAAGAACTCGAACACATACTTGAATTTGCAAGCATTGCAACAAAAAACGCAAACATGGTTCCGAAGGAGTCATCAGACTGCAATAGATAAAGGGGCTACCAGACTGTTGTAAACCGACGTTTACAACAGTATGGTAGATTGTTTGCAACGAAATTTTGGTAGACCTTTCCACGACCTTGGTTTGCGGGCGCGCGTTGAAAACCGCTGTGTTACTACTGCCTTGAACACTATTACATATAGCAAGGTAGGTATCAATAAGATATATATTTTGAACATACTTACAGAAGTGAATTATTTATAGAACAGCCGAAAATGATTTTTACACTAATTATTATAGTAGGTAACAGCAATCATTAAGGCAGGCATTTATTGCTAAAAGGGAACATCATATTGCAACAACGGTAATAAGTAACTCTAATTAAATGATGGAGTTTTACAGGTCTTCTTTATTATAGTAATAAAGTTAACAATAAATCCGTAATAAGTTACCACAATCTTCACTAATATTTTTATACATAATGGTTTTGTGTCCATCATTTTAATCATTTTTATTTTCAATCGTATTGTTGATCGAAGATTTTTATAGATGTCTCAAATGTTTTCCAATCATTATTAAGGTCTGATATACCTTGTTTAAGATGTAAAATTGAAGTTACATAGTCAACTGTAAACTTGTTTCTGTTTTTATTTTTATAAAATTGAGTTGAGAGATAATTCTTTCACAGGCGACATTTAAAGCGGGCAACAACAGCAAAGCCTTAGCAAATCTGCTGAGAACCCCATACTTCAATTATTTTTGGCTACTGGCATCGCCATCTATAATATTTCCCACATGGCTCCAAAATTTGTCAACTGTCAAATTACGGACACTGCTACTACTGCTACTATTCTATTATTCAATTCGTCATAACTTTTAACTAAGCAACCACATTGTGTGGACATAAATTAGTTTTACAGAAATATGTCAAATATGCAAAATGTTACGATAATGCACCCTGCTGTAGCCTAAATTTTACTCTCAAAAATACTAAAAAAGCAGGATCCTGCTAAAAATGGCAACACTGCTTGTAATAGAAAACATCAAGCACGTATGGGCCTAGTCAGAGGTGTCCCAGCAGTATGGTCCCTGGATGAAGTTAAAGAAAATGTCTATGCTCCGGTTAGTTGCGGGGAGGTTTTAAAAGTAAGACGTCTAAATTTCAAATCCTATACCTGTCAACATTTTTATTTTATTTTTTAATTTGTTGCAATTTTTTTTTTTTTTAAATATTTTTTTATTTGTAATACGACTATCCAATTTGCAAATCAAAAATTTGTTATCGTTGTTTGTAATTGCAATATATTGTAAATTATGAAGCTCTCGTTACCTTACTCCTTAGAGCATTAAAGTTGGTTTAATGCTCTAAGCCTTACTCTCACCAAAGATCTCCAGAGAAGTGGGAGTGGCTGAAAATCAGCGCTGCCTGGGTTCCTCCCCCCAGGTCATGCTAAGCTACTTCCAAGTTTCATATGCAGAAGCTATTAAACTACACCCGAACATTTCTAAATCTTATGCTGATGTTGTATCTTCCACAAAAAAAGCATCTTCCAATGTAACTTCCGATTCTTTATCCCTTAATAGCAACCCTACTAATTCATATAAAAAAAACTGTTTTCTTAAAGCCATGCGAGGGGTGCAAGCCTTACAAAATGGCACGATAAGACTGCTCACCAAGCTCTTTGTGTGTGGGCTTGTCTCAATGGGTGTGGCCTTATCAACAAAGAAGAAAGAAATATACCTTTAGATAAACAACTCCCCAAAGATTTTGTAGCTGCTTTCATTAATTTACTTTCTCAATTTAATTTATTATCACCGTCCAACGTTGCAAATACCTTTAAGAATAATAATCAATCTCATAATAAGACACACAGACAGAAAAAATTAAACAATGGAATAGCCGTAGTGCTATAAGTAAAAAAAGCGAAATAATACATTTATTAAATAAATATGATCCATCTGTTTGTGCACTATCAGAAACATGGCTAAAGACACATAATTTTTTCATATAAATGGGTACAACTGTGTCAGAGAGAGAAGAGAAGATAGATCAGATGGTTATGGTGGAGTAGCCATAGTCATAAGGAACTCAGTTCTTTACCATAATATCTCGCTGCCTCCTCATAATGAAGATTTCTCAATTGTTGCCGTCAGTGTGCATAGCATAATGTATTGTACATTCTTCTTCCGAAATCATTTATAGTATTAGAGGGACTTTAATTCACAACATCAATCATGGGGAAGTTTAGTATCTAAAAATTTTTGGGATAACCTATTAGATATTGTTGGTTCATGTTATTTGTGCATTTTAAACACAGGTACACCTACCCGCCGCACAGACCCTAATCATAACATAAGTGCTGTAGACATTTCAATATGTACACCTAACTTAGCCTCATCATTATCTTGGTATAATCTCCCCTCTACATACAGCAGTGATAACTATCCTATAGTAATTTCCTTTCCATTTAATATACCCAAGCACTGTAGTAAGCTATCTATTAGAAAATATAGACTCCCAAATAGAAGCTCTAGTGATTGGATAAAATTTAAAAATAGTGTTGACTGCAAAGTTTCTTCTCTTTCTAGTATAAGCACTGGTAATGAAAATGAGTGTGCTGATAGACTAGCATGTATTTATGTATGTATGTATTTATGATAGACTAGCATGTAATTATGCTCTAAGTACGATAAATTATAATATTTTATGTTTTTGTTATCTAATAGGTAATATTGAATCTTTAATTGTAATAAGTAATATTGAATCTTTCGCTAAATGCAGATGGTTTTTAAGCTGTATGTTTATATTATAAGTAAAGTTCAATGTATTTTATAATTTTCTACTTTGCTTTCGAATTGGGAATTACTGTAATGCTAGTATTAAGTTGAGTTAAATAAATAAATAAAGTATTTTGAATGAAGCAGCCAAAGAGGTATTTCCATGTAAAGATAATTCTCATACTAAAATACCATCTCCGCCTTTGTGAGACAAGGACTGTACAGACGCTTTATAGAGGAGAAAGGATTATAACAATAATATGACAGACATAAACTATGAAGACCTGTCTAAAGTAATAACTGAAACAAAAAAGTTATTCAAACAGAAAAAGTTTCAAAATTGGAGAAACTTTTGCAGTTCTATTTCTCCAGATACTCCAGCAACACTTGTTTGGCGTAATGTTAAAAGATTTTAGTCTGCCTACAAATACGACTCCTATGTCTATCATGCCACCTGCTTTAATAAACAGCTTTGTAAACAAATTAGCTCATCCATGGGTGCCAGACAATAAACATCACTACAATCCTCTTGTTCACAAAAAAAACCTTTCGGGACTAAACGCTCCCTTTTCTCTTCATGAACTAAAAGGTATTATTCGTAACACAAAAGACTCTGCACCTGGAATAGATGGCATCTTTTTCACAAATGTTAATGATAATCTACTTTATTACTATGTAGATTTAATCAACAACTTAGAGTAGTGGGCGATACAAATCGTATATAACTACTGAAATGTATATTGCATCAATATCGTAATATCCGATATCGATTCGTTATGAAACTATATATTTTGGAAAACCATATATCGCGTCAGGAATGCGGTGTGCGTAGTTACCACAGACGTATATACGTCTGTGGTAGTTACTGAAACGTATAATGCATCAATATCGTCAAATCCGATATCGATGCGTATCGCGTTCTGAAACTATAGGCGTCCCACGGATATGCCACATAAAGGGAAAGTACCTTGAATATTGTAGATGGAACATTTTACTGAAAAAATACATTATTTGAATTAAAAAACAATTTAAACTGCATTCATAGATATTTAAATAATTACACGGTTGAACCGGGAATCGAACCCGTTACATGAGAAAAATAATCACTGCAGCTTTATCATACCGATCGAAAGGCTGCATCATAAAAAATATTTTTTGATGAGTAACATAGTGTCACAAATAAAAGGAAGACCATGAATTTTAACATTTTTAATACAAAATTAATCTATTTCTTTTTTCCGCATTGCGATAGACAAAATAATTTACGCGACTTTCGGCTCAGGATACGGCTCGATTTGTTGTATACAACCAGGTAACTACTAATTACGTATCACTTTATCATTTTATCATGCACTTAAATTATAATAGGGAAATGATGCGTACATCTCAAGTGGGTACATTTATTAGAAATAGGTACGTATAATAAAGTAAGTGGTATGTCCTTACGGCATTGGCAGCTTTTCATTTTCTGAACAAAATTTCACATCAAATGTTAAAATGTATGGTCTTCCTTTTATTTGTGAGTTACTTAGCAAAAAATAATTCTTATGATGAAGCCTTTCGATCGGTATGATAAAGCTACAGGGTGATTATTTTTCTCATGTAACGGGTTCGATTCCCGGTTCAACCACCTAATTATTTATACTAAGTATATTATTATCGCGTCAGGAATGCGGTGTGCGTTGAGATAACTATAAAATAATATATTATACGTGATCCGATTCAAGAATATTGTACCGTATTGCTGATATTTATTTAAAAAAATATCAGTAAATAAAAACTAATAAAAATAAAATTAAAATTAAAAAAAATCATTTTCTGTCCAGTCTAACACGGTTGCCTGGAAGAAATTGCTTTTTAGCGATAAGGCCGCCAATTGTATGTTACTTTGTGTTAGTCCTTTTGTTGTCTATTTGGTGTACTACAATAAAGAATATTTTATCTTTTATTTATCTTTATCATTGATCGGTAGTAAGTACCTATAAAACAAACTAATGTGCTTGTGAAAGTTTCATGAAATAATGATCATTTTTATTTGTTACTAATATAAGGTGAATAAAGTTTTACGAATCTTTTATTGATATACTATACTATATGATAGTTTTGATCGATCTCGATGTAACCGATATTAAAATATAGGCTGTGGATAGAGTGCCACAAGCGGCATTCTAGTACGATCGGTTACGATGCCGTAATAACGGCATCCTAGTACAAAGTGTAGGCTGTGAATAGAGTGCCACAAGCGGCAACTTAGTACGATCGGTTACGATGCCGTAATTTGACGGCATCCTAGTACGAAGCGTGTAGAGTGCCACAAGCGGCATTGTATCTCAATCGGTTCGGGAACCGTAACATATTTTTTACTTGTCATAATGTTCAAACGACTTATTATTCAAAAGATATTTTTGTATGGAGTTAGATTTTTGTTGACTAATATAAAAAAATAACCTCGAAATTCAAGACAATCGCTACGCTGCGCTTCGCGATTGTCTTAAATTTCTAACCTATCACGTGACCTACAGGAGTAGGGCAGCTAGTATTTCTGTTGTCTAACAAAATCTTTACGGCAGCTTAGGCGGCGTCACTAGTATACCGCAAAACTTACGGTTCCCTAACCGATGGAGATACAGTGCCGCTTGTGGCACTCTATACACTTCCTAAAGTATATGGTTTCAGAATCTGATATCAAATATCGATACATAGTTTCGAATCGATTCACGAAAAAGATATATTACCCACCACTAAATCATGATAACAGGGGCCCAAGTCTGCTAATTTACGAATGGCATAATTGAATCGTAATTGTATCGCAATTGCATCGCATTGTAATTGTTTGACACATTTGGTATTCTTATTTGAATAACTTCTAACAAAAAACGAATCTGATAGTACGATAACGTTATGGCGAAAGCGTACTTCACCCAGCCCCAGCACATTTAAAAGATAAGTTTTTTAAGAGAATACCAAACGATTATGCCATTCGTAAATTAGCAGACTTGGGTTGGGCCCCTCTCTGTGTCATTCCTCAGTCATGAATTTTTTTTTTATAATTTGTTTCTTGACCATGGATACTAGTCCTTAAGTCGAAATAATAGAGTTCATTTAAAAGCTTATAAGATGAATGAGTGATGAATGATATTACCCCCAAATCCCTTGGGTTCCAGTAAAGATGTGGGACTTTACTGAAATCTCACACGGACTTCTTGAGAGAATTTGAAAAGTGATGTTGCACTGTTTTGTTTTATTTGCCAACAATCATGCATGTTCACGAACACTTAGCGGTTAGTAATATTATGGTCTGTGCCAGCTAAATGTAATTTTTTTTCCAGAATTTAAACCATTATTTTCTATGTCTTATATGGTTTGAAAAACTCAAAGCGCGACCTATCTAGCCTTAACTCGTAAACCCTACGCGCGCGCGTAAACCCTGCGCTCCTGATGGACGTCAAATCGATATCGAGTCGGCTTTGCCTAACAGAATATGAACGCTCGGGTCACGCGATGGGTTTCGGTTTCGCGTGGGGGTCGTTGGAGGGTGAACCTTCTGTACGGAAGTAATATTAGTTATTCTGTGCTTGTACCAAGACGAAAAACGAAACAATTTTAAAACACACAAATTTATGCTCGGACCAAAGATATTTGGTCCGAGAATTTATGCTTATTAATTTTTGACGTTTTCTATGCTTAAGTTTTTATAAAAAAAGATATTTGAATGATTAAAAATGTCAACCTTATTGGTTGTACTAATGTTTTCCAAAACTCATTTCAACCGTTACTTTATTTTACTTTAAAAACTCAGTTATTTCCAATTTCTATTACTTACCACAATATCAATACGATAATTGGAAATCACATTTAATTTTATTCCTTAAAGTAATAACTTAAGTTAACAATTCATTGTGATTTATTATTCTTCACCTTTCATCCTAAAAAAAAAACGATAAATTACTTATAAATATTAGCCGTTTGTGTCGCTAGGGGAGAGACACTTGCCCGCTATTTTTGTCTCGTACCAGGATACGTTTGTTTACACAATTCTATGACCACGGCTTATATTTCGGTTCGACGCGATTCTATTTCGGCGTGCAGTGGTACTGGGGGTAGCGATGCGCATTTTGTCTGGCATAGACTATAGCACGTTAGATTAGTTGTTAAGTCTTAACTATAAGTTAGTTAACTGTTTTTTTTATTATTATTATTATTGACGTCAATAAGTGCCTGTTAAGGTTTACATTGAATAAATAATTTGACTTTGACTTTGAAAGGTAGGTAGAAAACATGCACAACAACTATGTCCGTTCTGCAGTGTAAAATTTATTAGCTGTTGTACTACGTTGAATATGGTTGTATAAAACGCGTAAGCGCGCCGTGCAAATGGCGGCGCTTTTGAACTTTTGGCCGCGAGAAATCAACACTGTAGAAGCGGTCTAGCGCTGTTAATTGTATATGGTTAAAGAGTAATATGTTGTCAAATAATACACAATTTCACTCCCATGGCCTGTCACGAAAACACGTAGAGGTTACTAACTATTAGGGTGCAATAAACTAGGAAGACCTGTATAGTCTTTACCTGCTACAGCTTGTTTAGTCACATAGTATTATATCTTAATTAACGGCTATCGCGTGTAGCATTAAAACAATTTCAAGTGTTTAATTTTTTTTAAAGTTTATTTATTATTGTACGGTAGATAGAAATAAAATGGAGTCTCACAACACGTGTTTTTGCTAAAAGAACACGGGAGAAACCTCGGACCAAAAATCACAATGGACAGAGTCTTTGGATTTTTAGCATGTCCGTATTTTGTTAGTGTGCAGCTTTCTATCTGTACATGTGTGCGTGACTAAAGATGTGACTAGTATATCGATATAATCACTTTAATGTGGTGTGTACCTAGTTCGTTATTATAATTGGGGGTTAAAGTTACTCACGTCCGTAGGTTTACCGTTTAGACCCTACACGTGACCCTTGGGTGGTGCTAAATGAGTGACACTGACTGAGTGGTAGAGCCACGCTGCGTTGCAGCACGCCGGGCACGCTGGGCCGGCTCGCCCGGCGTAAATACCAACCTCTCACTAAGGGTGTTACCCGACCAATCGATCGATGGTCGATCGACGGCATCGATCAACGTCGATCGAAGTTGATCGACTGGTCTGGTAGCTTTAATCGATCGACGGATACCTACCGTTTGACTAACCAATCGATCGACGACGGTCGGTCGACGTTGATCGATAGGTGTGGTAGCTTTAATCAATCGACGGATACCGTTCGTCTAACCCATCGATCGACGGTCGGTCGACGTTGATCGATTAACCCTGGCTAAATTCCATCAGCGAAATGTATTCAGAAAAGGACTCGTTGTTCTTGGCCAGTACGATGTTGCTCGTACTATTATTACGGAGACGCAAACGCAGAAGAATCTGGATGCGGCCGTTTTTTAAAGCCAACGATCGCTTATTTTATCCAAATGACATTTTAAGCAGTGTTTTTTGTTTTTGTTTTTTTTTGCGATTGTCATGAATTTCGAGGTTAGTAGTTTCGAGGGAGATAGAGAGGAGGGGGATGGAGGGGGTACGGTAATGGTAACTTAGTAGAATATTTGTTTTTTTTTCCTAAAAATAACCTAAAATAACCTCAAAATAAAAATATCTTGAAAACTATGCATTTTCGCACTTTGGCTCCCCCTCCCCCTCCCCATCCCCCCTTTTTCGGTGTTGCTTAATCTAAAGTGATTCCCAAGGTGTTTGGGGGAATATCATTTAGTATTTAAACGTTCATATTATCATCACTCATTATTATCAACATAAACATAATCTAATATTACGATTATTATCCATGGGCTCGAAATATATATTTTTTTTTTTTATAAAAGAGGGAGGCAAACGAGCAGGCGGGTCACCTGATGGAGAGTAATCACCGCCGCCCATGGACATCCACCCGCAAAACCAGAGGAATCGCAGACGCGTTGCCGGCCGTTAGGGGAGGAATAGGTTTTAGGAAGGAATAGGAATTGGGAGGAGGGGGGGGGGGGGGGGGAAGGGGCCTCCGGAACCCTCGCTAGTCGGACGAAACACAACAGCACCAAGTGCCATTATTTCACGCCGAATATTAGAGAGGGTGGTATTACGCCGGGCGAGCCGGCCCAATGCGTGCTGCAACGCAGCGTGGCTCTACCACTCAGAAAAGTGAAGCGGCCGGTGCGTCTAATCAAACAGCTCGATTTAACACCCAATCCATTTTACCGGTCGATTGTCGATCGACATCGATCGACGTCCACTAATCCATTCTACACTCGATCGACGATCGATCGATTGGTCTGGTAACACCCTAATATCCGGCGTGAAATAATAGCCCTTGGTGCTGTTTCGTTCGGGCAGTGAGGGTTCCGGAGGCCTTCCCCCCCCCGCTCACAATTCCTATTCCTTCCTTAAATGCCGGCAACGAATCTGCGATTTATCTGGTGTTGCGGGTGTCTATGGGCGGCGGAGATTACTCTCCATCAGGTGACCCGCCTGCTCGTTTGCCTCCTTCTATTATAACAAACAATTTAAAAATAATAATTTGTGTAGTAAAGTGAAGAGCAATACTTTTTACTATTCATATTCCCGCCCATATTATTAAGATTCAATTTTGAACTAAGGCTAAAATTTTTACTGTAAAAAAAGATTTTCAAAATGTTTGAAACGGAGCCTTGAATATTTTGTAGGCTCTCAGTTATCACGTCTAATAGCTTTAACCCATTCACGTCTTATTTCCGGGCATTTTGGAAACCTAAAAAAAGAATAATAAAAAGAATATTAGTAATATCGATAAAGCTTCGATACACAAATACGTACATCACTAATCATTATGCCAAAAACAAAGCCTTTAAATTACATTTAATTAAGGTTTAAAACCTGATTCTTATGAATAGTGTACGATATAGTATGATTTAGAATTAGCAAAAATTAATGCTTTGCCGTTTTAATTATTAAAAAACTCATAGTAAAGCATACATATTATGAGAAATCACTAACTTATGAAATGATAATACCTGGTCCCTCACACCTCCTTTTGTTGTTCTTGACGAACAATAAACAGCAGAACAAGACATTATTTCAATTGTATATTACACAAATAACACAAACACTAAGATTTCTTAATATTTCACTATTATTTTGCACAATCCAGCAATGTTTTGACCTAGTAGTCGGTCATGAAATGATACGTCTTACACCGACAGTGCGTCGTTGCCAAACGTACATTAACTATCTCTTTTACTCATATCACACTACAGTCATACAGACAGAGATACAAATACTTTACTTTGATACACGTATGTAAAAGCGGCAACGTCGTAAGACTCTGTCCATGTAATATTTGGTCCGAGGGAGAAACGCTGTTTAGGCACTTCCCAGCGATTACGTTGCCTATATAATGGGCGATTTTCTGACAGCCCAAATTAAAAAGTAAAAATTAGTTCAAAAACACCCGATAGATGTCGTTTTATCAAAGCCGGCCACCAGCCGTACCTACTTAAGGGCTGTAATAAATTCTACACTTTTACTTGTCTACCAAAAGAATAAAAAAATAGTAAGTCCTTACCTATTTATATTCAGGACATCCAGAACCTATTTCTATTTTGAAATAGAATAAATATTACGCAGCCATACACGTGCTCTTCATGAACCCGCCTTTTACCATGCGCCATACTAATCTATGCTAAGCGCTATCTATGAAGTCAATTAGGAACCAATTTCTTTTTTTTTTTGATCTCGGAAAATCGCTCATTGTGAATAATAGGAGTCAAGGACAATTTTTTCCAAAAAGTCGTGTCCTAATTTTAAATAAAAATTGGAATGCGATTTTCTTATTTTACTTTATGGCTGTGAGTAATTAAACTAATATTCGTAAAATAAGTAATTCAGTTGAAGCGGGCAGGACTCAAATACGATTTTTAATCTCATTTCAATAATGCTTGAAAAATTTGAGCATCTGAATATTTGATACTCAGTAATATTTTTACACGTACCTACTTAAATAAACATTTTTCCAAAATTATTAAAAAAGATTTTTTTATTTTTTTTATTTATGTTTTATATTTTAGCGTTTTATTAACGCTTAAATATACATAGGTATTTTTTTAAACACTGAAAAAAAGACGACAACCTCAGGCGGGAATCGAACCACGCACCTTCCTCATTCCGGGCGGAGATTTTTATTATTTTTATGAAATATGTATTATCTGAATTATTTACTTACTTTTATTTTTGGCATTAATTTACTTATTTTCATTTCAATATTACAATTACAACAATCAATAAATATAAAAACTAACATATTAGTTTTTAAACAACATTAACTTACAACTTTACAACTCTGTAATAAATCTGTATGAACAGTGTGTCGCATCTGCGCTTAGACATTTCTAAGACAACTAGTAAGCCCCGCACTTGTATATCTTGTATATGTGTTCTGTGGCCCCGCACCACGGTACAAGTACCATTGTAACTGTGCACAACTGCACATTTATTGTATGGGACGTCTACTCTAGTATATTTACCTCAATGGAGATTTCAGTAAAGTCCCACATCTTTACTGGAACTCAAGGGATTTGGGGGGAATATCATTCATCCATCACTCATCATTACTCATTATCATCATAAAAGTTTTCAAATGAACTTTATTATTTCGACTGAAGGACTAGTATGCATGGTCAAGATACAAATTATCAAAAAAAAAATCGCTCGCTCACTCATTGTGTCAACCTGGCAGTCGCGAACTCGCGATCGCAAAAAGTTTATTTTACTTTTTGAAGGTGAAATCGGCAGGTCAGTAGGTTAAAATTTCATTTATCAAGTTGCCTAATACTATCGAGACGTTTTGTTTGGTATGAAATATATGAAAACCTAATAAATCCATTTGTATTGGTATACTCTGTTACCTTACAAAAAACGATTCATTGCCAATCTCACAAGATTCCAATTGCATGAGCGCTGTTAGTACAGTTAGCTCTGTTATTCTCATAGGTACCTAGCTACCTACTTAAAATAGTAGCTTATTTATTGTTGTTACTACCTGCTGCTCGTAATGAATATCTTAATTAGTTTGTACATTCAATGTAACCTCTACGTGTTTTTCATTGAAGACAATGGACTTTGAACACTAAAAAAACTGTTTCAGAAAAAAGGACGTAAGAGTAGTTTCACTGTTATTGAAGACATCAACTCACAATGGGTTTTATAATTGGGCTTATTAAAAAGTTGTTGAAACTTGCTGTTTATTTTCTAATATTTGCAGCAATTGTAATTTTAATTCCAAATTTGCCACCATACACGAAATTTACGAGGATCGAGTAAGTATTTCTGTTTACCATTCAATAATTCATTGGAATTGTTAGAATGGAAGTATTTTGCAATAAAGCTTGATTGTCATATTTGTTGCTATGAGTCTCAACTGTGCTGCTAGTTTTTTGGAGTGTATACTAAAGCTAAAAGCGAATTTTTAGTTTAGAGCCTACTCAGCCACTGACGGGACCATTGGCTCTAAATGGAGCGCTAAATAACGCCGAGAAGTTATATGCTGACAAATTACTGGGCCCCGAAGCTTTTGAGCTGTACAATGGGGAAGTATACACTAGCCTTGCTACTGGTGAGATTGTAAAATTATCTCCAGGAGGTCATGTTACGTTTGTCACAAAAATTGGACAACCATGCTGTAAGTATTACCCTGGTCCACAGCTATCAAAAACTTTGTTCAACAAAATTGACAATTTTATTATTTTACCATACTAAAATAATGGGCTGTCATTGAAATTAAGTAAGTACCTAATAAACTCAGAATAATTATCCCACTCAGTTGTGGTTACATCTATACCTAAAGAGGTATGTAACAGTCTTTTCTAGATAAACAATATATTTGTCGGAATATGTTTGTGACTATATACACTTTTAAACTTTCGCGTTCTATTATATATACACATTATTGTTTGCGTAAACCTTAGAAAACAAAATTAAATATTATGTTAATTTATAATACCAGCCTAAATCTCTTTGTAGGATTGTACTTGCACCAAACCTTAAATACAAATGAGAACATTGTTTATGGTTGTAATTAGTATTTTATACAATATCATTTACTAACTTTAAATCTGCTCTCATTTTTCTATCTAAAAATGTAGAGACAGTCAGTATTAAACCAAGTTTGACTTTAGTTTATGTTTATTAATATCAGATCGATGGCATAGGATGATTGAAGTTTTGTGAGTATGACCATTAAAGGTCTTACAACAATAGCATGTGTAAGTTAATATTGTTTAATCACCTTGCTTTTTTTTTGCTTTAGCTGGTATCAAACAAGAACACATATGTGGAAGAATTCTTGGCTTTTCAATTGATGGTAAAAATAATCAAATGTATGTAGCAGATGCATATCATGGAATTTGGAAAGTGGACTTAAAGACTGACAAGAAACAACTCTTGGTGTCACCTAGTGTAGAAATAAAAGGACGAGCACCCAAACTGTTTAATAGTATTACATTTGATAGCAAAGGAAACTTGTATTGGACAGACTCCACCAGTGATTACAATTTAAAGGACGGAGCATATTCAATATTTAGTGATCCAAGTGGGAGGTAAAGTGATTTCATAAAAATAAAAATATGATTTTTATATTGTTGCTTGCTCAGTATTCTTGAAAATATCACTTGAATAATTACTGCTTAAATTAGATGGGACTTAAACTCATGAGCTTTTGAAATCTAGATGACAGCTCTACCAACTGAGGGACATTGGGTTTCAAAATGTATATATCTAATCTAATTATCATCATCATCATCTAACATATCTAATCTAATCGTCATAAAAACTATGTTTAACTTACTGTTGTTATAATATCTCTAGTTCGAACTAAATATACCAAACAATTTATTTGTAAGTATGTCCATAAGTAATGTTTGTTAATTTTTTAGGTTATTCCAATATAATCCAGCAAAGAACACCAGCACTGTTTTATTAGATAACCTTTGGTTTGCCAATGGAGTGGCAGTATCTCCGGACAATCAGTTTGTAGTGGTAGTGGAAACATTTGGCAACAGAATGCAAAAATATTATATCAATGGACCCAAAAAAGGAAAATCCGAAGTATTTGTTGCTGGATTGCCAGGTGAAAATTTGTTTTTTTTTGTTTTTTTCTGCACCTTATTAGTGTGTCAAATTAGATGACACTCAACTCTTACTTGTCTCTTTTCAAGTAGGGCTATTCGGGAATCAATATAAATATCATCATAAAGATGTTCAGGTTCCAACACTTTATTATTAAATAATTATAATTATAAATAATAAAATTAAATAATTATAATTTAAATTTTAAACAGTTCAGAAGAATTTATTCATCTGATTATTAGGTTTATTAAATAGTTTTTTGATCATGTACACTTGCAACATTCCAACTACAAACATGATACTGATTTGGAATCCTGACCACACGTCTACTATGAAGGTATCTTCGAAAGCCGTGTAGCTATCTCGGGCCTTCATCGCCCCATACACGTCCAGAAGCTGGCGGGCTTTTACCACGTGTTGAAGCGTGCGCATAAGCGACTCCACTATCTTATTCACCTCAACGAAGTACTCTTCACCATTATCACCGACTCCGGTCCACTCCAGTATCTCCTTTTCGTCAATTTCCTTTCCGTTTTCGACAACACTAACCACCGTGTCTTGGTCGCCTTCTGCATGTTTGTCGTCGATCACAACTGACACGAAAACTAATTTCGAATTCATCATACTGTAAGTGTTGTCCATACAGAACACGTAGTCGCCGTCCATCGCCAAAGTCAAGATTATTGAGTTCTGGGGTCTCTTGTAGTCTGATACAAGTTTGATACCGTCCGGATCGATTATGTCAAAGTTGATGTCCAATTCGCCGTGTTGCCCATCCAGCACTTGGTAGAAAGCTTCCATCATCTGACCCGCCCTCCCCTTTTCGAAGAAACATGTTCTCGCACCAGGTTCTATTCTAAAATTGATATCACTCTCGTGTATTGTTTGTGAAACACATCGCGAAATATACAGGATTGTGATAACTAAAAATACGTATGGTAGCATTGTCTAGACGAGCGATTGTAACGTTAACCATAAGAAAATTCACTAGCACACTGAAGTCGACACGTCTGTTTTCAGGTAAAACATATTTATGAATTGATATTGTTTATACAGGTGTTTTATTTCTTGGTCATGGGTACATAAAGCTTTATAAATATAAGTGTATGTAGGTTGCTACATCATGGCATATTAATAATAATAATAATAATAATCATTTATTGCAAAAATATGGTACAAAAGATGTTACATAATTATGAAATATCTGCATATTTTACCATTGGAGGCATGCAATTTTAAAAAGTAAGTACAAAAAACCATATAATTAATACTAAAAAACCTAATAATAACTTTAACATTACAAAAACAAAATGTCATTTAAAATTGATATAAAAAAGACAATAAAATCATTAAATAAAATATAAAAATGTCAAACAAAAAGTCAATAAACAATAAAATTAATAAAAATACTTAAATTATTTTATAAACATGTCACTAACTTTATAAAAATTCTTGTCCTTAAGCCATTATTGAGTTATATATTAAATTTAAGACCCAGTTCATACATGCACTAGCTATACTAGCTTACAATTTAACCCTTTAACGGGCACAGCATGTTCTTTTTCATTGGTTTTCGACCGTATCTCAATAATTGTATAAAGTTCAAAATATGGTGATTATTATTATATAAACATTTGCCTGTTGCAGTACAATTGAGAGAACCTAATTAAAATAAAAACCTAATTAAATGAATATGGTGGAAATATATATCCCTCTGCCCGTTAAAGGGTTAATACTATATACCTACGTCGGATAGATACTTTGGAGGTGCCTTATGAATTAGTTTTTTGGTCAGAAATGTAATCTGGCTATGAGAAGGGGACCAGGAAATCCTGTGTATTACTCAATAAAGTTGACATTAGGCTAGTCACACTAGTAATGTATAGTTTTGGGTTGGTTGTCCTGCTGGCGTGTATATGTACAGTCGAGGAAGTTCCCGGTCGACCTTTTCAGGCGATATTTGCTTGCACACGACGCTACGCGCATGCTACCGTACGTAGGCGCGGTCGGAATTAACGCAAGCTAATATCGCCGGAAAGTGGTCGACCAGAATCTTCCCCGTCTGTACAGACTGGTGGACTGAGCTACACGAGCGCATACCACAGTCACCCTTTCTACTATCGGGAGTCCAGACGTACGGCGGGTTACCACCTTTACTTGGTTGATATTCCACTCATACGCACCACGGTATGGAATTCCCTGCCGGCGTCTGTGTTCCCGAGTGCTTAAAGGCCCAACATCTTTAAAGCTTGAGTTGTTGGCTGCTATTGGGCAAGCTCGCTTCATCGTCGGCCTCTTAAGGGGATCCTGAACGAAATTGTGAAAATCTACGTATTTTTAAGTTACTTGTACTACGCGCTGAATTAGTTAAATACATTAAAATAACTTACGTAAGTTAGCTTGATCATTGCACAAGGTCGTGGCCTTGTTGAAATTTGAAACAAATTCTTTAAACAATAACAAACAATACATTATTTCTAATGACTCCTAAAAACATTTTTCTTCGACAACTTTCTTAATTTTACGCATGAAACAATAATTCTTACATGTCAATATTTGTATTAATATTTCGCAGGTCTTAAAAACATCTTAAAAAGTAAATTTTAATTTCTAACACAAACGCGTGATGGTTTTGTACATTTCGCAGAATAAAAACATTGCTCTAATCAAATTACTAGGTCTAAAACTTCAAAGCAGAATAGTTTTACTTTTAAATATCAATATGATTGATTTTGCTTTGAAGTTCATTAAGAGACTTATGTCAGTTTTTGCGATCGCGCTGCACTCTTCATCCTACGGATAAGAATGTGGCCAAGAGCAAGCCCTTCTTTCCGGTTGACCTCTTTTCGGGCGATATTCTCTTGCACATATCTACGCGCACGCTACTGTACGTACGCGCGGTCGGAATGGAGCGCAACCGAATATCGTCGGAAAGTGGTCCACCGGGCAAGTCCCTCAACTGTACTGTACGTATGGAAATGCCTTAACTAGCGTGTAATTATGCGCAGGCTGCCCGGACAACGTCCAGGTGCTCCCGGATGGGTCGGGGCTGCTAGTGGCACTCTCCCTGGCCCTGGAGCACGACACACCCTCCCTCTCGCGCTCACTGCCCGCTGCGCCGCTCGCCAGAAAGTTCCTCGCGAGGATCCAGAAGCTCATCGAGATACCGTTCGAGTTCTTGAACACACACTACCCGCATCAGTTGTTTGAAGACGTCGTGTATAAAGTTAGTACATTGTTATGATATAGGCTGTTAAATGTGACTCCCTGAAGCCGCGCCGCTCTCCAGGAAGTTTCTCGTGATAGTGCAGAAGCTCATCGAGATACCGTTCGAGTTCTCGAACACACCACCCCCAGGCCCCATCATCTGTTTGAAGACGTCGCGTATATAGTTAGTACATTGTTATGACGTAGGCTGTGTAACTCCCTGCAGCCACGCCGCTCGCCAGGACGCGAGACTCTAGAGGTTCATCGAGATACCATTCGAGTTCTTGAACACACAATATCCGCATGTGGTGTTTGAAGACATCATGTATAAAGTAAGTAGGTACATTGTTATGACATCAGGCTATTAAAAGTGACTGTCATAAAAACTTACTATACAAAAAAATCCTTAGATAGTGTTAACATTGTGCAGAGTTCTCAGTAAATTATGTTGTATATTATTATTGACATTAATGTTTGTATGTGGGTAAGGTACCCAGTACATACTTAGTTAGTTACGGGAACGCGGAAAAGTCTTTTAAAAAACTAATTAAAACTATTCCTGAGAATACGTGGTGAGAGCTTGATCGTCCAAGTACGTCTGCCGATGGCTTTCATTTAGATTAAACATTACAACATATCTGAGTGACTGAGTGACGTCCCGTTGGTGTTACAAACAAGCTCCGTCAGCGGCTAATTCCTAGAAATCCAAGAGCTTAGTTTACAATCTTACAATGTTGCATGAGAAAAGTAATACATTGCTGTAAGCAAGCACTGTGGTCCAAATATAACTACTTATTAAATAGAAAATATACAATGTTGAGACAAATGATTTGTTAGCCGATTAAACTTATATTTAGTTAGCTGATTAATTTTATATTTATGTTTTTATTTCAGATCGGTCATTTCGACACTTTGTCAGGAGTTTCGCCGGGCATGACTGCTCTGGTCCAACTAGATTGGGACGGCAATGTCGTAGCTTCGTACTACAACACAGACGGCAGCATAGCTTTTGTCAGTGACGCGATTGTATTCAACGATCGTCTCTACCTGGGAAGACCTCACGGACAAAAATTTGTTGGCTCCGTACCAGCGCCGCCGCTATTAAAGAAAGCGTACTCTGTCAAAGCTGCCCAACAGAAAGAAGCTGCGGAACCTGTGAAGGTGGAGAAACCCGCAGTTAAAGTGACCGAGACTAAACCGCAAGCCGCTAAACCAACGCAACCCCCGAAACCAACAACGCAACCCCCGAAACCAACAACCCCACCCCCGAAACCAACAACGCAACCCCCGAAACCAACAACGCCACCCCCGAAACCAACAACGCCACCCCCCAAGCAAACACCACCGCCAGTAGAGAAAAAACCACAAGAAAAGGCCACACCGCAGCCAACGCCAGCCCCACCTAAAGTTACAAAACCGGCAGACACACCAAAGCCAACAGAAAAGAAAGAAAACGTAGCGACCGGCACAACTACACCTAAACCGGCTACTGCCAAGGTGGAACCATCTAAAACGCCATCAGTCAAGCAACCAGAAGGCAAAGCAACACCACCCAAGAAAACTGAAGAAAAAGTGAGGCCGGCCCCAAAGCCTAAATCTGATGAGAAAGTGGCTCCTCAACAAATTCCCATTACCGAAGAAATTCCTTCGGACACAGCCAAACCGAACAAAGAAACTTTGAAAGTCATCAAGAGGGAAGGGCCTACTGAAATCCCCAACCCCGAATTGTAAGTACACGAAAGGTTGTGATAAAGAGGAGTTACATTATCATCCAGTTTATTTACCAGTCATTAAATGGTTGTTGTCAGAAATTTATTATTATTCTTATGATTTTATCGTTGAAGCTATTATTTTTATAAGCTCTGAACAGTAAGTGACCTGGCCAGCATGTTAAGGACGCCTTTACCAGGTAATGCGTCGTTCTTTGCGTATTATTATGTAATGCAGTGTTTTACTCTGTCTGTGGTAGCTTTAATAGTCTGATTATATTGCTATATTGTGATGAACGTTTATGCTACTGTAGTGAACCCGTTTATAGGGTCCAGAGTGACAATATGAGTCAGCGAAGTTACTGTGACAGGGTACTAATGTAAACGAATTAATCCATGTGTATCGGATAATTCTTTATTGCGAACAAATATTTGAATGAAAGTACGTACACTTAACGCATAAGGATTGTTATTTAACGAAATTTTATTTAAGAGACGATATTATTTTTGATATAAAACTAAATTTTAATTTATTATTTATTTATCAAGGATCTCTTTTTATTTATGGCGGGGGAACAATTCGTATTGTTTGTTTGTATTCTTAATTGTTAGCTGTTGTGCAAGTACTGCTTTAGTTCACTGGATGTTGTTAGTGTTGTATAGTTGGACTAGCTGCGCCCGCGACACCGGTCGCGTGGACTTTTATATTCTGCATTATAACTTGTAACTACAACACACAATCAATATCATTAATCACAGGCGAGCCATCTCCCTAACAAAGGCAATATATCCATAGGGTTTGATGAACGATAGTTTTTTTTGCATTCATAATTGTCAAATTTTATAAAAGATAGTATCTTAAAAATATATATTATCAATAACTATATTATCAGTAACGTACCTATAGATGTTAGATTTTAAATTGCCATCATTACGTGAATAATAATTGTGCGATTGTAATCGTGATATTCCAATAACACATTCCAAATTAATAGACTGCACTTTGCGTAGTTAGTAATGTTGATAATTTTTTATCGCACATTTATCTATCTAAATATAATATTTTAGTGTTTTTTTAAAGTCGTTGTCTGGCAAAGGTAGTAATTAAATCTGTCTGGCTTCGTGTCGTCGGGCTAAATAATTGTGATAATTATAGCAAACTACCAAGTATTTAGATGGAAATATCTACCGATAGACCCAACTTTTGACTGGTATTATATGAAATGGCACATTTTCATAATATAGGTACCCAAGCAGGTTACAATGGCGCCAAAGCTACGGCGGACAACGACACCCATGACATTGCTAAACGTAATCTCATAGGACCAAATTGTGGGAATATGTTTTTTGTATCAATTTTACTCAAAGCTGTTATTTTATACATTAAGTGTGTTTAGTACCTACAGTTGTTATTTCAGTTACCAGCCAGAGTGCAACAAAAGATTAATATTGTAATACTTACTATTTTCATGGGTGTTGGGTTGGATAAATTTTTTATGTTTTTTTTTTATATAAATAGTAGAAAATAGCCATCACTTAGCTAAATATATCTGCAGAATAGTAGAGAAGTAAATAAAAGTGTATGTTACACATTTTAACCACCTGTGGCTTTGTTATTGTGAGTAATATCTATCATAAGTAATGAAAAAAAAATAACAAGGGTTGTTGGTATTGTACAATTAGTTTTGATTAAATTGTTAATAACGATTAACAAATCCAACTGAGCAATATATTTCTATAAACAAATAAGCAATAAATACATTTTTTATTAACAAACTTTTTTTATTTATCTGTACTATATAAATCATAGATTTAGTATTACTAAAGCTATGATATGAATACTAACGAAAGAATACTCTCTCACCCGCCTCACGACTTTTACACACTGAAAACACTACCGCGACGTAATAATAAAAAACTTGCATACAAACCTTGTCCTTATAAATACAACAAAAACAAAAAAAAAATAGCTACTAAATAGGTGCAGCCGTTTTCAAGTAATGCGCGAACATACAATCGTCGATAGTCAATAGTCAAAATATATTTATTCAATAAACTCAATTAACAAGTACTTTGAAACGTCCAAATATTTTTTAACCTACCACCCATTCAGGACATCATTTTTTAACTGTGGCAAAGAACGGGCGCAAGAAACCACAGCGCACAGAAGCAACGACATTTACAAAAAATATATGTCGTTACCAGGTCACAAAATACAAAATATGAATTTGAATGTAAATAGTTTAATTAAATATGGTGCTCTATATAAATTAATTATAGGCAATTAGAAATAGCTGTTGGAGTAGGTACTTGGAGCATTTCAGACCCAAGCTGTTTTGTCTTCTGTATAATCCGACACTCTATAATAAGCTTTTTTATAAAGCTTTTCTTTGATTTTGATTTTAAATTTATCAAGATCTAATTTCTGAATATCATTTGGTACTTTGTTGTATAATCGTACACACAGACCCTTAAAAGAATTATTTATTTTATGGAGCCTAGTATAAGGCACTGCTGATTTGTTCTTACTTCTAGTATTTAATTTGTGAATATCACTGTTTTTTGAAAACATTTCAATATTTTTATGAACATACACAAGATTTTCAAAAATATATTGTGATGCAACTGTCATTATACTTATATCCTTAAATCTCTCTCTGAGAGAGTCACCAGCCTGTAGGTTATATATTGCTCGAATAGCCCTCTTCTGCGTGTACCTACGCCTGGCGTACTCACCATGGAATTCTGTTATTTCAAGAATGCCAAAAAACTGTACCCAAATAGTGCCCAAAGGAAATAAATAGTACCCTTATGGTTTAAAAGTTATAGACATAGTTTGGTGAGTACGCTAGGCGTAGGTTTTTTTTTTTTTTTTTTTATACTCTCTGCTCCAACATAATTAGAGCCTATTATTAACCTAATTCACATACATACTAGTTCTCGCTTTAATACCTCTCGCACTTTCATTCCGCATACTTCACAACCATACATCTCTTTCATTCTTATACGGGTGGGACTCCCGTTTAGCCTCCCTACTCTTCTAATCTAGGGCTTTATAGCCTCTTTGTTACCATCTTTGTTGGTTTCCTTATCTTAAGACTACTAGGAAAATAAGTTTTTCACCGGAGCGATTGCTCGGGCCTACAATTTTTCTTTAAATCTTATATCTATTACATTTATTTATTTTCTATATATTAATCTTATTACCATCTTTGTTGGTTTCCTTATCTTAAGACTACTAGGAAAATAAGTTTTTCACCGGAGCGATTGCTCGGGCCTACCATTTTTCTTTAAATCTTATATCTATTACATTTATTTATTTTCTATATATTAATCTTATCTCTATTTTACAATTTCTTACATACTATCTTACGCTATTTGTGGTGGCCTTCACAGGTCCTTACATTCTTAATTTTAATACTATTTACTATTTACTTGCAAACTTATCTTAATTATTACATTTTTAAAACTTATAATCTAGGGGAACTATAGCTATATTCGCAGATATAGCGTAGTTTATCCCATTTTTTATCTAATACCTCTTACATTTTTATTATCTATGTCTTATTTCTAAGTCTTGCTGCGTCAACAATTTTGACGCAGTACGCAATAAATTTTTCTGCGTGCTCACCAGCCAATATGTCCGAGAAGTTCTTAGGACGAACGACGGTGCCCATATAAGCCTCAATGTTGTACCTCTCCAGAGTGTGTATAGGGCACTCGGAGAGGATGTGTACTAGAGTTTCGTGTATGTTTGGGTCACAGGCACATGACGGGCTATCTTTGCACTTAAAGCGATTTAAGTACGCCGAAAACCCGCCATGACCTGTGAACACCTGTGTGGTGTGTTGTGTGGGGATGAAGTTGCGCATGAATTTGTAGGCGGCAGTGATGTGTGGGAAGAATAGTTTAGTGACCTCGGCAGTAGTGCCTGACTGGTAACGCCTGTTCCATCCGTCGAGCGTTTCCTCGCGGATTAGTCGCTTGACGAATGAGACAGGACACCTGTCGTAGTCCGGCTTTCTCTTGGAGTGTAGAGCAGCATCCTTGGCAAGCTGGTCGGCCCTCTCGTTTCCCTCCAATCCCGCGTGAGCCTTTATCCAGTACAAGTCAACAGACTTGCCCTGCATAAAGGCCGTCTTAAGGTTATCCCTTGTGCTGACTGCGAGAGGATGGAGGGAGGAGACATTCACGACCGTTTGCAAGGCTGCCATGGAGTCGCTATACACTCCAAAAGATACTTCCTTTCTACTCGACACTATTTCCGAGGCCTTGTTGAGTGCTAGTATCTCTGCTTGATAGACTGTTGCGTATGACGGCAATGTAAGTTTGACGGCTTTGGTTTCGGCGGTCCCATCCCATAGGGATAATGCCGCCCTCACCTTACCGTCAATCTTACTGCCGTCTGTGTAGATGTTGTGTGTGTGTGCGTGTATTTGTGTGTCTTCGGTGATGTATTTGATGTCCATGTTGATGTGTTCTGCTGGGTGTGATGAGTGTAAGAATGAATGTGGAGTCTCTATGTCTCTGCCCCGTAGATCTGGCCGGGGGACCCCCCTCCTGGCTTCGTAAAGGGCGGCTGCCTCTTTAATTCGAAGGTCCAGAGGGAGCGTGCCGGACAGAACCAGGGCAGAGTTGAGTGATACTGTGCGATATGCTTTGCACATTTTCTGTGCAAAGCCCCGCTGTAACATATCCAGCTGTTTGCGTGCAGAGATTTTCTCCGCGGCCGGAGCCCAGGCAGCAGCTGCATATGTTACAACAGGTTCCACTGCCGCTGTGTAAATTGTTTTAGCTATTTCGGGGTTTAGTCCCCAGTTAACTCTGGCCGCCTTGGAAAACTGCCGGTAGAACCCTGCTGCCTTTTTGCAGGTATTCGCGATATGCGCGTTAAAGGTGAGCTTGTTATCTATTGTTAGACCTAGGAGCTTTATCTCGGGCTTATGATCTATGTCCCTGCCGTCTAGATAGATCTAGGCGTAGGTTACGCCTAGCGTACTCACCTCAGTTTGGGAAATCTAAGCAAGCTACAACTTTAATTATTATGTCAAAAAACTGTACCCAAATAGTACCAAATAGTGCCCAAAGGAAATAAATAGTACCTTTATAGTTAAAAAGTTATAGACATAGTTTGGTGAGTACGCTAGGCGTAGGTTCTACGCCTAGCGTACTCACCTCGTTGCGCGAAAACAGAACCAGCAATGGCTCTCATTTCTATCTCAATAAATAGTACCGGCAATAGTACCCTCTAAGAGTGTAATTGTTATTTGACTTTTACACTAGAAAGTCATTTTTGATAGCAAACTTCTACATACATTGACATGAGGTACAGGCGAACTCATAACAATTTTAATATTATTAAATTTCATATTATGTACCTACTACATATTACTTTTAGTTTTGTTGAAATTAATAGGTGTATATACGTAACGAGGAAGTTTAATATCAGTTATATAATTGATTATAATTATTTTTCTTATAAATAAGATCCATGTTTTCCAAAATATTGACTATCGTTTTTTTTTGCCGGATTTTATAAAGTAAAAGCACCTTCTTTATTAGGAACTATTTGCCTTATGTCTGAAATTGAAAGCTCAATATTGTGCGAGAACAATCTGTTACTTTTGTTGATCATAGTGCAACTTATCGACGCGCGACAGCGAGCGATGCATCTTAAGTCGGGTCCGCTGCGCCAGATTTTGAACAGAACATTGTTCGAAAACATAAATTACTCAATGGGCCACATTATTACTCAATGGGCCACGCCCCTTATTTATGTTTTCGAACAATGTTCTGTTCAAAAATCTGGCGCAGCAGACCCGGCTTTAGTATGAACAAGTTACAATAGATGGCGCTTATCACACTTCTTACTTTAATTACGTACAAACTGACCTGTATTATGAAAGTGCTAAAGATCAATATTGCAATTCACAACAATTTGCTTGACGCCGCGGTGGGAACGCATAGTTTTAGGCAACCGATTTTTTTTGTCGTTTACTTTGCCTTGCCACCGCAACCGCAAAGGTTTGCGAATACTTAGTTAATTTGTGAAACAATTAATGAAAAAACTTGTGAATTTTGTTTCATTGTTATGTGAGTGATCTTTAAATGAGTAAGTACCTATGTATATTTCATCTGTAATAGCATTTTATGTTCATGTCGATTTGCAGTAGATCTTTCATTAGCTAGGTAGGTACCTACTCAGTTTGAATATATTATATATACTTACCTACAGAAATACGTTATTGTTTTTTATTAATCGTAGAATAACAAATTAAATCATATCTTAGTTTTCTGGTCTGTATAAAGTGTTTAACTATGTCGCGTACTTACCGGTGAAAGAATACTACCACCCTCTCTTCCCTTGGGTGTCGTAATAGGCGACTAACGGACTAAAGACTGCATATACATTCAACAGCTTAGAACGGCGATAGGCTCACCACCTGTCACGCTGAGCACATGTGCAGTCGCTATTTATGTAGGTATGTATCTATATTAATAAAAATCAATTGCCAAAATGTTTGTACGCGCATCACTTCAGAACGGCTGCACCAATTTGGCTAATTCTTTTTTGTTGTATTTGTAATTGTCGGGACAAGGTTTGTATAAAAATGAACATTTTTGGAAATTCGTCACAGGGTAAGGCGTTCACGCGGACAAAGTCGCGGGCGGGCGGTCATTCACGATCAACAAATCATAAATAAGCAATGCTTGATACATAGATATAAGTTGGAGTGGGGCTCATTCACCCTCGACTACAAATTTTGTGATTTATAACAGTTGTCACTAGATTTATAGTCGAAGTAAGAATCACCGCTAAAAAACCAGCCTTCATATAAAAAAATCCGCATCCAAATATAGAATATTTAGGAGCTACGGTGCCAAAGACAGACACACCAACCTCAGGACCCCCCTTTTTTGGCCACCCTTGGTTTACTGTTATTAAATATGTACCTATTTTATTTTAGGTCGTCGTCTATTAGTGAACTCCATAGTTATTCCAATCTCAATTCCTTTGGTAATAAAAATAATATTTTACCATTCACTGTGCTCGACTGTACCACACGTAATTTTTGTATGTAGAAGTTTGCTATCAATATGCATTATTGTGTAATCAAATTTAATGACTTTCTAGTGTAAAAGTCAAATAACAATTACATTCTTAGATGGTACTATTTCCGATACTATTTATTGAGATAGAAATGAGAGCCATTGCTGGTTCTGTTTTCGCGCAACGAGGTGAGTACGCTAGGCGTAGAACCTACGCCTAGCGTACTCACCAAACAATGTCTATAACTTTTTAACTATAAAGGTACTATTTATTTCCTTTGGGCACTATTTGGTACTATTTGGGTACAGTTTTTTGACATACTAATTAAAGTTGTAGCTTGCTTAGATTTCCCAAACTGAGGTGAGTACGCTAGGCGTAACCTACGCCTAGCGTACTCACCAAACTATGTCTATAACTTTTAAACCATAAGGGTACTATTTATTTCCTTTGGGCACTATTTGGTACTATTTGGGTACAGTTTTTTGGCATTTTTGAAATAACAGAATTCCATGGTGAGTACGCCAGGCGTAGGTACACTCTTCTGCAACACAAAGATAGTTTGAATGTCGGCAGCATTTCCCCACAGTAAAATGGCGTACGACATTACACTATGAAAGTAACTGAAATAAACTAATCTAGCTGTATCAACGTCAGTTAACTGACGGATTACTGCATAAGCCGCAGAGCTAAGTCTATTCGACAATTTAGCTATATGTGGGCCCCACTGAAGCTTGGCATCCAACGTGATGCCTAGAAACACAGTGGTGTCCACAGGATTCACATTCTTATCTTTAATTTGTACACTAGTTATTACCTGCTTAACATTAGGCAATACAAATCTTACACATTTGGTTTTTCCCTCGTTTAATAGCAAGTTATTAACACTAAACCAGTGAACAATCTTTGAGACCGCATTATTCACATCGTCATAATTTGGGTGTCGTCGTTTCACTTTGAATAAAAGTGAAGTATCATCAGCAAACAATACTATCTCATGACTGTCTTTTACAAAATAAGGTAAGTCATTAATATAAACCAAAAACAAGAATGGACCAAGTATTGAACCCTGCGGAACTCCCATTTTAACCACTGATCCCGGAGATCTTTTACCGTTAATGTCGACCTTTTGAATCCTGTTACTCAAGTATGAGATTAGAAGGCTCAAAGAAGCATCCCTAATTCCATAGTGGTTAAGCTTCCTGACCAAAGTCTCATGTAAAACACAATCAAAAGCCTTGGATAAATCACAAAATACCCCTAGGGCATCCTGTGATTCCTCCCAGGTATCAAATATTTAGATTAAAAGCTCAACACCGGCGTCAGTTGTAGAGCGATCCCTAGTAAAACCATATTGTTTACAATGTAAAAGTTTATTTTTATAAAAATGAATTTGCATTTGGTTTAGCATTAACTTTTCAAAAATTTTACTAAATGTGGGTAGCACAGAAATAGGTCTAAAATTAGAGGGGTCAGAAGTGCTACCTGATTTAAATAATGGAATTATTTTACTATATTTCATGAGGTCGGGAAAAACACCACAGTCAATGCATTCATTAAATATGCAAGCTAAAACTGGAGCTATTGTCATAATTACAGATTTAGCGACGTCCACGGAATTACCCCACAGATCAGCAGTTTTCTTTTTATTGAGTGTTAAATGTTTTTATTATATCTATAACACAAATTTTTTGAAAACTGAAATTACTTTCACAATCTTCAACATTCTCCTTCAAAACAGATTCAGCTACAGTGGGGGAGAAAATCAAGGCTTTTGTAGTTGAAACTGGAATGTCAGTAAAAAACAACAGACAATAAAGTCGATAACAAGACAACAGACAATAAAAACACAGTTTAATTTAAAAAAAGGTTTATTTTAATAAGTATTCCTAAAAAGAAAAAGATTACGAGATTAACGAATAGTTTAGGGTAAACAAAACACTATTATCAATACATTAGGTATGCGTGCTACAATCTATTGGAATGCAAATATTTCCACAACAAACACACTTGGGAATAGTTAACCGGAACTTAGTGAATTAAATAGAATGATTAGCAGTCGATTTAAAAGTTATGTATAAACAATTCTCACTATTTTAAATACTTTAGTTTTCAACTAATTTCTTACACACATAGGCATCTTATTCAGACCAACCAACTCAAATTACAGACAACCCTCGCTGCAGTGTCTAACCGAGTGTTTATTGCATTGTAAATTCAATACTTTGTTTAATACGAATTACATTATTTTGGTTAAGTTTGTTAATATCCATTCTTCACTCACGGAACTTGTTTAAATATATTAGTAGAGATACTTCTTGACCACAATTAGTATGCATCGACTTAGCATGCGCAACATGAGATATGCCGCGGACGATATTCTCTCTTCCTTCGATGACGGGAACGACAAACTATCTCGGTTACAGTTGACAAAACTCGATAAAATTATGTAGGGTTTATAGCATAGATTTAGAATTTACAAGATACACGAAGCGTGGGAGCGAGAAATCAATATCAAGTTTAAATCGCCCGAGAGCAAAAGAGACAGTGAGTGAAGTACCGATATGTCAATTTTTTCTCGCGAGTAAGAGGCCATAGCGTCCCAGTCTGTTCTAAATCGCGCTGAAATTTGTGCATTTTTATATTAATCTTTCGATTTAACACTAAGAATATTAAATGTGCAATTATGCTGACATGTTCTGTACGTGAATGTGACGTTACAGGACGAAATAACCTTAATCAATACACTTTAAATTTCACCAACACAATATAGGTACTTATCTTTTTTGTCACGTCTCCGTACGTATCTTGTACATCCTAAATCTATGGTTTGTAGACAAAAATACCACAGACAAGCAAAAGCTGCTATTAGTCTATTTTTGACAAATCGTGTATAGACTACTGTAGACATAACACGAGAAAACGGGTCGAGAAAATTTTCTCGTGTTGCGCATGCTAGGCCCACTGAAGTGAGTAGCCAGAGAGGCTGATATAGAAATTACGTCTCATTTTAGCTTAATTTAATTTATCAACTTCCATAATAATCTTAACATTTTCTCTTCGATCGCATATAAAAACTAGGCACAATCAACGCTCACATAACGGCGGTATAAAAAAGGACCTGGTGAGATGTTAAGGTATTCATTTCGTTTGAAGTTCGAAGAGCTCCTTCAAAAATTGCTTTTTTTCTTAGACGTTAAATGGATTTGTTAGGAGTTCATCCTAAACGCATTTGGTCCATTACGTAGTTTGTCCTAAAGTTCAGACGAACACCGAATTGACTTAGTACCAGCTCGCTCTATACGCAGTTCGTCTAAAACGCAATGCAACGACGACGCATGCCATGGTGCCAGAAACGCAAATTTACGTCTATTTTACTTTAACTTATTCTCTTAAGTGAATAGGCACTTAGCGCGAATAAGATCGCAGCTGAAATTGCCATTTTATACACATGTCACCTCAAGACCATGAGACAGGTGACCACGCGGTTGGTCTCATTAAGTTTTGTAAAGACACGAGACCCCACTACCAATTTGAATACCGCAGAGAGGATGTCCTAACCACCCCTCGCACTACCTCAACCGGGTCCCAGTGCGGAAACACCAACCCCAAGACAACCTCCGCAATCGGAAAGGTCGCAACCGCGACAACGCCAGCAGAGCGAGAGCTTCCCTACCAGATCCGCCCTAGCACCAAGGCTGCTAGACCATCCCGAGCTGAAGCTTCAGTACGGTCGAGCGAGAGCTCTGATTGTTGGCGTTAATGCACTCGAAAGAGTCGCAAGCTCGACGTTTACGATAATGGAACACTCACTCGAAGGATATAGATATTATCCCCTATTACACGACCATATTTTATCAGAGTCGTTAAAACTCTGATACTAAAAAGGCTGCAAGACCTCGTCCCTTGTATACGCCCAACGCAGGCGCAGTACAAATAGGACGTTTGATTGAAGTTCCCCAGCCTATCGGTGAGCTACTGTATGCTCTGGGTAATTATTACTGTTCCTGGAACGGGATCCAGTATACCCTTGCTCCACCCCAGCGCCACCAGCAGTTGACCCTCCCAACTTTTCCAAGTCGATCCTAACGTCCTCTCGACGTACGGTCGGGGTCACCGTCGCTTTACCACTTTGCAGCGATTTTCGTATGAAGCGCACCGACCGCCCGGGTACGTGCCCGTACCAAATAGACGACGCGGTGTGCAAGAGATTTTGGCCATTAGAGTACATAACATTTATGAAGATGACCACCTCGTATAAGAAGGTGCCCTTCCCTAAAATGTCCGAGAGTGAAGGACTTCCTCTGAGGTTACTATCAAGGAAGAGATTGAAGGCCAATGCCAAATCCGCGGTGTCTCTACAGTACCGACGCCATCGGACGCCTTTCTCAGATTTGTACATGAGGAGCTTGTTGAGCCTCCTTCTACGTACGAAAACTGCCAGTTCGTAATGGCCGAACAGATGTACTATTCGGAAATCATCATCCTGTACACCAGGTCATACATGGACGGCAAGTAATTTAGACAAAGCTTAGCGCATGCGCAATCTTTCATGTTGTAAAATTAATTTTTAGTAATAGTAATTACCAATTTAAGAAAAGAAGTTCCTTTTCTTTTATTGTATATATTTTTGATCTCAAAAGCTATAATACCACTAGTTCTAAGAGTTGATTAGACACTGATTCTAAAACATAATTAAAATTGATTAATGATAGAATGATTTTCCTCTGCTGCGTATAGGGCGAGCTGCTACTAAGTCAATTCGCTGTTCGTCCGAATTTTAGGACGAACTGCGTAATGTACCAAATGCGTGTAGGACGAACGCCTAACAAATCGTCAAATGTGTGTAATGTATGTCAACGAAATGCCAATATTTCCGCAATGATTTAGTATGGGATTATGCTTTGACTATATACATGTCTAGACGGAGCATCGCGGTACAAACGCTTCTCAAAATCCGCCCGGTTTTTGTATTGAACTTGAAGTGTGCGTGACAGCCGCGTATGACTGACACTAGCGCGAATGGTTGCCAGCGAATGCCTAATTTCCGATAAATTAGGAAAAAAATATTTATGCACAACACAATTTTTAAATGATTCATAACATAACATAATTTTTTAAATTAGGTATGTCTATCGTATATGAAGTATAACGCATAAAAGAAGCTAGTGTGTTTAGAAGACATGGATGATTGAAGGCGAGGACGAGTACAATAAAATAATGCGATATTGGAAGCCTGCTTGCGTGTGACATTCACAAGAAAACAGTTAACTATTGTGTCTTTCTTGCAAAAAACAGTAAAAATCCTAGTGAAACTAGACATTTGCACAAATGACAGTGATATGTTTACAAACATTCGGCATCGAATAGGAACCGTGACATTTATTCACGCTCTTAAAAATCAGACATCAGTTTAAAAAAAAAGAAAAACTTTGAAAGTGTTTCAATAATAATTATATTTAATGTATTTACTTTATTTACAACAAGACCATGTATAAATACTAACTTACAAGACTGAGTATTTTTTATCATACTTATTATACTTAAACTTACTTTTATATTCTGCCACCAATAATGGGAATTCTTCATTTTGATACCAGCAACACTACGCATACATGGCCGTTATTATTGTAAAACTTTAAATTTTCATTAAAAATTATCGATACTTACAGATAGAACGTGACTTTCCTTTTCGAAAAAAATTTTTCCTTTGTAGTTTCGACAGAATTTCACAGAGCAAACGGTCATTTTGCGAACAATTTCACCGAAACGCGAGAGGTAAACACTGCTTGACGGCACAATAACACTGACCGCCAGGATAGGCGATAGGCTGAATACTGGCCCATAAATTTTTCTACGTTTTTTTACGGCCAGGGTCTATCTAGACATGTATATAATCAAAGGGGATTATGTTACTAGTTTTTGTATATGATCTAAGCATTATCCGGTAATCTATCGAGAGTTCTTAGTACTGTATTTGAGCGGACGGGTTGAGCTTCAGCTAAATGAACACTTGCTCGGCAGCTAGCGCGTCCGCAAACGGTTTTATGAGGCACTGCGTCGCAAAGTAGAATATTAGGCCGAACGTTATGGATATGGGGAGGGCGGGCAACGCCTTCTTCAATATAGCTAGCAGCAGCAACGTCAGACAGAGACCCTGGAAGCGAACAAAACAGAAAATATGTTTGTCTTCTTTCAACTTTTAACAAAAAAAGATACATAAAACATAGTACAGACGCCAGCACATAGTATAGCTTTGGCGTTTTAGGGAGTTTGTTGTTCAACCTGTGGTGCCAACCCTCCACAGCGTTATTAGTGCGATAGATGATTGGACGAATGAGGAAATGTACGAACCGGGAAATAGACGAATGAGGAAATGGACGAAGGGTGCATAATTGACTTCAATATACAACAAAATGTCAAAGATGTTTAATTTTGTATGGAGAAAATGCCAACACCTTGTACATAATACCAAAATGTAGGCTAATGCATGACATAAGCTTATTCGAAATGATTTTCTTCAAATAAATGAATAGTTTTTACGTAAAAAGAGTTTCTAAATCTTATCAAAATATAGCAGTTTCGTGATCGCAGGCTGCAGGCGGCACATTCTGTCAATCTCATGTCATGTCAAATAGCTGTCAAAACAACAGTACTTACGTACCTTGTATGCATTTTGGTCATATAACTTAAAATCTTTATTCAAAATCCTGACATTGTAAATGTTATTTATAAATTAATTTACACAGAATCCACGTAAAAACGGAATGAAAAAAAAAGCCGGTCTATTTTTTTGACAGTTACTCTTTTTATTACGTTTTTTACAGCTTTGGACACTTGATTTTAATCATAGAAAGACATCTCAATTTGCCAATTTATTAAAAAAATATGTTTTTTTTTTATTCTTACGCAAAAATGGTAAAGCATATCGGAATATTACTTATATCAACTAAATACATATTGCATTTTATACCATTTTTTGAGTAGGTGTACATGGTCTTGGCAAAAAATTAAACATCTCCTTTCTTAAACCTTTTGAACGCCACGGTCGGATATGGCCGACAAATGAAAACGTGCCCACACACAATTTGTCTTGTCGGCGCGACGGTGGCGTGTTGGGCACGTTTTCATTTGTCGGCCATATCCGACCGTGGCGTTCAAAAGGTACATATACATACATTTTGAACTTTATCACTAGGGGTATAAGATAAATATCGGTTGGAGTGATAGTTTTGGATTGGTTGATCTGTAGGCGTGTGTAAAACAAAACAGTACAAATACTATACAAAATATGATAAGAGTAAATAAAAAGGACTTGCACACCATATAAAATGTCACACTTACAATGAGAATGGCCACGAAGCAGGCCAGGGTCGTATTCCAGTCGCCGTAGGAGCTAGCTTTTCCGACCAACACGCTGTAAAATATGAAGTCACCTAGTCCGAGCTTCACGCCTTCTGAAATGCACGGAAAATAATAAAAATAATGAATGTGGTGACCTTACTTGTCTCGTATGTATTTTCAGTAGCAGATAACCCTGAAAATTCTGATGTACCTACACTACACCGTAATGAAAAATATAACATAATGAATGATGATAAGGCGCGGCCGTGTGTTATAGCGGCTTTCTAAAATAATACTACCAACTACAAAACCCCTTTTTCCTTGGGTATCGTAAAAGGCGGCTAACGGACTTAAGGCAGACTTTTTTTTTTTATTGTGGCACGCCATAATGGCTTCACTCTGCCTGATGAAAAGCAGCCAGTGAAGCCCAAGAAGTGAAAGCGTTCATCACAGCGCTACCATGCTATGCCGAACGCTCACACTATGGCGGCCTGCATAAATGCTTTTTCACGCCCCGCTTAAATAACCCGGGAGAGAAAGAGGAGGAAACACGTGTGCGTGAAGCGCATTCCACATACAGTCAGTTCGGCAAAGGAACGATTGTCCAAACTTTTTGGTACGTGTCTTGATGGTCAGCACGGTATGAGGGACTGCTTCCGCGGCCCTTTTTCCTAGTCTCTGACTAACCCGTTGTGGATAATAGTCGTGAATGTCTATGTACCATAGAGGAAGTTCCCGGTCCACCACTTTTCGGCGGTAATCGCTTGTGGTGTAGCGCACAGCATCAAACACCGACCGACAATGATAATATTGTTTCTATTATAAATTAATATACTTAATTAAATAATAAATAAATAAATCTTTTCTACAAACACACCAATTATCTAGCCCAAGAGAAGCTTCGAAGAAACTCGTTAAATGGTTACTAGACAACGGATAAACATACTTAAAATACTTAAATACATACTTATTATACATAGAAAACACCCAGACCCGAGACAATTTAGAAAACAATAATTTCTAAATTGACCCGACCGGGGATCGAACCCGGGACCTCAGAGATGGCGACACCATGAAAACCGGTGTACAAACCACTCGACCAAGGAGGTCGTCAAATAATAATAAACTTTCCTAAACTCACACCAATTGTCTAGCCCAAGAGAAGCTTCGTTAGGAAACTCGTTAAAAGGCTACTAGACAACGGATAAACATACTTAAAATACTTAAATACATACTTATTATTGCAGCTTGCGCTCCATTGTAAGCGTGCGCGTAAGTGTGTGCAAGCGAATATCGCCGAAAAGTGGTCGACCGGGAACTTCCTCGACGGTAACTAGGATAAGGGACGGCGAGTAGGGTTGCCAACTTAAAAAAAAAGTATTTTAAGGTAAGATAAGAAAAAAAAGTATTTAAGAAAAATGGACAGTATTTTATTTTTTCAAAGATTTATATTAGTGATGAAACGACTATCACTTAGCGATTATGATTATTGTACCTAATAATCGACTATTACGATTATTTGTTTTTAGTAATAAATAAAACAAATTATCGATAAATCAACATAAGATATATTACCATAAAAAAACGGGTTACTCGCATAATGACAAATTTCCTACACGCATATTGACTTACACGCATTTTGACTTACACATATATTGTCTTACACGCATTTTGACTTACACGTATATTGGCTTACACGCATATTGACACACAAGATATAAATAAAATTTATAAAAATTCAATAACTATAATTAAAGTACTTTAAATTTTTGTTCCAAAAACAACATTTCTAACTTTTCGGGCATCACTCTGTTCCGTTTTTCGGTTTGAATTAATCCAGCAGTAGAGAATAACCTCTCCGACGCCACAGACGATGGTTTGATTGAGAGATATTTTTTTGCTGTTTTAGAAAATAAATGTCAGAAGTACGATTACTAAATAATCGATAGATTGGACGATTACGGTTAATCATCAAATATCAATAATAGTCGATTACGATTAATCGAAATCATAATCGTTTCATCACTAATTTAAATATGGCTGCGCTGCACCGCGCGGACAACGTTCGCAACTTTTTACTTTATGGTTACCAGTGCACAGTGATACTAAAACAGTATTTTGGATACTTTATTTTTGTTCAACAGTAAAACGTATAATGTTGTGAAAAACTGTACTTACAGTACTGTTTTTAACAGTATAGTTGGCAACCCTAGCGGCGAGTGAGTAGCGCGTGTAGTATAGATGGCGGGACTTACTCTCTTCGTCATCTAGCGGCGGCGGCGGCGGTTGCTCCACGCGCGTGGTGTACGCAGCAGGGGCCGTGCCGTCCACGCGCAGGCGACGGGCCGCGGGGGCGGGGGCGATTGCGGGGGCGGGGGCGGAGGGGTCGGGGGCGCTCGTGGGGGCGGGGGCGCGCGAGTCCTCCGCCCGGGCACGCCACGCGGCGTCGAAGCCGCCGTCGCCGCCGCCGGACTCGCGGCGTCTGTCGGCTTCGTTGCCTTGAGAATCTAGGGATTTTGAGTGAGAATAAATTAAATATTATATAAATAAAAGACGGTGCTATACAAAATGGCACTTACGCGGAAAAGTAAGCCGATTTCTATTACAGATACAGTACATGATTAACTGTTTAGCGTTTTTTTTTAAAGGTTTATTTCAGATTGCAGATCCTTTACTAATTACAAAAAAGCGATGCTTATTCCATATAAATAGTAACAACGACAGATTATAATTATATTGAATACGTACTAGCGGCCCGCCTGCGATTTCGTACGAGTGGACACTCCATAACCCGTGATAAAGATTAAAAATTTTCTTTCATACAAACATTATGTTGTTTCCTCAGAGCTAACGGTCTACTCCAAGGTCAGATTCCAAGTTTTTTATTGTGTAACATTGGTTTGTTAGGTCACGTTGCTTATTGAAATTTTCCAAGTGTGGGACAATATATGTTATTACTGTGTGTAAAGAATTCATTGTTGCTTCTTTATTGATAACATCTAAGATATTAAAGGGATCTATATTGAGCAGTTGAGAGTTGATTTGAGTTTATGGTCAAAACGTTTGCTCTCAAAACGTGGGCAGTGTTCAAGGAGGTGCTGCCAAGATTGTAGAGTGGTGCCGTCACAAGGGCAGACGTCATCATCAACGATGTGGAAGCGAGCAAGATATTCCTTATGGTAGCCATGATTACTTAAGAATTAAGTGATAGCAAATACCGGTTTTACATGAGTGAGATATTTCTGGAGGTCTTCATACGTAGGAAGGAGGCGTTTGATGTGGATATAGGTAGGGTCTTGGTAGGGATTTTGCTGCCATGTGACAGTTCTGACGATTGGTTAGTTTTACATGACTAACAGGCGTTGCTAGGAAGTCGGGTGTTTTGTGCAGCAGAGTGGCCTATTTCGCAGCAGTGTCAATATTTTCGTCAAACAAAAAAAACTCGCAACGCAATAAAGTGACGGACCGTGCGGGTTGAGCGGTCGCAGCTCGCGCGGGCCCTGCTCACCTGCGGCCGGCGGCGCCGCCGTCACCAGGCAGTACATCACCGTCGCTGCAACGGAAAATGGTACTTATGCCACACCACATAGAACACATTTTTTAAATTTCACATTCCATTATAAACAATACTTAAATGGGGTTGAACGTCGCTGCTAAGGAAAATGGTACTTATGCCATACCAAATAAACTGGTCATCACAAAAGTTGACCCACCGTTTTTGCACTATTGCTCTTTATAATTTCAAAGATAAGCATTTAGAAGTAAGTTTTGTTGATATCTAGGGTTGGGTAAGATGTTTGACATTTGATTCCCATAAATCTTAACGCACATGAGGGTACTAATAAACTTTTTTAAAGTAAACGCTGCTCTGTGCCCGTTTGATTAATTCACAACCAGGTGTTTGCAACAGTGTAATTGTTATTGACGATGCTTACTTTATTGATTATCACTGTAATTCGGATTAAATTAGCCTGGAATAATGAATACTACCTACTGAAGCTGAATCGGCCCAAGTTGTGGCTTTGCTGCGAGAAGGTTTTAGTCAACGTGTTGTCGCTTCAAGATTACATTTCAGTCAATCTGCGGTTCGGAGAGTTTACCAGTGGTTTCAAGAGACTGGGCAGTATGTTAGAAGAACAGAATCTGCAAGACAAAGGGTCACCACTAAAAGAGATGACTGCTTTATTGTGACATTGTCTTTGAGAAATCGGCATCTTGGTGTAGATCTCCTGCGACGGGTGCGTAAAGTGTGGGGTGTGGATATAAGTGACAGTACGGTGAGAAGAGAGACTTCGTTAACATAACTTATGACCTCAAAAGCCAGCAGCAGGCAAGTGACCGTAGCTCATCGTCAAGCCAGACCAATTTGCGAGGGAACATCTTGAACGGACTATAGACCAATAGGCTTCAGTTATATTCTGTGATGGGGGTCGAATGACTTTAAACGGCTCTGATAGGCGCCGTAACGTCATACGAATATAATACAATTTGTTTCTTTCAAAATATTAAAACATGAGTTTTTTGTGTAAATTGTAGGTGGGCCGATTTTTGTGATGACCAGTGTAGAACCTCTACATATTTTTAAATTTCCTGTTGCTTTATAAACAATACTTAAAATGGGTTTGAACGTCGCTGCAAAAATCAATTTATCATATTGCGCGTTTCATTATACTTTAAGGGGGTTGAATGCACACTAGTCACTAAAAGTAGCAGTAGTGAGTCTGTTAACCAGTTCCATTACTAGATGTTTAAAGTATTGGAAAAAGTAAAATGAGACATCAAGCTTGGCTATTCCATGATCCAATGGAATTCAATAACAGATGCATACATAAGTCTATAACTTACATGAATATATGAGTGCCGGAAAAATCGGTTCATTCCTTTCCTGTGCTGTCTCCACTAATATACGCAAAGGTCCCTTCGGTGTTAAAACTGCTACTAAATCTGAAAAGAAACTTTGTGTAATCTTCTTATTTACAAGTATTTATTGTCTTTACATCCTACTAATATTATAAATGCGAAAGTTTGTAAGTATGGATGGATATTTGTTACTCTTTCACGTAAGAACTACTGAATAGATTTGGATGAAATTCGGCATACAGATAGTTTATAACCTGGATTAACACATAGGATACTTTTTATCCCGATATTCCCACGGGAACGGGAACCACGCAGGTGAAACCGCGAGCGGCCGCTTGTACATACATATAATCACAACTAATGAGGACCGCAAAAGCAGTCCTCTGCCATAGTTCACTTTCCACCAAATAGTGACTGCACCAGTGCACAAGCGTCAGTGTGACAGGTGGTGAGGTCATCGCCGCTCTATGCTCTTGGATGTATGTGCAGTCTTTAGTCTGTTAGTCGCCTTTTACGACACCCAAGGGAAGAGAGGGGTGGTAGTATTCTTTCACCGCTACGCGAAAAGTTATTATTATTATATTTTCTCTCATATTTCATAATAACGTTCAATGGAATATTTACCCCAAATTGATATAACAGCTAGTACAACCCATGTGGTCCACTCTGGTAGATATTTGATGAACACTAGCGCCATCAGAGCGGCGATGAATATCAGATAGGCCTGCTGCAGCCGCAAGGGGCCCCTCCAGTGTATCACAATCATGCCCACAACACCAAAGTTCCACATCACAAACACTATTGTAATGTAATCCATGGGTATGTTGTACGCTCTAAGTGCTTCTCTGAAATAAGGTATTTTTACAATTTAACAATTATTTTAATGAAAAGCATAAGAGCGAATGCTCTAAGTCAATTTAATGTAGTATTTATAAGTTCTCTTGGAAATGTTTAGAAGATTGTATTATAAATGGAGTCACACAACACATAAAGAAATAAGTCGAAACTCTATTTTCACGTCATTTAAAACGGAAATTCACAAGTTACCTTCCAGTTGTCATGTCAGTCACCAGTGGCTGGTAAAGGAACGGGATCTTTATATACAGGGTGTCCGAGATATCGACGTCAAGCCGAAACCGGGTGATAGGCCAAGTTACAATATTTATCAGAAAACTACAAAAAATCTAAGTCACATATTTTCAAAATTAAATACATTTTTAAAAAATCTAAAAAATTGTTATCTTTTGTTTTGTAATCCTGAATAATGCTTCTGTATACTCTGGCATAAACTTTAAAGCCAGCTGCTCAAGCTTGGAAGGAAGTGTCACTTTTTACCCAACCAAATATTGAAAATTAATATTTCGCCCAGCTTTAACATACTGTACTGAAAAAAAAATGTACTATGGGAGTTTGGCAAGTAACTTTAAAAGTTGGCGCATTTAATAAGGATTCCAAAATGGTATGATACATGCTAGATTATAAAAAAAAACGAAAATACGTGACTTGGATTTTTTTTTATTTTTCTGATAACTATTATAACTTGGCCTATCACCCGGTTTGGCTTGACGTCGATATCTGGGACACCCTGTAGATCAACTTTATACCACCTTAACCCGAGACCTTTGCTACGTATTTGTAAATGCAGTGCTTATCAATTCCTACAATATCATAGTAGGAATTGATAAGACATGTTCAGGAGTAAAGTTCAAAAGTTATTTTATGTTCATTGTCCTAAACATTATGTCTACATATAAGTGGGTAGGTAAGTGCTATGTTATTTATTGATAGAGCCTAAATGAAACATGCAAAAAATCCATGCAAAAAGTCCCAAAGAAGTGGTATCAGCACAAACAATAAACCAATTTAAAAACAGGCTAGACAAGCATTTGAATATGAACAAACAACCAGACTAAGACATTAAAAGGAGGAAACAGGATACAGACTATACCAGTTGTCTCAACTGCCTGTCTGTTAAACAATAATAATAATAATAAAAAATAAATGCTTACTTACTCTATATATAAGTAGGAGAACAAGAATAGCAACATTAGTGATGACATTATGAGCCAACCATGTATGATTCTGTAACATCTCTTCTTGTATAGGACTATCAAGAACACGGTCATGACTGCAATCACGCTCAGCAAAATCATGGAGTTGGCCAGGGCATTCCATACTTTTGTCACAGCGTATGGACTCTCTTCATGGAACGGTGTGTAAGCTCTGCAAGTTTATTTCATATTTATTTATTTGCATATCAAGTGTACAACATTATGGTCTTATGCGTTTATGTGTGTTATAAGTTTTTATTACTATTAAATGCTAAATGCAATTGACTTAAGGAATTTTTTTTTTATGAGAATGCATTTACCACAAGATCTTCATGTACATACTGTGGGCTGGGCCTAGCAAAAAAATTATAGTAAAAGTAATAATGTCATAATTTCAGAAAATATATGAAACTGGTTCTGTCTTGTTGTAACTAGTTATTATATTTTCTATCTACATTTAAATTTTCAGACATTGCTTACTTCAATTTCAATAAAAGATTATCACTTAATTATAATTTAGATTCAAAATTAAATTCTTTTTATGCTAGGCTTACAGAATGTGACATAATATTGACAGTATTTAATAGTTCTATAGCAAAAAATAAGTAAATAAAACAATTTATTCATATTCATATAATCACGACTATTATCCCGAAAGGGTTAGTCAGAGACTAGGCAATGACGACGGCAAAGGCCGTAAAGGCTCTACCATAGTCCACTTTTCACCAAATAGCAACTGCACATGTGCTTAGCATGACAGGTGGTGAGCCCATCGCCGCTCTACGCTGTTGGATGTATGTGCAGTCTTTAGTCCATTTGTCGCCTTTTACGACATACAACACCCAAGAGAAGATAGGGGGTGGTAGTATTCTCTCACCACTATGCGACACAGTTATTATGATTAAATGAAACAATTTTCTTACAAATATACATCTTTTACAGAGTAAAAGTTAATTGAAGAAATGGTTGCAACCACAACAACCATGCACAATGTGACTGGCACAAAGAGTTTGATGACATGTCTCGCCCCATATTTGAGTTCCAAATCGTCTGATTCATCATTGCTGATAACTGGGGCTGCACGAGGTACAGATCCACTGGGTGCAGCTGAATCACTGCCTTCAGATTGATCCACACTCTGAGTATGAGAAAACATAATTGCATTAACAAAACATACCAAAAAACAAAAAAGGTGCAAATTGAATTATATTATCAAGCTATTTACCATTGCATTTCTATTTACAAGTTGTGGGGCACTAGGATATGATGAGTCACAATAACAGTAAAACTTGGTGTCAGTTGCAGGTTGACAATGTATTTTTGGTTTATAAACTATAAAATTTAATTTTAAATGTTATTTTATTTCTAAGGTCCATTAAGACTACTTTGAGTGCATACTGAATTTTTCTAAATGATTATGAGGCTCGTGAATTGATAAAGATTATCAATTACTACAGGACGTAAACATTATTTTAACAGATTAGATAGTGCGTGGCGGCGAGTAGAAGGGATAACTATTGTACCCAGTGCTAGTATGTAGAATTGTTAAAGTTGTGGTTACCCCGTATGTTCGCTGGCTTTCAGATTTGGTTTTCCTTTTTCTAGCTATCCTCTCAGCGATCTCCCTGTCGGGGCGTGCTTCTGCTATATGTCCGTCCATCAGTGCCGTGTGCTCGGTTGCAACCTCCGTATCGCTGCCTGCGTCACTCATTCATGAAACTCTTGAATCTTTAACATTTTTGTTTTCCCAATAATAATATTGCTTGCTATTTTACCACAAAGACTGCAACAGAATTGGCTTTGCGTTGTCTCACCGACAGTGCTTCCACTTTCATGATTCCATTTCCCCACGCCACAACTGAGATTTCCCCTTCTCAAGAATTTTTTCCCCTCAAAACTTATTCTGTTAGTAAATTACCTACTATCAAAAAAAATTGTCGTTGCCAGGTGGGTGGCTTATGCTATTGGGGCTTATATTTATGGGGAGTAACGTGGTCATCGAAAAATTTTGGTGTTGGGGGGGGGGGGGGGGTACCCCTGTAATTGAGGCAAAATCGAGATTTTGCTTTTTAAAGGTGCTATTTTGGACAGCCATTCCACATCAAAAGTGCAAAGCGCCTACAAAAATTATTGTAATTTTGAGATTTTTTCATAGATGGCATTGGGTGTAAGTGCCAGACTTTTTTTCTATACAAATGGGACATGTGTGCCGATCGTAGCAAATGTCAGTGTCGGTCATCTGATTAGCTCCTGTCATTTCAAATGATAAGATTTGTCTGATAAAAATATTAGAAAGTACTTTGAAAATGAGTGATTCAAGGAATAAAACTAAAAACAAACTACCTATGAAAATCTTTGAAAGTCGTACGAGGAAAGAGTTATGTTAACAGGAAAAGAAAAGTTATTCCGGCAATAAGGTCACCTTCTATGCTGGTCAGTACCTACATTGTTATTGTTAATTACAATTGCGTTAAGCTAATATTTTTATTACAAAAAATATGCAATTGTAAGAACCGATCAAAGTCAAAGTCAAAGTCAAATTATTTATTCAATGTAAACCTTTACAGGCACTTATTGACGTCAATACTAATAATAATAAAAAAAACAGTTAACTAACTTATAGTTAAGACTTAACAACTAATCTAACGAGCTATTATAGTCTGTGCCAGACAAATGCGCATTGCTATCCCCAGTACCACTGCACGCCGAAACAGAATCGCGTCGAACCGAAATATAAGCCGTGGTCATAGAATTGTGTAATATGATTTCCAATTATCGTATTGATACTGTGGTAAGTAATATAAATTGGAGAGTTTTTGAAGTAAAATAAAGTAGCGGCTGAAATTAGTTTTGGAAAACATTAGTACCTAACCAATAAGGTTTACATTTTTAATCATTCAAATATCTTATTTTATAAATACTTAAGTATAAAAAAACGTCAAAAATTAATAAGCATAAACTTGTGTGTTTTAAAATTGTTTCGTTTTTCGTCTTGGTACAAGCACAGAATAACTAATACTACTACCGTACAGAAGGTTCACCCTCCAACGACCCCCACGCGAAACTGAAACCTATCTCGTGACCCGAGCGTTCATATTCCGATAAGCACAGCCGACTCGATATCGATTTGACGTCCGTCAGGAGCGCAGGGTTTACGCGCGCGCGTAGGGATTACGAGTTAAGAGGAAACACCACGCCGACGCGGCACCCAAAACTCCCACACAAAACACAGAAAAACGACGCCCCGCAGCCCCCTTCCAAAACCGGACCAACCCCCACCACCCCTTCAGCAACGGTTAAAGAAAGAGACCCTTCACGTCCGTATGCTTGATTCCTTTGCATTAAGTCATTTATTTAATAAAAAGGAGCCTTCAAAATTAAGCTAAATCACTTCGTTTTAAGGCGTCTTCAGAAACATTAAGTGGCTCGTTTAAAAAAAAAATCACAGACACAGAAAACCTCCTCCCCCCCCTTTAAAGTCTCATTCAGTTACAAAATCCAATAAACATCACTCGACAAAAAAAAAAACCCTAAAGTTACCCCTTTATGTAATGTTTTTCAATATTATGACTAAGCTACTGATAGATAGATAAAAACTTTATTTACTGCTAAAAGATGAAAAATAAATAAAATTGGTTGCCTGTAAAGTCGGTATACGGGCGAAAGTTTTACGTGACAACGACTTTGAGTGGTAAAATAATTTTAATGTGAATATTCATTCGTATAGTAGGAAGAAGGATGAAATAATATGGAAGGGACGCGTGCCTTTTACTTTTTATGTCTGTCTCTCTCGCTCTTAGGCGGGCTAACCATGCCCGAGTGGAAGGGACGCGTGCCTCTCACTCGCTCTCATTGTGAGCGCATAACGTGAGCGGAGCGTAACGCAGTTTCTTGAAGTGTCACCCGGCAAACCAATTTATGAGACGTTGTCACGTCAAAAGAAAAGAGAAAAAAGAGAAGAAAAAAAGGTGAAAAGGAAACTTTTCTAGTGGAAAGTATGATTGCTTACTTACTATTACCAACAGAATATGAAGAATTCTATAGGAATTTGTGTAATAATTAAACTAGTTTAATTACTAGTTACACAAATTTGTCAAAATGCAGCATAGGGGCTAAGCACTAACTAAAATAATAATACTTATTTAAAAATAAAGGCACTTCTTTACTCCAATGACATTTGTTATGAAACTTAGCCCCAATGAAAGGTAAATATCTTGCATTTTGACCCATTTCTTAATTGATTTTTTATATAAATTTGTTCAAAAGTAATAAGTATAGTATAAACATTACCTGTTTAATTTAGTTTTTGATAATAGAATGCCGCTTTAAAACTATGACTAAAAAACAAATTCATTTTTATTTATTTCTTATTTTGTGTTTTGGCACTTAGCTTTTTTATTCCAAGCCTCAATTCGTAAGCGCCATTCACATTTTTATTAAAAAGTAAATAAAAACGTTTTTTTTAACATTATAAATCTGTCAAGAAATCAAAAAGGTAAATTCCTATGTTTTTATGATTATAAATGATTTATTATTGAAAAGCACGGTAGTTATGTGAATTTATAAGAAAGGTGACCCAGCGTTTTATGCTTGGGTTGTATATTTTTAATTTTTTTAATCTGTAATTTAATATCTATTTCGCAATATCTGTCAACAAATGACAGTTTTACAGCCGCTAGCTGTCAAATCAAACATGACGTGACGGCCTTGTTGACATTTATCTTTTTTAAAAGCAAAAGAATTATGGTATAAGCAGATATGTTGAGACATTTTTAAAGTAACATGTCTGCTTTTGAAGACTCAGTGTTTCCATATTAAAAAATATTAATAATTAAATAAATCTTATCCGCGATTCGATAAAAATAAGACAAAACTTGGTTTAGGTAGCAAATAATATTAGCTTTACTTTATTACCAAATTCTATTGTATTCAAGTTAAGCATTTTTTCTATGGAAAGTGCCATTTCTCCTTTTAGAGGTTACTTCAGGATTTTTTCTATCGAGCCAAATGATTCCAATCGCGTTTTGGCTTCGTTCATCCCCTCACACATACGGTCTGTAATACACATTGAAAGTTTCAGTGCGAAATATCGTATTATCGATTTTCCCTATTCATCTCTTTCCCCTTTTTCTTCCCCTCTGGACCCTAATTTCCCCTCAAAAGGGGAAGTTCCCCTCATTGTGGAAGCACTGCTCACCGATCGTATGGTCCGTATTTTTTTTACACTATTATTACATGACTAAATTAAAATGTCTTCGAGCCTGCCTAGCAATCTTCTTAGCACATGCCTTCCAAATTCGATTGGGTTGGTTTTTGACAAAGCAGTGTGACAGTTTTAACTTTATACCTTTTTTTTTTACTTCTGGTCAGACAAGGGCATTATGCATAAGCAGCCTAATTTTGTAATATATTTTTCTTGTAACCATGGTATACACCAGTAGAAATAGGTCGAGGAAGTTCCCGGTCAACCACTTTTCGGCGATAATCGCTTGCACCCCATTCGAACCTCGTCTACGTATATATGTAGCAGCAGTAGCATGCGCGTAGATCGTGTGCTACCGAATATCGCCGAAGTGGTCGACCGGAAACTTCGTCGATTGAGCACATAGCTTTGATAGGTTGCTTTATTAAACCGAATATTAAACGAGAGACTTATACAAGTACCTTTAAAATAATTAAATATGCATTTTTTTTCTTTGTCAAACACAAATTCCAGTATTGCCTGATCATCATCATTCGTTTGCCCGTTCCCATGTTATTTGGGGTCGGCGTAGTACCTATGTCTTTTTTTTCGATACAACTCGGTCATCATTCGTGATCAAATCCCTTCTCATTACATGTCCATACCAAGACAAAAGGTTCCCTTTCAAATTTTCTGTCACTTTCATACTTTACATGTCCATGCCAAGACAAAAGGTTCCCTTTCAAATTTTCTGTCACTTTCATACTTCCTCTGTTAGGTTCATTCTTTATTTTGTCCATCATCGTCACTTCCACAGACTTAGTATAGAATACACCACAGTCCACATCCACCCTAACATTCTTAACTCCGCTACATGCAATCGTCTTTCATCTGTTTTCTTTACGGCCCAGCATTTAGATCAATACATTACAACAGTCATATGCGGCCTAATCTCGACTGTGATTTTTGTGAAAAATGCCCCCAAATATCATTGCCCTTTCCGCATTTCGTAGTAATTTTGCAGTTGTATATAACGTTTTTATCGATATAGGATAATAAATCCATGCTTAATATTACAAATCTCCACTCTGCGAGTATAAGCTGAGTTCGAACGGCCGGCGCATCGTATTTTGTACTAATTTTGCAGTAAAGTTGTTGGTAGATTTAGATCAATCATATTCAATTACATTCACATCACTATCAATCGAATTAGACTTGTACCGATGCTATGTCCCTAACCTAACTTTTACTACCCTCATCATTTTTATCCTCGATCCTATGGGGGTAAACCAATATCGCGTCGTGTCGTGTCGGCCATCTTCACTTCCGATCTAGCCTGCCTACGCGACAGGGCCTTTGAGTCGAGCTCTCGTGTTCCTCATTTATCGGTCAAGTCATACCATCTTCCAAGTGATCGCCGCGAGTTTACTACTGTGATCACGAACTTTTGCCGTGGAAGGTCAAGAAAGAGTGAGACGCGCGTCCACTACAGCCAGCACGCGGGAGCAACGTAAAATCCCTCTTCTTTGATCGCCCATGTTTTGGTCCTTCGAGCCGGATTCCCTTCATTTCCGTAAGCATCGGAACATAATTATTCAAAGTTCATCAATTGCATAAAAATCTATTTTTAGAAAATATTTTTTGCATACCTTCAATAGTTTTACAAAACTATCTTGGGGATTTCCATTTCGCATACTAGCAGCACTGAACATCGTTCAATTAAGCTGTCAACTGTCAAGTGTCAGTCATCTGTCAACTGACAATATTAATAACCTCTAGGAGTTTGTTTCGAATTCGTATAGGTCATGCTTGCACTCCTGTACATTTAATGAAGTTGCATATTAGGGATAGCTCCATCTGCGAGTGTGGTCTCGATGAAGGTAACACCAACCATCTTTTCTTTAATTGTCCGAATATGGGCTCTTCCCTCTTTGATTTCCTTCCTAAAAGCGTTCCTCGCCCTTGTAATATTAAATATATTCTAAATTCCTTATCTCCCCCAATCTTAAAGTCTCTTAATAAATTTATTACATCCACAAATATTAAAATCTAATATATAAAATATTCCCTCATAACATTTCCCCTACCCCCTCCTATTTCCTCTACAAGCTTGTTTGTATAGTTGTATATAATACTATTTTGTTGTGATGTCCTATTTGTGTTGTCTTGTTTTGTTTTAGGTGGTTATGTTCTAACGTAGCTATTTTTTCTTCTATCCATTGACGTTCGTGTAAATGCTGCACACGTGACTTTGGCGGAACAGCGAGCCCTCGTAGGCAAGCTTAAGTTCGCTCGCCAAAAATAAAAGAAGAAGAAGAAGAGTTTGTTTCGTTTATTTTTACTTGCGAAATAAAATAACTTTAATTATGTCGAATGATTTGAAAATAGCCACTGTTAAATTTAACCTGGCTTATGATTTCGTATGCGAACTTTATAAACTGGCTACAGTGCTTGTGCAAACCATTCCTACAACACCGCAGGAATTGAGTAAATTTCGTGTTCGTTTCGTTGATCTAAATCAGATGCGTGAACAGTTTGATACTAATTTTACGTTGTTAGTTGCTGCTTCACAGCCCGATGAACAGAGAGGAACTATAGAATCTTGCTTTACAACGTTTTACGAGAAATATTACTCAATTCAAAGTATTTGGTCTGACTTAAGTGTATTGGATTCCAAAACAACTAATGCTCCTGTGACACAAGAAGTAGTTTCCAGGTCTAGTTGCGAATCAAGTCGTTTTCATTTACCTAAAATTACATTAACACATTTCAAAGGCATTCACACTGAATGGCCCAATTTTATATCAATATTTGACAGTTTAATTCATCAAAACAATGAAATATCTTCAATACAAAAATTCCATTATTTATTGAGTGTTTTAGAACAAGAACCTCTTAACTTAATTAAACATTTAAGCATAACTAGTGAAAACTATGGTGTGGCCTATAATCTCTTACAAGAACGTTATGAAAATAAGCGCTTGATAGCCGACAAACATTTAGATTTGTTACTATCAGTTTCATGTTCCAACTTAAAGAATTTAAAACGTTTTCTCAACACCTTAAAAGAAAACACACAAGCATTAAATACTCTTGGATTTGATGTCAATTCTTGGAGTTTTCTTTTATATCATATAATATCTAAAAAGTTACCGTTGGACTTAAGAACTAAATTTGAGTTTACTTTACAGCAAAATGAGATACCGCGTTTTGGTAACTCGTTGACATTTTTAGAACACAATTTAAGGGTTTCAGAAGCAACTAATTTCACATGTGTAAACAATAATCCCAAAGCGTTAATTCCTCATGCATCCACCTTACATGTAACTAATTCAACTTGTTATTATTGTAGTGGTGATCATGCAATCTATCAATGTTTAGAGTTTGAGAAACTGAAAGATAAGAAATTATTTTTAACTGAAAAAAGACTTTGTTACAACTGTTTAAGGCCACATAGTATTTCACAATGTTTATCTAAGCGTTGTTGTCAAGTATGCAAGAAACGTCATCATACAAAATTACATAATGAGTTTAAAGCAGCGGATTCCTTTGTGAAGCCCGAACCCTCCTCTTCGAAACAGGTGTTACTTAACATAGAACCATTGTCTACCGGCCTCTTAGGTACTGCTCTTGTTGGAGTCCAGGATGTTGATGGTCAGGTACATGTTGTTCGTGCGTTAGTAGATCCTGGTGCTCAATCATCTCTTATAACTGAATCTTTAGCACAGCAACTTCGACTGCGACGTCGTAAGTCCTGCGATCTGTTCGGTGTCGGTGAACACCGGCAAGCTACCCATGGAAGGGTAGATTGTTCAATCTTGTCTCTCACAGATGATTCCGTTCCTGGTTTGTCCACTGAAGCCATTGTACTTAAGCGCATCACGGGATATCAACCTGCAGCAATGGTCAATCCGATTGTGCCAGAGAAATGTAGCGACCTTCAGCTTGCTGATAAGACTTTCAACATTCCGGGTAAAATCGATCTACTTTTGGGTGTTAATCTTTTCAGTGACATTTTTAGCGGTCCAAAGTTAAAATTAGGTAATGGTTTACCTACAGCTCATTCAACCATCTTTGGTTGGGTCATCATGGGTTCGACCCCAGTGACTACAACTCAGTATCAAAATATTAGCCTACTTACCAACGAGTCTAGGTTACAACTTACTATAACTAAATTCTGGGAATCAGAAGAGTCTCCTTTGCCGCCGATTCCAGATCCTGATGACATCATATGTGAAAAGCACTTTGTTAACACACACAGTAGAGATCCCAATGGGAGGTTTGTAGTTAGGCTGCAGTATAAGGTAGAGTCCTCTCAGCTTGGTGGTACTCGGTTAATTGCGTTAAAACGGTTTCACAATTTAGAGCGTAAACTTATAAAAGAGCCTACACTTCGTGAGCTCTACATTCAATTTATGAAAGATTATGTAGAGTCTGGACATATGAAGTTAGTACCTTCTCATAGTGCGGTTGACAGATATTATATTCCTCATCACGGCGTGCTCAAGGAGAGCAGTAGCACTACAAAGATGAGAGCTGTTTTCGATGCATCTCTACCCAGCTCTACCGGTGTTTCCCTCAATCAAATTTTGTTGTCAGGCCCTAAGCTACAACAGAATATACAGGATATCATTTTAAGGTTTAGAACTTATTTAGTGGTCTTCACTTGTGACATCAAACAATGTTATCGAATGGTCAGGTTACATGATGATGATCAGCGGTTCCAAACTATCTTCTGGCGCGAATCTCAAGATCAACCGTTGCAGGAGTTCGAGTTAACAACCGTCACCTACGGCGTCACTAGTTCTGCATACCAGGCTATCAGGGTGATTCATGAGTTGGCGAATCTTAACGACTCTACATATCCTGAGGCTGCACGTGTCCTACGGGAGGACACCTTCGTAGACGATATCGTGACTGGGTGTGACACGCTAGAGGGTGCTAAGACGCTACAGCACCAAGTCACTGACGTGTTGGCTCAAGGTCGTTTCCTTCTTAGGAAATGGTCTAGCAACTCTGGCGAGCTACTCAAGGGTTTACCTGCAGATCATTATGAAACACCTTATCGATTCGAGGATTCCGGTGACAATATTTTCAAAATCTTAGGTATTGAATGGAACCCCTCATCCGATAACTTTCTCTATCACGTCTCTAACATGAGTAAGACTCTAACCAAACGAGGTGTTCTATCGAACATCGCTCGTCTCTATGATCCTTGTGGCTTTATCACGCCGGTAACATTTTTCGCTAAATCTTTTATGCAGCATTTGTGGCTTTTAGAGCTGGGTTGGGACGATACTCTCCCTTTCGATGTCCAGCAAACTTGGCTGAAGTTTGTTGACGACTTCAAATCTTTAAATCAAATACGGATTCCACGCCACGTTATGGGTGATCCTCATTCTAAATATCAACTTCACGGTTTCAGCGACGCATCGGAGCGCGGATATGCCGCATGCGTCTATATACGCTGTGAAAGCGGTGACGGTGACAGCGTTCAAGTTCATTTGTTAATCGCTAAATCTAGAGTCGCTTCAGTCAGGCAAAGGCAAACGATCCCTAAGCTCGAGCTCTGTGGAGCAGGCCTGTTGGCACGCCTTATGGACCATGTGTGTAAGGTCATGCACTCCAAATTAAAATCCATACCAATAATTGCATGGTGCGACTCTAGCATAGTGCTAACTTGGTTACGAACTTCACCGCACAAGCTTCAAACTTTTGAAGGAAACAGAGTTTCCCAGGTTCAAGGCATCATTCCAAACGCTACCTGGCGGCACATTCCTTCACATCTCAATCCCGCGGATTGCGCGAGTCGAGGCTTGCTTCCTCGCGACTTAGTAGTTCATTCACTTTGGTGGAGTCCTTCTTGGCTCAAATCTGATTACAGTTCATGGCCTTCCACATGTCAACTGCTTGACCCTGTGGATTTGCCAGGCGTGAAAGTAGGTCCAGTTGCTGCACATGTCGTGCAAACTGTTGACACGAAAACCCACACGGACTCTACATTTATATTTACTCCTCCTGTTGCTGCACACTTAGTGCAAACGGCCGAGACGGGACCGGATAAGCACTCTACATCGGCTGTTGCACCTTCCTCAGACGAAGTTGTCCAACACGTCATTGTAGAGTACAGCTATCTATCTAAAGTTACACGAGTACTCGGTTGGTGGCTTCGTTATATGCATAATGTTCGCTCACCAAAGGATAAACGAGTAGGTAATTTGACGATATACGAATTAAAATCAGTGTTGTCAACTTGTATCAAATCGGTTCAATCGACAGCGTTTGCCGATCCTATAAAATTGTTGCGTCAACGTAAGCCTATCGAGGGCAGCCTACGTCGCCTCCATCCCTTTCTCGATGATCTAGGTTTTCTTCGAGTTGGTGGGCGACTGGTCAACGCCAACTTGCCTTTCGATAGTAAACATCCATTTTTGTTACCTCAGTCGCATCCTTTCACAAATCTTCTCATCGATCATTATCATCAGCTCTACGGTCATCCAGGTCCTGCTATTTTAATGGCTATCCTATTGCGTAGGTATTGGATTGTGTCAGCTCGACGTGTAGTGCGGCACAGGATTTTTCAATGTCAACGCTGCTATAGACTAAAGGCGAAACCTATGAATCCATTCATGGGCAACTTACCTGCCGATAGAGTCACTCAAGCTAGGCCCTTCCAAAGGGTTGGGTTAGATTTCGCCGGACCGTTCAACGTCAAGGATTCCAATGCTCGCAAACCTAAAATCTTTAAGGCTTACCTATGTGTGTTCATATGCTTTGCAACCAAAGCGATGCATTTGGAAGTAGTCTCCACCTTGTTTACTGACGCGTTCTTGGCCTGTTTAGATCGATTTGTTTCGAGAAGAGGGTTACCTTCTGACATATATTCCGACTGTGGCACAAACTTTTTAGGCGCACGCAACTATCTTAAGGATATTTATCTGCTTAAAGCTCAAATCGATAGAGACTCAGATAAAGTTCAATCTCATCTAGCATCTCATGAAATTCATTGGCATCTTAACGTTCCCTCGGGACCACATCTTGGTGGCCTCTGGGAGAATGCAGTGAAGTCTTCTAAAACATTACTCAAGCGTATCATAGGCGAACGTGTATTAACGCTTGAAGAACTAAGTACGTTCTGCAAAATCGAATCTATATTAAATTCACGACCTATCTGTCCATTTGGTAGCGACCCAAACGATTTAGAAACTCTGACGCCGGGTCATTTTTTGATTGGACAACCGCTTCTTGCCTTACCGGAGCACGATCTAGAGCTCATTGCTACTCATCGTCTGAATCGTTGGCAACTGCTACAGCAAATCACCCAACATTTTTGGAAACGCTGGCACAGCGAATATTTACACACGCTGCAGCAACGTGATCGTTGGCTTAAGCCTGAACGTAATTTACAGATGGGTGACTTGGTGTTGTTGATGGAGCCTAATACACCTCCTTTACTTTGGAAAAAGGCTAGAATTACCAAACTTTATCCGGGGAATGACGGTATTGTCCGGGTCGTAGACATTAAAACAACCAAAGGAGTTTTCAAGCGTCCTGTAGCCAAGTTATGTCGCTTAATTCCCGAAACCTAGATATTTCAACATTTATCAATTAATTTAGCATGTAAGTAACTATAGTAAGATAACATTTACACTTTTCAATCAGCTTTCAGTTAACTTATTTCAAATTTGTCTGTTTCAATTAAAAGAGCTAAGCCGCTCTTTGGGGGGCGGTATGGTAGATTTAGATCAATCATATTCAATTACATTCACATCACTATCAATCGAATTAGACTTGTACCGATGCTATGTCCCTAACCTAACTTCTACTACCCTCATCATTTTTATCCTCGATCCTATGGGGGTAAACCAATATCGCGTCGTGTCGTGTCGGCCATCTTCACTTCCGATCTTGGATCTAGCCTGCCTACGCGACAGGGCCTTTGAGTCGAGCTCTCGTGTTCCTCCATCGGTCAAGTCATACCATCTTCCAAGTGATCGCCGCGAGTTTACTACTGTGATCACGAACTTTTGCCGTGGAAGGTCAAGAAAGAGTGAGACGCGCGTCCACTACAGCCAGCACGCGGGAGCAACGTCGAACCAGGTTAGCCCCCAAAAATCCCTCTTCTTTGATCGCCCATCTTTTCATTTATCATTTTTATCGAAATAGCATAATAAATTCATTCATTTATTGAAATAGCATAATAAAATCTCTATTCCTCATGAAGAAACAATTATTCTAGTATAAATTCTGCTCAATAATATTATCGTACATAGGAGAAATTCACAGTTAACTTAAAGCGATTTTCAAAGTTTTTTGGTTTAGAATAAGATTTTTTTTCTGTACCTAGAAGTTGCCCCTCTTTCTATCGCGTAGCTCTTATTCTCTCCTAACGACTTTAGGGTTGTCTTCTTTTCTTATAAATAATAATAATTTATCTGAATACTTACTTAATTTATTACAAGTTATTGTTTTATAATGTGTAGGTACTTAAATGTGAACGAATTACGTTTCAAATAAACCTAGGCTAGGTATGTAAGTACAGTCAACGCCACATCAGACTACTTAAACATGTTGACTTTGAGGCAGTCTATAAGCCGCCTGCCGCGCCGGCACCGCCCGTACCGTTGCCGTTAAAAGAGCTGTTTTCGTAGGTAGTTCAACTGTTTCACTTACCAAGCTTTCGTGCGTAGTTAGTACCTATGTACCTACTCGTAGACTAGTTGATTAGAAAATTATTAAATTTCCCAATGTCTGTTTCTTGTCTATAAGTAAATAGTTGGGTGAAGATTGTTTAGCAAATAAGACAAGTACCTAAAGAATAAACGGATAGTAGTCCGTTTATTTAGTAAAATACTAACTAGGTACACTACCTATAAGTAGACAAGCATTCTTACCTTTCGATGTCGTTTGGAAGTGTGAAAAACGTGAGGTTCGGATTCTTTTTATTATTATTATTAAGCTAGCCTATTGCGATGTAATATGCCTTCATTTTGGATAAATAAATTATTATAAATGTGTGAACGAGAGACGCGACAGTACGCGAACGCGGTCGGCGCGGCGCGTAAGTGAATCGACCTAAGCGAGAAATCGGGCTAATGTTGCTAACGTTAACGTGCGACCCCGGCCGGCACGTGGCAGCCCTCGAAATTGGTTCGTCAGGATCCGGACGGACCCGCCGGCTACTAGTAGCTTCATACCTAAAGCGCGGAGTGCGCCAGGCCGGTTGTGTTCTGTTATGCGATAGCGACACATAGACGCTGCGCGCATGGCTGTGATCTGCTGTCTCTTTCCAATTCTATGAATATGAAAAAGACAGAGTCAATTCTCAGCGCTGTGCGGCAGCCGCTGCTACCAAGGCTTTAACTTAGAGAATCGCACTGCTGTGCTTCAGATGCATTCGCGGATCGCATGTTGTTGCAGTGACATGTCTCCATTTCATTTGCCTGAATATAAAATATATTTTAATTTGTAAGTAATACCTATGGCATGTACAGACAAGGAAGTTTCCGGTCAACCACTTTTCGGCGTTAGGCTGCCTGTCCATTGAAGCGGAGCGAGGCTGCGGTGCGGAGAAATATTAACCAATAGGATTGTCCAATGGAGCGGAGCAGAGATTTAATGCAATCCTACTGGTTAATATTTTTCCGCACCGCACCCTCGCTCCGCTTCAATAGACAGGCAGCCTTTTTTCGTCTGCACACTACACTACAGTTAATAACTGTAGGTACGTAGGCGCAGTCGCATTGGAGCGCAAACGCGACTATCGCCGAAAAGTGGTCGCCCGGGAACTTGATTGTAGTACGTGGGCTGTGGTTGGACAGCATTGAACAATATTTCCATCATTAATATGAAAAGTCTCCGGACGCCTTAATAATAGTTCATCTTTATTTGCGACTTATTTTTTATGAATATCACTTAGTTTTAATAAAAATTTGCCAGCCCATAGTTTAATGAACCGCCACCGCAGCGACTTTAGATCACGCCGACCAACAAGCGAAGTTGCCAGAAAGCTGAGGGCCAATGACATCGTGCTGAAGCAATCCTGGAGGAACAAGTGGACGAAGGTGACTGCCGGCCATCGCAACACCTTTCCAGACCCAACCCAAAAACACTGGTTACGCCTCAATAGAATCAGCACGGGACACGGCAGGTACTTCATGAAACACAAAGTTACTATACCCCGCTAGATATAGTAACTTTTATGAGTGTAGCTGTCCACAGATGGGTATACTTGTGTCAGGGTGGATCCCGTGATTCAATTCCCTAGCGGACATGCCCCGCGGCCTCCACTTTACTCGAATTTGCTGTTCTCCAGTGTTTAGTGGGTAAACTTCCCTTCCTCTTATGCTTTCAGTGTGAAAAGGGGGACGGATGGAGCCCCACATAACCTTGCCTCCCTTCTGGGGGTAGGGTATCCGTAAGGTGGATTCATTGGTAAAAAAAAGAAATAAAAAAAGTATAGTGACTTTATGATGAAACATAAGTCATAGAGCGGATTCTCTATCCATCCCATAGAGAATCCGCTCTATGACTGCGGCCTTGAGGACCAGACTAAACAACATATTATGGAACAATATCCAAAGCGCCTTTTCCCAGGTGATTCACGGGAACTCTACGACGACCTGACAGCAGCAGCTATAGACTGGTTGCGTGACCTGGATGTGGACCTATAATATTAACCAACCAACAATTTATATACGCCATACGTTTGAATAAATAACTAAAATAGGGGATCATATTGTATAGTCAAACTGCATAATGCAAGCACTTCATAAAAAAAATAAAAGCAAATAGATACATTACAATATATTTCAATTTCAAACATCAGTATTATCTCACATATTTCATAAAGATTCTTCCGTGCAAATACGGCTGTGGATAAATGCCTAGATGATGATATAAAGGATAATTAGAGTTTATAGATATAGGCCCTCTGGTGTTCCTTCTTTCTTCCTGTAAAGGACACTTTCCTTGGACTTCTTGAAGTCTTCATTTGTGACCTTCATTCGTCGCTCTCTTAGCGCCATAAGACCAGCTTCAGTACATATTGCCTAAAAACAGGAAAGGTATAATATAAAGACATATTGGATTAACCTTGCCCACCGTAATAAGGGCCTAATTCACAGTGGCCGATTAGCAGTTACTTGACAGTTTTATATGAATTATCACTCATTCTCACTTACCGAAATAAATAAAAGTACTTTAAAAAAAACTATTTAACTGGCTTAAAATATTCTATTAAAGATTTTATAAATTGTAATATTGACATACTGTAGTTTATAATGTAATTTATTACAATGAATATAATAATTATTATCAATTAATCTTATTTGGTATATGTGGCGTATTATTCAATATAAGTAATGAAAATATACTATAACATATAATTTATTTAATTATTTTTTTGTTTAATTATCTCCATTCACATGCCCTGCGTCGGTAAAATAGACGAACCTTATTATGAATTACTATATTTTGCACCTACTATATTTTCAGTGATTAAATTATTTCATTTCATCAGTAAAGGCTAATGGGAACTTACTCGGAGATTGTGAAACAGGCCCTAAGTCTTATAAAGCAAATGTATTAATACCTTGATATCAGCACCAGAAAGGTCATCCTTAGACATGATTAGCTCAGACAAATTCACATCATCTGCCAAAGTCATTCTTGAAGTATGGATAGTAAAGATTCTTCTCTTGGTTTTCTCATCGGGCAGTGGAAACTCTATCTTCCTATCAATACGCCCCGGACGTATAAGAGCCGGATCCAATGTTTCTATACGATTGGTCGCCATTATTACCTAAAACATATTTTATAAGTAACAACCTACAAGCATCACCTATATTATCAAGTAGAACCATAAACTGTGTTTATTTGCTTACCTTAACATCACCTCGCGAGTCAAACCCATCAAGTTGGTTCAGTAATTCCAACATAGTTCTTTGGATTTCCCTCTCACCTCCAGAATTGGAATCATATCTATAAATAAATTAAAAATACAATAATAAATGTTGATAAAGTAAGGAAATTACAGTCAAGTACAGTTAAGTATAAATGATTACCGTTTAGTTCCTACAGCATCAATTTCATCTATGAAAACAATGGAAGGAGCATGCTCTTCAGCAACTCTAAACAATTCTCGGACTAATTTAGGGCCATCACCCTAGAAACAAATTCATCGATTTATTAACTGGTCACACTGGTCAAATTATTTCAAAGCTTAGCCCAGCCTATAGTAATTTTAATACACTTGAAATCACAAAGCTTGCCACTTGAAAAGCAATATATTTTAAAGTATATTACCAGGTATTTCTGAATGAGTTCTGAGCCCACAACTCTCAGGAACGTAGCGGATGTCTGATTGGCCACTGCCTTCGCCAGCAGTGTCTTACCAGTGCCTGGGAGACCATACAGAATGACACCCTTGGGTGGTTTGATGCCCATCTCTTCATAATACTCTGGATGTGTAAGAGGTAACTCAACCGATTCCTGACAACATAACAATTTTTTCTTTTAAATTAAATACAGTTTAATTTAAATTGAAAGAGTTAGATATTATCATTAATTCAGCGCATTAACAGCCACAATTGGGTATACCGAGGCTAAGGCTTTCCTCTTTTTACAGACCAACTAATGGTCCTGTCACAGGACTCCTTTGAAAGCCCCGCTTCTACTGCATTTTAACCACCCTTACAATATTGTCTGACCATCAGGCAGGCCTTCAGTTTTATTTGCTAATGTGTCTGCTAGCCTACCTTAATCTCTTGAATCTGTGTGTCTAGTCCTCCAATATCAGCATATGTCTCCTGGGGAGCCTTCTCCAGCTTCATGACGGACACCATTGGATCGGTGTCATCACCCAGCACTCCTACTACAGCATGAACCTGATGACAATTGAATAATACAACTACTACACAGATGTGCTTTACATAAATCTTGTTCAAAAACCATCATATACAGGGTTACAGGTTAAGTCGACCTATTCCCGTTAAGGGCGTTTAGTTTACATTGTTTCTGACTAATTTGACTATGAAACACCCTATCCTAACTCTAACTGTTTTCGAGATATTTTAATTTAATTGTTTTTTATAAAATAATCCAGATTTTCGGCTATCAGCTCAGATGTTTTGAAATATGTAAGTCTTATTATTACTATTATTTGATTTTTACCTCAATAACCAATATTGTACGTAAAATGAAGAAATAAGTCGATGTAGACGATTAAAACTTTAAAAAGATGACCAAAATTTAGAAAGTTTATCTTTCTATAAAGGATAGCTAAAAAAAATATTATGGCGCCTGTTTGGCAGATGTGCCTAAAAATATCTACGTTTCATCAGCTATCCAACGAGGTATAACAATGTTAGGTTTTATCAAAAAATTGTAGGAAAAACTTAGTTTTGCAGGGGTAGCAAAAAAGCTAAATAAAACAATAGGTGAGTACACGATACTAAATTTACTAAACTTTCAAGTTCCAACAAAACATCTTAAAGTCTAAATTTCATGTTCAACATGCCCGCTTCTGTTTTGCACACATCTTCGCATTCTTTTACGAAGTCCACTTTTTACCACACTAGTAGATAAAGTCCTTCTCATTTCATTCGCCGCATTAAGTGTCATCACATGAAGAGTCTTATGTACAGTACCCAACCCAATTTCGTCAGTTGAGAGACAGGATAATTAATACGGCGAATGAAATGAGAAGGACTTTAACTACTGGTGTAGAAAAAAGTGGACTTCGTAAAATAATGAGAAGATGTGTGCGAAACAGGCGGACATGTTGAACATGAAATTTAGACTTTAAGACGTTTTTGTTGGAACTTAAAAGTTTAGTAAATTTAGTATGTTGTACTCACCTATTGTTTAATTTAGCTTTTTTGCCTCCCCTGTAGCCTATGAATCTAAGTTTTTCCTACATGTTTTTGATAAAACCCAAGATTGTCATACCTCGTTGGATAGCTGATGAAACGTAGATATTTTTAGGCACGTCTGCCAAACAGGCGCCATAATGTGTTTTTTAGATATAGAAAAATAAACTTTCTAAATTTTTATTATCTTTTTAAAGTTTTAATCGTCTACATCGACTTATTTATTTATTTTACGTACAATATTGGGATTATTTTATAAAAAAACAATTAAAATCAAATATCTCGAAAACGGTTAGATTTAGGATAGGGTGTTTCATAGTCAAATTAGTCAGAAACGATGTAAACTAAACGCTCTTAACGGGAATAGGTCGGCTTAACCTGTAACCCTGTATAAACATCAAATTGATATCTTATTAGTGAATGGCAGCAATGTGTGTAAGTTAAGTAGATTAATTAGGATTATCTATTGACATCAGCTTATAGTAAATTAGTAATAAGTTTGTGAAAATAAATAAATATATTCTGATATTCTGTATAAAAAGTTATTGCTAATTATAACCAAGGCGCTTAGATTACTTGTGAATCCAAACTAAGTCACAAACAAAGATTGTTGGTAGCAGCAGATTATAGATAAACTAGATCTAAATGCCCTCCCCAAAGTTATGATGGAGTGCATCTTGAATATGAGAACAAGACGAAAAATCTTGGCTTTATTACTGACCGTACTTTGTCTTGGACATCAAAGGTTAACGAAGTGAGTCAACGTATGCACTACTCTTATCATTCTCTCAAGCAACTTCAGTTCTCCTTACCGTACAATACTTATTTATTTATTTAATTGTAGGACACACCAACAGAACAGTCATTATACATTTTTAATAAAAGTAGCAAAAACATAGCAGATTCTGCTCTAATTACAGGCGCATACAACATTGATATGTATTATAAACTAAAAATTAAAAAATTAAAAAAACACATTTTAATAAAATAAAAATAAAATTAAAATATTGACAAAATTTAACATTTATATAAAAGAAATACATGATTTAATTATATGATTGATTAAAATAAGTGAAATTGAATTAAATACCAAAATTATGCTTGCTCAGTCGCTTCTTCTCCCTCTTCTCAACTATGCCAATGTGTGTAATTTGGATGCTACTGAAGAGCTGCTGATTAAACTAGAGGGCCTGCAAAATCTAGCTATTCGGTTCATATTCAGCCTTCGCAAATATGACCATATTTCCGAGTTTCGGGCTAAATTAAAATGGCTCCCAATCCGACGTCGCCAAGACATGCACATCCTTTGTCTCTTTTACAAAATCCTTCACTACCTTCAACTCCCTAATTACCTTCGTTCCCGTTTTACTCTCTTACCAGTCACTTCTCACCCCAAACGTACGTGACACAAGAACCTCAATCCAACTAAAATACTTATTTACTATTAGAAATATTTTAACCAATTATTCATTCATATTAAAAATTATTTTAAATAATGTATGTGTATTTATAAACAATATAATTAGTTTAAGTAAGTATTTCGTCATCTATAGTCCAGTAGGCCTAGCATGCGCAACACAAAATATGTTGTGGATGAGGGACGACAAATAATTTTATGTTATCATGTTGAGGTTCATAGACAAAAATACCACAGTATATGGAAAAATAGTACTATTTTTGACATATTACATACATACATCCATGTGGCTTTAGTGTTGATAGACATTAAGAGATAAATGAATAAAACACGAGAAAACAGGTTGAGAAGAGTTCTCATGTTGCGCATGTTAGGCCGACAGTAGACTTCTCCGAACCACAGCTGGGTTTGGCTGGAAGAGATCTCTTCTGGAGATAAGCTCACCTTTATGTCTTGTTTAATGTGTTTTCTATGTGCAATAAAGGATTAATATAACAATTATTTTCATATTGTGGTTAGCTATGAACCGCCACAATGTTTGTAACTCACATTGTGCATAGAGATGCTCAATTACTACTAGTGTATTCATCATTATATTGATATTTTTGGGAAGTATTTCACAGCATTTAGTGCCTTGTTGTAAAGTGATACTTCTTTAAAAAAATATCTCAAAACAATAGATTATAAAATATTATCAACATACCTTATGATTGAGGAGCACAGAGCAACCAGGCTCTAACTGGTCCTTGTCCACAAAAGACAATATGCTGACGTAGTGCTCGCTGCCCACGGAGGTGGACACAATGGCATGGTTGTCATCAATGATCTCCTCCAGATTGCCCACAGACATCGGTGTGCCTCTCAAGTCATCCACCTAAACACAATGCTGTATATCAAATGTTGCCAAAGCAGATGATGTCATAACACGTTGACTGCCACACAACCAGACATTTGTTGGTAACCGATGACCACCATGGAGCTGAAAGTCTTAATAAGGCCAACAAAGACAATTATTGTACTGATTTTATTGAGATTTAGAAAATAAGGTTTTTTATACATAACCAACACTGACCCAATTTTCCAGTTCTAAGAACAAAGTAAATTGTTTTCAAACCTTTGATCTTTCTTCTTCAATTTTCTCTTCCTGCGGCTTAAGTCTTTCCTGATTGCGAATGAATTCTTCTTCCATCAAGAGATAATCTTTGATTCTTTCCAATTTTAGGAGTTTGAGTCGACATCTGGTGTGAGGCGTCACTTGTGGCAGCTTCAAGGCGGCGTCTGGACCCTTAGCCTTGCGCTTCTTCTTGCCTACTCTAGTCGGAATTGGGGGCTCGTACTTCTTCTTTTTGTCCTTGTCATCTTTCTTGTCTCCGCCGCTTCCACCTCCAGACTGATTTTGTCCCTAAAAAGATACAAGTTTTTAGGTGTTAATTTACCCTAAATACTATACCTAACCACTAAATTGATACAAGAAACTCAATGAGCAATAGGATCCTACCATTTTCAGAAAGCTTTTTCTTTAGCAGTTTCCTTTCACGATAAATATAAAAAATCCACCACACCAACGATTACAAGCGAAATTGAATTGTCATTCAATTTAATGTCAAATTAGCTCTATCTACTGTCACTCATTGAACTGGTTCATTCGTTCCTAGAGGCCATTAGCTGACTCATTCATGATAGTGCTGCACCAGAGTGGCTTTACTCGATTTAAATGTTAATCAACTAAAAAAATCAGTCAGCAAGCAAACGGTAAAATAATCAGTCTTCTGTCTTGTTGACGTATTGGGTTGTCGTGTACTACTCCTGTCAATCACATTTTTTGTTCGTAGATGAAGAAAATACTGAAATAGAAAGTGTTTACTCAAGAAAACGCTGTAAAACGTGAAACATAGTTAAAATGTCACAAAAGCTTTGTACCTATTCCACTTTAAACTAACTAAGTGATCTGTGTTAGTGGTCAGATTGATTTTTCTTCTGCCATAATAAATAAGTGTCCAAGATGGTTTTAGCAGATTTAGGTCGTAAAATTACCACCGCATTACAGTCCCTTAGTAGGGCTACTATCATTAATGAAGATGTGAGTAGCTAATGCCAATAACAATTGGGATAACACTTCATTTGATGCTGTATGCAATTTGAATTCTTGCAAGGTCCTCTACTCATCTAATCTTAATGTATTTTCTAGGTTCTCAATTCTATGCTCAAGCAGATCTGCGCTGCTCTTTTGGAAGCTGATGTTAATATTCGTCTAGTGAAAAATCTTAGAGAAAATGTCCGAGCTGTTATTGATTTTGATGAAATGGCTGGTGGGCTCAACAAGCGGAGAATGATACAGTCTGCCGTCTTCAAAGAGCTAGTGAAAGTAAGTCTTACCATACATTCATGTCACTCACGTCTATTATCCTCTAAGAATTCAAGAGACTAGAGTGCTTCAGTTTTCAATAGTGCATGTTTCACCTATTACCAACTGCACATGTGCACAAGGTGACAGGTGGTGAGCCCATCGACGCGCTGTTGGATGTATGTGCTGTCTTTAGTCCGTTAGTCACCTTTAATGACACCCAAGCTAAGAGATAGGTTGTTAGTATTCTTTTAAAGAGCCCCCACCACAGTTCTTACCGTCAGTTTTAATAATCTATCTCTTGCTTTGCTTGCTATAGATGTAGTATTTGCCTTGCTATTTACATTGTATAAGGCAATATAATTTTGTTAAAAACACAAATAACAGAACACAACTTTTTTAGTAATTAAAATTTGTTATAAATGTATGCAACAGTCTATTGATGTTAAGGCATTAACTGCAACTTTCTATATCAAGTAAATTGTTGATTTTCTATATCTAATCTCTAAAGTAAAGCACTAACATAAATTCTAATAAAAAATATTAGTAACTAAGTTTCAATACATTTATTTTTTTAAATATTTCCATTAGTAAGGTATTTCTGTTGGTGACATTACTGTTAGCAATGTTAAGACAGTACAAGCAATAATTGTATCAACAGTTACGTTTTTAACCTCTTGCGCACTGTGAATGCAGGCTCAATAGAATTTTTACTGTTCCACACATAAGATTATGATGTGCGCATGAAATTTATGGGTTAATAATATGAATTATTTCGTCTTATTTCAGTTGGTAGATCCTGGTGTGAAACCATATCAGCCGGTGAAAGGGAAACCCAATGTTATTATGTTTGTGGGGCTGCAAGGTTCTGGCAAAACCACAACTTGCACAAAGTTGGCCTATCACTATCTGAGGAAGAACTGGAAATCATGCCTTGTGTGCGCTGACACTTTCAGAGCTGGTGCCTATGATCAAGTTAAACAGAATTGCACAAAAGCCAGAATACCCTTCTATGGAAGGTAAATGTTGTCATTGAAGTAAATTATGTAATAATATGTAGAATTATAATGTTTATGAGAACACTCTTTAATATAAATTATATCTGTATTTCTTTTGGTTTTCTCTACCAATTTAATAAGTCAAGGATCATAAGACCGCCGGCAGTCGCAAAACAATTGATTTTTAATTGTGTCTGGTTTTACGATCCTCAAGGGGTTAACAATAATTATAAAATTGTGATCCTTTTGATGTGATGTGCGATTTTTAGAAATATAAATAATAATTAGTGATTTTCTTTTACTATCTTCAGTTACACAGAAGTGGACCCTGTGGTCATAGCAACCACTGGTGTTGAGATGTTCAAAAAAGAGGGCTTTGAGATGATCATAGTAGACACTAGCGGCCGACACAAACAAGAAGAGTCTCTTTTCGAAGAGATGTTGGCGGTTGCCAATGCCATTGTAAGTACTTTAGATTTCAATATTAAATTACCAAAGCTCTTCAAGTGCTAGCTACTTTATTTAAGTGTTTTCATAAACCCACAGAAACCTGACAACATTATTTTCGTCATGGATGCCACAATCGGTCAAGCTTGTGAGGCACAAGCTAGAGCTTTCAAAGAAAAAGTTGACATTGGTTCAGTTATTATTACTAAATTGGATGGCCATGCAAAGGGTGGAGGTGCACTTTCGGCGTAAGTATTTAATAATAACCATGGTTATTTTCCTTCTTTCCTGCAACCACTACAACAGTTTTTTTATTTGTCCTTTTTTATATTGTTTTCTAATAGTGTAGCAGCTACAGAGAGTCCAATCATCTTCATCGGTACAGGAGAACACATTGATGATTTGGAACCATTCAAGACTAAGCCATTTATAAATAAGTTGTTGGGTATGGGCGACATAGAAGGTCTGTTGGACAAAGTAAATGAACTGAAGCTAGATGACAATGATGAATTATTGGAAAAGTTGAAACATGGCCAATTCACATTGAGAGCTATGTACGAGCAGTTCCAGAATATAATGAAGATGGGACCATTCTCACAGATAATGGTAGGTGACACTACTAGTTCAAGAGTTAAATAACATTTAAAATTAATATAGGAATCAGGAGTTTACAATGAATGACAACAGTAGCTACTACTTACCTAGTCTTGCAATTATAATTTGTTACAGACTAGTTTTCTAAATAAATTATTTTTAATTTCAGGGTATGATACCAGGATTTTCTCAAGATTTGATGTCAAAGGGTAGTGAGCAGGAATCGATGGCCAGGCTGAAACGTCTAATGACTATTATGGACTCCATGAATGAAGGGGAATTGGATCATCGTGACGGCGCGAAGTTATTCACTAAACAACCGACGCGTATCACGAGGGTGGCGCAAGGGTCTGGCGTCACAGAAAGAGATGTTAAAGATTTGATTACACAGTACACCAAATTCGCAGCTGTAGTCAAGAAGATGGGTGGCATTAAGGGACTCTTCAAAGGAGGTGACATGGCTAAGAACGTAAACCAAACTCAGATGGCCAAACTCAATCAACAAATGGCCAAAATGATGGACCCACGTATCCTTCAGCAAATGGGGGGGATGTCAGGACTTCACAATATGATGAGACAATTGCAGCAAGGATCAAGTGGCATGAACAGCCTCATGGGTGGGAAATGACAGTAGAATTTTATATAAGATAACAAAATATTTGTAATTAAATCTGTATCAATCAATAAACTATGTTGATTCCCATTTATAGAATGTTTTTTGAAGAATGTACTGGTGTCTATTTGCTATTAATTATTGGGTTGATATACAGGATGTTTCTTGTTAGGTGTCAAGCAAGCCGATGTGTGGTGATAGGGAACTACCATACATATTTATTGAACCCCCATGTATGTTCAGTGATTATTAGTAGTTTTCCAGCTATATATTTTTTCTTTTTTATGTATTTTTTGACGAATGACTTAATTTTTTTTAAGTAAGTAAGTACTTATTTTTTTTACGTAGACATTTCTGTGCACTTTTTTTTTAACTAAGTAATCATCTTACTAATATCAATACAAGTTACAAACAAATTATTTAATTGATGTTGTAATAAAATACTTAGAAAAAAAAAATTATAGCTCGAAAACTACCCAAAATCGCTGAACATACATGGGGGTTCAATATAAAATATCATTGGGTTCAATACATAGTTATGGTAGTCCTTCCCCTATTACAACGCATCGGCTTGACACCTTACTAGAAACATCCTGTATAAATCATAAAGTTACTTTCCGTTAGGTATAGTAACTTTATGGTATAAATATAATACTTTCATAATTAAAATACATACCTATATTTTTTAGATAACAATAAAACAAAATAAAATAAACTGGGTTGTGCGTGCTGCATAGAAGAAGTAAATAAATGGGAATTCGAACCACAACATTTTACTCAAGTTACCGCACTTAACTCGCTCGCTTTTTACTATGTAGATATTATGAGTTTATCACCTAATTTCACTTTAAAAATATTATTACAGAAAGGGAGTTCCGTAAAACGGGGAAAATAGGAATGGCGGGGTCAATTGGAATAAAAATCTACTTTTTTAAACCGTTCTGTAGCGTTGGTATTAAATAAGGCAGCTCCACACTTTCTTGTTTTTCGAATAGCTTATATTTTTTACTGCTGGTTACACTCAGAATTTGTGCCAGCCAATCAGGTTTCACTAAAAAAATACGTTGAAATAGAAGTAGTAGTCCTCACATGTGAATATTGTGCTTTTTCACTTTAGGTTTTTGACTATTTAGAGTGAGGGAAAGTGTTGGAAAAGATTAATTTTGATAATAATAGTAGTTACTGGTTTGAAGAAACGTGAAGGTAAGTAAATATATACGATATCTTATTAGAATTCCTCGTTTGAGTCGAACAATACTTTTTTAAGTTATTTTGGTGATAAAAGGAACGCGAAGGGGGAAAATTGGCACATGAACATGGAACAACATGGGGAATAATATTTGGTTTCAGTATGAGGTACAAGTGTACCTCTTACCTACTTACGAAAACTTCTTTTCGGAATACTAAAAATAATGTTATTATTTACACTTCTTTATAAACTCCAAAATATTTTCTTTAATAGTTGGCTCAATATTATTAAAGGTACATTGCAATGTTATTTACATCTTTTTTTTTATTTTATTATGTTTATTGGATCATCAAATATAACTAAGCAATAAAATTAGATTTTTTTTTATTCTACTTACATTTATTTCGAACACCAATCTGAAACTAAACTAACTAGGTACTAACTCTCGTTTTATTAAGTTAAGATTTTAAAGAAGAATATACAAACAAAATTTGTTTACGCTCACACCAATTATCTAGAGACCAAGATGAGAATTCTTTTGAAACTCGTTCATATGGTAAGAAAATGGATAACCATACAAAAACGTAGAAAAATATCCAGACCTGAAATACATTTAGAAAAACAGTTTTTCTCTAAATTGACCCGTCCGGGAATTGACCCCGGGACCTCAGAGACCCGGCGTGCTAACCACTGGACCACGGTGGATGTCGAAGAATATTTTAAAGTTTTTGTTACCTATACGAAATTAGTATTTTGATTGAGTATTTAATACCCATTTTAACAGTTTATTTACATTAAGTTTAATCCAAAGAGGAGACCAATTATTATTATGAATAGACTGATTTAAGACTTATTATTTTAAATGCTATATTTTAGTTATAAGGAAGTTATTAAAATATAATTCTTATTAAAATATAAAAAAAATATTTAAAATCTTATGTTAAGTAGGAAGTTAATGTTTGGATACCTATTTAAATAGTGACAACCCTAGCTAAAATTCCGATTTACCTCACTCACGAACCTATTATCCCCGTTAGGGGTAAATTGGGATCCATGAGAGTTTTTGTTGAATTTCTTAAAATATAACAATATATTGGCATTTTAAAGACATCTAAGACTTAAAAGAGCTTATCACACATACATAAGTATACTAGGAGATACTCTAACCGTTCCGGAAGAAAGGGTAAATTCCAGTTGAAAGTAAAAATTGGACCAATTTACCCCGTTTTACGGTTCTATAAAATTTAAAAATAAATTAGGTAACTTAAGTCTAGGCTGAATGGCCTTTTTATATGAGTGACAGACAATAAAGAATATAAATCGATATGACAGGGACTTCTTGGCGGGAAAGTAAAGCGTCATGCCTGCAGTTTTGTTTTATTTTCTAAAATTTGTGTTTTTTCAAATATTAATGTGAAATAATAGTGGATTATTAACCGTTAAGTGTTTGTGAACGTGCATGAGTGTTGGCAAATGAAACAAAACAGTGCAACATCACTTTTCAAATTCTCTCAAGAAGTCCGCGTGAGACCTCAGTAAAGTCCCACATCTTTACCGAGAAGTCCTCAGTGAGGACTCAAGGGGTTTGGAAAACATCATTTATCATTCATCATCTTAATCACCACTCATTATCATCAAGGAAAAAATAAAAAAACTAATGACTAGGCAGTATGGTCTCAGACCTTAGACTGTTCCTTCACGGAACAAATAAATTTAAAAAAAATCGATATGACAGTGACTGTCAGACCGTATTTTGATTTTCTTTAGTTTAATAAATTTTATTTGTTAATATGTTACAAGGTTTATTTGTATCTATAAAGTTATGAACAAAAGCTTCAGTGCTATATCTAGATTTTGTAGGATCTATCAATTAAGAGTAAGTCCGTAAGTCTTTGACATAACCCATTAATATAAATAAAAACCATTTGTTTTTTAGGAACTGTTTCGTTTCTAGGCTTATTGCACCATAAAATCTCAAAAGCGGCGCAGAGTACGTTCTACCTTCGACATGGAACTTAATTTTCGAGAAAATCCAATAGTCACCAAGCTGGACTCGCCAGAGTTCCATAGTATTTTTACTCCCGAAGTTGAAGAAATAAAGAAATTGTTTGAAAAATATAAATATGAAATAAGAATTGCTGGCGGAGCAGTAAGGTTAATATAATTTGGAATTGCTAATTAATTGCTTATTGAGTGCAATCTAACTAACTTACTTAGATTAGATTTTATTATGTGGTGCTATTAATAATGATGCAACAAACCTTTTTTTACAGAGAGTGCAATCTACACTACTTAATTAGATTTTATTATGTGGTGCTATTAATAATGATGCAACAAACCTTTCTTTTACAGAGATTTGCTTTTAGGACAAAAACCAACAGATTTAGATTTTGCAACTGTAGCAACACCACAGCAAATGAAAGAGATGTTCACTACAGAAAACATTAGAATGATCAATATGAATGGAGAAAAGCATGGGACTATTACACCGCGAATTAACGACAAAGAGAACTTTGAGGTGACAACCCTGAGAATTGATATGATCACAGATGGTCGGCATGCTGAAGTTGAGTTCACAACGGATTGGAAGTTAGACGCTAATAGGAGGGATTTGACAATTAATTCCATGTTTCTAGGTAATTTATTATCTTCCATGAAAGGCAGCATACATATTACTTATTTACCTTTTGTGAACCTAAACAAGATATTCATATAAATAGCATTTAAGGTCTTTATCATATTCTATTACAGGTTTTGATGGATCTGTCTATGATTACTTTTTTGGGTATGAGGATTTACAAAAGAGACGAATTGCATTTGTGGGAGATCCTGTTGTGCGGGTCAGGGAAGATTATTTAAGGATAATGCGCTATTTCCGCTTTTATGGCAAAATAGCAGAGAATCCTAATGAACATAATGAAGAGACTTTGAAAGTTCTCAAGAATAATGTAGATGGTTTGGAAAATATATCTGGTGAAAGAATTTGGGTAGAACTCAAAAAAACTTTGCAGGGAAAATTTGCTGGCAGTTTATTAAAAACTATGCTTGACGTAGGGGTTGGCCCATTTATTGGTAAGTTATTCCATTTGTTTAACTTAGTCTTTTGAGCGCTCATTAATTTTTAGATGTACAATTAATATTATGGTTTTTAAAAAGTAATTATTGATCAAAAGGAATTATTGAAAAAAAAAAATGAAAAATATTTATTTATCAACAGCAAATCAGTTAACAATAATAGAGGTTGATTCTCTTTTTTGGAGTGTGAGAACACTTGTGCCAGGAGAGAATCGCTCTCATTTAACTTATTAGTCTTAACAATTTGTTGAGTAGCTGTGCTTAATTATTCTAAAACATGAATTTATTTTTACCAGGTTTGCCATCTAAACCAAATTTTGATGAATTGGATAGAGTAATCAAGGCCAGTGAACAGCTAAGCTTAAACCCAATAGGTTATTTAGTAGCATTGCTCAAAGATATGGATGATGTGACTGTGCTTCATAGCAGACTTAAGTTCTCAGGATATGAAAGAGATATGGCTTACTTTATTGTTGAAAATAGAGTAGATCAAGTGGCAGACAGACCATTATTGTAAGTATATTTGCCATAGTAAATAAAAAAAATTAAGTGCAATTTGTGCAAGTATAATATGTATGTGTTGTGTTAAATTTCTTTCAGACCATATGAAAAACTAGTTCTGACTGCAAAAATAAAACAGCAGAATACTGTTGAGTATGTAAAAGAAGTGTTGAAATACAGAGGTGACGTAACACTATTAGATCAGTTTAATAAATGGGAAATACCACGTTTTCCTATTAGTGGCAAGATATTGAAAGAAAATGGTGTCCCACCGGGCAAGATGTATGGTCCAATTATTACCAAATTAAAATATTTATGGATTGATAATGAATACAAACAGAGTACAGACGAATTAGTTAAATTGATACCAGGTATAAAAAAGGACATTGATGAACAAAATAAATGAGATTTATAAAATTTAACTGTTTTATTGGAAAACCTTAAATAAATTATCTTATAATAATAGAAAGGATAGTAACAATATTCTTGATTAAATAATATAAAAACAAATGCAAAACTAATAGTATTTTAAAGTTTTATGAAATGTTGCATCTACAGTTTTAAGCTATGACTTTATTGTAAAGCAATCTTAATATTTATGTATGTAATAGTACATATTTATGTTGGTTTTGGTGGTTCATAGAGTTCATATCGATTACAACCGTCATCATCATCCTTATGTTCCATGAAACATCTCTTACAGAATAAATATTGACATCCTAAACATCTCATTCTTGCATCTTCATTACATATTTCACAGAATGGTAACTCATCATTAGTGGATGGGGAAATTTCTTCCTCATTTACTAGCAAAGACTCAGCTTTAACCTGAAATTTCAATGGGCAATATAAGTACTTGTAATTTTCCAATGACTGTCAAATCATAAGGGGTGAAAATATTACCTACAAAAGAGGTACAGTAGGTACACAAAATATAAAAATATTTTTGAGATAAATATGTAAAATCAAAAGCAATGAAGAGTAAGCTAAAGCATTGGTACCCACCTTTTCAATTATTTTTTTTATTTCTGTATCTTCATCATCAGCGTCCAAATGAGTTTCATCAGTCTTGTTGGATTCAGCAGCTGTGGCACCTTTTAGCTTCTGTATTCTTGATTCGATATCTTCTATATTCTTATCAAATCCCTCTTTATATTTTTTGTCAATATTACCTTGTTCCATATAACGTTTTATGAGTTCATCTGCTTCTTCTTGTTCTGTCTTGAAGTTTTGTGTCCATACAATGGGCTAAATTAAACAAAAACAATTATTATTCTATTTGTACCTTTACAAAGAAATTATCTACTAGGCACTATTATATTATTATATTTTACTACACACAAAACAGGTGTTATAATAATAAATAATAGAATTTAAATGTAGTAATAATAAAACGGCACTGTTTATATCAGTTCAAAATATCTTATAGCAGATCTGTAAAAGAAGACTTAACACAAGTACAACAGTAATTCTATAATTAAATTCCTGATTATGTAGTTTCAATAATAAATGATAAAAACCTTGGTCTGGCTTTCAACAATAGGAATGCCCTTCAGATTTGCTAATCTTAGTTGCAGTTCAGCATCTGATGTTGAAGGCTGAGCACCTTTTAGGTTTTGCAATCGAGATTTAATACTATCCTCAGATGTTTCTCCTGTAGACTTGTTTCTGTCTTCTTTCAAACTTTGTAACCTTTTTTCTATCTCTTTCTCAGTTTCATTTAGGCCTGTACTGTTGGTAACTGTACTTGGATCATTTACTGTAACTCCAATTCGCCTGCAAACAAAGGTAACAGCAATTTTTGGTATTGAGTATTAAATAATGTTCATGAATTTGAAAACTTTACTCACTTGTAATATGCATCAGGTGGTGCCACATACTTTTGCTGATTAGAATGAGCAGCAGTCATACATTTTGTGCATACCTAAAAAGAAGGGTTACTTACTAAGTTATCATCTTTGAGAAAAATCGTTAATAATGAAATGATTAGGTAAATACTTATTAAACAGATTTTTACCTTGGCTTCAACATTGAGTTTATTTACAAATATTTTGTGAACTAAACAATTTGAACAATAACTGAAACCACAGGAAGGACAACCTTTCTGTAAATAAACAAGTTAATATAAGTATCGTTGTTTTACAAAATGAAGTTAAGAAACGATATTTTAAAAACTTCACAAACTTCTTTTCGAAACAGCGTATATGGTTTTGAGCAGGAATTACAAGCCATCGTCTTCTTTTCGTTGACCGTATTTCCCACTTTAGATTAATTGTTTTGGTATCTGCACTTCTCCAGTAAACCTCAGAAAAATAACTAAAGATAAAGTTATAATCTGAGCAGTAAACACACCCTCGATTCCACTCATTCCACAACGTCGTGATTGATCTTAGTACCCCTCTGTTGCCACACTGTTGTAAACCGACGTTTACAACAGCCGTTTGCAACAGTGTGGTAGGTTGTTTTCAACGACATTTCGGTCAACCTTTCCACGACCTTTGTTTGCGGGCGCGCGTTGAAAACCGCTGTGTTGCCACTGCCTTAAACACCATTACACACAAACCGCTATCTTCAACCTACAACCTACTTACAACGTGGTTACTGGAAAAAGCCAAGTTGCGTACATATTAATGTACGTACAGCGCGGTATTTTTTACATCTTTAAAAGCTCATATTTAGCTAATAATTATATAAATTTAATCGCGTTTTTCTCCAGCAAATTGATAATTTTTTGACGTGACAACGTCTTATAAATTGGTTTGCCGGGTGACACTTCAAGAAACTGCGTTACGCTCCGCTCACGTTATGCGCTCACAATGAGAGCGAGTGAGAGGCACGCGTCCCTTCCACTCGGGCATGGTTAGCCCGCCTAAGAGCGAGAGAGACAGACATAAAAAGTGAAAGGCACGCGTCCCTTCCATATAATTCATTGTATAAATAAATGTTTTAAATTGTTACTATTATTTCATCCTTCTTCCTACTATACGAATGAATATTCACATTAAAATTATTTTACCACTCAAAGTCGTTGTCACGTAAAACTTTCGCCCGTATACCGACTTTACAGACAACCAATTTTTTTTTTAAATTACCTCACCACTTACGTATATCAAGGAAGGGACACAGTAAATATATCAGCTCATATATTTACTGTGGAAAAGATGCCAATAGCGCTATTTAAATTCGAAAATAAAACAAAATATGTCAAATATGCTAAATTTTACGATAATGCTTAGCATCCTGCTGTAGCCTAAATTTTACTCTTAAAAATACTAATAAAGCAGGATCCTGCTAAAAATGGCAACACTGTGGACTGTGGCAAACCAAGTGGAAGCTCGCTCACAACAAGTTGTAAACGAGCCTCCCGCCAAGGTGACCTGGTGGAAAAGGCTTGTTTACAACAGTGTGGTAGCCCCCTTAGAATTAAAGTATAGTGATTACAACATCCTTTAGCATTCCACTAGAGAGAGAATCACAGATTACTTAAACTAGGAGAGAGAGAGAGAATATGACATTTACATTTTTTATGAGTTGCATTGACAACTGTCAATGCAACTCATGCGTTATTTTTTTATTATTTAGGATATTTGTGCTTACAATGGGCGATTTTCCGAGATCAAAAAAAAAAAGAAATTGGTTCGTAAATGACTTCATAGATGGCGCTTAACATAGATTAGTATGGCGCTTAGTAAAAGGCGGGTTCATGAAGAGCACGTGTATGGCTGCGTAATATTTATTCTATTCCAAAATAGAAATAGGTTCTGGATGTCCTGAATATAAATAGGTAAGTAAATACTATTTTTTTATTCTTTTGGTAGACAAGTAAAAGTGTAGAATTTATTACAGCCCATAAGTAGGTACGGCTTTCATAAAACGACATCTATCGAGTGTTTTTGAACTAATTTTTACTTTTTAATTTGGGCTGTCAGAAAATCGCCCATTGCGATTCAATTATGCCATTCGTAAATTAGCAGACTTGGGCCCCAGGTGATTAGAGTTCAAGCAGTGCTTGAGTCCCGTCCTATAATACGGGCCTAAGTCAAATATCCATTGAGCTTTATAACTATAGAGAGAGCATAAGTTTGCTATCTCTTTCTGCCTTAATCCATTACTATGTTTATTCCGTTTCGGCACATCATGTTTACCCTAATAAAACAAAGACAAAACATAGGATGAAAGGACCGTGTCGGTGAAACTGTGCAACGTTTTACATGGAGCCAGCGACACTTGGTCCCAAACAAATCGCTGTCATTATTTTACCTACTAAATAATTATTTGTTTTTTTAGTTGGTGTAAAGTATGTAAAACGGGGAACAATGAAACAAGACGGCCATTAACACACTGACGTTTAATACCACAAAGAACACTCATCAACATACATCGGGCAAGGAGGATGTATGCATACATAACACAACTCCCTCAATAGTTATGACATCACATGACATCATCAGAAGAATTGACTATAGTCCACCCTGGGTCGCCTTCTTGTAACCACTCCTTGTTGACTTGTGAGTTGTTCATTTACTTCTTCTGTGGCATCTGACGATACCGGACTTGGCACCCGGCGCTGTACGGACACGTGACTTGGTGAGGACGAACGCTGGCTCTCAGCCTTATCACTTCTCTCTCCATCGCCGCTGTCGTTAACTCTGTCACAGGTGATTTCCGCGGCCAAAGAGTCATTCAACGACGGTGCAGGCAGTGATGATGAACATGGCAGTGGTGGCGTTGCTGTGGTTAAAGGCGGCCCAACCCGTATCTCAAGATCATCATCCCAGGCCTTCGTTACATTAGTTTTATGACTACAAATAATTAATTGATTACTATGTTTTTTTAATTCATTTAGCGATAAACAGTCTCTAATAATGAACACATTTTTGCCAATTTGCTTAACAATTACACCTTTACCCCATACAAATTTATTATTATTACTGCAGTGTCTTTTAAACATAACTATTTGACCAGTTATAAAGTTTCTTTTTTTCCCCCCTTTTCTTTTAGCTTGCATACACTGGTTGGATTTAACTATTTTAGCCAAAGAGGTAGTCGAAAACGATGACAACGGAAATGGATTTAATAAATCTAACCGCGACCGTAACCTGTGACCGTATACTAATTGAGCCGGCGACGTTCCTGTAGTCACATGAACCGAGTTGCGATAGTCGAACATATACTTAAACAATTTTAGTTTATTTTCTTTAGCGTTCGTACTACCCATAAGGCACGACTTAATTCCCTTCTTAACAATCTTAACATACGATTCAGCCTGGCCGTTACTCGCCGGATGGTAAGCCGGCGACGTCACATGCGATATGTGATTTAGACTACAAAAATGTCTGAAATCTTGCGAACAAAAATAAGTGCCATTATCCGTTACGAGCGTATGAGGTAACCCGAACCTCGACATAAACTCGTACATTTTCTCAATGACAGCAACACTAGCCGTATTATTCATGTCATATATTTCGACCCACTTAGAGTACGCGTCTACAATAACAAGAAACATGCGGCCGTTTATCGGGCCGAGGAAGTCTAAATGTACACGGTAGAAAGGGTGCGGAGGATACTTCCACGGCACCACTGGCGCGCGCGGTGGTGACGGCCGCAGCTGCGCACATATCTCGCATGCCAATATCATGCGCTCCAGGGCATCGTCTATTCCTGGGAACCAAAATCTCGACCGAGCTTCGGCTTTAGTTTTTACAATACCCAGGTGCGACGAGTGCAACTCTGACATAATTCTATGGCGTAAAACTTCCGGAATCACCACTTTATGCCCTCTCATTACGCAACCGTTTTCGTAAGCCAGTTGCAACCTACATTGATGGAAAGGTTTAATAGCGATGTCAATGACCTTACGGGGCCAACCTTTTGAAATGTAGTTAATAACTTTCCTTAATACCCCATCGCTTATCGTAGCATCCCGTAGTTTATCGATTGTGATCGGCATCGCACCTTGCACTACGAATGACACATAAGCGGCACGATCGTCATCGTGACGCGGTGGCGCGCGCCCCCCCAGCTCCAGCGCCGCCGCGCTCGCCACCGGCAGACTCGCCCGAGACAGATAATCCGCACTATTGTTCGCACTTTTAACGTATTCGATTACATAATTATAACCGCTTAAAAATATTGCGTATCTTTGTAATCTGTTAGCGGACACTTCTAGAATTCCACGGTGGGGACCAAATATAGATAGCAACGGTTTATGGTCTGTTCTCAAAACAAAAGGCGTTGATCTTCCATATAAATATTGGTGGAAACGACGGACTCCGAATATTATTGCTGTCGCTTCTTTTTGTATTTGAGAATACTTTTTTTCAGCTGCGTTGAGCGTACGTGAAGCAAATGATATTGGTTTTTCGTATCCGTCTATATCAATTTGAGACAGTATAGCACCTAAACCGCTTGATGACGCATCTACAGTCAAAATAATATTTGCATTAGGATTAAAATGTGCCAATATCTGGTCTGAATCTAACATTTTCCGAATTTTCTCAAACGTTTCTAAACTAGACCAACGCCATTTCGTTTGTTTTTTTAACAAGTCATATAAAGGACTGAGGATGGTTGACGCTCCCGGTACAAAACCCCTATAATAATTTATTAACCCTAAAAAGATTGCAGTTGACTTACATTCGTCGGTACCGGAGCCTTTAAAATGGCTTCTACCTTATCAGGTGACTTTTTCAACCCATCTTTACTGATAATGTAACCTAAATAACATATTTCGTCTTGGAAAAAATGACATTTGCTTTTTTGTAAAGTAAGGCCCGCGTCCTGTAAACGCTGCAAGACCTGATGCAACCTTTGCAGGTGCTGGGCACAATTAGAACCGGTGATAAGCACGTCGTCTAGTAGGCACAGAGTACCTTCGAGCCCCGAAAGTACCGTTTCCATGGCGCGCTGGAAAATAGCAGGTGCGCTTGACAAGCCGAACACGAGGCGCGTATACATGAAAAGGCCGCGATGCGTATTAATACAAGTCAACTTTTGGGACTCCTCTTCTAGACAAAATTGCCCGTACGCCATAGACAAATCTAATTTTGTAAATTTCTGACCACCATGTAATTTAGAAAACAATTCATTTATCGTTGGCAGCGGATACTGTTCAACGATCAACTGCTTGTTGATGCTGACTGAATAATACGCACAGATACGATCTGAACCATCTCGTTTCAAAACCGGCACGATCGGCGATGCGTACTCCGACTGCTCTACAGGTCGGAGCACGCCCAGATCCACTAACCGACTGATTTCTTTTTCTACTTTGTCCCTTAGCGCAAAAGCAATTGGACGTGGTCTAAAAAATTTCGGTTGAGCATTATCCTTTAACGTTAATTTTACTTTATTTTTCTTATAACAACCCAAAGCATCCGAAAATACAGTCGGATAACGCAGACGTAAAAACTCTAACTCGTCTAGCGAAAACTGGCACTTGTATACGGGCGCTAACTTTAATTGAAAAAAAATAACGTTTTTAAAATGCTTATTAAATGTGTCTAAACACATAACCGTTACTGCCGATCCACTGTCTATTTCAAACTGTAATTTAACTCCATTAATAAACACGGTTTCAATTAACGGTTCGCCTTTCAATGAACGAATGTTACAAATCTTACCGTCTTCGTCGTCGTCATCGCATTCGTCCACCCCTTCGGTAGCAACATAGTTCACCTTTTTGCACATACGACGCAAATGACCTTTTACATTGCACCTTCTACAAACATAATTCGCGAAACGACACTCCGCGGCTTGGTGATTTTTGTAACCACACACGGTGCACTTATCACTAGCACTTTGGACGGCAGCAGCGCGACTCGGAGATCGCTTCCCTATTTTGAATAGCTGTCGGTCTGCGATGCCGGCGTGGTCGGCGACGTTGGCTGCGGCGGCGGCGAAACGCGCGCTGCGCAGGCTCTCCACCAGCTCCACGGCCTTGGCTAGCGTCAGACTATCCAATGCTTGCATGTAAAGCTTCTCCTTTTCTACACCAGGCAACATGCCCATTATGAAACGATCTCGTAACGCCTCCTCTACATTACTAAACTGACATTGAAAAGTAAGTCCTCGTAATCTCGCTGCCCATTGCGACATAGTCTCCGCCGGGTTCTGTGTAGCGGCATAAAACCTGTGGCGCTCGCTAAACCCCGTTGATTTCGGAGTAAAATGGTTGTCAAGAACTGACAATATGTCTTCGAATGGCACAGGTTGGATCTCCTTAGGCAGTACAAGATCTGATGCGAAATTTGTACGTGGCTTCGCTGAGTCCACTTAATAATATAGCTCGCCTTTTTACCCCCGCTGCATCTTTCACTGCGTCAAAATCGTTCGCGATAAGCCATTGTGTGAATCTACTCTTCCAGGTTTTCCACGTTTGAAGACTGTGGTCAAAATTATTTAAAATCCCGAAGTTGATACACGACATTTTTTTAACTCTTTAATTCCGGATTCCTCGTCGCCAATGTAAAGTATGTAAAACGGGGAACAATAAAACAAGACGGCCATTAACACACTGACGTTTAATACCACAAAGAACACTCATCAACATACATCGGGCAAGGAGGATGTATGCATACATATGTGTATATATTAGGTGTACATATTATTCCGGTGGGCTTAATTGAACAATGAGTTGTTCAGTCAAACATTGCAGTAATAGAAGTTAGTAACAAGTGCCTGGAATATCGTTTCTTACGTAAGTTTTGTTAATCTGGTTTCGTGATGATTATTAGCAATTTAGAATGCAATATTTGATTTGTTTCTATTCAAAATGCTAATAAATGTTTGAAAATCTCTAATTCTAGTCTTAAATATGTGTGCTTTTGGTTTATTACGAAAATTTCATCTGTAATCAGTATTGTCAGGTACTTGGCAAAGTTTACCCCAAAAATACTTAGTTTTTAATATGAAACGAATAGCATAAAATAAATTATCTAATTGAATTATATCCACCGGTACTTTTTACCTTTCCTATCTATTCGAGCGTTAGACTGAGCGTGGTAGAAAATACTAAATTTAGTTTTAAGGTTTTAGACGCCTCACGAGAATCAATCCAGCCTAGTGTAAATTAACGTTTATTTTCTATTTATTTTAGATTTCCAAAGGATGAAACACTCAAAAAAATGATGATGGAGACATAAAAATAAAGAAAAATGAAATCTTAGCGAAATCGCGGCCACTTATCAAAACTTGATAACACGAACACTATTGAGGACTTGAATACTGACAAAAATAATAATCAAGAAGTAAGTAACACAAATCATAAAGTGTGTGGATTCTGAGATTTTGGTGTCAAAAGTTGATTTTTTTTATTATTTCATATATTTTTCCCTTAACATCAAAATTTTTGTTTGTTTTTAACTTTTTTATTGGTTTTATCAGTGACCGCGATTTCGTAAAATTCTCCTTATTTTAGTATGAATTTTCGGTAGGTATTCCACAAAGTTAAGATCAAGTATTTATGTTACAGGTTGTTTAATCGTGCAGTAGTTGCAGTACTGGGAGAAACATTAGAACCAAAGCAGCAATGCATCTTTTTTACTTAAATAATCTTGACTTTGTCAGATTGATACTTATCTAAAAACAGCGTTTAAAAGTTAAACTTACGTTGAAATTAATGTTAGAAAGAAACAATTTAGGCCACGGATTGTTTAATAAATAAGAATCATTATGATTTGGCTTCACGTGTTGTTTTATTTTATATTGTATAAAATTTCTCAAAGAATGATTGATGTTTGATCCACAATACATTGTTGATTTTATATTTTCTTTTCTTTTATCCTAACCGTTCTGCATCCGACACAAAAATGTGAGGTGTTATGTCGAGAGGTGAAGAGGTGGTATTTGTTCTTGACATTGTGTAACATTTACCCATATTTAGGGAGTGACAACTGTGAGCTCGCAACATTTTAGTAACGCACACATAGGCGACTTTTTTGTGCATGTGTGAAAATTTTGCACATCAAAGTTTCCTCTATAGCTAGATAACTCAATGGTCTGAGTCAGCTGAAGCTGGGAACTCCGAACCAGTGCTTCCACTTTACTGTGCCCTCGCCACAACTGAGATTTCCCCTTTTCAGGACTTTTTTCCCCTTAAAAATTATTCTGCTATAGTTTTGGCACTAGCAGCAGTTCATAGGTAGGTACGTCACGAGCACCAATATGTATACACTTTGACTCTTATTCCATTGTTTTAAGAGTTACAATTGTTTACATATTTTTGCTCGTGACTGTACATGAAGTTTTTCTCTTTAACTTTTTTTTCTTCTTTTAAATAATTGCTTCGTGCGATTAGCACATTTAGCCAGTGTCAAGTTTTTAATAGTAATTTTTCTTTACATTAATTATGTGTATGATAAGGAGTGATAACGAACGTTTAATGGTAAATGATTTTCCCCTAACGATTTTCCCCTATTCTTCCCCACGAGAGTCAGTTAAGCTGTGGGACTTTATTGAGGTCTCACACGCACTTCTTGAGAGAATTTGAAAAGTGATGTTGCACTGTTTTGTTTTATTTGCTAACACTCATGTACGTACACGAACACTTAACAGTAAATAATCCACCATTATTTCACATTAACATTCGACAAAACACAAATTATAGAAAATAATAGAAAACTGCAGACATGACGCTTACTTTCCCGCCAAGAACGTCCTCTTTAACTTCATGAGTACATAGAACAGTTTTTTATTTTATTTATTTCATTAACATGGATACTAGTCCTTTATTCGTAATGTTAGAGTTTATTTATTATGCTTAAACTGATGATTGTTAATCGAAAATTAACATGTTTGTATATATTTCATTGTGTATCATTTTAATGTTTAACGCCTTTGCGTTATCGATCTTACGTTCAAAAAAAAGAATCACTCAGTTGTTCATTAGTTTTGTCATCAAGGCGTGTGGATGCCATTTCAATCTTAATTATAGTCAATCATTGGTTTTCAAATTCAAAGGCGCGTGGACGCCATTTCATGTAAATTATAGTAGTTAAATCGTGTTACCTATTAAAATCAGTGTGACAAAGTAAAGTGTTTATTTTTCATCATCTGAATCATCATCATCAACTATCAACGCCTCAAGGGTCTAAAGCGACGCTTCGAACCCGCCGTACGCCGGCCTTTGAGGAAGTCATCAACGGGTACGATCCTTGGCCGTCGCGATCACGGCTGGCCGAGAAAATCTACGCATAATATTTTGGTGGTACCCACGAGGGGAACCGTTTAAAAACCCAGGACGGGAATCGTTTAAACTCAGGAAGGGATAAACAGCATTATAGTTACGTTGCGGTTGCCGTCCAAGGTCATTGACGGCAAACTCGCGTCTAAGCCGCCTTCAAGATTATAAGTTCAGTGTGAAATACCGAATATCAAGTCAATCTCGGAGTGTTTCAGTGTTTTAAATTCAGTGGTCGTAATAATTCATCATAATTATCACCTTCATCAAAGGGTCGAGATTCGACGGGGCGTATTTATTGAAGATAAAGATACGCCATTTTGTAATTGTGTATCGCATCGCTACGCTACGCAACGGGAACACAGACAGCCGACGCAAGAGGGCGCGCGCTGCGGTTCACTCATTCTTACGGACTCATAAGTTAGGGTTATTGTGTTGTGATTGGCCAATAATTCATGTAAGTACATTCATTCTCATCAAACCAATCTCAATCGGTCTAACTTCATTCAATCTTTACGAATATTGAATCACTCATTCAGTCAATGACACTGTCATGTCAAGTGTCTGTCAATTAAACAACTAGGTTATCTTGTGTTTACATATTCTAAATTTATGTTTCGTTAGTTTTAAATTTGTTACAAGTGTAACTTATCTCAAGTGTTACTGTTTATTACGTGCATTAGTCAGTAGATAGTCATCATGGCTTCGCGTAGGACAAGAAATCAGTTTAGAACTCATCATAGAATGTTGTTGGATTTTGCCGCGACGATCGACGAACAAACTGGGTCTGTCTCTGCTTCAGTGGCAAAACGGCATTTTAATACCTACTATAAAGATTTGGTTTTGGCCTACGAAACATTATTGGGTTTCTCAACTGACGAAGTGTCTGAATCAGACATGTCGCTGTTCGAGGTGCAATTCACGGAGGTCAACAAACTATTGATAAAACTGGACCAGGCGTCGTCGGAGTCAACCGCTGGTACTTCAAAATCACACAAGTTCACATCAAACCAGGTAATGGCCAAATTACCACTTATAGAACTTCCCAAGTTTTCCGGTAACCTCATGGACTGGGTTCCATTCTATGACTTATTTCATTCATTGGTTCATGAGCGTGATTTGTCGGATGCTGAAAAGCATTATTATCTTAGATCATCATTGTCAGGTGAAGCCCTTCACATTGTCAGACAGCTGCCGGTAGATGACAAGAATTATTCAGTGGCGCTTAATTTACTTAAGTCTAGGTATCCGAATACTAGATTACTACTTGATGCTTATATCGGTAGGATAGTAAATTTACCTATCATCACATCATCAGTCACTCACCTGCGTTCACAATTTTATGATCCTCTTCAAGAAGCCCTTCAGGCGTTAGAAAAGCTAGATCAGCCTGTCAAAGAGTGGTCATATGTTATATTGTATTTAACATTACAGAAACTGCCTGTTAAGCTGCGGTCACTGTTTGAGGAACGCTACGGCACGAATCCTGATGCTTTGCCTACCATTAGTCAACTAATGGAGTTGTTGGACGAACAGTGCCGACTGCAGCTGACAGTGGCATCAGCACCCGAGCCTGTCAGGAGACCACCTCTGGCTTCACTACCAACGGTGCGTCCACCAGCTCCAAGATCAAGTCAACATCGGATGACATCAGGCAAGGCGTACCAGGCCAATCAGGTGATGTCATCATCAACAGATCAAGGATCATCAGCTCGTCAGGTGAGGCCTTCATGTTTATTTTGTAGTGCCCAGGGACACTCACTTTATAGATGCCCTGCCTTTCAACGGTTGTCACGATCTGGTCGTAAGTCGTGGGCGACTAAGTCGGGACACTGCTATCGATGCTTGAGGAAGCACTATGCAAGTGACTGTACTCATAGGAACTGGTGTTCTCATTGTGGCTCCCAGGATCATAACTCACTCATTTGCAACGCAGATGAGAACATCGGTGCTCCCCGGCAGCAAAATCAACCTGCTGCTCGACTGATCACCCAATGCGCAGGTGGTCGAGACACGCCAACTTCGTCAAAAGCGCGTCATGTCTCATCACCAGTGCATATCACTGGTGTGATCCAGGAAGAAGCGGACCCATCGTCAGCACATCATCATCATGAGGCCCCACCGGTGCAATCCATGGCTCATCACCAGCCAAGGTCACGAGTCGGTGACAGAGCGCATCTTGCTCAGACCACCTTTCATTCACTCAGGTTTGGGTCACGTATGGGCCCTGATAGGGCATGAGATCAGGTAACTGTTGGTGCATCTATGGGACCATCACTTCCCATAACTATTTGCCCTACTGCAATAGTAATGGTCAGGTCAGGTGATGGTCAATTTGTCAAGGTCCGGGCCCTGTTAGATACAGGCGCCTGTGTTTCAATCATCAAAGAATCATTAGTTCATCATTTAAAATTGCACCAACAGGGTAATAGTAATATTCTTTATGGAGTAGGTCATCAAGCAGTTACTACACCGGGCACTGTTGTCAAATTAGTCATTAAACCCGTAGGAGCTCATTTACCAATAGTTGGTACCCGGGCAATGGTTATGTTCACATTATCAGGAAATATTCCACTATATGATATTAAATTAAATAATCAGTTAAAGTCGTCAAATATTATCTTTGCTGATAGCAACTTTGATAAAGCCCAAAATGTAGATATCATACTTGGTACAGATGTGCTCAATGATGTACTTGATGGTTCAAAGATTTCAACCAACATTCCAGGGATAGCGGCTTATGGATCATGTTTCGGTCACGTCATCATGGGAGCGATACACACTCAACAGTCACCATCGACGGTTGTGACCGTGTGGATCACCCGACCAGTCGGCAGGCACTTCAGTAGAAGACTATGGACTCCATGCAGTCAGACTGGAGGAAGTCTTAGAAAAGTTTTGGAAGGTGGAACAGCCCCCTTCGAAGCCAGCTGTTCATCCGGATTAGTTGGAATGTGAAAGGTTGTATAATTCAAGTACTCAACGTATGCCAGATGGCTAATATTTGGTTAGGTTACCATTACTTTCAACAAGGCCACCATTGGGTGAATCAAAGGTTTTAGCCATTCAACGATTGCGATCTTTAGAAAGAAAGATGGCAAAAAATTCAGTATTCGCAAGTAAATACAAAGAATTCATGAAGGAATATGAAACTCTCGGTCATATGTCAAAATCGGACTTTCAGTTAGACTCCGAACATTTCATCATTCCCCATCATGGCATTTTCAAAAAGGGAACGGATAAGATTCGTGTAGTATTCGACGGGAGTGCTCGTTCATCGACAGGAACATCACTAAACCAGTGTCTTCACACCGGTCCACCACTTCAAAATGATATTACCCAAATATTGTTAAATTTCAGACGGCATCAAATAGTCTTCACGACCGACATCAAGCAGATGTTTCGAATGACCTGGATACACCCTGAAGACAGGAAGTACCAGCTCATCTTGTGGAGAGAGGACCCGTCTGATCAAATTCAGGTATATGAGTTGAATACTAATACCTACGGCCTACGATCAAGTCCATTCATTGCAATTCGAACATTGTTACAACTCGCCGATGATTGGGAGGCTAGTCATCATGAATCATCAGCTTCAACCGTCATCAGACGAGACACCTTCGTTGACGATATTCTCACGGGCGCAGACTCGTTATCAGAGGCTCAACACCTGAAATCAGAACTCATCGCACTAATGAAAAGCGCCAAATATGAGCTCAGGAAATGGTCATCAAATTGCAATGAATTACTGCAGGATTTGCCGCAGGAACACTGCGAGCTGCCCCATCAGTTTGATACTGACGATAAAAGCTTTATTAAAGTATTAGGTATTCAATGGGACCCAGTATCAGACTCAACGTCATATCAGATCAATGTACCGCTAGGACAAGCAATTACTAAGCGTCATATCCTTAGTACAATAGCACGCCTGTATGACCCGTGTGGATATTGTGCGCCTATTGTGTTTCGATTCAAGGTGTTTCTTCAGACACTATTTTCAGATGGAGTCAAATGGGACGAACCTGTCAGTAATAGTCAATGTCGTCAGTGGGACGAACTCATTCAAGACCTTAATTATTTGTCAAACTTGCAGATACCTAGATGTGTTGCACTGCCACAGACTGTCTCATATTCACTTCACGGATTCGGAGACGATTTAAAAAAAAACGCTCTCGGCAAAACCAGTCTCTGGTTTACCTGTGTGTTTTTGTATGTTTAGGTACGAAAGCTGTTCATCTCGAAGTGGTCTCTGCATTGACCATCGAGGCCTTCATCGCGTCATTCACCAGGTTTGTCAGCCGACGAGGGCTGCCTTCACTAATCCGATCGGACCGAGGTACCAAATTTACTGGTTCTAATTCGTATCTAAAGGAGATCACTCAGTTCTTGTTGGACAACCAGATTATCCTCAAGGAGGAGTTCAGAAAACAGAGCATTCGCTGGGAGTTCAATCCTTCTGCGTCGCCCCATATGGGGGACTATTTGAGGCTGCAGTCAAAAGCGCTAAAAACCTCCTCAAGAGAGAGGTGGGCGATACCATTTTAACATTCGAGGAACTGTCTACTCTATTTACTAAAATAGAGTCTATACTTAATTCACGGCCTCTTGGGCCTATGTCAGAGGACCCTAGTGATTTAGAGGTTCTCACGCCAGGTCATTTCATCATAGGTCAGCCACTAGTTGCCTTGCCAGAAGCTCACTGGAAGGAGACTAAAATGTCGCGATTGTTTTCAAGTTATTCACAAATTGTACCAGACGATCTGGTCGCGCTGGCATGTTGAGTATCTCAGCACACTACAGTCACGTAATAAATGGTATAAGCATATTAACAATATAGAGCTCAACGATTTAGTTCTTATTATTGACGAGAACTCACCCCCTCTTCACTGGCGAAAGGGTAGAGTTATTGAATTGTTCAAGGGATCAGATCACATTGTTAGATCAGTTAAATTAAGGACTCAAAGCGGAGAGCTTGTAAGACCAGTGGTCAAATTGTGTAAATTACCGATACCAATAGAAAGTAATTTAAGTTAGCCATTGCGCTTCTGTGTATATATAGTGTTTTTATTCTTAAAGTTAAGTCATGTGTATGAGTCATATTATGTGTTATTGTTATTATAAATAGAGCGCATTAAGGACTTCAAGTATTCAGTTCATTTCCCCCTGGTGGCGGGAGGAATGTTAATCGAAAATTAACATGTTTGTATATATTTCATTGTGTATCATCTTAATGTTTAACGCCTTTGCGTTATCGAGCTTACGTTCAAAAAAAAGAATCACTTGTCATTCAATCAAAAACCTGTCTAGTTTATAGTAGAAAGATGTGATAAAAGATGGCAGTCGGCAATGCATAGGTTTTTCTCATAAAAGGCGTATGGACGCCATGTAATATTAATTAGATTAGTAAAATCAGTTGTTCATTAGTTTTGTCATCAAGGCGTGTGGATGCCATTTCAATCTTAATTATAGTCAATCATTGGTTTTCAAATTCAAAGGCGCGTGGACGCCATTTCATGTAAATTATAGTAGTTAAATCGTGTTACCTATTAAAATCAGTGTGACAAAGTAAAGTGTTTATTTTTCATCATCTGAATCATCATCATCAACTATCAACGCCTCAAGGGTCTAAAGCGACGCTTCGAACACGCCGTACGCCGGCCTTTGAGGAAGTCATCAACGGGTACGATCCTTACCGTCGCGATCACGGCTGGCCGAGAAAATCTACGCATAGATGATAATATGAACATTTAATGCTAAATGATTGTTGATGCAAAGGGCACCAACATGCGACGTGGGTAAAGGGAAAAGATGGGAACGGGCTTACGGGGGGTCCGAGTTGTAGGCACGGGATCGAGGCGAAGCGCGGGGGCGCGGGGGCGCTCTTGGCGCGGGCTTGAGGGCGGCAATACACAAACACTTCACTAGGGGCACTGGTGTTTGTTAAGCGTTAGGGGGGAGCTGGTGGTCCTACCTCTGTCACTGCATACACTGCACACATGTGGTCACGTCGGGGCTGAGTTCAAGGGCGCGTGACGCGTGGGTTCGCCTTGAGATCTCGAAGGGCACTGCTTGGGCGACCGCGATGCCCGCGGTCCACAAGGTTCGTCCGGTCCGTCCACAGGCGTCATAGCCCCCGTGCGACGAAGATACGCACTCTCATTGGCCGACAAACGGGCGGCAGCGATTCGTCGTTGCGTTGGCGCAAACATCTTCCCCGGCCCCAGGGGGTAGGAGGGCTGGGGGGAAGGAACGGAAGTAACAGGAGACTACAGCCTCGATTCGTGCTGTATTGAGTTAGCGTGTGTGTGTGTGTGTGTGTGTGAATGCATGTGTATGGTTGTATGAGAGCTGAATGCCTGTGCGCACGAAGCACAGGGGGCGCGGGGGCGCGAAGCGCAGAAGGCGCATGGGCGCACAGGCGTGGGGGCGCGGGGGCGCAGAAGTGCAAGGGGTGCGTGAGCGCGGGGGCGTGTGAGCGCGGGGGCGCATAAGCGCAGGCGGCGCGGGGGCGCAGAAGCGCAGGGGGCGCGTGAGCGCAAAAGCGTAGGGGGCGCGGGGCGCCAAGGCGTGAACTAATGTCATGCACCGTATAGGTGCGGGCTGACTACATGTGTTGTTTGTGTACTACTAACAACTAATTAATTTTTATTAGGGCACGAGATATAACTAGTAAAGTTACTGGAACAAATGAATTTAGGAAATGATAGCACAAAAAGGAAAATAAAGAAAATGATTATCTTATGGGCTGAAATAGTTTTTTCGTTTTATACAAATATATATTGAAAGTAAAAATATATTTACACTACATAACACATTTCCACAAACAATTGGAATAATAAATACAAACAAAAATGGAATTATGTAAGAACTTTCATAGTAACATGTAACTTTCGGCGATTTTATGTTCAATAAATGCGAAAAATAAAAGGGTTACGTAGCGGGGAGGTGAGGTAGTTCCGAGCGGGAGGGAGGGAGTGGCCATTGCGTTAACGGCTCGTGTCGTAACGTGATCTGTCATACGTAGTTTCGCCTCTATACCGTGCGCACTTGTGTTTCTTTGTTTTCTATATTATTGACGACCTGGATTTTTGATTGTTTTGTGATTAAATACGTAATACGCTTTAGGTTGACAACTGCTGCTACGCTCACGGACTGTGATACTTACTGCCGCTTAGCAAAACAGTATTAAACGGTAAGTTTGGATGTAAAATTAGTAATTATATAAATTACGATTTATATAATTACTAATTTTACATCCAAAATTATTAATTTCGCGATTGAAAACCTCTACGTTTTATGAACTTAAGGTCACCCATCCCCTTGGTGACCTCGGCGAACATTGCTAAACATTCGCAATCGAAAACCTCGAGATTTTATGAACTTACGGTCACCCATCCCTTTGGCGACCTCGGCGAACATTGCTTAACCTTCGCGATCGAAAACCTCGAGATTTTATGAACCTACGGTCACCCATCCTCTTGGCAACCTCGGCGAACATTACTTAGTTTTCACGATCGAAAACCTCGAGATTATACTATGAACCTACGGTCACCCATCCCTTTGGCGACCTCGGCGAACATTGCTTAACTTTCGCGGTCAAAAACCTCTAGATTTTATGAAGTTACGGTCACCCATCCCCTTGGCAACCTTTTTTTTTTTAGAGTGAAGGAAATGCCTTACGCATATCCGGGGCCCTCGCGTGGGGGCCCGCCCGGGTTATGTGGGACTCTCCCCCCAACTCCCGTTTCCCCGTCCAGGCCCTGTGGCCTCGGCAGGGACTCGGGAAGAGGGGGGCCTACCCACTAAAACCTCCACTACACACCGTCGTGACCGGGTGAGAGCCGACGCGGGACCGGCCATAAGCACTCTGCCGCCCCAGCTTCCTGGTCGCGGGCTGTTAAGCCCCCGGTCAGGTGGCACTGTGTGCCACAAATCCCCTCAGGCTATCCTCTCGGACTGGTGTGATTCACTCGGCACTTGGCGTCGGCGATGGACATCGCCTGTGCCTGGACGCGCGGAGCGGTCGAACTGACTCGCTCTACGTCGCGTCGGAAAAGTTGTCGTCCCCGTCCAGCCCGGTATCTCTCGAAGGAGAGATATTGGGGCTGGGTATCGGGGAGTACAACACCTCCCGAGATGCTGGGGCACTGGTCGAAGCCACGGCCTCCTCCAGCATCTCGGCCTCCTCCACCTCCGGCCTCCGCTGTTAAGCCCTCTGCGCGGGCGGGATGGTCCGGGGAACCTCATCCCTTACCCTTTTCAAGGGAGGGTCACATTGCCGACCACCTATGACATGGGCATGGGGTCTTCCCTCGTCCTCGCAGACGACGCAGTAAGGCTCCGTCGCCGTGCAGGTGGCCAACTTGTGGCCTGGCAAGCCGCAGCGAAAGCAAAGTCCGCTGCGGTCCATCCCCGTGCACCTGGTCCTGGCATGGCCCACGCCCATGCACCTGAAACAGCGCATTGGGCGGGAGCCTAGGACCGTCACTCTGGCAGTGTTCCAAGCAATGGACAGCCTCCCCGCACTGCCCAGGGTCCTCGCAGCCACAATGGGGCATCGGATCAGGGCCGAAAAAGACCGGTTCGGGCCTGGGCGCAGCGCCCCCACCTTAATGCGCTCAATCGCGCAACCGCATTTCTGCGCCACCGCCGCGGCAATCTCCGCGCCCGTGGCTGTGTCATCCAGGCCCGAGACGCGCACCTCTGCGCTCTTCTCGGGTCGGACGACCTCAGCTACGTCCGCAACCACTTGCCGGATCCTCGTGGCAAGGGTGTCGGCTAACGCGCCGCTCTCTGCGCCCGGCACCTCGATCAGCCGAGAGCCGTTTAGGCAGTGCGCGTCCTCAGGCCGCTGACGCCGATCTCCGCCAGGTCAATGGCGTCGATAGACCTCTTGAGGGTTTGGGCGTACGTGACGCCCCCCTCCACAGCTTCAGGCCGCAGTTGAATAACCACGGCTGTGGACCGTGGCTTCTTCAACCGGACCTTTTTAGCCCTCTTGTTCGGGGCAGCGGGTTTGATCGACCCCGGGGGGATTCTCGGATCAGAGGCGGGCGCGCGACCATCCGTCGCAACATTCGCGCTCCGGTTGGCTCTCTTCCGCCGTCTGCGGGAGAAAGTCGTCCAAGCATCGGCCGCGGGAGCCGCAACCGATGCCCAGCTGGTGGTCGGGACGGGTTGGGTCGTTGGGGCGCCGGAGCATGCATGCTCGACGGCGGAGCCGCTCCGGGCGAGGGGAGAGGGGGAAACTCCTCCCGTCTCCTCCGGTGTGCCGCTAGGGGCGGGCGCAAGATCTCAGGCCTTTGATTGGCCAGCCTACCCTCTAGGCCGCTGATGCGCGAACCTAGTCCTTCAATCGCCGCGTTGAAGGTCTTGGACAGTTCCCTCAACGCGACGACCGTTTCCTCCTCTAATGGGGGCGGAGCGGGGGTCTCCCTACTTGGTCACCGGCGCTCGTCCATCACTTGGCGTATGTGGGCCACCTCCGCCCTGAGCGCCGCAACCTCATCCCTCAATTGGGCGTTGGCGTGTCTTTCCTCCGCCAGCTCCTCCTTCACCTTCTTCGCCGCCTCGGTCTTCTTCGCATTCCACTTGTGGAACCGTTCGTTTGCCCTCAGCATCTTCGCCTTGTAGTCTGCCTTGTTAAGGCACTCCTGGCGATCCTCTTCCGAGTCATCGAAGGGGTCAGGCTCGGGGAGACTACCCCGAGCAGACTCATCCCGGACGCTGGGAAAGCCAAGCACCAGACCATGACCCAGTGCTCGGCCTACCCGCGCAGAAGAAATCTTCGCGGCGGCGGTTACCCTCTCTTCGTCACCCGACCGGTCTTCGTCGGGGATCTTCCTCGGGGCGACGGGCCGCTTACGACCCGCCACCTTTGTCGCGATAGAATCCTCCGACTCCATCGCCACCTTCACCTCTATCATCCGACTCCGCAGGACTTTCTCCCCCCCAGACACGGTGGGCTTGCCCGGGGCACCCTTACTCCTTCTTCCAGGAACATTACTGGTCCCTGAGGCCTGGTCGCCTACCTCAGGGCAGTCTTCGGTAATCAATTTCACACCCGCAGGCCCGGGTACCTGCGAGCGCCGGGGGTCAGCCGGATCACATGACAACGTTTCTTCGTAGTCGGACATTTTCATAAGGAGGGGGATAGCAATTTCTGGGTTGCGATCCCCCTGGTCCCCGCAACGACGGCACCTTTGCCTGAAGCGGCGCCCAGAAGGGGCGCCGACCTACCCCATACCCCCCCGTGTAACGACGCCCAGAAGGGGCGCCGTCAAAACTCCCCTCAAAGCCGCTCGAGAGTGAGCGGCGAGCGTGCGACCCAGAGTGGGCCGCACGTGGAGATCCCCCCCGCAGGTCCGAGTGACCCGCTGTGCGGTCCAGAAGGGACGCGCGTTGAAGGGGGTACGATGCCCAGAAGGGGCACCGCCTACATTATTCGACGCCCAGAAGGGGCGCCAGGGATTAGCATAAAGCCCCTTGTCCCACGCTGAACGTGAGCCGAGAGGCCTTACCCCAGGGTGTACCACGAGGAGGTTCCCCAATTTGCACCCCTCCCCTTGGCGACTTCGGCGAACATTGCTTAACTTTCGCGATCGAAACCTCGAGATTTTATGAACCTACGGTCACCCATCCTCAGGGCGACCTCGGAGAACATTACTTAACTTTCACGATCGAAAACTCGAGATTTCTATGTACCTACGAGTCATGTATAGTTTAAAAATAGATAAAAACTGTATAAGCATCTTCCATTTATTTGCTTATTTTTGTTTACCACCGATTTAGAGGTTATTTTGTAAAATATAAAACATCTTCTGTTAGCCATTCCGAGTTAGCCGAGGGAGTCAGCGAGTAGCGCGTTGACGTCTCGGTCCTTCGCAACAGACGAGTACGTACGACCGATTCCGACGCCACTGCGGAGTAGCATCTTTCTCTTTTTCACACAGTAGAATATCCGCAATAGTGCGATGTAGCCTGTTCGCTCGGCAAATTGTGACTGAAGTGAAATTGTGCCTTTAGGCCTAATTTTGGCGGCTCACTTACGAGACGCTAATGTCGTATCTTCCCTTTTTGTTTTAATCTAAGATATTTAGTTATAAATTAGAATTTTATTAGAATGAAAGTAATCAGTAGTTATAACTACTCGATTTCAGCAATCAGATTAACAATTACTATTTGTAACTTGATTATTGTACTTAGATTACATGTAATCATAACTACTTGTAGTTAGTAGTTAGATTACAAAATAGTAGTTAACTATGCCCAACACTGTTGCCACCCCAAGAGGAGAAGCCTCATTCAGTTCTTTCCTTCAACGTGCAGGTGTAAGGGCAACGCGGGCATGACAGCAGATGCCGCATGTCTTGTTCTGGTTCATGTCACTTGGGTCCAGAGTCAGTTAAGCTACTTCCATGTGGACCACGCTATGTTATTGCTAGGGGGAAGATTTTCAGAAGGTGCAATGGAGTTAGGTGGATGTGCACATACATAAAGATGACAATAACGATGAAGATGACGAGCCCATATCTACACCTGGAGTAGTACTTAGCCCAAGAGTTAGTCCAATTTACGACGAACAACCTTCTAAATCGCGCACAATTACAAATACACAAGAAATCGAATTGTGATATGAACGCAATAACAGCAGAATGTTATAATAATGACAGCAGCGATAGTAATTAAAATTGTACATTAAGCAATAGAAACATATTCTAGCACAATACTTTTTAATACGTAATAAATAACTATGATATTTCGTGCTTTGTTTTATTTCGGCATTGGATGAATTAAACGACTTTCTAACTTCTAGCGCAGTAAGAAACTATTGGCGTATAATGCTACTGTCATCCACACTAACAGATAGTGTCAACTTGAATCAAGTTTACTTGGTAGGAGAATTGGATTTAATTTTTCAATACAAGATTTGTAGGTCAAGAGAGCCCTTATATCTTTAGCAAGCAGTGAAAATAAATAGGATCGTTTAAAAACAGTCAATTCATTCAATAATACTACCGATGTTCATTTTTAAATCAAGAAATAATATGATTCGTGATAATAGCTTGAAAAAACCCAGCAATTGGGTTTTTTCCCTGATAAATACCGGGTTTTTTCACATTTTGGGAAAAAACCAGGTTTTTTTCCGTTGGGTTTTTTCCCACCGCCCATCTCTACCCTTGACACGTTCTGCAATAGTCCGCTTAGTCTGTCCAAGTAGATATGTACTTACTTACAAAATTAATCGTGTTTAGTCCCGTTAAAACAGTTTTAATGCAATGCAACGCGATAGTTTAAAGTCTTAACTTATTTTGTCTCTTTTCTTTCAATGTTTATGGCCCATTTGAAAAAATAGGACAACTATACGAGTCTCATTTTACCCCTTCTATGCTTTAGTTATTATTCTATGACCGAAACCAAGTTTTGTCTTATTTTTTATCGAATCGCGGCTAAGAGTTATTTAATTATTAATATTTTTTAATATGGAAAAACCACAGACATATAACAGACATATAATAAGAAGCAGACCAAACATTACAACAAAAAAGCATGCCCATTACGCCTACAGACAAGTTTCATGCACACATTTACAATAAAAGGGGCTGAACTCAGGCACACAAAGAACCTCAAGTACCTACATCTATAGTAATGTTATACGTAAAGAGGATAATTTTATAGACATTTGAAGATACTCTTTAAATTTAAAAAAAATCACCAGTAGAATGCTAAATGAGTGCCAGACAGGCTACAATGTCTGTATCTGGCTGCGACGCCACCTTATTAACTTAATAGGCCTATTACATCTCGGCTGTGATTTATACCAGAATAATTGTTACTTCTTGAGAAATAAAGATTATATTGTAAATTTATTATCCTATTTCCATAAAAACTATAAATATAACTGCAAAATTACTACAAAATACGATGCGCCGGCCGTCCGAACTCAGCTTATTCTCGCAGAGTGGAGATTTGTAATATTAAGCATGATTTTATAATCCTATTTCGATAATAACGATAAATACAAATAAAACGTTACTACAAAATGCAAAAGTGCGCGTTTTACGTAAAAATCACATTTGAGATGTAATAGATCTCTTAATAAAATGCATGAAGTACTCGTAGTAGAACCATTAGGTAAAATAAAAAAAATGAAATAAGTAATTAAAAACAACAACAAACATACTCTGCTGGTATTTTTTTAAATAAAAATAATAATTACAATAAATAATGTCACAATTTTTAAAATTAGTGATAAGACCGCTGGGTGGTCGAGTAGTCAGCGACCCTGACTGCGGGTTACTGTATATTTTGCAAGTCCAGAAATAATGATATCCGGGATACTTTTTACTGAGTCTGTTCAGGAAATAATGATAAAGGTTTCTGAAAACAAATAAAATTATAATTTTCTGTATATTTCAAAGTAACAGAGTTGAGAGACCGCTCAGACCCATCTTCTTCATGTTATACCCTAGAATACTGTACAACAATATAATACTTACATTAACTCACTTAATGTAGCTAATACAGCACTTGAGGTACTCGGCTGTAAATTTTGCAAATTCCTCAAAACATGATTTCCACTGGCATTTCTTCTTACCGGACCTTTTAGTAAAGATTTAGATGAATTCTGAAAAACAAATGTTAAAAGTTATTATTTTATGAATTTTCAAACAAGAATACATCCCTTCGACACCATAGGGTTAAAGGGGTAGGATATGGTTTAAGTTAACAATATTATAAAAATAATTTACTTATATTTAATTTATCCCTAATAAAAAAAAATATTGCATACTTAAATCTAATCAATCTTCAAAAATATACCTATTAAACAAAACTGGAGCCTAAATACGGCCCTTAAAAATTGTACAAGTATATGAAACGTCAAACGAGATCAGAGTTATTAAATAATTGGTTATTGTTACCACTAGAATCTTTCAGAAACTACTTTGCGTTAAGATTTTACGAGATTTGCACTTATGACAATTATTCACTACTTCTACAATGCCGAAAGATTAATAATAATCACACAATGACCTAAAAAAACAATTTGAGATTAGATGGCACAAGTTGTGCCATCTAATCTCAAATTGTTTTTTCAGTAAACTTACCAATGGAAAGTAATTTCAGGTGTTTTCCTATATGAGGAGTTGCCGCACAAGGGTGCACTACACTTCACCATTTTATTCTGGTACTTTTGGCTCATAAACTTTATTAGATCACAAAAATTAGCGAAAACAATCTCTTGTACGTCCTTTGTCGACAAGTCTAGGAAGACATTTGTATTGTAGCTTAATTGTAGCTTGTCAAGATGGCGTTTTGCCTCACGGTCCAGTTTGTCTATGTGTGTGGAAGTGTTGCGACATTAAAAAGAAACGAGATAGTCTTATTAATTTGTGGTTGGAGAGAAAGAAGTAGAAATATTGTTTTATTCTCATCTAAGTAGTTGTGAAATAATGTTTGGTCTGCTTCTTATTATATGTCTGTGTATATGTCTGTGGGAAAAACTGAGTCTTTGAAAGGCAGACATGTTACTTTAAAAATGTCTAACGTGGCTGCATAAACCATAATTCTTTTGCTTTTAAAAAGTGAAGTGTCAACAATGCCGTCACGTCATGTTTGATTTGACAGCTAGCGGCTGTACAACTGTCATTTGTAGACATATTAATAATTATTGTTCTCAAACATATTGTTAGATAATGAATTACCTTAGATTAAAACAAAAAGGGATGATACGGCATGCTCCTACTTGTAGTCATTCAAAATATAGTCCTACTCAACTACTTAAGCAAACACTCACACACGCACACCTATAAAGTGTAAATCGAGCGAGCGAGACAAAGCGGTAAGTTTCAACGTCAGCGCGAGGGAGTCAGCGAGTAGCGCGTTGACGTCTCGGTCGCTTCGCAACTAGAGATGGGCGGTGGGTATTTACCCGATGGGTATTTACCGGGTAAATACCCAAAACATGGGTAAAAACAAAAAGCACGTTGTGGTTTAGTAGTATTTTTTCTTTTCGTCTTTCTTTCTATTCATTTATGTTTAATTGTATGTTTTGGTACAAATAATGAATATTATCTTGATTATTGACTAAACTAGTAATATATTGGGCGATTTTCCGAGATCAAAAAAAAAAATTGGTTCGTAAATGACTTCATAGATGGCGCTTAGCATAGATTAGTATGGCGCTTAGTAAAAGGCGGGTTCATGAAGAGCTCGTGTATGGCTGCGTAATATTTATTCTATTCCAAAATAGAAATAGGTTCTGGATGTCCTGAATATAAATAAGTAAGTAAATACTATTTTTTTATTCTTTTGGTAGACAAGTAAAAGTGTAGAATTTATTACAGCCCATAAGTAGCCCAGCTTTCATAAAACGACATCTATCGAGTGTTTATGAACTAATTTTTACTTTTTAATTTGGGCTGTCAGAAAATCGCCCATTAATTGGTAAAACTTTTAAATCGAGTCGCCTGAATTGGGGGGAAGGATGGGTAGGAGGGGGTAATATTCCAATCGATATTGAACTCTATTCGATTGATATTAAGATGAAATTTGGTTGCGGGAATTTTACATACAAGGATTCTTCAAGATTCTACAAGGATTCTATGTGACGCTGGCTGTACAGATAGTGTCATATCGCCCTACCCTACCTACTCTGCGATCTACTAATCTGTGAAATACCTACAACCGAATCTCAACCTAATGTTGTAGTCATAAAGTTCAATATAAATTGGGATATTTTTACAGATGTGGGTAGGTCAATCTGATACCTATAGTGATTCAATATAATATTGTAGGTGTTTTTCTTGTGCACCGATACGTATTTTTTTTTAAATTTGTCTGATTTAGTTTATAACGTTTCCAAGGCAAGCGAAAAAGCCGACAATGACCGAATTATTTTGTTAGCGTCGAGAAGACAGGATCTGTATCGCTCTCCATACACTTCTGTCACTCTGTATCATTTTCTCGTGGAAGTGCATTTTGTGAGTAATGTAGTGCGTGTAGTGAAACGCAACATATAGAATGACAATAGTGCATGGAAAGCAATACAAATTCAGACTTCTCGATGCTAACATAATACTTCGGTCATTGTCGGCTTTTTCGCCTGCACTGGAAACGTACTATATTAATAAAATGAAATAAATTGACGGCGCGCTTATCCTTCGCCTTCATACTTATTTACATGTTCAATATTTAGTTTTATTTTTGTCGATATAAAATGCCGAGAATTGACGTCCCTAGTGTGGAATAAACTAGTGACCACCTACACAAATTAGGACAAGTCAAACATTCTCCATCTCTTTCTAACTCATTAGCATGACTCGTAAGAAGAAGAAGGATGAATATATATATATATATCTATAATAAAATTACGTAAACTATGAAATGACATTGACACTTCCTTAAAATACGTCCTCAAAAGAAAGATGGCGCAACTTCTTTCCGTTACTAAACAATAAAGGGTAGAATTTTTAGGGACGATATCGCGACTAAACAAATTGTAACATGCTTGTTGAACAGTAAGGACACAAGTATAAGAGAAAAGTGTTAGTATTTGGATAAACACGGCTACAAGTTACAAAATAAGGTATTTTTGTTACTCTTTTAAGTGGTATAATGTGTCATTTTGTTTTGTCACAGTTTTCTTCTCATAATATATGCAGTAAACATTAAAGTTTTATTCGTAGAATGTTTCTTTTTATATAGTCACAGTTTACTTCTTCATATCATAATATTTATTTAAGAATATTGATAACTAAATAGTGATAATTAGTTTAGTTTAATTTTTCATTTAATAATATATGACGTAAATATTAAAGTCTTGTTCGTAGAGTGTTCCTTTTCATGTAGTCACAGTTTACTTCTTCATATCAAAATTTTTATTTAAGAATTTGATAACTAAAGAGTGATAATTAGTTTAGTTTCATTTTTCCTTTAATAATATATGAAGTAAATGTTAAAATTTTATTCGTAGAGTGTTCCTTTCAAAGTTGGCAAAAGGTCATAATTTTTTTTAGTACTAAAATAAAAGAAAAATTAACTGCAACAATTCATATTATACTTCCTTGTCCAAGAGACTAAATGCTATCATTATGCATAATTTTTAGATTTTTAATTACCTCCGTTAAAGAATACTGTATTTTGATATGTTTAGTACGTTTCTGAACGAAAGTTCCGGTTTTTTAATGTTAACGAACGCAGGGTTATTAAGTAGGTAAGTCTATGAGGTCTATGGTAATGTAGAAATGCTCACAATAATATCTAATATTCTATGTAGAAACGTTATCGTTATCACAGTTATCTTTTTCGCATGTATAGTATTTAGCAAAGATACACACAACTAACACAATGAAAACGCGGCCGGGAATCGCGTGGCGGCTGACAGTCTGACATCTGTCTACAATCAGTATTGACATTTAAAACGTCAGACAAGCGTCACTTTTTCATTTATAAATAACTTAAAGTGTCACAATCCTACAATAATGTTGCCACTTTCGAGTAGAAATCAATGTTGGTTTATAATTTATATAAAACAAACGGAGGTCTTTAAATTAATAATACGGTCATAAATATGTTGATAATAATGTATTCTTCAAGTATTTATACATTGGCATCTAGTTAAAAGATTTTGGAATTTAGTACCAAGCCCCATAGTAAAAAATTATGTCCTTTATGTTTGTATTTAATTTGAATTATCTTTGGTTACTTTTTTATATTATTTTGATTCAGAGATTCGCCTCTCTATGAAGCATATTACGTGGGTTGTACTTTTGTAAATCTTGTGAGAAAATTATAACGTTTGGATGTTGTTTTAAGTATAGATAACTTTATTGCAGTTATTTTCGTTCGATTTTCCAATTTATCTAATTCTATATGATATTAATAACTATGGGAAACATACCTACTTGCTGGTTAATGTGCGAAATATAATTAATAAGACTGTGAAACTAAACTAGTAATAAGTGTATGAATCTCATCTTTGATTGAAAATAAATCATTCAATTTAAATGTATGTTTTTTTATTCGTGCTTAAATAAGTAGAAGAACCGCTTTTAAAACTATTCAGAATTTGATAATCAAACAATATCTACAAACGATTTCGATTTTAAAAAACATAGACTTTAGTCACACTTTTATAGTAATCAATCATAATCGAAAAAAAATTAATACACGAGTTACTATAATAATTAAAAACTGTAATAAATAATGGGCGATTTTCTGACAGCCCAAATTAAAAAATAAAAATTAGTTAAAAAATACTCGATAGATGGCGTTTTATGAAAGCCGACCCGTTCCTACCTAAGGGCTGTAATAAATTCTACACTTTTGCTTGTCTATCAAAAAAATAAAAACATAGTACTTACAAATTTTTATTCAGGATCTCCAGGACCTATTTATATTTTGGAATGGAATAAATATTACGTAGCCATACACGTGTTCTTCATGGACCCGCCTTTTACTAAGCGCCATACTAATCTATGCTAAGCGCCATCTATGAAGTCATTTACGAACCAATTTCTTTTTTTTTTTTGATCTCGGAAAATCGCACATTGTATATTTAAACAAAACATATATTTTGAATTATATGATGAAATATGAATAAATATTTATCAGATAGCCTTAAAATAATACTCTTAATACCAAATGCTTTTAGTTTATTTTCCAAAAACGGTGAATATTTCTTTAAATTTTTTTTTTTTTTTTATAGCAGAAGGAGGCAAACGAGCAAGCGGGTCACCTGATGGAAAGTAATCACCGCCGCCCATGGACACCCGCAAAACCAGAGGAATCGCAGGCGCGTTGCCGGCCTTTAAGGAAGGAATAGGCTCGTTTCTTGAAGATCCCTAAGTCGTAATGGTCCGGAAATACCGCCGCCGAGAGCTGGTTCCACAACACTGTAGTTCGAGGCAAGAAATTTCTTGAAAAACGCACAGTAGTAGACCGCCATCCATCAAGGCGATGTGGATGGAATGACAGTCGATTGCGTGTAGTGCGGTGAAGGAAATTAGCGGCAGGGATCAAGCCGAACAATTCCTCAGAACACTCCCCATGATATATACGGTACAATATACAGAGAGACGCAACGTCTCTCCGAAGAGCCAGTGGATCGAGCCGACCTGAAATAACCACGTCGCCGACAACCCGAGCAGCTCTGCGTTGGATGCGGTCAAATGGAAGGAGTTGGTATTGGGGTGCTCCAGCCCAGAGATGGGAGCAGTATTCCATATGCGGCCTGACCTGTGCTTTATACAGTTGTAAACGGTGGGCCGGCGTGAAATACTGACCCGCTCTATTAAGCACACCCAGCTTTTTCGAAGCTAATTTAGCTTTACCTTCCAAATGACCACGAAACTGAACGTCACTCGAAATATCGACGCCAAGGATTCCAATAATCGGATTGGTATCAAGGGGAGTTCCCTCAAAGTTCAGAGGTACGACGAAGGGATGTTTTTCGCGGTAAATGCGCAAACTTGTGTTTTGGAGGGGTTAAAGCGGACTAGGTTATGTCGGCCCCAATCCGAGACATGACTTAATATGTTCTCGGTGTCAGTCACAAGTTTATTCCGGCTCTCGATGACGCTTTCCAGAGAAATATTTGCTCGCCCGGTGTAGAGCGTATCCCCAGTACTGTCATCCGCATAGCAATGAATGCTGTTGTTATGCAGCATGTCATTGATTTGCAGAAGAAACAAAGTAGGGGACAACACACACCCCTGCGGGACTCCAGCATTCACGGGCTTCATGTCGGAGCACGAACCGTCGACTGCGACTCTGATGCTACGCCCAGTAAGAAAGCTGGCAACCCATGAACACAATTTCTCAGGAAGCCCGTATGATGGAAGTTTAGAGAAAAGAGCCCTGTGCCATACCCTGTCAAAAGCTTTCGCTACGTCCAAGCTAACTGCCAGTGCCTCCCCTTTACTCTCGACTGCCTCCGCCCATCGGTGAGTAAGGTACACTAAAAGATCACCAGCCGATCGACCGCGACGAAAACCATACTGGCGATCACTTAGTAGCTGGTTCTCTTCTAGGTACCCTAACAGCTGGCGGTTTATAATGGACTCCATTACTTTGGAGAGTAAAGAGGTAATAGCTATTGGCCTGTAGTTAGACGGATCTGAGCGATCGCCTTTTTTTGGAATCGGGTGGACAAGGGCTGTCTTCCAAGAGCTCGGGACGACGCCAGTGGTGTAAGAGAGCTGGAAAAGGCGCGTTAGAACTGGTGCCAATTCAGGAGCACACGTCCGAAGCACAATGGGTGGAACTGCATCTGGCCCACTCGCCTTATGGATATCAAGGGAAAAAAGAGCCTTACGAACTGACCTTTGCAGGAACTGAACGTTTGGCATTGTACAAGCGCAATGCGGTATGGTTGGTGGAGAGTTTTCCCCATCGTCCAAGGTCGAGTTTGATGCGAAAAGAGAGCCCAAGAGATCGGCTTTCTCCTTTGCAGTATAGGCAGTCATCAGTCTTGTGCAATGGTGGTAGGGACGGCTGACAAAAATTCCCTAAGATAGCTTTGGCGAGAGACCAGAACGCACGCGTCCCCGAAGGAAGTCGCACTAGCCTCTCGCCAATTCTACCTATAAATGATGACTTCGCCTTGGCGATGTCCTTCTTAATGGTCTCCGGAACCCTCACTCGCCGGACGAAACACAACAGCACAGAGTGCCATTGTTTCACGCCGAAAATTCGTGAGGGGGTGGTATTACGCCGGGCGAGCCGACCCAATGCGTGCTGCAACGCAGCGTGGCTCTACCACTCAGTTGGTGTCACTCATTTAGCACCACCCAGGGGTCACGTGTAGGGTCTCTAGGGTAAACCTACGGACGCGAGCAACTTAACCCCCAAAAATTGGCTCTCCTGTAAAATTTTGTATTTTCGCTTAGTAACAGTTTACCGATAAAGGTGCGATATGTCTTTGCTTGCTATATTCAGCGTGGTTTCTATGCTTAGGTTTTTGTTCTGAGATTGTACCTTTATAGAAAAACACCCAGACCCGAAATCAATTCAGAAAAATAGTTTTCTATAAAGCCGGCTCCAGACGCTTGCTGTTTGCCGCAAACACCGATCACTACAAACAAAGTCGCAAACATCGACCACAAACACCCAACACAAACAGGCATCCAGACGCTTGGCGAACGTGCTAGTATATTCCGGATCGGCAAACATGACGGACGACGAATTTGTAGCAGCTATTATTTGTGGGTTGACATATTTTTATTTTAAATTAAAAAAATAATGTATCAATGTTTATTATATATTTTAGCGTTTTATTAATGCTTAAATATACTTAAGTAAAATTTTAAACACTGAAAAAGACGACAACCTCAGGCGGGAATCGAACCACGCATTTTCCGCATTCCGGGCGGCTGCCTTAACCACTTGGCTACCGAGGTCTGGTTTTCACCCGTCGAAATTTGTCAGTGCTTGATGCTTATGTTTTTTAGTCAACATTGCTTCATCAAATCTTAGAAGTTTTCACCTCTGAGATCCGAAAGACATATTTCTATAAATATTTGAACATTCGGTTCAGATGAAGCTGCGCTTAAAGTTTAATGTTTTTATATATTTTAGCGTTTTAATAACGCTTAAATATACTTACTTAAGTAAAATTTTTAAACACTGAAAAAAGACGACAACCTCAGGCGGGAATCGAACCACGCACCTTCCGCATACCGGGCGGCTGCCTTAACCACTTAGCTTCCAGGTCTGGTTTTCACCCGTCGAAATTTGTCAGTGCTTAATACTTATGTTTTTTAGTCAAAAAATTTTACTTAAATTAAGTAGTTACCTATCAATAAAAAAATATAAATATTTCGTTTTTATTATTTATTTCCTATAAATTTTTGTTCTGACAATAAAAACTAAGGCGCGTCCAACGCATCGGTCACCTTCTGCCTATTTTTATGATTGGCATCTTTAGTATACCAAATGCATTGCTTATTATGGTAGGTATGCTTCCAAAAAGGATAGAGTTGTATCCTCAGACCAATCAGCCATTTTCTTAGCTCCGCCACATTGCGCGCGGAAAACTGCTGATAACCGGAATTTCCGCCGCCCGCAATACTGATGCTCAACAAGCGTGTGGAGACATCGCAAACTGTTTGCCAAACATCCTTTGATTTGTGATGAAAAGCCGACACCGACGCCGAACACTGGCAAACACAAACACGAACAGGCAAACACAGACAAACACTCGTCCACATGTTCGTGTTTGTTGTTTGCTGTTTGCCGTTGTTTGGCAAGCGTATGGAGCCGGCTTAAACTGAACCGACTGGGAATTGAATACGGGCACCCGGGACCTAGAGATGGCGCGATGCCAGACCCGGTGCGTTAAAGTAAATGTTGCTTTCCAGTCATTGCATTACGGTAGTTGATATAGTTGTTATTATTAGGTTTCTTGCGAAATTGAAGTGAGTACAGTCGCAATTAAAGGTACGGCCACTCCTGCGCGACCAAAGCGACTGCGGGAGCGTCTGCCGCGCGGCGGACGCTACCCATACTTTATCTATGGCGTTTTGCACACCTACGCGACCACAATGCGGGAGAGCCGCGTTCGGCAGAGTGGGACGCACGCGTTTAATGATTAAACAAACGTGTGTACGTGCGAGAAAGCTGCCTACCTTCTTTAATATTAATTATTTCGTTCCACAGGGGGGTGTCACTCCGCAGTTTAGGTACGGTCGGGGTCACAGTCGCTTTACCACTTTACAGCGATTTTCGTATGAAGCGCACCGACCGCCCGGGTACGTGCCCGTACCAAATAGACCACGCGGTGTGCAAGAGATTTTGACCTTTAGACTGGTAAAGCGACGGAGTCCGCCATTGTACGTTCGGCCGGCGCGCCTATCGTGCAGGCCACTTAAGGCGTATGTCAATTGGCAGTAGGCTGCCTCTTGCTCGGCTCGCACGCTCCAAGCCGCGCGTAAAAACGCACGATAATTTCTGTGATTTTTGTGCACTTATCAATGACTACTAAACGACGTTATAATCCGTATAAAAGATATTGTTGTGTTTCCGGGTGTCTAATTAAATAATAAAACTAAATCTGTGCTTCTCTTATTTTCCACCTAGTAATAGTTGCTTAAGTCTGTAGTTATGTAGCCATAAAAATCTTTAACGGTTAATCAAAAACAATTTAATGAACAGACATGATTTTCTTTTGCCGGGTTTTGCTCGGGTCACACGATAAGTTTCAATTTCGCGTGAAAGTCGTAAGAGTAGGTATTTTTTGATACCTAAACTTGACTTTAGTTAGAGAGTGAACCTTCTGTACGGGTAGTAGGTACTATTAGTTATTCTGTGGTTCCACTCTATGACTACAACAGAAGATAATACAGGGGTGTTTATCGAAACAGTGAGAGGATATCCCATTATATGTAGGTATATGATTTGAAAAACAAAGACTACAAGAATTTACGAAGAAAAGATAAAATATGGGATTCGATCGGTCCGGAATTTCAAATGGATGGAAGTAAATAATGGTACTTACCTAAGTAATAAAAGGTCTTACTCAGAGTCAGATTCCGATGTTAAGTACGAGGATGTCATCACCACAACAATTTAAGTAGTTATACCAGATAAAGTCGCGCAGCTTTAGTGACTGTTCACTAGCAAATGAAGTTCGCGGTTCGCGCCGGAGTCGCGCAGGTGTGCGTCTGCAACGCGAAACTTAACGTAGTTTCGCGTTGCAGACGCTCCCGCATCGCGTCCCGCTTCCCGCGTTACTGACGCGCAGGTTTGACCGGACCTTAACTTTGAATCGTTAATTTACATCAACTTGGCTGGCACCACAAATCCGCTATTTTAATTTTGATATTACTTAACCGAAACTCGCGCACTAAAGACGAATTTAACAACTAATCAAAATTGGTTCAGCCGTTTATTAGTTCAAGTGTAAAATAAGCAATAAAAATATCAATAATAATGATTATTTTCTAAAAATATTAACGACTATTTGATTTTAAATTTTGTGACAACCGGCAAAGGTTGTCACAAAATTTGAAATCAAATAGTTAAATAGTATCGGCAAACGACCGCGTCAAATCGTAGATACCTATGCGGGCGGCGCGCGGCACTACCCCACATCAAAGGTGTTGCCCTACTGTATGAAATAGTAATACTGTAGTATGGGTATATTATATACTTTGAGCTATCAACAATAACAGCGGACTAGCTTTTACAATTTATTATTGCTGTCATAATCTTACCTCCAAAGAAAACCTTTAGTAATAATAAAATAATAGGTACTCTTTAAATCAAATATATATATTTTTTATTACAAAACTATAATCCTTGAATACCACTTATTGTAATAACAAATCTTGTAGCCGAAAGCAATAAATCAGGTGCAAACTTTATAGAAAGTTCTCTAAGATTTACAAGTTGTGCATCTTCACCAATACTTTTATTTTCTGGGATGAGATGGGTTATCAGTGTTTTTTTCAACCACAATCTAGTGCAAATCATGTTAGACCATGCTAGTCCCAACGACGGTATTACATCTTCTGGAGAATCATTGAAGGCAGCTGTTACTTGATTGGTACAGAGTATTGCTAAATTGTGTACCTGGGCTAGGTGTAATAATAATACTGCTAGTTCTCTCAGCTCTTCAGCACGTTGAACATAATTTGTACTTTCAACTCTAAAAGGGCCAGCCACTGAATCAATAACAATTAGTGATATTTGATTATGTGAAAGCAATTTGGCTAAACGGATTCTAACACATGATAATAAGTCTTCGGATTCAGTGATATGTTCTATAAAAGTGTTTTTTCCATAGTCTTTAGTAGAACAGTGGTTAGGTATTTGCCTCTTTATTTGTTCATATCTTTTAATGGGAAACAAATCTTCTGTACAGATATAGACGCATCCCAAAGCCCAATTATGTGCTGTAGCTTGAAGTCCAATCTGTGTCTTACCAGAACCACTTTCCCCATATATTTCTGTTATAGTGCCTCTTCGAAAACCGCCGTTCAAAAGGTCATCTATACCACAACAACCAGTCGGCACTTTTCCTCTAGCACTCTCTATACACAATAACTCATCGCATGTGAAGCACTGTGGCTGTGAATATTGGCTTACTATATTCTTTATTAGTTTAACATCTTCAGTTGATAGACTTGATAATTTTTTGATATCCCATGCGGAGAGTAAAATCACCTGTTTAAGTGTAGAAATATTATTTCTGGATAGTATCTCATACAGTTTTGAGGGTAATATATCTTCTAACGTGTTCATTTCTTTTGAACTCAACTTTAAATTCTTGAAGTACCTACAACAAATAATTAAAAAAGTAAACAAAATAAAAATGACATTACTTACTTTTTTTTTAAATTTATTTTTTCCGTGAAGGAACAGGCTAAGTCTAAGTCTGAGACCATACTGCCTAGTCATTAGTTTTTTTATTTCTTTTTTTTCCCTCGATGATAATGAGTGGTGATTAAGATGATGAATTGATAAAATACTATATGTAGATAGTGAAATTATACAAATGAACTGGAAAATAAATATATTTTTACAAAGAAAATAATCTGATACATTGTGACAACACAAATTATTCTAATAGACAGACGTATTCAAACGCAATACATCAAAGTGAAGAAACATAAAGGAAAATATAAACCAAAGAGTCTTTAAATTTTCTAACACTGCCCCTTACTCTAGCAATCATAAAGTTTTATGTTATAAACTAAAACCATTATTGCAAGAGTACACCACATGAGTACAACAAAAAAAAATCAATTAAAATAAGAAAACCTACATTAAACCTAGACACTTAGCAAAACAATTGTGTTTTACCTTTGGCAAGGCTTTTGTGAATAGGTCAGCTTCCAATTCAGCAGATGGCTTATAATATATCTTTATCAACTTACGCTCAACACATTCTTGAATAAAATGGTGTTGTATGTCAATGTGTTTGGGTCTGCGGTAACATTGATTTTCAACTATTTTGAGCGTGCTCTTATTGTCATTATAAATAACGATAGGCTCACGCGATAAATTGAAAGGTTTCAATTCATATATAACATTATGTAGGAATTTAGCCTCTTTTACCGCTGTACCAAGAGCGTAATATTCAGCTTCTGTACTAGAACAAGCAACATTGTTTTGCTTGTGGCTATGCCAATTTATTACATTCAGTCCAAATCTACTCACGAAACCCGAATAGGATTTTCGATCGTTTTTATCACCCGCCCAATCTGCGTCGGATGAAATTTCAAATTTGTTACTACCTCGCCTAAAATTGAGTGCGTAATCAGTTGTACCAGATAAATATCGTAGCACGCGCTTAGCTGCAAGCCAATGTGTTTCATTATAACATGTGTTATATTGGCTGAGCTTACTGCACACAAATGCAATGTCAGGACGAGTGTATACAGCGAGATACATTAAACTCCCGATTAATTCCTGATATGGAAACCTCGCATCAATCTTCTCAGCTTTTGGCGGATTAAAGTTCACTTCCATGGGAGTTGCGACTTTGTGACAATCATCCATTCCAAACTTTATCAAAATATTTTTCACATACTCAGATTGAGTCAGTTTCAATGTCCTTTGCTCCCTGTTCCTTTTGACCTTCATACCCAACGCTTGTGTAACAGGTCCAAGCAATTTGACACTAAATTTGGAACTGAGCAATTCATATAGCATTTTCTTTTGATGATCATTGGAGCTAAATATGAAAAAATCATCAACATATAAAGCTATTATTACTTTGTCTTTATAGAACACACATTGTTCACTCTTCAACTGTTTATAACCATTGTTGACCAAAACATTATGAACTTTTTCATTCCAAGCTCTACTGGCTTGTTTGAGCCCATATAGACTCTTTTTGAGTAAGCACACTAGTAGTGTAATATTGGGCATTCTAGATCACTTTTCACTCCATTGATCTCACTGACGTTCGATCAATGTCGTTAAAAGTGATCTAGAATGTCCCAATATTACTTTTGAAAATCACTGCCACTCGCTCAGTCAACGTCAAAAAGTGATTTAGAATGTCCAATCGACTTCATCGATTCACTCCATTGATCTCACTGACGTTCGATCAATGTCGTTAAAAGTGATCTAGAATGTCCCAATATTACTTTTGAAAATCACTGCCACTCGCTCAGTCAACGTCAAAAAGTGATTTAGAATGTCCAATCGACTTCTCGTGTTTTAGAATGTCTAATCGACTTCTCGTGATCTAGACTAATATTACTTTTGAAAATCACTGCCACTCGCTCAGTCAACGTCAAAAAGTTATCTAGAATGTCCAATCGACTTCTCGTGTTTTAGAATGTCTAATCGACTTCTCGTGATCTAGAATCCCATACAACGACTGCGATCTACTTTACACATTTTCAAGGTCTTTCGTTCATAGGATGCAGGAGCTTTTGACAATATGGAATTACAGCACAACTATAAATGAATGTGACTTAGTGAACTCTCAGTACGGAATAAGTGTTGTTTAGACGTAAGCGCCTACACGATTAAAATAGCAATATACCATTAACAGCTACGCTCCTCAGTCTTTCCGAAGGCGCTTGGTCAATTTATTCTATATTGTTTATAATGCCATTTTGTAATATAGTTTCGATTCATCATTGAGATCACATTATTAAACTTAAGTATCCGTCATATACGGTTTTTATTTGCCACCACGCTCCAAGGTGTATCATATAGTTGCATTTGTCAAATTTTATTCCTGACCCATAAGAAAACACTTGTGTATTTTAATCGAATTCATATTTCAATTTCTGTATACAACGACTTCGATCTACTAAACACATTTTCAAGGATTTCGTCTACTGAATGCGAAGGTTTTTGACAATATGGAATAACAGCACAACTTAAACTGGATGGGGCTTCCTGGTCTCCCAGGACTGGATCCCCGAATAAGTTAGTGCTATGAATAACATTTATCAAAGTAGTACCTCGACCCATAGGAAAACACTTGTGTATTTTGATCAGAATCCAGTATGTAATAGTTTAATTTCTGTATACAACGACTTCGATCTACTTAACACATTTTCAAGGATTTCGTCTAATGAATGCGAAGGTTTTTAACAATATGGAATTACAGCACAACTTAAGCTGGATGGGGCTTCCTGGTCTCCCAGGACTGGATCCCCGAATAAGTTGAACTATGAATAACATTTGCTAAAGTTGAACCTCGACCCATAGGAAAACACTTGTGTTTTTAAACCAAACTTCATTTCAGTATACGGTGACTCCGATCTACTCTACACATTTTCAAGGTTTTCAACAATTGGAAGAAAAGGTTTTATGCCGAAACACCTCAACCTCGATCCAAGGAAAACACTTGTGTATTTTGATTAGAATCAGTTGCCAATTGTCATTGTCGACTCTGATCTACTCAACACATTTTCAAGGTTCTCATAAAAAAAACACTTGTATTTTTTGATCTAAGTCAATGCAGACAACTGTGCAGGGAATTGTTAGTTACCTTATTTATATCAATCCCGCAAACAACAACGTATGCAATCACTACACACACACACAAACACACACACATACATTAACTACGAGTTCGACTTTGAAACTTCCCGTTTCAATGCTAACGAAAACAATTTTAATACGGGTTATTCCCAAGCGCCATCAAAAATTTGTTTGGAAAATATAAGAAATCCATACATCAATTCCTATACTCCTCCAAAGACCAAATATTATAAAAGATATTATCGAATCAGAAATGAGGAGATCCGTAGACGAACTAAGGCAGCCGATATAGCCCGAAGAATTGCTAAACATAAGTGGCAGTGGGCAGGGCATATCGCTCGAAGAACCGACGGCCGTTGGGGCAGATCGGAGTGGCAACCGCGCACCGGAAGACGCAGTGTGGGCAGGCCTCCAACAAGGTGGTCCGACGATCTGGTGAAGATTGCAGGTAGCAGCTGGATGCGTGCGGCGCAGGACCGGACGTGGTGGGGATCCTTGGGGGAGGTCTTTGTCCAGCAGTGAACGTCTTTTGGATGATGATGATGATGATGACCATTTTTTATCACGGAGGAGCATGAAAATTAATATATTTGTATTTTTTCTGGGGAGGACTTTGGGCCATTTTGTTGTGGGAGAATGGGAATAACCTTTAACATAAACACAATTAGAAAGATAAAGCTAAGTCTATACTGTTTTAATTGACAAACGCATTAAACATACATTTTCATAATACATACAAACACAAACATCACGGCGTATTCCCACAAGTGGGATAGACAGAGCAACAAGTAACAATTAATTACGTCATGCTGAAGTCACGTTTAGCAACAAGTGATCAGATAGGATTTTCATAACAGTACCTTTCAAATTATGGTTTAACTTATAAAGCAAATGTCGATTTGAATACGTACCCACTAAATATGGTTAGATTTAATTATTGTGGGAATAATATGAGTACATAAACACCGAAGTTATAAAAATAGACTGCCTCACGGTAATCGAACCCGCGTCTCTCGATATCCGAGCGGCTAACTTGTAACATACCGAGACATTTGTTTAATTTAGTACGTACATCAAAATGTTTAACTTTTACCGTCTCATTAATAAAAATGGCCAAATGTTACACCTCGGTTTAAAGTGACGCTGTCTCGTTTTTGTTAAAGAAGACAGATAGAGACAGCGTCAATTTAATCCTAAGTGTAACTTTAATCAACGTTTATTAATGACAGGGTTAGAGTGTGAGGAACTCGATGAGGTACCTAGTGGTGAACTCGATCTGTGATTGTGGTGGTTATGAAACTCTCGTTAAGACGATCATGAGATGAAATGTAATAGTAAATTTCATGCTTAGTGAAAACAGTCCTAATGTTGCACATCCGGACAATCGTCGTCAGCGCTTTATCGAAAGGTTAGCAATTACACAGGAAATGTAAAATACTTTCGCTGCAAGTTTTCGCACTAATCGATAAACTAAATATTTTGCTTAAAATTTAAAAAAACAGAGGTTACAAACATTGCTTCAATTTTGTAATTACTTCCTTTCTTGCTACTAATAACACATATTTATTTATAACATTGTAATACTTATTTAATTACTTTTGCTTAAACGTACACTCGTTAAAATATAACAGCTAATGTAGTGGTTAGGTAGGTACTTGACTATAACGCGAAAAAGGCTCAGGCTAATGGTTTGATGAATGCAAGCATTTATGTGTACATCGTATAGGTAACGGTTTGTAGTACAGAAGGTTACGCTACCGATTAAGCTTGCTTTACTTAGATAATGTATGTGTTTATAATAAGCCCAATATGTACCTATTTGGTTTGTAATAAAAGCAATAATAATAAAAAAAAAAAATTTGGAATTAACAGTTTTTACATACGGTGTTATTCTTGAAAGTAAAAACTAGCACTAATAGTTTAATTGTATACAAGCAAAAAAAAAAAAAAAGTTGATCACTCCTGCTTAGTAAAATTGCTGTTAAACACTTTTCTCCAATAAATACCCGAAAAATGGTAGTTGTCGTATCAGTGCTTCCTAAGTCAGATCGACCACTAGTACGCCTAAGCTACGCCTAAGTTATTAATATTTAGTGCTTCGGTACTCTGACAACGCTACGAGAATCATCCAGAAGATATACACCGAAACAATGTTCGTAAGTTTTAAATATTTTTATTTTTCTATTAGCAATGTTGTGTTTGCTCGACTTCGTATATGTTTTGTAAGGTATGTCAACGGTTGATCCCTTCTGCATCTGCAACCGTTAGCACCGCCAAACCGCTGTGGGTGTGCGTGGTGGGCTATGGTCCGTTCTCTCTATGTCATCATCATCATCATCATCAGCCTATAAACGTCCCACTGCTGGGCAGAGACCTCCCACGTGAATAATAGCACGGGGATATTAAGCCATAACCCACCACGCTGGTCCAATGCGGGTCGGTGGGTTTTAACGACTGTCATCTTACGACAACATCCGGGACCAACGGCTTAACATGCCTTCCGAAGCACGGATCTCTCTCTATGTGTAAAGAAGTTATTAAAGAAGGTCTGTAGAGGAGCAGTGACCTAGACCAGCAAATGTTATTATTTAATCGTACTAGTATTTACTGTCATATGTTAAATGTTAATGTCACTAATATTTATTGTTATTTTAGGTCTGAAAGCAAGCAAGTTAAACGCTCTGCCAAGAAAAGCTGTGTGTTAGCCAATTCATTTGACTCGGACAACGAAAGCATAAGGTAATTTGCGTTGATTACTTTTAAAACCTGTTAATATATTTTATGTTATTTCGTATATCGTCAATATTAATAATTAGTTTTTAATTACATTTCTTATCTTTCTAGCTCTAAGAAGAAATGCCTGTACTCGTCGTCGGTGCCTAAGACTTCAACAACGATTGTGAAAAAACAAGAAGGGTCTAGCTCCGCTTTAGACTGGTTAAATGATTCAGAGTCAGATAACGAAGTTTCGCCGCCTCCACGCAAGACAGACCAGACCTTCGACAGTGTACTAACGCGACGAGTACCAGGCGGGGTAACGCGTCGGACTGCGAAGCTCGACGGTGAACTGGTGGCGGAGCTGCGTCTCTACGACGCTGAGGAGGTGCGTAGCCTCACCGGTCTTGAAAGGTGTGAAAAGGCAATAATTTGGGTTCGGCTACAAGGCGAAGCTGAGTCTCCTGAATTGTTGACTATAAAAAAATTCATAAAATTAGCCAAATCAAAATTTACTGAAGAGGGGGTATTCTTTAGTGATAAAAAGAAAAAATAGTCACAGTCAGCTAGGTACTACATATTAACTAGTTACACTCTCTTCGGTAAATTTTGACTTAACTAGTTTTACTTATATATTATATGTGTGTTAGGTTTTATACATTTTACTTAAAAACTACTTTTACCTCTTGTAATTTTTTAACACAGTGAAAACAAAATCATAATGGTTAAGACTATATTCTGTTCAACTTGCAACTTATCCGTTAAAAATAATGCTTTCTCTGCTCATTTAAAAAGTATTTTACACAAAAATAATAGTTCTGTAATTGAGAGCGAGGGTATCGAACAAGTGCATAGCGCTCTTCGCGGTCGCATAGCGTCGTACCGTGTTCAATGCGAGGACGTTGAAGAACGTATGCATGTGTTTGCTCCTGCAGATTTTTTATCGCAATTGCGCCTCCGCGTGAAACTTTTACTCTCAACCCGAATTGAGGCTTATACAAACCTTAAAGTAAATTTCGAATTGTTTTCTGAATTTTTTCTGCATAAGGATGACTCGATTTCAACGAAATCTTTTGCTACTGAAAACATTATCTTACATAAAAGTTATAATTTTGATGCTATGTATACAAACATTAGCCATAAAATTTGTAAAAAAGTTGAAGAATTTGAGGAAAGAGATAGTGGTTGGGCTTACTTACGAAGCTTGTATCTAGAAGTAAATATAAACAAATATAACCCGTTGAGAGCCTCAGGTTACTTAGATTTACCTAACGCTATAAAAAACAAACGTGCATGTATCAACATTAAAAATTCGGATGATTACTGCTTTTTATGGTGTGTCATGGCATCACTTTTTCCTGCAAAAAATAACGCAAATCGAACCACCGCATATCCGCATTTTGAAAGTGTACTTAAAGTTAAAAATATGACATTTCCAGTAGGGTTCACAGATATAAGAATTTTTGAAAAGAATAATCCCAACATAAGTATTAATGTTTATGGCCTTAAAAATAGCAGTAAGGTTGTTGGACCTCTGTACAAATGCGAATTACGTAAAAGACATCACGTCAACATGCTTTTTCTCGAAAATGGAAAACGTACGCATTACTGTCTAATTAAAGATTTAGCTAAATTACTTCGCAAGCAGTTAACTAAACATCATTCCAAAATATTTTTATGTGAGGATTGTATGATATTTTTTGATAACAATCTTAAACTCGAAGCCCACGTTTGCAGTGGTGTAGCAACAATTTTACCTAATCAAGGAACTCGAATACAATTTGAACATTATGAACGCATGCAAGACATGCCTTTCGTTTTATACGCAGACTTTGAATCTTTGTTAGAGCCAGTTGAACCAAATTCTGAAACAAGTTGCACAACGATTACGCAAAAGCATGTACCAGCTGCATTTGCTTACTACGTTGTATGCTCCTACGACAGCTCCCTTAATAAATATGTGTCTTATCGAGGACCTGACTGTGTGAATAAATTTTTTGATAACCTTCTATCTGATATAACTGTAATTTATAATATTTTGCATTCATCGGTCCCTATGTTCTTAACAGATAAAGATAGAACCAATTTTGCTCAAGCTAAAAACTGTTATCTTTGTAACAAAATATTATTTGACGACAAAGTAAAAGATCACTGTCATCTTACTGGACGATATCGTGGTGCAGCTCATTCTTATTGTAATATAAAATATTGTTTGCCTAAGTTCGTTCCCATATTTTTTCATAATTTAGATGGTTACGACAGTCATCTTTTCATACGACAGTTAGGAGAATTATCAGGTAGGATACAAGTGATTGCAAAAAATAAAGAAAATTACATATCGTTTACCAAATTTTTTCAAATTAGTAACGAAGCTATCATACCTGTTCGTTTTGTCGATTCTTTTAAATTTTTAGGCACAAGCCTAGAGAAGCTAGTTGCAAATTTAAATACAATTGATTTTAAACATCTATCTTTTTTTTTTCCTTCTCAGGAACATTTTAATTTACTTAGACGTAAAGGGGTTTATCCTTACGAATACGTCACTACTTGGAGTTCTTATGATGAAGAAGAAATACCTCCTTATAAATGCTTTTTTAGTAAATTGCACAATTGCAACGTATCAATAGTAGATTATGAACACGCAAAAAGAGTATGGCAAACCTTTGAATTACGGAGCCTTGGAGAATACACTGATTTATATCTTAAGTCAGATGTACTCTTACTAGCGGACGTCTTCGAAAGTTTTCGAAAAACGTGTAAGACGAATTATAAACTGGATCCTTCTTTTTACTTAACAGCACCTAGCCTAAGTTTTGACGCTATGCTATTAAAAACAGATGTTAAATTAGAATTAATAAATGATTTGGAAATAATAAGAATGATACAAAAAGGCATACGCGGTGGTATATGTTTATGTTCTACAAGATATTCGAAAGCCAATAACAAGTACTTACAAACTTATGACCCCGCAAAAAGTGATAACTTCCTTGTTTATATTGATTGTAATAATCTTTATGGTTATGCTATGTGCGCTTATTTACCTCATTCAAATTTTAAGTTATTAAGTGAACTAGAAATTTCAAAAATTGATTTTCATAATATACCCATTGACGGGGACATTGGCTATATACTCGAAGTAGACTTAGAATACCCTTTCCATTTGCATAATTATCATAACGATTTTCCATTCTGTGCTCAAAAATTTGCTCCTCCAGGATCTAAAACTTCGAAATTGATACCAAACTTATACGATAAGTTTTTTTATGTCATTCATTTTTCCCATCTGAAAACATGTCTAAAACATGGTTTATTGCTAAAAAAAATACATAGAGTAATTCAATTCAATCAGAGTCCATACTTAAAACAGTACATTGATATGAACACTGAGTTACGAAAAAAGGCCAAATCTATATTTGAACAAGATTTCTTCAAACTTTTAAATAATAGTATATTTGGTAAAACACTAGAAGACACCGAGAAAAGGGTCAGCGTGAAGTTGGTTAATAAGTGGAATGATGAAAAGAATATAACAAAGAAAAGTTTCGGTGCTGAGCAACTAATAGCTCGACCAAATTTCCATAGTGCTACTATTTTTACAGAAAATTTTATAGCTGTTCAAATGAAACCCGAGACAATTACTTTAGACAAACCCATATATATTGGCTTTTCTGTATTAGAAATATCCAAAAGTCATATGTTTGATTTTCATTACTCTATTATGAAACCTTTTTATCGGGAAAAATTAAAGCTTTGTTATACGGATACTGACAGTTTTCTTTATTCAATAGAAAGCAAAGATTTTTATACAGATTTAAAGTTGAATTTCCTTAGATATTTTGATACTAGTAATTATCCATTAAATAACTGTTACGGTATACCTGGTCTTAACAAAAAAGTACCAGGTCTTTTCAAAGATGAACTAGGTGGAAATTTAATTTCTGAATTTGTTGGTTTACGATCAAAATTATACTGTATAAAAACAGTACAAGAGGAGTTAAAAAGGGCTAAAGGTATACAGAAACAGGTTTTGAAAAACGTACATTTCGAAGATTACAATAACGTATTAAACAAAAATACTTTTTTAAGAAAGAAAAACATAATTTTTAAATCCTTAAAGCATGAAATATTTACCCAAGAACAGAACAAGATAGCTTTGTCAGGTAATGATGACAAACGCGTAATATTAAAAAATAAAATATCTACTATGTCTTGGGGCCACTGGGATTATATATTTTAGCAATTATTTTTTTCACTGTGTTTTTAAATTCTATTATTTAGATATATGACTATGATTTAGATATATTATATTAGAGTTATATTATACTTAAGGCTTGAGAAATAAAAAAATGTATTATTATTTATTACCATTACTAAGATTCATTGGTTGAATTTAAAATAATATTAACTTTTTATAAACTATTGTAACCAGTTTTTCAATATACTTAAGTAGGTACATATAATGAATATTTTGATTTATAAAAATTGTTAAAAAATATGTAAGTTGTTGCTTTTGCTCAGATTCATTTATTGTTTGAATAGGAAATCTAACTTAGATTATGAAATGTAATGTAAAATTTACTCTACCCAGCTGTATTAATATACCTAATAAAATATAAAAGTAACCGACTAACTTGCATTTTTATTTAATTTATTATATATCTTTGTATAATAAAACATTGACGGTAAATAAGTAAGAAAATTCTAACGCAAACAAGTTTGAACAAGTCAAATTCAGAGTAGGTTGTACTCTTCTGATTATAAGGTAATATGAAACCTAATTAATACAAATCAGGTCACGTTATTGGCAAGTTAATCATTCTTTAATAATATCAATTCTTTCTTTTTATTTTGCTGAAATGTCCATTAATTACATGTTTTACTACCTATATTGTCTTGCTGTGTCATCATGTACATTAATATAAATGGGTTTCAAATTAGTTTCAATTTCAATTATTAAAGTGAAGGCGTCAGTAGTCCAGCTAGATAATATCAACATGGTAAGTTTAAATAATTTTGTATGATTATAAATTAATTTTATTTGTGTTGTAATTGTGTCGTTATTTGGTGAAAAGTGGGCTATGGTAAAGGACTGCTTTTGCTGTCCTCCTTGCGTAGTCGCTGACTAACCCTTCGGGGATAATAGTCGTGGTTTTATGTATGTAATAAACTATTTTATTTTATGTTTTAGAATACTCAAGAGAACCTGGTGTCGCTCAGCATCAACAAGGAGTTCGTACAACCGTCATCTCCCACTTTTGAACAGAACGCTCAAGATATGCTCGAGGGATTTACAGAGGAGTATCCGAATTGGAGAGCAGATGAACGGCGAGGCGATTCCCAGCTGTATAACAAGGTGGTGAATAATATCACCAAGAAGAGACTTCGAAAAAGAAGAAGTTATCTGAAGCATTCTCATTCTTACGTGATGAAAAGTACGCCGATTCAAGGTCGTCGATTAATTAAGATTGAAGTGGTGGACTTCGAAACAAATCATACTGATCCATTATTATCTGCGCAGTATGTGGTAACAGAGCATATTGACCCCATAATGGATCAAACAGAGGCTATCATTAGCAATATATCAAAAAAAGTTTGTGGATATAGTTATAGTTTTTAAGAAATTCTAAAATAAATATTATTGAATTGAATACTAAGATCGTTTCATTCACCCTTTTTACTTTTAGTAATTAAACAAAAAGATATTTATACACATTTGATTTATTGAGGAAAATACTTTATTACATTAATAACTCAATTAACATTTAAAGTGTACCACTTTTTTAGACACAGAACATTTTTTAAAGCACACATTTTTTTATGGTACTCACAATTAAATTTATTTACATCTACATGGTAATCACTATATAATTTTAAAAAGTTAGGACAACCTATTTCTTCCAACTCCATTATTTCACAATCTTGACATAGCTCGCGAACCCATATTCCTTTTTCCAATCCCTTTACTAATACCTTCTTACTGCTTAAATACGGAACTATTATTCGTCTAAATTCACGGTAATCAATGAATCCCTGACTCCATTTGAGCCCGCGATTCCTTTCTAACCACCGGATTTGCTTCTTTTCTTCATCTGTTAGGTTTTTAAAAGCATATGGTGGCTTAATTAAGAACGTCTGCGTATGGTTTTTAGTTGCTATTGATAACTCTTTTACAATAAAATTATTTTTCAAATCCTTAAATCCTTGCACATCCACTATAATAGTATCGTTATTCATGATAGCTTTTTCACAATGTTACTCAGTGGTTTATATTCAAATATGCAATCGTTCAGTATAAGGCAGTATGCAGCGGTCTGATCAGGTATCTCTTGATCTGTTTCGATTTCTACTCTTACGTCGATTGATCCCTTCAGCATTTCTTGTTGGCGAGAACAGTCAACAACGAATAAAGGAGCAATATCTTTAAACTCTTTTAAACTCGACAACGGTTCTGATCGACGTCCGTGATAATACTGCTGAAACCTTGCATACTGTTCGTATATTAATAAAAACTTGTTGTCAGAGAAATTTATGTTAAGTCCTTCGTAGGGGTAATATGATGAATTTAAAAACACTCTTACGTCACGAACATTGCAATGGTCGAACTCAGCCATTGACATTTGAGCATTATGTTTTCGGTTTGTTTGTAAGGCAATAATAACAAATCGAGGTTTCTCTGTTTGCGATGAAGTTTTAATAGCCCAAGTATGCTTACGTGTCTTGGGTAGTAACGGATATTCATACAAGTCCCAGTTACGAAACGCTAGTGTAATGGCTCGATCTTTTTCTAAATGCTTTAATAAATTAATTCTCTCTCGATCTGACACTTTAATATGTGGAACACGCCAAACGATTTTATTTATTGTTATATTTTCCACTATTTGCTCTTTACTCAATTTTATTGCATTGACATTTGTGTTGCTCCTCAACAGTACTAACTCATGTTTACAGTTAATTAAAACTTTTTCATAATCTTCTGCAAATCCTAATATTTTATTTAATGGTATGGAGACAGAGAAAACTCCGTTTGTAACATTGGTTATTCCTGCAGGAGACCAACCCCAAACTTTTGCACTTTTGGATTCATTTTCATTCAAAGACAAATAAGACTTCATTGTCGTTGTGATACCTGCATTTTTTATTTTATCTATTTCTATTCCATTTAACTCATATCGAATATCTTGGAATAGAAATAACGCAGGATTGTTTACAAAATGCACACTTGTTACCTTTTCTTTAGTGGTACTGTTATATACATCAGCTTTACCTTCAATATACAAAGTGCTGCGTGACGGCAACACATACAAATCTTGCTGATTGATTGGTATTCTTATTTCATCATTATTGTTGAAACTTGTTACATACGGCTTATACGAATGATATTCAAAACTCTCGATACTGTTATCGTATGACGTTGGCTGAGATATATTTAATATGTTCATTTTAACAAGCCTACTAGCTTTAGAAATTCTTTATTATTTTTAGTAACCTTCTTTTTTAAGTCAAACGGTGTTCTTTTACTTATTGCTCTTTTGGAACTGACTTGAACACCTGATGAGGTAGGGTTTTTATTAAAATTAATCATTTTTTTCTAAAATGTAAATAAAGTTGTACGTCTTCTCCACGTAAATTAATCTGTCTATTATCAGCGTCTAACAACCTAATATTAATTGCACTAATTGAACTTTGATTGACTGGAAAATAGATTAAGTTTTTAGGAATTTCAATAATTCTATAACCGGGTGGTACATTAGGCACAAACTCATAAATAATATGGCTTGCTTTCCCATTCACGAATGATCCGCTAACTACGTCACATTCGATGCGTACGATGGTTGTTGCTAAAATACTGACTGGGTACTGAGACTCACAACTTATATTTGCCTTAATTGTGTCGTTAGCAAAACCTAAAATTCTACCAATGGAATTATTTTTCTCGAAATGAACATCTTCTGAACAAAATATTTTGGTTTTGAGAGTATTATTATTACAAGTCAATTTTAATGCAGTGTTCTTAATGTTGCTTTTTAAAAATTCGCAAATATCTTGAAGTTCATATGATCCTTCAGGAATTTCGATGAACTCATTGATACCGTAATAAAACTTATTGTTCCTTTCGTCTATATTAGGAATAGAATTAAAAGTAGAAAAGTATATAAGTCCGCACTCATATTGCCCACGTAATTCTAAAGTTGGTGAATAGTTAGTTATTAATGAGGCTCCTTGCCCAGTTATGGATACAGTGAAAGACATTTTTATACTGTCAAGTTATTTTAATTGTAACCTATATAAATGATTTTTCCAATACTTTCTTAAAAATAATAAACAAAGATGACCACAGTTTACAGTACCGAAAGATTGATACTGTTTGTAATTATAATTTATGTGCCTATCTTTCAAATATTTTATTAATTCTAATGGAGGTTTTAAGTTACCAAAACTGTTAAAATATTCACAGTAATTATTTTCTTTTACATAGGCTACCCAATGAGTTCCAGGATTTGAAGAACTATCTAAATTAAGAATAGCACACTCAATTTTTCTTGGTTTTGAGGGTAACGTATCTCTCATAAAAACGCCACGAAAATATGGAATATCAACTGAGTGCTTTAATATATCTAAATTAGTAAGTGCTCGTTTGGGTAACCGTTTAATTAGTTTTTTGGAGGTTGCAAGTACAAGCCCGCTCCTTTTTTGTGAGACTTCAAATACAACCCTTTTCCAAGTGCAACAGCTTCCATCATCTTGTTATGTCGTTCTGATTCTTGAAGATTTTTTTGAGCGACCTTGTAATCGTTAACAGCCTTTGTTATACCTGCAGCACCCCCAGCGAGTGAACCAAGAGCTGATAAACCAGCAAAGATTGGTATGAGGGGTAACAACCCACCAGTTTTCGGAACAGGAATGCAGCGTGGGAAGCGTATTCCTTTTATATTAGAAAACACTTTTTTTGCAGCTGCATGCGCATATTTTATAGCCGTGCGGTTATCATTACATTTTATTTTTTTCATTTGCTTTTGAATTTTTTTAACACCTTTCATGAATGACCGCACTCCTGCTCCGGCTTTAAGTTTTGCTTTCATTGCATTTTTTACTATCCATGATGCAATCTTTTCTCCTTTCCCAGCATCTTTCGATTTCAATCTTTTCTTTGCCATATTTAAAAGTTCTAAATCGGCGTTTTGTCTAACGTTCCAATCTTTATTATTGTAAGCAATATCGTGATACAAGCAAGCTTCATCCAATTTATTTATTCCTCGTTCACCTCTTAGTAAGCGTTTTTTAAGTTTTGTTCCTGGACCACAAAACTGATATCCAGGTAAGTGTAACTCGAACGGAATGTTATCTATTAAATTGTTGACAATGCCGCTTCCTTCCTTCATTGATGTTCGTAAAGTGACTGTACAACATAATCAGGCGATATTTATATTAAGTCATTAATAATTTTCTGTCAACCCAACTGTTTTCACCATCACTGAGACCCAACCATTTGACAAAGAGTTTGTTTCCTTTTTTCTTTAAAACTTTTTCAATAAGATATATATCGGGAAATTGGGTTCTTTGCAGTTCGTATCCGTAAAAAGATCCTAAAATGCTTTGCTTATGTTTGTCTTCTAAGTGGTATGTGACAGGATTTGTATGGTTAACTTTCACAACGTTGAAGATTTCTGTTGACCAGTTGGGAGTATAACCTTTGTAGAATTCACCTTTGTATTTACTAATCCGAACATGATCACCAACACGGTACTTATTTTTTTTCGTTATGTTATTATTTTGTGATTTGATGATGTTGTACTTTACAGTTGTCTGATTTCTTTTGTCAACATCAATAGGTTTAAATTTTGTTATACGATGAACAGTATTATTATAGCTTTGTACCACGTTTTTCAAATTTTTATTTATCCACTGGTATTGACCGCATAAGCTAAATAGCTTATAAAGGTGACCTTTTAGCGTTCTAATTACTCTTTCAACAATTGCTGCTTTTTTCACAGAATAAGTGGAATAATGGTTAATGTCATATTTTTTCATCAACTCTTTAAAGTTTTCATTATAAAACTCTTTACCTAAATCTGTTTGCAAATTTTTTGGTTTCCGAGACGAATTCAATAATATATTTTCCATTGCGTTGGTGACATTAATTTTATCTTTACTCTTCAAAGGATTTGTCCAAACGTATTTCGATAAAGTGTCAATAACTACTAAAACATATTTATATCCTTTATTAAATTGTGAATACTTTTGAAAATCCATAAGGTCAGCTTGCCATGAATCATCTACTCCTTTTATAATTGTACATCGGCGAGGAAAATTTCTTCTCGCCGCTCTGTGAATTTCTTCTACTATATCTCTTTTACTCATTTTTGTTTGACTTTGCTTGAATCATACGGTCTATTTCTGTTTTTGAGTAAAACATAGTAGACAAGCGATTGGAAGTAGCTGATTCTAAGTTCTGGATGTAAATTTTTACACGACTATTAACTTTATTTATTTCATTCCTTAGATCTTGTACAGTTTTATCCAAATATGCCTTATTTACAGCTTCATCGTCCTTGTCTGGAGATGATAAACCTTTAAGTTTTGATGATTTTAAGTCGTATTCGCCCGTTTCGCACTTTTTTAACGTATCGTTTATGGTATCGATGTATTCAGATAACCTCAAACGTTTATGAATGTGATGACCGAATTTATCTATATTCATTATAATCTCGAAGCTTTGCTTACTGCGAGTATACTGCTTAATTTTCCCCGTGCTATTTGTTTATATTCCATATTTATGATGCCCGCTTCGCGCAGTTCTTCAATTATTGCAACGATTTCATTATCCAAACCCGTGTTACCAGCAGCTTTTGACGCAAGCAGTAATTTCAATCGTTCTATTAATTCATTTGGATCATCCCAATAAACTAAATCTGTATTTGTTTTAACTTTTTTTAAAAGATTGATACCTTTTCCCTGTGGAGGACTCTCAGTACTAGTAGGTTGTTTAGAGAATTTAAATAATGGTTTTATAATACTCATGTATTTAAACCCTTTATTGCTGTTTATTGGTTTGGCAGGATCAAAGTTACGTCTGTGTGCATTAGTATTGATAAGTAGTAGCTTGTAGTTTTCAAGGTCGTCATCTGTAATAACATCTAGATTTGGTACCTTTTTATATAATAGTTCTTTTAAGCCAAGAGTCTTTTCAAAAGTAATGTTTCCAACTTTAAGAATTCTACCGTCATCATGAACGCGAGTGTTTCCAAGCTCAAGTTTCCCTCGCTCATTTCTAATTCCAAAAGGTATGGCATTAAATACTTCAGATGACGTAGACCATGAGGAAGACTCATCTTGATTTATAATGTTTGGTGATGATTGGAGGGACTTAAAAGAACCTTTACTTACATCATGGTTCTTAAAAGGTGACGTAGTTAGGATTTTGTCTGATTTTTGTGGTGTGTCTTGATATTCCTCTTCATCTACACTATTAGAATCAATATATTCTTCACAAGAAGAATACGACTTCTCGCTTTCATTTTTCCTGTTTTTTTTTGATATGGGATCATAAAGCTTTACTTCCTGTAAGTTCTTTTCATCATTTCTATTCGCTAAAATGTTAAGAGGGTCAACAATAGGTTTAAATATTGTTTCCAGGGTAACATTGTTAGAATTTTTAGCATCCTTTATTAAGTCTACCTTCCTTTTAACAGCTGATGCTGATTTTACAATTTGTTCTTTTAAATCTCTTTCCATTTCAATAAATAGGTTTCCTTTCAGCTTTAAGTCACAAATGAAAGTGATTTTATGGCATAATTACAACTGCTTTTGTACATTAATCTAATTCTATAAACGTATCAAATGTCTTCCTATAACATCCTTTGTTTCGTTCACAATCCTTATTTATTACAAGATAATTGAATGGTTTCTTCCAAACAGTTGAGCACATTTCTCGAAATTGTGACCAAGTCATGTCCGACCCTACGTGTTCATCATATACGTGTTTCAAATTTACATCGTCCTGCTTAAATAATATAATTAGGTTAGAATTGTCCCTAATAAGTTGTTTTGGTACTTTTGTATAAGTTTGATTAATATAAAAACAATCGATATTTTTATGACGTCCCATAGCAAAATAATCTCGGATGTGGTTTTGGTTTTCACAAGCAACATCATCAAATATAATAATCGAGTCAGACAAAGCATCATGTGGACTCAAAACTTCGGTGTTGTCATTATATTTATGATACGATGTACCTGCAACCATATTTAATACTTTTTCTAAAAATATGTATTTAGGTTGATACAAAGATTTTGAATAAACATAAAGGTTGCGGAACCGTGGACCATCTGTATGTAGTAATAAACTAATTACTAAGTTTGTCTTTCCACAATTCGAAGGGCCGCAAACAATACAACGGATACTGTTCGGCAATAAGTTGCCATGACGTTTTAACTCATTTGATGATGGTGGGCAAATGCATTTTATTTTTAATGACTGTTTTTGTTTAACAAATCTCATAGCAGCTGTTTTCTTATTGACCACAGTGTTTCGGGAGTTTCAATAAAATGACTTTGAAGCATAGCGCTTAAACATATATACGAGCGAATGGCAGTGATTTTCAAAAGTAATATTGGGACATTCTAGATCACTTTTAACGACATTGATCGAACGTCAGTGAGATCAATGGAGTGAATCGATGAAGTCGATTGGACATTCTAAATCACTTTTTGACGTTGACTGAGCGAGTGGCAGTGATTTTCAAAAGTAATATTGGGACATTCTAGATCACTTTTAACGACATTGATCGAACGTCAGTGAGATCAATGGAGTGAAAAGTGATCTAGAATGCCCAATATTACACTACTCACACTTTGTTCTGCCCCTCAATTTGAAAACCGGTAGGTTGCTCCATATAGATCTGCTCATGTAAATCTCCATTGAGAAATGCTGTGTTGACATCAACATGTTCAATGTCCATATCATTTTCAACACCAATCGCAAAGAGTAATCGTAGAGTACTATGTCTCACAACAGGTGCAAATGTTTCATCATAGTCAACTTTATATTGTTGAGTAAAACCTTTTGCAACTAATCGTGCTTTAAATTTTTCAAATTTTCCACTTGGATCTACTTTTTCTTTGAAAACCCATTTGGATTTTATCACATTACCGTTGTTAGGTCGATCCACAAGTTCCCAGATACCATGCGACATTAGCGAGTTATATTCATCTTGCATTGCTTCTATCCAATCTTTAGCATTCTCACTTTTGATCGCTTCGTTATATGTTTTAGGCTCACAGCGTCCCATCAAAGCTAGATCAGAGAAATAGTTCACTTCATAATCTTTGAACCAAATAGGAGGATGGCGATCACGTTTAGGTCTAGAACTTTCAACAACTTCCAGGTCTGAAATATTCTGTTCCATTATTTGTGAGTCTGGTTGAATATTATTCAACGAAGTTTCTTCCCGTTCATTAGATGTAAGTACTTCTTCGACATGAGATTCTTCTTCAACAGGATCTAGAACATCAATATCCGTTGACGATATGTCTGGTGTGGCAAACTCATCACTGTCAGATTCATGGATAAGTCCATGAGAAGTACTTGGTTGATACACCGTAACTACAACAGTATTTGTCAAATCTTCTAAAGTATTTGATATCTGTAGGTTATACCTCGAACAGTTTCAATAAATTCAACAGAACGAGCTTTAATCAACGTCGAACCATCATCTGGATCACCAAGTCGGTAACCTTTGGTATGATATCACAATATCCCAACATAATGTAAGGCTTAGATTTAGGATCAAGTTTTTTGCGTTTTTGTTGTGGAGTAAGAACATAAGCTGTGCTGCCAAAAACTCTGGATCTGGATCTGGTGAAAGATAGTGAAATTATACAAATGAACTGGAAAATAAATATATTTTTACAAAGAAAATAATCTGATACATTGTGACAACACAAATTATTCTAATAGACAGACGTATTCAAACGCAATACATCAAAGTGAAGAAACATAAAGGAAAATATAAACCAAAGAGTCTTTAAGTTTTCTAACATGAATGTTATATGATGTTCCCCAAACCCCTTGAGTCCTCACTGAGGACTCCTCAGTAAAAATGTGGGACTTTACTGAGGTCTCACGCGGACTTCTTGAGAGAATTTGAAAAGCGATGTTGCACTGTTTTGTTTCATTTGCCAATACTCATGCACGTTCACAAACACATAACGGTTAATAATCCACTATTATTTCACATTAATATTCGAAAAAACACAAATTTTAGAAAATAAAACAAAACTGCAGACATGACGCTTCACTTTCCCGCCAAGAAGTCTGACATTACTTACTTTTTTTAAATATATATTTGTTCCGTGAAGGAACAGGCTAAGGTCTGGACCATACACCCTTGTCATTAGTTTCTTTATTTCCTTTTTTTTCCTTGATGATAATGAGTGGCGATTAAGATGATGAATGCTATATGATGTTCCCCTAACCCCTTGAGTCCTCGGTAAAGATGTGGGACTTTACTGAGGTCTCACGCGGACTTCTTGAGAGAATTTAAAAAGTGATGTTACACTTTTTGTTTCATTTGCCAACACTCATGCACGTTCACAAACACTTAACGGTTAATAATCCACTATTATTTCACATTATTGTTCGAAAAAACCACAGGAAAAAACACAACTTTTAGAAAATTAAATTGACATTACTTACATTACTTGACATGTGAGAAGGCAAAGGGATTTGGCTCTTACTATCTAATCTTATTTTTCTGGTTCATGTTTCAAGATCAATTTCATTGACATGGAATTATAATTAAGTGAATTCAGTGAATTTTAAATGATGCAGATTAATAGCTTAGACATACAATCGTTAGTACTACAACAGAATTTGTCAAGAATTTTGTTTTAAAATTAAACCAATTATTAAAGACTAGGCCGTTTGGCTCGAGTTCTTTTGTTGTCCTTGAAGAGAAGAAAACAAATGTCTGTGTTATTTACTTACATTACGAGGTTCGTCGGTGTGCGAAGTAAAAAAATCCTACAAAATAGACCTATAAAAAGCATCGATCTTTAAATCGGTGCAAATGAAACAAACCAAATAAACGCAATCAATAAAAATATTGAGAAAACTACTATTGTCACAAAGAACAATACATGAAATGGTAATGTGTAGAAGTTTGTATGTGGCGGGCTCTGCAGCGATACACTTTCACCCGGCGAGGTCGGCGGCGGCTCATTGCGCGCGATCGGCGATCAATGCCATTCCACTCATTGGGTTCGCCTGTTCGTCGTCGGTCCTGTCCACTAAGAGGAAAATGGTAATGTTTGTTACTCACCATAAATTCCAATTTTATCCTCAATGCTAAATAAATAGGTACTTTTTGTGCGTTGTAGTGAATCGTATTATATTATTTTTTCAATTTTAAACTATCAACTTAACGCTCCAACTACTTAAATTTAAAACTTGTTATGTTTTCACAAATAAAGTTGTTCCAAGGCCATTAAATTTATTTGAAAGTCTTTTTGTTTTGAAGAAATTACCATTAAGATACGGCTCATATTTTTAAATTCTAAGAATATATTCATTTGTTTTTGCAGGCAGACAAATTAACACAGGAGGAGCGTACTTCACAGCTTCAACCCCTCTTACAATCCGGATGGAAGGTGCAAAGCAACCGAGATGCTATCGAGAAGGAATTCCAGTTTAAGAACTTTAATGAAGCATTCAGTTTCATGACCAGAGTAGCTCTACTTGCTGAAAAAATGGATCACCATCCAGAGTGGTTCAATGTTTATAATAAACTACAGGTACATTTATTATAAATAAATTATATATTTTGACCAAGCATATAAAGCTCTCAGTAGATGTTTATTTTAATAATCAATGTTTGTTCTCTATGCATTGTGAAACCATTGATCAGATTAGAGTTTTTTGTAGGATGTTCTGGGGATGGAAACATCAACAAGGGTTCTTGGTTAAAAAAATGTGGCATTGCAATGCATGCTGGGCACAGCTAGTATTAAATAAAAACACCAAAGTTTAAATTGTTGATTAATTTTATTAATGGCTTCATGGATAAGGCAGTAAGCCAATTTTAAGTTGTATATTTTTTAAAAGTACACAGCTATGTACGTTAAATTAAATTAAAAATGAAGTTATGACAATAAGTTGGGTGAAACTTTATATAAGTTGTTATTAATGTTGTTTCTATCTTTGCAGGTTACCTTATCATCGCACGATGTCAATGGTCTGAGTAAAAGAGATATTAAAATGGCTACATTTATGGACAAGAATTTCAACTAATCTACTGCATAAGAACCAAGGACAAATGTACAATAATCAAAGGTACCACTACCACACTTTCTTATACCTTTACCTGTGTGGTATAAACCTGTTTAATATATTTAAGTTTATAATTTAGAAAATATGATATTTAAAAATTATTGTTTATTGTAAAAAATATATTTACTGAAATCAGTTTCAATTTTTCTTTAAATCCAAATGTGAGAGATCTGGAATAAAATACAGGCTTTGAGTCATGTAGGTTCTCAGCCATCCCAATTTTACTTTGGCCTTCAGTTTTATAGGCTCCATCAAATGGACAGTTCAGGACAATGCTGCGCTGTTGCATCAACTGATTTCGATTCAATTTATATACCATCATCTTAAGAAAACAAAGGCAAACAACTATGTAACTAATGTATTTGTAATAAATTGGATGGGTGACTGATAATACTGCTTTAGGCTCGTATTCTAAAACCAAACTCAAAATCAAATCCATGCTTGAATGCAGTTAGAAAGGGATGGCGATATATGCGATAGCACCATCCCTTTCTAACTACTCAAGCAGAGATTTGAGTGTATGTTTGGTTTTAGAATACGAGCCTTAGACAGTTACACCAGATTAGTAATGTTTTTGCATTAATGGTCAAACACACTTTATGATATTGAAATGTAAAAAAAAACTAACTATGTACCTCAGGTGGGAATGAAACCCACGTCGTGTTAGCCCCTTCGTACACAAGGCTACGCAAATCTCCGATAACCGACGATTTTAGTCTCCAAGCGTCTACCGCCATACAAATCCTTTGAGGTTCGTACACGAGCCGCGTCGCCGACATTTGTCTCGCGACTCGTGTCGCGCCAGTCGCGCGCTACCTGCCAGTCGAGATCTTCGCTACTTAAGTCGCGGCGATTTCCAAGATGGCATAGCAATCATTAAATATTAAATTTGTTTCCGAGGTGGAGAAATATCCTTGCTTATATATATACAACATTAGTATCGGAGATTTGCGTCGCCTTGTGTATGGACTGTGCGCTACTCGATACTCGCGACTAGATACTAATGTAGTATACAACATTAGTATCGGAGATTCGCGTAGGCTTGTGTACGAAGGGCCTTTAGGTGAGCAACATCTACACTGCTCTATCAGTCATCATTACCAAAGTTAACTACCTATTACGGTATTTTTATCTTTTTAATGAAATTTTTGCATTCACAATGCTAAAGATAGGATAAAATGTAAAACAACCAGTCTCAGGATCCCATTCGAGCTTTCCTGAGACTGGTTGTTTTTTTCTAGTAAATATTTCATTTTATCCTGTTACAGTATTATTATTGAGACACCTCAGTTAACTTGACACAGAAAATCAAGCAGGCAGTAAATTTTTTTTACACATTCTAATTATAATTATATTCTATTTGTAATGACGCGCAGCGCATATATATACCTACCATAGTTACATATGATAAATGCTATTTTGTTTTAAAGAATTTAGATACTCTATTCTGTAGCACTAAACTAAACTACCCGAGTATGTACGATACATCGCAAGTACTTATGGATCGCCACTTATGGTGGTCTAGCAGTCTCAGACAAAGTCTCGCTCGTGTAGATGAAGAAGTTTTGTGCTTGGTTAACCCGGTGATAGAGAGAGTCCTAAGTCACCCTGGGTAGCTACCACCATCTTAACAAAGCCTCTCATTCGAAATATTTGTTTTTTTACGTTAATAACGTTAATAATAGTAATAATAAAAAGAAATAATAACGCTCAAATAAACTCAAAGATAACGAAACGTTAAAAAAAAACTGCCTCAGGTGGAAATCGAACCCACGTCTTCCGCAATCCGGGCGCCTGTCCCCTGTGACCTGTCGAAATTTTTCAACGCTTTTGACTTTATAGTAACAGTGTCCTAACAAAATTAACATCCTATTTTACAATAAGTATTATTAAAAAAATTGAATTTAAAGAGACTGTTTTAAAGGTTCGTAATTGATTTTTTGCGTTCATAACGCCTAAATAAACTTCACGTCCCTCGCAATCCGGGCGGCTGCGGTGGCGGAGTAGTCAACGCTGCCGTCCTGATTGCGGAGGAAGTAGGTTTGATTCCCATGTGGGGAAGTAATTTTTTCCCCTCAGGACGACTTCGTCATTTTCTTAAACTTGACACTTTCCTAACTTGTCTCATTTTTAACTCGGCTCTTTCTTAGTTGGTCTCTTTTGCAAAGTTGACACTTTCATAACTCGTCTCATTTTTAACTCGGCTCTTTCTTAGTTGGTCTCTTTTGCAAAGTTGACACTTTCATAACTCGTCTCATTTTTAACTCGGCTATTTCTTAGTTGGTCTCTTTTGCAAAGTTGACACTTTCGTAATTCGTTTTATTTTTAACACGGCTTTTTCTTTTTCTTTGTCAAGTGTGATAATAAGGCTCCCAAGTTTCGTTTATTCTTCGGAACAGGGGAGGGGTAGCCAGTAGGTGCCAGGTTTTTTGCATTGCAGCATTGCCACTTTGTGTTCCCTCATTAATGACGTGCGTGACTAAATTTATACACAACGGCAGTCGGAAAGGGGGTACTAAGCCGAAAGAAGGGTAAAGTATACATGATATTAAATAACTTTTGTCCAAGAACTTTTCCTAAAAAATGAATAATTTTAGATTAACAGCTGTTTTAAGTTTTCATAAGAAACAACGCTGTGGTAACCCATTGGCCCTTACGTCGGAACGCTTTAAGATGTATGTAAACTCATTTATTATTGTAGGTACAGTCGAGTTCATAAATATGTATACACTGTAGTACCTTGGCTTGTCTATTTAATGTCTGTTTAAACTGCCATACTACCCAGATGAAATAATACCGCTTCGATGAAATGGTAGGATATCTTTATTAAAGTGGCTCTAGGACATTGATTTCCTAACGTAACACGGGCAAGTTCTTTTGTCGTTAAACGGCTCCGTCTCGAATATTGACGTGCAAGGGTATGCTGTCTCAATGGTTCTTTTCAACTCCAGAGCATGCTCCAATCCTTTGGTCTGGCAAACGAGCCCCACCTGTAAAATGATATAAGTAGTTTTTTTATCGAGAAAAAACTTCTTTCATATAAAAATGTTTGCTAACACTGAGGTCAAGGCTCATCAAAACGGTCGGGGATAGATAACGCCTGCCCTTGTCGTGTAGCAAGTTCAAAGATACGGTCTACAACAATAGTGTTATGTAACAACGATAGATCATTGATCAATAAACGCATTCTTAATAGCTTTATTTTCTATTAAAATAATAACTTAGTCCATTTCCTTCATAAACTTGGCCTCAAAACTGATTACTAAACTATAAATTAGTGGTAATGAACGCTAGTGAAAGTAGCGGTAAATCGGCAAAGCCGGTCAAACTACTTAAACGTTAAACTGTTTTGAAATTAGCAAATTTATAGCCTAGCAAGTTTATAAAATATACATAAAGTAGCAAATATTTGATAAAATTAAAACTAAATTATAAATAACCGTGTCATGTAGTGGTGAAAGAATACTACCACCCCCTCTCTACCCTTGGGTGTCGTAAAAGGCGACTGACGGACTAAAGACTGCACATACCTATATCCAACAGCATAGAGCGGCGATGGGCTCACCACCTGTCACGCTGAACACATGTGCAGTCGCTAAATGGTGAAAAGTGGACTATGGTACAGTACTGCTTTTACCGTCCTCATTGCCTGGTCTCTGACTAACCTTTCGGGGATAATAGGTAGTTGTAGTTATATTTAAACGAGGGTGAATCAAAAACTTTTCGGGAGAAGTTCGATATTCAAATTAAAGAGTGATAATCACACAATATTTATGCAAGGAGTCACTTGTTTTTGTCAGTTCGATCGCACGTAATGAATTGTTTTGTGCAACGAGCAACTCGTTAAAACGCAAAATTATGTATAAAAGTGAGTTAGGTACGTGCGGTGTTAAAAATATAATTCAGCTTGAAAAAAATTACTACGAAGGTAATTTTTTCGGACATTTAGCAGACATTAGGGGATAATGCTGTACCCTATTATACGGTTGCGTACTGGGTGGCTGAATTTAAAAGCGGTAAGTAGATCAAGCTGTAAAGATGACCCGCGTTCTGGGCGGGTTCACTACGCAATTTTGAAACACTTTTCAACTAATAACATTTCATCTATGACGGCTCATCGAAAGTTCATTATGCTGATACTTTATTTTGTACTATCTTTCAAACATCGAAGTACGTTTACTCGATGCTACATTTCATCTAAATACTATAGCTCCAATGCACGTTTCGTCTGGAAACAGTTTATCGAAGCATACGGTGCTTCGGTAAATGGTAAACCTCAAAGATTCTTTTTGTCAAACCATTGTTATAACTAATGTTACCCACATTCGAAAATTTAGTGATTTTCTGCGAGAGAAATCTAGATTTATGTATAAATCTATCACTCTAATCTTTTAAACATTCATCAACGTATTTTTGTTATTTTTCTGAGGGTATGTCACAACAAATTAATGGAAGGTGGGTATTCATATTTATATACCCCCGCATAATTGGAATCAAACTTTACAAGGTAAGTTCGTTTGATTCTTAATTATACTTCGGGTCTCAACCGAAGACGATTACTTATTACATGCAGATGTTCAGAGCATTGTAATGTTAACACAATAAAAATAAAAAATTATGTCAATTTAAACTTTACAATATGTAGGTAGTTTTTTATAGGTACATAAACTTCCTATAAACCTTAAAATATGCATTTAAAGGCTATCGATGCATTTGTCGTTTTCTCAACAATAACTTTAACAATTTCATTTTTTTATTTGATTAAGTATTATTATTTTGTTGTGTAAATACTGCATTGACAAATTCATTCTGATTTGTACCTAAACATTTCTCCAACAGTATTAACAAATACATTAAAGTGACTCAGCCCGCAACAGCTCTGCGAAACACCTCCAGACTAGATCTGTGAGTAACTGTGTTAAACACAGTCATTCATGTAAAGTAAATTACTTTTCTTAGATGACAGGTAAAGCGGACCTATGCGTATTTAAACAACATAGAACTTTCCTTAAATTTTTTTGGTTAGAAATGATAACTTTATAACTATCAGCTTTGAAAACATTCAAGTTATTATTTTTTGAATAAAGCCACCAAGCTATTATCAAACTACAGTACTGATTTAATGTTACTGATTTTGTTGCAAGAGATGTAAACATATATCTCAAGATGCTCGTGGTATACCATATCTGGTCAACGATTCACTAATAATTTGGCGCCACCTGGATAAGGCTATCTAGAAGTGGATGGCACGCCTTGAAAGGAAATTAGGTATAACAAATATTATTTAGGGCCAAAGAACATTTTTTCTTAGACAACAAGTTTGGTCACATTGTATACCAAGGATGTAAATTCTAATTTGTACCACAACAATATCTTCTGCTTTATCCAATTATATTAATTGTAAGTTTTTTTCTTTTTTTGTTATTCAGGCTTGGTCAGGATTCCGTGATGCATTCTGCGTTTGTAGTTTTGATAATTGACAAAGAGATCAAATTATGGCTTTGCCAATGTACTAATAATATGTGAAAATGCATGGTAGGAGAGTTACTTACTCTGTATCTAAGTATATCCGTATAATGTTTTCACAAGACTGGATGTAGGATGCGAATACAAAAAAGTTTCTGAATCAATTAATGCGTAGGTAGGTAATTCAAACCGCAACGGCCGCTGTGCATGCCGTAGTCAATATTCCTGAATTCATCTAAATCCCTTAATGTACATTTATGTTTAAAAACAAGTTCTGTTGCTCTGTTTTTTAGTAATGCTTTTGTAAGTGTTTGTGACAAACCCTATGACTCCAAAAAGGTGCTTGTACTCGTTGTTTAATTATTCAATAGAGACTGGTCATAGTTTGAGCTTATTTTTTGTGCGCAGGTACAAAACATAAACTAAACAATTATTGTAGAAAATTGAAATATTATACGCAATTGTTCTAGAACCAGTTCCAGTAATTTCGCTAACACAAATAAAGCAAACAAAGGACGAACAGAAGAACATCAAATTCAACTGAGACCTCAAACTAAACCTTAACTTTTTCCGATCAGCTTTAATTGCAGTAATTTTTATAAGCATCTTGAATATTAATTGTTGACAATAGTAGTTGTGATTTAATAATTTAAGGACAGTTCGATTCTTTTAAACAGAATTATGCTTTAAATTTTAAGTGAATTTGTTCAGATCCTTTAATTTTTATTTTTTTATTTTTTATTGTAAACTTTTCCTGACCTTTTTAAACACAACAAAAAGGAATCAGACAAATCAGTCGAGCCGTTTTCGTGCGCTTAGCAACATTTGGCGATTCATTTTTATCTAAGTACATAGATTGAGATAGTAAGTAACAGACATTGTTTTGAGGTATAGTTGTTTTGTATAGGTTCGCCGGGAAAATGAATATTACATTTATGAATGTAATGTAAAATATTACGATCCCTAGTGAGCTCACACTTTCTGTCATTCAGTCATAAAAATAGGTCAAGCGACTGCAGGAGCTCTGGTTCCAACGTCTCCCTTTCATATATTCGGCGAAACCTCGGCAGTCCCTCGGCGGTGTGAATGGTGCTGGTGGGGTTGATCGCAGCTCGATAGCTGATTATACTACTACGCGCAGTGCCCCCCCCCCCCCCCCCAGAGTTCAAAGAACCTCGAAGCTGTGATGCCCGGGACCCTGTACAGGGCGTTGGATTTTTGTTTTCTTTCCGAATCAATGTTGGTTATGGCTTTAGGGGTCTTAATAATATTATACCCAGAAAATAAAGTTTGAAACTTTTATTAATATACCTCCAACAGAGCTTATTATTATTATTATTATTATTTATTTCCTAATTTAGTTTTGGAGCTTCGAGTCTTAAGTACATTATTACCATTTTTGTTTTATTATTATTCTCTTTATTTAAAATATATCTTAAGAAGAATTTTTTACAATATTTTATTTTATTTAAAAAACAATTAATTATTATTACTATTTTTATTTAATTAAGTAAGTAAGTACTTATTTATTATTATGAGTAACCCTTTATTTTTCTATGAGGTTCTTTTCTGAGCAATTGTAGAATCTACGGATGTCCAATGAAAGCAGGCTATCGTCGGACTGAACGTCATATACGGGGACAGATCGAAGATCTTAGTGGCGCAGCTGGCACGGGCACAGGCGCTAGCGCTGCAAGCAGCGCGAATGGCCAAGCTTCGTTTCTGCCGCTACTGGTTGAGTCATTTTAAACATCAATGACATAGTTTAAGATGTCTTCACCAAATCATTATTGATAAGTAAACCCGAAGATAACGAAACGTTGAAAACATGTCCACCTAAGGTGGGAATCGAACCCACGTCCTCAACAATGTTGAGACTCTGCTTTGTTCCACGGAGGACGTGGAAACGTGAAACTGTTAGGGTGAAATAGGTATGGCCTCTCACGGTTTATGTGAAGTAAAAAATCTTCAACACAGTTCAAGTGGAGTTAGAAACCATGAAACGGCTTGCGTAAAACAAAATATAGCCTCACTCAACCCTGGTAGAGTGGAGTGAGTATCTTCGACACGGCTTGTGTATCCGCTGTGTCGCGGAGTAAGTCTAATTATTATTCTAATACAATTAATAAGTATTTATAATGCTGAGGTCTGACCTGAAAACCGCGTGGCGACTCCTTTGCTTCCGATCCAGAGGGGCTCCTTGAAAATTTCTTTCTTGATGTATCCACCAATTGACAACCTCAATATGGGCTCAACACTGTTAAAGTAGAGTGAGTATCTTCGACACGGCTTGCTATATAGCCTCAACACTGTTAAAGTGGAGTAAGTATCCTCGACACGGCTTACGTGGAGCCTCAACACTGTTAAAGTGGAGTAAGTATCCTCGACACGGCTTGCGTGTAGCCTCAACACTGTTGAAGTGGTGTAAGTATCCTCGACACGGTTTGCGTGGAGCCTCAACACTATTAAAGTGAAGTAAGTATCCTCGACACGGCTTGCGTGCAGCCTCAACACTGTTAAAGTGGAGTAAGTATCCTCGACGCGGCTAGCGTGGAGCGTCAACAATGTTAAAGTGGAGTAAGTATCCTCGACACGGCTTGCGTGGAGCCTCAACCCAGTTAAAGTGGAGTAAGTAACCGTGACACGGCTTGCGTGGAGTAAAATAGAACCTCAGCACTGTCTAATTGGTGAAAGTAACCTCGATACGGCTTGTATGGAGTAAAATCAAGGACATTCAGTGTCATTATGTAAAATAAAGCATCAACACAGTTGAGCAGTTATATATCCTCGACACATCAAACGTTTAGTAAGTTAAACACTGTTACAGTGGTGTCTAAGTAAGTAGTTTAGTATTTATAGAATTTCTTGTTGTAAATGGCTTTTAATTTTGTTACAATCATTATTAAAGAACCCAAGAAAAAACAATAAAAATGAGGGTAGATAATTTTAATGATAAATGATCTTAATTCCTTACAACTATGATACATTCCTTAGTAGTTAATTTTCCTGGTAAATTAGCGTTATGTTTCAATACCTGCGTGTCGTAATATCGTTGATACAACATTTATCACTATTCACCGACACCGATGATGATAAAAGCCTACGTTTTTGGAATTAAAAAAGATTTCCTTTCTTCACCAAGAATACCATAATGATCACTGTCTCTTAAATTCGAACTTTAACATTTTCCCATCATATTAAATACAAATTTAATTTCGTTACGAAAAGTACGTGTGATTCCGATAACACAAAAACACGTAATGACGTCTCGTGACGCGGGGTTGCCAGTGCAGGGAACGGAAATAAGATATTTCTTTTTAGGATATATCTAAAAGTGTGAAGAAGATAGCACCATCTCATGTACTGCTGCATGTAATAAGTAATCGTCTTCGGTTGAGACTCAAGTATAATGACATTTTGATCAAACGTCAAATTCGATTGAATGTGTTTAGTTAAAATGAACCGACGATAAGGTAAAACGAACCACCGATGTAATGTTTTTTGTTCAATAGAAGTCTGAGTTAAATGGACTTTCGATGAGTCGTCGTATATGAAATGTTATTAGTTGAAACGTGTTTCGAAATTGTGTAGTGATCCCGTTCTAGGCGGCCTTCAACCTCCGTTACGAAAGAAAATGTCAAAAAGATATCAATAGAGTTCAATCCATTTTAATTGATTCACTGGGATTCAAAAAAGTGTCGGCAAAATGGGTGCCACGAATGTTAACCGTAGAAAACAAAAAGCGACGTTTGGAAATTTTTAACTCGAAATGTTCCAGCATGATTCGGATAAGTAATTATTTTTGCCGCCGCCTTGTCACCATGGATGAAACATGGGTCCACCATTTCGATCCTGAAACTAAGAGACAAAGCATGTCTTGGAAGCGATTAGCGACCATCCTCTCCATCCTTTAAGAAATTTCGAGTTGCTCCTATACCGCTGACAAAGTTATGGCCTCAGTGTTCTAGGATAGTGAAGGAATCCTTTTTATTGATTACTTGCCAAAAGGCCAGTCGATTACTGGACCCTATTATGCAAATTTAATTCCGAAAGTGCGTGAAGCGATTAAAGTCAATCGCCGTGGAAAACTGTTATTGGGCGTGTTGTTTCTTCATGATTCCATCCAAACTCTGTGGTTTCCATTGGCGGCAGGTCCCTACCCCAACCATGGTTTGGTCGCTGCTGCAAAATGGCGTCTCGCCAAAAGCGACAGCATTACCAAGCCTGGGCTAATGCGGTGTTATCTAAGGATCCAAATACCAGCGTGCTCAGAAAGAGGTACAACTTTGCCGCCAGGTCCTTTAGGAGGGACATTGCCAAGGCGAAGTCATCATTCATAAGTGGAATTGGCGAGAGGCTAGTGCGTCTTTCTTCGGGTACGCGCGCGTTCTGGTCTCTTGCAAAAGCTATCTTAGAGAATTTCTGTCAGCTATCCTTACCACCATTGCACAAAACCGATGACTGCCTAGCCCATACTGCAAAGGAGTAAGCCGATCTCTTGGGCACTCTTTTCGCATCAAACTCGACCCTGGACGATGGGGAAAACTCTCCCGAGAAGAGCCCTGTGCCCCCTTTGACAGGGTATACCCTGTCAAAGGGGGCACAGGGCTCTTCTTTCTAAACTTCCATCATACGGGCTTCCTGAGAAATTGTGTTCGTGGGTCACCAGCTTTTTTTCTGGGCTTTCTTTGATGCTACAAAGTCGTAGTCGACGGTTCGTGCTCTGACATGAAGCCCGTGAATGCTGGAGTCCCGCAGGGGTTTGTGTTATCCCCTACTCTGTTTCTTCTGCATATCAATGACATGTTGCATAATGACAACATTCATTGCAATGCGAACGATGGTACTGGGGATACGCTCTACACCGGACGAGCTAATATTTCTCGGGAAAGCGTCATCGAGAGCCGGAATAAACTTGTGACTTACACCGAGAACATGTTAAGTCGTGTCTCGAATTCGGGCCGACGTAACCTAGTTCATTTTAACTCTTCCAAAACACAAGTTTGCGCATTTACCGCGAAAAAACATCCTTTCGTCGTACCTTTGAACTTTGAGGGAGCTCTCCTTGATACCATGTTGTCCAACCCGACAATGGGAATCCTTGGCGTCGATATTTCGAGTGACGTTCAGTTTCGGGGTCATTTGGAAGGTAAAGCTAAATTAGCTTCGAAAAATCTGGGTGTGCTTAATAGAGTGGGTCAGTATTTCACACCGGCCCACTGCTCGAATTGTAGACGACGCGACGTGGCTATTTCAGGTCGGCTCGATCCACTGGCTCTTCGGAGAGACGTTGCGTCTCTCTGTATATTGTACCGCATATATCATGGGGAGTGTTCTGAGGATTTGTTCGGCTTGATCCCTGCCGCTGATTTCCCTCACCGCACTCTCACATGCAATCGACTGTCATTCCATCCACATCACCTTGATGGATGGCGGTCTACTACTGTGCGTTTTTCACGAAATTTCTTACCTCGATATACAGTGTTGTGGAACCAGCTCTCGGCGGCGATATTTCCGAACCGTTACGACTTAGGGATCGTCAAGAAACGAGCCTGTTCTTTTATAAAAAAAATGATAACTCTCCTGTTCATCGATCGGAAGTTGCGCTCAACGCAATCCGCTGTACTGGTCTTGTCCGCAATCTCCTTGACCACCCACCATATTCTCTGGACTTAGCCCCATGTGATTTTCACTTATTCCCAAAATTAAAAGAGGTAATTTGTGGAACTAAATTTCACTATAATGACGCGGTAATGGCTGCCGTAGAGGAGTTTTTAGAGAGTCACGAAAAATATTTTTTTTCTCAAGGAATAAGGAGGTTAGAAACGCGTTATTCTAAATGCATTGCATTGGAGGGCGATTCTGTAGAAAAATAAAATATTTTTTTTAAATGTTTCAATTTTTTAAAGAGATTCCAAGATTTTTTTCATTCACCCTCGTATATTAGTATGTATGTAACAAAATTGTCATAAAATATGAAGCCTAAATAACATTGGTCATATAGAGGTCATATAGATGTAACTCAAATTCCCATGAATCGTGTTACAATATATAATACGAACGATTAGTCGTATAATATTTTAGTCATATAATTGAGTCCTGTAAACGTTTACACAACCAAATTACATGACCATCTTATAAAGATCGTAGCTGTGACCTTTAAAATACATTCACTCATTTATTAGTCTCGTTTACGACCACTTTACGCCTTCTTGATGTAGTATAAAAGTAATTTATATGACAATCATAATCTGGTTATAATGACGACCATAACACTGCTTTTTGTCAGTAATAAGATTTCTACATGACAATCATATAAAGTCCATAAATTTAACTCTTAAAAAACGTACAGCTGTATACACGTCTCTAATAGGATTTTTTGACTATTTTCACACGACTTTTATATAATGTTTAATAGCCCAATATTCAGATTTATATGTCTTATATAACTTATGGGTTTAAAATGCTTATATAAGTTACTTATATAAATATTTTGATTATTTAATGGTTTCACGTGGTACTCTTTTACGAACTGAACTTGTATATTTTCCGTTGTTGTGACTTTGACTATACAAGCTTTTTATATGATAGCTATGATAGTGTCAAAGAATCAAAAGATGGTTCCGTAGTAAGAAATAGTATTTGTGAAAAAGGATGCATATGTACATATACAAAATGAACTCAATATTAAATAGGTAGCTTATCGTAATAATATCTAACACCTGTCAAGTATCATATCTTTTTTTTTCTTAAAATTTAGTAAGTTCAAGAAGTAATCCTCAAATAATCATCGCAGATTTGCAAAATGATGATTATTCGTTTGAAACCCAAGACGATGATGATGAAAACAGAAATGAAAATGAGAATTTTAAAACATCTTCAATTATCACTATATTGTGATTTCAATAAAATGTTTATCCCACGGGTTTTCACTCCTTTACGGTATCCTAAAAATGGCGGACGACAAAAGAATTAAAATCGTAGTATATGACTTATAGTCCTAAGATATCATATAATAGGTATCATCACTACCTAAAGTCGTATAATTGTAAAAGTACTAGAAATCTTAAATAAAATGGGATTAATTATTATTATTTTGCAATAATTCGACGGGAGCATTAAAAATTTGTGAAAAATTGTATATACAATCGTCATGAAATTTAATTTCCCTTAGAAAAGTAGATATTGTTACCTACTAACACCAACTACAATATAGTTAATAACATTCAGTAATAAATATGGCAGACATAAAATGGTGGTTATAATATTAATCACTGTCACGACTGCTATACGAATATTTATCGTATATCTGATATTAATATGACTATTACCTTCCTAGTAGCCACTAATACGACCTTGACACGATCGCTATACGAATAAAAGTTTTATTATTTCCGCCTATTTCGCGTCATATATACGTCAATACGACAGCTATATAACCAAAACAGTCTGACCTTAAGTTGTGACGAAAACGTTGTCCCGAAAACTATACGACCAAATTTTGTTAGTTGGTTATGTTATAACTAAAACTGGGCCGGCTCGCCCGGCGTAATACCACCGTCTCACGGAATACCGGCGTGAAACAATAGCATTCGTTGCTGTTGTGTTTCGTTCGGTGAGTGCAAATACCGGAGGCCTGTCTTTCCCCCTCCCCCCCTCAACAATTCCTACCAATTCCTTAAAAGGGTTCCTACTTAGGGTTGCCAACTTTAAAAAAAAAATTAAGTATTTTAAGGTAAGATAAGAAAAATGAACAGTAGGTATTTTAGAAAAATAGACAGTATTTTATTTTTTTAAAGATTTAAATATGGCTGCGCTGCACCGCGCGGACGACGTTCGCAACTTTTTTTACTTTTTAAACATGTGTATAAGGTTACCAGTGTACAGTGATACTAAAACAGTATTTTGGATACTGTATTTTTGTTCAATAGTACAAAGTATAATGTAGTGAAAAACTGTTTAATACTGTTTTTAACAGTATAGTTGGCTACCCTAGTCCTACTCCTTCCTCGAGGCCAGCAACGCATCTGCAGCTCCTGTGATCTTGCGGGTGTTCATGGGCGGCGGTGATTACTTCCCATCAGGTGACCCGCCTGCTCGTGTGCCTCCTTTGCACATAAAAAAAGTTACCTCTATATTGTAGACCTCGTCCTCCGTCCACCACTTCTCCCTGAAGTGCCGGACGACGTTGTACCCTCCGTTAGCGAGTAGTCTCAACAGTTGAGCGTTTGCCCCTAATTTATTCTTGATACCGACCTAATTACAAACACGTTTAATGTAATAATTGCTATCAACATTATGAATTTTATCGTAATGGGTATTTTAGCAGATATACCTATGCCATAACCGCAGTCAGAGGTCGGAACAGAAATCAAATGTCAAAATCTGGCCACTGAAACCCGATTGTCGGGTTTAAAAAAGGAAAGCCGAGGTTCTATGATATTCGTGAGTGTCAGAAACGCGGGATCAAATAATGTTTTTTTTACGTTGGATGGGCTAAGTTTACCAAGTTAGTATTAGACCATACAGGATGTATGATAGGTACGTAATAGGTCTATTAAGTGCATAGAACAACTATTATAAACTACCATTATTACTACTTGTACTCACCCTGAACTTGACCAGCCGTCCCTCCACAGACATCCCCCTGTCCAGGCACCGGCCCAGGGTTATGTGGTCGATGTTGCCGCCGCTCAGTACGCAGACCACGCTAGACGGATTGTAAACAATGAACTTGATTATATCTATTAATGTTAATAAGTATAAATTTTTATGTCACACCATTACATCCAATTTATTTTTATATTAAGTATTTTAATTCTATTTTTTTTTATTTCAAATTTGCTTGTTTCTAGTGCACTGCTTGTCGCTCTTTTTCTGTTGTCCTATACCGCAAAGGTTGTCTGGAAGAGATCGCTTCAAGCGATAATACCGCCTTTGCCTAAATTAGTTTTAATATGCTTATTTATGTTTTCTGTATTTTTGTGTGTGCAATAAAGCGTTTTATCTATCTATCTATCTATCTACATCCATACATAATGCTTAAACTTTAGTTAGTAAGTTATAATTTCAATATTTACCTCTACACTCATGTGTACACACGGCGTCAGAGCAACCTACCATAAACTGTCAAATTTCTTCAATGAATATTGATCCTTATAACTAAACAATAAAGTTCAAAATTGATTGTAGTTTGACAGTTTTGGGTAGGTTGATCTGACGCCGTGTGTACAAGTTCCCATTAATTTTATTGCTCAGTGGAAACTAGCTTTATTTAATAAACTCTTCGGCAACAATTAGTAAGTAGGTACCTATACCACGTTGTGCGACAAATTATGGCAACAATAGATTCATTGTTTGTGCATGTATGGTTTATAAAAAGGTGTGTACCTAGCTAACTACGAGTATCCTAGCGAATAGCACTTTATTTACGTTCCTATCTAATACATTGATCATATGGGTTCCCTACGTCATTCCAAAAAGCCGTTTTACCGATTTTCATTTCAACGAAAACTATTAACCGATCACTCAATTGAATGATGCATTATTTCTTCGAATCTTTAATTTACCGATGTAACGATTCAGCGAAAACCTATTACCGAAATTCATTTCAGCGACCATACATATAACCGAATATTATTTAATCGATGTAACATTTCACCGACTTTTAAGTGAATGGAATATTCTCGGAATTGGAATTGGAGCTCGGCTATAGGAACGTCTATCACTCATATATTCATAGTAAATTAATAAAAATGGGAAAAATCAAATGCTGACCCTAAAGACTTACAATATATCGCGATATTTTAGAACGTTTAACATAGAAGATTGACCACCTGCATACAGTTAAAATTCGCTGAAATAAATAAGTTTTAATAAGTTTTCGGTGAATCGTTACATCGGTAAATTAAAGCTTCATAGAAATAAGGCATCGTTTAATTGAGTAATCGGTTAATAGTTTTCGTTGAAATAAAAGTCGGTAAAACGGCTTTTGGAATGAGACGTAGGGAACCCGGCGCCAGAAGAGGAATATTATTCCTTCTTAGGAAAACATAGAGAAACTAATAAAGTTTGTTACTACGTCTCTTATGTTTATAAAACATCTCTTAGAACTCCGCCCGATAAATTTCGTTTGTAAAGATGACAAGTAGGTAAGTGATAGCATAGACAAATTAGATAATCGTTCTTGTCTTGGTGATAAGTAGATATTTTATGCCCCTTCTGGACAACAATGTTGAATTTGCAAAATGTTGGATTCTGATGATGTTGAATTCACAAAATGTTGAATCGCACAACGTTGAATTCGTATAAAGTTGGATTAACTGGACCCACAATGTTGAATTCCTAAAATGTTGAGTTCGCTAAAAGTTAAACTTGCAATATGTGAAATCCCAAAACGTTGTATCCCAACAATCGCGACTATTTATTGATTCTAAGATAATGTTTGTTACCATCACACCGATAGACATGTTTTTGGTTTTAGACTTTCTTTTGATTTTTGATTTTCTTTTGTTTTTCGGCTATTTCGACGGGTTCGTCCATTAGGATCCCCTAACCCGATCCCCCAGGGGATCCCCGCGAACTCACCTGTTCATCAGAATCCCCTTTATATAAAATTACATAAACAAATGTCACACTGAGTATTTTTATTGTCATTAAAAAAATAGGAAACTAATTTTAGATAAGATAATTTATCTTATTTTACAATTTCTTTGAAATGACCTACTGTTATATAATTATTTAATAATTCTAACTGTATAAACTTATCAGTTGCGATTTGATCCGTTTTGCGAGCTTTTTTCGGTTGCCTTCGCTTTTGTTCAGCATCTGTTTTTAATTCGTTCAGTAACTGTACAATGTTGGGGCGTTTTCGACCAATCATTTTGATTAAACCCGAGTTCCAACTTTCGCTGCAGTTATTAGTCCGATGTCTTTTGCTGAAAACAGACCACATTTTTCTAACATCGTCATTTTTGAGCCAGTATTTCATGTACCTTTCTAACTTTAACATATTTGGATAATCTTCACTCATACTTAATAGGTTTTTTTAATATAGTTCTACCCTTCAGTAATATAATCCGTAGGTAATAAGGGCAGTGCACCACATAACATAACCACTCTCCTCGTATATTTGTTTTTAAGTAAATTTAGAGCTTTCCCCTATTTACGAATATTACGCTTGAATCAGGGAAATTCATCTTGATAGCATTAACAGCTGCTTGTTCCATTTCAATTATTATTTTTTTTGGGTTAAATTTATTTATTGTTGTGTAAAATAAATTGTATGTTTCCGTTTTTCTATCACTCAACAATGCGTAAAGTAAAGGCACAACATTCGTTGAACTTTGAGAGCTGCCAACATCTCCGTGCATAACATACAATTGCTCAAAGGGTGGAGCGCAAAAGTTCCATCACAAAATATTTATGTTCTATTGTGGATATTTTTTTTTGTTTTTTTTTAAACAAAAAAATATTATACGAGGCGACGGTTTTTCCGTTTCATGTAGGTACATTTAGATAATCACTCATAACGAAATCTAAATGTGATTTAGGTATTTCAACTTCATTTACTTTACTACAGCACATTTTTGGTACATCTGCGTTTTCATTTCTAACTTTGTATAACGCACTTTTTAAAGATTTTAGTATTTATTTTGTCTTTACATTTATGTACTGTCAAATCAATTTCATTTTGAACAACATTCTTGACGCATGGCAATGTGTGCGGAATAGCCCTCACAACAGAAATTCCCTGAAAAAGTAAACAAAAACTTTACAAGGTTCACATAGACATACAAGCGCGGCGCACTATACGAACATTCATGGATCATGTTAAATATTACTAGATAGTGAAAAAGCTCTGAAAAAGTTATTTACATCGACAGTCACATAACCACCGCATTTTAACTTTCGCCAATTGGTACAGCGCCATAAAACATTACCATTTTTATAACTTTTCTTTTTGTGGTATTTACGTTCATCATGAAGCATCACTTCTCCATGCTTTTTTATTATACAGATGAAATTTTCGTTATCTTCCATTATCATTGAATATTTTCAAAACTATTATGGTGAAATAAACAACGCAATGAAAAAATACAGAATATGCATGTCATTGGATTGACGTAAAAAGATGCAATCACACTGAGTCCGATTTATATTAAAAATACGTAGATATTACGTTATCAATAATAATGTCATTTGATAAACAAAAAGATTGCATTTAGTTGCACTAGCCTGTTAAAATAAATTTATAGATCAAAATATCTACGTATTTTTAATATAAATCGGACTCAGTGTGATTGCATCTTTTTATACTTATTTTTGTTTAAGGGGATTCTAATGAACAGATGAGTTCACGGGGATCCCCTGGGGGATCGGGTTAGGGGATCCTAGTGGACGAAACGATTTCGACCGTCCTAGATAATACCATACACCCAGGAATCTACAAGCTAGGATTCAACATCTCGCAACTTCAACTTTTTGCGAATTCAACATTTTAGAAATTCAACATTGTGATCTGGGTGGGAAATCCAACTTTTAACGAATTCAACATTTTGCGAATTTAACATTATTAGAATCCAACATTTTGCAAATTCAACATTGTAGTCCTGAAGGTTTATGCCGTGCGTGCCCATCATTATGTTCTCTAGACTCGTCCAGTAAAATTAAAATCATTAACAGCAATTTTAAAAGATAATCAAGTGGGTAAAAGCTGCTGAGGCTACCTTTAACCTAACTCTGCGCCGTTTTATTTTCTTCTTTAAAAAGAATGAATTTACGACAGTATTGCCGTGAAAGTACCGAGAATAAAAGCAAACTTATAAGTACTGTTTATTGCATTATTACGTGTAGGTAGTTTATTTATATTTGAAAGAAGTTACCTACGTAATTTGTAAATAATGCTTCTTTTATCATGGTTATGTTTTTAAATTCGTTGTAACGCAACGCAAGGCATGTGCGAGCTACATCTACTTTTCTTTTTTAATACATACCTACTCTTTAAACATTTCCTCATATAGGTAGGTACCCACTTTTTTAATTTCAACTCCGGGACCAAGTTTCCAATGATGGCAGCGAGGGGACATGCACCGGCCCCTTCCACGACGTATCGCTCCATTTCGACCAGGTGCAGGATAGAACGCGCTATCCAGTCTTCTTTTACCAATAACTGAATTAAAAATAACCAAATAAACAACGAATTCATTATCAAGACGCTGCTTTTCTTTTCTATTTTATTAAAAAAGCGATCTTTGTCTATGGTGTGGCACAGAAAAAAAGTGGAAAGGAGGGGGCGGCCTTTGCCCTGCAGTGGGACAAAATAGGCTGAAAATAACAATGTCTATGATCTGGTAATTAGCTATATGACCACCATCTTATATCCGTATATAAATCCGGCGACATAAAAATAATGTAACAGCATTGTTGCGTTGCGACAGTTTAGAAATAAGATAGCCAGCTCCGGCTAGTTTGAAGGAAACCTGGTGACGTGCGCTTCCACTTTCGGCCTTATCGTCACTTATATTACCATAAGGTGGAAGGAAGGCCAAGCGCTTTCTCATTGTAAAAAGGTAGAAAACTATTTTCGTACAGTGTTGGTATTGGTACGGTGAAGAACTTTACATTTTATTGTTACTATCAATTACTAGGGGCTGCTCGCGGTTTCACCCGCGTGGTTCCCGTTCCCGTGGGAATATCTGGATAAAAAGTATCTTATGTGTTAATCCAGGTTATAAACTATCTGTATGCCGAATTTCATCCAAATCCATTCAGTAGTTTTTACGTGAAAGAGTAACAAACATACATCCATCCATACTTACAAACTTTCGCGTTTATAATATTAGTAGGATTAAGATTAACGTAGACTGCTTTCCTTCTTTACTGTTTCTATTAAAGTTTAAGAGTATAATGTAGCTTGCCATTTTATCAAGAATGTTCTGAAGGTTCTCAAATGAGTTGACGCCGACGTTTGGAGTCGCCAGGGCGTCAGCCAGAGTCGCCTGCAGAGGCATCACTGTGGGGTCGCCAAACTCCAAAGATTTGAAAAGCGTTGGTATAACCTCAGGTTGTACTCCCTGTTAAAACAAATGTAGTACCTAAATGATTTCGACTTTTTTCTAGTGTATAGACACCAGCCCTTCAACCTACCACATAATTTTATTGAAGAATGGTCATCTGTGACCCAGGCCCGGCGCAAACGAAACATATCTCAGTTAGTTTGTTATTTTGTATACATCAATTATCAGTAGTATTTTTTTTCTGTTTCGTTGGCTAACTTAGTTAAATTGCCTTATCAAAATAATCTCACATTGATGACGGAACCCCGTTATGTTGAACATAGAACATATAAATCATTAAACAATTTACATAAACCTGTTTATACCCTACTACCTTGTTCACCGGTTTTCATGGTGTCGCCATCTCTGGGGTCCCGGGTTCGATCCCCGGTCGGATCAATTTAGAAATTATTGTTTTTCTAAATTGTCTCGGGTCTGGGTGTTTTCTATGTATAATAAGTATGTATTTAAGTATTTTAAGTATGTTGATCCGTTGTCTAGTAACCATTTAACGAGTTTCTTCGAAGCTTCTCTTGGGCTAGATAATTGGTGTGATTGTAGGAAAGTTTTTTTTTTTTAATTTATTTATTTATAAGCATTTTAGGTCAAATCAAAACTTAACAACAATTAGATCGTTTGCAGTGGGTTTATTACTAGCTTTATTATAAACAAAAGAACTCTCACACACTTACTTGACACTACTGCTATCTCACTCGCACTCTCTCTTAAAGAGCGAGATGTCAATAGTCTATAATTGGGATTTTTAGCTGCGCTAGTGATCCGAACTCGCTTGCGCAGCGTCTCGGGCGTCCGTCGACGCTATAATACTATTGTATTGTACATGTACCTAATCATGACAGACGAACGTTAGGTAGCTGTGCTCATGTAATAAGTACCATTTATTGCCTAGGGTGGGCTAGACATAGAGATGATTTTCAACATCCTGCACTGGGTATGGACAATGTTCTGATAGATTTTAATATGTTTAAAAAAAGTTTAAGTTAATAAACAGTTTTATATGCACCAATATGACGTTTTATTGCAAATAAAATTCATTTTTTTTTTAGTTCTAATATTGATTGGCCATTATTATGATTATTATATTATTATATTTTCAACGCTGGAAGTAAGGATAAAAAAGATTTGTAACATTTTCGAAAAAAATATTATACCTTTTGAAGGCGATTTAACTAACTTAGCCTCTGAAATCGAAATAAACAAAAACTATTAATTAATGTACACAAAATAACAAAAAAAATGAAATGAGTTTCGTTTGCGCCGGGCCTGGGTAACTTTTGTATGGATCGTGACCATTCTTCTTTCTTTTGAACTTTGTCACTAGGGTATAAGGAATTTTGTTAACCCTGGCAATGATCTCAATGAACTCAAATCTGTCTCTCTCTCAAAACAGCTGACCGCCAGGGCTACCACAGCGTCATTTCTTTTAAAATCTTAAAAAAGCTGTTAATGTAAAATTATCAATTTTTAAGGAAAAGTTCTTAGACAAAAGTTATTTACTATCATGTATACTTTATCATCCTTTCGGCTTAGTACCCCCTTTCTGACTGACGTTGTACAATAGGTAAGGATCAATATAGATTAGAGAAATTTGGCAGTTATGGATAGGTTGATCGGCAAGCGTGTGTACAATAAAAATAACTAATAGGTTGACGTATTCTTTTCGTTTGCCGACGTCTGTGATATAAATGTTGGTTAGTAAGTACGATACAACTTGATACAAGGTAGAAATTAACAAACTGTTAAAGTTCTGGTAAAGTTATGAATTAAATAGGTAGTAGGATAAAACAGGATGAAGCGAAGTCATCTCTGATACTTACTGATGCTAACTGGTGCTTAAATGGGTAACCATTTGTTAGTTACTGATGGTAATCAGAAAGCATCAGTTAGCATCCACCGTCACTGTGCCGTATCAGTAAGCAGTCACCTGAGGGTAGGCAAAGATCACAGCTGGTTACTAGGGAACTACCCGCAAGGGGCTCGCTCTCCTTTGCTATGGAGCCTTGTGGTTGATTCAATCATAGCAAAGCTGAACCATATACCATTTTTTAAATAAAATAATAACACTAGATAAGGAACTCACCTGGAAACAGCACATGGACACGACTGTCGTCAAGGCCTATAGGGTCTTTGGTATGTGCCGGTTCACTTAAGGCAAAATGTGGGGACTCTACCCCAAAATCTTATGATTTTGGATCGTGGATCTACATGCTGATGGTGCAACCGATTCTCACTTAAGGCTATAGCATCGTCTGTTGGCCCAGGATCAGGCTGAAGATCTGTAAAAATGCTCCGAGCAAACTACAGAGAACAGTCTGCCTGGTGATTACCAGGGCATTAAGAACAACACCGACAGCAGCGCTGGAGGTCCTCACGGACATCCCAACCCTGCACAGTGTCATAGAGAACGAGGCAAGGAAAGCGCTACACAGACTAAAGGTGGCCGGGTTGTGGGACGCGTATTTGCCTCTGACTAGACACACGAAATGGGAACCTAATGATACCCTTGATAGGATCATGGAAATGAGGCGCGACAAGATTGCCCCCAAGTACATGTTCGAAAAGAAATTCAGTATACATGTCCCAACTCGGGACCAATGGAAACAGCCACCGTCTCCAGAGAAAGACAGCCTGATCTGGTACACCGACGGATCCAAAATGGAGTCGGGCACTGAAGCAGGTATTTTTAGCAATAACTTTAAGGACTATCAAAATATGGGAAAGTTCGCTACTGTTTTTGAGGCAGAAACTTTCGCAATTCTCCTGTGCGAAAAAGAATCTACAACTTGCTCCCAAGAAGCGTAACATATTCATCCTGAGTGACAGTCAAGCCACCCTCAAATCACTTATATCGCCTCCTCGAATCGACTCCAGCCTTGTGCTTGAAACCACGAAAGCTAGGTAGGCACAACAGGGTGAGGTTGATCCGGGTACCAGGCCACATGGGAATCCAAGGCAATGAGATGGCCGATGCACTTGCTAGGTAGGGTTTAGAGACCCCATATATTGGTCCTGAGCCGTTTGTGGCATTAGCACTGAGTACTATCAACAGAGCCTTCAAGGACCACATCCAAAAAAGGCATAAAACCGAATTGAAAGAGCTACCCGGCATAAGGCGAAGGCGCCCTAGGACAGAGTAAGATCATATGCGGAGGTAGCAGAAGGCAGGCCCGATTAATCACCGGTGCCCTGACTGGGCACTATGCCACAAAACAAATGCTTCACAAAATGCAACTAGCAACAGACAACCTGTGTAGGGCATGTGGAGAGAAAACGGAGTCCATCCAGCACCTATTGTGTGACTGTGACTCTTTTGCTAGGAAAATAATTAATCTTCTGGGGTCGGCCTACACGAAACCAGAAGATTTTAGGCTTTTCGCCCTCAAAGACAATGCCAAGCTTATGACATTTATCTTCACTGACGAGGCAGAGTGATAGGACGGAATCGCACAAAAGATCCCATTGGGTCGACGTGCTGCTGCGAGAGGGAGACCTCTGCAGACCCCACTGGATAAGATTAGATAAGATAAGATACTAGGGCACTAGAATAAAACAAATGACTAACGTAAACAAGGCAGTTGGGCTTGATGTTCTTGATGACGGTGGCGATCGCCGCGGCCAGCCCGCCGCAGCCCACGGGCACCAGCACTGCGTCCACGTTGGGCACCTGGTCCACGATCTCCAGTGCCAGCGAGCCGTAACCCGCGAGCATGTGAGGGTGGTCACGTCTGCGAAAAGCTTATTTCTTGAGAAAATGAGATCAGCCATATTTCGGACGTAATGAACGTTCGAATGTTAGAAGCGTTTCGTCGACAGCAATTTATTTAAGCTGAGACTCAAATTCTCAAGTTAAAACAAACGAAATTAACAATGGGCATACATAATGCTACCCATAATAATAGTACCTACATTGTTATTAAAAGTTTCAGTTGAGCTTGCAAACTAATACAACTCTGAGGATCATTGGCGAGCATTTATTATTGGCAAGAGCCTCTTTGTTAGAATGCGCCCACGTTGGACAGAACCAGAATGCGCCTGATGAGGACGCTTCACTAAGGGTGGATTCGACCAAACTGGAATAAGGTCTTATACCTAGATTAAACGCCGAATTTGTATAGACTAATCTCGAAGTAAGTCTTATTCCAGTTTGATCGAATCCACCCTAAGAAGTTCAAATTATTCTGGCAATGATATCAGAGAGCAAGGCAAAGACTTCCTTAATAACCTAAAGTCCCGGGACTTTTGGGCAGGTAGTTAAACGTAACAATAACAGCATAACGTTACCAGTATATTAAAGTCAACTGTAGAAAAAACTGCGAAAAATTAGCAAAAGTGTTGATTATTATAGAAGAAAACACAAAATACGAACCCATTGATAAATGTGAGACCTTTATCTCTAGCTATGGCTCTAGCGTATCTTTGCGACTCCATTAGGTTGGAACCCTGCACAATCACTTTTGCACCGAGGCCATGGCATTTCTGCAGTTTAACTATCGGGATCGAATGGGGCATTACTACGATGACCGGGATGCCCATTTTAGACGCATGGTAGCATAACGATGCGGCTTCATTGCCGATAGAAGCTATTACGATACCAAGTTTCTTTTTATCCAATGGCAGCTGGTGCAAGGTGTTAAGTGCGCCTCTATCTTTGAAGCTGAAAGCCAAAAAATCGTCTTGAGAATTTCGATAACATGTTCACCTTTAATAATCGTCAACGCAATTCGTTATTTACCTCCCTGTCTTTTGTAATGTTTCTAGCTTGTAGTACAAATTCATTACAAAGTCTCGTTGATGATGTGATGGCTGAAATAATGATACTTTTAAATTTCTTGCAAACAAGCCAAAAGAGTTTGGTAATTTACTGTACTCACAACGCATGGGGAATTTAGGATAAGCGACTTCAATCGGTTTGCTGCTTCTTGGACCTCAGATTGTTTGATAATTTTAGGGTTTTCGGGATCACAGAACTCATCAAAATCTTCCTGTGAGAATAATAACCAATACAAAATAAGGAATAATCAAATAAGCATTTAAATACTATAATAATATCTTACGTTACGACGCGCCATGATTAAAAAGATTTAACTTGTGTTGTTTCTTTGTCTGTTAAGTAAAATGTTTCTGCTGTAGTTGTTGGTGTCGGTGTTCTGCTTATTTCTGCATTTTATTTGAGTTTTCTGTTGCTTTCTGGAATTATGCGCGTTTTTGAAGCTTGTCTCCGTCTTGTCTCGTTAACTATTTGACTTTTGTGACAATTACTCTTTGGTTAGCCAAGAGTAGCAATGAAAAGAGGTTAATAATAAATACTTTATAAATGTACATAACGTTCTTCTCCTAGGATCAAGGTTTTTCTCAGAGGTTTTGTCACACATAATATCGTGGTTCGACGTTTTGTTCAATACACAAACCATTGAGCTTTTTAAATACAAACCTGTGTTTTTAACAATTTATATTGTACCTACTTAGCTTTTACTTTTCTTACTGTTTTATCTGCAGTTTTAAAATGTTGGTTTTGTTAATCAAGTAGGTACCAAGAATTTCATTTAAACTCACTATTTGACTTGTTAGATACACTTTTTATTGAAATAGGTTTTTGAATCAGTCATCAGAATCACAATCTTCCCGGGAAACAAGCACATATCGGAATAGGGCTGAAGGGTTCTTCTAAGAATTCGCAAATGTTCGGAAATAGCTTTTCCATTACCCTCTTCAAAGTGCACGCGTGCTCAAGGCTGCGCGTTTCTATTATGAGAGTCAACTATAACAAAACATATCAGAATGTAAACACATAGATAAGTAGGTATACTTAACGAAAATTTCTTGAATTATTACTATTAACCGTGTTGCGTAGTGGTGAAAGAGTAAGTACTACCACCACCTCTCTTCCCTTGGGTGTCGTAAAAGGCGGACTAAAGCCTGCACATACGTCCAACAGCATAGAGCGGCGATGGGCTCACCACCTGTCACGCTGAGCACATGTGCGGTCGCTATTTGGTGAAAAGTGAACTATGGTAGAGGACTGCTTCTGCTGTCCTCATTGCCCACCCAACTAGCAAAATTTCCTCTTACAATCAAGAGTATCATAATCCCAAGAGTATAATTTTACCAGTCTTATATAACTCCGATAGACTGCTATAATTGTGGATTTGGGCGCACTTAATAAGTCTATTCACCCTTAAATATACCTTAAAATGGTCTTGAGAAGTGTATTTCCAATCTTACAAAATTCTTGTCGATGCTTTAATAATACCAAACAGACTTACAAATGATTTACAAAAGCATCCCATAAGGGCATTTACCCTTATAATGCACTTACTAATGCTGTTCTAAGTGTGATATCACTAGTAGTGCTCTTTGCGAGCTTTTAATAAGAGTGTAATCACAATCCGCCGAAAGGATTGCCAAGGGCTAGTGAAACTTTTTTGAATAATAAGAAGAATATTAAAAACGTAAGTATTATGTATTGTCCTGTTTACTTATCTTTCCTACAAAATGTGTAAGTAAAATTTCATGTTTGTTACGCATTACGAACGGTTATTAAATTGCGAAGTCGGTTTTATCGAGTATTTTGAAATAAGAATCACAATATTTTTACGGGCCTTTTCAATAATGTATCTTTAATAATAAAAAAATATTATATTAAAAATGAAAAATATCGAAATGTCGCCATTACCACCAATCATGCCTTATAAGGGCTTTGACAAGAACAATATAAGTGCATTACCATTGTTTAAGGTTTATACCGCACTTCTAAAATCAAATTCAACCACATTTTTTAATGACCGCGGCCATGGCTCATAAACTTTAGGGTTCCTTTTTAAAGTAAAAGAAGGCTAAAAGACAAAAAGAGAAGTTCCTGGTAGACCACCTTTTGACTTTTATGCAATGCTTTAGAATTGTTATTGCAATTTATGTAAGCTTCTAATACATTTGACGTGCTAGTACTCTTTAATAACTTTTACATAGTCACTTATAAGATCGAGTGATCTTACAAAATGCTTTTATAAGAGTTTATTAGGAATCAAGGGTAATTAGGCTTATAAAGTGCGCGTATAATACTACTGTTCTTACAAATGTTATATAAAGTAAGCTTATATACATCTTTAAGAATATTTTATTTATTTTTATTTTATTTTACATTTTTTGGAAAACTTACAGCTATATTTTAAAAATAAATGTGGTTTAAGAACTTTATTTTCTCAAAAAGAATTACAAATAATTCACTTACCGAGAAAAACATTTTTAACTATAACAAACATGAATAAGAGCGTACTAAGTATTTATGTAAAGGAATGGTAAAAGTTAAGAACGCAAATTTTATAGAAATAACAATAAAGTGTCGGGTAGCAAACAAAACTTTGGCAAAGTGAATGCATCACCGAGCGACCACGGAGCTAAACTCACAGAGCGTAGTTGGATACTGGATGTGGCATATCGAATATTGGTAAAACGAGTATTTGTGATATTGGCGTCAATTAGTTAACGTTAGAAAGTTTTTATGGAATTATAAATGATATTTATTATTGTTAATGATATTGTAGTAAATTAATGATATAATGTATATTTATGTATGAATACAATAAGGCCAATTACAAGTTTTCACCTATAAACAAAACAAAGTATGTTGATACATTTAACAAATTGTTGTTAATAATAATATATTTTTTGTAATAATATGTTTGTGTTATTTATTATGTTACAATAAAATTACAGTATTATCTATCTATCTATCTATTTTTAAGAGCCGTGCGTGAAGCATAGATAAATACCTTTCACGAGCTAACAGACAAAAAAGTCATCATTATATAATTTTTTGAACCTAGATACGTTGGTGTTGAATAAGTCGTAAGTCTATATTTCGACATACGGAGATGAAAAGCTCAGGCGCCCTGTTAATAAACGCGTTAGATCGATAATTAGTTCCCGACAAAGGTACATGCAGTTAATTTGTGTGTCGCGTTGTTTTCCTGGGTGTATTAATATAAATTTTACTGAGTAATTCGGCACAGTCTATATTAACTTGGAATATTTTAAGAAGTAGTGCTATATCTGACATTTCCCTTCTTTTTTGTAGTGGTAAGAAATGAAAATGCTTGCACCGTTGTGTGTAATTTTGGAAGAAACTATGACATTTATATTGCAAATAACGAAGAAATCTTTTCTGCAGTGCCTCTATCCGCGAGATGTAAATATTATATTGGGGATTCCAAACTTGGAACGCGTATTCCAGGTGGCTGCGCACGAAAGCACAATACAAAATTTTTACTACTTTGATGCTCTGAAACTCGGATGACATACGCATCACGAAGCCAAGAGCCTTTCTTGCTTTTGTTATAATTGAATCTATATGGATATCAAAAAGTAATTTCGAATCGAATGTGACTCCAAGATCTTTCATAGAAGTAACCCGTGTCAACGCTTGATGATTTATATAATAGTCAATTGAATGAATTTTAGGTTTTCTGCTAAATGTGCAAATAAAGCATTTAGAAATATTTAAATCTAATTTATTGTTGGCACAGTAGATTTCAAATCGAGTAATATCTTATTGCATTTTTAAACAATCAGATAACTTGGTGATTGGGCAAAGAATTTTAAGGTCATCAGCGTACAATAAGATTTTACTATGTATAAAAGAAGAACTAATGTCATTTATGTAGATTGTAAATAATAATGGGCCCAAGAGTGAGCCTTGGGGTACAACTGAGGGTATGGGCAGCTTGCGGGAGGTGTATCCATGTAGTGCTATTGTTTGGCTGCGGTTTTCTACATATGAGCTGAACCATCTAAAGAGGTTACCAATTGCAGCTTATGCAAGAGAAGCCTGTGATCAATTCGGTCAAAACACTTACTGAAATCGGTATAGATTATATCTACCTGAGTCTGTGAATGTGACATATATGTTCTGTAGTAAAGTCTTGACATAACAGCAGGTTAGTAGTTGTCGATTTGCCATGTAAAAAACCGTGTTGAGATTCATTGAGGACATGTCGCAGTGAAGAATAGACCTGTTCATGTACTATTTTTTCTAGTATTTTTGCAAAGATACATAGTTTAGAAATAGGTCTGTAATTTTCAACCATGTGTTTTTGTCCTTTTTTGTGCACCGGGGTTACAAGAGTCGACTTCCAGATAGCAGGGACGACGCCGGAGTTTAGAGAGTAGGTATATAGGTATGTGAGAGGGAACACAAGACTACCTGCACACCGGACAATAAATGGGGGCAACATTATCAGGACCAGCGGTTTTACTTTCGTCAATTTTTTAAAATAATTATAGTAAGCTATCTTCTCTAATTTCGATAGTGTGTATATTGGTTATTGAGTTATGGTTTTCAGAAAGTGAAAGCGGAGTATAGGAAGTATCCGTTTGAAAAGTGGAGTAGAAATAATCAGCAAAAAGGTTACAGATCTCACCACCCGAGCTGGAAAAATAATAAGTTATATGTAACAGACGATATCTAACAAAACGAGTCTTTACCAGTGGTCTCGGTGAGTCGACCCATTACCGGGTCCACGGGTAATTTTAATTACCCGTGGTCCCATGGCACTAGATACATTTGGATGAATATTTCGACTTCGATTATATCGATATTAAATTAATTACAACCATGAACTTCAAATTAAGATTACCTATGTATTATTATGTACATACATCCTACAGCATATAGCGGCGATGGGCTCATCAAAATAATACTACCAACCCCTTTCTTCACTTGCGTGTCGTAAAAGGCGACTAACAGACTAAAGACTGCACATACATCATCACTTCCTTACTTACTTAGTAAGTATATATTTTTTTGTTTATTATACTTAATTAATTACCTATTTTTTATACTTTTCATTTTTGTAATTAATTTAATATCTATATAATCGAAGTAATGGGTCGACCCACCGGGTCCACGGGTAAAGACTGAACAAAACACTTAGTAAAGTCACTTCTAAGATTGAGTAGTCTTACAAAGTGCATGTATAAGTATGGTATAAGTGTTAATTAAGACTCCAGGGCAATTAGGCTTATAAAGTGCGTGTATAATACTTTTGCTCTTTTAAATCCTACTAATATTATAAACGCTAAAGTTTGTAAGAATGTATGGATATTTGTTACTCTTTCACGTAAAAACTACTGAATGTATTTAGATGAAATTCGGCATACAGATAGTTTATAACCTAGATTGACACAGGATACTTTTTATCCCGATATTCCCACGGGAACTTATGAATGGATGTTTGTTACTCTTTCAAATAAAAATTACTGAATGGATTTGCAAGAAATTCGGCATACAGATAGTTTATTACCTGGATTAACACATAGCATACTTTTTATCTCGATATTCCCACGCAAAACGGGAACCACGCGGGTGAAACCGCGAGCGGCCGCTTGTGTTATATAAAGTTTGCTTATATACGTCTGTAAGAATAAGTTATAAGTATAACAGCCGATAACTAATTAAATACTTAGATAAGTCATTTCTAAGATTCAGAGGACTTACATTGTGCATGTATAAGTGTTAATTAAGAATTAGGCCTACAGAGTGCGTTTATAACACTACTGTTCTTATTGATGTCATTGCTCGTTTTCTTATATACTTCTAAAAGTTTTTTTTACAAGTATATATGCTCTTATAGCTTAAAAAGACTTATAATATTCCATTATTAGGGTCTCTGTCTTAATCAGAACGTATATAAAAAATATTTAAGGACATTGCTCTTAAAAGCTTTCGTTTCTAAGGGTATTTTGCTAGCTGGGCAGTCTCTGACTAACTCTTCTGGGATAATAGTCGTGATTATGTGTATTACTGGTGAAGCCTTATAAAGTTATAAATATTAATAAATGAGAGTAAACATACCACCACATACCACCTCCACAGTTAGAAGCCCAATTTGAAAACTGAATCTTGAGGGGGTAAGTAATGTTACATTTGACAGGTCGTCAAATATCAAGACAAATATAATAATGAAATAAGAAATTATTGAACTTACGTAAATTGTATAAAACTCTTCATCAGTGGTCCAGCCACGATCTATGTAGCACTCAAGGATATTACATCCGATATTAGCGATCATGCTCAGAACTTTATGATGTTCTTTCATTCCATTGGCCGGTAGAGTTACCTATAATTAAGATATTGCTTTGCATCATTCATAACAATGAAGGTTAGCAATAATAGCTATAAGACCTTTACCGTCAACTTTATCAAACGACCTTCAACAACTTTCGCACGTTTAAGACATACTGGCAGTGTGACATGGCCCATGTTACCTCCAGTGATTAAGCAAACCACACTAAAGAAATGAAAGAAAATATTAGATCAGTATTTCAAATTGTGTTATTTTGAAGGGCATGGCATGCTTTTATTAGTAGGTAGTTGTAGTGTCTTACTTTTTGCCACGAAGCTCTGGCAGAATGTCTGGAACGGCAAAGAGAGCGCTCAAGCTAGTCGCACCAGCTCCTTCTGCCACCAGTTTTTCGTATTCAACTAAGTGCAGTACGGCTCGAGCTATCCAATCATCATCCACTAGGACCTATTAAATAAATGTTTTGTACTCAAATTCAAGTTTATCCCGAACCAAAATTTGACTCATCTTACACCTACTTAGCTTTTACACCACTAACCATTTTGTCGATCAAAGACTTGGCCGTGTGGAAAGCATTGTATCCTGCCGTAGGCACAGCTAGAGACTCCGCTAAGCTTCGAGTAACAGCAGTTTGGTAAGGTCGCTCATTTTCCATCGCTTTGAAGAAACAACAGCATTTGTCGGGCGCGATACCCTATCATAAATGAAGGTAATTTAATAACCTGATAGATAACACTACAAGACGTTATTAAAATTATTGAAATTTATAAATAAAGGCGTTCGTACGTAAATAAGAACTTTTGGCTTAAACTGTTTGACTACAGCAGCAATTCCTGCGATTAAGCCCCCTCCGCCTACAGGAACCAGTATCGCATCAGTTTCGGGTAGCTGCTCTAATATTTCTAATCCGATTGTTCCTGAACCCGCAATTGCGTGCGGATGATCATAACTGTAAAAAGAGCAAATCAACTTTAGCTGGACTTCTCTGTCAAGTGCATTAGGGAAATTGACAATAGCGTTAGTAAAGAAACTTTGTTGTTACCTATTACTATTACAACTCAGTTACTTGATGGTTTCACAAGTGTAATAATAAAATAAAAAAACAAAATGTACACGTACACGATTGTACAAGTACGGTAGAAATGGAATAAATCACAAACAACACGTGTTGTTGTGAAAAGGGTGAAACTCCAACTTTGTTGTAGTCGCACAATATTTTTTCTTATGAAGATACCTTTACTTGTTACACAAATAACTAGCTTCAATGTCACAATTCTTCTCCAAAAATTTAGCGTTGTTTAAACAAGCAGATCATACATAATAATTTAGCAAATTGGTTAATGCTTTGGAACTGTTAGGTGATGTAATAAAGAATATCGTACTGCAATGCAATGCAATGGAATTTATTGGTGTACCAACCAAATAGGGGTATTTGGTTTAGTCACAATCGTCGACGCCCCTATTAGTGGTATTTTAATTAACGTTGTCGTCGTTTACCTGTTTATGTAAGTAGTGCCATTTTCCGCGCACAGAACAAAAGCCTGCCGTTTAGATTCGGCCAGGGATTGCCCACTCAACACTACTGTTGCTCCAAAGTCTTTGCACTTCTCCACTATACTCAATAACGTACATTCAGGAAGCACCACAGTCACTGGTACTTTCAGTCTATGACCATGGTAAGCTAGAGCCTGTTGGTTTTTTGTAAAATGGTAGAGGGAAGTGAAAGTTTAAATATGATTAACAAATAAATTATGATGTTCAGTCAAAGTTTTCAAACCATTGCCCAGTTTCCCAAAGACGCGGTAATGACACCGATTCTTCTTTGCTCTACACTCAACATCTTTAAGGAATACAGAGCGCCACGTTCGCTAAAACTGTGAATAAAAATGTTAAGTTAATAATCACCTGAGAGACAAATTATGAAATACTTATCTCAAAATAATTTACCAGTAAGCAATAATAAAAATTACATTGTGAAAATATTAGGGTAGACCGGGTACAAAAGTACCACGGGGCAATAGTACCATTGTCAATTTTTCCAAACACAAACAACTTTTGCACGTGTGTATAGAGTCACGACATGCGCTCCATGCGTCCCCACCCGCGCACCAGTCGGCGACGCTCGCGCTGGAAAACTGACGTGTACACAGGGGATTTTTTGTTTTCGGACAGTCACAGTAAGTTTTCTCGTTAAATGTTTTAGTCTGTAATTCACATTAAACTCAGTATGCTATCAAATTATTGCTATCACTAGTTTATTTAGACTTCAGTCATTGAGAAAATGCCGTGATTTTTAGGTTAATATTCAAACTGTCTACTTGGAACAATTGTACCAGTAACGGTGGGGACAATTGTAGCGGTTCAATTAACTCCGTGGTAGAATTAACCTCGATGTTGTATTAGTTATGACTTATGATTAATTAGAATGAGTTAGAATTAATTACATCATAATTAATTCTAACTCATTCTAATTAATCATATATCATCATATAATCATATATGATTTTAGTCAAATACTAATTTGGACATTTTGTTTTAGATGCCACGGCGAAGACCTAAGTTAACAGATCGAGGCTCTAAAGACCTGTTACTTTATGAACAGGAATTTCAAGAAGTTCAAAATGGGCGGTCTGTTCGGGCTAAGTGCTAAAAATAAAAACAGTATAATATTAAGTACTTTCTGTCAGGATCAATTGTACCAGGGGTCAATTGTACCTACATACAAATAAATAGTTTTTGATTTATGTGATTTTAAAGAATGATATTAAGATAATTATATACTTAAAAGTAGTGTTTGAGCCAAATGAATAGTATATTATGTAAGAGTTGACTACTTTTTGATATTGGGGAAGAAATGTCTGTTTTTATTTTAAGTTTTTTTTTTAACTTTGTTGACTGATTACTTTATATATTTTGGTTCCTAAAAGCAAAGACTGAAAGTGTATATCTTTCTTACAACGTAAAATTACGAATTATTAATAAAGTAATTATTAATAACACATTTTTATTACCAAACATATTTTTGGTACAATTAACCCGTAGTAGGGGTCTATTGTAACATATGGTATCGTTCTGTTCAGATATGATTTTCATTGACTTTTCGGTACCGTAGGTTTTCTCTAAATACACACATTTGCAGCTTAATAGTTTAGGTATTAATATATAAATAAAAATTTAATTATATTTCAGTAGATTGTCACTATCAACCAATGTTTCAAAAATGGTACTATTGTCCCCGGTCTACCCTACACATTCTTATTTGATCGTGTAAAATCATAAAAACTTCGTATATCTGAGAGATTTTCACAATGTTATAATTCAATATTACCATAATGATTATTGGTCAGAATCTACATCAAATTATTGAAATTACTCACCTTCCTGTTCGGTGAAGTATTTCGTATTTGTAGTATAAATCCATGTTAAATTTTTTAGTGAATCGATTTTTCTGAAACCGATATACCTACTTACTTATATAAATTGTTACAAGATTAAACCAATCGTATGAAATATCGATGATAAATAATAAATAATGTCCAAGCTTGTACGAACCGCAAGTGGAGTTTTTGGGATCTCCTCTTTTATGGCACCAGCTGCTTTGAGGACATCTTTAGGTAAAATTGTTTTTGGGTTATCTGGGTCACACCAGGCATCAAATTCGATATTGAGTTTCTAGAAAGTATCACAAAAGGATTTTCTCTAACTTTATTCGTTTTATCACATTTGTCCGACTACCTAATAATAAGCACATGGTAACTATAAAACATTGCTTTAGTACCTACCTGGCACCAAGAGCTAGGCTTAACGAAATCTCGTTTAGCAAGTACAGCTGGAGATGGTCCCATTGGTACTTTTGATTCCATTTCGTTATTATGAGTATCTTTATTTGATAATATTCAGGGGTTACCTATACCATTTTTATTTTGTTATTAAACGCCAAGTTCAATAAAGTACGAATTTCTTGGATGTTTACGCATAATCTTTTCACTTATAGGTAAGTATGTATTTTTAATGTAATATTATTATGTAAGTATATGCTTATTAAATTATCTGAATCATAATGATAATTTGGCTAAAAATTGTTTATTGTTTGTTGTGTTTGATGGCAAGTGCTTAATTTTATGACATTCATCCACAGACCGTGCATTTATCAGATCAAAGTGACAGAATTATTTTTGAGTTTTGTTCGACCAATCGTAGACAGACAATCTTTGTCTAACAATCAGAACAATAACTAAATCTGAGGTCTACGTATCAAACTCAGAACAATAATTAATTATCAAATAACTAGTGTATCTAGTGTTGTATGTTATTATTCTATGGTTTAGATGATCGAAGGCTTTCACGCTGAATTTTAGTATAGACAGATCTATTCTGAGAGCAAAGAGTAGTTTATGTATAGGGGTATCTGCTCAGAATAATAACATCTGAGAGATAGAGTTAGATGGGCCTCTGTAAACGGTTATAGGAGACTTTTCTCTGCGAAAAATTAACAAGAGGGAAGCCGCGGGCAAAAGCCAGTTGTAATTTATTTTGGAAATGTATTACATAAAATTTCGAACTATTGCAAAGGATCATTGACAATAAAAACGGATTAGATTAGGCAGTATTTAATTACCTAAAGAGGTAATTATGGTCATTCCTGTCCTATTTGTTTCATTTGCTTAGAGCATTCAACCAATGAATGCTCTAAGTCCATTTGCGATTATTTGTCGTCAGTGTATAAAATGGGACACAATTAGAAAAAAATCTTTATATTTAATCAATTGTATACGTATCCATGGATAAAGTGGTATCCAACCCGTACGTGCTATCAAGTGCTGCCTATCTAGAGCCACTTCGCGTTGTTCTTGACACGGCCATTGCCGTAATATATTTATATCAGTTACTCCGTGATCATGGTGCATGCCACAGACATATAGTGGTGCATGCAACTGCGTCGAAATATCGGGGACTCAAAAACAACAACACAAACATGGTAAAAATTATTGTAGTGACAATGAATGTTTAAACTGTTATTAGCATCTTTTGCTTTTAATGTATTTGTTTGCCACACTCGAACGCAGACTGCGAACATAATATCTTTAGTGAAGTAAATAATATGAAAACGAGACTTCGAAATAAATTAATAACTTCAATTAATGGAACTCTTCTAGACAGACAAGCAACGCGTAATTACGGTAATTGTACACAACTTCTAGTGCCAAATGAAATGATTCGTAAAATGAAAGATTAATAACAGTACCTACAAACTAAATGCAACAGAATCAGAAGTACCAGAAACTAGAAGAATAAAATGAGTAGTTTACAAGTAGGTAAGGTAGTACACGCATAGTCATCACTTGTATTTTTCTAACTTTTTAGAAAAACATTTTGTGTAATACGGCAATTTTCTAAGATTTTCCTTAAAATCCGGCAATTTTAGAATTAGAATACGGCAACCCTAAAGAAGAATGGGCGTTTTTGTATAAAACCCGTCCCTAGAGGCCTGTATTCACTTCAAGGATTATCTTATTTGTCTATGATTCACTTTGATTAGTGCGAGTGCAGGTGATTAGTTGCGAGTGAATATTGCGAGTGATTAGTGCAGGTGTGTAGTGCGAGTAGTGTCCAATTTTGTCAAGTGGGCTGTGTTTAGTAAATTCAGATAAAGCCGTCGGCCAGCAAGTATGGACGCACGTCAAGAAGCGCGCTTGGCTATTTGACAGTTGTAACAATAAAATATGAAATATGTCTGTTATAATAGTTTATAATTTAACGATAATTATGCAATACTTAGTTATTTTTTTTAAGATAATTTCTAAATAGTTTATTTTTACAAAATAAATTTGCATTTTTTATCTGTGGATTACAAGACCCGAAACACGGGCGGCCATGATTGAGCTTCGTGTGACGTCACATTTCACAAATAAAACAAAAACTATCTGTCAGGTTTCAAGATATTTCTTTGTTTAGTGAAATGTGACGTCACATAGCAAAATGTCACGTGACCAACCGTATTCGCGCGAAATATGAAATTAATGAAGAAAAAAATATTATTTTCTTTTAAATAAAGCTTTTTCGAGAAAAAAAAATTGTACGGGGTATAAAATAAGCGTTTGTATTTTTTCAAATACTTTTCCAAAAACTGTCAAGTAGTCAATTGGAAGAAATAATGAAAGAAATTTTAAACGCAGTGGTGTCTGAAACCAAAGAAAAAAAGAATTAAAAAAAGGGGGAAAAAAGTATTAGGGGGGGAATTAAAGGAATAACTAGGTCATTATTATTTTTCATAGGTTATGTCTTCGGTCCACTTCGCCATATTGCAAAACAAGCGAGCGTTCGACGCCAAACTCTAAACACTAATCACTAAACACTGCTGTCCAGACGTGTGTAGTGCAGGCAGGCTGCGAGTGAGGGGAAAGGGAGGGCGCGCGGGGACGTGGCTACTCGCAGTCCACTCGCAAAAAAATAGAAACCGCGTCTAATCACTTTACTACGCAGGCTACTAATCACTCGCACTAATCAATCGCTGTCCACACGTGTTTACTCCTAATCACTAAGCACTTGCACTCGTCACCTGCACTAATCACTAATCAAAGTGAAAACAGGCCTTAAGTTCTCACATGGTAAGTTTCGAAATAAATAGTGTATTTTGTTGTAAGGACAGCAAATATGAACGGGCGAATGAATGAATGGAAAAAAAGGAAAAAAAGAAAAAATGAAAAAAAATATGATAAGTGATTTTTTTTTTCATTTTATACGACTCATTTATATCAAAGGAATCTGCGAGGGAGGAGTTTAAATTTAAGAAAAAATCTTGACTCTAATTTTATATTATCATTTATTATTTTAATTTTCTTTATCTCAATAACTTTTTTCTCCAATACCCTTAGATTAAAACATTTGTTTTAATCTAAGCCAATACCTGACAGATTTGCTGTCATACAATAAAATGCTTCACTTTTCAAGTACTTTTATTTGATGCTTAAAGATGTAAGTGTTACAAGAAGGGGGGACATTTTGCCCATTCTTCTTTGTCAGAACAACACACTGAGAAAAATAAATAAAATAATTTAAACTATTACCTACCTACTGCCACCTACTGCGTGGAAAGTTTTTTATTTGTTTTTTGCTAACAACCATGAAATCTGTAGTTTGTAAAAGCCTTCAATCTTTATCTAAGACCTTAGGACCTAATGAAGCAATAATGATTTGCGACCTGTCTACGGGCGGCGGGCGTAGACAGAGATTCTCTGTCTCCGGCAATGGGTTATCTAAAAACCTCACCTGCATGTCGATTCTGTAACGCTCGATCGTAAACTCACTAACGCAGTTCGTCCAAATGGTATTTCAACGCTCATTTTGTCCGACTCGTATATAGTCCAACACGCATTTTGTCCAACACGTATTTGGTCCAATATACATTTTGTCCAACAGGTTTTTCGTCTAAAAGGCATTTCGTCCAACATGTATTACGTCAATATAAAAAACTCTGCGGCAGCCGTCACACGACTGACGTCAACAAAAAGTCACCGGTCACCTAATAAAGCAACTTTACAACAATTATTTATTTTAATGTACAAAGTTATGCTTTTTGGATGTATTATTTTAGCTATTTATTTTTGCTACGAACATACATGTAAGTGCAAACACTGTGCCTCCAAGCGTCCACGAATCGTCCACGAATCGTCGTAAAACGTAGTGCAGTGCCCAAGATGTTCCCACTCCCAGCTCTGTTTTTTCAAAGGCCAAAGAGGGTTGAATATCCACGTAAGTAGAGTTCATAGAAACGTCGATAATCAACCCCCCGCTTCTCCCTCGCCACCTTCTCCATCCTCTATTTCCTCTCCCTTTTGGAAAACACTCGCCAAATTTAAACAATCATTGCCAATAATAAAACGTATACCACGAGGAGCCCGCGTAACTGTAGCCCAGACCCTCTCTCATATCATTTCTAAAGTTGTCCAAGAAAACTCCGTCCGGGCCTGGGAGCATCTATTCATCTTCCCATACAAAATTCTTAGTGTGAAACAAGATCAAAATCAAACATCTTTGACACAAAAAATTAAAGAAAACATCTCTCCGTCCTGTACTTTCCCCAATTTTCGAACTTCAGTCCATTCAAGACTCGGCAAAAAAGATAAAAACATCCATCTTTTAGTAGAAAATAAAATCAGTGACGGAGATATACAAGGCGCAGCATGTCTGCTTTTTTGCGACGATTCGATCGCCCCTGACTCTCCCGATACCCTTTCGGCCCTGCATAGCAAACATCCAGCTCCAGCCATATTCCATTTCCCGACCCTCCCGATTTTTCAGACCCCTGCTTATAGACTACACCAGAATGCATACTTAAAGCCGTCAATTCCTTCCGAAGTGGCACCGCCGGTGGCCTAGATGGACTCACTGCACAACATTTAAAAGACCTTGTTGGCAGGTAGATGTAGTGTAGCCGGCTGCGCTCTTTTGAAGGAATTGACGGCCCTGATTAATTTAATGCTTTCAGGAAAAGTTAACCATGAAATTATTGAAATATTGTACGATGCCAATCTATGTGTGTGCCTTTAAAAAAAAAGGATGGCGGCATTCGCCCAATAGCCATCCGATAAGCTAGCGGAATACTTTCGGCCAGTCCAATTAGGCTTCGGCCTGTACGGTGGATGCGAAGCCACCATTCACTCGGTAAGGAGCTACATACAAAACAGCTCTGACGACATTCTGCTGAAGGTGGATGTCAAAAATGCATTCAACTTGGTGGATAGAGGTACCTTGCTGAAACAGGTTAAGGAACAAATCTCGGACGCATTTAAGTTTCTTTGGCAATGTTACAGAACACCTAGCACGCTGCTATACAAAGATAACTTGATCGCGTCCGCAGTTGGGTGTCAGCAAGGTGATCCTCTAGGCCCCGCAATTTTTGGTCTTTCAATTCACCCGTATATAAAACAACTATATTCTAAATTTAATGTGTGGTATTTAAATGATGGAACCCTCGGAGGCGGATAGCGACTGCAATCCTCGTCCCGCACGCAGCAAAAACAAACCGCCGCGCTTAAAAATTCCGAGCTGTGGTAAAAAGTGCTCCGATTTTGCTGAAAATTGTGTCAGTTAAGTGTTCAGTGCCAACAACAGTGCGCCCAAAATTTCGGACCAGTTGAGCGAGGATTTGGCTCCTGGGACGGAAAAACCACCTAACCTCATTTTTTTGAGGTTAGAAAAAACCTAAAGCCGCGTGCGCTGCCTTAACGGTCCTTTCTCCCCACTAATTTGGAAGACGCAAACTGACGGTATCAACTAGGAACAGCCCCCAGCCAATTTTGGGATTTTTCCCGCCACGCCATCGGGAATTACAGGCCGAAAACTAAAATCCACGTGGAGGCCAAGTCCCAAAACTGGTCTCCAGAAGAGGTGGAAACGTGGTCATCGAACAGCACGGATCGAGGCGTGCCGAAAACGACATTGCATATCACAGTATCCCGTGGGAGACGGGAAAACAAGCTGCAGTGCAGTTGGCGACGAAAGGGCCGAAACTCTAAGGCCTCTCCTCAGAGGTAAAAAACTTTTCCCGTTACGACCTACCCTTAGAAAATAAGGGTTGATAGCCTCACTCGTCCCCCCTCGAATGTGCCCACGCGCCAAAGATCGCTTGGGTAATTCCTGATTTTTAGAATTTAATATAAGACTAGTTAATGTTGTTCCGGCCGACCGCAGAACAAACATTGTAACCACGGACTTAGCGTGTGCAACGGAGTTTTATTTAACAGCGACTTAGCCGCTGGAAGGCCGAAATGCCGAACATCCCGGATTTGGCAGCAAGTGGCTGCAGAGGACTCCCCGTAACCACCGAATTTTTGGGACGCATATCTTCGGTGCCAGCAGTACGGGAAGTCTATTTGCAGAAATTGGTCGGCCTCCTCAAATTTCGAAAAATTCCTGGAGGACAGCGGCGAGTCACAGAGCACCCGGGACACCACCAGCAGCTTCAAGAACTCTTCAGTATTTGTTACCGACTACCCTAATATTTTTAAATTTAATACTATAGCTTTTAAGAACTTATTTGTGACAGTTGGGAGTGGGACGCCATTACCACTTAAGTTTGTGCACCCCCTAACTCGGCAGGGGTGCGTGATAGGGCAAAAATAACAAAAAATCTACCGAATCCCATAATTTTGGGGTTGTATCAACCCTAAAACTTACCCCTAGGTGCTAACGCTTAAGTGGGCCGTGTTTTTTTATTTTTTTTATTTTTATTAATGCTCTCTGCTCCAACATGATCAGAGCCTATTATTAACCTACTTCTCATTCATTCCAGTTCTCGCTTTAATTCTTCTCGCACTTTCATACCGCATACTTCACAGCCATACATCTCTTTCATTCCTTTCGGGTGGGACTCCCGTTTAGACCCCTACTTTTCTAGCCTAGGGCTTAGTAGCCTCTTTACCATCATTGTTAGTCTTGTTCTCTTAAAAACTACTGGGTAAATAATTTCTTCAGCGGAGCTTTTTGCTCGGCATTCCAACTTATTATTTCCTCTTATAATAGTTACATTTTTGCAAGTGGGCCGTGTTCTAAAAGGGCAGTTTTTACTCGGAGGTCCTAACTCACTCCTAAAACTTTAAAATCGGACAGCAATTTAAAAAAAATCCCGGATCAATATCAGCTGATCCCAGGGCGCCTCGCTCCCAACGACACCAGGAATAGGTGGACTGGTCTCTTAGCTATCCCCCAAAATTTTTTTAAAGTCCCTATCTTTAATACATTTCCTACGTTTCCTTCCTTTCCTACGTTTATAGCGTTTTTCCCAAACCCTTCCTAAAAATTTCTGTGATCGGACGCATATCAAAAACGTGTTGTCATCCCTTATTTGGGGGCGCACTTTTTTCGCTTCATCCCCCTCCAAATTTGGACCCTTATATCTCGGGAACGGTGCGTCCGTTCGCAAAAATAACCACTTTTTGGCTGTTTACGGTAAAATTTATACTTTTAATAAATGATAGTTTTTATTTTATTACCCTCTCTTTTTAGGGTAAAACATTTTTTTTAATTTTATGTGACATCTGTTTTTACTAGACGCTTTCTAATTTATTAAAGAGCAGCCTGTATTTTTATAATTAATATTTTTTACCTTTTGACACCTTGTCGAATAAAAATCAACTAGTGTAATTTTACGTTACACTACACACCCTTATATAACTTATACAAACATTTACGCAACACATACGACACACTCCACTATGTTCCGTACGCCGAGCACAGATTCTGGCAGAAGATGTAGCGCTAAGGGGGACATCACCGGATCATCTTCGACGTCCCCTACTATAGGCAAGGCCTCTACGCCCAAGGCCGCAATAAAAAAGGCCAACGTTACGCCAACTTAAAACACCACCTTTGATGCGGACCCCACCGCCTCAGTTGTCCTGTCCGTAGATTGAGTGGGAAATTTGAAAAGAAGCCTACCACCACGGCTTCGCAGCCATCTGCTCAGACAACTACTACAACTACTAAAACTTACGTCAAGGCGAGTCAGTCACTTTCGCAAGGCGCACGACCAAAGCTGGTTCTTACTGCCGCATCACCGCCAAAGCCAAACAGCAGCCCTCTGAAACCCACTCCCAAGTTAAGACCACGGAGGACATAATCGCGGAAACGCGGGACCAACCTGTACTCGACGGCATGGAAAAACTAGTGTCCTTCCTATCCACTAGGATGGAGGACACCAAAAACATGATAACAGAGATAAAGGTAGACATATGCGAGGGCCTCAAGCAGCTTGGTAGTTGCATAAGCAACCTGAAGACCGCGGGAAGCACGATGGCTGAAAAGACGCCGAGCTCGATACCATACTGAGCGAGTTTAAGCAGTTTAAGGACCAGATGGCACCGGCAACAGGAAAAACTACACCCTAGCGAGCCGCAGAAAAAAAAACAGTGATCGAGCGGATTCGCGAGGCAGTCGACGCCAAGGAGGGATGGGTGACTGTATCGAGAATCCGCAAGGCAAAAGATAGGAAGGTTGTGGTCAGCTGTGACACCCGCGAAGATAGAGATAAGATAAAGAGGCGTATAGACACAGCCGACGAAAACCTTGTGGTAGGAGATGCCAAGAACAAAGACCCCCTAATCATAGCAATGAACATCCTTAAGGCACGCACCGACTCTGAAGTCCTCGAGGCCATGAAGAAACAGAATAAACAAATATTCCAGGGCTTGAGCGACGAGGACAGCAGAGTCGCTATCAAATTCAAGAAGCGTGCTCGAAACCCCCACACCCATCACGTAGTGATGACGGTCTCCCTGACCATCTGGAGCAGACTTACAAGAGGTGGATACATGCATGTCGACCTGCAGCGCGTAAGGGTTGAGGACCAGTCGCCGCTCGTTCAGTGCTTCCAGTGCCTTGGGTACGGGCATAGCAAAGCGCACTGCAAGGAGAAGGAGCCAAGGTGCAGCCACTGTGGAAATGCAGGCCATATTATTGTGGACTGCCCTACATTGGACGGACGTCGGGGCTCCTCCTTCTTGCCGGAACTGTTGCAAAGCCCAAATGGCACAGCGCGAGCACAACGCGTTCAGCGGCGACTGCCCCATCAGGAAAAAGTGGGACCGGTTGGCGCGATCAGCCGTAGCATATTTATTTTATTTTATTTTATTTATTAGGACAACCAACAAGGCATACACTACAAAAGACTTATGTAAGTGAACTGTATCTCATTCTAAGTGCTGACTTAATTAAAGGTTGCCACGGCATGCAAACGTGAACTCAATATTTTATTTAATAACCTAAAACTTAACTAAGATTTAACGTAAAAGGTGGATAAACATTAAAAACACAAGAAGGAAAATGGAGATAATAGCTAACTAAACAGACCCGGGCGAGAAAGAAGTAAGTATGTTACGTTTAAATTTTTGCAGATTATCTGTGAATATATCAATAGATTCGCTTTTAAGTGCGTTGTATTGCCGCTGAAGTCTATTCATGGTGGCGTGGCGACCAAGATTAGTTTTAGAACCCCTTATTGAAAATGGAACGTATCTGCAGGCGCGAGGCTGTTTAAGTGGGACATTAAAATTGATTGATCTTAACAGCGACGGGCAGTCAACAACTCCATTGATGATTTTGTGCAAAAACATGCACAACAAAAATCTCCGTTCCTGTAAACTATTCATTCCAAAATTAGCCAACCGTTTCTCGTAGGAGGGAAGCTCTTTAACCATGTGAGTTTTGTAGGTGAGATGCCACAAAAAACGTTTTTGTATGCGTTCGATTCGCTTCATGTGTACGTCATACTGTGGGGACCAAACTTGGCTGCAGTATTCCAGACCCGATCGGACCAATGACTGGAACAAGAGAATTTTCGTTGATGGTCTTTTGAAGTCTTTTGCATTACGTATCACGAATCCTAGCATTTGGAAGCTTTTTGTGGCAATGTGGTTTATGTGTTCGTGGAAACTCAGCTTTTTGTCCAGAATAACTCCCAGGTCACGAATTGAATCCACCTCTTCTAACGCATTTCCACCAATTGTATATTTTTGCGACGAGACGATCTTGTTTCTCGAAAAACGAATGTACTTACATTTATTAATGTTCAATGACAATCTGTTATCATGACACCAAAGAGCGAGACGCTCCAAGTCTTGCTGCAGTAACAATGTGTCACTAACATCTCTGATCTGCATGGATAACTTCATGTCATCGGCATAGAGAAAACAATTAGCATGTGTAAAAATGGGAACTACGTCATTGATAAAAATATTAAACAAGATCGGGCCGAGATGGGAACCCTGGGGGACACCAGAGGCGGAAAAAAATGGTTCCGAGGAAAATCCACTCACCACCACTCGAGAACTTCGCAGACTGAGATAAGATGGGAACCACTCCAACAGACTGCCAGAAATGCCAAAGAGAGAGAGAGTTTATGAAGCAAAATTTTGTGGTCTACGGTGTCAAATGCTTTACTAATGTCTGTATAAATAGTATCAACCGATAGCCGCATATCTAGTGATTCGGACACATGTTGAACAAAAGAAACAAGATTGGTTGTTGCAGATCGTGATGATAGGAACCCTGACTGCTAAGATGAGATTAATTGCTTAATATGCCAGGATATGACGGGGCACAACAACGATTCGAATGCCTTACCAAATACAGGTAAGATAGAAATAGGTCTATAATTTTTAACCAACGTGGCATCACCAGATTTGAAAACTGGAACAACTCTAGCTTCCTTCCAGGCTGATGGAAAAATGCCTGAGGTTAAAGACGAATTAAAGATGATGGATAGAGGCAGAGATATTGCTTTAGAGCATTCAACTACAAGCAGAGGGGGAATCCCATCAGGCCCAGCACCCTTGTTCCGGTCCAAGCTCTTGAGAGTTTTCAACACCTCGTCTGGTGAAAACTGTATATTTGCGAGGTAGTTAGAGGTGAACATGGTGTTGTCAGCTGTAGTATGTGAATTAGGGCAAATACTATATACTGATAAAAAAAGGAGGCAAAAAGATCGCATATTGTGTCCCCGCCACTTGCCTTGCTGTCACCGAGACTCATGGACGAAGGATAACTATTACTATTCCGCTTCATAATCTTTAAAAAACTCCAAAACAGTTTCGGGTTATCTGACAAAGATTGCTCTATATCGGTAATATATTTGAGATAGCAAGTGTCGGTCAGATTTGAGCACATTTTTTTAATGGTATGCAAGGCAAGTTCGTCTAATGGGTTTTTGTATTTACGATACTTTATTCGGATCTTATATTTTTCATGTAGTAGACGGATAAGTTCTTTAGAATACCAGATAGAATACCAGATCGAAAACTTCTTCGATGCCGGTTTACTTTTAGGAACATGCTTAGAGATGGAGAGTCTCGCTAACCTATAAAACCTATCAACCATATCGTCAACCGAACAACAAGAGGACAACTCACTCTCCCAAGAGATAAAAGACAAATCCGACAATATGTTGTCGAAATCAGCTTTGCGGAAATTATATCTGTTAGTAGTTGTGTTCGGTGACAAACGTAGCAATCCGAGACAAGAAATATTACATTCTAGTGGCGGGTGGTAAAGGTCAAGATTACTTAAAGGAGAACTGATGCACTACATCTGTGACTGTAAAATTAGAGAGAATAAGATCTAATATCTTGCCTTTGTCGTTTTTAACGTTGTTAAACTGAGTGAGATTATTCAAGGCGATGAAGTCTAGTAACTTGTTGTCGAGTGAAGACTTCCCGGCACAGTTCAAATGGGAAGCAGTGTTCCAGTTAATATTGCTCATATTGAAGTCTCCCAGAACCAAACACTTTGAATGTGATTCTAGTATACGACTGGTATTTTCACTAAAATTATCGAAAACATGTTTTTGCACGGGCGGAGGGAGATAGACTGCGCATAGTAACACTTTTTCCATTGTGCCATTCTCCCCGCGATTTTCCAATTCAACCCACAAATCTTCACATTTAGTCTCAAAATGAGGTAACCTGCGAGAACAGATACGCCTAGACACAGCAATAAGTACCCCGCCACCGGACTTGCCTTTATGAAAATCGCTTGTTTCTCTATCGCGTCTGTATACAAGGTAGTGGTCACTGAATAACTCCATATCAAAATTGTACTATTTAACCAAGTCTCGCAAAGGACTATTATGTCGAAGTCAGAACTCAAAACATTTTTATAGAAATTAGTGGTCTTTAGGTAATTAGTGGTTCCGAAGCCGGTTAAAATGGCTTGGAAATCCCGTAACGTCAGCCGCCTTGATGCTGGTAGGGTGTTGAGGATGATGCAGAGGTACCATCCGGGCTTGCGGACTGCGGGCTGGAAGATCGTCGACACTAAGGTCGAGGGTCTGACAGTCCGCAGGATCGTGTTTATGGATGGCGCCTCTGCATCATTTATCAAGGCGGAGGGCTACTGCCTTAATACGGGCATCGACAAGAGCGTCTTTAAGCTTCTAGAGGAGAGGCCTACGGACGAGCTTGTCGATGCCCAAGGCAGTAGTGGGGTTGTGAGCGTGGCGGGAGTGACTGGAGGTGAGTGCTCCCAAAGCGCTGTAGAGGCGGTGGTGCAGCCGGGAATTGGCGCACCGGTAGCGGTAGCCGAGGGTCTTGGGGAGGAGATCACACCAATGGAGTGTGGGGGGATCTCCTCGCCTAGATCCGAGGATGATTTGGAGGAGCTCGCCCTGGACGAGCTGCTTCTGGGAGGGTCGTCTCCGTTGACTGTCCATACGGCATCGGATGGCGAACTCCGCTCAGAGGACGGGCTAGGCTGATTTATAGAGCTAAGGTGCGTACAAATCAATTTACATCATTGCAAGGCCGCAACTGCCCTTCTGGCACGCGAGCTTGCAATGAATAAATTCGATATTGCCTTGATCCAGGAACCTTATCTTTATAGGGGCCAGATTAAAGGTTTAGGTGGAACTTCTGGTACATTATTCTACAACTGTTCTACTAATAACATGAGGACTTGCGTCTATGTCAGAAATGACCTACACGCAATGCCTCTAATGAAGTTCTGTTGCAGGGATCTGACGGCTGTCAAGGTCCTTACGGGGGAAGGGGGTGATAGGCGGACGGTAATTTTAGCGTCAGCTTACCTCCCCTTCGAGAAGGCGGATCCAGTATCAAAGGAGATGCGGGAACTGGTAACCTGCATTGGCCGAGAAAACCAAGATGTCGCCATCGGTTGCGACGCCAACGCGCATCATGTGATCTGGGGCAGTTCAGACACCAATGAGAGAGGGGAGAGACTGCTGGAGTATCTGGTGAGTTCACCCATGCGAATTCTTAATAAAGGAAATAAGGCCACCTTTTTCAATGCCCGGAGGGCTCAGGTGATTGATATAACCATTGCTAGTAACAGAGCGGTAAGTAACATCACAAATTGGCATGTGTCGGACGAGGTATCACTTTCCAAACACAACTACATATGCTTTAGGTACAGACTAGGTAAGATCATAGGAACTGTGCAAAGGAAGAACCCTCGGAACACCAACTGGGAGGGCTTCAGGAAGGATCTCAGGAGGGATCTAGATGGTCAAAGCGACAAACTCAACTCAGCTGTGGATATAGAGTTTGAAGCTGACAGACTTACAGAAGCACTGATGACGGCCTGGCAAAACAACTGCCCAGAAACGAAATCGGTGGCAAAGAAACTACCATGGTGGACTTTAGAGGTTGCTCAAATTAGAAAAGCGACACGACATGCGTTCAATGAAGCGAAGGCTAAGAAGTATTTTAGTGAATACAATAAAGCTTTAACTCGCTACAGCAGTGCGGTTCGTAAAGCAAAGAGATCAGCTTGGAGAAAACATTGTGAACAGATACAATCTGTTCCTGAAGCAATGAGACTAACCAAGGCAATTTCTACAGCAAAGGCGATTCCATTGTCCACAGTTACGAGGGCAAATGGAACTCGTACAGAAACTGGTGGATACACTAAAGGTTATGTTTGATACTCACTTCCCTGGATCGAGTATCATCCAGGACGAACATGACCCAATCAGCTGGAAGGAGCAGCATAGTAGAACTTCCAAGTATGATTGGACAATAGCGAAAAAGGTAGTAGATAAATCTAGGTAAAGTAGATGAATCTAAAGTTAAATGGGCACTGGGGAGCTTTCAACCATTTAAAGCACCAGGGCCTGATAACATTTACCCCATCCTACTACAGCAGGGCGCCTCCATACTGGGCCCCCACCTCTGCAGACTGTACAAAGCCTGCATTGCGTTCGGCTATATACCCCGAATATGGAGGCGTGTTAAAGTAATTTATATACCAAAAACGGGTAAACCGGATTACGAAAAACCCAAAGCTTTTAGGCCAATAAGTCTTCAATCTTTTCTCCTCAAGGCCTTGGAGAAAATGGTAGACAAATTTATAAGAGCGGGACCATTGAAAAAATTCCCACTTCATGGACTACAATGCGCGTATCAGCCAGGGAAGTCAACAGAAACTGCTCTTCACCATGTGGTGAGTAGAGCGGAATCCGCCCTGGAGAACAAAGAGATCTGCGTCTGCACATTCGTAGATATTGAAGGTGTTGTGGCGTGCGGCTGAATAATTGAGTAATTACCTATTACTTATTAGAATTGGATGTAGTAAAGAATAGCGCTGCGTCGTAGGTAGTCAGGATGGAAGTCTTGTCCGTTGTAGAATCGGGAGTAGAAAGGAAACAGACAAGTAAAGGACTCACCAAACTCTGGAACTGCAGATGACCCGACCAGCAATGGCCTGGGCTGATCTCCTCTTCCTTTTGCGCACAAATTCACTTCGCAGGCAGTTTGACTTAATGAGCGAGTTATTATGATTATTAGTTATTGAAGTTTTAGCTGATTTTATGATTATTTTCGGGAGCGGCGCGTTCGCGGTGTCTTTTCAAAACGTTACTTTTTAGTACTCGAGAAAAATGCAGAGAGCGCTGTCCGTTGCGGGCGCCCGTCGGCTCGTTGATTGGCGGTGGTGCTTTCTCGCTCACACCAGCGGTTAAGTATGGCGAAGGAAAGGGATATTAGGAAAGGATGTGCGGACGCAACGCTTTTCACATTTCGCGGTGTTATTTAAAATTTCGAACATGAATTAACGACTAAGTCGTAGATGGCCAAAACATCCTCCGCGGCCTTAAGAACACGTAGGGTTCTTAATAAAGTGTAGTTAATATAGAGCATATCACAATATGAATGTAAATAATAATATACAATTAATGCGTTTAAAATAAAATAATGTTATCAAGTATGTATGTAATGTGTTAATATAGTTTATAATGCGGTTAGGTAATTTATTGTGATGGTAATGGACAAAGTTTTACGATAGGTCGTTTAAATGTGCCATTTGGGGTCTTAACAAGGGCTACACGAACAGTACCATCACTACCGGGATAGATCTGTTGAATGATTCTGTAACCTCCCCTCCTCTCTATATAAATTGCTATACCTATCTATAAATTCTCTATACCTAAATCTAATGCCTTTCACACCTATATGCCTAGCTACCTTATAATACATACACACATCCTCGCCGCTTTTACCTTAACTTAACTTATTATCTAATTCTTAAAACTAATTAACCTAATTTATTTACAATCTAATGGTTGTGTCTGGAGTTTTTGTTTAGTGCGTATTGTTTGTATGATGATGAAACCTTAGCATAGCTTAATTCTATTTGCAGTGAATTTCAGTCAAGCAATGTAATATTATAATAACTACTATTTTGGCCAGATCGTCTAGTGAACCCTCCGTTGTTAACCGCATTTAAGTAACTCAAGTTCTTTCGTGAAAGTTTAGTAATTGGCTTATCCCTGTGTTAAATTATTTTCTCCTGACCTAATTACCTACCAGTCTATAAATCATAACATAAATATGTGTAGCCTAGCAATGACTCCGTCTGAACTGTGACCTAAATCCTTCACTGCAGCTGCGGGGAAGATTTGTAACCACTCAAAGGTAATCAGATGATAGCTTAGCTTGTAGGTATTATTATTTATTATCAGTAGCATGATACATAAGAAGCCTGGTGCAATTTATATAAAGGTTTTGTGGAATTATAAAAGTCTTGTGGAAGTATAAAAGTCTTGTGGAAATATAAGAGTCTTGTGGAAGTTTAAAAGTCTTGTGGAAATATAAGAGTCTTGTGGAAGTTTAAAAGTCTTGTGGAAATATAAGAGTCTTGTGGAAGTTTATGAGCTCCAACCGCCGCTCCATAGCGTGCCATTACATCTCATTGTTTAATTATGGCCCCGTCCACTTTGGCTTTAACATTAATTATTAGCTTGTAGCTTTAATTCTTTCAAACTGAGAATTTACATCTCTTCTCAAAATCTAATTTCATTTTACATTATGAACTATGTGTTAGCAATTTAAATTCTTATTATTCCACACAAATCAATAGAGTTTATCTCAAGGCTTGCTATCATCCAAATATCCTTTTCACATTAAGAACTTAATTATTCAATGCAATAACTTATATTCAGTTCCGTAAAGGGTGGATAATTTAATCAAACGCCACTTCAGGCGGTGGCTAAAGTAGAATGCTATTAATACAGGTAAAACTACTTTTATTTACTCTTAGTATTTATTATACAGGTCTTGTAAAGTTCCAATATAACTACATTGGATTGGCTGCATTGGCAGATTATCACATCTTAAGTTTATCAAAGGATGTTTAATTCATTCAATATCCTTGACTTTAGGAAGTGAACTTAAATAGAATACTATCATTTGAAGTAAATTACTTTGGGTTACTCTTAGTGTTCATTATACAGATCTTATAAAGTATAAGTACAGATCAAGTTTATTGAAAGATGTTTAATTTATTCAACATCCCTGACTTTTAGGAAGTGAACTTAAGTTAATTACTTTTCCATTAACTTCCACCCTCTGTCTCTCAGACTGAGTGGTTAATTTGATAGACTACTAAATCATAGTCAGTATACTTTTAGTAGGTAGTAAATTAGGTAGTTAATTATCCCTGTTAATCATTAAATCAATTACATTTAGAAGTTATCTTTACTCCCTTTAATAAGTATAAATTAGACTGTGCTAGGTATTAGTCTGATTGATTAGATTGTTCCCATCAAATATTTCTATGTTTCAGATTATTAGAGTTGAGTACTTACATATCTTAAGAGGTCTATTCAAATGGTATTAGTAGACCATTGTCAGGCTAATTAGCTGGTTGTTATCAATCAATTATTTCTATGTTTCAGATTATTAGAAGCTCATAGCTTGCAATGTCTTCTTTCAACGACTTATCCTAGGTTCTAAACTGGTTTTAGTTGTTCAGTTTGTATCAGCTTATTTTTGCTAATAGGTATCGGATGTAAAATTTTCCATACTTTGAAGAGTGTAGCTATTTTAAGGCCGTATTGTACCTCAGGGAAAGCTAAAAAATGCCTGTTTGGTCATTTCAGTATTAGAAATCAAACATCACAGTACGGCTAAGCTTATTTGCTATAACTTTTTAGTATTTTTCTTGTAATAGTAAACCAGTCTAGACTTTTAGGTACTCCAAAGTAATGATGGTACGATATTATCATACCTCTGTTAATTATTTAAACGAATAATTAATTGGTAACAACTTTAGGAAAACAATTAGAATTTTACCGGCCTGCGGTAACAGATTACTTGCCTAGCTAGGACCCACATCACTTCATCATAATTTTATTTAGCGCCGTAACTTAATTATCCCTACCTTATTAGTCTGAATTAATAACTAACCATATATATATCCGCCTACCTATAGATTCATACAACTTTCCTCACTTGAAAATGCCTATATTTTGTCGAACTAACAGTCCCTTTTGTGTACCTTGCAATCTAGGCCAAGCCACATTTAACTTAAATTCGTGATGTGTGGTGAGAGTCGCATTGCCCCTGAAAGCAACTAACTCCTAAATGTTCTATCAGTCGAGCCAGTATACTCAGTGTGTCATTTTCCTATCACTACACTGTATGTACGGAGGTAGACTCGAAATTGGACTGGGTCATACGGGTCTACCTCCAGCTAAATGGTGTCTGACCTATCTTCAACTTTCACTAGGGAGACAACTGTCTCTCCCCCATTACTCCGTCGAAGATAGTGTATTGTTTAGCGTAATGATGTAAAACGCCGATCTTATTAAATACAATCAAAGATCATCCAGACCGAAGTCTGTTGAAAGGTACATAGGTTTTCGTTGCCACCATTACGCGTTTCCGCCGATGTACCCCGGAATACTTCATTCCGTTAACGGATTCGAGTTGCGACCGCAATAGTTTTACTTTATTAATCACTTTCAATTTCACAAATCTTAATTAATATCGCAGCTCGAATATCACTTAGCGCACTATCAAAGCTCGGACACTATTTTCCCCGTATGAGTAGTACCGCACTCTTAAGTTGGACCGCACCGCCGACGTCCCAAAATTCAATGCCCGCTAATTTTCCGCCCTTTCCCCAAGCGTCTTAACTTTCGCGCCATGCGCGCCTAACATTCCCCCGCGCGAGTCCGCTTTTCCTCCCTTCAACCAATCCCTAGCTGTTTTTCGATGCGCCTCGCCTTCGCGTCGCTTAAAATTTGTTATACGCGAACTTCGCGTTGCGCCACGTGGGGATATCATCCGACCTCTCTTTCTATCTTTTTCTCAACCTCTCGCTCGCTCATTGCCGTCGCCCGCCGCGCAATTCTAAAGTTTTTCCATAATCCAACCAAATCTCGTCAGATAGCCAATATTACATCTTTGAATATCTAAATGTAGCCTTCTATTAACAATTCCCTCTCGATAATCATCCACTTAAGCCAATAATCCTGTATTTTGTGAAATTATAAAAAGTTCCGTATTCCGACCATAGGTGGCGCCCGCCCGTATGTCTACCGGCTTGCCAACCTACGCCTATGTCACAAGGCCACACAGAGCAGTCCCCGCGAAATTCAAAATAAAGATAATGCCGTAGTCCACTGACCATCATTCTGAATTAGTTTATTATTCCCTTTTCATGCTTGTTATATTAATGGTGCTACGCATTAATATTTATTTTAGTGCTACTCCCATACATTCCTTACTAACGGACGGATACCATGCATTCTGTACCGTTACAGCCGCCCCCGATAGAATTTAAGCAGATAAAGTACCACTCTTATCTGCGACGAATTATATCTAAACCCTGTACTTAATTAAGTACAAAATAGCACGTCCTTCCTTGCCAACCCCATTGTCATCCTAGCCCTCTTCTTTAAAGACATTCCTACTATTTATAGTTCCTCCCCAAATCCCTAATGACTCCTTCCTCAATAAGCATTCTCATTGCAAAAAAAAAAAAAAACCCACACCCCTCATTCTATTCAACTGACACAAAATCATAATTGCATACCCAGTTCTCGTGTTCGAAACGAAATCCTAGTAAACTTAGTTTCGGCAAATATTTCCCAATAACTTAGGTATCTACCATGTCTCTAATCATACACAACCTCCGAATAATGATTTGCCTTTTGTTTACCATCATAACAACAAATCATACTATAATTTAAATCAATATAACAGTCTCTTGCGCTGTCTACTAACGCCCCCTAGCGAAAACTCTTCAACTCTATGACGATTCCGACGTAAGTTTATAACATCTTCCAAACCATTCAATTATTCTATTCTTTAAATTATTTTCCTAGAATAATTTCAAGTACATCTGTCATCATGGCCTTCTTTTACCTTACGTCTTTTCTTACAACTTGTTTCGCATCTAAATGTTGCAACCTAGGGATCGAACCTGGGATCTTTCGTGGGTGAAGCATCAACCACTTCGCCGTCATGGTCTTTTAGTTCCAACTAGGTTAATGAATAATAATTAATAATTTGAATTAAAACTTTCCTTCATACTTCAACGCTACCAATCTCATCTTAGCTTATATAATTACCTAAGATAACGAAACGTCGGAACAATTGTCTACCTCAGGCAGGGATTGAACCCGCGTCCTCCACAATTTTTAATTAGCTACTTCTTTCAACCGAAACCTATTTTCCTCTCCGCGGATAAGAAATCTTAACCAAACCCCCATATCAACCAAAACCAGTAGGCATACCATCATCGCCCAAGAGTTATAACTTTATTTTAGATGAGATACATCTAATGTCTAATCCTGCAAATAACCGAGATAGAATACTAGACTCGCTTCCGTGCGGTACGCAGTGATACCGTGCATACAAATAAAGGTCTTAACGCCTTACAATAAGGTTGTCGATCGTAAATACTTATGGATAAACTCCCTCACTCTAAGGTGGTACGCATCTCGAAACACGTCCTTGAGTTTTGAACTAGATACCCCGTAGTTCAGATCTATTAGAAGTTTGTGTGCTATGTATATCTGTCTAACTGTCAATGTATGCGTCATCGATAAGTACTTGTAAATACCCCGGTACGCGATGGACATTATATACCAATTGACAAGTACTGAGCTTATGCGTATAAGCAAATATTTATGCCAAAACCTATCTAGTAACTATGTCTCATCCCTAGTTATTACTATGTATGAAAGACACAATTTAGTCTCATTTGCTAAAATATAATACGTCAATATCCCCTTACTTTCCTATACCTTTGAAAAATATAATTTTCTTATTAAATTAAACATACCGGTAACTATCTTATCCGCCCCCACAACTCTACTTAACTTCCTACCTTTTATATAACTAATAACGATCAAATCGGTAAATAATAAGTCACTAAAGGTGACACTTAGTTTTAGTATTCATGTTAATTTAATATTGTGAGTTCCTTTTCATATTTACTGAATTCCAAACTGCGTGATTCAATAGTGCTAATATTTTTTTTTTTTTTTTTTTGATGATTTTAACTTTACACTCGCACTAGACACATTATTAAGATGGTAATCTCCCGAATGTTTGTAACTCTAATCGGTTACACATTATGCATTCTACTTTACTTTTCAGCCTTCCGTCCAGATGGTAAAATTCCCCAGCAACACGAGATCCCCTGACCACGCCAAAATGAAATGCCATCAATGGCCTCTGTTTCTGCAGCCTAAGACATTATCTCTCTATAGGTTAGTCAAGTATAATTGTCCTGATTTAGACTTCACAAGACGCCCCCAAAGGAACCACCTTACAGCAGAATTTCCGCAACTTTAAGAAAGGCTAGTTTAGGAAATGAAGCTAAATGGAAACCACTTAATTTTATTGTGTGCTGTGTAATTCCCACTTCTACAGCACAGTTCCGAAACTTCGATTCAATTACTTCACCAGGTAAATCAAACAACCTACACGCTTAACTAAGTTCTATTTGTGCCAGTGCGACTAAAAATATTCGAACACCCTAAACAAGCTACTTTTACTAATTTAACAGTGCCAATTAAGAATGCTCCCTTGTGTCATCTATAATTTTATTGTGTGCATAGACGACCAAAGACCTCGCTTTCAGCATGCCTTCTTCGTTGGACCCGCTTAGTTAAATACTCTAATCAAAATTCTAAAGTTACAATTGAAAATGTCAAAAGTTCGAATATTATGCAATAGAGAATTTCTCTAACATAGTTACTCCACCTCTTCGCACTATTTAGTCAGGCATAATGCAATTCAAGTATTTATTTTAATTTATAATGACCAATCTTCTCCACCTTTGTTCACATATTTTAGCCAGCCCTATCCACAGCTGCGGTGAAGATAATTAGTTAATGAACAAAACATCCTATAAACATTCTATGTTACTACCGCAATCACAAGAAATATTTACTAGGAGGATTATCTATCATACAGCTGACTATAACAAAATGAGTCCCCCTTATCTTTCTCCGTTCCTTCTCTAACGTAGAAGACAGCAACAGACAATTAATATTTAATTTCCTATAATTTAGAAAACCCTAGGTAAAACGCTACCACAAAACTAGACTAGAACCAAATAATACTAACCGAACTAAACTTTTGTATTCACACTTGCAAATAAAATATCTTTATCTTTCCGTGATGAATGAGTTTGATAACACTATTTCATCAACTCAATGTCCCGGCCTACATGCCTATGTGAAAACTGCCAATTAATTAGTTTGTTTATAACAATCTAGATGCAACATGTAGTTTACATTAAAACTAACAATTTTAAGGTTGTGTCATAACTTCGACAATAACCTACCTTAGCACTAATTTTAATCATCTACAATTACATCACGTACATATTAGATGCCAATAATTTAGATTATTTAAGAATTCTAGCAATTCATATTAATAAATAACCAAACAAGATAATCCCGCTTTGACAGTCCGCGCTGACCTTCCCAGTTTCCCACAAGTCAAAACGCGTTTCATTCGTCCTATCATTCCTAACTTGTAACCAAATCATTGAATTATTATTTATTTATTAATTGATAGGCAACCCTATTAAATTTCATAATAACAATTTTAATATAGTAGTATTAGAATATTATTATAAATCCCGAACATCTTTATTTATTATAATCAACATTACCGGTTAAAGTATTTGAATGGCCTAGTGCGAACTAGGTTTCAGGTCTCACCTCGGGAAAATAAATTTACTATTGACTCTAAAATCTACCACTAATAAATTTATTATTTTCTTCTGACATACAAAGATAGGTTATGACTCTAGGTCGGGTTTAATAAACTTTGAACTATGCCTACCTCCACGATAATCTCGGTTAAATATATATATCCGCAAAACGAATTATGTCTAATTCGGCCGATTTTATTAAATTTAAATTATGCTACTAAACAGTACGTATCCTAAGAACGTCACACATCCGAAACCCATTTCAGTTCTAATGTCTTTACCCATCTAAATTAAAATTTGTACCTGTCGACGCGAGACAACATCTAAATAATTACTTCGTATGATTCTAATTGTGATAGTTGATTTTGTATTGTAATCTCGATAACGCAATATCAGGGATTTACTTATTAATAAATTTTACACTAAGAAATTTATTCTCAGCTCGCAATGTCATCGCTTTATTTCCGGCTTGAATGTTTCTGCGGACTATGAGTTTAAAATTATCCTACAACTTAAAATTGTGGTATGTAAAATCGATCACTGTTTTATAAGTAGCTTGTGTTAACTTTCAAAATAATAAAACGAGTTAACTATTGATTATGACGTGACATCCGCCCACAACTCGCCTTTATAATTGATGTGATAACATACGCTATTGTTATCCCTATAGCATAACAGTGCTATAACTCGTTAATTTTGCCGTTAAATCTCGACTTCAAGCCAATCAACTATTTCTTTTTTCTACTATTATTTTTTTTCTTTCGATTTATATTCTTTCTTTACTATTATATTTTTCTTTCGACCCCTATTTTGCTCCCAAGCTCAATTAATATCCACCTTCCACAATTATCCATCATCCGTCAATCTTAGATATCTTCGAGAAGTAATTTTTTTTTTTTTTTTTTTTTAACATCTTAATCGTTCAACGGAGATAGACAATTGTGCAAGGTACCCTTCTTAATAGGCTAATCCAACCCAGTGAATTTAATGATTTATCTATCTCTACCTATCCTAACTAATTAGTCATGTAGTAAAGTCTTTTCTTTTCACCGCTCTCCCGACTTAGATATCTCTAGGTAACTCACAACTGATAATATTAGGTAAGTAGGTATAGTAAGCTGTGCCCAGCGAGCTTTACCTCTGCGTACGTTAACCTCATCTTAAGCTAATAATAATCCTTTATAAATCTTCATAATTAACTATTTATCACGATTTCAACTATACGGTAAGAAGCAATGATTACCGGTAACGACTACTTACAACGCTGCAAGAGTATTTCAATTATACATATTATTATTAGACAGCACCCTTTTACCATCATCCAAAATAAAATCTTTTATTGGTAACCCAACGCCATCTAGCCTCGCTAATAAGTAACCTCCCCACAATAGAGTAGATATTAGATAGTTGTTTCCAGACGGTAACGACTTTTATCGCCTACTAGACGTATTTATCCGTTTACATTATGCATCCCAAACTACGTTGCTTTTAAACCAAAATTCCTACTAGCAATGAATAGTCATATGATTCTATCCCCTACATGACATCCCTGCTACTTGTTATTACTTATAATCGCGATTCCTCATCAACGCGTGTATTTTGAACCGTAATACTATTTTATGTTACTTTTCCTAGGATTTTAGCGAACTAACAAAATGAAGCGGCATTTCCCTTGTGCAGAGCAATTGTCCCCATCTACATGTCACATAATAATAATTCCACCACAATGTCATTGCATTCTAATCTACTACGTGATAAGTATTAGGAAAATCTCTTTCAATGTAAAAATCGCAGGTATTAAAAATAACAGGTATGGAAAATAACAGGTGATTCCGCTTGCTATAACAAAATCACATGATTACGCGATAAGGAAGTTTCCTCTCCGATTGGTTTTATGACTTCATGTTTTATAATCATTCCTAATTCTAGATTGTTTATGGTGTCGCTAAATCATTTGTCTCTATGGTCCAACCATAGACAAAGAACGTAATAGTCCTTGACTAGCCTAAACTACTCTATGGATTTCAGATGTGAGACTCAAGTACATTATTATATTTTTTTCTAACATAACCAACAAAATAAATTATAATACGTGGAATAGCACATCAACTAAAAACCGCAATCGCTCAACGATTATTAGTCAAAATATAATTATTATTAGTTTTATATTATGCTGTTAGCGTCATAACTTTATAATATTGTACAGCATATCGCCGTCCTATAATATAAATTGAATCCTGCAATAATTTAGTTGGTTAATTCTGTCCAATCTCGCCCCCTTGCCTTTCCATCCGACAGCAATAATAATTAAACCGCCCCCTATTCTACAAATCTTTCTAAATCAATAAATGTTGAACTATGTCACCCTATCGACCTTTTACGATCCTAAAAATAACTCAACACAAGGCTGTATGAACCAGTTGCCTATGCCTATATGAAATCTATCACCAGGAATAGAAACAAAACTACAGTTACCATAGCTCCTAACGTCAACAATTATTATCTTAGCGTCCTATCAAAAATTGGATACGGTTTCAGTATTCAAGAAAACAATTACTAAAGGTTTCAGTATTCACAGATAACTCAACAATTTTAAAATTTAATACTCCAGACCCCCGGATAATAACTATATCTATGTACTTCGTGCACTTATGATACTTTGGGAAAACAACAACGCCTAACAGCCGCACGGTACCTGATGCTGGCGAAATCCGCCATTAAATAAAGAAGGAAAAGATAATAACTGAAAGGTATTGTATTTCAAATAATACTCATTACATTATTGTTTTATAGTTTTATCTCCTTTGACCTTTAACCTAACCTGAGAATCTTTTTGTTACAGATTTCGTACAACAAAATTTAGCTCCAGCTCTCATTGCGACTGTCTACAATATTGGTCGAACCCGTAATACAAAGTGTATGAATCAACTTTAGAAGATAACAACGTTTATTGTGAAAAGTGTCAAATTATAATTCACCCACTATCAAGAGCCCGTAATACAAAGTGTATGAATCAACTTTAGAAGATAACAACGTTTATTGTGAAAAGTGTCAAATTATAATTCTTCAATATCTCTGAATTAATTAATCTTCATTGAATTATTCCCTATTAAGCCAATTCTAAACTCACACATCGCAACACGACAACAATTTGTGGGAAAAAAAATCCCACTTCTAAATTAAAGTATTACCGCTTGACTGAAATCCAATACAACTATAATAATGATAATTTATAACTTAACTTTCTGATCCTGGTCACGGCACCAATTTGTAACCTCCCCTCCTCTCTATATAAATTGCTATACCTATCTATAAATTCTCTATACCTAAATCTAATGCCTTTCACACCTATATGCCTAGCTACCTTATAATACATACACACATCCTCGCCGCTTTTACCTTAACTTAACTTATTATCTAATTCTTAAAACTAATTAACCTAATTTATCTACAATCTAATGGTTGTGTCTGGAGTTTTTGTTTAGTGCGTATTGTTTGTATGATGATGAAACCTTAGCATAGCTTAATTCTATTTGCAGTGAATTTCAGTCAAGCAATGTAATATTATAATAACTACTATTTTGGCCAGATCGTCTAGTGAACCCTCCGTTGTTAACCGCATTTAAGTAACTCAAGTTCTTTCGTGAAAGTTTAGTAATTGGCTTATCCCTGTGTTAAATTATTTTCTCCTGACCTAATTACCTACCAGTCTATAAATCATAACATAAATATGTGTAGCCTAGCAATGACTCCGTCTGAACTGTGACCTAAATCCTTCACTGCAGCTGCGGGGAAGATTTGTAACCACTCAAAGGTAATCAGATGATAGCTTAGCTTGTAGGTATTATTATTTATTATCAGTAGCATGATACATAAGAAGCCTGGTGCAATTTATATAAAGGTTTTGTGGAATTATAAAAGTCTTGTGGAAGTATAAAAGTCTTGTGGAAATATAAGAGTCTTGTGGAAGTTTAAAAGTCTTGTGGAAATATAAGAGTCTTGTGGAAGTTTAAAAGTCTTGTGGAAATATAAGAGTCTTGTGGAAGTTTATGAGCTCCAACCGCCGCTCCATAGCGTGCCATTACATCTCATTGTTTAATTATGGCCCCGTCCACTTTGGCTTTAACATTAATTATTAGCTTGTAGCTTTAATTCTTTCAAACTGAGAATTTACATCTCTTCTCAAAATCTAATTTCATTTTACATTATGAACTATGTGTTAGCAATTTAAATTCTTATTATTCCACACAAATCAATAGAGTTTATCTCAAGGCTTGCTATCATCCAAATATCCTTTTCACATTAAGAACTTAATTATTCAATGCAATAACTTATATTCAGTTCCGTAAAGGGTGGATAATTTAATCAAACGCCACTTCAGGCGGTGGCTAAAGTAGAATGCTATTAATACAGGTAAAACTACTTTTATTTACTCTTAGTATTTATTATACAGGTCTTGTAAAGTTCCAATATAACTACATTGGATTGGCTGCATTGGCAGATTATCACATCTTAAGTTTATCAAAGGATGTTTAATTCATTCAATATCCTTGACTTTAGGAAGTGAACTTAAATAGAATACTATCATTTGAAGTAAATTACTTTGGGTTACTCTTAGTGTTCATTATACAGATCTTATAAAGTATAAGTACAGATCAAGTTTATTGAAAGATGTTTAATTTATTCAACATCCCTGACTTTTAGGAAGTGAACTTAAGTTAATTACTTTTCCATTAACTTCCACCCTCTGTCTCTCAGACTGAGTGGTTAATTTGATAGACTACTAAATCATAGTCAGTATACTTTTAGTAGGTAGTAAATTAGGTAGTTAATTATCCCTGTTAATCATTAAATCAATTACATTTAGAAGTTATCTTTACTCCCTTTAATAAGTATAAATTAGACTGTGCTAGGTATTAGTCTGATTGATTAGATTGTTCCCATCAAATATTTCTATGTTTCAGATTATTAGAGTTGAGTACTTACATATCTTAAGAGGTCTATTCAAATGGTATTAGTAGACCATTGTCAGGCTAATTAGCTGGTTGTTATCAATCAATTATTTCTATGTTTCAGATTATTAGAAGCTCATAGCTTGCAATGTCTTCTTTCAACGACTTATCCTAGGTTCTAAACTGGTTTTAGTTGTTCAGTTTGTATCAGCTTATTTTTGCTAATAGGTATCGGATGTAAAATTTTCCATACTTTGAAGAGTGTAGCTATTTTAAGGCCGTATTGTACCTCAGGGAAAGCTAAAAAATGCCTGTTTGGTCATTTCAGTATTAGAAATCAAACATCACAGTACGGCTAAGCTTATTTGCTATAACTTTTTAGTATTTTTCTTGTAATAGTAAACCAGTCTAGACTTTTAGGTACTCCAAAGTAATGATGGTACGATATTATCATACCTCTGTTAATTATTTAAACGAATAATTAATTGGTAACAACTTTAGGAAAACAATTAGAATTTTACCGGCCTGCGGTAACAGATTACTTGCCTAGCTAGGACCCACATCACTTCATCATAATTTTATTTAGCGCCGTAACTTAATTATCCCTACCTTATTAGTCTGAATTAATAACTAACCATATATATATCCGCCTACCTATAGATTCATACAACTTTCCTCAATTGAAAATGCCTATATTTTGTCGAACTAACAGTCCCTTTTGTGTACCTTGCAATCTAGGCCAAGCCACATTTAACTTAAATTCGTGATGTGTGGTGAGAGTCGCATTGCCCCTGAAAGCAACTAACTCCTAAATGTTCTATCAGTCGAGCCAGTATACTCAGTGTGTCATTTTCCTATCACTACACTGTATGTACGGAGGTAGACTCGAAATTGGACTGGGTCATACGGGTCTACCTCCAGCTAAATGGTGTCTGACCTATCTTCAACTTTCACTAGGGAGACAACTGTCTCTCCCCCATTACTCCGTCGAAGATAGTGTATTGTTTAGCGTAATGATGTAAAACGCCGATCTTATTAAATACAATCAAAGATCATCCAGACCGAAGTCTGTTGAAAGGTACATAGGTTTTCGTTGCCACCATTACGCGTTTCCGCCGATGTACCCCGGAATACTTCATTCCGTTAACGGATTCGAGTTGCGACCGCAATAGTTTTACTTTATTAATCACTTTCAATTTCACAAATCTTAATTAATATCGCAGCTCGAATATCACTTAGCGCACTATCAAAGCTCGGACACTATTTTCCCCGTATGAGTAGTACCGCACTCTTAAGTTGGACCGCACCGCCGACGTCCCAAAATTCAATGCCCGCTAATTTTCCGCCCTTTCCCCAAGCGTCTTAACTTTCGCGCCATGCGCGCCTAACATTCCCCCGCGCGAGTCCGCTTTTCCTCCCTTCAACCAATCCCTAGCTGTTTTTCGATGCGCCTCGCCTTCGCGTCGCTTAAAATTTGTTATACGCGAACTTCGCGTTGCGCCACGTGGAGATATCATCCGACCTCTCTTTCTATCTTTTTCTCAACCTCTCGCTCGCTCATTGCCGTCGCCCGCCGCGCAATTCTAAAGTTTTTCCATAATCCAACCAAATCTCGTCAGATAGCCAATATTACATCTTTGAATATCTAAATGTAGCCTTCTATTAACAATTCCCTCTCGATAATCATCCACTTAAGCCAATAATCCTGTATTTTGTGAAATTATAAAAAGTTCCGTATTCCGACCATAGGTGGCGCCCGCCCGTATGTCTACCGGCTTGCCAACCTACGCCTATGTCACAAGGCCACACAGAGCAGTCCCCGCGAAATTCAAAATAAAGATAATGCCGTAGTCCACTGACCATCATTCTGAATTAGTTTATTATTCCCTTTTCATGCTTGTTATATTAATGGTGCTACGCATTAATATTTATTTTAGTGCTACTCCCATACATTCCTTACTAACGGACGGATACCATGCATTCTGTACCGTTACAGCCGCCCCCGATAGAATTTAAGCAGATAAAGTACCACTCTTATCTGCGACGAATTATATCTAAACCCTGTACTTAATTAAGTACAAAATAGCACGTCCTTCCTTGCCAACCCCATTGTCATCCTAGCCCTCTTCTTTAAAGACATTCCTACTATTTATAGTTCCTCCCCAAATCCCTAATGACTCCTTCCTCAATAAGCATTCTCATTGCAAAAAAAAAAAAAAACCCACACCCCTCATTCTATTCAACTGACACAAAATCATAATTGCATACCCAGTTCTCGTGTTCGAAACGAAATCCTAGTAAACTTAGTTTCGGCAAATATTTCCCAATAACTTAGGTATCTACCATGTCTCTAATCATACACAACCTCCGAATAATGATTTGCCTTTTGTTTACCATCATAACAACAAATCATACTATAATTTAAATCAATATAACAGTCTCTTGCGCTGTCTACTAACGCCCCCTAGCGAAAACTCTTCAACTCTATGACGATTCCGACGTAAGTTTATAACATCTTCCAAACCATTCAATTATTCTATTCTTTAAATTATTTTCCTAGAATAATTTTAAGTACATCTGTCATCATGGCCTTCTTTTACCTTACGTCTTTTCTTACAACTTGTTTCGCATCTAAATGTTGCAACCTAGGGATCGAACCTGGGATCTTTCGTGGGTGAAGCATCAACCACTTCGCCGTCATGGTCTTTTAGTTCCAACTAGGTTAATGAATAATAATTAATAATTTGAATTAAAACTTTCCTTCATACTTCAACGCTACCAATCTCATCTTAGCTTATATAATTACCTAAGATAACGAAACGTCGGAACAATTGTCTACCTCAGGCAGGGATTGAACCCGCGTCCTCCACAATTTTTAATTAGCTACTTCTTTCAACCGAAACCTATTTTCCTCTCCGCGGATAAGAAATCTTAACCAAACCCCCATATCAACCAAAACCAGTAGGCATACCATCATCGCCCAAGAGTTATAACTTTATTTTAGATGAGATACATCTAATGTCTAATCCTGCAAATAACCGAGATAGAATACTAGACTCGCTTCCGTGCGGTACGCAGTGATACCGTGCATACAAATAAAGGTCTTAACGCCTTACAATAAGGTTGTCGATCGTAAATACTTATGGATAAACTCCCTCACTCTAAGGTGGTACGCATCTCGAAACACGTCCTTGAGTTTTGAACTAGATACCCCGTAGTTCAGATCTATTAGAAGTTTGTGTGCTATGTATATCTGTCTAACTGTCAATGTATGCGTCATCGATAAGTACTTGTAAATACCCCGGTACGCGATGGACATTATATACCAATTGACAAGTACTGAGCTTATGCGTATAAGCAAATATTTATGCCAAAACCTATCTAGTAACTATGTCTCATCCCTAGTTATTACTATGTATGAAAGACACAATTTAGTCTCATTTGCTAAAATATAATACGTCAATATCCCCTTACTTTCCTATACCTTTGAAAAATATAATTTTCTTATTAAATTAAACATACCGGTAACTATCTTATCCGCCCCCACAACTCTACTTAACTTCCTACCTTTTATATAACTAATAACGATCAAATCGGTAAATAATAAGTCACTAAAGGTGACACTTAGTTTTAGTATTCATGTTAATTTAATATTGTGAGTTCCTTTTCATATTTACTGAATTCCAAACTGCGTGATTCAATAGTGCTAATATTTTTTTTTTTTTTTTTTTGATGATTTTAACTTTACACTCGCACTAGACACATTATTAAGATGGTAATCTCCCGAATGTTTGTAACTCTAATCGGTTACACATTATGCATTCTACTTTACTTTTCAGCCTTCCGTCCAGATGGTAAAATTCCCCAGCAACACGAGATCCCCTGACCACGCCAAAATGAAATGCCATCAATGGCCTCTGTTTCTGCAGCCTAAGACATTATCTCTCTATAGGTTAGTCAAGTATAATTGTCCTGATTTAGACTTCACAAGACGCCCCCAAAGGAACCACCTTACAGCAGAATTTCCGCAACTTTAAGAAAGGCTAGTTTAGGAAATGAAGCTAAATGGAAACCACTTAATTTTATTGTGTGCTGTGTAATTCCCACTTCTACAGCACAGTTCCGAAACTTCGATTCAATTACTTCACCAGGTAAATCAAACAACCTACACGCTTAACTAAGTTCTATTTGTGCCAGTGCGACTAAAAATATTCGAACACCCTAAACAAGCTACTTTTACTAATTTAACAGTGCCAATTAAGAATGCTCCCTTGTGTCATCTATAATTTTATTGTGTGCATAGACGACCAAAGACCTCGCTTTCAGCATGCCTTCTTCGTTGGACCCGCTTAGTTAAATACTCTAATCAAAATTCTAAAGTTACAATTGAAAATGTCAAAAGTTCGAATATTATGCAATAGAGAATTTCTCTAACATAGTTACTCCACCTCTTCGCACTATTTAGTCAGGCATAATGCAATTCAAGTATTTATTTTAATTTATAATGACCAATCTTCTCCACCTTTGTTCACATATTTTAGCCAGCCCTATCCACAGCTGCGGTGAAGATAATTAGTTAATGAACAAAACATCCTATAAACATTCTATGTTACTACCGCAATCACAAGAAATATTTACCAGGAGGATTATCTATCATACAGCTGACTATAACAAAATGAGTCCCCCTTATCTTTCTCCGTTCCTTCTCTAACGTAGAAGACAGCAACAGACAATTAATATTTAATTTCCTATAATTTAGAAAACCCTAGGTAAAACGCTACCACAAAACTAGACTAGAACCAAATAATACTAACCGAACTAAACTTTTGTATTCACACTTGCAAATAAAATATCTTTATCTTTCCGTGATGAATGAGTTTGATAACACTATTTCATCAACTCAATGTCCCGGCCTACATGCCTATGTGAAAACTGCCAATTAATTAGTTTGTTTATAACAATCTAGATGCAACATGTAGTTTACATTAAAACTAACAATTTTAAGGTTGTGTCATAACTTCGACAATAACCTACCTTAGCACTAATTTTAATCATCTACAATTACATCACGTACATATTAGATGCCAATAATTTAGATTATTTAAGAATTCTAGCAATTCATATTAATAAATAACCAAACAAGATAATCCCGCTTTGACAGTCCGCGCTGACCTTCCCAGTTTCCCACAAGTCAAAACGCGTTTCATTCGTCCTATCATTCCTAACTTGTAACCAAATCATTGAATTATTATTTATTTATTAATTGATAGGCAACCCTATTAAATTTCATAATAACAATTTTAATATAGTAGTATTAGAATATTATTATAAATCCCGAACATCTTTATTTATTATAATCAACATTACCGGTTAAAGTATTTGAATGGCCTAGTGCGAACTAGGTTTCAGGTCTCACCTCGGGAAAATAAATTTACTATTGACTCTAAAATCTACCACTAATAAATTTATTATTTTCTTCTGACATACAAAGATAGGTTATGACTCTAGGTCGGGTTTAATAAACTTTGAACTATGCCTACCTCCACGATAATCTCGGTTAAATATATATATCCGCAAAACGAATTATGTCTAATTCGGCCGATTTTATTAAATTTAAATTATGCTACTAAACAGTACGTATCCTAAGAACGTCACACATCCGAAACCCATTTCAGTTCTAATGTCTTTACCCATCTAAATTAAAATTTGTACCTGTCGACGCGAGACAACATCTAAATAATTACTTCGTATGATTCTAATTGTGATAGTTGATTTTGTATTGTAATCTCGATAACGCAATATCAGGGATTTACTTATTAATAAATTTTACACTAAGAAATTTATTCTCAGCTCGCAATGTCATCGCTTTATTTCCGGCTTGAATGTTTCTGCGGACTATGAGTTTAAAATTATCCTACAACTTAAAATTGTGGTATATAAAATCGATCACTGTTTTATAAGTAGCTTGTGTTAACTTTCAAAATAATAAAACGAGTTAACTATTGATTATGACGTGACATCCGCCCACAACTCGCCTTTATAATTGATGTGATAACATACGCTATTGTTATCCCTATAGCATAACAGTGCTATAACTCGTTAATTTTGCCGTTAAATCTCGACTTCAAGCCAATCAACTATTTCTTTTTTCTACTATTATTTTTTTTCTTTCGATTTATATTCTTTCTTTACTATTATATTTTTCTTTCGACCCCTATTTTGCTCCCAAGCTCAATTAATATCCACCTTCCACAATTATCCATCATCCGTCAATCTTAGATATCTTCGAGAAGTAATTTTTTTTTTTTTTTTTTTTTAACATCTTAATCGTTCAACGGAGATAGACAATTGTGCAAGGTACCCTTCTTAATAGGCTAATCCAACCCAGTGAATTTAATGATTTATCTATCTCTACCTATCCTAACTAATTAGTCATGTAGTAAAGTCTTTTCTTTTCACCGCTCTCCCGACTTAGATATCTCTAGGTAACTCACAACTGATAATATTAGGTAAGTAGGTATAGTAAGCTGTGCCCAGCGAGCTTTACCTCTGCGTACGTTAACCTCATCTTAAGCTAATAATAATCCTTTATAAATCTTCATAATTAACTATTTATCACGATTTCAACTATACGGTAAGAAGCAATGATTACCGGTAACGACTACTTACAACGCTGCAAGAGTATTTCAATTATACATATTATTATTAGACAGCACCCTTTTACCATCATCCAAAATAAAATCTTTTATTGGTAACCCAACGCCATCTAGCCTCGCTAATAAGTAACCTCCCCACAATAGAGTAGATATTAGATAGTTGTTTCCAGACGGTAACGACTTTTATCGCCTACTAGACGTATTTATCCGTTTACATTATGCATCCCAAACTACGTTGCTTTTAAACCAAAATTCCTACTAGCAATGAATAGTCATATGATTCTATCCCCTACATGACATCCCTGCTACTTGTTATTACTTATAATCGCGATTCCTCATCAACGCGTGTATTTTGAACCGTAATACTATTTTATGTTACTTTTCCTAGGATTTTAGCGAACTAACAAAATGAAGCGGCATTTCCCTTGTGCAGAGCAATTGTCCCCATCTACATGTCACATAATAATAATTCCACCACAATGTCATTGCATTCTAATCTACTACGTGATAAGTATTAGGAAAATCTCTTTCAATGTAAAAATCGCAGGTATTAAAAATAACAGGTATGGAAAATAACAGGTGATTCCGCTTGCTATAACAAAATCACATGATTACGCGATAAGGAAGTTTCCTCTCCGATTGGTTTTATGACTTCATGTTTTATAATCATTCCTAATTCTAGATTGTTTATGGTGTCGCTAAATCATTTGTCTCTATGGTCCAACCATAGACAAAGAACGTAATAGTCCTTGACTAGCCTAAACTACTCTATGGATTTCAGATGTGAGACTCAAGTACATTATTATATTTTTTTCTAACATAACCAACAAAATAAATTATAATACGTGGAATAGCACATCAACTAAAAACCGCAATCGCTCAACGATTATTAGTCAAAATATAATTATTATTAGTTTTATATTATGCTGTTAGCGTCATAACTTTATAATATTGTACAGCATATCGCCGTCCTATAATATAAATTGAATCCTGCAATAATTTAGTTGGTTAATTCTGTCCAATCTCGCCCCCTTGCCTTTCCATCCGACAGCAATAATAATTAAACCGCCCCCTATTCTACAAATCTTTCTAAATCAATAAATGTTGAACTATGTCACCCTATCGACCTTTTACGATCCTAAAAATAACTCAACACAAGGCTGTATGAACCAGTTGCCTATGCCTATATGAAATCTATCACCAGGAATAGAAACAAAACTACAGTTACCATAGCTCCTAACGTCAACAATTATTATCTTAGCGTCCTATCAAAAATTGGATACGGTTTCAGTATTCAAGAAAACAATTACTAAAGGTTTCAGTATTCACAGATAACTCAACAATTTTAAAATTTAATACTCCAGACCCCCGGATAATAACTATATCTATGTACTTCGTGCACTTATGATACTTTGGGAAAACAACAACGCCTAACAGCCGCACGGTACCTGATGCTGGCGAAATCCGCCATTAAATAAAGAAGGAAAAGATAATAACTGAAAGGTATTGTATTTCAAATAATACTCATTACATTATTGTTTTATAGTTTTATCTCCTTTGACCTTTAACCTAACCTGAGAATCTTTTTGTTACAGATTTCGTACAACAAAATTTAGCTCCAGCTCTCATTGCGACTGTCTACAATATTGGTCGAACCCGTAATACAAAGTGTATGAATCAACTTTAGAAGATAACAACGTTTATTGTGAAAAGTGTCAAATTATAATTCACCCACTATCAAGAGCCCGTAATACAAAGTGTATGAATCAACTTTAGAAGATAACAACGTTTATTGTGAAAAGTGTCAAATTATAATTCTTCAATATCTCTGAATTAATTAATCTTCATTGAATTATTCCCTATTAAGCCAATTCTAAACTCACACATCGCAACACGACAACAATTTGTGGGAAAAAAAATCCCACTTCTAAATTAAAGTATTACCGCTTGACTGAAATCCAATACAACTATAATAATGATAATTTATAACTTAACTTTCTGATCCTGGTCACGGCACCAATTTGTAACCTCCCCTCCTCTCTATATAAATTGCTATACCTATCTATAAATTCTCTATACCTAAATCTAATGCCTTTCACACCTATATGCCTAGCTACCTTATAATACATACACACATCCTCGCCGCTTTTACCTTAACTTAACTTATTATCTAATTCTTAAAACTAATTAACCTAATTTATCTACAATCTAATGGTTGTGTCTGGAGTTTTTGTTTAGTGCGTATTGTTTGTATGATGATGAAACCTTAGCATAGCTTAATTCTATTTGCAGTGAATTTCAGTCAAGCAATGTAATATTATAATAACTACTATTTTGGCCAGATCGTCTAGTGAACCCTCCGTTGTTAACCGCATTTAAGTAACTCAAGTTCTTTCGTGAAAGTTTAGTAATTGGCTTATCCCTGTGTTAAATTATTTTCTCCTGACCTAATTACCTACCAGTCTATAAATCATAACATAAATATGTGTAGCCTAGCAATGACTCCGTCTGAACTGTGACCTAAATCCTTCACTGCAGCTGCGGGGAAGATTTGTAACCACTCAAAGGTAATCAGATGATAGCTTAGCTTGTAGGTATTATTATTTATTATCAGTAGCATGATACATAAGAAGCCTGGTGCAATTTATATAAAGGTTTTGTGGAATTATAAAAGTCTTGTGGAAGTATAAAAGTCTTGTGGAAATATAAGAGTCTTGTGGAAGTTTAAAAGTCTTGTGGAAATATAAGAGTCTTGTGGAAGTTTAAAAGTCTTGTGGAAATATAAGAGTCTTGTGGAAGTTTATGAGCTCCAACCGCCGCTCCATAGCGTGCCATTACATCTCATTGTTTAATTATGGCCCCGTCCACTTTGGCTTTAACATTAATTATTAGCTTGTAGCTTTAATTCTTTCAAACTGAGAATTTACATCTCTTCTCAAAATCTAATTTCATTTTACATTATGAACTATGTGTTAGCAATTTAAATTCTTATTATTCCACACAAATCAATAGAGTTTATCTCAAGGCTTGCTATCATCCAAATATCCTTTTCACATTAAGAACTTAATTATTCAATGCAATAACTTATATTCAGTTCCGTAAAGGGTGGATAATTTAATCAAACGCCACTTCAGGCGGTGGCTAAAGTAGAATGCTATTAATACAGGTAAAACTACTTTTATTTACTCTTAGTATTTATTATACAGGTCTTGTAAAGTTCCAATATAACTACATTGGATTGGCTGCATTGGCAGATTATCACATCTTAAGTTTATCAAAGGATGTTTAATTCATTCAATATCCTTGACTTTAGGAAGTGAACTTAAATAGAATACTATCATTTGAAGTAAATTACTTTGGGTTACTCTTAGTGTTCATTATACAGATCTTATAAAGTATAAGTACAGATCAAGTTTATTGAAAGATGTTTAATTTATTCAACATCCCTGACTTTTAGGAAGTGAACTTAAGTTAATTACTTTTCCATTAACTTCCACCCTCTGTCTCTCAGACTGAGTGGTTAATTTGATAGACTACTAAATCATAGTCAGTATACTTTTAGTAGGTAGTAAATTAGGTAGTTAATTATCCCTGTTAATCATTAAATCAATTACATTTAGAAGTTATCTTTACTCCCTTTAATAAGTATAAATTAGACTGTGCTAGGTATTAGTCTGATTGATTAGATTGTTCCCATCAAATATTTCTATGTTTCAGATTATTAGAGTTGAGTACTTACATATCTTAAGAGGTCTATTCAAATGGTATTAGTAGACCATTGTCAGGCTAATTAGCTGGTTGTTATCAATCAATTATTTCTATGTTTCAGATTATTAGAAGCTCATAGCTTGCAATGTCTTCTTTCAACGACTTATCCTAGGTTCTAAACTGGTTTTAGTTGTTCAGTTTGTATCAGCTTATTTTTGCTAATAGGTATCGGATGTAAAATTTTCCATACTTTGAAGAGTGTAGCTATTTTAAGGCCGTATTGTACCTCAGGGAAAGCTAAAAAATGCCTGTTTGGTCATTTCAGTATTAGAAATCAAACATCACAGTACGGCTAAGCTTATTTGCTATAACTTTTTAGTATTTTTCTTGTAATAGGAAACCAGTCTAGACTTTTAGGTACTCCAAAGTAATGATGGTACGATATTATCATACCTCTGTTAATTATTTAAACGAATAATTAATTGGTAACAACTTTAGGAAAACAATTAGAATTTTACCGGCCTGCGGTAACAGATTACTTGCCTAGCTAGGTAGGACCCACATCACTTCATCATAATTTTATTTAGCGCCGTAACTTAATTATCCCTACCTTATTAGTCTGAATTAATAACTAACCATATATATATCCGCCTACCTATAGATTCATACAACTTTCCTCACTTGAAAATGCCTATATTTTGTCGAACTAACAGTCCCTTTTGTGTACCTTGCAATCTAGGCCAAGCCACATTTAACTTAAATTCGTGATGTGTGGTGAGAGTCGCATTGCCCCTGAAAGCAACTAACTCCTAAATGTTCTATCAGTCGAGCCAGTATACTCAGTGTGTCATTTTCCTATCACTACACTGTATGTACGGAGGTAGACTCGAAATTGGACTGGGTCATACGGGTCTACCTCCAGCTAAATGGTGTCTGACCTATCTTCAACTTTCACTAGGGAGACAACTGTCTCTCCCCCATTACTCCGTCGAAGATAGTGTATTGTTTAGCGTAATGATGTAAAACGCCGATCTTATTAAATACAATCAAAGATCATCCAGACCGAAGTCTGTTGAAAGGTACATAGGTTTTCGTTGCCACCGTTACGCGTTTCCGCCGATGTACCCCGGAATACTTCATTCCGTTAACGGATTCGAGTTGCGACCGCAATAGTTTTACATTATTAATCACTTTCAATTTCACAAATCTTAATTAATATCGCAGCTCGAATATCACTTAGCGCACTATCAAAGCTCGGACACTATTTTCCCCGTATGAGTAGTACCACACTCTTAAGTTGGACCGCACCGCCGACGTCCCAAAATTCAATGCCCGCTAATTTTCCGCCCTTTCCCCAAGCGTCTTAACTTTCGCGCCATGCGCGCCTAACATTCCCCCGCGCGAGTCCGCTTTTCCTCCCTTCAACCAATCCCTAGCTGTTTTTCGATGCGCCTCGCCTTCGCGTCGCTTAAAATTTGTTATACGCGAACTTCGCGTTGCGCCACGTGGAGATATCATCCGACCTCTCTTTCTATCTTTTTCTCAACCTCTCGCTCGCTCATTGCCGTCGCCCGCCGCGCAATTCTAAAGTTTTTCCATAATCCAACCAAATCTCGTCAGATAGCCAATATTACATCTTTGAATATCTAACTGTAGCCTTCTATTAACAATTCCCTCTCGATAATCATCCACTTAAGCCAATAATCCTGTATTTTGTGAAATTATAAAAAGTTCCGTATTCCGACCATAGGTGGCGCCCGCCCGTATGTCTACCGGCTTGCCAACCTACGCCTATGTCACAAGGCCATACAGAGCAGTCCCCGCGAAATTCAAAATAAAGATAATGCCGTAGTCCACTGACCATCATTCTGAATTAGTTTATTATTCCCTTTTCATGCTTATTATATTAATGGTGCTACGCATTAATATTTATTTTAGTGCTACTCCCATACATTCCTTACTAACGGACGGATACCATGCATTCTGTACCGTTACAGCCGCCCCCGATAGAATTTAAGCAGATAAAGTACCACTCTTATCTGCGGCGAATTATATCTAAACCCTGTACTTAATTAAGTACAAAATAGCACGTCCTTCCTTGCCAACCCCATTGTCATCCTAGCCCTCTTCCTCAAAGACATTCCTACTATTTATAGTTCCTCCCCAAATCCCTAATGACTCCTTCCTCAATAAGCATTCTCATTGCAAAAAAAAAAAAAACCCACACCCCTCATTCTATTCAACTGACACAAAATCATAATTGCATACCCAGTTCTCGTGTTCGAAACGAAATCCTAGTAAACTTAGTTTCGGCAAATATTTCCCAATAACTTAGGTATCTACCATGTCTCTAATCATACACAACCTCCGAATAATGATTTGCCTTTTGTTTACCATCATAACAACAAATCATACTATAATTTAAATCAATATAACAGTCTCTTGCGCTGTCTACTAACGCCCCCTAGCGAAAACTCTTCAACTCTATGACGATTCCGACGTAAGTTTATAACATCTTCCAAACCATTCAATTATTCTATTCTTTAAATTATTTTCCTAGAATAATTTCAAGTACATCTGTCATCATGGCCTTCTTTTACCTTACGTCTTTTCTTACAACTTGTTTCGCATCTAAATGTTGCAACCTAGGGATCGAACCTGGGATCTTTCGTGGGTGAAGCATCAACCACTTCGCCGTCATGGTCTTTTAGTTCCAACTAGGTTAATGAATAATAATTAATAATTTGAATTAAAACTTTCCTTCATACTTCAACGCTACCAATCTCACCTTAGCTTATATAATTACCTAAGATAACGAAACGTCGGAACAATTGTCTACCTCAGGCAGGGATTGAACCCGCGTCCTCCACAATTTTTAATTAGCTACTTCTTTCAACCGAAACCTATTTTCCTCTCCGCGGATAAGAAATCTTAACCAAACCCCCATATCAACCAAAACCAGTAGGCATACCATCATCGCCCAAGAGTTATAACTTTATTTTAGATGAGATACATCTAATGTCTAATCCTGCAAATAACCGAGATAGAATACTAGACTCGCTTCCGTGCGGTACGCAGTGATACCGTGCATACAAATAAAGGTCTTAACGCCTTACAATAAGGTTGTCGATCGTAAATACTTATGGATAAACTCCCTCACTCTAAGGTGGTACGCATCTCGAAACACGTCCTTGAGTTTTGAACTAGATACCCCGTAGTTCAGATCTATTAGAAGTTTGTGTGCTATGTATATCTGTCTAACTGTCAATGTATGCGTCATCGATAAGTACTTGTAAATACCCCGGTACGCGATGGACATTATATACCAATTGACAAGTACTGAGCTTATGCGTATAAGCAAATATTTATGCCAAAACCTATCTAGTAACTATGTCTCATCCCTAGTTATTACTATGTATGAAAGACACAATTTAGTCTCATTTGCTAAAATATAATACGTCAATATCCCCTTACTTTCCTATACCTTTGAAAAATATAATTTTCTTATTAAATTAAACATACCGGTAACTATCTTATCCGCCCCCACAACTCTACTTAACTTCCTACCTTTTATATAACTAATAACGATCAAATCGGTAAATAATAAGTCACTAAAGGTGACACTTAGTTTTAGTATTCATGTTAATTTAATATTGTGAGTTCCTTTTCATATTTACTGAATTCCAAACTGCGTGATTCAATAGTGCTAATATTTTTTTTTTTTTTTTTGATGATTTTAACTTTACACTCGCACTAGACACATTATTAAGATGGTAATCTCCCGAATGTTTGTAACTCTAATCGGTTACACATTATGCATTCTACTTTACTTTTCAGCCTTCCGTCCAGATGGTAAAATTCCCCAGCAACACGAGATCCCCTGACCACGCCAAAATGAAATGCCATCAATGGCCTCTGTTTCTGCAGCCTAAGACATTATCTCTCTATAGGTTAGTCAAGTATAATTGTCCTGATTTAGACTTCACAAGACGCCCCCAAAGGAACCACCTTACAGCAGAATTTCCGCAACTTTAAGAAAGGCTAGTTTAGGAAATGAAGCTAAATGGAAACCACTTAATTTTATTGTGTGCTGTGTAATTCCCACTTCTACAGCACAGTTCCGAAACTTCGATTCAATTACTTCACCAGGTAAATCAAACAACCTACACGCTTAACTAAGTTCTATTTGTGCCAGTGCGACTAAAAATATTCGAACACCCTAAACAAGCTACTTTTACTAATTTAACAGTGCCAATTAAGAATGCTCCCTTGTGTCATCTATAATTTTATTGTGTGCATAGACGACCAAAGACCTCGCTTTCAGCATGCCTTCTTCGTTGGACCCGCTTAGTTAAATACTCTAATCAAAATTCTAAAGTTACAATTGAAAATGTCAAAAGTTCGAATATTATGCAATAGAGAATTTCTCTAACATAGTTACTCCACCTCTTCGCACTATTTAGTCAGGCATAATGCAATTCAAGTATTTATTTTAATTTATAATGACCAATCTTCTCCACCTTTGTTCACATATTTTAGCCAGCCCTATCCACAGCTGCGGTGAAGATAATTAGTTAATGAACAAAACATCCTATAAACATTCTATGTTACTACCGCAATCACAAGAAATATTTACTAGGAGGATTATCTATCATACAGCTGACTATAACAAAATGAGTCCCCCTTATCTTTCTCCGTTCCTTCTCTAACGTAGAAGACAGCAACAGACAATTAATATTTAATTTCCTATAATTTAGAAAACCCTAGGTAAACGCTACCACAAAACTAGACTAGAACCAAATAATACTAACCGAACTAAACTTTTGTATTCACACTTGCAAATAAAATATCTTTATCTTTCCGTGATGAATGAGTTTGATAACACTATTTCATCAACTCAATGTCCCGGCCTACATGCCTATGTGAAAACTGCCAATTAATTAGTTTGTTTATAACAATCTAGATGCAACATGTAGTTTACATTAAAACTAACAATTTTAAGGTTGTGTCATAACTTCGACAATAACCTACCTTAGCACTAATTTTAATCATCTACAATTACATCACGTACATATTAGATGCCAATAATTTAGATTATTTAAGAATTCTAGCAATTCATATTAATAAATAACCAAACAAGATAATCCCGCTTTGACAGTCCGCGCTGACCTTCCCAGTTTCCCACAAGTCAAAACGCGTTTCGTTCGTCCTATCATTCCTAACTTGTAACCAAATCATTGAATTATTATTTATTTATTAATTGATAGGCAACCCTATTAAATTTCATAATAACAATTTTAATATAGTAGTATTAGAATATTATTATAAATCCCGAACATCTTTATTTATTATAATCAACATTACCGGTTAAAGTATTTGAATGGCCTAGTGCGAACTAGGTTTCAGGTCTCACCTCGGGAAAATAAATTTACTATTGACTCTAAAATCTACCACTAATAAATTTATTATTTTCTTCTGACATACAAAGATAGGTTATGACTCTAGGTCGGGTTTAATAAACTTTGAACTATGCCTACCTCCACGATAATCTCGGTTAAATATATATATCCGCAAAACGAATTATGTCTAATTCGGCCGATTTTATTAAATTTAAATTATGCTACTAAACAGTACGTATCCTAAGAACGTCACACATCCGAAACCCATTTCAGTTCTAATGTCTTTACCCATCTAAATTAAAATTTGTACCTGTCGACGCGAGACAACATCTAAATAATTACTTCGTATGATTCTAATTGTGATAGTTGATTTTGTATTGTAATCTCGATAACGCAATATCAGGGATTTACTTATTAATAAATTTTACACTAAGAAATTTATTCTCAGCTCGCAATGTCATCGCTTTATTTCCGGCTTGAATGTTTCTGCGGACTATGAGTTTAAAATTATCCTACAACTTAAAATTGTGGTATATAAAATCGATCACTGTTTTATAAGTAGCTTGTGTTAACTTTCAAAATAATAAAACGAGTTAACTATTGATTATGACGTGACATCCGCCCACAACTCGCCTTTATAATTGATGTGATAACATACGCTATTGTTATCCCTATAGCATAACAGTGCTATAACTCGTTAATTTTGCCGTTAAATCTCGACTTCAAGCCAATCAACTATTTCTTTTTTCTACTATTATTTTTTTTCTTTCGATTTATATTCTTTCTTTACTATTATATTTTTCTTTCGACCCCTATTTTGCTCCCAAGCTCAATTAATATCCACCTTCCACAATTATCCATCATCCGTCAATCTTAGATATCTTCAAGAAGTAATTTTTTTTTTTTTTTTTTTTTAACATCTTAATCGTTCAACGGAGATAGACAATTGTGCAAGGTACCCTTCTTAATAGGCTAATCCAACCCAGTGAATTTAATGATTTATCTATCTCTACCTATCCTAACTAATTAGTCATGTAGTAAAGTCTTTTCTTTTCACCGCTCTCCCGACTTAGATATCTCTAGGTAACTCACAACTGATAATATTAGGTAAGTAGGTATAGTAAGCTGTGCCCAGCGAGCTTTACCTCTGCGTACGTTAACCTCATCTTAAGCTAATAATAATCCTTTATAAATCTTCATAATTAACTATTTATCACGATTTCAACTATACGGTAAGAAGCAATGATTACCGGTAACGACTACTTACAACGCTGCAAGAGTATTTCAATTATACATATTATTATTAGACAGCACCCTTTTACCATCATCCAAAATAAAATCTTTTATTGGTAACCCAACGCCATCTAGCCTCGCTAATAAGTAACCTCCCCACAATAGAGTAGATATTAGATAGTTGTTTCCAGACGGTAACGACTTTTATCGCCTACTAGACGTATTTAGCCGTTTACATTATGCATCCCAAACTACGTTGCTTTTAAACCAAAATTCCTACTAGCAATGAATAGTCATATGATTCTATCCCCTACATGACATCCCTGCTACTTGTTATTACTTATAATCGCGATTCCTCATCAACGCGTGTATTTTGAACCGTAATACTATTTTATGTTACTTTTCCTAGGATTTTAGCGAACTAACAAAATGAAGCGGCATTTCCCTTGTGCAGAGCAATTGTCCCCATCTACATGTCACATAATAATAATTCCACCACAATGTCATTGCATTCTAATCTACTACGTGATAAGTATTAGGAAAATCTCTTTCAATGTAAAAATCGCAGGTATTAAAAATAACAGGTATGGAAAATAACAGGTGATTCCGCTTGCTATAACAAAATCACATGATTACGCGATAAGGAAGTTTCCTCTCCGATTGGTTTTATGACTTCATGTTTTATAATCATTCCTAATTCTAGATTGTTTATGGTGTCGCTAAATCATTTGTCTCTATGGTCCAACCATAGACAAAGAACGTAATAGTCCTTGACTAGCCTAAACTACTCTATGGATTTCAGATGTGAGACTCAAGTACATTATTATATTTTTTTCTAACATAACCAACAAAATAAATTATAATACGTGGAATAGCACATCAACTAAAAACCGCAATCGCTCAACGATTATTAGTCAAAATATAATTATTATTAGTTTTATATTATGCTGTTAGCGTCATAACTTTATAATATTGTACAGCATATCGCCGTCCTATAATATAAATTGAATCCTGCAATAATTTAGTTGGTTAATTCTGTCCAATCTCGCCCCCTTGCCTTTCCATCCGACAGCAATAATAATTAAACCGCCCCCTATTCTACAAATCTTTCTAAATCAATAAATGTTGAACTATGTCACCCTATCGACCTTTTACGATCCTAAAAATAACTCAACACAAGGCTGTATGAACCAGTTGCCTATGCCTATATGAAATCTATCACCAGGAATAGAAACAAAACTACAGTTACCATAGCTCCTAACGTCAACAATTATTATCTTAGCGTCCTATCAAAAATTGGATACGGTTTCAGTATTCAAGAAAACAATTACTAAAGGTTTCAGTATTCACAGATAACTCAACAATTTTAAAATTTAATACTCCAGACCCCCGGATAATAACTATATCTATGTACTTCGTGCACTTATGATACTTTGGGAAAACAACAACGCCTAACAGCCGCACGGTACCTGATGCTGGCGAAATCCGCCATTAAATAAAGAAGGAAAAGATAATAACTGAAAGGTATTGTATTTCAAATAATACTCATTACATTATTGTTTTATAGTTTTATCTCCTTTGACCTTTAACCTAACCTGAGAATCTTTTTGTTACAGATTTCGTACAACAAAATTTAGCTCCAGCTCTCATTGCGACTGTCTACAATATTGGTCGAACCCGTAATACAAAGTGTATGAATCAACTTTAGAAGATAACAACGTTTATTGTGAAAAGTGTCAAATTATAATTCACCCACTATCAAGAGCCCGTAATACAAAGTGTATGAATCAACTTTAGAAGATAACAACGTTTATTGTGAAAAGTGTCAAATTATAATTCTTCAATATCTCTGAATTAATTAATCTTCATTGAATTATTCCCTATTAAGCCAATTCTAAACTCACACATCGCAACACGACAACAATTTGTGGGAAAAAAAATCCCACTTCTAAATTAAAGTATTACCGCTTGACTGAAATCCAATACAACTATAATAATGATAATTTATAACTTAACTTTCTGATCCTGGTCACGGCACCAATTTGTAACCTCCCCTCCTCTCTATATAAATTGCTATACCTATCTATAAATTCTCTATACCTAAATCTAATGCCTTTCACACCTATATGCCCAGCTACCTTATAATACATACACACATCCTCGCCGCTTTTACCTTAACTTAACTTATTATCTAATTCTTAAAACTAATTAACCTAATTTATCTACAATCTAATGGTTGTGTCTGGAGTTTTTGTTTAGTGCGTATTGTTTGTATGATGATGAAACCTTAGCATAGCTTAATTCTATTTGCAGTGAATTTCAGTCAAGCAATGTAATATTATAATAACTACTATTTTGGCCAGATCGTCTAGTGAACCCTCCGTTGTTAACCGCATTTAAGTAACTCAAGTTCTTTCGTGAAAGTTTAGTAATTGGCTTATCCCTGTGTTAAATTATTTTCTCCTGACCTAATTACCTACCAGTCTATAAATCATAACATAAATATGTGTAGCCTAGCAATGACTCCGTCTGAACTGTGACCTAAATCCTTCACTGCAGCTGCGGGGAAGATTTGTAACCACTCAAAGGTAATCAGATGATAGCTTAGCTTGTAGGTATTATTATTTATTATCAGTAGCATGATACATAAGAAGCCTGGTGCAATTTATATAAAGGTTTTGTGGAATTATAAAAGTCTTGTGGAAGTATAAAAGTCTTGTGGAAATATAAGAGTCTTGTGGAAGTTTAAAAGACTTGTGGAAATATAAGAGTCTTGTGGAAGTTTAAAAGTCTTGTGGAAATATAAGAGTCTTGTGGAAGTTTATGAGCTCCAACCGCCGCTCCATAGCGTGCCATTACATCTCATTGTTTAATTATGGCCCCGTCCACTTTGGCTTTAACATTAATTATTAGCTTGTAGCTTTAATTCTTTCAAACTGAGAATTTACATCTCTTCTCAAAATCTAATTTCATTTTACATTATGAACTATGTGTTAGCAATTTAAATTCTTATTATTCCACACAAATCAATAGAGTTTATCTCAAGGCTTGCTATCATCCAAATATCCTTTTCACATTAAGAACTTAATTATTCAATGCAATAACTTATATTCAGTTCCGTAAAGGGTGGATAATTTAATCAAACGCCACTTCAGGCGGTGGCTAAAGTAGAATGCTATTAATACAGGTAAAACTACTTTTATTTACTCTTAGTATTTATTATACAGGTCTTGTAAAGTTCCAATATAACTACATTGGATTGGCTGCATTGGCAGATTATCACATCTTAAGTTTATCAAAGGATGTTTAATTCATTCAATATCCTTGACTTTAGGAAGTGAACTTAAATAGAATACTATCATTTGAAGTAAATTACTTTGGGTTACTCTTAGTGTTCATTATACAGATCTTATAAAGTATAAGTACAGATCAAGTTTATTGAAAGATGTTTAATTTATTCAACATCCCTGACTTTTAGGAAGTGAACTTAAGTTAATTACTTTTCCATTAACTTCCACCCTCTGTCTCTCAGACTGAGTGGTTAATTTGATAGACTACTAAATCATAGTCAGTATACTTTTAGTAGGTAGTAAATTAGGTAGTTAATTATCCCTGTTAATCATTAAATCAATTACATTTAGAAGTTATCTTTACTCCCTTTAATAAGTATAAATTAGACTGTGCTAGGTATTAGTCTGATTGATTAGATTGTTCCCATCAAATATTTCTATGTTTCAGATTATTAGAGTTGAGTACTTACATATCTTAAGAGGTCTATTCAAATGGTATTAGTAGACCATTGTCAGGCTAATTAGCTGGTTGTTATCAATCAATTATTTCTATGTTTCAGATTATTAGAAGCTCATAGCTTGCAATGTCTTCTTTCAACGACTTATCCTAGGTTCTAAACTGGTTTTAGTTGTTCAGTTTGTATCAGCTTATTTTTGCTAATAGGTATCGGATGTAAAATTTTCCATACTTTGAAGAGTGTAGCTATTTTAAGGCCGTATTGTACCTCAGGGAAAGCTAAAAAATGCCTGTTTGGTCATTTCAGTATTAGAAATCAAACATCACAGTACGGCTAAGCTTATTTGCTATAACTTTTTAGTATTTTTCTTGTAATAGGAAACCAGTCTAGACTTTTAGGTACTCCAAAGTAATGATGGTACGATATTATCATACCTCTGTTAATTATTTAAACGAATAATTAATTGGTAACAACTTTAGGAAAACAATTAGAATTTTACCGGCCTGCGGTAACAGATTACTTGCCTAGCTAGGACCCACATCACTTCATCATAATTTTATTTAGCGCCGTAACTTAATTATCCCTACCTTATTAGTCTGAATTAATAACTAACCATATATATATCCGCCTACCTATAGATTCATACAACTTTCCTCACTTGAAAATGCCTATATTTTGTCGAACTAACAGTCCCTTTTGTGTACCTTGCAATCTAGGCCAAGCCACATTTAACTTAAATTCGTGATGTGTGGTGAGAGTCGCATTGCCCCTGAAAGCAACTAACTCCTAAATGTTCTATCAGTCGAGCCAGTATACTCAGTGTGTCATTTTCCTATCACTACACTGTATGTACGGAGGTAGACTCGAAATTGGACTGGGTCATACGGGTCTACCTCCAGCTAAATGGTGTCTGACCTATCTTCAACTTTCACTAGGGAGACAACTGTCTCTCCCCCATTACTCCGTCGAAGATAGTGTATTGTTTAGCGTAATGATGTAAAACGCCGATCTTATTAAATACAATCAAAGATCATCCAGACCGAAGTCTGTTGAAAGGTACATAGGTTTTCGTTGCCACCGTTACGCGTTTCCGCCGATGTACCCCGGAATACTTCATTCCGTTAACGGATTCGAGTTGCGACCGCAATAGTTTTACATTATTAATCACTTTCAATTTCACAAATCTTAATTAATATCGCAGCTCGAATATCACTTAGCGCACTATCAAAGCTCGGACACTATTTTCCCCGTATGAGTAGTACCACACTCTTAAGTTGGACCGCACCGCCGACGTCCCAAAATTCAATGCCCGCTAATTTTCCGCCCTTTCCCCAAGCGTCTTAACTTTCGCGCCATGCGCGCCTAACATTCCCCCGCGCGAGTCCGCTTTTCCTCCCTTCAACCAATCCCTAGCTGTTTTTCGATGCGCCTCGCCTTCGCGTCGCTTAAAATTTGTTATACGCGAACTTCGCGTTGCGCCACGTGGAGATATCATCCGACCTCTCTTTCTATCTTTTTCTCAACCTTTTGCTCGCTCATTGCCGTCGCCCGCCGCGCAATTCTAAAGTTTTTCCATAATCCAACCAAATCTCGTCAGATAGACAATATTACATCTTTGAATATCTAACTGTAGCCTTCTATTAACAATTCCCTCTCGATAATCATCCACTTAAGCCAATAATCCTGTATTTTGTGAAAGTATAAAAAGTTCCGTATTCCGACCATAGGTGGCGCCCGCCCGTATGTCTACCGGCTTGCCAACCTACGCCTATGTCACAAGGCCACACAGAGCAGTCCCCGCGAAATTCAAAATAAAGATAAAGCCCATTGCCAACCTAACACGAAGCTCAAGTAAATAACTCACGCTAGACGGCGCCTATGTCGCAAGGGACGCACAGAGCAGTCCCCGCGAAATTCAAACTAATGATAATGCCGTAGTCCACTGACCATCATTCTGAATTAGTTTATTATTCCCTTTTCATGCTTATTATATTAATGGTGCTACGCATTAATATTTATTTTAGTGCTACTCCCATACATTCCTTACTAACGGACGGATACCATGCATTCTGTACCGTTACAATTCCCATTGGCCAACGTAAAGGCGGGACCTCGTCCTGATGAATTAAGACCACAGTACCGATCGTGATGTTTGCCTTATCTGTAAGCCATTTTTGTCGCACTTGCAAACTATGTAGGTATTCTAATCGCCATCTTTTCCAGTAGCTATTAACCATTTGGTCAAGTAATTGTTTGCGGTTACATAATGTTTTCGTTTCATCGGAAATATTTGATATAGGTAATTGAGTGAGTGGTGAAGCCATTATAAAGTGTGCGGGAGTTAGCGGTTCTGGATAAGGGTCCTCACTGAGAATATAGAGAGGTCGCGAATTTAGAATACCTTCAATTTGAACTAGAACGGTTAAAAGTTCTTCATATGTAAGCAATTGGGACCCAATAATGCGTTTAAGATGTGTTTTTACACTTTTTATATTTGACTCCCATAGGCCGCCAAAATGTGGGGCGCGAGGAGGTATCATACGCCATTCAATGCGTTGATGTGCAATAAGCTCTTGGAGCTGAGTTTTAGCTCTAATAAAATTCGTTCCATTATCGGAATAAAGACATGATACTGGTCCACGGCGGGAAATGAACCTATTAAAAGCGGATAAAAATGTGTTTGATGACAAGTCAGACGCTATCTCAATGTGAACTGCCTTGGTCACAAGACACACAAAAAGGCAAATGTAAACTTTTATACTTCTTTGACCTCTTCGCCTACATGGTGTAATATTTATATGCCCTCCGTAGTCTACTCCAGTATGGACAAACGCTTTTGTCTCCTGTACACGACACGCATGTAAATCGGCCATTTTAGGGTTAATATGCGAAGGTGCGGTTCTAAAACAATGATTACAAGAATGAACTATTTTTGGTATTATATTTCTAGATGAAATAATCCAGTATCTTTGTCGTAATAAAGATGATAGAAGATTAGCGCCTGCATGGCAGTGTATGCGGTGATAATGTTGTATAATAAGATAAGTAATATGATCATGTTTAGGTAACAAAGCCGGGTGCTGTGATTCAAAAGGTAGGTTAGCTCTCGATAGTCTTCCTCCTATCCTTAATATTCCAACGTCATCTACAAAAAGATCAAGATTTCTGAGCGGGGTAGCAGGTAAATTATCTTTATATAAACCACGAATAATTTGTTCAAAGTGAACATGTTGTAATAAGCGAATTAAGTATATTTCAGCGGTATTTAAATGAGAAGCTTGAATGCCTCTATAGCGCGGTATAATGCGTAGAAATCTAAGTATATAGACTATGATGCGTAAAATTTTATTCCATGAAGAAAACTTTGTCGCAAGTGTATGAAGTAGTTTCGGAACTACAGATGAAGCAGTAAAGGTGAGTGTTTTGTTGTGATACTCGGGTAATTCCTCACATGATGTGGGTTCAAATTGAGTGATTGGCCACTCAGCAGTAGGAAGCTGAAGCCATTCGGGGCCTTGCCACCATAACTCATGGTTAATTAATTGTTCAGGTAATATACCACGAGAAAGACAATCACTCGGGTTGCTTACACCACTAACATGGTAAAAGTGTTGTGGGTCAAGATTCTCTTGACATTTAGCGATGCGGTTACTGATAAATATACTCCATTTATGAGGCGAAGATTGTATCCATGAAAGGGCTATTTTGGAATCTGAAAAAGCGAATATATTATTAATAGCGGTACGTTTACTGTATGTATCATTAACTAATTTGATTAATTTTGACATAAGAAGCGCGGCACATAGCTCTAACCGAGCTAGTGTAGCTACCTTCACCGGAGCCACTTTAGATTTGGCACACACCAAGCTAACGTGAATATTTCCGTGCGGATCTGTGACATGTAAATAAATAACGCAACCATAAGCTTTGAGACTAGCGTCCGCAAACCCAACAATGTTTAATATACAGCCTTCAGAAACGGCTAAAGTACGCGGTATTTTTAATGAAGATAGTAACGGCAATTGATGCGCAAATGTATTAAATAAAGAAATAATTGAGGTGGGTGGTTTATCATCCCAACCAATGTTTTCTTTCCATAACTCCTTTATGAGTAATTTGGCACAAAGGATTACAGGTGCAACGAAACCTAATACGTCCCATAAGCGTGCGATTGTGGAAAGCATTGTTCTTTTAGTACACTCTACGTTTATAGGAGACGTGGTGTAAATAAATATATCCTGAGCGGGAAGCCATTTAAGACCTAGTATTTTTATATTGTCATTATATGAAAATTCCTGAGCGGTGCGGTTAGACTCGGGTACAGTAGAGAGAAGCTCCTGAGAATTACTGGCCCATTTGGTTAAATTAAAATCACCAGATTTAAATAAGTGTATCAATTCTTTAGATAATTGTATACCTTCTTCTACCGTGAGAACTGACGTCGTCAAATCGTCCGTGTACATTTCCTGCGAGGCCACTTTGACGGCAAGAGGAAACCTTTCACGCTCGTCATTTGCTAGCTGACGAACAGTACGCATAGCCAAAAAGGGACTACATTTTAAACCAAAGGCAACCCTATTGAATTGAAATTCACGAATTTGACTATTAGAGTCAAATCTAAATAATATTTTTTCATATTTTCTATGCTCAGGAGATAATGCGATGCGAAGGTACATTTGTTTTATGTCAGCGGTAATTGCAATAGGGAACAAACGAAAGTTGAGCAATAATATAAATAAATCAGCTTGAAGATTGGGACCAACGTGTAAAATGTCATTGAGTGACAAACCATTATGACATTTAGCGCTTGCGTCTAAAACTACTCGTACTTGAGTAGTCGGTTTATCGCGGCGTACGACTGGATGATGAGGTATGAAGTAACCCTGTCCATAGTAGGGGTCGTCGGGTAATACTTCGCTTAAGTAACCATTAGTAATATATTCATTAATAATTTCGTTATAACTAGTTCGTAGTTCTGCGTTTGCTAGTTGGTTTTCTAGCGATATCAAACGGCGGTGAGCGACAGAGCGAGAGTCACCGAGCCTACTAGGGTCGTCGCGAAAAGGTAACGCCACACAATATTGACCAGTAATAGCGTCACGTGACACGGTGGAGCTGTACATACGCTCGCAATCACTGTCTGCGGGACTAATGTACTTTTTTACGGGGACTTCTTCTAACTCCCAAAATTTGGTAAGCAAGTCGTCTGCGTTGCGGTTATCGTAACACGTTAAAAAGGTCGCGGTAGATGTAATATGTTGGTTGTCAGATTTGACGCGGGCGGGTACTTCTCCCATTAAAATAAAACCAAACACGGTCTCAATCGCGGGCGGTGCAGGAGGCATAATAATTTTTCTATCTAACAATAAGTATGGAAACAGCTGAGCACCTAACAATAAGTTGATCTCCCCTGGCATATGCCACTGAGGATCTGCGAGCGGAATATCAATTAAATTTTTCATGACAGAAGTGTCAACATAATCGGTTGGTAATCGGTCAGTTATACAATCTAAAACCAATGCGGTAATCGTGAAAGAACAAGTATTTAGTTTGGACTCTATATGTAATTTAACGTAGCCCAGAATGGGACGTGAAGGTGTACCTACACCTTTAATAGTGGAGTTGGCAAGTGGTACAATATTTATATTTAGCCTTTTACAACAGGCGGCGGTTATTAAATTATTTTGAGACGCATTGTCAATCAAACATCTTATAGAAACATTGTGATTATTGTTATCACGCACGAGTATTTGAGCGGTCGATAATAAAATCGTATTAGGCGTCTTACTAGACGACACACGAGCGCATAGCGATACCTGTGGGCCTAGCGAAGCATGTGCGGTAGCAGGCGGCCGTGATGGCGACTGCTGCGATATTAGAGCATGAGATGGCGCTGCTGTGCTGCTGTTTGTATGATTATTAGAAAAGTCATTATAATTGTTTTTATTATTAGAGGATTCTAAATGCAACAACGAATGGTGTCTTTTATTACATATTTTACACGAATGGTGCGAATTACAATAAGATGCAGTATGAGTTAAACTTAAACAATTTACACAACTTCGTTTCATTTTTATGAAATCCAGACGGCGGGATGCGGGCAATGATTTAAATTTTTCACAACTGTATAAATGATAATGATCGGACATATTGCACATTGGACACTGGGCATTATTATTAGCATTGTCGCGGGAATCGAGGGTAACGAAAGAGTGGTGGAACTGGTGGACTGTATTACGCGGCTGTGAGCGGTTGTTATTGTTATCATTACGCGAGTTATGCAAATTAGTAGATCCTCGCACAGTGCTCACTGGTAACGAAGTGCGTTCGAGTATTTTAATTTGACTTTTAATAAATTCGGATAATTCGCTATAAGAAGGAATTTCTTGGTTTCTTACAGACATTTCAAAAGCTTGAGCTGTACTAGAATCTAATTTGCGAAGAGCTAAATTAAGCAATATAAAATCTTTTAAATCATTTATTTTTAATTGTTCCATTGCGGACACAGCGGCATGAAAAGTTTCTATGAAAGTGTTTAGTGAAGTAGAATTATTATAGGCAGGTTTAATGTTAAATAAAATATTCATGTAATATGAGCCAAGTGCTCCTTTATCTTGATACTTCTGAACTAAGCTATCCCAAATGGAACTATAATTTTCCCCAGACGAGATAACCCCCGCGGTTAATTTTAATGCACTCCCAGTCAATTTACCCATTAGGTATTGTATTCGTTGCGAGTTTGTTAATTCGGTATTGTCGTGAATGTTTGATTTAAACGACTCGTAAAAGACGGGCCAATTTTCAAATTTGCCATCAAATAATGGTATGTTAATGGGCGGTAACTTTATAGAAGCAAGTTTAGGTTGTATCTGAGCGTTATTTGTATTGCATTGTGACCTAATTCGCATAATTTTAGTAAACAAATCTTTGAACTGAGTGAGGCTCGAATAATCCGGTTCAAATTTATCGTTATTATTTAGATAAATTTCGTTAATTGTATCTAAATTCTGGATATACTCATCGCGAACAATATTTAGCGACTCCGAGTCGGCCATAAATGTTTCCGATGAACGAAGATCCATTCTAACAGCGGTGGAAATCTTTTTACCACTATCGTAAATAGCAGAAAGCCTATTTATTATGGCTTTGTTTTTAGCTTGTAACAATTTAATTTTATTAGCGTCCATAGTTAAGATAGCGGTTACGGTTGCAATAGGTAGATTGCGCGGAAAAGAAAAGTAGGTAGGTAGCTAATAATAAGCGACCGGCGCGTGCGAGCGGTTAAATTATGGTAGTTTATGACTACAAATAAGGCGAAAATCATAAGCGGAGTAGTTTCAATACGCGAGAAAACAATTTATTCTCATAAAAAACGAAGCGGCAAATAACATTCAGTGTGTTTGTAACAATTAAGTACGATTGCGAAACGATAAAATAAAATGGTTTAGTGTAGGTAAACCAATATGGTTGCTCTGCGCTGTGTAGGTAGGTTCCTACGCGTGGGAACAAAATACTGCGGTGTAATAAATGATGCGGTGTATGTTATATTAATAAATGAGTGAATTTGTGCAATAAATATGCGGTGTAACAGGTTAATAGGTTATTATACGTATATAAATAGGTATTTATCCGGTTCGAAGGCGTACCAAAACTGTTGTGGCGTGCGGCTGAATAATTGAGTAATTACCTATTACTTATTAGAATTGGATGTAGTAAAGAATAGCGCTGCGTCGTAGGTAGTCAGGATGGAAGTCTTGTCCGTTGTAGAATCGGGAGTAGAAAGGAAACAGACAAGTAAAGGACTCACCAAACTCTGGAACTGCAGATGACCCGACCAGCAATGGCCTGGGCTGATCTCCTCTTCCTTTTGCGCACAAATTCACTTCGCGGGCAGTTTGACTTAATGAGCGAGTTATTATGATTATTAGTTATTGAAGTTTTAGCTGATTTTATGATTATTTTCGGGAGCGGCGCGTTCGCGGTGTCTTTTCAAAACGTTACTTTTTAGTACTCGAGAAAAATGCAGAGAGCGCTGTCCGTCGCGGGCGCCCGTCGGCTCGTTGATTGGCGGTGGTGCTTTCTCGCTCACACCAGCGGTTAAGTATGGCGAAGGAAAGGGATATTAGGAAAGGATGTGCGGACGCAACGCTTTTCACATTTCGCGGTGTTATTTAAAATTTCGAACATGAATTAACGACTAAGTCGTAGATGGCCAAAACAGAAGGTGCATTCGATCGCACAACCTTTGACTCCATTAATGTTGCAGCCAGGGATCATGGCGTGCCACAACCGATCTGCAAATTTATTTATTTATTTATTTATTTATTTAAGCACACAAACAGGTTACAGTATACAATAAAAACAACATAAGTAGGGACTATGTATCGGGAACTAGACCATAACCCTAAAAAGTGTACATAGCATGCATAGAGAGTAATACATCACAACTTACCTACCTACACAATAATCAGTAGTTTAGTGTGTGGTAAGCAACACATAAATTAATTATTCTTTTTATAAATTAGGTAAGTATACAAAATTGAGTTATAAAAATTAATACTGAATTACATTAGAAATTATTTAAAAAAAAAATGCATATGGATTGAATGTATGCTAAAGGGTAGAATCATCTACTCGGAACTACTAGGGGACAGCTTACTTGCTCAGACAACTAGAGGGTGCCCGCAAGGGGGGGTTCTCTCTCCTTTGATATGGAGCCTTGTGGTTGATTCAATCATAGCAAAGCTGAACCATGGACCATTCTTTACGGTTGGTTACGCTGATGATCTAGTTATCACGGTCAGTGGGAAATTTCCCTCCACGGTATCGGAGCTAATGCAACGTGCCCTGGGTTTGCTGGAAGGTTGGTGTAATACCAATCATCTATCTGTAAACCCGGGAAAAACGACCGCCATCTCCTTTACTAGAATGAAAAACCTTACGAAACCGGGAAACTTAACGCTTTACGGCACCCAGCTTCCTTGGTCCAGAGAAGTGAAATATCTAGGCTTAACACTAGATAAGGAACTTGTAACGGTACAGAATGAATGGTATCCGTCCGTTAGTAAGAAATGTGTGGGGGTAGCACTAACATAAATATTAATGCGTAGCACCATTAATATAATAAGCATGAAAAAGGGAATAATAAACTAGTTCAGAATAATGGTCCGTGGTCTAACGCTTTATCTCTAGTTTGAACTTCGCGGGGACTGCTCTGTGTGCTCCTTGCGACATAGGCGCCATCTAGCGTGAGTTATTTACTTGAGCTTTGCATAAGGTTGCTAGTTTGACTTCTTTATTTTGAATTTCGCGGGGACTGCTCTGCGCGTCCCTTGCGACGTAGGCGGCGTCTAGCGGGAGTCATAAGGTTGTGAGCTTGACTAGGACCGTATTTTTTATTTTGAATTTCGCGGGGACTGCTCTGGGGTCGGGAAAGTGGTTCACCTACGGGCGGACGCCATCTATGGTCGAAATACGGAACCTTTGATAATTTCCCAAAATATAGGATTATTGGCTTAAGTGGAGGATTATTGAGAGGGAATTGTTAATAGAAGGCTACATTTAGATATTCAAAGATGAAATATTGGCTGTCGGACGAGATTTGGTTAGATTATGGAAAAATTTTAGAAATGCGCGGCGAAAGCGGCAATGAGCGAGCGAGAGGTTGAGAAAAAGACAGAAAGAGAGGTCGGATGATAGCTCCACGTGGCGCGACGCGAAGGCGAGGGGCATCGGGGAAACAGCTAGCGATTGGTTGAAGGGAAGAAAAGCGGACTCGCGCGGGCGTATGTTAGGCGCGCATGGCGCGAAAGTTAAGATGCTTGGGAAAAGGGCGGAAAATTAGCGGGCATTCAATTTTGGGACGTCGGCGGTGCGGTCCAACTTAAGAGTGCGGTACTACTCATACGGGGAAAATAGTGTCCGAGCTTTGATAGTGCGCTAAGTGATATTCGAGCTGCGATATTAATTAAGATTTGTGAAATTGAAAGTGATTAATAAAGTAAAACTATTGCGGTCGCAACTCGAATCCGTTAACGGAATGAAGTATTCCGGGGTACATCGGCGGAAACGCGTAACGGTGGCAACGAAAACCTATGTACCTTTCAACAGACTTCGGTCTGGATGATCTTTGATTGTATTTAATAAGATCGGCGTTTTACATCATTACGCTAAACAATACACTATCTTCGACGGAGTAATGGGGGAGAGACAGTTGTCTCCCTAGTGAAAGTTGAAGATAGGTCAGACACCATTTAGCTGGAGGTAGACCCGTATGACCCAGTCCAATTTCGAGTCTACCTCCGTACATACAGTGTAGTGATAGGAAAATAACACACTGAGTATACTGGCTCGACTGATAGAACATTTAGGAGTTAGTTGCTTTCAGGGGCAATGCGACTCTCACAACACATCACGAATTTAAATTAAATGTGGCTCGGGCCTAGATTGCAAGGTACACAAAAGGGGACTGTTAGTTCGACAAAATATAGGCATTTTCAAGTGAGGAAAGTTGTAGGAATCTATAGGTAGGCGGATATATATATGGTTAGTTATTAATTCAGACTAATAAGGTAGGGATAATTAAGTTACGGCGCTAAATAAAATTATGATGAAGTGATGTGGGTCCTAGCTAGGCAAGTAATCTGTTACCGCAGGGCGATAAAATTCTAATTGTTTTCCTAAAGTTGTTACCAATTAATTATTCATTTTAAATAATTAACAGAAGTATGATAATATTGTGCCATCATTACTTGGAATACCTAAAAGTCTAGACTGGTTTCCTATTACAAGAAAAATACCAAAAGTTATAGCAAATAAGCATAGCTGTACTGTGATGTTTGATTTCTAATACTGAAATGACCAAACAGGCATTTTTAGCTTTCCCTGAGGTACAATACGGCCTTAAAATAGCTACACTCTTCAAAGTATAAAAAAAATATACATCCGATACCTATTAGTAAAAATAAGCTGATACAAACTGAACAACTTAAACCAGTTTAGAACCTAGGATAATTCGTTGAAGGAAGACATTGCAAGCTATGAGCTTCTAATAATCTGAAACATAGAAATAATTGATTGATAACAACCTGCTAATTAGCCTGACAATGGTCTACTAATACCATTTGAATTCACCTTAATGGTCAGAGACCTCTTAAGACATGTAAGTACTTACTTCTAATAATATGAAACATAGAAATATTTGATGGGAACAATCTAAATCAATCCTACTAATACCTAGTACAGTCTAATTTATATCTATTAAAGTGAGTAAAAGATAACTTCTAAATGTAATTGATTCAATGATTAACAGGGATAATTAACTACCTAATTTACTACCTACTAAAAGTATACTAACTATGATTTGGTAGGCTATCAAATTAACCACTCAGTCTGAGAGACAGGGGGTGGAAGTTAATGGAAAAATAATTAACTTAAGTTCACTTCCTAAAAGTCAAGGATATTGAATAAATTAAACATCTTTCAATAAACTTGAGATGTACTTATACTTTATAAATCTGTATAATGAACACTAAGAGTAACCCAAAGTAATTTACTTCAAATGATAGTATTCTATTTAAGTTCACTTCCTAAAAGTCAAGGATATTGAATAAATTAAACATCTTTCAATAAACTTGAGATGTACTTATACTTTATAAATCTGTATAATGAACACTAAGAGTAACCCAAAGTAATTTACTTCAAATGATAGTATTCTATTTAAGTTCACTTCCTAAAAGTCAAGGATATTGAATGAATTAAACATCCTTAATAAACTTAAGATGTGATAATCTGCCAATGCAGCCAATCCAATGTAGTTATATTGGAACTTTATAAGACCTGTATATTAAATACTAGGAGTAAATAAAAGTAATTTTACCTGTATTAATAGCATTCTACTTTAGCCACCGCCTGAAGTGGCGTTTGATTAAATTATCCACCCTTTATAGAACTGAATATAAGTTATTGCATTGAATAATTAAGTTCTTAATGTGAAGAGGATATTTGGATGATAGCAAGCCTTGAGATAAACTCTATTGATTTATGTGGAATAATAAGAATTTAAATTGCTAACACATAGTTCATAATGTAAAATGAAATTAGAGTTTGAGAAGAGATGTAAATTCTCAGTTTGAAAGAATTAAAGCTACAAGCTAATAATTAATGTTAAAGCCAAAGTGGACGGGGCCATAATTAAACAATGAGATGTAATGGCACGCTATGGAGCGGCGGTTGGAGCTCATAAACTTCTACAAGACTCTTATATTTCCACAAGACATTTATACTTCCACAAGACTTTTATAATTCCACAAAACCTTTATATAATTTGCACCAGGCTTCTTATGTATCATACTATTGATAATAAATAATAATACCTGCAAGCTAGGTTATCATCCGATTACCTTTGAGTGGTTACAAATCTTCCCCGCAGCTGCAGTGAAGGATTTAGGTCACAGTTCAGACAGAGTCATTGCTAGGCTACACATATCAATGTTATGATCTATATACTGGTAGGTAATTAGGTCAGGAGAAAATAATTTAACACAGGGATAAGCCAATTACTAAACTTTCACGAAAGAACTTGAGTTACTTAAATGCGGTTAACAACGGAGGGTTCACTAGACGATCTGGCCAAAATAGTAGTTATTATAATATTACATTGCTTGACTGAAATTCACTGCAAATAGAATTAAGCTATGCTAAGGTTTCATCATCATACAAACACATCCATTAGATTGTAGATAAATTAGGTTAAATAGTTTAAGAATTAGATAATAAGTTAAGTTAAGGTAAAAGCGGCGAAGATGTGTGTATGCATTATAAGGTAGCTAGGCATATAGGTGTGAAAGGCAATAGATTTAGGTATAGAAATATATAAGAGGGGGGGGGAAGTTACAAACTCACCTGGAAACAGCACATGGATACGACTGTCGTCAAGGCCTATAGGGTCTTTGGTACGTGCCGGTCCACTTATGGTAAAATGTGGGGACTCAACCCCAAAATCATAAGATGGATCTACATGATGATGGTGCGGCCGATTCTCACATACGGCAGCATCGTCTGGTGGCCCAGGACCAGGCTAAAGATCTGTAAGAATGCTTTGAGCAAACTACAGAGAACAGTATGCCTGGCGATTACCGGGGCATTTAGAACCACACCGACAGCAGCGCTGGAGGTCCTCACGGACCTCCCACCTCTGCACAGTGTCATAGAGACGGAGGCAAGGAAAGCGCTACACAGACTAAAGGTGGCAGGGCTGTGGGACGCATCTTTGCCTCTGACCAGACACACAAAATGGGAACATTATGATACCCTTGATAGGATCATGGAAATGAGGTGCGACAAGATTGCCCCAAAGTACATGTTCGAAAAGAAATTCAGTATACATGTCCCAACTCGGGACCAATGGAAACAGCCACCGTCTCCAGAGAAAGACAGCCTGATCTGGTACATCGACGGATCCAAAATGAAGTCGGGCACTGGAGCAGGTATTTTTAGCAATGATTTTAAACACAGTCAGAGTATGGGAAAGTTCGCTACTGTTTATCAGGCAGAAACTTTCGCAATTCTCCTGTGCGCTAAAAAGAATTTAGAAATCGCTCCTAAGAAGCGTAACATATTCATCCTGAGTGACAGCCAAGCCGCGCTTAAGTCACTTATAACGCCTCGAATCAACTCCAGCCTTGTGCTTGAAACTACGAAAGCCTTAAACAAGCTAGGTAGGCACAACAGGGTGAGATTGATCTGGGTACCAGGCCACATGGGAATCCATGGCAATGAGATGGCCGATGCACTTGCTAGGGAGGGCTCAGAGACACCATATATTGGCCCTGAGCCATTTGTGGCACTAGCATCGAGTACCATCAACAAAGCATTCAAGGACCATATCCAAAACAGGCATAAAACCGAATGGAAAGAGCTACCCGGCATAAAACACTCAAAATCTCTTATAGGCGAAGGCGCCCTAGGACGGAGTAAGATCATATGCGGAGGTAGCAGAAGGCAGGCCCGATTAATCACCGGTGCCCTGACTGGGCACTATGCCACTAAACAAATGCTCCACAAAATGCAACTAGCAACAGACAACCTGTGCAGGGCATGTGGAGGGGAAACGGAGTCTATGCAGCACCTACTGTGTGACTGCGACTCTTTTGCCAGGAAAAGAATGAATCTTCTGGGATCGGCCTACCCCAAACCAGAAGATTTTAGGCTCTTCGCCCTCAAGGACATTGCCAAGCTTATGGCAATTATCTTCACTGAGGAGGCAGAGTGATAGGACGGGGTGGCACAAAAGATCCCAATGGGTCGACGTGCTACTGCGAGAGGGAGACCTCTGCAAGCCCCACTAGATAAGATAAAATAAGATAACTTGCTCAAGTTGATTGAACCGGTTGGTGATCGCATTTAGCTCGCTGCGAATAGTTTCCTTCTCCTTCACTAAGGACTCAATTTGGGTCTTGCAGGTGCTAACGTCCGATTTTAGTTTTTCGAAAGTTTCATGCACGAAATTAACTGACTCTGTAAGGGACCCAATCTCCAATTTAACAATTCTTAATTCCCTGTTTATGTCCCGTTTGAGATCCTTAACGCCTTCGTTCATGGCGGCACGAATTTCCTCCTGTATGATGATTCGCAACTCCGTATGTGAGATACACGTCTCGGAACACGCCGACGTCTGTTTTGGCCCTACAGTCGTCTGTTTTGAGTCCGCCATTGAATGTTTTGAACCCAAAGTCATCTGTTTCGACACAGCAGTTGTCTCCTTTAGTCCTTTTTTAGCCCGATGGGTCACATTTGCATCTGGTGTTAACGCACGAACCGGCATGTTCGAGTTGTCACTACGCGGTTTTTTGATTGGCATTGTGGGCAAAGCCAGTTTGCCCTAATGTCCTGCGAAAGCCTCTTGAATGCAGCATTGGAAATGGCAGTACATAAACTGTGGTAAAACGATTTGCAGGAGCGGCATTCTAAGCAATTTGCGTCATCGATTGTAGACTGGCAGGCTGCGCAACAGTGCATCATCGGTATTTTATGGACTCCTTATGTATAGGTATATTATATATTTATATAGATATATATATTTTTCATGAACTATATTATCAACACAAAGTTGTGATCACAGTAGCGGTATCGCCCGCCTGTCGCTTGATAACGTGGTAGCGGCAGTGCGTACACGGCGCCTCGGCAATGGACGGCGGGGGGCGAGGCGACGCGCGCGATGACGTCAACCGCAGGCCGCAACAGACCGCTAATTTCGGCGCAGCGCGTTCACGGCTCGCGGTGCAGCGGATAGCGCGTCAGTCACAACTCACCAAAACCGGGTTCAAACCTCCGCGGCGCAAACTCGAGAAAGATAATTATTTCTTCAATTGCGCAGCTCCGGAGTCAATCCGAGGAATCCCAGCAGGCCGGTGCACAAAAGGGCGAGGCCCCGGAACAGCACTTCACAAATTAAATTTAACTATAAAATTCGGTAACAACAAATACGTCTGTTCACTGAGAGATACAACGGCCGAAAAAAAAAATATTGCTAAGGGCACCCCAATCGGAACCAATACCTACCATGTGCTGCAGGCCAACCTGCAGAGGAAGAGGCTGGCCACTGAGGAGCTGCTGATGGAGGCGCACAAAAGGAAGGTGTTCATTGCGCTGCTGCAAGAGCCCTACGTCGGTGCGAGCCGGCAAATGAGAACACGAGGGGGAGTGCGCCTTTTTCAGAATGACGGTCCAGACACAGTCAAGGCTGTGATAGCTATATTTGATCCTAACATCATCGTGATCCAACATCCCGACCTCACCACCAACAACATCTCGGTGGTGGAGGTAAGGATAGGTACCGGGACCATAGCTCTGGCCAGTTTTTACTTTGAGCCCGACCAACCCATCGACCCCTACCTAACCCACATGAAAAAATTGGAGACTATTGGGACAAAAAATATCTTGGTAGGAGGTGATGCTAACGCCAAAAGCGCATGGTGGGGCAGAACTGTTCTAGATCACAGGGGAGAGGATGTGGCGGGAACCATCCATGAGATGGGCTTTCATATTGTCAACAGCGGCAACACACCAATATTCGACACTATCAGAGGGGGGAAAAGATATTCGAGCTACATAGACGTGACGGCGTGTTCGGAGGAGCTACTTCGCTGTGTTGAAATCTGGCACGTTGACGAGTTCCAACCATAACGGCATAGCCTTCACGATCGCCACAGAAACACAAGGGTATAAGAATTGAGAGAACCACGCGCATATTTAACACAAAAAAGCAGACTGGACTAAATTTAAAGATTCATTGGAAACGATCAAAATAACAAATAAATTAGAAATAGAAACAATAAAAGCAGCAAACAGTAAAAAATAAATAGAACAGATAGCAGAAAATTATAATAAAGCAATAGAGGAAACGTGTGGTCTCTCAATTCATAAAAAATTAAACAAAAATGTACTTACCCAACCGTGGTGGTCCAAGAAGCTTGCCGGGATGAAGAGGATGGTCGCTACGAAGAAGTGCAGAATCCGGAACGCCGCACCGATCCGTAGAAAGCTCGTAGTTGACGAATATCTAAAAGAAAAAGAAAAATATGAAGCAGCTGTTGCAAAAGCCCAGACCACTTCGTGGATGGACTTCTGCAAAAGACAAGACAGAGAGAGTATGTGGGATGGCATATACAGGGTTATGTCGAGAACAACTGCCAGAACTGAGGACCTATGCTGATGAAAGACGGGGTGTCCCTTGACACAAAAAGTTCGGCGGAGTTACTGGCCACAACCTTTTATCCAGAGGATCACACTTTGAGTGACAACAAGGATCACACTAGAACGCGAGAGAGAGCAGGGAGAGTGAATGCAATCACTGAGCTTTAGTCCGCGATTGAATCATTTAATCCAAAAAAGGCTCCTGAAAGTGACGGTCTTACGGCTGATATCTGTCGCGCTGCCATTTGCGCAGACCTGCAGCTGTACCTGGAATTGACAAAAAAATGTTTGGAACATGGTTCCTTCCCGGCGGTGTGGAAGCAGGTAGTAATTTTGAAGAAGCCGGGAAAATATAGCTACAAAGAGCCAAAGTCCTACCGACCTATAGGCCTCCTCCCGGTTCTCGGAAAGGTGTATGAAAAAATGCTGGTTGGGAGGCTGAAACATCACCTACTTCCGAAGATGAGCCCCAACCAGTACGGATTCATGCCGCAAAGAAGCACCGAGGACTCCCTCTATGCCCTTATTAACAACATTAGATTACAACTTAAACGTAAGAAAATCATATCGCTTATATTACTGGACATAGAGGGAGCCTTCGACAGCGCATGGTGGCCTGCCATAAAGGTCCGCTTGGCTGAGGAAGGATGTCCGTTAAACGTGCGAAGAGTCTTCGATGACTAATGTGGGAAAGGAGGGTAGCTGTGCGGTATGCTGGTGAAATAGAAATAGAAATAGAAATATTTATTGTGCAGGAAACACGGTACATTAAAGATGATAAACGATAATTTGATCCACATGTTTCGCTGAATATTCAGCATGCAAAAATTGTTTACAATAATATATGAGAGGAAGTTATTAGTGAGGAAGTAGTTAGGCAGACCAATAAAGGATGCGTCCAAGGGTCCATTGCAGGGCCCATTTTATGGAACCTGCTGCTGGACCCTCTGCTAAAGGACGTGGAGAAGCGACAAGTCACAGCCCAAGACTTTGCGCACGACGTCATCCTAGTCTTCGTAGGAGAGACCGGGAAGGAGATACAGGACCGTGCAAATCCTATTCTTGCGCGTGTTGAGGAATGGGGAGTCGAAAACAAGCTTAAATTTGCTCCACACAAGACAAATTGCTTAACAATTACCAACAAACTTAAAGTCGACACCCCGCGTCTCAACATGGGCGGAATAGCGATCCAGGAGCAGAAAAAGATCAAACTTCTCGGTCACAATCGACGCCAAACTCACGTTTAAGGACCACGTAGCGAATGTATCCAAAAAGGCGGCTAACATTTTTAAACATCTATCTAGGGCCGCGAAGGTGAGCTGGGGACTCGACCCGGAGGTGACAAGGTCAATTTACATCACTGCAGTGGAACCCGTTGTGACGTATGCGGCTGCGGCCTGGTCCACGGCTAAGGTCATGACACGCGAACAGCAAAATGCGTTGCAACGGGGCTTCGCTCAGAAAATGTGCAGAGCGTATAGAACCGTCTTGCTCAAATCTGCGCTGGTACTGACCGGGAGGTTTCCTCTTGGATTAAAGAGGTAGGAGCCCTTTATGAAGTGAGGAGGGGGGTGCCCCGGTCAGTTCTACGCGGCAGAGAGATTGAGACACCACACCTTGCACTATACCTACCACACCCGGCTGAACAGACAACACTGGAGCTCACGTCTATCACACAAGACACTCAGATACACGAACACATGCACGACATCCGCATATATACAGACGGCAGCAAGATCGATGGCAAGGTTGGTGCGGCGCAATCCTTGTGGAATAGCGCCGGCGAAACCAGAGCCATCAAACTTGTACTGCCGTCTTACAGCACCGTGTATCAGGCTGAGCTCCTAGCATTACACAATAAGACCTCGGAAGTGTTGCTAAGTAGGAAGGAAACAACTTTTGGAATTTATAGCGACTCTATGGCAGTTCTCCAAACCGTGACCAACGTGGCTTCCCTCCACCCCTTGCAGTAGAAATGCGCAGTAATCTACGATTAGCAACCAAAAAATGCAAATGTGTCTATTTGTATTGGATTAAGGCGCATGCTGGGCTGGAGGGCAATAAGAGGGCCGACCAACTTGCCAAGGAGGCTGCTATGAATTCCAAGAAAAAGCCGGACTACGACATGTGCCCGGTTTCATTTCTCAAGAGAATCATCCGTGATGAGTCTCTTGAGAAATGGAACGAAAGGTACAAGTCTAGTGACACTGCCGTGGTAACCAAAATCTTCTTCCTAGACGCCATAATAGCTTACCATACCACCCGGAAGCTAACACATACACACCTCACCACACAGGCTCTCACAGGACATGGCGGGTTTTCCGCATACTTGAACAAGTTCAAGTGTAAGGATAGCCCGTCGTGCGTGTGTGATCCTGACACACAAGAGACCCTTCTACACATCCTCTTCGAGTGCCCTATACACGCTCTGGAGAGGCTAAACACGAAAATTCAAACAGGTGTCAAATTGGTTCCAAGTAATTTCGCCGATATCATCCAAGGCAAATTTAAGGAAGTATTTCTACAATACTGCGTCAAACTTGTCACGATTGTCAAAAACCGAAATAAGACTTAAAAAATTATATAACAGATGTTAAAATAAGGGAATGGCACATATACTTATATGTATATATGTAAATTCCAACAAAAATATAATAAGTACTGAATGTAAACATTTGTTAACGCTGTTAGAAATTAGAAATTAGGATTAAGAGAGAGTAAAAATAGCATAAGAATACCTCAATTGGGAAAATGTAATTAATAAGAAACAACAAAACATGTAATAGAAATAAAGTTAGAAATACTAAAGTATGTAATAGAAGTAAAATTTTAAACACTGAAAAAAGACGACAACCTCAGGCGGTTATCTATGTAATAGAAATAAGAAATAGTAAGAAAACTGTAGTAATAAAAAGGCAGCAATAGAAAACTCATTTACACGAGTAAATAGACAATAAGAATGAAATAAAGAAAGGATAGACCTCGGACCAAATATTACATATTTGGTCCGAGGGATAGACAGCAGCATAGGGTCTATAAATGCGGAACACCCAACGCTTAGGGAATGAATGGTGATGGATGAATGTGAAGTATGAAGTATAAAAGTGCGAGATGAATAAAAGCGAGAATGGTATGATAAAGAGAATTAGCTAATAAGAGCTTCGGCGACCATAGTCGGAGGAAGTTAAAAAAAAAAACACTTGGAGGCGACGCTAACACCGTATTGAAAAACATTGAAGTAGAAAAAAAGGGCGGGAAACGTTAAACTTGGGGCGCGGTTTTTGATTTCCAAATTTTTTATTAATTTAAAACGCTGTATGGTAATTAATATTACGTCACTTCATTCGAAGATATATGTATAATTAACAGGTAGTCCTTTAAACCTACAAGGCAGTCGCACGTTTTAAAGAATGGCAATAATTTCATTTGCCACTTTTTTTTTTTTTTGTCTATGACAGCTCTGTTCCCCACCGCCCGGCAGAGCGTCGAGTGCTCATTCTTTATTCGTGCGAGGCAGCGCGCGGACATCTTTCGCTCGCTCCTAATAACTATTTTCAAAGTCAACGTTTTATTCTTAAAAAATAATTATGCCGAAAAGAAGCTATGCTGAGAAAATGGAAAGATATAATTACAAAATAAGAAGACTGGAAGAAAAGACCAATAAACGACGTCAACGCATTATTGAATCTTCGGAATCACATGACGAAAATTCAGGTTAGTAAAGTGTAATTTTTTTTCAAAAGTGATATCGATAGTAATTGTAAAGATAATTATGTAGTTATTGTTAGCCTGGAGGTTGTCCGTGGGTCAACACGATGGTAATTGTAATCCTATGCTTAGATGGTAACCGTGGGTTATTACAAAGCAATCATAGGAATGTAACTAACTACCTACCTCCATAAATTATTTAAAACTAGAGGTTGACCGTGGGTCAACACGATGTTGAATTCATGCTTAGATAATAACCGTGGATTATTACAAAGCTTAATACGTATGTAAAGATAACATAAAAGTTGATCATGGACCAACACGATGGTGAAATTTACTTAACAATAAAACTTAGAGGGATATGTATCTAGGCTGTTTTATAGCAATGTTAATCGACTTTAAACACATAAAATAACTTCGATGGTACAATGAAACTATGACTTTCTTGCATCAAATAGTGATACAACCGTCTAATTAGTTTTTAGAAAAATAATGATAAGTACTTAATTTTTATATGAATATAAAATCATAGATAGTTTCATAGTATATCGATCATATATTTTAGTTAGAAGTTTATAGAACTACCCTCAATTTCGTATAATTAAATTTTTCAGTAATTAGCTTTACTGGATTGATAAGTAACGACATCGTTTTCTTTGTTTTAGAAAACGAGTCGCATGCAGCTTTTGTTGGCCAGTTACCCATGGAACAGTCACTCGACATTACTGTAGATGACCTACAGCCAGAAAGGGTCCCAGAAGAAACCCCTCAAGAACCGACACTGGTTCCAGACCTGGACCCTGATATACTATCAGCTCTTGGCGAAGTAGTGGAAGACGCACCTAAGTTTGGAGATAAGATCCATGATAACTTGGCACGTCTTTGGCTTCCGATACTCCGCAAGGGTATCGAGAAAGATACTAAAGAAAAGCTGACGAAGCAGTATCTGATTCCAGAGAACTGCACTCTCTTGCAGGCCCCCAAGCTAAACCCCGAAATTTCGGCCACAATTTCGGATACTACCCGAAACAAAGATAAACGGGTTGAGAGCATCCAGCAGCAGCTAGGCGTTGCTATTACAGCTCTCAACAAAGGTTTGTCCCTGCTCCTTGAGGATGGATCGGAAAGAGTAAAGGCAATAAAGTTTTTAAGCGACAGTTGCCGAATCCTCTGCGATCTTCATCATGTGGAGACTGAGGTCCGAAAGAAGTTCATGACACCAGGATTGGACAAGGCGTTTCTGAACTTGATTCAAGATGTGGACAGGGACGAAACCTTATTTGGACAAAAACTTTCCGAAAAAATTAAAGTTTCTAAAATTATTGAAAAGCAGGGTTTACAAATTAAAAAACCTGTCCCAGTAAAAACACAAGCGCTTTCCATTCAACCAACGACCAGCCGTGTCCGATCCCAGGTAAACTGGTCCGGCGCCTCCCGGTACTCGTCAAACAGGGGGGGGCGCCAGAATTACAAGAAGACAGGACCAGCCGTTCGCAAAGGTCCCCAAGCGTCAATGACGAAGCAGCAATCGTCGTCGTCGCAGCCTCAGCAGAGCCAGACCAAGTCACGTGCTCCGGCCCATCAGCGTTAGAGGTACATGCCGGTCGAATAAATTTATTTTATGATTGTTGGTCAAAAATAACGGAAAGTCCGTTAATTCTAAACTGGGTTCTAGAAGAATATTCTATCCCATTCAGCAGCAGAGTTACACAAAATTATGTTCCTACTAACTCCTTAACTTCCCACGAAGAAGTCCATATGTCAGTAGCGATTTCTAAGCGATTTAGCTTAGGTGCAATATCGGTTTGCAAACGCTCAGGAGGTGATTTTATCTCTAGTATATTTCTCACTCCAAAACCTAACGGTGGTAAGCGTTTCATCCTCAATTTAAAACCACTCAACAAGTTCGTGGAAAAATCCCATTTTAAAATGGAAGACCACAGGGTGGCAACAAAACTAATACCTAAAAACGGTTTTCTGGCCACCGTTGACCTTAAAGAGGCCTACTTTTCAGTACCAGTTTTCGAAGCACATAAAAAGTATTTACGTTTCGTTTTTAACAAAACATTTTACGAATTTAATGCCATTCCATACGGCCTATGTAGTGCCCCGAGAGTTTTCACAAAAATCATGAAGGAAGTCATAAATTACCTTAGGGAGAGGGGATATAAATCAGTAGTGTATTTAGATGACATATTGTGTATTGGAGACACTTATAGCGAATGCCAAGCAAATATAACTAAAACCCTAGAAATTTTACAATGTCTTGGATTTGTAGTTAATTTTGAAAAGAGCATGTTAACACCTCAACGAACTTGCAAGTTCTTAGGTTTTGAGTTCAATTCTGTTGATTTATCTCTGTCTCTCCCTTCTGACAAGAGAAACAAAATTTCTAAATTAGTACAAAAATATTCTATGTTACCAGTCTGTACCATAAGAGAACTCTCGCAACTTATAGGGACGCTAGTTTCAGCCTGCCCAGCAGTTAAGTATGGCTGGTTATATACTAAAATTTTTGAACGCCAAAAGTATCTGGCTCTTTTAAAATATAACAATTTTGAAACTAAAATCAAATTGTCTCCTATAACTCTACCAGATTTATTATGGTGGAACCAAAATATATTTATATCATCAAATCTCATGAGACCTGATGTCCAATTTTCACTAGAGTTATTTACAGACGCCTCTAGAACTGGTTGGGGCGCATACTGTAATGGTAAACGTGCCAACGGTGGATGGAAAAGCGAAGAACTTACCTTCCACATCAATTACTTAGAGCTCCTAGCCATTTTCATGGGGTTAAAATGTTTTGCTTTCGAAACATCTAACTGCGCCATTTTGTTGCGCGTTGACAACACAACCGCATTAAGCTATATTAACCGCATGGGCGGGATACAATTCCCACACCTTAACGACTTGGCTAAAAACATCTGGCAGTGGTGCGAGAAGAGAAATATATGGCTTTTCGCATCATATATCAATACAAAAGACAATGTTGAAGCGGATGAAGAGTCTCGTAAAATAAATGTTGATACCGAATGGGAACTATCAGAGTGGGCTTACCAATCGATAGTTCAAGAACTGAGTCTCCCAGATATAGATCTTTTCGCTTCTCGCACCAACGCTAAATGTGACGTATACGTCTCTTGGAAGCAGGACCCTGTTGCTATAAATGTAGATGCATTCACAATAAACTGGCACTCACTATGTTTTTATGCATTTCCACCTTTCTCATTGGTGCTTAAATGCATTAGGAAAATCATAACCGATAAGGCTACAGGCATTTTAGTTTTCCCATATTGGACGGGACAACCATGGTTCCCCTTATTAAAGAAAATATTAATTTCTGATATAATATTATTCAGACCTAATAAAAATCTTTTACATTCTGATTACAGATCGCAACACCCACTGTACAGGAGTCTTACCCTGGGAGCTGCGAAGCTCTCCTGGTCGCTTTTACTAGACGAAACATTCCACCCGTAGCATTAGAGCTCATGATATCTTCCGTTTCGAAGAACACTCTCAAGCAGTACAACACGTCATTCAAACTCTGGTGGCAATTTTGTAATACCAATGGCTTTAACATATTCGACCCTCACTTATCAAACATTTTGACGTTTCTAGCAGAACAGTTTAATAGAGGAGGATCTTACGGTACTATAAATACACACCGATCAGCACTATCTTTGCTTTTAGGCGAAAATGTAGGATCGCTGGATAGTGTTAAACGTCTTTTAAAGGGTATTTTTAAACAGAAGCCTTCTATTCCCAAGTACATAGGCACTTGGGATCCCCAGATAGTGCTTAACCATATCGCCAATTGGTTTCCTAACCAAAGTCTAACTTTAGACAAAATAACCAAAAAACTTTGCGTTTTACTGGCGATTTGTACTGCCCACAGAGTGCAAACTCTATCGTTGATAAGAATATCAAATATAAATAATTGTACTGATTCGTTACAAATTCCCATCTCAGACATAATTAAAACTTCCGCTGTAGGCAAGGATCTGCCAGTTTTAGTCTTACCATATTTCAAAGAAAATCCCTCAATATGCCCAGCTACGACTCTAGATGATTACATCCGTACGACATCAAGTCTCAGACCTGACAATATAGACCACCTTTTCATCACCTATAAGAAGCCTTATAAAAAAGCTTCTTCACAGTCAATTAGCAGGTGGATAAAACAAACTTTGGCGGAGTGTGGCGTTAATGTGGGCGTTTTCAGTGCTCATAGCACCAGGCATGCGTCCACATCAGCTGCGGCCGCCGCCGGAGTTTCCATTGATACGATTAGGAAGACAGCTGGATGGTCCAGCTTGTCTCAAACTTTCGCTAGGTTTTACAATCGGCCACTCCTAGACGAAGGTGTCTTTGCTAGATCGGTTTGCTCAATAAATGATGAGCACACCAACAGACAGTAATTAAATATAGTATGATAATATTAACTATAATAGCAAAATACATTTGTATAACAGTTGATTGATTTGTCCTTAACCTTATAAATCAACTAATAAGAAGTTTCATGTAAACCTTATGTACTGATATTTTGTTTTTTCATTATGAAAATTAAAATTTAATTTGGGCTATATAAGACTCTTTTTATAAACGTCCATACTCTGAACATCTACCTGTTAATTATACATATATCTTCGAATGAAGTGACGTAATATTAATAGATGATTAAACGAACTTCTTAAGTGAAGTTCTATCACTATTATATGAGTCACTTCATTCGAAGATATAAAATCACCCTCCCAATACCCATTTCCCACTAAGAAAAACACAATAAAATTTTAATTTTCTCTCTAAAGTAATGAGCACTCGACGCTCTGCCGGGCGGTGGGGAACAGAGCTGTCATAGACAAAAAAAAAAAAAGTGGCAAATGAAATTATTGCCATTCTTTAAAACGTGCGACTGCCTTGTAGGTTTAAAGGACTACCTGTTAATTATACATATATCTTCGAATGAAGTGACTCATATAATAGTGATAGAACTTCACTTAAGAAGTTCGTTTAATCATCTATAATAATCGGTAAAATCAGTTGAGTAGTATAGTTTAATTTTTTGTCTAGTTTGTGTATTTATACTTTAGTTTAATTGGTAAGTTCACACATTACTTAATTTTACTTACGAATGGAAGAGCCCCCGACCCGGGGGGCTCCGTCCCTCCGGCTGCTAACTATGTAACTGTCTGTTCAAATAAAGAATCGGGAATGGACACCGACGGTTCGACCTCTAGTCGATCTACGCGCAAAAGAACTCGAACACATACTCGAATTTGCAAACATTGCAAGAAAAAACGCAAACACGGTTCCGAAGAGCGGTCATCAGACTGCAATTGTTTACTAGAACAACCACAAGATATTAAAAGTAAAACTGCGGCTCCGCCCGTAACATCTATAACTCCCATCACTATCCAAAATCCAGTAGCCCCACCAAAGCCCATTACCGAGCCTATAAGGTCGTAAACTCTATGAGAAAACGGATACTACACCATATGTGGTGCATGTCCAAAAAACATCAGCTACTTCAAATGATGGAACCACAATGCACCCCATGACCTTTGGTAAATTCCTTAAAAAGAACTCTTTTCGCAATATAATCAATGGCAGTGTAAAGAAAATTGGTAGAAACAAAATGACAGTTTCTTTCTCTAACTACACTGATGCTAACCACTTTATTAATCACAGTGACTTATCGTCCAATGACCTGAGAGCATTTATACCCACCTTTAATGTAACACGTATGGGCCTAGTCAGAGGTGTCCCAGCAGAATGGTCCCTGGATGAAGTTAAAGAAAATGTCTCTGCTCCGGTTGGTTGCTGGGAGGTTTTAAAAGTAAGACGTCTAAATTTCAAATCATATGTAGATGGCACCCCCACATGGAAGCTATCTCAAACAGTAGTTTTAACTTTTGATGGTCAAATACTGCCGAAAAGAATATTTATATGTTTTAATGCCCTCAGCGTAGATTTATATATATATCCTACTATCCAATGTTTTAATTGCTGTCATTTCGGCCATACTAAGACACAATGTAGGTCCTTGCCTCGCTGCTATAAATGTGCTCAAAACCACACCGGAGATTCCTGCAATACTTCAGAAGAAAGTACCTCTTGCTTGTCATGTACTGGATACCACTTTGCAAACAACAAATCTTGCCCTGAGTTTGTTAGGCAAACTCAAATAAATTTGTACATGGCACAAAATTGTGTTTCATATGCAGAAGCTATTAAACTACACCCGAACATTTCTAAATCTTATGCTGATGTTGTATCTTCCTCAAAAAAAGCATCTTCTAATGTAACTTCCAATTCTTTATCCCTTAATAGCAACCCTACTAATTCATATAAAAAAACTGTTTTCTTAAAGCCACGCACCCCTCCAAGCTCTACAAAAGGGTACGATAAGACTGCTCACCAAGCTCTTTTAAAAGAATATATGATTCCTACACCTAACAATGGGTGTGGCCTTATCAACAAAGAAGAAACAAATATACCTTTAGATAAACAGCTCCCCAAAGATTTTGTAGCTGCTTTCATTAATTTACTTTCTCAATTTAATTTATTATCACCGTCCAACGTTGCAAATACTTTTAAGAATAATAATCAATCTCATAATGGACACACAGACAGACAAAATTATACAGTGGAATAGCCGTAGTGCTATAAGTAAAAAAAGCGAAATAATACATTTACTAAATAAATATGATCCATCTGTTTGTGCACTATCAGAAACATGGCTAAAGACACATAATAATTTTCATATAAATTTGTACAACTGCGTCAGAAAAGATAGATCAGATGGTTATGGTGGAGTAGCCATACTCATAAGGAACTCTGTTCTTTACCATAATATCTCTCTGTCTCCTAACAATGAAGATTTTTCAATTGTTGCTGTCAGTGTACATAGCATATGTATTGTATCTATATACATTCCACGTCCATCATCTTCTATTTTTAATGAAGTCAAACCACTTTTTTCAACACTCCCAAAACCATTTATAGTATTAGGGGACTTTAATTCACAACATCAATCATGGGGAAGTTCAGTATCTACAACTTTTGGGGATAACCTATTAGATATCGTTGATTCATGTAATTTGTGCATTTTAAACACAAGTACACGTACCCGCCGCACAGACCCTAATCATAACATAAGTGTTGTAGACCTTTCAATATGTTCACCTAACTTAGCTTCATCATTGTCTTGGCATACTCTCCCCTCTACATATGGCAGTGATCACTATCCTATAGTAATTTCCTTTCCATTTAATAAACCCATACTCTGTAGTACGCTGTCTACTAGAAAATATAGACACCCAAATAGAAGCTCCAGTGATTGGGTAAAATTTAAAAATAGTGTTGACTGCAAAGTTTCTTCTCTTCCTAGTACAAGCACTGGTAATGAAAATGAATGCGCTGATAGACTTGCATGTATTTTGAATGAAGCAGCCAAAGAGGTATTTCCATGTAAAGATAATTCTCCTACTAAAATACCATCTCCGCCTTGGTGGGATAAGGACTGTACAGACGCTACAAAGAGGAGAAAGGGGGCAGAAACGAATTATAATAATAATATGACAGACATAAACTATGAGAACCTGTCTAAAGTAATGGCTGAAACAAAAAAGTTATTTAAACAGAAAAAGTTTCAAAGTTGGAGAAACTTTTGCAGTTCTATTTCTCCAGATACTCTAGCAACACTTGTTTGGCGTAATGTTAAAAGATTTAAGTCTGCCTACAATACGTCCCCGATGTCTATCATGCCACCTGCTTTAGTAAACAACTTTGTAAACAAATTAGCTCCTCCGTGGGTGCCAGACAATAAACATCACTACAATCGTCTTGTTCACAGAAAAAACCTTTCGGGACTAAACTCTCCCTTTTCTCTTTATGAACTGAAAGGTGTTATCCATAACACAAAAGACTCTGCACCTGGAATAGATAGCATTCCTTATATCTTTTTCACCAATGTTAGTGATATTCTTCTTTCTTACTATCTAGATTTAATAAATAGCATCATGATAACAGGTGTCATTCCTCTGTCATGGAAATCTCAAGTAGTGTTGCCAATACGTAAGCCGAATAAATGTCCGTCTGATGCATCTTCATTTCGTCCAATAGTGTTGTCATCTGTTTTAATCAAACTAGCTGAACTTTTAGTAAAAAATCGTCTAGAGTGAGTGGTATGTAGAAAGTCAGGATTTATGGTCTAATAGTCAATACGGATTTCGGAAAGGTAAAAGCACAATTGATAACATAGCTATATTAACAACAGATGTACGATTAGCCTTTTCTTTTAATAAGTCGGTTGTCGCCGCTTTTTTGGATATAAATTCTACTTACGATAACGTATTATTATCAGTACTTAGGTCAAAATTAGAAGCATTAAATGTTCCGATTATTTTATTAAATTTTATTATGAATATCTTATCTGAGCGGCACTTAACTTTATTGCTGGCAAAGTAATCAAATGTAAAAAGAACTGTCTGGAAAGGCTTACCGCAAGGGTCTGTACTGAGCCCTCTTTTATATAATATATATACACACGATTTAGATTGTTCTCTTGGTAAACATGTTAAGTTATTGTAATACGCCGATGATTTGTTATTGTATTCGGTTAATCGGTGTTTAGATTTTGCAACTTCAAATATTTCATCTGCCTTGGTTTCCTTGAAATCTTGGATGGATGACAATGGTCTAGAATTATCTGCTTCTAAAAGTACAGTTGTCATATTTACACGTAAAAGAAACCTTATTTCCCCGGTAATATATTATAATAACACAATTGTCCCAGTAGCATCCCAATTTAAATTCTTAGGCGTAGTGCTAGATACAAGGCTTACAGGTAAGGCACATTGCGATTACATTATGAATAAATGCGAACGCTTACTTAATCTCCTACGATGCCTTTCAGGCGTGTGGTGGGGTGCACATCCTCAATCTCTTAAATTAGTTTACAACACTTCAGTTCTCTCGTGGAGCCGTTTGCGAGCGGGCGCATACATTGTCTCTGTAGAATCTTCTGAATTCAGCGCATTCCATCTTGCTCATTAAAATTATAAGAATTAGATTCATATTCGCGCGGATTAAGTGTGCATTTGTTTCCTACTACTGTCTCACTTATAGTGCATTGTGTAGTGCTGGAACAGGACAGTTAATTGACACCGCGGTTGTGTGAAGCAGAATAGCTGACTTCGTCGCTTAATACTCTCGCTACCTACTCGGACACAACGGCAAGAATGCAACGATCACCACCAGCAACTTACGAAAAATTATGTGCATCAAATCCGGATTTGCAGGCGGTGTCGGCCTTAACATCAGAAGATAGTAATTTTATCAACCTGTGTAAACGTAAACAACATAGTTTGGATGAGGATCTTTTAATCGTCGCCGAAAAGAAAATAAACGATCAACTTGGCGAGTGGAAGAATAGATTGGATGCGACAATCGCTGATTCTATCAAAAATGCGGTCAATAACGTGCTTGAGAAAGAAATTACAAAATTATCGACCTCTATTAACAATGCACTTCAACAATTTAGCTCAAGGCTGGATGGCCTACAAGATTCAGTTGGCTTTTTAAGCGATAGGCAAGATGTTTTTTTGACCTCTGCTGCTTGTGATAACGTTTCCAGTCAAATAACAAGTCTTGAAAATAAAATAGAACTGATGGAACAGCAGGCAAGGCAGTACAACATCGAAATCGCTAACCTTCCAGAACACCGTGGTGAAAATCTAGTCATATTGCTTGAAAAAATTGGTGACATTATTAAGCACCCGATTAATTCTACTAATATTGTGTCGGCTCATCGAGTACCACACATTGACCAGAAAAACCCACACCCGAAAAATGTCATAGTGAGGCTAACTTCAAAAATACTTCGAGATAACATCATAACGGCGGCGCGGGCGGTAAAAGGAATTAAATCTGACCAGTTATTGATATCAGGTACTCCGCATAACATTTATTTGAACGAGCACCTGACACCAAGAAATAAACTGATATTTCGCCTTTGTCGGGAAGCAGCCAAAAAACATAACCACAAATATGTATGGATTAAAAATGGTACGGTACTGGTTCGCCGGACAGATTCATCTCCTACCTTCTCAGTGCGCACCGAAAAGGATATTGATAGAATCAACGCATAATTATTACGTGTTAGTTTCATTATTTAATGTTGGTATGTTTTGTTTATGTATTGCTGTAAGTATTGTCAAACCTTATTTTAATTTTATTATTTATTTTTATCATTCACATATTCTTGGGGTTTCGTGTGTTGAGCTGTATGGGTTACTATCAAAAATAAGCAAAATAAATTGTCAAATAGTTTTCTATTGCTAGTGCTATATTATAATAAATGTGATGTAAATCTAAGTTATTCTTAAGGTTGTGTTCTCTGTATTTGTCAAATAATCACCCTAATAAATAATAAAGTCTACCAATGGGCTAACTCAAACTCATTATATTATGGATCTGTAATATTCGTAAATGTAACTTTGTATGAAACAAACCAGTCCATTAAATCAATATGTAATAATAATTATATCTTTCAACTTCAACATATTAGTGGTTACACAGGTTACACGATATACTTTTGGTGCATGCTTATATTCCTTTATCTAGTATATGCAATATGTTATCAAATGTCATTAGACACTTATCATTCATTATTAAAAATGCCTCAAAACGGATAAAAGTTTACTTTTATACTACCAAAACTGTCGTGGGCTAAGAACTAAGCTGCATACTCTGTTTATGACTATTTTATCAAACTCATACGACATTCTAATTCTTACTGAAACATGGCTACACGCTAACATACATGATAGTGAATTTATTGACGATAGGTATCAAGTATTCTGAAGGGATCGAGATCGACTAGCCACCGGCCGGCGGGATGGCGGCGGCGTACTTGTGGCAGTGCTACGGACACTGTGCGACTGCGCGGGCCGAGCTGCCGACGTCCGCGCTGCCATATGGCGACGTCCCCGTCCCGCCGATCGTTGACTATTTAATGTTGGACCTATGGATTGCGAATCGTAACTATCTGATAAGCGCTGTTTATATTCCGCCCAGTTTAAGTTGCGATGTATATTACGCATTTTTTAACAAGATGCAAAACTACGCAGTGGAATAGTACAGTAAACTTGCAACCGCTTATAAACAATAACAATGCAACACATGCTTGTTTGAGTAATTTTATGTCCTTGCATAACTGCCATCAATTAAACTCCATTTTGAATAAAAACAATAGAATCTTGGACCTCTTCATAACTAATGACACTAACTCGAGTTTGTCCCCTATATCAGTTCCATTGGTGTTGCATGACGAATTTCACCAGCCATTCCAAGTAATAATACCAGTACATAATGACTTAAAATTAATTAAGAGCAAAACCTTTAGTAAATATTGTTATGTAAATGCAAATTATGACAAAATAAGGGAGGAAATGGCAAACATTAAATTGACACATTTATTATTGAACAAAAACGTGGAACAAGCTGTGTTTTGTTTTTGTGAAGAGCTTTATAAATTAATTAAAAAACATGTACCTACTAAAGTTGTTAAATCAACTACCTACCCGTGTTGGTTCACTGCGGAGCTTATTCACCTATATAATAAAAAAAATCGAGCATGGATCAACATAAAAAATTTTAGCAGTGAATCCAATTACAGCATCTTTTCAATGTATAGAAAAAAGTTTAAGTTGCCTCAGAACGTTGTTATAAAAATTACCTAAGTAACGTAGAAAGTAGTATAAAAAGTAATACGAAATTTTTTTGGACTTATATTAAAAATAGGACAAAGAGTGCAAGTATACCGGCCACTGTCATTTATAAGGATAAAACTGCGGCTACTCCAGAGGAAATATGTTCTCTTTTTTCTGACTACTTCCAATCAGTTTTCGAACCATCTTCCGTACCCAATAATTTCGATATTAGTGATATCGACATAACCGATACTGAAACTCCCGACATACTGCTTAATTACATAGTGATAGTTAAAAGTGAAGTCCAAAAAGTGCTAAAATCACTTGATACCACTAAAGGTGTAGGGGTTGATGGTATTCATGCTCATTTTATGAAGACCACTGCTGAATCTATTGACGAACCTCTTTGTTTATTGATTAATAAGTGTTTACATGATGGAGTTGTGTTGTGTGTGATGTTACCTAGGATCTGGAAAACCGCTAGGATAGTTCCCGTTCACAAAGGAGGTTCAAAAAGGGACATAGAGAATTACCGGCCTATATCAATATTACCCACTATGTCAAAGGTCTGTGAGCGTTTAGTACATGATGTTACATATTCCTGTCTTCGTGGAACTATAATCGAGCAACAACATGGTTTCGTGAAACAGCGATCAACAGTCACTAACATGCTTATATATACCACATTTTTATTCAAAGGATTAGAATCTAACAAGCAAATTGATAGTGTCTACACTGACTTTCGTAAAGCCTTTGACAGAGTGGATCACAAAATATTGTTGGAAAAAATTGCTTTTAATGGTATAAGAGGAAACCTCTGGCGTTGGTATAAGTCATATATTTCTAATCGAACTCAAAAGGTTGTTATACAGGGATACGAGTCGCAATGTGTTAATGTTAGCTCTGGTGTGCCGCAGGGCTCTATTATCGGTCCCTTATTGTTTATATTGTTCATAAATGATATACATAAATGCTTTCATAATTGTAATTTTTTGTTATATGCGGACGAAAATAAACTTAGTCTCAGTCTAGAAAAATGCAAACTTATAACGTTTACTAAAAAAAAGAAAATTAGTAAGTACTCCTACTCTCTCTGCGGTACCATTTTGAATAAAGATAATAGTGTTAAGGATCTTGGGATCACTCTTGACTCTAAATTACACCTTGATGTACACATAGAAAAAATAATAAATAAAGCCTTTAAGATGTATGGTGTCGTCATGCGTTCGGGTGTTTTTTTTAAACAGCCGTCAACGTACCTTTATCTTTTTAAATCCCTTATTAGGTCGCAAATGGAGTATGCAGTTAGTATCTGGAATCCGTTATATGAGAAATACATTAGAAAGCTTGAATCAGTACAGAGGAAATATTTGCGATGTATGCATTATAAGTGTGCCAGAAAAACATTGCCCTATGTGGAATCACTAAGTTGTTACAAAATACTAGATTTGAAATCGAGACGCACGCAATTGGGTGAAATGCTGTTATATGATATATGCCATAACAAATACAATTGCATTGATTTGACTAATGAACTGTACCATAGAATACCGATAAGAACTCATATGCGATCAACACGTCCTCATGAATTGTTTTCGACTACAACATGTCGAACTAATGCTGGGCTTCGATGCCCTATCAAAAGAATGTTAAAATCACATAATGAGATTTTTAATAATTTAGATATGTTTGCTTTAAACACTCGTACTTATAAGAAGTTGGTAACTGATACTCTCAACTATGTATAGTTTATTTTTAAATGACTCACTGTTATTTTTTTGTATTTCATTTTATTGTGCACTGACTGTACACGCACATAAGTGCACTATTCAGTGTTATTATTTGTCTTTTTTTAGCACCATGCACTGTGCGGATGTGTGAAATACCTTAATTGCTTAAGATATTTGGGATATATTGTCCATCTACTTAAGGTAACTTACTTATTATATACTGTATGTTCGTGTTTAGCTCCACAAAAACTAATGTACTAATTTTTAAATTGTGACCAGCGATGTTGGGTATGCAATAACTAATGTTATTAGAGCATTTAATTTAATAAGTTTTATATTGTAAACCTGTTTGTGGTCCATGTTAATAAATAAAAAAAAATAATAAAAAAAACGCTCTCATTCGAAGTATTCTCGACTATGGTACATTCCTTCTGGAGCCAGGCAACGTAGCCGCATTTAAACAATTGGACAGAGTACAATCAAAGGCACTTAGAATAATAATAAGTGCTATGAAGTCAAGCCCAATAAACGCTTTACAAATAGAGTCATGCGAACCTCCTTTACACTTAAGGCGACAGTTCCTTTCGGACTTTTCGTTCGATTCGATTTCTGTTTCGTTTACTTCAATTTAATCATCACCCACTATTTCAATTACTACATTCGCTTTCTAATGAAATAAATTCTTCAAATTATTGGCAACATAAGTCACATCCTTGTATAATTATTAGTTATAGGAAATATATTAACCTACATTCTCCTATTCATCGTGCTAATCGTCTCCCTTTGTTCAATATCGATTACGACTCACTTCAGTTTCACCCGTCCATTACTTACAATTTAGTTGATAAAAATGATGTCAATCCTAGTGTAAGTTTTAAAGTAATTATTGACACCAAATACAATGACTATAACCATATATTTAGTGACGCTTCGAAATCCGCCCCTGATGTGTGCGTAGGTGTCGGAGTCTACCATTCCCAATTCAAAATCGTACAAAAGGTCAAACTTCCTCCGGAGGCATCTGTTTTTACTGATGAGTGCAAGGGTCTGTCAAAAGCTGTTGAATATATTCTGCTTATGAAATTAAAAAAAACAATTATATTTAGTGATGCTATGAGTGCTCTCCAAGCATTGAGTAAATTTCCATTTCGTATGAAATCTTATTTCCCTATATTGTTTGATATTAAAAATAGTCTGGTTAAATGCGACGCTTAAGGATACTCAGTAGAGTTTGCATGGATACCGAGTCATTGCGGAATCACAGGGAATGAGATATCTGACCAGCTTGCCAAGGATGCGGTGCATTGTGGGGACATGTACCCTTATAAGACCTATAGCCATGACTTGCTTTCTTTACCTGCGGTGTTCTTAATGGATGAGTGGCAGAGGTATTGGACAAACAGTCGACATTTAAAGGGAAAATACTACTCGCATATTCAACCAAATATCTTAGCTAAACCATGGTTTCGCAAAGCGAAACTTGGTAAGACTGTAGCAAGTATCTTGATACGTATGAGACTAGGGCATGTTTGTTCTCCAGCACATCTTGCCAAGCTTAAAATAATAACTGACTCCACATGCGAATGTGGGATGGACATTGGTGACGTTAACCACATTTTTTTCTTGTGTGCTTCATGACCGCTCTTCTTTTTTCAATGACCTGCTTTCCCTCGGTGTTCCATTCCCATTATCTATACTTTCCTTATTATGTACCAATGATTTATCTATTTATAAATGTATAGCATCTTTTATCAACATTTATAACATAAAGATTTAATATTCCTGTCCAACCCTTTATTTATTACCATATCCATAAGTAAGTATTTTTTTAATCTATTTAAATATATTAAATATACTCTATTGATCCTATTATCGCATCCTAAAAGTCGTACAACATCCGAATCCTTTTTATTCTACGATCTTTCCCTAACTTTGACATTGGCTAAATGTGCAAATCGCACCAAGCCATTAAAATAAAGAAAAAAAAAACACCGTATTGACCTCGGACCAAATATATTGACTGACCTAATCTTTGACTCAAAATTTTCAAAAAGCCGGTTTAGAACGAGCTCATTATACCAGAGACATGAAATGACAGTGACAATATTATGCAAAAGTTTAACTCCATAGCTCCAAGTATCAAAACCATTAAAAAAGAATCTTTACGCCTCTTAGGGTCCCCCATCCTAGAAGAATCGTTCGCCCCTTTCGTTGAAAATAAATTAGCCACTTTAAATTTTGTTTCGGACCGCATAATCAAAATTAACGCTCACATGGCGTTCACCATAAATTTTGCTTATTTGCACCTAAATTCATATATAGCGTTCGATCCTCGCCCTTTTGGAATCACCCAAGCTTGACATCTAAATTAGATGATTCGATTCAAAACATATTATCTCTGGTACTAAACATCCCTTTGGACAGTCAAGCATGGACAGGCTTCCCTACCTATCCGTTTTGGAGGCCTGGGAATACGTAAAATTTCGAATGTAGCTCTTCCAGCTTTTTTGGCTTCAGTACACAAGACGGAGGGGCTCATCAGAAGCATTCTATCGGAATCCCTGCGACACCATCCAACAGCCCACGTGTCTGAAGCCTTAGATGTGTGGAAGAGCCAGTGTGGCGATGACGTGCCCAGTAACCCGTCATCGCAAAGGCAGTGGGATGAGCCGCTTTGCAGACTAGCGCGGAATAACCTTCTTAATACGCTAGCTAGTCCTGCAGATCAGGCCCGTCTCCTTGCTGTGGCCCAATGGGAATCTGGATTATGGCTCCACCCCCTTACTTCTCCCCATCTTTGCACTCTCCTGGACAACAATACCTTTCGCCTAGCTTCCTCACTTCGTTTGGGGGCACCGTGTAATGTCCCACATCGCTGCCCATGCAGTCACATGGCGAATAAGCTTGGCCATCACGGTATTCCTTTCAGCAGAAGTGCGGGGAGAATCGCCCGCCACGCCGGCCTCAATGACATCATCCGCCGGGCCCTTGCTAGCGCTTCTATACCAGCCGTTCTAGAACCGAATGGCTTGGTACGAAGCGATGGCAAGAGACCCGATGGCATGACCCTGGTTCCGTGGAAGATGGGCGGGTCCTTGGTGTGGGACGTAACCTGCGTCGACACCTTGGCCCCATCCCACCTTCCCCAAACCTCATTAGAGGCTGGAACTGCTGCTGCAGCAGCAGGGTCCCTCAAGCGGCGCAAATATGTCGATCTTATCAACACCTGCATATTTGAGCCGTTAGGAGTTGAGACCCTCGGACCGTGGAGGCCAAGCGCTCACCGCTTATTCCGGGATCTCGCCAAGCGTTTGGTTGAGTCCTCGGGTGACCAGCGGGCTGGGGCATTCTTGGGTCAGCGAATAAGCCTGACCATCCAGTCTTCTGGGCACAATGCCACTGGGGAGCGATTTGGGGCATATTTTTTTTTTTGAAAGTATTCTTCTTTTTTTGTATTACTTTTAGAAAATTTGTAGTTAATTATTTTTTTATATAATATTTAATTTTAGTTTTAATTTTGTCAATTCTCTATATTTAGTTGTAATTAAAATTAAATCATTATATATAGTAATAAATAAATTCATTTGTTTTGTTATTACTTGTATATTATTTGTCTTCGATGTTAAGGTCTATAATTCTTTTCCGGAACGGGTGTAGAAAAACAACGTGCTTCCTGACGAATGGCTTAATTGATACTAGTTTCGCATGGCAAATTATTTGGTTTTTAAGCATCGGACATACCATAGTTTTTCGGACATACCATTATTTGTTTTAAAAACAATAGTTTTTAAAACAAATAATGATTTTACTTATTAATTTAGACTAAAAGGGCAAAAAACGGCGGCTTATTTGCAATAAACGGCAAAAAAATCAAGTTTGATGTATGTATGAGCCCCTCTTCAATATTTATTTTATTCTGTTTTTGGTATTTGTTGTTATAGCGGCAATAGAATGTTGGATGGTACTAATACTGGCCACATAGCTCTATTGAGATTTGTTTACAACTCTTATTTTAAATTTGGTTTGTGTGTCATTATTATGTTGGTTTTTGTTCGGTGTGATTTTTCTCTGTCTTATCAATAAATACAATGTGACTTTGTAACTTGATAAAATGTTTTATTTAGCTCATGCAGCAGTTTTCTCTATCAGTGGTAGCAGTGCGTAGTTGGTGGCAAATGTAAGAGCTTAATAATATATAAAAATTAAAGAAGTAAGTGGGAAGAAAAATGGGCTCAAATTTCCGCAGTATAGAACCACTGACAAAATCGAATTACGCTACGTGGTGTCTACAAGCATAGGCCATTCTCATTAAAAGCGATTTATGGGAATACGCTAGAGGTGAAAAAAGATTAGAAACGTCTGCGAATGTCAAAGATGTAAGTTATTTCCAGAAGGAGAAGTTAAAGGCAAGGTCAGAGCTACTCTTACTTATATCCCCACAAGAACTTAAGAAGCCTATTACATCTCGACTGGGATTTTTGCGTAAAATGGCTAATTTTGGCGTTATGGATCTCAGAAACAAAATACATTAAGAATTATGACTTATTGAATAGTGTAGAATAGCTATTGGAATAGTGCGTAGCGGCCTCGCTTTTTGTAAATTTTGCTTAACTTTTAAATTAAACCCAAAATAACAGAAAAAGATTTTCATAAAGTGCGCGAAGGCACTTTTTTGAGCTCATCGATTGAACTACTGTTCTAAACAAGTAAAATAAAAAAATTATAATGCTATCTCTTATATAGTCGAATAGTGCGTAGCTGCCTCGGAATTTTTAGATATCATTGATTTTATATAGGAAAAAAATCTTATTCTAAACCAAACAACTTCGAAAATCGCTATAAGTTAACTGTGAATATCTTCTATCTACGATAATATTATTGAGCAAAATTTATACCAGACTAATTGTTACTTCATGAGGAATAAAGATTTTATAATGAATTTATTATCCTATTTCGAAAAAAACGATAAATACAACTACAACAGCAAAATTACTACAAAATGCGATGCGCCCGCCGTCCGAATTCAAGTTATGGTCACAGAATGGAGATTTGTAATATTATGCACAAATTTATTATTCTATTTCGATAAAAACGATAAATACAATTGCAAAATTACTACAAAATGCGAAAATGGGCATTTTACGCAAAAATCACATTCGAGATGTAATAGGCCTCTTAAGCAAATTAAGGGATGCAAAAAATCAATTCATCAAAGTTCAGTGCCTGCTCGAAAGGCTACACTTTTGAAGCAATTGATCTTGAAGAGAATGATGCCTCAAGAAGATATAAGAGATCAACTCAATAATTTCATGAATGTTGTGAGGGATGGGATTATACCCGAAAAAAACCCAAATGTGGGAAAAAACCCGGGAAAATTCCCGGGAAATTTCCCGGAAAAATTCCCAAACGGGAAAATATTCGGGATTTTTCAATTTATACCTACAAATATCTAGTGAAAATAAAAATATATTTACACTACACAACACAACTCCACAAACAATTGGAATAATAAATACAAACAAAAATGGAATTATGTAAGAACTTTTATAGTAACATGTAACTTTCTGCGATTTTGATGACCAATAAATAAATGCGAAAAATGAAAGGGTTACGTAGCGGAGGTGAGGTAGTTCCGAGCGAAAGGGAGGGAGTGGCCATTGTGTTATCGGTTCGTGTCGTGATCTGTCTCATACGTAGTTTCGCCTCCATACCGTGCGCACTTGTGTTTCTTTGTTTTCTATATTGACGACCTGGATTTTTATTTTTTTGTTTTCAGCCATTTTTAGCCCTAGAGGTGCCTCCTTCAAATCATGCCACTTTTGCCGCTCTTGTGCAGACCTAATCAATTTCAACCCAGCTGTTCTTTTGATATCATCGTACCAACGCTTTAATAATAACGTATAAATTAATAACTATTAAAAGTTAAATCTGTAATTAAATTTTGCCAAAGGGTATGGTGGGCGGCACATCCAAACACGTTTATCTAATAATGTACGAGTATATTGTCATTACACCTATCTCAATAAATATATCGAGGTTGCCCCTCAGGCTCCAAGCGGTCGCATGAGACCGCACCTACATTAAACACACTTGACTTTGTACCGTGTTTTCATAGACTTACAGACTACTTTAGTATTAACAAGTTTGGTTATTTCGGTTCTGTGGTTCATCTTATGTATTGTTATCAGTTTGATGTGACTCCATGACTTTCCTATTTATTATTCTATTCATTCGCTGCAAGTTGAGCAAAACTGGGTACGAAACACAAAGAAGAATGGGCAAAATGACCTAGGTAGCGGCCACTTCCAAAATTGGTGTCAATTGTTAGGTATGGTCATAACGATCAAATGTTTGTGTGGGGCCAAATCTGTAAACCTTTTGGTTCTCGTTTTCTAATGTGTTTCTTTTCTGCATCATCAGGTTAACATTAAGAAATAGCTTTTGTATAATTATTTTTTGTCTATATGCCTGTTAAAATAGTCTTGCTCGCTTCAACTAACCAACGGCAAATCGTAACTAGTCTCGACTTATTTACTTGGATAGTTGAGAGCTGTGTTTCATATGGTTGTTTTGTTGTTTAGGCGCATATGCCTAAACAACAAAACAACCAGAAAGAGCTTCATACCCACAACTCTCTTGGAATTGGAATAGAGTCTCAAAACCCTCTGTCTAAAGTAAAAACATCTTCATGTTTAAAAAACCAATGAAACACAGACTCTGCGGAGATTAATTGTAACATAATTGTGGAATCTAGTCGTCGATCCAATACACAATCACTGTCCAATTCACAAAACACTTTTCTAAATCCGGTGAGCAAGTCAAGTTGTGAACGATTAGAAATTAATAAATCAAACAGCGAGAACGTAAACGAGAAGTAGGTAGTTGCACTGAAGAAAGTCGACAGTCAACTGACTGCCGTGCGCGAGCGCATCGCAAGGGTGCGGGGAGTGTGGGTGCGGCGTGCGAGGGGTCGGGTAGACAATATCATATTGACTACCTGCTCCCGTATCCCTAAAACAACAATAGGTTGATTGACACAAATAAAATAGCAGGTAAAAAAAACCACATTTAGTGTTTACAAAGTGGTATAACTTTTTATTTAAAAACAATACGGGTCTGTGATCATAATAAATATAATTTGATTTGTGGTGAGAAATAAAAAGAAAACGGTCTCTGAAATGGCCGCGACTTCATACATATTTGCACATTCTCCTTTAATATCTTAAAATATTTTTGAAACTGAATGCCATTAGATACATAGTTTAATATCTACCTACATTATATTTCATAATGAACCTTCCTCGTTATGATAACAGCAGCAGCAGATGCCGCATATCTTGTTTTGGAGCGCCACACTCGCACTGGTCAGAGTTCAGAGCAGTTTACCCCACCTGGCCATATTCGATCTGCAGCGGCCCACTTGGATCCAAAGTCGGTTAAGCTATTTCCATATGAGCCACGCTAGGTTATTGCTAGGGGGAAGATTTTCTGAAGGTGCGATGGAGTTAGGTGGAGGTGCACATATTTCCTGCCATAGTTTGCAGCGGGTCTCTCTAGGGTGTTGGTGCACATATTTCCTGCCATAGTTTGCAGCGGGCCTGTCTATGGTGCTCAAACAGAGAGTGCCTGTTGTCAGATTCTTGCCTTAACTTTTCCAGAGAGCAAGCAACACCTCTGCGAACTTGCGGTGATGCTATACCAGATAATGGGTATAGCATAAGGGGAGTGGGTTTGAGACATCCTGTAATTTTCCTGCATGTTTCGTTCAGGGCGACGTCTACCTCTTTGGCATGAGCGGCCCGATGCCACACTGGGCATGCTTCTTTGCCAGCTGAGAAGCAGAGTGCCAGCCCTGACGTCCGTAGTACATGAGGTTTGGCACCCCACAAAGTTGACGTTAAACGAGAGATTAAGTTGTTGCGGGAGTTAACTTTGAGCTTTGTTTGCTCATATACACAGTCAGTAAAGAAATTAATAGACTGACTACAGACAGGGCAGCAATAAATAACTGGAACCTTTTCTATAAACATAAAGATGACAATAACGATGAAGATGACGAGGCCATATCTACTCCTGGAGTAGTACTTAGTGAGTGACGTTTCGTACTTGGATCGAGCAACACTGTGCCGAAAAATTAAATCCATGTAATCGTAAAAACCGTTTATTTACATCTTGTGACTGTTTACAAAGTACCGTGAAGTGTTGGTGCAGCTGTGCAAGTGTGGATTCCATAATTAACGGTGGAATAGTGGTGTTTTTCAAGACTTTTTCATAGTCAAAATATATTAATTTATCGTTTGGCGGGTGGTTAAAGGTCCTTATTTATACACGAACCCCCAAAACTATTTACATCGCACTGTCCACCAGCGCCATCTAGTGCACGTCGGCGGTACCAACGCGCGGACACAGTAAATAGCACCGCGCGGCGACATCTGACCTAGCGGCAACGAACTTGCTGTAGCGAAGCAGCTTCGATTAGTGCGGTGCTTCTACAACATCGACACAATCCATCAGTCATGCCAAAGTGTGGAGGTTGTGAAGACCCGTTGACGGCGGTAGGTGCCGCTACTTGTAGCTTGTGCCCGACGATTTACCACAAGGGCTGTGTGCGTTTGAGGGAAAAGGCCAAAATTGCTAAGGACTGGGTCTGCCCGTCTTGTAAGCAGGGCGTCCGTAAGGGTGACAACAGCCAGACGCCGGTGAAAAGCATTGGTGAACCATCAACTTCCACTTTACTACCTTCGGGGAAGACCGGCACGGGAGCGGCATCAGCTGTTCTTCCACTCCCCTCAAATAAGGCTAGCGATATCGAAATAAGTAATTTTCAGCGAGAGTTCGCAGACGGCATGACAGAAATGCGTGAGTTTCGGAATGAGATGAGGCTGCTGAGGGAGTCGATCACGGTCATGTCGGAGCGGCTCAACAGCGTGGACTGCAGACTGGATGGCATGGAGCGGAGAATCGAGGCCCTCGAGAGCCGTGAGCCTGGAGATGGACCTGGACTGGCGCCGGAGCTGGAGCGCACCATAGCCACACTGAAGCTCGAGCTCAACGAGCGGGATCAGGAGGCTCTGCTGGCGGATCTCGACATTGGCCACGTTCCCGAAGAGAAGGGGGAGAACGTGATGCACACCGTGACCGTGCTGGCCGCCCAACTGGGCGTGGCGCTGGACGAGCGCGACGTGGTGTTTGCGGAGCGCGTGGGTGCGCCCCCCGCGGAGGGCGGCCGCGCACGCCGCATTATGGTGCGCCTGACGCGCCGCCACCTGCGCGACGAGGTACTGCGCGCCGCCCGCGTTCGCCGCACCGTTAAGTCTTCTCAGGGGGGCCGTGTGTACGTCAACGAGCGCCTCACTCGATCGAATCGTGCGCTGTTCAACCAGGTCCGCGCGGAGTGCCGTCGGCTGAACTGGCGATACTCCTGGACGAAGCAGGGTCGTATCTTCGCTCGCCATAGTGATGGTAAGCCTGTCGTTCGGTTTCGCTCTGAGGAGGACCTGGCGCGGGTTTTTGGAGCTCAGTCATCGTGACTCACCTTAACCTGCAAATTGTTTTTAATGTTAATTATATATGTTAATTGTTTAAAGTTCGCACACAATAAAACTTTGTTTTTATATTCAATTGTCATACTTGCCTGTTTGTTTATTGTAATATTATCTAATTTTAGTCTGTTTTGTTTGCAATCGTACACTCTGAAAGAATTCCAGTGTGGGGGGCCAGTAAATACAAATCTAAATCATTTCACTATAACATTTATTTTATATTATTATATTTATTATCTACACAAATATAACATTTATATTATCATAAATTTAAAACTAAATATTTACAAAATTACTACAAATAATATAATTAAAATGACTATGTTCTTATTACTATTTTATACTTTTATTATTATATACACATTTATTTATTATTTATACACATACATACGATAAGTACAAGAACCTGAAAGTTGGTATTTTTAACGCTGGCTCACTCTCTACAAAACATGAGGAATTTCAAGTGGCTGTCGAGGAGTTGAACCCAGATATATTGGCCATCAACGAAACTTGGTTGAGGTCGGGTGGGATGGACATAGCTCCTAGGCTGGCTGGCTATGGCTTTCGACATTCTCCTAGGCCAGATCACATTCGGGGTGGGCGTGGGGGTGGAGTGGGTTTTTACGTTCGCAAGGGCGTGAATGCGCGCACATGCCCCCACCCCACGGCACCACTGGTAGAACAAATGTGGTTGAGCGTGCATTTGCTGAACCAGGTCTTAATTATAGGCACAGCTTATCGTCCGCCATGGCTTGATGTTAGTCTCTTTTTGGATGCTATCACTGACTCAATCACATCTTTTGCCAGGTGTGACGGGCTGATACTGGTGGGAGATTTTAATATAGACCTGCTTGCTGCTTCGGGCAGTGGGTTTCGTTTGCTGTCGCAGTTTTTTAAGACGCTGAACATCAGTCAGATGGTGACAGAACCAACTCATTTTACTGATCACAGTAATAGTTTAATTGACATAATCTGCACTGACACACGCACATTAAGGGTCACAGTCAGACACCCCCCTGACCTAACAGGCCACGCTATGGTGGTGGCGGAGTTTAAAATAAAAAAAGAGAGGATATGCCCTCGGTGGGTGGAATACCGGCCAATAAAAAATATATTGCAGATATTATGGGAATCTGATCTTAACCGAATTGACTGGAGTAATTTTAGTGATGCAAAATGTGTCAACACTTTGGTAGAAAACTTTACAACATGTTTAATAAATTTGTTCGATTTGCATGCTCCGGTCAAAACACGCAAGTTTAAACATCCTCCCCACCCTTGGATTACAGACACTGTAAGATCAATGATGCATATCAGGGACAAGTATCTGCACACCTACAAAAGTAACAAGACTGAGTCAAATAAAGCTTGTTATCGAGAAATGAAAAGTCTTGTTGTTGAAGCCATTGAGCGAGAGAAGAGATGTTACTTCAACAGGCACATAAATTCCAACTACAAAAACCCCAAAAGACTTTGGCAGAATCTAAAAAATACTGTACTATATAATGAGAAATCATCTGAACTTCCTCCTAGCTTCGACAACCCAGATACCATAAATGCCCACTTTCTTAACGTACCCGGACATAACTTTGTTTTGTTATCTCAACTCACATATTTTGAGTATCATAGACTTGGCTCATCTGTGTTTTCATTGGGGCCTGTTAATGAGGACATGGTATTGAAGATTATCAAAAACCTCAAATCTAACGCTAAGGGCTGCGACGGGCTATCGCTAGATATGCTATTATTGACACTTCCTAGCACTCTATATGCCATCACAGTTATGATTAATAGGTCAATAACAGAGAGCTCATTTCCTATCATCTGGAAAACTGCTGTCGTCAAACCCTTGCCTAAGGTCAACCCACCGTCATCTCTTCAAGACCTCCGTCCCATAAGCATCCTGCCATGTTTGTCTAAGGTGCTGGAACGGGTGGTCTGTGACCAACTTACTCATTACCTTGAAGAAAATGACATTCTACCTTGCTTCCAGTCGGGCTTCCGCAAGAGTCACAGTACTGCATCTGCTCTTGCTGATGTAGTTGATAATATTCTCTCAGCTCAGGATCAGGGTGATGTCAGTATCCTCGTGCTTCTTGACTTCTCTCGCGCTTTCGAAACCTTAAATACAACATTACTGTTATCCAAGCTTTCCTATTATGGAGCAGACACAGCTACAGTGAAATGGTTCGATAGTTATCTGAGTCAACGTCAACAGTATGTTCAATTAGTGGATACCCAGGGCACCAAATCGCACTCATCTTCCACCTCAGTGAACCGGGGAGTCCCGCAGGGTTCGATACTTGGCCCTATTCTCTATATTTTATATAGCGCTGACCTCGTCCATAACATAAAACACTGTAGGTACCACCTTTACGCAGATGACCTACAGCTTTATATTTCTTTTAGTCCTGATAATCTCGATAATGCTGTAAAACTAATTAACAGTGATCTATCAAGAATAGCTGATTGGTGCAAGTCTAACTGTCTTGTTCTCAATCCAAAAAAATCAAAATTAATGGTGATAGGTACTAAAAATAAAATAAAGAAACTAGACAACATAAACCTCAATGTGGAACTTAATGGCGAAGTTATCGATCGTGTGGATAAATGTAGAAATCTGGGTTTAACTCTGGACAGCCACCTTAATTTTGAAACCCATATTTCTGAGTGCGTTCGCAGCTGTTTCTATCGTCTCAAATTACTTTACAAAATACGTCAGTATCTCGATGAACAGCTCAGAATCACGCTATGCGAATCGCTTATCCTTTCTAAACTTAACTACTGCGATACAGTGTATGGACCATGTCTTCTGGCGAGAACATCTAAGCTGGTACAACGGGTGCAAAATGCCTGTGCACGTTACTGTTTCCAAATACCGCCACGATCTCATGTGACTCCATTCCTCAACAACTCAAACTCATTAAAAATGGAGGCTCGCAGAAAGTTCCATCTCGCTACTCTGTTGTTTGGCATCATTAAATCTGGGAAGCCAATATATTTATACAATAAACTTACGTGGGCTCAAAGCGTCAATAGGAACCCGATGAGAGCCTGCAAATACATTTTTATGACGCCTAAACATCGTACTAGGGTGTTCCGTGGGTCGTTTAAGTTCGCAGCCACTCGGTGCTGGAATGATCTCTCGCCGCCGATGCGTGATCTGCGGACAATTAGTTCGTTTAAAAAATACCTTAAAAAACACTTACTTACTCTCCAGCTTATATCAACTGTGTAAAATTTACTTATTTCTACTTACAATCTGGGTCTTCACGTCGCGTTGGGGGCGTTGGGGATCGCATCCTGGCACTGCTGTTTATTTGCATTGTTTTGTCACTCCTTATGTTATTCGGCGCTTTGAAATCAACATTTCGGTTGTGTTCAAACGTGAAATTTGGCATTGCATTCGTGGCAAGCGCATGGGATTTTCTTTGGCGACGTGGCGGTCGAGATCGAAACGACAGAAGAAGACGTACCTTCGTGGACAAAAATGTCAATGTCAAACATGACAGGTGACAGTTTGGCTGCGTTCAGTTCAGTGTACAGTCTGTCTCGCCAGCTTTTATTTGTTTATGGCATATACGTCTGTGGTTTATGGTGATTTATTATTATTATTATTTTTATTTTATTTAGGTTTATCAGTTGAACGCACAGACTATACGTCTGTGGTTGAACGATGTTTTTTTATTTTGTATATTTGTTTTTTATTTTTTGTTCTTTGTATAGATAGATAGTGTTTAGTATGTGCATTTTTAATTTATGTACATTTATAAGCATTCAAGATTTTTACAATATTCAGATATCCTTATTTATAACATTTTCTTATTTATTCATTTATGTAATCTTATTGAAATTAGAAACGTCACCTCGTACAGGCCCTGCCAGAATACCAGCGCCGTTGCGATATGACTTTGTCACACCGTAGCGGCATATGCTGAGGTAGGGTCCTGATTGGCTCGTCACACTGTTGTTTTCTGTTAGTAGCATGTACCCTTATGTATTTCACGTCTTTTTTTTTTTTTTCTTATTATTCTATATTTTATTTTATTGTGACAGTCAATAAATGTTTTTTCTTTCTTTCTTTCTTTCTTACTTAGCCCAATAGTTAGTCCAATTTACGACGAACAACCTTCTACATCGCGCACAAATACAAATACACAAGAAATCGAATTTTGTGATATGAACGCAATAACAGCAGAATGTTATGATAATGACAGCAGCGATAGTAATTAAAATTGTACATTAAGCATTAGAAAAATATTCTAGCACGATACTTTTTAATACGTAATAAATAACTATTATATTTCGTGCTTTGTTTTATTTCGGCATTTCTAACCTCTAGCGCAGTAAGAAACTATTGGCGTATAATGCTACTGTCATCCACACTAACAGATAGTGTCAACTTGAATCAAGTTTACTTGGTAGGAGAAATTGGATTTAATTTTATCAATACAAGATTTGTTGGTCAAGAGAGTCCAAATATCTTAGCAAGCAGTGAAAATAAATAGGATCGTTTAAAAACAGTCAATTCATTAAATAATACTACCGATGTCCATATTTAAATGAAAAAATAATAACATTCTTGATAATTACATGAAAAAACCCAGCATTTGGGTTTTTTCCCTGATAAATACCGGGTTTTTTCCCATTTTGGGAAAAAACCCGTTTTTTCCCCGTTGGGTTTTTTCCACCGCCCATTTTTAGTTGTGAGTAAACTAGAGGATATGGATGTAAAAATTCACTCTGAACTGCTTAGCATAATGATATTATACGGGTTCACTACGCAATTTCGAAACACGTTTCAACTAATAACATTTCATCTATGACGGCTCATCGAAAGTTCATTACGCTGATACTTTATTTTGTACTATGTTTCATGCATCGAAGTACGTTTGCTCGATGCTACATTTCATCTAAATACGAAATGTGCATTGGAGCTATAGCTCCAATGCACATTTCGTCTGGAAACAGTTTACGGAAGCACCGTACCTCAAAGATTATTTTTGTCAAACTAATGTTACCACATTCGAAAAGTTAGTCATTTGCTGCGAGAGAATCTAGATTTATGTATAAATCATTCACTCTAATATTTTAAACATTCATGAACCTATTTTTGTTATTTTGCTGAGGGTATGTCACAACAAATTAAATGAATCAGAAAACAAGTTTACTTATTTTAATCACTGCAGTGGATCAATCGATCGTGAACAGATGTAAAATGAATACAACTGATTTTTTACGATCAATTGCAAATCATGTCGATTTGTAAATTTTGCAAACAGAAACATGGTTTGAAAAATAAACGTCTCCATAGATTTAATATCCTAATAATTAGTAATTTTCCTTTTTTTTCATATAAAAAACAAGAATTTTATAATTATGTATATATGTACTGCTTTACATTCTATGGTATTTTATAATGTATCATCGGTAAAGATTTAGGATCAAATGACATTTTGATCAAACGTCATTCGATTGAATGTGTTTAGTTAAAATGAACCGACGATATAATGATATTAGGTTAAACGAACCACCGATGTAATGCTTTTTGGTCAATAGAAGCCTGGGTTAAATGGACTTTCGATGAGTCGTCGTAGACGAAATGTTATTAGTTGAAACGTGTTTCGAAATTGCGTAGTGAACCCATATTATACAGTCTACCCTCAAACTTTGACAGCTTCAGAACAGCTATTGAGTCAAGAGATGTCCTGCCAAGCCCCGTTGTTTTAAAAATAAAAATAATAGAAGAACATGAAGCTCGGAGACAAAAGAAGCTGAAAGCGACATAATGAAATGGCATCTAAAATTAGGTCACATAAATGAAAAGGATCTGAAATTAATGGCGAGAAATTAAATGATGCGTGGACTTGATTTTGAAGAAAACACAGGTTCACAGGTTAGAAACATGTGAAACCTGCTTAAAAGGTAAAATGACAAGCCAGGCATTTACAAGACATGACGAGATTATCTTCTCTGAGCCTCTTCAAATTATTCACATGCGGACCGTTTGAGAATGAATCCTTGGCCGGATCAAAATATTTCGTTACATTCATAGATGATTACACGAGATATTGCTGTATTTATTTCATAAAACAGAAGAGTCAAGTAATTGAGAAATTCAAAGAGTATAAAAATAACGTAGAACTTTTCCATAAGAAGAAAATTCTAAACCGTCAGTCTGTTAATGGTGGTGAATAAAGATCAAAAGATTTTGACAACCTGCTTAAACAATGTGGAAAAAGTAGAAGATTAAATGCACCCTACACCCCACAGCAAAACGGTATTAGTGAAAGAAAAAACCGCTCTTTATTGGATAAAGCAAGATGTCTAATGCTAGAGTCAAATGTCCCTCCAAGTTTGTGGGCAGAGGCAGTGTCTACTGCTAACTATCTTGTAAATAGAAGCCCCGCAAGAGCTCTAAAAGGAAACTCACCTTATGAGAAATGGGTGGGAAGAAAACCATCAGGAAAACATTTACATGTTTTCGGGAAAACAGCATTTGTTTTAAATAAAATTCGATGGGGGACATTCACAGCCAAGCTACAGAAGGTGTATTTATTGGGTATGCAAAGAACGCAAAAGGTTTCAAAATATACATACCGGAAAAGAACAACGTTATTATCAGCAGAGATGTCAAAATCATTGAAAGGATGCACTATCCAAATAATCCTGATGTGGAATATAAACAATACAAACCAGAACAACTGGAACGTGAAACAGGAAAAGATCAAATAATAATTGATTTGAAAAATAATGTCTTACCTTTTCAGGGATCAACTCCTTCTACTTCTGATCTCTCCTTCCAGCCAGAAGAGGAACATGCACTCGATACTCTAGAAGTAAACAGTGATGATGATAAAAGCTTGTTAAGCGGATCGGATGCTGAAATTGAACTGCCAACTGTAAGTGGAAGACCACTACGTGAAAGAAGGCAGCCATCACGGACTAAGGATTTTGAGCTAAGTAGTTGTGTCAATATGCTTACGTCAGAAAATGATAACGACTGCTCATTACTTACCTTTGAAGAAGCTGTAACAGGTAAAGATAGTGCAACGCGATGCGCGTTCGGAAACGGACGCACTCCACTACGTAGTGAGAATTATTACTATAATTCGAACAGCGACAGACTCCCTTCTCCAACGGATCCCCTCGGCCGAGATTGTGGTATTGGGAGACTTCAATGCCAACCACGTCGAATGGCTTGGTTCACGCACAACTGACCACGCGGGTAGAGCCGTTCATGACTTCGCTTTGGCCTACAGTCTGTCCCAATTGGTAACCGAGCCAACACGGGTTCCAGATGTGGAGGGCCATGCACCTTCTTTATTGGACCTTTTGCTGACCTCGCACCCAGACGGCTATCAAGTTTCTGTTGATGCACCACTAGGCTCATCAGACCACTGTCTGATTCGCAGCACTGTGCCTCTTACAGAAACTTCAAAACCGCAACCAGCGGCTAGCCGTCGAGTCTGGCATTATAGGTCGGTGGACTGGAATGTGATGCGAAGTTTCTTTGCGTCCTACCCGTGGTGGCGAGTTTGCTTCTCGCTGGATGATCCTGATGTCGCCGCTGACTCTGTCGTTGATGTGATACTGCAGGGAATGGAACTTTTCATTCCAAACTCTGTGGTTCCCATTGGCGGCAAGTCCCAACCATGGTTTGGTCGTTGCTGCAAAATGGCGTCTCGCCAAAAGCGTCAACATTACCAAGCCTGGGCTAATGCGGTGTCATCAAAGGATCCAAACACCAGTGCGCTCAAAAAGAAGTACAACTTTGCCGCCAGGTCTTTTAAGAAGGACATTGCCAAGGCGAAGTCATCATTCATAGGTAGAATCGGCGAGAGGCTAGTGCGTCTTCCTTCGGGGACGCGTGCGTTCTGGTCTCTCGCCAAAGCTACATTAGGGAATTTTTGTAAGCCGTCCCTACCACCATTGCACAAGACAGATGACTGCCTGGCCTACACTGCAAAGGAGAAAGCCGATCTCTTGGGCTCTCTTTTCGCATCAAACTCGACCTTGGACGACGGGGAAAACTCTCCACCAACTATACCGCATTGCGCTTGTACAATGCCAAACGTTCAGTTCCTGCAAAGGTCAGTTCGTTCGTAAGGCTCTTTTTTCCCTTGATATCCATAAGTCGAGTGGGCCTGATGCAGTTCCACCCATTGTGCTTTGGACGTGTGCTCCTGAATTGGCACCAGTTCTAACACGCCTTTTCCGGCTCTCTTACACTACTGGCGTCGTCCCGAGCTCTTGGAAGACAGCCCTTGTCCACCCGATCCCAAAAAAAGGTGATCGCTCAGATCCGTCCAACTACAGGCCAATAGCTATTACCTCTTTACTCTCCAAAGTAATGGAGTCCATTATAAACCGCCAGCTCTTGGGGTACCTAGAAGAGAACCAGCTACTAAGTGATCGCCAGTATGGTTTTCGTCGCGGTCGTTCGGCTGGTGATCTTTTAGTGTACCTTACTCACCGATGGGCGGAGGCAGTCGAGAGAAAAGTGGAGGCACTAGCAGTTAGCTTGGACGTAGCGAAAGCCTTTGACAAGGTATGGCACAGGGCTCTTCTTTCTAAACTTCCATTATACGGGCTTCCTGAGAAATTGTGTTCATGGGTTGCCAGCTTCCTTACTGGGCGTAGCATCAGAGTCGCAGTCGACGGTTCGTGCTCCGACATGAAGCCCGTGAATGCTGGAGTCCCGCAGGGGTGTGTGTTGTCCCCTACTCTGTTTCTTCTGCATATCAATGACATGTTGCATAACAACAGCATTCATTGCTATGCAGACGATAGTACTGGGGATACGCTCTATACCGGGCGAGCTAATATTTCTCTGGAAAGCGTCATCGAGAGCCGGAATAAACTTGTGACTGACACCGAGAACATGTTAAGTCATGTCTCGAATTGGGGCCGACATAACCTAGTCCACTTTAACCCCTCAAAAACACAAGTTTGCGCATTTACCGCAAAAAAACATCCCTTCGTCGTACCTCTAAACTTTGAGGGAGCTCCCCTTGATACCAATCCAACTATTGGAATCCTTGGCGTCGATATTTCGAGTGACGTTCAGTTTCGTGGTCATTTGGAAGGTAAAGCTAAATTAGCTTCGAAAAAACTGGGTGTGCTTAATAGAGCGGGTCAGTATTTCACGCCGGCCCACCGCTTACAACTTTATAAAGCACAGGTCAGGCCGCATATGGAATACTGCTCCCATCTTTGGGCTGGAGCACCCCAATACCAACTCCTTCCATTTGACCGCATCCAACGCAGAGCTGCTCGAATTATCGATGACGTGGATATTTCAGGTCGGCTCGATCCACTGGCTCTTCGGAGAGACGTTGCGTCTCTCTGTATATTGTACCGTATATATCATGGGGAGTGTTCTGAGGAATTGTTCGGCTTGATCCCTGCCGCTGATTTCCTTCACCGCACTACACGCAATCGACTGTCATTCCATCCACATCACCTTGATGGATAGCGGTCTACTACTGTACGTTTTTTAAGAAAGTTCTTGCCTCGATCTGCAGTGTTGTGGAACCAGCTCTCGGCGGCGGTATTTCCAGACCGTTACGACTTAGTGATCTTCAAGAAACGAGCCTATTCCTTCCTTAAAGGCCGGCAACGCGTCTGCGATTCCTCTGGTTTTGCGGGTGTCCATGGGCGGCGGTGATTACTTTCCATCAGGTGACCCGCTTGCTCGTTTGCCTCCTTCTGCTATAAAAAAAAAATCGAGTTTTGCGCGGCACTATCCGCCGCTCGCGGTATTAACTATGGGTTCCCAGCAACATATAGTCAGTGAACTACTGGCATTTATCCAGCATGCCTTTGACACAATGGACGAGGTGTCCATTGTCCAATGTCCAGATCTGCAAATCTAGCTTCAAGGAAGATGAGATTTGCAGTGGCAAGGCGCTGTTGTTCCAGCTCCTCGGCAAAGCTGACCAGATGCCATCACGACGGAGGGATGGAGGCGAGAAGAGTCTCCAAGATATAATTACTCTTCTGAAGGAGATCGACCCGGACGATGTGCCTGTATTCGTGGCGAAAGAGCTGCACAAGCTGCCCCCCGTCACATTCGACCACGTCGACGTCACCAGGCTGTTGAGGGACGTTACTTCCCTCAAGACGAGCCTGACCGAGGTACTGTGTAAAATGGAGGCCTCCTATAACACCATAAGTGAGTTGCGTGCCCAAGTAGCGTTGTTAACATTGTCTGTGGTTGTTAAGCAGCGCTATTTCGGTATGTAGGTCACCTGAGGCCCCCAACGTAAACACTCGTCGCGGGGCGCAGAATGCATCCATTAGCAGTTTTGAGTCTGCTCATCTGGATGCGTCACCGGCCGCTGCTATCGCCTTACGCGATTCCCCGCGCCCCGCCGCCCGCTCCCTCGCCCCGACGGGAACATCACGTGTTTGCACGTCAACCCCACGTGCATATGCCGCTGTCGCTGCTGCTGCCAGCCAAAGCTGACCCGCCGCTCCGCAACCGGAGCGACGAACGACGAAGGGGAAAAACAATACCCGCTTACCTGTCTCCGGAGTTGTTTCTAAACCACAAAGGCAGATGGGAATGTGTGACAACGACGGTTTTACGAAGGTGGAGAGGAGGAGGAAGAAGCCCACCAGCCGTAACCTATGTGGCACAGCACCGACAGGTCCTAATCATCTGCTGCGGCCGGCGGTGCCGACGACGCTGCTGTACCTGTCCCGACTGCATTACTCCACGAAGTCAGAGGAGATTGTGGAGTATATCAGAATTAAAGCCAAATACACCCTGAGAGTCGAGCGGTTGGAGTCCCGCCACAACGTAAATTTTAATTCGTTTATGGTGAGAGTGCCGACTGACCACCTGTCGACCTTCATGAAGGAGGACTTTTGGCCTAAGGGTGTCGTGTACCGGCGGTTCAGAGGTCGGTTACCAGACACCGCGTTGCGCCACACGTCGCCGACATGTACGACGAGTACATTCACGACGAATCACTAGAGAAGAATAACACGTGGGTACTTGTTGACAAAGATGAAACCAAAGGACACAAAATTTTGTCCAACAAATGGGTATTTCGAGTGAAAGATGACGGAACGTACAAGGCAAGATTGACCGTACGTGGCTGTCAGCAAAAGGGAAACCTCGATTATGAAGAAACATATAGTCCAGTCGTAAGTTAATCTGCTCTAAGAAAGTTACTAGCGATTGCTGCATCTAAATATTATCATTATGTGACTTGATGTCAAGACGGCTTTCTTATACGGAAAATTGACAGACAAAGTTTACATGAAAGTACCTGTTGGCTACAAAACTACAGAAAAAGTATGCAAACTTCCTAAGTTCACTATATGGATTGAAACAGGCCCCGTTTACATGGAACAAGACTTTTACTTAGGCAATGATTGATTTAGGATTCAAGGAAATAAAAACCGACAGAATGTGTATTCATAAACAAAGATAGGTCTATTCTGATTGGAATTTATGTTGATGACGGGTTAGTAATAGGAAAAGAAAAAACGAAAAAAGAACACATTTTGTCAAAACTTGAAGTCAGAAATGAAGAAAAATGAAAATCCAAGTACTTACCTTGAATGGAAATAAATAATTGTAAAGAAGGTATAAAGTTAACCCAAAAGAATTATATAAATGAGATGTTGGAAAAGTATCATATGAAAAATGCTAAACCTTGTGAGGCACCTGGAAGCTTGGGTGTTGATGCAAAGTTGACACAGGAAACTCCCCAGGAGAAGAACTACAGGGAAGCTGTGGGAAGCTTACTGTATCTGTCTACAAGAACTCGCCCAGACATCGCCCAAGCTGTAAATCAAGTCTGTAGGAAAGTCGAAAATCCTACTAAAGAAGATGACATGAAAGTAAAGAAAATATTTAAATATTTAGTCGGGACTAAGGAAAAGGGGATACTATTCAAAAGGAACAGTCTGATTGAAAATATCAAGGCTTATAGTGCCTCTGATTATACTGGTTCCGTGCTTATGATTGCGAATGGACCAATATCGTGGGCGTCTAAAAGACAGCCAATAGTCGCGCTATCTCTGACTGAGGCTGAATATATAGCTGCAGCAGACTGTTGTAAAGAAGCTCTGTACTTAAAATCCCTGTTATAGGAAATTACAGACACAGAAGTGACGATAAACTTGCATGTTGATAACCAAAGCTCAATTAAACTTGTGAAATTTGTTAGACGGGTGAATTTCCCGAGACCAAAAATTGCGTGGCATCGATGAAATCGGTATTAAAAACATAGTTATAATGTTCTAACATTTTTATCTGGTTATGTGAAGTAGTAATCTATGTGTAGCACTAAATATTTTATTAATGGGATTAATAAGTACTCCAAAAAAAATTATTAAACCTCGAAATTTTTCATTGCCGTGTTTGTCCACACGTCACCTTGATGTTACTGGTTATTTATATTAAAACCTAGTTTTATTTGATACGTAAATAGTTAAAGTATTGATACGGAATACATTTTTTCAAATATTTAAACAATACAACGAATGGTTAATAAAAATTCATTTGTCCCAGAACTACCTTTCATCGCCGTGTTCTAAACATGTTTAAGAATATTGTTTTGCGTCCTCCTTGCGTCCTCCCCCCTGTGCGCTAAACGTTGCATATCAATGCCACCTAAGTGCTCGACGTGGAAGGACGTACACATGTGCCTGCGTTTTCGCGCCATAAATGTAAGTATTTCATTATTTTGTCACTGGACATTTTTTCTTTCATCGCCGTGGATAGGTATAACTTCTATTTGAATAAGTTTGTCCTCTTGAATAAGCATACGATAGAACGCCATTTCTCTTATGTTTGTTTGTGAAGTGTTTATTACTTCGAATAATTAATAGATTTTTTGTTATTTTATATTTTTGCATTGATTTTCATCGCTGTGCTTTCAGTTCCGTGGTTTTCGTGGCCAAAATTTGCTATGGCAATGAAAAAAAGACACGGCAATGAAAAAGTTTTCATTACCGTGCCTTGTAAAACAGTTTAGTGTCATTGCCGTGGCCAGGTGTTTCATTTCCGTGACTTATGTTTTCATATTGCTTTGAACGCTTGTTTCATTGCCGTGCACGCATGTCTCATCACCGTGGCACGAAATTTTTAATTTTGTATATCTCGTTAGTTTAGTTAGTTAAGTAGTTTTAAGTTATCTGCCAGATATCAAACAAAAATAAATACATTATCAAAAACTTAAATAAAAGCGAAAGTTTTTTTTAAAAAAAACTTAAAGATAAAAAAATCCACGGAAATGAAGATTTTAATGGACCTGTTGAAATTCACCCAGACATTGTGCGACGCTGATGTGTGGATAGTGAACATAATTCAGTTATATGAGTGCACATTAGGAGAAGGTGTTGGATGGTATTATTGCTGGCCACATAGGTCTATTGTGATTTGTTTACAACTCTTATTTTAAATTTTTTGTGTGTTAAGTTTGTGTGTCATTATATTATGTTGGTTTTTGTTCGGTGTGATTTTTCTCTGTCTTGTCAATAAATACAATGTGACTTTGTACCTTGATAAAATGTTTTATTTAGCTCATGCTGCAGTTTTCTCTATCAATATGTACATCGTCTGAAAATTTCGATTTGTTGGCCGTAGGTCCAAACTGTCTAGTTATCACGGTTCATGAGATACAGCCTGGTCACAGACAGACGGACAGCGGAGTCTTAGTCATAGGCATAGAGAAATATAGTATTATGGTCCCGTTTTGTATGTACCCTTGGATACGGAACCCTAAAAATTCCAGCGGCTGGTTTAAAGCATACTGCATGCAGTAACTGCGTAATTCACGAAATGGACGAACTGCGTAATGACGATTCATGAAATGGACGAACTGCATAAAGACGAATCTCGAAATGGACGAACTGCGTATTGGACCTACGTGGTCTGTGACCTACGGCTAACAAATCCGCATTATCACGTTCAATGCCACCGACTCGCGTGGCGAGTTCAGTGTTTCAGTACCTAATATTTCTAAAGGTCCCCACAGACGATCAGATCGCCTGCAGGTATCGCCCTGTTAGTTAGTAGTACAACGCACGGGCGGCGGCGGCAGCGGAACTGACAGGCTTATACCTGCAGGCGAACTGATCGTGTGTGGGGCCCGCCGGTAGGTATCAACCAACTGACAGGCTTATACCTGCAGGCGAACTGATCGTGTGTGGCGCCCGCCGGCAGGTATCAGCCTGTCACTTCGTACTAGCCGCCCGCCGCCCGTGCGTTGTACTACGCACTAACAGGCCGATACCTGCAGGCAGGCGACCAGGGGGGTTACTCTCGAACGCAAACTCAATCTTAATACAATTCCAATGCGATTAATATGTATCGATATTGGGATAAGTTAAGATAATTCCGGAACGCCATCTCGATAATAATTTGTTCAATAAATTTCCACTCAATTTAATTCCAATGTGGCGCTATTGTCGCTTACAAAAGTGCCATTTGACATTTTTTAGATTTGTGATTGGAAATTGATTAATGCAATTCTGTTTCAAGAGTAGCCTACCTGATCGTCTGTGGGGCCCTAAACGCATCTGTCTGTATTTCCTGCTCAAAATCACACAGTAGACTAAATAAGGTACAAGCGCCGAATAAGGCCCACTTAATTTAAAATCACTATAAATTAAATAAGTAAGGGAGTTACGGTAAACAACTGTTTCAAATATTGCAACGGAAATAAAATAAATTTTTTAAAACATAGTCAATGGGCCTAAGGAACCTAGGATCCCAAAAAAGCCCGTTATGAATTTAATGAATAATAGTGAATCTATATAGTAGTGATGTAACCAATAACAGTTTTTAAGCTTTCGCGAATGCGGATACGAATATCTGCTGCCGATATTCGCGAATGCGAATGCGAATATTCACTTTTAAACTTGGCGCCATTTATCTATGGCTCTATTTTGACTTACATTGATACAACTTCAAAATTAAGAAGAAAATTTATATTTCTCATGGAATTAAAATCTATAGTAATATTATAAACAGGAAATATTTGATTGTTTGTTTGCATTGAATAGGCGCCGCAACTACTAAACCGATTTGAAAAATTATTTCACCGTTGGGAAGCTACACTAACTCCGGCTGACATAAACTATATAATATTTTCATTTTAAAACGAATTTCATCATCATCATCAGTCATCATCAGCCTATAAAAGTCCCACTGCTGGGCACAGGCCTCCCACGTGGACAATGCACGAGGGGATATTGGGCCATAACCCACCACGGCTGCCCAATGCGGGTTGGTGGGTTTAAACGACTGTCATCTTACGACAACAACCGGGACCAACGGCTTAACGTGCCTTCCGAAGCACGGAGGAGCTCGATATGTTTTTAAATTTGGTCACCCATCGCTGGATGGGTGACCAAATTTAAAAACATACCAGGCATTGCGAAAGTTGCTTAACGGGCAAGTTCGCAAGCCGAACGCGCTAGCCGCTGCGCCATCGAGCTCCTCGCTGCGCCATCGAGCTCCTAAAATTAATTGTTAAAAAATTACATAAACGTTCCTTACATCGCGTGCGCTGCGAAATCTATGATTAAAGAACAAAATAATTTAGTACGACTTTGCAGAACACATCATTATCTACAAAAAGTGTCGCGACAGCATAATATGACTGTCTTACTGTTACAGTTTTTTTTTCTTAATCTTTTGTGTCCCACTGCTGGGCAAAGGTCTCCCCCAAACTCTTCCACAGATCCCGATCCAGAGCCAAAGACTGCCAATCCCTTGTGTGGTTCACAAGGTTGTCGCACCATCTCTTTTTGGGTCTTCCTCTTTGACGACACCCGTCCGTGGGTATCCACCGAGTTACAATCTGAGCCCGTATTTCTGACTGATATAGTTACAGTTATGTCACAATAAGTTTAGTGTTCTTTTACTAAAAAACTTAATTGAAATACCGCCGCTAGAAAAGGCTCATTATTTGTACCTCCGTATTAATCCTTATCAAAATAACTTACTTCATATTCAAGACTGCTTTAATACCTTTTATAATTAATGTGTTTTTTTACATATTTTAGCGTTAAAAAGACTTCAACCTCAGGCGGGGATCGAACCACGCACCTTCCGCATTTCGGGCGGCTGCCTTTACCACTTGGCTACTGAGGTTGTAACGGTACAGAATGAATGGTATCCGTCCGTTAGTAAGGAATGTGTGGGGGTAGCACTAACATAAATATTAATGTGTAGCACCATTAATATAATAAGCATGAAAAGGGGAATGATAAACTAGTTCAGAATAATGGTCCGTGGTCTAACGTTTTATCTCTAGTTTGAACTTCGCGGGGATTGCTCTGTGCGCTCCTTGCGACATGGGCGCCATCTAGCGTGAGTTATTTACTTGAGCTTCGCATAAGGTTGCTAGTTTGACTTCTTTAATTTGAATTTCGCGGGGACTGCTCTGCGCGTCCCTTGCGACGTAGGCGGCGTCTAGTGGGAGTCATGGTTGTGAACTTGACTAGGACCGTATTTTATTTTGAATTTCGCGGGGACTGCTCTGGGGTCGGGAAAGTGGTTCACCTACGGGCGGACGCCATCTATGGTCGGAATACGGAACTTTTGATAATTTCCCAAAATATAGGATTATTGGCTTAAGTGGAGGATTATTAAGAGGGAATTGTTAATAGAAGGCTACATTTAGATATTCAACGATGAAATATTGGCTGTCGGACGAGATTTGGTTAGATTATGGAAAAAATTTTAGAATTGCGCGGCGAAAGCGGCAATGAGCGAGCGAGAGGTTGAGAAAAAGACAGAAAGAGAGGTCGGATGATAGCTCCACGTGGCGCGGCGCGAAGGCGGGGGGAATCGGGGAAACAGCTAGCGATTGGTGGAAGGGAAGAAAAGCGGTCTCGCGCGGAAAAATGTCGAAGGCGGGTGACGCGAAAGTTAAGATGCTTGGGGAAAGGGCGGAAAATTAGCGGGCATTCAATTTTGGGACGTCGGCGGTGCGGTCCAACTTAAGAGTGCGGTACTACTCATACGGGGAAAATAGTGTCCGAGCTTTGATAGTGCGCTAAGTGATATTCGAGCTGCGATATTAATTAAGATTTGTGAAATTGAAAGTGATTAATAAAGTAAAACTATTGCGGTCGCAACTCGAATCCGTTAACGGAATGAAGTATTCCGGGGTACATCGGCGGAAACGCGTAACGGTGGCAACGAAAACCTATGTACCTTTCAACAGACTTCGGTCTGGATGATCTTTGATTGTATTTAATAAGATCGGCGTTTTACATCATTACGCTAAACAATACACTATCTTCGACGGAGTAATGGGGGAGAGACAGTTGTCTCCCTAGTGAAAGTTGAAGATAGGTCAGACACCATTTAGCTGGAGGTAGACCCGTATGACCCAGTCCAATTTCGAGTCTACCTCCGTACATACAGTGTAGTGATAGGAAAATGACACACTGAGTATACTGGCTCGACTGATAGAACATTTAGGAGTTAGTTGCTTTCGGGGGCAATGCGACTCTCACCACACATCACGAATTTAAGTTAAATGTGGCTTGGCCTAGATTGCAAGGTACACAAAAGGGACTGTTAGTTCGACAAAATATAGGCATTTTCAAGTGAGGAAAGTTGTATGAATCTATAGGTAGGCGGATATATATATGGTTAGTTATTAATTCAGACTAATAAGGTAGGGATAATTAAGTTACGGCGCTAAATAAAATTATGATGAAGTGATGTGGGTCCTAGCTAGGCAAGTAATCTGTTACCGCAGGCCGGTGAAATTCTGATTGTTTTCCTAAAGTTGTTACCAATTAATTATTCGTTTAAATAATTAACAGAGGTATGATAATATCGTACCATCATTACTTTGGAGTACCTAAAGGTCTAGACTGGTTTCCTATTACAAGAAAAATACTAAAAAGTTATAGCAAATAAGCTTAGCTGTACTGTGATGTTTGATTTCTAATACTGAAATGACCAAACAGGCATTTTTAGCTTTCCCTGAGGTACAATACGGCCTTAAAATAGCTACACTCTTCAAAGTATGGAAAATTTTACATCCGATACCTATTAGCAAAAATAAGCTGATACAAACTGAACAACTAAAACCAGTTTAGAACCTAGGATAAGTCGTTGAAAGAAGACATTGCAAGCTATGAGCTTCTAATAATCTGAAACATAGAAATAATTGATTGATAACAACCAGCTAATTAGCCTGACAATGGTCTACTAATACCATTTGAATAGACCTCTTAAGATATGTAAGTACTTAACTCTAATAATCTGAAACATAGAAATATTTGATGGGAACAATCTAATCAATCAGACTAATACCTAGCACAGTCTAATTTATACTTATTAAAGGGAGTAAAGATAACTTCTAAATGTAATTGATTTAATGATTAACAGGGATAATTAACTACCTAATTTACTACCTACTAAAAGTATACTGACTATGATTTAGTAGTCTATCAAATTAACCACTCAGTCTGAGAGACAGAGGGTGGAAGTTAATGGAAAAATAATTAACTTAAGTTCACTTCCTAAAAGTCAGGGATGTTGAATAAATTAAACATCTTTCAATAAACTTGATCTGTACTTATACTTTATAAGATCTGTATAATGAACACTAAGAGTAACCCAAAGTAATTTACTTCAAATGATAGTATTCTATTTAAGTTCACTTCCTAAAGTCAAGGATATTGAATGAATTAAACATCCTTTAATAAACTTAAGATTTGATAATCTGCCAATGCAGCCAATCCAATGTAGTTATATTGGAACTTTACAAGACCTGTATAATAAATACTAAGAGTAAATAAAAGTAGTTTTACCTGTATTAATAGCATTCTACTTTAGCCACCGCCTGAAGTGGCGTTTGATTAAATTATCCACCCTTTACGGAACTGAATATAAGTTATTGCATTGAATAATTAAGTTCTTAATGTGAAAAGGATATTTGGATGATAGCAAGCCTTGAGATAAACTCTATTGATTTATGTGGAATAATAAGAATTTAAATTGCTAACACATAGTTCATAATGTAAAATGAAATTAGATTTTGAGAAGAGATGTAAATTCTCAGTTTGAAAGAATTAAAGCTACAAGCTAATAATTAATGTTAAAGCCAAAGTGGACGGGGCCATAATTAAACAATGAGATGTAATGGCACGCTATGGAGCGGCGGTTGGAGCTCATAAACTTCCACAAGACTCTTATATTTCCACAAGACTTTTAAACTTCCACAAGACTCTTATATTTCCACAAGACTTTTAAACTTCCACAAGACTCTTATATTTCCACAAGACTTTTAAACTTCCACAAGACTTTTAAACTTCCACAAGACTCTTATATTTCCACAAGACATATAAACTTCCACAAGACTCTTATATTTCCACAAGACTTTTAAACTTCCACAAGACTCTTATATTTCCACAAGACTTTTAAACTTCCACAAGACTCTTATATTTCCACAAGACTTTTATACTTCCACAAGACTTTTATAATTCCACAAAACCTTTATATAAATTGCACCAGGCTTCTTATGTATCATGCTACTGATAATAAATAATAATACCTACAAGCTAAGCTATCATCTGATTACCTTTGAGTGGTTACAAATCTTCCCCGCAGCTGCAGTGAAGGATTTAGGTCACAGTTCAGACGGAGTCATTGCTAGGCTACACATATTTATGTTATGATTTATAGACTGGTAGGTAATTAGGTCAGGAGAAAATAATTTAACACAGGGATAAGCCAATTACTAAACTTTCACGAAAGAACTTGAGTTACTTAAATGCGGTTAACAACGGAGGGTTCACTAGACGATCTGGCCAAAATAGTAGTTAGTATAATATTACATTGCTTGACTGAAATTCACTGCAAATAGAATTAAGCTATGCTAAGGTTTCATCATCATACAAACAATACGCACTAAACAAAAACTCCAAACACAACCATTAGATTGTAGATAAATTAGGTTAATTAGTTTTAAGAATTAGATAATAAGTTAAGTTAAGGTGAAAGCGGCGAGGATGTGTGTATGTATTATAAGGTAGACTAGGCATATAGGTGTGAAAGGCATTAGATTTAGGTATAGAGAATTTATAGAAAGGTGTAGAAATATATATATAGGAGGGGAGGTTACAAGGTCTGGTTTTCATCCGTCGCAATTTGTCAGTGCTTGATGCTTATGATTTTTAGTCAACATTGTTTCATCAAATCTTAAAAGTTTTCACCTCTGAGATCCGAAAGAAATATTTTTACAAATATTTAAACATTCGGTTAAGATGAAGCTGTGTTTATACATTTAAGGTGAAGCACGGATCCGGACCCATATTTTAGCGTTTTATTAACGCTTAAATATACTTAAGTAAAATTTTAAACACTGAAAAAAGACGACAACCTCAGGCTGCAAGAACCAACGCACCTTCCGCATTCCGGGCGGCTGCGTTAACCACTTGGCTACCAAGGTCTGGTTTTCAGCCGTCGAAATTTATTAGTGCTTGATGCTTATTACTGGTTGTCTGGCAGAAATCGCTTTTAAGCGATAAGACCGCCACATTGTAACTTTGTATTTTTGCTCTTTTATGTCTAATGTAAAAGTTTGTGTTATGTTACAATAAAAGTATTGTCTATCTATCTATCTATCTTATGTTTTTTAGTCAACATTGCTTCAGAAAATCTAAGAAGTTTTCACCTCTAAGATCCGAAGAAAAATATTTTTACAAATATCTGAACATTCGGTTAAGATGAAGCTGCGTTCATACATAAATGTTTTTATATATATTAGCGTTTTATTAACGCCGCCATGGAATGGAAAACGGCCAATTAACTGTGCTGACGTTGCTGGACTTCAGCAATGCCTTCAACACTGCTAATTATGACATCCTTTTAGCTTTGCTGCGCTCTCTTAACATATCTCCAACGGTAATTGAGTGGTTTCACAGCTACCTGTACGGGCGCAGGCAGCGGGTTCGCCTTGAGGAGAAGTTCTCTTCGTGGTGTGACTCGACGGCTGGTGTCCCACAGGGTGGCGTTTTATCTCTTCTTCTCTTTACTATATTCATCACTTCAATTTCTGAAAACCTTTCTTCTTCCTACCACCTATATGCAGACGATCTACAGATATACTGCCAGGCACCACTTTGTAATCTCGATGAAGCTGTTCAAACTACCAACGGAGACCTGAGTCGAATAGTTGATTGGAGTTGAGCCTTCGGACTTAAGGTCAATCCAAGGAAAACGCACACAAGGCTATTGTGGTCGGCAGCTCCAGATTGCTCTCAAAGGTCAACTAAAATACACTTCCCAAGGTCGACTTTGATGGAGTGACTTGGCTACCGAGGTCTGGTTTTCACCCTTCGAAATTTTAGTCAACATTGCAAAACTTAAGCATCAAGCACTGACAAACGACGGGTGAAAACCAGACCTCGGAAAAGGCAAAAAGGTCAAAAGGCATTTCCGAAAATCAGGTTGAGGACTATATCGATGTTTTGTTTGAAAATAATACTCAAGACTGGAACGAGGACTCTATCGATGTTTTGTTTGAAAATAATACTCAAGACTGGAAAGACAATAATTATTATTGTCGTTTCTTAATTGTCATTTTTTAAATCTGAATCAGATTTTAGGTGGTTCCCGTTCCCGTGGGAATATCAGGATAAAATCTCGTTCAAACCAATTTTCGGTGGAAGTTTGCATGGTATAATGTACATCATATATTTTTTTTAGTTTTATCATTGTCTTATTTTAGAAGTTACAGGGGGGGGGGGGGGGACACACATTGGTAAAATGGAATGGACTTAGGAAGTGTCTCTATTAGAACTAACTAACTATTCAGTTTAGAAAAAAATGATATGAGAAACCTCAATATCATTTTTGAAGACCTATCATAGATACCCAACTAGCAAAATTTCCTCTTACACACATCCCAAGAGTATTATTTTACCAGTCTTATGGTACTCCGATAGACTGCTATAAGTGCGGATTTGGGCGCACTTAATAAGTCTATTTACCCTTAAATATATCTTAAAATGGTATCGAGAAGTGTATTTTCAATCTTACTAAATTCTTGTTGATGCTTTAATAATACCAAACAGACTTAGAAATGATTTACAAAGGCATTCTTTATGGGCATTTACCCTTATAATGCACTTACTAATGCTGTTATAAGTGTGATATTACTTGTAGTGCTCTTTGCGAGCTTTTAGTAAGACATGTAATCAGATGTAATCACAGTCCGCCGAAAGGATTGCCAAGTGCTCATGAAACTTTTCTGAATAATAAGAAGAGTATTAAAAACGTAAGTATTATGTACTGTCCTGTTTAATTCACTTTCCTACAAAATGTGTAAGTATAATTTCATGTTTATTACGCATTACTTACTGTTATTAAATTGCGAAGTCGATTTTATCGATTATTTTGAAATAACAATCACAATATTTTTACGGGCCATTTCAACAATGTATCTTTAATAATAAAAAATATTATATTAAAAATGAAAAATATGGAAATGTCGCCATTATCACCAATCATGCCTTATAGTGGCTTTAACAGAACCAATATAAGTGCATTACCATTGTTTAAGGTTTACACCACACTTCTAAAATCAAATTCAACCACACTTTTTAATCCACGCGGCCATTGTTCATAACCTTTAGGGTTCCTTATTAAAGTAAAAGTAGGCTAAAAGACAAACAGGGAAGTTCCTGGTCGACCACCTTTTGACTTTTTTGCAATGCATTAGAATTCTAATTGCGATTATCTAAGTTTCTAAGACATTTGACGTGCTAGTACTCTTTACTATCTTTTACAATAGTCACTTCTAAGATCGAGTGATCTTACAAAATGCATTCATAAAAGTTTATTAAGAATCAAGGGTAATTAGGCTTATAAAGTGTGCATATAATACTACTGTTCTTACAAATGTTTTATAAAGTATGCTTAAATACATCTTTAAGAATAAGTTATAAGTAACAGACGATATCTAACAAAACACTTAGTAAAGTCACTTCTAAGATTGAGTTGTCTTACAAAGTGCATGTATAAGTGTTAATTAAGACTCAAGGGCAATTAGGCTTATAAAGTGCGTGTATAATACTATTGCTCTAATAAACATTATATAAAGTTTGCTTATATACGTCTGAAAGAATAAGTTATAAGTGTAACAGCCGATATCTAATAAAATACTTTGATAAGTCACTTTTAAGATTAAGTGGACTTACATAGTGTATGTATAAGTGTTAATTAAGAATTAGGCTTACAGAGTGCGTTTATAACACTACTGGTCTTATTGATGTCATTTCTCATTTTCTTATATACTTCTAAAAGTTTTTTTTACAAGTATATATGCTCTTATAGCTTAAATAGACTTATAATATGCCATTATTAGAGTCTCTATCTTAATCAGAACGTATATAAAATTTATTTAAGGACATAGCTCTTAAAAGCTTTCTTTTCTAAGGGTATTTTGCTAGCTGGGTACCCTACACGGATGGGTTAGATAAAAAAAAATTGAGTTTCAGTTCTAAGTATGGGGAACCTCCAAAATTTATTGTTTTTTTCTATTTTTGTGTGAAAATCTTAATGCGGTTCACAGAATACATCTACTTACCAAGTTTTAACAGTATAGTTCTAATAGTTTCGGAAAAAAGTGGCTGGGACATACGGACGGACAGACAGTCAGACATGATGAATCCATTAAGGGTTCCGTTTTTTGCCATTTGGCTACGGAACCCTAAAAAGTGGCATTTTTGGAAGAAGACATTCTAAAATCAATACTCAATATTGGAAGTGGTTGTTTTGGATAATAACATTCCTTCCTAGACTTCCTAATGAGGATAATTTATTGTAGTCCGAAAGGGGATACCTACTTAACATTTTATTAAAAAGCAAGGTTTGATGTCTCCCCTACTTTGGGGGAGACACCAGGACTGAGAAAATATGAGTCCGGTATCGAATAATAAGATAAAAAATATTGTAAAATTCGTTTATTGTTTTTGGATGGAAGGACTAGTGTATGATTGTTCTGACGATACAATGTTTATTAAATAGAGGATAAAATGTTTGGTAATGAGTTGAAATTGGTTTCATAATAATTGTTGTGCTATTTCTGCATGCAGACTGGGTTGGGGGCAAGGCACGGGCCGCGCCGGGTGCCAGCCGTCTTGTTCGGCTTGTCGCTCATGTCTTGGAAGAAGTACTCCTTGTAATGTTTCTTTATCTGCTCCATTAGCTCTTTCGTGTGATCCCAACCTTTCGTTTCGCATATCACTTTCACCTGCATGAAATAGGCATAGGTTTTTAATAACTGTTGTAAAATTATGTAAAGGCAAATCAGAACAGTCTTCAAGTCATTACTATCTATTTTGGTTGTTTTTTGAATTTGGCATTATCACCAGATATTCACCACATAAAAATCAGTTGGGATGGGAATGATGGGATCAAGTCCAAGAATTGTGAGGTGTTATCAAATCTAAGAAGACCCGTTGTATACAAAAACAATAGAAGAACATAACCCTGCAAAAAGTTATAACATTGGTATACCAACCTCAATGCTGAAAACGTCGCTTTTGACCCAAGCCCGCTCAGGCACGCAGTCTCTGAGGGTGACGCCGATGCTTGCTAGAAGCGCGCACAGGTCCGCCATGCCGCTGGGCCGGTCGCTGACAGTCACTTTAAACTTTACCAGCCGCCCCTCGGATGACATGCCCCGCTCCAACGCTCGAGCCAGCACCGTGGTGCCAATGTTACCACCGCTACAGACACACACCACTCTGCAGAGAGATAATACAAGGTTCTTTATCCTTAGATACTTAAATATAAAACCAATCGCTACGAATGTTTGTTCGCGCATTACAGACATTTAGAACTGCTTGGCTAATTCTTTTTTCGTTGTGTTTGTAACTGTCAGGATAAGGTTTTTTTTTTAAAAATGGTAAATCGTCACGGGATACGGGGTGGTCACGCGGATAAAGTCGCGGGCGGGCCGCTAGTTCTATATAAAATACGAACGTAAGGCGCGCCTGATGGAAGCGGTCACCGCAGCCCATTTGCCCCTTGCAACACCAAGGCAGGACCACACGACGAAGGTTCCATACAACTCGATTCCCACCGGCTTCCCTTCAGAAGTTTAGAACACAACCACTCTCTACCGTAATTGAGAAATGGCACAATCAGTTATTATAAAAGTAAATATATAAAAGAAACATTACAAAACGCCTACACTATGGACATTAAATCAACAAAATTTGCTTTTCAACAACATATTGCTATAAAATAAGCCGCAGGCGCGATCGGCTTTTTGGCAGTTAAACTTCTATACAAAATAAACGTCATGACGTCACATAAAAGTCAATAAACCCACCCGCGTATTAGCAGTTTCGGTAAGCCGGCTTTATTCGAGTTACTTGATAGAGAAAGTAATACAATTTGCGTGCGCGTGAGCGAGATGGAGGAATATCGTTTTCGGTTTGTGCTGTTGACAGATAATTTGACGTAATTGCAATTCACCATCCATCATTGAATGCATGACTGTGTTTTATTAGTATTTGAATTTATTAGTTAGTTTCACCTATTAGAATTTATTCTTGGTATAAAATAGTGATTAGTATTGTAGTTGGACTTTGTTTATTTGTGTTGTGTGTAGTGATGAAAGTAGTTACGAAGACGTACGTTGTAATTAGGTATTTGCGGTAAGTAGATATTGTAATAAGTTTAAATTACGTATTTAGAGTAAGTAGATTTGCAAAGTAATCGGTAGAATTGTAAGATGTCGGCATTAATAGCTTTAGATTCTTCCCGGCTTTTATGATAATGTCTTAGCGCACTTTGTAAGAAAGAATAGACGAATAGCTTTAGAGTATAAGTAGTATTATCAGTACTTAGTCGATTAAGTTTTGTTTAATTTACATCATATCATCATTTCACCACAAACGGCTTTTATCAAAGCCACTTCTATTATGCTTGCAAGACACTGTTTCAATATCTCAGTGCTTACACGTATAGTAAAAGTGAACTGAAGATACATCTGCCTATACAAGACTGAAGCCAGGATGCCAATCACAGATTTTCGGTAAGGACTCAAGACTGCGTGCCCGCGCTCGGAGTAGGTAAGCATTTTTTTTTTTTTGCTCACCTCTCTCAATATTTCACGCTTCGCCACTGCCACACGCGCATTGCCAACTCCTCAGATTCAGTTACGATTCTTTATGTCCATACTGTAGTAACTATACTTAATCTATGTCCAATACTATTGTAATTTTGCTACATCTAGAACCCTTAAAACCGTAACAGAGCAATGCAAAACAATGATGCTTAGCGGCAAAAATAGATATTAGGGTGGGTGGCCATGGTCAGTCAGATTCCGGGCATAATCCTGCCACCAGGTAGTGCTAGAATGTTGCTATGGAAATGTTTATACATTAAAATAGGTTACATTTCTGATTATCCTTATACACGACACTACTGATATTACGAAATTACTTACTTTTTCCCTTTCAAATTAGGGAAGAGACCGGCCATAATTGCTGCGATTGCAACGGCTCCAGCGCCCTCTACTACGTATTTTTCATCTTCTGCTAAATGCATTATAGCTCGGGATACCCATTCTTCTTTTACTACAATCTGCATATCGACAATAAATTTTATGTTTTAATCATTTATTTAACCATCAAATAATTACACACTAATACACTTGAAATCATGGTTACAATAGAAATCACGGTTACAATAAATGTCATAAATATTTTTAACTTTTCTTAATACTTGTTTCTTACCATTTTATCGACAACTCCCTTTATACTATGGAATGTGTTAACGCCGACCATGTTGACTGCAAGCCCATCAGCTATTGTCGTATCGATATCTAGATACATTCGTTCATTTTTGCGTAGAGCTTCAACCATACTGCATGTTTTATCCGTTGTTATACCCTGTTTAATATGAGGTTACACATAACTTGTATTATGGGTGCCCTTCGGTTCGCCTAAAATTTTAAATTCTAATTTCATATGGCCGAACTATGTTGGCTTCAACTTTTAACGCACAATAATTGTCTAGCCTAACAGTTGTTTTCGCACTATTATAGTTATGCCTAAAAATTTAAAACCCTAATTTTAGGATCCATAATATTAAATGCACTAAAATGTATCGGCATAACATTCTTTCGGCATTACGAAAATTAAGCTTAAGTGTTGAAAGGTTAGAAAGGTTAAAAATCAGTGATAGAAACAAATCGCGGCAAAACCGACTCCACGTAGACTTGTCTGCCCTACGCTAGTGTAATTTAAACCCGCGTAGGCGCGGAGGGGCAAGGCGGCCCGCGAGCTGAGGAGCAGGTGGGTTCAAAGCTTCGGCTTGCTGGCCGGCTTCGCCGGCCAGCCTCAGCCGCGGCGATGAGCGAAAGCCATCTGCGACGATTAGCTCGCGTGGAACCGCCGGGACTCCGGCGGTTCGCAGCGCCGGAGCCGTGACAGAAACCATGCCTGCTGCATGTCTGCCTGCCTGCCTGCATGCTGCATGCCTGCTTGCATGCTGCACGCATGCCTGCCAGCCTGCCTGCAGTATGCATGCCTGCCTGCCTGCCTGCATGCTGCATGCCTGCTTGCATGCTGCTTGCCTGCTTGCATGCTACATTATTGCTTGCATACTGCATGCTTGCTTGCATGCCGCATTATGCTGCATTCTTGCTTGCATGCTGCTTGCTTGCTTGTATGCTGTTTGCTTATTACATAAATGATTATGTATATCATTAGGTTTTATTGCAAATGTATATTATAAAGTACATTATATAAAAAAAAATATAGAATCTAAATTATATTAAATGTTTATTAAATTTAGTCAGTTGTTAAATCATATGAAATTACATGAAATTAAATTATATTTTCTGAACGTTAAACTATAAGTATTTATATAAAACATTACATACTCCTGTAGGTCACGTGATAGGTTAGACATTCAAGACAATCGCTACGCTGCGCTTCGCGATTGTTTTGAGTTTCGAGGTAATTTTTTTATTAGATTACAGAAACACTAGCTGCCCTACTCCTGTAGGTCACGTGATAGTTAGACGATTAGGCATTACACTCTTGTGCGCTTTAACGTTGTGCGAATTACAATTTAGTAATTGTAAATAGTAGGAATTATGAATGGTGCCGCCTAATGTCGCATTTTGGAATTTTAAATACGGCGATAAAGAGCTAGGCGAAATAAAAATAGGCTTAACACATTTAGGAAATGTAAAATTGTGCGAAAAAAATTAAGGCTTATGGTTTGTGTGGCATTGACAATTAGGAGTACAAAAAATTCGGCGATCCAATATATACCCTTGTATTATATTTAGTACAGACGTCATCCTATAACAAAATGTCAAATTTCTTAAATACATTTTTAAATTTGTTACAAGAGATATCAATATCGCTTGGAGAAATTTACCAGTTTTGGATAGGTTGATTTTTTACGTAAACTTACATAAACCTCAGTGTCGGGTTTCAAATGTTTCACTGCAGTTGCTATGCCTGCTATGAGACTACCACCGCCGACTGGGACCAAAACAGCGTCGACTGCAGGCACTTGCTCTATTATTTCAATTCCTATAGTACCTTGTCCTTCGATGACATTAGGGTGATCGTACCTGCATACATGATTAAGGTAGGTAGTAAATATATTTATTATTTTTATAAATTATAACGATGACAACGTCCATAATTATGAAGTAGGTATTTAAAAATCATACCCATTTACGTATAACATTTTCTTTTCTTTGCAAATTCCCAAAGCATATAATTTTGCTTCTTGTATGTTAGCTCCATAGAATATTATCTTTGCTCCTAGTTTCTCGCACTTCTCGACCTTGTTGCTGACGACGGTCGATGGCATGACGACTAAGCACGGTATTGCGAGTTGGATGGCGTGGTAGGATAGCGCCATACCGTGATTACCAGTGGTAGCAGTGATGACTCCATACTTCTTCTGTTCCTCGCTAAGCAGCATAAGTGTATTGCGAACTCCACGTTCCTTAAAACTAAAGCATTTAAAGTGCATTAAGATAAACTACTTGCCAATATCGTTACTTATGTGAGAATTAGGTTTATTAAAATGAAACTGTTTACCAGCCAGTGAATTGTAGAAATTCTTGCTTCAGGTATATTTCCATGCCTAGTTTTTCAGACATATGTGCTTTCTGCCAATGAAAATATCACCATAATTTATCTTTTCTGTTGCTCCAATTTATTACACTGCGCACTTCATTTATATCAATCAACTGTGCGTGACGCGAAGAGTAGCGCTGAAAAAATACTACCACCCCCTCTCTTCCCTTGGGTGTCGTAAAAGGCGACTAACGGACTAAGGACTGCACATACATCCAACAGCATAGACCGGCGATGGGCTCACCACCTGTCACGCTGAGCTCATGTGCAGTCGCTATTTGGTAAAAAGTGGACTATGGATTATGGCGATGAAGGTCAGATTCCAAGTAGGTCAGATTCAAAGTAAGTCAGATTCCAAGTAGGTCAGATTCCAACTAGGTCAGATTTTGAGTTGGTAGAGGACTGCTTTTGCTGTCCTCATTGCCTAGTCTCCGACTAACTCTTCGGGAATAATAGTCATAGTTCTATGTAGGATCTATCTTTTTTAAGACGAAAGAGAGTATTTTTATACGCCTTTCTACAGGTCCTTCATTCAGTTGTGGGCTGGCGGTTTATTATTTTAAGAATACTACCTACCTAGCCATCTTTTCTTTGTACTCATTGTCTAGTCTCTGGTTAACCCTTCAAAGGTAATAGTGGTGAGTGTATGCCGCTTTGTATATCGATTTGGTCGCTTTGCGTACTTCGGAGCTAACCTCAGCTTATAGTACTACCTGCTATCATTCGTCTCATATGTAATTGCTAATCAGTCTAATTTCATTCATTCTCTAGCCAGATAAGTCGAAGCATGCTTTTTTGAATTCTTGTCTCGTTTTAACATCACACATATTTCACCTTCGTTCCTAGTTGGTACAATTCCCCATTGGTACAAATTCCTAGTTTTTCAATTCCTAGTTGGTACAATTCCCCATTGGTACAAATTCCTAGTTCGTACAATTCCCGATTTATATTCGAATCAATTTTCTACAATTAGGTAATAGCTACTAGAGTATTCTAGGAAGATAAACTCAACAAAGAGGATATAACCACTGATATTCACTAGCGCGAGCTGACACTTCTTTTAGGTGCCTAAATATGATCTTGTTTAAAAATAAATTTAATTAAGTTAATCTTAATTTTCGAACAATTTATGGTGCGAAAAATTTGCTTAAAATGTCCCTCATAAAATTTTGTTGCAGGCTCTCAATAACACAATCAATGACATATTGTACAAATTGGGAAAGATTTGCCGATTGTACGAATTAGGAATTGTACCAACTAGGAACGAAGGATATTTCAGACCACAACTGTCCTTAATAATAATAAGTAAACACTATTATTTTATTTATATTCTATTACTTTATACCATTTCCTTCACACACAACATTCTCAAATCTTTGATCGCCACAGCATAAACGCGCCGCCCGTGCGCCGTGCCCTCTCTAACCAACAACGTCAAGCATTTAATTCAGAGTAAATACTTACAAAAAGAATAAGTATTTCAAAAGTCACATCGATATAATTAGTGTTGACGATCATTGTCGTTGTTGGCGTACAGGCCAGGCTCAGAAGGTTAATAAGTAGTCGTAACTGAATGACTGCTTACTGTGCATGGTGTTCGTACAATAGCGCCGACAATGCGACGCGACGCGGCCAGTATATCGTCATATTTTATCTTTCGTGGATTATTTGGGTCGCAATTTTCATCAAATTGAGGATCCTAAAATTTAAATTTAAATTATGAGTAACTCACTAAATATGCTAGCCAGGTGGCAGGTTAAAGGACTCACGTCTTGCATTTTGGAGTGTGGTGTTGTGACGGTGCGGGGAAAATGGAAGATTAGGTAAGTATTACTAATAATTTCTCATGGTAGTTGTACTATTTTTCGAGTAGTGATAGGTTTTTATTGCATTTTACTTATAACGAGGCCATAGGTGAAGCTCTTTGACTATTTAAATAATCAAAGGGTGAAGCTATTGATTTTCATGTTTGTTTGACAGTTTAGAAAATTTACTGATGGCAAATTGCCAAGAATTGGCATAAACTTTTTTGTTATGTACGTATTTCTAAGAAGCACCATAGAGGTCTAGTGTAAAAATAATTTAAGTAAGAAGTACCTAATTCCTAGCGGTCTAGGCCGTCTAGGTAAAGAGTACCTACCTAGTTAGTGGAAGTCATAATATTAAACATAATATTATTAGTGCTCCAGATATTTATTGTAAAATACCCAAGTGCTGGAAAGAATTGCCTCTATTGAAATTTAAGCATAAACTTCGAATTTTATTAGCAGGTAGAGCATATTATAGTGTAAGTGAATTCCTGAATGAAAAACAATTAATAATAATTGATTAGTTATCTTAATATTATAATTCTAATTCGAATTTATAATAATTTAATTATGTTTAACGTATTTTTGCATGCCTAGTGGAGAAATATGGCTGAATCAATTTAATTTTTCAATACCACCAATCATGTAGGTACCCATATTTGCAAATAAAAATATCTTTATCTTTAATTTATCTATGACCAACTTCAGTTTTTTATTAAATTATTAAACAACTTATGTAATATCATGATTTTTAACACATTAGAAATATATAGAAACTGTACTTTGCGTATTTACAATTTAGTAGATAAATTAAATGAATATAGTATCATACAGCGTCTTACTTTTAAGTATAGACTGTGTTCCAACGCCAGGCGTGTGGAGCCGCACAGCACAGCACAGGTGGAAACACGCCAGGCGTGTGGGGCACTGGGGCCGCCCGCACTGTCATATGGAATAAGGAAACACACCAGGCGTGTTTGGCCCCACTGTCTTAGGTCATAGGTAGCTCATTAGAGCCACCCGGCATCCGAGCAGCACCGCCTCGTCGGTCGTTCGGCGTCTACTCGTTGTCGACAGGTGATCCACAGGTGATGGATGACGCTTTGTTAATTGTGAACGTCGCGTGATCAACCAGTGAACCTCGCGTGGCCAACGAGTGAACATCGCGTGGTCAACGAGTGGACATCGCTTGGTCTACGAAATTTCGAGTAGTCCGTATGCCGACTCGTTCGAAAGAAAGGCTGGGAATGAAGGGAGGGTGGGGAGCGGCGCATTGCCAACGCATCGTCCTCCTCGTGTGAATCATTTGCGGGAAGCGCGCGGTCCACTCGGGAGTCGAGGCCCGTGCGTGGGCAATGAGCGAACCGCACCGAGGGGTAGGCATCGTTCTAATACAACACGATAGCGCGATCATCGCACGACTGAACGATGCGACCATCGCGCGACAGCAAAAACTGGGTGTCTTTTAATAGAACGCGAATACGCGATCACGATTTATGACAGCTCGACACACAGTTTGCGACGCGACGCGATCATCGCGCGAACCTCAGTTAGGACACCTCATCATCATCAGCCTATTAACGTCCCACTACTGGGCACAGGCCTCCCACGTGGACAATAGCACGTGGGGATATTGGGCCATAACCCACCACGCTGGCCCAATGCGGGTTGGTGGGTTTTAACGACTGTCATCTTACGACAACAACCGGGACCAACGGCTTAACGTGCCTTCCGAAGCACGGAGGAGCTCGAGATGTTTTTAATTTGGTCACCCATCCAGCGACCCGGCATTGCGAAAGTAGCTTAGCAAGCAAGATCGCAAGCCGAATGCGCTAGCCGCTGCGCCATTGAGCTCCTCATAGGACACCTATATTTATCATTAATAGGTTTGCGCGAATAGATTTTTAAACATTTTTGTCGCGCGAAAGCATCGCGATCGCCTACTAAGACACCTACTCTAGATCAATATGTTTGATCGTCGACTCGCGCGATGATCGCGCATTCGCGTTGTATTAGCACAGAATAACTAATAGTACTACGTGTATTAAGGACGATGCCTTAGACCCTTAGATTAAAACAAAATTTTAATCTAAGCTTAGACCTAAAATACCTGTACCTACTCACATCTTCATGATTTGTCCTGTGTTAGTTATGGTTTTCTTCCTTGCGTGTAATACATTCTGTCAAAAAAATTTCGGGAACGGATGTTGTTACGGCGAAGGGCGCTCGCCGTAACAGCGACGGAATAAGGTGTGTGGACCCAGGACAGGTCTGGTTAGGTTTCGGAAATGAGGGCATGCGACTTACTTGGTAGATGATTGGTGGGGGCAAGGCAGGAGACGGGGCAGCGAGCTGGCGGGCGGCGATGTAGGCGATTTGTCACGGCACAGCACACAGTCCTATCACCTAATCACAAGCACTATATTCACAGGCACTATCTTCACCAAGTCACTATCAATAAGGGCAGATACCAGCGCGCGTATTTTGTGGGCGTCTCGCGTTAGCTAGCAGACAGACTCGTCGGCGCGGTATATCTCACGAAGCCAGCGGCTGCGGGTCGCGCAGCGGTGGCGCCGCGGCAGATAGGCGGACGCGGTCGTCAACAACCGCCTTACCGATGGCGGTATAGTTTGAATGGCCGTCCCGGCTTTGGCGGGAACATCCTCCGGGGGCCAGGGTGGGCTCATCCAATGGGAGCCTGGCGATCCGGAATACAGGCCTCCGAAGATGTCCATTCGCGGTGTCCAGGTCCACCACCCGCACGACGCCATCCTTCCCAGGCAGGGTGCGAGCAATGCGCCCCAGTCTCCATTGGAGGGCAGGCAGGTTGTCCTCCTTGATGAGGACGAGCTCGCCAACTCGGGGAGGGGAGGATGGGGACAACCATTTGGAGCGGGTTTGGAGGGTGTGAAGGTAGGACTGGGTCCACAGCGTCCAGAAGCGCTGGGAAAGGGCCTGTACCATCTGGAATCGCCTACGTGTGGAGATCGGCCTATCTTCCACGGATAGTTCGGGAAGGGCCGTTAGTGAGCGGCCTATAAGGAAATGTCCGGCTGTAAGCGGCTCAAAGTCTGAAGGATCAGACGAAAGTGGGCAGAGAGGTCTTGAGTTAAGGACCGCTTCAATTCGAGCTAAAAGTGTGGAGAATTCCTCGAATGTGAGGTGTTGTTTGCCAATTACGCGATATAAAAGTTGCTTTGTTGATTTTACGTTGATCTCATGTAACGCACCGAACCATGGTCCCTTAGGGACGTTCAACAACCAAGTAATGTGCTGACCAGCGAGCTTGTGCGCAATTGTGTCATTATTCAAGGCAAGAAAGTTTTGTACTTCGATGAGCTGATTTCTAGCGCCTACATAATTTGTACCGCAGTCCGAGCGGATGAGAACCGGGGCACCGCGGCGTGCTATAAAACGCTGTAGTGCCGCGAGGAACGCTTCCGTGCTGAGGTCCGAGACCGGTTCCAAATGAACCGCCTTAGTCGAGAGGCACACGAATATACAAAAGTACGCTTTTAAGAGTTTAACATTACGTAGGGTACTAGATTTAACGAGGAATGGTCCGGCAAAATCGGTCGTGACTTGACTAAATACTGGCTGAGGTGTAACTCTATCGGCTGGCAGGTCGGCCATGAAGGGTGCTTGCGGCTGGGCCCGGCATCGAAAGCATCTAATGCATTTAAAAACTCGGTGTCTAATAATACGGCGCGCGGACAATATCCAAAATTGTTGGCGTAGGATAGCGTGTAAAGTGTCAGCGCCAGGGTGGCAGTGTATTTTGTGGTAGTGGTCAATGATAAGGTCTACAAGTGGGCTAGAGCTGGGAAGTATGAGCGGATGCTGCGCGTCATATCGGATAGACGCATGGGACAGTCGTCCACCAACTCTAAGAAGCTCATCTTTAATGAGAGGTGACAGCCGCTGGAGTCTGACGGAGCAGATTTTGCCAGTTTGAAGGCGGTGGATGTCCTCTGCAAACTCATTGTGCTGAACACTGCGCACCCAGTAAAGTAGGGCCTCTCTTCGTTCACTGACGTACAAGGGGCCTGAGCGTCGCGAATCTGGGTGTTGTCTGCAGTTGTGCAGAAAGCGTTTTAGACAAGCTGTCACTCCGACGAGCTTGTCTAGTGAACTGAACCGAGTGAGCAGGTCAAAGTCAAGACCGGGCACTGTGACCAGTGACGGGACGTGTTTGGGCTTAAGGCCGGGCAGGGCGTGATGGCCCAGAGCTAAGGGCATTGCAGGCCAAGACTCACAAGGCTGTCCAAGCCACGTGGGAGACCACCATAGGTCGTGGGCTGACAGGGATTGCGCAGACATCCCTCTGCTTGCGCAATCTGCCGGGTTGAGCTCGGAAGGTACGTGTCGCCAGGTACATTCTGGTGAGCCTGAGCTGATTTTGACTACCCTGTTGGCTTCAAAGGGTTGAAGACGGTGAGGCGGTGTATTGAGCCAGGCCAGGACTATCGTACTGTCTGACCAACATATGTGTTGTTGTATACTGATATGGGCCGATAACTGAACTGACACACGGATCATGAGCTGGGAGAGTAGAGTGGCGGCCGACAACTCTAACTTGGGGATTGTGAGGCGATTCTTGATTGGTGCGACTCGCGACTTGGCGACAATCAAGTGTACCAAAGTATCTCCGGAGGCATCGAGCTCATGGAGGTAAACAACGGCGGCAAACCCGGCTTCAGAGGCATCTGCAAACCCGTGAAGCGAGTATGCAGCTGAGCCTTTGTTTGCACAAATGTGCCGAGGGAAGCGAATGCTAGACAATAGCGGCAGATCCTCTGAGATGTAGTGCCACTCCGTTTGCACTTCAGAGGGAGTGGGCTCATCCCATTCCAGCTTCAGTAGCCACAATTGCTGAAGCAGCAGCTTTGCGCGGAAGATAACGGGCGAAACCCAGCCGTTTGGGTCATAAAGTGAGGCTACGGTGCTTAAAATAGACCGCTTTGTGACATGTGTGATGGGGGGCAGAGAGATGCGGTAGGTGAACTCGTCTGACTGAGGGCTCCACTGTATACCCAAGACCTTAATGGACGTGGACTCTGGGTTCATGTCGAAGTCCTTGGGCATGTCGCATTGGTTGTCGGGAAATCTCTCGAGCAGCTTAGGCGAGATAGATGTCCACTTGCTGAGCTGAAAGCCGCCTAGATCTAGCAGACTTATCAACTCGTCCTGAAGTGCTTGGGCGGATTCAACCGTGTCATGACCACACAAGATGTCATCAACGAAGATAGACTTGCGAAGAACCTGAGCGGCTCCAGGGTAGCGAAGGCCTTCATCATCAGCCAGCTGGAGCAGGGTGCGGATTGCATGATATGGGCTTGATCTTAAGCCGTACGTGACTGTATTGATGGCGTAGGTGAGCAGAGGGTGATCTGGTGAGGACCGCCATAGTATCAGCTGATACCGTCTCTGGTCTGGGGCAACCAGCACATTTCTGAACATCCTCTGGATGTCAGTGCTGAAAACGACTGGATGCGTTCTGAAGGACATGATGATGTCCACAATGTCCTGTTGAAGGGCGGGGCCTGTGTGTAGGCATTCATTTATGCTGACACCATTGTAGCTTTTGCAGCTACCATCAAAAACAATGCGCAGCTTGTCCGACCCTGACTTAAATACGCCATGGTGAGGGATGTAGAAGTGAGGTTTATGGGCGAATGTATTTGGGTGACAGGGAGCCATGTGCCCTAAGTCGATGTATTCGGCCATAAAGTCGACGTATTTAGAACGCAGAGACGGGTTCGCCATTAGCTTCTTCTCAATATTGAGGAATCTGCGTAATGCGATAGGGTGAGTTTTACCTAGTTGAGGGGCGTCCTTTAGAAAGGGCAGAGCGTTCGTATATCTGCCTGAGGGATCGCGTGTAGTGGTAGAGCGGAAGATTTCCTCGCATTGTTACTTCAGGGGATCATTATGAGTGTGAGATTGAGGGAGGGGCTCCTCAGACTCCCAGAACCTTTCCAGACTCTGACGTATGTCCTGGGCTGATTTAGCTGAGTCTGGTTGTGAGCTGACGAAGTGAGCTGAGTTAACCTGCTGCGCCGGCTGCGCATACAAGTCCTCAATGGGTCCTATCAACGCGAAGTCGAAAATCGTGCCGAAGGCTATGGGCTTGCCCGGGCCCAACGAGACCTTAGTCCCGTCCAACACCTGGCCAAGAACGTCCGACCCCAATAAGAGGTCGATCGGGGCTGGTGTGTGGTAAAGCTGGTCAGCCAATGGCAAGGGTGGCTGGCCTAGTACGTGGGAAATGTTTGGTACCTTCTCTAAGGGAAGGTAGCCAGTGACGTTTTTTAAAATGTGAGCTGTGGCAGTAATTGTAGGAGTATCATTGTGAGTGGGTCGGCATACTATTGTTATTGCCGCCTTTGACTCATGTTTGTGCTGATTCCCAACTCCTGTAATTTTTAAAGAAGTGGGTTTTGATGGCAGGTTCAAAAGTCGTGCCATGCGTGACGTTATTAACGTCAGCATACTGCCACAGTCCAATAAAGCTCTGGCTGTGTGAAGATGGCCATGTACGTCCGCGACTCTTAGTGAGACGGTTGGCAACAAAATGGGTGTGCCAGTGGGCACAGAAGGTGAGTGAGCTGATTGAGTATCAGCTGAAATTGTATGAGCTGAGTATGTATCAGCTGTGTGGGCATGGGTTGACTGGGCATGGGCTAAATCTACCTCTTCGCTAGGGTTATCTGTGATAGTAGGGAGTCATAATTGCTGGCGGCGTTCGCGGGGCCTACCTGGCGAACCGGACCTGGGCGGGCTGGCTCTGTGAGCAGAGCTGGGTTGCGCCTGTTTGGGATGTGCGGGTTCGTGCTGCCTGCTGTTTCTGGGACGCTCCCTCGAGTGCTCTGTCAGCTGTGGTGGGGGCACATGTACAGACGACGAATGAGCTGAGTGCGTTGGGCCGTCTGGTCGATGGAGGGACGTGTGGTGGTTCGTACTCCCACAGTTCTTGCATGCCCCCCTTGACCTGCACTCGCTCTCGTAGTGACGGCCGAGACAACGCTGGCAGCGCTCGCGTGCCTGTACAAAGTCCCAACGGCCCTGTGTTGGCTGGGCATTGTACCATCTGCACGTCATGAGCGTATGTCCCCTAGTGGCACAATAGGGACAGTAGGGCGTCGAGCGTGAGGAAGAGGACGAGGACGATGATGAGGAGCAGCTTTGCTGGTAGGCCGAGTAGACGGGGAAGGGCTGACTGCGAGCCGGGGAGGTGGATGGGCGGTGACGCATTTGCTGCGCTGGGCGTGACGGTTGGTGAGTAGGCTGATCATAGGCGCGGTGAGGCGACGGAGCTGAGGAACGGCCACGGTAATGGTAGGGTTGTTGCTGAGCCATCTGAGCATAAGTGCGATGTGGCAACTGAGGAGGCGCGCGGCTACGAGAAGGGCCGGGCAGGGCGTGAATGGGCTGCGGCTGGGCTATGTTGGAGAACTCTGTCTCCACACAGCGCGCGTGCTCCTCGAGGTAGGAGATGAGGTCACTCAACGTTGGCAGGGAGCTGCTAGACCCGTGTCTGCGTTCAAATAACGTGCGGAGCTCACCCTTAAGCTTTCGCACCACTATCGACACAAACACGTAGTCGTCTCCTATGGGCAGATCCAAATTACTAAGGGCACACTGAGCGGACACCAGCGGAGTGAGGAAAAGCGTGCGTATGTTTGAGCGCGTGTGGATGCTCGGCAGCCCCAGGATTATGTCGACGAAACTATCGATGAGAACCCGGCGGTTCTCGTACCGCTTGGTGAGGATGTCCATGGCCACGGCAAAATTTTCATTGGTGACCTTTAAGTGGGACACCATACTTAATGCCTCACCGCTGAGACTTGAGAACAGGTAGTGGAGCTTGACTGCGTCCGACAGGGTCGCCATGTCGTCAGTCAAACTCCTAAACAGCGCAATGAAGGAAGGCCAGTCCTCCACTTTTGAGCTGAACCTGGGCAGCGCTATCTTGGGGAGGACGGCTGTGGGCGTATTGACGCCGAAACTGGGCTGAGCGCTATGGGTTGGGGACGACGTGGAAGAGGGTGAGATTTCCTCCCTCGCCACAAGTATCCCCAGGTATGCCCCGGAGGCTTTTGTGTGGTTCTCAGTGTACGTCCTCTCAACCCCCTCGTCTAAGTTCTCTTCGTCGAGAATGTACTGAGTCCAGCTTCTCCTTTATGCCCTGTATCTGTGCGAAACGCACGTTAAATTCCGTTATGGAATGTTTGGTGTCGCCAGCAATGATCAGTGATCCCACCTCTAGGAGCTGGTGTAAAGCTTTGGCGGCCTCCCTAAATATCGCGGCTTGTGACTTGGTCGGCATCGCGATGAATAAAAGGAGACAAACAAAAAAAAATAAAAATAAAAAATAAAAAAATTAAACAAATTTAAAGGCAGTAAAAGGAACAACACCCTGTATGTATTCTATAGTTGGGCTGGAGGTATTTGTTTACTAAGGTAAGGGCAAATGGGCTAAAATTGACGCAACAATAAAGAAAGCAAAACTAAGTTGGGGCGCCTTGTATATGGCCTACGGGTGGGCAAACGCGTGTATGTGTATGTCTGTGTATGTTGAACGCGCGTACGCAATATTAGCCGACCGCAAAACAAACAACAAACAAAACAACAAAGGAAATCACGTCATCCGTAGCCCACTATTGGGCAAGGCGCTCACAGTCGGGTAGACCTTTAGCGGAACCTAGCGCGAAGAATGAGTCGGTCGCAGAAAAAATAAGTAAACAAAATAAACAAATAAACAAATTATAAAAACTTAATTAAAAAAAATTGGGATAATTGTGTCCCACAAGTGGGCAAACGTGTGTAGAAGCGAAGTCGACGCACGCAAATAGCCGTAAGCGATATAAAAAAAAAACTGATAAATGAGCTAAGCTAAATGAAACACACTAAGCTCATGTGGTGAGCACGCACGAGATTTGAGCCGATTTAACACGACAAGAACTTAAAAAATTCATTAAAAAATAAAACGGGAAAAACAACAATATCGTCGTCTAGACGCGAGTGTGTTATACGTAACTAAAATTATATGTGCAACCGATAAACGTTACGCAAACGTAACGCAATAATTTAACTACTAATTAAACTTAATGTATCATTAGACAACGATCGTATAGGTAGGTACAAGTATTACACAAATAGTACACTAGCTCGCTCAAATCACAAAAACATTGTATGACACCATAGATCTGTGATCCTGTATCAGACAATCGGATGCATACACGAAAACAACATCAAAACAACATGCAGAAATAATTGCGTCAAGATAATTCGGATGTTGTGTGGTCGCAATCCTACCACAAACAAATTATAACTACCTCACCAAATTTTTATTGGGGCAGGCTAAAGTTATGTGAACAAATGAATTCCGAAATGATGGCACAAATTAGATTATGGGCGGAAACAATTATTTTTTAGTGGACTGTATTAAAGGAGCTGATGGAACGTGAGACCAAGTTATGGTGAAATGGTAAAAGAATACTTGTCACGCGAAGGTCGCCGGCATTAATATTACCGGTTATTAGACGACCAGAATGTTACGGCGAAGGGCGCTCGCCGTAACAGCGACGGAATAAGGTGTGTGGACCCAGGACAGGTCTGGTTAGGTTTCGGAAATGAGGGCATGCGACTTACTTGGTAGATGATTGGTGGGGGCAAGGCAGGAGACGGGGCAGCGAGCTGGCGGGCGGCGATGTAGGCGATTTGTCACGGCACAGCACACAGTCCTATCACCTAATCACAGGCACTATATTCACAGGCGCTATCTTCACCAAGTCACTATCAATAAGGGCAGATACCAGCGCGCGTATTTTGTGGGCGTCTCGCGTTAGCTAGCAGACAGACTCGTCGGCGCGGTATATCTCACGAAGCCAGCGGCTGCGGGTCGCGCAGCGGTGGCGCCGCGGCAGATAGGCGGACGCGGTCGTCAACAACCGCCTTACCGATGGCGGTATAGTTTGAATGGCCGTCCCTGCTTTGGCGGGAACAGATGTTTTGTTTCGGATTCCAAATTATTTTTTTTGTTTTTTTTTGTTGTTGTAAGATTGGCACAACTGTTTTCCATTTTGGCACGGAGTTTGAGTTGCATCTGGTAATTAGATTAAATTCGGTGCTGTTTTTAGTTAGTATAAATCTAGTGTATATTGCGAATTTTACAATGGATATAAACATCGAACAAAGAGTTTGTCTGAAATTTTGTGTCGCCAATGGAATTTCATGTTTGGAGTCACTGAAAATGTTACAGAAGGCTTACGGTGAATCGATTTTATCAAAAACACGTGCTTAAGAGTGGTACAAAGCGTTCAAAATCGGTCGAGATGTGATGGAAGGTTTGCTTAACATCGCAAAAGTGAAGGAAATGGTGACTGAAAATCCTCATTCAAGTTTGAGAAAGGTAGCCGCTGAACTTTCTGTGTCTCACGAGTTGATCCGTACCATTTTAAATAATCACTTTGGTATGAAACATGTTGCCGCTCGGCTAGTCCCAAAAGACCTGAATTTTCTCCAAAAACTCATTTGCATAAGAGTCGCTGAGGACATACTAGAACGAGTCAATTCCGACCCAACATTCATGCAACGCATTGTTACTGGTGACGACACGTGGGTTTACGAGTTTGACATGCAAACTAGTCAACAAGCTTCAGAGTGAAGCCTTCCGACTGAACCGAAACCGAAAAAACCACGCCAAAGTCGATCAAAAGTCAAAGTCATGTTGACTGTTTTCTTTGACTATCGCGGTGTTGTGCACTCGGAATTCTTAGCGGAAGGTCAAACGATAAATAAAGAATATTATTTGAGCGTTATGCGGCGTTTAAGAGAGCGAATTCGACGAAAAAGGCCAAATTTATGGACAGAAAATTCTTGGATTTTGCACCACGATAATGCGCCTTAGCACAAGACCATCATTGTGAACGAATTTTGGACCAAAAACTCAACAAATACCATCGAGCAACCACCTATTCACCAGATATGGCTCCAGCCGACTACTTTCTTTTTCCTAAACTCAAATTACCACTTCGTGGCACCCGTTTGCATTCGGTAGAAGACATAGAGGAGAATTCGCGGCGAGAACTGAACTCAATTCCGGAAAAAGCGTTTAAAAATGTTTTGATGATTGGATTATTCGTTGGCGTTTCGTTTCTGAAGGAGCATACTTTGAAGGCAATAAAATAAAGGATGAATAACTAACATTTTATGTTTTATTGTTCTGTTTTCGGTACTTTCTTGACAGAGTAGTAAAGTGTTATTAATATTCAATTTATTTATTTAAAATCTTAAGTGTTTTTTTATAATATTTTATTTTATACTTACTAACTTACATATTTACATTAATCAAATATTAAAAAAACTTAATCTAAGTATTCATCATCATCATCATCATCAGCCTATAAACGTTCCACTGCTGGGCACAGGCCTCCCACGAGGACAATAGCACGTGCGGATTTTGGGCCATAAGTCCATAACCCACCACGCTGGCCCAATGCGAGTTGGTGGGTTTTAACGACTGTCATATTACGATAACAAACGGGACCAACGGCTTAACGTGCCTTCCGAAGCACGGCGAGGAGCTCGAGAAGTTTTAAATTTGGTCACCCATCGAGCGACCCGGCATTGCGAAAGTCGCTTAGCGGGCAAGATCGCAAGCCGAACGCGCTAGCCGCTGCGCCATCGAGCTCCTAGGTATTATTATTATCATAATCATCAACATCATAAGCAGGGCCGTGTCAGTCCACGGCTGGACATAAGCCACAATTAATATATTTTATTACAATTTTAAATACAATATTCTATATTTATAGAAATGGAGATAATTTTATTACATGGGTTCACATCTAACGGAATGTTAAAAGCTGCTTAACTTGGCCTCTCTAACATTCCGATAGAAAAGTGATGCGAAACCGCAGTTTTTGATACATGCGTATCAAGTAAGATATAAGCGCGATAAGATTCAAATACAAAATATTAAAGTGAAACTAAGGTCGCACTTCCTAAACTGTATATAGTCACTAGTGGTCTCGTGTTGTATGGAATGCTAGTGTTAAATAATGTTTATTTTTGTTTTGTTTGAATTTGTTATTAATTTGATTTTATAATTTCTAATTTATGTAACTGTTTCAATACCTTTATAGCTACTTATATTTTATTTTTTTTATTTTTATGTTTAAATTGTATCGACGTAGGCTTTAAATAGGTTGAAAGCGCATACTATAAACCTCATATAGGTTTTCGAAGTGCTTTTTTAATTTGTATATTTTTTATTTGCATTATGTTTAAAATTGGTCAATAAATGAAAAAAAAAAAAAAAAGTAAATAATGTATTTTTTTTCGATGTTGCATACTTTAAATCTTATTCATTTCATTTCATTTCATTATTTCATTTTATTTCATTTCATTTCTGTATTGCCAATAAAAATGGTCAACCAAACAGCCCGACCTACAAATCAGGAACCGACGACGGCCGTTGCGGGAAAACAGCTCTTGAGTAGCGACCGCGCATATCGGAAGACGCAGTCTAAACAGGCTTACAAAATGGATCACGATATGGTGAAGATCGTGGGTATAGACGCTGGATACGACCAGCAGAAGACCGGTTGTGGTGAAGATCCCCGGGGGAGGTCTGTTCAACAGTGGACGTCCTTTGGCTGATGATGATGATGTACCACTGACGATTGGTAGAGCTGTAGCTAATTCGAGTCGATGTCGTGATACTGTATTATGCGATTCCCTCGTTTCCCAACGGGTGCAATGTCGTTCCCTGTGAAGACATCCGGCTCGCCCGCAAAGCGGTATTCGCGGTAGGAGCTGGCCACCATCTCCCGCAGCTGCTCCATGTGTTCAGGACCGCGGGTTTCACACACTACTTTTACCTGGATGAAGAAATTGTAATTAATTGTGAAGAACTCGTTTGGTATAATGAGACACATATTAAAAGCATTTTAGTGGATCTACGTTTTAGCTTGCTATGCACCCTTTCCAGTATGCATGCGCACTTTATAAACAAACTAAAAAACATTGTTCTTATCTATTAAAACGTTACCTTACGTTGTAAAGGAAGTATGTCGTTATCAGAAAATATCCCATCATTAACTTGCTTAGATTAAACTATTTATGAGGAATCTATAATTAGGTCTCGCGTGTTAGACGTTGGTTTTCCAACAATCTAATAAATAAATAGCTACAGTCGTCTTCTCTGACTGAAAGTTCACTCACCCTCACGCTGAATATATCGCCGTAGACCCAGGCGCGCTCCTGAATGATGTCCTTGATGGAGACGCCGATGGAGGCGATGAGCTTGCACAGCTCCGCGATGCCCCCGGGCCGGTCGCTCACGGTCACCTTGAACTTGACCAGCCGCTGCTCCGCCGCCAGCCCGCGCTCCAGGCACCGGCCTAGGATCGTGCTGTCGATATTCCCCCCGGAGAGGATGCACACTACCCTGTGGACAAACGACAAAATCTCTACACATGTATACATGTATACATCACGGCAACTTCCCGGAGGGGTAGGCAGAGACCGCCGCTTTCCATTTGCTACCGCTCCTTTGCTTCACTTACTCTCATAAAATGTCTATAATGATGATAATGGTGTGTGACGTTTTCGCCCATGGATACCCGCAAACCCAGAGGAGTCTCAGATGTATTGCCGACCTTGAAAAAGGAGTAGGAATTGTAAGCGGGGAGGGGTGAAAGATGGGCCTTCGGTACATTCACTCACCGGACGAAATACAATAGCAACGAGTGCCGATATTACGTGAGGAGGTGGTATTACGCCGGGCGAACCGGCCCAATTTGCGTGGCTCTACCACTCAGACAGTGTCACTCGTTTAACTCCACCCTGAAATCACGTGTAGGGTCTCAAGGGTAAACCTACGGACGCGAATGACTTAAACCCCCAAAAAATTTAATTCACAAATACTGACTTCTTGTTGGCGAGCTCTGGCACCAGGCCGGCCATGATGGCCGCCAAGCCCACCGCGCCGCCGCCCTCCACCACGAACTTCTCCTGCTCCACCAGGCGCAGGATCGCGCGCGCTATCCAGTCTTCGTTGACGGTTATCTGGAAGTAACAGACAATTGGTTTGATTTTGATTTTTTATTTTGATATCAAGAGTACTCCTCAACACAGAACGCAATAGGAATTCTATTTTTATTTTATTTTTTAAAAAAGAAGGAGGCAAACGAACAGGCGGGTCATTTGATGGAGAGTAATCACCGCCGTCCATGGACAACCGAAAAACCAGAGGAATCGCAGACGCGTTGCCGGCTAGGCTTGTTTCTTGAAGATCCCTAAGTCGTAACGGTCAGGAAATACCGCCGCCGAGAGCTGGTTCCACAACACTGTAGTTCGAGGCAAGAAATTTGGTAAAAAACGCACATATTCATATTTATTTAGCCCTGACCAGTGCGCGGCCGCAAAAATGTATTTTATTAAAAACTAGTAAGTACTACTACTTGGTCCGTGAAGAATTTAGTTGGTTCCGATCAGTAGGTAGGTTAACCCACCAGTTTGTCGACGATGGGCTTTACAGTGAGGAAGGCGTTGTAGCCCACAGTTGGCACGGCCAGCCCGTCCGCAAGCGTGGAGCGGATCTCCACGCTGGTCGGCTCGTCGTGCTTCATCGCCGCCGTCATGCTCGGACATTTCTCTGTTTCCGCACCCTGAAACAACAAATGGTCATAGTCATAGTCATAGTCTCTTTAATGGGGAATTAGATAAGAAGGAGCATTTGGAGAATTTAGTATTGGTAAGAGTGTGCTCGTAAACGTCTACGCTGGCAAATGGGCAACCATTAAAGCTCAGATTATATTGTGATATGTGATCAATGATCATACTTCTTCAGGTTGTAAATGACGTTGATACTGTTATTGAGCAATCTGTCAAGCTTATCAAGCAAGGCTGAATTAAGATAATGAAATAATAAACTTTGCGCAAGCATTTACCCTCGTTTTGAACGGTAAAATAAGTTCCTCCGGCTATTTATCATAGCGCATAGTCCATAGGTTTTTACAACCGCCTCTGTGGCTAAGCCACCGGTCTCGGACCCAGAGGTAGCGGGTTTGATTCCCAGTGGGGGGTAGGTACATCTTTGTGTACCGGTTTGGTTGGTGGTAGGGCTGTTAAGTCCACCTGGCTAGCTACCACCATCTTATCTAAGTATGTCGCCATAACAACGATGTTTAGAGTGTTGTTGTGATCCGACAGTTTGAGATAGATTGCCAGTTCCTCAGTGGTTGAGGATTCCGGGTGAAGCGCGCTTCCACCTTCGGCCTTATCGTCATTTGCCATCAGGTGAGATGAAGGCCAAGCGCTTGTTTACCAGTTGTACAATAATAAAATAAAATAAAGTTAAATTTTTGGCTTACAGCTACCTGAGAATGCCATCTGAGTGTCGCATCGAGATGTTGCCCAAGATTTTTGACGATCGTGTTAAACGACTGTGCCGTCAAACACTTATAATCCCCACTTTATCGTCAAACGCAAGTTCTAACAACTACCTATCGCCTGAAATTTTGTAGGATTTACCGCCACACCAAGATTACAAGCCCAGTTGTTAACTGCTTTCATTTTACAATAGCGCCTGATAAGTCATGGTATACGTCATGTATACATCAAGTAACGCAACGTACTTAAATGTATTTAGAAGTTAAAACAAAAACTAAAGAGTGCGATAAACAGTTTCACAAGCAACCTTTGACATTATTTATTACTTATCGCACATCGTTATCGCTTCATCATTGCTAGACGCGTGCGTGTAAATAATATTGCATAGCTTCTAATTCCAAGAACATTTATTATACTTAATTATATAAGAAGGCTAGATAGGTGTAGTGATCAGACAGCTCAGCATCGTATTTTAATTAGATCAAAGGTCAAGACACATAAGAAACCAATTTGGAAGCCGAGAGTTAAATGATATTGGCTGTAGTATCACGTGTATCTCATTAACTGAAAAAGTAGACTAAGATAACGGCTACAACCAGGAACACAAGCATGACAAATTATGATAAGATTAAGGTAAAGTAACAATAGGTACATATTATCAAGTCTCTGACCCGTCAACCTCGCTTCAGAGTAATCGCAGAGCGTCGAAACCGTCCATGACGAGACGCTATAAGATCTAATTAATTTCCTAACATGCCGTGGTAGAACGGCAACAATAAAATCAGAAGAGATTAAGATTTATTAAGATTAAGATTAAGATTAGTGGTACTGTAACTTTTAATGAATGGGCTACAATTGGTATTCACAAAAGTAGGAAACGCCTTAATGAACTTTATGGTGAACGCAACTATATAACACCAGCGATTACTTCAAATTATATGTTAAAAATTATTCAAAGTTATTCAAAAGAGTATGCCGATTAGCCAAGGCAAACTATCTGAGTTCTAGGATTAAGAATAATAATGACAAAATAAAAATGACATGGAATATTATAATAGTGAAACAGGAAAGGTCAAAAGTCGTAATAATGAGTACAATTTAAATTGTGATAATAAAACCTTGACTTCTGATGCTGATGTTGCTGCAGCATTTGAGAGGTTTTTTACTGACATTCCAGTTTCAACAACAAAAACCTTGATTTCCTCCCCCACTGTAGCTGAATCTGTTTTGAAGGAGAATGTTAAAGATTGTGAAAGTAATTTCAGTTTTCAAAAAATTTGTGTTATAGATTTAATAAAAACATTTAACACTTTCAATAAAAAGAAAACTGCTGATCTGTGGGGTAATTCCGTGGACGTCGCTAAATCTGTAATTATGACAATAGTTCCAGTTTTAGCTTGCATATTTAATGAATGCATTGACTGTGGTGTTTTTCCTGAAAACTGCTGATCTGTGGGGTAATTCCGTGGACGTCGCTAAATCTGTAATTATGACAATAGTTCCAGTTTTAGCTTGCATATTTAATGAATGCATTGACTGTGGTGTTTTTCCTGACCTAATGAAACATAGTAAAATAATTCCATTATTTAAATCAGGTAGCACTTCTGACCCCCCTAATTTTAGACCTATTTCTGTGCTACCACATTTAGTAAAATTTTTGAAAAGTTGATGCTAGACCAAATTCACATTCATTTTTATAAAAATAAACTTTTACATTGTAAACAGTATGGTTTTACTAGGGGTCGCTCTACAACTGACGCCGGTGTTGAGCTTTTAATCCAAATATTTGATACCTGGAAGGAATCACAGGATGCCCTAGGGGTATTTTGTGATTTATCCAAGGCTTTGATTGTGTATTACATGAAACTTTGGTCAGGAACCTTAACCACTATGGATTTAGGGATGCTTCTTTGAGCCTTCTAATATCATACTTGAGTAACAGGATTCAAAAGTTCGACATTAACGGTAAAAGATCTCCGGGATCAGTGGTTAAAATGGGAGTTCCGCAGGGTTCAATACTTGGTCCATTCTTGTTTTTGGTTTATATTAATGACTTACCTTAATTTGTAAAAGACAATCATAAGATAGTATTGTTTGCTGATGATACTTCACTTTTATTCAAAGTGAAACGACGACACCCAAATTATGACGATGTGAATAATGCGGTCTCACAGATTGTTCACTGGTTTAGTGTAAATAACTTGCTATTAAATGAGGGAAAAACCAAATGTATAAGATTTGTATTGCATAATGTTAAGCAGGTAATAACTAGTTTACAAATTAGAGATAAGAATGTGAATCCTGTGGACACCACTGTGTTTCTAGGCATCACGTTGGATGCCGAGCTCCAGTGGGGCCCACATATAGCTAAATTGTCGAATAGACTTAGCTCTGCGGCTTATGCAGTAATGAAGATCCGTCAGTTAACTGACGTTGATACAGCTAGATTAGTTTATTTCGGTTACTTTCATAGTGTAAAGTCGTACGGCATTTTACTGTAGGGAAATGCTGCCGATATTCAAACTATCTTTGTGCTGCAGAAGAGGGCTATTCGAGCAATATATAACCTACAGGCTGGTGACTCTCTCAGAGAGAGACTTAAGGATATAAGTATAATGACAGTTGCATCACAATACATTTTCGTAAATGTATTGATGATCTGATGTATGTTCATAAAAATATTGAAATGTTTTCAAAAAACAGTGATATTCACAAATTAAACACTAGAAGTAAGAACAAATTAGCAGTACCTTATACTAGGCTCCATTAAATAAATAATTCTTCTAAGGGTCTGTGTTTACGATTATACAACGAAGTACCAAATGATATTCAGAAATTAGATCTTGATAAATTTAAAATCAAAATCAAAAAAAGCTTTATAAAAAAGCTTATTATAAAGTGTCAGATTATACAGAAGACAAAACAGCTTGGGTCTGAAATGCTCCAAGTACTCCAACAGCTATTTCTAATTGTCTATAACTAATTTATATAGTATACATATTTAATTAAACTATTTACATTCAAATTCATGTTTTGTATTTTGTGACCTGGTAACGACATGTAATGTATTTTTTTTTTGTAAATGTCGTTGCTTCTGTGCTCTGTGGTTTCTTGCGCCCGTTCTTTGCCACAGTTAAAAAATGATGTCCTGATTAAAATATTTGGACGTTTCAAGGTACTTATTAATTGAGTTTATTGAATAAATATATTTTGACTTGACTTTGACTAGACTTGATTAACGAATACAATAAATAACTAATCCTCGCGCGATTGTAGGGTGGTTTCAGAGTCACGCTGATCGCCCGCGCGGGTAAAGCGACGCGTGACTCGAGCTAGGTGTTGTCTTGTACCGTTTTATAGTGACGCTTACCACCCGCGCTGATGGCACGCAGGTAGAATTAGTTTCAACTGCAGAAGTTGCAGAACAAAGACGTGACTGTCACTGCCACCTGCCATTTGCCATAATATGCCGGTGGGAGAAAAAAGGATGACCTATATTGGCGTGCGAGGCGGAGATCACATTTGGTGTACCGTTATGGTATGGTAAGCGTGGGTGGTAAGCGTCACTATGGATGCCGGCGGGAGAAAAAAGGATGACCTATATTGGCGTGCGTATGCAACGACGATAAAACTATGTTGTTGACTGATGGTATAAGATAAGCACAAGCAGTCTTACGTATATGAGCACGTGCGGGTTGAGGTGCTTGATGGCGGTGGCGACGCCGGCTAGCAGCCCGCCGCCACCCACCGGCACCAGCACCGCGTCCACGTCGGGCGCCTGCTCCAGGATCTCCAGCCCGACGGTGCCCTGCCCCGCCATTATGTGCGGGTGGTCGTACCTGCAACGAACCGGCAGTGGACGATCCTGATTTAGACTTTACACAAATGTCACAATAAGACACTCATAATCGGAACAGAAGGGAACGTGAGGGTCAAAATGAGAGTCGAGTTTACGATGGAGATTTAGAGAATCGACATGCTGACTCAGTTAACGTCTGCGCGAAGAGCTGCTGTTTAAAGAGGAATTTTTGAATGTTATTTAGGGGCGTCTTATAGCTAGATTCATTCTGATCTGACATATAGGTAGGTATTCGTATATAGGGTAAAATTCAAAAGGTTTCTAAACTACATAGAATCGTGAGCATATTTATTGGAACACAGCTTAAGTATTGTACCTATGTTTTGTTTTGTGGTTATAATACAATTGAATATCTGAGAGAGATTGTGCTGTTATCCGCCAATATTTTTTTTTACATCTAACAAGCGGGGGGACGGACGGAAAAAAAGTACTCAAAAAATAATTTATACCCGTTAATGTAAGTGAGCTCCCTTTCCTTAGCGAGCATCATGGCATGGAACTTGGCCTCCTTCATGTCGTGGCCGTGGATGATGACCTCGGCGCCGTAGGAGCGGCACTTCTGTATCTTCATGATGGGCGCGACGTTGGGCATCACCACCGTGGTAGGGATGCCAAGGAGATTGGCGTGGTAGCTCAGTCCCTGCGAGTGGTTGCCGAGCGAGGCGGAGATCACGCCGCGCTCCTTCGCCTCTTTCGGGAGTAGGAGGAGCGCGTTGCGTGCGCCACGCTCTTTGAAACTGTTAAGAAATTATGAAAATAGTGTTTTGTTTTTTTTTTCAGAAAATCTTTTATTATGAATGACTTAGTTTCCTAAGATTGTCACCACCACCAGGTTTTAATTTTTGTAACAGATTGTTTTAAGTGAAAAGCATATATTTTTTCATCCCACCATCTCGGAAAGAGTATTTTTAATCTTCAATATCTGAATGGAAAAGCCGTTTTTATTCTCTAGAGGATAAAGTAAATTGAATTTAGAACATCGTGTGCACTAAGTTTGTGAATTAAAAAAAACATTAAACCTATTTACTGCTACCTCTATGGTGCCGAATATATCATACAACTTTTTTTTAATTTGTTAAAAACTCAGACTCGGAACCTTCTTGGTGTTCTTTTTTCAATTTGCTTTGTACGCGGTTCTTTACGCGGCATTTTTTGCATTTAGTCATTTCCTCGCTGAGGTGGGATGAAAATATTTTTATTCAAGTTCTTAGAAATCTATAAGCTCCACGCGAACGAAGTGGCTGTACCTATAGCAGCCTCGCATAAACAGCTTAACATTTTAAGTATTTTAGTAAGATTAACTGAAAGTTGTTTTTAAGTCACTTCACCTTCCAGTATGTTGCAGGAAGTCGTTCTTGAGGTAAATGTCCATGCCGTACAATCCGGACATGTGAGATTTCTGTAAAAAACATGTATTGTAATTTTACTAAAAAGTTTTAAGTAAAACAAAAATTCGTACCGAGGTTTTAAGTATACATAATGTATCGCCTACTCACCACGCATGGCGTTTTAACGATCCCACTTTTGATCCGGAAAGCGGCAGCTGAGACGTCCTCAAAGGAGATCTTCTGAGGGTTCTCCTTATCGCACATAGGGTCGAACTCGACCGTCTGGAACACCATTATCGCTAAGTTATTGTCCACTACCTAATACTACACATACCGCTCTAGCCAACACACACCACCGCACTAGCGCAAAATAGTGACTGCGCTGCGATGAATCCTATTGTGCGTTATCTTCTTTAGGAAAATGGCAATTAATTACAGTAATTATGTACACTGATCAAGTTAGGTCAAAGGTAAATTGGACACAAACATGGAATGTGCCGCAAACATGATATAAATAAACACTTACCGACACATTGCATTTGTACACTTCCATTATTTACTAAAGTAAAACTTCACAAAAAATATTTTTCCGTGCGACCTCGTAGGTATCAGCCGATGTTCTGAATGATTGTTGTCTCTAATGGATAAGAACAATTTACAATTGCGCAGCCAAAATATTGTCGTTATACAAGTTTTATTATTGTTTAAATTACATTTAATGTTTAATTGATACAAATTGGCAGTAGTAACATTCAAGTTGCAGCACACTGATGTTTCATATTAATTTGGAGATTATATAATTACCTATGTGTATGTACACACGGCGTCAGATCAACCTACTCAAAACTGTCAAATATCTACAATTAATTTTGAACTTTATATTTTTGTTTTAAGAATCAATATTCATTGGAGAAATTTGACTGTTTAGGGTAGGTTGATCTGACGCCGTGTGTACCTACCAACTTCATCATTTAGTATGGTAGTAAGTATTGCTTAAATAATATAGTGCTTCTATTTCCTAATGCTCCTCCCGTGAATCAACGCATTTCCGAATGCGAACAATTATGAATTAATATTATTAGAGTTATCGCCTCGGTGCATAGCCGAGTGGTCAACAGCTCGGATCGATCTTCAGGTCCCGGGTTCAATTCAAAGTGTGTTTTCGGACTTTTGGATGCATGGCCCACCCAACCACTCAACCACCGAGTTCTAAAGGCGGGGCTAAAGAAGAAAAAGCACCTCTGAGTTGCTTTGAACTGCTTGTGGACTGCGAAATTGTTGATATTCTAGTGTCGTCAACGAATATCTACATAGAATGCAATAAACATAAATACACTAGAGAGAGAGAGAGACGCTAAACTTACCGATAGCGTAGAAATGAAATCTTTTATTGGAATGCTTATGTGATCGGAGTAAATCGGTCAGGTCGCCAAAATCTTAGTGATTTCTGGAATAACTCCTATGGAACTGGAATTGAGCTAGTCTTATACCACGATGTCTATCAACCGGTTTCGTTTTCTTTTACGATGTCTGCGCCTTGATGATATCAGAGATAGATCGACCCGTCAACGATTTGATACGCCCTATATAGCCTCAATTACATTGCGCAACTGCCAGAAATATTATACGCCAAGTGATCAACTGACAATAGACGAACAATTAGTAGCATTCAAGGGTCGATGTGGATTCATCATGTATTTGCCTAACAAACCGTGCAAGTTCGGCATAAAAATTGTAATGGTTGTGGATACAAAGTATCCTTATATGTACAATTTTGAAATTTATGCCGGAGAGCAGCCAGAAGGGCCACATCGTGCTTCTAATAAAGTTCATGATTTGACTATGAGAATACTAAATCCAGTGTGTGATGTTGGCCGAAACATAACAATGGATAACTGGTTTACTAGCTACCCACTTAGCCAGGAATTGCTGAAGAAGAAAGTCACAGTGGTTGGTTAGAGCAATAAACCTGAAATACCAACTGAATTCATTGCAATACGAAATAAAGAGTTGTATAGTTCGGAGTTCGGTTTTCAAAAAGACTGCACTTTAGTGAGCTATGTAACGAAGAAGAATAAATGTGTTTTACTTTTATCTACCATGCACAACGATGACAAAATCGATGCTGATAGTGGAGACAAACGCAAGCCCCAGATTATCACATTTTATAACCATACGAAGTTTGGTGTTGATGTTTTGGACCGTATGTGTCGGCAGTACGACGTAACTAGAAACACCAGACCGTTGGCCACTATGCCTTTTTTACAATTTTTTGAATTTATACGGCATAAATAATCTGATTATTCACCAAATGAATAACATAGACCTGAAAACAAAACGGCGCCATTTTCTACATGATGTTGGTTTTGAACTGGTCAAGCACCTGATCCAGCGTAGAGTAAGTCAGGATAACATTCCTAGGTCTCTCAAAATGAGAGAAAGGGCACTCCTCGGTCTGGAAGATCAACCAACACGAACAGTTGGACCCGTACGAGGCGGCGTTAGAAGATGTGCTTTTTGTCCCAGAACTAGAGATGCACGAGAAAAATATGTGACTCGTGTAACAGGCGTGTTTGCAATGATCACCACTCGATAATCTGTGTTGATTGCCGAATATAACAATCATAAATGTTCGTTTACCCTTAATTTTATAAATAATTATTAAAAACAATTCCTAATATTGTGATTTTAGACTTTAGAAGTGCACTGATTTCAATCGTTAAAAAATGGCAGTTTTTTTAAGAAGTTTGTATTGTTATGTTTTTTTAATGAAGGAATATTTTTGTTGTAAAAACTGTTGTTATAGTATAATTAAAAGCTAAATATTTAATTTAAGTCCTTTTATTTATTCTAAGTCATTGCGTTCGCCTGTAACATGGCATGGAAAAGGGCTACATAATATGTAGGGCGCGCGAGCTCTCTTGTAACAAAAGGGGGCGCGTGCGCTCTAGTGTTAAGCCATTACCCATCAATTGTAACGATAACTTGATTTTCATGATGGATGCCTTTGCCCTGCAGTGGGATGGGACTAGGGTTGCCAACCGTACTCTAAAATAGAGTACCTATTGTCCTCTTCCTCATGTAGGTGTACTTTATATTCTACGACACCATTAAAGTACCTACGCTAAAATACTCTATTTACTTAAAACTATTTACGTCACTGACAAATATTTGTTAAATGTCGCAAAGAGCAACAAAAAATACGTTTTTAAAGACAAATAAATAAATACTCTTTGTATGCTATGTAACTAGGTACTTTATTTTTATTCTAATAAAATGAAAAATACTTTATTCGTCCTAAAAAGAGGTGGCAATTCTAGATGGGACAGTATCTTAGAGCATTCAAGCTGAATGCTTTAAGGACAGTATACAATAAAGGCTGTACTTTACTTTACAAAGAGTTATCAAGTTATCTATCATGTATTAAATAATTGATTACCCTTAGTCGATTGAGAGGGTTCGAGCTCGAGGCCCTGCATGCACCATATTTAAAGGGTAACTAATAGAAATCCGACGAAAAACGAAACACGAAGTTTCTGAGAGATACAAGATAATAAAATTAAAAAAATAGAAGCACTGTACTGTCCCACTGCTGCAGCATGCTGAGAAACTTCTCATCACTACGCTTCTCAAATACGGATTGTTAATCGATCACAAATCCTTGGGCTAAAACACTTTGGCCCGCCGCGACCTGGGAATTTACCGCATTACTTTCGGATCGCACACCTCTGTGATCGGATGCCTTCGGATATTAGGCTTTGCCTTTTCTCATCGGTTTGCGTGAAGATCAAAAAAAAAATTATTAAGGTTTTATTAATTGGGCTCAGGTCGCGTTATATTCACGACGGCAACGGCCTTCCACTGCCGCCGTAGGAAGAAGTGGCGCCCACTCGTGCATAATAAGCACAGTCAGGGCCAGGGAGCATTTAAGGCACTCTTTTCCCGTTTATAACAATTTCGATTGATTGTACCACCGCCACCTATATAAGACATACAGTTCTAAAATTTATATATACACATAGCATACCTAGTTGAAAATTATTATCTAATGACTCTTAACAGGTCAAGTATCGTAAGCCTGCCGTATAACGGAACAGAATGGGAGGTATCTGTTCGTTAATAAGGAACAGTGTAGGGCAAAATGTAATCTAACTACTGATTACTAACTACGATTACAATTTGTAGTTAGTAATCGTGAAAAGTAGTTAAGCATTTTGATAACTAACTACAAATTGTAGTTGCAATCACGGTTACGTGATTACTTTTTGTAACTACCTACGTTTACTTCTAGTAAAAAGAAGAAAAGCGCGCGCGTCATCGCGTCGTTCATAGAGATGGGTTAATAGCCGGATTGTTTGGATTATTAGCGATTATAATCCATTAATAGCCATTATTAGCCAACTATTGGCTAATAACCCCGCTATTAATAGTTTCATACAATTTCAACAGACGTTTTGTTTACAGTCACAAAAGTTAAGCTTTGCGCAGGTAGAGTAATTGATGGGAGACCAGTAAGCGACCTCGGCGAACACTGCTAACTTTCGCGATCGAAAACCTCGAGATTATATGAACCTACGGTCACCTATCCCTTTGGCGACCTCGGCAAACATTGCATAACTTTCGCGATCGAAAACCTCGAGATTATATGAACCTACGGTCACCCATCCCTTTGGCGACCTCGGCGAATATTGCTTAACCTTCGCGATCGAAAACCTCTAGATTTTATGAACTTAAGGTCACCCATCCCCTTGGTGACCTCGACGTACATTGCTTAACTTTCGCAATCGAAAACCTCGAGATTTTATGAACTTACGGTCACCCATCCCCTTGGCGACCTCGGCGAACATTGCTTAACTTTCACGATCGAAAACCTCGAGATTTTATGAACCTACGGTCACCCATCCCTTTGGCAACCTCGGCGAACAATGCTTAACTTTCGCGTTCGAAAAGCTCTAGATTTTATGAACTTACGGTCACCCATCCCCTTGGCGACCTCGGCGAACATTGCTTAACTTTCGCGATCAAAAACCTCGAGATTTTATGAACCTACGGTCACCCATCCTCTTGGCGACTTCGGCGAACATTACTTAACATTCACGATCGAAAACCTCGAGATTAAATGAACCTACGAGTCATGTATAGTGTAAAAATAGATAAAAACTGTCTAAGCATCTTCCATTTATTTGCTTATTGTCGCGATTTCGTGCGTCGATATTACGTACATATTACACTCCAATTAGAAAAAAGAAAATCGTACATAATAGCTGATTCAAATTTTCTAAATGGGCCAGGTTTATTTTAAATTACTTATATTTGTATTGACTAACTAAGATCGACGATAATAAAAATAAACTAACCTGACAGTCCTAAGACTGAAAACCATGAAGGGAAATATTTAATCATTACTGTAACATTAATAGCAGGGTTACCATCCGAAATCGGCTATTAATGGCTATTAACTGCTTTTAATCCATTATTAGCCAAATGCTATTAACCGGATTATAAGCACTACCCATCTCTAGTCGTTCGCGATCACCACAATATGCATCGACTAATGCTAGAGCAAGAGCGCGCTATTACACGCGGGGTGTCGACACAGCGCGGCGCCCGCCGCCGCCACCGCGCTACCTTCTTCGGCTCCAGTGGAAAGACTATTTTCATATGCGACAATGATAATCACCCTAAATCGCACAATCTATCAAAAAACGTGTTGTATTAAAAGCTAATTTAAATTATTATTTTTAAATCTGTATTCATCTATCAATCTAAAATCAAATATCCCCACATGCTATTGTCCACGTTGGAGGCCTGTGCCCAGCAGTGGGACGTTAATAGGCTGATGATGATGAATCTACATAATAATATATTAATATAAGTTTTACGCAAATCTTCTCAAGTATTAACTCAGCGCATGAAACTGAACAACTTTTGCTCTACAAACTTTTTCCCGAAATCTCATAAAAATCGGATATTCATACCATTTAGTAAGGCACATGATCAGTTTGTATCATAATCTGAATTATTTTTTTTGCATTTCGGGAAAAACAAAAGTGGTTCAATTTCATAGGCTGAGTTACCATCTGAAAGGTTTTGCGTTATTTCATTATCACATTGTAAAAGCATCTACGTATCTATTTACAAATCGAAGTTTTATATTCATCGATAATAAAAAACTTAAAATAAATTTATGGTTTTTTGTTTACCACCGATTTAGAGGTTATTTTGTAAAATATAAAACATCTTCTGTTAGCCATTTCTTTTAACATTTAAATTTTTAACTTTTTTACATATTTAGTTATAAATTAGGATTTTATTAGAATGAAAGTAATCAGTAGTTATAACTACTCGATTTCAGCAATCAGATTAACAACTACTATTTGTAACTTGACTATTGTAGTTAGATTACATGTAATCTTATCTACTTGTAGTTAACTACTTTTAATCGTAGTTAGTAGTTAGATCACAAAATAGTAGTAACTTTGCCCAACACTGATAAGGAATGTATGAGTACTGTACTAAAATCAATATTAATGCGTTGCACCACTATTTGTGCTAAGTTTAAAAGGAGAAAATAGACTAGTTTAAATAATTGCCGCGTGGACGAGTAGCTTTATGTTTAAAAGTTATAAGGATTAGTCAATAGACCACTGGCTTTATTTATTTGAATTTCGCGGGGGCTGTTCCACGTGATCAAATCGCTGCACATAAAAACAGGCGCCAACTACTTGCTTTTATTTGAATTTTGCGGGGACTGTCCCACGTGATCAAATCGCTTCACATACAACCAGGCACCATCTACTTTGCTGAATACTAAACTTTTAGAATTTCAATAAATATTGCATTACTAGCATTAATAAATATCTGCCTAAAAGTAAATCGTTGATGGAAAACTGCATCTAGGTATCCAAACTTGTAATACATGTATAATCGGTAATGTGTACCTAAATAATCTAAGGCACAGACATATATTTATTTGTGGTTGGAGAGAAAGAAGTAGAAATATTATTTTATTCTCTTCTATGTAGTTGTGAAATAATGTTTGGTCTGCTTCTTATTATGTCTGTGATCTAAGGCACAGACATATATTTCTTATTATATGTCTGTGATCTAAGGAGATTTGATTAATTCACGTGGGCGCTAATTCACGCGTCGGATCTGTCACGCTAGAGGGCTCTCTTTCTGATATTATGTCTTTACTCTTTGTATGGTACACCGGGGAGTGGGGATGACGCGAGCGGAAGTAGAGCGAGAGAGAAGGGGATTTGTGCGTAACATTGAGATAAATAACTATAGAGGTAACTTCGATGTGCAAAATTTTCACACATGCACAAAGGCTGGTTTCACAGTCACGCGTTTGACCAGCACCGGCCACACGCGCGCGCTACACTACATAGTAGTTGCGCGTTTGAACTGCGTGATGGTTATGAAACGCAACCTACAATCTAGTATAATTGTAAGCGCGCGCGTGTGGCCGGCGCTGGTCAAACGCGTGACTGTGAAACCAGCCAAAAAAAGGCGCCTATGTGTGCGTTACTAAAATGTTTCCAGCTCACAGTTGTCACTCCCTAATATGGGTAAATGTTACACAATGTCAAGAACAAATACCACGTCTCGACCTCTCGACATAACACCTCACATTTTTGTGTCGGATGTAGAACGGTTAGAATAAAAGAAACGAAAATATAAAATCAACAACAATGTATTGTGGATCAAATATCAATCAATCTTTGAGAAATTTTATACAATATAAAATAAAATAACACGTGAAGCCAAATAATAATGACTCTTATTTATGAAACAATCCGTGGCCTAAATTGTTTCTTTCTAACATTAATTTCAACGTAAGTTTAACTTTTAATCGCTGTTTTTAGATAAGTATCAATCTGGCAAAGTCAAGATTATTTAAGTGAAAAAGATGCATTGCTGCTTTGGTTCTAATGTTTCTTCAGTACCGCAACCACTACACGATATTGCAACAACCTGTAACATAAATACTTCATCTTAACTTTGTGGAATACCAAAAATTCATACCAAAATAAAGGAGAATTTTGCGAAATCACGGTCACTGATAAAACCAATAGAGAATTTAAAAACAAACAAAAATATTGATGTTAAGGGAAAAATATATATGAAATAATAAAAAAATGCAAGTTTTGACACCAAAATCTCAGAAGCGACACACTTTATGATTTGATTATACTTACCTCTAGATTATTTTTATTGTCAGTTTTCAAGTCTTCAATAGTGTTCGTGTTAAGGCCTGTATTCACTTTGATTAGTGATTAGTGCAGGTGACGAGTGCAAGTGCTTAGTGATTATGAGTAAACACGTATGGACAGCAGTTGATTAGTGCGAGTGATTATTAGCCTGCGTAGTGAAGTGATTAGACGCGGATTCTATTTTTTTGCGAGTGGACTGCGAGTAGCCACTTCCCGCGCGCCCTCCCTTTCCCCTCACTCGCAGCCTGCCTGCACTACACACGTCTGGACAGCAGGCACAGGCAGTGTTTAGTGATTAGTGTTTGGCGCCGGACGCTCGCTTGTTTTGCGAAATGGCGAAGTAGACCGAAGACATAATTTATAGGAGTGCCACAAGCGGCATTCTAGTACGATCGGTTACGATGCCGTCATTACGGCATCCTAGTACAAAGTGTAGGCAGTGAATAGAGTGCCACAAGCGGCAACATAGTACGATCGGTTACGATGCCGTAATTAGACGGCATCCTAGTACGAAGCGTATAGAGTGCCACGTAAGCGGCATTCTATCTCATTCGGTTCGGGAACCGTAACATATTTTTTTTTGTCATAATGTTTAGACGACATAATATTCAAAAGATATTTTTGTATGGAGTTAGATTTCATTGTCTAATAAAAAAAAATAACCTCGAAATTCCAGACAATCGCTACGCTGCGCTTCGCGATTGTCTTAAATTTCTAACCTATCACGTGACCTACAGGAGTAGGGCAGTTAGTATTTCTGTTGTCTAACAAAAACTTTACGCCAGCTTAAGCGGTGTCACTATTATACCGCAAAACTTACGGTTCCCTAACCGATGGAGATACAGTGCCACTTGCGGCATTCTATACACTTCCTAACTTATAAAGAATAATTAATAAATAATTAAAAATAATAATTAATTATTCCTTTAATTTCCCCGTAATCCCCCCCCCCCTTTTTTCTTTGGTTTCAGACACCACTGCGTTTAAAATTTCTTTCATTATTTCTTGCAATTGCAAGCGCGCTTCTTGACGTGCGTCCGTACTTGCTGGTCGACGGCTAACAAATGAATTTACTAAACACAGCCACTTGACAAAATTGGACACTACTCGCACTACACACCTGCACTAATCACTCGCAATATTCACTCGCAACTAATCACCTGCACTCGCACTAATCAAAGTGAATACAGGCCTTTATCAAGTTTTGATAAGTGGCTGTGATTTCGCTAAGATTTAATTTTTCATTATTTTTATGTCTCATCATTTTTTTGAGTGTTTCGTCCTTTGGAAATCTAAAATAAATAGAAAATAAACGATAATTTACACTAGGCTGGCTTGATTCTCGTGAGGCCCCTAAAACCTTAAAACTAAATTTAGTATTTTCTACCACGCTCAGTCTAACGCTCGAATAGATAGGAAAGGTAAAAAGTACAGGTGGATATAATTCAATTAGACAATTTATTTTATGCTATTCGTTCCATACTAAAACCTAAGTATTTTTGAGGTAAACTTTGCCAAGTACCTACCTGACAATACTGATTACAGGTTATGTTGAAATATTTTTGTAGGGAAGGGTGGGGGATTGTTACAGGTAAAAAGGGGTTGAGGGCCGGGGTGCGACGCGGGGTGCGGTAGGGAAGGGTGGGGGATTGTTACAGGTAAAAAGGGGTTGGGGCCGGGGTGCAACGCAGGGTACGGTAGGGAAGGGCAGGGGAATGTTACAGGTAAAGAGGGGTTGAGGGCCGGGGTGCGACGCGGGGTACGGTAGGGAAGGGCATGGGAATGTTACAGGTAAAGAGGGGTTGAGGGCCGGGGTGCGACGCGGGGTACGGTAGGAAAGGGCGGGGGAATGTTACAGGTAAAGAGGGGTGAGGGCCAGGGTGCGACGCGGGGTACGGTAGGGAAGGGCGGGAGAATCTTATAGGCAAAAAGGGGTTGAGGGCCGGGGTGCGACGGAAGCGGAAGGAGGGCGGGGGAAGGTTACAGGTAAAATATAACGTGACATGCGCCGGCGCAGGTAAAAAACCAGATCCCGTTTTATTGTTCGCGGTATCATAAAAAAACTTGTTTGACCGTGCATAACTTTCTCCATATTGTAAATACAAAATAGCGCTCATAGTAAAACATGATCAGGTATTTGTATAGATTTAAAAAATATATAGTTTTGAAGTGGCCGCTAAAAATTTTTTGACTACCAAGCCCCTTACAAAGCACAATGTTCTGCGCCCATACATTGTTAGCCTGAGAACCAACAATTATGAAATATTCTTTTCTAGGTTCGAAATTGCAAGTAAATAACAGTAAAAACAAATATTTTTGACGGACACTCCCGAGAACCTAAATATCAGGAAAACTTGAGGTTATGTTTAATTACAGAATTTGAGAAGTGATGTTGCACTCTTTTGTTTTATTTGCCAACACTCATGCACGTTCACTAACAAATAAATAATCCATCATTATTTCATTTTAATATTTGACAAAACAAATTAAAGAAAATAAAACAAAACTGCAGACATGACGTTTCACTTTTCCGCCAAGAAGTCTAGAACGTCATTTTTTTCTTGACTATGGATACTAGTCCTTCAGTCGTATTATTAGAGTTCATTGATCGACTTAAGTCGACTAACGTTTACAGTTTGGAATAAAATGCGATGTATCGTATTCTAATGATGCTTGGAGTATTTGGCACTAAGTATATCGAGTCAGCCATGCATGCATAATATTATTAGGTTTGTTTGTACATATTATAAATATTTTGGTCACAAACCTTTAATTCACTGGCTGAATGCACTGAACTCTCAATACCCAACCCATAATATAAAAATGCTACTCAATATTAATGTCCAAAAAGTTCTTTTTATTATTGGTTACTTAACTAAAAGTGTCCGCGAATATCTAAATACTGTTATCTGTCGTAAAAAATTGGTTGCCTGTAAAGTCGGTATACTGGCGAAAGTTTTACGTGACAACGACTTTGAGTGGTAAAATAATTTTAATGTGAATATTCATTCGTATAGTAGGAAGAAGGATGAATTAATATGGAAGGGACGCGTGCCTTTCACTTTTTATGTCTGTCTCTCTCGCTCTTAGGCGGGCTAACCATGCCCGAGTGGAAGGGACGCGTGCTTCTCACTCGCTCTCATTGTGAGCGCATAACGTGAGCGAAGCGTAACGCAGTTTCTTGAAGTGTCACCCGGCAAACCAATTTATAAGACGTTGTCACGTCAAAAATAAGCTAAGAATTATCATGTATGTCATGTTTGTGTTGGTTCTTAGGGCTAAATTCAACAATGTCCTTTGCCCATTGTCCTTTCCGTATTAAACTAAAAGCACACATATTTAAGACTAGAATTAGAGATTTACACACCTTTATTAGCATTTTGAATAGAAACAAATCAAATATTGCATGGTAAATTGCTAATAATCATCACGAAACCAGATTAACAAAACTTACGTAAGAAACTATATTCCAGCCACTTGCCACTCACTTCTATTACTGCAATGTTTGACTGAACAACTCATTGTTCAATTAAGCCCAACGGAATAATATGTACACCTAAAATATACACTTAATCAACTAAAAAAACAAATAATTATTAGGTAGGTAAAATAATGACAGCGATTTGTTTGGGGCCAAGTGTCGCTGGCTCCATGTAAAACGTTGCACAGTTTCACCGACACGGTCCTTTCATCCTATGTTTTGTCTTTGTTTTACTTAGGGTAAACATGATGTGCCGAAACGGAACAAAAGTAGTATTGGATTAAGGCAGAAAGAGATAGCAAACTTATGCTCTCTCTATAGTTATAGATCTCAATGGTGCGTAACGTGCGTCATTGTGAAGTTAGGTAATGTAAACAATGTACGCGAATGTGAAGTAGGATGCGAATGGCCTGTAGGGCGAGCGAGGAGGTGAGACAGGGGGAGAGGGGTAGCGCGAACGGAAGTCAGGCGAGCGAGGGGGTAGGGGGCTAGGGGAAAAAGGCGCGAATTGGGAACGCTTTGGGAGCTGGGAGCGAAAGCGCGGGACATTCAAGGACAGGCGGTCAAACACGAGCTTTGCGGTAAAATCTCATTCGCGAATGGCGTCCTAGCTTTTAAAGCGCGCTAAGTTTAAATTCGAGCTGCGATACTAACTTGAATTGTTTTGTGAAATAGAAAGTGACTATTAGAAAAAATTTATTGCAATCACAACTCGAATCTGTTAACGAAATGAAGAGGGTTGTATCGCCGAATTTTTTGTTCTCCTAATTGTTAATGGCACACAAACCACACGCCTTAATTTTTTTGCACAATTTTACTTTTCCTAAATGTGTTAAGCCTATTTTTACTTCGCCTTACTCTTTATCGCCGAATTAAAACTTCCCAAATGCGACATTAGGCCGAACCATTCATAATCCCTACATTTACAATTACTAAATTGTAATTCGCACAAAGTTTAAATACACAAGAGTATAACGCTTAATAATTTTTATATGGAAAAATAACTTTGCAAGTTACTTAATGCATGCATGCAAACAAGCATGCACGCAACCAAGCATACAGCATGCAAGCACAAGTCTAACCTGGTTAGGTTATTGCATGCTGTATGTATGCTTGCCTGCATGCAGCATGCAGCATGCCCAGCTGCGCTTCGCGATTGTCTTAAATTTCCTGCCTATCACGTGACCTACAGGAGTAGGGCTGCTAGTATTTCTGTCGGGTGTGTAATGTTTGATATAAATACTTATGGTCTAATGTTCAGATAATATAATTTCATTTGATATAACAATTAAATTAATATAATAAACATTAAACATAATTTTAGATTAGATAATTTCATTTGATATAATATACATTTGATATAATAATCATATCATATGAAACCTTATTTATGTAATAAGCAAGAAGCACGCAAGCAAGCAAGCAGCATTCAAGCAAGCAAGCAGCATGCAGCATGCAAGCAGGCATGCAGCATGCAGAAAGGCATGCAACATGCAAGCAGTTATGCAGCATGCAGGCAGGTATGCAGCAGCGGGCATGCAGCATGCAGCAGGCATGGTTTCTGTCACGGCTCCGGCGCTGCGGGACGAGGAGTGGGCGATACAAATCGTATATAAGATGACTGCTAGAAACCGCAAGAAACTTCAAGGTCTGGTCAGGTCAAATGTTTTATACATGACAAAAATGACAAAAAAGTAATTCATGTTTTTTCGTAGGTACTTATCGGCCAGCTGATGGGAGCAACGGCCGGCCGGCCAGCCAGCCGTCTGTTGACCCGTCAACGTAGGTACTTATCGGCCAGCTGACGCGGACGGGTCAACAAACGGCCCCGTATGTTTTAAAGTAAATTAGATAATCAAAGACTATCCAATTAAAATTAACAAATAAAAATGAAAAAAACACGAATTCCCTTTTGTCATGTATAAAACACTTGACCTGACCAGCCCTTGAAGTATCTTGCGGTTTCTAGCAGTCACCTTATATAGTTACTGAAACGTATCTTGCATCAATATCGTAAAATCCGATATCGATGCGTTCTGAAACTATATTTTAGAAAACACTATATCGCGTCAGGAATGCGAAATGCGTAGAATACCAAAACGTATCTTGCATCAATATCGTAAAATCCGATATCGATGCTTTCTGAAACTATTTTTAGGTCACAAGTGGTGTTTTATTAAAAAAAAACACAATCTTAACTATTTTACACTCTTTATGATTTTTAATGATTTTTGAAAGACGAAACAATAATTAATAATCAAAAGACACAAAAATAAAATAACAACAGAAATGAATATCACCAAAATAAAGATGTCCTGACAGCGACGTTGTGCCCGATGCGATCGCCTCGCGCGCCCCAACAAAAGTGATCCGCGCGTGCTAGTGCTCTTGCTTTATAGCCGATCGAGGAGGTGAGGGTGACGTGGTAGGGATGGCCGCTTACACGGCCTCTCCTGACGAAGAGTCGTCCTCGACGCGTGCTTCTCTCGTGGTGCCACTGGGACCAGCAGCATTAGATGTCGAAGGTCCAGCTTCGGGGTCCAAGGAAGGCATGGATAATCCAACCTCAGTGCTTGCTGATGTCTCGATAAGTTCGTCGGTATCTTCAGTTTCATCGTCTAGAAGAAAGAAAAAACAAGAAAAAAGAAACTATTTGTTATAAAAGAAGTATGTTGCACATTCGCTTTCACACTTATTTCTTTTAGACAACATTCAATCAATTCATCCTTCATCTAACAAACGCATCCATATGTCACACATCGTTAACTTCACACACAGAAAGCCAAGAGACTAAAGTGTCTCTTCGTGTTGATATTGTCCTGCGACATAACGTGACTCGTGACTAAAGCATCTGCCTGATAGCACACGTATAAGGCATGGCGACTTGGTTAACATACCAACGCCAAGGCGACTTGACAAAAACGCCAACGCCAGTGCGACTTGACAAATGAATGCCAACGCTACAGCGACTTGACATATTAATGTCAACGCAGTAAATTAGATTAAATTAAATTAGAAATTTCTTGCCTCGAACTACAGTGTTGTGGAACCAGCTCTCGGCGGCGGTATTTCCGGACCGTTACGACTTAGGGATCTTCAAGAAACGAGCCTATTCCTTCCTTAAAGGCCGGCAACGCGCCTGCGATTCCTCTGGTTTTGCGGGTGTCCATGGGCGGTGGTGATTACTTTCCATCAGGTGACCCGCTTGCTCGTTTGCCTCCTTCTGCTATAAAAAAAAAAAAAAAAAAAAAAAACGCCAGGACGACTTGACGACGGGCGCCAACGTCCATATCCGGCAAGCGATTAACGCTACGGAGCTTCATACATTCATCTCTTAGCACACGTAACGCTTTTCGTCCCGATTATAGCGCTGTAGGTTAGGTTCTGTTGAATTTTAATTTAACATGTCAGATCGGATGACAGTTACTAATAGTAATGAATAACAGTTGAATCGTGAAGAAAAGGGTTCGACAGTGATAGTGAGTATGAACCAATGCTTACGTTCGAAGAACGCCGCGCATGTCTCCGGGCACCACTCTCCTCGCCACGGCACCATGTGTTGTGCTGCAGCCTGCGTGGTTTTGCCATAACTGCCACTGAGCAGTCTCAGCTCATAGCGTCCACTTGGCAAAATTTTGGTCACCTTATATGGACCGCGCATGCCAGGATCGAGTTTCCCTGTAGACTGTGAAAATTTGATCACGAAAACAAGGTCGTTAATATTAAACTTTCGAGGTGGGTGACGCTGCCGATTCACCCGTTCATCTTGATGAACTTGGTTCCGTCTGAGCAACCGACGAGCCCGGTCTCTGGTTATTTCTCGCAGTGCCTCTCGGTTGGGCGTAGAGTCTTCTGCTGCAATATCGCGTACTAGTGCACGAATGACAGGGGTGGTGGCGCTTGTACCAATGAGCAGGTTAAGAGGAGATGTTTGTGTGGTCTTTTGCTTCTTGACGTTCAGTATAAGTTGTAGATTCCACAGTGTATCAGACCACGACGCATTTCTATGATTTGTTTCAATACGAAGCATGTTTAGGACTGTTCTCACATACCTTCCGACCTGCCCATTGGCATGGTGCATCTCCGGAGTTATGTAGTGTAGATCGCACCCTTGCTCATTGATCCACGACGAGAACTCATTCGACTCGAACATTCGGCCCTTGTCTGTAATTATTAATTTAGGTACACCGAAGAGAGAGACGGCTTGCATAACCACTCGCTTTAGCTCAGTCGCTTCCTGTCGGTACATGGGAAAGAGTAGACAGTATTTGGTATAAGCGTCTACTATGAGCAGGATAAACTTATATCCATCTGACAACGGTAGGGGGCCTAATGCGTCCATATGAACTGTGTGGAACGGCTCATCTGGTTTTTCCCATGAAGTGATGTTCTGAACTGGAGTACGAGGGACACGCTTCTTTGAAATGCACACTAGACAATGAGAAGTATACTTGCGAACAAATTGTCTTATTCCGGGAAACCAGAAGTACTTCAAGATAAGATCTAGGGTCTTATCCGCCCCAATATGACCGCGCTCATCGTGAAATATCCTCAACAGGCTAAGTCGATGTCCTTTGGGGATGTAACAGAGTAAACGTGAATCCTCACCAGGCGGCGTGTATTTGTAGTACAGAATGTCTCCCTGGACCACGTACCTGCTCTGATTTAGCTCACCATCGCGATGTTTTTGCAGTAGTTCTTGGGTCTCGTCATCAGCTAATTGGGCTATTTGCGCCCAGTTACGCAGCCTAGAAATTTGATTAACTTGGGCGGCGGGATTGCGGCTCAAGTAGTCTGCGTGGGGCATCATGACTCCCTTTCGGTACTCGATAGAAAACTTGAAGTCCTGGAGGTAGATCGACCAGCGCGCCACCCTTGGTAACAAATCTTTCTTGCGCTCCGTTGACTTCAGGGCGTTGCAGTCAGTGACAACGATGAATTTCAACCCAACGAGATAATGGCGAAAATGTTGAAGAGCCTTAACCACTGCTAGGGTCTCAAGCTCGTAGGAATGGTATTTTCCTTCGGCTCCTGAGTCAGGACATCTTTATTTTGGTGATATTCATTTCTGTTGTTATTTTATTTTTGTGTCTTTTGATTATTAATTATTGTTTCGTCTTTCAAAAATCATTAAAAATCATAAAGAGTGTAAAATAGTTAAGATTGTGTTTTTTTTTAATAAAACACCACTTGTGACCTAAAAATAGTTTCAGAAAGCATCGATATCGGATTTTACGATATTGATGCAAGATACGTTTTGGTATTCTACGCATTTCGCATTCCTGACGCGATATAGTGTTTTCTAAAATATAGTTTCAGAACGCATCGATATCGGATTTTACGATATTGATGCAAGATACGTTTCAGTAACTATATAAGGTGACTGCTAGAAACCGCAAGATACTTCAAGGGCTGGTCAGGTCAAGTGTTTTATACATGACAAAAGGGAATTCGTGTTTTTTTCATTTTTATTTGTTAATTTTAATTGGATAGTCTTTGATTATCTAATTTACTTTAAAACATACGGGGCCGTTTGTTGACCCGTCCGCGTCAGCTGGCCGATAAGTACCTACGTTGACGGGTCAACAGACGGCTGGCTGGCCGGCCGGCCGTTGCTCCCATCAGCTGGCCGATAAGTACCTACGAAAAAACATGAATTACTTTTTTGTCATTTTTGTCATGTATAAAACATTTGACCTGACCAGACCTTGAAGTTTCTTGCGGTTTCTAGCAGTCATCTTATATACGATTTGTATCGCCCACTCCTCGTCCCGCAGCGCCGGAGCCGTGACAGAAACCATGCCTGCTGCATGCTGCATGCCCGCTGCTGCATACCTGCCTGCATGCTGCATAACTGCTTGCATGTTGCATGCCTTTCTGCATGCTGCATGCCTGCTTGCATGCTGCATGCTGCTTGCTTGCTTGAATGCTGCTTGCTTGCTTGCGTGCTTCTTGCTTATTACATAAATAAGGTTTCATATGATATGATTATTATATCAAATGTATATTATATCAAATGAAATTATCTAATCTAAAATTATGTTTAATGTTTATTATATTAATTTAATTGTTATATCAAATGAAATTATATTATCTGAACATTAGACCATAAGTATTTATATCAAACATTACACACCCGACAGAAATACTAGCAGCCCTACTCCTGTAGGTCACGTGATAGGCAGGAAATTTAAGACAATCGCGAAGCGCAGCTGGGCATGCTGCATGCTGCATGCAGGCAAGCATACATACAGCATGCAATAACCTAACCAGGTTAGACTTGTGCTTGCATGCTGTATGCTTGGTTGCGTGCATGCTTGTTTGCATGCATGCATTAAGTAACTTGCAAAGTTATTTTTCCATATAAAAATTATTAAGCGTTATACTCTTGTGTATTTAAACTTTGTGCGAATTACAATTTAGTAATTGTAAATGTAGGGATTATGAATGGTTCGGCCTAATGTCGCATTTGGGAAGTTTTAATTCGGCGATAAAGAGTAAGGCGAAGTAAAAATAGGCTTAACACATTTAGGAAAAGTAAAATTGTGCAAAAAAATTAAGGCGTGTGGTTTGTGTGCCATTAACAATTAGGAGAACAAAAAATTCGGCGATACAACCCTCTTCATTTCGTTAACAGATTCGAGTTGTGATTGCGATAAATTTTTTCTAATAGTCACTTTCTATTTCACAAAACAATTCAAGTTAGTATCGCAGCTCGAATTTAAACTTAGCGCGCTTTAAAAGCTAGGACGCCATTCGCGAATGAGATTTTACCGCAAAGCTCGTGTTTGACCGCCTGTCCTTGAATGTCCCGCGCTTTCGCTCCCAGCTCCCAAAGCGTTCCCAATTCGCGCCTTTTTCCCCTAGCCCCCTACCCCCTCGCTCGCCTGACTTCCGTTCGCGCTACCCCTCTCCCCCTGTCTCACCTCCTCGCTCGCCCTACAGGCCATTCGCATCCTACTTCACATTCGCGTACATTGTTTACATTACCTAACTTCACAATGACGCACGTTACGCACCATTGAGATCTATAACTATAGAGAGAGCATAAGTTTGCTATCTCTTTCTGCCTTAATCCAATACTACTTTTGTTCCGTTTCGGCACATCATGTTTACCCTAAGTAAAACAAAGACAAAACATAGGATGAAAGGACCGTGTCGGTGAAACTGTGCAACGTTTTACATGGAGCCAGCGACACTTGGCCCCAAACAAATCGCTGTCATTATTTTACCTACCTAATAATTATTTGTTTTTTTAGTTGATTAAGTGTATATTTTAGGTGTACATATTATTCCGTTGGGCTTAATTGAACAATGAGTTGTTCAGTCAAACATTGCAGTAATAGAAGTGAGTGGCAAGTGGCTGGAATATAGTTTCTTACGTAAGTTTTGTTAATCTGGTTTCGTGATGATTATTAGCAATTTACCATGCAATATTTGATTTGTTTCTATTCAAAATGCTAATAAAGGTGTGTAAATCTCTAATTCTAGTCTTAAATATGTGTGCTTTTAGTTTAATACGGAAAGGACAATGGGCAAAGGACATTGTTGAATTTAGCCCAAAGAACCAACACAAACATGACATACATGATAATTCTTAGCTTATTTTTGACGTGACAACGTCTTATAAATTGGTTTGCCGGGTGACACTTCAAGAAACTGCGTTACGCTTCGCTCACGTTATGCGCTCACAATGAGAGCGAGTGAGAAGCACGCGTCCCTTCCACTCGGGCATGGTTAGCCCGCCTAAGAGCGAGAGAGACAGACATAAAAAGTGAAAGGCACGCGTCCCTTCCATATTAATTCATCCTTCTTCCTACTATACGAATGAATATTCACATTAAAATTATTTTACCACTCAAAGTCGTTGTCACGTAAAACTTTCGCCAGTATACCGACTTTACAGGCAACCAATTTTTTACGACAGATAACAGTATTTAGATATTCGCGGACACTTTTAGTTAAGTAACCAATAATAAAAAGAACTTTTTGGACATTAATATTGAGTAGCATTTTTATATTATGGGTTGGGTATTGAGAGTTCAGTGCATTCAGCCAGTGAATTAAAGGTTTGTGACCAAAATATTTATAATATGTACAAACAAACCTAATAATATTATGCATGCATGGCTGACTCGATATACTTAGTGCCAAATACTCCAAGCATCATTAGAATACGATACATCGCATTTTATTCCAAACTGTAAACGTTAGTCGACTTAAGTCGATCAATGAACTCTAATAATACGACTGAAGGACTAGTATCCATAGTCAAGAAAAAATTGACGTTCTAGACTTCTTGGCGGAAAAGTGAAACGTCATGTCTGCAGTTTTGTTTTATTTTCTTTAATTTGTTTTGTCAAATATTAAAATGAAATAATGATGGATTATTTATTTGTTAGTGAACGTGCATGAGTGTTGGCAAATAAAACAAAAGAGTGCAACATCACTTCTCAAATTCTGTAATTAAACATAACCTCAAGTTTTCCTGATATTTAGGTTCTCGGGAGTGTCCGTCAAAAATATTTGTTTTTACTGTTATTTACTTGCAATTTCGAACCTAGAAAAGAATATTTCATAATTGTTGGTTCTCAGGCTAACAATGTATGGGCGCAGAACATTGTGCTTTGTAAGGGGCTGGGTAGTCAAAAAATTTTTAGCGGCCACTTCAAAACTATATATTTTTTAAATCTATACAAATACCTGATCATGTTTTACTATGAGCGCTATTTTGTATTTACAATATGGAGAAAGTTATGCACGGTCAAACAAGTTTTTTTATGATACCGCGAACAATAAAACGGGATCTGGTTTTTTACCTGCGCCGGCGCATGTCACGTTATATTTTACCTGTAACCTTCCCCCGCCCTCCTTCCGCTTCCGTCGCACCCCGGCCCTCAACCCCTTTTTGCCTATAAGATTCTCCCGCCCTTCCCTACCGTGCCCCGCGTCGCACCCTGGCCCTCACCCCTCTTTACCTGTAACATTCCCCCGCCCTTTCCTACCGTACCCCGCGTCGCACCCCGGCCCCCAACCCATTTTTACCTGTAACAATCTTCCACCCTTCCCTACCGCACCCCGCGTCGCACCCCGGCCCTCAACCCCTCTTTACCTGTAACATTCCCCCGCCCTTCCCTACCGTACCCCGCGTCGCACCCCGGCCCTCAACCCCTCTTTACCTGTAACATTCCCATGCCCTTCCCTACCGTACCCCGCGTCGCACCCCGGCCCTCAACCCCTCTTTACCTGTAACATTCCCCTGCCCTTCCCTACCGTACCCTGCGTTGCACCCCGGCCCCAACCCCTTTTTACCTGTAACAATCCCCCACCCTTCCCTACCGCACCCCGCGTCGCACCCCGGCCCTCAACCCCTTTTTACCTGTAACAATCCCCCACCCTTCCCTACAAAAATATTTCAACATAACCTGTAATCAGTATTGTCAGGTAGGTACTTGGCAAAGTTTACCTCAAAAATACTTAGGTTTTAGTATGGAACGAATAGCATAAAATAAATTATCTAATTGAATTATATCCACCTGTACTTTTTACCTTTCCTATCTATTCGAGCGTTAGACTGAGCGTGGTAGAAAATACTAAATTTAGTTTTAAGGTTTTAGGGGCCTCACGAGAATCAAGCCAGCCTAGTGTAAATTATCGTTTATTTTCTATTTATTTTAGATTTCCAAAGGACGAAACACTCAAAAAAATGATGAGACATAAAAATAATGAAAAATTAAATCTTAGCGAAATCACAGCCACTTATCAAAACTTGATAAAGGCCTGTATTCACTTTGATTAGTGCGAGTGCAGGTGATTAGTTGCGAGTGAATATTGCGAGTGATTAGTGCAGGTGTGTAGTGCGAGTAGTGTCCAATTTTGTCAAGTGGCTGTGTTTAGTAAATTCAGTTGTTAGCCGTCGACCAGCAAGTACGGACGCACGTCAAGAAGCGCGCTTGCAATTGCAAGAAATAATGAAAGAAATTTTAAACGCAGTGGTGTCTGAAACCAAAGAAAAAAAGGGGGGGGGGGGGGGGGGGAATTACGGGGAAATTAAAGGAATAATTAATTATGATTTTTAATTATTTATTAATTATTCTTTATAAGTTAGGAAGTGTATAGAATGCCGCAAGTGGCACTGTATCTCCATCGGTTAGGGAACCGTAAGTTTTGCGGTATAATAGTGACACCGCTTAAGCTGGCGTAAAGTTTTTGTTAGACAACAGAAATACTAACTGCCCTACTCCTGTAGGTCACGTGATAGGTTAGAAATTTAAGACAATCGCGAAGCGCAGCGTAGCGATTGTCTTGAATTTCGAGGTTATTTTTTTTTATTAGACAACTGAAATCTAACTCCATACAAAAATATCTTTTGAATATTATGTCGTCTAAACATTATGACAAAAAAAAATATGTTACGGTTCCCGAACCGAATGAGATAGAATGCCGCTTACGTGGCGCTCTATACGCTTCGTACTAGGATGCCGTCTAATTACGGCATCGTAACCGATCGTACTATGTTGCCGCTTGTGGCACTCTATTCACTGCCTACACTTTGTACTAGGATGCCGTAATGACGGCATCGTAACCGATCGTACTAGAATGCCGCTTGTGGCACTCCTATAAATTATGTCTTCGGTCTACTTCGCCATTTCGCAAAACAAGCGAGCGTCCGGCGCCAAACACTAATCACTAAACACTGCCTGTGCCTGCTGTCCAGACGTGTGTAGTGCAGGCAGGCTGCGAGTGAGGGGAAAGGGAGGGTGCGCGGGAAGTGGCTACTTGCAGTCCACTCGCAAAAAAATAGAATCCGCGTCTAATCACTTCACTACGCAGGCTAATAATCACTCGCACTAATCAACTGCTGTCCATACGTGTTTACTCATAATCACTAAGCACTTGCACTCGTCACCTGCACTAATCACTAATCAAAGTGAATACAGGCCTTAACACGAACACTATTGAAGACTTGAAAACTGACAATAAAAATAATCTAGAGGTAAGTATAATCAAATCATAAAGTGTGTCGCTTCTGAGATTTTGGTGTCAAAACTTGCATTTTTTTATTATTTCATATATATTTTTCCCTTAACATCAATATTTTTGTTTGTTTTTAAATTCTCTATTGGTTTTATCAGTGACCGTGATTTCGCAAAATTCTCCTTTATTTTGGTATGAATTTTTGGTATTCCACAAAGTTAAGATGAAGTATTTATGTTACAGGTTGTTGCAATATCGTGCAGTGGTTGCGGTACTGAAGAAACATTAGAACCAAAGCAGCAATGCATCTTTTTCACTTAAATAATCTTGACTTTGCCAGATTGATACTTATCTAAAAACAGCGATTAAAAGTTAAACTTACGTTGAAATTAATGTTAGAAAGAAACAATTTAGGCCACGGATTGTTTCATAAATAAGAGTCATTATAATTTGGCTTCACGTGTTATTTTATTTTATATTGTATAAAATTTCTCAAAGATTGATTGATATTTGATCCACAATACATTGTTGTTGATTTTATATTTTCGTTTCTTTTATTCTAACTGTATTCGCGGGTCAGAAGACACCGCCAAATACAGCAGAGTAAAGAAGGTTAGGCGGGAGGTAGAAGGGAGCTTACCGGGAGCAGGCTTGACGAGGTCGCTGGCACCGGGACACGAGCTGGCGGGCGGCGAGCTTGAGGGCGGCAACACACACACAGTTCACTGATTGCAGTGGTCGGTGGCGTTTTAGGGAGAGGTGAGCTGGTAGTCCTAGCTCTAGGTCACTGCACACACTGTACACATATGTGACGTGGTCACGGGCTGAGTTCTAGGGCGCGCGACGCGTGGGTTCGCCTTGATAGCTCGGAGCACACTGGTTTGGCGCCAGCGCCGGTCGGCGCGGGCTAACACTTCGTCCGGTATATTTGTCGTTGCACTCTGATTGGCCGGCGCAGAGACGGCTGTTATTCGTCGTTGCGCTGTGGCGCAAACATCTTCCCGGGGCCCAGGGTGGGCTCATCCAATGGGAGCCTGGCGATCCGGAATACAGGCCTCCGAAGATGTCCATTCGCGGTGTCCAGGTCTACCACCCGCACGACGCCATCCTTCCCAGGCAGGGTGCGAGCAATGCGCCCCAGTCTCCATTGGAGGGCAGGCAGGTTGTCCTCCTTGATGAGGACGAGCTCGCCAACTCGGGGAGGGGAGGATGGGGACAACCATTTGGAGCGGGTTTGGAGGGTATGAAGGTAGGACTGGTTCCACAGCGTCCAGAAGCGCTGGGAAAGGGCTTGTACCATCTGGAATCGCCTACGTGTGGAGATCGGCCTATCTTCCACGGATAGTTCGGGAAGGGCCGTTAGTGGGCGGCCTATAAGGAAATGTCCGGCTGTAAGCGGCTCAAAGTCTGAAGGATCAGACAAAAGTGGGCAGAGAGGTCTTGAGTTAAGGACCGCTTCAATTCGAGCTAAAAGTGTGGAGAATTCCTCGAATGTGAGGTGTTGTTTGCCAATTACGCGATATAAAAGTTGCTTTGTTGATTTTACGTTGATCTCATGTAACGCACCGAACCATGGTCCCTTAGGGACGTTCAACAACCAAGTAATGTGCTGACCAGCGAGCTTGTGCGCAATCGTGTCATTATTCAAGGCAAGAAAGTTTTGTACTTCGATGAGCTGATTTCTAGCGCCTACATAATTTGTACCGCAGTCCGAGCTGATGAGAACCGGGGCACCGCGGCGTGCTATAAAACGCTGTAATGCCGCGAGGAACGCTTCCGTGCTGAGGTCCGAGACCGGTTCCAAATGAACCGCCTTAGTCGAGAGGCACACGAATATACAAAAGTACGCTTTTAAGAGTTTAACATTACGTAGGGTACTAGATTTAACGAGGAATGGTCCGGCAAAATCGGTCGTGACTTGACTAAATACTGGCTGAGGCGTAACTCTATCGGCTAGCAGGTCGGCCATGAAGGGCGCTTGCGGCTGGGCCCGGCATCGAAGGCATCTAATGCATTTAAAAACTCGGTGTCTAATAATACGGCGCGCGGACAATATCCAAAATTGTTGGCGTAGGATAGCGTGTAAAGTGTCAGCGCCAGGGTGGCAGTGTATTTTGTGGTAGTGGTCAATGATAAGGTTTACAAGTGGGCTAGAGCTGGGAAGTATGAGCGGATGCTGCGCGTCATATCGGATAGACGCATGGGACAGTCGTCCACCAACTCTAAGGAGCTCATCTTTAATGAGAGGTGACAGCCGCTGGAGTCTGACGGAGCAGATTTTGCCAATTGAAGGCGGTGGATGTCCTCTGCAAACTCATTGTGCTGAACACTGCGCACCCAGTAAAGTAGGGCCTCTCTTCGTTCACTGACGTACAAGGGGCCTGAGCGTCGCGAATCTGGGTGGTGTCTGCAGTTGTGCAGAAAGCGTTTTAGACAAGCTGTCACTCCGACGAGCTTGTCTAGTGAACTGAACCGAGTGAGCAGGTCAAAGTCAAGACCGGGCACTGTGACCAGTGACGGGACGTGTTTGGGCTTAAGGCCGGGCAGGGCGTGATGGCCCAGAGCTAAGGGCATCGCAGGCCAAGACTCACAAGGCTGTCCAAGCCACGTGGGAGACCACCATAGGTCGTGGGCTGACAGGGATTGCGCAGACATCCCTCTGCTTGCGCAATCTGCCGGGTTGAGCTCGGAAGGTACGTGTCGCCAGGTACATTCTGGTGAGCCTGAGCTGATTTTGACTACCCTGTTGGCTTCAAAGGGTTGAAGACGGTGAGGCGGTGTATTGAGCCAGGCCAGGACTATCGTACTGTCTGACCAACATATGTGTTGTTGTATACTGATATGGGCCGATAACTGAACTGACACACGGATCATGAGCTGGGAGAGTAGAGTGGCGGCCGACAACTCTAACTTTGGGATTGTGAGGCGATTCTTGATTGGTGCGACTCGCGACTTGGCGACAATCAAGTGTACCAAAGTATCTCCGGAGGCATCGAGCTCATGGAGGTAAACAACGGCGGCAAACCCGGCTAGACAACAGCGGCAGATCCTCTGAGATGTGGTGCCACTCCGTTTGTACTTCAGAGGGAGTGGGCTCATCCCATTCCAGCTTCAGTAGCCACAATTGCTGAAGCAGCAGCTTTGCGCGGACGATAACGGGAGAAACCCAGCCGTTTGGGTCATAAAGTGAGGCTACGGTGCTTAAAATAGACCGCTTTGTATCATGTGTGATGGGGGGCAGAGAGATGCGGTAGGTGAACTCGTCTGACTGAGGGCTCCACTGTATACCCAAGACCTTAATGGACGTGGACTCTGAGTTCATGTCGAAGTCCTTGGGCATGTCGCATTGGTTGTCGGGAAATCTCTTGAGCAGCTTAGGCGAGTTAGATGTCCACTTACTGAGCTGAAAGCCGCCTAGATCTAGCAGACTTATCAACTCGTCCTGAAGTGCTTGGGCGGATTCAACTGTGTCATGACCACACAAGATGTCATCAACGAAGATAGACTTGCGAAGAACCTGAGCGGCTCCAGGGTAGCGATGGCCTTCATCATCAGCCAGCTGAAGCAGAGTGCGGATTGCATGGTATGGGCTTGATCTTAAGCCGTACATACTGTATTGAGGGCGTAGGTGAGCAGAGGGTGATCTGGTGAGGACCGCCATAGTATCAGCTGATACCGTCTCTGGTCTGGGGCAACCAGCACATTTCTGAACATCCTCTGAATGTCAGTGCTGAAAACGACTGGATGCGTTCTGAAGGACATGATGATGTCCACAATGTCCTGTTGAAGGGCGGGGCCTGTGTGTAGGCAGTCATTTATGCTGACACCATTGGAGCCTTTGCAGCTACCATCAAAAACAATGCGCAGCTTGTCCGACCCTGACTTAAATACGCCATGGTGAGGGATGTAGAAGTGAGGTTTATGGGCGAATGTATTTGGGTGACAGGGAGCCATGTGCCCTAAGTCGATGTATTCGGCCATAAAGTCGACGTATTTAGAACGCAGAGACGGGTTCGCCATTAGCTTCTTCTCAATATTGAGGAATCTGCGTAATGCGATAGGGTGAGTTTTACCTAGTTGAGGGGCGTCCTTTAGAAAGGGCAGAGCGACCGTATATCTGTCTGAGGGATCGCGTGTAGTGGTAGAGCGGAAGATTTCCTCGCATTGTTCCTCCAGGGGATCATTATGAGTGTGAGATTGAGGGAGGGGCTCCTCAGACTCCCAGAACCTTTCCAGACATTCAGCTGAGTCTGGTTGTGAGCTAACGACGTGAGCTGAGTTAACCTGCTGCGCCGGCTGCGCATACAAGTCCTCAATGGGCCCTATCAACGCGAAGTCGAAAATCGTGCCGAAGGCTATGGGCTTGCCCGGGCCCAACGAGACCTTAGTCCCGTCCAACACCTGGCCAAGAACGTCCGACCCCAATAAGAGGTCGATCGGGGCTGGTGTGTGGTAAAGCTGGTCAGCCAATGGCACGGGTGGCTGGCCTAGTGCGTGGGAAATGTTTGGTACCTTCTCTAAGGGAAGGTAGCCAATGACGTTTTTTAAAATGTGAGCTGTGGCAGTGATTGTAGGAGTATCATTGTGAGTGGGTCGGCATACTATTGTTATTGCCGCCTTTGACTCATGTTTGTGCTGATTCCCAACTCCTGTAATTTTTAAAGAAGTGGGTTTTGATGGCAGGTTCAAAAGTCGTGCCATGCGTGACGTTATTAATGTCAGCATACTGCCACAGTCCAATAAAGCTCTGGCTGTGTGAAGATGGCCATGTACGTCCGCGACTCTCAGTGAGACGGTTGGCAACAAAATGGGTGTGCCAGTGGGCACAGAAGGTGAGTGAGCTGATTGAGTATCAGCTGAAATTGTATGAGCTGAGTATGTATCAGCTGTGTGGGCATGGGTTGACTGGGCATGGGCTAAATCTACCTCTTCGCTAGGGTGCTCCGTGATAGTTGGGAGTCATAATTGCTGGCGGCGTTCGCGGGGCCTACCTGGCGAACCGGACCTGGGCGGGCTGGCTCCGTGAGCAGAGCTGGGTTGCACCTGTTTAGCCTGTGCGGGTTCGTGCCGCCTGCTGTGTCTGGGACGCTCCCTCGAGTGCTCTGTCAGCTGTGGTGGGGGTACATGTACAGACGACGAATGAGCTGAGTGCGTTGGGCCGTCTGGTCGATGGAGGGACGTGTGGTGGTTCGTGCTCCCACAGTCCTTGCATGCCCCCCTTGACCTGCACTCGCTCTCGTAGTGACGGCCGAGACAACGCTGGCAGCGCTCGCGTGCCTGTACAAAGTCCCAACGGCCCTGTGTTGGCTGGGCATTGTACCATCTGCACGTCATGAGCGTATGTCCCCTAGTGGCACAATAGGGACAGTAGGACGTCGAGCGTGAGGAAGAGGACGAGGACGATGATGAGGAGCAGCTTTGTTGGAAGGCCGAGTATACGGGGAAGGGCTGACTGCGAGCCGGGGAGGTGGATGGGCGGTGACGCATTTGCTGCGCTGGGCGGAACGGTTGGTGAGTAGGCTGATCATAGGCGCGGTGAGGCGATGGAGCTGAGGAGCGGCCACGGTAATGGTCGGGCTGTTGCTGAGCCACCTGAGCATAAGTGCGATGGGGCAACTGAGGAGGCGCGCGGCTACGAGAAGGGCCGGGCAGGGCGTGAATGGGCTGCGGCTGGGCTATGTTGGAGAACTCTGTCTCCACACAGCGGGCGTGCTCCTCGAGGTAGGAGATAAGGTCCCTTAACGTGGGCAGGGTGTTACTAGACCCGTGCCTGCGTTCAAATAGCGTGCGGAGCTCGCCCTTGAGCTTCCGCACCACTATTGACACAAACACGTAGTCGTCTCCTATGGGCAGATCTAAATTGTTGAGGGCACACTGAGCCGATATGAGCGGCGTAAGGAACAGTGTGCGGATGTTCGAGCGCGTATTGATGCTTGGCAGCCCCAGGATGATGTCCACAAAACTATCAATGAGAACCTGGCGGTTCTCGTACCGCTTCGTGAGGATGTCCATGGCCACGGCAAAATTCTCATTGGTGACCTTTAAGTGGGATACCATACTTAATGCCTCACCGCTGAGACTTGAGAATAGGTAGTGGAGCTATCTTGAGGAGGACGGCTGTGGGCGTATTGACGCCGAAACTGGGCTGAGCGCTATGGGTTGGGGATGACGTGGAAGAGGTTGAGATTTCCTCCCTAGCCATAAGTATCCCCAGGTACGCTCCGGAGGCTTTTGTGTGGTTCTCAGTGTATGTCTTCTCTGTCTTCTCGTCCAGGTCCTCCTCGTCAAGAATGCTATAATACACTGCGTCCATCCTGTCTTTCACGCCTTGTATCTGTGCGAAACGCACGTTAAACTCCAACTTGGAATGTGTGGTGCCGCCAGCAATAACTTGTGACCCTAACTCAAGGAGCTGAAGTATGGCCTTAACTGCTTCCCTAAATATCGCGGCTTGTGACTTAGTCGGCATCGCGATGAACAAAAGGAGACAAGAAAAAATAATAAGAAATAAAAAAAAATTAACAAATTTAAAGGCAGTAAAAAGAACAACACCATGTATATATTCTATAGTTGGGCTGGACGTATTTGTTTACTAAGGTAAACCCAAATGGGCTAAAATTAACGCAACAATAAGGAAAGCAAAACTAAGTTGGGACGCCTTGTATATGGCCCACGGGTGGGCAAACGCATGTGGATGTGTATGTCTGTGTTTATTGAACGCGCGTACGTAATATTAGCCGACCGCAAAACAAAAAACAAACAAAACAAAAACAAATTAAAAAAAAAATACGTTATCCGTAGCCCACTACTGGGCAAGGCGCTCACAGTCGGGCGGACCTGTAGCGGACACTAGCGCGAAGAATGAGCCGGTCGCAAAAATAAAATAAAAATAAACGAATAATAAAAACTTAATTAAAAAGTTGGGACACTCTGTCTGTGTCCCACAAGTGGGCAAACGTGTGTAGAAGTACTATGCTCTTGTGGTGAGCACGCACAAGAATGAGCCGATTGCCAAGGCAAAAATTAAAAACAAAAAAATATATATAAAATTAACACGAGCGAAAAAATAAAGCACGCTACTTGGCACGCGTGGTGAGCATGCACGAGATCTGAGCCGATTTAACACGACACGAATATAAAAAATTCATTAAAAAATAAAACGGGAAACCATTTTTTGTTATAATACCCTACGCAACGTAATAAAACGGGAAACCATCTCTCGTTATAATACCCTACGTAACGTAATAATTTAACTACACTCGGCGTCAAAAAAATCGCACCTCTTAGAAAATCACTTTCAAATGTCATTTACTCTTGATATGCACATGCAGTCGCATTAATTATGATTTTATTTACAAGGTTACTTAATTAACTTAATAAAAAACATTACTTTTCATTATCAAATAAAACCTAATGCAACAAATAAAGTGTCACAAAAATTCGATGCAAATTTTGCTACCCGTGAGAGTTGCTAGTTGCGCTTCCTTTGTGGGTATAAAACGGTCAACACGGGTTCAATGTGGGTCATTCGCTATTCAACCGTTGAAGAGGACACACGCACAGATTTTGATGGATACCACAGCTGATAAAGCCGCTCAAGTGGTTGCACTACTGCAATCAGGGGTGCGGCAGTGTGATGTCGCCCGGCAACTGAACCTGAGCCGTTATTCCGTTCGAAGAGTGTACCAGCGCTTCATAGAGACCGGTGGCTATATCCGCAGACACGGTTCGGGTAGACGTCGCTGCACTTCGGAAAGAGACGACCGGTTCGTTGTGTCGAACTCTTTGAGAAATCGTTTCTCCAACGCTGTTGAGTTGCAACAGCAGCTCCAGGCAGTTCGCAGACGCACCGTAAGCGTATCTACGGTTAGAAGAAGATTGAAGGAGAAGAAGATAGCGGCCCACAGAGCTGCTACGGGTCCAAAATTGACTGCAGCGCATCGGCGAGCCCGCTTGCAGTTTGCTCGTGACCACGTCGATTGGACCCTTGGAGCAGTGGAGAGCTGTTCTCTTCTCAGACGAGACGCGAGTGTGTCTTTTCTGCAACGACCGACGGAGAAGAGTATACCGGAGGCAGGGTGAACGTTTCGCCCAAGCCTGCATCCAGGAGACGGTGGAATATGGTGGCGGATCCTGCATGTTCTGGGGCGGTATGTCTGCTGCCGGCAAAACCGACCTTGTCTGCGTCTCCCGGACTGGAGGTGCTCGCGGACAAGGGTCGCTGACTGCTCGCCGCTATGTCACTGAGGTCCTGGAAGTGCATGTGGTCCCCTTTGCCGAATCTTTTGGCGAGGGGTTCACATTAATGCACGACAACGCTCGCGCTCACACTGCAGGCATCGTGAGCGACTTCTTGCAGAGGTCCCAAATCTCTGTGATGCAGTGGCCAGCGCGAAGTCCGGATCTGAATCCTATAGAGCACCTCTGGGACCATCTTAAACGTAAGGTTCGATCTCGGGATCCAGCTCCAAGACGCGGTGATTGAAGAATGGGGGCTTATCCCTCAAGAAGAGCTCCTGAAGTTGGTGAGGTCCATGAGGGACCGTATGGAAGCCGTGATCAGGGCAAGGGGGGGTAACACTAGATTTTAAGTTAATTTTAAGACACTTTTTGTACATTTTTCTTTGTAAATTATCTGTTGTTAATTAGGACTTAATTAAGGATTTTTATTATTTTATTAATTTTAATGTTGTTTGTATAATTATAATTAAACAGAAAGTTAAATTTAATTGTTTTTTGATACTCCTTTTTGTTACCTTTCTAATGATACCCAACACTATCCTCTACATAAGGTTTAAGAATTTTTAAAGATGATTTTTAAAAGGTGCGATTTTTTTGACGCCGAGTGTACTAAGTTACCGAACAATGTATCATTAGACAACGATCGTATAGGTCCCTACACATAGATCTGTGATCAGACAATCGGATGCATACACGAGATCAACATCAAAACAACATGCAGAAATAATTGCGTTAAAATAATCTTGTATATATCGTAGTCGCAATCCTCACAAAAGATCCACGACTACCTGACGAAATTTTTATTGGGACAGGGTAAAGTTATGTGAACAAATGAATTTAGAAATGATGGCACGAATTAGATATAAGATTTAGACATAGAATAAGAATACGGGCGGAAATAATTATCTTTAGCGGACTGTATTTAAATTGAAAATTAAAATAAAGTTAGGTTCTGATTAGGGCTGAACCTTAGCGGTTATTCCGCGCTCGATTGGACCAAAATGTATTCGCGGGTCAGAAGACACCGCCAAATACAGCAGAGTAAAGAAGGTTAGGCGGGAGGTAGAAGGGAGCTTACCGGGAGCAGGCTTGACGAGGTCGCTGGCACCGGGACACGAGCTGGCGGGCGGCGAGCTTGAGGGCGGCAACACACACACAGTTCACTGAGGGCACTGGTCGGTGGCGTTTTAGGGAGAGGTGAGCTGGTAGTCCTAGCTCTAGGTCACTGCACACACTGTACACATATGTGACGTGGTCACGGGCTGAGTTCTAGGGCGCGCGACGCGTGGGTTCGCCTTGATAGCTCGGAGCACACTGGTTTGGCGCCAGCGCCGGTCGGCGCGGGCTAACACTTCGTCCGGTATATTTGTCGTTGCACTCTGATTGGCCGGCGCAGAGACGGCTGTTATTCGTCGTTGCGCTGTGGCGCAAACACTAACCGTTCTACATCCGACACAAAAATGAGAGGTGTTATGTCGAGAGGTCGAGACGTGGTATTTGTTCTTGACATTGTGTAACATTTACCCATTTTAGGGAGTGACAACTGTGAGCTGGAAACATTTTAGTAACGCACACATACTCGTAGGCGCCTTTTTTTGGCTGGTTTCACAGTCACGCGTTTGACCAGCGCCGGCCACACGCGCGCGCTTACAATTATACTAGATTGTAGGTTGCGTTTCATAATCATCACGCAGTTCAAACGCGCAACTACTATGTAGTGTAGCGCGCGCGTGTGGCCGGTGCTGGTCAAACGCGTGACTGTGAAACCAGCCTTTGTGCATGTGTGAAAATTTTGCACATCGAAGTTACCTCTATAGTTATTTATCTCAATGTTACGCACAAATCCCCTTCTCTCTCGCTCTACTTCCGCTCGCGTCATCCCCACTCCCCGGTGTACCATACAAAGAGTAAAGACATAATATCAGAAAGAGAGCCCTCTAGCGTGACAGATCCGACGCGTGAATTAGCGCCCACGTGAATTAATCAAATCTCCTTAGATCACAGACATATAATAAGAAATATATATCTGTGCCTCAGATCACAGACATATAATAAGAAGCAGACCAAACATTATTTCACAACTACATAGAAGAGAATAAAACAATATTTCTACTTCTTTCTCTCCAACCACAAATAAATATATGTCTGTGCCTTAGATTATTTAGGTACACATTACCGATTATACATGTATTACAAGTTTGGATACCTAGATGCAGTTTTCCATCAACGATTTACTTTTAGGCAGATATTTATTAATGCTAGTAATGCAATATTTATTGAAATTCTAAAAGTTTAGTATTCAGCAAAGTAGATGGTGCCTGGTTGTATGTGAAGCGATTTGATCACGTGGGACAGTCCCCGCAAAATTCAAATAAAAGCATGTAGTTGGCGCCTGTTTTTATGTGCAGCGATTTGATCACGTGGAACAGCCCCCGCGAAATTCAAATAAATAAAGCCAGTGGTCTATTGACTAATCCTTAAAACTTTTAAACATAAAGCTACTCGTCCACGCGGCAATTATTTAAACTAGTCTATTTTCTCCTTTTAAACTTAGCACAAATAGTAGTGCAACGCATTAATATTGATTTTAGTACAGTACTCATACATTCCTTATCAGTGTTGGGCATAGTTAACTACTATTTTGTGATCTAACTACTAACTACGATTAAAAGTAGTTAACTACAAGTAGTTATGATTACATGTAATCTAACTACAATAGTTAAGTTACAAATAGTAGTTGTTAATCTGATTGCTGAAATCGAGTAGTTATAACTACTGATTACTTTCATTCTAATAAAATCCTAATTTATAACTAAATATGTAAAAAAGTTAAAAATTAAAATGTTAAAAGAAATGGCAAACAGAAGATGTTTTATATTTTACAAAATAACCTCTAAATCGGTGGTAAACAAAAAACCTTAAATTTATTTTAAGTTTTTTATTATCGATGAATATAAAACTTCGATTTGTAAATAGATACGTAGATGCTTTTACAATGTGATAATGAAATAACGCAAAACCTTTCAGGTGGTAACTCAGCCTATGAAATTGAACCACTTTTGTTTTTCCCGAAATGCAAAAAAAAAAATCAGATTATGATACAAACTGATCATGTGCCTTACTAAATGGTATGAATAACCGATTTTTATGAGATTTCGGGAAAAAGTTTGTAGAGCGAAAGTTGTTCAGTTTCATGCGCTGAGTTAATACCTGAGAAGATTTGCGTAAAACTTTTATTAATATACATTGAGGTACATTAAATAGAGTAGACGTCCCATACAAAGATTGTGCTCCGCTAGATGACAGCGGGCATCACGTGATACGTTGGGGAGGGGCCTTGGTTGTTATAGAATAACTCCGAGCGCGCAGATGCGACACACAATTAGTTAGTACAGTTTTATCGTGTATTATGAGAATATTGTTAAAATATAAAAATCAATGGGAAGTTACTTTTTATGTTTTATTGAATGTCGTTAATTGTAATATTTTAAAATAAGTAAAATAATGCTAAGAATGTATAAGTAAATAATAATAGGCTTGTGTCCACTAAGAATAAATCGGGTGGATTGGCGTTTCTAATGATCAATTATGATTTATAGAAACAAATTATCTAAAATATTCATTATAAAAAATTGAGATTATTAATATTTTTAAAGAAAAAAATCGACAAATACACATTCAGTCATATGACATTAAACGGAAATCAGAAGCCGTGACATCACACCGTGGCAAATGTCATTTATTGTTGTGATATTTCTATATAACAAGCCTCGAACGAAACGGATGTTTGGTACGGCGTTACGTCATTTACTCAACATGGCGGTCTTAAGCGTTTTTGCGGTAAATTGAAATCGGAATATAAAAACGCAAAATAAATATTATAAATGATCGATTTTTTTGAAAAATTATGTATTTTAGATAAAATAGGTAAACAGGTATCGTTTTAATATGATTTTGAAATTTAGTCAACTAGCCTATTTATAAATTCTTTTTCTTTTTTAATCAGATGTCAATAATATATTAATAAGATATGAGGTCTTCCTGCTTCATCTGACATTACTTATTTTACGAACTTATGTAGGTACAAATTTTATCAATATTTCCCTATCTTTAAGGCCCAGGCGTAAAGATTGAATAAACAAAATGTAACAAAATTATCCCAAACAAAATTCAAAAACTATTTTTCGTCTTGTAATAACCACAGTCAGTTATTTTCTAAGTATGTGTAAAATTATTACTTTCCGTAGTAAAAGAAACGTCAACTAATTCTACCTACACTTTTTACATACACAATGTCACATCTTAACTTTTTTACTCTATGACAAATGACGCAACATGGCGTCTCCGCTAAATATTTTGCTTGAATTAAGTTTTAAAATGATTTGCTCGTTACTCACCGACGGAAAGTTATTCCTTTGCACTTCGCTGTATTACTAGAGTTATTAGTGCAATATCGTAACACACACGAGGGCATATTTAATGAGTTTTCACCGTTTTTTTCGTTTTAAACAAACAAGTTTAGACGCTCAAGAGCTAGCAAGCAACTGAGTGAAGTGCGGCCGGCTGGCCGCACTTGAACGGAACACAGTAGTGATGAGCGGTGTCTTCTCTATACGTAGTAATAATAGCTCAATGTTAATATATTATTATGTAGATTCATCATTATCATCAAAAAATCTAGTGCATTTTTTGTTGTGATTGCTGAAATTATCACTCAACTCACTTCATCTATCGTTTGCTACGCATTTCCTCTGTTCATCGTCAAGAAAAAGTGCAAATTAAGTGCCAGTATAAATTCACAACAAAACTTTATATAAAAGTGTAAAAACAGTAAAAATCCGTGAAAGTGTAATATAAACTATTATTTTACATCAATTAATGCGAACTGCAGTGACAATTTCATCATATTGTAAATTGTGTTGTGTAAACAATCAGTGAAGACCGTTTGTGCATTCAAATGTAAAGTGACAATCACCTTGCATTTTGATTGGCCAACACGGACTATCCAACACAACACAGTTCACTGAAGCTGCATTGGTATCTTTATTTCGTCAAACGTACTAATCGTTGGGTGGACTAGCGGTTTGGTGCTGCGCTATTGCATCGGGAGGTCCGCGGATCGATCCCCAGACTTATAGAAAATATTATTATACATATATTTTTTAAATGATAATTTAAAACAGTAATTATGTTGCTTCTATGTGATAAATGCTTAGATTAAAACAAAAAGGGAAGATACGGCATAGACGGCTCGTGAGTGAGCCGTCAAAATTAGGCCTAAGGGCACAATTTCACTTCAGTCACAATTTGCCGAGCGAACAGGCTAGTATCGCACTTGAAGAACAATATTGCGGATATTCTGCCGTGTTAAAAGGGAAAACAATGCCTAAGTGTGTTTTAAAAATTGCTCAAATAGTTCCACAACTAAAAACAAGATCCACTGCATCACTTTTCATTCGTAAGTACACTAAAACATTTATTTCCTAAATCACTGTTTGTTTTGAATGCAGTTCGCCATTTTTTATCAAGAAAAGGATAAGAATACAATTCAGTCGTTTGTGTGAGGGAGAAAAAGCATCTGCGTAAACATTACCCACACCCACTACGCATGCGCCAGTAAAGCATGGGTAGGGTCAACAAAAAAAAAATTAATGATATATTTTTAAGTTGTGGTGTGACTTATTTTTAATGTGTGGTGTGACTTATAGATTTCCAAAAGACGAACTCATGAAACATAAATGGCTACTAGTGCTAAGGAAGCAAAGAGAAGAGCCAGATTGGATACCAACTAATAGTAGTCGAATATGTTCGAGACATTTTAAATTAGAAGTTATGTACACGACCAACAAAGGCTACAGAAAAATATCAAAAAACGCTGTGCCATTCTTTCGGGTACGTATTGTAAAATTTTTAAAAATACTAACGTATAACATGACTATTAAAATGTAAAATACATTTCTTAATGTATATTTCAGGCCGAAATGGAAGTAGCTAATTATTCTCTTTCGAGACCAGATTCGCCTAATTCATTAAACAATGTTTGCATTTCGGACTTGGAATCAATTTTTGAGAGCCCGAGAAAAGCTTTCTTGAAACGAAAATTAAGTGACGAGACTGTAAAAAAACGAAGACTAATGCAAGAAAACAAGAATATAAAGAGTAGAAATAAAAGATTATACCAAAAATGTAAAAGCCTTAAAGAAACACTCACTAGTTTAAAAAATAAAATTAATGTCTCAGAAGACCAATTCACAGAGCTTTCTTTCAAGGCAGAAGCTGTAGATTTATTTCAAAGAATGGGATGGTGTAAGAAATTGAAAAATATTCCAAGAACTAAGTTTCCGCCTAGCTTAAGAAAATTTGCCTTAACATTGAATTTTTATTCCCCTACTGGGTACAAATATGTGCGAAAGGTGTTTGAAAATAGTCTTCCTCATCCTAGAACGTTAGGTAAATGGTATGAGAAAACGGAAGCTGCACCTGGATTTACAGCTGAAGCCTTCGATATTCTTAATAAGAAATTTCAATCAACGAAAACGAGAATGTTATGCACACTTGTGGTAGATGAGATGGCAATACGACAGCAATCCATCTGGAATGGAAAAAAAACAGAGGGATTAGTAGACTATGGGACTGGATCGATAGAAAATGATAGTATTGCTTCGCAAGCGTTTGTAATGATGTTGGTTGGTATGAACCAAAATTGGAAGCTGCCAGTTGCATACTTTTTTGTGAATGGACTAACAGCTGAGTGCAAATCAAATTTAATCAAGATATGCCTAGAGAAGTGCTATGAAGTAGGGGTTAATGTAGTAGCTCTAACTTTTGATGGTTGTAGGTCGAATTTTAGTGCCGCCAAATTGCTGGGTTGTAAGCTTGATAATGTTAATTGTTTAAAAACTACTTTTAAACACCCATCATGTGATACGGATGTGGCAGTTTTTCCTGATCCTTGTCACATGATAAAACTTGTCCGAAACACATTCGAATCAAAAAAAGTTTTGTTTAACTCGGAAGGCCAAGAGATTAAATGGCAACTTTTGGTGAATTTACATAAACTACAAAACAGTGAAACTTTAACTTTTGCTAACAAATTAACTACACGACATCTTGATTTTAGGAATCAGATAATGAAAGTCAAGCTTGCAACCCAGCTGCTTAGTTTAAGTGTGGCAAAATCTTTAAAGTTGTGTGAGGAACTCCTTCAATCGTCCAAATTTCTAAATACCGATGCAACCGTTCAATTTATAAAAAACTTTAATAATATTTTTGATATAATGAACTCAAGGAAAAGAAATAAATTTGGCTACCAAAAACCAATATGTCCACAAAATAAAAATGAAATATATAGTTTCCTTCACGACATGAAAAATTACTTAATATCATTAGAATACTTTGTTAAAACCCGCTGTACCAAAAATCGCAAAATAAAAATGACAATTAAAAAAAAAAGGCAATAAACACTGTTCGCAAAACTGGTTTCCTCGGATTTGTTATATGTATAGAAAGTCTGAGGCATTTGTACAGTACTCTCGTAGAAACAAATGCTTTAGAGTACATTGCAACTTATAGGTTATCCCAAGACCATATCGAATTATTTTTCGGAATTCTTCGGAGACAAGGCGGATACAATAACAACCCGAACGTCAAACAATTTCAGGGCATTTATAAAAAAGCATTGGGTCACTTAGAGTTGCGTTCATCACTTTCTGGAAACTGTATTCCCCTTGATAACTTTCCTTTGCTTACATGCACATCGGCCGTTAATATTATTAATCAAACTGTTGAACGAAAATTTGATGACGAAACATTTAAAAAACATGCTACATCACGAATTAAATCACGTGTGCAAGTAGAAAATATAAAAAAGAGAAAGGTTTTATGTAGTGATTCTACCGCGGATACTAACGTAACTTTATTGAGTTGTCACTTAAGTGATAAAATTACACACAATATGTCAACCTGTTCTGAACAAATTATAGGTTATATAGCTGGTTGGGTCGCCCGCTCCCTAATAAAAACCATAAAATGTGAAGAATGTGTTTCCGAGTTAATAACTGTTAAAAAATTGCACTTTCACAAATTAGTTGTAATAAAAGACATGGGTGGTTTATGTTATCCCTCCCGTGACGTCTTTCTTATATGCGTCAAGTGTGAAACCGAATTAAAAAAAATTATTCCGTTACAAAAGCATATAACATGTGAAAAAGAATTTTTACGCATAAAATTAAGAATTTTAAAAACCTTTATAAACACACATATTTTAGATAAATTAATTGATCATTCCAAAAATCAACCGGTTACATTTAATCATCGGACTCATTTATTGCGTGCAATAATTGATAAATACTGTGATGTGAGGTTACACCACGCGCACAAAAATGACCCGGCTATAGCGGTTGCAACAAAACGCCAAAAAAGGAACAAATTATCCTTATTTGAAGGGAAATAAACAGTTTTTTTTATTATTTAAATGCCTCATCATCAGCCCATAAACGTCTCACTGATAGGCACGGGCCTCCCGAGTGAACAATAGCACGTGGGGATATTGGGCCATAACCACCACGCTGGCCCAAAGCGGGTTGGTGGGTTTTAACGACTGCCACCTTACGACAACAGCCGGGACCTTTGAAAGGTTTTGAAAAAACCTTCAATAGTAATCAAGTTAGTGAGGCCAAAGGTTAGCGCTGGGTATGTATGTTCTTTAACCCCTCTACGGGATCGTGACAATATACCAGTAAGTTGAGTTTGTTGTACAATTGTCGTTTTGATTAATTTTTCATTTCTCCCGTTTCTTTTTTACATATTATTGACGTAAGGTTACATTTAACCTTACGTCAATAAACTTTTCAACTACTGATTTGAGTAAAGTTATTTCGTGATTGTGTTCATCTCCTCCAGGAAACACATTCTTGTTCATATATAATTTTAAAATTGTTGTTCATATAAAGTTGCCATCATACTTTTTTTGCAAAGATTTACCTCCACTCACGCGAATACAATTTCGTATCACGCTTTCAGCTGTCATACAAATATTAAATACATCGGTAGAAGCATAGAACAACTCTCCCATGTCTCTTAAGTCTATTAATTTGTGAAATAATTGTTTCTCTTTTGCACATAAGTTCATTATACACTGGTCACACTTTAGTTTTTAACCATATTACTGACAACAAATCCCGAAATATATCCTACTATTTGCGGCATAATACTAGGAGATGGACTGTCATCCAATATAGAAGAAAGTGTATTGCAATTGGTTTGATATATTTGAAAATTTTGCTCTACGTATCTGTTACGTAAAATCTCTGATTCGCTTAAGTTCCTCTCTTCACTAACATCAAGACGAATCCTATTGAGGTGTTATTAATCTTATCGAGAGATTGAGCTCCAAATAGGATTGGTATATTGTCAAGTGGGAGACAATTTCCAGTTTAGAACTCAGTTCTAAATAAGACAAAAGTTTTTTAAAGCTTGCTTTAAATTGTCGACTGTTCGGGTTATTATTATGCCCACCATGACTTCTAATAGCGCCAAATAACAGCTCAACATGGTCCTGTCTGAATTTGTAGGTCAATAAAAATGAAAGGGTGTCAGTTCCAACTAAAGTGTGATATAAGTATGTCAAGCTACTGATACACATTAGTTGTCCCAGCAAACCAGTATTATTTTGCGTCTTATATAACGGTACTAATTTATTCGAGAACACTTTTCTTGATTCATTGCCTATTTTAACAGTTTTTTTGTATTGAACTTTGATTGACAACGATAGTAAATATCTTTTGCTTTTGACAAAAATTACAATATTTGTATAGAATTATTTTGCTCACAGTTTTTTTAAAACCATAGTCTTCAAATTTCGTGTGTTTAAAATATCAAATAGATTATTTAAAATCGTTATAAATTCCGCAGTACTATCAGAATCTTGAAATTCATCAATTTTCAAAGTTTTGTCACAAAATTCTAATGCTTTTGAAACAATCCTGCTTAGTAACTTAGTGGCCAATCTGACGTTGATTATTTGATTTTTAAAATATATGTGTCTTTGTGATAATTTATTTGCTAAATGTAAACTGTTTTCATCTTGTAAATTGTATAATTAGTAATGAATTGCGATTTAATCTGTTTTTGATCATTTGTGTCTAATATTTTTTATGATTCAAATGTATTTCTCATTAACTTTACCATATGACAAGCATCTAGAAACACAACACAATCATAATCTGCACAAGAATGTCTAAAGTTTGTTTTGATATTTTTTGCATTTTCTATCTCGCACCCTAATTTTTTCATGGTTGCAATGTTACTTTTACAACCATCAAATGTTACAGAACGAATTTCAACTCCTATTTTTTTACATTTTTCTAGTGCTATCTTAATCAAATTGTCTTTCATTTCATTTCATTCAATCTGCCTTTAAAGTGTCGATAAAAAAGTAAGTCAGTGGTAATTTCCAACTATCATTAATTGCAACCAATATATATACATATGCCTGAGTAGCCATTTGGTTGCTATCGTCGCTTCTTAAACCCATGTCTACCAGACCCTCATAATGCTTACCCGTCCATATTTTTTGTCTTCTTATTGCCATCTCATCAGCAACAAGGGCGCATAATATTTTTTTCTTACTTTCTTTTGCCTTTGCTTCTAACCTGTTCAAAGTTTCGGCACAAAATCCGGGCTCCGTAGCATTAACCTAGAACTGGTAACAAATTATTACAATACAAATCTACTCCATGCATCCACTGTTCTCTGTTACACAATTATTGGCGTGTCTATTGGTCAACGTTGGCCAAACATTTGTAGCGTTAGGTATAGGTTATTGGTAATTGTGTTCAAAATTTACTATTATTTGTTAGTTTAAAGCTTTAAATATAATTTATTCTACTTGTACTTACCGAAAGTAAGACACTTCAGCCGTAAAATTGCTTTTTCGGGTATCATTTTTGCAACTTTTAAATACACATTTCGGCATTGTGAACGTGTTTACATTGGCCGCGTTTCAAGCAAACTAAACAAAATAAACGCTCACTTCTCAAGTGTGCTGTTATTTACCAAGACACATTTTTAGCGCCGACGTGATATCTAGTTGGTATTGTTGATCGAAGATCGTATTTTTTTTTATATAAAATATTGTTTAAAAATGTATTTAAGTTATATTGTTTAAAAATTTATTTAATAATAATGATAACTATATCAAGCAGCATAATTTTAAAAAAATTGTTGACGTTTTCATAAAAATCAGCTACTTTAAAAAGCTTCTAAAGTGTTTACTTCTTCTTGCTGTTGACTGTACATAGTATAATAAATAATTATATGATTGCAAAATGTGTTGATTTAAAAATATATTTCATAAAAAATAAAATTATTTTATTTTTACAATCTTTTGTGCTGACGCTACTCCGCAGTGGCGTCCGTCGTCGGAATCAGTCTTACCAACTGCGCAGCTTGCGAAGCGACTGAGATGACTCACTCGCGCTAAAGTTGAAATTACCGCTATGTCTCGCTCGCTCGATTTGTACACTTAAAGATGTGCGTGTGTGAGTCTTTGCGTATGTAGTTGAGTAGGACTATATTTTGATTGACACAAGTAGGCGCATGCCGTATCTTCCCTTTTTGTTTTAATCTAAGGATAAATGCAATGAAGAAATTAAGAAAAGAGATTACATAAATTGTGCAAAATGCGAAAAGTTTTATCATTTAGATTGCACGAGCATTGGAGAAAAAATGTTCTATCTCATGAAACTAGAAAATAGAAAATAAAAAATTGGTTGCCTGTAAAGTCGGTATACGGGCGAAAGTTTTACGTGACAACGACTTTGAGTGGTAAAATAATTTTAATGTGAATATTATTTCGTATAGTAGGAAGAAGGATGAAATAATAGTAACAATTTAAAACATTTATTTATACAAAGAATTATATGGAAGGGACGCGTGCCTTTCACTTTTTATGTCTGTCTCTCTCGCTCTTAGGCGGGCTAACCATGCCCGAGTGGAAGGGACGCGTGCCTCTCACTCGCTCTCATTGTGAGCGCATAACGTGAGCGGAGCGTAACGCAGTTTCTTGAAGTGTCACCCGGCAAACCAATTTATAAGACGTTGTCACGTCAAAAATGCGTATGTGACGCTTGTGTATACAGCCATACAACCTCAAAACAAAATACACCTACTCGAAACTCATCTGATATACTAACTGAAGAAAAAGACGATATTTTGTCTGAAGGTCAAATAGACGAATATGTTACCATTCGGAAGACCAAAATATCAGCATCATCGTCAGTACCAGATCTGACATTATCTTTTGTATCAATAGATGACACAGATGAACTAAAAAGGGAAATCCAAAGATTACGGACTGAATTAGAAATAGCAAATAACGAAATTGAGAAGCTAAATCATGTAAATAACAGTTTGAAAAAAAAACCCAAAATCAAGAAAAAATCATAATTTTATATAAAACTGTGAGCATAGATGATATTTTAAACTCAAATATAAAATCACACACGTCTACGCCATTGGTACATACAAAAATTAGTAAAAAACAAAGTTTAAGAAAAAATCACTCCAAAAATAAGTCGCTATCACAATATGAAGATTTTTATGACAATGAGTCTGAATTAGATAAAAATATTGGTACAACGCCACCTCGTGAGACAAGCAGTAAACTTTCAACACATCGTACACATCACCATGAAGACAACATAAAAGGACAACCAAAAAACCAAGCTTTGCCTGATAAGTGGTATCGAAAGCAACAAAACGTCAACTACATTAAGGAGTCATTTTGCTGACTATAACATATGTCATTATCGTATGCCAGGGGGAAGCATAGGTGATCTGTCAAATGGATTACAAAGTAAACTCAAAGATTTTGATTTGAATGATTACTGTATAATACTTTTAGGTGATGCCGACTTCACTGTATCCAAAAATTATAATATAATAATGCAACAATTACGACAAAAGTTGTTAACTGTCCAGCATACAAATGTCATAGTGTGTGCCCCAACTTTTAAATTAAATTTTAACTCAAATATTTTTAACAAGAGAATAGAAATATTTAATGATTTGTTATTTAAGGACAATAAAACACACAAATATTGTTATATCCTAGACTCAAATAAGAATATTGATTACTCTTACAACATGTTCTCAAAGTACTCTGGAAAATTAAAAAATAGTGGATTCAGAGTAATCATAAAAGATTTAGATGAACTAGTATTGGCTATTTCTGAGTATTGTCATTTACCGGCATTGAATAAACCAATTTTAAATCCAGATGGAAATCAGAATAAATCGCCATTTCGTGTCTAATCAAAGTTTAAAAAATTGTTCAAACGCTATAATTTCAACTACACACATCAAAAGTGTCTAGGGATCAACATATATTTTTGCAATAACTTTTCTCCTGATTGATATTAATTAAAATTTTCTTTAAGGATTCATCAAATAAAGTGTTTTCGTTTGTCTACAGTAACGATAAACCAAGTCACCTTTGCATTAATAAAGAAATTTGCCATTTTCCTAATAAAGGGATTTTTGACATTTGAACCACTAACATTAAAGTTCGAAAAAAAGACTGAAATAACAGTTTTCTTTAAAATTTTATTGGGTAACTTAAACAATTAATAATCCGTGTTTCTACCGCGAACACTAACAACACAAGAACATCGGTTTGGCATACTCAAAATGAGTTCATCCAAATCACGCTGTGGAATGGCCGCCCATGTTCGTTGCAACAACAAAAAAAGGTCTTCTTGCGACTGGATACCCTCCATATTCGGCAGAGCTCTTCTCTGTAGCATATCCCATGCACGCTCAATCGGGTTCAAGTCTGGCGACTGAGCAGGCCAGGGCATGACATTGATGTTAGCTGCGGCGAGAGTCTGTCTTACAACTCTTGCGGTGTGCGGTCGTGCATTATCACGCATTAACTGAAATAAGGGACCGATTTGCACTTGTAGAGGAACGATGACGTCTGATACAATCGTCTCAGCATAAATTTAAGCGTTGAGGTTGCCTCTGATCCAAATCAACTCAGTTCTTCCGCCGATCCAAATACCCGCCCATACCATGATGGTTCCACCACTATAAGGATGGACTTCCTGGCAGGATTTTAATCGCTGTTGGCGTCCAGGGGTTCTCCAGTGTCGTATACGTCTTGTATCCGGTCTCATACCAAAACGAGACTCATCAGAAAAGCACACGAAACGCCATTGTTCTTCTGCCCAATTTCTGTGTTCAAGAGCCCATTGATATCGAATCCTACGATTGTGCATTGCTATAGGTGGTACCCTTAGCGGTCTTCGGGAATGAAGGTTCACTTCATGCAAGCGGTTTTTGACTGTTTGGTCGCTAATTAAGTTCCCTGAAGAGTGATGAAGCCTCACGGCTAACATCATGGCGGTTATTGTTGAGCTCTTCGAGTTGTGATTTGAATGTATCGGTCTTGTCTCCGTGTGGTGCAGCGATACCGTCCTCCATGGCGCTCAGCCACGGTACCAGTGCTTCGGTAACGTGTCCAAAGTCGACTGATAACACTCTGACTTGTATTCAGAGCTAAAGCCACAGTACGTTGCCGGGAACCAGCTTCTATCATTCCCACGGCTCTGAGCATTTCTTCCCTGCTTAAATGACGTCGCCGCTCCATAATAACGTTGATTTTAATCAGTAGTAGGGAAACAGTAGCACTAATAATGTCTTCAATGCGTTGTATGTTTTTATAGGGAAAATATTGACAGCTGATTTTCATCTTTTACTAGAAATTGATTGAAAGTTCCTGTTTCAAATTATGAAATGCACCAAAAAGGATCCATATAAATTTATAAAATCATAAATTTATTACAAAGCCACATCTCAATCTCAAGAAATCCGCATAAAAATGCTTGATCCCTAGACACTTTTGATGTGTGTACCTTAGGTTTATCTGCTTTCCATCAAAACATACAGGGTGTTCGATCCAAGCTAAGTCAATTAGAGATACTCACACAATTACAAAAAATTTATATTTTATGTCTCAGTGAAACATTCTTGAGGTGTGAAGATGCAAGTTCCTTGCAAATACCCGGATATACCATGGCTGCATCTTTTTGTAGGACAAGGTCTCGGGGAGGCGTCTGCATATATATTGCAAATAATATTCACTTCAAACTACTGCAATGTATTGACCCACTATGTATAGAAACAAACTTCGAATGTTGTGGTATACTGTTACCTGAACTGAACTATGTTGTCATCTGTTTGTATAGAACGCCTGCTTCTGACTTTGATATATTCATTAAAGCTTTAGAACAACTATTATATAAAATTACTCTCCGTTCACACTATGTTAAGAAAAAAGTTATTATTGCTGGGGACATTAATGTAAACATTCTTGATAGTAACACATCAAAATGTAAAATATTAAAAAATACTTTGCTTAAATATAATGTTAAGTTCACCATAAATGAGCCAACTAGAATTACTCCTGAGTCAAGTACCTGTATTGATAATATTATAACTAATTTTAAGACCTTTAGCTCGAAAGTATTACATCTTGGCTTATCTGATCATTCAGGACAACTTATATGCGTGCCATGTAGCCAAAGCTTTATAGAAAAATATTGGTATATATATAGGCGAGATATAGATAAATACATAGAAATATTTATAAATTATATTTCACAGTTAAGTTTTTCTGATATTTATTTGTACAATGATGTAAACATGGCTTTCGTCACATTTTCAAAGTTATTTAATTTATTTTACAACTTAAGTAAACCTATGACTAAAATTAGAGTAACATATAAGAGAAAAGGAAACTGGCAAACAAAAGGTATATATAGAGCAAGCAAGATAAAAAGAAGTTTACATCATCAAATTATAAATAAAAATAAAACATATCTTATCCCATATTATAGAAAATATTGTAAAATCTTAAAGTCAGTAACGCGTAAAGCTAAACGAATATCTAACATTTCATTAATAAATAAAAGTACAAATAAAAATAAGGCAACATGGAATTTAATAAAAAATCAAACTACTCCAGTAAACAATTTTAAACCCACTATAAATAAGATCACTATAGGCGACCGTACAGTGAGTAACGTAAAGGATATAGCTGAGATTTTCAATAGCCATTTTACTACCGCAAATTTGTCCCCTCTTTTGAATAATAACTACCGGACTTCTACTGTAATCTCAAATAGTATGTTTCTTGCCCCTGTTGATGAAACTGAATTAAGGAAGATTGTCATGAGTTTTAAAAATAAAAAAAGCTGCGGTTATGACAGTATTCCAATGCAAGTTATAAAACGTTCTCTATAATACATCAGTAAACCTCTTCTATATATTTTAAATCTAATGATTGAAACGAGTGTATTTCCCGATGAATTAAAAAGAGCTAAGGTAAAACCATTGTTTAAGAAAGGAAGCAAATGTAACGTAACGGACTACAGGCCTATAGCACTACTATCTAGTTTTTCAAAGATCTTTGAAAAAACTATTTATAACAGACTTTTAGACTTTTTCAATAAAAATAATTTAATAAATACAAATCAATTCGGTTTTCAGAAACAAAAATCGACTACTTTAGCAATGTTTATAACATTAAAAGATATATGGGAAGCTTTGAATAAAAAGAAATCATGTATTGGATTGTTTCTAGACATGTCTAAGGCATTTGATTGCGTAATCCATGAAACCCTTCTATATCAGCTTGATAAATTAGGTATTCGGGGAATAACACTAAAACTACTGGAAAGCTACCTTAAAAATAGAGACCAATACACAGTAATAGATACTTTTGATAATACAACTAAAACATTTAAAGAAGTAAAATCTGACCCTAGAGAGATGCTCCTAGGTCTACCACAGGGAAGTATTCTTGGCCCTCTTCTTTTTTTAGTATATGTGAACGAACTCCCGAATAACACAAACCACTTATGTGTTATGTTTGCTGATGATGCTACAATTTTCATACCCAATAATCAAAATGATAACATTAAATTTGAAAAAGAAATAGTTAAAACTTTAAATGAAACCATACGTTTTCTACAATCATTAAATCTGACAGTAAATCTTTCAAAAACAAAAGTAATACAATTTAGAAACTATAAAACGAATCAAATTAAACTAAATATCACAACTGAATGCAAGTCAATCATTGAAATTGTTGATGATATAAATTTCTTAGGTGTAAATATTGACTCACATCTAAATTGGAAGTTGCACATAACTAAAATTAATAATAAAATATCGAGCTACTGCTATGCCCTATCTATACTTGCGGAAACATCATCTGTAGAAGTAGCCAGAGCCGCCTACTTTGGCCAAGTTTATCCTCTTCTTACTTATGGAGTTATTTTCTGGGGAAACTCTGTTAATGTAAAATCTACCTTTATACTACAAAAGAAATGCTTGAGAACTATTTACAGTATGTACTCTGATGACACTCTGAGAAATGTTTTTAGAGAAAAGGGTTATTTGACACTGACAGGTATTTATGTATTAGAGATGGCTCTTTTTATAAAAAGCAATATTCAGTATTTTAAACATAAAAGCACAAATAATTGTAATTTGCGGAAGAGATATGCATATGACTTGGCTCTACCAAATATTAATAATGCCCTGTATCACAAGAGTGCCTATGTAACAGTAATTCAAATATTCAATCATCTGCCCACAGATCAAAAAGCCTCAGCAAATTTAAGCTGTTTTAAAATTAAATTAAAAAGATGGCTTATAGGCGTTCTACAGTTTGACTGAATATTTTGGTACAAAAACAGCATAGTGGCTGTTTCTATGTAACATGTACCTACATACTAAAAATTGCATGCCCGACTAGGGTAAATTGTTTGCTCCCATTATTTTATGCATGACACCTGCTATGTATTTACACAATTTTATGGCAATAAAAATTTATCTTCTCTTATCTTATCTTATCAGCCTATTAACGTCCCACTGCTGGGCACAGGCCTCCAACGTGGACAATAGCATGTGGGGATATTTGATTTTAGATTGATAGATGAATACAGATTTAAAAATAATAATTTAAATTAGCTTTTAATACAACACGTTTTTTGATAGATTGTGCGATTTAGGGTGATTATCATTGTCGCATATGAAAATAGTCTTTCCACTGGAGCCGAAGAAGGTGGCGCGGTGGCGGCGGCGGGCGCCGCGTTGTGTCGACACCCCGCGTGTAATAGCGCGCTCTTGCTCTAGCATTAGTCGATGCATATTGTGGTGATCGCGAACGACTAGAGATGGGTAGTGCTAATAATCCGGTTAATATCATTTGGCTAATAATGGATTAAAAGCAGTTAATAGCCATTAATAGCCGATTTCGGATGGTAACCCTGCTATTAATGTTACAGTAATTATTAAATATTTCCCTTCATGGTTTTCAGTCTTAGGACTGTCAGGTTAGTTTTTTTTTATTATCGTCGATCTTAGTTAGTCAATACAAATATAAGTAATTTAAAATAAACCTGGCCCATTTAGAAAATTTTAATCAGCTATTATGTACGATTTTCTTTTTTCTAATTGGAGTGTAATATAAAAATAATTGGTTCATTGAAACATTGAAATGAGGTCTAACTCACGTAGTAACGAACGTGAACGTTCTAGTCGTCGGTCACGTTATCGAGAAAGCCGTGTTGTTTCAAGTAAACATGATTCAAAGCATAGATCACGGACTCGGAGTAGTGATTATTCATCCGATGACTCGTATGAAAGGCGACGATTCCGATCTCGTGGCCGGGCTCGCCGTAATCGTCGTGATAGGAACCGCACTCGTTCACGTAGCTCTCGCAGTCCGCGTACGCAAAATAAGTCGCAGACTGTCTCACGCCCTCGAACACTGTCGTTACCAGTTGAACACCATGGTTCTGTTAGATCAACTGTTCCTTGCTCTGAGGCGTCCACTCTCGCACAAGCAATTATGCAAGCAATTAAAACTATTCAACCTGTGAGATCACAGACATATTTTATTTCTATTTTTGATCCCTCGATTAATAATATCGATGCATGGTGCGAAGAAGTGGATCGCGCCAGAGACGCAAATGGCTGGAACGATCATGAATGTCTGTCTCGGGTAGCTTCATGCCTTAAGGGTGATGCCAAGGTGTGGCTGGGAGAGTGGGTCACGAATGACCGTACTTGGTCGAATTTTAAACAAGAGTTCAAACCACTTTGTCCTCGTAAATTAGATTTCGCGAACATTTTGTTCGATGCCATGAACACTACGTCCGATAAATATCTTACTTACGCGGAATATGCCCGTCGCACTTTGTTGCGTTTAAAAGTAGTTCAGGGGCTCAGTGATGATTTAAGGTCTTTAATAGTTATACGTGGAATAGACAACCCTCAAATTCGTGCAGCTGCTGCAAACGCTGACTTAACCCCTGAAAACCTCGTTTCCTTTTTATCGATTTATACTAAGCCAAATCGACCAAAACCTGATAATCGCTCCAACTTCGCACCTAAGAAACCACACTTCCAAAAATCCAACAACCGTACGGACATCAAGTGTTATAAATGTAACAGACGTGGACACTTAAATCGTGCCTGTCCTCAAAAACACATACCAAGCGCAAAGATAGATACAGCCCCTCAACCTAGCACGAGTAATTTTTGTACGTTTTGTAAGAAGCAGGGACATACCGAGGATGTTTGTTTTGCGAAAGCGCGGTCAGCGTTCCAAAATCCACGTAGTGTTAACTTGTGCTCCCACCAACCCGAGGTTCCGCAAAATAAAGACATCACCTCAGCAGTGATAGATGGCATACCTGTTGATGTGCTCATAGACAGCGGTGCACTCAATGTGTCCCTCGTTTCTGCGGACGTTTTGAAGTATTTAAACTGTCAACCAAAGGCGAAACGTTGCGTACTCAAAGGTATTAGCGATAGAGAATTAGTAGCCACTACCTATGTCACGACCACTATAGAGTTTCGAGACATATCTATAGAGGTTGATTTGATAGTAGTGCCGTCATCTTATATGAATACCCCAGTCATAATTGGCACCGATGTCCTTAATCGCGATGGTATCACTTATGTGCGCACCAAAGACTTCCAATACCTTACGCATTCCAGTTCCTTAGCTTCTGCGATTAATACTGTTAAAGAGAGCACTCAAATAAATATTAAAGTTAACACGCCTCTTCAAGGTGACACACTAACTTTCCTTATGTCGGTTATTGGTGAGTTTTCTGACTTTCTTATTTCTGGAACGGCCACAACTACGGTTAAAACGGGACAAATGGAAATAAAACTAATTAGTCCTACGTTGTGTATAGACCTTATAAGTTGTCTTACCAAGAAAAAATAAAAGTTAGGGAAATTACCAAGGATCTCTTAGACAAAGGTATAATCAGGAGGTCGCAGTCAGAGTATGCTAGCCCGATCATACTAGTCAAAAAGCGGGATGGTTCGGATAGACTCTGCGTCGATTTTAGAGCCCTTAATCGCATAACGGTCAAAGATCGATACCCTCTTCCACTGATCGATGATCACATCGATTGGTTGGGTAGCTATGTGTTCTTCACCAGTTTAGACATGGCAACTGGGTTCTATCAGATCCCAATAAAAGAAGAATGCATACACCTAACAGGCTTCGTAACACCAGAGGAACACTTCGAATATGTCAAAATGCCATATGGCTTAGCCAACTCTCCTATCGTTTATTAGCGTATCATAAACGATACCCTTCGGCCCCTCATGGACGAAGGTCAAGTCTTGGTCTACGTAGACGATGTGCTCCTCATGAGCCATACTGTTGATGAAGGGATTGAGCTTCTTCGTAGGGTTTTGTGCGCTCTCACGATAGCTGGGTTTTCAATTAACATTCGTAAATGTTCATTCCTCGCGACAGAAGTCGAATACTTAGGGAGGGTGGTCAGTCAAGGTCAGGTTAGGCCGAGTCCGCGTAAAATCGAGGCCCTTGTCTATACTTTGCCGCCCAAAAACGTAAAGCAAGTGCGCTAACTCCTTGGCTTGGCTGGATACTTCCGTCGCTACATAAAAGATTATGCTCTCAAAACGGCTCCAATAGCGCACTTAACGCGCAAAAACATCGAGTTCAGCTGGACCTCGGAACACGAAGGGATCCGACAGGACCTTATCAGATACTTAACTAGCGAACCAGTCCTAGTAATTTTTGACCCCAAGCTTCCGACCGAAGTACACACCGATGCAAGTAGCATTGGCTATGGAGCTGTCCTACTCCAAACGCATTTCGAAACAAAACGAAAACGAAACGAAAAAGAAAAAGAAAACGAAAAAGAAAAAGAAAAAGAAAAAGAAAAAGAAAAAGAAAAAGAAAAAGAAAAGAAAAAGAAAAAGAAAAAGAAAAAGAAAAAGAAAAAGAAAAAGAAAAAGAAAAAGAAAAAGAAAAAGAAAAAGAAAAAGAAAAAGAAAAAGAAAAAGAAAAAGAAAAAGAAAATGAAAATGAAAATGAAAATGAAAATGAAAATGAAAACGAAACGAAAACGAAAACGAAACGAAAACGAAACCAAAACGAAACGAAAACGAAAACGAAACGAAAACGAAACGAAAACGAAACGAAAACGAAACGAAAACGAAACGAAAACGAAACGAAAACGAAACGAAAACGAAACGAAAACGAAATGAAAACGAAATGAAAATGAAAAGAAAATGAAATGAAAATGAAATGAAAACGAAATGAAAACAAAATGAAAACAAAAAAGACTAAATGAAAATGAAATGAAATGAAATTATTATTTGTTACTAGTATCAGGTGTGTAAAGTTCTACGAATACACGCAGTAGTGATAGATAGATAATTATGGTCGATACTGATATCACCGATATTAAAATATACAGGGTATGAAAAGAAGCTTAACGAAGCCGAAAGCCACGTAATCTGTCCATTATTACGAAGTTTTTTCTGTACTGGGCCATACCTGGGAACCTTCTAATTACGGAGATATTAAGTGTTAAAGTCACAATATTGTGACTTTGGTTTTGACAAAAATAAATGTAAAACGTGATTACTAAACTTTTTTCTAAAGAAACATTACAAAAATTATTTAAATTTCTTAGTCAAATAGGCTTCTGAAATTTCAAAACGCAATGAATGTCGAGCGCAGGCAGCGCAGCCACTGCCGCACACGCACACAAATGCACGCGTATATCAGCTCAAATCAGCTGTACCGGCAGCACGCGAAGATACACGACTCAGCACGACTCGCCGCCGCGGGCAATGACCTCACCATAATTTAGATAAATAAGTACCTACATCTCAGTAACTATTAACTTATTTATCACTTAATTTGTATCGATCGTTTTTTTATTTTCGACCGAACTTACTACTTACGCAAACTTAATAATTATTATTACGAGTTGCTAGCAGGTCACTCGCCGCCGCGGGCAATGACCTCACCATAATTTAGATAAATAAGTACCTACATCTCAGTAACTATTAACTTATTTATCACTTAATTTGTATCGATCGGTTTTTTATTTTCGACCGAACTTACTACTTACGCAAACTTAATAATTACGAGTTGCTAGCAGGTCTTCTGCATGTTAAAAAGTAAGATTACCGTCCTAAATTAAGTTTCATTAACTAAACTAGAAAGAACTAGGAGCTCGATGGCTCGGTAGGTATGTGGGTTGCATGCAAGTACAGCTAACACGGAGTACAAATAATTAGACGCGAACGGACAAGCTACACTCCAGTTAGGTAGGTCCAATTTTAAGAAAAAGGTCAATCGTCGAATCGAACTCGGCTGGGCAGCGTTGGGTAAGCTACAAAATGTCTTCTCGTCCAAAATACCGCAGTGTCTTAAGACGAAAGTCTTCGACCAGTGTGTGTTGCCAGTGATGACGTACGGTACCGAAACGTGGTCGCTCACTATGGGCCTAATTAGTAGGCTCAAAGTCACGCAAAGAGCAATGGAGAGGGCTATGCTCGGGGTTTCTCTACGTGATCGAATCAGAAATTAGGAGATTCGTAGACGAACTAAAGTAACCGAGATAGCCCAAAGAGTCGCCAAGCTCAAGTGGCAATGGGCAGGGCACATCGCCCGTAGAACCGATGGCCGTTGGGGCAAAACGGTTCTCGAGTGGCGACCGCGCACCGGAAGACGCAGTGTGGGTAGGCCTCCAACAAGGTGGTCCGACGATCTGGTGAAGGTCGCGGGTAGCCGCTGGATGCAAGCAGCACAAGACCGGTCGTGTTGTCGGTCGGTCCTTAGGGGAGGCCTTTGTCCAGCAGTGGACGTCTTCTGGCTGATGATGATGGACAAGCTACTAACAGTTAAAAATTTAGTCTAGGTATACAAATTACTTTTACATGAAATAGATCGACAACATTGTTAACTAGTAGGGTAATAATAGGTAATCGAATCGCTCTTCTCTTTCAAATGATCAAAGGGAAATTGCTACACATTTCACTAAGGCGCTCTGATTGCTTTCAATTGTATGGAAAAATGAAGTTACGCTTATTAGAAATTCTGCGTGATAAGCAAAATGATTTTTAGTAAATTAGAAAGAAAGTATGTAAGTGGTATTATGTAATTTATTATGATTGGATATAAAGGGTTATTTTATACTTTGATAGCGAGATAGATATTTCCAAGTGCCATTCATAGATAGAGAACACATTCCTGTTTAAACGACAGTGAGCATTGCTATTTTTTTCTCTCTAGGAGTTCAATGCTACGTTAGGCTTTATACTAGGAGTATGAAAAATAAAGATGTTTATTTAAAATCATGCATAAATTGACAACCATGGAGTCCGCCAATTGTAAACATTTTTTCTTTTGCCACAAGTTTTAATAATTTATTTGTTTAATTTATTAATTTGCCTCTCCACCGGCACGGTAGCAACAATTTATGTCGTTTTCATATTTGTGTACCGTCAGTTGTCAGTAAAATGGTCATTTCCGGGTTCCGGGGATTTGGTTGTAGTGCACTTCCACCTGGCATAGAGTACAATACTACAATCATCAGATGAGATGAATGAAAGCCAAGTGCTTACCCGTTACGAAATAAAAAGAGTCTTTTGAATTGAATAGGTACGATATGATAGGTACCATAAAGTAAAGACAGTACTTAATTTACTAATGAAATGAAAAATTCTCATTTCATTTCATTTTTTCTGTAGGTACATTTGAAAGCTCTCATGGCCTTAATCTCAACCTGATGGTAAGTGACGATAAGGAATAAGACGATAACGCACTTTGGATCTCCGAAGGAGCTGAGTATTTATTCATTCAAAAACGAGGAAGCGCTTGGCCTTCATCTCACCTGGAGGGTGATAAATGACGAAAAGGCGGAAGCGCACTTCACCTAGATCCCTCAACCACTGAGAGGCTGGCTATCTTATCTCTTACTGATGTAACACATTGCGCCAGACCTTAGGTAAGATGGTAGTAGCTTGCCAGGCGGACTTAGCGCTAACCACTAGACAGCAAAGGCTTCTTCTTAGTCCGTTTGGCTAGCTCTCTACCACCATTTTAACTAAGTCTGGTGTCATAACAATAACGTTGTTTTCATTGTTGTGTTTCGTTAGTTAGAGGTGAGATAGCCAGTTTATCCTACTGCTAAAATAAAAATAGAGGACTTCCGAAATTACAATCAGAATATGGAAAACTAATTTGAAGTTCTGATTGTAATGATAAACTAAAATAATGAAGCTCAACCTAGTTCTATGAATGACTAGCCAGCCCCCAGCCGTCTAGCGCGCGCGCTGCTTTTGAAGGGGTGTGCGGGGGGCGCGCGTCCGCGCGCCCTTCCCCTACCCCCCGCCCTCCGCCACGGCGCGGCGGGCGGCATAAGTCAAAGGAGTACCTACTAGTAGTGCTAGAGGCCGGCTTTTAAATTCTTTCAGTTCGGTTTCTTCTGTGATCGAAAGCGCATAGTTTGAAAACTTGACTGATTCTTTCGTCTATTTCATCTCTTCTTTTCGCGTTGTGGTTCGTGGTTGTGTAGTTTGGGTGTGTGTGTGTGTGTGTGTGTTTGCGTATTTTCTGTGAAAGATGCCTTTCCATGCATTTAGTGTTCGCGAATACGTTAATATGGTGCTGTGTTACGGCATGGCCCATGGAAATGCCTCCGAGGCACTAAGATTTTACGGGATTGAACACCCAACCGCAGTTCAGCCGCGCGACCCGCGAGTTTTTACTCGGGCTGTACAGCGCCTGCTGGACAATCAGCCGATAATGCCGGTTTCAGAGGGAGGTGGCAGGCCAATACGTTTAGCGACAGAACAAGCAATTTTGGACGTGGTGCGCGAAAACCCACGCCTTGGAACGCGAACGGCAGCAAAAGTTTTAAGGAGACGCCATGGCCATCGCGCACGACATGTAGTGTCGTATAACACGGTCCACAAAGTGCTCACGAGAGACAGGCAACGACCCTATAAAATTCACAAGGTTCATGCGATTGTGCCAGGAGACAGGCAACGTCGAATGGCTTATTGTGCGTGGGTTCTAGGCCAGAGCCATCGGTTTGTGGAAAACATTATTTTTACCGACGAGTGCACGTTCACCAATAACGGAATGTGGAACCGCCGAAACGCCCATTATTGGTGCTCACAAAACCCACACCAGATGCAAGAGACTGGATTTCAGACTCGCTGGAAACACAATGTTTGGGCAGGTATAGTCCGTAACCAGATTCTGGGACCCGTCTTCTTACCACCAAGAATGGACGGTTCTGCGTATCTAGAATTAAAAAACAATTATTTACCGGATACTCTCGACGATATGCCTCTGGCACAGCTGCAAGTAACTTGGTTCCAGCATGATGGCGCATCCCCACATATCGTGAGGCCGGTCCGCGAGCGGCTTACGGAGCTATTCGGCGACCATTGGATTGGGCGGTATGGGCCTCATGAATGGCCTCCACGATCGCCGGATTTAACCCCTCTGGATTTTTTTTGTGGGGCCACGTCAAAGACAGGGTTTTTGACCGCCCTTGCCAAACAGCTGATGAGATGCATCAAAAAATTGTCACCGTTTTCGAAGAGCTTAAGCAGCGGTCTCTCCGAGAAGGAATCCTGGTTGGTCCACCAGGAAAATCTGGAACGGGCGCGCTTGTGGCTACACGTGGGAGGTCGGCAGTTTGAGCCGCAGCTCGTCAGTGTCGAAAGGTCCCTTGATGACATCGATGGAGAGTAGGTAAGTAGGTAGACTAGCCTAGACTTAAACAAAAAAATTCTACAAACAATCATGAAGCGAAAACAATGAGTTCATGAATAAACGATATGACCGCGCAGGGTGCGTGGTATGGTACAGACATGGCGCGCGCTTTTTATCCCATAATTCCATTCATACGCCTAATGACTTCTCTTTCGTCCTGTAACACACACATGCACACTTTGTTGCACGTGTTTCATTGCGTGTCTTAGAAAACACCCGTTTTTTAATACCTAAAAATTAAAGTAATTTCCCATCAATTATTTTTACTGAATGTTTCTTAGTTTGATGTACACTATGTGTATATTACGGCTTCGTTAAGCTTCTTTTCATACCCTGTATAGTTAAGTATAAATATATTTCAGAATCCAATATCAAATATCGATGTTGAGTTTCGAATCGATCGATTCACAAAAAAAGATATATTACCCACCACTATGCGGGACTCCGGCGGTCCCACCTCGCCCCTCCGCGCCTACGCGGGTTTAAATTACACTCTAGCGTAGGGCAGACAAGTCTACGTGGAGTCGGTTTTGCCGCGATTCGTTTCTGTCACTGAATTTTTAGCACAACCTCGAAGAAAACCCAACGTATTAACTTTTTAAGACAATATTTGAAATCAATTTAGGGTTAAATGATTTTTTTTTATAAGCAAAAATTATATCAAATGTTGTTACAACATCATTTGATATAATTTTTATTTTCTATAGTATATGATTATTCTACCAATATAGCTTTATAGAAAAAGATGTTAGAGAATATGAGAACTATATCAAATGAATATTATTCATCATTTCGTATATTATACGAAATGTTGTTATAGGAAGTGTATTTAGAACAAGTAAAAATTATATCCAATTAACGTGATGTCCTTTGAAATTAGTTTAATTGTCATTTTAAGAAATGATACGCACCCATTTCTGTCGTCTAATAAAAATATTAAAAATATTAAGTAATTAAAGTTTGAACTTAGGTACTTAATTATAATAATAAATTAGGGCTTTTAACACTAAAGTGTAATCTTCGTAATGCCGAAAGAATGTTATGCCGATACATTTTATTGCATTTAATATTAGGGATTTTAAAATTAGGGTTTTAAATTTTTAGGCAAAACTATAATGGTGCGAAAACAACTATTAGGCTAGACAATTATTGTGCGTTAAAAGTTGAAGCCAACATAGTTCGGCCATATGTAATTAGAACCAAAAATTTTAGGTGAACCGAAGGGCACCTATTTTGGGATATGTGAGTAGACTAAACTAAACGGTGCCAACGAAGCCATTTATCTTTCAACTAGTGTTCACCAGGAGGCATTTGATTGTATTCTATAATGCCGGCATTATATATTACAACGCTTAAGAATACACTATCTTCGACAGAGTAACAGGGCTGGCATTGCTACCTCAGTGAAAATCGAAGATAGGACAGACACCAGTTAGCTGATGGGAGACTTGTGTGACCCAGTCCAACTTCAGGTCTTCCATCTAACACACAGTGTAGTTTAGGCTTACACTTCGGGTATACTGGCCCAACTCTTTAGCTCATTTAGAGATCTGTTGCTTTATAGGGGTGACTAGATCTACACAATTCACCACACAATTAAAGTTAAATATGGGCTTTGCCCTAGTTTGCAAAGTATAACAAATAGGGACCGATAGTTTGCCAAATTTTGGGAGTTTTCGTATAGTGTTTGGAATCTTGTCAGAGGAGGGCAGTCTCCTTCTCGGGTCAATCTTCATACCTTGTTAAAGGAATGCCAGAACTAACTGGATGTGCCATGGTAAATTGTGCGCAAGCCGATTTTATACCTGGTGGAGAATGTCTTTGAGAGTGGAGTTTGTCTATACTGGCAGGGGACAGAATACTAGTCGAAGGCATACTGTAGGAAAGGTAGGCGGCTGTAGTAATTAACTAGGTGTAATTATTTACGAGGTTAAGTAGGTGCTTATATGTCATAGTATTTCAAATTAGGTAGGCAGTAGGCAAGCGCCTATATATATATGTTATTAGGTAGATGTGGATAAAACAGTATGTACTAGGCATTTAGGCATGCGAATCTAGGAGTCTGGATTGACTCCAACTATTAACTATAATGATAATTAAGTTATAGTGAATAGACAACTATAATGTGATGTTTGAATATGAGCACTGAAATGATCAAACTAGGCAATTAAGCTTACTAGAGGACAATAAGACTCTAATTGCTTTCTTCAAGGTGTTGCAAGTTAACCATCCATTTTAAATAACAAAATTAAAGTAATATTGAACCGTCAGCAGTATGGATGGCAGGATTACCTAAGGATCTAGACTGATTTCCTATAACAACAATAATATTAATAAGTTATAGCAAATAAGCATAACTGTACTGTGATATTTGATTTCTGATACAAACGAATGTATAAATGAGCTGTTTCAGTGCAGTAGCTTTTAAAAGCTTGTACATTTATTTTGTGACCACACGTAATTGTTCTTAAAATTTTTTAAGCGCGCTTCCACCTTCGGCCTTATCGTCACTTACCATCAGGTGAGATGAAGGCCAAGCGCTTACCCGTTGCCAATAAAAAAAAAAAAAAAAAAATATACTAAAACCGTTGTATTAATTCTTTATCAACACCAGTTATATTAGAAGACTGCTCTGGATTGGAAAAAAAAATTCGTGTGTTACCATTACCAGCTTTTGGAAAATCCACAAGTAATCCTGTAAGAGATCGAAATTTATGTTGGATTTCTCTTTTTCTCTGCTCAATAATAGTGTTTGTCTCTTTAGGCTGCCTCCATTCTTGTGGTGGCAACTTGTAACCAATGTGTAAGCAACATTCGAAGAATTTTATCCAACAGTGGAGCACAATCAGACCAAATGATAGCGATGATTCATCCAGAATAGGCTTTTCTAACATAGCGTCTATGTTGTTAAAAATGTTTGATGTCTCGTTGCTTATAAGGCACCTCATTGCAGACTTGTTGTCTGTCAAAATATTGCTAATTTTACCGTCGACCATAGTCATTAATAGAGTGTAGTTAACAGTAAAGTTTAATTCGTTGCTTTCATATTTTGTTGGTACTAGTTGGCTAATTTCGCTGTCTATCTCTTGCTTGACCATTTTTACTAGTTGTATAGACTCTTGTTTAAAGTCAATTCGCAATGGACGACAATACCTTAGAGATGAAGAGCACGAATTGAACCTAACTAGTTTTCCATTATTAGTGACCAGTTTTAAGGGAACTAGACATGTTATAAATACAAATTTGTCATCGCTAGTTCCATTTTAAAATTTTTGCATGTACTGACTATGGTCCGAGCTGCCATCGAAACCCCACTTTGATATAAGAGTTAGTTCTCTTTCTGATATGGAATGTAAAACCTGTTCTTGTGTCTGAAGTAAAAGGCTATTAGTATGGTCAAGTAAATTTTGAAGTGGTACCCGGGCTGAAGTTTCTATGACCTCGACATTATCCGAATAGTATTTCTGTTTTTCCTTTTGCACTCGTTTATAAGAGGGCAATACATTTGGAGCATAACTCCGTACAATATTGTACTGTTTTCTACTTAATTTAGCCTCAACTATCATTGATAAAACAGATTGCAAAGCTTTTGTTTTTGTTCAGGTATATTCTGTGGTGTTATTATATTTTTTAATTGTTTTGATTTATCCAGCTGCCCTTCAGTCCTAAGCTTCATTTCCCGGCAAAAACAAGTTCATCGCTAGAAGTAGACGCACGTAAACTTTCAGATTTTCGACGATCACTACACTCTTCAAACTTTTTTTCGGGCATCCCTGGACTAAGACTTTTGTTAAATATTTTGTAACTGTAAGACCCTTTCAACCAAGCATAATTTTTAGCAAAAAACGTCTTTTTGTTGCGATATAATAAGGCCCACTTCTCCTTAAATATCTTGAAAAACAGGCGTAATTTATTTTTTTGTGTAAGTAAATCCGTTTCAGAGCAGTTTGTCTCAGCTAAAATCATCTCTTCTAATTTGATTATCTTAGTGTCAAATTTTTTTTGTAGAAATGAAAAAAACTTTCACATAATTCCCTTCTGGGTATTGTATACGCCAATTCTAAAAAAAAAACAATGAAAACTTGCAAAATTACTTGCCGAAATAATTCAGTTACAGTTTTAAACTGTCAGTTGAAGTAAATTACGAAAAACAATGAAATTATCTAACTTCTACTAAAGAGGTACAAACTTATAAATGTAGTTGTAGTGAAATTCACGGGCATAAGCAAAGCTTAACTTTTTAAAGTACAGCATTTATGCCCAACTTTTGTAAACAGTTCTTTAAACTACAATGCTATAGTAATCTAAATATATCAACAAAAATGACGACAAAATGCTGCTGCTCGATATAATAAGATATTAAAAAACGGTATTGAATATTTTAATTGAATATTATTGGTTCGATATTATAAACAATATCAAAGTTGCTCGCGTCCGTAGGTTTACCCTTGAGACCCTACACGTGATCCCTGGGTGGTGCTAAATGAGTGACACTGACTGAGTGGTAGAGCCACGCTGCGTTGCAGCACGCATTGGGCCGGCTCGCCCGGCGTAATACCACCCTCTCACGAATATTCGGCGTGAAATAATGAAACCAGTGAGGGTTTCGGAGCCCCCCCCCCCCCCCCCCCCTCCTCCCATTCCTATTTCTTCCTTAAACCTATTCCTCCCTTAAAGGCCGGCATCGCGTCTGCGATTCCTCTGGTTTTGCGGGTGTCCATGGGCGGCGGTGATTACTCTCCATCAGGTGACCCGCCTGCTCGTTTGCCTCCCTTTTTTATGAAAAAAAAAACAAACCATATATATTGAATTTTTTATATGAATCTACATACCTTCACCAATATCCATCATAAATTTTATGTATACACACTTCACACATGAAACAGCAAGCATACAACGATACATTCGACAATTGGCAGCTTTTTTATAAGGTACTTGCACATACGAAGGCCCGGCCTTTACGAAGGCCCACTTTAAAAACGCGCACTTGCCGCTGCCTAAAACATCGAAATTACGCGCCCACATTCACCTTGGCCATATATTAAATGTGCAATAGTGCACAACTCGTTTTTGTCACAACTCGATATGTTACAACTCGTTCCTTTCTCTCTGGACGCCGTCGATGTCGCGTGTTTACAACCTCGTTGTGATTGTTTATGCCAATTTTTCCACAAATAGCGTCAGTTTTCAAATGATTCTATCATCATATTGTTAAAAAATCATTGAAAATACAATGGTAAGTTTACCGATTATTTAATTATTCGTGATTTTATGTTAACTTTTCCGCCACTATGAAAATACCGTTGTATGGCCCGGGCCTACATAGGGGCATAAGGGCTTTACTAAATCTATTAAAAAGCTCACTTGCTGAGCTCCAAAAGCTTGCTGTAGCGGATGAGCCCAAGCCCGTGGCTGCTGCGGCCAAAGTTCCGGAACCCGCAGCGCCAAAAACAAGGCGAGCCGGAGGCACTACTAAAAAGTGACACTCGTTGTTGCCGTCCTGTGTTTATGTGTTGTGTTGTTTTTGTTAAGTAGACATTTTCTGTGGACCCGGCTGCATCGTTGTAAGGTACTTATAATATTATTTAGAACTAATTTTACCCTCTTGATAATTCGTTTGTTAGTACTATCAACAAAACCGATGCAGTACCATTTTCAAAAAATGTTGCTTGCACAAGATGACCATAGTTCGTTCCGCCCTTTGTTTGACATTGACCAATGACCACAAACCGTTTATTTAAAAGAAAGTAAGTGTTGCCATATATACCCCTTTCCGCCTTTTGTTTTCATTGATTAGCAACAAACAAAACTTCCCTTTCTTAACTTCTTGACTGTCTTCACAATTTTATGACTTTTGAGTTAATAGATGGATGTTGTAGCAAAAGTTTAAAAAGGATGTTGGGACAGGACAAATGCAAATGAAAATAGCCTTTAAGGTGGTATACGGCAGATTTTTCTGATAGTACCTTTCACAGATCACTATAAACTAGTCGGTACCATTCTTTTCTTGTAATTTGTTTTGTTGATTTGATTGTAAGTGACATTGACTTGACATGAACGGATTGACATATGTCAATGTCAGTTTTGATTATTTTTTTTGTTGCGTTCCGTTTCTGCATTGAGATATAGATCTCAATGCGTTTCTGACTTTGTATTCGCAACTTTTTTTTTATTAGTTTTCGCAACGGGTTCACGCGTAATTGTCCATATTTTAATGGTTTTTTTTTTATTTAAATTAAATGTCTGCTCAAGTGATTTACGATTGCACAAACCAGCGGGTGGAGATAGCTTGGTTTTATTTTGTTTTAAGGTAATTGGGTGAATAGTTTCATCTCATTATCTTTATTTTATTTTTTTTTGTTTGTGATATTGTTATTATTTTATATATCTTATATTTATTTTTATGTCAACCTCAGGTAATGATTCAAACTATCTTTCTTTGAATTCTAGTAGTAGTGATGAAGACAGTTTTGTTAGCATCCCGTCCCTTTCCGATACTCTTGAGTGTCAGTTTTCTGATGTACCAAAAAACTTTAACGTCATTCATATTAATGCGCAAAGTATTCCGGCTCATCATTCAGACATGCTGGCGTCACTCGATCACAAAAATATTCATGCTGTATTAATCTCCGAGTCTTGGCTTAAACCGTGTTTACCTTCTACCTCTTATGCTCTGCCTGGCTTTCACCTTATACGCAACGATCGTACTGGCTCCAGGGGTGGCGGGGTTGCTATATACTTACGTGCTCATCTTCCTTTCTCTGTAATTAGCACCTCGGCACAACCACCTCCTGCTAACGCAGGCGAGCATTTGTTGGTTGAAGTTCTTCTTTCTCACAATAAAGTCCTTCTCGGAGTTTATTACAGCCCTTCTTCAAATATAAATTTTTTCACGTCTTTCGAGAAATTACTCGAAGACATAGTTTCTTCCTACAACCATTTAATTATCATGGGTGACTTTAATACTTGCCTTCTTAAGAACGATTCTCGCACTTCATTGCTTCAATCCGTTATCAGTTCTAATAACTTAAATATTCTCCCCCTTACTGCCACCCACCATTTCCCGAACTCCACTCCATCTCTTCTCGACTTGTTAATAGGTCATCTCCTCAGAATGTTGCGAAACACGGTCAATGCTCAGCCGACGCCTTTTCGTACCATGATCTCTTATTTTTGTCTTATAAAGTTCGTCCTCCTAAAGCTAAACCCAAAATCATTCTTCAGCGCAATTTTAGTGGTATGGATCAACATGCGTTCCGTGATGACGCTTGTAAAATCGATTGGACTCCTGTTTTTCTCGCTCAGTCTGTTAATGAACAAGTTGATGTTTTTAACTCCCTTGTAACAATATTGTATGACAAACATGCACCATTTCGAGCTACTAAGATAAAGCATCAACCGGCGCCATGGTTGACAGACGACATAAAAACGATAATGAATAAAAAAAGTAGCGGCGAAAAGTCGATTTAAACTTCGACCTAATGACCACAACAGGGCAAGGTACGTCGAGGTTCGTAATCGCTGCAATAGGGCGTGTAGGGATGCGCTACGCCGCCACATCCATAATTCAGTTGAAAATGTAGATCTATCTAAAGTGTGGAAATTCCTTAAGTCGCTTGGAATTGGAAAAGTAAAACAAAACTTTATTTTACCCAATATTAATATTGACTCACTAAATCTCCATTTCTCTTCTTCATCATGTATCAATGATGCTGATAAAGCGACTACATTAGACAAACTGTCTACTGTATCAATCCCTAATCTTTCTCCCTTTGCATTTGACCAATTATCGGATTGTGATGTTAAAAAGAGCTTGCTGTCAATTACTTCTAATGCGGTAGGTGGGGACGGCATTAGCCGTAATATGTTAGTACCGATCCTAGATATCATCCTTCCAGTCCTCACTTTTATTTTTAACAGCTCCATTTCTAATGCTGTATTCCCATCCTCATGGAAAGACGCTCAAATAATTCCTTTGCCTAAAAAACGTAATCCTAAATCCTTTGCTGAATATCGACCTATTTCCATTCTCCCTTTCCTATCCAAAGTCCTCGAGCGTCTTGTCCATAATCAAATCAGTAAGTTCCTGTCCCATCATAATCTCCTAAACCCACTCCAATCCGGTTTCCGTCCTGGCCATAGCACTGTGACTACTTTAGTCAAGATCACTGACGACATCCGCCTCGGCATGGAAAACGGTCACCTTACTTTGCTAACTTTGCTGGACTTCAGCAATGCTTTCAATACAGTCGACTTCGACATACTTTTATCTTTGATGCGCTCACTTAACATATCTCCAACGGTAATTGAGCACGGACGCAGGCAGCGGGTTCGCCTTGAAGAGAAATTCTCTACGTGGTGTGACTCGACGGCTGGTGTCCCGCAGGGTGGCGTTTTATCTCCTCTCCTCTTCGCTATATTTATCACTTCTATTTCTGAAAACCTTTCTTCTTCCTACCACCTATATGCAGACGATTTACAAATTTATTGCCAGGCACCACTTAATAATTTCGCCGAAGCTATAGAAACTACCAACGTTAATTTAAAACAAATTGTTGATTGGAGCCGAGCCTACGGACTCAAAGTCAACCCAAGCAAAACACAGGCTATTATGGTCGGCAGCTCCAGGTTGCTTTCCAAGGTAAACTGGGAAACCCTCCCCAAGGTTATATTTGATGGAGTGGATATCCCTTTTAGCAAATCAGTTGCTAACTTGGGTGTTATTGTTGATAGTTGCTTGAGTTGGGGGCCGCAGCTGCAAGCTGTCAGCCGCAAGCTTTACGCGTCCTCGGCCTCTTTAAGAAGATTGCGTAACTTTTTACCCACTGCCACTAAAATTGCGCTAGCGCATTCGCTGCTTTTTCCCGTTTTAGACTATGCTGACGCCTGCTATCTTGATCTCTCGGAGGACCAGCTAAATAAACTTGAGCGCCTTCAAAATCTTTGTATTCGATTCATATTTGGCTTGCGCAAGTATGATCATGTTTCTGAGTACCGCGCTAAACTCAAGTGGCTTCCTATTCTTCTTCGCCGGAATACCCACATCCTCTCGCTTCTATATAACATATTATTTAATCCCACCTATCCTTCCTATCTAAAGGAGCGTTTCAGTTTTCTTTATTGTTCGAACTCTCGCTCATTACGGTCATCAGAAAATCTTAGCCTTAGAACCCCTCTTCACAGCACCACCTTTTACGATTGTTCCTTCACTGTTGTAGCTGTTCGTCTCTGGAACTCGCTTCCAGTTGCGATCAGGCGTGCTCAAACCATTCACGCATTCAAGGAACTCGTGAAAAATTACTACCTTTCCCTTTAACCCTATCCTGCTACATAGCTGTCTTTGTCTCCTATTTCTTACCTGAGACTATTATGTTTAAGTATGTATATGTAAATATGTATATTACTAATATTTAATTATTTCATAGTTTTATAATAAATGTTATAATATAATTAATATTTCATTTTAATTATTTTCTTAGTTTTGCGTTTTATTGTGTTCTTAACTATGTTTTAAATATTTGCACCTCCGATCATAGAGTTTATAAGTTCTCTCCATCCGATTGGTTGTCTGGCAGAAATCGCTTTTAAGCGATAAGACCGCCAAATTGTAACTTTGTATTTTTGCTTTTTTATGTCTAAATGTTTGTGTTATTATGTTACAATAAAAGTATTATCTATCTATCTATCTATCTATCTAAAATGGCAAATGCGCTTGGATTGTAAATACTTAAGTACTTAATATAAATAAAACGAAATTGGTTTGTTTAGTTTATTTCTTTTTCATGCCAAACTAGTGAAGGTATTTTAAAATAGACACAATAACGTGTACGTGATTTGAACTCGCATTTCATATTTTGTATACTTATTAATGAGAATTTTAGTATTAATTAATATTAGTTTTTCTTTTATTAGATCATGGATCCACATCCACAACCAAAGAAAAAAAGAGGCCTTTGGACTGAAGGGGATTTTTAATAAAAATGTTGTTACTAAAGCTAAAGAAAAAAATAAATTATTCTATAGCCCTAGTTAGGCCGACTTAAAATTTGAGTGGCAAATGAGGACTGAATATTTAGATTCTTGTGTAGCATACCTACTACATACATAGATCTACACATCGTACTCCGCATCGTCCGGCATTCATATCACACTGGTGAAGCAAACCTCAAACGTTAGCTATTTACGTTAATAGTTTCTCATGCACCAGGTTAAGGTGATTTTGTTTGTTTTTACCTACCTACATATTTTGTATTTCTTGTGTTGTATGAAATGGCTGTATATTGTGTCCCTGTCTAACAATGATATAAAAGAACTATCGAATTTCAATAAATGAGGAGAAACTAATCGACTTTCATTCAGTCTACACCCACTACATTGGTGACCCCGACGACCAAACCATGGACGGCAACCTAGGAGCCAGGACCTCAGATGGGCCCAAGCTTACAGTTTCACCGACGGTAATTCCCATAACGCAAGAACCATCCGAGCTATCTGGAGTATCCGTTGGACTTCGACTTCCACCCATATGGCGAGACAAACTTCGTGGCTGGTTCGCCCATTTCGAAGCCATCACGTCCTCGCAGAAGAAAGGCGACCAAGCCATGTACGAGCTCGTGTTAGGCCAGTTAGAACGCCAAGACGTCGACGAAATTTACGACATATTACTGCAACCACCAGAGAAAAACAAGTATCAAGCTATCAAGAGACGCCTGCTTGAAGTTTACGAAGATTCGGCGCAAAAGAACGTACAGCGCGTCATTGCCGGAATGGAGCTCGGTGATCTTAAGCCGTCATAGCTACTACGTCGAATGCAAAACCTAGCCGGCGATCATCTATCCGAAATTACGTTACGTGGGATGTGGCTGAATCAGTTACCTGCTTTAATCAGTTCTATAATAGCTATCAGTGATAAGTCAAGTCTCACTGAGGTAGCACGCATGGCCGATAAAATGATGGACCAGCAGTCACAGCGCGAGATATCAGTCGTTAATCACCGATTTCAAGCTCAAACCACTTCACAAGCCGAAACATTCGCTGTCGATTATTATCAGACGCCCACTGCAAAACATAACATACTCAAAGAAAAAATTGACAGACTCACGGAAGCGATAACACAACTAATCGCTGCGAACAGCCGCCGCGGACGGCAGCCGCAGCCCCACTGGCGACGCGGGCGCACGGACAGATCCATAACGCGGCCGCGCAGCAGAGACCGCTACTCACACCGAAGCGTTACACCTAGTAATTCGCCGTATTGCTATTTCCACCGCAAGTTCGCACACGAAGCTAGAAAGTGTGTAGAACCATGCACATTTATGAACAAAACATCGGAAAACTAAATTCCACGTTGGCAGAGACGGATACCAGCGCTTGGAATCAACATCACCGTCTATTTATAACAGACAAGAAAAGCAAGTTCATGTTTCTTATTGACACCGGGGCGAATATTTCTGTTATTCCCAAAGGAAGAGGCAATAGAGAGAAACCGACAACGTTTAATCTATACGCCGCCAACAACACAGTTATACCCACTTACGGAGAAAAAACACTGGAGCTGGACTTACATCTACGTCGCTCTTTTAAGTGGAAGTTCGTCATAGCCAAAGTCAGCAAGCCCATCATCGGTGCCGACTTCTTAAGACACCACAAGCTACTCGTGGACGTCGCTGGAAGATGCTTAATTGATAAAGTTACGAACCTATCAGTGAAGACTTCAATCTGCAACTACCCTACACCCACCATTCGAACCATTGATGACAACCAAAAGTACCACGACATCCTTGCTGAATATCCTGATATAGTACGAATGTCTTCCATGAAGGAAACACCCAAGCACTGCGTCGAACATTACATAGAAACAAATGGACCACCGTTATTCTGCAAAGCGCGACCTATACCACCACATCGCTATGCAGCCGCAAAGAAAGAATTTGAAGTCATGATGAACCAGGGCCTATGCCGGCCAAGCAAAAGCCCATGGGCCAGCCCTTTGCACATCGTACCGAAGAAGAACGGCGACATTCGAGTCTGTGGCGATTACAGAAGGCTTTATTCTGTCACAAAACCTGACCGATATCCAGTACCACGCTTGAAAGACTTCACCTACCAGTTATGTGGAAAGAAGATCTTCTCTACAATTGATTTAAATAGAGCTTATCAACAGCTACCAGTGTTCAATGAGCACATAGAGAAGACGGCCATCATTACACCGTTTGGCCTGTACGAGTTTCCCAGAATGTGTCCGGGTTTTAAGAATGCTGGACAGACCTTCCAAAGATTCATTCATCAAGTGCTGCATGGGCTAGATTACGCTTATCCGTTCGTTGATGACGTCATAATTGGGTCAGAATCCGAGTCAGACCACATAGAGCACCTACGCACCGTTCTAAGTAAATTGAACGACTATGGCATCATATCAACCCATCGAAATGCGTGCTGGGTATGGAAGAAGTCAAGTTCTTGGGCTACACAGTATCACAGGACGGGATCAAACCACCCGAAGATAAAGTTAAAGCGATCACCTCCTATCCGAAGCCTGTCACCATAGAAGAATTACGAAGATTCATTGGAACCGTTAACTTCTACCGAGACGCAATCCCAGGAGCTGCTGAAATACAAGCGCCGTTGAACGCATACTTGCACAACAGTAAACGCAAAGATAAAACTCAGATTCTATGGACCGAAAAAGCAACAAAGGCTTTTGAAGCGTGTAAAATAAGCTTACAGAACGCTGCTTTACTCGCTCACCCCGCAACTAACGCAACGATTGCATTAATGTGTGATGCTTCAAACAGCTGCGCAGGAGCAGTTTTGCAACAATTCATAAATAACAAGTATCAGCCACTTGGTTATTTCTCGAAGAAACTTACAGACGCACAACAGAAGTATTCTACCTACGACCGAGAATTGTAATCTATATACATGGCAGTTAAACATTTTCGGCAGATGTTCGAAGGAAGACCACTGATAATATATACAGATCACAAACCAATCATCTATGCGTTACGTAAGAAATCGTCCGCCAATGAAACGCCACGCCGTGTTCGCCAACTTTCTTTCATAAGTGAGTTTACAAACGACATACGCCATATCAGCGGGAAGGATAACGTCGTTGCGGATTCACTTTCACGAATCGAAACAATAACCTGCCCCACTACCCTCGACTATGAGAAAATCGCTGCCGCGCAAGAAACAGATAGCACTATCCCCAAACTCAAGCTACAAACCAACCTGCACTTGAAACAAATAGAGGTACCGAATTGTAACAGCAAAATCTACTGTGAAACTTCGACCACGAACATCAGACCATATTTACCTAATGACTTTCGCCGTATAGCATTCAACGCCGTACACAACTTAAGCCACCCCGGAGTACGAACTACAAGAAAATTGATGAAAGAAAATTTTTTTTGGCCTTCAATTAACACTGACGTCAGCAACTGGGCAAGATCGTGTATACCGTGTCAGCAGTCAAAAATACATAGACATACAAGTAGCAGCTACACTCAGTTTCAAGCAACCGATAGATTTCAACATTTAAATGTCGATATTTGTGGACCCCTAGCACCATCACGGGATAACCACAGATACCTGCTGACTATTATCGACAGGAAAACACGATGGCCAGAAGCTATACCGCTGCACGACATAACAGCTGAAACAGTCGCTCGAAACATATACGAAGGCTGGTTTTTTTTTTTTTTTTTTTATAGCAGAAGGAGGCAAACTAGCAAGCGGGTCACCTGATGGAAAGTAATCACCGCCGCCCATGGACACCCGCAAAACCAGAGGAATCGCAGGCGCGTTGCCGGCCTTTAAGGAAGGAATAGGCTCGTTTCTTGAAGATCCCTAAGTCGTTACGGTCCGGAAATACCGCCGCCGAGAGCTCTGTAGTTCGAGGCAAGAAATTTCTTGAAAAACGCACAGTAGTAGACCGCCATCCATCAAGGTGATGTGGATGGAATGACAGTCGATTGCGTGTAGTGCGGTGAAGGAAATTAGCGGCAGGGATCAAGCCGAACAATTCCTCAGAACACTCCCCATGATATCTACGGTACAATATACAGAGAGACGCAACGTCTCTCCGAAGAGCCAGTGGATCGAGCCGACCTGAAATAACCACGTCGCCGACAATTCGAGCAGCTCTGCGTAGAATGCGGTCAAATGGAAGGAGTTGGTATTTGGGTGCTCCAGCCCAGAGATGGGAGCAGTATTCCATATGCGGCCTGACCTGTGCTTTATACAGTTGCAGGATTCGGCTGCCCTACGACCATAACTAGCGACCAGGGACGCCAGTTCGAAAGCCAGTTATTCACCTCCCTCACAAAACATCTTGGTATTGAGAAAACTAGAACTACGGCTTATCACCCGCAGTGCAATGGGGTCGTAGAACGTTGGCACAGAACGCTAAAATCAGCGCTAATGGCGACCCTTAGCACCCGACGTACCAAATGGTTAGAAGCATTACCTACTGTACTATTGGGACTACGCGCAGCAACAAGAAATGACACTGGTGTAAGCGCAGCACAGCTCACATACGGCTGTAGTATGAGACTGCCTGGAGATTTTTTCAACACAACACCGGTGACGTCACAGTTGGACTATACCTACGACGATCAACTACGTAAAGACATTAACGAATATAGGGCAACAGGGCAGAAGCAATACAACACAAAGATGTTCGTACACGCGGATCTAAAGTCATGTGGAAGTGTATTTCTTCGTGTCGACGCAAGCCGCAAGTCACTGCAAGCCCCATATGAAGGACCCTACCCAGTCCTAAGCCGCGATGACAAAATATTTCGACTGCAATTACCCGGGCGAGAAGCGAACGTTTCAATTGACAGGTTGAAGCCTGCTTATACACTAAACGAAGCTATGCAAGATCACTGCAACACTACCAAAATCACAAGATATGGTCGATCCGTAAAGCCTGTTTTACGCTTCGCTTGAGGAGGAGCTATGTAGCATACCTACTACATACATAGATCTACACATCGTACTCCGCATCGTCCGGCATTCATATCACACTGGTGAAGCAAACCATAAACGTTAGCTATTTACGTTAATAATTTCTCAAGCGCCAGGTTAAGGTGATTTTGTTTGTTTTTACCTACCTACATATTTTGTATTTCTTGTGTTGTATGAAATGGCTGTATATTGTGTCCCTGTCTAACAATGATATAAAAGAACTATCGAATTTCAATAAATGAGGAGAAACTAATCGACTTTCATTCAGTCTACACCCCCACTACACTTGAATTAATAGTGTCTAGAGTTTCGATTTTGTCATCAGAAATAATTGTTTTTTAATTGATTTATAGCAGAATTTTACTTTTATGACTATTTTTGTTTTTCGTACATGGGTCAAGGCCCAGTGTGCAATTTTTTATTATATCTCTAAAAATATAGGTTAAATAACTTATATTTGAAACTGCTTAGCGTGATTTGTTAATTATTTTTTAGAAATATTAGATAGATTTTGTGTAACAGTTAGTCAAAAACGGGCCTTAGTAAGGGACTGTGCCTTTACCTAGGCCCACTACAGTGTTTTTTTAAAACTTTGTTTAATATGGTTTTTAGTAAGAAAATTTCAATTTTTTGATTATTTTTAGAAGGATAATAAACCATTACATCATTGCAAATAGTTGCTTTTATCAAACCTTTTAATACATAATTTTTTATTGAGATTTTAAATAAGGTGGTTCCTATGTGCTAGTACCTTATAATTACCTACTACCAACCGCATTCTTATGACTTCTAATTAACGTACCAACTCTTCATCTTGCCCGACACAAGATATTATTAAAGTACCTTCGAATTTTTTAAAACCCTTTTTGACCAACCGTTTTCTAGTATAGAATCCAATGTGCGTGATACTGTCGAGAGAGCGAGAGAGAAGCGTTAGGAATACCTCGCCTTAATCCGAATAATGAATAGTACTAATTAATAGTACTACCGTACAGAACGACTTTCACGCTAAATTGAAACTTAACTTCTCGTGTGACCCGAGCGTTCATATTCCGTTAGGCAACGCTGACTCGATATCGATTTGACGTCATGACGTCACAGAGCGTAGGGTTTACGCGCGCGCGCAGGGAATACGAGATAAGCGACGAAGCGCGAAGTGGAGCGTGCGTCGCGAGCGGTAATCTTTAATACCATACGCCTAGGCCACAGTATAAATATGAGCTAAAGCAGTAAGGAAGCTACGTACAAACGCGCGAAACGACGCACGCCCAAAGACGCACGTCGTTACAGTGCCCCTAAGCCGACATCGCAGTGCTCTTAGTAGCGCGTTTCGCGCACAGAACACTATTACTTATTGCGTGCGCTGTTCGCGCGATTTTTAAAAATGCCGCGAGTGTATTGCGTAGTACGGCTGCTTGAAGTCGGCTTTTTCAAAACCGGAGCTATCGTTTATTAAACTTCCTGCTGATTTTAAAAGAAAGGTTAAAAGGTAAGGATGATTTATTATTTCTAAATAAAAAGCTTTTTCTTTTAAACAAATCGTTTGGTTGTTTAGGTGATATTTGCCGTACTTATTTAAGCATATTTTTTGAGCGCGCGTTATTTTAATGGTGAAAAATAATAAGAATTGATACTACGAAACTTCATCGTTAATAAACTTTGCTTTGAAAATCGATATCTGAAAATCCGTTATTAGAATGAGAAAAAGTAGCCGCCATATTGAACATTTTAGTTATTTAAACGATTGCTTTTAAAATCGATATCTGGGGATCTGTGTGGTTTCTGACAACGACTACGTTATTAGTATGAGACAAAATAGTCTCCATTTTGAACTTCTTAGTTATTTAACCGATTGCTTTAAAAATCGGTATCAGAGGATCAGTTTGGTTTCCGACAATGAATCCGATAATATGAGGAAAGTAGCCACCATCTTTAACTTATTAGTTATTTAACCGATTGCTTTGAAAATCGATATCTATGGATCGGTTTGGTTTCTGACAACGACTCCGTTATTAGTATGAGATAAATTAGCCTCCATCTTGAACTTTTTAGTTATTCGACCGATTGCTTTAAAAATCGATATCAGGGGATCTGTGTGGTTTCCGACAATGCATCCGATAATAGAATGAAAAAAATAGCCGCCATCTTTAACTTAATAGTTTTGAATTTTTTAAATATTAAATGTGACCACCTAAGGTTGTGTTGTTAAGCATAAGTGCTTTGCTAGTTATCTCAAAAAAAAAATCGCTAACTAGCTGAGATACAGCGCTAACTAAACAAAAACTTTTCAATTTTACAAAAATAAGAGGACAACCCTAACGCTCAATTGGCGCGTAGGTATATAAAACAAGAAAAAGGTCGAGCTTCCGTACTGCTTTAGCTTATATTTATACTGTGCCTAGGCGGCCTGCCTGGGAGGCGCGCCGGCCGAACTTACCTAAGGCTGATTTCACAGTCACGCGTTTCATCAGCGCCGGCCACACGCGCGCGCTTACAATTACACTAGATAGTAGTAACGCACGCAGTTCAAAGGCGCAACTACTATGTAGTGTAATAATAATTGTAAGCGCGCGCGTGGCCGGCGCTGATCAAACGCGTGACTGTGAAATCAGCCTAAACTGCGGAGTGACACCCCCTGTTAATAGTAGCCCGCCCGCAACTTCGTCCGCGCGCCGCGCGGACACCCCGTAGGTATCCCGCGTGACGAATGTCTACACCATGTCCTGACAACAGTGGTCTGTGCCTGACAACCACTGACACAACTAAAAAAATCGGCCAAATAGGTGCAGGCAGCCGTTCCGAAGTGATGAGCGAACACACATTCCGGAAATTGTTTATTATAATATTTAGTTAGGTAGGTAAAGTATATAGGGTAGGTAGGAGCAGTTGTAACAGAGGACAATTGTAACATTGGCGATATTTCTGCTATTAAGCCACTTGCGCCTGTGTGTGTAAGCTGGAATACGCACAGGATACGTCCCAACCTGCTCACTGGACAGCGGCGCACGAGCTGCGAAACGGATGTGTGCGACGACGAATTCTTGTTTTTGCAGCACCACAGTAAGTTTTAACTTTTAATTCTATTGTCTGGTATTCACTTAAAATAAATAAAATAAATCTCATGAGATTTTCATTGAGTCGTCAGCTGAGCTCTCATGCATTGCGTAGCTAAGTGTTTGTTTGTTATTGTTTAGTAAATTATGAGATAGGTACCTATTATTTTTTTCCTTAGATCGTCCGTAAAGGACAGTTGAACCACTGACGATGGGGGCAATTGTAACGTTACAATTGTCCACATCTCCACTATTGGAAAAAGAAGCCATAAAAAGAGCAGCAGAAACAAGGAAAAAAGCTGATCAAGTAAAAACGAATTTAAATGCGAATAATACAAAACGAAAGGGCAAAGGAAAGGGAAAAAATAAAGGTAAGGAAAAGCAACAGAAAACCAGAAGTATTGTCAACTCTGATGAAGACAAAAGCAGTACAGAAGAAGAATGGAAGAATGGAATGAAGTCTTGTTTGTTAGAGCCTTACATCGCCAGTCGACCGAATGAGACGTAGATACAATGCACTCAATGTAAAATGTTAGCGCACGAGGAGTTTATAAGTTAGTAATGGCCGCTGGCCGCCGGCTGGCGCTAGAGCAGCGCCAAGGTCGCGGTTTCGCATCGGTTGCCGAGAGACACGAGGTGGCAGCACTGGCGTGTTGGCATTATGGTTTGCGATATGCTCCCCCTCTAGTTCTGGAGAACGCCCTTGCTCCTGAACTAGGTCAACTCTACCTACCGCCGGACGTCCTCGTTTTTTCTTTGGAATGACGGGCTTAGGAGGTGAGGTGTTGTCAATACTTTTGTAAGCAGAAAGATCTCGGATGTGATACTTACCAACGATAACTGTGGGCTGATCCACCATTGACAAAATAAAGGACGTAGGGCTAACTTTCTCTGCAATGCGGTAGGGTCCATCGCGCCTCGGAGCAAACTTTGCGGTGACATTCTTCGCTGCATTGCTGAGTACATGCGATTTGAGAAGAACTAGATCGCCTACTTGAAAGGTTTCTGCAGGTCGACGGGATTGGTCTGCGTACTCTTTGGTCTTGTCCTGTTGGTTCTCAACACGCTCACGGACAGCCGAAAAATTGTTTGTCAACTTCCTGAGATAAGGTGTTATCTGAGGGATAAAGTTTTCCTTTCTTAGGATAGCACGAAGGTCATGAGTGACTTCTGTGGGAGACCTCATTTCTCGAGCGAAAGTCAAATAAGCCGGTGACGTACCAGTTGTTCTACATTTTACACCATTTAAGGCGAAACGAATCATCGGCAACTTTCCCGCCACAGAAGTTTGGTCTTCTTCCACGAGTTGCGCTAACATTGCTTTATGGTCGCGGTTTTTTCTTTCTGCGGGGTTTGCCTCTGGGTGATAAAGAGGGATAAAGTTTTGCTTTATACCTAGGACTGACATGCACTGACGCATGACTGCAGACACGAATTGGACACCGTTATCCGATATTATTCTGCGAGGTAAGCCGAATCTCATAAAGTACTCTTCGATGAGAACACGTGCGCATGCTTCCGCCGTTGCATCTTTAAGTGCGAATAATTCGGTCCATCTTGTTGCTGTGTCTTCTAAAAGTAAGATCCAACGCTCCCCGTGGTCTGTTTCTGGTAGAGGTCCGAAAAGATCTATGGTCAGTACCTCGTTTCGTTGATTCATGACTGGGGTCTGAAGTAGACCAGGTGGGTTGGCATTGGTAGCTTTGTATCGCTGACAATCGATGCAGGCTTTGACGTAATCAGTAATGATCCTTCGCATCCCTGTAAAGTAGTATAATTGCGCTACCTTTTGGTAGGTCCTGTCTATTCCTGGATGGCCACCTAAAGGCGAATTATGTAATTCTTTGAGAATTGTAGCTACTTGATTGGCAGGAATGACTAGCTGTGGGGACTCAGTCTCTGAGTCGGGGTTGTACCGATATAATACACCTTGGTTCATGAGGTATCCTCTTTCGTACCACCTTTTCGTTGCAACCTCGTCAGTACATTCGAGCTATTTAACGATTTTCGTTACTTCGGGATCGGACAGCTGTTCTTGCCGTAGCTGGACAGGCGTCTTTGTCGGCAGGTCACAGATGATGGAGCAAACACCGCAGTTGTCACGACTCTCATTGGAGCAATTAGGCCTGCTTAATGTGTCTGCTACTACATTTGCTTTTCCAGGGGTGTATTCAAATTTGATATCGAAAGACTGAAGCTTGAGAGCCCAGCGGACCAATCTACCAGTTGGCGATTTCAGGGATAGCAGCCAGCGTAGCGGCTGGTGGTCACTTCCGATAACAACGGGTTGGCCATCGAGGTAAGAACGAAAACGTTCGACCGCCCAAACGACAGCAAGCGCCTCGCGCTCTGTGGTGGAGTAATTGCGTTCCGCGTTATTCAAGAGTCGACTTGCGTACTCTATCGGTCTTTCGTTTTTATTTTCACCCTGGAGTAAAACTGCGCCTAATGCGTAGTTACTAGCGTCCGTACGCAGTATAAAAGGACTGTTAAAATCTGGTTGAACGAGTATGGGTGCAGTGGTAAGTAACCTTTTTAACTCTTCGAAAGCTTGGGACTGCTCTGAGCCCCAAGTCCATACTTGAGTCTTTCTTGTCAAACGTGTCAGTGGTTCCGCTACTTTGGAAAAGTTTGGGATGAATTTCCGGAACCATGAGCACGTTTGGAGAAAGGTCCTGAGGTGTTTTAAATTGGTTGGTTCAGTCATCTCAAGGACGGCGCTCACTTTCTGAGGATCCGTCGAAATGCCTTCTTGCGTAATGATATGCCCGAGATATCTCACGTTTTCACGAGCGAAAGCACACTTCTCCCGATTTACGTGGAGGTTAAATTCTTTGAGACGTCTCAACACCAGGTCAAAAACAAAATTTATTTAGGAATTTAGGAATAAGCATAGACTATAATACAAATTGGAAAGAACATATAAATAAGGTTGCAATAAAGTTATCTAGATTTTCTTATGCACTAAAAGAACTTAAAAAACTAACAAACTTAAAATCAGCAAAAAGTGCTTACTACGCCTATGCACATTCATGGCTAACCTATGGCATATGATTATGGGGACATAGTACAGAAGTAATCAAACTATTCCGACTGCAAAAAAGATGCATAAGAGTATTGGGAAATTTATCAGTTATGGATAGCTGCAAACCATATTTCCATCTATATGACGTATTAACATTACCATCCCTGTACATTTTTGCCACTTGTGAATTTGTTAGAAAGCACCCTGATTTCTTTCCGTATCACAGCCGTCCACAAAATCTGAGACTACAAAATAAATTAGCCCAACCTAGCTGCAATTATAAAATGTTTCGAAATGGCCCCTTGTCAATGTGTGTGAAAATTTACAATAAGTTACCGTGTGAAATCAAAGACATAAAGGATTCAATTAAATTTAAAGTAATTTTAAAAAAATACCTAAAAAACAAGTGTTTTTATTCGCTGCAAGAGTTTTTGGATGAATAACTTATAAAATAATGGATTTTTGACATTGTTAATGATAGAATTATTTTTTATTTTAGTAATTGGATTAACATTTAATATATATATATATATATATATATATATATATATATATATATATATTAAATGTAGATTTAAGAATTTGTTATAATTATGATAATAAAATAATAATAATGTAGTAATAATGTAATTTAATATATTAACATTATGTACTTGCTGTGCCCTTGCAGGGTCATGTTTGTTTCTTTTATTTTATTTTTTTAACTCCTATTTATGTAGAACATGAACGCAATAAAGAACTTTGAACTTTGAACTTAGGTTAAGGTATTTTAGATGCTGCTGGAATCCTTCTGATATAATCAAGAGGTCATCTAAATACGCTAGTACCGTCGCCTCTTTCAGCGCAACACAGGAACGTAGCCGGTCAATTAAGCGCTGGAATGTCGCCGGCGCGTTTTTGAGCCCGAACGGCATTTTTGTAAAACGATACGTTCCGAGGGGTGATGTGAACGCGGTTTTGTCTTTGTCAGCTTCACGGACGTTTACCTGCCAATACGAAGACCGGAGGTCAAGGGTACTCATGTAGCAGTTTCGCTTCGTTGATTGGAGGAGTTCATCGATGCGTGGCATCGGATATGTGTCCGTTTTGGTGATGGCGTTGAGACGTCTGTTGTCAACGCAAAAACGAACTTTTCCATTGGGCTTCGGCACTAGAAGCGCCTGTGAACACCATGCTGACTCGCACTCCTCGATGATACCGTCTTTGAGCATTTTGTCAATTTCCTGCTTCATCAGCTCTTTCTTGGCTGGAGTTAACCGATAAGGCGGCACCGCTATTGGCGAGTGATTACTTGTCTCTATGCAGTGTTCCGCGTATGGTGTTGGACCTCCCCTTGCTTCGAAGATATGCGCGTGTCTGACGAGGACCTCAGCAAGTTCATTTCGCTCAGCTGGATAAAGATGGACGCCTTCGTCATCACGGAGAACGTCAGCAGACGAACAACAGGTGTCTTTAGACGTAGGTTCAAAAAGCAGCTTATATTGAACAGTATCATGGTTACTTACGTAGGTACCAAACTTCTTTGCGAAAATCTATCACCACTCCTGCAGCAGTAATAAAATCTATACCTAGAAGTGTTTCGTTATTGTTTGAATGTTGAAAAATGAGAAATGGGATTGTAATGACTGTTTGTTCTAACTTCACTGTGAGAATGTGGTATATACCTCCACATCTCGTACGTGACCGTCAGCAAGCTTTATTTGCCGTGTTGAAGGAACGAGGGGTGACCTTTCTTTAGAAGGAGAGCATACAGCGTGTGTCCGGCAATGCAATGTTTCGCAGCGGTATCTATTAAAGCCGTACCGGTGATACCCAAAATTTCGATTTTGAAAATAGGACGCAAATCACGGTACCTAATTGGCCTCTCGCGACTATTTCCATGCGACACGATCTCTCCACTACATATACAATCATCACATTTAAAAATTTTAACCTTATTAGACATATCCGTAAAATTCACAATTTTTTTGTAAATATCTTTTTGTATGACACATGAACTGTTTGAAACACAATCATTATTAGGGTTGAGCATGTGCATGTTGTCACTATTTTAATTATTTAACTGTATTTTGTTTACATTATCATTCATGTTATCAAAATTATAAGAAACATTAGTGGACAAATTATTAGAGATTTCTTTAAGCTCACAAAATGTTGGATTGAAATTATAACAGTTTTTTTTTTATAAATTTCACCATTTGTATTTGTCAAAAAATGTACATCCGTATAGTACTCGAAAAATTCACATCCTGTATATCAGAAAAATTTACACCCTGTATATCAGTTGAACAGTTTACATCCTGTATATCAGTTGAAATATTCGCATCCTGTATATCAGTAGAAAAATTTACATGCTGTATATCAGTTGAACAATTTAAACCCTGTATATCAGTTGAACAGTTTAAACCTTGTATATAATTTAAAAAAATTACAGTTGACAGTTTAAACCCTGTATATCAGTTGAACAGTTTAAACCCTGTGTATAATTTGAAAAATTTACAGTTGGACAGTTAAAACCCTGTATATCAGTTGAACGATCATTATAAACATTGGTCGAAAACTTACATGAAGCACAGTTACATATTATTGTGTTTTCATTATTATAACAATTAGAAGATGAATTGCATTTATTTTGCGAATTACGTAGTTGAACACTAAAAAAACTTTCTTTCACTACACTATTGTTTTGCGCGTTAGAGTTTCTGGTATTATTAAATGTGCAGGACTCACCCAGTTTTGTTAACTTACGGCATTCACTTTTTACGTGTCCGTATTTCTGTATAGGCAGTATAGGCAGACCGGGCGCGGCTTTCTCGTCGCTTCTGTGGCGGCGCCGGAGTCTCTTAACACAGGCGAGGCGTAGGCACGTAGCGCTGGAGTTGGAGCGGCGGCGGCCGAGGCGCGAGCGAAGGCACGCGGCGGCGCCGTCGGCGGCGAAGTCTGCGGCGGCGCGAGCGGTTCGGCTCCGGGAGACGCCGGCAGCGAAAATCGCGCGGCAACCGGAGGCGGCACAGGCGGCACCGGAGTGGGCCTGGGCAGTGGCGGTTGTACGCGATGACTGCGGTCGTTCCATACACTCGTTTTTCTTTCCGACTCACTTATGGAATCTTCGATGTTTCTCGCCAGATTTAATAGTTCAGTGAAAGTCGTGAACTCTTCTCTACGTAATCTTTTACGTATTTTGTTGTTCATTAATCCGTAGATCATGTCTAGTTTTGCTTTCTCGGTGACATCTTCCTTTGGAAGTTTGGACATTAACGCTCTTATTTTTGATACAAAAATGTCCGTGTATTCTTGGCCTTGGGGGTTTGAAAAAAATTCTAAGTAAATGCGGTGGGGTGGGCGTCGGTCGCCAAAAGCACTAATTAGGTTTTCTTTTGCTTTCTTCCAGCTTTTTACTTCTTCCTTTATTCCTTGCCAGCAGATTGAGGCGTTACCTACTAATAACAATGATAACCCTTTTATCGTATTTGAGTCCGAGACGGCGGTACATTCTATATAACTATCGACGGCATCTATGAATGCCTCCACCGATTCGTGCTGCAATCCACCGAAAATGGACTTGCACCGAGCCATGGTACCAAGAAATGATGCTGGCGGCTGCGGCGCCATCGCTGAATACTGTAACAGTTCCTTAAAAGCTTCTGTCTGCGTCCTTTGTAGGGTGGTGATCAGCGACGCTACACTTTCCTGCGTAAAGGTCATCGCGCCGTAGTCGCTAGGGGTGGAGGTGGAGGCGGCGGCGGCAGCGCCACTCACGTGTTTCGCGCGCTTGTGCCGTGGCGTTGTTTGCTCGCCGGGTAACTGTGGGCCTTCCGAATCCGGTCTGGAGACTGAAGGGGCAGCGTCTAAACCTGAAGGTCTTGCCACATCCAGTTCCGAAGCAGGAACACAGTCATCTTCACCACCCTTTGCGCTTCTTAACTTCATTTGGTAGGGCTCCATTTCGTAACTGCGTTACGCGACACGTTGTTTTCACTCAAATACCTACACACTAAAATCACGTTGGGCAGCCAAATATGGGAGGTTATGAGTTTAAGGTCCGGGTAGAAAAAACACAGAGATTCTGTTTAAACGTCTATTCGTCGACTTCACAGTAAGTAATAATTACAATTACACACAAAATCTAAGGTTTCGAACCTTCAGGTTCAAAATAGCGCGCACGAGAGCAACCGAAAAGAAAAGGGTGTGTCGCGGACTGTTTATAAGTTAGTAATGATGGCCGCTGGCCGCCGGCTGGCGCTAGAGCAGCGCCAAGGTCGCGGTTTCGCATCGGTTGCCGCGCATGCGCGCTAGTCTGTAAATCGCACGGGAAGACGGCCGCGAGAGACAGGAGGTGGCAGCACTGGCGTGTTGGCATTATGGTTTGCGATAATAGACGCGTTTTACCTGAAATAAAACGTATATTAAATACTTACCTCATTAGAAGCTTATAATATTGAGATAGGCATATCCGTTTCCCGTCGTATTTTCCTTCTCTTTCTTCCGGTATATCGCTGTCTCTCTCGCTCATCCCACTCAGTGGCGTCACCAGGTGGCGCGGTGGGGGAACCAGGAGATTTCACCCCGTGCCCATTTGTTCATCATTGCGTCGAAATATGCATTAAGCACCAGGCGGAAATAAAAACTAAGCTTCTAATGAGGTAAGTATTTAATATGCGTTTTATTTCAGGTAAAACGCGTCTATTAAACACTTGACCGTCATTAGAAGCTTATAATATTGAGACCTGTTTGTTATCGCCTGGTGAAAACGCCAATGTGAGAAATAAATTAAACTATAAGTGCGAGAGAGTTAATCATATGAATATGGTTTAAACAAAAAGTTATAATAAGAGATTTAATTAAGTACTCATTATTTACAATTTAAGTCATGTAAGAAATTAATTGGCCAGTCATTGATGAAAAATTAAATAATTTAGCTTGTAAACCATGTAAACATTATTATTAGGAAATAAATATTGTTTACTATTTGATTTCAATCACTTTACAGGGTAAAAATAAAAAATGAAAAACTTCGTGACGCCTGAATCAATATTTCACGACAATAAACCTTGTGAAAAGTATTAACTTATCTGGAATTAGCAATAGTTAGTATTTCCTCAATGGGTAAATCATATCAATCTAGTTTGTAGATGCTACAGCGGAGCAAAACACAACCAGGTGTGGCTGTAATATCCATCTATAGCTACCACAGTGCTTGAAACAGGTGTAGGTGAACCACTCGAAGTTTTAAATAAATTAGTTTAGCCATTTTGTACAATATTTATTGATCCTTTTAACCAGTAGCAATTTCCAGCGTGTTTGTCTGTAGTCCCTACAGTAAGTCTTTGACCCAAACTGTCGCCTTAATATTACTGCATTGTCCTGAACAAAATAATGTTTGGTGTCCACTGCTTGTTACCTACAAAGGAGCAATGCGACAATAATATTGCAGTGTTACGAACTGTTTGAAATCTAGTTGATCCTAGGTTTGACATACATTACAAAGGTCTACAGACTAATATTACTAAAACCTGGAAAAAGGAGGTTTTGTTGTTTTTAAATGTTTAATTGAGATTGATTTTAAAACATATTTAACTGTTACCTCGTCACTAAGATTCCCATACAATTGTGCGCTGCATAAAGTAGACACGACAATTTATGGTGGTGTATAGTATTGTAAGAAAGATTTAAAATATTAAGTGTAAATCTGCCAAAAACTGGACTGACTGGACCCATTTGGTACGCGTTCCGCGTGTGGATGGCGCCGCTGCTGCTGCTTACGCCCTTCCTGTACTACTAGGACCAAGCACAAGTGCTCATATGTTTTTATAATAACCGGACGCTTAAGCAGGGAAATTTGCTTGTGGTTCCATAACGATATATCATTTAAGCACACCAAATTTCAACGTCATGTCTTGTACCTTGGGGGTTGGCAGGCCTGTGGTTATGTCTACCAGGCGTCTACGTTTCGAATTCCATACTGTGCATGAGACAGCAAGGGGTACCACAATCAGATAAATTGCTGTTTAGGTGTGCTAGCACCCGGGGGATGAGGGAAGGTGGTGCGAATTTCCAAGCCAGAGGGAAGCGTTCTACTTCAGGCTGAAAGCACTGTGAAACATCGCTTCGTAATCATTGAGATAAATCTGCATAGTTTACCCACTACTCGAGCGTTCTTGGATACAAACAGGTGAATTACTGGCCAGGCCCACTTCGCGAATATCATTTGTGTGAATTCTGGCAGTAGATGCCACTCCAGAGCTTGGCTATGTCGAGACAGTTGATCTGCATAGCTGTTTAATTTCCCTGGAATGTAATGAATTTTGACCACAATTTGGTTGGTGGTCATTTGTTGGTTGGCAATTTGGAGGATTAACATAAAATTGTCGCAGGCTTCGTGTTCGATGCTTGTAATTCTAAGACTTAGAACAGCCAGCTTTTCTTTTTGATTGCAGTGCAGCTTTGTTGGGATGCACTCCACCTTCTCGATAGGGCAGAATTGTTGAGTTGTGACCCCCCAATCCTGAAGCAACGGTTGTCAAAAAGAATGTTGGTGGAGGTATATGTATTGGTGTTTCTGATAATTTTTAGCTACCAATACATTTAACTACATCGTAAGGTAGAGTCTATTTTACCGCCCAATTTCTTCTCTTAGGTATCGTAAAATGCGACTAACGGACCATAGATTGCACATACATCCAACAGTATAGAGCGGCGATAGGCTCATCACTTGTTACGTACATGTGCAGTTATCATTTGGTGAAACGTAGACTATGGCAGAGGACTGCTTTTGCGGTCCTCATTGCCTGGTCTCTGGCTATCCCTTCGGGGATAACAGTCGTGAGCATATGTAGGTTTGTATGGACGCTTGTGATTCCTCCATGTATCCTAGTATGTCCTTGCGGAAGACATTGATTTTGGTAAGCGCCCTGCGAGGGCGGTCAAACAGACCTTTTGAAGTTTATGTAGACACCAAAATAAGTAAGTGTTTCTATTACAATGTTGGCATGTCTGGTCAGAACCATCTGGTCTTTATGTCTATAAGATAATAGTCTAAGAAAACATTGCCGTGCTCATCTCAAATGGAAGGCATATAATTCTTAGTAATTCGCCTTTGTAGAACAGACGAAGAAACCATTGTGAGATTTGGCTATAGTCAGATGGTAGTACCTAGGTCTGAGAAAAGTAATTTGTACATTCCGTCTCTTGGCCATACACAGTCCGGAATTCATATAATAATTCATAAAAAAAAACTTACTGTTTCTAGAAAACTGTTCTTTCATCTGTGTCAGCATTGCAGACATTTTGTCCGATACAAGCGTGTAACAACTGTCGATTGTAACGTTTGGAACCTTGAGCGATGGCTTCAGATAAAACGGTATGCGATACCTTTGTTATGGTACTTGGAGCACATATTTAGTCCCAACGGTGTCGATAAAGTGCAAATTGACTGGCTCAAAATTTCGGAGCGTCATTGTCTATGTCTTTTGTTACCTCTGTTAGCAGAGAAGATGGACGTTTTTGTCCTGATTGAAAGAGCTGCCAAGCCTGTGATCCTGGGGATCGAAAGTAAGAACAGCCTCCGTTGTTTATATTATAGCTACGATTTGGTTCGTGGCTGGCATAAGTATGTCCTTGCGGAGGACATTGTTATTGTTAAGCGCCCTGCGATGGCGGTTCATAGCCATGATGTTGTTCGTGGCTGGCATGAGTATGTCCTTGCGGAGGACATTGTTTTTGTTAAGCGCCCTGCGAGGGCAGTTCATAGCCATGATGTGGTTCGTGGCTGGCATAAGCATGTCCTTACGGAGGACATTGATTTTGGTAAGCGCCCTGCGAGGGCGGTTCATAGCCACGATGTGGTTCGTGGCTGGCATTATTTAATTTAATTAAAAACGGTTACATAACCATTTACAACAATTAACCGTATTATTTAAATTCAAATAAAATAAGGGACATTTAGCATTACATTAACATACATGCATCTTCTCGCAAAAACCGCAAACACTCAAGTAATATAACCATTGATTTTGGTAAGCGCCCTGCGAGGGCGGTTTATAACTACGATATGGTTCGTGCTGGCATAAGCATGCCCTTGCGGAGGACATTTATTTATTTAATTTTATTAAAACGGTTAAATACCAAATACAATAATTAAACATATTATTCAAAATCAAATTAAATTAAATAAGGTACATTTAGCGTTATATTAACATAATTATATGCATCTTCTCGAAAAACCGCGAACACTCATGTAATAACCATTGATTTTGGTAAGCGCCCTGCGAGGGCGGGCAGATTATAGCCACGATATGGTTCGTGGCTGCCATAAGTATGTCCTTGCGGAGGACATTGATTTTGGTAAGCGCCCTGCGAGGGCGGTTCACAGCATGCTGTGCGTGTGTCTGTCCCATGAACCAGAAGAACAACGCGATAGTATAATATAAGAAGTTTGCCCTTGCGACAGGTAACCGTTTGTTGTTAGTACAGGTTTTGCTTGCGAGGCATTCCCAGTACCAGATTTAATAACTGGCCAAAAAGTTTTCTAACAGGACAATTTTTTTTTTTAATGCAAATGTAATCTGTTCAGTATTAAACAAATGTGTGTTTGAAGGTAGAATCTTATTCAAAGTAGCAAGCATTAGAGGGTATTTTACATTTTTATGAGTATTATCCTCTTTTCGTATATTTGTAGTTTCAGTCTACAATCTAATCACCACTGAAAATAAGACCTTTAAGAGAGGCATCAGATGTTTGCGACCAACTAGTAAACTACGCAGACAATTATTAAAAATATCTTTTTAGTTTTAAAATACCAAAAGTTATTGGTGCACAAGATTTATCAGAATATTGGCCTAGCTGGCTCTTTTAGTTTACTTTTAAAATCAAAAATCAAATCTAGATCACTACACGGAATATTTAAATTGTTAACTGTTTTAGTCCGTATTGGTAACACCTGCGAGGTGCAACAATCGTTGTAAGATTTCCTCTAACGTCCGATAAAGCAGACACATTGTCGTTATCGTCATGAAAGGCGGGTAGGTACGATGACCATGCTTCTTTAAACGATAACGACTAACTCAAACTCAACCTTCGCCGATGCGATCGGGATTGTTAGAAGGACTAGCTATAGCCGCTTAGCTACAATTCATTTTTCTCATTATCTAATATCGGTTTCTTATCTAAAATAAAAAGAAAAAGTGCCTGGAGGGTAGATACCACGTATTAAACACAAAAAACACTTTTAAAAATACTATCTTTACTCGAATGCTTTCTTATCTTAAAAGAAAAGGTGTAGCTACATCCCTTGCGGGTAAAATAAAAAGTTTGATATACCAGATAAGTTTAAATTATAAATTCAGCGAACGGTAACACCGTTAAGTTAAGAAACTATTCTAAGTACTCACGTGTATTGTAGAAACTCACGAGAACTGTGTTGCAGTTTAAATAAAAATAATTCTATTTCTTTGTCACTTGATCACTATGTAGTGCACAAGTTACGCCGACGGGAAATTTCACGCCAATGATGAACAAATGGGCACGGGGTGAAATCTCCTGGTTCCCCCACCGCGCCACCTGGTGACGCCACTGAGTGGGATGAGCGAGAGAGACAGCGATATACCGGAAGAAAGAGAAGGAAAATACGACGGGAAACGGATATGCCTATCTCAATATTATAAGCTTCTAATGACGGTCAAGTGTTTAATAATTAAATTGGTGCTTTTGCCAAAGAATGTGAGATATGTGCCTGGGGATATTTGTAACGGTGGACAATTGTAACACCATACAAATAGAAAATGTTCTATATTTTGAATTTTATATGTGTTATAGAGCTAAAAACAATCTGTAATATTATGTTATATCTATAATTATCAGCCACAAAAGGTATGTTTCTTCCAGTTCATACAATAGTGTTATTTTTATCTTTTTTATGATTTGATTTGTTCTTGTAATTAAAGACTGATTATTAACGAATAAGACTGCAATAAAAAATAGTTCGGGTGTCCATACTCAACGCACCTGTGTTTTATTTTATAAAAACCTTTGTTACAATTGACCACAGCGTGAGAACAAGTAACAGTTGTCTTCGTTCACATAAAATTCGATTTTTACGTTTCTCTTATACAATAGGTTTAATATGAGTTCAAAATAACTTAGTTGAACAACCTGTGTCTCTAAACTCACTTACTAATTTTATTTCAAGCGAATAGATTTTGCCCGAGAGGCCTTCAAACAAAAAGTGTTACTTTGTACCCAGCCTCCCCTACTCTAGCTAGTGGACCGCCCGCGACTTTGTCAGCGTGGACCCTTAACCCTTGCCGTAGTACCCCGTGACGAAATTTCAAAAAAAGTCCTTCATAAAAAACAAAATACAAACCTTGTACTGACAATAATAATTACAAACACAACAAAAAAAATTGCAGCCGTTCTAAAGTGATTCGCGAATAAACATTCGTGGCAATTGATTTTTATTTAGGGTCTAACAAAATCAATAAGCGAACGTTTAAGGGCGGTATCTATTATATTAATTCTGAATACAATGACAAAAAATGGGATCCAGTTTTATAATGATTTTTTAAAGTTATGTTTTCTAACAAACTAAATCAATTATAATAATGCACATCATTTAATGCCGGCACTTCACATGGCGTATCGTGTTCGCGTATTTGCATTATTTGTCCGAACACGGCAATGTGTAGACGGCCTATTTGAATATATTTGCTTTATTTGCACGAATAAGGCAAACAACGCAAATAGCGAATATGCGTTTCCGTCCACTTGTCGGTTTTTGATCACACATCAAAGCAATCAAATACGGCAAATATTTGCGTCGGCCGTCCACACTTGGTTCTATTCAGAAGCGCGCGTGCGGCTGTCCTGTTCAGACGTGTTCAGTTTTATAAACGTAAACATAGTAAAATGGATTGGACAAACGAAACCGTATTGCGATTTTTGGAATTATACCAAATGCATCCTAGTGTTTGGGACCCCAAAAATGCCTCTCATAAAAACAAAAACCGAACACGTCGCATTAATCGATAATCAAAATAACTTAAGAGAACCCTGCACAATAAAAAAACAGGTGTTGGCTAGCAGCATTCAGATAAATATAATAAGCTGCTGCCACTGACACGTACACCACTGTTGCAATCAATTTGTTTGTGAACAAGCAAATATGGTGAATATTTGCGTTGTTTGCCCGTATAGGCCATGTGTGGATGGCATGTTTGACGCCAAGCGATGTGCCAGATTATTTGGGCAAACACAACGATATCGCCACACGAACACGATACGCCAAGTGAAGTGCCGCCATAACATGCTGCATCTTTACTAACACGCACGCAAGCGTCATTAAAAAGATAGCTCAGTATGCTCCGAGTTTAGTGTGCATGTTCGGCTATCTTTGTGTGATAATGTTTTGTTGAGTAACTCGGTAACGAGCCTGTAGTTTTGGACCAAATTTGGTGAGCATGGTCAGTGTGATGTACAAACCTAGTCACCTAGTCCTCACAATTTACTAACACAACGAAAAAGAAATCAGCTATAACGGTCGAGCCGCCCTAAAGTGATGCTCCGTCATCTTCCGTCATACCCGTAGACAGAAAATCCTATAATCCTCAGTCAATGGTCATACCTACCAGTGACAATTTTTTTTATTAATATAAATTCATCTTTATCATCAATCCACCGATTGGTGATAAAGTCTATATGTCTGTGATAAAGTCATTCGTCATTATTATTCGTTATCGTTATTCATAATTTTTAATACCTATTAATTGATTTTCCGAGAACAAAAAAAAACAATTGGTTCAATGACTTCATCAATAGATGGCGCTAAAAGGCGAGTCCATTTAGAGCACGTTGGCTGCGTAATGGTATCAGAAAATATCAATGTTGTGGAACTGTAAAACCTCTGACTAAATGTAAAACTGTCCGAGTGTAAAACTGTGAAGGAAAATAGAAATAGATCATGAAATTGAAATGAAAATACGTTTTTTTTGGTTGACAAGCAAAAGTACCTACACCTTTGTCATAGAGTTCTTAGCTGAGACCTTTAAAGAAACGCCATTTATCGAGTAGTTTTGATCTAATTTTTATTTTTTTTATTTGGGCTGTCAGAAAATCGCCCATTTTCACCAACATATTGACGCAGAAAATGCTGAAAGCTAAGCTGTATGGAACATTAATGTATTTGCCTTTTATGTAGAAGAAAAGCTTACACAAAACAAATAACTGACAAAGGGATAAGAAATGAAACTTATGCTACTACCAATAGAACGATTGCGGAACGGTCAAATAGTAGGAATTTTCGCATCTATTATTTAAACTGTCTCCAAGGTCTCCAATGCTATAATAACGGAAAAATTATAAAAACTTAGCTGTATGGAATAACGCCTTTAGCACACCGACGCCGCGAACCGCGATAGCGAAAACTTAGCGAACACGAAAATGCGGAAAACAAGCGTAATGGGCGATTTTCCGAGATCAAAAAAAAAAGAAATTGGTTCGTAAATGACTTCATAGATGGCGCTTAGCATAGATTAGTATGGCGCTTAGTAAAAGGCGGGTTCATGAAGAGCGCGTGTATGGCAGCGTAATATTTATTCTATTCCAAAATAGAAATAGGTTCTGGATGTCCTGAATATAAATAGGTAAGTAAATACTATTTTTTTATTCTTTTGGTAAACAAGTAAAAGTGTAGAATTTATTACAGCCCATAAGTAGGTACGGCTTTCATAAAACGACATCTATCGAGTGTTTTTCAACTAATTTTTACTTTTTAATTTGGGCTGTCAGAAAATCGCCCATTCTAGCGGTCGTTTTTACACCTACTAGAATATCGCTTGTATAAATTTAATATTTTCAACTCATTCGAATGCAATAATAATAATTCGTCTGAGCCAGACTGATTTCTTTCCGAATCTGGAGAAGAAGAACTATTACTTCTTGTATCGACATAAGGAAAAAGACGAAGAATATGGGTTCTTGAAATTAATCAAAAAAGAAAGAAGTCATTTTTCGCCATGCTACTTCTTTTTTATAAGTTTTCCTATAATCTATTTGCCCTATGAGATATATATCTGGATAATCTCGAATTTCATTAATAATTTTCTCAGTTTCTGCTTCCGCCATCTTGTTTCGCGGCGATATTCTGTCCAAAAAGACAAACCACGTCGTTTCTCTCCGAGTGGCGAAACGAAAGTGGCGGTACACCGGCGTCCGTGTGAAACAAGTATCGCGAGTATCAGCGATACTAGACAAATTGAGACGCAATTATAAGTAGTCACAGACGATAGAGCGAGACGCAACATACGCGATACATTTTGATGTGTGTAGACAGATTACCGCAATTTCGCTACCGCGGTTCGCGGCGTCGGTGTGCTAAAGGCGTAAACGTATATAATAATTGTCTTCAATTTACAGAAGAAGCAAATAAAAAATAAAAAACTGACAGAATGGAATGGAACGTGCTCGGATCGGTCAAATAGTAGGAATTTCTGACTGTCACTTCACTTCCTAGGGATGGCAATCTGAGTTCGGTCAATCGAACAATCAAAAGACCAAATAATCGATTTTGGATTAATATACACTGAGATTTTTTATTGGTTTTGGAGCCGAATCCCTGTTCATGTTTATCATCAGTAGAAGCTATTTAGCATCTAAAACTAAAAATATGAGCAAAAAAAATCATAAAAAAAATATTCATTAAAAATGTAAGAACCAGTAGTACCTACCGGACGATCTTACGAAAATCAATGACCGAGGCGCTTCAAACGCTCCGCCTACGGCGGCGCGGCGCAGGCGGCCGGCTAGGAAAGTTCATAGGGGTCACGGTGTACTCGTAGATAAGGAGAACGTTACTACGTGTTTTCGACAAAAAATCATTTTTACAACTTTTTTTTACTTATCTCGTAAAGTGATTATTGTTTCATAAATAGGTACAACACTTGTTTTGTATTTTAACGTTTTCGGCTCCAAAATTAATGAAAAATCTCGGTGTTTAGTACTGAATCGATCCAGTAAATCGATATTTCAACATAGAAAATCGAAATTCGATTTTTTCAGTTTTGTTAAGGACCAATGATTTACGGTTAGTTTAACATACTGAAACACATGTACAGAAATAATAGTTTTCTGCGCTAAGTTACTCAAAAACTCACGACATGGCTGTGTGGTTTGCTTCGCTTCTTTTTAATAAATTAATGCAATTAAAAAAGTTACGTTTGTAATCTTTGATTTGTATTGTGAATACAAACTCTAAAATAAATCGATTTTTGAGAGATCAATCTATTAGGACTTGATTTTTTTAGAATCGATTTATATGATTGCATTTCTAATCGATTTAAAAATTAATCTTTTTTTAAAAGAATTGCTATCCTTCACTACTGTAAACTGTCTCATTAGAGTTCCATTGGTTTATATAATTTACTTTTTGCAATATAGCCCTATTGTTGTTGAAAAATCGTGATTTGTTCTTTTGAATTGATTTGTATGTGTAAATTTTTGTTTTGCATAAAGTTTATGCATTGAAAAACAAATGTCTGAATTGTTTGTTGAGAGCTAATTGTGTTTAAGAGTTTCACAAACAAATAAACCGAACCTATAAAAATGCCGTACACTAATCAACCTTCGGTGCACATCACGGAGTTGACTGATGACAACGTTAAATTCGTTGTAGAAGATACAGAACTGAGCGTAGCTAATAGCACATGAGTAACTACCCTACAGAGTCCAAGCTCTCTAACAACGCGCAAAATGTATACCTATTCTGATAGGGCTGACACCTGCTGCACGTTTAAAAAATTAGGGAGGAAAACTAAAATAAGGTAAGTAGGTAGAGGTACATAATAAAACGTGTATTTCAAAAGGTATAAATAAGGATTGGTGTGATTTGACACATACTTAATTTAAATTAGTTCAAAAATAACGAAACGTTGAAAAAATTGTCTTCTGTGTTGAATCGAACCCGCGTCCTCCGCAAATAATCAAATATTACGAATCTATAAAGCAGTCTTATCTTAACTTAATGTTAAAAATATTTAAAAAAAGAAATATCCTTATTTTTTCCGAAATTATTCATACACACGGTGCAAGAGTTGGGAATTCTGTAACTAACCCGACTTTGTTTTATATAATATTATTATATTATATAAATAATTAACCGTGTCGCGTAGCGATGAAATAATATACTACCTACCACCCCCTCTCTTCCCTTGGGTGTCGTTAAGGGCGACTAACGGACTAAAGACTGCACATACATCCAACAGCTTAGAGCGGCGATGGGCTCACCACCTGTCACGCTGAGCACATGTGCAGTCTCAATTTGGTGAAAAGTGGACTATGGTAAAGGACTGCTTTTGCTATCCTCATTGCTAGTCTCATAAAATAAATAAATAAATAAATTTATTTGCACAAAACATGGTACAATTTTAAGGTCTTATAATATAATATGAACAAACATGTTTTACCGATTTATCGATATGCAAACATTTCGTCGCCATGCAATTAAATTAGGTAAGTACTTATAAAATATCACATTAAATTAGAATTCCAAAATTACAATAGCATTTTAAATAAATAAAACTGTAAAATGGCAACGTCAATGAATGTTAAACAATTACACAAGCAAAGTCAAAAAATGTTTTGCATTTTTTGACTTTGCTTGTGTAATTGTCAAATAAGTAACTATCTCAACCTCGGACCTAATGACCAAATATCACAATGGACAGAGTCTTTGGATTTTTAGCATGTCCGTATTTTGTTAGTGTGCAGCTTTCTATCTGTACATGTGTGCGTGACTAAAGATGTGACTAGTATATCGATATAATCACTTTAATGTGGTGTGTACCTAGTTCGTTATTATAATTGGGGGTTAAAGTTACTCACGTCCGTAGGTTTACCGTTTAGACCCTACACGTGACCCTTGGTTGGTGCAAATGAGTGACACTGACTGAGTGGTAGAGCCACGCTGCGTTGCAGCACGCCGGGCACGCTGGGCCGGCTCGCCCGGCGTAAATACTAACCTCTCACTAAGGGTGTTACCCGACCAATCGATCGATCGTCGATCGACGGCATCGATCAACGTCGATCGAAGTTGATCGACTGGTCTGGTAGCTTTAATCGATCGACGGATACCTACCGTTTGACTAACCAATCGATCGACGACGGTCGGTTGACGTTTATCGATAGGTGTGGTAGCTTTAATCAATCGACGGATACCGTTCGTCTAACCCATCGATCGACGGTCGGTCGACGTTGATCGATTAACCCTGGCGAAATTCCATCAGTTTCTTTCGAAATGTATTCAGAAAAGGACTCGTTGTTCTTGGCCAGTACGATGTTGCTCGTACTATTATTACGGAGACGCAAACGCAGAAGAATCTGGATGCGGCCGTTTTTTAAAGGCAACGATCGCTTATTTTATTCAAATGACATTTTAAGCAGCGGTTTTTGTTTTTGTTTTTTTTTTGCGTAGCGATTGTCATGAATTTCGAGGTTAGTAGTTTCGAGGGAGGTAGAGAGGAGGGGGATGGAGGGGGTACGGTAATGGTAACTTAGTAGAATATTTGTTTTTTTTTCCTAAAAATAACCTAAAATAACCTCAAAATAAAAATATCTTGAATACTATGCATTTTCACACTTTGGCTCCCCCTCCCCTTCCCCTTCCCCCCTTTTTCGGTGTTGCTTAATCTAAAGTGCTTCCCAAGGTGTTTGGGGGAATATCATTTAGTATTTAAACGTTCATATTGTCATCACTCATTATTATCAACATAAACATAATCTAATATTACGATTATTATCCATGGGCACGAAATATTTTTTTTTTTATAAAAGAGGGAGGCAAACGAGCAGGCGGGTCACCTGATGGAGAGTAATCACCGCCGCCCATGGACAACCGCAAAACCAGAGGAATCGCAGACGCGTTGCCGGCCTTTAGGGGAGGAATAGGTTTAAGGAAGGAATAGGAATTGGGAGGAGGGGGGGGAAGGGGCCTCCGGAACCCTCACTAGTCGGACGAAACACAACAGCACCAAGTGCCATTATTTCACGCCGAATATTAGAGAGGGTGGTGTTACGCCGGGCGAGCCGGCCCAATGCGTGCTGCAACGCAGCGTGGCTCTACCACTCAGAAAAGTGAAGCGGCCGGTGCGTCTAATCAAACAGCTCGATTTAACACCCAATCCATTTTACCGGTCGATTGTCGATCGACGTCGACTTATCCATTCTACTGCCGTCGATCGACGATCGATCGATTGGTCTGGTAACACCCTAATATCCGGCGTGAAATAATAGCCCTTGGTGCTGTTGTGTTTCGTTCGGCCAGTGAGGGTTCCGGAGGCCTCCCCCCCCCCCCCGCTCACAATTCCTATTCCTTCCTTAAATGCCGGCAACGCATCTGCGATTCCTCTGGGGCCCAAGTCTGCTAATTTACGAATGGCATAATTGAATCGCAATTGGATCGTATTGTAATTGTTTGACACATTTGGTATTCTCTTACTCATATAAGAATACCAAATGTGTCAAACAATTACAATGCGATACAATTGCGATACAATTACGATTCAATTATGCCATTCGTAAATTAGCAGACTTGGGCCCCTGGTGTTGCGGGTGTCTATGGGCGGCGGAGATTACTCTCCATCAGGTGACCCGCCTGCTCGTTTGCCTCCTTCTATTATAACAAACAAATAAAAAATAATAATTTGTGTAGTAAAGTGAAGAGCAATACTTTTACAATTACTACTTATTCATATTCCCGCCCATATTATTAAGATTCAATTTTGAACTAAGGCTAAAATTTTTACTGTAAAAAAAGATTTTTCAAACAGAGCCTTGAATATTTTGTAAGCTCTCAGTTATCACGTTTAATAGCTCTAACCCATTCACGTCTTATTTCCGGGCATTTTGGAAACCTAAAAAAAGAATAATAAAAAGAATATTAGTAATATCGATAAAGCTTCGACACACAAATACGTACATCACTAATCATTATGCCAAAAACAAAGCCTTTAAATTACATTTAATTAAGGTTTAAAACCTGATTCTTATGAATAGTGTACGATATAGTATGATTTAGAATTAGCAAAAATTAATGCTTTGCCGTTTTAATTATTAAAAAACTCATAGTAAAGCATACATATTATGAGAAATCACTAACGTATGAAATGATAATTCCTGGTCCCTCACACCTCCTTTTGTTGTTCTTGACGAACAATAAACAGCAGAACAAAACATTATGTCAATTGTATATAACACAAATAACACAAACACTAAGATTTCTTAATATTTCACTATTATTTCGCACAATCCAGCAATGTTTTGACCTAGGAGTCGGTCATGAAATGACAAGTCTCAAACCGACAGTGCGTCGTTGCCAAACATACATTCACTATCTCTTTTACTCATATCACACTACAGTCATACAGACAGAGATACAAATACTTTACTTTGATACACGTATGTAAAAGCGGCAACGTCGTAAGACTCTGTCCATGTAATATTTGGTCCGAGATCTCAACCATAAAATGGGCGATTTTCCGAGATCAAAAAAAAAAAGAAATTTGTTCGTAAATGACTTCATAGATGGCGCTTAGCATAGATTAGTATGGCGCTTAGTAAAAGGCGGGTTCATGAAGAGCACGTGTATGGCTGCGTAATATTTATTCTATTCCAAAATAGAAATAGGTTCTGGATGTCCTGAATATAAATAGGTAAGTAAATACTATTTTTTTATTCTTTTGGTAGACAAGTAAAAGTGTAGAATTTATTACAGCCCATAAGTAACCCAGCTTTCATAAAACGACATCTATCGAGTGTTTTTGAACTAATTTTTACTTTTTAATTTGGGCTGTCAGAAAATCGCCCATTACAAGCATTTCAACTATCAAATAGAACAGTACGATGTCAATGCCAATGGATGATATATAATTGTGCAGGTGTCTTAAATGCAGAATGTCAGAATAATAATAATGTCAACCTTAAAATTAATAATGATTTATAAATAGTTATTGTCAATCTAACATGTCAGAAATCGATCACAATTCGTCTAAAGTGACCATCTCGGCAAAAGGAGGTCACTAAAATCTGGCCAGTTAATGTACCGAGGTACACTTTATGGAAAAAATTACTCTATAAAACGCTGAGCAATATAGCAAGCCCACATTGTTTGTTAGTTAATTGGAAAGACAAAAAAATAATCATTTCGGTTTGAAAAAATACGCCATTTTAGACCCTGTCTATGTTAAATAATCTGTGATAGAATTATGAATATAATCTGTTTTCGGAATCAGAGTGTCAATAGGAATCAAATCACGAGGAAAAACGGAATACCACAGGGAATAGCCAAGTTATAAAATAAAAATACGAATCGCGAACGAAACGAAAACTACGAAGCAACCCGAATCGCCGAAACGAAACGAACGGAATGACATTTAAAACATTTTGACATTTTGTAGCGTTTTGTTACTAGCAGAGAGACAATTATTAACTGATTTTAATAATATATTTTCTATTTTTTATTGTTTTACGTCCATTAAATTATCTGTTGATAAAAATGGACGAAAAGTAGATGCATTAGCAATAATTAACAGCAAATAAAATATTTTATTAACACTACAGGTTTTGGAGACGTCTGGGGCCCAAGTCTGCTAATTTACGAATGGCATAATTGAATCGTAATTGTGTCGCAATTGTATCGCATTGTAATTGTTTGACACATTTGGTATTCTTAAATGAGTAAGAGAATACCAAATGTGTCAAACAATTACAATACGATCCAATTGCGATTCAATTATGCCATTCGTAAATTAGCAGACTTGGGCCCCTGATACTAAACGCAATTGAACATCGAATGTTACCACATGATAAAAATGTGTTACAAGTAATTCAAAACTTTATTAATTTATTATTTAGTTTTATCTAAATATAAAAGCAAAATGATACGTTTTTCGGAATCCTCGAATTTTACTCTACGTTTTGATATCTATGTACCTCAAGGTAAATAAGGACAATTCACCGTTTTGTTTTGTGCTTAAGTCGACCATTGCAATATATATTTATTATTTTCAATGACAACGAATAGGTAGGTAATTACCTTGTCTACTAGATTAAAAGTAGTACTCCGTTCCGTTTATGTACCGACTGATGGCGTAAACCACGGGCTGGTAACTCAAATTTGCAGTGAACATGATAAAAGAAAATATGATAAATAAGACTTTTTTATTATTATGTTAATATATGTATGTATACCTATGTAATATTTTTTGGTATACATGGTTGTGGAAAAAAATCTCGTCAGCGCAATTCAGAATAATGTATTAAAATATACAGTGCCAATTAGCGGGCGGAGGTCGATACGAAATTCAACACTTTTTTTAAATTTAAGGGCTCGGTCAAACAATTACAATACGATCCAATTGCGATTCAATGGGCAATTTTCTGACAGCCCAAATTAAAAAGTAAAAATTAGTTCAAAAACACTCGATAGATGTCGTTTTATGAAAGCTGGGCTACTTAAGGGCTGTAATAAATTCTACACTTTTACTTGTCTACCAAAAGAATAAAAAAATTGTATTTACTTACCTATTTATATTCAGGACATCCAGAACCTATTTCTATTTTGGAATAGAATAAATATTACGCAGCCATACACGTGCTCTTCATGAACCCGCCTTTTACTAAGCGCCATACTAATCTATGCTAAGCGCCATCTATGAAGTCATTTACGAACCAATTTCTTTTTTTTTTTTGATCTCGGAAAATCGCCCATTATGCCATTCGTAAATTAGCAGACTTGGGCCCCTGATACTAAACGCAATTGAACATCGAATGTTACCACATGATAAAAATGTGTTACAAGTAATTCAAAACTTTATTAATTTATTATTTAGTTTTATCTAAATATAAAAGCAAAATGATACGTGTTTCGGAATCCTCGAATTTTACTCTACATTTTGATATCTATGTACTACCTCAAGGTACATACAAACATGGCCAAAGTTGTATGGACTATTAGTGACCTCCTTTTATAAATTCATTTATGTCATAAAAACAGTTATCAATTAGAACACAGAGAATAATTCTTTTAAAAACATTAAGTTGCAAATTTTGAATGTGGTTCGGAAGTAAATTAAATAGTCTAACGCACATGCTATGACAATTTCTCGAAATACAAGCTGTGCCTGCTTGGAGCACAGATAACTTCCATGGGTACCTCCTTGTACCACCACGATTACAGTCATCCTTTTGTTTTGTGAAGAGGTTGGCATGTTTTTTTGTAAATGTTAAAATTTCAAATATGTATAGGGATGGTAATGTGAGAATTCTTAACTTTTTAAAGAGAGGTCTACATGATTCCATCTGTCCTATATCGCAAATGGATCTTATACATTTCTTCTGCAGGATGAAAACACGACTAATGTGTGTCGAGTTCCCCCACAGAATCAGCCCATACCTCAGTATAGAACCAAAGTATCCATGGTATGCCATCAGAGCTGTCTTAAGGATAGCTAACTTTGAGAGACGATACAGAGCGAACACAAACCTGTTTATTCTCTGGCATACAATTTCAATATGATTTTGCCATGTGAGTTCGGAATCGATCACAATACCGAGAAATGTCGCTGATGCAGTCATGGCAATGGGTTCGTTATTGTTGTGTACTGATAATTGTTGAGCTTTTCCATTTTTGTTGTGAAATTGTACATACTTTGTTTTACCCGTATTAATTTTTAAATCATTATGTTCTAGCCAATTTGTTATATCTTTAATTACATTATTTATTTCATCATTACAGTTAATGCTAGGTATTTTGTGTATTGTCACTGAAATATCATCAGCAAATAGTGCTACTGGATATTGCGTACATTTGGGAAGGTCATTGATGTATAGAATGAGGAGTAATGGTCCCAATATGCTACCCTGTGGGACACCCGAGTTATTCACTCTAATATTTGATCTATATGTCACACTCTGGAGCATGTCATCCTGCTTTGATATTTCCACAAACTGTGTCCTTTCATCGAGATAGCTCCTTATCCAATTATACGCAGGTCCTCGCACTCCATTACGCTCGAGCTTAGACAGAAGTGTGTTATGATCAGTGGTCGGAGTAGGTATATTGATTTTAGATACTTGCGTCATGATATCATAACATGGACATGCATTTCTTCCGGAATGTACCGGAGTTTCCAAAAATTTGGTAAATAGAGTAATAAAATAAAAAACCATATGTAAGCAAACAAAATTGTTTATTGTTAATACAAATAATCATTATTACAGTTTTATTAAAAATAATTATTTTTAATCCTCATCGGTTACAAGTTCTACATTTTGATTTTCTGTCTCTATACAATTAAAATAAATAACTATAATTTTTTCAATATTTTCTAATTTTAAGCTATTTCTTTTAACATCTAAGATCCATTTGTAAGTGGAAAATGATCGTTCAACATCTGTAGATGTCAATGGAGCGAATTTGAAATAAAGTTTCTGATTATTTGCTACGCTTTTTTCAATACTCTCGCTGTATTCTCTAATTGTATCTAAATCTGGATTTCGTTCCATAACTGATTCTATTTTATTTTTTATATTCTCATTATTGCACTCGTTAAGCGTAGCCCTTACTTGATCAAATACTAAAAGTGAATCAGCTAGAGATAAATTTTGTTTTTGTAACTCTTTTAGGGCTAGTAGTATAATAGAGTAATTTTCTTCAATATATTTTAAATCATTTTCTAAATTTTGTTTTTCCAAAATGTTTTTTGCGTTTCGTATGGCTATAGCATCAGAACTGCTCAAGCAGGATAAAACTTCTTTTATTTTATCTAAATGTTGAGCGTAGTAAGATGCTGCCTGTAACCAAGTACCCCATCTGGTAATGACTGGTTGCGGAGGCAACGGTAAGTCAGGATATTTTTCTTTTAAAATGTTTACCCTACTAGGAGCCTTTAAAAATACTTTTTTAACATTTGATATAAGAATATCAACATCGTTGTATTCTGACCTTATCTGCTCACTTACACGATGAAGAGCGTGCGCCAAACATGTCACATGCTTCATTTCAGGTAAGTAATGTTTTAAATTTCGCCCTGCAGATAGCATGTACGCTACACTGTCAGTGCAAAGCATTAAAATATTGTCAACTTTCGCTTCAAAAGTGTTTTGCCATAAATTTTCTAGACATTGCAGTACAAATTGTGTTATTGTTTGTCCATTTACTGCTGTTAGCATTTTACAAGCAATCAAATAAGGCCGGCCTGCACTATTACTAGGATGCAATGGTTTTATTAGGAAATTGACTATGTATCGACCAAGAATGTCTGTTGTCTCATCCAGCGATATCCATAGTTTCTCATTTTTATTAGTTTCATAAATCGAATTGATTTTATTCCTATAAAACTTCTCCAAATAAACTTTTCGTAACTGTGATTCGTCAACCACTTTACGATTGGTACAAACGCAACAACAAGTACTGCACATATATTTCTGAAAAAACTCTTTGAACGCTGGATTTTTCATTTGCGACCAAGGAATATTGCATAGAATCAGGAACTTAATGAGGTCGAAGTAAAATTCCTCTTGCGGTCTCTTAAATTTTCCTTGATGTACAGCGCCTTCAATGTGTTTGGTAATGTTGCCTCTATTCACAGCTTTCAAATGACTTTCACACTTTGTACAGTATATAGTGCCACTAGCGTTATCGTAAAGTAGCTCAGGATAGTGCAATAACCACTTTTGCACTGTTTCAGCCTTGACCTTTGCCATATTTATTTATATCTCACCTAAAACAATGATTTAAATTTACAATATATACATACACAACTGTAAAGTCGATAATGAAATTCTGTTTCATATAAAGTGTTTTTTTTAACTGAAGCGGTGATAGCCCTGCGGTGTGCGTACCGGACTCTCATGCGCTGTGATGATTGCTATAAAGTGATTTTTTTAACTGTTTCCAAGTTCTAAAACCTTCTTAAATAGTGAAAATAATTAAAACTTACCCGTACAAAAACAACTTCAAATGGGCCCAATCCAAGAGTAATAAATCGATGTCCGTAGTTATAAGCCAAATTCGTCGTTTTAAGTAGATTTCAGAAGACAGTAAACAAGCCAGGGTCAAGTCAAGATATTCACAACACATAAAATAAGCGCACTCCACGAACCGAAATAAGTGAGTGAGCCACTTGGTCTGGATGTCGGTGCGAGCGCATTGTTTTCGAACAAACAGTCAATGAGTCATCCTGGATACTTGATTCTAATTGGTCAGATGCGTTGAGCATAGAGATAACAGGACAAAAGACCCTGTTTGCCGGATGTCGTGTGTTGAAATGAATATTATTATTATATCATTTTATACATGCTTAGGCTTTTACTCCAACACTTTTACTACAACAAGGTTTTTACACACCAGTCATTTTTTACTATTAAATTCTGGTCATCTACGCCACTAGCAGCATAGCGTTGAGAGTATTGATACATTTTTAACTAGTTTCATGTAATAATTTCGATGTTTCGGTATTTTTATCATAATAATCCGGAAACTCGGAGGAGTATCCATATTAACATATACGTTTGATGTCAGTGACCTTAATTCAATATACCTACTCCGACCACTGGTTATGATTGACATAGTCAAACGCCTTACTCATGTCGAACAGAATGGTGGATACGGGAACCCTCCTACCCATGTGGAATGTTATATTCTTTATAAGGGAGTAACAGGCCAATGCTGTCGACCTTCCCTTGCGAAACCCAAATTGTTCTTCCCTGATTATGGTATTTTTTGCAAAAAACGAGATAAGTCTGACCTGCATGACCTTTTCAAAAACCTTTGACAAAACTGGGATAAGGGCAATGGGTCTGTAGTTGTTTAAATTATGCCTCTCTTCGCGCTTATATAGTGGCTTGACAATAGATATCTTAAGAGTGCTTGGAAATGTACCCTCCTCAAAGCATCCATTCACAAATTGTGCTAGCAATGGTGCCAACTCACCTGCACAAGCCTTGACTACCTTGGTACATATCGCATCATAGCCTGTAGAACCTGTGTTATTCAAAGTGTTTATGACTTTGGTTATTTCCTTTTCGTCGGTGGGTTTTAAAAATATGGATGCGGAAGAACTCTCGATGAACTTGAGTTTACTTGAATTATGTTGATGGTTGGAAGGTAGATTAGTCGATTTAATAAAGTGATTGTTAAATGTATTTGCTATATCTGAAGGATTGTCTATTATTTTGTCTTTAATTTTTAGGTAGTCTATATTATGTTTGTCATTTACATCGTCTTTGTTATTTATTATATTCCATGTAGCCTTGCATTTATTCTTGGCTGTATTAACATATTTTTCATTAATATTTTTTTGGGACAATTGTATACATTTCCTTAATATTTTAGAGTATTGTCGGTATTTATTTTTAGTTTTATGTGTATGTTTTTTATAGTATGATAGACGTAGTTTTCTTTTAATTCGGCATGATGTTTTTAAGCCCTTGGTTAGCCATTTTGATTTTGTGTTAGCATTATTAAAATTCTAATTTTATATGTAGGGAAACATAGGTCATACAAAAGGATAAGTTCATTATGAAATAGTGTAAAGTCAGCATCTAAATTTTTGAAGTAATTAGGGTTTTGCCATGGGTAGCTCGTCAAAACATATTTGAATTTGTTCAAGTTGTCAATACTATAATCACGTCTCATCTCATACCAAGTTTTAAGCGGTGCTTTACGCAGTTTAACTGGTACAGTCAATATTTGAGCTGTATCATGATCCGATAAGCATACGGCTTTAGTATACCCGATTGCTTCCTTTATATTGCTCGCGAAATGATCAATGCAAGACTCCCTTCGTGTTGGTGTTTTAATATGCAAGTCCAGATCATAGCTAGTTAGTATTTCTATTAATTCGTCCGATAAATTATTTTTCTTTAATGTGTCAATATTCCAATCGCCTGTAATAATAATACGTTTTTTAAATGATTTTAATTTGTCAAGAATAAGATGTAATTTATTGAAAAATGTTTTTACGTTTGCTGTTGGCGTACGGTAAATACACACAAGAATTATCTTATATTCTACTATTTCTAATCCACAACATTCGAAAGTTAGTTCAGCTGCCAATTCCTTAAGGAAATATAGTTCTTTAGTCATTATCGATTTATTGTGTAAAATACAAGAACTACCCCGTTTCTCCTTTGACCTGCAAAATGAAGCACCCAACTTGTAAACTTTGAGATTTATATTTGACTCACAATGTTTCCTGACGAACGTTTCAGTTAAACAAATTAGATCTGGGATTTCATTTGTTTCCGACATTTCACTTAGTGTTATTTCTATTAACTCCTTCTTACTAAAGAAACCAGCTATGTTCTGGTGCATTACATAAAGGAAGTCATTATTTATAAAAAAGGAAGTGTCTGTGATCTCAGGTTTGGTGTTTGGTGTTCTCCTGGCATGGTGAGGCACGATTCCGATTTTGGTGAACAAGGTGATTCAGAGTGGTTCAATATACCCCCATGACTCTGTAAGCTGGTAGATTTTTTAAATTTGCGATGGGATATATGTGTGATCTCTCTGGATATACCAAAACACAAGTCTGTAAGGAAATTTCCAGAGCCTAGGCGAGATCTATAATAGTTAAGTCTTACAAATGAACAATGGGTGAAGCCCTTACATATAAGTTCTATTTCCTTATTAAGAGAGATATTTAAGTTTGCATTACACTGTAGACCACATATTACAACATTTGTGTGACATGTCAAACTTATCCACTTCAAAAGTGTGGTTTTTAGATTTGAAGGGTTGCTTTCGTTTATGCCTCCTATAGCTACAACAAAGTCATGCAACGTGAGACCACGCAGTTCCGCGCTACAGGTGCTGAGAACTTCCCGAAGGGACGCACCGTCCTTCCAAAAGCATGTTACCACATAGTTTGTACCTAACAGCCGTTGTAAAGCCTGTTGTACGCCTCGACCCTGTTGATCAGCTATTACAACAACTTTGGTTTTTTTTACAGTAGTTTTCTCTGTTGTGTGGTCAGTTTCTTCCTTTAGCACGAGTGGTTTCTTCTGATTTTTCATTTTCTTCGCTGTGTTTGTATACTCCTCACTAGTATTTTGACTCTGCATGCTACAATATAGGTTTTGTTTTATGTGGCTTATGTGTTTTGCTTTATCTTTCTTTGCAGATTTTTTATTACTTTTGTGTTTATTGCGGGTAGTGGTGGAGCATATAGTTAGTAAGTCTTTTATTTTCTGGTCCTGTTCTTTTATTTTTCGTGCCATGGATTTATTTTCTAACATTAGATTATCCATTTCATTCTCAGTGGCTTCAAGTTTCAACTTTAATTCAAAAATTTCACTTTTCATGATTTCTAATTCTTGATTTTGAAGTGTTGATAAATCTGGTAAACTTTTAGTTGCCAAGCTGCCTGATTCTGACTCAGACAAAGAAGAATCTGTACATTCAACATTTGGCAATGACATTTCATGGAAGTTCCTTTTCCTTCGTTGTGTCACAAACATAGACGTCAATTTGAGAGTCGGGCTTATTGTAGATGTGTTTTGTTGATTAAGCGGAGATAGCTTGACTTGGGTTTGCAGGATGGTTGTCAAAGAAGCTTCAGTCTGAGCAGTCGCTCTTGGAGACGTAGACGTAGATGGCAATAATGGCGAGGGCGATGGTACTGAGCCTTCAGATGCGAAGTCGGCAGAGCGAAGAGGCGATGCCGGTGCAGACGTCTGGTAAAGAGATGTCTCTTGTGAGGGAGTCGGTGATGAAGATGACTGTTTAGTTAGGATATTGATGGGTGGCCCTTGCTCAACGTTTGATTTAATTTTGGCCACATTGATTGTCTCCGACTTCAGATTTTTCAGTTTTTTCTTTGTAATAGGTGCTGATGTTACTTTTTGTGAATGAGGCTTAATTATTGGTGTGCTAGTTGTGGGTTTATTTTTTCGCTTCATACACTTTTCGCATGTCCATACTGATTTACGTGAGTGATCCATAAGGTAAAATAGTTTTTCCGACATATTTGCGCATTCGATATCGAATGTTTTTTTGCTTAGGGTACAATTCAGGAAACGACGGTCTTGTATTTTTCGACTGCATTTAGCACATGTACTGCATTTGGAAGACATCTTTCCCAGAGAAATTTTGTAGGGAGTTCCAAGTATTGTGGTATGGCCACACTAATTGTCTATGGCCAGATTTTTTTTCAAATACAGTAGGGTAGTTGAGTATTACTATTGAGTAATTTGATAGATTTTAAATGTCACTGGAGATAAATATTGCACTATTTCCTTAAAAGATTGGTTGATTTTTGTAAAGATAACACTTCCACATAATATTTGAAGGTTTGTCCACACTTTCCTAATGTTCTCAATGCACAATATCACTTTTTTAGCACAAATTTTAATTTAATTCTAAGAGTACTTCTGCTTTGTAAGACAGTTGACAGTTGACAATTTGAGAGTCCTATCCTCTGACTAATTATTAATATAATTTTATGTTTCTTAATTTTATATTTGTTTTTTTAAAGTGATTTTTTTTGTAGTTCTCTGTAGTACTGATTCAATTAACTAATGCTCATATAACTTTTCCGAAATTACTTTCGATTATTTTTCATTATTGTCATGTTGTGTTTGCCTATAATGTTGTTGCATTGTAACTATTATTATTCATTTTACCATTTTAGATATAAGCTGTAATGTAACAATGTTGGCAGACCTAATAAAAAAAAGTAAAAAACTTTTTAAAAAAGGAGCTTTTATTTAAATGCGCTAAAAAGAAAAAAGAAACTTTTACTTTAAAACTTTTACTAACAACTTATAGCGTCATTACACAATTTGTAATGATATAAAAGGTTGTCGCCAGATTTATGTACTCGTATTTTCTTAGATTAAAAATTTTAAAAGTTAAAAACAATCGCATCAAGTTATTTAATTTACTTGTTTTTATATAGTAAATCTCGGAACAACCTTAATTATCATATAAATTGTGTAATGACGATATAAGTTGTTAGTAAAAGTTTTAAAGTAAAAGTTTTTATTTTCTTTTTAGCGCATTTAAATAAAAGCTTGTTTTTTTTTAAAAAGGTATTTTACTTTTTAATTATTTTTTACTTTTTAGTTATCCCTGGAAACGTATTTAGGTATAACTAATTTTCATCTGTTCATCTCACTGAACGTGTAGGTATACTACAGAATTTATTCACGTCTTTCAAACCACCACCACTCACTACCCATCAAAAACGGTCTATCCATTAAGACGAATCAAACTCGACGCGGTTGTGTGCTCAATTACTGAGTTTCTATGGCCAGCTTCATCATCAAACCCTGGTTACCATCTAGCACCAAAGAACTCATCAAAACGAATCAAACGAGCCCATACTCGATGGGGTTATGTAGTTTAATTACTGACTTCCTATGGCCACCTTCCAGCTCCATCATCAGACCCTAGTTACCATCTAGCACCAAAGTACTCGTCAAGACGAATCAAACGAGCCGAAACTCGATGGGGTTGCGTCGTTTCATTACAGAGTTCCTATGACCACCTTCCAGCTCCATCATCAGACCCTGGTTACCATTGAAAGACAAACTACTCGTCAAGACGATTCAAACGAGCCCAAGCTCGATGAGGCTGTGTCGTTTCATTGCGAAGTTCCTATAGCCACCTTCCAGCTCCATTATCAGGTCAGCACCATGTCATCATAATATTGCATTGTCACGCGATTTACACACGTATGCAAAATTTCAGCTCAATCGGTAACCGGGAAGAGGATCAAAATTGAGTTGCAAAATTCCACACGAACAAAGATAAGTACATACATTACATACATTGCAAGTTAAATAAAAGCTTGTAATAAATAACCCTTCGGGGATAAAAGTCCTGATTATGTGTATGTATGTATATAAATATTTAAAACACTGTAATGGTAAATCCCAAATTCGTCAACAAAATCACTCGAATAACTGAATATCATCTAATGCACGCGAACGTGCGGCCCTGTCCGTCATACCACAACTGGACCGGCGCAAACCAGTTTTTACCACGGTGGCGCGTCGGTGAACCTGTCGGTGAGAGGTCACGCACACATCGCCGCGCTTATGTATGAGTACACCTACAGCGGGCCGCATACAGGCAGCTTGGATTATGTAGGGTATTTATTCATGTGCTAATAGCATGCGTCGAGTGTTCATAGCCAAAACGCCAACGATGGCGATAGACTGGGTTCAACTAGAGGCGAATTCTACTGTTCTAAGCGACGAATTCCTGGCCCATCGCATCGGTCTTATCCCTCTTATATCTGACTAAGTCGGTAATGTTATTGAGAGAAATAATAGAGTCCAACCCTTGAGACTATCTCTCCAACAAATATATACATTGTAAACTACCTTTCTCACGACCATGAATAGTTTTAAACATTTTAACACATAAAAATATTTTGAAAAATAGTCCGCGTTGACACTTTGACAACAATCAACACTGATGAAAATGATGTCATGTTAATGACATTTTAAAGTTACTGTTGCCAGTAAAAGAGATTAGTGCCATTAGTTTTCTGCATCATGGTTTTCTATTTTTCTGGTCAGGCTTTATTTGTCTTCACAAAAATGAAAAAGCAATTATTAAATAAAACATAAATAACTGACAGCATGGAATGGAACGTACTCGAGTCGGTCAAATAGTATTAATTTCCGACTGTCACTTCACTACTGTCAATCAATACTGTCACTGACATGACACTGTCACTGACACTGTCAGTCATCATCTTTGTCTTTGTTGTTGAATTGAGATTTGAGATTTGAGAAGAACGCTACGCCAATACAAATTAAAATCGTGATTTGTTCTTTTGAATTGATTTGTATGTGTAAAATTTTGTTTTGCATAAAGTTTAAGCATTAAAAACAAATGTCTGAATTGATATTGTTTGATAAGAGCTAATTGTGTTTTAAACAGTTTCACAAACAAATACCTATACCGAACCTATAAAAATGCCGTACGCTAATCAACCTTCGGTGCACATCACAGAGTTGACTGATGATAACGTTAAATTCGTTGTAGAAGATACAGAACTGAGCGTAGCTAATAGCATGCGTCGAGTGTTCATAGCCGAAACACCTACGATGGCGATAGACTGGGTTCAATTAGAGGCGAATTCTACTGTTCTAAGCGACGAATTCCTGGCCCATCGCATCGGTCTTATCCCTCTTATATCTGACGATGTCGTCGACAAAATAAGGTACTCCAGAGATTGCATGTGTGCTGATTTCTGCACAGAATGTAGTGTTGAGTTCACATTGGATGTCAAATGTTCTGATGAACAAACAAGACACGTCACTACCGCTGATTTGAAGACCAGTGACCCACGCGTGGTGCCAGCTACGTCGCGACACAGGGATGAAGATCAAGCAGACTATGGTGAAGCAGATGAAATACTGATTATTAAGCTTCGAAAAGGGCAAGAGTTAAAGTTGAAAGCTTATGCAAAGAAAGGCTTTGGAAAAGAACATGCAAAATGGAACCCAACGGCTGGTGTCTCGTTTGAATATGACCCTGACAATGTAATGAGACACACTTTGTTTCCCAAGCCGGATGAGTGGCCAAAAAGTGAACACACTGAGCTTGATGAAGACCAATACGAAGCAGAGTTCAATTGGGAAGCCAAGCCCAACAAGTTCTTTTATAATGTAGAGTCATCTGGTGCTTTGAAACCTGAGAATATAGTGTTGATGGGTATAGTGGTGTTGAAGAACAAACTGTTGAATCTGCAAGTACAGTTGGCTCAAGAAGCACAAAATGATGCTCTAGCTATAAACTAATTTTAATTTGAGTATACATTTATAATAAACGATTAAGTGAAAAACGGTGTTTAGCTTCATTATTTATGTATCATTTTATGTGCTAATTATGCCCTTGCTACAATGATTTAATTTACCCCATAGCTCATAAGTAGCCGGCAGTTCTTTAGTCCAACAGAATTTGCTCTTTGAAGTAACTATTAAAAAAATGGCATTCTTATTTAATGTCATCTTCTTTTATAAATTTGCTGTCATGAATTAGACATCTAAGAAAAATGTCACATTACATCTATTGTCATTGTAGACAAAATTAATCAGTCAATGATAGCATTCCGGCCTCCGGAAAATTGTAAATTTTTAAGTGTTTACTGAACACATTTTTTTCACAAAAAAAATTGTCTTTTATAAAATGACTGAAAAGGTGAAAAAGAATGACCCCAATTGGAATATCTTTGAAGACGTGATCGAAACTGTTAAACATTTTGAGGCAAGTATTTGTACCTACTTGAACACTAATGAAGTTGAATTAGGCTGCTACGGCTTATCAATCCATGTCCATGTGGAAAGCCTGAAGCTTAAGGGGCCTTAGGCGGTGAAAACGTAAAAATTGCCTGTTTTCTATTAGCTGTTATTCAAAATATATTAGATATTTCGCACTGAAATTTTCAATGTGTATTACAGAGCGCATGTGTGAGGGGATGAGCAGGTAATCATTAGATATAAGTACCATCGATAGCGGTTTGCTGAGGTGGGGAGGTGGTAGTAATATACCCCCCCCCCCTGCAAACCCCATCTGCCGAAAACGTACTTTTCGCGAAGTATTTTTTTGTGAACAACCTCAAAACAAAAAAATATGGAAATTTAGCAGGAGGGAGGCTAAAAAGAGGTGGGAAAAGGGGAGAGACGTCGTTTTTGTTCAACATACTAACCTAACCTAACTTAATGTTTTATATATTAGCGTTTTATTAACGCTTAAATATACTTATAAGTAAAATTTTAAACACTGAAAAAAGACGACAACCTCAGGCGGGAATCGAACCACGCACTTTCCGCATTCCGGGCGGCTGCCTTAACCACTTGGCTACCGAGGTCTGGCTTTCAACCGTCGCAATTTGTCAGTGCTTGATGCTTATGTTTTTAGTAAACATTGCTTCATCAAATCTTAGAAGTTTTCACCTCTGAGATCCGAAAGAAATGTTTTTACAAATATTTGAACATTCGGTTAAGATGAAGCTGCGTTTATAGATTAATGTTTTATATTTTAGCGTTTTATTAACGCTTAAATATACTTAAGTAAAAAATATTAAACACTGAAAAAAGACGACAACCTCAGGCGGGAATCGAACAACGCACCTTCCGCATTCCGGGCGGCTGCCTTAATAGGGCGTGCACCCGGTTCTACCCGGTTCCGAAAAGACCCGATTTTACCCGGTTCTTTTAATATTTAAAGAACCGGTTCTTAAAATTGTATTACCCGGTTTTTTCGGTTCTTTCGGTTCTAATAAATGTCGTCAAATAAATCAAAATTTTCCACTAAGTAGGTAGGTATAAGTAAATTGTTGATTATGCATGAAAAATATTAATCTATTAGTAGTTTTAAGGACTGAGACATTTTATTATACTGTGATTTTGCGTGGAAAAAATATAAGACTGTTTTATTCCCATCGCTGTAACTTCTGTGATGTGCAAGGTGTTTGTGCGGATAATTAATTCTTAGCTCATTCACTACCTAGAGGATCACTCGCTGCTCCATGATCGCTAGTATGGGTTCAGACCCAAGCGATCAACGGGTGACCTTCTAGCGTACGTTACTCACGCATGGGGTGAAGCGATGGATAAGCATGGCGAATCCCTGGCAGTTAGCCTTAATATCGCCAAAGCTTTCGATAGAGTGTGGCATCGTTCCCTTCTTTCCAAGTTACCGGCCTTCGGTGTGCCGCCCCTTTTGCGCGCCTGGGTTGCACACTTTCTAGAAGAGCGGAGGATTCGTGTCCTTTGTGAGGGTAGTCCTCCGCGTTCTTCAAAGTAAATGCCGGAGTGCCGCAGGGTTCTGTGCTCTCACCTATTCTATTTCTACTGCATTTTAATGACATGTTGTCCTTGGGCAATATTCATTGTTATGCGGATGACAGTACGGTGCATGAGCGGTACTTGGAACATCCCGCTGCAAAGCAAGCCGATATCGTGGTGAAAAGGCAAGAACTGGCTGCTAAACTGAACCTAGCTCTCGATCGTGTCTTTAAGTGGGGATCTGAAAACCTGGTCGAGTTTAGTGCCAGCAAAACCCAGGTTTATGCATTCTCGTCCAAGGTAACTCCCTTCCTTACTCCTCCCTCTCTTCAGAACTCTCCGTTCCCCATTTCGGTGAACCTCGACATTCTCGGCATGGACATCGGCCACTAACTGAATCCAAAATGCTACTTCGAGAGTGTTATTTTAACTGCCTCCCGTAAGTTGGATATTCTCTATAAGGAGAGGCGGTTTTTCACTCCCGAGCAGCGCTGTTTGCTGTACAAGACTCAGGTACGATCGAGTATGGAGTATTGTTCCCATCTATGGGACGGCTCCGCTAAATACCTCTTCGATGCGCTTGATAGACTGCAAAGGTGAGCGGTACGCATTTTTGGAGATACTAAGGTTACAGCCTCCCTTGAGGACCTCCAGCTGCGTAGAGACATTGCTTCTCTGAGTGTCTTCTACCGGAATTACTACTGACAGTGAAACTGTATTAATATTATAATTGACATTATTGATTATTTGATAACTTTATTGTAATCTGTTACTAGTCGATTTCTAAACTGTAATTAATAGACTTCCTGGATAAAAGCATTGGTAACAAATTAAACATTATTTTATTTTACGGACCCAAAAGCACCGAAAAAACCGGGTACCCGGTTCTTCGGTAAAATGGATACGAAAAACCCGGTTCCTAAATAAAGTCCGGTTCTGCATCTTCTATGCCTTAACCACTTGGCTACCGAGGTCTGGCTTTCAACCGTCGAAATTTGTCAGTGCTTGATACTTATGTTTTTAGTCAACATTGCTTCATCAAATCTTAGAAGTTTTCACCTCTGAGATCCGAAAGAAATATTTTTACAAATATTTGAACATTCGGTTAAGATGAAGCTGCGTTTATAGATTAATGTTTTATATTTTAGCGTTTTATTAACGCTTAAATATACTTAAGTAAAAATTTTAAACACTGAAAAAAGACGACAACCTCAGGCGGGAATCGAACCACGCACCTTCCGCATTCCGGGCGGCTGCCTTAACCACTTGGCTACCGAGGTCTGGCTTTCAACCGTCGAAATTTGTTAGTGCTTGATGCTTATGTTTTTAGTCAACATTGCTTCATCAAATCTTAGAAGTTTTCACCTCTGAGATCCGAAAGAAATAATTTCGACGGTTGAAAGCCAGACCTCGGTAGCCAAGTGGTTAAGGCAGCCGCCCGGAATGCGGAAGGTGCGTGGTTCGATTCCCGCCTGAGGTTGTCGTCTTTTTTCAGTGTTTAAAATTTTACTAACCTAACTTAATTAACTCTAAGCTTCTTTCATGGCGGGGGTCTTCGTCCCCCGAGCCCCCCTTGCAGGGAGGCTACTCCCCCCCGACCCCCGCTTGTCCGCCCCGCACGTTTCTCTAATGACATTACCTTTTTGCGTGTTGTTTTCGTTTTGTTTCACTCAAAAACAAAATAAATTTAATAAAATTAAAAAAAATCGTAGGTTACTTCCGAAAATCAAAATCGATATCAGTGGTTTCAGTAAGACCCCCTGAGCATTTGGTTCGATAGAAAAAAATCCTGAAGTTACCTCTATTTCATATTAATGCACATTACGACCGTGTTTTACAATAATAATTCCTATAAAATCATAAACACATAAGTAGGTATTTTTTACCTTTTCGATTTCTTGACTGATTTGGATTTTCAAAAAACTTAACTTTTTGATAAAAATATGAATGGCGCTTACGAATTATCGCGGACCCCGCCCTGCGCAACATCCAAATTTTCGCTGACCGCCTAATCCCATTTGTACAGAATATTATAAATAAGTTATAAAAAAGAACTTTTCCAATTATTACACCAAATATTATCTAGCCCAAGTTACACTTCGTTTAAAACTTGTTTGTAATGGTTAACCTTTCAACTGCGGCCGCACACTGATCAGTGCTCAATGAATTGAATTTCTATTGTATCATAGTGGCGATGGCGCTGCGTTCGGAGTGTTAAATTAGATAACTGATAAACATACCCAAAAAATACCCAATCCGAAATTAATTTACAAAAACAGCTACTTATTCCTAAATTGACCCGACCAAACCGGCCCGCTAACCATTCGACCACGGAGTTCGTCAATTATGATGTGCTTAAATAAAATAAGGAGTTTTCACCATCACCAGCCGATAAAATGTACCAGTGCTCTGATCAGGGCCTTTCTACATGAAGAGGTTGAGACAGAACTTTTTTATAATGTTTAATTGTATAAACAAATAATACCGGAATTTTACAGACAGATGACCAGAAAAATGAATCCCTAAGTAAAATCAAATTAAAACTGCAAGACATCCAAGATGCTCATACTCGAATCAAGAATGATGTGGTTTTTACCCCCATTGTCGTATGTTTCCTTAAATTATATCACTTCTTCGTTACCTATATAGTTCGTTATTAACCACTTACCTACCTATATATATTTAATAACAATTATCGACTCTTTTAGGAAGCAAAACACATCGGTAAAAAATTCTGTAACGTTTACTTCAAGTGCGAAAACTTACAACATACTGGCAGGTTAGTAATTTATCTTAAAAACAAACTTTTTTTAACGAATTTCTATAAATTTTCTTTTTATGGGCTCGGCATGGCTCAGTCAGGCCTTCCAACATTAAAGATGAGGAAATTGGGCCTTAAAGCCCATAACTAACACAACCCACCACCCTAGTTCAATGCATAATGTTTACCCAGAGGAAAATGTCAGGTGCTTTGCTTATCATCCTTCTTGGAAGCGCCCGCTAGGTAGCCGTTGAGCTGTTTGATCCAGGATAGCGAGAGTCAGTAATGCTGACCGCGTCCATCCTACATTGATCCTTAATGAACCCTCATTAAGGATCAATGTTCCAGCTCGTGTTGCGGAAAGTTACATTCGCGCAAGAATACGTGAGTCGTGGTGGTCTACCGGTATCGTTCTGCTACTCGAAAATGCAAATAACACCTAGTGGGGTGCGAATAGTAACAGGCTGAGACTTCGTGCCCTGTTTATAACATGACTGCTCTTGATCTTACTACAACAAGCGATACAAATAACATGCACATAATGTTTATTAAATGGGAGTATGTACCTACATTCCATTTAGTGTTACACTATAGTTCGCGTAAGCCATCGAAAAAAAACAATATTATGTTCTTAATAGTCGGTAACGCAGTAGGTATACCTATTACTAAAATACCTTATTATTTAATATAATTCCAATACAGTTTCAAAGCCCGCGGCGCCTGCAATGTGTTGTCAAGCATGTCGCCGACCGAGAAGAGCAAGGGTTGCATCATATCGGGCGGTAGGAACTACCTCAGCGCAATGGCGTACTACGGCTTCAAGCAATCCGTGCTGGTGAACATTATCGTGCCCAAGGATTGCCCCTTATCTGACCGGCAGAGGTACAAAGAGAACTTCGCAATTGTGAAGATGTACGGCAACGACGTCAACGACGCCAGCCTGCACGCCCTGAGCTACTGCAACGAAATCGGATCTAACTTTATCCACGAGTAATGTTTTTAATAACTAGCGACTATGCCACTGAAATCACCCCAAAGAGCGACGGCCTTCCACATAAAGGTATGTTTCCAAGAGGTGCTGCAGACTGCAACCGCAGGCGACATTGCGACATTGCTGGCTGCGGTTGACCGCAGGTGCTGCCTGCGGTCGCGGTTAATGGCTTCTATTTCCAAGCGCGGCGCAATGCCGCGGCTGCACAATGCATAGAACGATGCTGAGGCATTGTTGCCTCAGTCACTCCAGTACCTACCTTGCGCGAGACAGAATGTCGGACAACGCTACCGATAGTTTACTAATGTGTCTTTTGTCAGAAGAGGAAGATGATGACGACTTGTTGAAAAAAAAGAAATGCACCTGATCTTTTATTTAAAAGTCGAACCAAAGAAGGAAGCTATTCTATTTTAATTAAAAACTGTATTATTGGCGCAGAAGAAAAGTTTCGAAAGTGTTGTCGTTTAAATAAAAATCAATTTGACTTTGTACTCCAAATTATTGCGGTACTTTGGATTGGATGTGTCGTAAAGGACTTTATGACCGGCAACAAAGTTAATTTATTGCTTTTCATCATCTTCCGAAAAGTCGCCATTTTTGTACGTAACACGCTTAGATTATATACATGTCTAGATAGAGCCTGGCCGTAAAAAAACGTAGAAAAATTTATAGGCCAAAATTGGACTATCGCGCAATCCTGGCGGTCAGTGTCATTGTGCCGTCAAGCAGTGTTTACCTCTCGCGTTTCGGTGAAATTGTTCGCAAAATGACCGTTTGCTCAGTGAAATTCTGGCGAAACTACAAAAGAAATTATTTTTCGACAAGGAAAGTCACGTTTCATCCGTAAGTATCTATAAATTTTAATGAAAATTTCAAGTTTAACAATAATAACGGCCATGTTGTTTTTGCTCCGTGCTGCCATGTATGCGTAGTGTTGCTGGTATCAAAATGTAGAATTCCCATTATTGGTGACAGAATATAAAAGGAGGTTCAAATATAATAAGTATGATAAAAAATACTCAGTCTTGTAAGTTAGTATTTATACATGGTCTTGTTGTAAATAAGGTAAATACATTAAATATAATTATTATTGGAACGCTTTCAAAGTTTTTTTTTTAAACTGTAGTCTGATTTATAAGAGAGTGAATAAATGTCACGGTTTCTATTCGATGCCGAATGTTTGTAAACATATTACTGTCATTTGTGCAAATGTCTAGTCACTAGGAATTTTACTGTTTTTTGAAAGAAACACACAATAGTTAGGTAACTGTTTTCTTGTGAATGTCTCTCAAGAAAAAGTAAAATCCTACTGCAACTAGGTATAACAGTAATCTGTTTACAAACATTCGTCATCGAATTTGGCTGGATTTTAGGTTCCATTCTAAAACAAGTAAAAATATAATACCTACTGTAATATTTTATAATACTATTATTATAAATTGTTATTGTGGTATGGTATCGTATCGATATTCGAAACGAATAAAAAAAATATTATGTTTGAAATGGAATGTACGTAAGTATTTATGTAAGTAGTGTGTGTGTAGGGAATGGTAGTATGTATGCTTCAGAGCTCGATGGCGCATCGGCTAGCACGTTCGGCTTGCGATCTTGCCCGCTAAGCAACTTTCGCAATGCCGGGTCACTGGTTGGGTGACCAAATTTAAAACATCTCGAGCTTCTCCGTGCTTCGAAAGGCACGATAAGCCGTTGGTCCCGTTTGTTGTCGTAAGATGACAGTTGTTAAAACCCACCAACACGCATTGGGCCAGCGTGGTGGGTTATGGCCCAATATTCCCACGTGCTCTCTCTATGTGGGAAGCCTGCGCCCAGCAGTGGGACGTTTATAGGCTGATGATGATGATGATGACGATGTTAGAGAAAGTGCGGGTATATGTTTGTGCCCCTAAAAGGTCAATATTTCTCGTCTCATGTAGGTAAATTATTGGGCACGGATATTGATGAGCAGTCATCACATTATGTAACCTTTACAACTGTTCGACCACATAGCAAACATTTTAATTTTCAGATTTCCAACTGATCCGGTAGAAAGAAGTCGTTGTCGAAATATTTAACTACAAGGTTTCAACATAATAAGAAATTAGAGACCATGAAAAATGATGTAACATCCAAACGTATTAGAAAAAAGTAAAATTTAAAGTAAGAAAATGTAATGGTTATTAAGAAAATAGGTAATAAATGTAAGGAAAATAATGTAAAGCATAAAGGAAACAATTTATTAGATATTAAGAAACATGTAATTGTAAAATTATATAACAAAAAAAAAGAAGAAAAAAGAAAGAAAAGTAAAAAGAAAAAGAAATGAAAAGTAAAGAATTTAAAGTAAAATTGATAAAAAAGAAAGAAAGAAAAGAAGTAAATAAAGTAAGTAGAGCTCATAAAGCTCCAGTTATTTTAATTAATCACTTTGAAAGAAAAGAAAATAGAAACAAAAGAACAAAAAACCCTGCCAAAATAGCGGGAAGCAGTAGATTTAAAAAAAAACATCCAAACGAAAGTTATTTAACAGGTTCACTGTCCCGCGGACCACTTAAGATCCATAACAATTGATTAACCTATTGTTTTATTTTTGGACAGTGAACCGGTTAAGAAACAATTACAAAGAGAACGCCATTAATTGTTTTGATTTTAATTTAAAATATGTAAATTTCTAATTAAAAAATCAATTTTGATTAAGTATTAAATGTAAATCATCCTGCCTGTTGCTTCTATTTCGTTCCTATTACAAACATATCACACGCACGCAGGCTTCCATTAGCGCATTATTTTATTGTACTCGCCCTCGCCTTCAATCATCCATTTTTTCTAAACACACCAGCTTCTTTTATGCGTTATACCTACATATACGATATTCATACCTAATTTAAAAAGTTATATTATGTTATGAATCATTTTAAAATTATATTGTGCATAAATATTTTTTCCCTACTTTATCGGAAATTAGGCAATCGCTGGCAACCATTCGCGCTAGTGTCAGATACGCGGCTGTCACGCACACTTCAAATTCAATACAAAAACCGGGCGGATTTTGAGAAGCGTTTGTACCGCGATGCTCCGTCTAGATATGTATATAGTCGTAGTAGGATCCTAGTTGCAGTAGGATTTTACTTTTTCTTGAGAGACATTCACAAGAAAACAGTTACCTAACTATTGTGTGTTTCTTTCAAAAAACAGTAAAAATCCTAGTGAAACTAGACATTTGCACAAATGACAGTAATATCTTTACAATCATTCGGCATCGAAAGGAACCGTGACATTTATTCACGCTCTTATAAATCAGACATCAGTTTGAAAAAAAGAAAAACTTTGAAAGTGTTCCATTAATAATTATATTTAATGTATTTACTTTATTTACAACAAGGCCATGTATGAATACTAACTTACAAGACTGAGTATTTTTATCATACTTATTATATTTAAACCTCCTTTTATATTCTGCCACCAATAATGGGAATTCTACATTTTGATACCAGCAACACTACGCATACATGGCCGTTAATATTGTTAAACTTTACATTTTCCTTAAAATTTATCGATACTTACAGATAAAACGTGACTTTCGTTTTCGAAAAGATTTTTCCTTTGTAGTTTCGACAGAATTTCACTGAGCAAACGGTCATTTTGCGAACAATTTCACCGAAACGCAAGCGGTAAACACTGCTTGACGGCACAATGACACTGACCGCCAGGATTGCGCGATAGGCCAATTTTGGCCTATAAATTTTTCTACGTTTTTTTACGGCCAGGGTCTATATAGACATGTATATAATCAAAGAGAGGATGTAAGTATACTGTAGTATGCGGTTGCCGCGCTTGGAATGAATTTCTTGCAGCCTGCAGCTGCAGTTTGCAGCCTGCAGTCCGTCTTGGAAACATACCTTATATGGGATATTCAAGAACGTTAGGGCATCTCGAAAACAACTTGAACATGAGAACTCCTGCGAGGGAATGCAACGGAGACGTGTCGCACGATTTGTTGGATTTTTATGGGTGGCGGCTCATTCAAATAATACGACCTACCATCTCTTCCCTTGGGTGTCGTCAAAGGCGACTAACGGACTAAAGACTGCACATAGATCCAACAGCATAGAGCGGCGATGGGCTCTCCACCTGTCACACTGAGCCAAAGACTATATCACTGAGCACATGTGTATACACCGAGACATTTTAGTGGTTGTTATCCCGCGGCAGAACGATTTACCTTTGGTAGTACAATCAAATCATGCAAGTTATTTATTGAAAATAAAAATATTTATGTTCTCAACTAATGTAATTAAAAAAATTATCATCAACTCGAAAGCGTGAGTAACGCTAGTTTCTTATACGAGATGTGACGTATTTGGGTATAACCCGCGCCAATCATCTAGCTCGCTGTGAACACGAGGCGAGTGGCGTTGCAATAGCACAATGTAGGTATCGGCGGGATGTAAGCGGTTAGGGGGGGCGGGGCACACCCCCGCGCACCCCTGCGCATGCGCGCTCCGCCATGTGTATTCGTTTGTTTTTGGTTTAGCAGTGGAAAGTACAGTCACGTGTATATTTTATTTGATCGCGTCGCGATATTAGGTATTTATTGTTTGTTGTTATTACGTTACTGTTTTAAGTTGTTAATTTATTTTTTGTTACATACTGTTATTGTATTAGGAGTAAGTAATGTTTTGAAAGGCTGTTAAAATGCCTAGACGTAATACAGTTTTATGTCGGCAAGCAAGAAAAATTATTTACAACGTATCCGAGTTTATGAAGAAAGAAGCAGAGAAAGGTATCTGTAATCTGACGACGATGAAAGCGAAGTCTTGCCGTGCTCAAGCAAATCATTAACATACTATATAAAAGGTGTAAAACTACTGTAATGTAATGTTTCCACAGCTTCATAAAAATTATATATTTTTTTAAATATATGTATGCTTATAATTTAATTGTAGTTATTATAATTTATCCTGCTTAATTTTGGGTATTAAAAAATAAATAAAACGCTTAATTTATAAATTGTCATGTTATGTTATTTTATAATTATAACGCTCTAATGATAATGTTGCTAACTGTACACCTGCGCGTCGCAACTTCAGAGCGTGCTAGAAGTTTGGCACGAACATACTGCCTGCCGCACGAAATCAATGTTTAAAGAAAATGAAGCTCTCGCAGTAAGTAATATTCTCACGCTTTCGAGTTGATGATTATTTTTTTGATTACTTGAGAACAAAAATATTTTTATTTTCAAAAAATAACTCGCATGATTCGATAGTACTGCTAAAGGTAAATCGTTTTGCCGCGGGAAAACAACCACTAAAATGTCTCGGTGTATAGTTGTTATTTGGTGAAACAGTCGTAGTACTATTATTTATTCTGTGAAACAGTGGACTTCTTCTGCGGTCCTTATTGCCTTCTCTGACTAAGCCTTTGAGGAAAACAGGCATGAATCTATGTATGGCAAGGTGATTTAAATACATAATATTCCTTTACACTACGTGATCAGCACCGACCGCCTGGAGCTGATTGCAGGCTACGGCACGCTGGGGCTGGAGCTGCTGACGCAGATCGACAAGCTGGACGCGGTGATCTGCCCCGTGGGCAGCGGCGGGCTGGCCGCCAGCGTCGTGCTCGCTATTAAAGGTCTCAAGCCGAACTGCTTGATTTACGTGAGAACTGCTGCGTACCTATTTATTTTTATTGAAGATATAATGAGAGTATGTCCGTTAATTGTCTAACTTTAACATCTATCGCAATAGGTACCTTTCAAATACACGTAATTAAGTATACCTATTGCTTTGCACGTTTGCTTATTTAAAAGTAGCGGCCCTTATCCTAACAACTATACGAACAACAAAAAAGAATTAGCCACATAGGATGTTCTGAAGTGATGCGCGTACAAACATTTCGGCAATTGGCTTTTATTAATACCTGGTATAGATTGGGATTACGCAACAGAGGTCTTACCACGCAGGACATTACTTTAATCTTACTAAAGTAATATCAGGGGGTGTCACTCCGCAGTTTAGGTACGTTCGATTGGCGCGCCTCCCAGGCAGGCCGCCTAGGCGTATGGCAGTAAGGGTTGCAGCTCACGACGCCCGAACACCGAGCGCGTCGTCGCTTAACTCGTAATCCCTGCGCGCGCATAAACCCTACGCTCTGTGACGTCATAACGTCAAATCGATATCGAGTCAGCGTTGCTCAACGGAATATGAACGCTCGGGGCACACGATAAGTTTCAATTTCGCGTGAAAGCCGTTAGAGAGTGAACCTTCTGTACGGTAGTAATATTAGTTATTCTGTGGTAATACCTACGTGGTAAGACCCCAGTGCAAAGTTCGAAAATATAATATGTTTCACTTATCAATTTCAACATCGGTTTATTTCAGGGCGTAGAGTGTGCGGCAGCGCCTACTGTGACAAGGGCGCTTCAAGAAAAGAAGCCAGTAATGATTCCAGTGGCTCCTTCCATCGCCGATAGCTTGGGCAAGATCATCGCGAGCACCAACGCGTTACACATCATACGAGGATACTTGGACAGACTGGTTTGGAACTCCGATAAGCTAGAAAACTCAGAAAACTAGAATTTGCACTCCAATTTTTGTTCTCATTCTACGCTATGGAGGAGGGAATATAGAATACTACCTTTTTGCGCACGGTTTCGCTCGCATGAATTTTTCACGGGAAGAAGTACACACGGCGTCAGATCAACCTACTCTAAACTGTCAAATTTCTACAATCAATTTAGAACTTTATTATTTGGTTCTAAGGATCAATATTCATTGGAAAAATTTGACAGTTTAGGGTAGGTTGATCTGACGCCGTGTGTACCTTAATCTAACTGTTTTCAGACTTTCCAGGCCTTATCAATCTCTACCAAATTTCATCAAAATCGGTTTAGCGGTAGCGTGAATGCGTTACAAACAAAAAAAGTTACTTTCACATTTATAATACTAGTTAGGATTAGGGACTACCATTTTAAGCTCTTTTGTCTATTTTAGATTGTGATAGATGAAGTTTGGATATTACGCGCGATGATCAATCTACTGGAGCGCGAGAAAATGATGGTCGAGGGCGCGGCGGCTTGCACTGTCGCTGCCATCATGGCTGGCAAAGTGCCCGAGCTCCGTGGAAAAAAGTAACATTTACAATTAAACTTTAACAAAATTGTAACGGGAAATATTACCTATATGCATGTGAGGTTTAAAATCGGTCACAGATTGCACAGCTATGGACCTTTGAATTAACTGAATTCATTTTATCATTTAACCGTGTCGCGTAGCGTTGAAAGAATACTACCACCCCCTCTCTTCCCTTGAGTGTCGTAAAAGGCGACTAACGGACTAAAGACACACATACTGCACATACATCCAACTGCATAGAGCGGCGATGGGCTCACCACTGTCACACTAAAACGTATCGCTATTTGGTGAAAAGTGGACTATGGCAGAGGACTGCTTTTGCGGTCCTCATTGCCTAGTATCTGACTAACCCTTCGAGGATAATAGTCGTGATTATGTATGTAAGTACTTTTTGAAAAGACTCTTTTTATCGCACACGTTCGGGGCCCCTGTAGCTCGGAGCCCCCGTACATAGATACGGCGCTGGCTACGCCCCTGGTCAAAGCAACAAACGCACAACACTCGGTTGAACGGCGGTCGTCACGAGGTACCAGGGTATCATATCAACCCGGAGACTGCAAAGACACATTATTATACCTACTTACCTCGAGGGTTTCCGTTGTCCACCAGCGTGGTGTGCATACTATCGGGCGGGAACATAAACAGCACTTGCGTGTCGCACGTGATCGAGCGCGGCATGGCGGCTGAAGGACGGCTGGTGCGGTTCAGCGCCGCGCTGCCCGACGTGCCGGGCGCCATGGCCAAGCTGCTCGGCAAGGTCACCGACTGCGGCGCCGACGTGAAAAGCTTTGTGCCCGAGCGCGCCTGGATGAACCGGGACGCGTTCATGCTCTCTGTAAGTGCTAAGTTTTCTGCAACTTAGGAATTTCTCCGCAGCGTTGCTCGATGCGCCTACTGCATTGCCAAGTTGCTTAACAAGGTCGCCGAATGCGGCGCCGACGTCAAGAGCTTCGTGCCTGGATGAACCGGGACGCCTTTACGCTCTCTGAAAGTGTTAGCAGCAACTTCGGAGTAGGCATCTCCGAAGTAGGTATCTTGGTGTAGTCCTTTTAGATGTGCCGTATACGATGGTCATACATCAACTCAGGTCAAGAATTGTATGGATCGGGAAAGTTGGTTTATTTAACAGCAAGAGCCCCTAGGTAGTTGGCACCCCGCGGCGAAGGCTCCACCGTGACCATTCACGGAGGCGCTATTACCCGCGCCGCGCTGCCGTTCCAGCAGCTTGTGTCAGTTCCAGAAGTTTGCCAGATAGCCAACCCTCGCCGAATACAAGCTCACAAGACAAATCTATATGAAAACGAATACCTAATACTTTTGTTTGATTTTTAGGTAAACATGTTGATCGAGACCAGCGATGGCAACCACGCGAAGGAGCTAGAGAAAAAACTAATCAAGGACTACCCGCACTCACGGTTAACTACGTTGTAAAATTGTCTTATTAAAGAATTTTGTATATTTTAGATACATTTTCTGTGTACCATTGGTACTCTATTAGTGAATTAAACTAAACATTGACTTTTGAATTGTTTTATTAATTACCTAGTAGTGTATTAGTGCGAGTGGGAAATGAACCACCCTTATTCCAATTTATTATTTGTAAAATGTATCGCCCACTGTTAAAGGCCTTAAAAATAAAATTGTGGCAGCTAAATAAAGGGATACACTAGGGAACAAAAGTTATTGTTCTGAGGGAACAAATGTTCTGCGTCACGTGTCGCCAGCGACGTCTCGGGTTAGGGCTCTAACACACGAGCAGCAGTTTGCTGTCGACGTAGGTAACTGCAGTCAATGTTAGGAGTCGGCGGCTAGCTATCGACATGGTCTCGGCAAGCTGTCGACGTTTCAACGACTGATGCTCGTGTGTTAGAGCCCTTAGGGCTTCTACACACGAGCAGCAGTTTGCTGTAAGCGTGTGTAACTGCAGTCGACGTTAGGAGTCGGCGGTTAGCTGTCGACATGGTCTCGGCAAGCTGTCGACGTTTCAACTGCTTGCCGCAGGCAGGTCGACAGCTAGCAGACGCCGTCACCTGTCAGTGTGGCGAGTTTCTTTTTTTATGATGTTTGATTTATGTTGAGTCTTTAGTCCATTAGTCGCCTTTTACGACACCCAAGGGAAGAGAGGGGGTGGTGTATTCTTTTAATGAGCCGTACCCACAGACGTATTCTTATTATACGTCTGGGGCCGTACCGTACCCACTACGCGACATGGCGACTTTAATAATTTTACACCGTGGTATAAGAATTTTATTAAAGTTCCATAGACTTCCCATAGAAATAGAATTGAAAAAGAGGACGTAACAAGCTTTTGACTTTTGACCAAGAAATCACAACACCAAAATTCCTGTTAAAGTTTTAAAAATCTTTTTATATTTGTAAATAAAACGATGGTAAGTATCTACTCAATTAAATTGATCTAAAAATTCACACGAATTCAACTTAAATGAGCGGGAATAAAGTTTCTTCGAAAGAAATGGTACGTTTTTCATTCGAAGAAAGTTTCCTGTATGTAGGTAGGTAATGTAACGTACTTTCATTTTCATTTGCAGGCGGAGGCAGCGATTAATCAGCCGCACATCTTAACATTTAGTGAAATCAAGCAAGCGGTTGAACGCATTGAAGGTGGAATAATACACACGCCACTTTGTGTACGGCCAAGTTTATACCTACCTGTAGATATGTTTAATAAAGGCTCTCACACGCCAAAAACAGGTCAGCTATGCGATTCTCTAAGCGACACAGACGCTGCGCGCATGGTTGTGATCATAGATGTTACAGCCGTCATATTTTAAGCTGCAGTCACGGCTGTGGTCAACGTTGAGGCTGTTTTACTTACAGAATACCGATTTTATAACATACAAGAAATGTCAAAGAAGTGATTTCCTATCACGACGCCGCTTGCAGCCGTGCGGAGCTAGTGTCGAACAGCGTTGAAAATTATTTAGAAGAATACCAATGGTACGCTCACCGCTGTTTGCAGCCGCTGCTACCAAGAAGGCTTTATGCTCGCCTTCCACTAAGAGCGGAGCGGGCTCCGTACAAACTTCGTTTAACTCGCAACGGCAATCTTCATAGAAGTGCTTCCACTGTAAATGAGCGGATGGAGCGTAACAAAAGAGTACAAAGAGTTAGAAAAGTGGTTACGAAGTTCAGCGGATTTCTAACGGACTTCGTAATGACTCAGCTCAACTCGCAACTCAAATTTCATAGAAATGCTTCCACCGCGAGCGAGTAAGTGGAGCGGGTTAAGCGAGTTAAAATGGGTCCGCTGCGTCATGGCATCGCACGCTAGTTTTAAACGGACTGCTTACACCTTTGCCGTCCTTGCCCCTTTTCTCGCCCGCTTTCGTCTGTTTTTCTGCGCCACCTCACTCATGGTCGCTGACAATGGAAAGCAAACAACTCGCTCGTCTAACCCCTCTCATTTCCCACCTCATTCGCTCCGCGAAACCCGCTGGCAGTGGAAGGCAAATTCTGAAACTCTTTCTTAGTGGAAGTGCAAAACTACTTTTACTTCGGCGCGCTCAGATCATTAGCTCAGTTTCCGCATAGTACCCTTTTTTAGTGTAAGGCGGGCATTACTCCGGTCCGCTCAGATCATTAGCTCAGTTTCCGCTCATTACCCTTTTTTAGTGGATGGCGGGCATTAAAGTTGTTTGCGCTTAGAGAATCGCACTACAGAAGCTTGAAGGCGCGCCTGTGTAAGATGTGTAATACGACGAAAGCAGTTTTCTGATATCCCGCACCATTACATCGTATTACTATAGCTACCATATTTGACTCTATAAAGTGGCACAAAACGGTAGAGGCTCTGATCAGACGCGGGGCAGTGTCGCCGCGGGCTGTAGCGAAACCTTGAAAATGCCTCTGGTATGTAGGAGCCTTATGTTAAGTGAACATTTCTATCGTTTGAAAGCAAGTGTGATGCCGGTGTACACTCTCATTCAAGACATGACGAAACCGCAGTATATACATTAAAATGGTTTTTATTTAAATTATTTTTGTGACGGTAAGTTGGCCTTGTCTCGTCCTAGAGTGTAAGGTCGGCTTAATTGTTACCAGGAATTTGGAATAAAAACAATTTAAGCCAACTCTACATGAACATGTAACACAAAATAAGTATTAATTATTTTATATGTGGGTCACACACAATGTCGTTGCAGGGGGGCATCACGCTAAATAATCTCAACTACTTACTTTCATAACGCGTTTGATTTACACACGCGATATAAGTACGAGGCCGGCAAAACAGCTGCGGTTCAGTTGTGATTTGGTTGAGACCCTTTAGCGTGATGTAGGCCTAGTATGCGTACACGAGATATTATTATGTCGCGAACGAGAGACGACAAATCACTTTAAGTTGTCATGTTAAGGTTTGTAGACAAAAATATTCAAAAACTACTTTTAAGTCTATTTTTGATATATTATGTAGAGGGTTCTAAGCGCATCTGTGTGTCTTTAGTGCCGATAAACATCCTACTAATATTATAAACGCGAAAGTTTATAAGTATGGATGGATGTTTCTTACTTTTTAACGTAAAAACTACTGAATGGATTTAGATGAAATTCGGCATACAGATAGATTATAACCTGAATTAACACATAGGATACTTTTCATCCCGATATTCCCACGGGAACGTGAACCACGCGGGTGAAACCGCGAGCAGCCGCTAGTTAGAGATAAATGGATAAAACACGAGAGAACGGGTCGAGAAGTGTTCTCGTGTTGCGCATGCTAGGCCGGCTGATCTACAAGGTGTTAACAACATCACTATGCCCATGGCCCGTGACTATACAATGGATGAAGTTCCAGGTCGACCACTTGTCTATGAATGGTTTTTTTTTTATAAAAGTAGGAGGCAAACGAGCAGGCGGGTCACCTGGGGCCCAAGTCTGCTAATTTTCTCTTACTCATTTAAGAATACCAAATGTGTCAAACAATTACAATGCGATCCAATTGCGATTCAATTATGCCATTCGTAAATTAGCAGACTTGGGCCCCTGATGGAAAGTAATCACCGCCGCCCATGGACACCTGCAAAACCAGAGAAAACGCAAACGCGTTGCCGGTCTTTAAAGAAGGAATAGGCTCGTTTCTTGAAGATATCGCCTAGAAGTGGTAGTCCGGGAACTTCCTCGACCTGGCACAAAAATAGCCTAATAACTAAGTAATAACAATAATACTATTCAACTTATTACAGGAAGCGAAATTGAGTAAAAATATGGACTACAATATCTACTTAAAATGCGAAAATCTACAATATACCGGAAGGTAGGTTTAATGACGAAAGTATAATAAACATATAAAACATAGGAAGATCGGGCCATAGGTGATCATAGGGCGGATTGGTGGGTTTACCGACCGCCATACCATACGACTACGACCATGACCACCGGCACAAACGGCTCAACGTGTTTGCCGAATCACGAAGGAGATCAATGTATTGATCAATAATAGATAGTTGATGTACCTAATAATCCTAAATGCAATTGAATAATTGAAATGTGGTTTTTTTAATTCAAATTGTAATTAATCTATCATTTACATTACAATACTATCAGATTATAAAAATATCTAAAATGAGAAATCCATTGTTATTGACCAACACAGCTGTGCGGAGCGTGGGGTCCGTAACACGTTACTGGCGAGTGACAGCGGTTGTGGTCGAGGCATTCTAGTGCCGTCCAGCGGGAACACGGCGATCGCGGCCGCCTACCACGGTGGGGCTTTGGGCGTACCGGTAAGTAAACAGAATTACCTACCTACTTATTATAGGCACACAACGCTGACGTTTCCTACTACGTAGCCTCGCCCCCCGCGATCTACTTTCCCGCCCCCGCAACTTTTCGTTCCCCGTTCCGCAGAGCAGAGCATGGGACTGTTTTGCCAGCATATAGGTATTTTAAGTTAATACCATTACCCTCATCGCATTAACCTGTAAACGCCTTATCACTCTTCTTTAGTCTATAAGGGGGTCTTTTGACACCGAAATTACAATAACGAAAAAAAACAAAATTATAAAAACGGTTTGATAGACATATTTAAACATAAATGTCAGGTGACAGTGGTGCTGCCGGACCGCACGCCGCCTGCGCAGGCGCAGCGGTGCGCGGAGCTCGGCGCCGACGTAGTGCTGTTCGGGGAGACGTATGACGACGCCGTCGCGTATGCCAAGAAGGTCCAACGGGAGAGCAAGCAGATTATAATAAGGTTGAATTTTGAATAACATAGTAATAAAGGAACGAAGAATGTTAGGAGAGTAAGTGAAAAAGGATAAGGATAGGTTTGTCAGGAATAGGATCGTAGCAAATGGAAGGTTATGCAAATGGTCTCTGCTTATACCCCTACGGGAAGCGGGCGTGATGTGTGTTCTTATGTATGTACATTATATAACTACTTGTAGAGAACTTGATCGAGGTAGTCAGAACAGTCATATTATTGCAAATACTGCTTAGTGTTCTAATCAAAATTTAATTAATCAATAGGTAGGGGTATACCTAAAACCTTACACGTACTACACTATTCGCCAAGTGTACAAAGTACTAAGAACTTTGTTTTAGACGGGTAGATAATCATTAATCACATTCTGTGTAAAAAATATTTAAATCTATTCTGTAACGCGTTTATGTCTTTTATAGGACGCTCCAAGAGCTATAAACAAATAAAAGTAGTGAGGGTTTTGGTCACTTTACGTTCGAGTTTTCAAGCGGCGCCACCTTGTGACGATATTTGTGAAACTTTGTACATTATTTGGGTACAGCTCCGACGACCCGCTGATGATGGCTGGCCTCGGCACGGTGGGCGTGGAGATCATCACGCAGCTGCCCGAGGCCGACGCGGTGATCGTGCCGGTGGCCTCGGGCGGACTGCTGGCCTCCGTGCTGGTCGCATGCAAGAAACTCAAGTGCAACTGCCTGGTTTACGTGAGGACTTACTTTGTTTGATTGAAGCGTCGTCGGTACCGGTAAATAAAAGAATGTAATGAATATGCCAATGAAACCATTCTGTGTAAGGGTAAGGCCCGCTAAATTTGTACAAAATAACACACTGGAAAAGTAACACACAAGTAAGATACATAGGTGGCAACACACCGGAATAAGGTAAGGTATGGTTTACATGCCCGGTTTTATAGGTAGATAAGAAGGTACTTATAAATTAAAAATCAAAATACTACAGTGAAGTAATTAAAAATGTTTAATTAATTAAAAAACAAGGTGGAAACAAAATAAATAAAGGATAATGTATTATAAATAATGAATGATATTAGTTTACGTTACAAACATAGCTTATGTTACTGCCTCTAAGGGAAAAGTAGGTAACACATAAAACAGATTGGTCAAAGTATATTTTTTACTACAATGGAGCCCTTTTTATTATTGTCCTGCCTACTAGCAGATTTGTACTACATACATTACACAATCTTTAAAGCCACCAAGACAAGTAGGCCAGGCCTTTTTTTTTTTTTTTTTTTTACCCGGTGTAATCCCTGCTTATGGATTCCAGCCTCCAGAAGGGAGACTGGATATGTGGGACTCTCCCGTCCCTCTTTCCACGACGTTACGTCGGGCGAGAGGGAGGGGCCTACCCACTAATCACCGGGGGTCCAAACTCCGAAAGCGTAGGGCTTGGGGTGGCGGTCACGGGACCTGATCCACGGGGGAATTGACCACGCGAGGGCCACCCCGTCGCCGTGTGTTGGCCTATAACTACTGCCTAGCAGCCGTTACGCGCCATCACACGGCGACTACGCGCACGCGGCACTACAAACAGCCCCTTGGGGGGCAGACCCACAAAACATACATCCACACATACACTGACTTACAGTCAACACGGATTGCGTGGGCACTTGGGGTGGTATAACGAAATACCCATGCCAGTGCCCACTTACACACACACACACAAGCATTTACTGACAGATTCAGTAAACGACAACACAAAGACACAGCACCCCCAAGTCATCGGGCGTCGGGCTGGCCGTGGCAGACGACGATTTCTGCCCCGGCCAGCCCCACGCCCGGAAGTAGGCCAGGCCTAAAGTAACACACAGTAACACACGGTATCACACATTACCACACTGGAAAAATTCATAAGACAATTCTAAGCTATATTTGTTTAAATAACATTAAAACTAAGTGCCTTTTCTACGATCTTTTGATCAATAATTAAATTTTAATATTTACATTGAACATGATATCAAAACAACACTAATGTTTTCTAGATTACGGACCAGATATATCATTGTAATAATGACTTACCTTGTCAGAATTCTCCCGTTTGCACTATAAAAATTAATGTCTGAATTTCCTCTCCGTAGGTTAGACGCGTATTGCACATGGCGAACTGTCCTTTCTGTCTAAATAAACGTCAAATACAGATGTTGCTAGACTAATAAAAATAATTGGGGTGGTCGTATTATAAAAAAACAATACTAAATCGTAGTTACACACTCGAAAGTAACACACTGGAAAAAAGGAGTCACACAATACATGTTTTTATGAATTATAATATTAAAAAGTTATAAATAATGTCTTATTAATGCATTAAACTATGATTATACTAATAGCTAAAAGCATGGCATACTTTATTTCATAATATTAATGCTATTACATTTTTGACAATTAGTTAAAACTTTAAAAATGTTTTTGGGTCAATGAAATTTTGTATGGAACAAAAAAAACATAAGTATTTCAAAAATCGAATTCTGCATGATGCCTAAATAGCTACCATCATTTCATATAAAAATGGCGACTTAGCATATATTCTCTGCCTTAGCATCAATAATGTTACTAGAAGTTGTTGTGTTTCGACAAGTTACAGATAATATAGCCACTCCTTAGTACCTACTTGAGCAAATCCGGTGAAGTACGCTTCCAACATCGGCCCTAGCATCAAGTGAGATAAAGGCCAAAATGCTTACGTACCCGGTAAAAAAATGTGCAAAAAGTAAGTTAAGCGCCTACTTCTACTTATTATGCTACCGTCGGCCACAGCACATTATGTTTAAAAGTAGTAAGAATGCGAGTTAGTCAACCGGCCCCGTTTCTTGCAGGGAGCAGAGTGCTCAAAAGTGCCAAAGATGATGAAGGCGCTGCAGGAGGGGCGGCCGGTGCTGGTACCGCTAGTGCCCAACTTAGCGGAGGGGCTGAACGCCTCCGTCGCGGGCGACAACGCCTTCGCTACTCTCAAGGGCAGGCTCGACCGGATGGTAAGTCATCATCAGCTACTGTTGGGCAAAGATCTCCCCAAGAAAGGCCACCAAGATATTAAACGGCTTCCGGTAGCCTTCACCAGCTCATCGGTCCACCTTGTTGGTGGCTGTGGCTGCCTACTTAATAACCGTGCTGCCGCAACGACGGGCGGTCGGTTCTACGGGCGATGTGTCCTGCCAATGGGCTACTTGATGGATGGATATATAAAGTATAAAATGTTTACTAGAAAAAAATCAACAAGTCTCAGGAAGCTCGAATGGAATATATATATATATACAGTCGTGGTCAACTAATTAGGGACAATCTCTAGTTAAGCCAAATTGTGAATTTATTTTTTATTTTCCAACGAGTCTTAACAATATTCCATATCTTTTACACGTAAGTATAATTAGTCATTGATGTGCCCGATTATACAAACAATAACAACTTCTTAAACATTAAACCTCTTTACAGTATAGCTGATAGATTATCAGTGTGCTATTTGTTCAAAGAATGCTGGCTGGCCATTTAATTAGGGACACTGAGATATTGCGTTCTATTTTCAAAATTTGAATCTCAATACTTTTTTATTTCTTCTTTTATTGTTTTGTGGTAGTTTTGGCGGCAATCCAGATTTTTAATTTTAAGTTTTGAGAATTATTTTGAAGAAATATGGGCAAAAATAAAAGTTGCGATCCAACACTACGAACAATTATCATGAAGTTTGTCGAGCGTGGTTGGTCATACCGAGGGATAGCAGAACATTTAAATTGTTCAAAAACTATGGTATGCAATGCAGTGCAACATTTCAGGCGCAATAACACAGCTTTAAATGTGCCCAGGACAAAAAGATCGAGAAAAACAACTCCGCAAGAAGATAGAATGATAACCAGGTTAGCTAAGAAAGATCCGTTTCTAGGCTCTATTTTAATTAAACACGAAGTGTTTGGGGCAGACGAAAGAGCCGGTGTATCAGCGAGGACCGTTCGACGACGTCTGGTAGAAGCAGGGTTGTTCGGAAGAGTGGCTCGCAAAGTACCGTTGTTGAAGAAAGAACATAGAAATGCTCGTTTGGCGTTTGCACGTAAATATGGACATTGGACCTACGCCCAATGGCAACATGTATTATTCTCTGACGAGACCAAGATTAATTTAATTTCTTCAGATGGAAGGCAATACGTACGGCGTCCTGTAAAAGCGGAAATGAATCCAAGATTCACAAAAAAGCAGGTGAAACATGGCGGTGGAAACATTAAAATTTGGGGTTCATTTTCTGGACGTGGAGTGGGACCTGTGAGAAAAGTTCAGGGTAACTTAGACCAACATCAATACAAAACAATATTGGAGGAAACTATGCTTCCCTATGCTGAGGAGCATCTCCCTATTATATGGACGTTTCAGCATGATAACGACCCGAAACATACCGCCCGTTCAGTCAAGTCGTTTCTTACCAGTCAGTCAGTATCGGTGCTAGATTGGCCAGCAAATAGCCCGGACCTCAACCCAATTGAGCACCTTTGGCACGAAATCAAGAAAAAAGTTTCAACTTATCGTACCACAACTTTAGATCAACTTAATCAAGCTTTTTGTGAGGCATGGGCAAACATTCCTATCGAAACATGTCAGAAACTGATAATGTCTATGCCACATCGGTGTCAAGCGGTAATTACTAACAAAGGTTTTGCTACTGGGTACTGATTTTACACGTAATAAAATGGAGCTTTTAAAAATATTATAATACTGGAGATTATTCGTTTTGTTTAACTCTATTCATCATTATACTTTACTGTCCTTAATTAAATGTCCAGCTACATAATTATACCTTAAAATTTAATACATGTTCAACCTTTGATATTAAATACTTTTTTCTATTTAATTATTCTCTTATTTACAGCCATTTATAGTATAGTAATCGGACCAAATTATGCAAATAATAGGTGCTGAAAAATCATTAGGGTTTTATATTTATATGTACATAACCGGTTATTGCTCTTCACTATCTTGAATGTCCCTAATTAGTTGACCACGACTGTATATATATATATATATATATATACCTACCTGCTAAATTTCAATAATAAAGACAGGTAGGTACATGATGGATGTAGCTCAATTGAATGAATGAATGAATGAAGGTGTCGTGTTAACCGTGTCGCCCAGCGGTGAAAGAATACTACCAACCCCTGTCTTCCCGGGTGTCGTAAAAGGCGAACAGACTAAAAGACTGTACATACATCCAACAGCTTAGAGCGGCGATGGGCTCACCACCTGTCACGCTGAGCACATGTGCAGTCGCTAATTGGTGAAAAGTGGACTACTTATAGCATGCTTTTGCGGTCCTCATTGTGTAGTCTCTGACTAACCCTTCGGGGATAATAGTCGTGATATGTATGTAATGAAGGTGCCTAAGATGATGAAGGCGATGCAGGAGGAGTCGGTCCGGTGCCGCTATAAGTCTATTAAATTACCTACTAACTCAACTTAGCGGGGGATTAAGGCCTCCGTCGCGGGCGACAACGCCTTCGCCACTCAAGGTCAGGCTGCTGGACCGGATGGTGGGTCATTTGAATGAATGAATTAATAAATCGTTTATTCAAATCCTGAGTTGACATACACATACAGATTTATAATCAGCTTAAACGTCCCACTGCCGGGCATAGACCTTCCCACATGAATCATAAATCATAAATTTATTGTTTCTCATGTAGTTTGACAGGGTGTTACAAATATTAAAATAGAGTATCATACATGACCCAATTTGGGTATTACAATATTGAATTGATGAATATAAAATACAGCACACAATAACAAATAGAATAATTGAAACATTAATACAACAATAATTATTATCATCAAAAACACACAATTTAAGTAGCTAATATGCACTATAGGCACATGAGTAAAGAAATAAAGAAACGGTACAGAGTGAAAGCTACATACAACCGTGCGAGTCAACTAATGCAAGCATACGGCGCATGTGTGCGTGTCCACTAGCCGCTGCGTCGCGTACGCGCCGCCACTGGATAAAACCGGTTTACGCTCGCTCGGCCAGTGGACAAACGGAGGGCCTGCACAAAGCACGCGTCTTATTTGTTTTATGCTTCTGTATATTACTTACGAAATTGTTTTAAGTAGAATAAACTGTAAATAGTTATGAAAATGTAAATAATTAGTTCTGGACTTGTAAAATGGTTGTTTACTGTACCATTTGTATGAATAATAATAGAAGAAAAAGGTATTTCATATTACAATTATCCCAAGGAGTCTACTAGGTAAGTAAATCGAAACCAGATTATACCTATTTAAAATTAGATATGTTTATGTAGGTCACACAAACCTTTATGATATGTATGTATGTATGTTAAGCCGGGTCACACACAGTTCTCCTGCGACCTGCGACACTGTTTTGTGTTTTCTAACACCTAACATCTAACAAAATATGGTCGTTTAATTTGTTAGATGTTTGTTGTTAGGTTAGGTTATCAGAAAACAGTATCGCAGGAGACTCTGCTTAACTTGAGTACTTAATTGTTATTTTGATTACATATAACTAATTGGGTGAATCTACAAATATTTTGCTGTTTTGTTTACGAATCGTCATTACCTTAACCTTATCTATCACCGACTGTCGTTATAATAGTATATTTATTAGTTATCTTACCATATTACCGAGTTTCAATACAATCTTGGTCTAGATAATTGGTGTGAGCGTAATAGTAGATTATTAACCAAGGGGATAAAGCAGTGTCTTCTGTTGCGGGTGACGATTTAAATCGCGAGCGTAACGAAGGAGTCGAGGTTTACTCCCGAGCGTAGCGAGGGTGTTAATTACTTTAATCACGAGCGAAGCGAGGGATTTAGGACGAGTCCTGAGTGTAGCGAGGGATTTAAGTTCACCCAAGACTAAGGGCGCTTTCAATTTAGCAGGACGTTTAGGCACCGGGATGGATCATGTTATATTTGCTGTACCTTGATTCACTTAGAGAGTCTACACTATTGAGACACACGCACGGCTGCGGTCAGTTTGTCGTACTTAGGCCAGAATACCCTGGTCGTTACTAATAAATAGTCTGTTTCAAGTGTTACTTGAACCAGTGGCGAAGCGTGAAATATTGAGAGAGGTAAGCCGGAGCAAAACAAAAATGCTTACCTACTCCGAGCGCGGACACGCAGTCTTGAGTCCTTACCGAAAATCTGTGATTGGCATCCTGGCTTCAGTCTTGTATAGCGAAGCGTGAAATATTGAGAGAGGTAAGCCGGAGCAAAACAAAAATGCTTACCTACTCCGAGCGCGGACACGCAGTCTTGAGTCCTTACCGAAAATCTGTGATTGGCATCCTGGCTTCAGTCTTGTATAGGCAGATATATTCAGTCCACTTTTACTATACGTGTAAGCACTGAGATATTGAAACAGTGTCTTGCAAGCATAATAGAAGTGGCTTTGATAAAAGCCGTTTATGGTGAAATGATGATTATGTTGTAAATTAAACGAAACTTAATAGACTAAGTACTAATAATACTACTTATATTTTAAAGCTATTCGTCTATTCTTTCTTACAAAGTGCGCTAAGACATTATCATAAAAGCCGGGAAGAATCTAAAGCTATTAATGCCGACATCTTACAATTCTACCGATTACTTTGCAAAACTACTTACTCTAAATACGTAATTTCAACTTATTACAATATCTACTTACCGCAAATACCTAATTACAACGTACGTTTTCGTAACTGCTTTCATCACTACACACAACACAAATAAACAAAGTCCAACTACAATACTAATCATTCTAATAGGTGAAACTAACTAATAAATTCAAATACTAATAAAACACAGTCATGCATTCAATGATGAATTGCAATTACGTCAAATTATCTGTCAACAGAACACAAACCGAAAACGATATTCCTCCATCCCGCTCACGCGCACGCAAATTGTATTACTTTCTCTATCAAGTAACTCGGATAAAGACGGCTTACCGGCTGCCAATACGCGGGTGGGTTTATTGACCTTTATGTGACGTCATGACGTTATATTTTGTACAGAAGTTTAACTGCCAAAAAGCCGATCGCGCCTGCGGCTTATTTTATAGCAATATGTTGTTGAAAAGCAAATTTTATTGATTTAATGTCCATAGTGTAGGCGTTTTGTAATGTTTCTTTTATATATTTACTTTTATAATTACTGATTGTGCCATTTCTCAATTCAAGTAGAGAGTGGTTGTGTTCTAAACTTCCGAAGGGAAGCCGGTGGGAATCGAGTTGTATGGAATCTTCGTCACTGACTTGAACCATGTTGGTCCTGCTCTAAACGCTTAAATTGAAAGCAACCTAAGACAGCTTTATCACCGAGGAAAATACTCTACTTTAAGTACCATTTGCGAAAAAATTAATACAATAATAATATGAGAAAAAAAAAAATGTCTTAATAAATTCCAAGAATAATATTTTTTTTGTCGGAAAAGCAAAGGCATCAAGCTCATACGGCCTCGTCGGTTTTCGTAATTTTATTTAATAATCATAACTGCATAATAAATGCGTATTCCTTTTTCAAAAAGATGTATAATGCTTTATATACAAACTCAATGGTGTAAACACAGATGTTCAGTATAAATTTCGGTAAGTATTCCAAAGGAGAAGGTTTTTTTTGTATGGGAGCTGGGCTTAAAATAAAAAATCAATGATCAGATGCAAATGATATGTTAAATTAAAGAATAAATTATAAGAAACACGATCAATCTATTTCTAAAAATAAATCGATGCCCATTTTAATTTAATGGGCGATTTTCTGACAGCCCAAATTAAAAAGTAAAAATTAGTTCAAAAACACTCGATAGATGTCGTTTTATGAAAGCTGGGCTACTTATGGGCTGTAATAAATTCTACACTTTTACTTGTCTACCAAAAGAATAAAAAAATAGTATTTACTTACCTATTTATATTCAGGACATCCAGAACCTATTTCTATTTTGGAATAGAATAAATATTACGCAGCCATACACGTGCTCTTCATGAACCCGCCTTTTACTAAGCGCCATACTAATCTATGCTAAGCGCCATCTATGAAGTCATTTACGAACCAATTTCTTTTTTTTTTTGATCTCGGAAAATCGCCCATTCAAATTCAAAAATACATTACCTGGTAAGTTATCACTAATGTTGCAATATGTAAAATAAAAAATGTTTAATGACATTTTTAAATGACTGTGGTCATTGCGTTTTGTTATTGATTAATTTTCAACTAGAATTACGGTTGCTTTAATATTAAAACATTGTACTACCTCTGAAGTTACGTAGTAAAACAAATGGAACTTTTTATTTATTTAACTATTTATTAAACAATAAAAATAATTATCGACACAACGTAAATGTTAATAGCGAAACGCATCGAACTCGTTGACAGTGACAGATGACGCATGTCTTGTCATGCCACTGTCATGTCGTGAACTAACTTCGTTTCGTTCGTCTCGTCAGACGGATCTCGCCCTCGCCTATGTGCTGTTGTGATGTTTCGTTGTGCTCTCGCTCTCGTGTTGTTTTCTGTTTTACGACTTCTGCTATGCTTTCTGGACCCGATTTTTGCCTTTCGACTGTGTTTTGTTGACCCGGTGTTTAATACGACGACCTCCGCTACTCTTTTGGACACCTTTTTTCTTCAACGATTATCAACAACGACGCCTCCTGCTCGTGCTATATCAAATGTAAGTATTTTGTTTGATTACAACAGTATGGCAGTTAGTTAAACTCTTTCCATTCGCAGAAAGATTCAATTTCGAACTTTGTGGCTTTCGAAACACTGACACCCATTTGCACTAAACTTAAGAATCACATAAGACTATTCATATCTAATCCACTAAGCCTATTCTTAACTTACGGGCCCAATATCGAGCCGTTAAGGCTTATTATTCTCTATTAAACGAATGTCATAAAATAATATGATAGATAAGAATTGCCTTGGGCGATTCTTAAGTTTAATGCAAATGGGTGTGAGTTTTTCACATTGTACCATACCTAAGTGGGGCCTAAACTACACTGATTATTATATAGCTGGTTAAAATGTCATAAAATAATATGATAGATAAGAATTGCCTTGGGCGATTCTTAAGTTTAATGCAAATGGGTGTGAGTTTTTCACATTGTACCATACCTAAGTGGGGCCTAAACTACACTGATTATTATATAGCTGGTCAAATAAAATGTCATAAAATAATATGATGGATAAGATTTGCCTTAGGCGATTCTTAAGTTTAATGCAAATGGGTGTGAGTTTTTCACATTGTACCATACCTAAGTGGGGCCTAAACTACACTGGTTATTATATAGCTGGTCAAATATAATGTAATTCATAGTCAAGATGTATTTATATACCTAATTATGGAGATTAACTTTAACTATCATTGACCATGTTGTGAAACTATTTGTATTATAATAACCACATTTGCCAGCAATACCCAATGGTGATAGAAGTATGAGTGTTTTGTCAGTGTTTTATACTGTAATTTTTTTTTTCAGATATTTATAATGACTGCGCAACTGCAATGTTTTAATTGCAACATACGACTTTATGCCAATCGTCAGTCTTATGTTATACTTGACATGAGTCCAGATATTGTATCATTGCTGGAGGAGTGGACTACCAGACAGGTATGATACACTTTTAATAGAGATTTATGGCAAATGTTTTTCAATAATTCTACTAAAACAATCTTAAACTTAATATAGGTACTTACTTAAACTCAATGATCTTGAAATGTTCATTATATTTGTAAATAGTTTCTGCTCAAGAAAGCAAAATGGATTGTTTATAATGTAAATAATTTCTTGTTTTAGGTGGCAACCATAGACAGATTGTGCCAGGAGTGTTTTGACTTGGTGATTGCTGAAGTTGTTGATGGTCACAATAGACCTCAACAGCAATTGGGACATCATTCACTATGTGTCAATTGTGGCATATCACTGGCACAAAGAAGTGGAAGACTGTCTCGACCATTGCTTGATGGATGTCCTGAGAGAGTGTATATAGCTAGAACTATATTTCCTCGACAGGTATGTAATATATCTTTGCCTCAAATGACTATACAAAGGACAAATAATGTCAATACCTAATATTAAAGATAGTACAACAATGTATTTATATATTTTACAATTTTACAGATTCCTGTTGATGCTCAAGTGTGCAATTCTTGTTGGCTACGAGCTCGCTATAGAGTTCAACGAGATGCTGAGGTTCATGACCTTCCTATCGAACATGGGGACGAACAAGATCCTGACAATGCAGATCTACAAGAACCTGACATAGAAGATGAGATGCATCATGAACTCATCTCTACCATAACTCTTCCCGGCTATAGTCGCACTTCAGATACTGCAAGTCACTGCTTTGTACCAGAGTGTATAAACATGGAGAGATTCAGAGTTCCCAAATATTTAAGAAAAAGAATATTGGCTGACTACAAAGTTTTTATACCTGCTAACTCAAGAGTTTGTGAGCAACATAGTATAGTGTACAACTGGGATGTACTCAATGATTATGAATATATGACAAACTTCACTTCACCTCAAATCATAGATATGTTAAATATTTTGAGTGAGTCCAAAACTGCCTCTTTAAACTTTGAAAATGTAGAAAACATTGAACCAAGTATTTGTCACTACTGGACTGGCTTGTCTATTGTCAATTTCCTAGTATTGTTTAATTTGATATACAATGGACTCAATAATTGCAAGAGAAAGAAGACTGCTCTAGCACTCTACTTAGTAAAAATAAGGACAGGAGAGTCATACGCTCGGATCGCAAGCATTTTTCAAATAACAACTTCTGTAGTTCGATCATATGTAAAAAACGTAAGAAATTGTCTGACATCTGTATATGTACCGTTACATCTGGGTGTGGGACATATATCACGTGAAGCATTGAGCGCAAGAAATCTTATTATACCTCATGGTTTATTTGGTACAGAATTGAACAACCCTATTGTGATCATGGATGGAACTTACATTTATGTCCAAAAGTCGTCTAACTACTTATTTCAAAAAAAATCCTACAGCCTTCACAAATTCCGCAATCTAGTGAAACCATTTTTGATTGTAGCTACTGATGGTCATATTGTAGATGCATATGGACCTTACCCAGCAACCACTACTGATGCTGACATAATAAAACAATTATTTGAAAATGAGAGTTCCGACCTCAGGAGCTACTTTACACAGAATGATGTGTTCATTTTAGATCGTGGATTTAGAGATGCTTTAGGGTTACTCAATTCTTTAGGATATTCAGTATATAAACCAGAGACACGTTCAGAAAACGAAGGTTCACAGCTCTCGACCATAAAAGCCAATAAATCAAGATTAGTGACAATGTGCAGGTGGGTAGTGGAAGTTGTAAACGGTCGGTTTAAACGGGATTATAAAATATTTAGAGCGAATTACTTTAATAATATGAGCGAGAATCTAATGCAAGACTTTAGAATTGCAGCAGCAATAATAAATCATTTTCATCCCGTTATAACCGACCGGCCTAATGCTGAGCCTATTTTGCAAAGAGCCTTAGAAAGATTGGATATGCCAAACCATTTAGCTGATCATGTGCAACAGCTGCATTTAAATAGGCACAGGGCTAATTTCATAAGAATAGATGGCCAAGTACCTCAATTGGATATGTTCCCTGTAATGGAAATGTCTGACTTGGTTCTGTTTGCATTAGGGACCTACCAAATTAAGCAGGCCAGGTCTTATTATGGGGAACATATCCGAACAAATGGTACGTTTGTAATAGAAGTAAATGACAGTGTAACTGTAACAAACATACCAGTAATATCGTCATCACATGACACATTATTAATTAGAGGAAGGATTAGGTCCCGTCATCATAGTAATACAGTTTATTATACATATATATTATTAAATTCAGGAGAAGCTAATTGGTGGGACCAGATCTGTGGCTATTACTGTTCATGTATCATAGGCAAACAAACAGTTGGTACTTGTGCTCACGTTATGATGATAGTTTGGTACCTTGGCTGGGCTCGGCATCAAGATTCCATATTGGCACCTGCTACATTTTTAGATGGTGTTTTGGTAATGGAGGATGAATAAAGAAAGTTAATAAAAAAGACATTGTTTTATTTATTAATTAAGTTATAAACCCAATTATACTTATGCATTTTCTTCCATGTAACTACAGGTGATGCTTACAGAACATAAATTATTTGCATATATTTGCATTATGCATTTCTACAGATTCACATCTCTGATTCTCGTTTCGAAATCTCATTTCACTATACATTTGTACAAGTGACGCAAAAACATAAGTAGTAGGTATTACTTGGTATCCAGCCAAAATTATTTTTATTCATTTCTTTATTAAACATACATACATATAATCACAACTATTATCCCCGAAGGATTAGTCAGAGACTAGGCAATGAGGACCGCAAAAACAGTCCTCTGCCATAGTCCACTTTTCACCAAATAGTGACTGCACATGTGCTCAGCGTGACAGGTGGTGGGCCCATCACCGCTCTGTACTGTTGGAATTATGTGTAATCTTTAGTCCGTTAGTCGCCTTTTACGACACCCAAGGGAAGAGGGAGGGTGGTAGTATACTTTCACCGCTACGCAACACGGTTCAAGGCTGTGTATCTACAAAGCCGTCTACAAAATATCAGGAGCAAAATGAAATAATTCATAAATGCATGCATAACAGGAGATAAACCATTCCTGTGTTTATAACTTTATTAGGTATCTCGTTTGTAAATCTGTGTTATTATATTTTATCGTTTGTATGATATTGTTTTAAATGTTTCGTTTTTAACATATTCGCGTTTTGCTATAACTGTACTCTGAATAACTGTGATTCCAAAGAAACAAGAATCTGAAGAGATGCGAATCTGTAGATATGCGAACAATTCCGACATCTTCTTTTTATGAATGGCTTCATCAATAAACTCCCTAAAAATCAAGTAAAACGACATTGAAGATCTCGTCTCTTCCACCTATCCCTACCAGGCTATCTCCACTGGTAGGGATTGTGTGCAAACAATGCTAAAGATTGACTGCTTGTGAAGTCATAGAGTCCACTACGGCTAGTCACTTTTAATTTCACGTTTAGAAAAGCTGCCGTAGGTACTGGAGTTCTATCTATATTGTTGATTTATGTAAGTATTGTATTCCTAGGAAACTAAGTGAAATGGTTCCAGATATGGAGACGGATCACCCGTCCGACTTCGCTGGCGTCATCCCCCCTCCAAATAATAATAAGATATATACATTTTGTTTAGGAAAGACAGTTTTGATCAAAAGCGATTAATCAAAACAGAATTCTCTAGGAACCGAAACGGTGCCCTTTTGGACTTCGCGGATGTCAACTTTTTAGCTAAAATTAATAGGTAGGTATCAAAAGTCTTCAAAACAGAATTACTGAATTGGAATTGATTATATATTGTTGAAAACAAAGAACAAACAGCTGGATGGATCAACGATCAACTGTCAGTTTATGTCACATTACTTAAAGATGTCACGCAACTGTCAAAAAGAGAACTCCGATATCGTTCCTTTCGACGCATTTTTCTAATAATGATTTTTTTTCCAAAATATTAATGGGCATCTCTCAAAATCTGCAATTAGTGTAGATTGAAAGTATTAAATATTTAGAGTATTTATCAACTGAAATGAACTCTGATCAATTTTCACCTATTTTAAGCCCAAAAAAAATCTTCTCCTTTAAATCACATTCTCCCCTTAAAGGATGAATGAAATTCAGTACAATTTTCTTTCCCTGTTTTTAACAGATTAAAAATGACTATTGTTATGTTCGCTTTTTGTGGCATAGAATGTCACTTTTTTGAGCAAGTGGTACGAAAACATATTTTAAATTATGAAATTCGTGTGAGGAAGCGGACAGCATCGAAAAAGCAACCGCATTTTTTTTGTAAATTCACTAATTTTCACACTTTTATCGATTTAATTATGCAGTAATAATTTTGTAAATATTTGTATTTCAATAAGAAATTTGTATCTCATTTCAAAATGCTCGCGTCAACATAAATTAATTTCACAGTGTAAGTATTTTTTTACATGGGCCGCCTTTGTCGTCAAATATTTGTATACTTACTCAAGTGCACACAACCTTTACACCTTTGTTACAATATCACCTTTAAGCCAATGGTTCCGGTTGGTAATACTATTTCTTATGCAGTAATAAAATAATATACCTACCTACTTAGTATTCGGTTCGTTCGGCGTGCGATCTTGCTTGCTAAGCAATTTTCGCAATGCCTGGTCGCTGGATGGGTGACCAATTAAAAACATCTCGAGCTCCTCCGTGCTTCGGTTGGCACGTTAAGCCGTTGGGCGCGGTTGTTGTCGTAAGATGACAGTCGTTAAAACTCACCAACCCGCATTGGGCCAGCGTGGTGGGTATGGCTCAACATCCCCACGTGCTATATTTAGAGTATCAATTTGTAAATACTTATACTTACTTAATATCTTATCTTGTCTACATACCTAATAAAAACTCATAAAAGTTTGTTTATTTTATTTTATTCTCTTTGGCAAGCCTACTTCTTTAGCTAAGGATTTTCGTATGCTCCTAGAAGCTTTCTCTCTGTACCGTTTTTGTATCTAATTTTGCTATTGAAGGAGCCACCATATTTAACAGATTTTCAATATCACTCTTACTCATTCGAAAAGCCATCCAAAAAACCGTTACATAAAATGTCATTGGATTAGATAAGCGATCTTTGGCTTTAAATAACGGCCGCATCCAGATTCTTCTGCGTTTGCGTCTCCGTAATAATAGTACCTCTTTACAAGCAACATCGTACTGGCCAAAAACAACGCGTCCCCTTCTGAATACATTTCGAAAGAACTGATGGAATATAGCCGGGGTTAATTGATCAACGTCGACCGACCGCCGATCGATTGGTTAGTCGAACGGTATCCGTCGATCAATTAAAGCTACCAGGGGCCCAATTCTGCTAATTTACGAATGGCATAATTGAATCGCAATTGGATCGCATTGTAATTGTTTGACACATTTGGTATTGTTAAATGAGTAATAGAATTCCAAATGTGTCAAACAATTACAATGCGATCCAATTGCGATTCAATTATGCCATTCGTAAATTAGCAGAATTGGGCCCCAGATCAACGTCGACCGACCGTCGTCGATCTATTGGTTAGTCAAACGGTATCCGTCGTTCGACGATCGATCGATTGGTCTAGTAACACCCGCATAGTTTTGAGTAGAAAAGCACGTGGGGCAAGGGCGTCGCCAGGAGGGAGCAGGTAGGGGCAGCTGCCACCCCCCCCCCCCCCCTGGAAACTAAAAAAATATAACAAAAGCAAGAAAAGCTCTTGGATTCGTGATGCGTATGTCATCCGAGTTTCAGAGCATCAAAGTAGTAAAAATTTTGTATTGTGCTTTCGTGCGCAGCCACCTGGAATACGCGTCCCAGGTTTGGAATCCCCAATATAATATTTACATCTCGCGGATAGAGGCGGTGCAGAAAAGATTTCTTCGTTATTTGCAATATAGGTGTCATAGTTTCTTCCAAAATTACACACAACGGTGCAAGCATTTTCATTTCCTACCACTACATAAAAGAAGAGAAATGTCAGATATAGCACTACTTCTTAAAATATTCCAAGGTAACATAGACTCTGCCGAACTACTCAGTAAAATTTATATTAATACACCCAGGAAAACAACGCGACACACAAATTTACTGCATATACCTTTATCGAGAACAAATTATCAATCTAACGCGTTTATTAACAGGGCGCCCGAGCTTTTCAACTCCGTATGTCGAATTATAGACTTAGACTTATTCAACACCAACGTATCTAGGTTCAAAAAATTATACAATGATACCTTTTTTGTCTGTTAGCTCATGAAAGGTAATGATCTGTTAAACATCACGCACGGCTCTTAATAATATATTATTGTTAAAAACCACTTGCTAAATGTATCAACATACTTTATTTATAGGTGAAAACTTGTAATTGGCCATATTGTGTTCATACATTAATTTAAAAAATAAAAATAAAATGAACTGTTGAAAATCACACAAAAATAATGTCGCCCTACCTACTACTATGAAACCTTAGGCACGCCTCTATGTACAGTGAAGAGGTTGTAGAGTTTACACAATGCAACTGTACACCGTTCTTTTACAATCGCCTCCTTCATTTATATCGGTTTGCCCCCCCCCCCTCTGGGTCATCGGTTGGCAACGCTCTTGCTTGCGTGGGTAGGTACTTTTGTATCCATTATTTTTATGCAAAATTTTCATGCAACAGCTGGTGGTGGACGAGGCGTTCGTAGCGCGCGCGGTTATCAACGTGCTGGAGCGCGAGCGGCTGGTGGCGGACGGCGCGGGCGTGTGCGCCGTCGCCGCCGTCATGCAGGGGCTCGTGCCGGAGCTGCGCGGAAAACGGTGAGCTTTTATGGTACACAAGCCAACAACAACCAAAAGTAAAATGGATAGAAGTTGCCCATAATCGTACAAGGTGGCATAAACTGAAGGAGGCCTACACCCATTTGTGTTTGAGAAAGGTTAAAAAAAGACTGACTTAAGGCCTATTCAAACCTGAGCGGTATTCGCTGCCGCTGTGGGTAGAGCGGCAGCGAATACGGCTCAGGTCAATCTAGCCGCGGAACTTTATTAAATACCTGAGCGAAACCCGCGCGGTCACCGCGCGGTATATAGGTCCACAGCGGCAGCGAATACCGCTCAGGTTTGAATAGGCCATGACGCGGATGACTGGCAGGTGGCGCGGGACATACTCAAGTGGAAGCTCTAATTATCGGGGGCCAAGACTTAGTGCCTTCACACACGGCGTCGTATCGTAAAAGTGTTCACAAACGATCAAACTTGGTTCGGGCCGGATCACGAACAAGGTGCGCGTCGAACAATTTTCGAATGTGTGGCGCACGGTCCGCCGGATATTATTGTTATTAATATCGGTGCGGCTGGTTCGGAGCGCTTGCACATCGAACGCGGTGCCTTCCGAACCGATTCGATCGTGTATACGGCGGTTGGCGGCGCACCGAATCATTTGCCACGCCACCGTACGCGCCGTGTTCTCTCAGACATGGATTCGGAGCAACGCCAAGAAGACATCGTTAGTACGGAGAAAAGAGCTGTTATAGAGCTGTTGGAGTTGTATAAAGACTCCATTTTTGTGGAAATCGGCGCATAGCCACAGAATAATACTTTATTGAATGCAATAAAGATGCACGCAATCAAGCGTTTCAAATAAGTACTTTTAGAAAAATGGAAGACTTATCCCCTTGCGGCTATTAGCGACATCAAGCCCATTCTTTCTTCTTTTCCTCTTGTTATGTAATGGCAATGTAGCAACGATAGTTGCCACAACTAATGCAATTTTGACCTGTTTTGATAGAATAGGCGGCATGTCGAGACGTGTTGACGCCATGTCTGTGCTAGACAGTAAAGATGGAACAAATCATTGATAGCAGTGAAAAATCATATGATTTATTTTTTCATATGACATAACTGCTATTGTCATTCGCAATCGCTGCGATTATGATTTCTCACTAGTGGAATGATCGAATGAAATCGCGCGGAGCGACCGTGGCGAGCATGCCCGACAATCATACGAGCGAGGTGTGAGCGGGACGCATCTACTCAAGCAATCCCTGCGTGCGAGTAGTGCGTCCGATTGACCTGTGACCCTATCTACCGACCTCAATAGATAGGGTATCGCAACTGGAACTACGGGTCCGGTTGTGTTTTCAGAGGTACTACGGGGTTCCGGTTCTAGCCCCCCGCTGGTCGTGCCTTTAACCAGGCGCCTCCGGCGGGATCCGGACATGGGTTGGACTCGTAGTGGCGTGTGGTTAGCTGTAGAGCTTGGGAATGTTCGTTTGTCCTGGTATTGTGTGCCAGGACTTCCAAACTCGTGCACAGCGAGCGGGGCCTAGTAGCGGTCTCTGAGGGGCCAGAAGCGAAAAGTCCTGCGGGGAACACAGGGGAACGTGAGTTTCCCTTATAGTTGGCAGCTTTGTCCGGTGGTTTTCATTGGACATTGGTGTTGACATCTCCGGTACTAGTCTGGAGAACTAGTAGAGGCGGCCTCCTAGATGCCGTAGCCTCCGGTCCAGCCAGCCGCGTAGGACGTGGGAACTGGCTAGGCGCCCGGATGGGTTCCGAGAAGTGAGTGTGCTTACTACTCCGCTACCAAGGTGGACACTTGGGAGTCGACTTTAGAGTCGACGACCCTAGCAGTGGCAACTGCGAGTTGTGCCCTTCGTGCAACGAGAAGTGAGCGAGCTTGACAGCTCCGGTTACCTATCTGGACAATAGGCAGTGAACTACACACTGTCATGTGTAACTGTTTCTTGTGTATGTGCAATAAAGTGTTTATCTATCTATCTATCTATCTACACGTGTTCACGGGGATACTCTCCTGAGACACTAGTCTTATGAGTACCGAATGAAGAGCGCGCTGCGGCGGGCACTAATTTGGCGTCAAGACCTAACGTTGGTGGTCTCCTGCGCGAGTGTTCTACTGGCGCAGGGACGTCTGGCACTTCTTGTATAACCTAACGGTTGGTCTCGAGGTGCCAGTACAAATAAACTTAGTGAAATAAGGAGAGGGGATGACCTGTGACCCGGGTCGCAGTCGCAGTCGCAGTTTAAAATGAAATGACATTTTACCTGTGCGGGGCGGTCGTCCTCGTCAGTCATAAGCACGTGCGCGTTGTTGAGTGACAAATATTCATATCCTGTTACATCATAATCATTATTCAATTACCATGTCATTTCATTTCAATATTTGCAATGATAAATAGTAGGAAAATCAATCTCAATGAAAAATAGCTGGTGTGAAAAATAGCAGGTGAAATCACTGTGATAAAAAAAATCATATGATCATATGATTATGATTTCTAAATAGCAATCATTTCCATCCCTACTAGACAGACTGGTTCGGAGTCTGGCGCGCTCGGTTGTTGTGTAGAGCGCACCGTACAGTTCGCTGGTGCGGGTCGCACCAAGTTTGATCGTCTGTGAATACCTTTATACGCGCGTAGGACGAGAGCTATATGAGCGCGTAGACATGTTCAAACAAGTCCGCCGCCAAACGGTGCTGCTGCAGCGAATCGATCGTGTCCATGTCTACAGCTCCTCATTCGACATAGAGAAATTCTAAGCATGCCATATTTTTGTGCATATTATGTGCAATCAAATGTTTCAGTCCTAATTTTTGTGCCACCACAACTTCGTTACTATGAGTTGTTTTATGTGTGTAAGCTGGAGACACGTGTCACCAGCTCGCACACGCACGTTAAGACAAACCAGTGAGGTTAGGGTTTTGGACTATAGCTAGAAATTTTGTGCATAATTTGTGCACTAGGAACAAAAAAAACTAACCATCACACTCAAATACTGTTGAAACTACGATCATAAAACTGTGTGCGAGCTGGAGACACGGGTCTCCAGCTCGCACAGCTGTATCTTCGTAATTGTTCAAGCTACGGTTATGAATTATACCTCAAAATTTTGTGCAGAATTTGTGCATAAGGCACAAAAAATTTCAAAACTTTAACTCAAAAGGTTTTTGAGCTACGAACCGATAAGTATGTGTAAGCTGGTGACACGTAACACGGGCTAACACATGGTGAATTATTGTAACTGTTTAAGATAGTGCTTCGTTTTAAAGATCTAATAATACGTTATAATTTGTGCACACACGAGGCAAAATTTCAAATCTCTGGGCCTCTTACTTTATAAATTATAAGCCAAAAACTGTTTTCCCGCCAAAAAATTCAAAATAATGGCTTGGAAGCGGCTAAGCGCACCGTTGCCGTTCCGTGCGCTACACTATTGCCTCTTTTAGACTAGGAGCCGTCTGTTAAGGCGATGCGCGACGCGACAAATTTAGTTTTACTATAGGCAGGTACCTAATAACCTACCCTACTTTTTATTTTAGATATCTCACACACGAATGTCTTAGTTATTTTTTGTTGTTGAGACAATTAAATAATTAGATTTGGCATAATGATAAACATTATGGAGGAGTGCAGAACGACAAAATGGGTGAATACTTGAGCCTAATTCGATAAAGAACGGATGCTTTCTAGCAAACTAATCGCTATCGACCGTCACAGAATAAATTTTAACCATTGAAAGTAATTTATTTTAATATTAGATTGTATTACTTCCCATGGTTAAATGTAAATAAATAAATAAAAATAAATGTACACTATGGTGATCGATGACTTTGCGATTTGTCTGCTGGGGCATCCCAATGTAATGCTAGGGCCACATTATCGCGCTAGCGCGAAGATTTGCGTTTTCGCGACACGTCTGGCCAAACACTTCGCGTTAGCGCGTTGTATCATGGCGTTGACGCGCCGCGCTGTTGGTAAATTGCCGCACATCAAGGATTTTGTCGCGATAATGTTCGTGCGGCCACATTTCCTTCGCACACTTTAGTTGACTGCTAGACAACTAGAGGTGTGAACGTGTTGCAAATACGACTATCGATATTATTCTGTTTCGATAATTATGGATTGGAGTAACGATAAAGTATTAAAAGTAATACAATATTACGAATTAATAATTAATAAAAATAATAAAGATGCAATAAATAGTAATTATTTGCCGACATGTAATAAAGCGCAATCACCTCTTCCATTTTTTCCGATAAAATTAGGAGTAGGCGATACAAATCGTATAAGGTTACTGAAACGTATTTATTGCATCAATATCGTCAGATCCGATATCGATGCGTTCTGAAACTATACCTATTTTGGAAAACACTATATAGCGTCAGGAATGCGGTGTGCGTTGAGTTCACTATATTGTACGTGATCGAATTCAAGAATATTGTACCGTATCCCTGATATTTATTGAGTTATCATTAATCTGTAGTTTTTAACAAACAAATGTGCTTGTAAAAGTTTAATAAAATAAAATTATTATAAACGTTCGATGCGTTCTGAAACTATATAGTAGAAAAAAACACGATATAGCATGAATTTTTAATAGTCCGTAGATATGGTCGATACTGTTATCACCGATATTAAATTTATGTAGCTATAGTTTAACACTTTGCAAGCGGGCATTTTATTACGCGCATCTTCCTGTGCGCCGGCCTTTTTCGTCATTATTGTAAATTCTATAGAAAAAGAACTATAATAAAAATTAATTTAATTGTGTTCTATCTAATCGTTCTGCTGCTTACCTATACTAACCTCCAGTTATGGCTTCTTTATGTAGATGTTGTCCATCCGCAGTAGATCACCTAGATTCAATAGTAGGCGTACCTTTGTTATCTTATGAATAAGTACCTAAAGTAATTTTCAAACGCTAGTAAGTAGGTAGATGTTAAATTTTATATGTACCTATTTCAAACCCAATCCACAGATAACGAAAAAAAAGATACTTTTATTATTTTTAATAAAGCTATTTCAAATTTTTATTTTACCAGTAGTAAGTAATTCTTACTTTTTCTATTTACAAGTTAAAAAGTTTGCAAGTTACCAATTCTTCTATGTGTTGATGGCTGACCGACCCCTTGTCAGAATGGTTGATGGTTTAGTTATCGTAGCGTAGTAACTGTTTTTTAGTTAACGTGCCATAACTAAAAATTCTTGGGAGTAGTTGTCTAGACGAATCAAACGAGCGCAAACTCGATGGGGTTGTGTGGTATTATTATAAAGTTCCTGTGTCCTTTTTCCGGCTCCATCATCAGACCCTGAACACTATTTCTCGATAAAGTACTCGTCAAGGCGATTCAAACGACCCCGAACTCGTTGGGGTAGCATGGTTTTATTATAGAGTTCCTGTGGGCTTTTTCCGGCTTCATCATCAAACCCTAAACACTATTTCCCAACAGAGTACTCGTCAACACGATTCAAACGAGCCCAAACTCGATGAGGTTGCATGGTTTCAATACCGAGTTCCTGTGGCCTTCTTCTGGCTCCATCATCAGACCCTGGACCCTTTTTTCTAACAGAGTATTCGTCAAGATGAATCAAACGAGCCCAAACTTGATGGGGTTGCATGGTTTCAATACTGAGTTCTTGTGGCCTTCCTTCGGGTTCATCATCAGACCATGGACCTCGTCTAGTCGTCTCCCGTCAGAGTGCTCATCAAAACTAATCAAATGAGCCTGAATGAGGTTTCATGGTTTTCTTACAGAGATCCTGTGGCCTTCTTCCGGCTGAATCATCAGATCAGCTCAATGACACCATAATATTGCATTGTCATCCTGTTCTGACCTATGTTCAAAGTTGCAAGTCTAGCTCATCAGAAGGCTAGTATAAAATCGTTTGCATTTGTCGACAAATAAATAAACAAATAAACGAGAAAGCTACCTAATAAAAACGTGGTAATAAAAACATACAGGCAGACTAATTTTATCACTACTTATCATATTAATGAGGTTATTGTAAATACTTAAAACTAAGCAAAGGGATATATTATGAACATTCATAAATAAAATAGACTGCTTTTATTTTAAATTAACCAATTTCCTATATCAGCAGTCTCCTAGTCTAAAATTCTCGGTATAGAAACGAAACGATCGAGAGCGCAAATTAAAATGACACTAAATTGAGCTAGCTCTCAAGTTCAAACTCGATTGCAATAGTGTAGCGCACGGAACGGCAACGGCGCGATCGGCGCGCGTTTAGCCGCTTCCGAGCCATTATTTTGAATTTTTTGGCGGGAAAACAGTTTTTGGCTTATAATTTATAAAGTAAGAGGCCCAGAGATTTGAAATTTTGCCTCGTGTGTGCACAAATTATAACGTATTATTTGATCTTTAAAACGAAGCGCTATCTTATACAGTTACAATAATTCACCATGTGTTAGCCCGTGTTACGTGTCACCAGCTTACACATACTTATCGGTTCGTAGCTCAAAAAGCTTTTGAGTTAAAGTTTTGAAAATTTTTGTGCCTTATGCACAAATTCTGCACAAAATTTTGAGGTATAATTCATAACCGTAGCTTGAACAATTACGAAGATACAGCTGTGCGAGCTGGAGACCCGTGTCTCCAGCTCGCACACAGTTTTATGATCGTAGTTTTAACAGTATTTGAGTGTGATGGTTAGTTTTTTTTGTTCCTAGTGCACAAATTATGCACAAAATTTCTAGCTATAGTCCAAAACCCTAACCTCACTGGTTTGTCTTAACGGGCGTGTGCGAGCTGGTGACACGTGTCTCCAGCTTACACACATAAAACAACTCATAGTAACGAAGTTGTGGTGGCACAAAAATTAGGACTGAAACGTTTGATTGCACATAATATGCACAAAAATATGGCATGCTTAGAATTTCTCTATATCGAATGAGGAAGCTGTAGACATGGACACGAATCGATCGTATGATGGGATGTGATGTAGAAGGAGATTGTATCCTACGCGCATATTACTTTACTTACGATTACGATACGACGCCGTGTGCGAAGGCACTTAGTTATACTGTTTTATGGAACATCTCGGTGGCAGAGTACCTAAATGCACTCCTGAGTTCAGTTCCATTTTTCGATGTATAGCCCGGGTTTGTGATCCGCAAACATTGGGCAAGTGTGGTGAATTAGACCAATACTGTATACCCATAGGTATCAGTAGCGACTTGACTTCAATGATCCAGGCTATAGCCGGGCCTCAAACGTGTGTAAAAAAATATATCTTAAGACCTCTATAGGACAGGAACAGCTATTAGACTTTTTTTGTGTGGCGTACTCCTAGGAGAACCCCCCCCCCCCCCTTATCTCTCTTACAAATTTGGAACAGGGCCCGTCTATCGCAAGCTACGCCACTGGATGGAGGTCTTTGCCACGCAGTTACCTGGGACAGTTAATACTAATGACAACTACTCAAGAGCGTCGCCAGCAGATGGCCCAGGGCGGGGGCAAGCCGATATAAATGAAGGAGGCGATTGTAATAAGAACGGTATACAAAGTCCCAATGCGTAAACTCCACGACCTCTTCACTGTACCGGCATGCCTAAGGTTTCAGAGTAGGGCAACAACAACAATATTTTTTTGTGATTTGTAACAGTTAATTACGTATTTTTTAATCTCTATGGGGGGGGGGGGGGGCAGCTGCTACTACTGCCCCCCGCCTTCCCCTGGCGACGCCCGTGCTGACTACTTAAGCTAGATTTACACGAAGCCCAATACTTGAGACAATCCACTAAGCCAGTCCAATAAGCCAATGCCAATGCAATGCAAAAATGCCTTGTGGACAATCCAATGTGGACTGTCTCTATTTACACGATGCCAATATTGGACTGGCTTATTGGATTCCCCTCTCCTTAATTCACTAAGTTTATTTGTACTGGCACCTCGAGACCAACCGTTAGGTTATGCAAGAAGTGCCAGACGTCCCTGCGCCAGTAGACACTCGCGCAGGAGACCACCAACGTTAGGTCTTGACGCCAAATTAGTGCCCGCCGCAGCGCGCTCTTCATTCGGTACTCATAAGACTAGTGTCTCGGGAGAGTATCCCCGTGAACACGTGTAGTTCACTGCCTATTGTCCAGATAGGTAGCCGGAGCTGTCGAGCTCGCTCACTTCTCGTTGCACGAAGGGCACAACTCGCAGTTGCCACTGCTAGGGTCGTCGACTCTAAAGTCGACTCCCAAGTGTCCACCTTGGTAGCGGAGTAGTAAGCACACTCACTTCTCGGAACCCATCCGGGAGCCTAGCCAGTTCCCACGTCCTACGCGGCTGGCTGGACCGGAGACCTACGGCATCTAGGAGGCCGTCTCTACTAGTTATCCAGACTAGTACCGGAGATGTAAACACCAATGTCCAATGAAAACCACCGGACAAAGCTGCCAACTATAAGGGAAACTCACGTTCCCCGCAGGACTTTTCGCTTCTGGCCCCTCAGAGACCGCTACTAGGCCCCGCTCGCTGTGCACGAGTTTGGAAGTCCTGGCACACAATACCAGGACAAACGAACATTCCCAAGCTCTACAGCTAACCACATGCCACTACGAGTCCAACCCATGTCCGGATCCCGCCGGAGGCGCCTGGTTAAAGGCACGACCAGCGGGGGGCTAGAACCGGAACCCCGTAGTACCTCTGAAAACACAACCGGACCCGTAGTTCCAGTTGCGATACCCTATCTATTGAGGTCGGTAGATAGGGACTTATTGGATTGTCTCAAATATTGGCTCCGTGTAAATCCAGCATTATTCCGATTCAGTGCGGTGTGCGTGATAAGCGGCGGTAACATCGACTCCGGCCGCCTGTCTCGCATTATCCAGCGCGGTTTGGGCGCCACGGGCCGGCTGCTGCGGTTCGCCGTCGCCGTGCCAGACCACCGTGGCGGCCTGGAGCACCTCGCCAAAGCCATCGCCGATGAGAACGCAATGCTGAAGAGTCTAGTCACTGAGCAGATGTGGGTGCATAGCGACGTTGGTACTACTTGGGTAGGTGTTGTCTGCTGTGATAATGTAAAAAATACAAATGACACACGCGTGATAAGGATACTCTATACCTACCACAATAAATGAGCTCAGCTGCCGTAAAACTTGACACAATAGAAATTAAATTGTTTGAGTCTTCGTGAAGAACAAGGGGATATAAACAGAATAACAACAGTTGCGAAGTTAACAACTTTTGCCTATGCAAAATTACTATTACGATACTATTGTATGTATATGATATATTATGTACTATTGAGATAGATATCTACATACCTATCTCAATAGTACACCAAAATGCAATTTTTGTCAAGCAGGTACCCAATTGTCCCCCAAGGGGGTAAGGCTAGAGGGGACTACTGGGATACACTGAATTTCTCCGATCGATATTCATCCTTATAGCCTAGAAACAAAGTTCAAAATGTATTGAAGAAATTTGACATTTTGTGGTAGGTTAAATGGCTGGAGTGGTCTATATACTTTTCTTGAAAGTGTCAGAGGTACTCTGGAGTGCGAGTGTAAGGTTGCCGACTAAAGTGATCAACACTACAAATCGCTGAAGATTATTTTATTTTTTCTAGTTATCTGTTGCCTAGGAAAACCTCGCTTCTAGCTATGGTGTAGTGCTAAGTCACTCTTGGTAGGAGATACCTCCTACCAAGGACAGGACATGTCCTACTGATAAGTTAGAATGGTGTTAAACTTCAAATGTGGATAAGCATATCAACATAATTTTGAAGTTTCTTAAGCTACTAGTAAATGGTTTCAAATTATAGGTTAATCTTTATATTTCAGGCTAATGTGGTAGTGGAAACAGCCAACGAAGAACACTCTGTCAACTTCAAGGAGAAAGTCCGAAATTTGTACCCCACAGCACGGTTTGCCATAATTGATTTAGAAGACAAACACAAATTGAATGTACGTTAGTTATTAGTAATTGTACTAACTTAACATGGTGATGTACCAAATAAAAATATGCAACATTTTTTTAGATTTTTTTAATTTTTAAGAACTTATGCATAACCTAAGCGACAGGGTCGTCTCCCTTTGTAGCCCTTGTGTAAATAACCTGTCCGTGGTGTTGGACTACCTGTTTGATGAGACCTAGAACAAAGATTATTCATATTAATTACATAGAAATAAAAGACAACTATTGTTTAAGGCATTTATACAAAACAATCAGACTCAATATATCAGTTTTTACTGTCATAGCATATCCAGATAAAGAGATCATCATCTTAGTAAGTACCAGCCACTAGTGCAAGTATGTCTAGGAAACAACAATAAAGAAATTACTGTTACATAGCGCAATTGCAAATGAATAACAAAACAAGATAATATCTTGAACATCCAGAGAAATATGAAGTGAATATGAACCTACCTAAATAAAACATTACAAGAAGTGAAATGACCATAATTGACAGTTTAACCATAAAATAATATGAATTAAATTAATCGTTCCAAACAAGTAAACAATCCCTTACAGAAAATGATCGAGTTCACAAACCTTTTTCTCTAAGTTCGATAAGGGCCCGCCTTGCAAGAGAACCTCGGACCTTTAGCCTTTCAGAGACAACAGCGGGTGTGATTAGCTTGTACTGTGGCACTTCTTTGTACAGCTTCTCATATGTAGCCTTGTCGAACAACACCTGGTTGTTCAACTTGTCACGAACTTTTCCTTTGGACCACTTCTGCAAAAATGTATTACACACTTTAAGTTCTGTACTTTATGTTTAACACATTTACTGATTTTTTTTTACATTTTTATTGCCATCAGACTCAATATATCAAGATTTTACTCTCACAGAATTCAAGTCATTAAAATTTAATCACATGGCTTCATGAAAATTTAAAAATAAATCAAATGATTTAGCTTGAATGTAATAATTATTCCGTACTTCCAAGTTTCATGATATAACACTTATTGTATTCAATTTGTTGGCAAAATAACCTCACTTTTATGACATAAACAATTGCTTACCTTCTTCTTGGCTTTGCCACCACTGGATCCCTCTTTCTTCTTCTGAGTTTTCTGCGGCTGCTTGGCCGAAGCCTTTGTGTCCTTTTTGGGCGGCTAAAATAACAAAAATAAAATTGGATACAAGCACAGCCACGAGGTTAAAAAGATGTTTATCATAAATTATTGAGATTGCTTTAAATTTATGTATGGAAAATAATATACACGTTGATAAAATAATATCGCCACTCAAAACTTTAGGGAATGCTTGCTGAAAATCATTAAATATCACTAATTTCTTGCATTTGCACAAACCACTCACCATGTTGAAACCGGAAAGAACTTACAGAAATGGGCAATTGGGCACTATCTATGGTTTGACGACTTGACGTTTCTAATGACCACTCAAAAACCAAAAGTATTTTTTTTGGTATATCTATTCTAACTTTACTACTATGCTTTGAAATAATTCTTCTTTTACGGAGTCGTTACTAAAAAAAAATCAGTTAATATTAAATCAGTGCATTGGTTTTTACGCATTGCTCAACTGATCATTGCTCAACTACGAAAGTTGAGTTGAGCAGAGGGTCATATCCACTATTCAAATAAAATTGCTCAATTAAATGCGTGTAATACATACGTACTTAGTTTAACATTTTTTTCAATTTTTTTCAAAAATCATTCAAATCTAATCATTCAAACTACAAAATATTTTTATTGCATAGTATCCCAGATTTTTTTTTTTCACAAGAGTAAGTTTTTAAACGATTCCCGGAAGTTTCGAGCGAGCCATAGACTATCATGTGTTCCGGTATGATTTTATGTGTTAATATTATTAACATTGAGTTAATTCTAAGATTACTACACTGCCAGCACAGACGTATCATGTCTGTGACTGCCAGGGTATTATTTATATCATTAATTTTAGATTAATAATCACTAATTATTTGAGTAATTAATTTAACAGTGACCACTTATTTCTTGTTAAAAGTCAAAACGTGATGTAGTTGTAAAATTGGTAATAACAAATAATAAAATTAAAAATTCCATCTAATAGTTCTTTTCGTAATAGAGGTCCTAGACAAGTGGCAAACGCTCACCTCCTGTCTATTCGTAATTCATCGTACAATGCGAGCACACAGCTCTTTTTCACTAGCAAATCTAGAAATTGCACAGTACCGTCACAGCATTGTACTTACGAATAGACACGTAATGAGCATTTGCTTTGTCCAGGGGTCCTCATAATTTACTCCATACTTCACTGGATTTAATCTACACATACTTATAGCTCTAAAATACTATGGACGTATTAAACCAACAGAGATAGAGTCTGGCCAACGAAAGCTGAACCTCGTAGTTATTTGATTGGCAACACTTTATCTCTATGTGGAGGTGTCATCTCAGAACAATATTAGCTCTTCTTCTTCTTCTTCTTTTTACGCAGTGGCGTTTACAATCTCAGAACAATAACTCTGAGTTTACAATATTCAAATATTATTTATTGTTCTGAGGGTGTCATGTCGCTCGTATGTCAAATTGAAATTTTTCTGAGAAAATTGCAGCTGTGTGAGTGACCCTGTGTTACCCAGTCATGATTTTTTTGAAATTTGCCGCGTTTTTCCTGGTTCAGTTTTTGTTTTAGCTATCTGTTCACAATTGTATTTACAAAAAACTACCTGACATGCGCCATCCGCAAGATTTATTTTCAACTAGAGAGGTCAAAGTGCTGAAGGAAATAGCTACATACAACATAGGCCCTTTGTTTGTTCTTTCAAGAACGAAACTGTTGCTATTGTTGCCGTTGGCCAATCCATTGCATATGCATCAAGCCAAGCTCGCCCCTACCTTTTACTTATTGTTTGCTATAATCGTATCCAAAAAAACCACAGACATAAACCTAGTATTAAGAGACCTTAGTAGCGTGTAATATTACATACTTATAATATGAATTGGAATAATTGGACGCTGTTTTAAATCATCTTTTAAAGATGTAAGAGGCCTATGATGATGATATTATGAAGCGTAACATCATCAATCAAGTATCAATATTTGTCCAAGGTAAAATTAATAATGTCACCTCGTTAGAAAGAGACATTTGTATTGAGCGTCTAACTTGGATCGTTTTTTGGTTGCATACATTACAGTTACAGATCATGAACCTTTAACTGGACTGCGCATTTCAATTTACCACTATTACAAATTAACACTCTACACCATTACAATAAGGTAGGTTTTTATCTGTTCTACATGAAAGTAGAAAACGGTCGAGATGAGATAGCTAAAAAGTAGTAGCGTGTCCTTTTCTAATTTTGCCACTGGTGAATAAAAAATATTCTGTGGGAGTTAATTATTAGTACCTACCTCAGGTACCTGTTTTAAAATCTGGAAATATTTGTACTTTACGTTTTTTGTGCTGAATTTTGCAAATAAATAGGTACTAAAATTATAAATATATGATGAAATCCGCTCATAAGAAGTTACAAAATGATATAGTACAATGGGCGATTTTCTGAGTCCAAATTAAAAAATAAAAATTTGTTCAAAAATACTCGATAGATGGCGTTTTATGAAAGCCGACCCGTTCCTACCTTAGGGCTGTAATAAATTCTACACTTTTGCTTGTCTATCAAAAAGAATAAAAAAAATAGTACTTACAAATTTTTATTCAAGATCTCCAGGACCTATTTCTATTTTGGAATGGAATAAATATTACGTAGCCATACACGTGTTCTTCATGGACTCGCCTTTTACTAAGCGCCATACTAATCTATGCTAAGCGCCATCTATAAAGTCATTTACGAACCAATTTCTTTTTTTTTTGATCTCGGAAAATCGCCCATTATAAATTATTATGAAAGATATATTAGCAGTCTTTCGTAATCCTTACGCGGCAACACTGTCAAGTTCGTGTCAACACTGGTTCTTGGCGGGAAAGTAAAGCGTCATGTCTGCAGTTTTGTTTTATTTTCTATAATTTGTGTTATGTCGAATATTAATGTGAAATAATGGTGGATTGTTTACTGTTAAGTGTTCGTGAACGTGCATGAGTGTTAGCAAATAGAACAAATCAGTGCAACATCACTTTTAAAATTCTCTCAAAAAGTACATGCGAGATCTCAGTAAAGTGCCACATCTTTACTGGAACTCAAGGGTTAAGGGAATATCATTTAGCATTAAACGTTCATATTATCATCAATCATTATCATCAGTAAAATGAACTCTAATATTACGACTGCGGGACTAGTATCTAAGGTCACGAAAAAAATAAATAAAAAAGTGTCAACACCAGAGATAAAAAATAGAAATTGGTTCGTAATGACTTCATAGATGACGCTTAGCATAGATTAGTATGGCGCTTAGTAAAAGGCGAGTCCATTAATGAACATTATTATTATAATACTACCGAACTCAAAGACGTTTTAAATTAAAACTTGTTTATCTTTTAACGGTTTGTTATAATAACCTGATTATATTTTAGAGGATTCCCAAGGATGAAATTACGGGCTGAGATGAAAACAGACCGTACCTGAAAAAATGTTATTTGTAAGTAATCTTATAAAAAGACACGGATTTCATCAATAAAATTAACCAAGAAAAATAATTCTAAATAAATCTTAAAGAAGTTCCTGATCCAATTCTAGATGGATATTGCTCGTTTCTGTAAAATTAATGTATTTTTAACATTAGTCGCTTTTACACAGGAGTACCTACGCCATCGCGCTATACGACATGACACTGTGAAATAACTAAAGCAAACAGTTCTTGCAGTTTCAACGTCATTTATTTATTGAAATAAAAAAACGAATAATTTTCATGGCATTGTTCGGCCAATATTTCTAAATAAGTCAGTCGTTCATTTTACAGCTGTAATCGAATGCATGATTTTATTAGGTCCTTTTACCGCCGGAACAGATAAATTGGGCTGCCTGGAGATATCTCATAGAGTCTGACCAACAAAACGTGACGCGGTCTATTTTTCAAAGTTTTATTATGGCAATAATTTTAAGCTAAAGGTATGTTTTGTGTACTTGAATTTATCATTTTGATACTTAACTTGTCTTCTTTTATTGTTCTCGTCTATTATTTTACATTTTACTCTGAACAACTAATACAATTGTAAATAATTCTAGGTTAATTCTGTATACTTAGGTACTTACTTTTTCCTTTCATTAAAAATTAACTCATTGAGTTATGATGTACTACGTACTAGAGGAGCTATACCAAGCAAAAGACTTGTTCTATTTTTTTAAAGTTAAAACAAAAGTGCGCTGCAGTGCTAAAATAATAATTTATCGTCTTTCTGAACAATCCAAACATACAGCGCTAGATCGCTTCTTTTCTCGCGACCAAAAAGTCTAAAGCGCCGAAACATGGCCGCCGCTCATGTCTCGGCGATTTCATAATAATTAGTCAAATTCATGTTTTACATTAATTTAGTGCAAATTTACAGGTAAAAAGTGATTCGTTTAGATTTCTTTGTATTTTCGGGATTCTTACAGTACCTTATCACACATGAAGGCATATATAAAATAGAACACAGAATACACAAGTATTGTTGCGTCTAGCGCCTGCCACAGACTAATATAGGTAGAGCGAGCTGGCTCTAACGCGTGTAGCAAACAATCTAGTTGTGAAGTCTTCTCTAGTACTTAGTACATTATAACTCAATGAGTTGACTCTCCAACTAATTTTGGTTTATCTTACCTACAGAAACTTCAAGTAGGTACTAGTGAGACAAAACTAAAATATTGTCAAGAATATTACAGCACTTGAACAAAAGGAAGTTTTATCTAGCGAAACGCAATATTTGGAAACAATATCGTCAATGACAGACCCATTTTCCAACAAATAAAATTCTTCTATTCTACTTTGTAAGGTGGTTAATATTAATTATGGTATTTCATTATCACAAATGCTTCTTCAATTATTCTTAAGATTTATTCTTATTTATTGATACTACAAATTATTTGTTTTGTTGATCTACAGTTTAATAAAAAAATATAAGTATAACAACGTCGTTTTTTCAGAGGATAATGAGTGTTGACACCCCAAAAATTTTTGGATTTGCCGCCATTCTTTCCATTCACGTTTCGTTGGTCAGACTCTAACTACACACATTGCCATGTCTAAATAAAATTAAATAAGAGTTTTGTTGGTTGTTGTAGGTATCCCGGTAAATATTAAAGAAAGTCACCATAAAGACAGAGACTAACTACTACTTTTTATTCCTCTCACTCGGCGCGAGTTTACGTTCATAGTGTGCAGAGGGCCTAGTCAACTGGCAAACGCTCGACCGGTGACAGCGTCAAAATCGCTCATCAAATTCGCTAGGCTACATCGATATCGATAAGCTAAGGGATATAGAACATACAGGCTTGTCTTAGTATTTTTTTGTTTGATGATAATGTAACGCCTATGTAAGATTAATAAATAGGTAGTAACCACACCGATCCTTTTGAGTTTTAGTGAATTGAATGTCACTTTACTAAGAAATTCGGGTAGACTCCTTGAGACAATTTGAAAAATGAATCAATCGCTTTTTTCGCCGGAAGTTCGCCAGGCAAGCACGTTTGTAAATAAGTACTTATGATGATGACGAGATTGACGAGTGACTTACCTACCATAATATGACATTGATATGAGACCAAACCCATTTTTCAGCTTATAATATAAATAAATTAAGACTGAAGACCACAAGCAAACGCTTGCTGCCAAGAATTTCTCAAATATTAACAACTTGACAACCGTCTGTAATGAAATAAGTGATAACACTAAATGTTACAAACCGCGCGAACATTTAAACAGTTTGATCTTAGATGCGAGTACCCACTAGGTAGTGATTAAAACGTTTGCATCTTGTATGAGAACATCGCCTAAAGTAACTCTATGGCGTAGCGGCTAAGGCTTTCGGGTTTAGTTGTCTAATTACAACACCTATCACATTACTTTTCTAATTGATTATTGTCCTAAATAAAATAAAATAAAAAACATTCCAAGTACATGGTTTTGCTAGTTAAATTAAAACTAATTTTAAAATATGCAAACTAGCGAAGCAATGTACTTACTGTTACTTGAAAGGTAATGCTAGAGGTTCAACTAATGCAAAAAGTCTCCGCCCGCGCCGCACCGGTTTGTGATCTTGCCAGTTAGTTACGCAACTTTCACATTACCGAGCTAAAAGATGGGTAACCAAATAAAAAGCGTCTCGAGCTCCTCCGTGCTTCGGAAGGCACGTAAAGCACACTGCGGTTGTATTGGCTCAGGGCTTAAGCCTGTTATAGCCCAGTCTGCCTTAGTGCTGTCGTTCATGTGGGAACGTTCAGGACGTTCATAGGATGACGATGAAGACAACATCGCCTTAATATAGGATTGCTTCATTTTTACTTATTTATAGCGGTAGGTACCGAAAATAATTGAAATTAAAAGTCAAATCATTTATTAAATATACGCCTTCACAGACACAATGACATGATCGTGGTCTCTACGCGACAAGTTAAATAATTTATTTATTTTACATTATTTATTTCACTGCCATTCATTATGAGTTGGTTGATAATGTTTCGATATAAAACATAGGATTATTTATATGTTTACCAAAAATAATTTTAAAACAATTAATTTTATATAATTACCCTAGTATGTTGATAATGAATCAAGTACAACTTTAAGCCATGTTTAATGCAGTTTCATTGTTGGATACGACATGTGGTACACATCCCTTCTTTATTGTGAGCCTGATGCAGCATTAAATATTGGTGTTATTATGATTAACCATGCTTTTTGAAGGTATCCAGAATCTCCTAAGAAATTGGAACAATATACTTACTTATAGAAAATTGTCATACATAAAAAGTTAGTAGGTAGTATATATTTACCAAAAATAATTTAAAAACAATTAATTTTATTTATTTATTTTATATTCACAGGTGAATCGACAGTTCTATAAAAAGTATAACACTGAAAATGTGAAACAGCAAACCATTTACAGATTCACACAAATAAAAATGTGATAGTAACATTACAAACTCAAGCAACAATTACAATCGATTACTTCACAATCGCCAAATTGATAATAACTAAACTATTACAGAGTATGCTAGATATGGAACTTAATTTGTATTATATGTATAACAAGCCACCTTATGTTAAGCCACCTATTTAAAGAAAAAACAATATTATAACAAACACAATAGAACCCACCAGATTTAATAATCGGATAATAATAATGCAAGTTTATACATATAATTACCTTTGTATGTTGATAATGAATCAAGTACAACTTCAATAGCTTAATGTTATGACTAGTAGAAATTGATATAAGTAGGTACTTAAACATTATCTATAGGTACCTACTGCAAGTAAAATTATATATCAAGTAAAAAGTAACATTAATGTTGTATTTCTTAATATATTCTTATTTCCTTACCTAACTCTCTCAAAGTCAAAGTTTATTAAATATGAGGCTTCACTTTCTCTTATTGACATTAAAACTATATGTGTATAAAAATAAATGCCAATTGTGTGTATAAGAAGGTACTGTTTTTTAGTATCTACCTAAGTAAATCTTTTTAATAAAGTACAATAAACTTAGAACTAAATTAACTTTATACTTAATTTTTCCCCATCATATAAACCAAATCACTATTTTATGGGTTAAATATATTTATGGCACACTGTTCCTTTTCTTAAAATAAAAATGTTGTCAACGAAGGTACTGTTTTTTTGGACATAAGTAAATCTTTTTAAATAAAGCACAATAAACTTAGAACTAAATTAACTTTATACTTAATTTTTCCTCATCAAATAAACCAAATTACTATTTTATGGATAAATATATTTATGGCACAGACTGCTCCTTTTTGTAGAATAAAAACGTTGTCAACATTAGAGCTCCACAAAAAAAAATCATATAAATAACTAAATTCAACGATGCCAAAGCCATGTTCAATGCAGTTTCATTGTTGGATATGACATGTGGTACACACCCCTCCTTTCTTGTGAGTCTGATGCAGCATTAAATATTGTTGTTATTATCATTAACCATGCTTTTTGAAGGTATCCAGAATCTCCTAAGAAATTAGAACAATATACTTACTTATAGAAAATTGTCATAGATAAAAAGTTAGTAGGTAAGTACCTATGTATTATACAAAATTGCTTGATATTGTTTTTTACCAAATAACCATGTTTGTTCACCATTCTGAGGAAGTCCATCCTCCAAATTATGAGGTAACATTTAAGATTTTTGAATCGTCGTCTCAAATCTGCAAAACCACATAAAATAGTTTTATCTTTATGTCAATACTCTTTATTCTAGCAATTTTAACAAAACTGACATTTCCTGGTAAATCCCAATATAATAATAGGCATAATACTTACCTTTATTATGTAAGTGATAATTTATTTATTAAAACATACCGTTTGAACGTAAGGACTGATATCTTTTCCTATTAAGAAAGATGCTTGTCTGTATAAGATTTATAGGGTATAGTCAATAGGTACACCTTACTACACTTAGAGCCTTGGTTTAATACTCTAAGCTACCTGGCAAATTAAATCTTCATTGGAACCTGTAAAACAAATAGGCAATCTAAGTTATAAATTGATAAATGGACATTATGGATAGGTTACATTTAATATTTATACAAAAAGTCCCTTACTGTTGTCTTATTCTTGACTTTTCTTGTCATGATTAAAGGTACTTAGGTGGATTTATTTGGCCCAAATGTTTGTATGGTTTGAGAGCCTCTACAAATTGTTATGCAGCGACTTGCTCTTCGTTGCGGAAAATGTTGCATGACACACATTTATTTGGTCACTCACATCGCAACAACTATATCAGCACGCAATTCCCGGCAGACCTTAGTTAGATATTTGAAAGTTCGAAAACGAGAACTCCGAGAACTATTCACAAGTACAACAAACTCGATTTCGTTAATTTGCTCCAAGTAACGTAGGGAAACATTTCTTCCTTAGCGCCTGAGCACTTGATTATCGCAGTCCACAATAGCCCTAAAAAGAGCATTTTAAACAAAACTTTCAACACAACACAACTATTCCTTCATCAGCTGATCAAACAATCGCCATTTTGTGTGAATTTTTATCTTCAATGTTTGAGTGATCGCTAGAGTAGCGATTCTTGGCTTGTCAAACTGTCAATTAGGTCTATATTAGCGTAAATTTTACGTCGTAGGTAACTTTTGCTTAAGTCAATCCCATACATTCGGTTTATCGTAGCGAAGATTTCGTAGCGTTTAATTTGTTTGCCAATTGACTAGGCCCTCAGTCCAGTTAGCCACCGAAAAAAAAAAGCGCGGGAAACGGCAAACTTGGCGGGTGTCTTTTTTTTGCTCTTATAATTAATTTGTTTTATTTGTTACTGTGGATCAAAGAGATTAAAATAGTAATAGAGCGGCTATTAGACACTATTTCATACAAAAACTTTGAGCTGGTGCTCAAGTAACGCCATCTTACGTTGAAAAGCTAAACCTTATATTAAGAATAAGAAAAAGTTTCATCTACCCCACGGTAGGTGTCACTCTGTACTCTGCAGTAAGGATGTTCCGTTAAGAATTCGTGTATCGATTATTTTGATGAAGATTAACCAAAATCGGTATAAAAAATATATACATTTGAAAAAGCAAGCAACAATTAGGGTAGAATAAAAATTTACAGTAAAGTAAGGTAAATTTTACAGTACCAGAAACATTATGAAATACGTGTCCTGTCAATAAGTCATTGCAAAATAATAAAGCTTTAGCTACACTTCTACTTAATAATTCAGTTGCTAATCTCACCTTCATAATTTGGTTTCGGAAAGATATATGTTTACTTGACAATTTGTTAGCAAAATTTAATTGTTCATTTGTTTGTAATTTATTTAAAGAGACCAATAGAGACCATTTTATATGCTCATTTTCTGCATCGTAAAATATCTTTTTATTTTCAAACGTGTTCCTGACCAATATTATCATGTGGCTAGGGTCAACACTTTATTGAGTATCTGGGTGTGGAAAATCAGTTTTTAAGTTATTTGGGTCACTTAATTGACATCCCAATATTTCTGCAGTACTCAAATTGGTTGGAGCGCCATCAAAAGTCATACTGGCAATGTTTAAACCTGACTCGTGACATAAGCTTAAACATTTCTGAATTAAAACAGCTTTATGTTCAGATGAAATGCTGTTTATGAAAAAATATCCGACCGGTATTTTCCAATTTTGATCATTGACACCACCATGAAAAGCACTTGAGAAGCTATTTCCTCCATATCCCTAAAACCTAAGATGACAAAACCTTTATTTGTCATCTTAGGTTTTCAATTTCTGACGTCTAATAGAAATTTCGTCAAAAACTAAAGAACAAATTAATTATTTTCCCGTTTTCACCCTTTTTAATACGAAACGACTCGTTGGTAAAACCGGGCTGCGCATCTACACTGACATACCATCTACGTAATGTTCTCACGTGGGAAAAAATATTATTAAAACATTTTCTGACATATTTGTATGCGGAGGGTGAGTAATAGTGAAGTGTTAAAGCAAACTTTCGGAAAGACGGACTAAATTTATACCGTGACAATCCTGCCTTTGACGATTTTTTATTTAGTCTATCAAACAGAGAGTGTGTTTCTGCTGTAGCTTTAAGAGAATTTGTCAAGTTTTTTTGGAAGTCAATTTTTTTTCTAATTTACTAAATCTTTCAAGTTTAATATATTTCTTTTAAAATATCTATTTTGTTGCACTATTTTTTTGATTTTAGCCTGGTGGCTTATTTTTTGTTGTTGCAACTGATGAACTTGCTTTTTCAAAGCAATTTTCCTCGGACTGTCGAAAATTGATTCTGAATCAGATACATAAACACTGATAGGTGTAACTCTGCCGCCTTCAGTGTGTGTTTCAATGTCCTGAAATTACTAGAAATTTGTGATTTTAAACCACGTTTGAATGTTAGACAATTGCCGTCTATATGCATTACAATATATTTTTTCGGTTGATTACTACGAATAATTGAGAAACCTACAACTTACTTCACTATAAGGTATCGATCCTTTTTTTTAAACTGCTTGACCCGTCTTTCCAAAGTAAATATCATCACTTCTAAAATGTTTAGAGCACAGTTTAGATGCAGCAGATGGTATCCAACTTTCTTCAGCTCGTTCCATTTGCACATATCGCACCCATTTTTCGCGTACCGTATTATTAACCGGGAACCTTTAATAAAACATAACTATTGAAAATAAGTAATTGTTAGAAAAAAACTTCAAATGAAATTCAAAAATTGTAAACAAACACTTCGTGGAACAAAGCTTTTGCAGGTCCCATCGCACATCAACCTAAAATAATAAACTAGAGAGGCAAGCTTGGTCAATTCTCTTTTTTTCCGTAAAAGCAGTTTTCATTTTAGAAAATTATTCTGCTTATATCATTAATCGATCAATAAAACGACATCACTTGAACATCACTTAACCATCTACGTCCGCATCCGCAAGTGTGTGACATCCTAAAAGTACTTTTGCTTTTCACCACTAGAGGTCGGCATAGGGCAAAGGTAAATGTTCTAGAATAATTTATTGGAAATTATATTATAGTCTGATTATTGGGTAAATATACAAAATACTTACGAAAATAAGCTGTAATCACGTTCAGCCGTTTTTCCGTATCGGTTTTTGCAATGACGCAATACGCAATTTGGCATATTTCCTATTAATTACGTCAAATCTGTTCACTAACAAATACGACTGCACTAGAGGGCGTATGACATCAAACTAAGCGACTTGTTACCAATTGGTAATAATGCCCGATTTACACGTATTAAGTAGTTTAGTAGTTAACTAAATTTTAACTAAATTTTAAGTGATTAATTGCATGTAAACACACAATTTCGTAGATAAGTCACTTAAAATTAAGTTAAAATTTAGTTAACTACTAAATTACTTAATACGTGTAAATCGGGCATAAGTCATGGATTAAAGCTTTGATCTCAATGTCCTGTCTATAGTAATAGTTTAATGTCTTTGCTGTGGATCAAATTTGCTATCATTTGTATATATTTAGTTTTCATAAAGGTATATTATATTCATTCGTATCGTAGTATTGAAATTCTGTGTCTGTGTGTGAAATGCTTTGGTCATTTTCTGAAAAATCACTCTTTTAAAAACATAATCGATGGAAGTCTTAAAAGAATTGGTCGTAACAGAGTATCCATTTCTTTCTTCGCATATGAGGTCGCTAATTCTTTTGTCAATAATAAAGATTTAAGTTTAAATAAATATACTTAGAGCATTTATACCTTCAGTCAATGTAACTCGCATGGGAGTTGTTAGAGGTGTCCCCATAAGTTATACTGACGAAGAGATTTTAAGTAATATAACCGTACCTATGGGTTGTGGAAATATTTTAAAGGTGAGGCGCTTGAAAAAGAAAACTATAGTAAATGGTAACGCGGAATTTATTGGTATTGAAACAGTAGTTTTAACATTTGATGGTCAAATTCTTCCAAAGCGTGTTTTCATGTGTTATAATTCTCTGCCTGTAGATTTATATATTTACCCCACTATACAGTGTTTTAATTGCTGCAGATATGGTCACATAAAAAGCCAATGTAGGTCTACTCCGAGATGTTTTAAATGTGGTGGAAGTCACACAGGTCATGGATGTGAATTAGAGGAGGATTCTTTGTACTGTTGTCTCTGTTCAGGATCACATATTGCCACAAGTAAAAAATGCCCCGAATTTTCGAGGCAAAAATCTGTCAAAGAATCTATGGCCAAAAATTGTTTATCATATGCAGAGGCAATAAAACTTCATCCTCCAGTATCTAAACTATATTCAGACGTCTTATCGTCAACTGTTCAACCAAACAAATCACAAATTATATATGAAAATATGTCTAATCCTAATAGGACTTCATACAAGAAAACCATTTTTATTAAACCTAAAGGTCCTCAAAAACCTAATAGTAAAGGTTATGACCAAATAGCTCACTCAGAACTTGTAAAAGATTACTCTATCCCCCTGCCAACTATGGCAGCATAAATAATAGACAAAATTCTCTTTCAGATTTACCTTTAAAAGATTTAATATTGACTTTAATAAGTTCATTAGTTCACTCTAATAGAATTTCATTACCGACCAACGTTGCCTCCTTTATAGAATCGATTAATGATAACAAAAACACTGTTGATGGCTCAAGCCAACATAATTCAGTCGAATTGCCGTAGCTTAATAAATAAGAAACATGACTTAATTTACATTATTAACACTCACCAGCCATTTATTTTGGCTCTTACAAGAAACCTGGCTTCAGCCAGAATATAACTTTAAAATAGCTGGATACTCTTGCTTGCGAGAGGATCGAAGTGATCTCATATAAACATCCCTATACATAATGATTTCAATATAATTGCTGTAAAAGTAATAAACATTTGCTTTGTTTCTCTATACATTCCACATCCTTCAACATCAGTGTATTATGAAGTAGAAAATATTATGACTAATCTTCCTAGACCTCTTGTAATTATGGGGGATTTTAATGCTCAGCATCGTTCCTGGGGAAGTTCTAACTCAAATCATTATGGTTCCCGAATCCTAGACATGTTAGATAATCTTAATGTTTGTTTATTGAACAATGGTATTCCAACCCGCCGCACACCTCCTCATGAAGGAGTTAGTGCTCCTGATTTAACTTTATGCTCTCCTAATCTGGCATCTTTTCTATCCTGGTCTCCTTTAAATTCTTCTTTTGGCAGCGATCATTTCCCCTTAATTATCAACTTTCCAAATAGCATTTTTTCTCATAAACCTGTAACCAAACGTCAACCACGATTAAAATATAAGTTAACCAATTGAATTGAATTGAAGTGTTTTTAGAGATGAAGTTAGAAACAAAATTTCCCTCCTTCCTGCTGTAAATGAAAATAATTTAATTCAATGTAGCGATTTATTAGCTCAAACATTAATTGAAACAGCTGACAAATTGTTTGACAAACGGAGTAGCTGTCATTCAAAAATTCCCCCTCCCCCCTGGTGGGATTCTGATTGCACAGTCCAATTAAAAAAAAGAAAATTTGCTGAACTTATTTTTAAGCAGAATTCTACTATAGACAACTATAATTCTCTCTCAGAAATCATAAATGATACACGAAAATTGTTTAAACGGCAAAAATGGGAGGGATGGAAAGCATTCTGTTCTTCTGTCTCCCCTGACATTCATCCATCTTTAGTATGGAATAGTATCCGTCGCAAAGACATTAAACTATTACTAATAGACAGGACATAGCGATCAAAACTTTAATCCACAACTTATTACCAAGTGGTAACAAGTCGCTTAGTATGATGTTATGCGCCCTCTAGTGCAGTCATGTTTGTGCGTGAACAAATTTGACGTAAACAATAGAAAATATACCAAATTACGTATTGCGATACTGCAAATCCCGATATGGAAAAAAGGCTAAATGTGATTACAGCTTATTTTCGTAAATATTTTGCATATTTACCCAATAATCAGACTATAATAATAATTTCCAATAAATTATTCTAGAACATTTACCGTTGCCCTATGCTGACCTCTAGTGGTGAAAAGCTAAAGTATCTACTTTTAGGATGTCACCACACTTGTCGAAGCGGAAGTAGATGATTTAGTGGTGTTCAAGTGATGTCGTTTTACTTATCGAATAATGTTATAAGTAGGTAGATCATATTTTTATATCGTAAGTATACGTTTTATGTAAGTAGTAATATTCTGACTCAATGATCATTGCGTCCCAAACGCAATGTTATGCAGTGTAAAAGTACCGTGCGATGATCGTTTATTTACTACTACTACTTATTTTAAACTCTTCGATCAACAATACCAACTAGATGTCAGGTCGGCGCGCGGCGCGGCTCGTTAAATAACAGCGCACTTAAAAAGTGAGCTCTTATTTTGTTTAGTTTGCTTGAAACACGGCCAATGTAATCACGTTCACAATGCCGTGTATTTAAAAGTTGCATAAATAATGCCCGAAAAAGCAATTTAACGGCCGGAGTGTTTTAGTTTCGGTAAGTACCTACCTACATGTAGGATAAAATATGTTATAAGCTTTAAACACGCCATTCAAAAGGGCAACGCTGCCAGCCATTTGGGGAACTTGCCGCGCGGCAGCGGTTTTGTTAGAGATATTTTTTATTTATAAGTTATTTATAGGTTTTTAGTTTTTAAGTTAATTTGTTTTAGTTTTTAGTTACTCATTAAGTAAGTACGTGATAAGTACCTACTTATGTAAATGTAAATAAAAAATATAAAAAAATAGCTTTAAACTAACAAATAATATAAAATTTTAAACACAATTACCGATTTTAACCCACACGCTACAAATGGTTGGCCAACGTTGACCAATAGACGCGCCAACATTTGTGTAACGGATCAGTATATGATAATACTTAGAAGATTTGTGATTTTATTACTGGGTGAAATGGTTGTAATAAGGTTGAACTTAAAACTGTTTTATAACTTTTGTCTCAGTTCGTTAGTAGAGAAATGTAGCTGTATAAGTATTATTCAAGTGGACAGAATTTAGCTTTGATTTGGTACGTGACGCGTTATCTAGTTGGTATTGTTGATCGAAGGTTAAACTTAAAAAATATTGAATGGATACATAAGAAAATAGGATATCCAAATTAAACATATACACGCATCCGTTATGACATTGGTGTTTAATGCTAATGCATCAAATAAATCTATGGAATGAAATATAAAGTAACAGATTAAGATCGACAAAAATAATTTGATAGGTACAGTCACGAGCACCAATATACCCTTTGACTCTTATTCCATTGTTTTAAGAGTAATAAATAAAATCTTAATAAATCTTTTCTACAATCACACCAATTATCTAGCCCAAGAGAAGCTTCGAAGAAACTCGTTAAATGGTTACTAGACAACGGATAAACATACTTAAAATACTTAAATACATACTTATTATACATAGAAAACACCCAGACCCGAGACAATTAAGAAAACAATAATTTCTAAATTGACCCGACCGGGGATCGAACCCGGGACCTCAGAGATGGCGACACCATGAAAACCGGTGTACAAACCACTCGACCAAGGAGGTCGTCAACAATTGATTACATATTTTAGCTCGTAATTGTACTTGCGATTGCGAGTTGTCATCAACACGCAATGTGGTCTATAATATCTAAGTATACTTAGGCATTTTAAAATGAATCACTATATGGATCAACTCGTGTTAATCTGTTAAAGTAAGCCATTTTACCTTATCATTCCTATGAATTGATTCGTTAATCCAATCACACAACCATGTTACATTAATTTGCTTTGAAGTAGACTTGATTTTGGTATACGGGAGTGTATAATAATCCGTACTTATGATGAGTAATCGCGGGGGTGGGTTTACTTCAAAAATCAGTGTTGTCAGTATGCTGTTCGTAGGTAGGTACTAGCTAGGTGCTTATGTTATTTCATTCATTTATTCTTTGTTTATTATTAGTTAAGTATGTTGAATTTTTAATAACTTTACACTTTATTACTTAGTAAATAATCATTTAAAACACCCGATCATTTCCTTCCCTAATTGTCACTTGCTTGTTCCAATGTTGTATATTATACCGATTTTGGTTAATCTTCATCAAACTTATCGATAGGTACGTCGAATTTTTAACGGAACATCCCTACTGCAGGGCGACACCTACCGTGGGGTAGGTGAAACTTATTCTAATTGTTCATAATATACTTCTTAATATTCTTGATATAAGGTTTTGCTTTTCAACGTTAGATGGCGTAACTTTAGCACGAGCTCAAAGTTTTTGTATGAAATAGTGTCCAATAGCCACTCTATTACTATTTAAATCTCTTTGATCCGTCGTTATAGATCTGCATTTAAGGAATCTCAACCGCCGCTTTTACAAAGTTCTATTGCTGAAGAATTTCTAGATAATTTGGCCCCTCCGTATGCTTCCCCTTAAATTAATAGCCTACCCTTGTCACCTTCCAATCTAGAAAACACATTTACTTCAAATCTCAATGATCCTTTTAAACTTTGTGAGTTAAAAGGGATTTTAACTTACGTTAAAAATTCTGCTCCTGGAGTAGATGGTATTCCATACTCTTTTTTCATAAACATGGACGATATTAGCCTTTCATATTATTTATCACTTATAAACTTTATTATGCTTACGGGTACATTCCTCCTTCATGGAAAACCCAGGAAGTCATTCCTATTCTTAAGCCTAAAAAACCATCTTCTGAAGCCTCATCATATCGTCCAATAGCTCTCTCTTCAATTTGTGCCAAGTTGGCGGAGCATTTAGTTAAAAACAGACTGGAGTGGTTTTTGGAAAGCAAAGGCCTACTAGCAAATACTCAGTTTGGTTTTAGAAAAGGTAAAAGCACTATGGATAGCATTGCAATTTTCACAACCGACATTAGATTAGCTTTTACGCAAAATGAATCCCTTATGGCTGCTTTCTTAGACTTAACTGCTGCCTATGGCAGTGTGCAATTGCGAATTTTAAAAGAAAATCTAAATAACTTAAAAGTTCCTTTAATGTTTCAAAATTTTATTCTTAATATTTTAAATGAGAGAACTATTAAAGTGCAGGTAAATGATTCACACTCAATGTTACGATTGGCATGGAGAGGCTGACCTCAGGGATCTGTGTTAAGTCCCCTTCTTTACAATATTTACACCTTTGATCTGGAAATGTCTATAGAAGATAATAACCTTAACTTGTTACAATACGCAGACGATTTGCTCCTTTATACTTCCGGAAAATCTACTGACAAATTATCTAATATATTAACATCTTCACTAGAGCGTCTTAAATTGTGGTTGGATAAAAATGGTTTAACTTTATCTGCTCCCAAAAGTTCCATTGTACTTTTTTCTCGAATGAGGCTTCTTCCTTCTGTATCTGTAAAATATGATAGTATATTGCTTCCAGTCGTAAAAGAAGTAAAGTTCTTAGGAGTAATTTTAGATGCAAAGATGAATGGGCTTGCCCATTGTTACTACATTTCAGCAAAATGCGAAAGACAGTTATACATCTTAAGATGCTTATCAGGTGTTTGGTGGGGAGCTCATCCAGTTGTTGCTCATCCAATGCTTTGCAGGTTGAATGTGTCGACCCTCCCTTAAAATTCAGACGACAATTTCTTTGCGACAAATTTTTTGTTCCGTGCTTTGCAACTGGCTATTGTCCGATATCATGGAAAGTTCATCATATTGGTCTCACAAAAGTCCTCCTTGTCTAGTTATCAGTTTTCGGAAATTCATATCTCATCAAGCTCCCACACATAAATCTCTGCATTTTCCTTTATTCTCTACAAATTTTGATTCTTTAGTTATTTCCCCTTATGTTGTTTTAAACTTGGATATTAAAAACGACCCAAATGCTAAAACTAATTTCAATTTCCAATTAAATGAGGAATGGCATGACTTTCATAACATTTACAGTGATGCTTCAAAACATGACAATACAGGCTGTGTTGGAATAGGTATTTATCATCACCAATATAATATAGTACAAAAAGTAAAATTACCTCCAGAAACCTCAATATTTACTGGTGAAACTTTTGGCATTTTAAAATCTTTGGAATATATTTTATTAATGAAACTAAAAAAGACTGTTATATTTTCCGATTCCAAAAGTGCATTAGAAGCCTTGAAAAGATTCCCTTTTTAATTCAATAATAATTTAGTAGTTATCATTGAATGTAGAACTTTACTTCAAATATGCGTATTAAGAGGTTTTGAAGTAAAATTGGTATGGATTCCTGGTCATAAGGGTATTCTAGGAAATGATCAGGCCGATAGACTAGCTAATGAAGCCATTCTTTGTGGAGATTTACACCCTTATAAAAATTATTGCTTTGATCTAGTGAGTCTTGCAAGGGTTGATCTTATTAATTCTTGGAAGGATCATTGGGAAATCAGCATCCGGATAAAAGCTAGACAGTATAAAACTATACAGCCAGCCATTCCTGTCAAGCCTTTGTTTTCAGAAATTCAACTTAGTAAAAGTGCTTCATCAAGCATTAGTCGTATGAGGCTGAAACATGTCTGCATTCCTGCCCATCTTGCAAAATTACATATAGTTGATAGTGACATTTGTGAGTGTGGTAACGATACTGGTGACCTTAATCATATATTTTTTGCATGTCCTTTATATGATCATTCCGATTTTTTCGAATCCTTAACATCACTTCATCTTTCCTTTTCATCATCCTATTTATTATTTACAAATGATTATCATATTTACAAAGCATTATCTTCCTTTTTGTTCATTAACAATATCAAAGTCTAAATCAATCATGAATTCCTATCTAATCCTATTTGATCCTTTCCTTCTTAATTCCTTCAATTCCCTTTTATTCGAAGACAATAAAAAAAAACCGCTTCCTAACCTTTTAGTTTGCCTTCCACAAATCGTGCCACAAATCATGCGCGCTATTAAACATAAAAAAAATAAAAAATAAAAAACTTAGCCCCCCCTTCGTACACACACAAGGCTACGCAAATCTCCGATACTCGACGATTTTAGTCTCCAAGCGACTACCGCGATGCAAATCCATTGAGGTTCGTACACACACTAGTCGCGTCGCCGACATTTGTCGCGCGACTCGCGTCGCGCCAGTCGCGCGCTACCTGCCAGTCGGGATCTTCGCTACTTAAGTGGCGGCGATTGATGGCAGAGCAATCATTAAATATTTAAGTTTCTGAGGTGGAGAAATATCCTTGCCTATATATACAACATTAGTATCGGAGATTTGCGTCGCCTTGTGTACGGACTGTGCGCTACTCGATACTCGCGACTTGATACTAATGTAGTATACAACATTAGTATCGGAGATTAGCGTAGCCTTATGTACGAAGGGCCTTAGAGGTAAAGGTACCTCTCTGTTTGTAACTAGACAATACATAAAGGTTCTCCCCTCAGCTTCCATGATGTACGATTGAGGCACTTCCCGGTAGATCACTTTTCGGCGATATTCGCTTGCGCTCCTTTCCAACCGCGCGTACGTACAGTAGCGTGCATTCGAAAATACCCAAAAAGTGATCAACCGAGAACTTTGACTGTAGGTAGGTACAGTCAAGAGCACCAATATGTATATATATATTTGCACCAGTTTGACTCTTATTCCATTGTAATAGGAGTCACAATTGTTTACAAATTTTTGGTCGTGATTGTACCTACGCGCGGTCGGAATAGAGCGCATGCGAATATCCGCTATACTTATATGGTTTCTACTTGTTTTGCAGGTCCGAATAAGAACAATAAAACATAAATAAGTAACTCAACAATTTAATTAACGTTTTTGGTAATATAATACAGAAAACCATAACATAAAGTACTATTCATACCTAAACGAACGTGTGGAAGCATAGAGTAAGTTCTATACGATAACTTCATTCTGGGATCATGATCAAAACATACTATCCTCTTTTTGCAGTCTTCATTCACTGGTCTCGAAAGCTAACAGCAAAAGTAGAAAACACGTTTTTTACCATGAAGGTATTATAACAAGAGGATCGCGAACACTGAAATAGATCTAAATAGAAGCATGTCTTCGATCAACAATATCAACTATCGTAGTTAACGCGTCACGTACAAAATCAAAGCTAAATTCTGTCCACGTGAATAAATACTTTTACAAAGCAATAAATTACTCCTGTCTAGTGATGGGAAATTCCCGAGAATATTCTTTCAGTGAGAACTTTGCTGTTAAGTTCTCGAGAATATTCTTTTGGAAGAGAATTTAAGAGAATTTATATATTTATATTGGATGACTATCTCAATAATCTAATTAAATTAATGGAACTCCGATTGTATTTCTGCTTTATTTATAAATATTTCACATAGAAAATTTTAATTATTGTCTTTCCTGAGGTTACATTCTTCTAAGCGAGAATATTCTCGAGAATATTTCGAAGAAAATTCTCGTAAGTTCTTTTTAAATTTCCTGCAAATCATTTTAGCGATTAAATAGACACATCAGTATTTTCAAACTATCAGCTTTAATAGAGATCTCAAGATTTAACAACTCTAAATAATTCAAATTCTTCAAAATCAACATAAAAAAGACTAATCATGACAAGAAAATCTAATAACATGTACATAATCTGAAATACGAAAAACAGTAGACGGCAGGGAAGTAACTGATGTAACAAAATGGCGGGCGGCGGTGCGTGGCTGGCAGGCCGGGGCGCGGGGAGGGAGCGCGGACACGCTACGCTACTAGCGCGACTAAACAAAACGTTTGTTTTTCTTTATTTTATTATTCTACAACGGGTAAGCGCTTGGCCTTCAACTGACCTGATAGTATGTGATGACAAGGCCGAAGGTGGAAGCGCGCTTCACCCGGAATCCTCAACCACTGAGGTGCTGGCTATGTTATCTCAAACTGTCGGAACACAACAATGCTATAAACATCGTTGTTATGGCGACAGACTTAGATAAGATGGTGGTAGCTAGCCAGGCGGACTTAACAGCCCTACCAACAACCAAACCGAGCACACAAAGATGTACCCCCCGCTGGGAATCGAACCCGGGACCTCCGGGTCTGAAACCGGTGGCTTAGCCACTAGACCACAGAAGCGGTACAATGAAAATATTGCAGTGTAAACATAAAATCAATTTTTAATCGCAAGGTTATCGGCAAAAACGATGTTGCTGTGATAATTATTAGCATTATTAACTAAATAAACTGACATACCTACTTATTTTATACAATACTGCCATCGTTGTTCAAAACCTCTAAAAGATACATATTTTTTCCTAAAAATAAGAAAATCCTTATCCAATTTTAAATTCTCTTAAATTCTCCTTGATCTCAGAATATTTTCAATTAAAAGGAAAATTCTACAATATTCCCGATTGGAGAATATTCTCATTTGGAGAATTTTCTCGCGACCCATCACTACTCCTGTCACTTAAAAATTGAAAGACGTCAATAACATTTAGTGGTGAAATCAATCTTATGGGGCAACAAATAAAGTACTTTTTCCTGTTATTGCCTTGCGAGAAAATAAGAGCTCACTTCTCAAGTGCGCTCTTATTTACCGAGACACATTTTTAGCGCCAACCTGACATCTAGTTGTATTGTTGATCGAACGTACGTAATTTTGTACGTAATTTAAGTGTCAAACTGGTGCCAAAAGGATGGTAAGATCCCATCTTTCGATCGCGTCTCATGTCTGACAACGGGTATGTGGAATTTTAAAAATATTACTTCTTGTAGTTTTTACAAGCTGTGTGAGTTTCGGTTCAGTTTCGGTAAGTAATTTTGTTTTTAAATTGACACAGAAAAAAGGGGTCCGGCTGTCAATACCTACTATGCAAAAATCCTACGTAGCAAATAATCCATCTCATATTTCCTACTTCGTATTATGACTAAATCGCGTAATGACATAGTAGCGAAATGCCTACTTTTTGAAAATAGGTACAGTTAGGTACGGAACTATCTTGGTTTTCAAACAATGGAGCTAACATGCGGCTTCTATTTAGATCTATTTCTGTGATCGCGAAGCAATTTTTTGCGCACTGAGTTGCCCCTGGGCCGCAATTATTCCGAGCGAGGTATTCCGAGCGCTTCTCTCTCGCTCTCTCGACGGTATGACGGTACGGGACGAGTGTATCAGCAAAGCGGCGCGAATAGGCGCGTTTTATAGGTTTTTTGCCTATTTAGGAAAAAACAAGTGAAATATAAAATATGTGCTATATGCTTTCACTAGATAATGAAAAGTTTCTTCTATTGGTAAAAAATTCAGTCATTTATTAATGTATTATCTGACTTACAGCTTTTTTAAAATGTTGACAGAGCTATCTTTGATTATTTTTCTATCGAGTGAAGTATTACCAATCATGTTTGTGTCTTAGAGTCATTTGATAATATGTTTAACTATATTATATATGAATTTTAGAACTGTATGTTTTATATTGGTGGCGGTACAATCAATCGAAATTGTTAAAAACGGAAAAAGAGCGCCTTAAGCGATTGCGGTGCGTTTGCAGTCAATGGGCCACTTGTTACTGCTTCTTGCTTGACGGAAAAACTGCTTGCGTCTCTAGTTCTGTTATACCACAGTATTTAATTTACATCTGCGTTTGCAACGACTCGTAATGGGCCAACTCCTCATCCGTGACCGAGGGCCGGAACGCCTCGACGCCTTCCAACAGCTCCGACACGCCGATTACCACGGACTCTTGACTCAGTTCACTCTCCTTCACCAGCCCTGAAAAGCAGCATAGTAAATATTATAGCGTTATTCGCTGATGACAGTTCTTTAATATTTTCTTTAGATAGGAAAGACCCAAAGGCTGGAGAAGGAAAAATTAACGAAACACTTAACAGAGTATCTCAATGGTTTTCTGTTAATAACTTAGCACTTAATGCTAATAAAACAAAATTTCTTAAATTTTCTTCCCTAGTACACGGCTCAGTCAGTTAAATATTGAATTAGATTCGGAAACGTTAGAAATCGTTAATAAAACTTATTTTCTTGGTATTAGGATAGACTCTAGATTACAGTGGGGTTCTCATATCGAGGGTCTAGCAAAAAGGCTCAGTTCGGCTGCTATTGCTGTTAAAAATATTAGAAAAATTACAAATCAGTCTACTGCTAGGCTGGCTTACTTTGCTTGTTTCCAATAACGTTATGTCATATGGAGTATTACCAGTCTATATAATTCTTAAAGTCGGCCAACGGGCACGTCTAGACAGGGCAATCGTGAGGGGTGTGCGGGGCGAGCGGGGCGCGGTGCGACTGGGGCTTTCCATACACTTCACTGGGGACACACGCGTCAGGTGTGGCGCATTGTATTAAAACGCGTGTAATCAATTTTAATTTTATTTTTTTATGAGAATTGAAAGGTAGTATTTAATGCATAACATATGCATTATAAATGCGTAAGGTTTTTTATATGGATAAACGACATTTTAGAATTCGCTAATTATTTAGGCAAGATCTATTTAATAGCTATTAAAATCGAGATCAAAAATGGTGGACGCAACTTTTTGATATAAAATTTTACACACCCACGCTCGAGCAGCGCCACCGACACATCCTATAAGTAAAACGCTCTTACCCTTTCAACTGGTACAGCCTAAGATATTTTTGACTGGTTTTCTATCCGATTACAACTGAATAAGGGCTCTTACACACGAGCAGCAGTTTGCTGTCGACGTATGTAACCGCAGTCGACGTTAGGAGTTGGCGGCTAGCTGTCGACATGTTGTCGACGTTTCAACTGCTTGCCACAGGCAGGTCGACAGCTAGCTGCCGACAGGTGACGGTGTCTGAAGTCGCCTCTGCCTCGTAGCTAGTCGCCGACTCCTAACGTCGACAGCAGTTACATACGTAGACAGCAAACTGCTGTCCGTGTGTAAGAACCCTAAGGTTTTAATTATGATGGAACTTTATTCGACGACCTCCTTGGTCGAGTGGTTTGTACACCGGTTTTCATGGTGTCGCCATCTCTGAGGTCCCGGGTTCGATCCCCGGTCGGGTCAATTTAGAAATTATTGTTTTTCTAAATTGTCTCGGGTCTGGGTGTTTTCTATGTATAATAAGTATGTATTTAAGAATTTTAAGTATGTTTATCCGTTGTCTAGTAACCATTTAACAAGTTTCTTCAAAGCTTCTCTTGGGCTAGATAATTGCTGTGAGTGTAGGAAAGTTTTCTTCTTGTATTCTTTCTTCTTTATTCCCTTTACTAGCTTAAGGAAGTTGCTTACTTACCCGCCTGCAGCTTGTGTACTAGCGCGCGCACGGCGGCGGCGCGTGCCGTGTCTACTACAGCCAGTAAGTCCGCGCCCGTGCAGCGCTCCGGCAGCGCCGCAGACACGTCTTCTAGCCGCACCTCATCGCGGACGCGGTGGCTGGTGGAAACCATAAATGTTTAAGGTACATACGCCTGTGCTTCCTCCCACGACACAGTTAACCCGAGCCGAGGTACCTCTTAGAGGCGCCCTCGGGTTTTCCGCTCTTGAACCCCCAGAGAATCTAAAGAAAGGATTAGATAGACAGCAGCATATGGTCCATAAATGCGGAACACCCACCGCCTAAGCAATGAATGGTGATGGATGCATTTAAAGTATGAAGTATAAAAGTGCGAGAGGAATAAAAGCGAGAATGGTATGATAAAGAGAATTAGCTAATAAGGGCTTCGGCGACCATAGTCGGAGGAAGTAGTAAAAAAAAATCTGGGAGGGGGGGGGGACCGGAGACTCGCTTGCGAGATGCCATCCCCCGCCAGAAACCCTCTGGGGAATTTCGGTGTCACGGCTTGAGGAACCTGTAAGTTTCTCGCCGCCCCTAAAACAAGCACGGTTAAGCTGTAAAGGTGATCTGCGATCGACAGCAAGCAAAAAAACGCTTGTGCTATGCTGGTAGCGGCATATTAATAGAATACTACCGCCCACCTCTTCCCTTGGGTGACATAAAAAGCGACTAAACCCCTTCGTACACAAGGCTACGCAAATCTCCGATACTCGACGATTTTAGTCTCCAAGCGACTACGTTCGTACACTAGTCGCGTCGCAGACATTTGTCTCGCGACTCGCGTCGCGCCAGTCGCGCGCTACCTGCCAGTCGAGATCTTCGCTATTTAAGTCGCGGCGATTTTCAAGATGGCAGAGCAATCATTAAATATTAAATTTGATTCTGAGGTGGAGAAATATCCTAGCAATCATTAAATATTAAATTTGATTCTGAGGTGGAGAAATATCCTTGCCTATACATTAGTATCGGAGATTTGCGTCGCCTTGTGTACGAAGGGCCTAACGGACTAAAGACTGCTACATCCAACAGCATAAAGCGGCGATGGGTTCACCACCTATCAGTCTGAGCATATGCTGTTATCATTTGGTAAAACGTGGACTGTGGTAGTCGACTGCTGTTGCGGACCCCATTGCCTGGTCTCTGACTAGCTCATCGGGGATTATAGTCGTGAGTATGTACAGTCGATGAACTTCCTGTGGCTCAATTCACGTATTTCGTAATAGTCAAAATGTCGCTCACGTTTAGAAGTTGTCCTATTGAAAAACAGTCATAAATTCGTATTCACCTTCATAACGATAGAACGATAACTCGATAGGATCGCAACTCAGCGATTTGTTAACTATTTAAACTTAATGTTGCCATTACAATTCTACCAAAAAAATTCAAATACTTTTTGTTACGAAAACATGCCGAAATATATTTTTTTTTTCAACGACTTGGAAATTGTCCAATTTGTCGTGTAATCGCTGACATCCGATCAAACTAAACGTCAAAATAATAGGTGATTACCGCGGAGGCAACGATCGAACTTCGATTACTGCACGTGAATACGCTTCAACAAAACCGACTTAAACAATATCGTGCGATTGATACGTGAATACGAAAAGTGACTTCAGCGATCAAATCGCTTGCATGTCGTTGAAGTTTTGTTACGTGAATTAGGCTACTGGCGTATGGCACTAATGCCCGCCTTCCACTAAGAGCGGAGCGGGCTCCGTACGGCCTCCGTTTAACTCGCAACGGCAATCTTCATAGAAGTGCTTCCACTGGGAACTGGGAATCGTAATCGTACTTATATTTAACCATGAGTGGAAACTCTGCGCTCGTGACGTCAAATCGATATAGACTAAGCGTTGCTTAACGGAATATGAACGCTCGGGTCAAACAATAAGTTTCAATTCCGCGTGAAAGTCGTTCGAGAGTGAACCTTCTGTACGGTAGTACTATTAGTTATTCTGTGACGTAAGCGCGGTCGAAATGGAGCGCAATAAAATATTGCCGAAAAGTGGTCGACAGGGAAATTGCTCGATTGTACACACGCCAGCTGATCATCCTAGTATCCCAATCTGTTGAACTTCTGCAATCGATATTGATCTTTAACACAACAGTAATAAAGTTCAAAATGTATTGAACTTTTACATTTTGTTGTGGGTAAGAGTGCTGACGTCTGTACCATATCGAGGTCATCGTCGCTTTACCAGTTTGCAGAGATTTGCATATGAAGCACATCGCGCGTCTGGCACGTGCCCAATAGACGACGACGGGATTTTGGCCTTAAGGCGAGTCCTTTCGAGCGCTTCTCTCTCGCTCTCTCGACGGTACGACGGTACGGGGCGGATATAACAGCGAAGCGCCGGAAATAAGCGCGTTTTAAAGGTTTTTAGGATCGACTTTATAGGATCTAATGAATCAGCAGGTTCTCTGTAGTACTTCAAAATAAATATTTACATGTATAAATTATGTAGGAAATTAAAAAAAAATTAATAAATCATCCGTTTTAGACTTTTATTTTGGCCTGATTTCGGGATTTTTTTATAATCGAGTAAAGTACCTACATCTAATCGCGTAACAAATTAGCACATTTTTTAGGCAATATCTTTTCGTGCATTATATATTTTTTATAAGAGCGTTATTTAATAGTAAATACATAAACCATTTGATCTAGCAACACAGTTTTGCCCGCATATCCTCGGTGACTCGCCTTGCTAAGACTGGTAAAGTGATGGAGTTTGCGACAGTACAAACGTATAAAAAAGTATAAGGGTTACTGCTTCTACTTGGCCTTTACTTCACCTTATGTTTGGTGATGATGATAAGGCCGACAGAGAAACGCATTTCACTCGGATTCCTCAAACGATAACCAGTTTCCTAGTAGTTGAGTTGTTCCCTAGTAGTTCCCGCTTACTTACACGTTGAATATTTATATATACCTTCCCGATTGCTGTAATGTTTTAGTGATAATATTTACTGTAAGTAAAGATGTGTAGTTGCGAATCTTAGTTGTTAGCGTGACTGCCGTTCGTGTGAGAGCGCTAAAGCACACCGTATACATAACTATTTTTTTTAAATCTTTATTTATTTAAGGACTTATAATGACTAAAACATGACATGTCAGTCCTATCATAGCCTAAACATACAGACTTACAATTAAATGTACATATTTTTTTTACTTGTAGCCAACAGCAAACACCGATGTATTATCATATTGTATACCAATTTTGCTGCAAGTGAAATTATAGGTTGACTCAGTATACTTTGAAAGATCCTATATTTAATCGGTTTAGATTGAAAGTGGTCATCAATATTTGCCGCTCTCCGGAGTTTCTAACACGTTCAGCCAACAAGTGCTGGACTTTGTCAATTGTTCCACAAACATCACAATTGGCTACTTGACAGTTTTCGAAAAAGTATTTTAAAAATTACAAAAAAATATTTTATACCCCGAAGAATATTTTATTTTTCGAAAAAGCTTTATTGAATAGAAAAAAACATATTTTTCTTTATTAATATAAAATAAAATCAAATTTCGTGCGAAAACGGTTGGTCACGTGACATTTTGCTCTGTGAACTTTTTTGTGAAAGGACATGGTTTTTTTTGTATGGAGCTTGGTACTAAAATCAAAACTCTTTGAACCAAAGAATGTTATGTTAAAATCAGAAGACTAAATTATCTCCATCTCATATATGAAAGCAAAAATAACTTAAAGACCCCCGTTTTTTTATTATTTAATAAAACAAGTTTATTTTTTTTCCTTTAAATAGCAACAGTCTATTTAATTAGCAACACCTGCGATTCAAATGAACAACGTTGAAACCTGACCGATAGTTTTTGATAATTGTGCGAAATGTGACGTCACATGAAGCTCAATCATGCCCGCCCGTGTTTCGGGTCTTGTAATCCACAGATAAAAATCGCAAATTTATTTTGTAAAAATAAAATATTTAAGTACAAATTATCTTAATAAAAAAAAACTGTTGGATAATTATCGTTAAATCATAAACTTCCATTTCCGACATATTTCATATTTTATTGTTACAACTGTCAAATAGCCAATTAGGGGAGTCAACTTTATTCCTCATAAATGCAAACTTCTTTGATGGAAAGTGGCCAGATCGAAGTCGGTTGTATACATACTTGCGGCATAGCGCTTTCAGCACGGAAGTCTTTTCGTAGAGGCCGTGGTAAGGCCCCACGTAGACGAGCTTGTCGAGCCTTCCCGGCCGCAGTAGCGACCGCTCCAGCAGGTCGGGCCGGTTCGTCGCGCCCATCACGAACACGAACGACGACGTGTCTGCCTCTAAGGGTCAAGAAATACGTCTTTTGTATGTAATTTAACCGTTATTTTACTATATGCACGAATTTCTAAAGAATACTCATTTTGGTCTAGATAATTGGTGTGAGCGTGAACAAATTTAATTTAATAGGCTTGTGTCTACTAAGAATAAATCGGTCGGATTGGCGTTTCTAATGATCAATTATTATGATTTATAGAAACAAAATATCTAAAATATTCATTTTAAAAAATTGGGATTATTAATATTTTTAAAGAAAAAAATCAACAATAATAGGTACGCATTCAGTCATGTGACATTAAACGCCAATCAAAAGCCGTGACGTCACGCCGTGCCAAATGTCATTTTATTGTTGTGACATTTCTATAGAACAAGCCTTTAAAACGAAACAGACGTTTGGCATGGCGTGACGTCATTCCCTCAACATGGCGGTCTTCAGAGGCCTATTACATCTCGAATGCGATTTTTGCGTAAAATGTCCATTTTCGCATTTTGTAGTAATTTTGCAGTTGTATTTATCGTTTTTATCTAAATAGGGTAATAAATTTGTGCATAATATTACAAATTTCCATTCTGTGAGCATAAGTTGAATTCGGACGGCCGGCGCATCGCATTTTGTAGTCATTTTTCAGTTGTATTTATCGTTTTTATCGAAATAGGATAATAAATTAATTATAAAATCTTTATTCCTCATGAAGTAACAAATACTCTGGTATAAATTTTGCTCAATAATATTATCGTAGACAGGTGATATTCACAGTTAACTTATAGCGATTTTCGAAGTTTTTAATAAGGTTTAGAATAAGATTTTTTTTCTATATAAAGTCAATGATATCTAAAAATTCCGAGGCCGCTACGCACTATTCGACTATATAAGAGATAACATTATATTTTATTTTATTTAACTTGTTTAGAACAGTATTTCAATCGATGAGCTCAAAAAAGTGCCTTCGCGCACTTTATGAAAATCTTTCTCTGCAATTTTGGGTTTAATTAAAAAGTTAAGTAAAATTTACAAAAAGCGAGGCCGCTACGCACTATTCCAATAGCTATTCTACACTATTTAATAAGTCATAATTGTTAATGTATTTTTTGTTTCTGAGATCCATAACGCCAAAATTGGCCATTTTACGCAAAAATCACAGTCGAGATGTAATAGGCCTCTTAAGCGTTATTGCGGTAAATTTAAATAAGAATATAAAAACGCAAAACAAATATTATAAATGATCGATTTTTTGAAAAAGAATGTATTTTTGGATAAAATAGGTAAACAACAGGTAAGTATCGTTTTAATATGATTTCGAATTTTAGGCAACTAGCCGAACCTATTATCTCTTGACTATTGCATAGATACCTTCCCCGCTAGCCACTCCGTCCAGCTCCGCTAACAGCTGGCTGACCAGTGACCAGCCGGTCGCTGGCGCCACCCGAGTCGCAGCAGTAAAGTACATTACCTTTACCCCCGCTGCATGTGGATAGCGTATGTGGTCTCGGTATCTCATGACATTTTTCTGGGTGGAGGAACGCAACCACTGAGGAACTAGCTGTCTTATCTGTTGACTATTGTATACACACCTTCCCCGCTAGCCACTCCATCCAGCTCCGCTAAAAGCTGGCTAACCAGCCAGTTCCTGGCGCCGCCCGAGTCGCAGCAGTAAAGTACATTACCTTTACCCCCGCTGCATGTGGATAGCGTATGTGGTCTCGGTATCTCATGACATTTTTCTGGGTGGAGGAACGCAACCACTGAGGAACTAGCTGTCTTATCTGTTGACTATTGTATACACACCTTCCCCGCTAGCCACTCCATCCAGCTCCGCTAAAAGCTGGCTAACCAGCCAGTTGCTGGCGCCGCCCGAGTCGCAGCAGTAAAGTACCTTACCTTTACCCCCGCTGCGTGTGGATCGCATGTGGCCTCTGTGGCGGCCTGCGTCGCCACATAATTTATTATCATCACGTATTGGTTAAAGAGTCTGTAAGCACATTCCTAAACGCGTGCAGATCCGATAAAGATATGACACGGCATCATCCCTCCAACATCTACGTAGTTATTATTGTATAAATAGTCTTGTAAGGTTTAGATAATAAGTTAGTCACAATGTAGTCACTGTAAATATACAACATCACCTTAAGAGACGCAGTCGTTATTTACCATCGCCATGGAATCCCATCATCATCACAACCTCTCATACAACGCCGGCGGAACAGCCTCTTTGTGGTATATCATAACATTTATCTGGGTGGAGGCCCTCAACCACTGAGGAACTAGCTATCTTACCTCTTGTTTACTAGAAAAAAAACACAACCAGTCTCAGGAAAGCTCGAACGGGATTCTATCTAACCCGTGACCATTGGATTGCCAGTCCACTGCTCTAACCGCTAAGCTACCGAGACCCCAGAAGACTCGTTGATATTTTTTTTCTTTTTCTAGTAGTTGATACGCTGCAAGCCAGCGGTATTACGTCACTGTGAAGTCTACCCTCACATTTGAAAGAAATACTATTGCAAGTATTTAACAATCGATAAAGTCTTAATTGCTTTTAAATATCTTTATTATTGAAATTTTGCATTTACAAAAAAAAAAAACTATAAAAAAACTTTTTTCTAGTAAACATTTTATCCTATATCTATATAGCATTGTGAATGCAAAATTTCAATAATAAAGATATCTTATCTGTTGACTATTGTATACACACCTTCCCCGCTAGCCACTCCATCCAGCTCCGCTAACAGCTGGCTGACCAGCCGGTCGCTGGCGCCGCCCGAGTCGCCGGCCGCCCCGCGCCGCGGCGCCAGCGCGTCTAACTCGTCCAGGAACACGATGCATGGCGAAGACGCGCGGGCGGACTCGAACACTGCAAAAACATACATATAATCACGACTATTATCACAAAATCTATATCTATACTCTTCTATCTATATCTATCTTCTTCTATATCTATATCTATCTATATATATACTATTAATAAAGCTGAAGAGTTTGTTTGCTTGAACGCGCTAATCTCAAGAACTACTAGTCCGATTTGAAAAATTGTTTCAGTGTTAGATAGCCCATTTATCGTGGAAGGCTATAGGCTATAATTTGTTTAGGTAAAAGTACGGGTACGGGTAGTAACCCGTGTGAAGCCGGGGCGGGTCGCTAGTAACTAATAAAACTACCGTACAGAAGGTTCACTCTCTAACGACTTTCACGCGAAATTGAAACTTATCGTGTGACCCGAGCGTTCATATTCTGTTATGCAACGCTGACTCGATATCGATTTGACGTCAGGAGCGTAGGGTTTCCACTCTCATGGATATATTTAAGTACGTATACGATTTAAGCAACGACGCGCGATGTGGAGCGTGCGTCGCGAGCGGCAACCTTTAGCGCCTTACGCCTGCCCGGGAGGCGCGCCGGCCGAACGTACCTAAACTGCGGAGTCCCCCTCCTAGTATCCCCGAAGGATTAGTCAGAGACTAGGCAATGAGGACAGCAAAAGCAGTCCTCTACCATAGTCCACTTTTCATCAAATAGCGACTGCACATGTGCTTAGCGTGACAGGTGATGAGCCCATCGTCGCTTTATGCTGTTGGATGTATGTGCAGTATTTAGTCCGTTAGTCGCCTTTTACGACACCCAAGGGAAGATAGGGTGGTATAGTATTCTTTCACCGCTACCCGACACGGTTTAATAGTTTTTTTTATAACGATTATTATCAATTAAGTCCTGTTGACCCATCCTGTAATCTAAAACGACTGTGTAGGAGTGGGTTCACGTCATCAATAGTTGTTGGAATATCCAACATTTTATAGTTGCAACACTTTTAGCATGGCAACACAATTTGATAAAAGGGTGTTATATTATTATTATACACTAAGTCGCCTTTTACGACACAACGGAAAAAATGGGTGGTTAACAAAGTTGGCAAGAGATTTAATGAGATTTTTTGTTTTAGAGAAGCATACCATAATTAAAGGTACAATTCTTAGAATAATAACATATAGAAGGTAAGTCCGCGCGCCCATTTTGAAGCACTTTTTTTGCTCCAAACGCCGAGTTTTCAATGTACACTACGAAGTTACAAGCGTACGGGTGCGTGTCGCCGAGCGCAAGCAAGTAATCGTCACGAAAGTGTGAATCGGTTTAGTGCTTTACTTTTGACAGAGCACTTGTATGAAGACTATCTTTTTAGACATTATTATTCTAAGGTACAATTATTGTACCTTTTCTCACATTTTCTTCGGATTGTCCAATGTACATGTTGAGCAGCTCCGGGCCCTTCACACTCAGGAAACTGACGTTAAGTTCGGTACTGACTGCTTTTGCTACTAAAGTCTTTCCACAACCTGGCGGTCCGTACAGCAGGATACCTGAAATAGTTCTTATTAGAATATAATTGTACAGGGTGGAAAAAAAACCGTGGTTGGAGGAAAAGTACCCTTACTATTGGTGATGGCAAATGTTACTGAAAGGAAACATTCATTTATTTTCAAAAATAATTAAAACTGCAATTAAAGATTTTTGAAAAATCACCTGCTTGAGCCGGGAATCGAATCGGTGAAACGTGGAAAACATACGGTATTTTGTGATACCAACTGAAAGAGTCATTCATAAGGATCAATTAAACAACATAGTTGTTTAAACCAATAACGAAACGATTTCAGTCGAAGAATACGTCTGTACATCCCTACGTGAAAATGGGTCTCATTTTAAGCAATTAATAAGTTAAGTGAACTAGGTATTTTCTTTAGATAGTAAGTGAGTTATTTACAATAAAAAAAATCTTGGCGTTCTTTAATTAATTAAGATATTATGTTGTTCAAAACAAATTGATCTTTATGAATGACTCTTTCGGTTGGTATCATAAAATACAGGATGTTTTTTTTAACATTTCACCCGTTCGATTCCCGGCTCAAGCAGGTGATTTTTCAAAAATATTTAAATGCAATTTTATTTATTTTTGAAAATAAAGGAAGGTCCTTTCAGTAAAATTTGCCATCATCAATATTAAGGGTACTTTTCCTCCAACCACGGGCTTTTTTTTCCACACTGTATACTTACATAGACTCCCGATTATTATCCCCAAAGGGTTAGTCAGAGACTAGGCAATGAGGACCGCAGAAGCAGTCCACTGCCAGTCTACGTTCCACCAAATGATAACTGCACATAAGCTCATCATGACAGGTGGTGAGCCCATCGCCGATCTATGCTGTTGGATGTATGTGCAGTTTTTAGTCCGTTAGTCGCCTTTTACGACACCCAAGGGAAGAGATGGGGCGGTAGTATTCTTTTAACACTTTATATGGCAAAGGCACATAATATTGCCACCACATTTTGAACTTTATACAATTGAGATAAAATATGAACATGCTTTGCCTTATAATGTTAAAAATTTTCATTGGTTTTGGACCTTATGTTGAGGGAATAAAGTTCAAAATCCTGTGGTCGCAATAAGATCACTGCCTGACTAAGGGTTAACCCTCGAGTTGTCACACACAGTTCTTAATAGTGCTATGAATTAATCTTATTACTTAAAGTAAATACTTATCTTGTTCCAAGTTACCTGATCGTTTTAGTGAAGAATTGTTGAACAAGTGAGGATATTTAATTGGAAATTCTATTGTTTTCAAAAGTTCTTTCTTCAGTTTTTCTAAGCCACCAATGTCTTCCCAGTATACTTTAGGAATTTTGGGAGCATCCAAATGTTGACTTTGGAGACTTCTGATAGACTCTGTAAATAATTGACTTAACAATCAAACATTACATTTTTAATAGCCACATTTAGCTTACATAAAAATTATTTATTAAAAATTAACTTATTAAAAAATAAACATTTACTTATGCAAATAACCGCTGTTTTGAAAAGCACTAAAATTAAATCTTTAACCTTCCAACTGCGGCCGCGCACTGATCAGTGCTCAATTAATAGAATTTGATCAGTGCTCAATTAATAGAATTTCTATTGAATTTAGGTAGTGGCGTCGCGTTCTAAGTGTAATATATATTACATACCTAAAGCTAAATTGAAATCTTCTTCAGTTACAAGCCGCACGTCAGGGTTCGGCCGTGTTTGGTTGTAACTGCATTGCTGCTTCAAGTAAGACTCTCTCATTGTAAAATGTAGCAGAGTATCTATATCACCATAGAGAAACGTTTCCGTCTTCGCAGCAATCCTATGCAAAACGTCTTTGCAATGTTTATTAGGGTAATCATCATCATTGCCGTCTACTAACTCAGCTTTAGTGTGACATTGCTCTCCGTCGATACTGAGCTGCATGACGGAGGTGAACCACAGCAGCATTTCATACCTTTGTTGTGCATTCAGACGGGGTATTCTTACTTTTTCCAAAAACAATCTTCCTATGTTGGGTTTCAGATCGAGTTTCTCAGTGACAGCTATAAATATGATGGGGTGTTTGGAGTAATTCTGGTACAGATCAGTTATTATGTTGATAAAATATTCCATTACTCTACAATCCTCATTGTTTTCTGGGTCTACAGCAAATACCTGCAACAAACAATTATAGATATAGAGCTGGGTATAGGAAATACCAACTAGAGTGTGTTTTAAAGCAACGAGTTTGAGAGTGGTGAATGGTTGAAGCTCTGCGCAAACATACACTTTCTGTTTCATCAAAATCAAAATCATAATTTCTTTATTTTGAATCGTCAAAACTTAATGTTACTACTATGGATGGGTAGGCACCCACAAACCCACCACATCCATTCAGGACGTCTCTTAGCTGTGGAGAAGAACGGGTGCATGAAACTCCAACATGGGACATGGGACACCATTATACAAAAATGTTTTTTGCAATGCCTTCCGTTGCATAACAACGGCGTTTTGTATGATGATTTTTTTTTCTATTTCTATTATCATAGTGACTGCATCCTGCCTGATGGTAAGCAGCCGATGCAGTCCAAAATAATGAGAGCGCTCCCCACTGTCACAGCGGTGACACTCCGTGTACGTGTGAGCTCGAGCGCTGGTGACCTTGAGCGGAACGTGTTCTCGGAACGCCTCAGTCGAGGCGGCCTCCAGACCGCCCGCCCACACCCCGCGCGCCGCGCATGGCCCCCGCGCAGATCGGGACACCCACACATATCCGCGAGCGATTTTACGAGCACACATGCTTAAGTGTCGCTTCTTATCACGGTAGTGTATATATTCTCTGCCACTGTGGATTAAGCACGATAACGAGCGCACCCATTCATGACGGCCTGCATAAATGCCGTTTCACGCCCCGCTTAAAAGACCCGGGACTGTAGGAGCTGGGAAACACATGCGACGGCAAAGAATTCCAAAGCCGAATGGTCTTACAGAGGAACGACTTGCCAAATTTTTTGGAACGAGTACTGATAGTCTGTACAGTATGATGGTGGTTCCTAAGATGATGTCTTGTGGTGGCAACAGACGAGTGTCTACGTTTGCGCAACGCCTAACTTAATTAAAACACATAGGTTCAGATTTTTATCCCCAAAATGTTAGTCAAAGACTACAATGAGGACCACAAAGGCAGTCTACTGCCATAGTCAACGTTTCACAAAAATACAATTCCACATGTGCTTAGCGTGATAGGTTGTAAGCCTATCGCCGATTTATGCTGTTGGATGTATGTGTAGTCTTTAGTCCGTTAGTCGTTTTTTTACGACACCCAAGGGAAGAGAGGAGTTGGTAGTATTTTTTTCGTGAGCCGCTGTTGCCGTCACGCTGCTGTCGCCTGTGACGTAACGGCCTGTGACGTAACGTAACGATTTAGAAAACGTCCGTTAGATTCTACTTTCGTCAGATCACTTCTTTTTTCCGTATAGGTCAGAATTTTAAAACTGGTGACGAAACAGCAATACTTATGACTCCTCGTCCGTCAGATTCCGCTTTCGTCAGATCAGATCACTTATTTTTTCCGTATAGATCAAAATTTACATTTTATTTTATTTTTATTTAATAGGAAAAGCAAACAACTACATTAGGTAAGTATACCATAATACAAAAAAAAATATACATAAAACAAGTCTTAACAATAATGCAGCCCACCCACATCTCGCGACCCCATCACAGTGAGGCCCGCGCCGTACATGCTCGCCCGCTACGTCAGTAGACGCATGTTTCTCAACCCCAACCAATAAATTACATTATTTTATTAAGTATATCAAATATACAGTCCTCATTGCTTAAATCAGAGGAATCTTTAATTCAGAAAGGCTGCCCTACTACTAAGCTAGGAACATTGCATTCAACAGCCGCTATACCACACAGTAATTAACATACTTCAAAATTGTCCAGTAACACAATAACAGGTGCAGAAGCTTTAGCCTTTTGAATGGTTGAGTTTATTTTACTCTCAGTCTGTTTCGCTGTGGAGCTTTGCAATGCATTGCAATCTACCTGCATGCAGTTCATACCTGAAATAAGTAAATAGTGTTTAGTACAGCTTACATTACCTTAAGTGACATAATCATTACAAAGAAATTAGAATTGGAATAGACTTAGTTTTATTGGGCATAAACATAATTATGTGGTTATTTCCTACACATGTTATAACTGAGTTGCATCAGTCATGACAGGTAACATTGATGATTGATGTGATGATGACTGTAACATTTTGTATGAAGTCTAACATATCATCTATAAACTTAATATCATCTGATATCAAGACAAGGAATGATAAATGAAGGATATGAAATGCAACTGATTTTAACATTTTAAACTTACCATTATATTTTGCTAGAATTTTTACTAAAGTATGTCTGCCAGAACCAATTAATCCAGTCAGCAATAACATGGGAATGATCGGGCTGGACATAGACGAAGACAGCTCAACTGAAAACAATAAATTATTAAATTAAATTGCGATTTTCAAGAAATTTCTTGCCTCGAACTACAGTGTTGTGGAACCAGCTCTCGGTGGCGGTATTTCCAGACCGTTACGACTTAGGGACCTTCAAGAATCGAGCCTATTCCTTCCTTAAAGGCCGGCAACGCGCCTGCGATTCCTCTGGTTTTGCGGGTGTCCATGGGCGGCGGTGATTACTTTCCATCAGGTGACCCGCTTGCTCGTTTGCCTCCTGCTATAAAAAAATAAATAAAAAATAAACATTCTCCACTTTTAAAAACTTTATTGAAATTAATAAAAAAACAAGGGCTTACTTATATCACCCGTTAGGAATGGTAAAATAGATTCTTGCATTTGATTGAATTTTTGCTCCAACCCTGTTGGACACAGACTCAATGATTTCATACTTGTATTTACTACTTCTTTAGGATTGAAGTATTCATCTTTTGGTTTGATAAAATGTACATTCTCTCCTAGACTTAGCTGCGTCACTCCCTTTACTATAAAGTATGGTTTTATTACATTTCGGTCATTTGTTTCATCACTGCGTTCAGTCTCTTGGTCATTGCTAATCTTTCTACATTTGAAATAAAGCTTTGCAGTGTTCTCCACTAAATCTAAATATTTGTAGTGATATTTGGCAGTAACATTTGGTGTAAGATCTATACTAAACATGTCATTTTCACTCAGTAGCTTAGGCAGTTCAAAATGATTACTTAGCACTTCTTTGACAAAGTCATTTGATAAATCATAATCATTAACAGTGAGGCTCACTTCTGCTGCTGCTGCGATTTTTGGTGCGCAGTGAAATGAAGGCATGGGGTGGAAGGAAACTTGAATATTATCATAATTGTTTAACCCAAAGGATGATACAATATTGCTATATTCTTGTTCCGTTGTTAGAGCGACATCCTCCTTTACTAATTTAGATCCTACTATGGGTACTATTCTTATATTCTCTAGTTTATTGTGGGTATCATCGTTCCATAGTTTCTTATGTATTTCAGAAGTCACAAAATTGAGACTATTCCTTAGATTGATATCATTTATATTGCTTTTCTTAGGTCCATACTTCTTTTTCATTTTTGGCTTTATTTTTACAGCAAGCCATAAGACACCATTATCTATGTAAAATAAATTTTCACTACTTAGCTGAATAAATTCCTCTCTTGAAATTATAACACATTTGTGCAGAAGGACAGGCAGATAGTCATCTAAATAGTCTTGAATTAGAAGCCTTTGAATATATGCGGGGACAGTTTTAATATTGTATGCATTCATTTCCTTTAGCGGCGACAATTGATTTTTATGATACCGAATTCTATACTTTATCGCAAGAAACACCAGAAATGTGTAAAAGTTGAACTTTGGATATGCAACTTTCAGACAAAATTTTGCCACCCATAATTTATTTGAAGTTTTATGTTCATTCATAGTAAATAAAAAAATAAACAATATGTTAATATGCTATTCTTGAGACTACATAGAATTAAATCGCTATATAAATTACCAATAATCAATTATTTCTAACTAATATTGCGATTTGTTTTGTTTGTGACATGACAATTGACATGACATGACTTAATTTTTTTTTTAAATATTTGTTCCATGATGGAACAGGCTAAGGTCAGAGACCATACTGCCTAATCATTAGTTTTTTTTATTTATTTTTTTCCCTTGATGAATGATAAATGATGTTCCCCCAAACCCCTTGAGTCCTCAGTAAAGATGTGAGACTTTACTAAGGTCTCACGCGGGCTTCTTGAGAGAATTTGAAAAATGATGTTGCACTGTTTTGTTTCATTTGCCAACACTCATGCACGATCACAAACACTTAACGGTTAATAATCCACTATTATTTCACATTAATGTTCGAAAAAACACAAATTTTAGAAAATAAAACAAAACTGCAGACATGCGACGCTTCACTTTCCCGCCAAGAAGTCTCTGACATGACTTAACCTCAGAAAAAGGAATCTTTAGAGCTGAGAACTCGGACCAAATACACTCGGCGTCAAAAAAATCGCACCTTTTAAAAATCATCTTTAAAAATTCTTAAACCTTATGTAGAGGATAGTGTTGGGTATCATTAGAAAGGTAACAAAAAGGAGTATCAAAAAACAATTAAATTTAACTTTCTGTTTAATTATAATTATACAAACAACATTAAAATTAATAAAATAATAAAAATCCTTAATTAAGTCCTAATCAACAACAGATAATTTACAAAGAAAAATGTACAAAAAGTGTCCTAAAATTAACTTAAAATCTAGTGTTACCCCCCCTTGCCCTGATCACGGCTTCCATACGGTCCCTCATGGACCTCACCAACTTCAGGAGCTCTTCTTGAGGGATAAGCCCCCATTCTTCAATCACCGCGTCTTGGAGCTCCTGTAGAGTCGAAGGAGCTGGATCCCGAGATCGAACCTTACGTTTAAGATGGTCCCAGAGGTGCTCTATAGGATTCAGATCCGGACTTCGCGCTGGCCACTGCATCACAGAGATTTGGGACCTCTGCAAGAAGTCGCTCACGATGCCTGCAGTGTGAGCGCGAGCGTTGTCGTGCATTAATGTGAACCCCTCGCCAAAAGATTCGGCAAAGGGGACCACATGCACTTCCAGGACCTCAGTGACATAGCGGCGAGCAGTCAGCGACCCTTGTCCGCGAGCACCTCCAGTCCGGGAGACGCAGACAAGGTCGGTTTTGCCGGCAGCAGACATACCGCCCCAGAACATGCAGGATCCGCCACCATATTCCACCGTCTCCTGGATGCAGGCTTGGGCGAAACGTTCACCCTGCCTCCGGTATACTCTTCTCCGTCGGTCGTTGCAGAAAAGACACAAAAAATAAATTCACAATTTGGCTTAACAAGAGATTGTCCCTAATTAGTTGACCACGACTGTATATTTATATTGTCGTTTTACTTATCTTAGTAGAACCCTGTCGATCGATAGGTCTGGTAGACACTATCACATCTGAAAATGGACGCCGCTGCAGAATGAGGAGGAGAAAAAGGCGGCTCCATGTCAAATCCACAAAGTGAGCCAAAGTGCGAAAATGCATAGTTTGCAAGATATATTTTATTTTGAGGTTATTTTAGGTTATTTTTAGGAAAAAAAAACAAATATTCTACTAAGTTACCATTACCGTACCCCCTCCATCCCCCTACCCCCTACCCCCCCCCCCCAAGATATTTTTCAATAAAGCTAGCTTTCTATTGTGTATTAAAAAAAATAACTTAGAAATTCATAACAATCGCTACGCAAAAAAAAAACAAAAAATAAAAAACCGCTGCTTAAAATGTCATTTGGATAAAATAAACGATCGTTGGCTTTAAAAAAACGGCCGCATCCAGATTCTTCTGCGTTTGCGTCTCCGTAATAATAGTACGAGCAACGAGTCCTTTTCTGAATACATTTCGAAAGAAACCAATAGAATTTAGCCAGGGTTAATCGATCAACGTCGACCGACCGTCGATCGATGGGTTAGACGAACGGTATCCGTCGATCGATTAAAGCTACCACACCTATCGATCGACGTCGACCGACCGTCGTCGATCGATTGGTTAGTCAAACGGTATCCGTCGATCGATTAAAGCTACCAGACCAGTAGATCAACTTCTGGTCTGGTAAAACCCTTAGTGAGAGGGTGGTATTTGCGCCGGGCGAGCCGGCCCAATGCGTGCTGCAACACAGCGTGGCTCTACCACTCAGTCAGTGTCACTCATTTAGCACTACCCAGGGGTCACGTGTAGGGTCTAACTAAAGGGTAAACCTACGGACGTGAGTAACTTTAACCCCCAATTATAATAACGAACTAGGTACACACCACATTAAAGTGATTATATCGATATACTAGTGACATCCTTAGTCACGCACACATGTACATATAGAAAGCTGCACACTAACAAAAGACGGACATGCTAAAAATCCAAAGACTCTGTCCATTGTGATATTTGGTCCGAGGTCCGAGGCTTAGAACTTAGTTAAGTAACCTTTTTCAGAGAACATCACAATCATGACATTGACATTAATTTTTTTTATTTGTTCCTAGTAGGAACAGGCTAAGGTCCGAGACCATACTGCTTAGTCATTAGTTTCATTTACATTGACATTAATTATATGACATTTATCTACTTTTGTGTAAGGCAAAGCAAAAGGACTTAGAATATACAGTCAGGTCTTAAGATTTTCTTGATTAAACAAAGAATTTGTGTGTGTGATACATTACAAAGATCTTAATGACGGTGAATGATACTGTGATATGATTTGTTATAAGACACCCCAATACGTCTGTGCCCCAAGTGAAGTGAACTTCTTCACGTAATCATGTACCACAACACTCAAAATGCAAATTAAGTTTACAAACAAATACAGACAAAATAGAACAACTAGAGACAAAAACGATATTTGTCTTGATTTTGACAACCACATATCTATTAGTATTATTTTGATTTAGCTATCATCTTAGCTACAAGTAGAAAAATACGTGATAATTAATTTACACTATGACAGTGTACTTGACCTGGGCTTCTTTCAACAATATAAGAATGCTTCTAATGGCTTGCATGCCAGTAGTAATCTTTTACCTTATATGGCTAGTGAACACGTCTGAAGGTATAAGGAGCGAAGAAGGAACACTGTTGGATCTGGTATGCTGGCCTGACGGCAACGCTATTCCAGTCATTATTGCAAGCGGATCCGCTATTGCAGTGGTTATAGAGGCAGGTCACCGTCATGCTTTTAGTTGAGCAGTTATATAGGGCGACTGCTAGAAACCGCAAGAAACTTCAAGGGCTGGTCAGATCAAGTGTTTCAGATGACAAAAATGGCAAAAAAGAAATTCGTGTTTTTTTATTTTTCATTAAATATTGAATTTTAATTTGATAGTCTTTGAGTAAGTATCTAATTTATTTTAAAGCAATAAGAAACATAAAATGAAAGAATTAACTATTAAATAACAGGCAGCGGCCGGCCGTTGGCCCACCCCACTCGTCTGTTGACCCGTCCGCGTCAGCTGGGCGATAAGTACCTACCTATAGTCTGCAATCTTTTTGTCATTTTTGTCATGTTTAAAACACTTGACCTGACCAGCCCTTGAATTGGGATGGCTTTTGAATCGAGTCGCCTGAAATTGAAGAAACTAACACTGTGGTCGCGTTAAAATATTTCAAAAACCTCTTGAAAGTTTTGTCAAAATCGGTCATAAACAGAAAAATGACACTTTTAGATTAGTACGATAGTAACATAACCGAAACGGGGGGAACGGGTGGGGGGGGGGGGATCCCCCGCGGGGCGGTTGCATGAAATACTGTAAAGAGTAAATTAGGTTACGTTATTAATTAGGTTAGTAGGTATGTAGACTAAACGGGCGAGCCGAGCGAGCGAAGCGATGTGTTTGTAAGTGCGACATTTATTTACATACTCTCTCCCCTTTCCACACCTAAAGGGGGGGTCGTTTTTACCAAAACCTCAATTGTTATGCGTACGATACATAACCACAAAATACAAAAATTGACACAAGTAACTTAAAACTACTTGTCTGCGGCAGGGGGGGTGCTCCTCCTGCCTCCCACCCCTCCTCCCTCCAATTCAGACGACTCGATTCAAAAGTTTTACCAGTAACCTAACCTAAGTTTAAATTTTTTAGTTGTATGGATTGTACCAGTTGTTCAAAGCTGGACTTCCGAAGAGAGAATACAATGTACAAAATGGCTTGTATTATTATATTTGGTCGCTGATTGTTATGATTATCGTGTTCCTAGCAATCATGTTTTATTCAGGTCTTCAGTCGACAATAATACGAGGTGAGAGCTTTTAAAAACTTTTATTAAAATATAGTTTTCCTCAATAGTTGAGGACTCCATGTGAAGCGCGCTTTCACCACAGGCCTTACAGTCACGCACGACCATCAGGTGAGATGGCTTCCCCATTGTAGATACAACAAAGGCTTGTGCAGGCAGACGCGCCGCGTTCAGCCCTCGGCGTATTTTTAGAACGGTTTGTTTATTTCTTCTTGTAATTTTAGCTCGATCGCGCTACAGATTGACTAAAATCTCTCTTTCTCTGATCTTGAAACCGTATGTCGAAACCCATTTCCCCATTATGTTTCATTAACATCGTCAATTAATAATGGTGTCGTATTCATTTCAGCAAAAATAAAAGGAGGCATAACAAAGGCGATGTTGCGTTACGCAAGTCATTTGCCTTCTAAAGTGGCTGTAGATCGACTGCAGACTAGGTTCCACTGTTGTGGGCGGGTTAACTTTCAAGAGTGGTTTTATATACCTTGGTACCCAACTGGGGAGTCCATTGACCCAATAGCTCTGTTAGTAAAATAAAATTTATCAATTACTAGCCCCGTATTCCGAGACGTATTTCCGATTTTTTTATACTTGTCCTGGTATTTACAAACACAACAAAAAAAATATTTCACATTAACTTTATTAGCGGGGAGATTGAGCTTTACTCACCACGATGGGCTAATGCGGATAATGTAGGCTTTTAACGATTGCCATCTTACCGACAACAACCGGGACTAACTGTTCAACAAGCTAGCACTTCAAAGCACGGAGAAGCTAAAATATTTTTCAAACCGCTTTGCTGTCGCCCCCCTCAGCTCCCTGTTTAAAGAAGCGCAGTTAAACTGCTGCAGCACATGTGTCCTGCTCCTGCATCTACTTCTGGCTCGCGCTGATCCGCTTTGACTTTAAAAATTGTTATAATAGGTGTTGTAACCCTGACTGAAAAAATAATTTTGAATTACTTACAGCTTACAGCTAAATATATTAAAAATATTTTTTTACTTAGCAAGTTTCCTTGCTTTGGCCCCACCCCTAAGCAAATGCTGGGTACGCCCATGACAGCCTTTAGCCTGCTTTTGCTATTTAGGAGCTCTATTTTAGTTATTTTTAATTACATACTTCTCATCAGTGCAAATCGCAAGTTTGTGGCGGACAATGTGCCGTACAGCTGCTGCTCCATGGACGCGATGTGGCCCTGCATCCACCATGGCGTAACCAAAAAGGGAGCCATCTATAAATATGACCCTGCTGTAAGTGGCTAAATAAATACGAATAAGGCCCCTATCCCACTTAACGTTAACCGGGCGTGCGCGTGCAACCTCAACGTCCGGCCCTGCGCTGCGTGCGTGTTACGCTACGCAGCACTCAGCGTCCATTCTGTTCAAACGTCGCCGTCGTCGTCGGTCGGAAAAACCCGCACGCCCAGATAATGCTAAAGTGGGATCAGGGCCAATACATTACACATGCAGATTTACGATTATTATCCCCAAAGAGTTAGTCAGAGACAATGAGGACCGCAGAAGCTGCAGGTGGTGAGCCCATCAAGGGGGGACACAACAATCTTAATCACATTGTAAAGGCTCCTACATACATGCCGGCGGCAGTGTCGCCGGGTTTATGCCGAGCGGCTATGTGTGCTATTGTGCGGCGAGCCCGGCGCGCGGCAGCACGAATACCCGCCGGCAATACCGGGCGGCCGGGCCGCCGGCATTGTGTGTAGGAGCCTTTATAGTTTTGTCAAGTTACATTTGGTCATGTTTCTTTTTAATTTGCTAACTGTATCTACTTTTGATTTTATTGTGACAGAAACAACTTACGATATGGAAAGACGGGTGTGAAGAGAAATTGATCAACGAAATGATGACGGTGTCATGGCGGTTCAACGCGGTGATGGCATTAATTATCATAGCAATGGTAATTACTTAGCTTAGTACAATCCATAGATAGAGAAGGTAACTTCGCTGGGTATCGAACCCAGGATCACTGGGTCGGAGAGTGGTGGTCTAACCACTAGACCACAGAGGTAGTTAAAATGGTTAAGGGCATTAAAGTTGTTTACCTAAGCCGCTGCGCAAACGTTGACACTATGTTGCCGACACGGGACACCAATGAACAAAAAAGCGATTTGCAGTGCGTTCAAGGTCCCTACTTGCAACTCATCATGGAGCAAAATTCAGAGTAAAGTAGGGAATTTGCATAGTGACATTAAAGTAATACCTACTTACTGCTCTGAGTTGATTGGTAAGTCCCCAGTTGCCGCTACAGACACTGCAGCCGCGTTTTTGTATGATGGTGACCTTTGCCATTGCCGGCAGCAGAAAGTGTCCACTGTTGAAATTATTTGAAGATACTGCAAGTGATAGCAGTGCGGTATCTACACACGGCGTACAGGAACGGGCTGCACGCTGGCAACCCTATTATGTGCAAGGCGTATCTGCTGCGATCCTTGACTGACACGGAGTCACAATGCAAAAGCTCCGCAAAGAAAAAAGTGTTCCGGAAGAGGAAAGTTAGACAGGTAAGTACTATGTATGTATGCCTAATCGACGCCAGCACGACAACCTACCACAAACTGGCAATTTCTTTAATACATTTTGAATTGTATCTCTACTAAGTAGTAAAAGGATCAGTATAGATAGGAAAAATTTGACAGTTTAGTTGGATAGGTAGGTCGATCCGCTGGCTTGTTTACCTACCATGTATTGCAGTTTTAAAGGAGTAATGACCAAACCAGCCTATTCGATATCTATTGCGTCTTAATTATTCACATATCAAAAGTGTTCTCTTAAGTTATAATGATTACTGTTAAAAAAGGTTTTCTATAGAACGCTGCGTTAAGAGTCAAGTGATAAATAAATGCTTAACGGAACTGATAGTCATACGATAACAGTTGTCATAACCTCAAAATACCTAAAAAGTCATAAGCTAAAAAATAAATGAAGATAGCTTCAAACTCCCGCATGATATTGTAATGTATTTTTTTCTACATAATTCAGAGCATTGCTACTATTGATTATTATTTATTTCATTATAGCGATGTGTTACGCTAGCTAGCTAAAAAACTAGCTTAACTCCCATAGTAAAATGGTCATTCTCCTTTCTATAGTGGACTTTAAATCGCAATAACTCAACTCAAAACAAACGTTTTTTTTATGTTTTCCTTTACAGATTAGTATTAGTATTTAGATTTCTGTATTTTATTTTAGCATGCAAAGTTTCATTAAAGTTGGCTCAGTAGTTTGTAAAATTATGAACTAGAAAGTTTGTATGGGAAACCGAAATTCGTAAACCCTCTTTCCCCTCAACAGTCAGTGGAATAACATATATTTCCACCTTTGAACTTTATTCTCTTAAGGATAAGGTTGAAATCCAATGAAAATTTTTAAGGGTACCTCCCAAGTAACAAAGTTCTCCTGTAGTGCACAGTTTACGGGCTTACAGCACTAGTACCTCTCTTTTAGTGGTTCCAGGTTTTACTACCAAGATTATAACAGGTTACACGGAGATTGTTTGGGTTTTTAGTATACCTGTTCTTATAAGTTGACTTATAGTCGTGTATAGAACGAAATTAGAGGCGCAGTAAAGGCTAAGATGGCCTATAAAAGGGTTGCATAGGTATAAATACACTTGAGAAAACTTGCTCCAGTAAGTTACACTTAAAATCGCCTACAAGAAGTAATTATAAATCCGCTATAAGTGTCATACGCCAGTAATAGTAATTTATAGACTAAAACCATTTGCACTTGTTACTTGACCTTATAGGAGTGTTTAAGTCAACTTTAAGTGCCAATTATAAGCGAATTAGTTCTACAGTGGTTTCTTTTAAGAGTAAGTGTACTTGGTATTATTGTGGACTCTCGAATGCTGGTATAGTCTTAATTTCTTTAAAAAGGTTTCTTGTAAAACTATTAGTGTCCAAAGATATCTTCGTGAAGTCCATTTAAGAAGACAATTGCTTTTAATATTTCTCGCATCTTCACGGCCATTTTAATTTGTTTTGAGTCATTGGGTTTTTATTAAATTATAACAAAAATGGATATACACAAATGGAAATATGCCCATGATAGTTCAATCAAAGTCACAACTAAAACATAAAAATAATAAACTCTTAGTTATTAAAATTAAGCATAAGACATTTGTATGCGGAACCCTATTTCGTCACAATATGGCGCGACAATGCTGTTAGGATTAATATTATTTTTAAACACAACTTAGTTAATACGCCATGTTAAAAAGGCCAACAAAAATTGAGATGTAAAACACAATATACTTCACCGAAAATACATACGCGTTTGCCGTGCAATCATATGCACGTATAATATTACGTGCAAAATACTTGTTAATACGTTTTATATAAAATAGATGAAGTTACTTTTATTTTTATTTTTTCTCCACAACTGCACAACAAAACTTCAATTCACAAATGTTTGAAGCAGCTAGTAATAGAAGTGCAGAGTACGTTACAAGTCTGCCTGGTTCTATTAGATGCTCATAGTTGGCTTCGCGGGAGCAGATAGTTCTGCGTAGTCCAACTATAAGTGTATTATTGGTCTAAGTGGTGCTCGCCAAGTCTCCTATGAGTGTTTTATTAGCAAAAGTACGCGTATAAAATAGGCCCTTTTCCGTGGTTATAAACTTTTACTAGCCTGTTATAAACCTGGCTCCGGAACCACTACAAGACCACATATTGTTACTTGGGCTATAGGTAATTTAACGTTTGCAGGTGCGGACCCTGCAGTGGGTGACGGCGGCGTACAGGCCGGCGTGCAGGCGGTACACCTCCTCGGCTTCTGACGTCAACAGCTCCGACGAACTGTTGAAACCTATCTATGAATAAGAGGAACTCTTTTCATCATCATCAGCTTATAAACGTCTCACTGCTGGACACAGGCCACCCACATAGACAATAGCACGATGGGGATATTAGACTGTAAGGCCCTTCGTACACAAGGCTACGCAAATCTCCGATACTAATGTTGTATACTACATTAGTATCAAGCCACGAGTACACAGTCCGTACACAAGGCTCTCCGATACTAATGTTGTATATACATATACATAGGCAAGGATATTTCTCCACCTCAGAAACAAATTTAATAAGTATTTAATGATTTTTCTGGCATCTTGGAAATCGCCGCGACTTAAGTAGCGATGATCTCGACAGGTAGCGCGCGACTGGCGCGCCGCGAGTCGCGAGACAAATGTCGGCGACGCGACTAGTGTACAAACCTCAATGGATTTGTATGACGGTAGTCGCTTGGAGACTAAAATCGGCGAGTATCGGAGATTTGCGTAGCCTTGTGTACGAAGGGGCTAACCCACCACGCTGGCCCTATGGGGGTTGGTGGGTTTTAACAACAGCCATCCTACGATGACAACTAGGACCAACGACTTAAAAGGAGCTCGAGACGCTTTTAATTTGGTCACCCATCTAGTGACACAGCATTGCGAAAGTTGCTTAGCGACGATCGTAAGCCGAACGTCTTAACCACTGCACCATCGAGTTTACTGGAGCTTCTAAAATTGCTGCAAGCTTTTTTGATCTCTAAGGAGCAGTACGCAGAAGCTAATTTAGCTTATGGGAAGTTACACTAGATAATTGGTCCAGCAGTTGTGAATTTCATGAGGACCGAAGATCGTATATATTAATAAAGTAATTGTTATCTTTTTCAATAAGACTGACTAATAAATAGGTATATTATCAAACAACATTTTTGTCTTTTTACGGAATTAATTTACAAAATTAGTTACTTTATAAGTAACAAGACATAATTAACTGCAAAATATATTTATTTCAAGTAAAAATGTTTTGAAAGCACCCATTTTTACAATTATTTTATATTTAAACTATCTTAACAGTTAATACAATAATTCTAATTTTATAATACATTATTAATTTTTTTTTAATAGCAACACTATGTGAATAAAGATTTGCTTACAATCTTAGAACAAGTGAATATGATGGAGGAAACAATTTTGCCGTCTAAACGGAGTACGCAAGTTGGACTAAAACTAAGCCTTAAAAATATCGAAAACATACAGAATATAACATGCCAACAACCAAATAAAGCAATAGAAATACATAATGAACGTATTTATATGTATTATTTTCAATACGGTATAATATCAACATAATAATAAAATCAATTAAATATTAAAAGGCCAGTTTTTCCGCATTGATAAACGTCAACCAACTATGTTTATTGACACAATTTTCTTTGTATTGGATGAGTTCAATTAGCTGTGAAGAGATTAAATGGAGACATTAGGGAAAAATATTGAAATTAACTTATAAATAATTATTCATAAATGCTGCAAAGTCCACGAACGATAAGGCACCGGCCTACTTTCGATTACAACGAAGGCAGTGATCTAACATACAGCGGTTGGCGATTAGCGATTTCTACTCGCTGCTAGCGAGAAGCAGCAAGAAGCCGCCGAAACAATCGGCAACGATTTTTTCCCCTACTCCTATTGGCCGAGATGATATGGATTGTTTATTCTATAGGTACCTACTCACTGTATGCTAGATATTATTCATCCATAAAGGTAAAATGTATGCCCATTAAAGCGTAGCATACAAAAAAAAGTTTTCGTAGTCTAACATTTAAAAAAAATTGTTGTACACAATATCGCACATTGTACTGCAACAGTAATACAATTGTAAATTACGTAAGAAGTTTTAGTCTGGCAAAAAAGAGCTTTAAGTATACATTTTTTTGTAACGGCAATACTGTATGGAGTGATTGTCAAAAATTACATAAGCGTTGCCAGTGCCAGAGTGTACGTAACGTTACTCGTGTAGTTTCATACGTTGTCTCTGACTCAGAAATCATACAGCGTATCTGTAAAACGAGTATTTAACATTTGCGCCTCTGTTGCAGCAAATGTGGGATACAATAGCATGTGTCAGCAGATACGATGTTATGGTGTACATGTCTACAGCTTCCTCATTCGACATAGAGAAATTCTAAGCATGCCATATTTTTGTGCATATTATGTGCAATCAAATGTTTCAGTCCTAATTTTTGTGCCACCACAACTTCGTTACTATGAGTTGTTTTATGTGTGTAAGCTGGAGACACGTGTCACCAGCTCGCACACGCCCGTTAAGACAAACCAGTGAGGTTAGGGTTTTGGACTATAGCTAGAAATTTTGTGCATAATTTGTGCACTAGGAACAAAAAAAACTAACCATCACACTCAAATACTGTTGAAACTACGATCATAAAACTGTGTGCGAGCTGGAGACACGGGTCTCTAGCTCGCACAGCTGTATCTTCGTAATTGTTCAAGCTACGGTTATGAATTATACCTCAAAATTTTGTGCAGAATTTGTGCATAAGGCACAAAAAATTTCAAAACTTTAACTCAAAAGGTTTTTGAGCTACGAACCGATAAGTATGTGTAAGCTGGTGACATGTAACACGGGCTAACACATGGTGAATTATTGTAACTGTTTAAGATAGTGCTTCGTTTTAAAGATCTAATAATACGTTATAATTTGTGCACACACGAGGCAAAATTTCAAATCTCTGGGCCTCTTACTTTATAAATTATAAGCCAAAAACTGTTTTCCCGCCAAAAAATTCAAAATAATGGCTCGGAAGCGGCTAAGCGCACCGTTGCCGTTCCGTGCGCTACACTATTGCCACTTTTAGACTAGGAGCCGTCTGTTAAGGCGATGCGCGACGCGACTAATTTAGTTTTACTATAGGCAGGTACCTAATAACCTACCCTACTTTTTATTTTAGATATCTCACACACGAATGTCTTAGTTATTTTTTGTTGTTGAGACAATTAAATAATTAGATTTGGCATAATGATAAACATTATGGAGGAGTGCAGAACGACAAAATGGTTGAATACTTGAGCCTAATTCGATAAAGAACGGATGCTTTCCAGCAAACTAATCGCTATCGACCGTCACAGAATAAATTTTAACCATTGAAAGTAATTTATTTTAATATTAGATTGTATTACTTCCCATGGTTAAATGTAAATAAATAAATAAAAATAAATGTACTCTATGGTGATCGATGACTTTGCGATTAGTCTGCTGGGGCATCCCAATGTAATGCTAGGGCCACATTATCGCGCTAGCGCGAAGATTTGCGTTTTCGCGACACGTCTGGCCAAACACTTCGCGTTAGCGCGTTGTATCATGGCGTTGACGCGCCGCGCTGTTGGTGAATTGCCGCACATCAAGGATTTTGTCGCGATAATGTTCGTGCGGCCACATTTCCTTCGCACACTTTAGTTGACTGCTAGACAACTAGAGGTGTGAACGTGTTGCAAATACGACTATCGATATTATTCTGTTTCGATAATTATGGATTGGAGTAACGATAAAGTATTAAAAGTAATACAATATTACGAATTAATAATTAATAAAAATAATAAAGATGCAATAAATAGTAATTATTTGCCGACATGTAATAAAGCGCAATCACCTCTTCCATTTTTTCCGATAAAATTAGGAGTAGGCGATACAAATCGTATAAGGTTACTGAAACGTATTTATTGCATCAATATCGTCAGATCCGATATCGATGCGTTCTGAAACTATACCTATTTTGGAAAACACTATATCGCTTCAGGAATGCGGTGTGCGTTGAGTTCACTATATTGTACGTGATCGAATTCAAGAATATTGTACCGTATCCCTGATATTTAATGAGTTATCATTAATCTGTAGTTTTTAACAAACAAATGTGCTTGTAAAAGTTTAATAAAATAAAATTATTATAAACGTTTGATGCGTTCTGAAACTATATAGTGGAAAAAAACACGATATTACATGAATTTTTAATAGTCCGTAGATATGGTCGATACTGTTATCACCGATATTAAATTTATGTAGCTATAGTTTAACACTTTGCAAGCGGGCATTTTATTACGCGCATCTTCCTGTGCGCCGGCCTTTTTCGTCATTATTGTAAATTCTATAGAAAAAGAACTATAATAAAAATTAATTTAATTGTGTTCTATCTAATCGTTCTGGTGCTTACCTATACTAACCTCCAGTTATGGCTTCTTTATGTAGATGTTGTCCATCCGCAGTAGATCACCTAGATTCAATAGTAGGCGTACCTATGTTATCTTATGAGTAAGTACCTAAAGTTATTTTCAAATGCTAGTAAGTAGGTAGATGTTAAATTTTATATGTACCTATTTCAAACCCAATCCACAGATAACGAAAAAAAAGATACTTTTATTATTTTTAATAAAGCTATTTCAAATTTTTATTTTACCATTAGTAAGTAATTCTTACTTTTTCTATTTACAAGTTAAAAAGTTTGCAAGTTACCAATTCTTCTATGTGTTGATGGCTGACCGACCCCTTGTCAGAATGGTTGATGGTTTAGTTATCGTAGCGTAGTAACTGTTTTTTAGTTAACGTGCCATAACTAAAAATTCTTGGGAGTAGTTGTCAAGACGAATCAAACGAGCGCAAACTCGATGGGGTTGTGTGGTATTATTATAAAGTTCCTGTGTCCTTTTTCCGGCTCCATCATCAGACCCTGAACACTATTTCTCGATAAAGTACTCGTCAAGGCGATTCAAACGACCCCGAACTCGTTGGGGTAGCATGGTTTTATTATAGAGTTCCTGTGGGCTTTTTCCGGCTTCATCATCAAACCCTAAACACTATTTCCCAACAGAGTACTCGTCAACACGATTCAAACGAGCCCAAACTCGATGGGGTTGCATGGTTTCAATACCGAGTTCCTGTGGCCTTCTTCTGGCTCCATCATCAGACCCTGGACCCTTTTTTCTAACAGAGTATTCGTCAAGATGAATCAAACGAGCCCAAACTTGATGGGGTTGCATGGTTTCAATACTGAGTTCCTGTGGCCTTCCTTCGGGTTCATCATCAGACCATGGACTTCGTCTAGTCGTCTCCCGTCAGAGTGCTCATCAAAACTAATCAAATGAGCCTGAATGGGGTTTCATGGTTTTCTTACAGAGATCCTGTGGCCTTCTTCCGGCTGAATCATCAGATCAGCTCAATGACACCATAATATTGCATTGTCATCCTGTTCTGACCTATGTTCAAAGTTGCAAGTCTAGCTCATCGGGAAGCTAGTATAAAATCGTTTGCATTTGTCGATAAATAAATAAACAAATAAACGAGAAAGCTACCTAATGAAAACGTGGTAATAAAAACATACAGGCAGACTAATTTTATCACTACTTATCATATTAATGAGGTTATTGTAAATACTTAAAACTAAGCAAAGGGATATTTTATGAACATTCATAAATAAAATAGACTGCTTTTATTTTAAATTAACCAATTTCCTATATCAGCAGTCTCCTAGTCTAAAATTCTCGGTATAGAAACGAAACGATCGAGAGCGCAAATTAAAATGACACTAAATTGAGCTAGCTCTCAAGTTCAAACTCGATTGCAATAGTGTAGCGCACGGAACGGCAACGGCGCGATCGGCGCGCGTTTAGCCGCTTCCGAGCCATTATTTTGAATTTTTTGGCGGGAAAACAGTTTTTGGCTTATAATTTATAAAGTAAGAGGCCCAGAGATTTGAAATTTTGCCTCGTGTGTGCACAAATTATAACGTATTATTTGATCTTTAAAACGAAGCGCTATCTTATACAGTTACAATAATTCACCATGTGTTAGCCCGTGTTACGTGTCACCAGCTTACACATACTTATCGGTTCGTAGCTCAAAAACCTTTTGAGTTAAAGTTTTGAAAATTTTTGTGCCTTATGCACAAATTCTGCACAAAATTTTGAGGTATAATTCATAACCGTAGCTTGAACAATTACGAAGATACAGCTATGCGAGCTGGAGACCCGTGTCTCCAGCTCGCACACAGTTTTATGATCGTAGTTTCAACAGTATTTGAGTGTGATGGTTAGTTTTTTTTGTTCCTAGTGCACAAATTATGCACAAAATTTCTAGCTATAGTCCAAAACCCTAACCTCACTGGTTTGTCTTAACGGGCGTGTGCGAGCTGGTGACACGTGTCTCCAGCTTACACACATAAAACAACTCATAGTAACGAAGTTGTGCTGGCACAAAAATTAGGACTGAAACGTTTGATTGCACATAATATGCACAAAAATATGGCATGCTTAGAATTTCTCTATATCGAATGAGGAAGCTGTAGACATGGACACGATGTTATGGGCGGAAACCTTTGAGGTATTATAACTAGAACATCCATTCCATACAAAAAATGTGCTCCGCTAGATGACAGCGGGCAACGCGTGGAGGGGGGCGGGGCTTTGTTGTCAAGCGTTCGGATTGCAACTCAGTGCGCACAAACTTCTTCACGGTCTCTAGTTAAAATGCCTCAATGGTAGTAGATATTAGTTTATTTCTCGCTGTTAAACTTATGTATCTTGTCCGGCTCCGCGAGTTCCTTCAGTCTGTGCAGGTTGTCCCACCATAGCTTGAGTCGGTGTCGGCGAATCATGTTGAACCACGGCGTTAGAGGACCCTCGAGGGTCGGCAGAAACCTATTGGGATGGTTTGGGGTTGAATGTAATCGTTATATAAGGTGACTGCTAGAAACCGCAAGAAACTTCAAGGGCTGGTCAGGTCAATCAATAACAATTAATAATAACGATTATTTACAACGCGAGGGCAACGGCCGGCCGGCCGGCCGTCTGTTGACCCGTCAACGTAGGTACTTATCGCCCAGCTGACGCGGAAAAAACACGAATTCCTTTTTTGTCATTTTTGTCATGTTTAAAACACTTGACCTGACCAGCCCTTGAAGTTTCTTGCGGTTTCTAGCAGTTATCTTATACAATGGGGTAACAATGAAAAATAACAATATCAAGGATTTGTTTTGACTCCTCATTGGTTGAGATTCCGGATGAAGTGCGCTTCCATCTTCGGCCTTATCGGCACTTACCATCAGATGAGATGAAGGTCAAGCGCTTTTACCCGTAGTGGATAAAAAGAAAACTGAACCACTTCTTCTCCGTCGTTCCCTCACTGCTGAGGATCGCGACCACAGATTAGTCTCCACGTAGTGCGGTGGTATGCTGCGTGGAGCGCACGGTGCATGCTGCCGCCCACCGCACCGCCTTCTTAATTGCGTCAGACCATCTTGTAGGTGCAATTCCCTGAGCTCGTCTGCCATCCATTTGCCCAAAAATAACTTGGTTCTCTATACTGTGCTTTGAGGACCGCACTATATGTCCGTAGAAGCTAAGGGCTCTTTTCCGGCATACTGAGGAGAGCCGCGTCTTGATGTTGAGCTCTTTCAATATGGATACGTTAGTTCGCATCGCAGTCCAAGGTATACGTAGCAACTTTCGCCAGCACCACATATTGAATGCATCTATCTTACTGCTATCGCAGCTTCTCAAGCTCCTGAACCACTAACATTAATTCAATAGTGGATTATTAACCATTAAGGATTCGTGACGGTGCATGAGTGTTAACAAATATAACGAAACCGTGCAATGTCACTTTTTAAATTGAACCTATTATCTCCCGTAGTTGACACTGGCTAAATGTACAAACTGCACCACACTAAGCCTTTATATCTTTGATCACATATACAAACAAGATACACACTCACCTACTAAATCGTAGCGGGATAGTGGCATCATCATCATCATCAGGCCATAAACGTCCCACTGCTGGGCACAGGCCTCCCACGTGGACAATAGCACGTGGGGATATTGGGCCATAACCCACCACGCTGGCCCAATGCACGACTGTCATCTTACTACAACAACCGGGACTTACGGCTTAACGTGCTTTCCAAAGCACGGAGGAGTTCGAGAAGTTTTGAATTTGGTCACCAATCCAGCGACCCGGCATTGCGAAAGTTTAATAGCGAGCAAGATCGCAAGCCGAACGCGCTAGCCATCGAGGAATAGTGGCAGCTTGGACATTATACATTTGACGTATATGTGTTATGTAAGAATAGCAATTTTTGAAGAAGCACTTCTTCACGTTTAAACTTAGCTCGCACACTATCAAACGAAATGTGTACCTAAACATCTCTCTAGGTACCTACTCTTTTTGTGCAGCGGATTTGAGAGCGTTGATGCCTGTAGCACACCTCCGCTGCGAAACTAAAACAGCGAAACCGCTATAGATTCGCCGTGAGTTGTAAGTTCATTAGTTCCCCGCTCTAACGTACAAAACTGTCTATGATGTTGTCTTTTTCTAACATGATTTCGCTTATTTGCCCAGGCGCCGTCTATATCTCCGCCCGTTGGCCGCCATTTCGGAGCGGTTCCGCGTGGGACTTAGACGTGCCTGTAAGAATCGACAAATACGAGAGCGAAACTAGGAAAGATGGAATTGGAGTTTACTGAAAAACTTAAATAGCATCCCTAAACCTAGTAATTAAGTTGAGTAATTTAAGGCTTTATAAGGTTATGTAACTATCTGGGGTCATTCTAAGTAAGAACAAAAACGATCTTCATGTGACTGCAGCTTACACAATCGATTTTCTCCCAACGACAACCTTTTTTTATTGATCTCATGCACCCACATTCTACGCTTTTTTAAAGTTGTTGCCCACAGTAAGATAAGTTCCTCCTCTGACTCCGAAAGCGACGACATTTTCTTCCGATTGCTATATCTCAACTGTTCTGCTTTGCTGGGTTTCGCTATATGTGCAGTACTGTTGCTAAGCGAAACTCGAGCAGGGGTTTCGCCGTTTTGGTACCGCAGCGGAGGTGTGCTACAGCTATGCTATTCTCTAAGCGACACATAGACGCTGCGCGCATGGCTGTGATCTGCTGTCTCTTTCCAATTCTATGAATGTGAAAGAGACAGAGTCATTTGTCAGCGCTGCGGCAGCCGCAGCTATCGAGGCTTTAGCTTAGAGAATCGCACGGCAGGCATGATTGTGCATAAGCATTAGGTATATGCCAAAAAATAGGTGTTCACACTCACGCATTAAACTCATTCTTCGGCACGAAGCAGTACTCGGATATCTCGTTGGAGTTGGGCTTGACCTTGACGTCGCTCTGCAGGAACAGGATGTGGTCGATCTCGTGCTCGCCGAATACCCCGTCGCCGGGGTCTTGGTAATGCACGCGCGTCATGTACGTGAACAGCTCGGGGTCCATCTGTTAGGGGCGAACGGCAACACTCAGTCATGCATCGCACTTTTACGCACGAAATTAAAATCTATCGTTTACGTCTAATAGAGTGATGAGAAACTTTATGTAATTTGTATGGAGCTTAAGACAAAAAATTTATTTTAGTGGGCAATACAACAGATACAGGTTGTTTAATAGTTAATTTTACCCCGATATTGCCATGGGAACGGGAACCACGCAGGTGAAACTGCGAGCGGCCGCTAGTAGTTAATAGTTTGTAAATATTGACTCAAGAGTTGTTTTACTAAATTATAGACTCATTCCTAGTAAGAATCTAATTAGTTATTTGTGAATGTTGTAAATAATTTGTTATATTTTTATTTAATTGTTTGTCCGTCACTGGTGACCTCCATGGCGCTTAAAGTCTTAAGAATATATATTTATTGACAATCGCAAAAACAATTATACATAAGTACAATAAAATGTGGAACAAGATATCAAGGGTGTTTTTAAAAGAATTATGTTGTAAAACTGCAGTTTTTGCTTTTTTTACCATAGTTGTTTTTTACTTACTTGATCTAAAGGTATTCCTAATTCATAATTTAATCTGCGTATTGCTGCTGTGATTACATCCTCAGCCTTGTCATCTATATATAATGGGTGACTGCAGCAAGCATTGGTGTAGTAATCAGGATATGTCACCTATAAATATTTAATCCATTTAGCATATAACTTTAAAAAAGCACAAGTAATAATTAATAATATTTCTGTACTTAAGTATTTCATTAGATTTCCCCAGAAGAGTCAAGCATTTATTCTAGAAAAATTTAAGAATTAATTTAGAAGCATTTATAAACAGCACAGTCCAGTGACATGGACATGAAATAGGTCAACATTTTATATTTCAGCATTTAAAATATAATAAATAAGTACCAAGGAGGTTCAAATAAAATTTCAAACTTGACCAACTTTTAGTGGGTCTCAAAATTGGAATACAGTTTGAGAAATGAAATAAGTAAAGAACATTACTTTTTGGCTGGACCTCCTTTGTAGTAGCATATCTCCTCTCTTGTTGAAGAGGAATACACTAAACGCTCGGTGGAGCAGCACACTGCCATCAGGTGCTACTTTGTGGCAGTCTCTTTTAGTGGCTGTACCAGTAAAATTGTCTTTTTCATCAACCAAAAGACAGATGTCTTTGTCTAGATATTCTGCCTGCAAGGTAAAGAACACAAATATTAAGAATAGCGCAGGATTTATGCAAGGAGAAAGTTTTATTTAATTAAAGCAAATAAAATTAATTATTTAAAATTGTATTCTGTTTAAGTATACATAATCTTTGATCAACAATACAACTAGAAAACGTGTCACAAAATCAAAGCTTATTTCTGTCCATGTGAATAAATATTTTTCAAAGCAATAAATTACTTCTTTCACTTAAAAATGAAAAGACGTCAATAAAAGTAGTGGTGAAATCAACCTTAAAGAGCAACAAATAAAGTACTTTTTTCTGTTATTGCCTTGCGAGAAAATAAACGCTCACTTCTTATTCTTATGTGTGCATTTATTTACCGAGACATATTTTTGGCACCAACCTGACATCTAGTTGTGTTGTTGAAGTACATAATTCAAGAGAAATGCATTTTTATAATTAAAACAACACATTTGGTATAAAAAATTGTATTTCACCTGGAGTGGGTCGACACTATCAACGGCTTCTGGCTGTGGCTTTGATGGGTCTGAAGCAAAACATCTCTTTTCTACACGAAAAGTCTTCCACAGAGCTCTCGATAGGTTTCGGACAAGCATCTTCAAGGAAAGTATACAGAGTTATGGTAAATGATGAGATGCTTTTAAAATAAGTCTTTGTTATTTAAATTATGGACAAGATAGTGTATCTTAGATGACAAATGATTAGACACATATAAATGTATAGAGGTGAGGTTTGAACAGTTTGCTTACAAATTAGGCTATGTTATTGTTGTTATTGTTAACATAAAACGTAGAATAAATAACATTCTTTGTCCAATTCATTTTTAATTTATGGATTTCAGTAATAAAAGTACCTACTTAATTTGAATTGATTGGGAAATGTTATGTATTCCAGTAAACTACACTCGGCGTCAAAAAAATCGCACCTCTTAGAAAATCACTTTCAAATGTCATTTACTCTTGATATGCACATGCAGTCGCATTAATTATGATTTTATTTACAAGGTTACTTAATTAACTTAATAAAAAACATTACTTTTCATTATCAAATAAAACCTAATGCAACAAATAAAGTGTCACAAAAATTTGATGCAAATTTTGCTACCCGTGAGAGTTGCTAGTTGCGCTTCCTTTGTGGGTATAAAACGGTCAACACGGGTTCAATGTGGGTCATTCGCTATTCAACCGTTGAAGAGGACACACGCACAGATTTTGATGGATACCACAGCTGATAAAGCCGCTCAAGTGGTTGCACTACTGCAATCAGGGGTGCGGCAGTGTGATGTCGCCCGGCAACTGAACCTGAGCCGTTATTCCGTTCGAAGAGTGTACCAGCGCTTCATAGAGACCGGTGGCTATATCCGCAGACACGGTTCGGGTAGACGTCGCTGCACTTCGGAAAGAGACGACCGGTTCGTTGTGTCGAACTCTTTGAGAAATCGTTTCTCCAACGCTGTTGAGTTGCAACAGCAGCTCCAGGCAGTTCGCAGACGCACCGTAAGCGTATCTACGGTTAGAAGAAGATTGAAGGAGAAGAAGATAGCGGCCCACAGAGCTGCTACGGGTCCAAAATTGACTGCAGCGCATCGGCGAGCCCGCTTGCAGTTTGCTCGTGACCACGTCGATTGGACCCTTGAGCAGTGGAGAGCTGTTCTCTTCTCAGACGAGACGCGAGTGTGTCTTTTCTGCAACGACCGACGGAGAAGAGTATACCGGAGGCAGGGTGAACGTTTCGCCCAAGCCTGCATCCAGGAGACGGTGGAATATGGTGGCGGATCCTGCATGTTCTGGGGCGGTATGTCTGCTGCCGGCAAAACCGACCTTGTCTGCGTCTCCCGGACTGGAGGTGCTCGCGGACAAGGGTCGCTGACTGCTCGCCGCTATGTCACTGAGGTCCTGGAAGTGCATGTGGTCCCCTTTGCCGAATCTTTTGGCAAGGGGTTCACATTAATGCACGACAACGCTCGCGCTCACACTGCAGGCATCGTGAGCGACTTCTTGCAGAGGTCCCAAATCTCTGTGATGCAGTGGCCAGCGCGAAGTCCGGATCTGAATCCTATAGAGCACCTCTGGGACCATCTTAAACGTAAGGTTCGATCTCGGGATCCAGCTCCTTCGACTCTACAGGAGCTCCAAGACGCGGTGATTGAAGAATGGGGGCTTATCCCTCAAGAAGAGCTCCTGAAGTTGGTGAGGTCCATGAGGGACCGTATGGAAGCCGTGATCAGGGCAAGGGGGGGTAACACTAGATTTTAAGTTAATTTTAAGACACTTTTTGTACATTTTTCTTTGTAAATTATCTGTTGTTAATTAGGACTTAATTAAGGATTTTTATTATTTTATTAATTTTAATGTTGTTTGTATAATTATAATTAAACAGAAAGTTAAATTTAATTGTTTTTTGATACTCCTTTTTGTTACCTTTCTAATGATACCCAACACTATCCTCTACATAAGGTTTAAGAATTTTTAAAGATGATTTTTAAAAGGTGCGATTTTATTGACGCCGAGTGTATTTTATTTTATTTCATAACCATCACATATAAAATAGGTACATGGAACTAAGACACTATATTTAGTTGCTAATGAGCACAAAAACAAGTGCACAATTTACAAGCACAGATAAAGGCTCTATTCCCTTCACAAGACTGGTAAATTCAGTAAGTCTCAGAAAATATCTAGGTGTGAACGACCCAACCTTATTCCCTTCACAAGACTGGTAAATTTAGTAAGTCTCAGAAAATATCTAGGTGTGAATGACCCAACATTACTGCTTGAAGAATCACCAAATTGTTACCGACCCTTAACCTAGCGCTGTAAAATCCAATTATAAATGAATAAAAATCATTTATTTCGGACAGGGTCCATATAGTGTTAGTAACAATAATCTTATAAACTATGTTAGTACAAAAATTGGTTGTAATTAATTTTACTGTCTTTGACGAGCTAGACGCGAGTCCAGTGCTGCATTATAGCACTGTATACGTCCAGTCTCGCCGCGACATTATGCAGCGCACAGCAATTTTTCTAAATCAAATCCAAATCACAGAGCTATGTGACCTTTTAATCTTTTTTACGACATACATGTAAATCGGGTTCAATTTCCAGGTCGGGCAAAGTGTGTTTTCGGATTTTTCGGTGCATGGCCCGGGTTTGTGATCACCAACCCGCATTTGGCGGGTTGGTGATTGGCCTAATACCCATCTATTGTAGCGATGGCTTGATTTTAATGATTAAGGCCTTTGCCCAGCAGTGGGACAGTATACAGGCTGTACACTAGTTTACATGTGAATCAAAAGAGAAATCTTCAAAAATAGATTTTTATGGTACTTAATTTACAGTTATAAAGTCTACCAAAACTTACTTTTCAGATTAATAGTACAACGTAGGTGCTAAATTCACTTGTTTTCAAACATTTACGTACAAACTAAGGCAGAAAGCAGGATATTTTACCGGAACAAAATGTATAAATAATTATTTCCGATTCCGACAACGACAACGACAAAATCACAGATGTCACTTGCACGTCACGTCACGCACGGGCTCCTCTGAAAATTTAAGACGGGCTCACGGGACGGGTGATGTCAATGTCATCTATTTTTTTCTCTCTTATATAATGGCTTCGTGCGATCAGCACATTAAGCCTGTGTCAAGTTTTTAATACACTTCTGGACACATCTATTGGCCCACTTAAAGTTTAGGTTTCTATGGCCTCTACTTAAAAGATTGTTAGATTGAACAAAAACTATTGATGCAGTTTTAAACCTGATACATTTTACCATCTTTTTCGATCGTATTGTTTTAAATTTGAATTCAGAATACCACACGACATGAAGCTACGCCTAACAAGTTGGGTATGCGCCTTGATTATTGAATAAAATTATGAATGTGCCTGGTTCAAAACTGTATAAAAACTTTTTGCTCGACCTAATATAAATTTTTAGCTAGGACTAAACGAAACTGAAAATGCAAGTTGGGCCAATAGATGTGTCCAGAAGTGTAGTAATTATTACTTTCTTTACATTAAGTGGATGATAATGAGTGATAATGAATGTTTAATGGTAAATGATTTTGCCCCAAACCCCCCGAGACTCAATAAAGCTAGTTAAATAATTAGGAATTTATTGAGATCTCACACGGACTTCTTGAGAGAATTTGAAAAGTGATATTGCATTGTTTTGTTTTATTTGCTAACACTCATGCACTTAACACAACACTTAGCAGTAAATAATCCACCATTTTAGTTTTTATATTATATTTTTAAGGTTTTTAGTTTGTTTTAGTATACATATATATCTTTTTTATTCCCCTTATAATTTTATTATACCTGGTGACTTTATCCACCATTATTTCACATTAATATTCGACAAACAAAAATTAAAGAAAATAAAACAAAACTGCAGACGTGACGCTTCACTTTCCCGCCATGAACCAACCAATACATGTCATCTATTTTTATACGTACGTATTATTATTTTTTTCTCTCAAATAATTGCTTCGCGCAGTCAGCACATTTCGCCAGTGTCAAGTAAGATGTTATTGTGAATATTTTCTTTGCTCATAGTGAACAGAACAGAACAATTTAAGAAGTAAAGTGGAAAGGGAAAGTGAAGCGTCATGTGTGCAGTTTTTGTTTGTGTGTTGTCGGGTGAATTATTAACCGTTATGTGTTCGTGAAGGCGCGTGAGTAGCCAAATAAAACAAAAAAGTGTAATTTCACTTTTCAAATTCTCTCAAGAAATCCGTAAAGTCCTCCATCTTTACTTAGGAGTTAGGACTGCTTATAGTGGATTCATACTACTTCCGATATTGAGACGTTAAAAATAAATAAACGACCACCTTCGGTGGGAAAAACCCCGAACCCACCCCGCAATACGTGCGGCTTTGTGGACCACTCCGCCACTAAGGCATTTAGACCTGTTTAAATTTTTTAACGTTTTTTCTGACTTTACGTTTAAATACCTATCAACATTAGCATTGTCTCATCAAACCTTTTAGAATTTACATCCTAGAGCCGCCTGGTGTGCGGTGGACGTCATGTAGACCGATAGCGCTAGGTTTTGAGGTTTCAAAAATATTAAAGTTGTTTGTTTTTCACATATAGTTTCCGAACCTTTTGCCCAACCTATTATATTAGTTTGTGTCATCCTAGGTACTTGCATAGGTAGAAATTTAAATATTTGTCTCTTCGATCAGTAGCGGACGAAAAGAAAATTAGAAATGAAAATTTTACTGTCATAATAATAACGAAATAGTAACTGATGTACATAGGCAATTTGTGTCATTTCTGTCCACGAGAATCCTGATATTTAACCAGTATTTATCACGTCGGCCAACTAGCTCTGAAAGAATATTACAATAGGTAAAATAGGTGTTACGCGTTTTAGAGTACTGATATCTGTTGTTCAAAATATTTTGTGTTGAATTCATCCACGACATTTATAGATATTTCATTTTTTTATTAAACAACCCTGTAAAAGCCACAAAAGAAAGTGCAAGTTATTAGAGTTTAAGTATTTTTGATTATTATGGTGTAACAAAACACTATTCATAATTTGTGTCGTTTTTATCCACGAATTCTTATTATTTTAATAAAAACAGACTTCTTAGCAGGTGTAGGGCGAGCGCGGGGAAGAGCGCGGGTGCGGGCGGCGGCGCCGGCGCGCGGCGGGCAAAATTCGAAGCGAATCGAAGCGTCATGCTCGCGTCAGGGCCCTATGCCTAATATAAATACAAAATGTATGCAACGTCTCAAATCAGTTCCCCGTAAAGGCCACGCATACGACACGCCCCGTGCACGGCCCGGTCTAATATAATTCATCCCTCAATCTAAAATAATATTGACCCTTATGCTACGGTCACACTATCGCGCTAGTGCGAAGATTCGCGTTGTCGCGATACGTCTGGCCAAACACTTCGTCATAATAACGCGATGCATCATCGCGTTATGCTACGGCCACACTATCGCGGTAAAATTCTTGTTCCGTTGTCGCGGTAAAAACTTCATGTTCCGTTGTCGCGATAAAGCTTGGCCACATCATAAAAAACTTCGCGACGACGTCGCGATAGTTGTGAACTTTGTCGCGATAGTGCATTTTAACTAGTGGTGGGTAATATATTCGAAACTATATATCGATATTTGATATCGGATTCCTAAACGATAGCTAACATATATTTTAACATCGGTGATATCGGTATCGATCATTTCTACGGACTATTAAAAATTCATGAAATATCGTGTTTTTTCCACTATATAGTTTCAGAACGCATCAAATCGATATTGGATTTTGATGCAATATAGGTACTTATAAGTTTCTTTTCAGTCAGCTTAGCTTGTTCTAAGTGAGTGAGTGCCTATTAATTAAATGATAAGGATTTAGTTAAGTAAATTGAATTTTTCTAAAATAAATGTATGTAATAATTTTATTCATTGAACTTTTACAAGCACATTAGTTTCTTAAAAACTACCGATCAATGATAATTCAATAAACATCAGCGATACGGTACAATATTCTTGAATTGGATCACGTACAATATAGATTAGTGATCACAACGCACACCGCATTCCTGAGGCGATACTTAGTGTTTTCCAAAATATATAGTTTCAGCTATGCGATTCTCTAAGCGACACATAGCCGCTGCGCGCATGACTGCGATATGAAAGAGACAGTCATTCATTTCTCAGCGCTGCGGCAGGCTTTAACTTAGAGAATCGCACTGCAGAACGCATCGATATCGGATTTGAATGGAATAGAATAGAATAAATCTTTATTGCATTACTGTTACATTTTTGTTCGATATTGATGCAATAATTATACGACGACATTTTTGTACGACATTGATGCAATAATTATACTTTTCAGTAACTATATACGATTTGTATCGCCCACTCCTAATTTCAACGGAAAAAATGGAAGAGGCGGTTGCGCTTTTTTACATTACATGTCGGCAAATAATTATTTACCGCATCTTTATTTTTTGAACAAAATAAATAAAAGGGTGAAGAAAAAAAATAAAAGGCGATGGTGGATGTTATCTATACACAAAAATCGGACAAAGTTATTACTTTTATACTGTATAACTTTGCTTAAGTTTGCTAGTTTTGAATACTAGTTTAATTGGAATATTTGATTATTTACGTTAAAAAACGCTCAAATAAACTTTCTTAAATAATATTTATAATATAATACTATCTTACAAATAAAAACTTTTTATAACTTGTTTTTAAATTGGAAATAGGAAGGTTATAATTTCTTATTAATAAACTTGGAATAGTGTCGGAATAACTATTCCCTAGTTATATTATGTATTCTGTGGATTGGTCTGTGGTTTTATTTGTTTTGCCGTCACTTTGACACTCAGGGGTTTGTGATAATTTGCTTTTGTTCATTTTAAAATTACTGTTCAAGTGCCGCAAACATGCAGATCACAGCACAGCGCGGAATACGAAATTGACCTAGAATAATGTTGCTGTATTGTCAAAATAAATACAGCATCTAAATCTTATTTTATTACCCACACATATTTGTAAATATGTGTGGGTAATAAAAACCTTATTCGTTCCACTTTCTGCTTGTTACCATAAGTCGACCGGTACAAGCATCCTTATTTATTTATATGATTATTTATTGACTTATGGTTAGGGCTGTTAGGGCGCTAGGGCTGTAGGGCACTAGGGTTGCCAAGTAGGATTTAGTTCTACCCTTTCCAACGCATGTAAAGAGTGCTGGGTGAAAACTTTGCTCCCTTTATAATTACCACTTATTTCCTCGGAGAATTCATTTACTTTAATTTTTATTTTATTAAAAATGATAAAATATTATAAAGCTAAAATCAGTATACATGTCCCAACTCGGAACACCGACCACCGTCTCCAGAGAAAGACAGCCTGATCTGGTACACCGACGGATCCAAAATGGAGTCGGGCACTGGAGCAGGTATCTTTAGCAATGACTTTAAGCACAGCCAGAGTATAGGAAAGTTCGCTTCTGTTTTTCAGGCAGAAACTTTCGCCATTCTCCTGTGCGTTAAAAAGAATCTAGAACTCGCTCCCAAGAAGCGTAACATATTCATCCTGAGCGACAGCCAAGCCGCGCTGGAAACCACGAAAGCCTTAAACAAGCTAGGTAGGCACAACAGGGTGAGGTTGATCTGGGTACGTTGATTTTAACGTACCACATGGGAATCCAAGGCAATGAAATGGCCGATGCACTTACTAGGGAGGCCTCAGGGACCTCATATATAGGTCCTGAACCGTTTGTGGCACTAGCATCGAGTACCATCAACAAAGCCTTCAAGGACCACATCCAAAACAGGCATAGAACCGAATGGAAAGAGCTACCCGGCATAAGACACTCAAAATCCTTCATAGGCGAAGGCGCCCTAGGACGAAGTAAGATCATATGCAGAGGGGAGATAGCAGAAGGCAGGCCCGATTAATCACTGGTGCTCTGACTGGGCACTGTGCCATAAAACAAATGCTCCACAAAATGCAAATAGCAACAGACAACCTGTGCAGGGCATGTGGAGGGGAAACGGAGTCTATGCAGCACCTACTGCGTGACTGCGACTCTTTTGCCAGGAAAAGAATGAATCTTCTGGGACCGGCCTACCCGAAACCAGATGGTTTTAAGCTCTTCGCCCCCAAGGACATTGCCAAGCTTATGGCAATTATCTTCACTGAGGAGGCAGAGTGATAGGACGGGGTTGCACAAATAGGCGGTTTGACGGCCGGTGGTTTAGTGGACAGCGACAAATGTTTGTGTGGTGAGCACGAGCATTTTGTGAGCGAGCCATGGATGATTATTAGTATTTATGTATGTTTGTGTATCCGTTATTCAGTTACCATAGTTCGGGTTATGCTTAGTTTGGGGCTAAATGATTGGTGTGATAGTTATAATTTTTTTTTTGTGATTTGGGTCTTGGGGTAACATAAAACCGGTTCTTATTCGTAATATTTTATTACTTCTAATACTTTATCGTTACTCCAATCCATAATGATCGAAACAGAATAATTTCGATAGTTGTATTTGGAACACGTTCACAGAGTTCACACCTCTAGTTGTCTCGCAGTCAACTCCTCTTAGGTCAACTAAAGTGTGCGAATAAAGTGTAGCTGCACGAACTTTATCGCGACAAAATTCTTTGATGAGCGGCAATTTACCGACAGCAGCGCGTTAACGCAATGATGCATCGCGCTAAGACGAAGTGTTTGGACAGACGTGTTGCGACAAAGCGAATCTTCGCGCTAGCGCGATAGTGTGGCCGTAGCATTAACGCGCCGCTGCCGGTTAATTGCCGCACATCAAAGGATTTTGTCGCGATAAATTTCGTGCGGTTATACTTCCTTCGCACACTTTAGTTGACTGCGAGACAACTAGAGGTGTGAACGTGTTGCAAATACGACTATCGAAATTATTCGGTTTCGATCATTTATGGATTGATTTAGATTGGATAAAGTATTAGAAGTTGTAACGTTGCACGTACATGTTTATAAAATTTGCTTAATATTTAAATTGTTTTATTTTAAAATACAATAAAACAATAAAGTAAACCTATCTTATTTATTTAAAAACCAAAAGATTATATACAACCTTAACCTAAACAAAATTATAATACTTATATTTAATTAAAACTATGACACTATAACTATTGAAACACTAACTATTAATTATGAACACAAAAACATAACAATTGAAATAAAAAAGTAAACTAAACAAATTAAATAAATTGAATATTTTTGTCAACCGCGATGTGTGACCGCTTGTACTTTAACTCGCTTCTATTGTCTCGACGCAGGACCGGTTAAGGAGGAGCTCCCACGGCGCTCGGCGCGCATTCGTTTCATATACGGCGCGCAGGTCAGAAAGTAGTAGCTACCTAACTGCAGTAATATTTTCGTTCGTAGAAAACGATAGTATTAAGAGCAGTAGTTCTATTTTGTTGGAAATAGTTATCAATTGCTAATTAACGTACGTTTTACGTAGTCATTAATAAACTCGGTTGTTTTTCGTCCCCAATTGGGTAAGTGTTGAACGAATAACTACTAAGTAGGTTTTTTTCTTTTAGCTTGCGAACAATAAGTAGTGATTTAATTATTTTGTGTTTAGCCTTTTACTTAAACTAATGTAGTTAATCAGTGAACATATTCCAATGACTTGCTTGTTTACGAGGCTGAGTTGTTCTGTAAGGATTTTTTATTTCCCTACCTACACACAAATAGAAAAGATTTCCATTTTATGAAACTTGATCATTTTAATCATTTAACGTTAAATTACATATGTTTTGTTTCATGGTCTCATTTAATTATTTTGTTAGAATTGTAAATTCCTTTCTGGTTTCTTTAAAATAAGCCACATCACCAGCCACTGGTCACCTCCTTTTAGTCTTCTACTTTTGGTGGCCAGAAGGAACATTGTGGGGGGCCTGTTGTAATGCTGGACATTATAAATTCCAGGGAGCAAAGTTTGGAGCAACTTCCGGGACCAAGTACTTGTGTCACCACCAGCACATCGACACCCACCTTTACCAGCCGTCTCGTTCGTGGAACAACAAGACAGGGGAGTGCCGACCAAGCGAAGCGCATTTTAAGGGCTTATCCCACGACCGCTGCTGCGGTATATTTTTTTTTTTTTGGACTTGGGTTTTAATCATTAATTAACCCAACGTCACACTGGCGCCTTCAAACGTGGTTAGTTAATTTGTGCTTCGCTTGGTAGTTGTGTGTTTGTGTGGTTATTTTTTTATTTTTAAAACGTTTTATTTTATTTTTTTGGTTGTCAGCAACTTGGGGGTACATATTGATATTTTATTATTTGCTTTTATTTTAGTAAGGCAGTAGTTTTTTTCTGTTAAACTTAAGATTAACTTTTATTAAAAATTGTGAAGGTAGTAAATTTTTTCTTGGTCGTTTTAATTTTGTTTCTAGAATTTTCTAAAACTTTGTTCATATGTACACACTGGTTCGCACTAAAGTTTTTATTTTGTATTTAGTTTAGTTTGTGTTTGATTTTTTTTTGCTTTTAGTTGTGTTTGTGTTTATTATTACAACCAAAACGTTACTTAGTTGATTTTTGTAACAGAAGGAATCATAGTTAGTTTTTTCAGTATCTAGTGCGGTTTAATTAGTTTTTTTAGTATTTAGTTTATTTTTGATTTGGTTCAACATTTACCCAACATTTTTTTTTGCATTATGGCTTATCCAGTTAAATTTTTGTCTTTGCAAAAAATGGAACTCGAATACGAAGTTCTTATTAGAGGTTCTACTCCTGCTGTGACTGTGCAGGACTTACGCAAACAAATTGCGAAAATAGGTCCAACGTTTCCTTCAGAGGATATTTTAGATAGTCCTTTAGAACCTTCTGAAGATTTAAAAGGTGTTAATGAGGTTTTAATTAAAATTAAAAATTATTTAGAATCTGATTTGAATCAGAATGCTTTAATTCGTGCTCAAAATTTAATAAATCATTTATACCACCGTATAAACCGAATAATTTGCGATGACGATACGAAAGCAATTTACGACGCAAGTGTCGAGCAATACAAGTCTTTAGTAAATTTAATGAAGTCTTTGAAGGACAAAGGAACAGATCCCTTGCCTTCCACTTGCGTTGCGGAGCCACCGTCTACATCGTTCCCTGTGAACGTCTCTGGGACTTGTGATCGTGGCAGTTTCCATGATGTTTCTCGGTTAAAATACGATGGCAAAACTTGTGTCCGAATTTTCATCGAACGCGTTACAGAGTATATAGAGGCTAGAAATATCTCTGAACAAAAGATGTTGTCGTATGCTACAGAGATTTTCACAGGTGATGCTTTACATTGGTTTAGAAGTGTCAGGAGTCAGGTTTAAACTGGAGTGATTTAGTTGTTTTATTAAAAGAAGACTTTGATCAATCAAATTTTGATTATAAATTATTAACCGAAATTCGATCTAGAGCCCAGGGAGATTCAGAAGGCATTGTTACATATTTGTCCATCATGTCTGGTCTATTTTCTCGCTTAACAAAGAAATTATCAGAAGAGGAACAACTTGAAATTATACTTTTTAATATTCGGCCGTGTTACATAAGTACTTTAGCATCGATAACCGAAATTAAGACCATTGATTGCTTACGATCTCTGTGTCGCAATTACCAAAAATATCAAACTCGTCTCGCTGATTCTCGTAAACCTACAGCTCCGACTCATGAAACCGTGGCACCTGATTTTTCATATAATCGTAATGCTAACAACAATAAAAATTATAATAGAACAAATCTAGGTACAAACAATATTTTTTATAAACAAAAGTATCAAAGTTTTAATTCCAAAATGACTAAAGACAATAATACATATAAACATTACACTAGCCCTAATGTTAACAAATATAGTAGTAATAAAAATTATGTACATGCAATTGACGTCCCTTAGGTGCATTACTGCCCTCGTTGTCGAGTAAATACACATCACTTACGTCAGTGCATGGCAAATAAGAATGAAATATTTTGTTTTAAATGTGGTCGTAAGGATGTAAAATCACCAGACTGCCCAGACTGCAATAAAAATAAGCAGTCTACTTCAAAAAACTAGATAGTTCGAATTGTGACCGTTCATTACATAGTAATTTTAATAAAACTGATTGGTCGAATTGGCTACAAACAATCAGTCTGTTCTTTAAAAGTTACACAACGGCCGCAATTCATTATGATAGTAAACCTTTAAATGATTCTAGACCATATGTTTCAATCAAAATTAACAACATACCTATTACTGGTCTCTTGGACTCTGGTTCCGCTGTAACTATCTTGGGTAACAGTTTTCATTTAATTTTAGAACAGCAGGGTTTTAAATTAATTAAGAACAGTGGTATCTCGGTAACGGCTGCAGGCGGTCAATCTCTTTTAGGCATTGGTTATATTGATTTGCCCGTGAGTTTTGAAAACCAATTTCACGTTATCAAGGCTATTGTAGTCCCTGAAATTGATACTTTTCTAATTTTGGGCATAGACTTCTGGCGTAAATTTCAGATTTGTCCTAAGTACTTAGGTAGCATTACTTATAACGTAGACAACGCTAATGCTGAGCCTCAGTCCGCGACTGTTGTTCACGGCTATGATCAACTGAATGAGTCTGAAAAGTTGATTGCGAGCAACATCACAGATCAGTATAATGACATTTCATTTGAGCGCAAAGGCCTTGGTGTAACTAGCTTGATAACGCATCATATCGACACAGGGGAGTCTCAGCCTATCCGACAGAGATATTATCGCTTATCTCCCGAAAAGCAACGCATTTTGGTAGAACAAGCCGATGAGATGATAGCTCTTGATGTGGTCGAGCCCTGTGAGAGTGCGTGGTCTTCCCCGGTCTTGTTAGTAACAAAGAAAAATGGTCAACCTAGGTTTTGCCTGGATAGTCGCAAATTAAATTCCGTCACTAAAAAGGATGCATACAATCTCCCTTACATTTCTGAGATTCTTGATAATCTCCGGGACGCTCGTTATCTCAGCAGCATTGATCTTTCTAAATCATTTTGGCAAATAGAGATCGCCCCCGAAGACCGAGACAAGACAGCGTTCTACGTACCAGGTCGAGGAACACTTAAATTTAAGCGTACCGCTTTTGGCTTAACCAACGCACCCGCTACTCAACAGCGTTTAGTAGATCTTTTGTTTGGCGAGTTTGGTCACAGTGTTTTCGCATATCTTGATGACATTATCATCGTTTCTACTGATTTTAATAGTCACGTGACCCTTTTATTACGTGTTTTAGCTAAATTGAAGCATGCCAATCTCACTGTCAATTTAGAAAAGTGCAAATTCTTTCGTAGTCAGCTGAAGTATCTTGGTTACGTAGTGGATAGTTGTGGATTACGGACCGATCTCGAGAAGGTACAAGCTATTTTAAGCTACCCGACACCTTCTTGTCGGAAGGATCTTAAACGCTTTCTCGGGACAGCTACATGGTACCGTCGATTAGTTCCCCACTTTAGTACCATTGCAGGCCCCTTAAATAAATTAACTTCCAATAAGAAAGGCGCTCCTCCATTTAAATGGTCTCCAGAGGCTGATGCCGCTTTTCAGAGATTAAAGGAGTGTTTGGTTTCGGCTCCTGTTCTCACCTGCCCTAACTATAATGCGCCATTTGAAGTGCATACTGATGCAAGCAATTTTGGTGTAGGTGCTATGCTCACTCAAACGAGGGATGGCAAGGAGCACCCAATTGCTTATATGAGTAGGTCACTTACGGCAGCGGAGAGAAATTACAGCATAACGGAGCGTGAAACCTTAGCCGTGATCACTGCACTAGATCACTGGCGTTGTTATTTGGAGAATGGAAAGACATTTGTTGTTTATACTGACCAGAGCGCGTTAAAATGGTTCCTTCTCTAGATAATCCGACAGGTCGGTTAGCTCGGTGGGGAGTTCGCCTGTCATCATTTAATTTCGAGCTCAAACACCGCCGTGGCGTCGATAATGTCATCCCCGACGCTCTTTCGAGGGCTGTTCCTTTAGCTGCCATTAGCGCTTCCGATCTGACCAATACTAAAGACGATTGGTACAAATCTATTTATAATGGTTGTACTAACCGTCCACAACATTTTCTAAATTTTATCATAAAAAACAACATTTTGTACAGATTGTCTAAAAATAAAAATAATTTAACTGACGAATTTTCCTGGAAGGTGGTTGTACCTTCTGAATTACGCGTGAAAGTTTTGGCTGAAAATCATTCAGATCCGACAGCTGCACATATGGGCATTTTTAAAACGTACAATCGCCTTGCGCTGCGATACTTTTGGCCGGGTATGCACAAGGAAGTAGTAATGTTTGTTGCCTCATGTGATAAGTGCCTTCAGTACAAATCGCCAAACCATCAAACGTTAGGCGAGATGGGTCGTCCGAAGCAGTGTACTCGTCCCTATCAGATGCTATCCATAGATTTAATGGGTCCTTTGCCCACTACTCGCAAATTGAACACGTATATTTTAGTCATAACTTGTTGTTTTTCAAAATTTTGTCTTATTTTCCCTATCAAAAGAGCAACCTCTAATGTTATTATAAAAATTTTAGAAGAAAACGTTATTTCGGTTCACGGTGTTCCGCAGACAATTTTCCTAGACAACGGTTCTCAATTTATCAGTCATGAAACGGTTTCATTGTTTGAAAAATATAAAATTCCTAATAGTTACTATACGCCAAAATATACACCGCAAATTAATACAGTCGAACGTTATAACCGGACTATTATTACCTGCATATCAGCCTACGTCGATAATGACCATCGAACCTGGGATCTTTTTATCCCGAAGGCACAATTTGCAATCAATAACGCAGTAAATGAGGCTACTGGCTATACTCAATCTTTCTTGGTTTACGGAAGAGAACTCGTCACCTGTGGTTCTCATTACACAGATACAGATTTGGGTGACGAAGTTTTGTTTTTACCTAGGGACATTTACGCAGAAAATTTAGGTAGTCTTTCGGTTATTTTTAACGATGTACAGGCCAAGCTCTGGCATGCTCATGCCAAAAATGCAGCACATTATAATTTGCGTCGCAAGCCTGCAGAGTTTGATGTAGGCGATGTTGTCTTGAAACGAGCGTACGTTTTAAGTGACAAAGATAAGTATTTCAGTAAAAAGCTTGCACCAAAGTTAATAAAGTGTCGCATAACCGCTAAAAAATCGCCTCTTGTGTATGTTTTGGAAGATATGTCAGGCAAAGATATCGGCACATGGCATATCAAAGATTTAAAATTAGTAACTTTAAATAAATAAGTTTTCACCCTTAAGTACATTTTCTTGAGGCTGTTTTTGTCGTAAAATGTCGTAAATTTACAAGTAGAAAGTTTAATATTTTAGTGCGTACGTTCCCATTTCTTTATTTTTTTAAATTGTACCTCGTGTTTTATTAACATCTTGACAAACTTGTTTTGTATTGGTTATCTGTTTCATTAATAACAGACACCCTAGGATTGTTAGGATGCGACAGTAAAAACGTTTTTCTTATTGCTGCCTTATGAATGTGTGAAGTATGAAAGTTGAATTTTGTATGTGTAAATGCAAACACTGACATAAGTTGATGCGGATTTTATTATGAGAATAAAATCCTTGGCGACGCGAGGGGGTAATGTAACGTTGCACGTACATGTTTATAAAATTTGCTTAATATTTAAATTATTTTATTTTAAAATACAATAAAACAATAAAGTAAACTTATCTTATTTATTTAAAAACCAAATGATTATATACAACCTTAACCTAAACAATATTATAATACTTATATTTAATTAAAACTATGACACTATAACTATTGAAACACTAACTATTAATTATGAACACAAAAACATAACAATTGAAATAAAAAAGTAAACTAAACAAATTAAATAAATTGAATATTTTTGTCAACCGCGATGTGTGACCGCTTGTACTTTAACTCGCTTCTATTGTCTCGACGCAGGACCGGTTAAGGAGGAGCTCCCACGGCGCTCGGCGCGCATTCGTTTCATATACGGCGCGCAGGTCAGAAAGTAGTAGCTACCTAACTGCAGTAATATTTTCGTTCGTAGAAAACGATAGTATTAAGAGCAGTACTTCTATTTTGTTGGAAATAGTTATCAATTGCTAATTAACGTACGTTTTACGTAGTCATTAATAAACTCGGTTGTTTTTCGTCCCCAATTGGGTAAGTGTTGAACGAATAACTACTAAGTAGGTTTTTTTCTTTTAGCTTGCGAACAATAAGTAGTGATTTAATTATTTTGTGTTTAGCCTTTTACTTAAACTAATGTAGTTAATCAGTGAACATATTCCAATGACTTGCTTGTTTACGAGGCTGAGTTGTTCTGTAAGGATTTTTTATTTCCCTACCTACACACAAATAGAAAAGATTTCCATTTTATGAAACTTGATCATTTTAATCATTTAACGTTAAATTACATATGTTTTGTTTCATGGTCTCATTTAATTATTTTGTTAGAATTGTAAATTCCTTTCTGGTTTCTTTAAAATAAGCCACTTCACCAGCCACTGGTCACCTCCTTTTAGTCTTCTACTTTTGGTGGCCAGAAGGAACAATGTGGGGGGCCTGTTGTAATGCTGGACATTATAAATTCCAGGGAGAAAAGTTTGGAGCAACTTCCGGGACCAAGTACTTGCGTCACCACCAGCACATCGACACCCACCTTCACCAGCCGTCTCGTTCGTGGAACAACAAGACAGGGGAATGCCGACCAAGCGAAGCGCATTTTAAGGGCTTCACCCACGACCGCTGCTGCGGTATATTTTTTATAATAAACATTATTTTTTTTGGACTTGGGTTTTAATCATTAATTAACCCAACGTCACAAAGTACCGGTTTTATAGATCCCCAAGACCCAAATCAAAAAAAAAATCACAACTGTCACACCAACCATTCAGCCCCAAACTAAGCATAGCCCGAATTAAGTTCTGTATTTTCTTCTTTGTTAATAAATAAAAAATAATAATAAAAAAAAACTATGGTGACTGAATAACGGATATACAAACATACTTAAATACTAATATGCCTCGGTCACACATGCTCGTGCTCACCACACAAGCATTTTTCGCTGACCGCTAGACCACCCGGCTATCAAACCGCCTTTTAAATATTAACTTTTTAATATTTTGTCAATTTTAATAAAATAAAAATTAAAGTAAAATAAATGAACTCTCCTAAAAGTTAATTAGCACGAACACCTGAAGAATCAAAGTGACGGCAAAACAAATAAAACCATAGACCAATCCACAGAATACATAAAATAACTAAGGAATAGTTATTCCAACTCTATTCCAAAATTATTAGGAAGAAATTATAACCTTCCTATTCCCAATTTAAAAACACATTTTAAAAAGTTTTCATTTGCAAGATAATATTATATTATAAATATTATATAAGTAAGTTTATTTGCGTTTTTAACGCAAATAATCAAATATTACAATTAAACTAGTATTAAAAACTAGCAAACTTAAGCAAAGTTAAACAATATAAAAGTACTAACTTTGTCCGATTTTTGTGTATAGATAGATAACATCCAACATCGTCTTTTACTTTCACCCTTGTATTTATTTTGTTTAAATAATAAAGATGCAGTAAATAATTATTTGCCGACATGTAATAAAGCGCAACCGCCTCTTCCATTTTTTCCGTTGAAATTAGAAGTGGGCGATACAAATCGTATATAGTTACTGAAACGTTTATTTATTGCATCAATTTCGTCAAATCCGATATCGATGCGTTCTGAATCTATATATTTTAGAAAACACTATATCGCGTCAGGAATGCGGTATGCGTTGAGATCACTATATTGTACGTGATCCGATTAAAGAATATTGTACCGTATCGCTTATATTTATTGAAATTATCATTGATCGGTAGTTTTTAACAAATAGCTGTGCTTGTAAATGTTTAGGTAATGAAATAAAATTATTATAGGTAAGTACTTACTTACCTACATTTTATTTTAGAAAAAATCAACTTACTTAACTAACTCATTATCACTTAATTAATAGGCACTCACTCACTTAAAACGTGGGTAAACTGACATGTCGTCTAAATCTATTGAAAAGAAACTTATAAGTACCTATATTGCATCAAAATCCGATATCGATTTGATGCGTTCTGAAACTAAATAGTGGAAAAAACACGATATTGCATGAATTTTTAATAGTCCGTAGATATGGTCGAAACTATGGTAAGTACATCATTATATTTTAATATCGGTAGGTATATTAAAATATAATTATGTACCATAGTTTAATAATCCGATATCAAATATCGATATAAGGTTTTGAACATAAAATAAAACATCTCCCAGCGCCATGGCTGACAGACGATATAAAAATGATGATGCATAAGAAAATTGCAGCAAAAAACAGATTTAAACTACGACCTAATGACCACAATAAGTTAAACTATGCTAAGATTCGTAATCGCTGCAATAGGGCGTGTAGGGATGCGCTACGCCGCCACATCCATAATTCTGTAGAAATGTAGACATATCTAAAGCTTGGAAATTCCTCAGGTCGCTTGGAATCGGAAAGATAAAACATAATCCCATTTCACACAATATTAATATTGATTCACTAAATCTCCATTTCTTTTCCTCATCATGTATCAGTGATGCCGATAAAGTGACCACATTGCAAAAACTGTCTACCATACCTGTTCCTGATCTTTCTCCCTTTGCATTTGACCAATTATCGGATTGTGATGTTAAGAAGAGCTTGCTGTCAATTGCTTCCAATGCGGTAGGTAATGACGGCATTAGCCGCAATATGTTAGTACCAATCCTTGATGTCATCCTTCCAGTCCTTACTTTCCTTTTCAACAGTTCCATTTCCAATGCTGTATTCCCTTCCACTTGGAAAGACGCTCAAATCATTCCATTTCCTAAAAAAGGTAACCCAAAATCATTTTTCGAATATCGTCCAATTTCCATTCTTCCTTTTCTATCCAAAGTCCTTGAGCGTCTTGTCCACAACCAAATTAGTAAGTTCCTTTCTTTTAATAAACTCCTAAACCCACTCCAATCCGGTTTTCGCCCAGGTCACAGCACAGTCACTTCTTTAGTCAAGATCACTGACGACATCCGCCTTGGCATGGAAAACGGTCACCTAACTGTGCTAACGTTGCTGGACTTCAGTAATGCCTTCAACACAGTTAACTTTGACATCCTTCTATCCTTGCTGCGCTCTCTTAACATATCTCCAACGGTAATTGAGTGGTTTCACAGCTACCTGTACGGGCGCAGGCAGCGGGTTCGCCTAGAGGAGAAGTTTTCTTCGTGGTGTGACTCGACTGCTGGGGTCCCGCAGGGTGGCGTTTTATCTCCTCTTCTCTTAGCGATATACATCACTTCCATTTCTGAAAACCTCTCTTCTTCCTACCACCTATATGCAGACGATTTACAGATATATTGTCAGGCACCATTGGGTAATCTCGCCGAAGCTGTTGAATCTATCAACGCAGACCTGCAACGAATCGTTGATTGAAGTCGAGCCTATGGACTTAAGGTTAATCCAGGGAAAACGCAGTCTATTGTGGTCGGCAGCTCTAGGTTGCTCTCCAAGGTCAACTGGGAAACCCTTCCTAAGGTTGACTTTGATGGAGTGGCCATCCCCTTCAGTCAATCTGTTGCTAATTTGGGTATAGTTATTGACAACTGCTTGGGTTGGGGGCCGCAGCTGAAAGCTGTCAGCCGCAAGCTTTTCGCATCATCGGCAACTTTAAGAAGACTACGCAACTTTTTACCTACTGCCACTAAAATTGCGCTAGCACAATCTCTGCTGCTTCCTGTCTTAGACTACATGCTGACGCCTGCTATCTTGATCTCACGGAGGACCAGCTAAATAAACTTGAGCGCCTTCAAAATCTTTGTATCCGATTCATATTTGGCTTGCGCAAGTATGATCATGTTTCTGAATACCGCTCCAAACTCAAGTGGCTTCCTATTCGTCTTCGCCGGAATACACACATACTCGCCCTTCTATACAATGTACTGTTTAATCCAACTTATCCTTCCTACCTAAAGGAACGTTTCAGTTTTCTGAATTGTTCGGAATCATGCTCGTTACGGTCATCAGAAAACCTTGCCCTTAAAACCCCTCTCCACAACACCACCTTTTACGATGGTTCCTTCTCCGTTCAAGCTGTCCGCCTCTGGAATTCGCTACCAGTTGCGATCAGGCGTGCGAAATCTATTGACGCATTTAAGGAGCTCGTAAAAAACTTTTACCTTTCCCTTTAACTTTATCCAGCTGATAGATTGCTTCGTCCGCTACTTCCTACCTGAGACTATTATATTTGTGTGTATATATATATGTACCTATTTATCATAAGATATATATTTAAATAATAAGTATACTTAATATGTTTTCTATATTTACATTAATTTTTACAATTATGTTTACACCTCCGACTTTAGCGTGTATAAGTTCTCTCCATCCGACTGGTTGACTGGAAGAAATCGCTTTATAGCGATAAGACCGCCAAATTGTAACTATGTATTGTACTTGTATTTTTATGTCTCGTGTTGTAAAATGTAAACTGTTACAATAAAAGTGTTATCTATCTATCTATCTATCTATTACCCACCACTAGGTAGTTAAATTGCATTATCGTGACAAAGTTCAAGATTATCGCCACGTCGGTCGTCGCGAAGTTTTTTTTGATGTGGCTAAGCTTTATCGCAACAACGGAACACGAAGTTTTTATCGCGAAAACGGAACCAGTATTTTCGCCGTCTAGTGTGACCGTAGCATTAGAGCAAAGTATTGACCACATTGACCATTGCCATTCGTAGGTAATAAATGGGATTGCAGACGCGCTTCGTTCAAAATTAGCACGTCATTGTTGTAATCTCTAGGTACACATTTGTTAATTACGTAACGGAGATAAATAAGAGTTAATCAATACTTAATATGATAGGTATGTAATTTATATGAAAGAAATCGTACCGAACGGACGTGTGTGCGTGCGTATGCCCCCCCCGCCCGCTGTCGCCTGGGGTTGTTGTACATTCGCCACAAAGTTGATTTGCCACAGAAAAAAGTATGTGTACATTCGCCACAGTTCTATTTTTGTAAAGTTGATTCGCGCACTTTTATTTTCGACACAGACAGCAGAAAAATCAAACAATAAGTGAAGTAAAAACGTTATTTATTATTATTATTTTAGATAGTTAGATATCAAAATAATAGTAAGTAATTATAAAAAATACTGAGGTACACCATGCTCACCAGAGCTTGGGGTATTCCTCGAAGCGCACCCATTTTGAAGCGCACCAGACCAAGCGCACCTAAACTATTCCTCCAAGCGCACCCGTTGGCTGCGCTTCAGAATAGGTAAATAAAATATTATATTTTGATTCCTCGAAGCGCACCTACCGTAAAAAATAGAGAAAACCTTAAAAGATTCGTAATATTGATGTCGATAGAAACTAGGACTAGGTGCTTATGCAACTTACTACGTCAAAAATAAATTGAATCATGACAGTCATGCTGATCTAAAAGTACTAGGGAGACATAAATGAAAAGAGGTAGATAGGCGCCTTAGCGATCTTACTTACCTTTAACTATCAGGAAAAAAGAAATAAACGAGTAGGACTAGGTGCTGCAACTTACTATGTCAATAGTAAATTGAATCATGACAGTTACTTTGAACTAAAAGTACGGTAGTAGGTACTATTACTTATTCTGTGCTAAAAGTACCAGGGTGACATAAATGAAAAGAGGTAGATACTCTAAAAATAAACGTACGTTATTCGTTATTGATATTTTCTGTTAGTTTGTGGTTACTTAGTTCTAATTATTTTTCGTAGATTATCTATATACTTCCTGCGCCTATCCATCGATCCATAAAAAAAAAATTTTGACGATTCAAAATGCTTATTTTAGGCTTACTGAATAAAGATATTTTGATTGATTGATTGATTGATTGATTGATTGATAACATCAATAATTTTAAAATAAAATAACTACCTTTCATTTCGAGCGCTCAAAACGAACTTTCCTTGCTACCGGTACTTTATGCAAAAATGATGTACTAGGAAGACTTGTGGCGAATGTACAATAACGATGACCTACCTGTGGCGAATAAACTTTCAATGTATGGAGTTACAAAAACGTGGCAAATCAACTTTGTGGCGAATGTACAACAACCCGTCGCCTGCCCGCGTCCGCCCGCGTCAGCCCGCTTAGATTAGATCGCAACAATTGCTTTTGTGTTTTATTCATTTAAATATTGTGCATGAAAATGACACAAATTTACAAAGTCAATTTTTCATTAATTTATGATATTGAATATGTGAACTCTAATCATTGTAATATTTTTTTAATGTGTTTGTAGCTTGAAAAAACAAAATAATAAAAAATCTCAAAATTGCGTGGCCTAATTTGGCACAAAATTATTTAATGGGCATATAAAAGTGATTTGAGATAGGAAATAGTTATTTTATCAATTGTAATTTTTTTTTTGCTCTGTTTTTACATACTGACCCTAAGTCAGTTTGCACTGGACGAAGATGACACAAACTGTGTTTGCACACTCCGCAGGCTATCATAGATATGATACCATAATTATTTTAAACTTTAAATTAATTTTGCCACTTCTGCTTTGAATAAAAAGAATCAACCACAAAACATCGGATTGCTGAAAATGCAAGTGACAGATGTGACACAAAACGCAATAATAAGCTTCTTAAGTACGACTGTATCGACAAGCAAGAAAAAAAGTAACTTTAGAATTTTTTAAACTTATGACCCCTAAATAGCCAAGCGCTCTACGTGGGTTCGATTCCCACCGGATCGAGGTGTTAGTTTTGTCAACGTTCCATCATCTTATTTTTTCGTTATTAACGCAAAATTATTAAATATTGCGAGTTTATATTACTGTTATGTTATTTTTTTTTGCTTAAAGTTTTAAAAAAAATACTAAGACTGCACGAACAAAAGAAAAATATTTCTAGCCAGTACTTTTAAAATAAAAAAGATGCAGAATTTTCATGGAATTAGCTATCATATTCAAACTTTTTGGGGGATTACGTTATTAAACAAAGTAGAGGTAGGTATTATACCTAGATAATTTGTTTGATAAAAGTAAAAGGCGCCGGGTGCTATACCTTGATACCGGTCGTTGCTTTGGTTAGTGGGGTTTAGTCTATTTATAATTTTACTACGTTTTCCTAAACTGCAGGAAGTGGGATGACCAAAATAACTTAGTCTACGCCGCGTACGTTGCAACACAGACACGAGTGCAATCTGTGTTTTGGAACGAAATTATTTAAATACTTTAGCTACAAACCTATAAAGCAACAAATAATTAATGAAAATTGGGAAGTGATGTAAATTTTAAGTTAAACAATCTCAAAGGAAACGTCAATATCATTTTTTATAAATTTAATCACGTTTATTAATGGTTCTACCCCGAGATTTTAAGCAGTTACAATATCGCGAAAACTTTCTGTGGAACTTATGAAATAAATATAAAGTTTAAAAAATGTCTAACGTTAAATTAGGAATAAGAGTGCGCCCATTTACAGAAAGGTAATAAACAGAAGCATTAAAATTTTAAGACAGTGTTAAAATTGACATATACAGTAGACAAATACCGTCATGGTTGAAATCAACTTAACACTACCTATTAATACTTACTTCACTTCTTTGATCACTAACTTTTGAAATAATGTAAATTAATAAATGAACGAGTAGGCACTTTTTTTAAAGTTGGGTATTAGTTAGTACGTTAGTACTGCACAAAATCATATGAAAAGAGGATAGTCTAAACCTCATTTAAAATATGCGAGGATAATCCACATTGCGTTTGTAAACTGGTTTTTTTTTCAGAGAGCTGCGTTCGGAAAGGGAGCGCACGTCGGTTATAAACATTGTCGACGACAACACAGTAACAATTACAAATGTTAAGGTAAGTTCCTATTCACTTTTAAAGGGACGTAAAATGTTAACCGACTTCAAAAAGAGGAGTAGGTTCCCACTTTTAGGAGCTTTTAAGAGGGTTTACGCATTTCGGTTTCCCATATAAAAGCTCACTAGAGTAATACGTAGATGCTTTCAATTAAAACGACGTAGTAGAGTCACTGATATAATATTATAATAATAAGGTACATAGTCAAGTTCCCGACAACCACTTCGATCAAAATACGAACAAGCTCTGCCTCGGCGCGATACTCTCGCGCCGGAGCCCAAACTTAAAAACAAAGTCATTATTCACATTCCATTATTACACATAGTTATTTCTACGAGTTCGCCAAAACCCTTATCGTACTCCGCACTGAACCTAATGTTGTTAATGTAAACATAAGCCCGGAATGTGACACTTCTGCGCGCCCGCCGCGCCGCCGTCTACCTACTCGTTATGCGTTGCTTTATGTTGCCAACAATATTATATTAATAGTATTCAAATATCAAGCTGTCACCTGACAGTCACATTATAATAATATAGTACTCTAACATTCGGCCATCCTGACTACACAAAGTTTGTCCCCAAACTTTTCTATTTATAACTAGGTAATTTAAATGAAAACAACATAATAAACAAGTCTCAAAAATCGAAGGCTTCACCCTATCATTAGGTCCACCTTTACCTTCCATTCCAAAAAAATCATGAAATTGGCAGTTGACTACCATTGCATAATTAGGAACTTATAATAATACTCATCATTTGCACATCACAACATACAAATATCAGGAATGCATCGAAGACTTCGCCCTATCATTAGAACCACCTTCGCCTTCCATTACAAAACAACATAAGATTTGCAGTTAACCCCTCACCACAAAGTCAAACACTCAAAGAGCTGCAAAACTTCACGATCGTGTCAAACCTTCCAAATCATGAGATTTGCATTTTGATCCCTCACCGCAAAACTTCACGATCGTGTCAAACCTTCCAAATCATGAGATTTGCATTTTAACCCCTCACCGCAAAGTCAAACACTCAAAGGGCTGCAAAACTTCACGATCGTGTCAAACCTTCCAAATCATGAGATTTGCATTTTGACCCCTCACCGTAAATTCAGAATTTCACAGAGCTGCAAGACTTTGCAATCGTGTTAATCCTTCCAAATGCTCATCAACAACATCATCATAACATTTAACAACTCAACATATAACATGAGATTTGCAGTTGACCCCTCACCGCAAAATTAGAAACTCAAAAGCTGCAAAATTTCACGGTCGTGTCAATCCTTCCAAATGCTCATATTACTCATCAACAATATCAACATAATACTTATTATTAATCAACAGAATATATTGATAACTTATCATTTATACTATAATTACTTAGATATATGTCTATCATCAACATCAACTTTAACAAAACACATTTTCTTCATTATATTTATATATTATAAGATATATATCTTTAACTTTTTCTTAATATCACATATAAGTATAACCACAGTTTTTTCTTATTTAATCATTAAGTTATAGCTTTTCTACGAATCACATTAAATCAATCAATCTCATGCTAAGCCCACATTTGCCTCATCATCTGATGTGTCACTATCATTATTAGCTATTGTAATCCAAGGCTGAATACGGTCTACTGACCAGACATTCGTGTATTTTCCTCTCGAAATGTTTGACCCTGGGATACTTGATACTTCATAGCGGTCATTTGGTAATATTTTGGTAACTCGAAATGGACCTGTATATTTTGGTAGAAGTTTACGACTCTTGCCATCATTGGACGGTAGAGATTTTAGAATCTTTACTAAGTCTCCAACTGAATACACTTTAGGTCTCTTTCTATTCTGATCAAATCTTGTCTGTTGTTTACCCTGATCTTTTTTGATGTGCTCATTTACTTCCAATCTAATATCTTCTATTTGTTTGTCATTATATCTCGTTTCTATAATAGTTTCTCCTAAGATTCCTTCCCCACGATTTAGAGGACGCCTACAAAACAAAACTTCAGCTGGAGTTTTGCCTATTCCTTTATTAAATGTGTTATTAAGTCCCCATTGAATTTTACCAAGGTCCTGGTCCCATTTGTTCTCGCCTGAACGGTCAGAGTAAGCCCTAAGTCCATCCAAAACGGTACGATTATAGCGCTCTACCTGACCGTTGGCTCTTGGAGCAGACACAGCATTCAACACGTGTTGAATCTCAGATTCTGTACAGAACGCCTGAATTCACCCGAAGTGAAACACGAACCTCTATCAGTAATTAATCTGTGTGGGTGTCCAAAAGAAAAAAATATATCTTTAAGAGTTTTTATGGTAGTTTGGGATTTTGTATTTCGTAAAGCTTTAATAATGCAAAATTTTGTAAACCCATCCACAACTAATAAAAGATACTGATTACCATGAGTACTTTTAACGAACGGTCCCAAATGATCCGCGTGCAAAGTATGAAAAGGAATGTCTGTTTTAGGGATGCTATGTAAAAATCCCTCTTTGGGTCCCGCCGGTTCTTTAGCGAATGCACAGTGTAAACATGATTTTACATACTTGGAAATGAACTTCGTCATTTTCGGAAACCAGAAATCTCGCTTGATCTTTTCTAATGTTTTTTCCGTAGAAAAATGACCTATCTCGTCATGATTGCGTTGACAAATTTGCCATCTAGCGCCTTTTGGGACGACCCATTTTAAGTCGTCTCCTACCTTTCGATACAAGCGATTATTTTTCAATACAAAGTTTTGTTTTATATCTGCAACTTCCTTATACTTGGGGTCCTCAAGGGCAGAACGAATATGTTGGATCTTATGATCTGCTAACTGTAAAGTTAATAACCAGTCATCTTGAGTGATATTCATAACACGAGATAAATGTTCAAGTTTATCATTTTCGTCAACACAGGGTAGAGGATTTCGACTAAGGGCATCTACATGTTGCATTGAATGTCCTGGTCTATAAACGATTGTACAATCATATTCCTGAAATGCTATCCACCAACGCGCTACTCTAGGTATTATATCTCTTTTAGCGAATGTAGATCGCAAGGCATTGCAGTCGCTTACAATGGTAAAATGTCTGCCTAATAGATATACTCTGAATCTGTTTAAAGAGACGACGACAGCAAGAGTTTCTAACTCATAGGCATGTAACTTTTCTTCATCTATAGTAGTTTTTCGGCTAAAGTACGCCACAGGCTTTAATTTAAGAGAATCAGATTCTTTTTGAAATAAAATACCACCTAACCCATTTTTTGACGCATCGCAATGTAACTCAGTTTGATGTTGTGGATTATACAGCGTTAAAATCGGACGTTGAACTAATTTATCTTTTAAGTTTTGGAATGACTCTTTTTGTCGTTGCCCCCATTCCCAAGGAACATTTTGTCGTGTAAGATTTGTTAGAGGTCTCGCTATTACCCCAAAGTTCTTGATGAATTTTCGGAAATAACTAGCGAGGCCTACGAATTGTCGAACTTCGTGAACATTTTTTGGTTCAGGGAAAGAATTTACTGCCTCAATCTTAGCGTTGCCTGGTCTGACACCTTCAGCTGTTATTTCATATCCTAAATATTCTATTACAGTGTCGAAAAAACGACATTTCTTAACATTCAATGTAAGGCCAGCCTCCAATAATAAAGTAAATGTTTGCTCTAGTTTTTGAAGACATATCTCAAAGGTGGGACCAGCTATTAAGAGGTCATCCATATATGCTACTGCGCTCCTTTGTGATTTTCCAAGCATCTTATTGACTGTGCGCTGAAAAACTGCTGGACAATTGACTAGACCAAAAGGAGCTCTTTTAAATTGGTAAAGACCATCAGGAGTTATAAATGCTGTCATGTGTTTACAGTGATCTTTAATCGGAATTTGATAATAGCCGCTAGACATGTCAAGACTGACAAAGAAGGTATTGCCACTTAAAAGGTCAAGTTGATCATCAATCCGTGGTAATGGGTACAAATCTTTTATGGTTTTTCGATTAAGGGCTCTGTAATCAACACAAAGTCTATAACCCCCTGTCTTTTTTTTTACTAATAATATAGGACTTGCATACGCGGAGTCTGACTCCTCAACTATGTCATTGTCTTGCAATTCCTTGACCATATCTCGTACTATTTCTCTTTCAGCGTAGCTTAATCGGTAAGGACGATACACTACAGGAGCTTCATCCATTAATTTTATATCTAATTCACTTATGTGAGTACAACCGATCTCAGATAAATCTAACGCAAAACAGCTTCTATATTTATCAATTAAATTATAAACTTTGTCTTTTTGATCAGCAGTAAGATTTTGGTTAACTCGTATTTCATCTTTAGCAAGAGGTGTTAACAAAGAAGATTTAAGACATTTTAAATTATTTGGGACTGTCAAAAAAGTTTGAGTTTTTTCCGCACTCGCTAGATTTGATCGTACGATCATTGTATCTTTTATGAAATAAAGAGGCTGACTTAAGCTATTAATATTTATAACTACTATTTGGCATTTGCTATCCTTAAGTCTATAAATGCCTTCTGGTAAACAATATTCTTTACCTTCCTTACAGCAGTAACTTCCTTTTACATATATATCTGAATCGTTTAATTCTTTGCTATAACAATGCAATAAATCAACACCTTTAATTTCTGAATCAGATAAAACATATAATTCAATTTTATTATTTTGAGATTGATCCGGATCAAAATTTGGTACTTCAGATGAAATTACTCCAGACATAATGTTTAGGGAATTAGCAGTCTTTGTTATTACTACTTCTGGTAGTTCAGTAAAATTTTGTCCAACTAAAAGTGGTATGTGCAAATGATCATTATTTATTACATAAGCAACAACCTCGGCCTCTACAGAATCAATGCGTATGTTGAACAGCGTTTTCCCTAACAATGGAACAGTGATATTAGCAACCCCACATATAGAAGGTAAGTCATCTTTATTTATAGGTAGTTCTAATTTTTCAGCAGTTCCTTGAGTTATGAGCGTGCAGTCACTTCCCAGATCAACAAAGCATTCTATTTCATATTGATTATTAATTAAAGCTTGTTTATGGTATTTAAAATTATTTTGTGTTAGGCTATCAATGAGTAAAACCCGTTTGTCAATATCCTTATGTATTTCTTTCTTTTGAAAACATTCGCTGCTAACATGTCCATATTTTTTACATTCATTACACTTTATGATTGGCTTTGTACAATGTTGCACTTTGTGTCCCTTTTCTTTGCAATTAAAGCAAACCAAGGGATAATTATGATTAATCTGAGGATTGATCGCACGACACTGAGCTGCTCTATGTCCACTTTCATTGCACTTATTACATACAAAATTATTTATTTGCCTATTCTTATTAACATTAGTTGCCCGTGATAAATCTTTTTGTTCTTTGCAAACATCTTTCAAAAATTTTAATAAATCTTCGGGCTCAGTGAAACGTGCCGATGTTGCTCCTGCACGAATGGTACGATCATCGATACCATGAATGATGCAGTCAACAGCTCTTTTACCAGAAATATCACATGCATTTAAAAGCATAATTTTCTCATAATAGTATTCATCTAACCCCTCTCCAAACTTCAGTCGTCGATCAAGCATTTCTGATAAAAGCGCTCCATAATTAGTTTCAGTGGGAAAAGCTTTACATAAAAGCGCTTGCCACTCTTCCCAACTATGTAAAATAGAAGGTTGACCATGATACCATTTTTTTGCATTACCTATAAGCTTGGGGAGTGCATAATGCATTATTTGTGTTTCGTCCCAATGATATATCTTTGCGCACTCATTCACCTTTGCTATCCATAAGTCAATGCGATGGTTTTTAATAGCAGGGTCAAATTCAGGTATCATATTAATACCAGAGTTAATAGATGATGGCATATTAGGCTTAATAAGAGATTGTAACAACTGTGAAAAATCATTTAAGTTAACTAACAAGTTAGGGTTAATAGTGTTCGTTATTAACTCACTAGATTGTCCTAGTTGCGGTACCTTAGTCACGTCGTCCATAGACACAGCACCAATCACCTTCTGAAGGTCTGACGCGGTCTCCAACCGTGACCGCGATGCTGCGCCTGCTGGCGGATGTAAAGCGCCTGCCGAACACACGCTTGGAGGGCCGGGCGCGACATCCGTCGCCTCTGCCGCCTGCTTCCCAATGTCTCGTCCGGTCGCAGATTGTCTTGCGTGTTCCGTACTTCTTCTACTGCTACTAGTACTCCCTCGTCCGGTCGCAGATTGTCTTGCGCGTTCCGTACTTCTTTTACTGCTACTAGTACTCCCTCGTCCGGTCGCAGAATTCATGTCACGCAGCTTTGGAGTATAACGACTTCGAGATCGACGTCGTTTCGACGATCGCGTTCTTCTTCTGTGTGGGCTTGAATCACTTTCTGTACCATCGGTATAGGAATCCGAATCGTCTGTAGAGTAATGTTTTCTTCGCCGATTTGAGTGGCGTGAGCGTTTAGAACGTTTTTTTTTTCCCATTGTTATTATTTGGTATTTACAATAATCCCACTTCTGATAAAAGCTCACTAGAGTAATACGTAGATGCTTTCAATTAAAACGACGTAGTAGAGTCACTGATATAATATTATAATAATAAGGTACATAGTCAAGTTCCCGACAACCACTTCGATCAAAATACGAACAAGCTCTGCCTCGGCGCGATACTCTCGCGCCGGAGCCCAAACTTAAAAACAAAGTCATTATTCACATTCCATTATTACACATAGTTATTTCTACGAGTTCGCCAAAACCCTTATCGTACTCCGCACTGAACCTAATGTTGTTAATGTAAACATAAGCCCGGAATGTGACACTTCTGCGCGCCCGCCGCGCCGCCGTCTACCTACTCGTTATGCGTTGCTTTATGTTGCCAACAATATTATATTAATAGTATTCAAATATCAAGCTGTCACCTGACAGTCACATTATAATAATATAGTACTCTAACACATACAAACTTCCAAGATGAAATTTTTAAAAACCAATGAGCCAATTTTAATTAAACTTGGCATACTGAATTAAAATACAGGGATCTAAATAGTTTATTGAAAACATTTTTAAATAACATTCATTTAACTAAGTTATTGCGTTTTTAAACTTTCTATCCTCCTCCTCGCGTCGGTCTCCTCAATGCTGAGGGTCGTGATCATCATTATGGAGTATCTTATCGCGTATTATTTGTCGCCATCTGCCTCTGTCCGAAGCAGAGTGAAGGGCCTCGTGCAAGGTGGTTTCAAGGGTGGTGCGAATCTGGTCACACCATCGCATAGGGCTCCTTCCTCTTGGTCTTTTTCCCTCGATTTTGCCAGTGATCACGAGTCTTTCCAGGTTGTTGGCATCTTTTCTTGCAATATGGCCGAAGTACTTCAAGATTCTACGTAGGCAGGTGGTGGAGAGCCTTGTTAAACTTTCTATAGTACACTTTAAATCGCAATAGCTCAGCTAAATAAACGTTTTATAAAAATGTTTTCAACAAACAATTTAGATCTTTGAATTTTACTTTAGCGTGCAGAGTTTCATTAAAATTGGCTTATTGGTTTTTAAAAATTTCGACTTTGAAATTTGTATGGGAAACCGAAATGCGTAAACCTTCGATAAAATAAGGAAACACTCAATGAGGGCAGCACTATCGCCGGATGGATGACTGTTAAGACGTTGATCTCTCTGTTGTTCTCGTAGTATACTTACTTAGTAGTTAAAGCCTACCAATCCGCTGTAGGCCAGCGTGGTATAAAAATAATGAAACCGCAAATACATATTTAGCCCAAATTAGACTTCATTAAAATTTGTTTCTTTATGGTAAACCAGATAATGGATAAACATATTATTATGACAGTTACAAATACAAATATAAATATTTTATTTCAGTAACTTAGTCTATAACAATAATATTAGATGTGGGAACTCTCCTTTATAAGGCAAAACATCGCCGGTGGTAGGAAGAACCGCTCTTTTCAGTTATAATCATAACTAACTAAATTAGTTGTTTCTATATTGGACCGATTAGGAATTGAACCGGGAACCTCAAAGATGGCGACGCCGAAACCGACAGCGCGCGCGCGCGTGTGATGACCACTCTACTATGTAGAGTTTAACCATTTTTTATTATTATTTTTAGTATTAGTTCCGGTATTGTTGTAACATCATAACGTTCTAAACTATACAGCGTGTTTCTTGTAAGGTGTCAAGCCGATGTATGGTGATAGGGAACTACCATACCTATCCATTGGACCCCCATGTATGTTCTACGATTTTTTGTAGTTTTTGAGTTATAATTTTTTTTCGTTATTTTATGATTCAACGACGAGACGGCTCTAAAAAAATTATATCTTTTTTTTGGGTCGACTTTTCTATGATGTATTTGTTTTAAAACAATGCCTATTGATTGCACTTTTATGAGTAAAAAAATCTCCTTCCTAACTTTAAACCTATAGTACTAAAATTTTGATCCTAACTTAAAAAATTGGGTTAATCAGAACGGAATGAAATTTTCAATATCGATAAAAAAAATTAAAAAACATTTTCCATAGTTTCTGACTAGTCTCAAAAATTGCCCAACTAAATATGCTTTTATACTAATACAAAAAAAGATGTACTAAATGGGACTTTTTTTTGCTGAAATCGGTCGTTGAACGTGGTAGATCAGAAATTGTGTAATTTTCATCTATACTAATATTATAAAGAGGAAAGATTTGATTGTTTGTTTGTATTAAATAGGGTCCGAAACTACTATACCGATTTAAAAAATTCTTTCACCGGTGGGAAGCTACACTATCTCCGGGTGACATAGGCATATATTTTAAAAATATTAGGGATCCTTACTAAAACTCAAATAAATTCCTTACATCGTGTGCGCTACGAAAACTATTGATGATAGAAGGTGGCAGTGGCGCCGCCCAGTGGCGTAGCCCGGGGCGGAAGACAATTTTGCCGCCCTCTTCTTTAGGTATCTTTCTATTACCTACTCATTTCATTTTTGATGCTAAAACTAAAAAATATTACATGATAAAAGTACAAGTTAGAATCGTAAATGAAACTATTGAACATTTAAAAATAAATACCTACTACTCAATAATAAAAAAAAATATTAACTGAAATTTTCCGTTTTTTAGAGTTTCGTACCTCAAAAGAAAAAAACGGAACCTTTATAGGATCATTTCATTGTCCGTCTGTCTGTCTGTCAAGACCAATGCTAAGTATATAAGGGGACTGCTAGAAACCGCAAGAAACTTCAAGGGCTGGTCAGGTCAAGTGTTTTAAACATGACAATAAAGGAACTCGTGTTTATTTCATTTATAATTAAATAATTCATTTTGTGAATTTTAATTGGATAGTCTTTGAGTAAGTATATAATTTATAATAAGCAATAACTTAAGAAAAATAAAATGAAAAACAGTTAAAAATAACGATTATTTACTAAGCGCCGGCAACGGCCGGCCGGCCGGCCGACCGTCTGTTAACCCTTTCGCGCCAGCTGGGCGATAAGTACTACGTTAGGCTGCAAAGTGCAATGAGACTCCATTTATTTTCCTTTTACAACTGAATTGAAATGTGAGTATTTAAGGTGCAGTTAAGTCCAACGACTATCGATAGCATCAAGTTATGTTATGGCCACATTTTAACTATTTATTATAATGATAAGTGTTAGATTAAAAATAAAAAACACGAATTCCTTTTTTGTCATTTTTGTCATGTTTAAAACACTTGACCTGACCAGCCCTTGAAGTTTCTTGCGGTTTCTAGCAGTCACCTTATATAATATCTTTGGTCAAGACCTTTTTTCGCAGGAACGGTACCTACCTATACAATATATCAAATTGAAATGTATTATCAAAGATTCCAGTCTACGGTCCCTTTATACTGTGAAAAAATCAAACTTGTAGCATATTATTCTGTGCTTGTAGGTCAACGCGATCAGATATGACCATTTATGTTGTAAAATCTCGCAATTTTCGTGATATCACAAGGCAATCAAAACTTTCGGGGTACTTTCCGTTGACCAATATACATGAAATTTCGCAGGAACCTAGGGTATAGGACATCTATGTATAGGGAAAAATCTGAAAACCGTAAATATTTTTACGGAGTACGCGAGTGTAAAACTTGCACTTGGCCGATTTTTTTATTTTAATTAATTAAAGCTTGAAAACGTAACATAGATTACTTTAGTATAGACGGTGTTGCCAGCAGTCGCTAGAAAAATATCATTCAAAGAAAGGGGATTCCCCAAATTCGTCACAGAATAAGAAATAAAAAAATTCCTTGCTCTTTTCAATCGGTCCGAATTTGTAGTTGCGATAAAATTATTATTTTTATTATTTATTGTGAAATTTTGCCGTCCCCTAAAAAGTGCCGCCTGGGGCGGGCCGCCCCCCTACGCTTCACCACTGCCATGGACACCCGCAAAACCAGAGGAGTCGCAGATGCGTTGCCGACCTTTAAGAAAGGAATAGGGTTAAGGCCTTAAGAGGGGTGAAATGCCTAAATATCTGCGTGTTTGAAACAAAATATCCAAATAACTGTCTATTTAATTCGAATAAAAAAATTGTCAATGACGAACGAATGTCTAATAAACATTTTTAATTGAATGATATTGTATTTTTATAAACCACTTTTTAGAAAAAAAATCCCCAACGAATCCCTATTTCAGTCATAAATTGCAAAATTTCTCTAAATCGGCTCAAGCTTTTTATTTAGTTTTTACACTAACCGAAAGGTCTTAATGATTCAAATAATTTTAATTGAGAGTTTTATTTTCATTCCGTATTTCACTGGTGAAAACTAATTAAAACACGAAAATTGAAGTTTATCGGCGCGAGAGTGCCTGCCCCGTCTCCCTGTAATCCCCCGCTAGCCCTGCCGGCAGTCCGTTTCCGTATTTCATCGAGAGTGGACTGCGCGCCGGTTTCGGAGCGACTTCAGATAACATTTTATAGATTTTGAAGAGTTTACTGGCCGGACGAAACAACAGCACCAAGTGCCATTATTTCACGCCGGATATTCGTGAGAGCGTGGTATGGTATTATCCCGTGCGAGCAGGCCCAATGCGTGCTGCAACGCAGCGTGGCTCTACCACTCAGAAACTCGTTGTCATTGGGCCAGCCAGGTTATGGCCCAACCTTCCGATGTGATGTTGTTCATGAGGGGCAGGCCTGTGCCCATCAGTGGGACTTTTTTTTTTATTGGCAACGGGTAAGCGCTTGGCCTTCATCTCACCTGATGGTAAGTGACGATAAGGCCGAAGGTGGAAGCGCGCTTCACCCGGAATACTCAACCACTGAGGAACTGGCTATCTTATCTCAAACTGCCGGAACACAACAATGCTATAAACATCGTTGTTATGGCGACAGACTTAGATAGGATGGTGGTAGCTAGCCAGGCGGACTTAACAGCCCTACCACCAACCAAACCGAGCACACAAAGATGTACCCCCCGTTGGGAATCGAACCCGGGACCTCTGGGTCTGAAACCGGTAGCTTAGCCACTAGACCACAGAGGCGGTTAAAAACGGGTTGCTTATAGGCTGATGATTTGAAGCATAATGGTGTGTTGTCGGTTGTCGGGCAGGTGAGCGCGTCGGGCGCGGGCGACAGCCGTGCGCGCGTGCGTCGTTACGCCGCCGACTACGCGTTCGACAGCGCCTGCTCCCCCGCGCACCCTGGCTACGCGTCACAAGAGAGGGTGAGCATATTTCATTTAGAATAACTGAGGAGCGTCTGTTCAAAAGGAGATAAGTCCACTTTCCATTTTTTTGTTTTTTTTTGGTATTATTGCTCTCTATGTTCGAATACACAATTTAGAGCTTAAAATTGGCTTCAAAAGGCGTTATTTCCAATAGAAAAACGACGTTCAAACTCACAGTTTCAATCAAAAAGAGACATTGCCAAAGAATATTAACAGAAAAATAACACAATAAAATGTTATGAACAAATGGAGAGTTATATTTCATACAAAATGACCACCGTGCCAATATTATCTGTACAAAAGGAGATATTTTATTTCTGTTACAATTATTATCTTTTTAATCGATTTGCGATGTCAAACAAGGCATTATATTCTGTGGTAACTCAGTAGGCCGCAATTATGTTAGTACCGATCCTTGATATCATCCTTCCAGTCCTTACTTTCCTTTTCAACAGTTCCATCTCTAACGCTGTATTCCCTTCCTCTTGGAAAGACGCTCAAATAATTCCTTTGCCTAAAAAAGGTAACCCAAAATCATTTTCCGAATATCGACCTATTTCCATTCTTCCTTTTCTATCCAAAGTCCTTGAGCGTCTTGTCCACAATCAAATTAGCAAGTTCCTTTCTCTTAATAAACTCCCTAACCCACTCCAATCCGGTTTCCGTCCAGGCCATAGCACAGTCACTACCCTAGTCAAGATCACTGACGACATCCGCCTCCGGCATGGAAAACGGCCACCTAACTGTGCTAATGTTGCTGGACTTCAGCAATGCCTTCAACACAGTTAACTTTGACATCCTTTTAGCTTTGCTGCGCTCTCTTAACATATCTCCAACGGTAATTGAGTGGTTTCGCAGCTACTTGTACGGACGCAGGCAGCGGGTTCGCCTTGAGGAGAAGTTCTCTTCGTGGTGTGACTCGACGGCTGGTGTCCCGCAGGGTGGCGTTTTTTCTCCTCTTCTCTTTACTATATACATCACTTCCATCTCTGAAAACCTTTCATCCTCTTACCACCTCTATGCAGACGGTTTGCAGATATATTGCCAGGCACCACTGAGTAATCTCGCTGAAGCTATTGAAACTACCAATGCGGACCTGGGACGAATCGTTGAATGGATATTCGAGCCCACGGACTTAAGGTTAATCCTGGGAAAACACAGTCTATTGTGGTCGGCAGCTCTAGGTTGCTCTCCAAAGTCAACTGGGAAAACCTTCCTAAGGTTGACTTTGATGGAGTGGCCATCCCCTTCAGCCAATCTGTTACAAATCTGGGTATTGTTATTGACGGATGCTTGAGTTGGGGTCCACAGCTGCACGCTGTCAGCCGCAAGCTTTACGAGTCATCGGCAACTTTAAGAAGATTACGTAACTTTTTACCCACTGCCACTAAAATTGCGCTAGCACAATCTCTGCTGCTTCCTGTTTTAGACTATGCTGACGCCTGCTATCTTGATCTCACGGATATATATAATAATATAATAAACTTGAGCGCCTTCAAAACCTTTTTATTCGATACATATTTGGCTTGCGCAAGTATGATCATGTTTCTGAGTACCGCTCGAAACTCAAGTGGCTTCCTATTCGTCTTCGCCGGAATACTCAGATCCTCTCCCTTCTATATAACACATTGTATATTCCCACCTATCCTACCTATCTAAAGGAACGTTTCAGTTACCTTTATTGTTTATCCTCGCGCTCGTTACGGTCATCAGAAAATCTAACCCTTAAATTCCCTTCTCACAACACCACCTTTTACGATTGTTTCTTCACCGTTGAAGCTGGAACTCGGTTCCAGTGGCGATCAGACGTGCGAAATCCATACACGCATTTAAGGAGCTCGTGAAAAATTTCTACCTTTCCCGTTAACCCTTTCCTGCTGCATAGCTGTCGTTGTCCGCTACTTCCTACCTGAGACTATTATGTTTAAGTATGTATTATATATTTATGTAGGTATATTTAATATATGTGTGTGTATATATATTTTAAACCCGATTATTTATATATTTTATAATGTTATTATTCTTATTTTTGCTTTTAATTGTGTAACTAAGTATGTTTTCAATGTTTGCACCTCCGATCTTAGAGTATATTAGTTCTCTCCATCCGACTGGTTGTCTGTCAGAAATCGCTTTAAGCGATAAGACCGCCAAATTGTAACATTGTTTTTCTTTTTTTTTCTTTTTTATGTAAATGCATTGTAAATGTTTGTGTTATTATGTTACAATAAAAGTAATAACTATCTCTCTATCTATCTAAGTAGTCACTCCACCTTTATAATACAAAAAAATGCCTCAGAACTATGTATAATATGAATAATATTAATAATTGATGACCATTATGGTATATTTTTAAAGATTTTAAATATCTAACTCTAATGTGTAGTTATACATTATAAATTTGTGTATTTGTATTTGAAAATAGATTTTTTTTTGTCCTAAAAATCAATCCAAAAAGAATATACGCTCTCAATATGCTTATGATGTTTGTATCATTCAACATTATGGTAAATGTGTATGGCAAAGCAAAAGTACTGTTATTATGGTGATAATAAATATCTTTAATCATTTACCGGATCATATCAAATCTACTGAAAACCCTTATTTTTAAAGAACCATAAAGAAATGTTGTTTCTTTTTCTCTTTAATCTGTCAAAGATATCAATTTTAAAAGAGAGAAAAGAGATTAATCTGTTTCAAAAGGAGATATTTACAAAGCATCCTGAACAAAAAGAGTTATAATCTAAAATTCTAATCAAAAGGCGATATATGTACACTTCAACATTTTTTTAAAAATACCGTGATGAATAACAAAAATTTTTTGACTTACTTCTGAACTATGATGGTAATACCTACCTATCACTTTTAAAAAGAAAAACCTACAAGTTAAACTCAGCATGATATCAGTTTTTTGTGTTTTCTGAAAATTCCTTTAAGGTGAAATTATCTCCTTTTGAACAGACGCTCCTCCTGGTGTCTCTTTTCATGAACCTACTTTCTCATCAGCACTGTCCTTAATTTTATTAAACTTTAGGTTACGATAGCAGGTCAAACTACCAAAAAAAATTATAAATTATATGTCCATATATTGTATACATTTTGTGTAATAATCACGGTTATGGTTGGGGTAATGGAGTACCTAGTTTATGGATCAATATTCTATCAATTACAGAAATTTTGGTTTTGGGTAGGTTAATTATGACCTGCTGCTAGTGTACATAAAAACGGATGTAAATACAAACAATTAATTGGTTTAATTTGTTTACAATTAACGCGCAGTCAAGTTCACGTGCGTGAAATCGCGCTCGCTTTTTAATTGTATCAAAGGCCTACATTTCGCAGAATCCAACAAAAAATAATAATCAAGAATCACTCTCAAGCTACTTATTAAAGATGACGGTATGTTGACAGTCTTAACTATACCATAATGTTACACGTAAATTCAACAAAAATGGCGTCCACATACATAATAGGGGGCAGCCCCTAGACCACAGACCAGACAAACTGCTGTGTACTGTGGCAATTGCTAGTAAAAATTCAGCAGCTCGCGCGCATTATACGACGAATCACAAATAGACAGGGGGTGAGCTTTTGCCATTTAATTTTGTCTAGGCCCTCTGAACTTTTACTATATCTTTCAGATATTCGACACGATCGGTCGCGAAGTGGTGGAGAGGGTGTCGCAAGGAAGCTCCACCTGTGTGCTCGCGTACGGCCAAAGCGCCACGGGCAAGACGTACACCATGATGGGCTCGGAGGCAGAGCCGGGGCTTGTGCCCAGGATATGCAGGGCACTCGCTGGGGAACAGCCCTTTGAAATCACAGTCAGGTTAGTTATGAAGAAGAGTTCTAGGGAGTCATGACATGATGTCTGTCATGATGAGCATAATTTATATTTTTATGGAAAATTAAAATAATAATAAGTTATATTATGTCCCCTCATCTCGATATCGGGTCGATTTAGAAAAACAGTAGGTATTTCTAAATTGATTTCGGTGTGTATTTCTGATTTCCGGGTCTAGGTGTTTTTATGTATAATATAAGTGTTTATCCGTTAACCAACTAATAAAAAGCTTAGATAATTGGTGTGAGAGTGGAATAGTACATTGCTTTATCTATTTAGCCCCGAGACGAGGTTTGGCCTCGAGCGTAGCGAGGGCGCCAATAGCTCGAGGGACTAAATAAGTCATTCACCCGAGGTAAACACAGTGCTTTTCATTACGAATTCTAGGAAAGTCAAATTAACAACATGAATTAGCTAAAGAAAAATGTTTATACAAAGCTCTGCTATACGGATATAAACAAAACTCTACAACTTAAAAAAACAAATGAATATCGGATTGCCACTTTCCCGCCTATTTATTATTATTATACCTATATTAATCAGCCCTTAGTTTTCATTTTCATCATTGAAAAAATGGTAAATGTTTTGCCCAAATCTATGTTATTTTAAAGAAATAGTTGAAAGTAAATTTTAATAAAGTAATTTAAAAAAAAATTTTTTTTATTAGTTAATACTTATCTTTATATTATTTAAAATTTATATTGCGCTGTAATTGACTGGCTGTATAGAAAGTTGGGACATGGTGCAATAGAAATGTGAAAATAGAACTAGTTATTTTTCGATAATTTGATAGTACCTGTCATAAAAACGATTCTCCCTAGGGCTGAAAAGTATTACTAAACTTTCAACCCACCCGCTCCTCAGGCAACTTCAGAAGTACTTTCTACTACTTTTACAGAAGAGAATGGAAAAGTTATTTTTGTTTCCTTATTTTAATCTGTATTTCATTTCCCTTTATTTATTCACTTGATTATTACGTATCAACAAATTATATATAAGGATTTAAGACAGCCTTTCTGAAGTCGTTTTACCCGGTAGCTATAGGTAGGTACCTAAGTTGCATGTTTGGGAAAGTGCCAGATATAAATATTTTTAAATACCATTTTTTGTTGACACCTTAGCCGTGCATTGCGTTCGCCTTACCTCATCCCATCAATCATCACTCACTTTTTGGGTAAATATTTTATTCTACGACAGGCACAACAACCTTTTCGGAGACATGAGTCACGTCACGTAGTCAGAATGGCTTTGTTTAATATTTCCAGTGTTTATTTCATAGTGGGAGAGTAAATTCTATTGTTTGTCATTATGCATTCGCGTGAAGGAGCGATAGGTGTTCGACACGCGACTCGGTTGGCGATATAAAGTAGTCTGCTTCAGTGTTTCTCAAACCTTTTGACAGTTAAATCCGAAGGTCATCACGTCATAGTTTACTTTCAATATTTTTTAATTCAGTAATAGGAATTATTATTAACTTTACAATTACACTTTTTCTTTAGGCTTCCTCTCTCTTCCCTTTTTCATAACAAATAACTAATAAAAAAAAATCATTGCCAGTGTATAAATAAATAGTTTATAAATATTTTACATTTTATGACACACATCTAAAAATAAAACCCTTTCGCATTCCGGGCGGCTGCCTTAACCACTTGGCTACCGAGGTATGGCTTTCAACCGTCGGAATTTGTCAGTGCTTGATGCTTATGTTTTTTAGTCAACATTGCTTCATCAAATCTTAGAAGTTTTCAACTCTGAGATCCGAAAGAGATATTTTTACAAATATTTAAACATTCGGTTAAGATGAAGCTGCGTTTATAGATTAATGATTCATATTTTAGCGTTTTATTAACGCTTAAATATACTTAAGTAAAATTTTAAACACTGAAAAAAGAAATATTTTTACAATGTTTAAATATTTGTAAAAATATTTCTTTCGGATCTCAGAGGTGAAAACTTCTAAGATTTGATGAAGCAATGTTGACTAAAAACATAAGCATCAAGCACTGACAAATTTCGACGGTTGAAAGCCTCGGTAGCCAAGTGGTTAAGGCAGCCGCCCGGAATGCGAAAGGTGCGTGGTTCGATTCCCGCCTGGGGTTGTCGTCTTTTTTCAGTGTTTAAAATTTTACTTAAGTATATTTAAGCGTTAATAAAACGCTAAAATATAAAACATTAATAAAACCCTTTATTAATATGAATTTAGCAAAGAATTAAGACTGTTTGTTACCTGAATAAATAAATAAAAAACCACTTTTTGGTTTAAATACAAATAATTAAGTAAAAAAAAGTCCAGGTTGAGAAGCACCGTCTCAACAATAACCAATTCAACACTTGGAAATCGGAAATTTGCTGTAACTGCTGATAGAAGGAATTAGAAAATGTTTCAATCAGGTTCTTCATGAAAGTAAAATGACGTTTGAAACAACGACATAGGTGTTATTTTATAAAAGTGAATAAAATCTGGCACTACACTCACTGGACGACTACGGACATTGCCTGTTAAGAGTAAAATAATAACACTGGCTGTATCTTACCGGTTTTTCAACAACAGTTATAAGCAAGCTCCTTATCTGATAGCATACAATTACTTATTACTTAGTTGATAAGCAAACGTAGAAGACAATTTCTGTTGCCGACATGGGTCTCCTCACCACCATACAAAACGCGGTTGAGTGTCCGATACAGAACGCTCTTTAAGGTTCGATCTTAACATTTTATTCAGGTGGAAAAGTATGATGAGCCAGGACGATAGGCTGAACAATAAGCGGAGAAAAAAGATACCACTATCTTAAATTTTACTACGGGAAGTGCGATGCGATCTGATGGTAGGTACTACGGCTGAAGGTGGAACCGCGTTTCACCCGCATCCCGCTAAGGATCCGGCTATTCTGTTGGATTTGAACACAACAACGATTAACATTGTTATTATACTCGTAGCGATAAACATAACAACACTTTTACGAGTTACTAAATAATTTTAATGTCTAAAATTCATAGGATAGGTCCTAACTCCTATCCGATAGGAGAAGTCTATAATTCTTTTTTATCGCCAAGGTATCTAGCGGCGACGAACACAATCATTTACAGGGTGTGCTAATAGTGCTCCGGAACCACGTCGTATTTGTATACGGCTCTATTAAGTTTGAATGGCTATAAAGGCCACGCAAGGCCACGCAAGGCATGGCACGCGAGGATGCCACACACACCCGGCCACGGGTTATCTCCGCTGATATCTTGCCCTCGACACGACATGCGTTATCAATGGTTATGGGAGTATGTCGTTTATTGGTAGCTAGGGTCTCGCCCGCGACTTTGTTAGCACGTTTTCCCTTCTTCCTATGACCCCGTATCTTAATCTTAACACGTTAACAGTCCCCATACAAAACAATTAGTCCAAAGAAGTTAATAGGAAATTAGTAATTACAGTTCAAACTTACCAATAATAAAACTTTTTATCATAATATTTATCCATTTTCCTCGGTACAAACGTTTAACGTTTTTTTTCTACATAATTTATATTTTGAAGCTTTTTTATCTGACTGTAGGTACTAAACAGCTCCAATAATTTAATAGTGTCCGAATCGTCAGTGAAAAAAATAATAAAATTAAAAAGGGTCAATTCGGACACTGTATCCCAATATAATGTGTCCGAAACGTCAGCAAGCCGATTTTCCTACATGACCCCACTGTGGGTCGCGGACTTATGAGTAAAAATTTACGTTTCTATTATCTGCTTCATAACATTAGAATATCATACAATAGATAAAAATAAAATATAAATACAATAAAAAAAAAGATTCAAATTATTACTTAGATGTTGGCATTTTGTTGACAATTCTTTACCAGGAGTGATGTAAGATAGGATTTACAAAATAAGACCATTTCCAGATCTTGTTATTCGCAATTTATACACCAAGTAAAACCTTAATGGTAGTAGAATCAAGGGTACATTTTCGGGGAAGATTGCATTTATAAATATGTACTTCTTTCAATATTTCTTTAGATAAACACTTGCATGCATAAAAATAAATAAGTTTTAAGTTTTTTTTTTTTCCCGTAATCTATTGTATACCTTATATTAACAATGGCTCATAAAGATCATATAGCCACATATGGCTCATAAAAATTGAACTCTATTGTTTTTACAAACTGGGAATGTGTTAAAACGTGGCGTGAAGAGGCACCTTGTGTCGGTAGTGATGCAATAAGTGACGCAGTATTTTAAGAGGAAACACTATGTCGACGTGGCATGCAAAATTCTACTACAAAACACAGAAAAACGACTACGAAAACAGGGGGACTGCGAAACGTCGTTTTTCTGTGTTTTGTATGAGAATTTTGCATGCCACTTCGACGTAGTGTTTCCTCTTAAGGTCTTTAACAAAGACCGGCAGGACGAGGGTAGTGATGTAAGTCTTTCATGTATTTTAACAAAGACTTGACTCATTTTTGAGCCCTACGACCAATGATATTATACCTACGACTAGATTATCTTTTAACCCTCGAATCTTGAAGCCAAAAGATTAAAACTGAAGACTAAATAGAGTCGAAGTTTTTAACCTCAGTTATAAAAATAAGAGAGATAACTCATTTCGGTTTCCCATACAAACGTCCAAGTTTAAAATTTTAAGACCAATGAGCAAATTTTAATAAAACTTGGAGATTGGCGAAGTTCCTTAGGACCTTGGGCCTTGACCGTTACACTGATGATTTATATGCGGCTTTGTAGATCAAACCCAGCGGATTCCCACAATATAACAATTATAAATCAGTTCTACGGGATAACACAGATATTTGGAGTTAAGTAACCCAAAGTGAGCTTAGTTTACCTACGTAAATTAAACAAATAGCTAATACTTTTTACTTACTATTTTTATTGTTTAATGTTTATTTGGTATGTAACCGTAAGAGCATTCACTCACTGTTGTTAGTATAACCACAGTTACTCATGTGGTATAACTGACAGTTTTGCTTCGTCTTGATCATAAACCTAAAGCATTGTTACGCGTAAAACGAATGCAACTGTTTATGAAGTTTATCTTTAAAAGAAGTACAATCGGAAGCAATGGTCGGTGTCTCACCACTACTAGAATAGTTAGAAAGTATATTCTAGCAGTGTGAGTCAAGACACCAAGGTAGATTCTTTTACTGGCAACATTATCCTTCGACTACACGTGATATGCGTCCTTGGTTGATAAACAGATAGTGAAACACTTTGTAACTACAATAAATTGTTCCCCATAGAAATAGTAGTTGTTTTTTATGCCACAAGTTATTAAAAATTATACAATAAATTTTAGTTAAAGTCTGATTCCTGTAATAGTTAGGCCCAATTTCGCCGGTCTCCTTTAACTATTTTGATTCCTGAATTTTAATTCAGGAATCAAAATAATTTGTTGAAAACTTTTAAAAAACGCTGAGTTATTGCGATTTAAAGTCCACTAAAGAACGCAATATTACCTCAGGCTAAATAAAAGTTTGAAATGTTTTTAACAAACTATTAAGATCCCTGTACCTACCTCAGCATGCAAGTTTCATTAAAATTGGCTGATTGTAATTGAACTTGGAATTTTGTGTGGGAAACCGAACTGCGTAAACCATCATAAGTAAATGGCTTATTAAAAGACTAACACGACTCGCGCCGCGCCGCGAGTCGTGAGTCCCGCAAGACGTGATTATAAACGTAATAATAATAATAATAATGCACAGCTCAAGTCGTTTAAGTCACATCGTTTATCGTTTGAGTCTTATTACTAAAGAATTGAAACTCTAGTCTTCTTTTCAGGCTTGAGTCGTGTAAATAAAGTCGAGTTTTTGTTAAAAGACTAAATAACTGACTTTCTTCCATAGACTAGTTTTTATTCTGAGGTTTTTTTCCATCACATCACAAGTGATTTATTTGACAGTCTTGATATTGTTTCATAACAAAAAAGAATAACATACCAGACCTATACGTTGAAAAGGTAATTAACTGTTGAGGTAATTAAAAAAATATTGTACAATAGGTCATAATCTTTAATTGCTTTATGCTGTTTTCAGTTGTGCTGTGTGCTAATGAGTATGTAATGTATGATATTGTTAACAGTAAAAATAAATCTTAAAAAAAATATCTACATTTAATAGGTAAGACATCTCATTATGTTGCAAAGTTACAATTTAAAATAATTAGGTAATAAACCTAACCGAGGAGCTCGATGGCGCAGCGGCTAGCGCGTTCGGCTTGCGATCTTGCTCGCTAAGCAACATTCGCAATGCCGGGTCGCTGGATGGGTGACCAAATTTAAAAACATCTCGAGCTCCTCCGTGCTTCGGAAGGCACGTTAAGCCGTTGGTCCCGGTTGTTGTCGTAAGATGGCAGCCGTTAAAACCCACCAACCCGCACTGGGCCAGCGTGGTGGGTTATGGCCCAATATCCCCACGTGCTATTGTTCACGTGGAAGGCCTGTGCCCAGCAGTGGGACGTTTATAGGCTGATGATCAGGTAATAAAATTTTGAATAATTAAACCTTAAATTACGTAGGTAACTAAATTTAAGTATCTTGGATGTACGGTCACTGACACTAACCAAAGGGAGGAAGATATCAACATCCGGATAGTCAATGCGCTAAGATGCACTGCAGCCCTTTACAAACTACTGGTATCCAAGTTGATAAACAGAGCTACAAAAATCCGCATCTACCAAAACGATTATTAGACCGATTTTAATGTATGGGTGTGAGACTTGGACAATAACCTTGAGGGAGGAAAACCAACTCTTAGTCGCGGAACTGAAAATCCTACGAAAGATACTGGAACCAACAAGAGGCGATGACGGGAAGTAGAGGCTGAGGTTTAACCAGGAGATAGAACAGCTGGTGTCCGAGCCGAACATCATCGAGGAAATAAAAGCTGCCCGACTTCGCTAGCTGGGGCACGTAGAGAGAATGGGTGAAGATCGAGCTGCCAAAAGAGCGTATCTTGGTCAACCATCTGGACGACGTCCAGTGGGTCGTCCAAGATACCGCTGGAAAGATGAAGTAGTGAAAGACCTGAAAGAGCTGGAAGTGCACGACTGGTCTCACTTGGCACAAAACTGGAAGGAATAGCGCACTTTAATGTCGGAGGCCAAGATCCACTTCGGGTCGCTGAGCCAGAGTAGTAAGTAAGTAAGTAAGTAAACCTTAAATTAGAAGGTAAAATTATGAGAGTAAGTAAAGCAAAGGACATGTGTGCCAGGATCGCAGCAAATGTAAAGGTGTGGTCTCTACATACCCCTCCGGGAAGCAGGCGTGATGTGTGTCTGTATGTAAAAATATTGCTATGAAACAGCAATCCTCTGCCATAGTCCACTTTTCACCAAATAGTGAGTGCACATATGCTCAGCGTGACAGGTGGTGAGCCCATCGCTGCTGTATGCTGTTGGGTGTATGTGCAGTCTCGATAGCTTAATATTTTTTTCACACCACCTGCTTGACAATGTCAAATTATATGTCATGCAAACCTAACCTTAAGTAAGTCATTAAAGACCTGAGGTCTAGCAGGGCATTATTATTGTACTGAATTTCATTATGACCTGCTGGTGCAAAATTTCAATAATAAAGATATTTATAAGCAATTACGTCTTTATCGATTGTTAAATACTTGCAATAGTATTTCTTTTGGGCCTGGTACCTAATCCCGAATGACAAAAGCCCGAATAACAAATGCCCGAACACTAAGGCCCGAAGAATCACTTGCTCGAACCTTAGATTAAAACAAAAAGGGAAGATACGGCATTAGCGTCTCGTGAGTGAGCCGCCAAAATTAGGCCTAAAGGCACAATTTCACTTCAGTTACAATTTGCCGAGCGAACAGGCTACATCGCACTATTGCAGATATTCTATTGTGTGAAAAAGAGAAAGACGCTACTCCGCAGTGGCGTCGGAATCGGTCGTACGTACTCGTCTGTTGCGAAGCGACCGAGACGTCAACGCGCTACTCGCTGTCTCCCTCGCGCTGGCGTTGAAACTTACCGCTTTGTCTCGCTCGCTCGATTTACACTTTATAGGTGTGCATGTGTGAGTGGTGTTTGCATGTAGTTGCGTAGGACTATATTTTGAATGACTACAAGTAGGAGCATGCCGTATCTTCCCTTTTTGTTTTAATCTAAGGCTCGAACGCTTAAAAATCTCGATGGTTTATAAGCCAGAAAACTCGAAAGCCCGAAACACAAATGCCCGAACAATATTCGCCGAAGGATCATTAGCCCTAATGCTTAAAATCCCGATCGTTCATAAGCCCGAAAACTCTTTAAATAGATAATGTCAAAATAAACGACACTTGTTTCTTATGGTGAACTGTGGACATCCCGGGCGCTGGTCTTTAAAATGTCTCTGACCACATTTTTGGAATTTCTGGGCGTGGGCTGTATGTATATAAGTATGTACGTAGGTAACAAAATAAATACAAATTATTATTCTTTGAAATCAGTATTATTTAATATACGGTGGTACACATGGCGTCAGATCAACCTACCCAAAACCGTCAAATTTCTACAATCAAATTTGAATTTTATTGCTTGGTTCTAAGGATCAATATTCATTAGAGAAATTGGACAGTTTAGGGTAGGTTGATCTGTCGCCGTGTGTACAAGTCCGACTCGCACGCACAAATATTGTCCTTTACGTAAGATACCTACAGTTAATTTAATTGGCATTTTTCTACAATTTTTAATTGCCTACAAATCAATTTTTTTTTCTAAATGATATTAAAATAATAAGAAAATATAATTTGTATTTATTTTGTTACCTACGTACATACTTATATACATACAGCTCAAGACCATAAAACCCAAAAATGTGGTCAGAGACATTTTAAAGGCCAGCGCCCGGGATGTCCACAGTTCACCAAAAGAAACAAGCTACTGTGTCGTTTATTTTGATATTATCTATTTAAAGAGTTTTCGGGCTTATGAACGATCGGGATTTTAAGCATTAGGGCTAATGATTCTTCGGCAAATAGTGTTCGGGCATTTGTGTTTCGGGCTTTGGAGTTTTCGGGCTTATGAACCATCGAGATTTTAAACGTTCGAGCAAGTGATTCTTCGGGCTTTAGTGTTCGGGCATTTGTTATTCGGGCTTTTGTCATTCGGGATTAGGTACCAGACGCATTTCTTTCGACTGTGAGGGTAGGTAAACCTTCACAGTGTCGTAATACCGCTGGCTTGCAGCGTAAATCATCAACTACTTAACAGAAAGAATTCAACGAGTCTTCTGGGGTCTTTGTAGCTTAGCGGTTAGAGCAGTGGACCTGCTATCCAAAGGTCATGGATGGATGGTCGAATCCCATTCGAGCTTCCTGAGACTGGTTGATATTTTTCTAGTAAACATTTTGTTTTCAAAGACATTCCGAAAACTTACGAAAATGCGGTTACGTTGTTGTGTGAGACGGCCATAATTTTATGATGAATTGTGTGGCCGACTGTAAGTATAGCATCGGCATAGGTGACAAGTGACGGTATGGCAAATGGTCGTTAAAAGTGACAACCAATGACTACAGACAAGGCAATACTCAAGACAGCGCAAGTGACTTTATTATTCGCGTAAGAAATATACGTTTTCCAAGACATTCGGAAAACGGGATACCTTTTTTTCGACAATTTTTTTTGTCCTAATTTTATTTAGCATAACGTGTTAGGCATATTTTAATTTGGCATTATAATTTTTTGACATAATTGTTTTTTGGCATACTATTTCAGTAAGCATAAATATGGTTTAGGCTAACGTTTAGTGCCCAAATTTTGATTTACATAAAGTTACAAGGCATATTGTTTATTAGTCTAATAGTTATTAGGCATAAAGATCTGGTTGAGTAGACTAGACAGATTAGAAGAAGAGGTTATAGTTTCAAAATCCGCTATAATTTGAATTGGTTTTTTATCAGGATTTGACTTTGTTCATTTTTTATTTTATTGATAGCTATTTGAATCTGAAAAACAAAAGTATAATAGATATAATAGCCCAACTAGCAAAATTTCCTCTTACACACATCCCAAGAGTATAATTTTACCAGTCTTATGGTACTCCGATAGACTGCTATAAGTGTGGATTTGGGCGCACTTAATAAGTCTATTTACCCTTAAATAAATCTTAAAATGGTCTCGAGAAGTGTATTTCCAATCTTACAAAATTCTTGTTGATGCTTTAATAATATCAAACAGACTTACAAATGATTTACAAAGGCATTCTTTATGGGCATTTACCCTTATAATGCACTTACTTATGCTGTTCTAAGTGTGATATTACTTGTAGTGCTCTTTGCGAGCTTTTAGTAAGACATGTAATCAGATGTAATCACAGTCCGCAGAAAGAATTACCAAGTGCTCGTGAAACTTTTCTGAATAATAAGAAGAGTATTAAAAACGTAAGTATTATGTACTGTCCTGTTTAATTCACTTTCCTACAAAATGTGTAAGTATAATTTCATGTTTATTACGCATTACTAACTGTTATTTAATTGCGAAGTCGATTTTATCGAGTATTTTGAAATAACAATCACAATATTTTTACGGGCCATTTCAACAATGTATCTTTAATAATAAAAAATATTATTTTCAAAATGAAAAATATGGAAATGTCGCCATTATCACCAATCATGCCTTATAGTGGCTTTAACAGAACCAATATAAGTGCATTACCATTGTTTAAGGTTTACACCGCACTTCTAAAATCAAATTCAACCACATTTTTTAATCCACGCGGCCATTGCTCATAACCTTTAGGGTTCATTAATAAAGTAAAAAAAGGCTAAAAGACAAACAGGGAAGTTCCTGGTCGCCTTTTGACTTTTTTGCAATGCATTAGAATTCTAATTGCAATTATCTAGTTTCTAAGACATTTGACGTGCTATTACTCTTTACTATCTTTTACAATAGTTCCTTCTAAGATCGAGTGATCTTACAAAATGCATTCATAAGAGTTTATTAAGAATCAAGGGTAATTAGGCTTATAAAGTGCGCATATAATACTACTGTTCTTACAAATGTTTTATAAAGTAAGCTTATATACATCTTTAAGAATAAGTTATAAGTATCAGACGATATTTAACAAAACACTTAGTAAAGTCACTTCTAAGATTGAGTGGTCTTACAAAGTGCATGTATAAGTGTTAATTAAGACTCAAGGGCAATTAGGCTTATAAAGTGCGTGTATAATACTATTGCTCTAATAAACATTATATAAAGTTTGCTTATATACGTCTGTAAGAATAAGTTATAAGTGTAACAGCCGATATCTAATAAAATACTTTGATAAGTCACTTTTAATTACATAGTGCATGTATAAGTGTTAATTAAGAATTAGGCTTACAGAGTGCGTTTATAACACTACTGGTCTTATCGATGTCATTTCTCGTTTTCTTATATACTTCTAAAAGTATTTTTACAAGTATATATGCTCTTATAGCTTAAATAGACTTATGATATGCCATTATATAGTCTCTATCTTAATCAGAACGTATATAAAATTTATTTAAGGACATAGCTCTTAAAAGCTTTCGTTTCTAAGGGTATTTTGCTAGCTGGGAGGTATATCAAATATAACTTGGGTACCATATTGGGTACTACAGCCGTGGCGTGGTCCCGGACCGTAATGAAGATGGTTTTACTGTGGTCCGGCACAAGAAGGCGCGTCGTGTGAGCCAGAACGCCCGCACTACACGACTACCACAGTCGTGTAGTGCAGGCGAGACAGATACATTGCCATGGTCGGTGTCGCAGCACGCAGCAGGAAGTTGGGCCCTGTCGGTGCGGTGCCGCGACGGTTCTGGCTCACACGACGCGCCTCTTGTGCAGGAGATCGCAGACTACATTCAAACGAAGACCTTCCTTTTGCGGGTGGAGCAGTTGGAGTCGCACTACAACACAAACTTCAAAGCATTTTTAGTGCGAGTCCAATCAACAAAGTTGGACGCCTTCCTGAAGGAGGACTTCTCGGCGAAGGGAGTGGCTTATAGACGTTTTCGTGGAAAAATACCTATAGGCGCCACAAATATGACACAGAGAATGTCTTAATATTAATAAATTACTAAATTATGTATTTTAAGTACTTATATTTACTAACAAAATTGATTTTGTTATTGTATGTATATTAGTCTGTAAGGTATTTATCTATGGGCCTGCGTTGCCTGAAAATAAAGTAATAAATAAATAAATAGTGTAACATTAGGTTAGGGTGCAGCGGGAGTGGCCCTTGGGCCCTTAGGCCACCCATAAGCCGCCAACATGTTTATTTTAAATACGAAAAGTATTTGTAAACACAATTTTTTTTTAAATATGCTTTTTCCCTGTATAATTATTATGCCTATAAAAATATGCTTAAATGTCATTATGCGTAAGGAAATTAAGGCTTTAGAATGCTTAACAATTATTATGCTTATAGTAGTTATTCTTAAAATTAAAGTGCCTTAAAAGTTATGCCAAATTAATATTGTGCGTAACTATTATTAGGTTAAGTAAAAGTATGCAATGTTTAATAAAGAGTTAAAATTTTATGCAAAAAAATAGGGAACCTCGGAAAACGTAACGTGCGGTTACGTTGTCGTGTGAGACGGCCATAATGTTTTGATGAATTCTCTGGCCGACTGTAGCATCGGCATAGGTGAATCGGTGGCAGGCATTGAGGTATTATAGACTAGAGGCGACACCGCAAAGCAAGTTTTTGTACACTGAGTTGCAGCCCATGGGCTGCAAACGCCTCATTGATTGCGCGTGATCCAAGCGATTGTGGACCTTGCAGCTGCAAATCGGTGCGCAACAAATTGCTTCGCTATGTCTTCTCTAGTCTGTAATACCTCAATGGTGGCAGGTGTCGGTGTGTCGGGTCGTTAGTGCGGCTTCACACCCCAGCGCGAGTGACACCGCGCCGCCCGCACTGGCCGCCCGCCCAGCCGCTGGAAAAGTTATCGTTTAAGTGGAAATATTTGTATTGAAAATAGAAATAGTATAATAATTGGTGGCTGAATTGTCTACTTTCTTTATTACTGAAATTAGGATAGGTGAGTTTTATATTCATAAATGTACTCTTATTGTCCTATTGTGTACAACCGTGTCGGGTATCGGTGAAAGAATACTACCACACCGTCTCTTCCCTTAGGTGTCGTAAAAGGCGACTAATGGACTAAAGACTACACATACATCCAACAGCATAGAACGGCGATGGGCTTACCATCTGTCACGCTGAGCACATGTGCAGTTGCTATTTGATGAAAAGTGGACTATGGCAGAAGACTGCTTTTGTGGTCCTCATTGCCTAGTCTCTGACTAACCCTTCAGGGATAATAGTCGTGATTAGATGTATGATGTAGTCCTATGAAACAGTCACAAAGTTTACTGATAGGACCTGCTAAAAGTAGTTAGAGTAAAATAGGTAGTACTTAACTTTGTTTTGGTAAAGGTAGGTAAATATACCTCTGACGAGAATAGCTTTGGTTTCTAAATTTAACAGTCAACTAGGGTTCAAAATTACAAATTGCACACCGACATATTTTAGCTCTAAAAATGATCTCATTCTGTTAGAAATATCTATGAATAATAGCGATTCCATACTTCTCTGTTCATAGACTGGTCGGTCAACGAATCAAATTCAAAAATAAAGAATATTTTTTCATACTTGTTCAGCATTTGTTATCTGCGTATGTCTGTCCTCGTCATGTCCCCGCGAAGAATCAAAAGTACGCAATTTCCAATTGCAATGTTTAAATAATATGTAGATTAAATCTTGTCGCATATTGTAAAGGCTTATTTGAAATGCTCATATTGTTTAATTAAACTGTTTCAAAACCATGCTATTCGCCCAAATCACATGTTTGTATCTACGTCAAACGTCATATACGTCAAATTACTATACGAGTTTCATAGGTGCCACTATTCTGCTACGATTTAGTTTAGTATTGTATGTATTGTTTATATGATCGAAGGTATTGGCTCAACCATACGCTTGCCAAATGCGGGCGGGTTCGTGATCACAAACCCGGGCTATGCATCGAAATATCCAAAAACATACTTTGCCCGGGACCTTCGGATAACGAGCCGTGTGCTGATCACTCGGCCACCGAGGCGTTAGAAATCGGTCATTCGGATTCGTACTTTAGAACAACAGACTGCACAGACTTGCACCAACCTAACTGCAACTCAACGGTAAGGTGATGGCGTGCCGAACAGTGTATTGAAAACTAACCTACTTACTACAATATTATTCATTCGTGTTGACAACTCCACCACTATGATGAATGGGAGCCTACCCTAGTTTTTAGAATTACTCTTGAGCGATATAACTGTAAATAGAAATCACTTTTCGCCGTTCATCGGTACAAAGAAAATATTTTCAGCCGCTACCTTTATTAACCGACAGCTCGGTTCGCCGAAAGACTGTTTAAAATATCAATGTTTCACCGATACCACCATTTGCAAAGCTCCACTGGACGAATTAGCTTTTTTTCGATAGAAAGCATTGCAGAAAGCGTTTTGAATAAAATTTTACTGTGATTTGTCCATTTATATTAAGTTTTAGCAATTAATGTTACGTATATATTTGCTCTAATTATTTATTATATTATTATGTTAAATCGTTTACTTTAATTTTTTAATTAATATTTTCTAAAGAATTTCTTTTTTATTTTTGTTACAATTGCTTTTATACTGTATAGTATTAGGGCTCAAAATGATAATCAGGAATTAGAATAATGATTATGAAAAATACTTGTATCATTAAGACTTATAGAAGGATTAGGAAAAACACTGCACTGATCAGTGAAGCAACATATGGGAATATTAAATATTTTTAACAGATTTAACAACAGCAACAGACTAAACGGCTGGCAGTAACTGGAGGCGGAGAGCCGAAAACCGGGCTCAGTGGCGCGCCTTGGGGGACGCCTATGTCCAGGACTGCGATAGCCATAGAAACGAGCCTATTAATTTCGGACCAATTTTATTCAAATTCTAGAATGATAAACGGAAAGTCGTCCTCTCATTTATCATAGGTTTTCCTACTTAACTACGATGTTCGTCGTTGATATATTTTTGTGTTAATATTAAACTTTTTTACCGTACTAATTTCATAACAACATGTGAACGAAGGGCTAAGCCCTTAATATAGTGGAGCTAACCTTTTAACTTATTTTTATAGTTGATGTTTTTCTAAAAACAAGCATTTATTTAAGTATTTCTTTTTAGAATTTTACCGTATTAATTCGCTCGGTAAGAATAGGGTGCGTGATATTTGCGCGTCTGCGCTGATAACGATGTAATTGCCCCGTTCGCTTCACACATTTCCAAAACGCGGTTATTCATTAAAAGGCAATTATTGCGAACGTGACAAACAGTTGTTAGTTTAACGATACTTTGTGAACTTGTGCCTCACTCGTAGTCGTAGTATTAGACTTTCGGCTATGTTCAAGGTTAAATAATTTTTGTAGCAAGCTATAAATTACATTTTAAATAAAATTTTATGGTAGTAAGTATTTAACACTTGCCTTTAATATTTAGCTCTAAACTTAGCATATTAAGTAAGTACTTACCTAATTAAGTAATTAAGTGAAGTAATTCAGTAGGTACCGACTCGAACTTGCGTCTTTTTGCGCTTTCGCTGGATTTCGATACATATTATTATGGCCCGATGTTTCAATTCAATACTAATAAGAATATTAAAATTGTTATGTATGTAATTACTTTTTTTTCTTCGTGCGGTCAGCACATTTAGGCAGTGTCAAGTAAGATATAATACTAAAAATATTTTCTTTGCATAAAGTAAATAATAATGAGTGATAATTTGAACGTTTAATGGTAAATGATATTCGCCCAAACCCCTTGACACTCTAAAAATCTGTGGGACTTTATTGAAATCTCACACGGACTTAGTTAGTTAGAGTAAAAGAGACAGAGACAGAGAGTTTTATTAGTAATTGTGCAATGTATCACCCGTACAAATAAATACAAATAAATAAATACAAACAAAACCGGAACTAGTTTCCTGTATATTGGACAATGTACTACAGGTGATACATTAAAAAAATATTGTCGATAACGTCAAAACGAAACACAATTAAATGTTATTTTTACGTGTTGTAGTTAAATACAGTTACTAACAACCATTGTATAGTAGAATATTGTCGAAATATTCATTATGTCCATTATTATGAATAAAACTCACCGGACGTTCGAGAGCTCCATGACGAGGCGGCGCGATTTTGCATATGAACGAAAGACAGTGTAGTGTGCAGGAGTGGCTTTAAATTTTTTAATTAGATGGCAGTAGAATGCCTAATAATACACTTATTGTGTTAATGTATTAAAAACAATGTAGTTTAAGCAACATATTTTTTTGTTCAGAGTGTTTAGCTCAAACACGTTGCGAAATAAAGGGTTAAGCATATATTAACAATTTTGACGTGACAACGTCTTATAAATTGGTTTGCCGGGTGACACTTCAAGAAACTGCGTTACGCTCCGCTCACGTTATGCGCTCACAATGAGAGCGAGTGAGAGGCACGCGTCCCTTCCACTCGGGCATGGTTAGCCCGCCTAAGAGCGAGAGAGACAGACATAAAAAGTGAAAGGCACGCGTCCCTTCCATATTATTTCATCCTTCTTCCTACTATACGAATGAATATTCACATTAAAATTATTTTACCACTCAAAGTCGTTGTCACGTAAAACTTTCGCCCGTATACCGACTTTACAGGCAACCAATTTTTTTCTACTACTTCCTCAACAAATCGTTAAATAAGTTGAAACGCTACCAATTAAAACCACAACACCAATACCTACCCAGAATATTTGCAGATAAAACTGGGGGGCTATGCCGATGAATGCAGACTGACGAGAGAACTCTAGTAAGAGTGTAAGCCAACAAAGCGGCAAATCTGTTTTTTTAAAGTTATTTATGTACAATATTTGATCCTAATGGTTGGCCATCATAATTTTGAATTTAATGATATTTGCTCACTGCCTACAATGTTTTGGTCCTCATAGCTATCTTATTCTCACGGTTCGTGAATGCCAATTGAGCGAAGTATTGACTTCATTCATCGAGTGGCTTTAAACACAGGTATGTTAGCGTAATTATGCAGATTACAAAACAGTACAGTTGCGCCACGATGTGGAATTAGTGGCCGCAAGGACGCTGTGACTCCTAGTTCGTAAACGAAACATTGGCTATTTCTCACTGATTTTAGTAATTATGATCAATAAGCTAATTTTGTTTATTTAGTTTCAACTTGCCTGGTGGTAAGATTGCCCAGAATCCAATTAGATGGCGCTCACGATTCTAGATTTTTCCAAGAATCCGAATATACGGCGACGACCATAGTAACAACTTTTTCTGTCACCTGAATTCACACTAGTAAAATTAGAGTAGGTACATAAAAGCATGATAACTAAATGTTCTGGTCGACAAGGCGTGGTTAGAAGCGTGGCTAACCTGATGCTGTGGTGGCCGTTTTCCATCAGACTTGTTTGCCGGTTCGTACCGGAAAAACTGAAAATAAAAACTTATTTTAAGTTGGACCATTAATACTTAAAGCATTATACGTATCGTCTTCTTTGTCATAAAGCCTACCTTTGCGATTAGTATTAAAATTTATGTATTCACGTGTTTGTTAACAGGTTGTACAGTTAGCAAGCTTGCAACAGTTACTGAACTGTAATGTGATTGTAATAAGAACTGTAATTGTCAAGTTTGACATGCACGTGCTTGGATGTTTGGTGTTGTCATCAATCAAGCTAATCAAAGCATCAGAATTAGAAGCAATAGAAGTGTTGATTCAGAATTATAGCAAACAGAAAGCTGTGGTTTCTGGCTGTCCTCCCTGGAAAAATAAGCAAGAACCTAATTAGGTATCATTAAGATGGACGTTCAGAATTTTCTTGTTGGTGAAATTATTTTCTTCCAGATTATTGTTGACCATGTGTTGTTCAAACCAATTTATTGAACGCGTTGTACGATGATCTTGTTTGAGTTTCAAGGCCATTAAGACAAGTTCTTTTAATTGAAAAGTTTTTTCTATTAAGTACATCAAATTATTAATAATAAAAAACACTTTATTTACACAAAGAAAGAGAAACAATTAGGTACAAAAACAGGACAAATCATAGAAAAGCTAGTAAGATCAGGAGGCCTTATTGCTTAATAGCAATCTCTTCCAGGCAACCTTGGGTGAAGAGAGATATGTTATTAATGAATAATAGGGGGAGTGGGTGCATCTAAAGAAAAAAAGGACTGAAAATAAATTGTTATCTATAGAAATAGAAAAATACGGAAAAATAACGGATAAGGAAGCGAAATTATACTATACTTAAAGCATAGATGAATGATTGGTCTCGCTACGCGCAGCGAGACAAATCATTCATCTAAAGCGCAGGACAAACACAAGCGGCGTCGGGCGCGGGCGCGGCGCGGGCGCGGCGCGGGCGAGGCGCGGGCGTCATTCGTATTTCATATGAATCGTATAGAAGCGGCGGGGCGCGGGACATATACATGCGGCGAGGCGCGGGCGGGGTGCTCGTACGCCGCTTTCTCGCCCGCGCCGCACCACACTTGGCAGCGGCGCACTGGATAAGGGTGGACATTATATCGGAAAGTTTTCAGTATCGATACTGATTTTCGATACTGGGCCTCAATATCGGAATTCCGATACTAGTATCGGAACTACACACATTTTTAATAAATGTGTACAAATAAAAAAGCAAAATTAATTTGAAATAAATTTTTTACAATAATTAACAAATCGACTTTAAAAAACGTCTCTCGCTTGTGAGGACACAATCACATAAATCTCAAAACAATTAAATAATATTGATAATAATGTACCTTTAAGCATGCAATGCAATTGACTAGCTACCACTGTCATAATGTTCATAAATAACTGAAAAAATATATTTATTCTGTTTAAAATCATATACTTTAATAATTTTTATTTCGTTAAATATAACGATATAATTTAACGATAGGTACGTATGAAATAATACTAATATGAACAATAAACTTTAATATTAACTATTTATCAGTCTACTTCGTCAGAAGATAAAGACATGTTGTTTTGTCGAAACTAAATGCTAAAATGCCCGCCCGCCCTATTGCCTCGCCTTTTCGACATCGTTTGCACACTTCTTCTGCATCGCATCGGCGCCGCGCCCGCGCCTCACCCGCGCCTCGCCGGCACCGCGCCCACGCCTGACGCCGCTTGTGTTTGTCCTGCGCCTAAGACTTATAGTTTGTTAGGAGCAGAAGAAAAAATAACTTCGAATTTGATCGCCAAAACACCTTTCGGCTCAGTCCTGTGACCACGGACCCACAAAACCCTAAAAAGTATTAATAAACGCGAGTCAGATCCGTAAAAAGTGTTGGAGTTTAAGCTTTTCTGATACTCTCAGAAAGTGAGTTCCAAAATATAATGAATTATGTGTTATTGCTGATTCTTCTATTTTTTTTAAAGATTTCGTTCAACGAAATTCTTACGTTTTAGAATAACAAAACATGAACTTTAATTTCTGCTCCCAGTTTCCTGGAGATCTACAACGAGCGCGTGTTATTGCTGATTCTTCCATTTTTTTTAAAGATTTCGTTCAACGAAATTCTTACGTTTTAGAATAACAAAACATGAACTTTAATTTCTGCTCCCAGTTTCCTGGAGATCTACAACGAGCGCGTGCACGACCTCTTGGCTGGGGAGAGCGCTCCCCCCACCTGCCACTCGCTCCCTAGGCGCAGGGGCAACGCGCGCAAGGACCTGCGCGTGCGTGAACACCCGGATAAAGGACCTTACGTGCAGAGTGAGTATAGCTACAACGAAACAAATCCCGAAGAACATCATACCTGTAACATATTTATATCGTAGATATGACGTTATTCTTCGTGTAGGTTGGGTTTGAAAAAGAAAGATCGGGATAATTGTCTTGTTGTTGAAGCTGTAGTCAAAGTGTGCGTGCGCGTGGTCTATCAGGTCGGGATCGTATTGGACGACTGCGCTGCGCACTGAAATATTAAATTACATATTTAAAAATAACAGCTGTCCCAATCTTAAATAAAACAATGATGGCCGCGCATCATCGTCGACACTTCAGGACCGTCGAGATATGGTAGAACGGAGAATGCTTCTGACCAAGGGTTGGTGGCAAGAAACGCAAGCTTTTAGATGTTTCATTTTCTTTATCAAACACAGTGGTTATTTGCGTGTATCTGTAGCTATTCCTAAGCAACACGCACATGCCAGCGCTCATCGTTCATGGATTGATCCAATCATACCTAATCTCTTTCTACGATATCGACCGTGTAAGGAATATTTATTTTCTATACTTACACTGATTTATGATTGTATAGGTATTGGACCAGAGTTGAAGTAGGTTATGGCCCGATCTTCCCATAGCTTGAGCACAGGTATAAGACATAACATAATATGTTGGCAATAGTTTACGGCGAAAAAACGCAGTAGTTCAATCCATTAAATGTTGCGTTTTTTCATAGATCTGCGCAGGGTAGCGATCCACAGCGTAGACGCTTTGCTAGCGTTGGTCAACGAGGGAGCCAAACGTCGCTGCACCGCTGCCACCAGGCGCAACTCCACCTCGTCGCGGTCACACGCTCTCCTAGAGCTTGCCACCGCCCAAGCTACCTTGCACCTTGCCGACTTAGCTGGCAGGTAACTAGCATGTTATAACGCCAGACATCGCTACACCACCTTGCAACTTGCAGACTTAGCTGGCAGGTAATTTGCATGCCACAGTGCCAGACATCGCTAAAGCACCGCCCCCAAGTGCAAGTTCACATCCTCGCGGTCACACGCTCTCCTCAAGCTCGCCACTGCTCACGCCACCTTGCAGACTTAGCTGGCAGGTAATTTGCATGCTACAGTGCCAGATATCGCTGCACCGCTGCCACAAGGCGCAACTACACCTCGTCGCGGTCACACGCTATTTTCGAGCTCGCCACCTTGCATCTTGCAGACTTAGCTGGCAGATAATTTGCATGCTAGACATCGCTGCACCACTTGCAGCAGGGCAACTTATGGGCCCTATTACCGCCTTCAGAGAAATTAAGAGCTCAAGAACGCCAAAATTGGCCATTTTACGCAAAAATCACAGTCGTGATGTAATATATAGGGACCTTAACACTCTCGTGGTCCGAGCTTGTCACCATCCCTGCCAGGCTATATCTTGCAGACTTATCTGGCAGATAATTTAAATGCTATAGAATATTTTATAATAATTGAATGCTTAGGATATTACTTCCATCACTTCTACGTTTCGGCTATTCCGATAAAAATAAATACTGACTGTCAATGTTCGGGACATAATGTGTGCCCTCAGGGATCTGAAATGAAGGGTCAAAGAAACACTAACACAGTTAATAGATAAAAACAGTAATTATGTGTAGTGATCTGTATTCTAAATGTTGTTAAGTGCTGCCTAGATAATTCAAATATTAGGTGTTCCCAAATGAAAGTTTCGGAGTTAGATCCACGAAAATTGTAATGCAATCACGAAACTAACACACTCTGTCTGAGTTACGAAATTGAATTTATCCAATTCGCTTGACTGAACTAACCTCGTGGAATCACGAGACACGCACCTAATCGCTTGGCCATGTAGATATCTAGCTTTGTAGTGTGGAAGACCTGAAAGTGCATATGACGCACATGTATCTATGTATGAGCATAAATAACTTGTCTACATCAATGGCCATGTCTTTTTATAACTAGGTGAAGTGAGTAACTAGGCAATTAACATGAGATTGAGAGTTACTTATAAGGGTTTTGGAGTGAAATTAGTAAAATTGATATGGAGAGGGTTGTGGACTTGGACATATAAACCACGATAACATCACATAATCCAGGTAGTGTGGAATGTTTTTTCTTCATCAGATTAGAATTAAGTGGTAAAAGATGTAGCTAAACTTTATCTATTACGCTTCGATAAGTTTATCGAAGCTATTCCATTACATGAACTTCTGTGTTTCTAGAGCAAGCAAACGTTCTTCAATATTAAGTAGGTAAAAGGATTACAAATTATCAATTAAAAGTGCGTCTAAAAAGTAATTTGTTTTTCATTTGACTTTGCTCTGCTCTATCTCTATCACATCTACTCTATCAAGTCAAATATGACTGATTGTGCAAATTTGATGAAGAATATTTACGTAAACAAATTATTGACATTTCTTTGTGCAAATATTTAGGCTGGCCTCATACATTACGAATGGCTATCTGGATTCATAATCTAAAATTCATAATCTAAATTCCGGCACCTTGCCTCACACATATCTTAAAAATTCAGATTGATCAGTAGTCTCGTGATTCCCGGCAATGATATTATATTTATTATAATATCATTGATTCCCGGCACATGCAAACGTCTCTATGGAAGAGGAATTAATACTAATCGCAATGCTGTTGGCTCTACATAGGTTGTTGGCGCTACATACATTATCCGTGCGGTGACGGAGAAAGAATACCAATCGCCGCCCCTCTCTCCGTCCGGTGGGTGTCGTAAGAAGCGACTAACGGATTCTTTCGAGCGATGATCTGCTCCACTGGTGGTAGGGCTTGACCCGTCTGGTTGGTGACCACCGTACGCATGGTGTAAAACCCGTCAAGTGACTGCTTGTCGGTCGCGTTTCGGGATCAGCCAGCGTATAACCAGCGCTCGAGAGGATGATGCTGCGATGTATTTGGTCTGTGGAGGCTTCCGTCAAACCAGTGCCAGGAGGACTTCGTTAACCTGCCGACCAGGGAGACCCGTAGAAACGGTTGTCCCGCTGGCCGCCCGTGGCACAGTACAGGGGCCCAAGCGAGCCTAACCAGCTCGTGAGGCTGCCTCACCATGCCACGCATAATCTCGGGGTGGTCCGTCGTGCCGGTTGGTGACCGGAAGGTGGGGTCCCGGCGGCCATTCCCGGGGGGGGTTCGGGGGCCCTTCCGTTCGGCAGGTTAATAATACTCGTCTGTGGGCAAATTCCTGGGGAAACAGGCCACCACACTTTGACCATTCGCATCGCGGCATCATTTTCTCGATTCACGCCTCTCTCTTTCCACTCCTAAAATGACAGCGCCTAACAACAAAACTGGTTCTACAGCGGTGCACACCCCCACCACAACCTTACCGTTTGAGGTGGAGTTCGCTAACATCCGCGGACTCCATGCAAACCTCAATGCCGTCCACCACCATCTTGAGACGGCACGGCCAGCAATGTTGTTCCTGACGGAGACGCAAATAATCCGACCAGCTGACACCACCTACCTGAACTATCCCGGCTTTGTGCTTGAAGAATCCTTCAAAGCCAAAGCCGGAGTTTGCTTATTCGTTCGGGAGGGTGTTTGCTGTCGCCGTCTGCGCTGTCTGGAGGACCCTTCCTTCTCCCTTCTAGTGGTACACGTCGACTTAGGCTCTCATTGCCGTGTCTACGTCTGCGTCTACCGATCCCATAACGGCGACATGGAGACATCTCGACTAATTGAACATCTTAGTCGGGTAGCAGATGATGCGCAGGAGCGGTTTCCATCGGCGGAACTGGTGTTTTTGGGGGACTTCAACGCCCACCATGAGCTGTGGTTAGGTTCCTCCAAAACAGACCATGCTGGTAGAACTGCCCACGCATTCGCTCTCACGCATGACCTGACGCAACTGGTGAACCAGCCCACCAGGATCCCAGACATAGTTGCCACTGCCGTTGCTGATGAGATAGTATTAGGAATGGAATACTATATTCCACACTCCTATGTCATCAGCAAAGGCAGACGCAACCGCTGGTTTAATCGCGAGTGTGCCAGCGCTGTTGAGAGCAAACAGACGGCATACCGCGCTTGGATCAGAGGTAACTCATGGGCCTCCCGAAACTCGCTCGCTAAAAGCAGCCTATAATAATGCCACCAAGTCGTGTAAGAGGGCCTACATTAGAGCGGATGCCCAGCGCGTTGCACGAGTAGGCCAAGAACTCCTGACGCATCCTACGGGCAGCCGTAGCTACTGGCGTCTGGCCAAAGCCGTGCAATCCAACTTCTGCCAACCCTCGCTGCCACCACTGAGATGTCTTGACGGAACTTTAGCTCACGAGCCGCAGGAAAGGGTCGATTTCCTGGCCAAACTCTTTGCGGCTAACTCCCGGATCGATGACTGTGATGCACAGCCACCCTCAATTCCTCACTGTGGCCACACAATGTCTGATATTAAAATCAGGCAGTGTGATGTCCGTGCGGAAATGCAGTCAATCGATGTCCGGAAAGCTAACGGTCCTGATGGCATCCCAGCAATAGTCCTGAAAATGTGTGCAGCGGAGTTGTCCCCTGTGTTAACGCGTCTGTACCGTCTCTCGCTCTCTTCGGGTTGTGTGCCGGAATCTTGGAGAGAAGCTAATGTGCAACCGATCCCTAAAAAAGGAGATCGGTCAGATCCGACTAATTACCGCCCTATAGCCGTAACTTCAGTGTTGTGTAAGATCCTAGAACGAATATTGAACAAACAGCTTATTCGATACCTAGAAGATCACTCCCTAATTCACGATCGTCAATATGGGTTTCGGCCAAAACGGTCAACGGGTGATCTTCTAGCGTACGTCCCACATCTCTGGGGTGAGGCTATTGACAAGCGTGGCGAGTCACTGGCAGTTAGCCTTGACATAGCCAAGGCTTTTGATCGGGTCTGGCACAAAGCTCTTCTCTCCAAGCTCCCGGCATACGGTTTGCCCGCTCAGTTCTGTACCTGGATTGCCAGCTTCCTGCATGAGCGTAGAATCCGTGTCCTTTCGGATGGATGCGCTTCGCAGTTCATGTCAGTGAACGCTGGTGTTCCTCAAGGCTCCGTTCTATCCCCCACGCTGTTCCTTCTGCATATCAATGACATGCTTCCTCTTGGAAACATTCATTGCTATGCAGATGATAGCACAGTGCATGGGGGATATAACGGGCACCCAACGGCTGGGCGGGTAGACACCGAAATGAAGCGAGCAAATCTTGTCATTGAGCTCGATCGGATGTTGGACCTCATTTCTAAATGGGGCTCCGATAATCTGGTGGAGTTCAATGCCAAGAAAACACAGGTGTGCGCGTTCACAGCGAAAAAGACGCCATTCCTTCCCCTTCCCTCTCTTCAGGGTACATCTCTAGGCCTGCAGAGCAGTATTAACATGCTCGGTATGGATATCCGCTGCGATCTGAACCAAAAGGACTACATCGAAACCGTGATTAAAAATGCCTCACGTAAACTCGGTGTCCTGAACAAGGTGCGGCGATTCTTCACGCCTGATCAGTTGTGTCTATTATACAAGACACAGGTGCGGTCTTGCGTGGAGTATTGCTCTCACCTTTGGGACGGCTCCGCAAAGTACCTTCTCGATGCCTTGGACAGATTGCAGCGCCGCGCTGTGCGCATTATCGGCAATGCAGAGGTCACTAAAACTCTCGAGCCTTTGCAATTGCGTAGAGATATTGCGTCACTCAGCGTCTTTTACCGTTCATACCATGGCGAGTGCTCTGAAGAACTCTTTGACCTCATCCCTCCTTCTCCCTTCCTCCATAGGAGTACGCGTGCTGCTCTCCGGAGTCACCAATTTACAGTCTCTAACATTCCATCACGCACAAAGAAGTTTGGTGACTCGTTTCTTTGCCGCACTTCCAAAAGATGGAATAGTCTACCAGCACACGTATTCTCTCATACCTATGACATAGGGTCCTTCAAACGAGGCGTGAAGAAGCACTTTGTGGGCCGGCAGAGTGAGGATGACTGATGCTACGTCTCTTACGCTGCACCAGTTGTCCTCGCGCCTGGACCTCATTTCCACTTAACATCAGGTGGAGTAGGGTCATTTGCCGGGCTTAGTATTAAAAAAAAAAAAAAAAAAATAGGTAATCTAAATTTCGGCACCTTGCCTCACACATATCATAAATATTCAGATTGATTAGTAGTCTCGTGATTTCCGGAAGAGGAATTAATACTAATCGCATTGCTTTTAGCTCTACATAGGTAATAAAAAAAAAGAAATGCAAACGCAAACACTGCCGCTCTATTAAAATGTATGGGAATACGCGCGTTACGAAATCATAATCTTAAATATTCCGATCCGGAATTGAGTACGCTCGTCAGTATCATTCTTACAGATCTGAGAAATTCATAATCTGAAAAAAAGAGAATGTGTGTGGAGCATAATAGTATTCCGATCTTTCTGAATTAATAATATGAAATCAGATTATGAATCAAGAGAGCCATACATCCGGAATGTACATGGTACATAATATACATGGCTCTCTGGATTCATAATTTATAATTCATATCTAAATTTCGGCACCTTGCTTAAAAGATATCTTAAAAATTCAGATTGATCATTAGTCTCGTGATTCCCGGCACATGCAAACGTCTCCATGGAAGAGAAATTAATACTAATCGCATTGCTTTTGGCTCTACATAATAAAAAAAAAAGAAATGCAAACGCAAACACTGATCCGGAATCACTGATTCGATCCGGAAATTAAGAATCATTCTTAATTTCTAAGGCCTAGAGTCACTCGTTGGTGTTACTCGGATTATCATGTACTATTTTTCAAATGAAAGACATCATTGTTAGATGTTTTTCGTGAATCTCTTCAAGAAAAAGTATAAACCCGTGTAAAGACTATTTATTGTACAAAGAATTGTGATTGTGAATTATTTCCTTACAAATAAAACATTCTTCGTCGTATTTGCCCATAGCATAAGTAGATATCTACTCTACGAGAGGCAGGGAACATTATGATTTATTGCTTTGAAACTGTACGTTATTTATCGTGTGCAGCGAGAAGGCCGGCTGGGAGGGGTGCGGGGGGCGGCAGAAGGAGGGGGCCAACATAAACAAGTCACTGGTGGCACTCAGCAACGTCATTTCAGCACTAGGTAAGCCGTTATGCCGTTATTCAGCCCCCCTAGATAAGTGGCAACCGCTATATACATAGTTCCATGACCCAAAGGTTTAGTCAGAGACTAGATAATGAGGACCGCAGAAGCCATAGTCCAAGACCTCTGCCATTGTCCACGTTTCACCAAATTACAACTTATGACAAGTTATAAGGACAAGTTAAAAGTTAGACGACCTCCGTGGTCGAGTGGTTAGCGCGCCGGCTCTGGCGTCGCGCCATCTCTGAGGTACCGGGTTCAATTCCCGGTCGAGTAAATTTATAGAAAACTGTTTTTCTGAATTGATTTCGGGTCTGGGTGTTTTTCTATGTTTATGTGTATGTTTATTCATTATTAGTTTAACCATTTTAACGAGTTTCAATAGAAGCTTCTCTTGGGCTATATAATTGGTGTGATCGTAAACAAATTTTAATTTTTTATTATTTATTTTTAAGATAAATATATCTGTATCATAGACGATATCTTAGACAGCTTAGGTAATAAGTTGAGGATATAAGTTTTTACACACACACGAACGGGATTTGAACCTGTACCTTTCGTCTTACCAAATTCTAGGGCAACTACTTTAAGGCTATATAAGGTGACTGCTAGAAACCGCGAAAACATCAAGGGCTGGTCAGGTCAAGTGTTTTAAACATGACAAAAATGGTCTCATTGCAGACTAACGTAGGTACCTACTTATCGCCCAGCTGACGCGAACGGGCCAACAGACGGACGGCCGGCCGTTGCCCGCGCGTTGTAAAATAATCGTTATATTTAATTGTTTTCATTATAATTTTCTTCTGTTATTGCTTTAAAATAAATAAAATATTAAAAGACTATCCAATTAAAATTCACGAATTATTTCATTAAAAATGAAAAAAAAACACGAATTTCTTTTCTATCATTTTTGTCATGTTTAAAACACATGACCTGACCAGTCCTTGAAGTTTCTTGCGGTTTCTAGCAGTCATCTTATATAGTTTGTCTCGTGCTGAATCAACACTATCAACCTTGTACGTCAAAGTAAACATTATTCAATGTTAACATCCACTTCGACGATCTTTACACTTTTACAAACATTAAACATTAAGGGTTAGTCAAAATTACATATTGGAAATAAGCATTTTAAAATTTGAAATCAAATCAATTCATTTCTTGCATAACACATTACAAATAATGTTGATGGAACTTATATGTGACACCATGCAACAACAGAACAATTTCTTTATAATTCTAATATTTACTCATTTCAGTTTTCCATACAAACTTCCAAGTCGAAATTTTTAAAAACCATTGAGCCAATTTTGATGAAACTTTGCATGCTAAAGTAAAACACAGGGATCTAAATAGTTCGTTGAAAACATTTTTAAAAACGTTTATTTAGCTGAGTTATTGCGATTAAAAGTCCGCTATAGAAAGTTTAAAATCAATAACTCACTTAAATAAACGTTTTTTTTTAAATATTTTAACAAACTACTTAGATCCCGGTATTTTACTTTAGCATGCAAAGTTTCACTAAAATTGGGTTAGTGGTTTTTAAAATTGCGACTTGGAAATTTGTATGGGAAACCGAAATGCGTAAACCCTCTTAATATGTAACATTTATGTAACTAATGCCTCGGTGGCATGTGGTCCAGCGGTCGACTTCGATATCCGGAGGATCTCGGGTTTAATTCCCAGGTCGTGCAAAGTGTGTTTTCGGAGTCAAAGTGCACAGCAAAATCGCCGCGCGCACACATGTAAAGTATTGCAATAAATACTTCCTCTCTCATCTTGAAACAATAACGATTAGTGGATGGGCGTTCAGATTTAGATTATACGTACTCTAACCCCTTCGCTGGTGATTAGTGAGCGGAGGCTGCCGCGGCCGCTTCGTGCCCTACAGGGACTCGGCGCTCACGTGGCTGCTGAAGGACTGCTTCACTGGCGGCGCTGCGACTTTCATCATCGCAAGTACGTATATCTCAATTACACCCACAATTAACATCTTGAGGATAGAGACTGGGCAGTCCAGGTCTACCAAAGCATCACATTTTTTTTATGAGTAGCGGTGAAAGAATACTACCTCCCCCTCTCTTTCATTGAGGAAATTGTAGGAAAGGGCTAAAGACTGCACATACATCCAACAGCATAGAGCGGCGATGGGCTCACCACCTGTCACGCAGAGCACATATGCAGGTGAAAAGTGGACTATGGTAGAGAACTGCTTTTGCTGTTCTCATTGCCTAGTCTCTGACTTACCCTTCGGGGCTAATAGTATTTTCACTCCTCTTGCTCAAAAAGACCGTCATTGTAGCGTTCTAGAGCGGCGCTAAAATAGCTTTTCTTGCCCTAGGGGAAAAAGTATTTTTTTTTTAATTTTTGTCTGTCACATAACAATGAGCCTACAAAAACGAAATAGTAGATTGTTATACAAGGGGCTAAAATGACCCATTATATACGAGGTAGTTTTACTCCCGAGCTTTAGCGAGGGAGTAAATAGAAACCGAGTTTTAATGGGCTTTTAGCGCCGAGTGTTACACTCTGCTTTTCACTACGAATGCGAGAAAATAAAACAATCCAATACAATATGAATTGGTTTATTTTATTTAAAATTAACCCATTAGTTGCTTTAACGACACCCAAGGGAAGAGAATGGTTGGTAGTATTATTTTGATGAGCCCATCGCCGCTCTATGCTGTAGGATGTATGTGCAGTCATTAGTCCGTTAGTCGCCTTTGACGACACCCAAGGGAAGAGATGGAAATACTGCACATACCTACTATCCAACAGCATAGAGCGGCAATGGGCTCATCAAAATAATACTACCAAACATTCTCTTCCCTTGGGTGTCGTTAAAGCAACTAACGGGTTAATTTTTAATAAAATAAATCGATTCATATTGTATTGGATTGTTTTATTTTCTCGCATTCGTAGTGAAAAGCACAGTGTAACACACGGCGCTAAAAACCCATTAAAACTCGGTTTCTATTTACTCCCTCGCTAAAGCTCGGGAGTAAAACTACCTCGTATATAATGGGTCATTTTAGCCCCTTGTATAACAATCTACTATTGTATGTTCAATATTATCCCCGAAGGGTTAGTCAGAGACCAGGCAATGAAGACCGCAAAAACAGTCTACTGCCACATCCACGTTTTACCAAACAACCACGCACATGTGCTCTGCATGTAAGGTGATGAGCCCATCGCCGCTCAATGATTCATGATTCAAAGATTCAAAATAATTTATTCAATTTAGGCCACAATTGAGCACTTATGAATGTCGCTATGCCATCGGTTTGTAAGTCCTAACTATAGGGCTTGAGCCTTGTACCACTTACGTACCTTGTACCTTGAATAGATATAGTACTACGCTTGTACTTAGAAGATTCGTCAAGAAACTCAGCAAGGGCATGTCTTTTCTCCCTTTCTTTTACAGCGTCAATACAAATTGGAAAATGCCCTCCTTTTCATTAAAGGAGATTTTTCATTACAAGATAAAAAAACGTTTAGTACGATTACAAGATAAACACAACAACATACAAAAGAATAGCTAATAAAAAAACAGTTATTGCTCACTTTAAAATAAAATAAACAACGCTCTGTCTGTGCTGTTAGATGTACATGTGCAGTCTTTAGTTTGTTAGTCGCCTTTTACGCCCAAGGGTAGAGATGGGTCACTAGTATTCTTTTAAACAGTCGACACCACACAACTTAAAAAAATATATTATCGTTTATAAAAGCTGTATCACCGAGCGTCGCGTGCTACGGCGAGTCGGCGTCGACGCTGCGCTGGGCCGAGCGAGCGCGTCTGCTGCCGAACGCTCGCGCCGCCGCCGCGCCGGCCGCGCGCTCGGCGCTGCAGGTGCAGCACAAGGAGCTGCTGGCCGAGCTCGCCAGGCACCACATACGATACGTTAGTAGGATAGGAACACACTCTTGAGGCGGGTACGGACGACCGAACAAGAACATGGATCGAACACGGTCACGGAACATTTGGTTCGCACGTGTGGACGTAAATCAGCTAATCGAACATGAACACCTTACGAACACAGTTCTACTTATGTTCCTTGCGCACAACTGCTCAGTAGCCATGGATTCGCCGTTGGAAGTGGTCGACAGTGAAGTAGCCAAAATTTTTTTGCTATTCGTAGTGATTCACGAATTATTGTTTCCAAATAAAGACCCTAGGTTGTGGCAAACAGTTTTGTATAAAAAGCGAAATCAAAATACATTAATTTCGGGTTCGGTACGAACAATGTTGCATCAAATTTCTCCGAACATCGTCCGCACAGAACAACCTAATTGGATCGCAACGAACATTTTTGACGAACACAGTGTTCGATGTTCGTTAGTGGTACGCGCACGTGCGAACAAAGTGTTCGATGTTCGTGCTCACCATGTTTTTGTTCGGTCGTCCGTACACGCCATTAGAATGAGGTTTACACATTAGCATGTCACCGCGCACCTACTCAGTACACAGGCCAGTCCATGTCACTGTCATATTACCAGTCTCAAAGTCCAGGTTCACATAATTATGTAGCATAGTAGTCAAGTTCAGTACGCGGAGCTGCTAGCCGAACTCGCCAGCCACCACATACGATACATGAGTAGCACACAGTCTCAAGGTGAGGTTTACACATTGTAGTAGCATCATGCTATTTTTATCGATATGCAGTCACGCAGGATCGCTCGATTTATGTGCGGGTCTGACCCCCCAAAAATCTTGCAAGATCCCAGTATTTCGGGATCCTGGTATCCCGGTATTGCATTCCCTATTAGCATGTCATACCAACCGCTGCAGTCGCGCCGGCATCGGCTCAGTAGTTAGGCATGGTTCGCGGATCTGGCTGGGTGAGCTCACCATGCGCTATATACTAAACGGTGAGTAGGATGTATTCCTAAGTCTAAGAAGTAGCTTTACACATTACTACCATGTCATTCGCTGCAGCCGCGCCGCCGGCCACGCGCTCGGCGCTGTAGGCTCAGTACGCGCATCTGCTGGCCGAGCAATAAGATACGTGTACGAATATGTCCTCAAAATGAAGTTTACACAATATGTTGCACGTCATATTAACCGCCGCCGCAGACTCACCCGCGCCCGCTCAGTACAGAGCTGATGGCCGAGCTCGCCAGACACTATACTACATAAGATACTTGAGTAGGATATATTCTCAAGTCTAAGAAGTAGCTTTACACATCACTACCATGGCATACCAGCCGCTGCAGTCGCGCCGGCCGGGCCACATGCTCGGCTCTGCAGGCTCAGGTACGCGGAATAAATATACGATGCGATAAGTGAATAGGAACTATGGTTGTTGAAGATGTGGTTATGAGGAACAGGAAGGGGAAGAGGAATTGTATAGCACAAAGAAAGAGGATGCGGAAAATTTATTTATGAGGAAGAGGATGCGGATGCGGATGAGGAAGAGGAAGAAAAAGAAATTGTGATGAAACAGGCACATGATTAAGTGTATTTCATCACACTCTCTGTTTTTCTTTTAGTTAATAATAAAAACAAAGTACCCATGTAGTATTTTATTTATTTGTTGGGGTCGGAGATTTCGTGCGCAATTTCAATTCCTCCTTAATTCCTCTTAATTTATGAGGAAGCGATAGCGGAAAAGGAATTTTTAACTTTCATTTCTGGGGAAGCAATAGCGGTAGGGGAACTGTAATAATTGCGGAACTTCCGCAACATGTGGAAGCGGAAGAGGAATCCTCATCAACCCTAATATGAACCCCTTTACACGTTACTACCATGGCATACCAAGTACTGCGTATATACATAACGGTTTCGCGAGCATGATCGTCCCGGACGAGTTGGTGTGACATAGTACAAAAAGTGTTAAGCTACTTCAGAGACTGTACCAGTCTCGCCTTGTAGCTAATTGGTTATTCAAAACACATGTTTCATAGTTATGTTAGTTGACTTTATTTAAGTGGTATGGTACGTTGTCATCACAATAACAATAATCATAATCATAATAATCATAATTATAAATCTTTATTTGACCTAAATATGTTGTGTAAGGTGATAACTGTATCTTAAAGCATGCTTGAAAAGAAAAAACTGAAAACACGAACTGTACTTTAATCAAGTTCAAGTTAACTCAATACAAATGTTGTCCTCTTCCAGGTCCCTGAAACTGGAAAAATTTCTTACGACGACAATCATTGGAATTTAAACGCAAGTAGTCTCCGCCCATTGACTGAAAATAAAACCTCAAAAATAGGGAACATTATGAATATGATGCATCCTAAAACTGACGCTCAATCAGAATCAACAGCTTCGTCAGCAGCGAGCGGCAGTTCGGATGTAATTAATACAATGGACAAACATTCAAATATAGATATCGCTGATGAAATAAAAAAAGAAGTGGACAAGTTATTTGTTCCTACCCTGGAAAGAACTCAGAGTAACAATGACTTAAAAGTGATTGCTCCTCTAAGGCATAAGCGCAGACAATATAAATCACAAGAAATCGTGAAAATAGACGAGAAGAATCACTCGTCTATACCAATGCAGTGTAATGTTTTACCAAAAAACAATGAAACAGAAGTCCATGATACTAAAAATAACATAGAAAAATTAAAAAATTCACAAATTCCAGTTCTGTATGATAATCAGCGAGAAGAGATAGTAGCATCTGTTACAGAGAGATTATATAACAAAATAAAGAAGAAAGAGGAAGCTACTGCTTCTAAGATGGAATCTGTCATTGATAAAAAAATTATGGAACCTCTAAATGAGCTACGGATTTGTACAAACGCTCGACAACGCTTGGTTGAATTGAGTCAAAAGGCTTTAAAAAATAAGCGTAGGATTGGCATACCAGCATACACGCAGACTCGCAAAATGGTAACACGTGTAAGAGACCAAGGCATTGACATACAGACAGATTTAGAAGCTTACTTCTATAATACACAAACTTATACTCTTCGGCGAGATGCAGCTACAGAAACAATGCCAATGACACCCAGGTGTAAAGACATAGCTGTTGGATCCAAATATGGCATGCTACACTCCCATGATAGGTCTACAATTACGGAAGGAAAAAGGATCATTCACAAGAGCTCTCATGTCATGACGGATGTTGTAAGAAAATGTGATAACTTTACACAAACACAAATGGTGCCACCTCCAAGAAGAAAGAAACGTACTTGTTGCTGTAAATGCCGGTTAGGCACTGACAGAGCTCTGTTTGTAGATGATAAAAGTTCTTCTATTATAAGTATAAATATAGCACAATCATATCCTGTCGATTCAGAAACACAAAGTTCTGATGATAATTCTGAAAGCCTAGCAGACAATTGTGAGAAACCTTCATCAGTAAATATGACTCCAGATTTACTTACCAACCACAATACCACTGATACCAAATCAAATGTCAGTGAAAATATTGAAGAAGAACTGAACATCATTGCTGACTCTATTGAAAATAATAATTTAAATTTAGTAAATACACTTGAGAGTGAAAATCATACGTTATTAAACTCCGAACAAATGCTGAGTGACGATTTTTCAGATTCTGATGACTGTCCTTTACCACGCGTAACTGTAGAAGGTAAACAAAAAGCAGAGTATGGTGAAATGAGAAACATTATCCTCGGAAGTCTTGAAAGTACATATCCATACAACATAATATTGTCACCACCAAGAGATAGAGATCAATCAAAAGTACTTGTTAAATTTCACGAAGAAGACATACCGGTTACACCAGTTGCGTCTCAACCTGCACAAGAAGAAGGTGCTACTAGTAGTCAGCCTAATGTTAATAATCAAATGATAAATGCTGATAAAGATACATGTAGAAATAGCAATCCTGTCCACTCAAGCAATAGTTCAGATTCCGCAGGGTCAAGTAAAGCAGACACTGATTCATTTATTTGGAGGAAAGACTTAACGAAAGATTCTGATAATAGAAAATCTACTAATCGTCCGGGACTTAGTTACACACCTGTATACAAATCCAAAGGCTCAAAATATGCGAAAGCCAAATCAAAATTATATAGGGAGTTTCTGGGACTAGATAAGGAAAGTGTTAACACGAATTTTCCAGCAGTAAACAGTGAAGACATTACTTCTAGTGACAGCGCGGATTCACGTGATATGTTTAGACAGAGAAGAAATTATTTAGAGAACATGTTAACCCATAAGCCTTTCAATCAAGGTTATCGGAATATTGAGCAAGAATTATTGAATTCCTGCAATAGTTTGGAACTCTCTGTTAATAAATACGAGAATTTTCTTGCCACTTACCAAAATGTCACAAAGCGACCGAGGCGTGATCGTAATGTGAGAACTCCCACAGAATATTTACAGCACTTGGTACAATTAAGAAGAGAGGTAGTCAAGGGTGATTACGATACCAGCAGTTCCATCGATAACTTACCATAGTAGTTTAAGCACGCATTTGTATATTTTAAGAAAAAGTTATGATTAATTTAAATCAATGTTTAGGAAACAATATTTTATTATTTGAGTGCCATTTGATTTTGTTTTGTTTTATTGAATAAAGTTTTTAAATTATTGTCTATTTATTTGTTTCGGTTTCTTTCATAACTAGTATTTTGTTACAAACACAGGACGGATGGAAACATAGTAGTGCCGTCAAATTAGGCACTGTAGGTCTACAGTCACATATGACCCTTATTACTTAGTCTTGCCATAAATTCTGTCCTTCATATAAACATGTCTAGTGTAAAGAAAAAAAAAGAAGTGACATTTTAAAAACATGTATTTTATACGTTTAATTGTGTAGATTACCAAAAATATTAAAACTATTCAAAATTACCATCTTTAGCGTTTACACTTTCTCCAAACGTCCTGGCCATTCATCTATGGCCGCACGTACGACATCCATAGGTATCGAGGCGATTGTCTTCATTAAGTCTGCTTTTAACGCCTCGATATTTTGATGAGAGGCTGAGCAGGCTTTCTCTTCTAAATTATTCCATATGCAATAATCCAAAGGATTAAGATCAGGACCGCAGGATGCAGGGGGCCAATCTTCAGAGGCGATGAAATCCGTTAAATTCACGTTTAACCAGCGCTGGGTTGATTTCGCTTTGTGCGCTGGTGCTGAGTATTGTTGAAGTATCCATTGTTTACCAGCGAACACAGTATTACTTAGTGGCTGGTACCTACTTACAATAAAAAATCTATAACTTGTCGATTTTTTGTTGTATTATATAGTATTGAATTACATGGCAATTAATGAGCACAGTTCACACCTTCTCTAAAATATCGCTATGGTAGTTAGTTGCTCGTGTTTTCACCCCTTGTTCACAATAATGGAGCTTTGTCACGCATTCGTATTCGTAGGACACGCGCCACCAAATCATCACATATGCTGGGCTGCTCTTTCGACCTTCAGATTTTTCTCAGTAGCTTCTTGCGAGCTGTGTGCATACACCCTATCGTTTTGACGGTTAAACTTCGATTCAAAACACAAAATTACTGGTTTTAGCAAATTGAAAATCACGACTAGTGTTTTCTTACATTTGTGTAATGCAATCACTGCTATTCGATCATCTGTGGTACCCCACTCCATGTTTACACAGCTATCTGTTAGATTGAAATGAATAGTATAAAATCCTACTTAATATTATCTAATAATAGTACCACCGTAAAATTATTTATTTTAAAATACCCTCATTCAAGTTGAGAGGGACAGAACATATGGCAAGACTAGGTATATAAACCTAATCTTCATTTCGTGTTATATGCACACGCTAGATAATCTCTTAATTATTTTATATTATTTTAATTAAATAATAAGTAAATAAATTTTGTTTACGCTCACACCAATTATCTTGACCAAGATGAGTATTCTTGTGAAACTCGTTAATATGGTAAGATAACGGATAAATATACATAAACATAGAATAAAAACACCCAGACCCGAAATCAATTTAGAAAAACAGTTTTTCTCTAAATTGACCCGACCGGGGATCGAACCCGGGACCTCAGAGATGGCGACACCATGAAAACCGGTGTACAAGCCACTCGACCAAGGAGGTTTTCAAAATATTATTAATAAAATAATTATTATTAATAATATTTACTTTATAATGAAAAATATTTATTTTTGTTAGAACATAATTAAATACACATTTAGACGGGGATTAACGCTAACTACATATTATAGGCATTATCTACAGCTACAACTATCTACAGCGTGGAATCCAGTATTTGCAAAAACGCAACTTCGTTTTACTTCGCAATCGACTAACCACCAGAATAAGGCCTGTGTACGTAATAGGGACACCGTTAGTGTTGTGTATGACGGTAGCTGGATAAAAAATGTGACGGTGGACGAAGATTCAGCCGCGGAGGCAGCACATCGCGACACCAGTCCGCCGTGAGTCCGCCCGTGACCACGACCGGTGCAACTCGGTCGAAACGTCGGGTATAAAAAGGTATGCGTAGTATGCCTATAATATGTAGTTAGCGTTAATCCCCGTCTAAATGTGTATTTATAATGGAACGCGAAAATTAAAAGTGTATATAACATAATTCTCATCTTTGATTAGAAATGTAACATTTATTGATAACGAAACATAGATATTTGTCGACTTCTTGGCAAGGTGATACTACTTTTGCAATGTGCACACAAAGAGATAAGTTTCGATTTCAGCATTGGGACAAATCTCATCGTTTACAAAATTTTAATGCATCTTGGGCCAAGGTGATCAATTTAAAGACTGTTTCGCAATTTAGCAATTGATCCTAAGTAGTAGAGACCTAGTTTTAGCTATAAAATAGTATACATTAATTTCTTCGTTAACTTATATCAATAAAGCCTTTAGGTACCTACTCTTGTAATCATAGAAACAGTTGTAAAACAATGCTACAGCAGCAGTGCTATTAACAGAATACAGATTCTATTTAACCCGTCCATACAAAGATGCACGACCATTTTTTTATCCACAATGGGTCAGCGTAAGCGCCTTCATCTCAAGCGATGGTAAGTGACGAAAAGGCCGAAGGAAGCGCGCTTCATCCGGAATCCTCAACCACTGAGGAACTGGCTATCTCATCTCTTAACTGTCGGAACACAACAATAATAATAATAATAATATCTTTATTTAAATACGCTTACATCTATAGTTTACAAGGAGCTCTTAACTAATAATCTGTAGTAGATTAAATTCTGTTGCCTGAGCTAGGTAAACCCTGTTTTTCAGGCGAATGTGGGCTTAGTCTAAGTTTAATATAAATCGAAACATAAATGAATATAACAGGTTCCTTATACGCTAAATTACAATCTAATATAAAGACATAAATAAAATAGTAATCAGTTTTTTTTAATAAGCTAATAAGTTTTACACAGAAATAAATAAAACAAAATTACCTAACAACGGTCATTAACCCCTCCGTATCGTCGTAGATCAATTTTTGTAGTTCTTCCTGTACAACCTTTTTGCAGCTGATAGTGTTTTACGGATAAATATAACACTTAGCATTAATCCTGTTGTACAGAAAGGGTCCTAAGAAAATAAAGAACCTTGATGAGAAAGCGCATTTTGTACCTTTGAGATAAGTGCAAACCATGTCCTTCCTCCTTTTATTAGTAATTTCAGTGCTGTAAGGAAGAGTCGTGTGCTGTTTTAGTATCGTGCTTTTTATAAATAATTGCCGAACTGTTAAAACTTTACAGGATTCATATAAAAGATGAGTAGGATATAGATAAGGACGGTAAGTGGACACCTTTAGGATTGCTCTTTGGGCTCTTTCGACTGGGACAGGGACTTATACGTACCACCCCATGCAGTGGTGCAGTAAGTTAGTATCGACTGACATAAGGCCACGTAAACTTGCATTATTAATTTGGTATCTGCAATCGAACGAAGTTTTTTAAATACAAACATAAGCTTACGCATTCTGTTACTTAAAGCTTCAATATGATAACGGAATGACAGATTCTCGTCAATAATTACCCCTAGATACTTTATATTGCGAGTGCTAGAAATGGTAGGGCAATTGCAAGACATGTTTGTGTATAAATTACAGCCATCATGAGCATACAAAGGTGTTCTTGTTGTAGAAGTTGATTTGCGCATCGAGAATGTGATATATTTAGTTTTATCAGCATTTAGTGTTAGTAAATGTTGATTAAGCCAGTTATTTACAACATTGAAGCCATTTTGTGCAATTTCGTAAGTAAATTAAAAATAAGGTAGGCCCAATTATACTTCCTTGTGGGACACCAAAGAAAGTGTTGCACCTGTCAGCACTGATCACTTTGCCTATTTTAACGCATTGGCTACGATCACTTAAATAACTTGTAAATAACTTCATTTGTTTATCTCTTATACCTATTGTTTCAAGCTTATTCAATAGGATGGGTATCGAAACTGTATCGAAAGCTTTTGCAAGATCCAGGAATATACCTATTGTTTTATTGCCTTTATCAAGCTCTTGTGCGATATAGTTAGTTAACTGATGAACTGCATCATCCGTTGATAAATTAGTAGTCGCGTAGCCGGACAAAAATTACTTACGATAATTCTAAAACTTTTCGTTTTTGCTGAGTGGATAGAGTATGTGGATTGTGAGCTACTTTTAAAAAGTTAGAAGTTTTATGACTGTGCTTTAGGTATGGTTTAGGTATTTCATAATATTTCGTGTAACATAATGTATATAATATTAAAGTTTGATATGTTGAGTGTTTCATAATAAGAACTATCTTATCTTTTTGTTGTAAAAAGTTTAGAAACATAATATATGTGGAACTATGAAAATCACAAAATCACTCTTTTTGTCTTTGAATAAAATTTTAAAATTTATGAAATAATATTTAAGACTTTCAGTGGTTAGTGGTATACATGTTGAACAAAGTTTAGAAAGTTAAGTGGTGTGCTTCTTTGATCATTTCATTTTTCTTTCGTAGCACACGCAATAATAAATTAAAATTGACAGAAACGCTCATACATGTCCTTTGTAATACTATTTTATACCACACAAAAAATTAGAAACATACATACAGTGCATTTTGTTTAAATCACGAATAAAATATTTCGCTAACGTACGTTTCTTTATGCGAACGCGGGCGGCTGCGGGCGCGGCGCAGCGGTGGCGGCGGGCAGGCGCGGGGGTGGGGGCATACCTACCTACACTCTATATGACTGATAATCCAATCGTCACGTCAGACGAGTGGATACATGGCGAACATAATACAAAAAGACGTAATGCAGAAAAAGTAAACTAAGTACCTTAACCTACTTACTTTACATCTTAGATGATATCAATAAAAACATTATTAAATGACAAGTTTTGAGTAGTTAGTACTTAAAGATCGCGCAATTCTTCTTTCAGATAAGATTATTCTACAATCATCCGAAATTCTTCTTTCAGATAAGATTATTCCACAATCATCCGAATTGAATGAATGGGATGAAAACGTAAACACGCAATAATAAATTAAAATTTACAGAATCGCTCATCATGGCCTTTGTAATGCTATTTTATACCACACAAAAAATAGAAACATACATACAGTGCATTTTGTTTTAATCACGAATAAAATATTTCACTAAGGGTGGATTCTACCAAACTGGAATAAGGTCTTATACCTAGATTAAACGCCGAATTTGTATTGACTAATCTCGGAGTAAGTCTTATTCCAGTTTGGTCGAATCCACCCTAAATACGCGATTGGGCATGCAGGACGTGGGCAGGTGGATTTGGGCATCAACTCGTTACACCAAAATTTTGTTCTAACTGGTCACACCGCCAAAAGCAGTATTATTTGTTTCAACCCGTCACAAGTTGATTTATTTCTATTAGGACACATTGTAATTTTTGTAGCTATTGCTGCTACTTACTTAATTACTGCTCTTTAATGATTTCTTGCAGTGAGCCGACGATATTATCTTATTTGCCCCTGCCCCTTATCTGTGCATAATACCATAGAATACTTACATAATAGTACAAGTACAGAAGGTTCCCACACTCCGCAAAGTCATTTAAATAAATAGCGACTCTTGCTAAGACACAATAAAATGCAATTCAGGTCGCACACCGCTCCCTTATCTACAGTAAAATAAATAACTAATCTGAATACTTACTTAATTTATTACAAGTTATGGTGTTTAAAATGTGTACTTAAATGTGAACAAATTACCATTTCAAATTATCCTAGGCTAGGTATGTCAGTACAGTCAACGCCACATCAGACTACCTAAACAGTAATATAATATATATTACTGTGCTACCTATACATGTTTATTTGCACCACCAGTGACACTCCGTGTACGTGAGAGCTCGAGCGCTGGTGACCTTGAGCAGAACGTATAAACACTAGGGTAGTTCGGTATTAAACCGAAATGGAATTTAGACTTGTGCCAAAGAAGACGTATGTATGTATATGTTACATAGTATGTTATGAAACGTAAAGTAGTATTAGCAGTTACTCCATTAAGTAAGTAACTACTAGGACTTGCAGTCCTGGTACTGTGGAGAAAACAGGATTCCCGGTACTGCGCCAACTATGGTACCGGGAAAACCGGGAATTTCCGGTACTTTTTGGTACTGAATTTTTAACCCAGATGTAACTAACGTTTGATTAATGGATCAATGAGCAAATCAAAATATTACACAAAATTTTTATAATAAAAAAATTGTTTTGCTAATTGCTATACTAGCTGTGGCATCACTTTGTCGAATGGAATTGGTTAGAGGTCATCCGAGTTAAATGTTTTAAATTTAAAAGAGTCTATATACAATGGATTTTTATCATGAGTGTTTTAAGGTGAGTAAATAATATAAATTCGTCCAAACCGAGACCGTTCAAACGGCGACAGACCCTTCTCCAACGGATGCCCTCGGCCGAGATTGTGGTATTGGGAGACTGCAATGTCCACCACGTCGAATGGCTTGGTTCACTCAAAACTGACCACGCGGGTAGTCGTTCATGACTTCGCTTTGGCCTACAGTCTGTCCCAATTGGTAACAGAGCCTACGTGGATTCCAGATGTGGAGGGCCATGCACCTTTCTTATTGGACCTTCTGCTGACCTCTCACCCAGACGGCTATCAAGTTTCTATTGATGCACCACTAGGCTCAACAGACCACTGTCTGATTCGTAGCACTGTGCCTTTCACAAAAATTTCAAAAACGTCGAGTCTGGCATTATAGGTCAGCGGACTGGGATGCGATGGGAGTTTCTTTGCGTCCTACTACGAGTTTGCTTCTCACTGGATGATCTTGATGTCGCCGCCGACTTTATCGTTGATGTGATACTGCAGGGAATGAAACTTTTCAATCCAAACTCTGTGGTTCCCATTGGCGGCAGGTCTCAACCATGGTTTGGTCGTTGCTGCAAAATAGTATCTCGCCAAAAGTGACAACATTACATGGCCTGTGCTAAAGCGGTGTCATCAAAGGATCCAAACACCAGTGCGCTCAGAAAGAGGTACAACTTTGCCGCCAGGTCCTTTAAGAAGGACATTGCCAAGGCGAAGTCATCATTCATAAGTGGAATTGGCGAGAGGCTAGTGCGTCTTCCTTCGGGTACGCGTGCGTTCCGGTCTCTCGCCAAAGCTATCTTAGGGAATTTTTGTCAGCTGTCCCTACCACCATGGCACAAGACCGATGACTGCCTGACACATATTGCAAAGGAGAAAGCCGATCTCTTGGGCACTCTTTTCGCATCAAACTCGACCTTTGACGATGGGAAAAACTCTCCACCAACCATACCGCATTGCGCTTGTTCAATGCCAAACGTCCGGTTCCTACAAAGGTCAGTTCGTAAGGCTCTTTTTTCCCTTGATATCCATAAGTTGAGTGGGCCTGGTGCAGTTCCTCCCATGAGTTGGCGCTGGTTCTAACGCGCGTTTTCCGGCTCTCTTACACTACTGGCGTTGTCCCGAGCTCTTGGAAGACAGTCCTAGTCCACCCGATTCTCAAAAAAAATCGATCGCTCAGATCCGTCTAACTACAGGCCAATAGCCATCACCTCTTTGCTCTCCAAAGTAATGGAGTCCATTACAAACCGCCAGCTCTTAAGGTACCTAAAATAAAACTAACTACTAAGCGATCGCTAGTATGGTTTTCGTCGCGGTCGTTCGGCTGGTGATCTTTTAGTGTACCTTACTCACCGATGAGCGGAGGCTGTCGAGAGTAAAGGGGAGGCACTGGCAGTTAGCTTGGACGTAGCGAAAGCCTTTGACAGGGTATAGCACAGGGCTCTTCTCTCTAAACTTTCATCATACTGGCTTTCTGAGTAATTGTGATCGTGGGTGGCCAGCTTTCTTTCTGGGCGTAGCATCAGCGTCGTAGTCGGTGGTTCGTGCTCTGACATGAACCCCCTTAAATGCTGGAGTCTGGAGTCCCACAGGGGTGTGTGTTAGCCCATACTCTGTTTCTTCTGCATATCAATGACATGTTGCATAACAACAGCATTCATTGCTACGCGATTGTCAGTAAGGGAGTAACGCTCTACACTGGACGAGCTAATATTTCTCGGGAAAGCGTCATCGAGAGCCGGAATAAACTTGTGACTGACACCAAGAACATGTTAAGTCATGTCTTGAATTGGGGCCGACATAACTAAGTCCACTGTAACCCCTCCAAAACACAAGTTCGCGCATTTACCGCGAAAAAACATCCCTTCTTCGTACCTCTGAACTTTTGAGGGAGCTCTCCCTTGATACCAATCCGACTATTGGAATCCTTGTCGTCGATGTTTCGAGTGACGTTCAGTTTCGAGGTCATTTGGAAGGTAAAGCTACATTAGCAAACAAAAAAGAAATTATTTAAATGGAATTATCAAATCGTTGGAGTGCGATGACGATGAAACCGTACGGTGTAGGGTACGGGTACATTAGTTACAATTTTTTCCCCAGAAAAAGTACCGGTGACGTTACGGTTGAGAACTGTGGAGACAAAAATTTGGTAACGCTACGAAATTTGTATGGTTCGCAACTAAGAGTATTGGCTGAGGTTACCGGTAACGACTACCGCAAACGCGGAGCCTAATATTGTCGTAATTTGAAGTTATAGCAAAAGTACCAAAAGTACCGAATTTCCCGGGAAACAAATTCTCAGTACCGGTACTGCGTAAAAAGTCAATTTCCCGGGAAATACCAGGAATTCCTGGGAGCAAGCCCTAGTAACTACCAACCTAGTTAGATACTTGTAAATTGTAATAATATAGGTAGGTAGGTACTTAATAATTGAAGGTGACTAGTAGAATTGATATTATAATACTTAATTAAGTAAATAGGTACCTACGTACTTATTTAGACATACAGACGCGGGGGGACTGTGTTTTATAATTAGTAGGAACTTAGGTAGTGATGAATGATTTAGTGATAATAAAGAGTACCTACTTACCATACTATAATTTAGGAAATACTTTTGCATACTTACCTGAAGCTCTTAATTGATTAATTGTCAAAAAAACACGTAAGGGTTGTGGAAAAAACTTTAATCGTATGATGTGGCCCTAGCTAGATACGCAATTCTATAGCAGGAAATACTTTTGCATACTTACCTGAAGCTCTTAATTGATTAATTGTCAAAAAAACACGTAAGGGTTGTGGAAAGAACTTTAATCGTATGATGTGGCCCTAGCTAGATACGCAATTCTATAGCCTATTGGTACTTACATCTTAAAAATTACTTTCCTATTATTGTGATTTGTGAACATGACAGGATGATAGATTGATTAACCAAAATGAAAAATAAACAGATAAGTACTTAATCATTTGCAGTTTTTATTTTTAATTATGAATATGTTACATACTCATCCGTTTACGTTACGTACATTTTTATCCCATTCATCCAATTCGGATAATTGTAGAATAATCTTATCTGTAAGAAGAATTGCGCGATTTGTACTTAACTACTCAAAACTTGTCATTTAATAATGTTTTGTTGTCAGCTAAGATGTAAAGTAAGTAGGCTAATTACTTTTCTGCATTACGTCTTCTTGTATTATGTTCGCCATGTATCCACTATTCCAATCGTCTGACGTGACGAGTAGATTATCAGTTATATAGAGTGTAGGTAGGTATGCCCCCACCCCCGCGCCTGCCCGCCGCCACCGCCGCGCCGCGCCCGCAGCCGCCCGCGTCCGCATAAAGAAACGAGTACGTTAGCGAAATATTTTATTCGTGATTTAAACAAAATGCACTGTATGTATGTTTCTAATTTTTTGTGTGGTATAAAATAGTATTACAAAGGACATGTATGAGCGATTCTGTCAATTTTAATTTATTATTGCGTGTGCTACGAAAGAAAAATGAAATGATCAAAGAAGCACACCACTTAACTTTCTAAACTTTGTTCAACATGTATACCACTAACCACTGAAAGTCTTAAATATTATTTCATAAATTTTAAAATTTTATTCAAAGACAAAAAGAGTGATTTTGTGATTTTCATAGTTCCACATATATTATGTTTCTAATCTTTTTACAACACAAAGATATGATAGTTCTTATTATAAAACACTCAACATTTTAAACTTTAATATTATATACATTACGTTACACGAAATATTATGAAATACCTAAACCATACCTAAAGCACAGTCATAAAAGTTCTAACTTTTTAAAAGTAGCTCACAATCCACATACTCTATCCACTCAGCAAAAACGAAAAGTTTTAGAATTATCAAAACTTCTTTATGGAATTTAATGTCCCACGACCGGACTATAGCTCTAAAACCAAATTGATTGTTTGACAAGAGCGAATTATTTTCCAAAAAATATACTAATCTGTTGTTAATAATTTTATCTAAAATTTTTGATATGGAGGAAAGTATCGATATAGGCCTATAATTTGAAATTTGTTCTTTACTACCCAATTTATATACGGGAACAACAACAGCTTTTTTCAAACAATTGGGAAAAACTCCTTCGGTGAGACAAAGTTGAAAAATATACGTTAGAGGCAGGAGCAGGTTAAGTTTGAACTGTTATAGCATTTTGTTAGAGATGTTATCCCAGCCAACAGCACAGTCATCTTTCAAACTCATAATAATTATTTCTATTTCTGAGGAGTCTGTGGCTAATAAAACAAAAGATTTTACATTAGAGCTACACTGATTAAAACTTTTTGAAGTCCTGGGGGAGATAGGTTGTGTCTGAAAGCGCTCTGCTAAAGTTTTACCTACATTGACAAATAAATTATTTGCACTGTTAGCAGATAAAAGCGGTGTAGGTTGTGTTTGTAATAAACTCGATGTCGATTCATGTCGCTTAGACGTGTAGGTAACATTTTTAATGAATTTCCAGACCTTTTTACTGTTTTTTCGTGCCTGATCCAGTTTATTTTTGTCGTAATTGTTTTTAACTTTTTTCGAAATGTTATTACAGAAGTTCCGATATCGTTTATATGTTATTTGTAAGAATGAATTTTCTAAGTTAGATTTAGCTTTAAAATGAAGTTTATCTCTATGTCTCATACAGCGAATTAGGCCAGGAGTTATCCAAGGTTTGATATTGTAATTTCTTCTGCTTATTTTGACTTTGCTAGTATTGTTTGATATGGCTTGTTGCACATTCTTAATTAAGTATGTCAACGCGGTGTCAGCGTCAGCAGAACTATAAACTGGTTCGAGGTCAATGTTACATAAATCGTCTTCGAGTTTAATCATATTTAATTTAGACTTAATCTGCGTGCGTTGATGCCTAGGTGGTTTTAGACTTATGGTTAGTATAGCCGCTTTATGGTCGGTTACAGCGGAGTTAGTCACTAGGGTAACTGTAGGTAAGTGGGTTTTAAGCATAATGTGATCTAAGCAGGCGCCACTTTGGTGGGTTGGGATCAAGTGTGCAGGTAGAGGACTGGAAAGGAGTACAGGTTAAGATACTCGTGAGCAGATGTTTCACAGTTTTCGGGCATAATTTTTTTATTTACGTCACCTATTAATGCTATGGTTCTGAAAGATGATAGTTCTTTTAATAGCTCATTTAATAACGCAATAAAACAGTCTATGTTCCGAAAACAGGGGGGTCTATATAAAGCAAGTACTGCAGTGTCTGCACCAATTTTGATTAAAAGACTATTGCAGTCTTGTAGGCTAGTATCCTCAACAGAAATATTTAATAGTGTATTTCTTGCATATACTACCACCCCATCATTTTGGTTATAATTAACTTTGCTACTGAAAATATTGTAATTCGATTTCATAGGTAAACTGCCATTGTGTTTAGCCAGTCAACACTCGGTTAGCATAATTACGTCACACTTAATATTTAATCTTTGAACGAAACAGCTAAAATTATCTATGTTCTTATAAATACTACGAATATTTTGGGTCAGAATGGTTAGTGCATTGTTTGCATAGTGTGAAAGATGTTGTTTGCAATTTTCGACATCACATGCTTTTGACTCTGATACGGAGACGTTATCTAAATCGTAAATTAAATTATTAGTCATATTAACAAAGATCAAAATTAGAATATACTGGACGGCGCTCTTAGGCGCCTTCATAATCGATAGAGTTATTATATCTTTGTTCGGCCATTTTTTTGGCAGGACAATCAATATCACCTGTTTTATGATTGCTTGATCGATCGAACAATGTTTTAAACATTGTTGTTTTGGAGCCAAACTTTAGATAAGATGGTGGTAGCCAGGCGGACTTAACAAGCCTTATCACCTACCAAATCAAGTACACAAATATGTACCCCCGCTGGGACTCGAACCCGGGACCTCTCGGTCTTAGACTGGTGGCTTAGCCACTAGACCAGAGAGGCGGTTATTATCCCCAAATGGTTAATCAAAGAGGACCGCAGAAGCAGTCCACAGCCATAGTCCACGTTTCACCAAATTATAACTGCACATGTGCTCAGCGTGATAGGTTATGAGCCCATCGCCGCTCTATGCTGTTGGATGTACATGCAGTCTTTAGTCCGTTAGTCGCCTTTTACGACACCCAAAAAAAGAGATGGGTTGTTAGTATTATTTTATTAATAAGTCACAACTACACATGACAGTTATAGGTACCTGTCAGAAAAACGATTCTTATCGAATACTTTTCCGCCATAGGGAGATTCGTTTTTCTGACAGGTACTGTCATGTGTAGTTGTGACGTACTATTAAAATAATACTAACAACCCATCTCTTCCCTTGGGTGTCGTAAAAGGCGACTAACAGACTAAAGACAGCACATACATCCAACAACATAGAGTAACGATGAGCTCATCAAAATAAGACTACCATCTCTTCCCCGAAATGTTTGTACGCGCATCGTTTTAGAACGGCTGCACCTATTAGTCTAATTCTTTTTTTGTTGTGTTCATAATATTGTGAAATATTTTTTTTGGAAATTCGTCACGGGATACAGGGTGTTCACGCAAACGAAGTCGCGGGAGGGCCGCTAGTAATAAATCAATAACTTTCCTACCCTTGCACCAATTAAGTATCTAGGTACCTAGGTAGCCCAACTTCAGCTTTATTATGAAACTTTTTCGGTTGATTATATAGATAGAAACATAATACTTACTTAAATATTTTAATATTAACCGCCTAAATTTAACCGCCTCTGTGGTCTTGTGGCTTAGCCACCGGTTTCAGACCCAGAGGTCCCGGGTTCGATTCCCAGCGGGGGGTACATCTTTGTGTGCTCGGTTTGGTTGGTGGTAGGGCTGTTAAGTCCTCCTGGCTAGCTACCACCATCTTATCTAAGTCTGTCGCCATAACAACGATGTTTATAGCATTGTTGTGTTACGACAGTTTGAGATGAGACAGCCAGTTCCTCAGTGGTTGAGGATTCCGGGTAAAGCGCGCTTCCACCTTCGGCTTTATCGTCACTTACCATCAGGTGAGATGAAGGCCAAGCGCTTACCCGTTGCCGAATAAAAAAATAAAGAAATATATACTTATTACACCTACCTACCTAAATACCTATTACATGGTGTAAAAGTATAATTTTACGAGCTAACTATATAATAATAATAAACTTGAGGATAGTCTAAGAGTACAATAATTTTGTTTTTAATTCTATAAAGCTTGTTGGTTTAATTATTTTTTGCCATAGTGATTTATGAAGATATTTGGTAAACCTGACTTTAGTTAGATCCTTTTAATGGTGGAAATACAAGAATGTGGAATCCTCACAATAACGAGCCGTATATACAATACGAGTGACCAAGTTTTTGTAATGGCGAAATGTTTATGTAACCTCATCACGCGTCCGTCCGCCGTGCAACCTGAATCAGGATTTGAAGAAACTATTACAAGATGCCATAAGGTATACTTAGGTCATTTAAGTGGTACTAACACCCATGCTTATTTTCATTAATAAATTAACTTGTCCAATTTAAGATAACAAATCGTTGAAATAAAAACTCATATTTTTATAGTAAGTATTAAGGAGCTGGTTTTGTCGAAATTCTCGTGCTTCGGCATTCACGTGTAGGGTGACCTCAGCGTAGTACATTTTGAAATGTTGTGCCTTGTGCCCGGTGCACGCCGCACAGCCTTCGCGCGACCAGTTGACGATGTTGGCGCTGCGGCCACACTGCACTCGCAACGGATAATGGACAAATTAGTTCTCCGTAATTCCAATAAAATAAAATCACACAAGAACTTAGTGCTCATTAATTTTATGTGAAGTGAACATTCAAACATGTCAGTTTTCATTATTCTTGCTGTCTGCATTGTTCTTTTAATTTACGTGTGGTATCAATTCAAATTCACATATTGGTCCCGAAGGGGAGTTTTTGGTCCGAAGCCGGTGTTCCCTTACGGCAACATAAAGGATGTCATCAAAAGGAAAGCGCAATTCTTCCAGCCGTACTGCGATGTGTATGTCAAATATAAGGATTTGCCGTATGTCGGCATGTACTGCTTTCACCGGCCGGTGTTGTGCGTCAACGATTTGGAGCTGGCGAAACAGATACTGGTAAAGGATTTTGAACATTTCCAGTCCAGGGGCACTTACTCTGGTGGTGTGGGGGATAGATTAGCTGGCAACTTGTTCAATATCCATGGGACGCCGTGGAAGAAACTGCGACTGAAGATGTCCCCGACTTTCTCGTCTGGGAAGTTGAAGACGATGTACCCCATGGTGGAAAAGATAGCGAGCGAGGCGCGCGATTATGCAGATTTACTGCATTCGAATGGGGAATCGATAAATTTCTCGGAGCTATACGGGAGGTACGCGATGGAGATAATTGCCAATATCGGTTTTGGCGTGGAATGCAACGGTTTCAAGAATGCCAAATCGGAGTTTTATGACAGAGGACGCGAATATTTCGATCCTCGGACTTTATATTGGTGAGTTGTTTATGTTCTTAAATGTATTTCTATGTAATAAATCTGTCTTAGAGTTATGCGAATATATAGCGCAATTGTTGTATATCTCTTTGGTTGTACAGTTCGGTTTACAGAATTGTTCGGTTGAAACGGTTCTTTTTCTCAGAAGATTATTTAAGATATTAGATTTGGTAAATAAGATGCACCTATACTTTTCTTGGGTTTAATGTGGGTTCAATGTTATGCAAATATATTTCTGTGTTCAAAGTTTTAAGTTGAACATCTTTCAAATAATACGTAAATTCTAACAAAAACTGTCTTTGCTAGAATAAGTACAGGTACTTACTTATTCATCAGAAAATTTTTCAGAAAGCGTTATTCAAACAAACTTAATACGATTTATAAAAGGTAGGTATACTTACTTTTTATACTTACTTTGTATACTTACTTTGTATACTTACTTTGTATACTTACTTTTTATAAACAGTCCACGGTATACCGTAGACTCTTTAAAATCGCCCCACTTTATATTAAGCCTTCCAATTAAAATAAGGCCTAGAGGCCTAGAAAATGTTTATTAGAACTGTTGGAGTTTAACAAAGAGTTCATCTAATCTTATCGATACGTTAATGTTTAAAGTAATAAAGTTAGACAGAATGAGGAGAAAAATAGGGTTTTTGTTTAAGGATTAGGTAAGTAATACTTGAATTAAGTTGAACTGAAAGCTTAAACTTTTAATTCTAATGTTTAGATCTCAGTATTGTTCTGAGGTTTAGACGTGCTTCTAGAAAATTACAACAGCTAACAAAGTTTCTACAAAACAGTTTGAAAAATTTACGCAACCTCCTTCGACTTTTTCCAATCAAATCGAAAAGATTGTTATTATGATATTTAAAAAATAATGTTCTGTACGTTGAAATTAAACACTTTTTACATTTACGTAAATTAACATTTAACATTCTATAAATAATGTATGGTATGCAAAACCTACCAGTTTAATTACTAATGCATCGTAAATCGTAGTTATATTGAACACGATAATGCTGCGGTTCCATAATTCAATCAGCTAAACTATGAGTGACACTAAAACTTAATGTTATTTGGCAGACGAAAAATCTTAAAAAAGTTAGATTTTCAAATGCAAGTAACTTATACATATAAATAAACTATCGTTGTATTGCGAAAACCATAGAAGATTTTACATTTTGAGTACAAGCATTTCAAAGTCAGAAGGAAGCTTAAAGTTTAATACTTACTTATAATTTGATTTCTCATGTAGTTGCTATTAAATAGGTATGCAATTGTTGAATTTCTCAGATGAAAGAGCACGAAAAACTGAATTGATTACAAGTGCTAACTCAAGGTATGAAAAATACGATTTATTTGTTTTCGCAGTACAACAGCGAAATAAAAACAAAACTGAGTGAGTGACCTACCTTATCGCATGTTATTCTATAGATAAAATCTTTCAGGACAATAATACGAGCGTTCGCCTTTATAGCGCCGGATGCCTTCGACAAGCTCAAGTTTAAGCGCATTAGCTCTCGGATAGAGAACTTCTTCTACAGCTTGGTGAAACACACAGTCGAACATCGACACACATACTCATACAAGCGAAATGACTTCCTACAGACTCTGATCGAATTGAGGAACGAACAAGCGGAAAGAGGTACAGTATGAGCTTTCGTTTTTGTAAGATTTACACAGTTCATTAGCCCGTGCCCATGGTCGGTGTAACTCGGCCGAAATGTCGGATAAATGTTAATTAAAATATATGAATTACAGTTGGTGAGTTATGGCCTAATTTTCCTATACGTGCTGTTGCATGATTGTGGTACCCTAGGCCTGTGCCCAGCAGTGGGACGTTTAGAATAGAATAGAATAGAACTTCTTTATTGCTTAGACTGTGTAACAAGTTCTTAAAATAATAAAATACTATCAACAGTTAAGGCTGATGATGATGAAAAATTAAAGTTTGCATATGAATATTCTATGCAGTTTGCGTGTTAACCCTGTGAGCCATTTTATTTTATTTGGAACGCGAATGTGTAAAAGTGTAGGTATTTGTACAATCTTTCGTAACATTTAGAGTAAGGCTTAAATTTTAGATATCCTTTGTACCGCAGCGAGCGTCAATTAAGGATACATTTAATTAAAATTAGAGTTCTTACTCTGAAAAAATAAATAAATTTGCTAAATAAACTTTTTCTCGTTATTTATGTTTAGGGATTTTGCCTCACACACTTGAGAAACAAAACAACACAATTTAAACAAGTTCCTCATAACAAATATTTTTTTTTACAGATTAATCCAAGTCCGAAATCTTTTACAATTGATCCGATTAACTTATCCGTTATTGAATAAAATGATTGTCAGGAAATCGGCTTGCACGTTTTAAGTGACTTCTGCAAAGTTGATAATTTTTTTTTTAATTTCGAGCTTTTTCATGTCTCGCAAGAAACCTTGAGTTGAGGCTGGTCTAAATGAACTATTATCGTGGTGGATTATCATCTGATCCTTCAATGTTAGGTACACATGCGTCTAGCAAAGAAATGTAGAGGCTGATCATAGGGTTCTAGCTTGTGAATTACACTAATTTAATTTGAAAACTTTCATTGATATCTTCCATGTACTCGCAGAGGCTCTAGTTATTGTATTAATTGGCTGCTAACTTCTAATTGTTTTTGTATATTACTCGAAGAAGGAAGGGTTGATACCAAATATTATGTATTATGTTCATAAATATTTACATATATACATATGTATTCAGAAAAAGACAATCTAGTCTTTTCCACAACGAAGTTCCAGGGGGTCGAAAATGGCCCGAATGGCTTCGAGAAAAAAATGATATGGCCGTGTCTTTTTTTTGCTGCCCTCAGATGTTGGTAAAAGTTATCATGTATATGTTTTCACCTTTTCAACGAAATGAAGTGTGGAGAGTAGAGAGACTAGTGGAAAGAGGTATAATATACTTAGGCAGAGATGTACTTTTAATGCGTCTTCTGTTATTGTAGGTGGACTGGCCAGTCCACACGACTTGCCGTTCTCTATGGACGACCTGGCTGCCAACACTATGTTGTACATGATCGCTGGCTACGAAACGTCGGCAACTACAGGTACAATTTTCTATTAAGAAATTGGTAAATTCCTTTCGATCATATAAACTATATGCACGGTCTAATACAAAATCAAACTCAAATAATGTTCCCGGGTAAATACATACATATCGATAGATCAACATCAGAAATTAAACAAGATATGTTAGATAAACAATTATCATTATAGTCTAAGATCCGAGTATAGAACGACCTTCACCGAGCCGGTTAATGGATGAAAAGTATTTTATATAAAATTTAATATGTTAAAAAATATATCGCGAGTGGGTCAAATTTCCGTCCAGTACCTATTATGATTAATTTAATATTTAAAAAAAAATATTTTTTTTATATTGCACTGGTTTGGTGTGTGTGTTTGTAATGAGTATATCTTAGTACTTGTGTAATTTATCTATTATCCAAACCAGAGCAATGTTTTAAAACAATAATTTTCAAATATTTAATTAATCATATACTTGGACTCAAATTGGTAAAACTTTTGAATCAAGTCGCCTGAATCGGGGTCGGGGTGGGGGTGGAGAAGGTAGGGGGAGGGGGAAGGAATACTCCTCCACTTACTCCCCCTGCCGCCAACAAGTAGTTTTTAAGTTATGTTAATTTTTGTATTTTGAGGTTATGTATCGTAGTAAAAAATTTGAATCGAGTCGCCATAATTGGCGGGGGAAGGGAAGGGGAGGAATAAGGAGTGCCCCCCCACTTACCCCTCCTGCCGCAGACAAGTAATTTTTAAGTAATGTATTTTTTTTTTGCCTCTGCCGTTTTTCAAGCAGAAATCGTGTATAGGTACCTAGGTACTTATAGTTTATGATCGAAGGTAATTTTACAACTTTTTTTTGTTAAAATTAAAAATGAATCCTTACTCTCTCTCTTATCTTTATCAACTTTCATTTTTATAGACTTTTTTGATTAAAAAATTATCTAAAATCTCGAAGTGCGCCTTCTGGGAAAATACTAGAAAACCACTTAACCATATCTTTTAAATCTAAAGCAACCGAGTTACCGACACAGGTACACTATCATACAAAGACACGTTTGCAGTGCATTCAGTTGCCGGTCACTGCAACCGCGTTTTTTTATTTGGGGGTTCCGTGTTAGCAACAGATATTACTTAGTCTACGTTTGCACAGCGTCTTAAGTTTCAACTTTAACGTATGATGTTAATAGACATAAGAGAATAACTCTAAAAAACAAATTTAAAAAACATGCTTAAAAATGATTTAATAATGTAGTAACAATATATAAGGCGACTGCTAGAAACCGCAAGAAACTTCAAGGGCTGTCAGGTCAAGTGTTTTAAACATGACAAAAATGACAAAAGAGAAATTCGTGCTTTGCTAGAAAAATACGCACGTTTCGTAATAGGAAAATAAATGGTCTCTAACGTAGGTACTCTTATCGCCCGGCTGACGAGGACGGGTCAACAGACGGTTGGGTCAACGACCATGACCGGCCGCTGCCCGCGCGTAGTATAGTAAATAATCGTTATTTTTAATAGTTTTCCATTTTATTTTAGTTATATTATAGCTTTAAAATAAATTAGATACTCAAAGGCTATATGAAAATTCACAAAATGAATTACTTAACTTCTTAAAAATGAAAAAAGCACAAATTTCTTTTTTGTAATTTTTTTATGTTTAAAACACTTGACTTGACCAGCTCTTGAAGTTTCTTGCGGTTTCGAGCAGTCGCCCTATATATTAAGTTTTTTTTCTTAGATATTGTATTTTGATAGATATACGATTTGTTTTACTGAAATAATGATCAGGATGTCCAAACCGCCTAGACTTTTTTGCGTGATATCTTGCCTATATTTGTTGTTATTGTATGTACGTAAAATAAATAAATAATGTCATTGCAGGTCAGTTCGCAGCATACCAATTGGCCTTAAACCCTCACATCCAGGACAAAGTGAGGGAGGAAATCAACAGGGTGCTGAAGGAACACGACGGGCAGTGCACGTACGAGGCGCAGAACGAAATGGTATATCTGAACATGGTGCTTGAAGGTATGACAATGATGACCTTATTATATATACGAGGGAGATGGGTGTTTTTCAAGTGTACATGTTGGACAGTGAAGTAAAATCGAAAAAGCTTAATTTAATTTAGACAGTGACTGCGTGAGTATACCTCGATAAATAAAAAAAATCTCTCAATTACTGTAACGAAGTAAAATTTCTGAATACAGTTTTAATTTACCATAAATTACCCGTCTTTAACTCGTACCTATTAATGAACCATAACTATATCCGGTAGTAAGAGTAAAATTACAACAATATTGCACTGGAACTGTACTGTTGCGTACTTTGAGAATAATGCCTTATCAATATCAGCAACACCGAATTCTTGTTTACGCAGAATATTTTTGTCATTTCAACAAAGGGAAAGTAAAAAAGTTCATTGCCAATATTAATTTATCTGACCGGCTTGATCTGTCCTGCGCTCAAGTTGATAGCCTTGCATGACGCTCGCAAAAAATTTGCGACATTGATAAGCGACTTAGAAAAAAGATTTTATTTTAAATATACAAGCTTAAGCTGTGTACCTACTTGTTAAAATTGTAAACAGCCGAAGGCTCATTAAAAATAAACGCTCTCTGTGACTACTTGGCGGGAAAATAAAGCGCCATGTGTGTGGTATCGTTAAATTTTTTCTAAAATTTGTGTTTTCTGTAATATTCACGTGAAATAATGCTGGTTTATTATTAACCATTAAGAATTAGCCTACGTAGGTCGGTCAGGGTCACCGTCGCTTTACCACTTTGCAGCGATTTTCGTATGAAGCGTACCGACCGCCCGGGTACGTGCCCGTACCAAATAGACGACGCGGTGTGCAAGGGATTTTGACCTTTAGACTAGTAAAGCGACGAAGTCCGCCATTGTACATAATTTTATTATCTAAGTGTTAGTATTTGAGACAAGTCACTTTTCAAATTCTGTGAAGTCCGTGCGAGATCTTTTTACTCAGTAAAGTCCGACATCTTTACTGATACATACATAAGTACAGTCACGGGCAAAAATATGTAAACAATTTTAGCTCTTAATACAATGGAATAAGAGTCAAAGTGTTTACATATTGGTGCTCGTGACTGTACATATAATTACGACTGTTATCCCTTAAGGGTTAGTCAGAGACTAGGCAATGAGGACCGCAAAAGCAGTCCTCTGCCATAGTCCACTTTTCACCAAATAGCGACTGCACATGCGCACATCTTTCTCACTAAGCAAATCAATGAACCTGTGATATAATTATAAGTCCAACCTTATAGCCAGGATTTAGTTGCTGCTCCCCCGCACTCGCTGGATTATGGACGCTGTTTTCTTGTTCTGTTCTGTCTTTTCTTGAGTACTTACCTATATTTGCGTAAAAAAAATTATCAACTTCTAATAAACCAACCTTGTCGCGTAGCGGTGAAAGAATACTTCCACGCCACCTCTCATCCCTTGGGTGTCGTAAAAGGCGACTAACGGACTAAAGACTGCACATACATAAAAAAACATTGAGCGGCGATGGGCTCACCACCTGTCACGCTGAGCACATGTGCAGTCGCTATTTGGTGAAAAGTGGACTATGGCAGAAGACTACTTTTGCGGTTTCAATTGCCTATTAGTCTCTGATTAACCCCTCGGGGATCGTAGTCGTGATTATAATATGTATGTATGTAAACTTAGTAAATGTAGAATACACTATTTGAAACTTTGTTCTCTTACAAAAACATGTATCGAAGTTTTTAGTAGTGAGTATATAATTATCTCCCTTAGCTGACACTGACTAAATATCCTTTATAAAGTCGCAATAAAAACAATAAACGCTTCGCGGTCTTTAAATCACGGAACAGATTTTTTTTTCTTCCGCATGTTTTAATGAATGCATTTACTTTTACGGTGCCAACTCGGTCAACGATCGCGATCTTTCACGCTGTGGTTTTAATTGAATGTATGTTCTTTCGGCCGGAAGGTAGTCCCCCATCTTTTGGTTGTGTTTCTCTTTTTATGGTGTCTTTTAATTATTGCTAGCTTTCTTAATAGCGCTTTATTGAATTTCATTTAAATTTTAATTTATTTATTGCTTTGCTGTACTTTTGTGTACAAAACATCTATAAATAAATTCAAATAGGAACAATATGGACCCGGTAGGATACAGTAAAGAGGATAGGAAGACATAATATTAATGTTTGTGTTTTATAATATATGACATATACCAAATGATCTTACTTACTGTGAGTGAGTCATTGAGGTACATCAATGGAGTGAGTATGAGTCAATGCATTGTGTCCCACATACATACGTTTTTCATGGTTGACCATAACGATATTAACGACTAGTTCAATGTTGTGATGTGAGGCATCGGTGACCTTCCAAAGTCATTCGCCTCTACATTAATATTTAATTCAAAATGTATGACGTATTAAGAGATACGACCTATTATAGGGAAAGTTATTTAATATTTATGAGCACATCTCTTTTATATTACTGCTTGTCAATATTATCTTGCAAGAAAAACACGTTTAAAATTTCTTTGGATTTTAGGTAACAAAATATTAATTACATGGTATAAACAATGTTAAAAAATATGAGTAAATTGCAAAATCGTTCAGATGTTTTTCAGTTTATTTTGGTGACTTTTCGCTTGTCCCCTAGTAAAAAGTGTGCTTTACTTTTACGATGCACAATATTATCTACTAATTTACTTCGCGCTTAGCTTTAAAACAACAATTATAACCATTCCTCAATAACGTTTCTGTACGCTAACTATTAATTAGGTAACTAACTGTGTTCTGTCGTTTAAGTAAGAATGAGAAGGCCCGTGAACAGCAGTGGGACCTGTGTAGGCTGGCGATGATGATGATAATAACTTATTAAACTTACATACATAATATTATACAGAGTGCCCCAAGAAATAGGGTCGAGCGAAAGCCCAGAGGTAGAGCAACCCTAGGGCCACCCAAAATAACCCCAAGGTATGTAACGCGATTTTCAATAGTTTTCGAACTAATGAATATTTGTAAAACTTTAGTTTGATTACTTTTACAGTTAATGTGACCCGAAAATATGGGGCACATCCACATGTATGCCTTATATTGCAGGTCCATAAAAAAAACAAACTTTCAACATCAAACTATTAGCATGTATTAGTAGTGACAAAAATAATATACAAACTAGTTTTTCAAAAATTCATAGTTCGAAAACTATTGAAAAACACGAAAAATATACGGGGGTAAATCAGGTGCTCTATCTCTAGGCTTCTGCTGACCATATATCTTGGGACACCCTGTATAATATCACGCCTGTTTCACGGAGAGGTAGGCAGACCACATCTTTCCATTTGCTAAGACCGTCGACAGAGTATAAATATTATATTTATACTGTGCCGTCGTCGATCCTGACCTCAGTTGTTCTGAGATCCTGACACACTCTCCTCTCTGTCTCTCTCTACAATGTGATAGGGGTGGTACTTCTAACCTGTTAAGGCTAAGTACTACATCTAAATTCATCGACAAAAAATAATATGGACTTATAAAAAAGTGATTTTAAATAACAAAATAATTAAGTAATGATTTTTTTTATCACCAAAATAATCTCAAACATACAAAACAAAGTAATTTATTAGTTAGCCAGTGTCATTAGCTACCGTTTGCCTTTTTTTTCATGTTTCTTCGACGTATGAAACCTTTGATATCGCATAAAGTAAAAATGGTCATAAATTATAGGGGGAGGGGGTTGGACCCCTTATATATTTTTTTTGTTGATGACTTTAGATGTAGTACTTAGTCTTAACGGGTTAGAAGTACCATCCCTATCACATTGTATATACTTACTAACTCCATATACTATGATGACTGCTGACATTCACAGAAACGATGAGGATGTACCCCTCGATGCGGGCGATCTTCCGGAGGTGTACGAAGGACTACCGGCTGCCGGACAGCGAGTTGGTGGTGGAAGAAGGCACGCTGGTGTTCGTGCCGTGCCAGGCGATCCAGATGGACCCGGACATATTCCCGGAGCCGGACCGGTTCGATCCGGATCGGTTCACGCCCGAGAACAAGGCCAAGTTGCATCCGTGCCACTGGATGCCGTTCGGCGAAGGGCCTAGGAAGTGTTTAGGTGAGTGGAGCGGAAGAAATGTGTTTTATAAAATATTTGAATTGAACATAGTTATGCACTGATTTTAAATAGACATTTCAGTCCTCTTTCGCAAACTCAAAATAATATTCAATGGTTTGGACCCTTATTCTGTAGCAACAATTTTTTTTATTCATCTTCAAGTTCTTATTTATCTTAAAAGAGTATGTAACAGCTGTGTTCTTTATCCCACTTTAGTGCTTTATCTTACATTCGAAACGACCTATCTAATAAAAGTTATTTTTTAGGAAAAAACGGGATTTTTAACATGTTATTTATAGTATTATTTCATTGTTTTTTCACATTTGCTCAAATTCTGAAAAAGAACTTTAGGTGACGTAGACAAAGCAATGTTTACAAAAATAATGTTTAAATAGAGTATTTAAGGTAAGTTTAATATAACAACTTTCTAGTGTGCCGAAATATCGGATGCTTATAAGCAACTAAATAAAAACATGGTGGTCATCCCGTTAAGAATCACATTAAAGATTTTGTAAATTATTTGGTAAGCCGCGTGACGCGCCGTGCGACCAAGGTTAGGATGCGATTGCCAGGCGCTAAAATCGCAAGCGTGACGCGGATGAACATGACGGACTTAAGAGGCCTATTATGCCTATTACATCTCGACTGTGATTTTTGTGTAAAATGGCCAATTTTGGCGTTCTTGATCTCTGAATAAAAATACATTAACAATTTTGACTTATCGAATAGTGTAGAATAGCTATTGGCATAGTGTGTAGCGGCTTTTTGTAAATTTTGCTTTACTTTTTAATTAAACCTAAAATTGCAGAGAAGTTTTTCATAAAATACGCGAAGGCACTTTTTTGAGCTCATTGATTTAACTACTGTTCTAAACAAATAAAATAAAAAAAATATTATGTTATCTCTTATATAGTCGTATAGTGCGTGCGGCCCCGGAATTTGTAGATATAATTGATTTTATACAGGAAAAAAATCTTATTCTAAACCAAAAAACTTAAAAAAATCGTTTTAAGTTAACTGTGAATTTCTCCTATCTACGATAATAGTATTGAGGAAAATTTATACCAGAATAATTGTTACTTCATGAGTAATAAAGATTTTATAATGAATTTATTATCCTATTTCGATAAAAACGATAAATACAACTGCAAAATTACTACAAAATGCGATGCGCCGGCCGTCCGAATTCAGCTTATTCTCGCAGGGTGGAGATTTGTAATATTATGCATGAATTTTATTATCCTATTTCAATAAAAACGACAAAAACAACTGCAAAATTACTACAAAATGCGAAAATGGGCATTTTACGCAAATATCACATTCGAGATGTAATAGGCCTCTTAAATTGAATAACGAAAATAAAATGTACACAACATAATATGGCCATTTATGGACAAAATATGGGCTTCAAATATCAAATGAAGCCCATGTCCATATCCATATTTTTTAGCCGATTGACCCGCTGGTCCATGCAATCGTGGTTGCATTCGAATAACATAAAAAAATCATTAAGTATGAAGAGCCCAATAGAGCAGCGGCTAAGGCGTTCTTTACGTTCTTATGAGTTAAGGGGATCCTGCACGAAATTGTAAAAAATTACGTATTTTTAAGTTACTTACTTGTACTATGCGTTGAATTAGTTTAATACATTATAAGAACTGACGTAAGTTAGCCGAATCATTGCACAAGGACGTGGTCTTGTTGAAATTTGAAACAAATTCTTTAAACAATAACAAACAATACATAAATCTAATGACTCCTAAAACATTTTTTTTCGACAACTTTCTTAATTTTACGCATATTTGTATTGATATTCCGCAGGTCACCCCCATCTTAAAAAAGAAAATTTTAATTTTTAACACAAGCGCGTGATGGTTTTGTACGTTTCGCAGAATCAAAACATTGCTCTAAACAAATTACTAGGTCTGAAACTTCAAAGCAGATTTGTTCTAATTTTGAATATCAATATGATTGATTTTGCTTTGAAGTTCATTAAGAGACTTATGTCCGTTTTTGCGATCGCGCGGCACCCCCCTACGCAACCTTCGCATTTCCAAGTTACTGTATGGGTGACCAAATTAAAAACATCTCCTCTCTTCTCGTCCGTGCTTCGGAATGCATGCAAAGCCGCTGGTCCCAGTTGTTGTAGTCGATGGTAGTCGATAAAACATACCGACGCGTATTGGGCCAGAGTTGTGGCCCAAAGTCCTCATGGTTGCCCATGTAGGGCACATGCGTTCCCACTATCTAACAGTAGGACTTTTATTGGCTGATGATGACGGCTTGTTGTAAGTCCGCCTGGCTAACTAACACCACCTTATATAAGCCTGTCGCGCTAACAATAAAGTAGTATTGTGCATCAAAACTAACTGAAGCAAGAAGAAAGATAAAATATGATTTTAATAACATCTCACTTATTTTGTAAACAAAAATCTGAGTGAGAAAGAATGACTCCTCGATACGACCACCTGTTCCACACACTGGTAGGGAAGATAGGATTTTTTTTCCACATTTAGCTACTTAGGGGAGAATACTTTTCCACTTATCTCTACTGATAAAATAATTCAGGAAATTGGTATCATCACATTGAAAAGTCTAAGTACTTAAGTGTTTTGTTTAATAAGTATAATGATTCTATTCTGAAAGTATACAAACTACTTCATTAGGAGAGGTGTGAACCGTTTTCATTGTGAAGTTTAAGAAAATGTCACTTTACGAGTCATTTGTAAAATATAAAACAAATTTGAAAATCAAATGCAGCTTGCATTTGATTTATATTAAATTTACGTAAAAATGAGTGAACCAATTTTTAAAAAACATATTAAATTATTATTTTTTTCCAATTTTTTTTTAAACTTGGCTGAAAACAAACAATTTCAGGAGCAGTGGTCTTAGATTAAACTTTTTATTTTAATCTAAGGCAGTGGTGCGTGTTTGGAAAAAAGCATAGGACAAATAATGCTGCAGAAGCCTGGCATTTCAAAATTAATAACAAAAGCAACAGAAAAACCAGTTTATACGCATTATTGAAATTATTAAACAACCAATCGGTGGTTATAAAAAATCAGGAATGTGCTGAAAATTAATCCGCCAAAAAAGAGGGAGCAATGCACAAATGCAATTGGTCATTGGGGATATAACGGTTAGTCATTTTTTAGATAATAATATGTTAAGATAATTTATTTATAACATCATCATCATCATCATCAGCCTATAAACGTCCCACTGCTGGGCACAGGCCTCCCACGTGAACAATAGCACGTGGGGATATTGGGCCATAACCCACCACGCTGGCCCAGTGCGGGTTGGTGGGTTTTAACGGCTGCCATCTTACGACAACAACCGGGACCAACGGCTTAACGTGCCTTCCGAAGCACGGAGAACATACTTAGATTAAAACAATTTTGTTCTAATCTAAGATAACATATCAATTATCTTAACATACTTATCTAAATCAGCATATTATACTGATTATAAAGAAGTTTAATTATATTAATTTGAGTACCGATACTTTTCTATCTACTTGTACTTTATCTTAGTAGAAATATGTGGAAATAAAATGCCAATGTATCCCCCCTAGTTGCTAAATGTGGAAAAAAATCCTATCTTCCCTACTACTAGGGATAGACCGTAGGGATATGTGGAATAGGCGGATACGACGCTTCTTCAATGCCATACAAATTCGCGTTTCAATCGATCAAATTGTGAATATTACTACTTGCATTAGGCACTCTGTGATTAAAAGCACATCTCGTGCCGGATATCCTAGTGATCCGGCCTTGACCCGATGTGTTCTAATGTCCATCATTACCGTCGCTCAATCATTAGAGACCTTCACCTTAGATCATACTGTAGCTAATCGTCATGTGTGCTCACACTTAACACAGAAACGCAGCTATAAAGCTTGTTTGTTTAACTAAACTCATGCAATCATTTGAGAATTACGCTAATATTTGTTTATATTATGTGTGATTAAATAACACCTTACGCTGGTATTAACAATATAATGTGAGCAATGTCTAGGGCTTGTTTAAAGTCCGTCTAGCTGGCTACATACCACCGATTTACCAAAGGCGCCAGTTCTACACCTCTCCTAATGAAGGAGAGTATACTTTCAGAATAGAATCATTATAATTAATAAAGAAAACACTTAAAGCACTTAAACTTTTCAATGTGATGATACCAATTTCCTGAATTATTTTATCAGTAGAGACAAGTGGAAAAGTATTCGCACCTAGTAGATAAATGTGGAAAAATATCCTATCTTCTCTACCAGTAGCGATAGACCATAAGTGGAACAAGCGGATATAAGATGGTTTTTCAGTAGCTGAGGATTCCGGCTGAAATTCTCTTGCACCTTTCACGGCCTTATTGTTATTGACTATCAAGTTAGACAAAGATTAAAAACTTATTGTTTTATGGTGATTATTATATATAAAACTTTTTACATTGCACACATAAGTATACCACGCCCGTTTTTACAGAGGGGTGGCGTAGACAAAAGCATTCAGTTTGCTACGCGATCCTGAAACTTCATATTATGCTTCATTATGTACTTCTCATGACATTCTTTGTCTAGTCGGCTCTCAACCTGACCTTACCATACCTTTTTAACACGTTTTTATTAGGTCGACCTGTATGTAACAAACTATGTAATGGAATCTAAGGTAACTAATTTAACCATCTTCCAAGGGTCGTAGCGTAATGAAAATTGGCAGCTGTATGTAGTTCTGATGACAATACAATAATATGGTACTGTCGAACTGATCTGATGATGGAGCCGGAAACAGGTTACACAGATTGGCGCTCTAACTGGAGTTGCAGCACGACTAGTAGGTGGCTCTACATTAAACAGTCTGTTCAAAGTAACACTTTGTCGAACTCAGACAAAACATGCGCCAGCGGCGAGGAGAGACGACATTCACCGACATTTTGACGCCTTTTTTTTCAGGAAATTAAGTACATAAGGGTAATGCGTCAACAATGGCAAAATGTAGAGTTCTTGTTCGTAGACGAGATATCTATGGTTCCCTTTGGTCACCCTTTGGCGGCATAAATGTTATGCTCTTGTGCGACCTCATGCAGCTTCCGCTAGGAAGTTAGTATTAGTATTTGTTAACAAGAAAGTCTTTCCTGTTCCAGCGCCTCACGCTTTTACAATCAAATATTATAATTAAAAGCACATAGTTCAGCAATTCAGCCCAGAAATAGAGACAATTTGAACGATCCATATTTTTTTTTTGTTTTTACGTGAATTTATAAAAGCATGTCTTTCTAGTGTTTTTTTATATTACAACGTCACGAGTAACTATTCCTCAGAGATACACTTTCCCCGTAAAGACACTTTTAATAAAAATTACGCTTTTATTCCCCAGAGATACACTTTCGGCTTGAAACTTAAATAGAAAAGTGTTTTAGATGAAAAAGAAAAGTAAATATCAAACAAAACTATAGTTTCTATTCCCCAGACATACACTTTCGGCTAGGAGTATATCATGCTGTTGGTGTACTTTAATGATTTAGGTATCTTTAGGTATACCTTCCTATTTATTTACAAGCGTATTTAGTTTATAACAATTTCCCTTGGGAATAGAACAATTTATTGTTTTAACCGCGTCGCGTAGCGGTGAAAGAATACTACCACCCCCTCTCTTCCCTTGGGTGTCGTAAAAGGCGACTAACGGACTAAAGACTGCACATACATCCAACAGCATAAGCGGCGATGGGCTCACCACCTGCCACGCCGAGCTCATGTGCAGTCGCTATTTAGTGAAAAGTGGACTATGGCAGAGGACTGCTTTTGCGGTCCTCATTGCCTAGTCTCTGACTAACCCTTCGGGGATAATAGTCGTGATTATATGTATGTTGTTTTGTCCAACATTTTTTTTTTAAATTTGGGATGCCCAAATTGACCTTTAACTGCATTCAAAAAATGTAAGCTAATAGATGAACTATACAAGCGATCTGAGGTAACAAAGAACTAAATGTTTCAGGTGTCCGGCAAGGGTACATCCAATCGAAGCTGGCACTAGTAAAGATCCTCCAAAAATACGAGTTCCTGCTGGACAAGCGCACTCTTGTCCCGATGAGGATCAAAACCACCAGCCTGGTGCCGCAGGCGGAAGGCGACGTCTGGATAAGGTTACGAAAGCTAGATGAAATCAAACGGGAGGCGTGACCGAAGTGTTGCGTAGGTTTAAGTTATGGTCGCTAAGTCATGGTTTTAGATAGATAGATAGATAACACTTTTATTGTAACAGTTTACATTTTACAACACGAGACATAAAAATACAAGTACAATACATAGTTACAATTTGGCGGTCTTATCGCTATAAAGCGATTTCTTCCAGACAACCAGTCGGATGGAGAGAACTTATACACGCTAAAGTCGGAGGTGTAAACATAATTGTAAAAATTAATGTAAATTTATAAAACATATTAAGTATACTTAATATGTTTTATAAATTTTGTATATGTTTGTGAATAAATTTTGTATATGTTTGTGAATAAATTTTGTATATGTTTGTGAATAAATTTTGTATATGTTTGTGAATAAATTTTGTATATGTTTGTGAATAAATTTTGTATATGTTTGTGAATAAAATACGTTTAAGAAAAGTTTGTGCTGTGTTACTTTGTCTTTTCCGTTTTAACGAAACGACTGTCTTCGTCTCAGACCTGTCTGGGGCCCTACCATTAACTCTGGTAGTATTATTATGCAAGTTCCCATACGAATTTTTCATAATAGGTAATATTAAAATCTTACAGTAGGTACAGTAGGTCGACAGTAGTCGGCAGTAGGTCAAATACGCCTTGAATAATTTATATAATAGCTGTAACGGATTTCGGAATCTTGATAATCCATGCTTATGATTTTATAATGAATACCTGTTTAGTGCCAACAAACGAAATACTAAAAATCATATTACTCACACAAACTTAGGTTTCGTCAACACCAACGAACCTATTCCTTGGCTGGTTTTATTTGTCCATCATCATCATCATCATCAGCCTATAAACGTCCCACTGCTGGGCACAGGCCTCCCACGTGAACAATAGCACGTGGGGATATTGGGCCATAACCCACCACGCTGGCCCAATGCAGGTTGGTGGGTTTTAACGACAACAACCGGGACCAACGGCTTAACGTGCCTTCCGAAGCACGGAGGAGCTCGAGATATTTTTAAATTTGGTCACCTATCCAGCGACCCAGCATTGCGAAAGTTGCTTAGCGAGCAAGATCGCAAGCCGAACGCGCTAGCCGCTGCGCCATCGAGCTCCTCCTGTATTTGTCCGTTCTTTATTATTTGTTCTCATAAGTTTTAACAGTAGCAGAAAATCTAATCTTGGTTACATTTATAACATAACAATAATGATAGTTTTTTATCATCATCTTGTTTACACATATAACACGACGAGAGTTATTAACATTTGTTATAGTCTGCGAACCGACTTTTAAAACTTTAGGCTCTCCTTCCCAATCCTTAATTAGTAATAGTGTCAAGAAGAATTTAGACAATGAGAAATGTTTCCATTTTTTCGATGTTTAATTATTATTTGTAAAAAAACCGGATCTATCATTTAGGTAATTTTGTGCCCTCGCGATAAAGTTCCATACGATAATCGCGTAACCTGTATTTCATTATGATGCAATTAGTTGAGCCAACACTAGCCAGAGCAGGACAAGGACGCAACATCACGTCACTAACGAAATAAATCATTAAACTCACAGCCATTTGGAATAATGCAAGTCAACAAATGAAATTACATTAATGATGTGTGAATATCGTAATAGCGTTTAAAATAAATCGTTTAAAATAGAAGTTGATACGTTAATAAGCATAGGCATCAAAATAACTTAAGAGTATATTTATAAATGGACTTGAAAAAATCAAATAAATAAATGATGATTAACTGGTCAGATGGCTCTTTAGTTACGAGTATATCATCGTTAGGAACGCTTGAACCATACTTAGGTGTTGTGTAAGTAAGCCAAGTTCACGTCCAACGAAGCACCCAGCCCGCGGGCTTTACGTAAGAGCGCTCGACAAGTGTTTTATGCCAACTTGACCTTGCCGGTGGCGACATGCATTCCACCGAACCAAACATCGCTGTTATTTACGTTTGGTGTAAAATTCCAAAATTGAGAAGACCGATGGCATAGCGGATTGCGCGTGCGATTGGGATCTTGCAACCGTCCACCGTTTGAGTTATTGAATAAGGGTCATTGGTGGCTGTGCCAGGATGAGAAACTTTTAAGCGCTGCTGGACAGACAAAATTATGAGATTTCAAAACAAACGACAATTTGACGATTTTATTTTCTAAACAGACAGATTTAGAGTTATTGATGGTGGCTATGGCAGGATGTGCCACACAATATCTTGAGGTTGTGATAAACCAAAGTACATTGTTTTTTTTTTCATTTAGTAAGTAAGAGATCGATCGCCGTATTGAGAACGCCTGGAAAAGTTACTGGTTCATGAAGACGCTAATGAAGGGAGACCTTCCAATCTCTCTGAAGCGTAGACCCGTCGACATGTGTGTATCTTGCCGATCCTTACCTACGGTGCACAAACCTGGTCGCTAACCGAATCACAAAAGTCCCGACTCAAGGTTTGTAAAAGAGCCATGGGACGCAGCATTCTCGGCATCAAGAGAACAGATCATGTCCGAAACACCACACTGCGTTCCATAACAGGTGTTGCCGATATTGGACATAAATCTGCAAAGTTTAAGTGGGACTGGTCGGGGCACGTGGTAAGAATGATCCCAGAGAGGTGGGCGAACATCAGCACGCGTTGGGTAGGTACCTACCCAAAGACCGACGTCGGCATCGAGGTCGTCCTCGGAAGCGGTGGCGCGACGACCTCGATGCCTTCGACGGAAATTGGTTAGAGCTGGATAAGTAGAGAGAGAGCTGAAAGGAAGTGGGGGAGACCTTTTCCTAGCAGTGGGACATTATAGGTTAAAAAAAAGTAAGTAAGTACTTATAGAATAGATTATTTTAAACCGGCAGTACGACATCATGGTTCGACGTAAAGAACGGTGCTACCTACTTGACATACGGCTACCGAATGACAAGCACCGTACGTAACTCGACGTAGTTCGACGTAGCGACACGGACGACGTATAGAACATACTTATTGTAGTGTAGGTACTCATCATGTACAAACAAATTTACGTAAATTAACGTTACGTAATTTTAAAAAAATATAGTTAATTACCTATTTAATTTACTTCAACAACACATCGTTAGTATCACGCGTCACTATTTGAATGCACATAATACAATGTACCACTATCTTTTTAATCTTGCTTTTCCTTCTTTTGCGTGGTCTGCGTTTCTTTGTCCGCGTCTTTTGTGGTACCAGTAATAGTACCTGCGGTGCCTGTGTTACCATCTGTATCTGCGGTTCCTGCATTATCTGTTGTATCCGCGATACCTTCCACGTCTTTCGGTTCAGTGATCTGCACTTTCGGTGAGCGCGCCCGCCTGCGCCTTTTGTCCGTTTGGACAGAAGCATGTTTCAAATTAGATTTCTTCACAGCTTTTCTTTCAGATGCCTTATCTGTTTCTGATGTACTCTGCTCCTCTTGGAATTGGTTCACTTTACTTTCAATAATATGCTTCATTTCTTCAGTGATGTTCAAAGTGGATTCATACGGCGGTTCATCTTCCCTCTTGCTAGTTGACGCCTGCGGTGACGCTTTAGTCCGCGTAAAATGTTCATGCAGATGTTCATTAAATTTATGCTGTGAATACTTTTTCATCCCCTTCGCCTCTTCTTCGGGTGTATCTTCGTCGCTATTTTGTTTTAGCGATTCTGACTCCTCAGGGTATTTTGTGCCAGCAACTGATATGAACGAATCTCTGTCTAACCTTTCCCTACCATATTGTCGCACAATTCCTAATCTGCTGTCTGATGACGAAAATTCTAGAGATTCATCTGTCGTAGATGACAAAGTTTCCAATTCACTCTCCGGCAAGTCTAAACCCAGAAGCAAATCGTATACCATTTTAACTATAAAACGGTGTTCCATGGTTATGTTTTGGTAAGCGGCTGATCGAGCTAACTTAAGGCTTTCCGATGGTACTAAGGATTCCCCAGATACTTGCTGAGGAACGGCGGATACGTACAGCATGTCGCTATCATAAAATAATTCTATGTCGTTATCCGCAGTGAGTGTGGTTGCGTCTGTGAACTGCACTTTGCTGGCCGTGTGGGTCGGCAAACGCAAAGAAGACTGAGAAAAATTTTCATTGTAATACCACACCTCTGGATAAACCGTCTGTATTTGTGTTTCATGGCGCTCCTGAAAATGAGTGATTTGTGAAAATTAGAACATTTTTTATAACATTTCAAATAAATAAATATTACGATTGCATTTCGGGTCATACAAGTCAAGACAAGCAACTTTCGCAACGCGGGTCAACAGATGAGAAAACAAATTAAAATATTAAAATATAAGGCGACTGCTAGAAATCGCAAGAAACTTCAAGGGCTGGTCACGTCAAGTGTATTAGACATGACAAAAAAAAATTCGTGCTTTTTAATTTTTAATAAATATTCTTTTTATGAATTTTAATTTGATAAGTCAAAGTCAAAGTCAAATCATTTATTCAATGTAAACCTTTACAGGCACCTATTGACGTCAATACTAATAATAGGTAATAAAAAAACAGTTAACTAACTTATAGTTAAGACTTAACAACTGTTACTAATCTAACGAACAGTCTGTGCCAGATGAACGCGTATCGCTATTCCCCAGTACCACTGCAAGCCGAAACAGGATCGCGTCGAACCGAAATATAAGCCGTGGCGATAAAATTCTATGTTAACAAACGTATCCTGGTACGAGACAAAAATAGCGGGCAAATGCCTCTCCCCTAGCGACACAAACGCCTAAAACTTATAATTTATCGTTTTTTGCGATGATAGTTAGATGCAGAATGATAAATCATAATGAATTGTTAACTTAATTTAACACTATAAGGAATAAATATGATTATTCAATTAATTATCCTATTGATACTGTGATTCAATGTGAGTGATAGATAGTCTTTGAGTATCTAATTTATTTTATAACATAAGAAAAATAAAATGAAAGAATTAACTATTAAATAATGATTATTTACAACGCGCGTGCAGCGGCCGACCGTCGACCCACCTGTCTGTTGACCCGTCCGCGTCAGCTGGGCGATAAGTACCTACGTTAGTCTCCAATCTTTTTTGTCATTTTTGTCATGTTTAAAACACTTGAAATGACCAGCTCTTGAAGTTTCTTGCAGTGTCTAGCAGTCACCTTATAAATTCGAGCTTCTTCGTGTTTTGGAAAGCATGCTAAACTGATGGTCTCCATTTGTTGTCATAAAATATATAGCCGTCGTTATGTCCCATCTACACGCATTCGAAAGCTTAGTCAGTCAGTGTTTGTGTGACACTCTCGTGGCCCAGTTCCAAAATACGGCAAGGGTATTTCAGTGGGTACCCGGACATCAGGAGAGAGGGACATAACCACCGCGTCTGCCCAGGCGCAATTCGGAATGAATTTCATCGAGCAAAAGAAAGCACGGAGGGTTATTATTCAATATTCCTATATTGAGTTTTGACCTAAGGTGTACAGTAACATATACCAAGATCGTCTCGATGTCTCCGATCAGTTCGACGTCATCAGCTCCTCACCAGCCAGCGCCGCCGTCAGTTGCCTGCAGAGACTGTGTGCATCCACACTGCCGTGATCGTCAGCCTGATGGCCTGTCATACCCCTCAAGTACTTACCTGCTTCGAGCTCCTCCGTGCTTCGTAAGGCACCTTAAGACGCTGGAACTATTTATTGTTACATGATGGCAGTTTTTTAAACCCTTGGGCTATCATTTTGGTTTATTTTTCAACCGTAACTACTTGAGGTCTGAGCTTAGCAATGGTTTTATATATTGACTGGTAACATAAAGGATGTGTACTAGCATCTTGTCGATGTCTCCGATCAGCTCGACGTTGACGCGCACCAGCTGGAAGTCAACTGCCAGCACGACCCTCGCCAGCGCCAGCGCCGCCGACAGCAACCAGCAGACGGTGTGTAGCCACGCCGCCGTGATTGTGAGCCTGATGGCCTGGTACACCCCTCGGATGCGACGCTCGTATGCCAGCGTCATCACGTTCACTGTGTACGAGCAACTGATTCACTTTTATTGTTTGTCTATCATTATCATTAGCCAATAAATGGTCCACTGCTGGATACGGACCTTCACAGACACGGACACGTGAGCTGACAGATTGGACCATAACACACCACGCTGGCCGAAGACTCAACGGCTTTACATGCCTGCCGTCTTAATTGCATATCTATCTATACTATTGATATTTATTAATTGATGCAATTTATTTCTAAGTACTAATTAGGTACAATTTAAAATTGAACACATGTTTAAATAAAAAAAATATCATGAGCAGGATTCGAACCTACGTCTTTTGACATATCGATGCGGTACACTACACTTAATTACATAGTTGACAGTAAAAGTACTCGTATTTAGGCAGTGTTGATAAACACAGATTGAACAGAGCATCGATTTAAGTCATTTCTTTTAGGGTGCGTCCACATCAATCTGGCGAATGCGCGGGCGGCGCGGGAGCGGCGCGCGAGCTGCGCATTCGCCAGATGTGGACGCACCCTTAGGCTACGATCGATGATACGATACAAGATTTCACGAATTTCATCATTTTCATTCTTGCCATTGACATGGTGGGCAACTTCAAGTTGAAGGCCAAGGCGCCGACCACAAGTTACGGCATCAGACGCTGAGGGGCTACGATTGCGAAAATCAAACTTCGTCAGTCGCCTTTATCATACATAGATAGTATTAAAAGATGTGCCTTGCTCGTGGTAGAAATGTCAATTAATCTAGTTCTCTCTAAAAGTTATTTAACTAAGTCATTTTCGATGCAGCAGGACGCAGTTAGCATCCTCCTGCAAATCTGTATATAATAATATAGTGTTATTTATTACTATCACTATAAACACCTTTATAGTAATAGTAATAAATAATACTTATACAATAATTTCGAAGGTTAGTGTTACTTATTTGTCTATGGTGTTAGGCTTAGTGGTCAACGCAGCCGCGTCGGTCGGTATGGTATTGCGGAGGACGTGAGTGGGTTCGAATGCCATCTGAAGTAAGTTTTATTTAACGGTTCAACATCTTAAAGTATGTTTGAGCGTTATTAACGCATAAACATTAATTATTATAAACTCATAGTAGTTCTTGAGTATGTATAGATATATTAAACCATAGTTTAATAAGTAACAATTTTATATACGTAAGAAATTTTTATGTTATTGTATTGCTTTGGTACATTTACGTAATACTAGCTCTGATACATCTGATATACTCAAATTTTCGGCACCACCGATACAAAGCCTTATGATCTCTCCATTCATCTGGTGTCTGGTAGAATTCGCCTTAAAGCGAAGACATAGCTGACATATTATGAAAGAGTAAATAAAAAATAAATAAATAAACTTTCCTACACTCACACCAATTATCTAGCCCAAGAGAAGCTTCTTTAAGAAACTCCATAAATGGTTACTAGACAACGGATAAACATACTTAAAATACTTAAATACATACTTATTATACATAGAAAACACCCAGACCCGAGACTATTTAGAAAAACAATAATTTCTAAATAGACCCGACCGGGGATCGAACCCGGGACCTCAGAGATGGCGACACCATGAAAACCGGTGTACAAACCACTCGACCAAGGAGGTCGTCAAGAGTAACATGTACCTATCTGTTCGTACTTATTTATACGATCTAATTTTTCAAGTGTTGCTACACAAGTATTACATCTATCTGGCCACTGACTTCTGAGTGGTAGAGCCACGCTGCATTGCAGCACGAATTGGGCCGGCACGCCCGGCGTAATACCACCCCCTCGCGGAATATCGGCTTGAAATATTGTTTCACTCGTTTCTGTAGTGTTTCGACCGGCGAGTGAAATACCGGAGTCCCAGCTCCCCCCTCCTCCCTCACAATTCTTACTCCTCCCTTAAAGATCCTACTCCTTCCTAAAAGTCGGCAACGCATCTGCAACTCCTCTGGGTTAGCCTGACCTGATGGAAAGTAATCACCGCCGCCCAGCCTACTCGTTTGCCTAAATTAAACACTTCCCGCTGAAAATAAAAAAGAAGCAAATAACAAAACTCATTAGTGCATACGTGCTGCTGCCCGTGATCTCCCCGAGTTTTATGCACAGCTCATGTAGCCCGTCGTCGGTGACTGCTGAAGAGTATATGCTGATGGCACCCATCGCCACAGAGAACACGAACACTGGCGGCAGAACCCGCCACGGCCGTTGGAGGCTGGCATCAAGAAGGTTTTATTGTAATGGGTCGGCAAACATTACGGCCTGCCTGATGGGAAGCAACTCATCTTACTGATTATTATACAATATGTAAGGGATCCGACTTTTGATATTTTACCAACGTGATATACATTCAATTTCATCGACTTGAATCACCTCAGAGAGAGGCGCACCCCTCACCCCTCGAGAGGGGGATGATTCAAAAATTTATTTTCTATTGTTTGCCTTATGTTCTTATAACCAGGTTTTTTCTCACTTTTAATATGTGGATCTCATTGATTTATATCTCATTAAATTTACTAACTTTTAATACCATATTCATCAAAAAATCAAAAGAAAAAAAGAATAAATTTCAATGACTTTAAAAAAATCTGACTTTTTTACCGTATTTCTTTTAGTTTCTTGTCTTTTTTTTAAAAAGTAGGTCTTAACAATGTATTTATTCCTTCCTTAATTGTACCTTTTGAGTTTACCTTTCTAACGATGCCAAAATTTACACAGTAGTTACTCGTATTTTTTTAATATTTCGAGTACAGATCTTACCCTCTTTCTGTAGTATATAAAAGAGCTGTAGGTGGCGTTCATTACTAATAAAATACTACCAACTCTCATCTCTTCCCTTGGGTATCGTAAAAGGCGACTAACGGAAACAGCAGAGAACGGCGATGGGCTCATCCTGAGCACATGTGCAGTTGCAATTTGGTGAAGCGTAGAATAGAAGCAGTTCACTGCCAAGTGGACTGCTTTTGTGGTCCTCATTGCCTAGTCTCTGACTAACTCTTTATGCATATCTAACAGTCGGGAATCTTTTTTTTTTGACTTGTCACAGTGACTGCATCCTGCCTGATGGTAAGAATGCTGAGGTTCACCGAAATGGGTAACGGAGAGTTCTGAAGAGAGGGAGGAGTAAGGAACGGAGTTACCTTGGACGAGAATGCACAAACCTGGGTTTTGCTAGCATTAAACTCGACCAGGTTTTTAGATCCCCACTTAGAGACACGATCGAGAGTCAGGTTCAGTTTGGCAACCAGTTCTTGCCTTTTCACCACGACATCGGCTTGCTTTGATGCAGGATGTCCCAAGTACCGCTCATGCACCGTACTGTCATCCGCATAACAATGAATATTGCCCAAGGACAACATGTCATTGATATGCAGGAGAAATAGAGTAGGTGAGAGCACAGAACCCTGCGGCACTCCGGCATTAATGACTTTGTAGAACGCGGAGGAACTACCCTCACAAAGGACACGAATCCTCCGCTCTTCTAGAAAGTCTGCTATGTATGTATGTCTATATAATGTATGTAGTAATTGTCTTGCTTGAAACTTTGATTTAGTAAACGTCCGTCAGATTCCACTTTCGTCAGAAGCAGTGTTTATATAATTTCAGTTCAGTTTCGTCATGAATGACGGATCTGGATAATCACCGTAACCCACCACGCTGGCCCAATGCGGATTAGGGGGTTAATGACCAACACCAATAGTAGTATTGACAATTTGTTTTTGTTTTTTTTTCCATTTTGTAGGCATCGCATTGCGTACAATGAAAATCAGTCAAGTACGACTCGGGCTCGTACCGAAACCGATTTGGTTGAAACCGAAGTTGTTTTGCTGATATCTAACAACTGTGTAGGTAGCGGGACAAAGGTACATTTGTAGGTAAAATTGCCTGCTTTATATAATGAAAATGAATGGAAATTGAGTTTTCTCTATATGACAAAATAACCACAATTTCATTCCCTATAAAATATTTTTATTCTTACTCGTGATTTTCAATATAATTTATGAGTAAGTACTTAAGTATTTCTAAAACTTTCTTTTTCTATAACACTTACAGCTTCTTATGAATATAGTCGCATCTTGACATGAAGCCCAAAAGGGGATTTTATAAAGCAAAAGATAATAATTAAGAAGTATTTTCCGGTGTAAACTAGCAATTTTACAATGTTAATGGCAACATAGTTGCCACCATGATTTGAACCTTATTCAGTTGCAATACTTGCAATCGGGTGGAAAACCAATAAAAATATTTAATGCTCTACCAATTAAAGAGTTAAGCTTTTCTTATTATTATTTCGCTTGCTTATTACATAGGTCACCAAAGGGAATCGCGGAAGAGGAGTGCACGTTTTAATAAAGCGGTCCTTTTTAGTGTTTGTTGTGTAAATGCCTTTGTTTGTACATTTCATTATCGGCACGCTAAGGTTGTTGACGTAGCAACAACACTTTCTTTCCGTGTTCCAGTATCGACTGATGTGTTCACAGATTTAAAAAAATACTTCCTATTACCAACTTATTACATTTGTTTGTTTTAAAAATGTGCTTTGTTCTTTGTTAACAAAACGTTACATCAGAACAAGGAACCGAAACATTTTTTGGACACTTACATAGAGGTTCTTTGGTAATACAAAACTAATAACTAAGCTCAATTGCATTAAAATAAAATCAAATAAAATTTATTAATTACACTAAGATTTAAAATTAAAATAAAACACTATAAACTCAAATATTCAACGGCACGATATTACAAAACTATATTTGTATTGGTTGTGGTTGTGGAGTGGGTGGGCACCTGCCGTGCGATTCTCTAAGCTAAAGCCTTGATAGCTGCGGCTGCCGCAGCGCTGACAAATGACTCTGTCTCTTTCATATTCATATAATTGGAAAGAGACAGCAGATCACAGCCATGCGCGCAGCGTCTATGTGTCGCTTAGAGAATCGCATAGCTGGTGATCTGTAGTTCCGACTACGGCCCGTTTCAGACACGCTTTCTGTAGTTACCATTGTCTATTTTTGTGAGGAAAGATATATACATCCTAGAGAAAAACATCTTTAATAATAACCCGGTGAGAGTCCGGCTGCCGGTAGAGCACATGAGGAACATGGTGGTCCACACCAGGCCGAAGATGCCCGACAGCAGAGGCACGTAGGTAGGCAGGTAGCAGGCGCTCTTCTCCACCCACTGGCTGCTCAGGAAGTCCACGGGCAGCACTGACCACAACATTAACGATTTATTACATAGTAATTAGTAGCTGTGTTGGGCTAACCGTGTCGCCGGTAAAAGAATACCACCACACCCTCTCTTCCCTTGGGTGTCGTAAAAGGCGACTAATAGACTAAAGACTGCACATACATCCAACAGCATAGAGCGGAGATGGGGTCACCACCTGTCAAGCTGAGCACATGTGTAGTCGCTATTTAGTGAAAAGTGAACTATGGCAGAGGACTGCTTTTGCGGTCCTCGTTGATTAATCTCTGACTAACCCTTCGGGGATAATAGTCGTGATTTTATGTATGTAGGTATGTATGTAGCTGAGCTGTGCGCTGGTGACTCGTTATTAAAAGGATACTGCCTGCAGCTGTTGTCTTGGGTGTCGTAAAACTGAAGACTGCTCATACATTCAACAGCATAAACAGTGATGGGCTCAACGCCTATGACACTAAGCACATTTGCAGTTATTTGGTGAAACGTGGTAGTCCACGTTAATCCACACAAATCATACTTAGTTGGCAGTGCACTGATTTGCTTTTGTCATTTAAGATAAAGATAAAGATAATTGCCCATAGTCTCTGAATAACTCTTTGGGGACAATAACCGTGACTGCATACACAGGCGCTAACGCCTCAGCCCCCAAGCGGTCGCATGAGACCGCACCTACAAAAACACACTTGACTTTGTACTGTGTTTTCATAGACTTACAGACTACTTTAGTATGAACAAGTTTGATTATTTCGGTTCTATGGTACATTTTATGCATCGTGATCGCAAAATATCGCATAGACTATGCTCGATTCTGTCAAATTTGACGTTGACAGTTGCGCCAATTTTTGTGTCAGAAAATTTCCACGAATGAGGAAACACTACGTCGAAGTGTCATGCAAAATTCTCCTAAAAAACACAGAAAAACGACGTTTCGTTCCCCTGTTTCCTCCTTCAGAACTGGACCAATATTTATTACTTTTTCAGCATCGGTTAAAAAAAGAGATTTTCTATGTCTGTATGTTTATTTTTTTTAAATCAATCAATTAATGTTTCTGAAGACGCCTTAAAACGATTTGAGCATCAACACGTCACACCAAAATTTTGTTCTAACCGGTCATACCGCCAAAAGCAGTTTCAACCCGTCACAAGTTGATTTATTTCTATTAGGACAGGATCAGTAATTTTGTAGCTACTGGTCACACTGCAAATCTGTTCCTATTCGTCCTCCCGTCAAACAGTTCTAACTGGTTACAAGGAGGATACCTAAACAAATTTCACTACACGCCAAACGTGTGGTACAACAAAATTTTGGTACATCATCATCAGCCAGAAGACGTCCACTGCTGGACAAAGGCCTCTCCAAAGGATCTCCACCACGACCGGTCTTGTGCTGCTTGCATCCAGCGGCTACCCGCGACCTTCACCAGATCGTTGGACCACCTTGTTGGGCAGGCCGCCCACACTGCGTCTTCCGGTGCGCGGTCGCCACTCGAGAACCGTTCTGCCCCAACGGCAATCGGTTCTACGGGCGATGTGCCCTGCCCATTGCCACTTGAGCTTGGCGACTCTTTGGGCTATGTCGGTTACTTTAGTTCGTCTACGAATCTCCTTATTTCTGATTCGATCACGTAGAGAAACCCCGAGCATAGCCCTCTCCATTGCTCTTTACGTGACTTTGAGCCTGCTAAGTAGGCCCATAGTGAATGACCACGTTTCTGTACCGTATGTCATCACTGGCAACACACACTGATCGAAGACATTCGTCTTGAGGTATTTTGGACGAGAAGATATTTCGTAGCTTATCGAACGCTGCCCAGCCGAGTTTAATTCGATGATTGACCTCTTTCTTAAAGTTGGACCTACCTAACTGGACTGTTTGTCCCAGATATACATATTCGTCAACAACTTCAAGAGCAGAGTCTCCAACCTTCAGAGGAGTGGGTACGATACGTGAGTTAGACATGATTTTCGTCTTCTCCATGTTCATTTTAAGGCCCACTTGTTGAGAGACTCTGTTGAGATCACCGAGCATTGTGCCGAGGTCCTCCAGGGTCTCAGCCATGACTACTATATCGTCGGCAAATCGAAGGTGACTGATGTACACGCCGTTAATATTGATGCCGAGTCCTCTCCAGTCCAGAAACATTTTTTTGAATGCTATTTCCTCAGCGTGGATCGTTGAAGACTTTCTTATCACTACCGTATTATGCTATAGCTTAAACACGTCCTCCAGTGTAGCATTGAAGAGTTTCGGAGATATGACGTCTCCTTGTCTTACTCCACGCTGCAGCTGGACTGGCTTCGAGCTCCGGTCCTGAAGGCGAAATGTCATAGTGGCGTTTTCGTACAAACACTTCATTACTTCGATGTACCGGTAGTCAATTTGGCACCGCTAGAGAGACGGCCCATGTTTCAAGTTTCATGTTTCGTCCACAAACGTTAAGCAAAGTGACCGGTTATACTCTTTGGTCTTCTGTATAACCTGCCGCAGCGTATGTATGTGGTCTATGGTTCTAAAGCCTTTTCGTTTAGTTTTGGTACAAACACCACATAATAAATAAAAAATGCCAAGTATTTATTAATAATGTATATATTTTAATCTTAACAAACCATAAATATCCTCCTTGTGACCAGTTAGAACTGTTTGACGGGATGACGAATAGGAACAGATTTGTAGTTTGACCAGAAGCTGCAAAATTACAATGTGTCCTACTTAATAGAAATAAATCAACTTGTGACGGGTTGAAACAAATAATACTGCTTTTGGCGGTATAGTATGACCGGTTAGAACAAAATTTTGGTGTGACGAGTTGATGCCCAAATCCTTAAAACGAAGTGATTTCGCTAAATTTATAAGGCTCCTGGTTATTAAATAAATGACTTAATGCAAAAAATCAAACATACAGACATAGAAAATCTCTTTCTTTAACATATGCTAAAAAAGTAAATTGGTTCAGTTCTGAAGGAGGAAACAGGGCACTACGAAACGTCGTTTTTCTGTGTTTTGTATGAGAATGTTTTGCAAAATTTTGCATGCCACGTCGACTTAGTGTTTCTTTAGGGTGCGTTCGGATTGCAATATTGCGAGTAAAGCAAGTTCCTAATTAGAAACATCCTAAGCTCCCCGTGCTTCGGAAGACACGGAAAGCCGTTGGACTCGATTTTTTGTATGCTTCGTGGGCAACCTATGGCAGTCGTTAAAAAACAATAATTACATTTGACTTGCGCAGCGGATAACGTTAACTCCTTATGTTCATGTGTTAAGGTCAGAGACGATGACGTTTATCGACTGATGATGATGGTGATCGTTAATAAGGGTCACGCCCTTTGATGAGGCTTTCGCTGACGAGCATCCTTACCAGCCGGAGATAATCAATCACGTGGCGGATATGTCATTACCGCTACACCACGCGCGGAAGCATTGTCAAGGCCGATGAATGCACCCAGACATATGACGTAAAAACATGTACTGTATACTTTCCGGTTTAACAAAAACGTTTAAATTTGTCCGCTCACTTATATTCAGATTGGGTGAATGTTCAGATTAGATTAAAACAATATATGTGATGTCCTATGAGAAGCACGAGATATTAAATTTGGTCAACCTCCGGCCCGCCTCCCTTATGATCAGCAAAAGTAAAAAAAATTGAAAAAGAACTGAGTTCGTTTTCAATTGTTTGCAGACCAGTGTGTGCTGTAACTAATATTAAGATGTATTATAAACTTAAACTTACAAATTCCAGTTAAATGGATAGTATTGACCTAACTTTAACGGGATATAAGTATTTTTTTTTAATTTTAAAAGGCATATTCACAATTACAAATTAAAATGTTGTAATTGAAATATTTTTTGTAGTAGTATTGTATTGACTGAATCGGTTTGGTAATAGATACTTGTAGTAACTCAAATCAAATGCATGGAAACGTAATACAAATTAGCTATAAACGTAGCGTCAATCTTTGACAAAAACACTGCAAGCAGAAACAGTAAGCATGAATCTGTGATTGTTACACTTGTATGACCTGGAGACCCGGAGACCCGGAGTTCCTTCGTGTTAGATTTGAAACCGGGTTCTGTTCTAAATTTGTTTAGTGCTAGTCTTCTTTGACATTATAAAACATTAAGTAACATCAGAAATAATACAAGATCCAGGATTGAACCCTGTGGTACTCTCATTTAAAACAAAAAATTTAAAACTTTAGGTCCGGAACTCCGGATGATGTTTAAACAGCTGTAAGCTACCAATATTAAACAAAAGAAAGTTCCATACTATCAGCAGCATCTTTCTCCACGGGCATAAACTCGTGGACGACGCTGTGCTTAAGGGCAGTGAGCGACTGCAGCTTGGGGAACAGCACGCACTTCTCGTCGAACAGGTACATCAGCATGTGAAAGCAGAACGTGCAGAACGAACCGAAGACGAACGCCATGAAGAAGAGAAGCAGGTGGGCGCCTGAGGAAAGCAGTTAAAGCATACATCATCACCAGATTCACCAGCCTAATAAACGTCAATGTTTATTTGTGACTATTACTTTTATTATTTTCTAGGAACTTTTTCCTAGAAAATAATAAAAGTCTGTCTTTACAAAAGAGTTTGTCTTTACAAAAGAGTTCTGCTGACTACAACCCCTAAGGCATTTCTGCGAGTTCAGTCTTGTACCGTCTAAAAAGACGCAATAAGTACAGTGTGAATAAGTAGCTGTTACTGAGGAATTAACTACTAAAACTACTTCTTGAATTAGTTACTAAATTTCCAATTGGCAGTTTAAAATATTTTGTTGAAGGAGGTACATCAAGTGGAAAACAATCACCGCCACCAAAGGACCCTGAAAATAATAAAAACGGCTCTTTTGGGTTGTATCAATTTGTATGTCCTTACTTCCGCGGCTTCGTCCGCGTGCGGAAGCTAGTTTAAAAGTGGCAATCACTCAATTAGAGCTTGATAACATTACTTTTAAATCACAATACTTGCACGTGCTATTTTTAATTGCGACCTGACCTTCATTACCATGCAAATGAATCTGCAAAAAGTTGACCTCTCATTATACCTATCACTTCGAAGCCTTTGACCACACTTGAATACACACTTACTGTAATAACTGTTATTGTACAATATGACATTGAACGATATGAACTCCAGGCTAATTCAATAGATCGTTATTTAATATAAGAAGTATCCTTCAAAGGTTATTTTTTTATTGTGTTTAATGATTTTACATTGACATTCAATTTACTGGAACCTCTGTAACAAGGTCTCTAAAGTCTTTACAAGTCTAACCATGGTTTCTCAGCGCGACGTAGGGTGCGATTGTAAAACTGGTGACGGTGACCATAAACAATCTCGAACCGTTTTAAACCAATAAATCGTCGCCGTAGAGCGAAAAGTCACCAAGACGCAGTTTGACCGAAATTGAGTTAGAAATGTCATCAACATCACCGATTTTTTCTGCAAATTTCAATCTTACTATCATGTCAATAGGTATCATACATTTTATTTTAGGAAGTGCGAAAAATCATTAACACTTACTTAAGACTACAACATTTTACTCGAAAATAAACTAACTTACTTAAACATTTTTTCCTTCTTGGAGATAGTTGCAAAGTTGTACCTAAGTCGGGTTAATTTCTTTTCCTTTTTTTTAGTAATGGATGGTAACTAGGACCCAATATTTTCTAAAATTAACTTAAACCACTTGATTAGTTTAAGAATGACTGTTTCGATTGAACATATATGCAAAAACTAACTAAGTCCATTTACTGACTTTTCAACCAAGAATTATGATAATTTGCACTACCATACGTAAGAGCGAGAAATCATTAAACTTGATTAATAAGTTCTATCCTACACAGAAAAAACGGTATTCTTCGAATAAGTATAATAATCTTGCATGAAAGCAAATTGCATTAAACCAAGATTATGGTTGCCTCATATATATTGAAACATATATTTTCTTACATTAAAAAAAAAAAATCTTAAACTGATATTTGAAATAATCTTGAAATAAAACAATTCTTGATTGATTTAAAATAATACATCTTTAACCAAAAATTATAAGTATTCTTAATGTAAGTTGATAATTCTCTTGATGCAAGCTTAGGATGTATTTTTATTTCAAGAAAATATTGATTTCAATTCAGATAAGTTTCTTTTAATTTGAGAAAATTATATCCTAAGACCAATAACTAATATTTTAAATTTCAATTTATGCTACCTTCAATAAGGAAAAATATTCCTTCATTCCTTGCAATAAAGAGTCTTAAATGCATTTTAATGTTAGTACTTATTAGTTTTTATTTTACAAAAAACATTCATTCATGCAGGAAACACCCGTCCTCTAATGAGACTTTGAGAGTACTGAAAGAATACTCAGTAACTCGATAGACCAAAAATGTTCCACATATTCTTGGAAGGAACCTCAATGCAATGCAAGATTCGATACGTTAAAAAAAAACAGATCCGTACTTATACTATTGATGAAACGAAACCATAGCGCGATGCAGGAATCAGTACAGCGCCATCTAGGGCGTCATTGTTGTCGTCACTTTGTCCACTAATTTTTCATCTGGCAGCCACAGGCCTAATCTCAAACAGTACAAACAGTTTTAAACTTGCTTTGCATGGCGCGCACACTCACAATATCGTTAGGTATGCGTGGGTTGACATATCAAAAAAACTATTTTTTGGTAAAAATAACTAGTTACTGAGTTAAAATATTTTTATCTTTTTGCAATATTTTATTTAATTGAAACAATGTACTATAATATTTTGTAGCAAACCAGGATGTTTACTCAAAACAAGATTAGATGTCATTTGTTCAAGAGATATTTTTTTAAATTTTTTCAAGATATGATTCAAGATAATGTTTTCTTCATCTAGTGAATTGTATCATTGTGATAAAAAAACTTTCAGTTTGAAATAAGTATTTCATTGTATTATAACAATAACATTTGAACTTCTTAGATTAATTTTACTTATTCTTCATTGAAAATATTTTTTCTTGATTGTAAAAATGCAACAAGAAAATATATCTTTTGTGTTAAGACTGCCAATATCTAAAAATGAATAAACATTACTTGTATTAAGACAATTTTCCTTAAAATAACGTAATATGTCAAGAAAACTATTTTTCTTGCTTTGAGAAATCCTTTTTATCTGTGTAATGGTATAGCCACAAAGCTTTGTTTCGAACAGTCGCTAAAACGTTTTGGTGATAATTTTAAGCAACATCTCCAATGGTCTATTATACTTGGGCGATTTGGTTAGTTTTCAGTCTTTGATTTTGCCGCGTAGGTGGTTGGTGACTTTTATTCACCGCGCTGACATCGGCGAATGCGCATGCGCTTGATTTTTTTGTGCCAACGTAACTTTATACCCTATTTGATATTTGTTTCAAGCGTCTCAAATGATTTATGGAGCCAAAATCTTCAGTGCTATGGGCTTTGGTGAATACCGGAGTAGAGCTCTATCTTTACGCCTCCTGTGTACCGCTCGCACAGCGGGGACCGGAAGATAACCACATTGATAATTGACCAACTAAGTCAGTCGGCTGATCTAGCTCTGGCTCGTTATCTCTCGGCGCAGTTAGTCATTCTGAGGCAATTTAATTCCCACAACCAACAGTGGTTGTTCTCGTTACAGATGACCGACTACGCTGGGCAGTAGACACGTAGACTTGCGTTATCGCAAGATCTCTCCCAGCTTGTAAACTGCGCTACGCGCGTGCCAGGCATAGGCTCACATACTGCCAACTGCCTGGACCTTCTGCTGACGACTGATCCAGACAAACATTCCATATCGGTATCAGCCCCTTTGGGATCATCCGATCACTGTCTGGTGAAATCTGTATCCTTTACTGCCCACCTGATCAAAACCCCAGTTGTGTGAGACGGGTGTGGCGATAAAATTTAGCAGACTGGTATGAGATGCGACATTTCTATGCACCTTTTCCTTGGCGGCAGTGCTGTTTTTTTTTCAGACTATCCGTCCTAATACTGCGGGGTATGAAATATTACATTCCATATTCCGATGTTCCATCGGGTAGCAAAGCTCGCCCCTGGTTTAACGCTGACTGTCGCAGCGCCGAAGCACAGAAACAGTCAGCAGTCTTAGCCTGATGCTCGAGCGCGCAAATCGTCGGGTACATAGACCCTGAAGAAAGCCTATAACGAAGCCGCAAAGTCCAGTAAAAGAACATTACGTAGGGCACGATTCAATCACCGATGGGGCCGATGCCCCATCGGTGTTAAACATGCTTCGCACCCATTTGGGAGTAGGGCTTTTTGGTCCCTTTCCAAAGCAGCCGAGGCGAATTTTAGTCGCCCTTTACTACCACCGCTGAAAAAGCCTGACGGCTCACTTGCCCACACTGCAGCTGAGGAGGCAACTTGTTTGCCTTTTTTTTGCAAAGAACTGACGTCTGTAAGTCGCCAGCAAAGTTCCACCAAAGTTACCTAAGCCGACCCCTCTATGTGAGAACTACACATCCGCAGCAAAGAGGTAGTCAAAGCTCTCCGTACTCTACACGCGAATAAGACTAGTGGTTCTGATGGAATCCTGGCCATTGTCCCACGTTACTGTGCTCCTGAGTTGTTTCCTGTTCTAACACGCCTGTATCGCCTCTCACTTGAAACTAGTCTAGTACTTCAGTCGTAGAAGCAGGCTTATCTACCAGATAGTGATCCCACCCAGGTTATTTTAAGTGCACCTTTAAGTAGACTTAATGCACCTATGCAACCTACTTTAGTACACTGTGGTGGTTCGGGCCTTCTAGTGATCGTTTAGTATAATTTATAAGTGTACCAAGTATACTTTGCCAGATACAAAGATTCTACAATATAGGAGAGCTTGATTATCTTGATTGTATCACTTCCAGAAAAGGGCTGTGCAGCCTGTGCCCAAAAAAGGTAGCCGTGCCGATCCATCTAACTACAGACCGATTTCAGTCACGTCCAAACTCTGCAAGATTATGGAACGTGAACTGAACTCTCGACTGCTGACATACCTTAAGACCAATGATCTCCTTAGTGACCGCCAGTTCGAATTTCGCCACGGTCAGTCGAATGAAGATCTTTTTGTGTATGCCATCCATCTCTGGAATGAAGCGATTGAGAAACACGGCGAAGCCCTTGCCGTCTCGCTTAATATCTCCAAAGTCTTTGATAGGGTCTGGCAGTGCAACCCAATTAATAATCTCCCCGCATATGCATTTTCTGAAGGCCTTTGCATCTGGATCACTGACTTACTCGGGAAACGCTCAATATGTGAGTGTATTTATTAATATAATTTTTATAAAAGTTCAACAACTGCATTAGATTACTCTCCTTTTTGATTTTGACTAGATATTAATCCTAATAAAATTAATAAAAATAAAAAAGTAATAAAGAATAATCACTAAAACACCTTTTGAATTTCCTAAGTTTAGTCGTATTTTAACTAACTGGAGTTATTCTCTTAGAAAATAATACAAGCACGTGCGAAAACTCACCAACTCCATTCTACAAATCAATAACTAAAAATGTTGGTACAAGATTTGAGGGCGAAAAGTAATTAAGTGTGTTTTTTTTCATTATCTCTGAAAATAAATGAAATACATTAAATGTAGTAATTTTACCTAATGCGCTAATTTATTCTCCAAATTATGAGACCATAAAATTAGAAACATGTTATACCAAAACTAAGTTATATTTTTTTTTATTTAGTAATACTTTAAACCTTCCTAACTCAAATATCAGTTTTACCTACTTAGTGACTTTTCGCTCTACGGCGACGAAATGCATCTAATCTATTCTATTGTATCAAATCAGAATCAATGAACCCGGGACATGCAAAATTCTCATACAACACACGGAAAAACAACGTTTCGTAGTCCCCTTTTTCCTCCTTCAGAACTGGACCAATTTTTATTACATTTTCAAGCATCGGTTAAAGAAGGAGATTTTTTATGTCTGTATGTTTGATTTTAATGTTTGTGAAGACGCCTTAAAACGGAGTGATTTCGCTTAATTTTAAAGGCTCCTGGTTGTTAAATAAATGACATAATGCAAAAAATCAAATATACAGACGTAGAAAATCATACTATACCGATGCTGAAAAAAACCTTAAAAATCGTCCAATTCTGAAGGAGGAAACAGGGGACTATGAAACGTCTTTTTTCTGTGTTTCGTATAAGAATTTTGCATGCCACTTCCACGTAGTGTTTCCTCTTAACAATATTAAAAAATCGCTTGCCACATCTCATTATTATCTTTGTTTAAAACTGGTTTGTAAAACATTTTAAAAGTAAGACAATTCTCCTTCTTCGGTTTACCCACTGCCTATACTTGTAGGAAACAGTACAAAGGGCGGATTTAATGCCAAATGGTATCTATAAATATACCCATCCGTATTAGATACCTACTGTGTTTAAGACAAATAGTGGTATAAGTATAGTTTAAGAGTTGCAATTATTTATTTAGAGCGTACATACATACAATAACAGTCGTAGATCCAATCTCTATAGGATTCTATATTAGCATTATATTAACATACTACAAGCAAGGACGAAGTGAGCCAATCGTCATTTTGCAAGCCAACCGTTGTGAAAGTGCACGGGTGTAGCATATTTTTACACTATCTATCAGAGTATTTAAATAAATAAACAATACTTAAATAAATTTATTTACTCTCAAACCAATTACTTGCCCAAGATAAGCTTCTTTTGAAACTCGTTAATATGGTTAAACTAGATAACGGATAAATATACATGAACATAGAAAAACACCCAGACCCGAAATCAATTTAGAAAAAAAGTTTTCTCTAAATTGACCCGACCGGGAATTGAACCCGGGACCTCAGAAATGGCGCGACGCCAGACCCGGCGTGCTAACCACTCCACCACGGACGTTGTCAAATTTGGAATGCCATGCCATTAAGTATTAAGTAGGACGTCTCAGTGGCCGAGTCGCAAAGGTTCATGGGCCCTTCTGTCACCTCTTACTGCCGTACTCAGAGAAGTCAATTAAGTTTTAATGACAATTAAGAAAGTGACAGCAAGAGACTTAGGCTGATTTCACAGTCACGCGTTTGATCAGCGCTGGACACACGCGCGCGCTACACTACATAGTAGTTGCGCGTTTGAACTGCGTGCGTGACACTATGAAACGCAACTACTATCTAGTGTAATTGTAACCGCGCGCGTGTGACCGGCGCAGATCAAACGCGTGACTGTGAAATCAGCCTTAATTGTCATTATAAAGAGTGTATGGTTTCCCATGTCGGGCTCATTCATTCTTATTTCATGATGTATGAGATTTCCCCAGCTTTTAGTGCTTATGCCCCCTCCCTCTTTTGTAGCTTTGAGAAGCCACATAACGGTGCAGCCTTTCTGGTGGTCGGTGTCTTTAAGGAGGGTTCTTTATTAAACTAATACAATTATCAATTATACTAAAATGAAGTAATAAACTTTACGAGTTTATTGTACGATTTACCAACAGCATTGGGCCGTGCTGGGTTATGATGGCCCAATCACCCCACGTGTTGCTGCCATGTTTGTGGGGAGGTCAGCAGTGAAACATATAAAGGCTGATAATTAATTTATTGTAGCGATAACTTGATATCATAACAGTGTCGTGTAGCGGTGAAAGAAAAAGACCTAGCGCCCCTTCTCTTCCCTTGGGTGTTGTAAATGGCGACTAATGGACTAAGGACTGCACATACATCCAACAGCTTAAAGCGGCGAAGGGCAGTCGCTATTTGGTGAAAAGTGGAGGATGGCAAAGGACTGCTTTTGCGGTCCCTATTGCCTAGTCTCTGACTTACCCTTCGGGGATAATAGTCTTGATTATTATGTAGGTATATGTAGTGGGACAGATTATAAGTTATTTATTACTAACAAAGTAGGGATACTGGACTAGTACCTCTCCAGACGCTACTAACATCCGTTTCGCTGCGTTCAACCAATCTGTACTCTTCGTAAATGGAGACTCGATTCATCCTAACTCAATTTGTGCGACACTTTTAAATTTAAAGGCTCGAATATTTTCTGTCTACAAAACCATGTGAAACCAAATTGACAGGTGAATAATGACAGAATCAAAGAGAACAGCTTAAATCGAAATGAAACTTCTGAGTCTCTTTCTGATAAAGTTCAGAATTGGTATCGTACCGTGCTCCGGAAAGCACGTAATAGAATAAAGCCTACGTCTGTGAATAAAGCCTTCTACCACATAAGTAAGGAAACGGAACAGAGACAAAGCTTCATACAACCGCGCCGTCGCGAATCAACTACTACAAGCATACGGCGCATGTGTGCGTGTCCACTGTCCACTCGCCGCTGCGTGCCTGCGTCAGAGAATATATACACTACCGTGGCTGCGTCGCGTATGCGCCGCCACTAGATAAAACTGGTTTACAACAGTATTTACGCTCGCTCGGCCAGTGGACAAACGGAGAGACACGCGACGGCGCGTTATATGAAGCTTTGTCTCTGTTACGTTTCTTTACTCATGTGCTTCTACTATGATGGTAAAGCCGTTGGTCCCGGTTAGGGTTGCCACCTTTTTTTAGGACGAATAAAGTATTTTTTTCATTTTGTTAAAACAAAAACAAAGTACCTAAATAAGTAGCATAAAAAAGAGTATTCATTTATTTGTCCTTAAAAACGTATTTTTTGTTGCTCTTTGCGACATTTAACAAAATATTTCGTAAATAGTTTTACGTGAATAGAGTATTTTAGCGTAGGTACTATTGGTGTCGTAGATTATAAAGTACTTTTACATGAAAAAGAGGACAATACTCTATTTTAGAGTACGGGTCGCAGCGCAACCCTAGCCCGGTTGTTGTCGTAAGATGGCAGTCGTAAAAACCCACCAATCCGCATTAGGCCAGCGTGGTGCGTGGTGGGTTATTGTCCAATCTCCCCACACGCTATCTATGTGGGAAGACCTGTGCCCAGCTGTGGGATGTAAAGTCGAGGAAGTCGACCACTTTTCGGCGATATTCGCTTGCACACTATCAACGCGCAAGCTACTGTATCGTACGCGCGGTCGTAAAGGCAGGTACGGACGACCGAACAAGAACATGGATCGAACACGGAACATTTGGTTCGCACGAGTGAACGTAAATTAGCTAATCGAACATGAACACAGTTCTACTTAAGTTCACGCCCAACTGCTCAGACACAACGACTAGCCAGGTGGTTGCGAATTGATGCCCGCGGGTGTTATGCCCCCTGCCCCGCGCGTTCCTCGAGTTCGGTACGAACAATGTTACATCAAATTTGATGTTGAAAAACACAGTGTTTGATGTTCGTTAGTGGAACGCACGTGCGAACAAAGTGTTCGATGTTTGTTTTCACCATGTTCTTGTTCGGTCGTCCGTACATGCCTTTATGTAGCGCAAGCGAATATCACCGAAAAGTGGTCTACCCGGAACTTTCTCGACTGTATGCACCCTTAATTTTTATTCGTTTTAATGAAATTTAGGGTGAGTTCCACCCATGAAACTGAAAAACTTTCCCCAAAGAAACCTGTGTGCAAAAATGACGAATAAAATTCGACCTCCCATGCTAATTGTCGTCAGCTGATCGGACAGTTTTGTATGAGAGGTCGAAATTTTAACATTGAAATTTTTTTTCGTTCGCTTCAGTAGGGCCCCCATTTTCGCTGAAAGTGCGACTCGGCCGTGATACCCTGAGGTTTAAGGCCACGAGGACGTATGAGAGCTCAAAAGACGCGGAATTCGAAGGAGTTTTAAATTATGTAAAAATATTTTGGAAAAGTCAAAAACTATTTTTGGAAATTGAAAAAAAAACGACTTTTTTTGACCGATAAATCGTGTGTTTTCCCAGAAAATTCCCGATAACTCAAGAACGGGGTAGAGATAAAAAAATTAAAAAATAGCACCTCGGTATTGAACTAAGGAACATTTTACCATATTACACTTTTTTGATATTAGTGACGGTTGAGGCTGTAGAGGTGCCCTTAGCCGCGATTTTGCGCGACGCGGAATTCGAAGGGTTTTAGGATGATCTATAAATATTTTAAAAAGTTGGTTTTGAAATATATTTTTTGTTTCTGAAAAAAAATTAAAATTATTGTAAGAAAAATTACGCGTCCTACTGAAAATTGCATTCGACGGGTTTCAAAATAATGTTAAATATTTTATTTTTTGAATAATCTACAATAAGTAGGTACATTTTCAATGCCCTTTCAAGTCGTGTAGAGCACGAAATCTGTAGATTTTTTCATTAAAACAAATAAAAATTAAGGATGTATAGGCTGATGATGATTTGATGCCAGTTTGAATTTCGGATACTTTCCGCTAATAATTAATAACTTTATAATTTTATTGATCATGATATGATAGTATGCAAAATATCAATTTTGTTATAGATACTTTACAAACACGTATCAACTCATATCGAGAACTTCGCGACAAGCAATCAAATGTCTGTTCATTGACACGCGTCTTGTTTTGCCGATAAATGCCCGCTAGGGTGGTGGAAGTATCGATATCATGTAAAGATTTAAAGTACCTACCTACTCTCGTATAAACAGTAATAAACGAAATAAATAACGAACCAACAGAAACTATAAAGTGATTCAAACCATCATTATAAAATTTGTTGATTAAATTAAATAAGCTCTAATACAGGTTTCGAAGAAAGAGTAAAACGTAAAAAAAATAACTTAGCTACTATACGAGCAGAGTTCGAACCTACACTCAAACTTTTTTTCAAAATAATGGCATTTTCTAAATTGTAATTTCGTTCGCAACAAAATTTGCGAACAAAATTACAGCCGTATTTAACCGAGTTATAGCGATTTTTAACTTTCTATAGAAGACCTTAAATCGCAATAACTCAGCTAAAAAAACTTTTTTTTTAAATGTTTTCAACAAACTATTTAGATCCTTTTGTTTTCCTTTAGCATGCAAAGTTTCATCAAAATTGGCTTATTGGTTTTAAAAAAATTTCGACTTGGAAGTTTGTATGGAAAACCGAAATGCGTAAACCCTCTTAGAGAAAACAAAGTAAGTAGAAGTCACTTTAATTATTATTCTTATTTCAAAAATATTTACATAACTCAGAACTATTTTTGTTTATAATTAGGTATACTATAGGTATTTGTTCATTTTTGCATTCGTTATCATGATCAATCACAAATTTACTGCAGTTACCAACTGCGGGAGACACAAAAACAATAATGATCCCGTTATAAATATTCTGATTAAAGCGACCATGATATTTAAAATAGTTACACATTTCCTTATCGACAAAACTCGGTTCGCAACAGGCACGTGAGCCCATCAGTAAAATGAATGTGTATCACAGGAAATCGCCACTTGTGTGCTCTGAGAATGCTCTGCGGTTACGAGTTACGACGGCCGATGGAAACTGTCTATTTCTTAGAGATAAAACCGTTTCTTGATGATAAAAATATTATGTATCGTTACCAAACAAAATAGTTACTTAGTTAGTTATTGACGTGAAGATGAGATCGTTAGTGACATTCGCGATAGCATTGGTCTTGTGTACACAAATAAGTTTTGTTGCGAGTGTGTATACGAGGTTATGTTTGGATTCGCCGAAAGGAGTGTGGACCTTGGAGAATAAAAATGGATGTGAGTGGATTTACTTACTTATATTAAATGTATTTAGTAAATTTTTAAGTGAATAAAACATTCTTTTTTTGTTTCTACACTGTGTTTGTTCAAAAAACAAGATTTCTACGTTTATTTTTATTTAGCTTCTTTGTTTATCAAAGAAGCTACATAAAAATAAACGTAATAGGTAACTAAACTAAAATAAACACTGTGCAATAATAAGATAACAAACAAACTAAATAATATTAAAAGTTACGTAGGTATGTATATTATCTAGGTAATAGGTAAATATAATTAATTAATGTATTCTGATTAGAAAGATACTAACAAACAAAATAATCACTGAACTATCTTTTTCAAAACGCACTTTTAAACATTAATTAAGAAACGCAAATAAAATTAGTAAATAACTAAAAGAATTAACCACGGTAAATATAACATAATGTTTGAAGGAGCACAAATGTACAATAATCTACCAAACGATATTAAGAAGTGCAACACGTTTGGCCTTTATAAATCAAAATTGAAACAGTACATCTACGAAAAAGTTTCATAATGCTATGTAAATACAGTGTGATGTGCTGAACAATATTATAATTACGTATGTTTGAAATTTCAAACATTTTATGTTATTTAAGCTCATTATAAGTGAACTCTGTTCTTTATGAGTAATAAAGTTTCTTTAAACCGAATATGTCTATACTAATCCTACATTTAGATAGATACATAAAATAAATTAAGAAATACTTTCGTCAATGGTTTTTGTATTAAGTGTGTCTTTGTTGCTAGCAAATTCAACTAGATAATGGATAGTTATTATTACTATAGTAATAAAATATTCTATGTTAGTATACATTATTGTTATGTAACAACATGATGTTACGGTTTGTTATTGTTATGATAAGCAAGTGAAGTAGGTAGGTATTATTATTCAGTTGGTAACAGTATTAGGCAATGCAACTTTGACGAGCTTATCTACACAAACTTAATCTTATTTGCCATAGATCTTTCCGCTTCATTATTTGTTTATTGTTTACTCAGTTCATTCGACTTTTTAATATAAAAATATGATCAACAGATAGGGGGATCCCTACGTACCTACGTAGTTTCGAATGACGTTGTGTAGCGATAGGTCGTTGTGGCGATAAAATTTTTACTTTGTGGTGGTACGCTGGAGCGAAAAGTCCTAATTCCACCAGGGCGAATCTCAGAACAATACTTTAGTTATTGTTCTGAGGGGCGAATGGCACTGCAGTGACAGGCATTGTGGCGAAAATTGTTTGTGATTACCTATTAAAAATGTAAAATAAAAGATAGAAAGTAAAAGTTCTGTTAACAAATCCGTTTAATCTCCAAAAAACAACAGTTTAATTCTGAGTAGGTACTATGTTTACGAGTATCCGTTTTTAACTAAATTAAATCGTTATTAAAATGTCAAAAATCATGTATCATCAGTACGTCTTTATGTAAATAGCTCTATTAAAGCATTAGAGAAAGAGAATAATCGAATAAGATAGGTATTAATGTAATCGGGTAGGTTTAAAATAAACGGTGTTCATTTTGTTTTTGTTTTTTATAATCTCTGCTATGGCCTTTCCTTGTAGTTTAATTTTTTTTTGGTGGCGTCTGAGGAATTTTCCTCAGAATCCTTTCAATTTTATGAGCCGTTATGTTCTGCTCTTCAATTAGTTTTTTTTTCTAGTAAGGAATTCCACCTGCGATGCCATGCTTCCACACTATTCTGATTCCTTGGAATTATTATTTCTTTCGACAGACCACAAAGCAGGCGGAAACAGGGATTGTAAACGTGATATTATGTTTTGCCACTCGATTCACGGGATTTGAAATGTCCCAAAACGTAATATTTTTCGAAGTAATCAGTGACTGCTTCAGCTTCTTCAGGAAAAATTGATTCTTGTAACTCGTTGAAGACATTTAGTATATATTCTGTAATTGTAGAGGTATTTACTTTTCAAAACGGTAAGTATATAGGTATACAGGATATAGGCACAGGCATACGTCTCCTACATAATTTTGTAAGTTTATATAGGTAAGTGCATAGTGGTGACGAGTTTGATTCTTTGATAAGTACCTACTTCTAGTTATAGATTTCTTTAGTTATTTGGATGTTAAAAGATTTTTGACATTTAATAACAATTTAATTTAATTAAAACAAGGTTTAAACGGATACTCGTAGAGTACTCAGAATTATTTAACAGTTGTTTTTTATTGATTAAACTGAAACTTTTGCTTTCTGTCTTTTATTTCACCTTTTTAGTTTTAAAAATATGTAATTACTTACAAACATTTTTCGCCACAATGTTTGTCGCTGCAGTGTCATTGGGCCGAATGGCCCAGCGGGCCTAGCATGCGCAACACGAGAAAATTTTCTCGACCCGCTTTCTTGTGTTATGTCACTATATACACATATACACGATATGTCAAAAATCATAAAGTTACTATACCTAGCTAGGTGCTAGGTATAGTAACGTTATGGTCAAAAATAGACATAATAGTAGTCTCAGAACAATAACTAAAGTATTGTTCTAAGATAGTAGTTATTGCTTGTCTGTGGTATTTTTGTCTACAAACCATAGAATAATAATTAAAGAATATTATTCTGAGCTACAAACCTTAACATGCAACCATGGACCTATTACCCAAAAGGTCCATGCATGCAACATAATTTTATCGAGTTATGATAACAAAAGAGCTTTCAGTGAATGGCCTTACCTGCAAATGGTGGTATCGGTGAAACGATGATATTTTTAACATTATTTCGGCGAACGGAGGTGTCGGTGAATAAAGGTAGCGGCTGAAAATATTTCCTTTGTACCGATGAACGGCGAACAGTGATTTCTATTTACAGTTATATCGCTCAAGAGTAAATCTATATACAGTAGGCATGCTAGCATGCGCAACACGAGATAATGTCGCGGACGAGAGACGACAAATCATTTTAAGTTGTCATGTCAAGGTTTGTAGACAAAAATACCACAGTTTATGCAAAAACTACTATTAAGTATATTTTTGACATATTATGTGGAGTTCTAAGCCCATCCATTTGTCTTTACTGTCGATAGACATTAGAGATAAATGAATAAAACACGAGAAAACTGGTCGAAAAGAGTTCTCGTGTTGCGCATGCTAGGCCGGCTAGGGTAGGCTCGAGATAGTACCTATGTCGTTCCCACCATCGAAGGAAGAGAGAATATCTTCCGCGACATATTTCGTGTTGCGCATGCTCTTCAAAGACTTCGCTCCAGCGTACCTACCACGTTAAAAGTTTCTCGCCACAACGACCTGTAGCTACAACGTCATTCGAAACTATGTACGGGACCCAATGATTATGGAACTATAATTTCATTATCAACAAATCTTTCATAAAAACCTAATGGTTCTGAGTCCTGCCAATTACAAACACAACAAAATGTGCACTGTTCTGAAGTGTTGCGCTAATATGGCAATTGATTTTTATCTGTATACACTCGTATGAGGAAACGCACAAAGGGTGGTCTTATCTTATCACTAAAAGCAAAAATTACCAGTACTGGCGGCGGCGTCCAGTTTAATCTAATATTAACTTTTCAGTGAAATCCATACCTTCTTTTTATATTTTTTTTGGTTGTAAGAGCGAAACGTTCTTATTGTTACATAATACCATTTTTATTAAAGTATACTTAACACATTATCTTATGTCTTGCTGTCAAACAATGCTAGGGGAGTTGGGGAAAGAGAGTCACTTGAGAACAACTCATTGTAGAAGTCACAAATAATCAGTACCGTTACCTTTTTTTCAAAAAAATCTATAACTAATGAAGTATCGAGGAAATTAGATAATTATTGAGTATCGTCATCAGACACACTACAAAAATTAGAAAACAAAAAACAAATTTTGACTCCAATTACCCACATATATGCGGGTAATGAGAGGCGATCCTTGGGGTAATCAGAATCAAAACTTCTAAACAAAAAATCAGCAAATTATAAAGTTTTAAATGACTTCTAACAATCAATAAGGTTTATAATATTAATATAACAGCTCTTTTTGGCAATAATCACAATAATACCGACTTGGATCATCACATCCGGAGCATGCTTCATGGGTCCATCCACCACAGGCACTGCAACGGTACCAAACCTCGCTCGACTTTCCTTCTTCAAGGCATATCATACACAGAAACTGATCTCCACGTGCGTTCATGGTGCTGGTGGTTCAATATTTTCTAAATAGTTATCACCACTTTCACTGCAAGGAATTTCGTCATCAACTGATACTACTACAAGACAGTGCGGGTAATAGGAGTCACCAGACCCTGATTACCAATCCATTTTCAGCTTTCTTCTACATTTTCGTACTCAACCTTTGATCACATATAAATTTGATCGAAGTACTCACATAAGTATATGTTTTTTGTATTCAATCGGCCATGTTATATTAATATAGAGTATGATTTTGGTTTGCAGCAATCAAGGTGCCGGGTTCGGTACCCGGTGGGGTCTATTCAGACCTGATGAAGGCTGGCGTGATCGGGGACATCCTGACGGGCTTCAACGACGTGCTGACGAGATGGGTCGCCTACGACACGTGGACCTACACCGGACACTTTAATGGTAACAATGGACTTATAAACATGAAATTTTGCACAGGAACCTCCTTTCCCTTTTGTGTGAAATGTTTTACTTTAATTTATTAAAATTTTATCTAAGCAAGTATTACGCTTATGTTCTCACACTAATTTATTTAACCCAAGTTAAGCTTAGAAGCTTGTATGAATGGTTATGTAAATAACGGATAAATAGCTTACGCTATTTATCGTAGAAAACACCAAAATCCGAAATCAATTTAGAAAAAACAGTTTTTTCTAAACTACCCTACCGGGAATTGAACCCGGAACCCGAGAGATTTGACCTCCTGATCCTTCGATCACATATAAATGTGAACGTAGTATTTACCTCAAAATTTAAGATTGCAGATGAAAATCGATGTTTGTTATGCCAATTTAGTTATAATTGAATACCCAGTATATCTACAGATTTATACACGAGAACTCTCTTGAAACTTCTAAGAAAGTTGTGTGTTTACCTATTTCTCATGTTCCAGTGAACGAGGACCAGTTAGGTTCTTCAGTGGCCCAGCTGTTTTTTTACGGAGTAGATACCATCGCTTACATAGAAGTGAATGAAAGTCCTGTTGGCAGCACGAATAATATGTTTGTTAGATACACGTTTGACGTGAAAGAACACTTGAAGGTAATTAATTAATGATAAGTACTCGTAACTACCACGCTCTCTTTGGTGAGGTAGTGCCTAGAGATAGGCCTTGGGTATTGAGTTTAGTTTGAAAATAGATGATCTCTTCATTCGTTTTTCTGTACTTTTTTATCTGTGGAGTAGGGGTAACTTGATCGTCGTCTTACCTGATGGTAAGTGACGGTAAGATCAAAGTTTGAACATTGAGGAAACAGGCTATCTTATTTCTATCTGCCGGATCGCAACGATGCTTGTTGATATGGCGACTGACTTAGATAAGATGGTGATAGCTTAATACAAGCCCTACCACCAACCAAGGGCGTGGGAGGGGGGGGGGGCAGTAGGGGCAGCTGCCCCCCCTAGCGATTGAAAAAATACATAATTAACTGTCAAAAATTACAAGAAAATAATGTTGCCCTACTCTTTACCTGCCTCTATGTACAGTGAAGAGGTCGTGGAGTTTACACATTGGGACCTTGTACCGTTCTTACTACAATCGCCTCTTTAATTTATATCGGCTTCTCCCCCCCACCCCTCCCCCAACTACACAAAATATAAATATTATGTACTTGCCTGTAAGAATCGATCCCTCTGATACCTCTGTACGAGGCTGCTGCTGGTTCAACCTATAGTGTCCATTATTTTATTAGAGTACTGGCAGCCCACCCGCGCCTTCATCCGCTATAACCTAGAACACCGTCATACTTCCGCTATTTTGAACAAAAGACTTACAAATTATATAACAAAGCCATCGTTCTTTTAAAATCTTTCTATCAGTAATAAGACCGCGTAAAAATTCATTTTGTGGTTTAGAAGGAGAAAGCAGAGCCGAGCAAAGCGCAGATGCAGGAAAACGGCGACCTAACTATGTAGTTATAAAATGTAATGATTGGAACACAGTGATTCCATCATGTGGAACATTGTTCATATTAATAAGTGTTCTAGGTCGGGCAGAACGAGCTGAAATTAAGCTTCGAGTCTCCCGTGGCGGCGGCCAAGAAGCGATCGGAGCAGCACTTCGCGGCGCCCAGATGTGTGCCTGATGAGTACCACGGCGAGTGCCACGCCAACCAGCTGCGAAAGATGCAGGCCTCCTTTAGCTGGGACTGGGGGCCGGCGTTCCCGTCTGTGGGAATTTGGTAGGTACGGTTTTTCTTCAAGAATAACCATAAATACTGTTAGATATTCTTAAATTCTAACCTAAACTTCTAAATCACTACCACAGACAATAGGAGAGACATGGACCTCAGAATAATATGCTTTAGTCTCAGAATAATATGCTTTAGTTATTATTCTGAGGCATGGACTTAGGTCAGTCAATAGTGCCAACATTACGCTGACTTGGGCTGGGTTCAAAAACTCACGCGGGTCGACCGACACTGCTAAGTGACAGGAACACCGTCAGTAGTATTGTCACTAATTACTTTTACTTAAACTCGACTTTATACTTTAAAAAAAAAACTCACAAACACAATCAACCATCAAAACTTCTCCCACCACCTTCTAACAAAAAGTCCGAAACACTCCAGATTGCAACTTTAAACACGAGAACTCTCAGAACTTAAGAAAGTCTACAAGAACAAGAAAAAGCTCTAGAAGACATAAAATGGGACATCCTGGGTATTAGCGAGATGCGAAGACTAGGAGAAAGAATCGAAGAACGCACAGATTACATATTATACTACAAGAGCGCGATAGCAGGTCACAAGGAGTAGGATTCTTTATCAAACAGTCAATGAATCATTGCATACAAGAGCTCATTGGAGTTCGAGATCGAATAGCCGTTCTAAACATCAACATACCAGAATACAGAAAATTGTGGTCAATTATACAGGTTTATGTTCCGACAGAGCAAGTAACAAGATCTGAAACCAAAGAACTAACACAAACACTAACAATATATATACAAACCATATTGTACTAATGGGCGACTTCAATGCTCAAGTCGGAACAAAACAAAGCAAGGATTAATATGTCATGGGAAAATTTGGCCAAGGAAGAAGGAGTCCAAACGGCGAACTGCTATTCGAACTTTTATTAGAAATCAACCTAACGCTTCTCAACAGCTTGTATATATGAAAAACAAGAAGAACAAGGTGGACTTTGATTCCCCCTGACGGCCGTACCAAAAACGAGATAGACTACATAACAACAAGCTATCCACGAGCCTTTACTTACTCTCGAAACCGATCGCTATCGGATCGAATTGGTATTGTGAATTTTCGTACTCTTGAGTTTCGACACTAGCGATAAAATGGATTCATATCGCGCGGATATTGCGTGAACTAAATGACATTAAGTTTTGTTGAATTTCGTCCCTGGACGCTATTTTGACAGTTAAATTTGGTATTCTGATGGTGTTTAGATTGGCTGTCAATTGACATTGTCACAATAACTAAAGTGGTACTTTATGTGTATTGAATTTACGTATTTTTCGGTAAATAGGTACTCATTTTTAAGCAGCTGTGTCGCGTAGCGGTGTAAGAATACTACCACCCCGTCTCTTCCCTTGGGTGTCTTAAAGGCGACTAACTGACTAAAGATTATCAATGTGTGAAATGTGATAAGACTTGTTACCTACTTAAATGTCTGTGACTTAAATAAATGATTTAGGTATAAGACTGCACATCTTAAATTAAAACAATGTTTTAATCTAAGCTGCACATACATCAAACAGCATAGAGCGGCGATGGGCTTACCACCTGTCACGCTGACCACATGTGCAGTCGCTATTTGGTGAAAAGTGGACTATGGTAGAGAACTGCTTTTGCGGTCCTCATTGCCAAGTCTCTGAAGTCTCCGACTAATCTTTCGGGGATAATAGTCGTGATTATATGTATGTATATACGAGTATGTACCTACTTATTTGTAAGTACTATGATGGCGCGTTTGGCTCTTTCTTTTCTTATTTTAAGAAACGCTCTAAGAACCGAGCTAAAATTAAGCAGAAAAAGATAACGTTGCTTATTGGGGAACAGGGTGCCATATGATTTATAATAAATTTTAAATAAAGTTTGTTTGGTAAATTAAGTAAGGTTATATTCAGTTTCTTTAACTCTCAGTATCTTTACAAAACAAATACTCTTTTAATAAAACAATAATACTATTCAGCAAAATTTATTGCCTAACACACAATTGTATACCTACTGCTTGCTTACAATTATTTGATCCAGATAACAAAAAAATACACGTCTTCATTAGCTTCATTATTTATTTATTTGCTGCTTGTTGGAGAGCATTGGCAACCTCACGTCCGTGCCTCAAAAATATCTTGTGCTGGAGGCCTCTACTGCATCTGAGACGGTCCAACCACTTTCCTTACTGCCTCTACCCGTTTGCCTCATTCATCAAAACCGAATACTGAGCTTTTAGTGGCCTTTTTTGAGCCCAATACTATAAAATAAAGGTGAACAATGAATTTTATGATATTTGATTCGATAATCCCAAATATTTTTCAAGACGTTACGAAAGTTTGAAACCAAATTTGAAACGTTCACTGTCACTTTAATTGACTATTGGTGGATAAGTAAAACTTAGGTCGTCAGTCAATTAAAGCAAGTGTAATATTAATCTTTACTTTCACAACAAACAAATTTATTAGATCTAACATCGCAGATAATTAATAATAATTTATTGTCCTTCATGACAGAAAGTGATGTTGTCAAATCCTCAAAAAAAGGAATCTTATGGAAATGTTACAACAACATGTAGATACTTAGTTATGTTATAGTTTAAAAGACGAAATAATAAACATGATGGCGTCTTTGTCTAACGTATGCAATAAAAACAAGCCAACTCTATAGACAACAATTTCGCTCTAATGGCAACATTTGTCATGACGTCAGGCCTGTGCCGGGTCCGCCATATTGTGACGCGCTGGTACTTACGACTTCGCTGTGTTTACAAAATTAAGTTTTATAAATTTCTGGGATTGTGCTGTGATTGTGGTAATATAAAGTTAAAAAACAGTACTGCATAATGCCTAATAAGTGCAGCATACTATATTGTGGTTCAACATTGAGCCGAAATCGGCCAAATTTAACATTTCACCGGTAAGCTATTTATCTGTGCTTTACTGTTGTTAGTAGCCTTGTAATTCTTTAGATAGGTGGTAAAAAAACAGTTAATATTATTCTAGGTAAAGTATTCTGTTTAACTTTCTTAGAAATGTTAGCATTTCAGTTTTGTGCAGATTCTATTTGTTTTGACTAGTGATGTTCTTGTTGTATCGCACAATTTATCGATTTGTTGCAGACTTCAGTATTTTAGACCATTTTTTTGTGTAAAACTTCTTGTTTTATATTAACATTTTTTTATTAACTTTAAAGCCCCTTCTAAACATAGGAGATTTTAGAAAATAAAAGCTGATTTAATTGATGATATAATATAAGATTATTTTTTTTCCAGACTGCCACAAAATAAACATAAAAAAAAGAATTTGGTTGGAGATCATTGGCAAGGAAAATATAAAATATGGTGATAGGGTGGTCATTATTCATACGGACCGGGAAAAGTGACTAGTTATGCAGTTTTAATTACATTGCCCAGTTGCTATGGGGCTTATGTATACCGGCCGGCCTTTATTCATAGTGACTAGATTTAAAAGTTGCCTTTAACAATATTGAAAAGCGAATTAATATAAATAAATAAATACAGGATGTACGAATTTTTCTTTTTTTTTTGCAGTACGTATCCCAAACCATATCCTTCTCAATATCTCATTGCACGGGTACCTGTGTATCATAATATGGTAATCATATATACAGTATGGCAGAAATTATGGGCCCTGTAGGAAAACTGCCTTAAAATACTTTAGCTAGTTCATTTTACTCATCGGAAACATTCTTTTATTTTAAAAAGATACAGAACTGCAATCAAAGACTTCCTAAAATTTTCTTTCATGTTTACATGTACTTCGTATGCAATTGAAGATAATAAATGTTAGCGTTCACCTTCTTTTATTTCAAAGACTAAATGTTTATTAGAGAAATATTATCCTGAAAAATAATGCTATCAATTAGTGCAATAAATGGCGAGTTATTTTTTTATGTTTAGCCGGTTTGATTCCAGGGTAGGATGATCAAGAAAAATTTAAAAAAAAATGAAAGCAGTTTTCTTGTTAAAAATAAAGTAATGTTCCTGTGAATTGAGCTTACTAAATGATTTAATGTAGTTAGGGCCCATCATGTCTTTCCCACATGTTATTTCGACTAATACTTAGATAAAATATTGAAACCTTAAAAACTTTTGTTTTAATCTGAGATAAAAACATTTAAAAGCCACTATGACTAAGATAATGTCAAAGTAGACTTCAGCACGAAATCAATAAGCTTCATCGATGGTTTTATCGACAGATAATTGACGAAATCGATAAGTATACAACACTAAGCCGCCATGTTTAGACGCGATAATACCTAATAGGTATACACGTTTTTTTCGTAGGTATGGCAAATCCATTTGATTATCTAATCTAAGGTCAAATCAGAGACAGACAGACAACGCCACAGACAGACTTTTTATTTTTTAAAGCACTTCAAGGCGAAGGCAGCGCTTCATACGTCCTAAAATGTTGATGTCGCTTTAAATAATGCAATATTGTTTTGTAAATTCTGCTTAACATTGAAGGATTTATTGATATAAAATGAGTTATAACTTCATTAATTAGATACAGCTATAATTTTAGATGTTAAAGTGGATTTTTATTATGCATTACATTTATCGATACGTCAAAAACACAAAAGGTTCTCACTATCGATGACATTATTGACAGCAAACTTCATACTTATCTTTCCGATATGAACATGATTTCGATTTCAATTTGATCTCGAATTTAAGCGCGTCAAGAGTACGCACTTATTATGGTATTGTTATTTGACGGCTTTGATATCGACATTGAGATTAGATTCGAGAGTAAGGGGGAAGGTTGCTTAATGGGGAACAGGGTGCCTCATATGATTTATAATTAATTTTAAATAAAGTTTGTTTGGTAAATTAAGTAAGGTTATATTCAGTTTCTTTAACTCTCAGTATCTTTACAAAACAAATACTCCTTTAATAAAACAATAATACTATTCAGCAAAATTTATTGCCTAACACACAATTGTATACCTACTGCTAGCTTACAATTATTTAATACAGATAACAAAAAAATACACATGTCTTCATTAGCTTCATTATTTATTTATTTTCTGCTTGTTGGAGAGCATTGGCAACCTCACGTCCGTGCCTCAAAAATATCTTGTGCTGGATGCTCTACTGCATCTGAGACGGTCCAACCACTTTCCTTACTGCCTCTACCCGTTTGCCTCATTCATCAAAACCGAATACTGAGCTTTTAGTGGTCTTTTTTTGAGCCCAATACTATAAAATAATGGTGAACAATGAATTTTATGATATTTGATTCGATAATCCCAAATATTTTTGAAGACGTTACGAAAGTTTGAAACGTTCACTGTCACTTTAATTGACTATTGGTGGAATAAGTAAAACTTAGGTCGTCGGTCAATTATAGCAAGTGTAATATTAATGTTTACTTTCACAACAAACAAATTTATTAGATCTTACATCGCACAAAATTAATAATAATTTATTGTCCTTCATGACAGAAAGTGATGTTGTCAAATCAGAGACAGACAGACAACGCCACAGACAGACTTTTTATTTTTAAAGCACTTCAAGGCGAAGGCAGCGCTTCATACGTCCTAAAATGTTGATGTCGCTTTAAATAATGCAATATTGTTTTGTAAATTCTGCTTAACATTGAAGGATTTATTGATATAAAATGAGTTATAACTTCATTAATTAGATACAGCTATAATTTTAGATGTTATAGTGAATTTTTATTATGCATTACATTTATCGATACGTCAAAAACACAAATGGTTCTCACTATCGATGACATTATTGGCAGCAAACTTCATACTTATCTTTCCGATATGAACATGATGAGTAAGGGGGCAGCCCCCTTACTCTCGAATCTAATCTCAATGTCGATATCAAAGCCGTCAAATAACAATACCATAATAAGTGCGTACTCTTGACTCGCTTAAATTCGGGATCAGATTGAAATCGAAATCATGTTCATATCGGAAAGATAAGTATGAAGTTTGCTGATTGCTGCCAATAATGTCATCGATAGTGAGAACCATTTGTGTTTTTGACGTATCGATAAATGAAATGCATAATAAAAATCCACTTTAACATCTAAAATTATAGCTGTATCTAATTAATGAAGTTATAACTCATTTTATATCAATAAATCCTTCAATGTTAAGCAGAATTTACAAAACAATATTACATTATTTAAAGCGACATCAACATTTTAGGACGTATGAAGCGCTGCCTTTGCCTTGAAATGCTTTAAAAAATAAAAAGTCTGTCTGTGGCGTTGTCTGTCTGTCTGTCTCTGATTTGACAACATCACTTTCTGTCATGAAGGACAATAAATTATTATTAATTTTCTGCGATGTAAGATCTAATAAATTTGTTTGTTGTGAAAGTAAAGATTAATATTACACTTGCTATAATTGACCGACGACCTAAGTTTTACTTATTCCACCAATAGTCAATTAAAGTGACAGTGAACGTTTCAAACTTTCGTAACGTCTTGAAAAATATTTGGGATTATCGAATCAAATATCATAAAATTCATTGTTCACCTTTATTTTATAGTATTGGGCTCAAAAAAGGCCACTAAAAGCTCAGTATTCGGTTTTGATGAATGAGGCAAACGGGTAGAGGCAGTAAGGAAAGTGGTTGGACCGTCTTAGATGCAGTAGAGCCTCCAGCACAAGATATTTTTGAGGCACGGACGTGAGGTTGCCAATGCTCTCCAACAAGCAGAAAATAAATAAATAATGAAGCTAATGAAGACGTGTATTTTTTTGTTATCTGGATTAAATAATTGTAAGCAAGCAGTAGGTATACAATTGTGTGTTAGGCAATAAATTTTGCTGAATAGTATTATTGTTTTATTAAAAGAGTATTTGTTTTGTAAAGATACTGAGAGTTAAATAAACTGAATATAACCTTACTTAATTTACCAAACAAACTTTATTTAAAATTTATTATAAATCATATGAGGCACCCTGTTCCCCAATAAGCAACGTTATCTTTTTCTGCTTAATTTTAGCTCGGTTCTTAGAGCGTTTCTTAAAATAAGAAAAGAAAGAGCCAAACGCGCCATCATAGTACTTACAAATAAGTAGGTACATATACTCGTATATACATACATATAATCACGACTATTATCCCCGAAAGATTAGTCGGAGACTTCAGAGACTTGGCAATGAGGACCGCAAAAGCAGTCCTCTACCATAGTCCCCTTTCACCAAATAGCGACTGCACATGTGGTCAGCGTGACAGGTGGTAAGCCCATCGCCGCTCTATGCTGTTTGATGTATGTGCAGCTTAGATTAAAACATTGTTTTAATTTAAGATGTGCAGTCTTATAAATCATTTATTTAAGTCACCGACATTTAAGTAGGTAACAAGTCTTATCACATTTCACACATTGATAATCTTTAGTCAGTTAGTCGCCTTTAAGACACCCAAGGGAAGAGACGGGGTGGTAGTATTCTTACACCGCTACGCGACACAGCTGCTTAAAAATGAGTACCTATTTACCGAAAAATACGTAAATTCAACACACATAAAGTACCACTTTAGTTATTGTGACAATGTCAATGGACAGCCAATCTAAACACCATCACAATACCAAATTTAACTGTCAAAATAGCGTCCAGGGTACGAATTTCAACAAAACTTAATGTCATTTAGTTCACGCAATATCCGCGCGACATGAATCCATTTTATCGCTAGTGTCGAAACTCAAGAGTACGAAAATTCACAATACCAATTCGATCCAATAGCGATCGGTTTCGAGAGTAAGGGGGCGATAACAAATACAGACTAAGTGACACAACGCTACAACTTATAGAAGAAAGAAAAACCTGCTTTCAAAACACCCAAAAAACCAAATATCAAAAATGTAACAGTACTAAGTAAGAAAATTAGAGAGAACATCAGGAAAGAAAGGAAGATCTCTTGATCTTCCGGTCTTTCCTGATTTTCTTGATGAGCGAGCACAGAAATAAACAACCAATGGAAAGCAAAACTCAGTAAAAGAGATAACAACGCTTCAAACAGAAAAGATATAAACGAAATAGCTACTAAATTCTATCAGCACCTCTACTCAAACCCAGACAACAAGCATACACATGAACAGAAGAGTATCTCCAACGAAAGACATCCTTAAGCGGAACCGGAACCAAAAATACTTCCTAGCAAAGTAGAAAAAGCTATACATAGCCAGAAGATGGAAAAAGCCTCGTGACCCGACAAAGTTATGAACGAACTTCTAAAAGGCACTCTTAAAGATCTACTCCTCATACTTACTTCAATATTTAATGAAATACTAACGACGGAATCAATCCCTACACTGGTGGAAAACTTCGCACATTGACCTCATATTCATATAAGCTTGATATCAAACGTATTCAAAATTTTCTCTAAAATTACCCTGGAAAGAAAAGCAAAAGACTAGATGAAAACCAACCACTTGAAAAATACTCCACAACAGATCACACACAAACAGTGAAACAAATAATGGAAAAAGACAAAGAATACAATAAGAACCTTTACATGGCGTTCATTGATTAATCCAAAGCCTTTAACAGCATAAGCCACAAAGCCATATGGGAGAGCTTAGAACAGCAAGGGATACCTTCAAATCACATTAACATTATTAAAAATTTTTGGTCGAATAGCGAAGCGAGGAACTAGAAACCCTGGGAAAACTGTTTAAGATCGAGAGGGGAGTTAGACAAGTAGACCCTCTATCACCGAAATTGTTCTCGGCCGCTCTGGAGAATATATTCCGTAAATTAGGCTGGTACAACTTCGGTCTCAATGTACAATCTGTAAAACTTAACCACCATAGATTTGCGGACAATGTAGAAAAAACCCGTTTCACCTTAAGAAAATGAATACTCGCTTAACGAGAGAAGCACGAAAGTAGCTCATGAACAAAGACAATACAAAATTACTTACAAACTCAGAACCAGTAACTATAAAAATTTACAACCAACCAATAGAATGTATCATCAGCATATAGCATTCATAACGTATCAGAATACATCTACTTAGGACAGACAATCTCTCACTTTGACCAAACTACTATAGAAATTAACAGAAAAACTGCGAATGGATGGAAGAAGTATTGATCTTTGAAAGAAGTCTTAAAATCCAAAGCGCTGCATGCAAATAAAAAGGAAGGTCTTCTTACATGTGTAGCCGCACACTCACAATAACAAGCACAGAAGATGTAAAGCAAATCCATTCTACGACTGACCATCCTGAGTATAATTTCTCTCCAAGCTTCGCTTCAACCCTACTCGCTAAAGTGGTGACCCCAGTCAGAACACAGAAGACAATACAAATACTCAAAACAATCCAGAAAGAAGAAAATGGCTAACGAAGAACCAGCAGCACCAACCTCTCTAGCACAACACCTGCAAGAAGTCTCCGGCATTGCACTCTCTATGCGTGTACCACCATTCTGGCGAGATCGTCCGCGTCTCTGGTTCATAAGTTTCAAACTAAAGAAAAGCGAAGCACAAAAGGCGCAGATGGTCATCGCACAACTCGAAAAAGAAGACATAGAGCAAATATGCGACCTACTCTACGAGCCGCCAGCCGAACGCTACTACTCAATCATCAAAGAGCGACTAATCTCTGTCTATGAAGAATCGGATGGAAAGCAACTACAAAAACTGTTGTCCGACATGGACCTAGGCGATCAGAAGCCGAGCCAGTTGTTACGCCGCATGCGAACCCTCGCACGCAACAAGGTTCCTGACAGTACACTCCGATTGATGTGGATGAACCTCCTGCCACCGCACGTGCATTCGGTGATCATCGTTAGCGATGCGATTAGCAACGACACAGCGCTGGACGAGCTAGCCAAGCTTGCTGACAAGATGCTGGAACAAAATCGTCAAGTCTCCACGGTAGCTTCAGTTTCGTCATCAACCCGGCAAGAAAAGCACGTCGACATACAGTTCCTGGCCGACGAGATAAGAAAACTCCATTTACAAGTTGCAGAACTCCGAGCATTTAGATACAACTACTCGTACCCTCGCCCACCACCACAGGCACGCTATCACTACGCACAACAACATCCACATCGAAATGCAAGAGAAAGAAATACTAGCCGTTCGCCGTCTCCGTCCCGCAACCGCGACGGACCATCCCGTTCTCGCTCTGCCACGCCATCACCGTTTTGCTACTATCATCGTCGCTTTGGGAAAAATGCAAAACGCTGCACAACACCATGTACTTTCAACAATGAAGAAACTTCGGAAAACTAGCAAACACGTTGGCAGAGGCGGAACCCAACGTCGTCGGAACAAATTCATACCGCCTATTCGTCACCGACAAAAGCTCCAGATTATCGTTTTTAATCGACACCGGCGCCAACATTTCCGTTCTGCCGAAGCAAAAAGGAAAATCTGCGAAACCTCTTCCATTCACCCTGTACGCCGCCAATAGCACCATCATACCAACCTACGGTGAAAAAACAATGACATTGGACCTCAACCTACGAAGACCTTATAAATGGCGTTTCATCGTGGCCGACGTTACAAAACCGATAATCGGAGCAGACTTCCTTAAACATCACAACCTACTAGTTGATTTGAAGAACCGAAGACTTATAGACAACACAACGAAGCTCGGTACCGACACCAGTGGGCGTTACACCGACATACCTACAGTACGCAGCATCGACGTCCAACAATCGTACCACAACATACTATCAGAGTACCCCGGTATCGCCCGCCTCACTTCAATGAAACTCAACCCCAAACTCCGAGTAGAACATTTCATCGAAACAACAGGTCAACCTATTCACTGCTGCGCTCGACCTATTCCACCACATCGCTACGATCAAGTCAAAATCGAGTTCGAAAATACGAGGGTCAAACTGAAAATTCTTAGAAAATCAAAAACTGAGCCAACTAGTAAGTTTTGAGGTTTATTGTATCTTTTCAAAATAGTGTCCGTTTACATCAATACATCGCTGCATCCGGTGGAACCACTGAGAAAAGCAATTTGCCCACTCCTCCTTAGGAGTCTCTTCAACGGCCTTTTTGAAACGCAGCCACTGCTTCCTCGGCGTCCATAAAACGTTTTCTTTGAAGTTTTTCTTTTGTTTTTAGGAATAAATAAAAATTGCAAGGTGCGAGGTCATGGCTATACGGCGGGTGACCTAGTAATTCCACGTCTGACGAGGTCAAATAGTCGATTGTTTGCCTGGCGGTGTGCGACGAGGCGTTGTCGTGGTGAAGGAGGATCCTGCTGCGAGGGCGTTTCTCCCGAACTTTTTCCAAGACAAGTGGCAAACAATTGTTGGTGTACCATTTGGCAGTTATAGTGTTTTGATCTTCTAAAACAATTGTTGCGTAATGACCTGTCTTTCCGAAGAACAAAGCCGCCATCTTTTTTCCCACGCTTCGACCTCTCTTCACTTTAGTTGGCAACTCATCGGAAGGAAACACCCACTGAGCAGACTGTCTTTTGGTTTCGGGATCATAACAGTAAATCCAGCTTTCGTCACCCGTAACTATGTAGAACACAGCATTCGAGTCACCTCCGTTAAATCTTTGAAGTATTTCACGGCACCAATCAACACGACGGAGTTTTTGGGCCTCAGTCAAATTGTGAGGTATCCACCGGGCGCAAAGCTTCCTGACAGCTAAATGTTCGTGGAGGATTTTGTGCACTTGACTCATACCGATGCCTAAGCTTGCCCGAATCTGCTGATAGGTCACTCGTTTGTCAGTTTCTATAATACGCCGCACAACACTGATGTTATCTTCAGTCGTCGCCGTAGAAGGCCGTCCCTCACGCAGATCATCGGTGAGATTAGTGCGACCACGCTTAAATTCATTAAACCAGTTGTAGACAGTGGCACGAGATGGGGCTTCATCGTGAAAGGCCAATCGAAGTCTATCGTAACTTTCTTGTTGACTTAATTGACATCGGAAGTCATAGAAAATCATTGCAGGTAAATTTTCCCGGCTTAGATTCATGCTGACGTCACACAGGCAATTTTCAATTTGCCGCCAAATCGAAGACAAATGACAAACTAATGAAATTTAAACTGAATAATATTGACAAAGAGTTCCATTTACAAAATTTAAACTTTATTTTTAATTATATTGTTTACAAGTGGCCAGTTCTAAACACTTTCAGTGTCACCCTCGTATGATCAGTCAAGGGCTATGCAGACCAAGCAAAAGCCCTTGGGCAAGCCCACTCCATATCGTACCGAAGAAAAATGGTGACCTACGAGTCTGCGGAGATTACAGACGTCTTAATGCAGTCACGAAACCCGATCGCTACCCAATACCACGCATAAGGGATTTCACACATCAACTCACTGGGAAAACAATATTCAGTACAATTGACCTCAACCGGGCGTATCAACAATTAGCAGTACGTGACGAGGACATTGAGAAAACAGCAATCATCACCCCGATGGGACTGTTCGAATTTCCACGAATGTGCCCAGGTCTCAAGAACGCAGGTCAAACCTTCCAACGGTACATCCATGAAGTTCTAAGAGGGCTACACTTCGTGTTTCCTTTCATCGACGACCTACTCCTGGCATCTGAAACCCCAACTCAGCACGAAGAACACCTACGAATGGTTTTAAGCAGACTGGAAGACAATGGCATTACCATAAACCCGGTCAAATGCAACTTTGGCCAAACGTAAGTATAGTTTCTAGGATACACTGTATCACAAGAAGGCATAAAACCACCGCTGCACAAAGTCCAAGCCATCACGGAGTACCCGAAGCCAAAGAACATAGAAGAACTCAGGCGTTTTCTCGGAATGTTAAACTTTTACCGTGAACATATTCCGAACGCCGCAGCCATACAAGCACCATTAAACTCGTACCTACACAATACGAAAAAACGCGACAAGACCAACATCGAATGGAATACCGAAGCGGAGGAAGCATTTATAGACTGCAAAACAAGCATTATAAACGCTGCCTTACTCGCACACCCATCCCACGATGCGACACTCGCGTTATTTTGCGACGCTTCCGATAACGCAGCCGGCGCTGTGCTACAACAACATTACAACGACCAATGGCAACCATTAGGATACTTCTCAAAGAAATTTTCAACCGCGCAGAAGAAATACTCGACCTACGACAGAGAGCTACTAGCTATCTACATGGCAGTCAAGCATTTCAGAAAAACATTTGAAGGCCGCCACCTCATTATTTTCACCGACCACAAGCCGCTTAATTACGCTATGTCTAAAACGCAAACGGCAAACGAAACGCCGCGCCGGACTCGCCAATGTCTTTTCATAAGCGAATTCACCACAGACATACGGCACATAAGTGGCAAAGAAAATGTAGTCGCCGACGCACTCAGCCGCATAGAAACAATATCGTGCCCGGAAACAATAACCTACGCAGATATAGCCAACGCGCAAGAGCGAGACAGCAACATAACGCAACTAGCATCTCAAAACTCAAGCAACATCTCAATCAAGAAAATAACTATCCCCGACACTGATCTCGACCTATATTGTGAAACGTCTACGCCCTACGTTCGCCCGTATATACCTACAGAACATAGATGGCAAGTTTTCAACATTATTCACAACGTGAGTCATCCCGGCACCCGTACTACACGCAAGCTCGTCGCAAAGAAGTACTTTTGGCCATCAATGAACGCAGACATCGGCAAATGGACAAAAGCGTGCATTCCATGTCAAAAGAGCAAGATACAACGTCATACAGTTTCACCTATTTCATCATTCCCGCCAGCTGAAAGATTCCGAAATTTGCATGTCGATATCGTCGGCCCATTATCTACTGCAAAAAACGGCCAACGTTATGTAATCACGATGATAGACAGAGCGACCCGATGGCCCGAAGCAATACCTATGGACGACATTACAGCAGACACAGTAGCGAAAGTCGTCTACCAACACTGGATCACACGCTTCGGCTGCCCAGCAACCCTTACAAGTGACCAAGGTCGACAATTCGAGAGTCAGCTGTTCACCAACCTAATGAAAGAAATGGGAATAGCGGAAACACGTACAACGCCCTATCACCCACAGGCAAACGGAATAGTCGAACGTTGGCACCGCTTACTCAAGAACGCATTACGCGCAAGACTCGTCGCCGCTTCAACTACGTGGACAGATGAACTACCTACAGTTTTATTAGGCTTACGAGCAGCCTTACGCACAGACACGGCAGTCAGTGCAGCCGAACTTACCTACGGTCACCATTTGCGATTGCCAGGCGAATTTTTTACCGCAAGTACTAAGATACCTACTGCGATGGATTATACTTACATCGAAAGATTGCGCGACACCATTCAAGCAAACAAGCCGACTGCAGATTTTTCACACCACAGCAACAATAAACATATGTTTGTGCATAAAGACCTAAGTACATGCACGCACGTGTTTATCAGAACAGATGCCGTGAAAAAGCCACTACAGCCACCATATGAAGATCCCTACCAAGTCATGGATCGGAACAGCAAAGTTTTTACCATCAAGCTACCTCACCGTGAAGCAAACATATCCATAGACCGGTTGAAGCCCGCATACGTTTTACAAGAACAACAACTCAACTTCGACGTACCCATACAGAAAACAGTTACCATTTTACCACCAACACCGTTACCATTACCGACGACACAACCGGCAGATAAGCGAACCACATCCGGCCGAGTCGTCAAGCCACCTGTACGCTTCGCTTGAGGGGGAGCACTGTAGCCGCACACTCACAATAACAAGCACAGAAGATGTAAAGCAAATCCATTCTACGACTGACCATCCTGAGTATAATATATCTCCAAGCTTCGCTTCAACCCCACTCGCTAAACATGTATGCTTCCAGTCATCAACTATGGTTGCGCAACATGGTCTCTGACTAAACACTACAGAGAAAAGTTGGAACATTGCCAGAGAGCCATGGAGAGAAGCATAACAGGAATAAGGAAACAAGACAGAGAGAATTAGCATAATAAGAGATAAAACCAAAGTAATTGATATAATTACCCGGGTAGACCAACAGAAGTGGAGGTGGACTGGCCACATGATGCGGGACCCCCAAAACAAATGTATCAGTAACTGGTATCCCAGAGATGGAAAGAATGGAAGACGACCTAAAACTTACAGCTGGGCACCATTGGAGAAGGGTAGTGTGTGACAGAAACCAGTGGAAATTGTTAGAGGAGGCCTATGCCAAGAGGCACACTAAATTACGGTACATACTACAGATAAACCTGAAAACTTATATGTACGAGTATACCCAGTAGTTCAGAATAAAGGGCTTATTATTATTATTATTATTCGTAATCACCGACGAGCGTCATCATCATCATTATAAATCTATGTAGGTACGTCCCACAGCTGACCACAGGCTTTTCCACATGGAAAACTGCACATTAGGGGATTGGGTCATAATAACTAACCTCGCTGGCTCACCGCGAGTCGGTGCTGTTTAACCAGTAAACGACTGCTATCTTACGACAACAACCGGGACCAACGGCTTTACGTGCCTTCCGAAGCACGGAGAAGATAGAGTTGTTTTTAATTTAACTTAAATTATTAGGTTATACTTAAAGAATAATTTTTGTTTCAACCTATAAAAACAAACACCGGGACCAACGGCTTTACGTGCCTTCCGAAGCACGGAGAAGATAGAGTTGTTTTTAATTTAACTTAAATTATTAGGTTATACTTAAAGAATAATTTTTGTTTCAACCTATAAAAACAAACTATCTTTTCAGGAAACCAGCCGAAATTAAATTCTACGATGGCGCGACCTTAAAAACTGTGACAACTCATACAAAAAAGAAAGATAACTACTGGGTGTTGGATATCACGTCTTACTTGGATTCTAGTCAGAGGGCTGGGCTGATCACTGTTCATATTGAAGCCAGCCTCAACCTTGAAGGAGGCCAGACGAAGACGGTAGCAAGAGATGTCAATGTCACCACAGCTAGCGATGGAACAGCTCAAGCTATTGTACAAATGATATTGAGCGATGTGAGTATTACCAATGCGGCGGTGATAGCAAAATACATAATAAAGCTTGCATTCAGCAGATAGTGCAAGCTCTATTCAAATTCAAAAACATATAATTTCAATGGCATTGCAATTCAGCTTGTTAAGTGAGGCTTAAGTGAGGCAGAGTTGCTGAATGGCTTCATAACACAGATCCTGCATGTACCTATATAGGATTATTGAATTAATTGTAATAAGCCAAACTAATCTTGGGCAGGTAGTACTCGTACTGTGTAGCACTAGGTAATTTTTAAAAGATGGAATACCTACCCGTTATATGTTAAACTGTGTCTTGTAAAGTAAATACCTATATACTCTAATTGTTATTCAGAACGTCGTGAGGCTTTGGTGGCCCAATGGGTATGGAGACCAGCCACTGTACGACCTGCACGTGGCTCTGACCAGCCCTTCGCACGGAGAAGTCTCTCACAAGCACTTGCGCGTCGGTTTCCGCACTTTGGAACTGGTGCAGATCGACGCCTCCAGCAAACTAGGTGAGGATAAAGAATGACTGGCAACCACTGTCCTTTACTATCTTTTTCATTTTTATTTGACAACTGGCTACTTGATCTTTGTCAAAGACACGGAATAGATAGGTGGTACAAAATGGTGCAATTGTTTAAGAAGTCAAAGTAAAAATGTACACTATTAAAAAGGGAATACCCTTACACGTCGGAACTCTGTTATCTATAGGGTGGAATCGCACTTCACCCATTAAGCCGACCCACCCGCTCTTATTAAAAAGATGTTGCAAGCAGTTAGCGAAGCCGATCTCCTCTTTGTTTTGCCGTTCTCTGTCCTGTGGAACTATGCCATCTGTTTGGAAACAATCACTGGTTGTGCCAATCTTCAAAAGTGGTGATAAGCACAATGTTCGTAATAAATTACAGGCATTTCGAAACATTCTGTTATCCCCAAACTCTTCGAAAAAATTATATACGACGAGTTATTTTTAGCGTTAAGGCCATTACTAATAACACAGCAGCATGGTTTCATCGACAGGCGGTCGACTGAGACAAATTTGTGCGAATTTGTTGATGAGCTTCTGGTTGGCGTGGACATGGGGTTTCCAGGTGGACGCTGTGTATACCGACTACTCAAAGTGTTTTGACAAAATATCACATTCCATACTACTTAAAAAATTGGAGCATGTCGGTATTCACGGCGACCTTCTGAGATGGTTAGAATCGTACCTTCAGAACAGAACTCAAGCTGTTACCATCAAGGGTTTTATTTCTAATTTTATACCAAAAGCATCTGGTGTTCCGCAGGGCTCTCACCTTGGGCCCCTGATTTTTAACATTTTCATAAATGATGTCTTTGATTGTTTTAAAAACTCAAAATTTTTGTAATTTGCTGATGACACAAAAGTCTTTACAGTTGTAAAATCTATTGACGACTGCATGAAGTTACAAGATGATCTAGATAGGCTCAGTGATTATTGTAATATTAACAGGCTTTTCCTTAATATTAATAAATGTTGCACTATAAGTTATAGCAGAAAAAAAACCCAATCATTTTCGATTATTAACTTCATAACAAAAGAGTGTCACTAGATCGCGAGCTATTAATTTCCTCTCATAGATAAAATTACGAGCAAGGCGTAAAAAATGCTGGGCTTTATTCTCCGACAAGATACTGATTTTCGAGATACTAAAACCCTTATTCTATTATATATGCGCGCGGGGAAGGCCGCGCCAGCTGAGAGGATAATTGTTTTGTTAGATCGCAGCTTGATTATGCATCAACAGTGTGGATCCCTCAGTATGCTGTATATATTGATTCCATTCAAAAAATTCTAAACAAGTTTATTAAAAGACTTAAATAAAAATTCAAAAATTTCAAAACCGATGATATCACCCCTTTAAATTTGCGAAGAGAACATAGAGATATAACTTTACTATATAAAATAGTCAATAATTATATAGATTCACCGTACTTATTAAGCAAAGTTTCATTGAAATGCTCAAGACCCACCAGCCGTTCGCGTAACACATTTTCTATACCATTTTCCCGCACAAAATATGCTAAGAATAGATTTATTTCTAGAGCTTTGGATACTTACAATAAGAGATATAGTCACATCGATATCTTCAATCTAAAACCATCAAAATTAAAATATGAACTCAAAACAAATATAAAATAATAAATTGTTTGTGGTCGGATTAACTAGTTGCTCAGTGTTGTTTGTACTAAACAAGTTTAATATTAAGTGTTGTGTTGTGTATGTATTTAGTGAAGTATTTTAATGTCTATAAGTGGAAACTCTTTTGGCAAATATAAAACCTAGAATAAGTTATTATCATGTAATACAAAAATGCTGTTTGTTTCCCAATAAATAAATAAATAAATAAATAAATAAGCCTCAACTACTGACTAACCGGCAAACTTATCTACAAATGGAAGTGGGAGGCCTAAAAATGAGGGTTTAATAGAGTGGTGTATGGTTGTAGTCACAGAATAGTTAAACCTTCTTTACCTATTCCGTTTCACGTTAATATCACTTTAACGAATAACATTTTTTAAGAATTATGGTGGTATGAGTAACATTTGAGATTTGAGTAAATACATATTATCGGGATAAAGTTCGAAACTTTAATTACGTACCTACCTAAATATCCAATTAAGAAGCATTTACAAGTGATGTTATTTTCAGGAAACGCGTCGGGCGCCGACGGCCTCACCTTCCACTTCGAAGTGAATGGCTACCCGCTGTTCATGAAGGGCTCCAACTGGATACCGGCGCACGTGCTGCCTGAGTACGGATACGACAAAAGCAGGAGTAAGTTCCGTTAAGAGTCGACAAGTTAATTTGCCAAAAACTTTAGTAGTATGTATGTACTTGGTTTTATTTAACTGCAAGCGGCTCGCCCACGTGAACAGCCCGTACCCCAGGCGATTGACAAAAAAAAACTTTCATACAAACAATTCCGGACCGTTACGACTTAGGGATCATCAGGAAACGAGCCTATTCCTTCCATAAAGGCCGGTTTTGCGGGTGTCCATGGGCGGCGGTGATTACTCTCCATCAGCCCCCTTACTCTCGAAACAGATCGCTATTGGATCGGATTGGTATTGTGAATTTTCGTGTTTTTAAGTTACGACACCAGCGCTAATTTGAATTCATATTGGGTGAACTAAATGGCATTGAATTTACACGTATAATTTACATATAATTTACACGTAATATGAACCCATATTAGCTCTGGTGACGTAACTTAGGAGTACGAAAATTCACAATACCAATCCGATCCAATAGCGATCAGTTTCAAGAGTAAGGGGCCAGGTGACCCCCTTGTTTGTTTGCCTCCTTCTTTTACATAAAAAAACAACCTTGTCCTAACAAATACAAACACAACAAAAAATGAATTATCGAAATAGGTACAGGCGTTCTGAATTGACATTCGTCGCAATTCATTGTTATTAATATACATTTGTAACATTTCCGATGCCCGAGGCATTCTCCACCAGCAGCGTACAGTATAAAATACATGAAATCTGAATAATATAAATACATACTTACTTAAAATCACGTCTATTATCCCCGAAGAGTTAGTCAGAGACTAGGCAATAAGGACAGCAAAAGTAATCCTCTACCATAGTCCACTTTTCACCAAATAGCGACTGCACATGTGCTCAGCGTGACAGGTGGTGAGCCCATCACCGCTCTATGCAGGTGGATGTACGTGCAGTTTTTATTCCGCTAGTCGCCTTTTACGACACCCAAGGGAAGAGAAGGGGTGGTAGTATTCTTTCACCGCCACGCGACACGCTACGGGCTCGATATAAATACATTCTGACTAATATTATAATATATCACGCTTAAACGGCTTAACCAAGATAGATGAGGCCATGGAGACTCGGTTAAACGCTTTTTTACCCCTTGAGGATCGTAAAACCAGACATAAGTAATTGAAATTCTATTGTTTCGTGACCGCCGGCGGTCGACTGATCCTTGACCGGGTAAGAGAAACATTGTCGCGAACAAAGTCTGTTTAAAATTGTATTATATCATCGGTCAAAGATATTGTTAAAACAAAATTGTTTTTTTAAATGCAGCCGACGATCTCCTCCTGTCCGCTAAGGAGGCCCACATGTCGATGCTGCGCGTGTGGGGCGGGGGTGTGTACGAAGACCGCCACTTCTACGACCGGTGTGATGAATACGGCATCCTCATCTGGCAGGACTTCCTCTTCGCGTGCAGCATGTACCCCGCCGACCCTGAGTTCTTGGAGTAAGTCATTTAATGTAAAAAGCATTAAGGGTTAAAGTCAATAGCGTTTATTGGTTCACCCTTGAGACAAGTGACCTCTGGATGGTGCTAAAAAGTGACACTGTCTATGAGGTAAAGCCACACTGCGTTACAGCACGCTTTGGGCTGGCTCTCCCGGTGCGATACCCTCTCACGGAACATCGGCGTGAAACAATGGCACTCGGTGCTGTTGTGTTTCATCCGATGAGTAAAAGTACCGTAGGCCCATTTTTCCGTCCCCCCTCGCAATTTTTTTTTATTTCTTTAAAGTCAAGTATTTGACCGCGATCTCACCTGATGGTAAGTGACGATGCGGCCTAGGATGTAGCATACTTGCCTAGATAATGCCTGTTCACCCTTGCCTTGAAAATGTCCAGGTTGTACGTGTCAGGAAACAGATCCGCAGGAAGGGAATTCCACTCCTTAGGTGTCCGCATTAAAAATGGTGGCGCGAAGCGCTTTGTGCGTATACGTGGTGTGTTGACAGTGCAAGGGTGAGATCTCAGTCCGCGTCTCGTTCCCCGGAGATAGAAAGGAGAAGGTTGAATCAGCTTCTGAATTTGTTTTATCTCCTACTGCTTCCTGAAAGATCCTACTCCTTAAGGCCGGCAACGCTTCTGCGACTCCTGTTCTTGCGGGTATCAATGTGACCCGTCTGCTTGTTTGCCTCCTTTTAACATTTAAAAAAAAGTTGTATACAACAGCAGGACAACTACCAGAAAATGTCAAATTTCGTCAATACAGATTTGGGTACGCCTATTGCTGGCTTATGTACACAATACAGCTCATCGGTGGTAGGATACTGCCCAGAATCCAACTGGATGGCGACCACCCGAATACCTTAACCTAATAACTAATCTAAAATCATAATTTTCCAGAAATGTAAAGACTGAAATAGAGCAAACCGTAATCAATCTGAAAAGTCATCCATCCATAGCACTGTGGGCAGGAAACAACGAAAACGAAGCAGCTCTGATTGGCAATTGGTACGGCACTAACACACAATTCGAACAATACAAGGACGAGTATATCAAACTGTATGTGGATACAATAAGACCTATTGTTGAAGACTTGGATGACAACGATTATGAAGTTTCAAGTCCATCGAATGGGTTAAAGTCAGAAATGGATGGATATATTTCTCGTAATCCGTATGACCCGCATTATGGCGACACACATTATTACAATTATATAGCAGACAATTGGGATTTCAACATCTACCCGAAAACCCGATTTGCTTCAGAATACGGCTTCCAATCTATGCCCTCTTTGGCGACGATGAGACAAGCTACTAAAAACCCTGAAGATTTTAGTTTGGATAGCCTCTATTCTCGGCACAGACAGCATAGCCCCGGCGGGTATGAAGCTATTGAGAATCAAATGAACAAACATTTGAAACTTGATAAGAATGACAATAAGCATTTTGAGAAGTTCGTGTTCTACAGTCAAGTAAGTTTTGCCAATAACTAATTGATTTACCTATTACCTATACTTGTTATACTCGGTTCAGCTATCGAAGTTTCATTTATTCGTCGATTATGTGCTTTCCATTGAGGTACAATAACTAGAGAAGACACCGCGAAGCAAGTTTGTGCGCACTAAGGTGCAGCCCATGGGCTGCAAACGCCTCAGTGATTGCGCGTGATTCAAGCGATTGTGGACCTTGCACCTTAGTTGCGCACAAACTTGCTTCGCAGTGACTTCTCTAGTTTATTGTACCTCAATGGTGCTTTCTCTTCCCTTTTTCTTCGTTAAGGATTAAATGCAAGGTAATTTCTAGAACGGAAGGGAATATTTTGGTACGATCAGTAACATAATATGTCACTGAGCAATTTAAAGTATATTTTGTTTTGCCAGATTTCCCAGGCCATGGCGATAAAAGCGGAGACAGAATTCTATCGACAAAGCCAGGAGGACTGGTACACCATGGGGGCTTTGTACTGGCAGCTGAACGACATTTGGCAGGCACCTTCGTGGTCAGGGATAGGCAAGTATATAATTAGCAACATTTATATTTTAAATAGAGATGGTGCTTATTCCACATTCAATAGTACAGATGAGACATTTTCAAATTGCGAGGCACTGTAAGCATATTATTTTTGTGTCGACGCCCAGTTGTTGTCGTAAGATAGCAGTGGTTAAAATCCACCAACGCGCATTGGGCTATCGTTTATTAGGGAAGGAATATGCCCAGCAGTGGGATGTTAATAGCCTGAACCTAATGATGAGCCTGAGTCTGTGACATATTTCGAAGAGTCTTAAAATCCACGAGCATTGATTCAAAAAGCATGGTTGGACAATTGGTCCTTCAAATGAGTAGTGAAGAGGCATACTAATAGTGGGCCGGTAGGTTAAGGGCGACTGATGCTACGTCTCATACGATGCACTAGTTCTGTCAGTTCTGTTCAGTCCTCGCGTCGGGACTTGCGTCTTAACATCAGGTGGAGTGAAGTATTTGAAGGGCATTAAAGAGTGAAATATAAAAATAACCTTATCGTATGACCTGACCTTCACCTAGAAAGGCGATTGTTTTTGTTTTTTTTTATATAAAGTTCGGTAAAGGTGCAGGTAAGAATATTTACTACTCTACTATTTTTTTAACTATCTACATATTTTTCCGAATCATAATTTGCCCGCAACATTTGCGTAATATCTTTGTCACCAGAATACGGTGGTAAATGGAAGATGCTTCATTACGCCGCCAAATCCTTCTTCGCACCGGTGCTGGTGTCGCCCAGACTCCTGATCACGGGCGACGTGGACGTCTACCTCATCAACGACCGATTTGTGCCAATCATCAATGCCACAATCGTTGTGGACATCTATAACTTCACCAGTATGATACCCGCGTGTACGCAGACTTATGAAGCCAATGTGCCCGCGTTGAGTTCGAAGAGACAAGACTTCAAGATCGAGTTATGGAATCGGCAGACGGATGAGATCTTTTTAACGTTCACGGTGCAAGCGAACGGTGTGAAGTCATCGCCGCGAAACTTCGTGTTTCCTAAACCGTTGAAGGCAGTTAAGGGGCTCACAAAACCATATATACAGGTAAGACTTAAGATTTTTGTACAATATACCTACTAGGCAAAGAATCTCCTTTTTTCCTAAATTCTTGAATGCATCCATCTCAATACGGTCTCCTACCAATTTCCTTTGTAAACGAAGAGATCCCTCCAACGCTTTTTCTATGACCTGCCTACCGCGAGCAGTAGGTTCCGTAGTTAGAAGCTTAATTTATAAATAGACAATGTAATGTAATGAACGTAATTTGTAATGTTTTGATGGACATTAACTTCATGATTTATGTTTATGTCAACTAACATAGAACGGAATAGCTGTCCGCAGCAGCGCCGAATCACCTGTTCTTGGATTTTAGTCTTTACCATATTTTCATTGAATCCTCATATCCATGAAACTACAATATTTTGTTTTAATGTTTTTGTTGCTCTTGCTCTTACCCTAGCTATTGCCCCAGTTCTGGCATGTGATCGAAGGTTTTCTTTTTGATACGAGTAGGCAAATCTCATTCTACTGAGTGAGTACCACTGCGTATTTCCGGACGCAGTTGGTTATGTCGGGCTCTTCGTCTTCCCTCCAGCGTCCACCACGTCCAGGGATTTGTTAGAAGGGTATGTGCCCCATTCACTAAAACCTTAGTACATCCCATCACTTGCTGAAGGTGTGATCTGGGACCGCCTGTTAAGCAATCACCACAGTTAACCCCAACATAACAGCATTTCGATGTAGGTCTACGTGGTATGAGTTCAATAATAATTATAAAACATTTATATATTCTTCGAAATTCTTCTTCTTCTTTGAAAACAACTTGATACGGAGGTGCGAACTGATAATTAATAATCTGACTTAATTATTTTAATGAATATGTTCACATTCATTGTAGGAAACAATTTATAAAAATTATCCTGTCATTAAATGATTCACGAGTCACGAGATGTATGCTTTCCTCTTTCACAATGCCCGGCGAAGGTCGACAATTACAGGTTCAGTCGGCCTCAGAAGTGGCTCACATTGCCATCTGTCGCTCAGAACGATCGCACTGGAACAAACATTATGTTTGACTTCTTGGCGGGAAAGTTGATGACCTCCGTGGTCGAGTAGTAAGCGCCCCGTCTGGCATCGCGCCTGATCTCTGAGGTTCCGGGTTCAATTCCCGGCCGGGTCAATTTGGAGGAAACTATTTTTTAAATTGATTTCGGGTCTGGGTGTTTTTCTATGTTTATGTATATTTATCCTTAACGAATTTCAATAAATAATCTTATCTTGGGCTAGATAATTGGGGTTACTCGCATAATGACCCATTTTGGTAGCCCAACGCACAATGGCACATAGTGGCTACGCAAAATGACATACGCAAATTGACACATATTCTCATACGCGAAATGACACACGGGAAAGACTACGCAAAATGACATACGCGAATTGACATATATTCTCATACGCGAAATGACACACAGGAACGACTACGCAAAATGACATACGCGAATTGACACATATTCTCATACGCGAAATGACACACGAGAACGACTACGCAAAATGACATAGGTAGATTACTTTTTAAAAAACAAGCTTTTATGCGCTAAAAAGAAAAAATAAACTTTTATTAACTTGATTAAAATTTTCAATCTAAGTATAGTTAAATACGAGTACTTACATAATCTCGCGACAACCTTTTAAATCATATAAGTTGTGTATTGACCTTATAAGTTGATAGTAAAAGTTTATTTTTCTTTTTAGCGCATTTGAATAAAAGCTTGTTTTTAAAAAGGATTTTAATTTTTAATTTTTATTGATTTTATAAATCATGTCATTTTGTAAATCATGATTGGATGGATAAATAAACATACGTAAGGTATGTTTATAGGGCTTATAGCCCTCCAGTCGTCTTTGATCATTTCTAGGGGTTTATAATACTTATGTTATAAAAAAAATTAGATAAAAACCACACAGAAAATTAAAAATTGGGAAATTATGCGAATGGAAAAATCGCTTCCAGTAAAATTCGATTTTTGGAAAGTCATCGCTACACTCCTTGAAAACTACGCATCTAATTTTCACTATTATTTTGCACAGAAATAGATTTGGACACAGACTACTACTTGTACGGTGGGAAATGGGAAGTGTTAAATACTTAAATATATCTTGTGTAAGTCGTGTAAGTCAAATTGCGTGTATGTCAATATGCGTGTAAGTAAAAATGCGTGTAAGTCAATATGCGTGTAAGTCAAAATGCGTGTATGTCATTAAGCGAGTAACCCGATAATTGGTGTGAGCGTAAACAAATTATATTATCTATACCTACTAATATTATAAAGAGGAACCATTTGATTGTTTGTTTGTATTGAATAGGCTTCAAAACTACTAGACCGATTTAAAAAATTCTTTTACCGTTGGGAAGCTACACTATCTCCGGGTGACATGGGCTATATTATAATTTTAAAAAATTAGGAATCCTTACTAAAACTCAAATAAATTTCTTACATCGCAACCGATTTATAAAATTCTTTCACCGTTTGGAAGCTACACTATCTCCGGGTGACATAGGCTATATTATAATTTTAAAAAAATAAGGATCCTTACTAAAACTCAAATAAATTCATTACATCGCGACCGATTTAAAAAATTCTATCACCGTTGGGAAGCTACAGTACAGTATCTCCGGGAGACATAGACTATATTATAATTTCAAAAAAATTAGGGATCCTTACTAAAACTCAAATAAATTCCTTACACCGCGACTGATTTAAAAAAAATATTTCACCGTTAGGAAGCTATAAGTACTATCTTCTGGTGACATGGGCTATATAATAATTTAAAAAAAATAGGGATCCTTACTGAAAATCAAATAAATTTCTTACATCGCGACCGATTTAAAAAATTCTATCACCGTTGGGAAGCTACACTACAGTATCTCCGGGTGACATAGACTATATAATTTCAAAAAAATTAGGGATCCTTACTAAAACTTAAACAAATTCCTTACATCGCGACTGATTAAAAAAATGCTTTCACCGTCGGGAAGCTACACTATCACCAGAAAACATAGGCTATATTATAATTTAAAAAAAAAATGTGATCCTTACTAAAACTCAAATAAATTCCTTACATCACGACCGATTTAAAAAAATTCTTTTACCGTCGGGAAGCTACACTATCTCCGGGTGATATAGGCTATATTATAAATTTAAAAAAAATAGGGTTCCTTATTAAAACTTAAATAAATTCCTTACATCGCGTGCGCTAAGAAAACTATTAATGATTGAATAAAATAATGTACTATGACTTTGCAGAACACATCATTATCTACAAACAGTGTCGCGATTGCATATGTCTAACTAAAATCAAAATCAAAATAACTTTATTCAGTAAGCTTAAATTAAGCGTTTTGAATCGTCTAAAAATTTTTTTTTTATATGGATGGATGGATAGGAACAGGAACCCACCCACCCACCCCACCCATTCAGGAAGTCTTTTAGCTGTGGAGAAGAACGGGCACAACAAACTCCACAGCTTTATAATAATATAGAGGTAACGACATTTACAAAACAATATGTCGTTACCAAATTATACAGTCAATAGTCATAAAACAATTATATAAAATAAAAACAAAAGTGAATCTACAAGTTTTACTCGGGCACTATGAACGCATTAGAACAATGTACCTATGCGAAACTAGAGGAATGTTAATTCCATGCATTTTTGTCATTGATGTAATCGCTTACAGTGTAATAGCCCTTTTCTAAAAGTCTGTCCTTAACATGTGTCTTAAATTTGTCAAAGGGCAAAATTATAACATCGTTCGGGATTTTATTGTAAATTATGACACTTTGTCCCATAAATGATCCATAAACTTTCTGAAGTCGAAATTTAGGAATTACAAGTTTATACTTATTTCTAGTATTTAGTTTGTGTATATCGCAATTTTTTTTGAAATGAGTAATGTTTTGACGCACGTAAACAATACAGTTGTAAATAAATTGTGATGCAACTGTAAGAATATTTATTTCTTTAAACAGCTCCTTAAGGGAGTCACGTGATCCTAGGTTATATATGGACCTTATTGCTCTTTTCTGTAAAATGAAAATGGTTTCTATATATAACACTGTGAAAGTAACTAAAATAGACTAATCGAGCAGTTTCCACGTCTGTAAAATGCCTAATTTTCCTAACAGCGTAAGCAGCTGAACTAAGTCTCCCCGCAAGGGTGCTAATATGAGGGTACCACTGTATTTTTGAATCTAAGGTAATACCTAAGAAAACTGTTGAATCAACAAGGTCAAACAGTTCACCATTCAGTTTAATTTTATTTCCTATAATATTCTTTACGTTAGGTAGAGTAAAATTTATACATTTGGTTTTCTTCGCGTTTAATTGAAGATTATTAGTAGTAAACCAATTCAACACATCTGTTAGGGCACTGTTGATGTCATCAAAACTATTTTTATTTCGATCAGTCTTAAATATCAAAGATGTATCGTCAGCAAACAAAACAATATTGCAAAAGTTTTCCGCATAAAATGGTAAATCATTAATATAAATTAAGTATAAACTATTATAGTTACGTCAGAATAAGTGTTCTTGGATGGGAGTCATTTTGAAAATTCGTCACGGGGTACGGGGTCCACGCGAACGAAGCCGCCGGCGGCGGTAAAGTGAAGCGTCAATGCTCTGCTTTTTATTTAATAGTTTTGTCGAATATTAATGGCATGAGTGTTGGCAAAAAAAAAAACATTGCAACATCACTTTTCAAATTATCTCAAGAAATCCGTGTGTGATCTCAGTTGCTCCGTGTAAGTATCTCAGTATACTTAATCCCCCATCTTTACTGAAGCAAAAGGGGTTTGGGTGAATATCATTTACCATAAAACATTAATTATCACTCACTATAATTTCCTTTATGCAAAGAAAACTTTTGATATTATCTCTTATCTAGGTACCTACTTGACACTGGCCCAGTGTGCTAACCGCAACAAGTCATTATTTAAGAAAAAAAACATTGTTTGAACGCAGTACTTGATATGACATGGTTCTAAAGTGTTAAGCTACTTCTGAGCCTGGCTACACAAGGCGTGTCCATTTAGTGCCCATAACCGAGAAGCGAACCGGTCCCAATAAAAGTTCACAAATAATTACAATTTCACCGCCGCAGTTAACGTTTCCCAATACTTAGTTACGAAGTCACGGTTATAAACGAAGACCTTGTTTCTTAATTAAAGGAAATGGTGAAATTTTGTACGAAATAATTATTGTTTCTCAGTAGTTATGAATCCCTACTTTAATAAATACAATTATTGTAAGTATCAATAATTTGGAATAGTAGATAATAATTATGAGCAGTCGGTAATTACCTCTGCAAGTCTGCATTGTTCAAGAAAGTCAATCCAAGCCAATCTAAGGTACAACCGGGTGACAAGGCCCACAGTTTTCCAAGGCCCAAGCGCAAAAAACTGTGTTTATTACATTTGATCTGTGCCAACTTCGTAGCATGCATGAAACACATCAATATGAACGCCGAAACGCAGCAGCGGACAGCGAGCGGCCGGCCACCATCTTGTCAGTGACACACGGTACGGTAGTTTACCGACATCGGTCGCGATCGCGGCTGCTCATATTACTAATTTTGGCTCCTAAAAAACGTCAGTTTTTACTTGTATATACTACGATGTGTTAGTAGATTTTTGTTTAATGTATGTATTTGATCATTACTCTTTTGATATTTACATAAACATGTGCGATTTTATAGCCTTTTATTTTGTAAATATTCAATTTGTGTTGTAAAGCCCACAATGGTTAGGAAGGCCCAACGAAGTAGTTGCTTGGGCCTCAATAGGAATAAAAACAATTATTACTTAATTTTAGCATAAATAACAATAATTATTAAGTAAAATGTAATATTAATACAATAAACACTTAAAAATTCGATACCTCGGCTGTTTTATTACACAGTGAAAAAGTATTTTTTTTGTAACAAAATATTGATCATTTTAGTATCCGATTGCTTTTATCGAAGTTTATGAATGTTACATATTTGATGTGTGACTATCCTTATGGTCTTTAATGCTTACTTTTGCTCCAAAAGACATAACGGCACGGGCCTTATTGAGCATACCATGTTTAGTAAAGCCCAAAATATGGGTTTTTTAAAATGTTTAAAAACCTAACTTATTATCGTTGTAGCTCCAATAACTACTTTTATTTGGATGTTCAAATAATCACAGGTTTCATTGTAAACACTCTTTTTCTTCTAAATGATAAAATATAGGTTTTATTTCAGTTTGTAAAAAAGTGGGCCTTGTCACCCGGTAGTACCTTACTTGTAGTTGTAGGTACCTACACAATAAGGTAGGGTAGACCGGGTACAATTGTAACATTTTAACTTTAGCATTTATTTCTGGCTCCATTTATAATATTATGGTTATGGCATAATAGTGTCAATGTGTATTGATATTTAGTTTTTTTGGCTTTAAGGCGCGTGCGTCATCTTTAAGTGTGTAGAAACAACATAAACAGAGATATTTTACATTTGAACGGAACAGGCGAACTGCTACAAATGTCCCCTACCTAGAGTTAGTTGTACCAGATATGTTATGAAACAAAACATCGTATTTTAGTTAAAAAAATATATTTATTTGAATTACAACATGACAGCAGACCATTTTTTTATTAAACTAATAACAAAGAATAACAATCTTCTCAAAAGTAAATATAAAAAACTGACAAACCTAAAACACAACCTCCCTAGTCTTTTGACTACAAAACATGGTTCTTTAGGGCACAAGAGGTACGTTTTTGTAGTTGTAACACTTATAATAATTAGTCAAAAATAACAAATGTTACTAATCAAAGTAATCAACAAGTTGTATAGAAAATCACTTGCAACAATTGTGCCCGTGGTACAATTATCCCCTGGTACAATCATCCCATAAATATAAAAAATACTTTTTTATTGTTAATACGGTAAACAGTTATTATTATTATTATATTATTGGTGTGAACGTAGATTTTTTTTATTCATTTATACATAGGTACATACCTACATATAACCATGACGATTATACCCGAAGGGTTAGTCAGAGACTAGACAATGAGGACAGCAAAAGCAGTCATCTACCATAGTCCACTTTTCACCAAATAGCGACTGCACATGTCCTCAGCGTGACAGGTGGTGAGCCCATGCATCGCCGCTCTATGTTGTTGGATGAGTGCAGTCTTTAGTTAGTCGCCTTTTACGACAGTTAAGGGAAGAGAGGGGGTGGTAGTATTCATTCACAGCTACGCGGCATGGTTATTTATTTATACATAACTTATTTATTTGTACACTTTGAGTAAATAATAATTCTACTGGAGATGTCGAACTAAGTAGGTAAGTACTTACAAAACAGACGCCGTCGTTTTGCTTTGAAAAAATGTAAGGCGCATCACAAAACTTCAACGCAAAACTACTTTAATAAAAACAATAACCTACTTGTATATCCATGCTAACTTTTATCCGCGGCTTCGAAGAAAAAGAAGGCTTTAATTTTTCGCATAAAAGTTGTCTATTACCGTTTTCAGGGCCCTATATACATCTATACTCTTCCTTTCCTCTTATACCCTTGTGTAATTGGTTGGTTACAGATCAAAGTATCCAAGCAGACCAAAGCAGTCACAGCTAACGAATATCGTTACACAGTCAAAATTAGCGTCGACAGAGTTGTTCTGTTCCTGTGGTTGGACGCCGGAAACTTGAGCGGCCGATTCGATGACAACGGACTTATCGTCACGGAGCCGTCTACCACAGTCACCTATACTACAAGCAGCAACGTCAACCCTCGCGAGTTGCAGAGCCAGATCACTTACCAATATTACGTTAATTGATTCACGTAATTAATAAATTACTTTACGATGGACTATTTATGCTTAATTGTTTATACCAGACAAATAAAGAGGCATTATTTTCGTAATTATTTTACCTGTTTTAGTTCCGAATAATCATCCCATCCAATAAGTAGGTACCTATGTCAAAAATAAATATGTTACCCAGGTACATGACATAATATACTATAGGTTCATGCTTAGGCATCCTTTAAAGGTGACATGGAGAAATGTGTAAAATGCAGTGTCACACATTTCTCCAAACATCCGGGCCATTCATCTATGGCCGCACGTACCACATCCAATGGTATCGAGGCGGCTGCCTTCATTAAGTCTGAATCAGTCGCCTCATCAACCATGTGCTCTATGGGCCCTATTTCATTAGGACAGACACCATGGTGGCGCAACTAGTCGCCGAAACCATCAAAATGTATACGGCTCTAGCGCAACCAAGCGGTCGCCGGGTGGGAACAAACAAGAATAATAATAAATGTTCCTATCGGATCAACTAAATGGTTGATTCGTTGGGAACATAACATAGTTTTCTCAGTTTATCGGAGTGGAAAGCCCGATTTTGTTGGTGGCTGGCGACTGGTGGCGTTATAATATATCGTCCTTGCTATAACCAAATATGATAAACACTGCTATAATTACAAATCTATGCACCGCGAACTTTATCAGGACTTATTTATGTAACAATAAAAAGCACTAAAGCCACCAATTAGTTCAACTAGTTGAACTACCAGTTGAACTTTGTGGAATAGAGGACATTTTCGGCGAAGACGTATTGTAATAATAAGTATATAAGTACAGTCACGAGCAAAAATATGTAAACAATTGTAACTCTTAATACAATGGAATAAGAGTTGAAGTGTATACATATTGATGCTCGTGACTGTACATATAATCACGACTATTATCCCCGAGGGGTTAGTCAGAGACTAGGCAATGAGGACAGCAAAAGCAGTCCTCTGCCATAGTTCAATTTTCACCAAATAGCGACTGCACATGTGCTCAGCGCAACAAGTGGTGAGCCCATCGCCAGGTAGGTAATAATAGTAGTTTCATAAATAAAAAACAGTCCTCAATAAGCAAAATAATTAGTTTTATTTCTGTTCATATTGCGAGTAAGCGTGCTGATTATTACAAACTAATTATAAGTACTTGCAATACAATATACAATAGTGCATTTAAATTAATCTTTGGACGACATTTGTTTAACTGGTAAGGGCCTTTGATTTCATTATAGAATTGATTTACCTCTTAGCCAGGCAGAGAAGTTGCAATTTTTTACATCTATATTTAATATTTTGAAGAAATAATAAAAGTAATTTTTAATGTTATTTATATAAGGTGACTGCTAGAAATCGCAAGAAACTTCAAGGGAGGGCCAGGTCAAGTGTTTTAAACTTGACGAAAATGGATTCATATTTTTTTCATTTTTAATGAAATAATTCATTTTGTGAATTTTAATTGGATAGTCTTTGAGTATCTAATTCATTTTAAAGCATACGGCCGCCGTCTGTTGACCCGTACGCGTCAGCTGGCCGACAAGTACCTACGAAAAAACACGAATTCCTTTTTTGTCATTTTTGTCATGCATAAAACACCTGACCACCTGACCTGACCAGCCCTTGAAGTTTCTTGCGGTTTCTAGAAGTCATCTTATATATAATATGAAACTGAATAATACACATTTAGGCATAAACCCGCACTGAATCACCTTCGTAGATTATGACCCAGTCTCCACATGTAATCCACATGGGACGGCCTGTGCCCATTATTGGGACGTTTACAGGCTGATGATAATGATACATAGGTACATTTAATCACGACCATTGTTCCCGAAGGTTTAGTCAGAGACTAGGCAATGAGGACAGCAAAATCAGTCCTCTACCCACTTTTCACCAAATAGCGACTGCACATTTTGCTAAGCGTGACAGGTGGTGAGCCCAACGCCGCTCTATGCTGTTGGATGTATGGCAGCCTTTAGTCCGTTAGTCGCCTTTTACGACACCCAAGGGAACCGCTACACGACACGGTTAATTTAATAATATCATTATCATCCGTGCAGTGTCGCGTAGCGGCTATAGAATACTACCACCCTCACTCTTCCCTTGGGTGTCGTAAAAGGCGACTAATGGACTAAAGACTGCACATATTACCAACAGCATAGAGCGGCGATGGACTCACCACCTCTCACGCTTAACACATGTGCAGTCGCTATTTGGTGAAAAGTGGACTATGGTAGAGGACTGCTTTTGCGGTCCTCATTGCCTAGTCTCTGCCTAACCCTTCGGGGATAATAGCCGTGGTTGTATGGTTGCCCCTCACCTGATGACGTCAGCGCGCGCGCAAGTCCTTCTTTGATTTGGGTATGACGCGGCGTAATTTGATACAGGTAGGTTTTTGTGGCCTTCCTTTTTTAAACACCACACATATTGTATATCGTTGGATTCCTAGATAAATTATCTTCAATATTATGGCGGTTTGATTAAAAAATATTAAACAAATATTTAATTATATATTTTTTTTTTATTTATAATTTTTTTTTATATATTTAAAAATTAAACGCGATAAGGGTATCTTTTTCTTCTTAATATGTAATCTCTTACTACATAGTAATAATAATATATAAAAAAGTTTACAACTTTTCATAGAAAAATGTAAAGAAAAACAACAATTTCCGAATCGAGTTATTTTTGATTTTTTTTTTTTTAAATAGATCTTTTCGAAGTGTATCTGTTTTTATTGACGTTTATTCACACTAGACAGCTAGTGCAGCCAACCGATACAAGCCGCAGACACTAAAAACTCAAACCGAAGTATAAAACAGACTTGAAATACGTAGGCACTACGTGCCTATCTTCAGAGAGGCGATCAACATTTGTAGGCACGTCGTACCTATCATCAGGTGAGGGGTTATTTCGCTGCCTGGCGAAGGGTAACAGTATTATTTACTTCTATTAGTATTCAAATACATTATAGACATGTCTCTTCTCAGTGTAGGTTATTGAATATTTGAAGAGAGTAGTCACAGTGAAATGTTACAACAGGTAGGAATGTAAAAAAACATAATATTTGGTGATATTACTTTACCGTTCTTAACATAGTAGCAAACAATTAGCTCTTCATGTATTAATGCCGTCTCGTCCTTCAAAGGTTAACCACATTAATACAAGCTAATTACAACCTTGTAGATAATCATTAATCCACTGAAATTACTCCCAAATTTCTATTTTATTATATTACCAATATATCGTCCCTTATAGCAGTACAGCATAAATATATTTATTTTTTAATAATTAATACCCAATTATTTGGCGTCGACAGAATTATTTTCATATTTCTATTTGAATGAGAGGCGCAAAAACATATAAGCATCTAAATGCTATGTCTCACTACTAATAGTGAGACATAAGTTTTCGTACAAAGTCACTACAAAACGTTTCTAAAAACATTTTATTACAGAAAAGATTTGCACTCTGGAAGCACATTTAGGATAGGATGCACCAAAAAGATCTCACTAATTACGCTAATCAATATCTGATAGTCATTCTATCTCTTTCAACTTAAAACATTTTTGTTATTATAACTGTGCTAAGCGTCTCATTTTATGAGCATTTTATTTAGACCATATTTAAAAACTCTTTACTATCTCACACTCAGGCATATACTTTCTTTTTATTTATTGTAATACAAAAAATAATTATCATATTTATAAATTATGTTAATGTTAAAGAGAGGTTGCCAAACCGTTAGAATGTAGTATTAACTCTGTTAGGACCCGTGCAAGTATGTTAAACTTGCAAGTAAAGAGACAAAATACCCATTTAACAATATTAATGTCAAATATGGAACTTTATTTTACTACATTAGTACTTACGTGCGTTTAATCATGGCACTTCACGTTAATTATTTAAAAGAATAATTTCGTTTTGCCATGCAAAATATTACAATACAATGAGACGTAACAAGGCAATCATATTACAGATCAAAGTCCCAAATTAATATAACAATAATAATGTTATAAATTCGTACATATATTAAATAAATATTAAAGCACCATTTCAATGTCTTAACTATTACGCATGCTGTTAAGAGGCCTATTACATCTCGACTGTGATTTTTGCGTAAAATGGCCAACTTTGGCGTTATGGATCTCAGAAACGAAAATACATTAACAATTTTGACTTATTGAATAGTGTAGAATAGCTATTGGAATAGTGCTTAGCGGCCTCGCTTTTTGTAAATTTTGCTTAACTTTTTATTTAAACCCAAAATTGCAAAGAAAGATTTTCATGAAGTGCGCGAAGGCACTTTTTTGAGCTCATCCATTGAACTACTGTTCTAAAGAAGTGAAATAAAAAAATTATGATGTTATCTCTTATATAGTCGAATAATGCGTAGCGGCCTCGGAATTTTTAGATATCATTGATTTTATATAGGAAAAAAATCTTATTCTAAACCAAAAAACTTCGAAAATTGCTATAAATTAACTTTGAATATCTCCTATCTGCGATAATATTATTGAGCAAAATTTATACCAGAGTAACTGTTACTTCATGAGGAATAAAGATTTTATAATGAATTTATTATCCTATTTCGATAAAAACGATAAATACAACTGCAAAATTACTACAAAATGCGATGCGCCGGCCGTCCGAATTCAACTTATGCTCACAGAATGGATATTTGTAATATTATGCACAAATTTCTTACCCTATTTCGATAAAAACGATAAATACAACTGCAAAAATTAGTACAAAATGCGAAAATAGGCATTTTACGCAAAAATCACATTCGAGATGTAATAGGCCTCTTAAACTAAAGCTTCCTTTTAATTCTTTACGAACCCTTTGTTACAAAACTGATCGAAAAAAAGGACAAAACAAATCATCTACATTCATATTGGTTAATATTAGTACAGCTCTACTTCTCTCTTCTCCTTCCCACTCCGATTGACAGACAGCTTTAAACTGGTACTATTTTTTACTAGTTTGTTAGTTTTACCCACTTGTTACCACTTATGTTCATCATCATATAAAATCAATTGTACAGTCTATGGCAATGATATTAATGGCTTTTTAGATAACTTTTTAAACTAACGACATGTTGTTCATCGAAATCGGAAACACCTTTTGGCTTAGAGCTCACGTAGTGAGCAACAAATATAGCTTAACACATGGTTTCGTTAATATACATTTAAAAAAAGGTGGCGTTACTAAAAAATGTGAAGTTATTCTACGTATAATGAAGACACAACAGCAATATAAAAATCTCTATAATAAATAATGACTCATAAATAAGTTAACATAAACTAGTACAAATAACACATTATAATTAGTAAGTAAGTATGTATAAATAATCTCATAGACATGCTTTTTACTACTCAAGAAAAGTAGATTCTATTTTGGCAAAGCATTTCAGTTATAGCATAATTTAAGTAATTACTTTTTTTGCCTGGTAGCGCGGTGGCCATATTTGGAACTAACACCACATGCTTTATCATTCAAACCACAGGCCTAAACTATAGATCTGTGGTTGTTATTTTTAATTAAGAAACAAGAATAACTTTAAATTTTTCTTGTATTAATGATCGAATACCACGAATAATGGATAAAAGTTGAGATTAAGAATGTACTGAATGATGAATGTAATATATTTCTACAAAAACCGTTATTTCATATTTGTATTCAATAAAATACTAAGACCTGTTCACATCTTTTTGTAAAACGATTTGTCTTGACAATCTAACCAAAACTCATAACGCATCGTGTAAAACTTATCTATTTAAGTACATAGAACATATATTATTTAAAAAAAAACAATCGATTCTAATAATATAATATAGAAACTTCGGTATCTTGTCACATGTAGCGCTTCTAAAACTTAAAAGTTGTAATATATCATTCTCTAAAAAACTTACGAAAGAGTGCCCTTCTATGATAGAAAGGGCATTTACCAATTTTTATTTGACGCTGTAAAAGAAAGGGAGAAAAGAAATGCCCTTGCTGAGTTACTTGGAGGCTCTTCTCAGTACAAGGTCTTCCGCCTTCCAGACTTAAGAACCGAAAGAGTAGCGACTTTTATAAGTACTCAATTATGGTAACATAAATTTAATAATGGTTATATTTGGAATTCAGAATAACATACAGTGACTAGGCACTAAACTGTCGAGACACTATTAAACTCGATTGTACGCGATAATGTGTCGGGTTAAGATTGCTACATAAAATTGACATTCACATAGTTAGTTGTTCATGCAAGCCCATCAGATATAAGCACCGAGCCTGCAAAAAAACATTCAATTGTTATAGTGAAGTCATTAGATAAAATTATAATTTTTTATCATGTAACATTTTACAACATTCTACAACACAGTGAAAAATGGTTTTCGCAGCGGTCTTCCGCTTAGTATTGTTGTTAAACCGTAATTGGACACATGGACACAGATCTTTTCTGTATCAATAATTAAAATAAGTGCAGCAGACAATTGATGTCTCAAAATGAAGTGTAGAGTTCTAGTTGTAAATTTCTATATTGGTTATAGTTAAAATGATATCAAGAAAGAAAATGCAAAAAGGGACAATACTACAAATATTTTCGATATCAAAAACAATGGCATAAGTATTATTATTATACGTAGATATAAAATCTAGATAAATGCACTATACACCGAGAAGACATGCAACATTCAAGCTAACAGTTAACCAAGCAATACACTGAAAATATGCCACTAAACACCTTTTAAAAATAAATGTTATTAAAAATAAATTAGCAGAACAGAAATATAAAGAACTTACCCATTACATTCTACATGATTAGCACTTACAATGAAATAGTACGATCAGCCTCAGAAGTAGCTTGACACTTTAGTACCTTGTCATACCAACTACAGAGTTCATACATAATAGTTGCTCGAGCGCGATCGTTCCGAGCGAGTTGGTGTGACAAGGCCCTGTGTTAACCATAGATAAAAGCAAAATACGGCATGCCCATTGTAGTATGAATCAAAAAAGAGTCCTACTTAACTACATACGTATTGTAGGGTGACAGCTACTGCCAATCAAGCGAGCTAGACATAGCGATGAATTACAACGCTAGGCGAGCGGATGAGCAAGCTCCGCGAAATTCTATGAAAACGACGCGCGACAAAATGTCATGGTAACGTATCTTCCTCTTTTGTTTATATCTATGGTGTTAAGAGGGTTTACACATTTCGGTTACACCCATACAAGTCGAAATTTTTAAAAACCATTAAGTATGCCAATTTCAATGAAACTTTGCATGCTAAAGTAACATACAGAGATCTAAATAGTTTGTTGAAAACATTTAAAAAAAACGTTTAAATAACTTCTATAGTGGACTTTAAATCGCAATAATTCAGCTAAATAAAACCATTTTTTTTTCAATGTTTTTAACAAACTATTTAGATCCCTGTATTTTGCTTGAGCATGCAAAGTTTCATTAAAATTGGCTTCTTGATTATTAAAAATGTCGACTTGGAAGTTTGTATGGGAAACCGAAATGTGTAAACCCTCTTAACCTACTCCTTACTGCCGACTGTAATATTGATAACAGCGAACGAAACTAGCGCGGTGCACTATAAGCTCGCTACAATGCACAAAGCGAACCACAAACAGTTTTCGTACACACCTTATCACATAAACAATCCCAATAACGAGCTAAATCAAAAGAATATCATTATCTACATACATATTTGAACAAAAACAATTCATTAAAATAATAACACGCAATGAATAAATTACAGTACTGAGTATTATTGACATATTGTGTTTACGAATGAGGTATTGAAAGGGCATGAGTAAAATAGTAAAGGGTTAAAAAACGTAAGTAAATACTCTTTATCTGTATTTGTAAAATTGTGGTACAGTCACCAGCAATAAGATGTGATTATCGCCGGCCTGAAAATATCTGATCATTGGTGGAAGGCATATATATTATGCCTTCCATCAATGATCAGATATTTCTGCACATCAGATCTTAATGCTGGTGACTATTACGAAAACCAAAAATATATTTTCATAAGGTTTTGTCGAGATAAATAGGTAGTATGAGTTTCCTAATACGAAAAAAAAACTGCGAGAGAGGCAAAGCGATTTTGCGCTCTGTAGTTGTCTCTTTAAAATTACCAATTGACAAACTTCACAGGCCTATGCCTATCTTATTTTATCTTAGCATGGCCTGCAGAGGTCTCCCTCTCGCAGTAGCTCGTCGGCCCATTGGGATCTTTTGTTCAAAAACATTACAGGCTTGCGACAGAGCGGATAAATTCTACAATTCTGCACCATGTGTAGTGTGTACAATGGAGACAGAGCGCCTACTCTCTTTCTCCGAAACGAAATTGCGGCCGATTTTCGTTTGCTATTTATAGCGCTTTCTATTATTTTTGAAAGGACATTGGGCAGATCAGGGAAACTTATTGCTTAACTGTACACTAACGAAAATATGACCGAAAGTCCTTATATAAATATAGGCGACACAATGCAAAGTATTACATTTTTCCTTACTGTTTGATAAATGTACAAACTTTTAAGAACACGTTTGACTTGATTTAAAAAAATAATAAACTACATCCGATAAAGTGTTCCGAAACAAAGACTCAAGTTCCTATTATTCGTCTACTAATGTTATCAGTAAGTTTTTCTAATATCTTACTCTCAAATAGTTTCAATTATATTAAGTAAAAAACACTAATGTTGTATAATAACGCCATCTGGCGCAGACAAGGGGATTTAGTTAGGAATGCAATCTGCACAATTGTTATACTAACTCTTGTCTCATACATTTATAGAAAGATGGCGCTAGAATCGCTGTTTGAATAATGTGTTGAGTTGTGCTTCTGTATGATGCCTTAAAGTAATTAAGTATAAACTGCGAGTTATACCAAGAGATAGATTAACTGCAAAAATACCAAGAACCCAGTGTATTTAAATCAACCTAAAACCAGTAGATATTTATAAGAATAAAACATAACCTCTTTTTATGATCTTTGTATAAACAAAGATCATAAAAAGAGGTTATGTTTTTTATTCAAAGTCGGTGTTTTTCAGCTCAGACGATACGGATTTTATTGAAATAAAAATCCCTTAAAGTACGTTAAATTAGCAATATTTTAATGCTTATTTGGTCGATGGATACATCCTTAGCTCGTCCCCGAGCGCCATACAAAAATGCGCAATCTCCTTTCAGACAGTTTTCAAAAAATTAGTTATCTAAAAGCCAAATCTACTTTAAATGAACGAAATTACGGAAAGAATAGAAACCGCTGTAAATATGACATGAAAATCGGCTGAAATTTCGATTCGGAGAAAGAGAGTAGGCCCTCAGGTATCGGCTACACAGTCGCTTTATCTATTTCTAAAGAGTAACTTTGAGACACATCAATTGATTCGTCATGGCGCATAGCGTTCGGGATAGAAATGTCTTATTCGTATTAAAATATTTTAAAGGAAAGAACCACAGTCACAACGGTAGTCACAAATTATTTTCATACAAAAACTATAACAAACTATTACAAGATTTTAATTGGTTCGACATGTATGGCGCTAAGGATACCCAAAAATGCCTCATTCGTATTACATTATAATATTTGTCAGGGAATCAAACCACACAGGATATAAAAATTATGTAGTCACAAATAATTTTCATATAAAAAAGTTTATTTGTATTTGCTTACCAAAAACGTATTTTGAATCTGCAGTATTTGTTATTAAGTAGTTAAATATTCTTGTTTATTACACAATAAGCTGGACTAGAGAATTATCATAGGCAAACTAAATCTTTCTTTAAAAAAGTATTGATTTACCTAAACTAAAGACAGAAGTGTGTGTTAAAAAGTTATTTAACCTTTTTTAACTGTCCATCGACAATAAAAACCGTTTACATTGACATAACAAAAAAAAAACAAATTCAAATTCCGTTTGTGGCCTTCAACATTTCCAAACAGCATCGCATTGGATCAAAACAAAACGCAAACTATGAACAACGTTTGGTTTACCTCACGCGCGTGTGCAGCGCCGCCCTCTCCTCGGAGGGCGTGTCCCTCAGGAAAGTTGAGGATAAGTTGAGGACAACCATGAGGCAGCAGAGAAGCAGCGGGCCCAGGATAGCGCCCTCGGGGCCCAAGTAGAATATACCGCCCGCTATGGCGAGACCTGTCACGTAGGGGTGGCCACCACTGCGAAATAAATAAACAAATTTTGCTGTGCACGATGGGTCCATATTGTTTTATTATTCATATTAATTTATCTAAACATCTTTTGTATATAGACATACATACAATGAAGAAAACAAACTGAAATGGAAATTAAATAAGATTCAAATAAAAATTTAGTGAAAATAATTAACAAAACATATTATATACAAAAATGTTTAAATGCTTGTTGGAAGATTTACAGCTAAATATAAATTATTGAATATGAAGGAAGTTGCAGTTCGACCACTCTTAGGCCTACGCCACACTTCACGGAAATTCCGACATCGAACTTCGACCGATCTTCCGCGCGGTGTGTCCGTTATTAGTCCTACTAATATTATAAACGCGAAAGTTTGTAAGTATGGATGGATGTTTGTTACTCTTTCATGTAAAAACTACTGAATGGATTTGGATGAAATTCGGCATCTGCAATAACATGTATTGGCGTTCCGCAACGGAAGTTCGGCGTCAGAACTTCCATCAAGTGTGTCGTAGGCCTTAGACTCGGCGATATTCGGTTGCACTCCATTCCGACCGTGTGTGTGTAGGTACATAAAACCCGCGCCGAACATCTAGCTCGCTGTGAACACGAGGCGATTCGCGTCGCAATAGCACAACAAATATAGGTATCTGCGGGACGTAATAGGTTAGGGAGGGCAGGACACACCCCCGCTCACCCCTGCGATGTACCGCGCTCGCCATGTGTATGTACTCTTTTGTTTTGGTTTAGCAGTGGAAAGTACAGTCACGTGTATATTTTAGTTGGTCGCGTCGCAATACGTTTTTATTATTGTTTGTTGTTACGTTACTGTTTTAAGTTGTCGATTTAAAAAAGGTTTTAGTTTAGTTTTTGAAAGGCTGTTAAAATACCTAGACGTAATACTGTTTTACGTCGGCAAGCTAGAAAAAATATTTATAAGAAAACACAGTTTCCATTCCACAGCTTCTTAAAAATGTAATTTTTTTTAAATATGTGTATGATTATAATTTAATTGTTGTTATTAATTAACCTGGTTAATTTTAGGTATTAAAAAGTAAATAAAACGCCTTATTTATAAATTATCTTACTATGTTATTTTATAATTATTATAACGCTTTAATTACAATGTTGCTAACTGTATACCTACGCGTCGCAACTTCAGAGCGAGCTAGAAGTTTGGCTCTACCTATACGTACGTACATACGTAAGCAGCGTGCGCGTAGATCGTTCGCAAGCGAATATCGCCGAAAAGTAATAATAGATCGAGAACTTCCTCGACTGTACATACTCTGGTTTACGATATTTACACGTATTCCCTCCTTCCTATTACATGGGGTCCTTTAAACGAGCCGTGAAGAATCACTTTGTGGACCGGCAGAGTGACGGTGACTGATGCTACGTCTCTTACGCTGCGCCAGGACTCCATTTCCACTTACCATAAGGTGGATTGGAATCATAGCCGGGCTTAATATAAAGAAAAAAACAATGTATGTAGTTTTCACTCACTCCTTAATTTCGGCGTACACCGCCGCGTCCAGGAAAGCGATCGGCGCCGCCTGCGCCACCGGCAGCAGCAGCGCCGACATCGGCCGGCCCTGCAGCCACACGTCCAGCGCCGCGGGGATGCCGGCTAAGTATGGGCCGAGGAACGGCGCAGCACCCAACACCGCCGCTAGCACTGGTCAAAAGTGGGAGAACCACAACTCAGTATGAAACAAAACACTTTACACACGCCTGCGGATCAACCTTTCCAAACTGTCAAATTTTTCCAATCGATATTGGTCCTTACATCCCTAGTGACAAAGTTCAAAATGTACTGCAGCCACACGTCAAGTGCCCGCTAAGTACGGCGGCCCGAGGAACGGCGCCGCGCCCAACACCGCCGCTATAGTCTGTTCAATATAGCTTGATACTTATGACAGGTGTCATCAAAACGACGACGTGACTTTGTAAAAGCGTATGAAATTATTTGACAACATTTAAATAATATTATTTTTTATAATCCATCACTTAACATACTACAATTACTTTTTGTGACTATTTATTATACGTTAGATTAGGTTTTATTCGAATAAACTCACATAACACACATTTAACACAATTTTTAAACATTACAATAAAAAAACGTACCCCTTCACAAGGTCATTCCAATACAAAAAAATACTTGTGTTGGGATAGTAAATCAATTTAAGTTCAATTGATGTTCAATAATCAATCGATTGACTTTAATTTTGTATTTATAATTCTAGCTATATTAATTGATTTGTTAGTCTTTACTTATTTATCTTGAGTTTAATGACGATTATATTGAAGTTAAAATAGTACATTGTTAGGTAAGGGAAGAGGGGGGTTGTTTGTATTATTTTGATGAGCCCATCGTCGCTCTATGCTGTTGGATGTATGTGCAGTCTTTAGTCCGTTAGTCGCCTTTTATGACACCGAAAAGAAGAGAGGGGTTGGTAGTATTATTTGATGTGCCCATCGCCGCTCTTTGCTGTTGGATGTATGTGCAGTCTTTAGTCCGTTAGTCGCCTTTTATGACACCGAAGAGTAGAGAGGGGTTGGTAGTATTATATTGATGAGCCCATCGCCGCTCTTTGCTGTTGGTTGTATGTGCAGTCTTAAGTCCGTTAGTCGCCTTTTACGACATCGATAGTACTACTTTCCACCCGCTCCTCATGCAACTTTAGACCTATTTTCCGAGTATGAGGAATGAAAATCTTTAAAAGTTATTGAATTGGCATATTAGAAAAGAACAATACATCATTGGGCTCAATTAAAATCGATGAATTCGGTCGCATTTCGATGTTCAATTTGTTTTATTTTAATTGGAAATAAACTTCGCATTACTGCATCTGTGACGGTTTGGTTGGGGGTGGGAGCCATCTTGTGTGCCAAAGTCTTGTATGCGTAACGTGTTTTCAGTTTTTCTATTGTAGTATTTGCTATTTTTTTCGTTTGTTAAGTTTTGTTTAGTTGTAATTGTTTGTTAAGTTTGCTAATTTGACGTATTATTTGTTATTTTTATTGGTTTGTAAAGTTTTGTTCTGTTATAACTGTTCGTGAAGTTTGTTGTTTTTACTGATACAATGCCTAAAAGGTTAAAAAATACTGTTTTGAACAGCGACAGTCGTGAGTTTGTAGTACGTTTGCGAAATTATTTCGAGCGTGAGAGCCCAAACAAAGGTCCTCTACTACCCTTAAAGCAAGTGGTTGATCGCGTTGCGGATGCTCTTGGTATAGGGCGTGCTACAGTGTCTCGCATCTCGAAAAAATCATCGTATTTGATGATGCATCTACGAGTACGGCAACCACCGAAGAAAATAAATTATCGACACCTAACAAAAAAAGGAATGTTACAAAAATAGACGATTTTGACTGCAGCTATACTCGTACGTAACCATATTTATTCGTACTATTCACAAGGTACTCTCACTCATAGTCACTCATACTCACTCTAGTAATTACAGTGATGATTTAGGTTGTACACCAATACATAATTAAGAATTTGTTAATTATTAAATAATCCAAAATCTATTCACGAATTTTATTTACATATTATTATTATATATTTCTAAAAATTAAGTGATCTAAATAGCATCCAAAATAATAATTTGAAGCAAAAAACGATTAACGACAGATAATGATATTCAATTTATAACTTCAATTAACATTTGATTCAATTACGTCTGTAATGTCTCAACCCTAGGCATGACAATTTGACACCTGCCATAAGTATCAAGCTAAAATGAAGAATGAACAGACTATAGTTAGTACTGGTCAAGAGCGGAGGAACCACAACTCAGAAGGACTTCTTGGCGGGAAAGTGAAGCGTCATGTATGCAGTAGTTTTATTTTCTAAAATTTGTGTTTTGTCTTAATGTAAAATAATGGTGGATTATTATAACCGTTAATTGTGCGTGAACGTGCATAAATGTTGGCAAATAAAACAAAAGAGTGCAACATCACCTTTTAAATTTTCTCAAGAAGTCCGTGTGAGATCTCAGTAAAGTCCTATCTTTACTGAAACTCCAGGGCGAGGCAAGAGTTAAGACGGGATTTTCCGAAATAAAAACGTTCGTGTTATAAATATCCGATTAAAGTGTTTTATTTCAATGTACGGTGTTAGCAAAAACTTTTGAAAATAGAACAACGCCCTGATTATCAATAAGAATAATGTATTTGTATGTACTCTTCTTAGTTCACAATAATTTGTATAATTATAATACTTAATCAATAAAAATATATTTAATAAATAACATTTTTAGCTTTGAGTAACAGAATTAAGTATCCGGATAAATTATTAGGTTTTTCTATTGTTCGTGTCACTTTGCTTCGGCGGTCGCAACTGAGCGTAAACATATTTGTAGAAGTCCAATGCCTTCTGTCTATCGTACGAGACAGAGGTCTTACACTGGTTTCCCACGCACCGATTCGCGTGCTCGTCTTTAGGAAGTGATTTAGATTCCTCCAACGGTTTACTACGAGTGCCCGTACTCCTCAAAGTTTCTACAAAGTCTTTAGAAGAATCGAAAAAAACTTTTATAGTCGTTCTGTTTGTCATATTCAAATGGCTGTCTCTAAGTAGATCGGCTTTGTCGATAGCCGTCATAGCTGCGCTCGCGTCGCCCGTATTGGCATGTCTTATCAAATAGAACGTTGGGGCAGGCTCGGTGACATCCTCGTCAGTCGTCACCTCGTTGTGATTGTTGGTCTTCTTATCAGTGTACAGCAAACACACTACGCGAGGGTCAAGGTTCAATTGACACATGTCACTCTGTAATAATAGCTTGACAGCCTCGACGGGCAGCGTGCACGGCGCTGAAGCGCACGTGTTGTTATTCAATACGTCTAATATTATATTATTCAATTCGGTGTTCCGGGTCGACGAGATTAGATACGACACGTTTCGACACTTGCAGTCCATTTTGTTTTGAGTCACGACCACAGTTGTGCCAGCTGACTTGCAGGTGGCGTAGTCGAACGACAAAGAGTGCGGTTCCAGAATAAGTATGTTGTTGTTCGAAAAGTTAAATCTTTTATTGTTCAACCTTTTTTTCATGCATTTCACAGCAGCGAGCGCATTTGTTTTCAAAGAATTGATATCGTTACGCACGAAGTCTGTATTAACAGATTTCAATATAAAACCGTTTGAATATACATCTCTCATGGTATTTCCTGTGATGTGCAAGTAGTCTGAGGTAATATTTATAACGTTTGCAGCGATATCACGGAATGTGCTACTGTCTATAACAGCTGTCTTACTTCTCACAGAGATTCCTTTGAAGTCTAAGTTCTCGATTCTACAATTCACCATAGAGAATAATGTGTTATCATTCCCCATAACTGCTTCTATGGCTTGACTTTGAATGTTGGCTATGGTAACATTTTCAAACTCAATACTCTTGATGTTGGTCACATTATATATTGCTCTGGTGTTAACAGAGTTTATTTTACTGTTCACTAGGCGTATCTTTTTCAAGGAATTCGTTCCCAGACATTTCAATTCGGTTTGCGTAACTGGAGATTTGAATAAATTTCTTGGTAACGAGACAATTTCTCTGACGTTCTCTACAGTTACTTCAGGAGGAGTTTGAGACAAAGAGTTAGTCGATAAAGTCACGAACTCGACTCTGTCACAATCCTTTATGATAAAACGTTGCAATTGCGAAGGCCTCTGCAGTATAGGGCAGTCGAGTACAACTCTGACGTCTCTACAATTTTGCACGGTGACACTGGTTATGTGGTCTGTGTAGTAATCTTTGAGGTGTATTATGAAGTCCTAGAACAACAACAACACGTATTACACACTACATTTAAACTAGTTGAAGCGAATTAAAGTCTTAATACTGTAGACGTAACAGTCATATTGGTACTTACGTTACTGAGAACAACCGAGCATGTATAGACAATATCGGTGGGCAGATTGTTGACGCAAGTCCATTCGTCACTTTGGCAACTGGTGAAGTTGATTCTCACTCCGATAACTGACCTGAGTAGGATTGCGACGGCCACAATTTTTATACTAGCCATTTCAATGAAACACAGACATTTTTTAACTTGAGCAGTGGATGCAGCAATCAAAGGCACACACAACAGACGCGCGTGGCATCATCCCGAGATAATACGCTTTCAGCTGCGGCGTAAAAATGAGACGATTTATCTGTTCGGACGCAATTACTAGTGCGATGAACCGCGATTACGAGTATTGGCGGTCGTGAATTTTTTTTGACATATTCGTAATCCATTGGGTGTGTTGCGTAAATCGGTTTTAGGTTTAGATAACTTTGTTTTTGTCATTTTTGCTGTTCAATATGTCATAATGAGCTTTTTTTTTACGGGTAACGGGTAAGCGCTTGGCCTTCATCTCACCTGACGGTAAGTGACGATAAGGCCGAAGGTGGAAGCGCGCTTCACCCGGAATCCTCAACCACTGAGGAACTGGCTATCTTATCTCTAACTGTCGGAACACAACTATGCTATAAACATCGTTGTTAAGGCGACAGACTTAGATAAGATGGTGGTAGCTAGCCAGGCGGACTTAACAGCCCTACCACCAACCAAACCGAGCACACAAAGATGTACCCCCCCCCCCCCCCGCGCTGGGAATCGAACCCGGGACCTCTGGGTCTGAAACCGGTGGCTTAGCCACTAGACCACGGAGGCGGTTAAAGCCTAAGCCACTAAGATCAAAATTAAATTGTGTTTTTGTTACTTATGATAAAAGATAAAGATAAAATATGCTTTATTGTATACCACAAACATATAAAAGGACAAACACATAGTACATGCAATTGGCGGCCTTATCGCTAAAAAGCAATTTCTTCCAGGCTTGTTGGACTGGATAGAAGAAATAATTGAAATTGTCAATTATACAAAATAAAACATTTGATCTCGGCAAAAAGATGAGAAATTGATTTGTATTCTCGAAACTTCCAAGGGGCGTTAAAAACGTTAACATTTTCTCACTAAATTTATATATATTTTTAAACCCTTCACGAAAAAGATAAGGGTGTAATAAGTTGGACCACTGTGTATTTGCCTGAGATATCGTAATATCGTATTATTTATTATAACTTAATTAATAGCTTCGCGTTTAGCATTAACTCCTTGAGCACCGTAAAACCAGACACAATTGAAAATCAATTGTTTCGCGAATTTCAAGTGGTATATATTTTTAAAGTACATTTAGTATTGTACGGTAGATTGAAATAAAATGGAGTCTCACAACACTTGTTGTTGCTAAAATAACACGGGAGAAACTTGTTAAGTTTTATTTAAATTAAATAGACAAAACTCTAGAAAGAGTTAAGTATATTTTTCGTAACGACAAATTAATGACAAATTCAAATCTTTTCTTTTTATAATAAAGACATAGAGATTGTAACAATTAACTAGAAGGCGGTATAACTTCACATCCTAATATCGTATTAGCAATAATGACTATAATGTCATAAACCACATTTCCCAAATTCTGTACAAACTTTTCAAATAACTCACCTGATGGAAGGTAGACGACCTTGGCGCCGAAGAAGTTGTGCACCAACCACGTCCACAGACCGTAAAAGAGGGCCATTTTGAATGACGCTCGGAACACCTAAAATGCGTGAAATGAACAAGCATATTTAAAACTGCCACTTTTGTAAATAAAACCAAGGACGATACTTATTAGTCTATGATAAAACCTACAAACATATTATGCTAAATTGCGAATCTGAATTTCTGTTTTTAGTATTGATCATGCTATGCTATATAACAAAGGAAATACATACAAACGTATAATCACGACTATTATCCCCGAAGGGTTAATGAGGACCGCAAAAGAAGTCCTCTGCTATAGTCCCCTTTTCATCAAATAGCGACTGCACTTGCGTTCAGCGTGACAGGTGGTGAACCCATCGCCGCTCTATGCTGTTGGATGTATGTAGGCTTGTTGAAAAAATATCGATACATCGATATATCGATATTTTTTGTTCAATATATCGATATTTTTAGGCGATATTTTTTATTTCGATATATCGATACATCGATACAAAATAACCAATATCGAAATTCGTATCAAAATCGATATTTTTTATTTATTATCATCGTATCACGATCTAACTTTTTAATTCGTTAGAATTCAAAGCCGTAAAAATGTAAAAAAATCTTATTGTTGCTGAATTCCATTAATGTAATCTGTAGTAGTGAGTGTGTAACTCTCACTGTCAGTGCGTTGCTTCAATCAACTTCATGTCATGTGTGCATGTGTGCTACGTATACACAACGGAAATATTTAACACTTACGGCTACCTCCGTGCCGTCAGAGAGAGTAGCTTTTACCGTAAATATGGCGGTTCCTAACAATAGGAGCCGACTTAGAGGGCGGCATGATTAACAGGTTCACTGTCCTAAAAATATAACAATAGGTTAATCAATTGTTATGGCCCATATGGGCTGCGGAACTGTAAACCGGTTAAAACAATAATTTAAAATAAAAAATCTGTTTATATTACTGGGCTAGGCTCACCTAAATTATTTTTTAACCGATTTTAATAAAAAGCAGATGGTTCTCCTTTTTTTAAAGCCGGTGAAAAATTTGACCGATATATCGATATATCGATATTTTTTTCGCGATATATCGATAATTTTTTTCATTTCCAACATCCCTGGATGTATGTGCAGTTTTTAGTACTTTAGTCGCCTTTTACGACACCCAAGGGAAGGGAGGGGGTGGTAGTATTCTTTCACCGCTACGCGACGCGGTTAATGTTTGTATGCGCGTATGTAAATTAAATACCTGGTTAATGGCGACAGAGAGTGCAATTCCGAGTCTGGGTCCAAAGTTGGGCTGCACTTGTGTGATCACCTCTACTGGCTTGTAGAGGGCGTTGCTCGACGCGAGCAGGTAGAAAAGGGTCGTGAAGAATACGATCTATTAGAAGAAAGCGAGATTTTATTAATATACTGACACAGCTACACTACGTAAATGAGAAACTAAGTCAAAGAAAAGCTTTATAAAAAAGCTTAATATAAAGTGTCAGATTACACAGAAGACAAAACTGCTTGGCTCTGAACTGAAATGCTTCAAGTACTCCAACAGCTATTTCTAATTGTATATAATTAATTTATAGTAGCGTATATTTTACATTCAAATCATTATTTTGTATTTTATGACCTGGTATCGACATATCTTTTTGTTTTTGTAAATGTCGTTGCTTCTGTGCGTTGTGGTCTCTTGCGCCCATGTGCATGTGAATGATGGTGCCGCCTCACAGCAGCAGCGAAGTGAACGCGCTCACCGAGCCAAGCAAATGCACATACTGGTCGCTATGGCAACCAGCGTCATATTAGGTATGTACTCACCAAGTTTATAAAACATGTTGATGATGGCCCCTCTGCCGCAAAGCAGCAGCGAATTAAACGCGCCCACCGAGCCAAACAAATACACATACTGGTCGCTATGGCAACCAGCGTCTTAGGTACGTACTCACCAAGTTGATAAACATGTTGATGATGGCCCCTCCGCCGCACAGCAGCTGCGAAGTGAACGCGCCCACCGAGCCGAGCAAATACACATACTGGTCGCTATGTCAACCAGCGTCATATTAGGTACGTATTCACCAAGTTGATAAACATGTTGATGATGACCCGCACAGCAGCTGCGAAGTGAACGCGCCCACCGAGCCGAGCAAATACACATACTGGTCGCTATGGCAACCAGCGTCATATTAGGTACGAACTCACCAAGTTGATAAACATGTTGATGATGGCCCCTCCGCCGCACAGCAGCTGCGAAGTGAACGCGCAAACCGAGCCGAGCCAATACACATACTGGTCGCTATGGCAACCAGCGTCATATTAGGCATGTAAGTACTCACCAAGTTGATAAACATGTTGATGATGGCCCCTCCGCCGCACAGCAGCCGCGAAGTGAACGCGCCCACCGAGCCGAGCCAATACACATACTGGTCGCTATGGGAACCAGCGTCATATTAGATATGTACTCACCAAGTTGATAAACATGTTGATAATGGCCTCTCCGCCGCACAGCAGCAGCGAAGTGAACGCGCCCACCGAGCCGAGCAAATACACATACTGGTCGCTATGGCAACCAGCGTCATATTAGATATGTACTCACCAAGTTGATAAACATGTTGATGATGGCCCCTCCGCCGCACAGCAGCAGCGAAGTGAACGCGCCCACCGAGCCCGCCAGCAATGACACGTTGCTGGCGAGCGGCGCCCACACACTGGTTGCTATTGCACCCAGCGTGCCTACGTTCGCTTGCATCCAGGCTACGATGCCGGAGTAGTCGAAGAGGCCTGGCAAACATTGAAAGCTTGACAAACCGTAACTAATATTGGTAGGCGGTAGTGTTGGTGACGATAAGTCTGGCATTTTATAATTTATAAGTTTGATTTTTATATTTAATATTTTACATGACATTCGATGACATTTGTTTCACTTTAGTAGTGGAGCTCATATTCGTAATTTATCGTACACTGTTGTTTATTGTGCCAATTGCTAGTGAACTATAAGTCGCTATTAAATCAATGGCGGATATTTAAAGTACAGGTAGCTTACGCTAAAATAAAAATATTTTCCCCAATAAACAGTAGTGTTTTGTCACTGGTTTAGATTTAAAATTTCGAAAATAATAATTTATTATTGAATTGGCAAAAACTGCATTATACTATTAGATGCCTCGATAAAATCACTCACACATGCGACTGCATTGTGGAAGTCGTCGCAGTCGTCAGTGTGAGTGCAACGACATCCACAATGCAGTCGCAAGTGTGAGTGATTTCATCGAGGAACCATCATCAAAAAGTCGTAAGGTTTACTGTATTTAGACAAAAACAGTCTTTATGTGTGAGCAGTAAGACTCACCTGGCGTATTAGACACATCGTTGACGAAGCTATCCCAGGAGTCTTGTATAGCGGTGCCATCGACCTGCGGGCCGCCCTGCGACGCGAAGTGCCCGGACACCCAGCTCTGGTACACGCGGTCCCATATCTCGAGGATCTGCTGCTCGACGCGACTCACTTTCTCCGGGTCACCTTCTTTAAGGATACTCTTCACCTAGGAACGTTGTTACGTCAAAGTTAGTTTTTTTGTTTATATTCATAACGGTCGAGGAAGTTCCAGGTCTGTAGACTAATTTTCGGCGATGATATTCACTTGCGATCTACGCGCACCCTACGGAGAGCAAGCGAATATCGCCAAAAAGTGGTCGTTCGAGAATGTGGTGGTTCGGAATTGGAATAAAAAGAAAGTGCAATAGTACATTATGATACAAGTGTGGTATGTTTGTCAATACAATCGGGGCGGATTATGAGCCCGAGCCGAAGGCGAGGGCTTAATGAAGCCGAGGATTGTAATTACCAATGCACACGCGTTTCATACGACGTTTTTCAACACACTTGTGAGGAAAACACATTTTCTGAAAATGACTGCGTGTTTTTGTTGTTTTATTAGTGTTGAATCTTTGGTAAGCCAACATATATTTTTCTTTGGACTTACATGGTTATAGGCTGTCAATAACATTTTGTGCTTCACTTAATATTTCCGGCGGTATAGAATGTAAATTTAGTTCTTCATTACTAGAACTAGACATATTTATTTTCAAACTTTTAAAATAATATTGAACAAGAAGCCGATGTATGAATCAACAAAATATAGGTATGTGAAAAAGACGGCAAATTTTTTAACGCACGCTGTTTCTCGCGCGCAATATATTAAAAATAAAAATAAGGCAAAGGACAACAGCCAAACAGCCTATAAATATTAAAGATATAATAAACTAAACAATAATGTTACAAATTAAGGTTAATTTACTGACAAAATAAATAATTTGGTGAAATTACTCCGTGTTTATTTATCTAAAACAGTTTATTTATTCATAATTTAACCAAAATAGTTAATTAATTCGCAAAAATGTTTGCGTTTAAAAAAAAAATCTATTTATAAAAATACTATCTTGAGATTCTATTTTTAAACTACATTACCGCACTAGTGTGTAACAACAATAAGCTACATTACGATGCTGACATCGGTGTATTAAGAGCCACTTTACGAGCAAGTCTGTTGAAAAGGAAAGCTTTAATTTACTTACGTAACCCATCATCTGTAAGTGAAGCATCCAATGCAAGCATGACAAGTATAAACAATTTAGTTTGTGTTACAGTCGAGAGGAGCGTGAATTGGTATAACCACAGAATAAATAATAGTACTACGTATAACGTACATTGTTCAATGGAGTTTGTGATTGAATTGTTTTCGCTATTCTGAATTTTTCAGACAGGGATATGAGAAGAGAAGCGCGATTATTGCTTGAATGTCTTAACCATTACTCTCAACTCTTTTAACCCCCTAAAAGGCAAAGCAAGTTGAGATTTTTCGCTGCTTTTCGACCTAAGGTTTAGGGAATAAAGTTCAAAATATTATTTCCTAAATACAGACTGAACCTTATTAATAACCAGGTTAGTAAACTAATGACAGGCTGGTTTTACAAGTTTGTCACTAGATGATCCCATACAAACTGTACTTTAAATAAATATTAAAACTTTTCCTCTCCTGTAACTTTCGTAATCTTTTATCGATATATTGGACACCATGATTTAAAGCGTTATTCCCTTCGCATAAGGTCGAAAACCAATTAAATATTTGTGCTATGCCCGTTAGCGGTAATATTAAAGAAAGAAAGACATTTTAGCGAGTAAAAGAAAGAGTATAAATTAAATGCAAAGGCAGTGCGCAAACAGATAGTTCCAGTTTTTTTACATAAAAAAATTGTTAGTGTTCTAAAATCATATTTATTGCCAGTGTATGTATGTGTCAATTTAGAATATAGTTCAAAATTATTTTCTTTCTTTTTAAAACCTAGTGGGTCCTTTGTGAACTGGTGGACTTGGAGTATATACTACGTTTGCCAGCAGGTCAACCTTTCACTAAACAGGGCTTGGAAACCGGTTAGTTTTTTGAACCGGTTAAACGAAATTACATGTGGAACTTTTTGAAAAAGGTTCTGTTCCTTTGAACCGGTTTTCAACCGGTTTATCTTATTCGCTCACGCAGCACAACAACCTGAGCTTCGTGAAGATTGAACCTTTAACTCTTCATTGCAATTTTCTATGAGGCATTTGGATTTTTTGATACGTCATTAAATTCAAAGTAATGATATATACTTGATTTACGTTACCGACTTTCCGACCCATGTTGATAGGATGCGCGCAAAGATCACAATGAATGGAACTGACTGCACTTGCGAGCGACGCGCATGCGGTGGTACTTCAACAAGTCACAACAAGTCGCGTCACGACCGACGCAAGATGATAGGAATAAACCTGTGTATTTAAGTTCAAAGTATCGCTCCTATTTGCTTCCGCACCGGAACAGAATTTTGCGATAAAACCGGACCGTTATATTACCGGTTCATTTTGAACCGGTTTCATGCCCTGCCATAAAATGCCAAATTTCTTCAATACATTTTGACCTTTAAGTTTTAGAGGTCTATGGAACAAAATCGATTGGAAAAATTTTACAGTTTTGGATAGGTTGACACACGTCAGTATCTGTATACTCACCCCAGTCGAGATGCCTTCCCGACCGTATGTGTACGCGTTGTCTATGAGCGAGTCTAGCTTCTCCTCCCATCCTTCCGGCAGGTAGGCGTGGAGCTCACTGTTTTGAACGAACGTGCTGTTAAGGAGGCTGCCACTTAGCTGGACTACCACTATCGCTTCTGAGTATATCTGGAGATAAGAAATAATAAACATTGTTTAATACTGCCGGAACCGCTGACGATCGCTCTTATGATTCTGATTTGATCTGATGATTCTAAATCAAATTATTTCAGTAAGCCACTTCAGGTTAAAGGCCTCCTTACCTTATTATACCATTAATAAAGTAAAAGTATTGCGTCTTTATCAAAAAAATTACAGACATGAAAATATTAAAATATATAAATAATACTCTTTGAACGTTAAGCCCGATTTACATTTCAATAAGTACAGTAGCGAGTTAAGAAATTAGTCAGTTAAGTAATAAGTAGTGAGTAGACAGTAGCGTTCAAATGTAAGCAAGTGAGTCGTCATAAGTTGCCGATCCGAGAAGAAGACTAGTCGCTTCAACGGTTGTTTTACTCTACTCAAAGAGGATCTTCGCCTTCGTAACGTAAGGTTAACGTAAAACGTAAGGTTGTTTTAATCCAGGAAAATGGACTTTGAATTACCGAACATCATTTTACGTGCGATACCTAATCAAATAAATATTGTCTATACTTATATAACACATTGAAAATGAAATATTAATAGAAATAAACAGATCCAAACGCATAAGGAATTACTAGAAGAAATAAACGTAGTGTCAGTAATAAGTAGGTAATAACCTTCTGACGGAATTGTCTGAAGAAGACAGTTAAATACAGATATGCTTAACGAATGCAAACATTACGCCTGCTATTCTGAAACAAACACTCATGTTTGAGGTAGGTACTCTTGTACAAACGCAAAGGTATTAACAGACAACTTCAATTTTACACTAAAAATAATTACACGTGTTCGCGCCCACTGCTTACAAACTTATACACTGTACTAAACTCGCCTGTTTAAACATCTGTCAATTAAGTTAGCGGGGGTGCGGGAGACGTGAGACAGGGGGTAACTTCGCACTTGACTCGCTAAAAAATAGGACGGCAGTCTATCCAACTAAATTTGCTACTTAACTTGTTACTTAACTCGCTTGCACCGTTAAAACGACAATAACAACTTAACTCGCCGATGACGCAAGTTAACTTGCTACTGTACTTATTGAAGTGTAAATCGGGCTTTAACGCAGTTTATAGGTATTTTAGGTTTAGTTAGAACGTGTACAGACTGATTAACTAGGATGAAAAAAAATCGGTTTTTTTTACTAATTACTGTTAGTCTAGTGTTTATAATCATATAGATAAGTACCTGTATACAAATAAATATCGTAGCAACAGTCAAGAACAATATGAGGCCAAGAATGACGATGCAACTGGACACAGTGTCGACGGAGTCGAAAGCTATTTCGCTGATTTTGGTGTTGCATATCGACATCATTTTGCGAACGCCGCGAATGTGTCCTGGGATGACTGCAGATTGCCTGGAAAATAAAGAAGAGTTACTACATTATTTTTTTAAGCCTTAAATATGTATATATTCATACAAACGTCTTTCAACTTTTACAAACGCATGTTGTAGTGCAAGACGCTCCTCATTGTATTAGCCAATTGTATAATAATCTCAAGTAATGTATGTTTGTGTCGTATACATATCCCAACTTCAACTGATAATATCTATCTGGAATGGTTTACTAGAGTCGAGAGTTTCATGCACAATTTAAATAAACCTGTAATCATTCTAGGAGATCTCAATATGAATAGCGCTTCTTTAAATGTTAGAAATTATTATTGTTACTTTTTGTCTTTTTGTAACATGGTAGATAGAAATCACATTATTAATTCTCACGGTGGTAAACTCGATGTTGTGTTGACACAGGAGTGCGTTTGTGCAGTAAACGTGGCTAATTCTGAGTTTGTCAGTCTTGTATAGCGCACAGACAAATATCACCCTCCACTTGACGTTGCCGTCACGCTTGCGACAACAGTTCAGCGCGGGTCCATGCAATCCAGTAACATAGACAATAGCAAGGACTGGAACTTTTTTAAGATCGATCGGAATGTTCTGCGCCAACATGTAGATGATTTGGACTGGAACACTGTGCTACAATCTCAAGATTTGTCTTACGCCTTGGAATTATTTTATGAGGTTCTTTATTACGTTCTTGATCGAGTTGTACCTAAGAAGCGAAGGCCCAAATCATCAGTAAGACGATATCCAGTCTGGTTTACAGCCGACATCATCAGAGATATGCGAACTAAAACTAGTCTTCATCAAACTTGGAAACGATCTAAGAGTTACGATCGTTTTTCGAATCTTCGAGCTTCTCTTAAGATAAGAGTATCAGTAGCATACGATACCTATATCAACTTGGAAAGCAATCTTCGTTCCAATCCTCGGAATTTTTGGCGTCACGTGAATAGTTTAAGGTCCGTTGGTGGTTTTGAGCCTACTGTTTATTACAAAGGGCTTCAGTGCTCTGGCGCCGATGCGGCGAACGCATTTGCAAGTCATTTTTCAAGTATCTACGCTCAGGACCATCAAACTCTGGAATCAACACCTGTCTCCCTCTCAGCGTTTGCACACATTGATGTCAGTGATTTTTCTGTCCCTGATGTTGAGAGTGCCATCAAAACTTTAAAGCATAGTTGGTCATCGGGACCCGACGGTGTACCGGCAAATCTCTTGAAGATGTGTAGGAAAACCATTGCCATTCCTCTGTGCCATCTGTTTAATCTTATTTTGAATTATGGTATTTGTGGCGGCTTGCGTCGCCACATAATTTATTATCCTCACGTATTGGTCAAAGAGTTTGTAAGCACATTGCTAAACGCGTACAGATCCGATAAAGATATGACACGACATCATCCCTCCAACATCTACGTAGTTATTATTGTATAAATAGTCTTGTAAGGTTTAGATAATAAGTTAGTCACAATGTAGTCACTGTAAATATACAACATCACTTTAAGAGACGCAGTCGTTATTTACCATCGCCATGGAATCCCATCTTCACAACCTCGCATACTACATCAGCAAGTGGAACAGTATTTATCCATCAGCATGGAAGGTGTCCCGTGTAACGCCAATCCCCAAAGGCACTAACAAGTTGCTCGTAGAAGAGCACAGGCCGATTGCTATCCTTTGTGCGCCAGCGAAAGTCCTGGAATTCTCCTACATAATGTTATTCGCAAGCAAGTCCATCCTTACATCTGTAATGAGCAGCACGGATTTAGGCCGCGAAGGTCGGTGAATTCAAATCTGTTAACATTGGTAGAGTACATTTCGAAAACGATGGATAAGGGCAAGCAGGTGGATGTCGTGTATTTCGATTGTTCCAAGGCTTTCGACAGGGTTAATTGTCAAATCCTTATATCTAAGCTCGATGCTCTTGGTTTTTCCACTAAGCTTATTAACTTACTTTCGAACTACTTTAAAGGTCGGCAGCAATATGTACGCCATGGTTGCTATGTTTCGCAGCCGTATCCAACATCATCGGGTGTGACGCAGGGATCAATACTGGGCCCTTTGCTTTTCCTGCTGATGATCAACGACGTTGTTAAAGTTCTAAAATTTACAAATTGTCTTCTTTATGCTGATGATTTGAAATTATATGCGGAGATCACTGATAAAGCGGACTGTAAGCTCGTTCAAAAGGATATTGATGCCATACTTAAATGGAGTAACGACAATGGCTTAGAGTTTAATAACAGTAAGTGCTCGGTTATGTCCTTTAGTCGTCAGCGTAATCCTACCTAATATGAATATAACTTGGGCAGTGACATTATGAATCGCACAGATTCAATGAAAGACCTTGGTGTTACCTTCGATCCTTCCTTAACATTCAATGTTCACATTTCTATACTCACTCGTAGCTGCTACAGTCGTCTAGGGTTTATCTTACGTAATTTACGTGATTTTCGGAACCCCGACGTCATAAAGCTTCTGTTCACTAGTCTTATAAGGAGCTCGCTGGAATCTAGTTCGTGTATATGGAGCCCACACGAAGCCAAATATGCACTAATGCTGGAAAAGGTTCAAAAGGCTTTTCTTCGATATTATTATAAGCGTATACAGGGAGTCCCAAAAGTCGACGTCAAGCCGAAATTACATGATAGGTAAGGTCATAACAGTTATTAGAAAAATATTTAAAAAAAATTATGTCTTGTATTTTTAAAATTATAGCAAAAAAAATTGTTTGGGAAAATGTGCCAACCACCACCCTGTGACAGTTTTTACTTTCCTGTTGCTACAAATCTTTACTTTTTACCATTTTTTTTACTTATTTCATCCTGAATAGTGCTTCTGTAATTTGTAACCTTAAAATCTGAGCTAACTGCTCCAGCTTGAAAGAAGATGTCATGTTTTGCAGAACCACGTTTTGGAAATCAGTTTTTCGCCCTACTTTAACTCACGGTCCTGAAAAAAAATTATAACACGCAAGTCTGGCAAGTAACTTTAAAAGTTAGTGCATTTAATAAGGATTCTAAAGTGGTATGACACTTATTACATTATTTCTTAGATCGGGTACAAAAAATATTTTTTCAAGGAAAGTCGGTTTTGAATCATTTCTTTGACTTTACTAAAAGTGATTCTAGTGAACTCAAAGCGTTTCTTAAGACCTCAAATTTCAAACTCTCATTTGAACGAGTCATTCCATAAAGGGTAAGAGAGAAAGATAGAGACCCTTATGAGTCATTGAAGCAAAAAAGGATCCTAGTAGTAAAAAATAAAAAGAAAACATAACATTTATTTACAAAAGATGTTCTAACTGCTTTCCTTCAGCTGCAATACAAGCACGACATCTCCTTAAAAAAGATCTTGATACCAGACGGGCGAATCTTCTATTATTGACAAAATAAACTGTTCCCGTAATTCTCTCTCGGAGCTCAGCTACATTTTCGATTGATTTTGAATACACCTTTTCTTTAACTGCTCCCCAATCAAAAAAGCGCTGGGCAGCCATCTTGTTGAAACCACATATCTCTCAAAATATTCAGTGGCACGTCTTCGAGTAAATTGGGTAAATGGTTTACTAAAAAATCCAAATAAATTTCACCGTTTAAGACCTCTGGTAACTCTTAGGGTCCTATGACTCTTCCGTTCAAAATCCCAGTCCACATGTTGACTTTAAAACGATACTGTGATCTGTCTTCTCTCATTAAGTTTGGATTCTCTGCGTGCCACTCGTGTAAGTTATGTAAGTTCATGTATCTATCTTTTTTAAACGTCGATTCGTCCGACCATAAATTTTTTTCTAAGAATTGTGGATCTTCTCGGTGAAGTTTGACAAAACGCAACCCGAGGCTTATAATCCCGAGGTAAAAGAGTTTGTACTCGCTGCACATGATATGGGTGGAACTCATTTTTTTGCAATATTCGATGAGCTGTACTTTTAGGAACTCCTGTGCTGGCCTCATTGTACGTATCGAAGTACTTGGGTCTTCTTCCACTGCTTGAAGGACAACGTCCTCGTAATGTAATGACATTATTCCTTCACCATGCACTTGGTTTGGAAGTCGGCCCTCGGAGAAAAGTAGACGATGTACATTGCTAAATACTCTGTGATCTGGATAACGTTCAGCATTTGGGTATCTCTGGCGGTAGAGTCTCGAGGCAGCACTAGCATTACATCTGTATTCTCCATAAATGAGGTACATGTTGGCATATTCCTGTGTGGTGTACACAGCCATAGTGCCAATATACAATCACACGTTAGTCCAGTAAAAAGCGAAGGTCGTCGTAGAGAGATCGATACTGTCCAAATCCAAATCACAAGCAAACCAATCCAATAAACGAAGCCAAAAGTAGGTTAGTACATAAAATAACACAATCGAATACGAAAAGATGCGTAGTAAACGAAAGAGAGTAGCGTACTGATCTGTATTGCGTGTGCCAATACCAAAAAGCGGCGTCACTACCTGTCACGCTCACACTTTATGGAATGTCTCATTCCGTCTCATTCAAACCACGCAATGGTCTTAAGAAACGCTTTGAGTTCCCTAGAATCTTTTTTAGTAAAGTCAAAGAAATGATTCAAAACCGACTTTCCTGGAAAATAATTTATTGTACCCGATCTAAGAAATAATGTAATAAGTGTTATACCACTTTAGAATCCTTATTAAATGCGCTAACTTTTAACGTTACTTGCCAGACTTGCGTGTTATAATTTTTTTCAGGACCGTCAGTTAAAGTAGGGCGAAAAACTGATTTTCAAATCGTGGTTTTGCAAAACATGACATCTTCTTTCAAGCTGGAGCAGTTAGCTCAGATTTTAAGGCTACAAATTACAGAAGCACTATTCAGGATGAAATAAGTAAAAAAAATGGAAAAAAGTAAAGATTTGTAGCAACAGGAAAGTAAAAACTGTCACAGGGTGGTACATTTACCCAAATAATTTTTTTTTGCTATAATTTTAAAAATACAAGATATAATTTTTTTTTTTTTCTGATAACTGTTATGACCTTACCTATCATGCAATTTCGGCTTGACGTCGACTTTTGGGACTCCCTGTATATGGCTACTATCCGTTTATGTATCCTACAAAGTATTTATTGGGTATGTTGGGAATGGACTCCTTAGAACTCAGGAGAACTCGTACGGATATTTCAACCGCTCTGTCGATTTTGCGGGGAGTAATTGACTCGCCTGAATGTGTCAAACAGTTGTGTCGCCTTTATGGTCCTAATAATTATTCACGAATACGTGCCGGTCGTAGACATAGACTGTTTGCGAATCCACCGTGTCGCACAGTGGCGCGCGCGCAGTCGCCATTGTGTCGAATGCATGAAGCACTAAACGCACTTCTTGTTAACTTCCCATACATAGATATATTTGTGGATGAACCAAAATCGATTGTAAGTAGAATTCGACTCTAAGTATATATTAAATAAGCATTCTAGTTTACATAATTATGTAATTGGGTTTATACCCGTTTAATTATGTTTAATAATAAATAAATAATAATAAGTGTCAATTTGTTTAAGAAGTTGTTGACGACCTCCCTGGTCGAGTGGTATGTACACTGGTTTTCATGGTGTAGCCATCTCTGAGGTCCCGGGTTCGATCCCCGGTCGGGTCAATTTAGAAATTATTGTTATTCTAAATTGTCTCGTGTCTAGGTGTTTTCTATGTAAGTATGTATTTTAAGTATGTTTATCCGTTGTCTAGTAAACATTAAACGAGTTTCATAATGAAGCTTCTCTTGGGCTAGATAATTGGTGTGAGTGTAGGAAAGTTTATTTATTTTATTAGACTTGTCCATAAAACTTTTTATTCATTGTGTTGACCTGCTCACGGTCTCTAACCTGACAAAAGTAGATTATTCAAATTGGTTTTTCGGTTTAAATCACAATACCATAAACAGACTATAGTCTGGCTATCAAAAGTAGTCCCTGGACATTTTAGCAAACTTTTTACATGGTAATGCTAAATGCAAATGTCAACATCAATTTCCCAAGTTGTCAGTTGGCCGTCAATAGTTTTACGTGATCTTGTTTTAATTTACGGGTGTAAAAATGCATAAAACTATTAAAAGCGGAGTGCAGAAGATGTTGTTTTGCATGATTTCAAAATTTCAAGAAAAACAACAGGAGAATGACGTCAAATTCAATCAAAACCAAGATTGTTTGCGTATATTGCTTGATTTATTAGGTAGTATGACGCAATTTTTTTGATACTTGGATTTTATTAAAATATTGACTACTTACATTGAATAAAAAAAATATATTATGAAATATTGTTTTTTTGTTTAACTATTCTTACTTAATTTCTAACATAAAAGATAACAGGCGTTAGATTCATCTTAATATTAGTAAATGATAATTATTTTAAAAAAGTAGTTTTAAAGTATACCTAAGGCGATTCGCCCCAGCCTCGCACGGACGCAATCAATCGCTGATCATCCCGTCATAATTTTTTTCATAACAAATTTTGTTTTCATAAATTACAGCAAAACAAACATTATTAATGCGACAATTATTGAATTATTATTGCGTCTAAAGCTATAAAAGATATGAGCTCGCAACTTTTCAAAAATTAAATTGATTTAATTTTGATTCCATAAATAAAAATAATAGTATCAACTTCGTTTATTCAGTGTATAAGCCAGTATTACCAGCAAAAGATTTTTTGAAATTGCCGCCGTTTCTCAGGGGCATGTTTCATTAGCCAGACTTTATCAGACATCAATCTTCAAACCTTAGGTGACATTAGAAGTAACAAAAACGTAAAACAAGAAATGTTATTTTACCTGTCCCTCCACCAGCCTTTAATAATGCCCATTACATTATTGTAGTGATTTTCGAAGAACAACCACACGCCGAAATAGTCCAACAACCGTTTAATCACATGAATGGCTAAGAAGAAAAGCATCACCGGCAACAGCCAGATATGCTTCCAGACCAGCATACAGAAACATCCGAAGAACAACAGCTTGAAATACAAAGCTGTCTCTTCATCATTATCGAAGTTGTGTCTCATGTAGTTTTCGTCGAGTGATCGTTGCTTAAATGAGGCTATAAGGCGGTTCTCAAATGCAGTCTTTTGTTTCGTGTTCGATAATGGTAAAGCGGATAGTGTTCTTGTTTTGTATAGCATCTTTGCATGCCTCGGTGCGCTCTGTATCGGTTCATTCGCAGCCCAGCTGCCTCTTTTAGTGGCAACATCTGGGGTAATTGGTGAAGGTGAGTCGTTCTCTGGAGTTGACTCCTGTTCAGCAGTAGTGTCTGTTACTTCTGAAGCTTTTTCCTCAACTGGTACAGGTTCTTGATAATGACTGTTTGTAATTACGTTATGTATAGCCACTGCCATGGATGCTTCAGGATCTGAAATTATATGATTGTCTAAAGTGACTGAGGGATTGTGAGATTTACACTTAAACTTAGCACTATGATAAAAATAATTATGAATTATGATGATGAGAAATATAATTAAGAGTTTATGCCATTTCATAATAAAGAGTTTATGCCATTTAACTTAGGGATATTTTTTTTATATTTAAATATTTTTCTATATTTAAGAGAAAAATGTATTAACACATTGACTGTCATCAAATTCAAAGACCAATAGAAACTTAATTATTTGTTTTTTTTAAGCTTAATAAGACAGCTCTTGACCTCGATCTCACCTGATGGTGAGCGTAGATGAGGTCTACGATGAAGCGAGCAGCAACAGAAGATGCCTATTAATTTTTGCCTTGAAGGCATTCAGGTTATAAGTTTTTGGGAACACAGACGATGGCAGAGAATTCCACTCCTTGCCAGTGCGCAACAAAAATGATGACTTGAAGCGTTTAGTGCGACATAGTGGAACTTCTACTAGGTGGGGATGAAATCCTTCAGTACGTCTGGAGGTTCGGTGGTAAAAGGGCGATGGTGGTATGAGCTCGAAACCACTTGTCGGTCACTATTAAGTGCTATATGTAGAGCTAAAGTGTTATAAAGTTAAAAAGTTATCACATGTTGCTAAATGTACCAACCTCTTGCTAAAAGCTTTTTATGAACATCCAGGACTTCTAGTGCGAAGCCGATAACAAAGACAATTTGAAGAAAAACAAATGTGTACACCTGGAAAGAGCCCGTCAGACTTGCGATGAAGCAGGTGATGACCAGCCAAAGTAGCTGGCATGTGGCTCTGAAGAGATTGGCTCTTTGGGGTGTCCACAGTATATACACACTAATGAAATAGGCCAAAGCTATAGTGAGAGTCTGAAATTTAAAAAAACTTGTTGTAGAATAGAAATAAGAGTATTTTAGATAATGGAGCTGGTGCTTATCAGGAATTAGGAAATGGCATTCAAGATTTGTATTTCTTACGTGGGTAACCCACAAAATCCCACCCACCCAAAATAAAAAAAAATAAAAAAAATTGAGAATTATTAATTTGTCAAAAATTAATACTACCTATACATTATTAGCCTTACTTAGGTAAACACCTTTTTATAAACACTATTTATGCAATAGTTAGTTAGACATTGTTATGTCTATGTCACATAAACATTATTTTAAATTTGAGCAAAAGAGACAAAACAATGTTTTACTTTGTATGGTTTAAATAGAATTTATAAGTAAGGCCCTTTTACTTTCAAATTAGTTACTGCAAATTACAAAAAGCTATTTCTCACTTCTGTTTAAAAACTGTTTTAATATTATGTTTTTATAGATTTTAGTGTTTTATTAACTCTTAAATATACTTAAGTAAAATTATAAACACTGAAAAAGAAAGACGACAACCTCAGGCGGGAATCAAACCACAGGATGTCGTCTTTTTTCAGTGTTTAAATTTTACTTAATGTATATTTAAGAATATTCCTGGAGCACCGTAAAACCAGACACAATTGAAAACCAATTGTTTCGCGACCGCCGGCGGTCTTTTGATCCTTGAAGGATTAATAAAACGCTAAAATATATAAAAAATATTCATCAACAGCTTCATCTTAACCAAATGTTCAAATACTTGTAAAAATATTTCTTTCAGATCTCAGAGGTGAAAACCTCTAAGATTTGATGAAGCAATCTTGACTATAAAAGCACTGACAAATTTCGACGGGTGAAAAGCAGACCTCGGTGGCCAAGTGGTTAAGGCAGCCGCCTGGAATGCGGAAGGTGCGTGGTTCGATTTGTGGTTGTTGTCATAGGATGACAGTCGTTAAAACCCACCAACCCGCATTGGGCCAGCGTAGTGGGTTATGGCCCAATATCCCGAAGTGCTATTGTCCACGTGGGAGGCTTGTGCCCAGCAGTGGGACATTTACAGGCTGATGATGTTGTATAAGAATTATTTTTTGGTATAAGACTGAACTTTTTAACTCTCTAAAGTATCTCTGTGAGCAACTATGGTGGAAAAAGCTGTTTTATTTATTTTTAAGAGAGTAAGACAATTATTAAGAAATATAATTTTTATCAAGATATGGAAAGGTACCTATACTTACTATATAAGATGTACATAAATTAATTAACAATGTTGTGGAGAAACCAATGAAACTGCTTATCTGCCAAAATATGCAGGCAAAACTTCTCGGCACTGCATTGTACAGCCATGGAAGCACATAAATAGCTGATAAAAGTGCTATAACCGTCTGAAACAAAAGAAAATATTCATTCAGTGGTAAAGACATGAGATATATTTTAATCAATGATTCAGCTAATTGAACAATACCTTCTTAATTTAACATTAGCTACTATAAGTACACTGCATACATTGAGGTACAATAAACTAGAGAAGACACCGCAAAGCAAGTTTGTGCGCACAAAGGTGCAGTCCATGGGCTGCAAACGCCTCAGTGATTGCGCGTGATTCAAGCAATTGTAGACCTCGCGGCTGCACCTTAGTTGCGCACAAACTTGCTTTGCGGTGTCGTCTCTAGTTTATTGTATCTCAATGACTGCAAACAAGTAAGACAATTTTAATATTTGTTTGAATCACTTACTTTGTAGTGCTCTCTGAACTGATGCCCAACAGTATCAGACGCATAGTTTACAACATTCACAGGAATCACTATTAAGCCGACTACCACTGAGGTGTTGGATTTGTTTAAGTCTTCAAACCATGTTTTAATTTGTTTTGAAAGTCTGTATTTGAATGGGTGGAGAATTGAACCGACTAGCAACGCCCAAAACAAAGGCTTAAAAAACGGTTCTAGTATTAGGAACAGAACATACACGGCAGCACAGCATATGGTTAATATAAATAACGCAAAAGCATTGTAGAAACCATGTTTCATTGGCTTTTCGTTGCCTTCAGATAAACCTCCTATTATATTGAATATATTTTCAAACGGTGATTGCTGCATTGCACTGTTTATAGAGAAAGACAAACACTAAATTCCCTATTTAATAAATAATTAAAAGAGAATAGTACGATTAGAGATTGCATGAGATCATAGTTATTTGATTTTCATTTTGGGGATAACATTTTTTGGCTAATACTTGACATTGACATTTTGATTTGACAGATGTCTGATGAACTGATCAAGCGGTCCGAGACACAGTTGTGATGTGAGCGCTCATGATCGTGTAAGTGAGTGTGTGATCGAAATAACGATCTCACCAAATTACACCTCTTACGGCGATTTAGGTCAGCAACGTCTTCAATGATTGCGAATGCCGTTGCTTAAAGTAGTTAGTGCTGTTGCTGATGAATTAAACATGGTGAAGTTGGACAAAATCAGTCTAAGTCTCTGTGCGGAGTGCTCTTCGCAACACGAAGCCCACTATTGTGCGTATTCTCCAGCAGATGGTTCAGTACACAGTACCTACAGGTAATCGGGTCCTATCCTATTATCAAAATAGGCTAGAATCGCTTTTAGTTGTTGCTGCCACCTGGTCCATCGCGGCAGCATCAATAACGACACAAGCTAACCACTCTGTGATCTAGTAGCTAAGCCACCCATAAATCCCGGCTTCTATTCCCAGCGGGGGGTGCATCTTTGTGTACTTGGTTTGGTTGGTGGTAGGGCAGTTAAGTCCGCCTGGCTAGCTACCACCATTTTATCTAAGTCTGTCACCATAAAAACTATGTTAATATAGCATTGTTGTGTTCCTATTCCAACAGTTAAAGATAAGATAGCTATTCCTCAGTGGTTGAGGATTCCGGGTGAAGCGCGCTTTCACCCGGCCTTACCGTCACTTACCATCAGGTGATACATGTGGGATAAAAGCCAAGCGCTCACCCGCCGTAGAATAAAATAAGAAACAAAAAAGGGCAAAGTTCTTTTTTAATTTTTTTTTATTATACCATTCTTTAACTGAAACTGTCGGAACACACCAATGTTTAAACATCGTTGTTAAGGCGACAGACTTAGATAAGATGGTGGTAGCTAGCCAGGCGGACTTAACAGCCCTACCACCAACCGAACCGAGCACACAAAGATGTACCCCCCGCTGGGAATCGAACCCGGGACCTCTGGGTCTGAAACCGGTGGCTTAGCGACTAGACTACAGAAGCGATAAAACTAGCGGCCTGAACGCGACTTCGTCTGCGTTGTACCTATCCCGTGACAAATTTAAAAAAAAAAATTTCACACACGATACACACCAAAAAAAGAACCAGCCAAATCGGTCCAGCTGTTGTAAAGTAATGCGCGTAGGTGTACAAACATTTCGGCAAATGATTTTTTTTAATATTCCTAGATAGGCTTAGAGAGTAAGTACACAGTCATGGGTGGTACCATGGGACTCATCAAAAATCTCGATGAAGAGCATTATTTTCCTCACTAATTAAATTACTTCCCTTATGATATAATTTTGCCAACTTCTTTGTATTACTTAAGTATCGAAATCTTTATTACGAAACGTTAATTTAATATTAAGTTTATCCAATAATTGGTTTTATGTCCTTTTAAGGTACAATACATAAGGAACCAAGATTATGTCTAGCAAGCTAGCAAGCAACAAGCAGATAAAAGGTTCTCTTCGGACGCGTGTGTAAGTGAACTAACAATTAAACTGAAAACAGACAGGGATAGATATGCATAATATAAGAGTTTTATAGGGCACCTACATAAAAAGAACAACTTTTTTTGGTAATTTTATTCCTCTTTGTTTATAATAACACTATCACAGTCTTTCTACACACATACTATGACTACAACTAAGGCTTCATACTTTTTTTCTAATTCTCTTTTTGAATGGCAATTTTTTACCCACCAAAGGGCCTACTCTCTTTCTATGAAACGAAATTTAGGTCGATTTTCGTTTGCTATTTAGGTAAGTATAACGCTTTAGATTATTTTTGAAATTTCAAACAAAATTCAGAAAATTTATAATCTATATGCCAAACGTGTCTTGTCTAAGTAGGTACCTAACGAAATTTCGGAAGGAATGGAAACCGCTGTAAATATTTTCAAACGAAAATCGGCCAACATTTCGTTTCGGAGAAAGAGAGTAGGCCATGTACAGGGAGCACTTAGCCAGTATAGTCTTTGGCCATGTAGTTTGTGACCAGGAGTCCCCCTGTCTATTCGTAGTTCGCCGTACAATGCGCGCTCGCTGCTGCAGTTTTCACTAGCAATCGGCACAGTAGGTACTCAGCAGTGTACGTACCTACGACAAATTACGATTAGACACAGGTTGAGCTTTTTGCCGCTTGTCTATACTCTCTGATCCATTTAATCCAAGCAATCATTAAAATGGGTGCGTACCTACTGCGTATCATTTCATATAGTGACAAATGAACTAATTTCAAAGGACATAACGTTAATTGGATATAATTTATACTTGTTCTAAATACACTTTCTATAACAACACTTTTTTTTTCATTATTTTGATATAATACTCATATTCTCTTACAACTTTTTCAATAAAGCTATGATGGCAGAATAATCATATTCTATAACTTCATTTGATATAATTTTTGCTTAAAAATTAAAATAGCATTTTAACCCTACATTGATTTCAAATATTGCCATAGAAAGTTAATACGTTGTGTTTCGTTAAGGTTGTGCTAAAAAAGTTATAGACAGAAACGAATCGTGGCAAAACCGACTCCACGTAGACTTGTCTGCCCTACGCTAGATTGTAATTTAAGCCCGCGTAGGCGCGGAGGGACGAGGACGAGGCGACGATAAGCTCGCGTGGGACCGCCGGAGTCCCGCAGCGCCGGAGCCGTGACAGAAACCATGCTTGCTGCATGCCTGCATCATCCCGCATGCCTGCTTGCATTGTTGCATTCTTGCTTGCATGCTGCATGCTTGCTTGCATGCTGAATTCTTACTTGATGCTGCATGCTTGCTTGCACGCTGCTTGCTTGCATGCATGCTGTTTGCTTATTACATGAATAATGTTTAATATCATTAGATTATTATATTAAATGTATATCATATCGAAACTACATTATATCATATGAAATTAATTAATCTAAAATTATATTAAATGTTTATTAAATTAGGTCAGTAGATAAATCAAATGAAATTATATGACATGAAATTATATTATCTGAACGTTAGACCTTAAGTATTTATATCAAACATTATACACCCCATTAAAATACTGCGGACAGGTATAAAAGCGTAACCAAATACTTAAAATTCAGCCACGGCTATACATATAGGTACATCGCATTGAAGAATCAACTACTTTTTCAATTGTAAAACATTACTTTCTTTTGCTGATTGAAGTAGAACATGCGCCTAATTATTGACCTGCACTCGTAAACAAATGTAATTATAGCTAACGCGTAGCCAACTAGCAGCACAACGAAGATTTCCATCATATCGCTCATGGTCTCAGGATCAGGACCATCATCGACACTATGACGCATAACATGCTTCAAGCGATCCTTAAACAAGATAGTGTAGAAATCATTAGTTATCATGCCATTCTCAGTATATCTTTGTATTAACTTGGTGTACGCGTCCAAAATAGTAGTGCCTCGGCGAAAGTATGCTCCTCTGTACATTCTGCGTACTGGTTCTTCTATCTGAAACACCAGAGATTCACCATCCTCATCGTTGAATTTCCAGGCATGCGACATGAAAGATATTTCCGCTACTACTGTATACATTTTTTTCTTCTTGTTCTTTACAAGTTTAGTTAAACATTCTATTATAGTTCCACAATCTAACGGTGCTTTTGTATCAAACGCCGTTTGCCAAATCCAACTCCTTAAAGGTGTATACTTTGTTAGAACTTCATCCAAATGTTTGACTTGTCTGCTTCGTATAGGATGAGTTGTAGCACTCGAGAGGTAAGCCTGAATCAGAAATGTAATAAAAAACACAAATAATAGCAAACAACACACTATGAGCCGTAATGAGCTATCAGTTTTTATGTACTTGATACGCATGTTACCACAAATATATCCAAACACAATGAGAATGCTACGACTCGTATCCTTAATTTTTTTTTCGAAAATAGAGAAACTGACGACAGCATAACCGAAGAAAGCGATGAACATGGAAATAATGACTGTTGTGTACCAATTGAACTGTATGAAGACAGCTCTCCAGTTTGTAAGCATATTAGCTCTAGCTACAATCGCTTTGCTATGATCAATTGTATATGGATACGAATAATCTAAAGCTTTAGCTCTACCTAGAGTTATGTCATAACCTCCAATAGCACCTTCTACTCTCTTTTCTTCTATCCAACTAAGCATTCCCGTAAAAGTATAATTTTCTGTTACTCTACCAAAATTCTCATTTTGATCATAGTTCACTAGTTCCATAGATATGCCAGTGGTCTCGTACCATATTTGTAGGTTAAGTTCAGTTAGACCTAGTTCTTTATTCACGGTTTTGTTGGTATTGACAAAAGGCCAAAAACTGTGGGTCACCATCTTGACATGACATCCTCGAAGGCTCCGAGGCTTTTTAATGTTGAAAATATTTACGGAACTACTGAAATTGAACTTAGAACACCGAATTATTGGTTTAAGGCTCTTAACTGCAGGTTTGCCACAAGCATCTAAATCAGGGTTAAATGTATAAATCTCATGATCTTCTTCGACTTGAGTAAGAAGGCTCACGTTAAATATATTATTATCCAGTAGCTCAGTTGATAAAATTTTAAGGTTTTGTTGGTTCAGGCTCTCAATGTGTATAATAAATTTAGCTCTGGGGTTCCAGAAAAAATCTTTTTTGAGTAACTCGATACCGTTTTTAAATTCAGCATAATCATTACTGTTTATAATATACAGTTCGTTTTTAATACTATTCTCAGGCCAGAAGAAGGTTCGTGATACGTAAAGAGCGCTATTGATCTTGCTTAGTGCTGCCGTTTCGCCAGAAGACTTGAAGTTCACTGTGGTAACGATAATCTTTGGTTCTGTTTCTTGAATTTGTCGGACAATGTTTTGTAAGCAAAGATCCATGTTTTTTTCTTCTTCTAAATAATTGGCTTTTACATCCAATCTGCAGGCACAAAAAGTGATCAAGTAAAAACTTATTAAAATGTAAAACAGCATTTTCGTGATGTAGGTATTAACTTCCTACCACATCACTTCCTACTCATGAAACGTCTGAAAATTCTCGTGAAGTAGGTAGGTACAAGTAGTATAGGTAATTATCATATTGTTAGCAAAGGATAACGTACAATTTCATGTTATTTACTCAAAGTAACGTGGCTTATGTAGACACTCTTTGTTGAGAAAATAATAATTTATTATCTAATACTTGACATTGATTTATTGTCGAAGCCTTTTACGAACTTACACGTACAGTCAGCATCAAGATAATCGTTGCAACGTAAGTGGCCAAACATATCATGGCATTTAGAAAACTAACCTTACTGTTACGTGATTAAGGGAATATATTTTTTATTGACAAGTTTAATATTTAAGTAATCTTTTTTTTATTTAAGCGTTAATAAAATGCTAAAATATATAAAATAAACATTAATCTATTAACGCAGCTTCATCTTAACCGAATGTTCAAATATTTGTAAAAATATTTCTTTCGGATCTCAGAGGTGAAACTTCTAAGATTTGATGAAGCAATGTTGACTAAAACATAACATCAAGCACTGACAAATTTCGACGGGTGAAAACCAGACCTCAGTAGCCAAGTGGTTAAGGCAGCCGCCCGGAATGCGGAAAGTGCGTGGTTCGATTCCCGCCTGAGGTGGTCGTCTTTTTTCAGTGTTTAAAAATTTTACTTAAGTATATTTAAGCGTTAATAAAATGCTTAAAATATTTAAAATAACATTAGGTTTAATATTTTTTGATTTAGCAAAATTGAGCATGCTTTATCAATTGAAAGTACCACTTCTAAATTATAATTATTGAGGGGTCGTGATATGTATGCAATGGCATTATGTTTTTGTGTGTATGCATCTAAAATTATTTTCTATTTGGTACTTTATTATTATTTGCCCAACATTATTCACATTAATCATATGTCATCGACTCCTTAAAACCAATTGGGTGCCAAGATTATGTTTTACTATTTGTTTACGAAGTAATAGAGAGTGTTTGAAAATTCTAATTATGATTGAATGTGTTGTTTTGTTTTATTTAACAAAAATAAAGGTATTTAAATTTTACATTTTTTTTTGTTCAAACACATTTTTCAACGCATAGTGCGTTAGAAAGCTTGCATGAGAGACGTGTTTTATATTTTTCAAATAAACCATATTTAAAATGTTATATTATGTAACACTCAGTTTTTATTTGATTTGCAATGGTGCCTGTAGGTTGGACGTCAACCTAAACTATTTAGAAGAAGAAAACAACCTTGGAAACTGCTTACAAGATATTGTAGCACAAATTCAAGTTACGGAACCAAATATAGATGTGACTACTGTAAACTTCAAGACTCTTGAGTACTCGGCTATACTTCGAAGACTGAATGTTCGCTACATATCCCGTTCCTTCTTCTGGCCTGAGAATATAATAAAAAATGAGCTGTATATTTTCATCAGCAGAGATTACACAGAATTTGAAAAAGGCTTAGAATTACTCAAAAAAGACTATTTCTGGAATCCCAGAGCTAAATTTATTTTGATAATTGAGAAAATTAACGATCAAATACAAGCGGTGTCAACTGAACTGCTCGAAAATAATATGTTTAATGTAAGCCTGCTTAGCAAAGTTGACAATGACTATAAAATTTACACGTTTAACGCTGAGTTAGACGAATGTGGTAGACCAGCTATTAGAACCTTACAATTCGTAATGCAGTGCTCTAACTTAAGTCTTGTTAAAAACCTTTTTAACATTATGAAACCTTCTAATCTTCAAGGATGTCTTATTAAAATGGTGACCCACAATTTTTGGCCTTTCGTCAATTTCAACCGAACTGAAGATAATGTTTTGGGTATTTCTGAACTTTTATTAGAGTTATGGTATGGAATGGCTGGTGTTAAAGTGGCATTGCAGTCATATGACAAAAATGAGGAATTTGGTATTGTGACAGAGAATTTTACATTTAGTGGTATGCTCAGTTGGATAGAAAATAAAAAGGTGGACGGTGCAGTAGGCGGCTACGCCATAAATTTTAATCGGGCTAGAGCTCTAGATTATTCTTATCCATATAACATTGATCACAGTATGGTGGTAGTAGCTAGGGCTAAGATATTGACAAGCTGGAGAGCTGTATTCATACAGTTTAGTTGGTATTCAACCATTATTATATTTATAACTATAGCTTTCTTTTGTGTCGCTGTTATCTACTTCTCTATATTTGAAGATACAAAAGAGGATGTGGCTCTTGGCCTTCTCATTGTGTTTGGATACTTGTGTAGTAACACGCGTACCAAGTATATGAAAACTGACAACTCGATTCGCATTATTGTATGTTGCTTTCTGTTCTTTGTGTTTTTCATTTCCTTTATAATACAGGCTTACCTTTCAAGTGCTACAACGAACCCCATACGAAGTCATCAAATAAAACACATGCAAGAGGCGCTGTCAAAATGCATACCATTAATAAGTTGGGGTTTTCAATCAGACTTTGATTCTAAAGCCCCATTGGATTGTGAAAATGTCACAGATTGTTTAGGAAAGGTTAAGGATAGGAATAAAAATCTATACACAGTAGTACCAGAAATATCATTTTTGTCAAATGCTTGGAAGGTCACTGATGGATCTGGTGAACTTGAAGTATATAAAATAGTAGAGCCTGTTGGAAATATGTACAGAGGAGCGTACTTACGCCGCGGTTCCACTGTGTTAGATTCTTACAATAGATTAATCGAACTTAATACAGAGAACGGTGTGGTTAGACATTATTTTAAATACATGCTGTTTAAGGATAGTTTAAAATATATGATGCATCTACACCAAGATCGCAACCCTGAGACGTTAAATGACTTAATGGAAATATTTCTTGTGCTTTTCGTGGGCTACACATTAGCTGCTATGGCATTTGTTTATGAGTGCAGATCGAAGATTAGATCTTGCAAGTTTTTTTAAATACTTTAAGCATAATATGCATTGTATATCATGTTGACCTAAGTGATAATATTAAACTATATATTCAATTTGGTGTGTCAATTAACGGGTGTAGTTATGTTTGTACCTATGTGTAAATTTTGAATTGTGATAAAGACCATTTTAAAAAAACATTTACTGTTTCCGTGGTTACAGTACTCCAATATTTTTTTTATTATAAACTCTTAATTTTTTATTATTTATAAGTAAGTATTTTGAATATAGATATTTTCACAGACATTTATATGTCTGTGGATATTTTGAATTTCCACTTAGAGGACTAAAAACCATAGAGGGATACCAGAGTATCGCAGCGTTGGTTCGGACCTCAGAACAATAGTTATTGTTCTGAGGTTCAGACTATTTGCTCTGACTGAGGTATTTCCTGACACCTCACCTAGGAAACATCGCCATAACATTTTTCACACAGCAACTTGAATTAGGCCGCCATAGTATGTAGTTATTGCAGTGTATAAAAATACTTATTTAATGACATAAGGTCAACCGGGGTCAAAGCGTCACAGTTTTACTCTCAACATTTTCTACGTCAAATTGTGAGTCGCGTAACAAACTATGCCCAATATCTATATCTGAAGTGTGTACCACGTTTATCTGTCTTCAAAAGTAATAAGTCAATTTCTTCAAATTCTCGTAATCAAATGAGATATTCCAATATTTTTTAAAAAGAGGAATTTCAGACGCGTTTGCCCTATCTAGGGCATAATAAGCCCATAAGCGTCTTTATTAAATATTATTTCGGCTGGTACTTTTCTAGCACTGGCATTGAGTGTATTGTACTTCAAACGAAGTAATAAACATGTATCCGTTGGCAAATTCAAAATAAAACCAACAAGGAGAAAGTTAGAAATAATTTTATGGCAGGAGGGAAAAAAGCGTCTAACGCATTTGCCTCATGTGAAATCCATGTTCTGAACATCTTGCACGTTTAATAATAAATTAATTAAAAATTTTAGTAGTGGTTATAAACCTCCTACTACCGTGGTATAAACATTTAAAATACGCATTGAATAATAATAATTTTGAATTTTACCATAATCAGATTGAACTTGATAGATTTTTTAAATTATTTACGATAGAACAATAATATTCGTATTTTTTTTATTATGAACTCTACATTTTTTGACAACTCACATTTTCAAACTTAAACTGCAACTCAGGTATTGGTCGTGCTGTTATACAAAAAAAAAACAGAATAATAATTATGTCCTGAGTGAATAGTTAAGAACAACCATAAAAGAAAGCATTTAAAAAGTGTCCATCCAACTACATGGAGGAAAAAATGCTTGGTCGTGCGTGAACTGCTCTAAAATTATTTTGTAATTTTGACAAGGAAGCGGCATACGTCATATCGTTCCTACTCATTTAACGCTATGTAGTTGGTATCGCCTGTTCTTTTTCACAGTTGAAAGACGCCCTGTACAGGCGGTAGGGAAAAAATGACTATTTAAAACTTTATTCAAAATAATTTGTTTAAATAAAGACCTCACTTTCACAATCAAATTCAGTATTTAGTAATTTTAAATGTTTTATTGGTAAAATATGTTCATTAGTGAAAACTAAAAATCAAATAGATATTTTTATTCAGAGTTAAAAATAATACATTATGAAAATGTTGACCTTTACTGGTTTTGGGGTAAATGCGTCATACAGACGCAATATCCCCAATTGAGTAGACGCATTTTCCCAATTATTTTTAACCTAACTCGAAACATTAGGACATGATTCCTTTATAAATATAACAGACCCGATAAAACTAATTATTAATACAGGACAGTTAGATAATAAGCATTAACATGCACTATTTAAAAATAACGAAAATATTAAGAAAATAAGGATTAAAAAATTAAGAGGTGCGGAACAAAAGCGGACTTGTCCCATTAATTGAATTTTACACTGGAGCAAAAAAACTGAAATTGCTAGTTACATGATAGCTGGAATATTTTATTTTGATAATAATGTAGTTTACCATATAAAAAAAACCTTTGGCCTTTCTTTTGCTCACAAAAGTAAAGTCAATTTTTTTTTAAATTTGCTCATGTCTAGTTTTGTTTGGAAACGGTGACAACTCCGGTTATGATTGAAAAACATGTGAAAAATTCATGGGACATGTCCAGTTATAGATAGATAGATAGATAAAAACTTTATTTACTGCTAAAAGACACACACATGTTGGTACACAAAATCACAATAAAAAACACAGTACAAAAAAATAAAACAATAAATATGTGTGTGTGTGCCGCAGCAGCAAAAGGGTGGCAGCTCAGCGTCATATTCGCTCGCCTTGCGAGCGAATCGCTGGTTTTCAGCAACAACCGTGAGTGTAAACGCGAGTACGTTTACCAACTTAGAAAAAATAAAATCAAAACTAAATAACTAAAAATTAAATATACCAAATATTAAACTTGAAAAAACCTGTGATCATAGTTCCTTTTTGCTTGCCTAAATTGCATCTGAGATGAGATATACCGTCAAACGGGGTGAATAGATAGGTTTTCGAACTTTGGTAACGATTTTCGTAACGTTGCAGAATTGATACCCATTTTTTTAAGCATGTATTTATTGAGTCTTAGGCCAAACTATTGAAATAAATTTGATTCTATTCGGATATGTTTGTAGTTAATAAAAAAAGACATAAAATATACGTGATTTCTCATTACCACCCATCAGGGGCCAAAAGACACACCTGAGGGGTGATTAGAAAAATTTCGTAGGGCTGCCTTATTGTAGTTTCCCTAAATATTTTTTTAGGATAAAGGCAAGAAAACTCGAAGGTATCTTTAATTATTAGTAATCAATTATAAAAATGAATAAAAATGTAATAAATTTAGAGTGTATCACAAAACAAAACTAAAAAAATGTCAATCAGGAACTATAATCAATATCATTCAAAATGGAGTTGTTTGAAACTCTTCCAAAGCTTGTTTAATTGTATTAGCATTATTATACCTGAGAAATAAAACAATGTAAATATTAACAAAAATAAAGAAATACCTTATTAGTTTTAGAATAAATTCAATTAAAAAAATATTGAATGGATTAAAAAATAATCAAGAAAATTTAAACTCTAAAAGTAACTAAAAGTGAAATTTGAACTGTAGATAACCACTACAAAATTTGTGGCAACCCTCACATAATCATGGCTAATCACCCCTCTTTCGTAACTAATCACCTCTTTGCTGTGTCTAATAACCATATTTGCGTGCCTATTAACCCTTCAGGCGTGTCAATTCACCCCTTTCGTGTATCTATTCACCTCGAAAAATTCAAGAAAACAAGGCTTACGAAATAAGATCAATTTTATATAATAATGAATATTCTTACCTTAATTATAATAGCACAATGTATTTATAACTGCACTGACCGTAATTTAAAGATTAACTTAAACTATTATGACCAAAATTCACCGAAATACGGAGGTTCAAACTCACTCGTACCTATCAACTTGTTTTGCTGTCAACTTTAACATTAAGTTTTGACGTTTTTAGCGATGTTGCCACAAATAAAAAGTTTCCAGAGTAAGAAAAATTACACCAACAAATTATTAAAGTTGCGGGTTTTTTACTGGGGATACCGAGTTTGCCATAAAAAACCTTAAAATTTATTCCAAGATTTTTCTCTATTCCCCCCGTCAGTTCTATTCACCCCGTTTGACGGTACCTAATAGATAAGATATAAAATTATTTTAAAATATAATATATATACAAGCATACATATATATACACACATACAATAGATTTAAACACAATATACACATATATAGATACAGTATATTACTTCCTATAAGTTTCAGTTTCAGTTCCCGCTACCCGCAAAAGAACTTTGGAATACCTAACATTTGTTGGTCTAGTAAGTAAAACTAAATTTTTTTTTTAAATTACATTTGTTCTTTAACATACTTAGTGGAGGAGGGATATTATTCCAACATTTTGTCACGTGGTAACGGAAATTACCCCTGAAAGCTGCGGTTCGGTGGTGATGAGACTTAAGCGGTGGTCTAATTGATCTAGGGGAAAGATGGTGGTATTCATTAGAGCTAGTGAAAATCAGTTTAGCAAAAAGATAGTCTGGGCTTTTAAAACTAGTAATATCAAACATCAAAGAAGCCAGATGCAAACGTCTTCGAGTTTCCATGTTTAGAATCGATTCGTTATTAAGAAAGGGAGAGATGTGACTACGAGGTGGCACATCATAACAATATCTAAAGCATGCATTTTGCACACGTTGTATTAAACGTTGTGATTTATACAGTAGTCGGGGTCCATAAACAAGATCGGCATAGTTAAGTCTCGACAGTACCAAAGCTTCAACAACACTCACTCGGGCCTCTCTGCTCAATAGATTACGTATTTTGTAAAGAACTTTTAATCTATAAAAACATTGCCTAACCAGACCCTCAACATGTTCAACATAACGTAACTCACTGTCCAATCTTACTCCTAAGTTTTTTGCGGTGTCTACGCGATCAATTTTTTGGCCAAGTATACTTATAGTTGGATACCTATTAGCAATCTTCCGCGTTTGGGTTTTAGATCCCAGAATCATAAATTGTGATTTGCTAGGATTAAGCACAAGGCCGCTTCTCTCGCACCAGTCAGCTATCCTCGCCAAATCTTTATTCAGTAGTTGTAAGGCCCATGACGAATTCTCTGGATGATCAGATATATACAATTGAATGTCATCGGCATAAAGATGAAACCGGCTGTGCCTAGGAACTCCTGCCAGGTCGGCACTAAAAATAATAAAAAGAAGCGGTCCAAGTATAGAGCCCTGCGGAACGCCTTGATTTACCAAGCGGGGTGTAGAAAAGATAGTGGCCCCGTCCTGCCCTGTAAGTTTTACTGAATGGTATCTATTAGTTAAGTAGCTACTAAACCACTTTAAGGACCGGTGGTCAAATCCGTAGTACTCTAACTTTGCAAGCATTAAAGGTACATTAATACAATCAAAGGCACGGAAAAGGTCAAGAAGAGCCAGAATCGTACCCCGACCTGCATCCTGCTCCGCCAACACATTGTCCGTGACATCCAGCAGAGCAGTAACTGTTCCACGCCCCTTACGGAAACCGGATTGCTGCGACGGCAAGATATTATTATTTTCCACGTATTTATATAACTGGCCATGAATTACTTTTTCTAATATTTTGGAAAGGAATGGAAAATGCTAATTGGCCTTAGATCCTTATTCACGCAGGGCATATCTACCTTAGGAAGAGGTGTAACAAGCGCCTCCTTCCACTGTGCAGGGACTGCACCCGTTAGTAAAGATTTATTAATGATACTGGTTATCACCGACAAAGTTCTAGGCAGCGTAAGAAGAACCCGTAAAGATCACGACTAATATTGTCGTTCCCCATTGCATTGGACTTAAAGACGTTATGTACTTCATGACCACAGTATCGTCGACTGGTTCAAAAGAGAATGTAGAATCACAAAATTTATTGGACTGAAATGTTACGATCTCCGACTGAGGTACCGTGTCATACCCAGGTACATCTAGAAAGTAAGGTAAGCAATCATTTTTAGATGGATTTAATAGAATTTTTTTCTTTAAATTGCTCCAAAAAGTTTTACCATCCCCAATAAGTGAATTTACGTAGTGATTAAAAAACACCTTTTTTCATTTAAAATACTAGAAGTGACAAGACTTTTTAGGTTATGATATGATTACGTCCAAAACAACAAGATTTTGGGCATGATTTTGGCATAGTATTATTTTAATTAAAAAATTACACCTTATTAGTGTTGCCAGTGATTTAATAAAAAGAATAATATTTTATGGGACAAGTTCGGTTTCGATTGAAATTTAAATATGAAACGACAAATCACCCACATTTTTGGCCGGTTTTGATTGAAAAAAAATCATTGGAATTGTTTGCAATTTTGAACAGAACAAGACCGTTTCTGTTTGAAACTGCATTTTTACAAAAATATTTCTTTAGGATCGGGCCGCTTTTGATGAATAATATTTTAAAGGGCGATAGATATGCACTCAAACAGCGCAAAAAAAAATAGAATAATATTAGGACAAGACCACTTTTGTTCCGCAGGCAGCTCCTCAAATAATATGTTCACTTGCCTCCAGCGGCGTAACTTCTTGATGTTTTGGCTTTTTACAAAATACGTAGTCGATTTTTTCCTTACGTCATGTGCAGCGCCATCTGTGTGTGTTTTATGAGATGAATTAAATTAAACTTATTTTCACTAGAGGGCGGAAATTTGAATAGTTTTGAAGTCATTCCAAATAAACGCATTAGCCCCAAAGACGCAAATACCCCGGTTGATGTGTGCTTGTTATTGGTCATTCATGGCCACAAAAATGGTCTATTTTGGCCGGTTCTCCTTTATTCTGTGTATTATTTTGTTCAATCGAATACTTAGGTAACTACATAGATACAGACTCATTTTAAAATAGCAGTTTCCACATAAATATTTATATATTTTGGATTTTTCAATGTTATACATTCGCCCATTGCTTGTCGTATAATAATAACGTATTGCGTAATTTATTTTCTTGTGTTATCACTACTACTATGTTAATCAACTCGTAAGTTATCAAATTTTACTTTAAAGTTACGGGTTACTATATAAGATCACTGCTAGAAACCGCAAGAAACTTCAAGGGCTGGTCAGGTCAAGTGTTTTATACATGACAAAAAAGAATTCGTGTTTTTTCGTAGGTACTTATTGCCCAGCTGACGCGGACGGGTCAACAGACGGCCGTATGCTTTAAAATAAATTAGATACTCAAAGACTAGGTATCCAATTAAAATTCACAAAATGAAAAAAACCACTTATTCCTTATTTGTCATTTTTGTCATGTTTAAAACACTTGACCTGACCAGCTCTTAAAGTTTCTTGCGGTTCTAGCAGTCACCTTATATAGATACTTTTTTTTTATAAAAGAAGGAGGCAAACGAGCAGGCGGGTCTGCACTCCTGTACCACAGTTCACTTTTCACCAAATATTAACTGCACATGTGCTCAGCGTGACAGGTGGTGAGCCAATCGCCTCTCTATGCTGTTGGATGTACGTGCAGTCTTTAGTCCATTAGTCGCCTTTTACGACACCCAAGGGAAGAGAGGGGGTCGTAGTATTATCCGCTACGCGACACGATTTACTTACATCCTATTCAAATGAGGTGTAACTCATTATCATTTAATGAAGGTCAAAGGCCTCCCCAAGGATCTATTTTTATTTTTATACCTAGCACGGCAGATGTCTCCACTCGACCTGATGTTAAGTGGAAATGGAGTCCAGGCCCGAAGACAGCTGATGCAGCGTTAACAAGAGGATGAGCATCAGCCTCCCTCACCTTGCCGGCCCACAAAGTGCCTTTTCACGCCTCGTTTGAAGGGCCGAACCCACTCTCTCCACCACGGCCGGCCTTTTGCTGCTCGCATCTATTCACCAAATCATCGGTCCTCCTCACAGAACAAAAGAAAGAATTCTTCTGTTCAATTCTGTGGTTCACTTAGCTGATGTCAAATTCACCAGCCGCATCAGAGGCCATACTCTTTAGCCGCATCCGAAACTTTGTCTGCCCGTAATTCGTCGTACACGGCTGCAGCGCGCGTGCGTTGTACGACGAATTGCGGGCTATTGCCCCCTCTTCATGTCGGCAGACGCATCCGCAGACGTTATCTGCTGATGCGTCGGCCGACGAGTAGAGGGAGTGATTTGCGCGTCTGTGGTTGGTATTTAAGAGCGGGCTCCCTAAAATAAATCCAGCGCTAGCTCCGCCCAGCGCGCCCCGCCACCCGCATGCCACACTCGTTACACTAGCGATACATTAACAACCAATTCAAAATTCGCGCGCGCGCAGGTCATCCGAGTTCATGATCCAAGAACATAGAATGAATAGAGCATTTTCGACAATTTTTTTTTAACTTTATTCAGTAATTTTAAAGACAGATTCTTCATATTTTTTATGAGCAGTAGTATGTTAACTTTGATTATAATATATTGAAGATCATGTTTGTACTTTGTATACCTATTTAATTTTTTATTTATTTTTTGTTTCAATTTTATTTTTTTTATTTATGTAAGTTAACTTTATCATTATGAAACTTCTTCGGGAAAAGTAGTGTAAATTATATTTGTCAAGCCGGATTGCAATGTATATTTGTATTATTATAATGTTGTTGTTCTTTTTATTTGTTTTATTATAATGCACAAAGACACACTTCAATTTTACACATTTTATTAACCCCCGACGCAAAACTAAGGGTGTTGCAAGTTTAACGTGTGTATTTGAGTAATTTGTTTATCTGTACGAATTATCGTATCTCCCGAACGGACGCACCGATTTTGATTTTGTTTTTTTTTATTTGAGAGGTGTCTTGATCGAGAGTGATTTTGAGCCAGAATTTATCAATCAATAAAAATGTTTAGTAGTGAGATATTGGGCATTCTGTCCCACCTCCGTTCGTTCGGTCTATCTCCAGCCCCCTGGGCTGTCGATATCCCTTCCACTCACTGCGTTGGACAGAATACCCAATATCTCGCATGTTTTCCGTGTAGGTTCAAAATGTTTAAAGTTTTAAATAATTCCAACATTATTACGACAATCTTGACTGCTCCTCGTCAACCTGATTCGTTCTCAAAATATTTTGCCTACCGCCCATTCAAGACGACTTTTAGCTGTGCAGAAGAACGGGCGCAAGAAACTGCACAGCATTATATGTAGTCATATTACTTCAGTTCGATTTGTGTTTGATGATTAAACATGATCTTAGACTTGTGTTCTGTAACGACTGAGGACCGATTGCCTCGAGGAACTCATGGTGAAGCATCCTCCAAAGCCGAATGACTAAGAGCCGATTGCTTCGGGAAGTACCTAGGTAGGAGTTCTCAATAGCCATATAGTTAGAACCTAACATACATAATTACTTTAGCCGGATTTATGTTTGATTGTTAAACGCAATCTTAAACTTGTGTTTTGTAACGACTATGGACCGATTGCCTCGAGGAACTCATGGTGAAGTATCCTCCAAAGCCGAATGACTAAGAGCCGATTGCTTTGGGAAGTACCGAGGTAAGAGTTCCCCATAGCCATACAGTTAGAACCTAACATACATAATTACTTCAGCTCGGATTTATGTTTGATTGTTAAACGCAATCTTAAACTTGTGTTCTGAAACGACTAAGGACCGATTGCCTCGAGGAACTCATGGTGAAGTATCCTCCAAAGCCGAATGACTAAGAGCCGATTGCTTCGAGAAGTACCGAGGTAGGAGTTCCCCATAGCCATACAGTTAGAACCTAACATACATAATTACTTTAGCCGGATTTATGTTTGATTGTTAAACGCGATCTTAAACTTGTGTTCTGTAACGACTAAGGACCGATTGCCTCGAGGAACTCATGGTGAAGTATCCTCCAAAGCCGAATGACTAAGAGCCGATTGCTTCGAGAAGTACCGAGGTAGGAGTTCCCCATAGCCATACAGTTAGAACCTAACATACATAATTACTTTAGCCGGATTTATGTTTGATTGTTAAACGCGATCTTAAACTTGTGTTCTGTAACGACTAAGGACCGATTGCCTCGAGGAACTCATGGTGAAGTATCCTCCAAAGCCGAATGACTAAGAGCCGATTGCTTCGGGAAGTACCGAGGTAAGAGTTCCCCATAGCCATACAGTTAGAACCTAACATACATAATTACTTCAGCTCGGATTTATGTTTGATTGTTAAACGCAATCTTAAACTTGTGTTCTGAAACGACTAAGGACCGATTGCCTCGAGGAACTCATGGTGAAGTATCCTCCAAAGCCGAATGACTAAGAGCCGATTGCTTCGAGAAGTACCGAGGTAGGAGTTCCCCATAGCCATACAGTTAGAACCTAACATACATAATTACTTTAGCCGGATTTATGTTTGATTGTTAAACGCGATCTTAAACTTGTGTTCTGTAACGACTAAGGACCGATTGCCTCGAGGAACTCATGGTGAAGTATCCTCCAAAGTCAATACTAACTAATCATACCTTTTACCTTTAAAAAAACTTTACCTTACCTTTGATATACCAAATACCAATAAAACCAACCGAAAATATCTCAAGGTAATTTACATGTTACATGAGACCTTGAGATATTTTATAAGCGTATTTGTTTATTTTTTATAAAAGGGACCTATATCTAAATCTTTATTTTACATTTACAATTAAATTTTCATAGCAGCAATGATGAAAACTCCTGAAGGAGCGATTGCCCAACCGACGCGGTGGCCGAACTGCAGCCTGGGAGGCCTTCATAGCTGAAAAACAATAAATAAATGTTATTTTTTTACTATAAGTTATTATAAAAACTATATTATACTCTTTATTGTTACATTTTTTTATTATTCATAAAACCTCAATAAAATATTAATGGTACCTATACCGACAATTAAGTCATAATACTATTTAAGAGCAGTGAGGCTTGAAACAAAACGAGAAAAAATATATAGGTACATACATAGAAAAACATACAACAACAAGACTTTCTGTCTTAAAAAAATAATTACATAGGTACGTACCTTTAAGATTTTCGAAGGTCAGCACTCGTACGAATATGATTTTCGGTACTCCAGCCTTATCCTTTCTTTAGAATCAGCCTGCAAACAAAAAATAAGTTATTATTATTGTTATTACTATTTTGTGTGCTTTAGAAGCTCAAAGGTCAAAAGTGATTTGACTTTAAAATAAATTAAAGGTGAGGTATGATAAAGATCTGACACTCGGGCATTTTTTGTTAATTTTATAAAAGGTTAGACAAGAGGTGTTTATAAAACTTATTTTGAACATTTCTTTTAACCTGCATCGGATAAGAGAAAACTGCGCATGTGTTTGATAGTAATAACCAAAAATCACAACTTGCAGCTACTCCCAGGTGATAAAGCTGATCGTCCTTTAGTCTCATTTTACAACATCAACAGGAAGAAAGGAAGTAGTTAAATTAATTTATTTTGCCTTGACACCGGCTCAGAGTTATTATTTGATATTGTTGTAAAATAGATTAGGGAAGACCAGTAATACACAGTGACATCTGAATATAATAATATAATGTAACGACTTACGTTTTATTTTTGAACTGGTGATGAATGTAATTCTCACACTAACATTTTAAATGATGAAAATATTATCACAATTGGAGCACCACGCCGAACACCGTACAGTAAAATAAATGTGCTCACTGCTGGTTGCTTAGTGATGTCGATAATTAAAATGTTGATTTCAATATTTTAAGACTATCGATATCGATTGAATACTGTTGATGTTGATGATATTGTTTTCTATAGTTTGCGACGTTGAACATGTTTTTGATGATGTTGTCACTGTTCACAATTTAACGAATCTATAATGCAAAGACATAAGAAATTCAATTTTAAGTGAGTATAGCTCGATCTTTAGGATGCTGGTTCGTAGCTACCTTATTCTAAATGATAATAATTTAAATTAATGTAATATTTTTATTACAATACACTCATTTTCTAGTGATTATCTGGCTCTTAAAGAAGAAACTTGCCCACTTAACTTGATGTAATATCTGCAATGGGATAGAAAAAGCTCTTTCGAAGACTTATCTGGAACGTCTTCTTTTACCAAATTTAGATGAGAAGAACTGCACCCGGGACAGGAGGTAAGCCAATCATTGCAACCATATTTCTATCGATATCCATCACAATTTAAACGCAACATCACAACACTTGATGAAACCCGCACAGGCATCAAAAATCCGATAACGCAAGGCATGCATTGCAATACCTATAATATTAAAGCAACATGATACATTTGTTTGTTTCATGTCATGTTGCAGGCACTAAAAATATAAAGTTTTATGCAACTTACTGAAGCAGTACGTGTAGAGTAAAATATAGGTACTATAGGTACTAGAAATAATCCAATAGTTATAGTTACCTGTTTATTGGTAAACGCTGTTAGGATTATAATTCAATGTTATTAGCCACAGGGTTTTTTGGAACTATTCTCTGGTTTGGAGGGTCTTCGGAGAGAATTTTCTAAACAATCCGGATGTGGACGTGCATGTGATGTCGTTTAAATCATATAATTATTCTTTTTAATTGTAAAATCTTGTTATATTTTAAACTAATTTATTGCGCTTCATCGAAATTTCATGAATTGACTGCAACATGAAAATGGTATATTCCCATTGCGTCTTGTGATTGGTAGCGCTAAAGGCGGTTGTGAAGAAATAAATATACACATATTTATCGGCCGGGTGGTCGAGTGGTCAGCGACCATGACTACGAAATTCACGGTCCCGGGTTCAAATCCCGGTAGAGGCGAATGTTTGTGTGATGAGCACAAACGTTTGTGACTAAGTTATGGATGTTTATCCGTTATTCAGTCACCATATTTCAGGCTATGCCTTGTTTGAGGTTGCATAATCGGTGTAACAGTTGTGAAATTTATTTATTATTATTATTTAGGTATATATTTGTATATCAGCTGTATTTGATTCTGATAAAGTATTCCAATTTTAACTCAAATCGCTCGTAATTTTTTTCTCGACTGAAATGCATCGGGAGTATCTTAATACAATATATTAAGAGCTTAATATGTATATTAGAGATATCAATTACCTACGTTTGCAGATTATGTTGATTGAAGAAGAACTTGTAAATTATGATTAAAAGAAAGTTGGTGAACAGCCTTTAGGTAGCAGTCCTACTGCTAGACAAAGGTCTCCATAATTGAAGTCATCGCTACAATTGATGGGTTGGTGATCACAAACCCTGGTATGCAACAAAAAACCTAAAACACACTTTGCCCGACCTGGAAATTGAACCCGAGACCTTCGGGTATCGGACCGAGCGCTTTGCCACTCGGCCTCCGAGGCGTTACATTGGATTAATTATAATAATATTCGTGCTAAAAGTCGAAAAAACGGTTGGCTAGCAGGAATAACCTGCTTTGATATTCGCACGTTTTGATATTTGCAATATTTGCAATAAATAAGTAATCGCGATTTGACGAAATTAGTAGCTAATACTTTAAAAAGTCTTAAGTTACGATATAATTAAATACAATATTTATAAAAAATATATAGGCTATAAACCATGAAAGGTATGTTATGCTAAAGCAAATTAAAAGTACTTGTTATCATTGTATACAAAAGTAACTTTTGGTTAAAAACCCTCCGTAAAATCGGCTTTACTTCATTTCGTGATCTACATTCAAGGTGCTCTAGCTGCTAGTAGTGAGTGATACTTCCGTAGTGTAACTTCCTGTTCTTCCTGCTCAAGATCTTCCTCAACAAGAAATGTGAGTAAGTGTTTTATTATGTACACACACACACACACATATTATGTTACCTGCATATCAGTCTGCCGCGAAATGTAAAATTTTCTCAATAAACTTTGAACTTTATGTCAATGGCATGTGGTTGAATATTTATTGAAGAAATTTGTAGTTTTGGATAGTCTCCTGTGCAGGCGGCTGTACTACGATACGTATTTTTTAATAAATTCAGTTAAATTCTCCCTGGGTTGTCTTAATTCACATAAATAATCATTTTCGAATCATTGCAGTCCTCAACGACACATTGATTAAAAGCGCCCGGCCTGCAATTGCTAAGGTTAAGCAACTTTCGCATAGGCTTGCCTCCTGATGGGTGACCAATTTATCATCTCGTGCTCCTACGTGTTTCGAAAGGAGTGTTGATAGCATAAATAACGTTTTATATATGTTATAAATAAACAAGTTATGTGTCAGTGAAACAAATCGTTTTATGGTACTAATAAAATTATTTATCTATTTCAGGTCTGACTCCGAGTTTGAAACAGCATCATCGTACTCTGCGCCGGCGCCGTTGGTTGTCGAGCCTAAGAAAAAAAAAGCGGCAACCAAACGCAAAACTTCCTCAACACCCGAAAGGTATTTGATTGATATAAACACTTTAAATAAACTAAGTATGTCAAACCAGTCTCATTACTACTTTGGGATGTATGCAAAGGATTGCGAGTTCGATTCCCGCACCGCTACAAATGTGTTATTAAAATAGATAAAATTTGTATCGTGTTTTGAATATTTGATTTACTTATGTTGTTGATAATCAAAGTCCTTAATTTTTTTTAGAACAATCTATGTAATATGGATTTTTATTGACTGTTTTATATTTATTTTAAACTAATCTAATCAGGTCAAAGCAGGTTGTTGTGTAAAAATATGTACGTGTGTTAATAATTGTCATGTTTTCTTTCCAGCGCCAAACCTAAACGAGATCTTTTCAAGATCTTACGATTAGAGGAGAAAAAATCAACAACTGGATCGAGCTCGTCCACCCCAGTAAAACTATTATCATCATTTACAAGCCGCGTGTCGAATGGAACAGCTCGTCGAACTGCAAACCTCAAAGGCCAGTTCTTCATAGACCTGAAGGTCTACCACACGGACGACGCGAGCAGAGCCGATCCTAAGGAGCGGTACAAAGACGCGTTGGCGAGCGTGAAGCTCCAGTGCGACGAACACTCCCCACCCTGGGAGACTCTGCAGGCTTTTTTAACGGAAGCGTATTCTCCGTTTGAGGGCAGCGAGCCTCAATTTTATTCAAATAAGATTAGTTTTAAATAATGTTTATCGTTATATAAATTTTCCATTTTCTATTTTATTTTCATTTTGATTACTTATTTACCTGAACGACATTAGTATTTCAGTTATCGTTATTTGATTAACAAATTAATTACTGAAATTTTTAATTGATATCATTAATACTACTACCGGTGTACCGGTACACCTAGGTATTCCTTTTAAAGTATTTCATATTAAATTCTACAAGTCCAATTTAAGATTTATTGTAATGCCGTTTTGTGTGGTATGCGGTATACTTGTAAAAAACAAGTCCTGGGTAGGTCATTTACGTAGTAATTTACATAAACAAAATAATTGCAGCGGAACAATTAATATTGATGGTGTTCGAGTGTTAGAGTCAGCGTTTCGCAATCGGATCGTTGCCTACAGGATTGACGCAGCAACTGAACCTGCTCGCGCATGTTTGAACTCTTTTTTGCAATCGATTCGTAATAATATACTAAAACTTATAAACGAATCTTTACAAAAACATACCACCATCAAGGTGAACTTCGAACTGTTTTCTAAGTTTTTGATGATCGCAGATAACAGAGAAGTGACAAAATCTTTTGGAACTAAAAATATAATTTTATATCGCAATTACGACTTTGAGAACCTATTCGAGGTGGTCCAAAATACTCTTAAAAATAAAATGGAAGAGTACGAGACTCAAGACAGTGGTTGGAGTTTTTTATGCAATCTATGTCTAGAAATCAATATTAATAAGTATCAACCATTGGGCGGTTCTAGTTACATCGATTTGCCAAAACATATAAAAAATAAAAAAGCTTGTCTAAACATCAAGAACAGAGATCAGTGTTGTTTTTTGTGGGCGGTAACAGCAGCTCTTTATCCAGCATCTCGACACCCCGAGAGAGTGTCATCTTACCCTAATTTTAGTACTGTTTTGAACACGTCAAATTTAACTTACCCTATAACTTTTTCTGATATAAAAATATTTGAAGAGAATAATCCAAGGTTAAAATTCATAATTTTTGGTTTAAATAACAAAAATGTAGTGGGTCCTCTATACAAATCACAAGCCTCCAGCAAAGATAATAAAATTACTATACACATACTTATGATCGAAAGAGGTAGAAAACACATTATTGTCTGATCAAGGAATTATCTCGTCTTGTAAGAAGTCAAATAACGTCTCATCACAGCAAGCTATATTTTTGCGATACTTGTTTAATTTTTTTTACTACATCTGAACAACTAGATAGACATATTTGTGAAGGGGTCGTAACAGTATTGCCAAACAGAGGATCAGTAATTAAATTTAAAAATTTTGAGCGCAAACAAAGCGTGCCTTTTGTGATATATGCTGATTTTGAGACGCTTTTACAACCAACTGACGATCAACCGGATACAAGCTGCACATCAACTTCACATCGTCATATACCAGCTGCCTTTGCATACCACGTTGTGTGTACGGAGGATTCAAGTTACAACCGATTTGTTTCTTATCGAGGGTCAGACTGCGTTGACATGTTCATCGAATCTATTTATAACGATGTAAATAAGATAAACAAAATAATGCACAAAAATAGAACAATGATTTTTGATGAACATGATGCTAAACAATTTTCAAGTGCTACCCGGTGTCACATTTGCAGTAATCTTTTATTTTCTGACCGGGTTCGCGATCATAATCATTTGACCGGACGATACCGCGGGGCGGCGCATAGTATTTGTAACTTGCAATACAAGCAACCTTCGTTCATACCGATATTTTTTAATAACTTGGCGGGTTACGATTGCCACTTGTTTATCATGAAGTTAGGCGAAGCGCCGGGAGCTATAAAAATAATACCAAAAACAAAAGAAAACTATATTTCTTTTACAAAATTTGTTCCCGTCTCAAACAGTGAATTCGTTCAACTGAGATTTGTAGATTCATTAAAATTTTTGGGAACTAGTTTAGACAAATTGACAAAGACCATGCAAATATCAGATTTTCGGTATTTACATGACTTTTTCCAAAATGAGCACCAATTTTGTCTCCTTACCCGTAAAGGAGTCTATCCTTACGAGTACATGGATAGTTTTGAACGTTACAAGGAGCGATCGCTTCCGTCAAAAGAAAATTTTTACAGCGCGCTTATTATGGAAATAATTAGTAATGAAGACTATGTTTATGCACAATCCATATGGTCTGAATTTAATATTAAAAACCTAGGTCAATACACAGATCTTTATTTAAAAACGGATGTCATTTTACTTACAGACATTTTCGAAAAATTTAGGAAGACCTGCAAATGTCATTACCAATTAGATCCTGCCTTTTACGTGTCAGCTCCTAGCCTATCGTTCGATGCAATGTTATTGAAAACAGGTGTGGAACTAGAGCTAATCGATGATTTGCCTATTTTGAAAATGATCCAAGACGGTATTCGCGGAGGAGTTTGCATGTGCTCTCAAAGACATTCTCAAGCAAATAATAAATATTTATCTGATTATGATCTTTCAAAACCCGATAAATTTATCGCTTACTTTGATTGTAATAATTTATACGGGTACGCTATGTCTTTATCCTTGCCGTTATCTTGTTTCAGTTTTCTAACACGCTGTGAAATAGATAAATTAAATGTTAGTAAAATTTCTGATGATGCTGAATATGGTTATATATTGGAAGTAGATTTAATTTACCCAAAAGAATTGAATGACTTTCATAATGATTTTCCGTTTTGCCCCGAAAAATGTATACCACCGGGGGGTAAAAATGAAAAACTTGTTCCTAATTTGTATGACAAATATTTGTATGTTATACATTACGTGCACTTAAAAACTTGTTTAAAACATGGTCTTAAATTAAGAAATATACATCGCGTAATAAAGTTTAAACAAAGTCCATTTCTAAAGCAGTATATAGACTTAAACACTAAACTGCGACAGGAGGCTAAATCAACTTTTGAACAAGATTTTTTTAAGTTATTGAATAACAGTATTTTTGGCAAGACATTAGAGAATAGTGAAAAACGGGTAAACGTGCACTTAGTGAATCAATGGAGTGATAGTAATAATATTACCAAAAAACGGAACTCGGCAGGGAAGCTAATAGCCAAGCCGAATTTTCACAGTGCGACTGTGTTCAGCGAAAACTTGGTCGCTATACAATTAAAACCAGACCGATTGGTTTTAGACAAACCAATTTATATAGGTTTTGCGGTTCTTGAATTATCTAAGAGCCACATGTACGACTTTCACTATTCTGTTTTTAAACCGTTTTATAATAGTCGTTTAACAATGTGTTACACAGACACGGACAGTTTTATTTATGATATTCGTACTGAGGACTTATACAAAGATCTGAAAAACATATTTTTACGCTATTTTGACACCAGCAATTATCCTTTGGAAAACGATTTCGATTTACCTCTTTTAAATAAAAAAGTTCCAGGTCTTTTCAAAGATGAAATGGGTGGAAGGTTGATTAAAGAGTTTGTTGGTCTCCGTTCCAAATTGTATTGCATAAAAACTGCCGATAACATCATAGTCAAAAAAGCGAAAGGTGTAAAGTCTTGTGTGGTAAGAGATTTTACTATTTCGGACTATGAAAAAACATTATTTCAAGGCGATGTTGTAAGGAAAGTAAATGTTTTGTTTAAAACGATCAAACACACTATATTTACGCAGTCTATTAATAAAATAGCGCTGTCAAACGATGACGATAAGCGTTTAATTTCTCAGGATAAAATATCTACCAGGGCTTGGGGTCATAAATCTCTACTGAAATATTAATGTCGTTCAGTCTTTAAAAACTATACTTATTAGGTACTTTAATCATAATTAGGTACTTATAATGTTAATGCGTCTAAAATAAGAAATACATATTATGTAGGTACATATTGATTTTGAATAAATTATTAAACAAATATACTTGTTGTTTTATTTCAAGTTGTTTATACACATACTAATTTAATTACCTTAGATAATTTAGAAACACAAAAAAACTTGCTGGACTGCAATTATTTAGTAATGCAATAAATAGCTCGTAAGATCGAGTCCTAACATGTTTAATCAGAGGCGTGCTTGTCGCTGCGTCAGCAATAGGTTTTCTTTTACATGCAACTCACACATACTACAATGCGAAAACAAGAGGTATATAAAAGCATTTTATAAAATTTATTTTCATTTTAATATTTATATTTATGTTATAAATAGTTAATAATTGATTTATATTGTTTCAGAATACGCAAGACAACACTGAGGTTAACCTGCTAAACGAAGACCATGAGCGAACATCGATTCAACAATCACCTTCTCTATTAGACTATCAAGATGCGCAAGACCCACTTCAAGGTTTTGAGGAAATGTTCCCGCCTTGGGCTGTCGAACCTCAAAATTCTCCGATGCAGCTCAAAATTCGCAGCACACTTAAAAGGAAACATAAGAAAAGATCTTTCTTAAAGCATTTTCCTAACCCACATCAATCGTTTGTTCTGAAGAGTACTCCAACAAAAGGACGTCGTTTGATTAAAATCGAAGTAATAGACTTGGAACAACGAGTGCCTAGAGAGCCCGAGGAAGGCAAACCTCTGTTATGCGCGCAGTACGTGGTATCAGATGATGTGGATCATATTATGGATCAGACTGAAAGTGTCATAAATAATATATCAAAAAAATTGAGTGGTTATAGCTATAGTTTTTAACGTCTATAGGTATTTCTTCAATTATTTTTAAATTAAATTTCTCGAGTAGATATTATGCGTAACATCATTAGTCACGTATAAATTTGCAGAGATACATTTTATGAATAGTTTGATTAATGTTAAGTTAATTAAGTTTAATGTACTTTTCTAAATTTGTAAATATAAAATATCACTGTATTATTGTATTCCATAGATAGTAATAATTAAAATAATTATGAATAAAACACTAATTTCAATAAAGTTTTTTTATTAAAAACAATATTACATATTACACACTAAAATTATTCAGATAGATACCACTTTTTAATACATATCGCATTTTTAAGAGCACATGCATTTTTATGACTAAAACAATTAAAACTAGATTTACATTCACAATAACTTTCATTTAATGATGCAAAATTAGGGCTTCCTTTTTCTTCAATATCTATCAAAAAACAATTATCGCATAATTCTTTAATCCATTTCTGTTTTTCTAGACCTTTCATTATAATAGTTCTGTTTTGTAAAATTGGAATAACTAATCTTTTAAATTCTCTGTAGTCGATGTTTCCTTCGCTCCAATAGATACCTCTATTCTTTTCAATCCACTTAACTCTCCTTTTTTCATCAGAAGACAACTTTAGGTAAGAATATGGAGGTTTTATCAAATAAACCAGAGTGAATTCTTTCGTAGACAATGCAAACTCCTTTATAATGAAATTATTTTGACAATCTTTGAATCCTTGAATATCAACGAAAATACTGGAGCTCATGATATCTTGAGAACAATATTGCTTAGAGGTTTATATTCCACGATACAATCATTCAAAATCAAGCAATATGCTGACGTCTGGTCTGGTATCTCTATGTGACTCTCCAATTCTAGGCGAATGTTAACGACGGGTCCTGTTTTTACGTTATCGTTTTGTCTTGAGCAATCTATTACGAATAGTGGTGCAATATCTTTAAATTCTTGGGCACTTAACAACGAGCTAGATCTACGTCCGTAGTAAGACTGTTGAAAGTTAACATATTGTTCATATATTAAAGCAAATTGATGGTTTGTAAAGTTGGTATTGTAACTTTCATATGGATAATATGTCGAGTTTAAATATACTTTAAGATCACGTAAATTACAGTGATCGAATTGCGTCATATCTTTATACGCATCATTTTTTCTATTAGTTTGCAACCCGAGAATCACATATCGGGGTTTTTCAATTTGTGTAGATGTTTTTATTGACCAGGTGTGTTTTGTGGTCTTTGGGAGCAAAGGGTATTCGTAAAGATCCCAGTTCCGAAATGCTAATTGTATTGGTCTGTCTTTCTCAAGAAGTTTAAGTAAGTTAATTTTCTCTCTGTCTGACACTTTAATATGAGGCACCCTCCAAATGATTTTATGTATTTCAATACTTTCTACCTTTTCGCCTGTATTAAGTTTTAATGCATTGAGATCAGTGTTACTTCGCAGAAGTACGAGCTCGTGCTTACAATTTACAATTACTTTTTTATAGTCCTCCGCAAATCCTAATATGTGACTAAGTGGGATAGATGCAGAAAAATGACCTTCAATAATATTTTTAGTGCCTTGTATGTCCCAACCCCACGCTTTCGATATCTTTGATTCACTGTCATTCATGGACATTAAAGATTTCATAGTTGTGGTAATCCCTGCATTCTTAACTTTATCTATTTCAACACCGTTCAACTCATAACGTATATCTTGGAAAAGATACATAAAAGGGTTATTTGTGAAGTGAAAAAATTGAGCTTTATCCTTCTTATCGCTTTTGAAAACATTGACCACCCCCTCTAAATATAACGTGCTTGCACATGGAAGTACATATAGGTCTTGCTGATTTATTGGGATTCTTATTTCATCGTTTTTATTGAAACTGGCTATGTACGGTTTGTAAGAATGAGTTTCAACACGTTCTATAGAATTATCGTAGACAGTTGGATTGGTAATATTTAAGATACTCATTTTAGCAGTCCAAGCAATTTCAGGAATTGTTTATTTTCTGTCGTTAATTTATATCTTTGAGCACGAGTATGTGTTGTCTTTTGAATTGCACGATTACTACTAATCTTTTGACTATTTAGAACGGCATATTTATTGTATTCAATCATTCTTCTTTAAATGTAAATAAATATGCACTTCTTCACCACGAAGATCAACCAGATTATTCTTGATATCCAATATTCTTATGTTAATACTATTGATTGTTTTTCGATTCACTGGAAAATATATAGTGTTCTTTGGTATTTCTATTATTCTGTAACCAGGAGGCACATTGGGTGCAAATTCATGTATTATATGGCTTGATTTTCCATTTATAAATGAGCCGCTAACAATGTCACATTCGATTCGCACCACTGTCGTCGATAAAATGTTTACAGGAAGGAGCGACACGTGGAATATAAAACTTTTTAAAAATACTTTTCCATAACCCAACAAATCTCCAATAGAATCTTGTTTGTCGAAATTAATATCTTTAGTGCAATATATTGTCGTTTTAAGGGTGTTGTTGTTGCAAAATAATTTAAATTCACAACTTTTTACTCTTATCTTTATAAAGTCATATATATCTTGGAGCTCGTAAGCTCCTTCAGGTATTTCAATAACTTCGTCAGTACCATAATAAAATTTATTGTTATTTTTAGTTATATTTGGTATAGAATTAAAAGTAGAAAAGTGTAACAAAGCACACTCATAATCACTATCGAGTTCCAAAGGTGGAGAATAATTGCTCGTTAATATTGAGCTTTTGCCTGTTGCGGACAACGTGAAAGACATCGTGAAAATGATCGAATAAAACAACAAATGAATCATTATATACCATGTTTATTCCAAAAGTTCTGCAAAAATTTTATACATAAATGCCCACAGTTAACACTATCAAATGTTTGATATTGAACATAATTATAATAAATATTACATTTACCTAAATATTTTACTAATTCATTAGGGGGCTTCAAATCACCGAAACTATCAAAGTATTCACAATAATTATTTATTTTAACATAGGCTACCCAATGAGTACCATTACTCTTGTAATTATCCAAGTTTACAATCCCACTCTCTATGGGTTTTGGTTTATGAGGTAATTTGTCTCTCATATAAACTCCTCTGAAGTGTGGTATATTGTGACAGTAGTTAATAATATCAATATTACTCAAAGCACGTTGGGGTAGCCTGCAAGCTAGTTTTTTGTATGTTTTATAAATAAACCACGACCCTTTTTATATGGCTTAATGTAAAGACCTTTCCCTATTGCAATAGACTCCATTGTTTTGTTATGACGCTCTGATTCTTGTAAATTCTTTTGCGCTGTTCTATAGTCATTTACTGTTTTGGCCACACCTGCTGCACCTCCAGCCAATGCACCAAGAGCCGACAGACCCGCAAAAATAGGTATTAGCGGTAATATTCCTCCTGTCTTAGGAATTGGTATTATTCGTGGTAATCGATAATGACAATTTTTAGGAAAAAGTTTTTTAGCGGCTTCATATGCATATTTAATAGCTGATGTGTGATTATTTGGTTTTAATTTCTTTATCTGTGACTGAATTCGCGATACAACAGTTTTAAATTTCTTGATTCCTGAACCCGTTTTGAGTTTAGCTTTCATAACTTTGCTAACTAACCACGAAGCTAACTTTTCTCGTTTGCTTGCGTCTTTTGATCGTAGTCGCTTTTTAGCCATGTCTAATAGTTGCAAATCTGCTTTGTGTCGACCAGATAACTCAGTGTAATTTGCATATGCAATGTCGTGATGTTTACAAGCTTCGTCCAATTGATTAATACCTTCGTCGCCTCTTATTAATCTTTTTTTTAATTTTGTACCTGGTCCGCAGTAGTTGTATCCTGGTAAGTGAAGTTCGAACGGTAAATGATCTATAAGATTGTTAATAAGTCCTCCTCCTTGCATTTCTTACAATATAATGAAAGTTATTGGTTTAAAGTTATACTTATATTACTGCTTAATTGAGTTTTTGGTAATCCAACTGTTTTCTCGATCGGAAAGACCCAACCATTTAACATAAAGTTTGTTTCCTTTTTTTCTAATAACTTTTTCAATTAAATAAACATTAGGATATTTAGTTTTCTGTAACTCCTCCTGGTAAAAGGTGCCTAATATTTTTTGATTTCTTTGATCTTGTATATGATACGTAACTGGAACAGTATTATTAACCTTTATAACTGTAAATAATTCAGTTGACCAATTTGGCGTATAACCTTTGTCGAAACAACTTTTATATTTGCTTATCCGAACGCAGTCACCTATTTTTAATTTATTTTTGGTTATATTTTTTCTAGCATATAGTTTTTTTATGTTAGTTTTAACTATAGTTTCATTTCCAACGTTGACATCCACTGGCTTAAATTTAGTAATACTGTGTTTATTGTTATTGTACGTAGTCAAAACATCATCTAAAGTTTTCCCTATCCACTTATAACTACCTTTATAACTAAAAGATATGTGCAATTTATTTTTTAACGTTCGAATTAATCGTTCTACTATCGATGCTTTCTTAGTAGAGTACGATGAATAGTGGTTTATTTTTAATAACTGCATAAGCGACTTAAAGGAATCGTTGTAAAATTCAGTTCCCATATCGGTTTGTAAGTTATGTGGACAACGATCGCTCGTTGTAACAACAAGAGAAAACGCATCGACGACATCTTTTTTTGATTTGGTCTTTAATGGAATAGCCCACGCATATTTAGTAAAACAATCAATTACTACTAAAATGAATGTGAATCCGTTGTTATATTTACTTAAAGATTTCAGATCAATTAGGTCTGCTTGCCATAAGTCATCTATTCCTTTTAAAATGACCGATCTTCGAACGAAATTTTTACGTGCTGATCTGTGAATTTCGGCTACTACTTGCTGTTTAACCATTATGTTGTTTATTAACCGTTTTTTTGATGTAGTCCTTAGCACCAAATTTCATCTCAAACTGTTTTAAGCTTGCTGCGATATCGGCTTTTATTGCCTAACCGTTTTTTTGATGTAGTCCTTAGCACCAAATTTCATCTCAAACTGTTTTAAGCTTGCTGCGATATCGGCTTTTATTGCCTATACTAAAATGGTAATTTCGTTTTTCGTACATAAATTCATAATGATATCATCAATATATTTTTTGTTTACAGCATCCTCAGGTGCTATAGGTTCTTTAACACCAGTTAGTCGCGACGATTGCAAGTCGAAATCCCCATTTTCTGATTTTACTAAAGAGTTTTCAGTAAAATCAAATATTTCTGGGATTCGTAAACTTTTGTGAACGTGGTGTCCAAATTTATCGATGTTCATTTTCTATCAGATAACCGTTGAAGTCGGAGGAAGGATTATAAATAAAAAATAACAGACAGTGATAATTAATTTATAATACCACTCTCTCGCAATTCTTCAATTATAGAAATAATTTCGTTATCTAGTCCGGTGTTTCCAGCATCTTTAGAAGCCACTAATAACTTTAGTCTTTCAACAAGCTCATTAGGATCGTTCCAATAAATAAAATCAGTATTGTTTTTAAATTTTTTCTTCAATATTAGCCCTTCTCCTTCGCTAACATAGTCGACATTACTTAAGACAGATGAAACAGAAGATGTTGAAAGTTTGCGCAACTTGAAAAGCGGCTTGATAATATGCAAATACTTTCGTCCTTTATTAGCCTTTATCGGTTTGTTTGGGTTATAATCTCGTCGATGAGCGTTTGTTTCTATAAGCATCTCTTTATACATTTGTCCATCGTTTTCTGTTACAATCTCTAAGTTGGGTACTTTCTTAAATAAAAGCTCGTACAAGCCTGGAGTTTTTTTATACGCATGGCCTGCTATTGATATTTTATCATCATAAACTTCTACACGCGATGTTCCCATCATTAGTTTTCCTCGCTCTCTTCTAACTCCAAATGGTACACCATCAAATGCTTCTGAAGATAACGACCAAGACGAAGTGTCTCGACCAGGACTGGACATCGAATCGACTGTTCTAAATGATATATTGCTTGTATTAATTTTATCAGAGTCTTCAAAACTATTTACATCAATTTCTCCATTAGAACTTTCGTCTTGAGAACTGAGTATCATATCTTTATTCTTAAAAGTTTTATTAAAACCCATAGACTCTCGCGACAAGTTTCCATCTTTTATTAAAACGGATTCATTTGATTGCTTAAAGTGTTTGTTATCTATAATTATTTGGTTCAGCGGATTCGTAATTGGTTTAAAAACTGTATCGATAATTTTTTCATTGGAAGATTCCATAGCACGCATTTCCTTTATTTTCTTTTTGACGGCTTCTGCAGCTTGAACCACCTTTGCTTTTAATTCTTTTTCCATTTCAAAAACCTAACGTTCGAAATAGAAATAGCGTGTTATATCTGTTAGTTTCATGAATGAAATGAGACTAATCTTTGTATAAAATCTTTTTTATAATCAATCACTCATCGAACTTAACAAATGTATCAAAGTTCATCCTATAACAACCATTATTTTTTGGGCAATCTTTATTGAGAACTAAATAGTTGTATGGGACGTTCCATATCCTTGAACACATTTCTCGGAAGTCAGACCAAGTCATATCAGTATTGACATGTTCATCATATACATGACGTAAGTTGACATCGTCTTGCTTAAACAATATTAAAAGATTAGCGTTATCCCTTACTAGTTGTTTTGGAACTTTACTGTATGTTTGGTTCAAGTAAAAACAATCTATAAATTTATGTCTGCCCATAGCAAAGTAGTCTCGCATGTTTGTTTGATTTTCACATGCGACATCATCGAAAACTATTACTGAATGAGGTTTAGCATCATGCGGACTAAGTATTAAATCACTGTCTTGATATTTTGCGAACGAGATACTTGGCACTAAATTCAAAACTTTCTCTAAAAATATATATTTGGGTTGATACAGTGTTTTAGAGTACAGATATACATTCTTAAAACGTAAACCATTTTCATGTAATAGAAGACCTATAACCAAATTTGTTTTTCCACAATTCGATGGCCCGCAAATAATACATCGAATCGTATTAGGTAGAAGGTTCCCATGTCGGTAAGCAACTATCTCCTTATCTGGACAAATTTTGTCTAATTTCAAAGTCTGAGATTGTTTAATAAATTTCATTGTAGTTATTGTCCGCGATGTTGTAGACAAAATGAAGTAATTAATAAGAAACTGCTTTATATATGTCACTATCCTAAAAATGTAACGAATCAGGTTAAACATTTTGAACCCACACGAAAAACATGCGTGATATTGGGTATTCTGTCCAACGCAGTGAGTGGAAGGGATATCGACAGCCCAGGGGGCTGGAGATAGACCGAACGAACGGAGGTGGGACAGAATGCCCAATATCTCACTACTATGTTTTTACTTTTTTAAGAAGAATTGTGTTTAAAGAAAATTTGTTTTGCCTTTTGAAGATCATTATCTCTACATAAACATAAATACATAAACTTTCTTACACTCACACCAATTATCTAGCCCAAGAGAAGCTTCGTTATGAATCTCGTTAAATGGTTACTAGATAACGGATAAACATACTTAAAAACTTAAATACATACTTATTATACATAGAAAACACCCAAACCCGAGACAATTTAGAAAAACAATAATTTCTAAATTGACCCGACCGGGGATCGAACCCGGGACCTCAGAGATGGCGACACAATGAAAACCGGTGTACAAACCACTCGACCAAGGAAGTCGTCAAGAATCGTCATCTTTTCTCTTCTACATAGTCGAGAAAAGGATTTGAGCAACTTTCATAAGTCTGATCGATTCAAAATTTGATACCCTGTTACATAAATGATATTGAAAGAACATGGTAACTTTGACCTGATGCTGCAGCATCTGCAAGAATAACTAATTCCTTACCAAGTTACAACATAGGTATCGTGTTTAGGCTCATTGGAATGGTCTCTACAAATAGGTTGTAGCTAGGTGATGATCAAAATCTGATGACGGAGCAGGGAAGAAAAAATGGGAATAAGTTGGTGAGGGATTCTAAGCTTCTTTTACTTTTAATGTTTTTTATATATTTTATCGTTTTATTAACGCTTGAATATACTTAAAAAAATAAAATCCAACCAGTCAATCAAAGTAAATGTATTTTGATATGGAGGTAGAATTATAATTTCGGAAAACCTAATTAACGTCACTCTACTGCTGGAGCCTTGCAACTCGTGACCTCCGACGAGTCTTCATTACTGTTACGTATAGCTATAATGTCAGTGGGATGGGATTGATTGTTTTAGCCGTCACTTATTCTGTATATCCTTCGGCTTGATAATACCAATCCGATTTTTTATTTACAGTAACCTGAAAATATAAAAAGAGACGAGATACTTATTCGAAATTTGTGACATATCTAATTATTGTGTTCAACTGATATAATAAATTATAACTGATATAATAATATATTATATTAGTATTATATTTGTTTAAATTAATACTCACATGGCCATTCCTGTCACGTTTCCAGGAATGAACTTTATATAAAAAAAGCTATAAAATTTTGAGTGCTCTGTAGAATTTAAACTTTCAACCTAATACCTAAGTATATCGAAGCTCAAGAAACAACAAGATAACTGACATCGAAACATTTAGCTAGACCACTCACAGCTACGGGTATAGAAAATAGACCGAAACGTCCAATGATAGGTAAGTAACTGTTTAGAGTATGTTATTTGTCCTTGCGTTATCCCGTACAAATCAAACTTGTTCAATTTGAAACGCTGAAATGTATCTTATGTTTAAAAACAATAAATAAAAAACGTACTTGAGTTAGATCTTCACATATAGACAGTAATGGAATGGTAGCGCTTTGAGCATTAGCGTTATTTTTGCCAGTTCCTAGGCTTAGGAACGTTATTCTAAAAAATATCAATTCAGGTTATTTGAAACAAACACTAATACAGTATTTAAAATTAAATATCGAAATAAATTATAAAAGTCCTAATACCTAATCAAATTAATAAAGAGTTTTTTCTTTAAAGATTGGATTTGTATTAAAAAAAATAACTTTGCTGAAATGATGTAATAAGATACTATTTGATTTGAATAACACTTACCTTTCCTCTAAACAAATTGGAATCGGTAATAAATGTATTAGTTTATTTGGCGACTCCACGCGTTGTCTTTGTTCCGAAGTACAAATTGTTCCTTTAGTTAGAGAAAGCGTATTATTTTGTTTATGCAAAGCGCTTAGTATCATTTTTATTATTGTATGTACTTAAATTAATTATTAATTTTGAAGGACTACAGACCATCGTGGCGATGGTTTAACAGTCTTAGTCAAATATTTTTTTAAATAGGTAAGTCAAAAATCCTTAACAAATCTGCTTATAGTTTTAGATCTGATCGCAGATTAGCACAAAAAAAATAGGTCAGTAATATTATGTGATAGACTTCGGCAAGACTTATGATAGGTACCCAAAATCTACGTACTGAAATGGATTCAAAATTATACTTATACTCTCATACATTACGCATTATATACTTCGAATCTCTTTTTTTCCTCTAAACATATTTTTTATTTTTCTTGTTGCCTATAATTTGGCTAGCCAAAACGACTTGCTAAACAATTAGTCGTACGTAATAAAATAATAACGTAAGCAGCATCTCTGGCACGTGCGCTAGCGAGTTGCACAGGTCCACCGTTCATGACGCGCATTGCGGGACTGAGAGTGCGCTCGCGTAGATTTTAGAATAGTTCTATTTCTGCAGTAGTACGGTTGAATATTGCTTGCGCCGCTTCAACACGCTTAGCGCAGAAGTAAATGACGTAAGTCACAAAACTGTTTTTATTTATAATTCGATTATTAAGTACTCAATTGAAAAATGGTCTTACCAGTCCCTAACTAACTATCTTAGTAATATATTCGTTGTATTTATATCAGGGACTGAATAACCCAAAAATTAAGGTACCTTTATATAGCGGTATGGCGTCATACCGAAAAATAGCGGTTACCGGAATATTCCGATATCCAAATTTATATCGGTACCGTAATTTTGAGTTTTTAAATAATAAAGGTTTATTTCGGTATGAAAGAGACGGCTAACAACCGTTTCAAGCATAAGCGACTACTGGCTTTCTTATAAAGCTTTAGTTTGGATTGTTCTCGTTGTCAAAACACGTGCGCCGCGCATAGGTTTGAATTTTTTACTAAAAGACAGGATATACCCACAAAATATTCTTTTCGGCCAAAAACACAAACAAGATTAATTTTGCCAACCTCTAAACTTCACTTACACTCTAAAAGTCCGTTAGTTATGTGTGTGAAAATATATAATAAATTACCTACTTCTTTAAAAATATACCCACATAAAAATTATTGCAAAATGCTACTACACGCTGGAAGATTACCTAAAAGATCGCCTATAAAAATATAATAATGTATAATAATAAAATAATTATTGATAAATAAATAAAATAATATGTAGATAATATTTTGCATATGTATATATATGTATGTAAATATATGTGCATATGTGTATATATATATATATATATATATATATATATATATAGAACAATACCTGTACCAGATTGGATGCAATTTTATTCCTATGTACAATAAGTCCTACTCTCGCCTTACGTAATTATATTTATTTAAGTAGAATCACAGAATAATATTGTAGAACAATGCAACTGCCGTGCACACGGAATTTTAAAAGTACGCTTGCCGGTAGGTATATTAACGCCAACTCAAGCTAGTGTCTGCTAATAAGCGGACGGACTTTTACTTAACCCTTAACCGATTCATTGCGTATCCCTTTTTTAGTGACTTTTGTGCATGGCGGCTAACAAATATTCTGTGACGCCTCCGTGCGTCAGCCGCCACCCATTAAAGTGACGCGCTTGCGCGTCTTCAGCCATAAGTGAACATATTTTGCTTTTTGTTATGATTTTGGCTTGTTTACACGTGATTGCATTCAGTCGGAATCGGATGTCAAACGTAAAGGGTTTGCTAATTCGTTTAGTGTATTGTAAAGTGACTTATCTACGCGATTTTGCTGGAATGGCTGCTAAGTGATTTATTTGGATCAGTGGTTGTAAACCTTTTGTGTATTTTTAGTAGGAGTTTACAAAAGGGTGTGAAAGGAGTACCTTTATTTAGGTTCTATACCGTAGTATTGCGATGCAGCCACTATAACGAGTCAAATTATAAAAATAATAAAAAAATACGCATGAGTAGGTGTCGGAACTCTTGTTCTCATTGTTAATGAGCAATGTAGTCCAATGAAATGGAAAATGGGTCGGATGGTTCAACTTCATATTGAATAATCGCTTGAATTTGCGAATAATCGAACTTCCTTATAAAATCAGTTTTCAATCTAGCCGTTTTTAATAGTAGATTGATACACAAGTTGCTAAAATGACATATTAAAACGAGGTATTTTAACTCCCGAGCTTAATTCGATTGCAAGAAAATAAAATAATCCAATACAATATTTAAAATAAATAATGTACAGCCACTCAGGGCTTGTTTATTTGGTTAATTTTAAAACCTAGTCAGCAGCCAGTACATAGGAACCGTTTTATTAAGGGTTTTTTTCTTTTAAACAAGGAGAAATCCTATTTTCGGATACACAGCGGGCCTAAGGAAGCCCGCTGGTTATGTGGCGACTCTCCCCCCTACGCCCGCTTCCCTGTCCAGGTCCGAAGGCCTCGACAGGGACTCGGGTGAAGAGGGGCCTTACCCACTAAAACTCCTTATACCATCCCATCACTTGTCGTCAGGGTGGTTCGGGACCACGGACAGCAGACTCCGAATTCCACCCTACGACGGCCCGCCAGTGGGGAGGACGCCCGGGATAGTTTGGGCGCCCTGCAGATTCCCATGAGTTTCATGCAATGCGGCTATGGGGTCTCCCACCCCACAGTCACGCAAGCCTCACTGCGGTGGAAGGAGGTGGGCAAAATGCCGCCTTCTCCTACCGACTCGCCTGCGTCGGATCGGGTCCGCATGGAGTTGCTCCTCGCGGACCCTCTCCGCGGCCTCCTTCTGTGAAACAACCGCTTCACTGATCAAGGCCATGGCCCTCCATGATCTGTCGCTGTCTAGCATGGCTTTTACCACGCTAAGCAGCGAGAGTGTCTCCCCCAACGACCGACATCAGACTGTGGCGCTGCGCAGCCCACGACCCGCACTCCTCAAGGGTGTGCGTTTCTGCGTCCTGCGCAGCTCCACAGCTGTGGCATTCTGACGTCGACTCCCCTCGGTGCAGGTAGTGTCCAAAGCATCCATGCCCAGACAGCATCTGCTCCAAGTGGAAAGATAGAGTCCCATGTCGCCGCTGTAGCCATCTCCCCAATTCTGGTTGGATGACTCGGCACAACCGGGAGCCGTAAGTCGATGACCGAAAATCATCGGCCCATTTGGCCAGCAGCTCTTGGTCAGCCAAATCTCGAGCCTGTTTAAGCTTTTCTTAAGTATGGTTTCTACCCTGTTCTTTAGCCTCTGCCCGCTGTCGGTACAGTTCCGCCAGCTTCACTGCCTCCAACCCCCATGGCGGGATGCCAGCCAGCGCACAAGCTGCAGCATGAGACACTGTCCTGTACCCTCTGATGGCCCTCAACGCTATTATCCGCTGTGCGGCACGAAGATGTTGTTTGTTGGTAGCGTTGAGGGCAGTCGCCCATATAGGGGCTCCATAAAGGGCCATCGAGCCCACTACTCTAGCATAAAGCCGGCGAGTCAAAGCGTTCGGCCCACCAACATTCGGCATGTTGCGTCCCAAAGCGGATGCCGCACTGACGAGAAGAGGGGAGAGTTTGCGAAAGTGCTCCTCGAAGCGCCAACGCCCGTCCAGAATGAGACCCAGATACTTCATCCGGACCCCAACCCGGATCCTATGCTCGTCTATATCTAGGTGGGTTCCAGGCGGCGGTCCTCGTCGAGGCCCATGGAAAAGAAGAGCCTCAGTTTTACCGATCGCTACCTCGAGCCCCAACATATGGATTCTGTCCACCACCAGAGATGTTATGACGGTGACCAGTCTCCCTGCCTCTGCGCAATTTCCGCCCCGGGCCGTGATCAGAGTATCATCTGCATAACAGATTACATCGGCCCGTGGGCCTACCCAAACATTAAAAAAACCTGTTTCTAAAAAGACAATAAAATGGGTATTGAATCAATTAAACGGTTTATAGAGGTTTTTTCTTCTTTTTATAAGTACCTAAACACACCGGGACAACGCGAGCGCGCGAGTGGCAAAGCGAATAGCGACCTTCCATACGTAGACATGAATTCTATTTGCCTGAAATACCGCTCCCCAAAGTGAGCGCGCGAGTTTTAAATCGACTTGCGAGCTAATGTCTACACACGGAAGGTCGCCATTAGCCTAATCGCCTCGCCAGCAGTAGGTACATTTCGCAGCTTTGGATTAAACTGATTTATTTAGGTTTTTGAAGCCCTCAAATTTACATTGGAATTCAATAACCGGGATTTTTTAAACCGGTTTGAAGCCCTATCGTCACTAATTCAATTTATAATTAGAAAATATTAATAAAGGAAAGATGGCGAGCCAGTTTAAACCTTTACATCGTTGTTCCATAATAAGTCTTAACGCGTCAAAAACGTATGCCGCATAATCGCGTTTATCGTCCGGCATAGAAAATCGCGTAGCGAATTATTTATTACATCAAGCAAATCCTCAATATAATGAAAGTTCTGCTAATTAGCACTCCCTAAAAAGTAATTCTACAAAGTTTCAGTGGAATTTTCTTTATGACGCTATGTGGCGTCATACGCCATACACAAAAGAAGTAAAATTAGGGAACAAAAAGTTTGCAACCACTGAAGTTTTTTAACTGGCGCTATCTCCTAAAACGATCAATACAGGCATAATCTACGTGTCAAATAATATAAGTTCTGTTAATTAGAACTCTCTAAATAGTCATTCTATAGAATTTCAGAGGAATTATTTATGACGCCATTTGGCGTCAAACGCCATACGTAAAAGATATCAATGAAGCTCCATGGCGTCATACGCAATGAATCGGTATGCATGGCAAATGGCAACACGTAATGATGGACTTATTATACTAGTGCAGTAAGTTGGTTTTCACAGACGAGTAGACTAATGTTATTGACATGAGTTTGTAAATACCAATTTCCGCACTAGTGTAAAATGATGTTTACACGCGCACATTTTTTACACATTTTTGCGCGCGACACGCAACAAAAACAGGTTTTTACTCGTCGCCTCGCAAGCAAAAGCAAGTCTCACCCCTCACCCTGCGCCCCGCAACTGTCAATGCAACGTTTTTCGGTACCGATATCGCATAAAGGTTAAATAACGGTAAAGCCTTACCTTTATTTTATTAAGGTACACTTATTTTTTACCGGTAACGTAACCTTATACCGTAACCGCTTTCAGTCCCTGATTTTTATACGTAAGGCTCTATAACGTAAAAAGATATACGTAATAATATCTCAAAAACTCATCATTTTCGATAAATAAAAGTATCGTACATAAACCAATATTTTTCGTTTTTGCTTTGCTCAAGCCTTAGTCAACTATACAAAGAAACATATACTAAAATTTGACATGTCTAGTATGCTGTACACATATGATAATTTATCTTCGAAATCGCTACTCGTTTAGGCAGCCGCCTCTTAACGTCTGCAGACGCAGCAGACGTTTAATACCTACCACAGACGCGCAAATCACCCTCCCACACCTCGGCCGACGCATCAGCAGATGACGTCTGCGGATGCGTCTGCCGACGTGAAGAGGGGGCATATCGGCCTAGCACGCGCGACACGAGAACTCTTCTCGACCCGTTTTCTCGTGTTTTATTAATTTATCTCTAATGTCTATTGACACTAAAGACACATAGATGCGCTTAGAACTCTACATAATATGTCTTATATATTCTATAATTATTACTATTAAATAATTATGTATTAATAATTATTATTAATTATGTATTAATAATTATTTAATAGATAAATGCTTTTATAAACTTAATGAATATTATATACTAAAGTGTCATAAGTAACACCTATTTATAAATTTTGTTTTTTCTTTGTTTAACTATATATAAATTATATCTAAGTTGTTATACCCTTGCAGGGTTCATGTGTTGATCTTCACCTGTTTTTAACACCTCTTATGTACCACATGTGTAAGCAATAAAGAATTATTATTATTATTATTATTATTATAAAATAGACTTAACAGTAGTTTTTGCATAAACTATGGTATTTTTGTCTACAAACCTTACCATGACAACTTAAAATGATTTGTCGTCTCTCGTCTCGCGTTGCGCATGCTAGGCCTACAGGGGCCCAAGTCTGCTAATTTACGAATGGCATAATTGAATCGCAATTGGATCGCATTGTTATTGTTTGACACATTTGGTTATTCCCTTACTCATTTAAGAATACCAATTACAATGCGATCCAATTGCGATTCAATTATGCCATTAATAAATTAGCAGACTTGGGCCCCTGGTCAGCTTGGTGAGTGACAGCCCGATCATCTGTTTTCGGAAGGACGAAATCTTCGACATTTTTAGATATTTCATACATCATCGCAATCAGTCCTCTGCCATAGTCCACGTTTCACCAAACTAAACTGTAGATACATGTGCTCATCGTAACAGGTGGTGATCCTATAGCCGCTCTATGTTATCGGATGTATGTGCAGTTTTTATAGTCCGTTAGTCGCCTTTTACGACACCCAAGGTAAAAGTAGGGTCGGTAGCATTCTTTTGATGAGCCGCCACCACCATACAGCTCAGGACTTAAAACAAACATTATTAAATCGAGTTTCTACAATATATCCCTCGCCTGCATTTAAACCTGGAGCCTCTGAATCTAAGAAGTAAGGCGTACCACTAGACCTCAGAAGCAATTTAAATCCAACTGAAAATATATCATTAATATAATTTATATATCAGGTCACAATAAAAGCCTTACTTACCATGAGCATAGAGCACAATACGCATAATATATATTATATTATGTGTATTGTGCTTATTAGGGTCTTCCAATAGGCACGTCCGAACTCTGACAGTTGGTAGCGGCCATCTTGTTGAAGCTACATCTGTCAAATTGGTTGTCATTTATTTATTCTGTTTTGCGAAATCATCATGGATAGCTATAGCATTCAACACGTGCAAATGATAAAATTGTTTTATCAAAATGAGTGTTCTGTTCCATAAATTTGAATCCACTAGTTCTGTAAATGATCGACCAACACCCGTATATTATCCACCACACGACGAATAGTCCTCTCGGTAGGACGATTATGGCGACCGTAAAATGGGCGAAGCGCGCGGTGCTTTGCCCGAACAGAACACACATTTTGATAAACAATCTTATCATTCGCATGTGTTGTTGAATGCTAAGCTATCCATGATATTTGGCAAAACAGAATGAATAAATGACATTGACAACCAATTTGACAGATGTAGCTTCAACAAGATGGCCGCTACCAACTGTCAATGTTCGGACGTGCCTATTGGAAGACCCTATGAGCCCTGAGCTCAGCTGTCGTCAAACCAGACACAATAGAAATTCAATTGTTACCAACCTCTTGCAGTCTTCGTGATATGGATAGAATAATCTAACTCGTAAGTAAATCTAGACTTCATAAACATCTTTTAGTTATTCAAAACACATCTCCTCTTGACTCCGGGGTATGTTGGGCCAATTGTCAGAATGTCCAAGGTGACATACCTAATGTACGAATGATCTAAAGACCGTTAGTCAATATGTACAAGTGTCAGAATGTCCAAGATGTCATAACGTCTAGATGTTCTATAGATCGTTAGTCAATATGTACAAGTCTCTGAATTTCCAAGAAGTCATAACGTCCAGACCGGGTAGCACGATCACGTTTTTACCGACATAAAGCACACGTCCCTCCTACTCGTACTCACATATTTGCCAGAACGGGCCGAATGCTTTCTCTCCTCTCCGCTTTCGTGGAAATCGGGCCTTAAGATTATGTAATGTGTGTGTTCCTTGTGTACTTGTGTATGTGCAATTAAGTGTTCATCTATCTATCTATAATACAATAAAAAAAGTATATGCTAATGCATTCGCGCCTCAAATCACATACTTATTACAATAATATATTCACTTAAAATAACAACAATTATTTGCAATTACAACTTCCTTATACTATTATTTAGCATATATAATTAAATATTCAAATGATTCAGTGCAATTGCATATTAAAACAGATACAACGTAGGCGCTCTTGCCTTGGGGAAACGAATCTGACATTTGGAAAATTAAGAGGAAAAACCGAGAATAGAATATTTATAGGTTTTGTAGTATATTCGCAGGGCACATAAATAATATACAAGTTGGAATCGCCATGACGATTCTAGGGCGTTTTATACGCTATTGCAATAGCGTGGTCTTTATTAGTAAATTGGTACGCAAATGTACATACGTACGTACTGGGTGAATTCTCAATTTATTCGATCGCTAACAGATGTTCACGAATTACTTATTACTTATACCAATTTTAAATTTGTTAAACGACGGACAAAAAAAAATAGCAAGACATATCAATTTTATTAATAAGTTGTGGGTGTGAAACCATTAACTATCTTAAGGAAACAAAAGGATCAATTAACATGACTCCTGAACGAGAAAGAAGATTTTTAATTGACGACCTCCGTGCTCGATTGGTTAGCACGCCGGGTCTGACGTCGGGCTCGTTCCCATGCATCCAAAAATCTATTCCCACTGCACCCAAGAGTTTTATTTAATATTTATTTCGTAAACAAATCAATTCCCAATGCACCCAAAAGTGAAGAAGGTACAATCGTAAAAAAAACACCACGCGAAATGGTTACTTTAGCGCCGGTTTGCGATGCGTGTTATTGTCTTGTAAAATGTAATGGCGGCACTTCACTTGGCGTATCGTGTTCGTGTGGCGATATCGTTGTGTTTGCCCAAATAATCTGGCACATCGCTTGGCGTCAAACAAGCCATCCACACATGGCCTATACGGGCAAACAACGCAAATATTCACCATATTTGCTTGTTCACAAACAAATTGAATGCAACAGTGATGGACGTGTCAGTGGCAGCAGCTTAATAGATTTATCTGAATGCGGCTAGCCAACACCTGTTTTTTTATTGTGCAGGGTTCTCCTAAGTTATTTTGATTATCGATTAATGCAACGTGTTCGGTTTTTGTTTTTATGAGAGGCATTTTTGGGGTCCCCAACACTAGGATGCATTTGGTATAATTCCAAAAATCACAATACGGTTTCGTTTGTCCAATCCATTTTACTATCTTTACGTATAAAAAACTGAACACGTCTGAACAGGACAGCCGCACGCGCGCTTCTGAACAGAATCAAGTGTGGACGGCCGACGCAAATATTTGCCGTATTTGATTCCTTTGATGTGTGATCAAAAACCGACAAGTGGACGGAAACGCATATTCGCTATTTGCGTTGTTTGCCTTATTCGTGCAAATAAAGCAAATATAATCAAATAGGCCGTCTACACATTGCCGTGTTCGGACAAATAATGCAAATACGCGAACACGATACGCCATGTGAAGTGCCGGCATAAGAGAGACATGTTTGTTCGGTTTCGGTCATCTAACGGAAATGCAATGTTTTGTTATCGTTATCAGTTGTCCTTGCTCTCTTGCAGCGTGCGCTTTTTTCGTATTACGTGTATTATTAACAAGTGAAGTGAAGGACAATGTATCGAGTCGACGACGACGCTGCTGGGTCAAGCGTCGCCACAGAGTTGGAGTTTATTAGTGGTCCAAGTAAGTAATTAATCATAATGTGTTTTTTATATAACAACTAGCGGCCGCTCGCGGTTTCACCCGCGTGATTCCCGTTCCCGTGGGAATATCGGGATAAAAAGTTTTCTATGTGTTAATCCAGGTTATAAACTATTTGTAAGTAAGTATGCCGAATTTCATCCAAATCCATTTAGTAGTTTTTACGTGAAAGAGTAACAAACATACACACTCACAAACTTTCGCCTTTATAATATTAGTGTGATATACATATTATAATGTAATTCTAAATCAGTAGCAGAACATCTTTTTTACTTTTTACTAACGAAAAAGGAGGATAGGTACTCAATTTGACTGTATTTTTTAGGTATGATTATATGATATCTCAGTAAATTTTAAACCGTTTAAAATGATTATTTTGGTATTCTGTACTCAAAAAATAAATTATTTATATAATGAACAATTTTAAAATATTTATTTCCTTAGGTAATTAAAAATTGCAATTAAAAACCGTCACATTTTTTTATTTACTGCTCATTCGTAAGGCAGATTCCTCTGACAAGAACGAGCAAGAAACTCGAAGGATTGTTTTTTGTAAAACCAAATACAATTTGCTAATTACATGAAATAAAATGATCTTCTATTTTATTATTTATATAAAGTAAGCTTTAAACAGTGTGTTTTAAATTTTTTACTGTCAGGTTCATTATTCTTTTTGGTAGCTTTTTAGCTATAAAACCTTATACCATACCCCATAAATGATGTCCTTACTTGGGCCAGTTTAAAATAAGGCGCAGCAAAAATTATAATTTTTAACTGCTAGGAAGACCTTAAAAACTGTGCTTTATTGTAATTATTATTTTTTATTTTTAATATATACGTGGTTTTATTTCACGTGGTTTCGGATGAAATGCTGATTTTTTTTTTTCTGTGCCTTTTTTATATAAAGTCATGATGTTTTTCTGTAACAAAATAGCATATAAATTAATTGTAATTAATAATTGTAAAGAAATACCTACTTTTGAGCAATGCTATAAAAAGATCAATTTGTTTTAGGAAACAAAAAACTTCTCGTAAGAGGTCTTCGAAGACATACTCTTCATCACACGTTACAAGATGGATCATCACAAATGTGGCGGTGTACTTCCAACAGAATGTGTTAGGCGAACGTCAAAATTGCTGTGCATTCTGAATATTTTTGCTATTCAAAAACACGTACTCGCAAACTCTCAATTTTTTATATACTTACATATATGTAATTTTATTAGACTTATTTATGATTTAAAATAATACAAAATTGTGTATTTAAAAAGGATATTATAAAAAATACGATTAGTTTTAAGATTAGCTCCTAATGAGCATCAAGCTGTGATGATTTATAGTTGATTATCTGTGATAATAAAAGATCTGCATTTTTTTACTATTTAGTCTTTAGATTAGTTGCTAATGAACACTAAACTGTAATGATTTAGAGTTGATTACCTATGATAATCATTGTCTGTAATTAATAATAATAACCTGATGATTAGTAAACAGTTTTAAATTAATTATTTGTCTTTTATTTATTAAGTTTTCCTCTTTAAACGTCAATCTAGTGACTATACAAGACACGCCTACACAACATCTTCGTTATTCCCTCGTACCGCAAATTCTTTTTAAAAATCGACCTCAAATGAGTCGTAAACTGAAGCTTCTGACAGTACTGATAGCTTTTGGATGCACTGGGAACGTTTTTATTAAACCTTCAATTTCGTTTGGGTGCAATGGGAACCGATGTATGAACTTTCATTTTTCGAAAACAATGGGCCTTTGGGTGCATGGGAACGACCCCTATGTGTTAATCCAGGTATCTGTATACCAAATTTCATCCAAATCCATTCAGTAGTTTTTACGTGAAAGAGTAACAAACATCCATCCATACTTACAAACTTTCGCGTTTATAATATTAGTAGGTTGTAAAAATCCTGAGCGTGACAGGACTGACAGGTGGTGAGCTCATCGCCGCTCTTTGCTGTTAGCTGTATGTGCAGTCTTTAGTCCATTAGTCGACTTTTACGACGCCCTAAGGAAAAAATGGGTCGTTAGTATTATTTTAATCACAGAACAGTAAAATATGTTATCTATTCCATGATTTTTATGAGTGGAGTGGTGGCGGCCTGCGTGGACAGCTCTGTATACATATTTATGTGGATCACTTGATGGAGCAAAAGAAGTATGAAAAATGTGGCAGCGGTAGGTGACCGGATCCTGTCAGAATCAGCGCAGAAAATTAAATGAAAATGGAAAGCTCTGAAATAAAAAAGTCTATGCCGACCTCTCAGGGAAACGGGCGTGACACGATGGTCTCTGCCGATCTCTTAGGGAAACGGGTGTGACACGGTGGTCTCTGCCGATCTCTCAGGGAAGCGGGCGTGACACGGTGGTCTCTGCCGATCCCTCAGGGAAACGGGCGTGACATGGTGGTCTCTGCCGATCTCTCAGGGAAGCGGGCGTGACACGGTGGTCTCTGCCGATCTCACAGGGAAACGGGCGTGACACAGTGGTCTCTGCCGATCTCTCAGGGAAACGGTGGTCTCTGCCGATCTCTCAGGGAAACGGGCGTGACACGGTGGTCTCTGCCGATCTCTCAGGGAAGCGGGCGTGACACAATGGTCTAAAAGTGCGGTTTTAACTCTTGATGATCTAATTGTCAACCGTGTCGTTTAGCGGTGAAAGAATATACTATTACCAACCCTTCTCTTCCCTTGAGTGTCGTAAAAGGCAATTAACGGACTAAAGACTGCACATACATCCAAGAGCATAGAGCGGCGATGGGCTCACCACCTGTCACGCTAAGCACATGTGCAGTCGCTATTTGGTGGAAAGTGGACTAATGGCAGAGTACTGCTACAAAAACATTTAATCCTACACAAACATTTGGGTGTGACAAAGCTGTGCTCGCGGTGGATCCCACACAATTTGACCGAGGCTCAATAAACGGACCGACCGCGTCACTTGGAGCAGTGCCATGCTTACCAGATTCAACGAAGGTGCGTCAAATTTGGTGTGGGACATAGTAACAGGTGACGAAACATGGATTTATTGCTACAATCCCAAAACAAAGCAGCAATCGAACGTATGGGTCTTTCAAGATGAGCCGAAACCAACTACAGCGGCGCGCGTGAAACCAGTATAACGCGTTAACCGGACAGGTATCCAATTTAAAGACAAAAAATAATAAATAAAAAAAATAACTGCAACAATTGGGAAATGCATCCTAGCAACACTTTAAAATAATGTTTCACTATTAAACGGTTAAAATTATGTCATTTCATTTAATTCAGCCCTTTTATTTTAAAATGGCGTAAAGGTGTTTGAGCACGCTTCGAGTCGTTAGAAAATCCATTTATACTAACAAAATCTTTAAGGAAGTAAGTACGCACAATTATTTTAGCTACTATTAAATTAGTCTCAGAGATTTATGGCGTATTATTATGTTATATTGCTTAAATTTGCAATATTTCACGCTTTTTCGGCATGATTAATTTGTTCGTGTCCATAACTGGATATCTTTTGTATGATGTTCTATTAACGGACAATTGTCGAAAATCTAATTATTTAAGGTTTAACATAGCATATACTTCTCCATATCTTTCTTTTAATGGGGAAAAAATAGCAATAGCCGCTGAAATATTTGGAGTAAGTAGGTACCTATGTAGAATTACTTTACATAATAAAGTGTCAGTAAAAAGTCCTAAAGTCTATTCTATGGGTCCAAACACATATCTGTCTGAAGACGATGAGTATTGTTGTAGCAGTGGGTCCTCATGTCCCAATTACCGGAATATCATTTCAAGTTACAGGATTTGTAACTGGGTGTTGTCCTTTATTGGGTGTCCATCACTAGACTTCTAACTGTCCATTATTGATCCTGCTATGAATCAAATTGGGTTTTTTTTTACTAATTATTTTTTAAATAACGTATTAGGTGCGAACAAATACATTAAAAAAAAACACTTAACTATAGGTAAGTATGCCTGAATAATATCTAAAAAAATCACTAAACTTAAGGGGATCCTGCACGAAATTGTGAAAATTTACGTATTTTTAAGTCACTTGTACTATGCGCTGAATTAGTTAAATACATTAAAAGAACTTACGTTAGTTAGCCTGACTATTGCACAAGTTCGTAGCCTTTTTGAAATTTGAAACAAATTGTTTAAACAATAACAAACAATACATAAATCTAATGACTCCTAAAAACATTTTTCTTCGACAACTTTCTTAATATTACGCATGAAACAATAATTCTTACATGAAAATATTTGTATTGATATTCCGCAGGTCGCCCCCATTTAAAAAAAGTAAATTTTAATTTTTAAAACAAGCGCGTGATGGTTTTGTACATTTCGCAGAATAAAACATTGGTCCATAGATGAATGATTGGCCTCGATGCGCTCGTCTAGATACCGCGCTACCTATAAACCACAGCTCCGTAAATGCGGCTACTCATTATTGTAGTGTGTTTATGACAATATGCAAGGATGCTAGTGTGCGTGAAAAATTTGTTGCCAGCTGCTCAACTGTTACCCGAGTTAATGGGAAAAATATTTTTGCTGTGATGTATTAGTTATGTTGCTGGTTATAAATATAGCTCAGAAAATATTTGAAAATTAACAATTATAAGCGAATATGTATCAATATAATTGTATATACTATTATGCCTACAGAAGAAACCTACGTCTAACCTATTAGACGTAGGTTTCTTCTGTAGAAAAATGGTAGGTATGTATAGCAATAATTAGACCTAATGTTTTTAGTAGTTTTTTTTATTTTATTACTACCAACCCCTTTCTTCCCTTGGGTATCGCAAAAGGCGACTAACGGACTAAAGACTGCACATACACCCAACATCATAAAGCAGCGATGGGCCCATCAAAATAATACTACCAACCCCTCTCTTCCCTTCGGTGAAAGTAGAATCCCCTTGATATAGTGTCAGCTAACATTTTTACACCTTATTATAGATCACAAATTTATGTAAACATGAAATAACATAGAACTAGGTTAAGTATATAGTAACTTTGTAAGACAAATGAAATATACACTTTTAAACTTTCGCGTTCCATTATGCACACATATTTAGACGGGATTTAACGCAAAACTACTTAGTAAAGGCATTCTACGCATACCTTTTTAAAACGTTTCAGTCCACCCGTGACCACGGCCGGTGGAACTCGGTCGAAACGTCGGGTACAAATGAAATAGGTTACCTATGTAATAAAAGACAATAACAATAAATTCACATAATAAAAATCTCAAATACGGGGATTTTATTCTTGTATAAGCGGTAACACTGAATGGCGTTTATTGTTCATATTATTTTATGATGAAATTTCGTAATTATACGATACTTACTGATGGTATGTGATCCCAGTGTCTTTCTTATTTTCAGAAGTATTATTCTTACACAGTTTTACTACGCAAACTGGCATTTTAGTTTGAATTAAGCCCAAAATAAAACATTCGGTACCTACGTACACTTCACCCACAGCTGTCAGTGTGACTGGCTCGGGTACGCCGATTTGGCGTAGTATTTGTTGCCGCAATTGACAAGTACGACGGAGGTATCTAGTCGAGCGCAGCGAGACCAATCATTAATCTAAGCATTGGTCTAATCAAATTATTAGGTCTGAAACTTTAAAGCAGAATTGTTCTAATTTCAAATATTAATATGATTGATTTTGCTTTGAAGTTCATTAAGAGACTTATGTCAGTTTTTGCGATCCCGCGGCTCTGCGCGGTGCCCTCTTAATGAGAAATTTACTAAAACAACCAAATCTTTTCTTAACCTGTCCATAATTGGAGTTGTTACCTTACTAAAATAAAGGTGCTTTAGTGAAATTTAAAAAAAATACTTGAGTTTGTTTAGTTTATCCACCTGTCTGTCACGAAGACTCCTAAAGGTTGCTAACAATTGAATTTCTATTGTGTCTGATATTACGACAACTGTGCTCTTATAAAAACTTTGAACTATTAAATTGACCGCGACCGCTGTACCGCTGCTGCGGTACTAACTTGTATGGCAGAAGCGGTATAGCGGTCGCGGTCAAGCTATAGTTCAAGTAGTAGAAGGGTTTTCCCCAACCTAAAGATTTTATTAGGCTACAAATGTCTCATTGTCCTTTGGTTTCGTCATGTTGCGTGAGTCAGAACTCATCACATGAACCCTGGGGGAACGCGCTGACACCGGTAATTTACAGAACAAAAAATAATTTTACCTCGAACAGTATTTGCATATATAAAAGGCGGCGCGACGCAGACCACTCACATTCGCTTGTTAAACGAGTTTCGTAGACAACACAACAACACAATAAAAATTCAAGATGGTGTTCAAGACGTGGATCACCGTGTTTTGTTTATTTGTCGCAGTCAACTGTCACGTGTTGCAGTCGCCGAGGAGGGACTCGCCGTCAGAGAAAAGGGATAAGGACTTATTCGGTCCTAATCCGGATATTTTCGCTGAGGAGCCTGTTGGAGATGTTTCTGGAAGGCGAGTGTACCGCAGGACTCATGATGTTGTGGTGCCTCCTACACTTAGTACGCCTAAAGATAAAGATGTTCCGATGATAGGGACCCGCCTCGGGATCAGAGGAGGTATTTGCCCCGTGGGATATATTCCGAGAGGGGGATTTTGTTTCCCAGACTACGATTAGTGGACTAATGTGATGTTTATTGTGCGTAGTAGCTTTATAAGTACCTACCTAATTATTTAATAAATTATTATGTTATTGTTACCAAATCTTAGTTTTTTTACTATCACTATACCCATGATAAAAAAATTATAAGTTTTAAGTAAGTGTTTAAGTGTGTAGGTAATCATAGGTAATCATAATATTTATAAGTTCAAAGGAAGACACAAATTTTTATTAAATTCTGTAAAAACTCTACGAATCTCTTTTGTGGCGAGAAAATGTCTTAGTGTTTGTTAAATTTAATGTTTTAAGACACAATATTACTACAAATAATTTTAATATTTATCATTGACCTTGTCGATGCCATGCAAACACATGCAAATTACAAAATCAAGTTTTTGTCAATTTCGACGGATGTCCTGCTGACCGAGGCAAGCAACTTTGCGATAACCTTTGAATGCAGTTGTAGTTAATTTTAAAGGGCACTATTTTTTTGGGATGAAATTGGTTATCAGAAACATTTTAAGCACGTACTTGTCCCTTGATAGAGAGCCCGCATTTTCTTACCCGAACGTTGCTCTAGTACTTATTCAATTATTGTATTACTCTATTTATTTTATTTCAATTTAAGTTTAGATATTTTTTATAATATAAATACTTAAAATAAAAAGCGGCTCGCAGTAAAAATTAACTAATATTATACTGCTAATCGCTTAAAAAAAATCTTTATTTAAAAACCATTTTTATACATTAACATAATGCTAAACATATACCTAAGTACCTAGTAATAGAGACAAAATATACATACAGGAAAACCCTAGTCCAGGACTAGGGTTTTTGTTTTTTTCCAGGCAAAGAGAAAGATTAACTTCTATGCAAAATACTGTTATATATACGTATACTTAGTTGCTAAATAAATTAAGTAGGTAAGACAATATTCATTACAATTTAACTACTTTGTTTATTTAAATTAATAATTTACAATAATCATAAAAACAACTGGTAAGTATGTAAATAAAACCTTTCTCAATAAATTTTAATTATGAATAAAACCCAAAGATTTGCTAATTAGATATAGGTACAAACAAAATGTCTCACTTACATGCGTACTAAAGGTAGGTAGTCCAACGTTTTCCTGTGTTGAGGCATAAACTTGATACTTTATTTTTTTTCATTTGCAAGACGCTTTATCATATTATGTGAATAACCTTATTGTGCTTACTCTTTTAATTAATAACTAGTGGTGATGATAAAACTTCTTGACTAAGATTTTTTTTTGGTACTTACTTACCTCAAAAAGAGAAAAGCTTAGCCAAAGATGAACTCTACCCAGAATCCTACAATGAATACCTCCGCTGGGTATCGAACCCAGCAACTCTAAGACCGGTAATAGACTGGTAAAAACGAGTAATAGACTGGTAATATTACTATTAATTAATATGTACCTTTATTTAATTAATTAATAGGAATACCTTCTACCAAACCGAGTTTTGTTCTGAATTCCGGGCGAAGTGCGCTAGTACTATCAGTTATTCTGTGGCTGTAGTTCTAGGTAATCAAAATGTACACACGCCAGCAGATCAACCAATCCAAAACTGCCAAATTACTCCAATTGATATTGATACTTAAAAGCTAGTGACAAAGTTCAAATTTTATTAAAGAAATTTTACATTTTGTTGTAGGTTGAACTGCTGCGGTCTCTGAAGCTGTAGACATCTTTCGGATGATGATTGAAGACTTTTTTTATTTTTTTATCAATAAACGTCTTTAAAAGCCTCACAGCTGGGCTCAAGCCTTCCCAGAGATTGGGCCACTAGCCCATAATCCACCACGACGGCTAATGCGTGTTTTTACTTAACAAAAGCTTGCAGAGATTTGGACTTCAAAATTAAAGGTGTTCATGTATTTCGATGTTGAAATGAGACAACAAAACCAGGGGCTACGTTTTATTACCCTAACTTCCGTGGTCATTGGGGCTTGTGCAACTTTTGGGGATTCCGAACTGCATGTTAAAAATAATATTTAAGGGGGCTCCCATACAACAAACGTGATTTTTTTTGCTCGTTTTTGCTCGATATTAGATAACGGCAATAGGTAGACGCTTGAAATATTCATAGAATATTTAGTTAGGAATATATTCACTTTATTAATATATAATTAAATTAAAGTAAAATAAATATTTAACGGGGCTCCCATACAACAAACAGTAATCTCCGCCGCCCGTAGACACCCGCAAAACCAGAGGCGTCGCTGATGCGTACTGGCCTTGAGAAAGGAGTGACCGAGGAGGAGGATTAGAAATTTTAGAGAGGGGAGAGGGGAGGGATCGGCATCCGGTACTAACTCGGCGAAACACAAAAGCAACACGCCGATATTTTATGAGGGTTGTATTACTTCGGGCAAGCTGGCCAATTTAGTGCTGTAACGCGTTGTTACACGAACATAGTTGGATATAAGATAAGATTCCTTAGCGGCGATGAGCTCACACGTGTGCAGTCGCTAATTGGTGAAAAATGGACTACGGCAGAGGACTGCTTTTGCGGTCTTCATTGCCTAATTTCTGACTAACCCTTCGGGGATAATAGTCGGGATTATATGTATGCAAAACAAGTGCTTAACATACATACTACATCTATACTTATAATAAATCTGTAGAGAGGTCAATTCTGTACATGAAATATATTTCCAAAATAACTATCAGGGGGTGATTAGAGATCGATATTGATGCCAAAAATGCAATCAGTAAAATTTTTGTCTGTCTGTCTGTCTGTCTATCTGTATAACCGTTATACAAACAAAAACTACTCGACGGATTTTAACGAAACTTGGTACAGTTATTTTTCATACTCCTGAGCTGGTTATAGTATACTTTTGATCACGCTACAATCAATAGAAGCAGAGCAGTGAAGGGAAATGTTGGGAAAACGGGAGAAGTTACTTCATTTTTTAAGCTTCCGTCGCGTGTGCAACCTTCATGGTTAAAGCTACACAGAAATCATGTATTACGGAAATGTTTTCCTTAAAATTATATAAAAAATATCCCACGACAGCATATGTCTATCTTTTATGGTTGACTCACAATAACACGTGTAACTCCCGATAGCTTAGCAGTTCGAAGCTTTGCTCGACGCGTCTCGCGGCCGAAGGTATAAAATCCTGGCGTCCGAGCGCGAGCTTCATACAATTTTTGCCTGTTGATGCGAATAGACGTTCAGAGCGTTCGACCTTATTGACAGACAATACCTAATTGATATTAACAAACCGTGCTTATCAGCGCGATTTTTAGTCTTTGATAGTTTATTTTTAGATTCCTTTTGTTGTTATTTTATAAAATATCTATTAGTTATTTTGGTAGTGTTTAAATGTTCGTTCAAATTACAAATTATTAATATAGTTTACATTTTATTTCTTTTTAGGTGAAGTAGTAGTAGGTACGCATAGATTTTTAGATACCGATAGATTCCTTTTGTTGTTATTTTATAAAATAGGTATTAGTTATTTTGGTAGTGCTTAAATATTCGTTCATTCGTTTCTATATTTTGGTAGTGTTAAAATAGGTAAGTATTAGTTATTTTGGTAGTGTTTAAATATTTGTTCAAATTACAAATTATTAATAGTTTACATTTTATTTCTTTTTAGGTGAAGTAGTAGTAGGTACGCATAGATTTTTAGATACCGATAGATTCCTTTTGTTGTTATTTTATAAAATAGGTATTAGTTATTTTGGTAGTGCAAATATTCGTTCATTCGTTTCTATATTTTGGTAGTGTTAAAATAGGTATTAGTTATTTTGGTAGTGTTTAAATATTCGTTCAAATTACAAATTATTAATAGTTTACATTTTATTTATTTTTAGGTGAAGTAGTAGTAGGTACTCATAGATTTTTAGATACCGATAGGTAAATTTTGGCTAATTTACGTTCATTTTTTAATATTAGTTTTTTTTCATTTACGTTTTTGCTTTATTTTCATTTGCCTGCATCAATGCCACAAACGATTATATTTATCTCGAAATTCGAGAGAAGCTAAGAGAATGAGAAATAGGCGTTCTCAAGAATCGGCAGAGGAAAGAGCACATCGGTTAAACTCTATGAGAGTTAGTGCCTCAACATCTCGAGCCAATGAAAGCTCTCCCGAGAGAGAGATGCGATTAGCAGCTGACAGAGCGAGACGAGCTACATCACGGGCGTCTCAAAGCTCGAAATTTAAGACCACCACTACTTTGCAATGGAACTCGGCTAAAAGTAACCCAGTTGCAACAAAATATTATCGAGGCTAAAATTTTAACAGGTTGCGGTGCAGGAGAAACCGTCTTTATTACCAGAATTCCCATAATACCAAATAATTTTCCATTCCAATTTAAAAGAACGCAATTCCCAGTATTGGTGTGTTATGCAATGACAATTAATAAGGCTCAAGGGCAAACTTTTCGTGTTGCTGGAGTAGATCTCGGTGTCAGTTGTTTCTCGCATGGTCAGTTGTACGTCGCTCTTTCCCGGGTTAGCAGTTCTAGAAATCTTTATGTTCACGTGCCGGACGGGTCAACTTTCAACATAGTTTACCCGGAAGCTTTGCGCTTAAGTATTTTCGTTCTATGTGACGTGATCTAAACAATATTACCAATACATTAACTTAATAACACACAAGGAGTTACACGCTGACGGAGTCGCGGGCACAGCTATTAACAATAATATTGTGCGGTTCCGTATTGCGGTATTTTTCAACAGTATTGTAGATTGACATATTATATTTCCCTACTAAAATACGAAAGTTAATCTGTCTGTTACATCAAAACCACTGAACCGTGAGGAAGGACATAGGCTACTTTTTTTTAACGAAAAACGACGGAAACGCGGACGAAGTCGCGGGCAACAGCTAGTAGTTAATATAATCACAACTATTATCCCCGAAGGATTAGTCAGAGACTTGGCAATGAGGACATCCCCTCTCCTTACATCACTGAGTTTTATTTGTACTGGCACCTCGAGACCAACCGTTAGGTTATTGCAAGAAGTGCCAGACGTCCCTGCGCCAGTAGAACACTCGCGCAGGAGACCATCTGGAGGAATGAGGACAGTAAAAGCAGTCCTCTACCATAGTCCACTTTTCATCAAATAGCAAATTCACATATTGGGCTCAACGTTTTTTTTTTTTTTTTTATAGCAGAAGGAGGCAAACGAGCAAGCGGGTCACCTGATGGAAAGTAATCACCGCCGCCCATGGACACCCGCAAAACCAGAGGAATCGCAGGCGCGTTGCCGGCCTTTAAGGAAAGAATAGGCTCGTTTCTTGAAGATCCCTAAGTCGTAACGGTCCGGAAATACCGCCGCCGAGAGCTGGTTCCACAACACTGTAGTTCGAGGCAAGAAATTTCTTGAAAAACGCACAGTAGTAGACCGCCATCCATCAAGGCGATGTGGATGGAATGACAGTCGATTGCGTGTAGTGCGGTGAAGGAAATTAGCGGCAGGGATCAAGCCGAACAATTCCTCAGAACACTCCCCATGATATATACGGTACAATATACAGAGAGACGCAACGTCTCTCCGAAGAGCCAGTGGATCGAGCCGACCTGAAATAACCACGTCGCCGACAATTCGAGCAGCTCTGCGTTGAATGCGGTCAAATGGAAGGAGTTGGTATTGGGGTGCTCCAGCCCAGAGATGGGAGCAGTATTCCATATGCGGCCTGACCTGTGCTTTATACAGTTGTAAACGGTGGGCCGGCGTGAAATACGTGACAGGTGGTGAGCCCATCGCCGCTCTATGCTGTTGGATGTATGTGCAGTCTTTAGTCCGTTAGTCGCCTTTTACGACACCCAAGGGAAGGGAGGTGGTATTCCTTCACCGCTACGCGACACGGTTGCGAACCCAAGTGCTAAGCCTCATAAGGTTTACGCATTTCGGTTTTCCATTCAAAATTCCAAGTCGATTTTTTTTAAAACTAATAAGCCTATTTTGATGAAACTTTTCATGCTAAAGTAAAACACAGGGATCTAGATAGTTTGTTGAAGACATTTAAAAAAAAAGTTTTTTTAGCTGAGTTATTGCGATTTAAAGTCCACTATAGAAAGCTAAAAATCGCAATAACTCAGTTAAATAAACATTTTTTTTTTATGTTTTCAACAAACTATTTAGATCTTTGTGTCATCGAAATTGGCTTATTAGTTTTTAAAAATTTTGACTTGGAAGTTTGTATGGGAAATAAAAATGTGCGTCTTCGATGGCCGCTGAGTGAGGAGGAGTGGGTTAATTTGGAATTACCAGATTCGCATCATTACCATGACCTCATATTACTATTACCTGCTGTTATGACTGCCACCTACTATGACACGCGCATAATTTTTACATTCTTAATTGTAATATAAAAACCTTAGTCATTTTCATATTCGTTGAATCGCTATACATTGGTAACATCGGAATATAACATAACAGATATTTGTATTGTCGTGTAGCGGTGAAAGAACTACCACCCCCTCTCTTCCATTGGGTGTCGTAAAAGGCGACTAACGGACTACTGCATATACATCCAACAGCATAGGCGGCGTTGGGCTCACCACCTGTCACGCTGAGCACATGTGCAGTCGCTATTTTGTAAAAAGGGGACTGTGGCGGTGCACTGCTTTTACGGTCCTTATTGGCTAGTCTTTGACTAACCCTTGGGGAAAGGTAGTCGTGTTGTCATCACCATATAATCACGACTATTATCCCCGAAGGATTAGTCAGAGAGTAGGCAATGAGGGCAGCAAAAGCAGTGCAGGATGTAGTCACTATGACGTGTCACATAAAAAAAATGTCCTCTACCATAGTTCACTTTTCACCAAATAGCGACTGCACATGTGCTCTGCATGACAGGTGGTGAGCCCATCGCCGCCCTATGCTGTTGGATGTATGTGCAGTCTTTAGTCCGTTAGTCACCTTTTACGACACCCAAGGGAAGAGGGGGGGAGGGGGGGGGGTGGTAGTATTCTTTCACTGCTACGCGACATGGTAAGTCGTGTGCTTATGTTTTAAAAACAATGGCCTCCGTCATTGAAATCAAGCCATCGCTACAATAGATGGGTATTGGGTAAATCACCACGCTTGCCAAATCCGGGTTGGTGATCACAAACCCGGGCTATGTACCGAAAAATCCGAAAACACACTTTGCACCTTAATAGTAGGCCGGCCATGGGCAGAACATTCAAAATTTCGTATGTAAGTTTTGTAAATACCTACAATTACAGGTATTAATGTGTTTGGGGTGTCCTCCAGATATCGAAGAAGATAAGTTCTAAAGTGGTGGAGGGGGCAGCAGTGTCGTCATAAAAATGGCCGCCGACGGTTTTGTTTTTCTTCAATTGTGGCGCACCTACGCACTCAATTTGCTTGTGCAAGGTGTTATTTGAAAGCGCATTAAATGTACTTTAATCACTTCATAGACATCTATAACAAAAACATGGTTTTTACAAAAATATTTTGATTTAATTGAATTTTCGTTACCTACACCTACAATGAACTGTTTCTTCATTTTTCTCAAAGACGAGTTACTTTTTCTGATATATTGTTTTCTACAACATGCAGAATTTCATGAGCTATCTACAAGTATAAGATTTATCAAAATACGACTTCAAACGACTGTGCTGTGTTCATTAATCTGGAGCGTGTAGCAATATCACGACGAGTCCAAGCGTGCGTGCGTGCGTGCGTCGTCGTCGTCGTAGTAAAATCGTCGTACTCCAATCAATGATGTATAAAGTTAAAAGACTCCAATGTCGTAGCATCAGTGAGGCAAATAATGATGATGATGTTTTATAGTGAAACATATTCCAAAATTATTTTTTTGATTACTTATATCATCTAGGTACCTAAACTTAATTAGTAACTCTGTAAATTTAAATGAAACACTTTTTACGGATCTAGGTAATTCGTGTTTATTACTACTGTTTAGGTTTATATGTTAGTGCTGACGTTTCGGACCAGATGTGTAGTGTTCACGTAAACTTTAGAAAACTCGACTGTATTTTTTTTGATTATTTTAGACTTTCTTTTATTTTACTGTCAATATACTTCCTTATAAGGTTTTACATACGTGCATAAGTTCAATGATTCTGTACTCAATATGTAATTATTTGTCCTCAATACAGGAAAAACAGTGAATAAATCACTGCAAATTATAGTGCAATCTGTTATAAAATTAACTAATTATATAATGTTATTGGCGACTGTTACGAGTGCAGCACTCAACGTCTGACTTTGAAATACATAACTTTAAGTACACTAGGCTCGCCTTTTGTGTGGAAGTCCATTGATAGAGATAGATCATTGAGGTACAATATACTAAAGACACTGCGAAGCAAGTTTGTGCGCAAATTACTAAGGTGAAGCCGCAAGGTCCACAATCGCTTGAATCACGCGCAATCACTGAGGCGTTTGCAGCCCATGATGCAGCGCACAAACTTGCTTCACGGTGTCTTCTCTCGTTTGTTGTACCTCAATGAGATAGATAGATAAAACGCTTTATTGCACACACAAAAATACAGAAAACATAGAGTAAGCATTTTAAAAAAGCTTATGTGGGCAAAGGCGGAGATCTTTCAGTTTTGGTATGTATAGTAAAAGTACAGCTTGTACTTATACTTATACTTACTGTTCAAGTGCTGGGCAGAGGGCTTAGATAAAATAGTAATTTTTGTTTTGTTCTTCTATAATGGTTTAGCGCGGTTTGCATATTTAGCCAGAGTAAAGGATATTATTAACATTTAGCTAATGTCAAGTAAAGGATTTTAATAGAAGGTACACATACGCCGGCAGGTCAACCTAGGTATCCAAAACTGTCAGATTCCCCTTATAGATTTTGTTCCATACACAGAACGCACAGAACAGTTAATATAATGTAGTCAGTGGTAACTTATAAGTACCTACTATAATTATAAACTTTTTAACCGCCTCTGTGGTCTAGTGGCTAAGCTACCTGTTTCAGACCCAGAGGTCCCGGGTTCGATTCCCAGCGGGGAGTACATCTTTGTGTGCTCGGTTTGGTTGGTGGTAGGGCTGTTAAGTCCGCCTGGCTAGCTACCACCATCTTATCTAAGTCTGTCGCCATAACAACGATGTTTATAGCATTGTTGTGTTCCGGCAGTTTGAGATAAGATAGCCAGTTCCTCAGTGGCTGAGGATTCCGGGTGTAGCGCGCTTCCACCTTCGGCCTTATCGTCACTTACCATCAGGTGAGATGAAGGCCAAGCGCTTACCCGTTGCCATTAAAAAAAAAAAAAAAAAAAAGTTCAAAATTCATGGAATCGTCCATTTGACATTTTGTAGTAAGTAGGTTCACCGTGTCGCGTAGCGGTGAAAGAATAGGTACCTACTACTACCTCTTTTCCCTTGGATGTCGTAAAAGGCGACTAACGGACTAAATACTGCACATACTTCCAACAGCATAGAGCGGCGATGGGCTCACTACCTGTCACACAGATGTGCAGTCGCTATTTGGTGAAAAGTGGACTATGGCAGAGGACTGCTTTGCTGTCCTTATTGCCTGACTAACCCTTCGGGGATAATAGTCGTGATTGTATGTATGTGTGGTAGCGGCTCGTTTGTAAAAGAAAACTACCAACCTATCTTTATTCTTGGTTGTCATAAAAGGCGACTAACGGACTAAATATCGCACATTCATCCAACAGCATAAAGCGCAGTGGTTATTTTGTAAAACATGGACGGTAATAGTGTACTGCTTTTGCGGTCCCGATTGCCGCATGAGTAAATATTGCCTAGCACTTATGACTTAGTTTTTTTAAAATTATTTCTTGACCATTTATACTAGTCCTTCAGTCGTAATATTAGAGTACATTGATTATGCTTAAACTAATGATAATGAGTAATGATAGTATGAACGTTTAATGCTAAATGATATTCCCCTTAAACCCCTTGAGTTCCAGTAAAGATGTGGGACTTTACTGAAATCTCGCACGGACTTCTTGAGAGAATTTAAAAAGTGATGTTGCACTGTTTTTTTTTTATTTGCCAACACTCATGCACGTTCACGAACACTAAGGGTGAGATTTATAGAGCGTGCTTACGAGTAACTTTGACTTTACTTAGGGCGAACTTGGCTCAGTGCATCCTAAGTACGGGCTTTGATTTCGAATTGATAGTCATAACCACGGAGCAAAAACAGCTTAACTTAACTTTTTGCTCCGTGGTCATAACCGTTTTGACAGAAAGATCTTGTTTTGATAGAAAGATAACCCGTAAAATTTAAAAAGGCACGGAAACGCCGCCCTAGAGCTGTTGAGGTAGTGTGCTTTTATTCACGTTCGGTTAATATCCTAAGTTTTTCGTAAGTCACCGATTTCGGTGCTAAGCCTGTGCTGAGACAGCGTCGAGGCATTGATTATAAATTCCAATTTTGTCTTAGCTCGCTAGATAAGTCTGAGTAAAGTATAAGTACGTTAGATCTCAGCCTAAGACTTAACATTAAATAATCCACCATTATTTCACATTAATATTCGACTAAACACAAATTATAGAAAATTAACCAAAACTACAGACATGACGCTTCACTTTCCCGCCAAGAAGTCCCCTAAAACATAGTCTCTGACCAGTGTTGCCAGATCCGTAGGCTAAAACTCTCCTAGATTTACTGCAAAATTACCGTGTTTGTTTCGCATTCAAAAGACAGATTATACAAAAAAAAGCTCGTCGTTGCCGTGGGTAGCCTAGATAAAGTAATGAAAAGATAGTTATGGGCTAAAAAAAAGTTTGCCGTGGGGAGCCTACATAAACTACTGAATGTGGTACAATACCTTATATTCATTAACCAGGATTTGTCACAAAATTGTCGTAGAACTGACAAAAAATATCGTGGAAATTAGTAGAATTTATACGAATTTATCGTGATATACGTAAATATTATTTTTTATGTGGATCTACGATAATTATCGCACGTCTGGTAACACTGTCTGACTAACTCTTTCGGAATAGGTTATTGTCGTAAGTATGTGTTTGTATGTATATATAAAACTGTTTTGATGACGACAAAAGACACCAAAGGATTTTACGACAATGCATTTGTATATATAGAACGATAGTAATTTCATAAATCACTGAAAACAGGGAAAAAACATGCTTCATGACGCAATGTTAGTGATGAGTGGAGCTTCATTTAATTACACGCGTGTCGGGAATATAGGGAAGCAGACATTAACTACGTAAGCTAAGTTCTTCCTAAATTTAGTTTCACATCGATGGGTGCCTGGAACAAGACCGCAATAACCATAGAAGCAGTTTTCCGATTAAGCCATTTTCGTATTTTATGGACCTTGGACACCTTGTGATTTTTTTCTAAATTTAATACTGAAAGCTGCCTGTAGGCTTACTCTTGAACGCAAACTCAATCTCAATACAATTCCAATGCGATTAATATGTATTGATATTGGGATAAGTAAAGATAATTCCGAAACGCCATTTCGATAAAAATTTGTTCAATCAATTTCCACGCAATTTAATTCCAATGTGGCGCTATTGTGGCTTACAAAAGTGCCATTTGACATTTTTTTAGAGGAAATTGTTAATGCAATTGTGTTTCAAGAGTAAGGCCCTAGATTTAGCAAAACCATTATGGGTATTGCTTCGTTATTCCTCGTTTATCACTCGAATTTTGTTTACCGGAATAATCGTCCTATGTGCAATATTAAAAAAGTTTTTTTCAACCTTCTACTAGCCCCTTGCGGCTGTGTTCCCCGAAATAAACTTTGTAAAAATATTTACAATAAACATTGCTGTACGAATATTTTAAACTTTCACTAGTAGGTAATAGTAATAAAATTATGGTTTTCTTTCGTGAAGTTAAAATATGTATATACATAAACAATACTGTAAGTATGTAACCTAGGTACTTACAATAATTTTACATTAATTTGTAAATGATATTTAAATATTTAATAATCGTAGGAAATATGAGTTTATCAGTAAAAAACGCCTGTCAGATAACATTGCTCATATGTAGGTATTATATTATTATTGTTGAGAGACATCACAAATTATGGAAGTGTTCACGTGTCATACTCATCAGGGAATACTGAAGTTAAAATGCAGTTCTGAAGATGAATATATGAAGTTAGACACATGTGATCGGTAGATCACATGTGTTGGTAAACCAGATTTCTTTTTTGAGGAGCCGGGGTACGAGGTGGGCAAACACGAAGTGGACGTAAACGAGGTGCACAAATACTCCGTACTGCTGTAACTCCTACTGCTAAAATTCCGATCGTTTCCGAGCTGCAAAGAGCAAGAACTGCGATTTTTGCGTAAAATGTCCATTCCCGCATTTTGTAGTAATTTTGCAGTAGTATTGATCGTTTTTATCGAAATAGGATAATAAATAAAATTCATTATAAAATCTTTATTCCTCATGAAGTAACAATTATAATGGTATACTCGTAAATTTTGCTCAATAATGTTATCGTAGATAGGAGCGATTTTCGAAGTTTTTTGGTTTAGAATAAGATTTTTTAAATTATTTCAAATCAACGATATCTAAAAATTCCAATACCGCTACGAACTATACGACTATATTATAAGAAATAACGTTGTATTTTTTTTATTTCATTTGTTTGGAACAATATTTCAATCTATAGGAGCTCAAAAAAGTGCCTTCGCATTTTATGAAATTTTTTTTTTGCAATTTTGGGTTTATATAAAAAGTTATGCATAATTTACAAAAAGCCGCACTAACTATGCCAATAGCTATTCTACACTATTCAATAAGTCAAAAAATGTATTTTGGCTTCTGAGATCGAGAACGCCAAAATTGGCTATTTTACGCAAAAATCACAGTCGAGATGTAATTTGGCCCATAAGACTTTGTAAAAATCATTATATTCCACGCCACTACCATGATTTTTATGAGGCTTTGGTATGCGAAACTGATGAGGATGTAAAAGCAGGACATCATTCTCAAGAAGACACACCATTTCCTGATGAATAATGTTATTTCTCTTTTATACCTTTCATGATACCTGTGACCAGCGATATTGGGTATATAATAACTAATGTTATTAGAGCATTTAATATTAATAAGTTTTATTTATTGTAAACCTGTTTGTGGTCCATGTTAATAAAAAAAATGATTGTGATTTTTTTCTGGTTTCATTTACATAGATAGACTTCAATTATAATAATGAAATACTTACTTACCTACATTAATAATAACACAACAATATACATAAGTGAAAAGAATACATAAAACAATAAATATACATTAATATATATAATATAGGTATATTATACAGATAACCAAGCATAATATAATACTATTATGATTATTTATAAATAAATTCCACTACATTAATTCATTATATTTTCGTGATGCACTAATATTAATACATTTTATAGTCATTCCAATACAACGACGCACACAGGTATTCGCGAGTACATTTTTCAACATTATTCACCATTTCCTGTAACATCATTGCAAAACGCTATTACTGTATGCGCCATACATCTTTCAGATCAACGCACAACGCTGCTATAAACTATTGCTGTCTGATTTATTTCGCACTTTTTACCGGAATAAAACTTCAATGGAGTCTTACGGAAACCACTTTCAATGTATGAAGTGGCAATATGTTTTTTTTACTATTTTTTGGTATTTCCTAAGTACTACTAAGCTTATGTACATTTTATGTCACCCCAGCAAAAAATAACGCATTGTTTTATATACAAACCGTTATGATACGCCTCGTAGTTAATCAAATAATCAAGATTTTTACTGCTTAAATCTTTTTTCTGTAAATTTGTGTTTTGTCCATTGCGGCTTTGTTCCAATAACCCATTTAATATGTAATTTACATAAAAACACTGAAAATTTGTTAGGTACCCCGAATAGGTCTAGAAAGCGTTTAATAGTAGATTATGCACCAAGAGGATAAATATAGTGTCTTATGTAGCGGGCGCCCCGTATTAAATTCCGAGCGAAACGAAGGATTCTAGCGTTAACTCCCGAGGGTAGCGAGGGTGTTTAGAGTTAACAAAGCGAGGGAGAAGAGGAAACACTACGTCGAAGTGGCATGCAAAATTCTCATACAAAACACAGAAAAATGACATTTCATAGTCCCCGTTTCCTCCTTCAGAACTGGACCAATTTTTATTACTTTTTCAGCATCGGTTTAAGAAAGAGATTTTCTATGTCTGTATGTTTGATTTTTTTGCATTAAGTCATTTATTTAATAACCAGGAGCCTTCAAAATTTAGCGGAATCACTCCGTTTTAAGGCGTCTTCAGAAACATTAAGTGGCTGGTTTAAAACAAAAATCAAACATACAGACATAAAAAATCTCTTTCTTTAACCGATGCTGAAAAAGTAATAAAAATTGGTCAGGTCCACAAAATTTATTTATTTATTTATTTATTATTCATTTTAGCTAAAGCGGTTTTCAATCTTACTATTAGCCCGACAAGTTCGTGCGCGACCTTTACGCGGATCAATTTCTTCCGTGGTAGCGTCTGGCACTGATTTGTCTTTACAAATAATAGCTTTACATTAACCTACCTTGTAGGACAAGAAATTTCATATTTTGTAGTCAGACAAATCAGTGCCAGACTCTAACCACGGAAGAAATTGATCCGCGTAAAGGTCGCGCACGAACTTGTCGGGCTATAGTTAAGCTACTTCGCAATGCTACACCGGATGGGTGACCAAATTAAAAACACCTCCGCAATTCGGAAGTTTCCGTACTTCGGAAGTCACGTAATGCGGTTGGTCACGGTTGTTGCCGTAAGGTAGCAGTCGTTAAAACCCACCAACATTGAGCCAGCGTGGTGGGTTCATCATCATCATCACCCTATAAAAGTCCCACTGCTGGGTACAGGCCTCCCACGTGGACAATAGCACGTGGGGATATTAGGGCTTAATCTCTCCATGTCCGTGTGGGAAGGTCTTTGCGCAGCAGGGAGATATAGGCTGATGATGATTAGTACAATATCATAAAAAAATCCACAGATCTCGTGCTCTACACGACTTGAAAGGGCATTGAAAATGTACCTACTTATTATAGATTATTCAAAAAATAAATTAATTAACATTATTTTGAAACCCGTCGAATGCAATTTTCAGTAAGAACGCGTAATTTTTCTTTCGATAATTTTAATTTTTTCTAAGAACCAAAAGAAAAATTATTTTTTTAAAACAAACTTTTCCAAAATATTTTTAGTTCATCTTAAAACCCTTCGAATTCCGCGTCGCGAAGTGTGATATCACGGACGGCCACGCGGCTAAGGGCACCTCTACAGCCTCAACCGTCACTAATATCAAAAAAAGTGTAATAAGGTAAAATTTTTCTGAATTTAAAACCGAGGTGTTTTTTTAAATTTTTTAAATTCTGCCCCCGTTTCGAGATATCGGGAATTTTCTGGGAAAACACGATTTATCGGTCAAAAAAAGTCAGTATTTTCAATTTCAAAAAATAGTTTTCGACTTTTCCAAAATATTTTTACATAATTTTAAACCCCTTCGAATTCCGCGTCTTTTGAGCTCTCATGTTCTCGTGGCCTTAAACCTCAGGGTATCACGGGCGAGTCGCACTTTCAGCGAAAATGGGGGCCCAACTGGAGCGAAAGTAAAAACATTTTCAATGTTAAAAGGACTATGCATTGTATCATTTGTGTGTAACTACGTCAAATTTTTAAACAAAGAATCACCCAATGATTTTGTTTCAAGTCTCTTGTCAGAACCGCGGTTCAATAACACGACTGGCAAGTATTTCAAGGTTTTCCTGGCCCTCAAAAGTTTGAGTCGTTCAAAAACACGTTTCGTCTGATGCACCACTCATATTTACTTAGTTATACTATAGCATTACCCACATTATATTGTATACTCAGTCTCACTTTAAAAGTTCAACAAATCATGTTTAAAAAATCTGAACTTGTTTTACTTACATTTTTTGTGTAGTCAACAAATGTTTGTCAATCAATGTTGACTATAGAGAGATTTGACAGTTAATAGATATAATATAAATAATTTTCTCACACTAATTAACTCAAGCTCAAGTTACGTTGTACTATTATTTATTCTGTGCTCAAGTTAAGCTTCTTTTTTGAAATCTGTTCAAATGGTTAACTAGCTAACGGAAAAACATACATATTATAGAAAACCTACACCCGAAATCGATTTAGAAAAACAGTCTTTTCTAAATTGACCCGATCGTGATGGCGCCAAGCTAGAACCGGCATTCTAACCACACGACCACAGAGGTCTTAGGTAGGATGAACTGATGGCGTCGCGCCCCTGAAATTTAAAAAAAAAAAAAAAAAGGATGAACTGATGGCGTATGTACCAAAGTGTTAAATTAATTATGAGGTCGATCGAACAGTCACAAGCATTAAGATGTGATGGTGCAAAATATCTGATAATTGGTGGAAGGCATATTATAGGCATATATGCCTTCCATCAATGATCAGATATTTTTGCAGGCTGTCGATAGTCACATCTTAATGCTGGTGACTGTACCTAAGGCAATGAACGGCGCGCCTGCCGCGAGCCGTTACGCGTTGGTCGCGTGCCTCTAACACGCTCAGTCACACAATGTGGGTCGGAGTGACTCACTCTGACGGGGATTCTTAATTGCGTAACAGGGGAACTTTGCGTACGCGCCGATTTGTCCAGCTTCACATATATAAAGCTCCAACTAAGCGGTTGAACGTCACTAACAATCCAACCTTCGAAAGAGTAACAATTGACAGAGCACATTTCGGTGCATCACCTTCGTTAGATTTGAAAGAAGCATTTATCTCATAGTAACACGTCATTTTTGAAACCACATTTTGTGGGCGAAAAGTATATCTTCTATCTATATTCGAAGCAAAATTTTTGTGAAGTATACCTAAAAATAATGGCGTCACTCCTGAGTTTATTCGTTGTGTGCGTGCTATTTGTAACAATAATTGAAAGCCGCGTGATGCGCAGCAATCAAATTAAAGTACCACCAAAAGGATTGACATTGGAGATCGTATTGAGGCCTAATCGTGCCGGAGAAATGCAGCTACAAGTGAAAACTATCGACTTTAAAAGAGCGAAGAAAGGACACAAGAAGTTTCATATACCCACAGCGACGGAAGAATGTGAAGTGAGGACGGGACTTGGAGCCAAAGGGGTTGACATGCCTGCAACGAAACGAAACGAAGATAAAACGCCCTCAGTTCTGCCGACGATCGAGAACCGTCTCGGCATCGTCTCAGGGAATTGCCCTGATGGTTACGTCTCAAGAGGAGGCTTCTGCTTTCCAGACTACGATTGATTAGAGAAAGATTAGATTTAAAGTATAGGTTTATCTAATGTTGTAAATATTGTTACTGTTGCTAATTTATTAAAATTGTTTGTTGAATTGATAATTTTGTCTTCTGTATTTATTTACTGACAACTATATTACCTAATGGTAGACTATGGATTCCTTTGATGTTCCTTTACAGTTCCTGAAAGATTTGTAAGGACTTAGATTGAATGGAATGTAGACGACATCCCTTCAACCTATCACAAAATGTCATCAATACATTTTGAAATTTATCACTGGGGCTTATGGATTAATTTCGATTGTTATAGATCTGCAGGCGTGTTTTCCATAACATCATCTGTTTATATAATCCAGCTCTACTTACCTTTTGTTTCGAAGCGCTTGGCTGTCATCTCATTTTTAATTTAACCGTGTCGCTAGCGATGAAAGAATACTACCACCCCCACCCTTGGGTGTCGTAAAAGGTGACTAACGGACTAAACACTGCACATACTTCCAACAGCATAGAGCGACGATGGACTTACTACCTGTCACGCTGAGCACATGTGCAGTCGCTATTTGGTGAAAAGTGGACTATGGAAGAGGACTGCTTTTGTTGTCCTTATTGCCTAGTCTCTGACTAACCCTTCGGGGATAATAGTCGTGATTATTTATGTAGGTGTGTATGTCATTTTATAATAAGTGACGACAAGGCCTAACACAAATTACTAGTATGATGACCAAATGGATAAGTAGTACTATTAGTTATTCTGTTTATGACTGTAATCCTAACTGGGCATTCAGCTCTGGGCCTGAGTAGCTTACAAGCGATTAATGAGGAAAAAATAAAAAAGGGCTTACATGTATACTAAGTCGTTAGATAATTGCATTATAACAAGAAATATTTTAAAGACACGTGCAGCGCCAGGAAAATGGACTAAACTCGTGTTTGTAATGAAAGATTAATTCCCAACAGGAAAACTATTTATGGAGTGTGACATAAAACTACTGCAAACCGCAATTTAGTTACTGCACTTCAGTGCACGCACAGCTGAAAACAACGTAAGTATAGCAAAACAAATCAAGCGATCTATTATAAATTATAATAGAACTGTCCCTGCTGGGCAAAGGCTTCCACCATTGAATTGAAGTCATCGCTACAATTGGCTATTTGAGAGTTGTAACAATAAAATATGAAATATGTCGGATATACAACGTTAGTCGGAAAGGGGGTACTAAGCCGCGGACAACTGCAAGTGCTACTATCAACTGTTATATTGCAAAAATAAACTTTGCGAAAAAACATTCATATTTTATGCATATTCATATATTCAAAAAATGTACAACCCTGAATAGGGGCGGGGCCGACACCACTTGTTAACCCCGGCAATCTTCGATCAACGTTGTATTGTTGATCGAAGCCGGCAATGAACTCAATGAACTCAAATCTGTCTCTCTCTCATCTCAAAACAGTTGACCGCCAGGGCTACCACAGCGTCATTTCTTTTACAATCTTCAAACAGCTTTTAATTTAAAATTATCCATTTTTTAGGAAAAGTTCTAGACAAAAGTTTTTAACTATCATGTATACTTAACCCTCCTTTCGGCTTAGTATTACTAATTTTACAATATTTATTTTTAATAAGATAATTTGTAAATATTTTGTTTTTTCAAAATTTTGTTATTTTTTATCTGTGGATTATTACAAGACCCGAAACTAGGAATTGCAATCCTGCAGTTCATTCAATCCCGCAGGATTCATATACGGGATTACTCAATCCCGCGCGGGATCACGCGGGATCACGCATCTTTGAAATTTGTTATAAAATCAAATTGAAACTACAGATTTTTGTGTTAATATCAAATAAATTTTTCTCTTTTATTAAATAAGTAAGTATAAGTAATCTGTTTTCTTAGATTCATCTTAAAATGTTTGGCATAGCTTAATAGTTTTGTTTAATTTTACCCTTACTCCTAACAACAGTTTTATATTTTTAATTCAGCCTTATTAATGACTAATAATCAAATCACAACTTTCTCTTAGATGCTATTATCATGATATATAACTTTTGAAAATACGCTCATAAGAAGCAAATGGCATTTATTGTATCATCTCCGAGCCTGCTTCTGAGTGAACTGCAAAAATATATATATTTAAACGCTCCCTCGGCTTCTACGCTAGTAGGCTGAACCGTCGGGATATTATTATATTCATAGGTGAGCGTTAGGTACTCTTCTCTGATACCATCGGACTCAAAAAACGCCAAATTTTTTATTTGCGGGATCCGCGGATCCGAGCTTTGAAGGTGCGGGATCCAGCAGATTAATAAAAGTAGCGGGATTCCGCGGGAATGCGTGATCCCGTTTTGCGGGATTGCAATCCCTACCCGAAACACGGGCGGCCATGATTGAGCTTCGTGTGACATCACATTTCACAAAATAAAAAAAACTGTCTGTCAGGTTTCAAGATAAAATAAGGACTCGACATAAAGGGAACAATTCAAAATTTGTGACGTCACAGGGCAAAATGTCACGTGACCAACCGTTTTCGCGCGTGAAATTAATGAATAAAAATATGTTTTTTTCTATTAAATAGTTAAAGGTTATTCGAGAATAAAATGATTGTAAGAGGTAAGTACCTATATAATAAGCGTTTGTAATTCTTAAAATATTTTTCCGAGAACTGTTATATAAGTAGCCATCCATAATCACTACACTACGCTTGTGGACAAGACCTCAGAGATGGCGACGACGCCAGAACGGGCTTGCTAACTACAGGTCGTCAACATTGATAACAACATCCCATGAAGAGTTTGGGCCATAACCCACCTCGCTGGCCCAATGCGGGTTGGTGGGTTGGCATGGAGTAATTACATACAGACATACATATAATCACGACTTTTATCCCCGAAGGATAGTCAGAGACTAGGGAATGAGGACAGCAAAAGCAGTTCTCTACCGTTGTCCACTTTTCACCAAATAGCGACTGCACATGTGCTCATAGTGGATGTATGTGCAGTCTTTAGTCCGTTAGTCGCTTTTTACGACACCTAAGGGAACAGAGGGGGTGGTGGTATTCTTTCACTGCTACGCGACATGGTTGTAGTGGAGAGTTTCCTTAATTAATAATTTTACTTTCGAAATCTTCATTTCTCTATATCGACATGTTATATTATTCTTAGCCTTATAACCGTTAATTAAAATTGCATCATGAATAATAACGGGTTTATTAATAATACACAATTGAAATTGTTACATAATTATGCATTATTTATTTATCCGTAATGACATGGTAAGACCCATTAGTCTACAATCACAGTAATTTATTTTTTATTTGCGGAAAACAGGCTCTGTGTATTCTTCACATAGAATTTACGCTACAGGAAGTTTACAAACATACAAGTACCTACATTCAAGACTATTATCCCCAAAGAGTCAGTAGGAGACTAGGTAATGAGGACCGCAGAAGTAGTCCACTGCCTGCCATAGATTATTAAACAATAAATGAACAATCTCATACAAAATCAAACTCAAATAATGACCCCGCTCAAATACACTGGCCCGCAAAATTAAACATCACACTTTTAAAATTGCAAAGCTAAAAATGACTTTTTATTGTTTTATCTTTTTTTTAAACTGTTTTAACGGGACTAAACACGATTAATTTTGTAAACAGTTTTAATGCAATGCAACGCGATAGTTTAAAGTCTTATCTTTTTTTAGACTTAAAAATGTTACTAATGTATAATTTACTGCAGTTTCAAAAGAAGATAATAAAATTTGCTATAAAACGTTTTTATTTTAAATCTCTAACTTCTATAGTGTTAATGTTTTATATTTTAGCGTTTTATTAACGCTTAAATATACTTAAGTAAAATTTTAAACACTGAAAAAAGACGACAACCTCAGGCGGGAATCGAACCACGCACCTTCCGCATTCCTCAGGCGGGAATCGAACCACGCACCTTTCGGATCTCAGAGGTGAAAACTTCTAAGATTTGATGAAGCAATGTTGACTAAAAACATAAGCATCAAGCACTGACAAATTTCGACGGTTGAAAGCCAGACCTCGTTAGCCAAGTGGTTAAGGCAGCCGCCCGGAATGCGGAAGGTGCGTGGTTCGATTCCCGCCTGAGGTTGTCGTCTTTTTTCAGTGTTTAAAATTCTATAGTGTTGAAAAAATAAAAATAAAAAGTGTGATACTTATTTTTGCAGGCCAGTGTACATAGATATCCATAGATCAACATCAGAAATGAAACGAGATTTACAGGATTTTTTTTTAAGTGCACATTTATTTATTTATAGGAGCTTACAACTATTATATATATGGCTGAATCAATTTAATTTTTCTGTACCACCAATCATGTACAAATATTTGCAAATAAAAATATTTTTATCTTTATCTTTATCACATTAGCATTAATATAAAATATTATTAAATTAATAATAATAAATACCTAAATAAAATTTGTTTATTTCATACAAATTCAGTACAAACAATAATCTAAGGTTGGGACCAACCTAGTAAGTATAATAATAATACCTGTTGGAGGAGGTCCCGCTCTTCCATAGCAATATATAGCGAATATAATATATATTAAAATATATATAAACAGGCGAAGCAATGTATCTGATACCGGTTGAAATTATGACATTAATATAAAAATAAGTTAATTTATAATATGACAATAAACATAACATTATTACATAATAAGTTACGAACATATTCTTTTTTTATCTATCTTATTTTATACATGTGCAGTCTTTAGTACGTTAGTCGCCTTTTACAACACCCAAGGGAAAAGAGGGGGTGTAATATTCTTTCACCGCTACGCGACACGGCTGAGGGATGAATTATATTATGCCCCCTCTTCACATCGGCAGACGCAAACCGCCGCAGATAGATAACCGCTGCAGACGCAGCAGACGTTAAATACCTACCACAGACGCGCAAATCACCCCGCTACACGTCAACCGACGCATCCGCAGATGACGTCTGCGGATGCGTCTGCCGACGACGTGAAGAGAGGGCATTAGACCGGGCCGTGCACGGGCGTGCCGTATGCGTGGCCCAGACGGGGCACTGATTTGAGACGTTGCAGCATACATTTTGTATTTATATTAGAGCGGGCCGTGTCCCGTCCGGGCCACGCACACGACACGCCCCGTGCACGGCCCGGTCTAATATAAAATTCATCCCTAACTCTCTCTTAGACTCATACAGGTTGCTAACAATTGAATTTCTAATGTGTCTGGACAAGTCTATAAGTTGTGAAATTCCATAATAAATTGGCTTAAGTGTTTTAAAATAAGTTTTCTCTTGTAATGAGTATGTAAAAAAACTATTGAATTTCCAAATAAAATAAAATAAAACAGTAATACCAGATACGGCAGCTGAACTTTTATTGATGTGTTTTGAATTTTGACAGTTTGAGATAAGATAGCCAGTCTGTAATTAGTTGACGATTCCGGATGAATCGGCTTCGACCTTAACGATGCATACCATTAGATGTAAAAGCTTGGCATTTTCCCGTTCTAAAAACAAGTTAGGGTACATCATACGCAGCTGCAGAAGCGTAAAAGATTACTCATAATTTTTGAAATCAGCGAAATGCAGGCGCCACTGCTTGTCACCATAGTAAATGACTCACAAGTTGAAGATTTTTGAGATTAACTGTTAATATTATGAGAAAATCACTAAAGTTAGAATTCTAATACCTGAATTCTATAATGTTACGGATACATAAACATAGAAAAATCCCAGACCCGAAATAAATTTAGAAAAGCACTTGTCATTTTATATGTTGTAGTTTTTGTTATTTTATTGTTGTGCTACACCTTTAATTTAGCGACATACTTAACTTTATTATTCTAGTGATATAATGTATAATGTTATAGTATGTGTTTAGTTGGTAAGCCATATCTAATTAAATAAATAAACTGAAGCTCGATGCTTAGAACATTAGTGACGGGTTAAAGTAACATTTTGCGTAATAAACACTTGATATGTTACCCAATGTAAATGACTAAACCGCTTTAATGTCGTCATACGTTGTGTGAGTCAAATCAACCAGATTGATATTTTACAAATCCGTGGCAGGAAAACGTATTGTGGGACCATATAAAAAGACGTTAACATAGACTTCACTTCATTATTGCTTCATCAGTGCAAAGCGAAACAGCTAAGGAGTTTTTATTAGAACTTTGTAGAAAAAAAGAAAAACAAGTGAATTCAAAATGGCGTACCTCGTGTGCATTGCCGCCGTTAGCTTTGCCGCTGTTGCAGTGGAAAGTTATATTGTGATGGTGCCTAAGCAGACACAGAATGGAATTGAAACTTATGAAGATATGACACCAATGGTTTTGGGAGGCGACAACTACCAAGCGGAGCTTCAAACTCGGGAAGGGATATCTGCGGGATTGTGTCCCAAAGATCAGAAATGGGTGGGGAAAATGTGCAGACCAATAAAAGACTTCAGCTACGACGATAGTGAATACACAGATACAGAATACAATTCGCAAGCGGAAGACACGGTGCTACTACAGACTCGGGAGGGTATTGTCGCGGGAAAGTGTCCTGAAAACTTAATAAAGTTTAATCGCCTATGTCTGCCACAAGAATTCGTTACTTACGATGACAGTGATTACAAAGACCCTGTACTATAATTATTCAAGTGCAAGTGCATCATTTGCAATTGGTGTGAAATGGGATTATAAAAGTCAGGACGTGTGTTACGTATAAAATACATAAAGATCTGATTTTTTTGAATATACCGTAGTAGGTAGCTAAATGATGTATGTTTATCTAGTTCACAATTGAAAACAAGTTTCAATAGAAGCCTAATTTCAGCTAGATAATTGATTTGAGGGAGTGACAGTTATTTATTTTAGGTAGATAATTATTTATTGATGATGTAAGTAGTAGGTAATGTAGTGTAATTTTTGTGCAACAAAATTATGGCAAATGTAAAAAAGTATTACGGTTAGTGATTATTATGCTAAATGACATAAAATCCAATTACTTAAATCATGTATGCTATGCACAGAGTTGGCTCTGAATAGTTTATACTTAATAGTTTATACTTGTAACATTGAAGATGAGAGAACAAGGAGGTATTACAGTGGCTTTCAAGCTACTAACGTATTATTTATGTCAATGAATCACATATGTATGTGCTAAGAAATTATTAAAAGCGAATTTGAAATGAAACAAATTTATTTATTTTTATTAATGATGTTGATCCTTTACCTACAGTAATGCTAAGAATCAGTGTCCTGATAAACTATCAAAATAGTTAGTCTGTGGAACGAGGATCCGAAGACAACTTTTTTAGCATTATTTAGTGACTGTAAAATAAAACGAAGTGAATCTTTTATACTTATCAAATACTGATCAATAATTGTAAGTTGCAGTAAGTAAACAACAGCAAGGAAGTAGCTTAATGACATGAGTTCATATATCTTCTCCTTACCAACTTCCTTTATTAAAAATACATATATTTACAGGTGAAAAAAGAAAATAATTTTTAATAAAACTTTAAAAAAGTGTACTAAGTAGATATAGGTATGTATTATGTACTTAAAAATAATGATATTTTCGTGCTAGCTGATGAAATGATGTTTATTTGATATGTCGACCCTATAAACAACAAATGTAGTAAACGCCAATTTTGGTCAAGATAACCTTTTATCACGATTAATTATACTCAGTTTTTCGAGCTCTATCGATCTGTCTATTCAAAGTGTTAAAATTTGCATATAAATGTCTTTTACGACGTAGTCCGATCAACATTAAAAATCAGTTAATTTGTCGTACCTAATGATCAATTTAGACAGGGAAATTTAAAAAAATATGCTGTATAAGTAAATGACAAATTTTGAAATTACCTGGTTTTTACTACAATGTGTGATACAGTACAAAAAAGGAACCTAAGTATATTTTAGTATAGTATCTATAAGTAGTAGTAAAAAAAGGATTTTTTGATTTCTTTTTATTAGTGATGATGATTCAAACGCTTAATATTTTAACTTGTAATTACAATTTTGAACACAATTTTCGCTTACATTCCGAGAGAATAGTTAAATTACGACACATACACGTTAAAATAATACGAGTGTTAAATTAGATATAATTTTGTTTAGTTACAAAATGTCGTTAAAAGTAGATTCATATATATACGGCTACCTGTTGTATACTAAAAAGACTGATAGAAGGTTTTCAAAGATTGTTCTAAGTAGGTTTGGTATACCTAGTAAATGTGGCTAACAGCAGCTGTTTATCTAGAGTTACATGATAAGGTCTATAACTTTCTACTCTATTGAAGAAAACATCTTTTACGAATTTAACTTACAGTAACGTCAGAATTTAAATAGGTAGGTACACATAGGTGTTTAATATTTATACTTAGTTTAATTTCGTAAAAGTTGTTATCTTTACTATAGTAATAATACATAGTTGTGCAAACTCAAGAAAACATAAAATTTCTGCAGCCTAAATAGTGATAACTTAGGTGCACGTCTCTTCAATTGAAATTACAGAAATTTTATGATTAGTTAGTAGTTAGTGATTTCATGTCAAGACACATTTTATTTAAAAACCATATTTATTTACTTAGTTACAGCAAATATTTAAAGAAAAAAAGATTTTTGAATACAGAGAGCCCTCTCTCTTTTGAATTGTTTTAGATTTAACTATTTAATTTTGCATGATTTTCAGTTAATGTTAAATTTGATTTAAAATTCTATGACAATTCGTGGTATTGCGTTTGAAACAAAAAATACATTTTGTTTTGATCACATTTTGTCTTTTAATGCAAAATCACCTTCCACTAAAAAAATGGTGAAGGCTAACACATAAGTAATAATTGGTTAATATAGTTTGAAAAAAAGGCGTTGAGGCCAGTTACTACAGTTACATTTTGTAGTAAAAGCCATGGTATCTCTGTAACTATCAAAGCTACATCATTTTAAGTTTTATAGGTATTAGTAAAGATCTCAAAAGTCTAAGAAAAATGAGCCTGGGTGGCGCATAATACGTTAATTTTATAAAAAGATATCGAAAAATATCAATTTTTACCGATTTTGTTTTTTGCTCGTTATGTTAAATTGATAATTTGGCGTTTACTACATTTATTGTTTATAGGGTCGATATGCACATGGTTTTATAAAATATATATTTTTTTCACTCTATAATAACGTAGGTACTACTTACTATCTTACATAAAAAGTCTATTATTGTGAAGTGTTTTATAACTTCGCATTACAGCGCCATCTAGAAGAAAATTGTGTTACTACTTTCACAACCAACTGAAGGAAAGCAAGACATCATGTTATAATATTGCCTTGACTCGAATTTAGATGGCGTGGAGTGGCGATAAGCGTAAAGAATTAACTACGTAAGTACAATGTAGACAGAAAATATTTAAACTACGTTTTCCAAGCAAATATTTTAGAGAAGTTAACCAGATTATTTTGCGAAACAAGTCCGTTGAAAAACATTTAAACAGTCGCCATTTTGATTATAAATGTGTCATGGACGTTCAGTCATTTTGTTTTCTGTTCTTTACAGATTTTGCTGTTGTCGCGTATAGTTTTTACAGCATAACCGGACTTTACGTATTTTGTAACTGATACTTATGGTATTTTTAACCGTAGTAACTCGAACAATCTTCTGAAGACTAGACGACTACTTACAGGTGATATCATCACGCCACTTTGTTTTTTTACTAGACTTTCCGGAGCTTTCGAGACGGTAGACGTTGGTCCAACATATTTTGAAGGGTTGACCGACGCTGCTGCTTTAAAAACAATTAGAAAAAGTAACCTTGTTTAAATAATGTTGAAGAATCAAAAATAAAATAAATAAAATAAATGAGGGAAAGTTTAAACAGTTATCACATCACACTTCACACTAATCTTATCATCATATCATATCATATTCATATTCATTCATACTTATATTATAAAGGCGAAAGTTTGTGAGTGTGTATGTTTGTTACTCTTTCACGTAAAAACTACTGAATGGATTTGGATGAAATTCGGCATACAGATAGTTTATAACCTGGATTAACATATAGGATACATTTTATCCCGATATTCCTACGGAAACGGGAACCACGCGGGTGAAGCCGCGAGCGGCCGCTAGTTACAAATAAAATAAACATCTTGCCAAATGGTTAACATTGTATAAAAAAGACATATAAAACGAAAAAAGTATCTAATAAATAATCTATTACTGCCAATTATTGTTCTACACCCTTATCTAATTTTTATTCGTCTAAAAAAATTAAGGGTGGGTTCCACCCATGAAATTAAATAACTTCCCCCAAGAAACCTATGTGCAAAAATGACAAAAAAAATTTGACCTCTCATACATTGTCGTCAGCTGGATCGGACAGTTTTGTGTGGGAGGTCGACATTTCTTCGTCATTTTTGCATATAAGTTGTTCAGTTTCATGGGTGGAGTAGACGAATAAAAATTAAGGGTCCATAATGCATGGGCAAAGGCCTTTTTGGGTGATCTGAGGATAGCACTTCGGCCTCCGAATATCGCCCAACAAACATTATGGCTGCAAATAGAGCTTACTTTAGAACCTAAAGTGATACGAAGGTAGAGTAGTAGCTGCAATTATAGTTTGTGACGACAAAAGAGTGTTAGTAATAAAATATAACGCTTATAGTGACAAAGCAACTTTATAAGAGCAATGTATGAAGGTTAAACGAGTAAAGCAGCGATTATTATCCCTACGATAGAGACCAAAGCTTCTGTGTTATAGCTTTGAGCGAATCTTACGACTATAAGATCCATATAAGAAATTAACATTAACTATTAACTTCTGAAGTTCTAAGCAGGTTACCACAAACTCTTTCGGAGCGCTGATAGTTGCACAAAAGGAGCAATTCACGCTACAAGCTCTACAGTGGTGTTCATTAAATCTTTTACAACACCAAACTCCTAAAGACCTACAAATACAAAACTCCCTTGTATAATTTAGGGCTGAATGGTAGGGATATTTCTCCCTATTAATAGAACTTATGGTGACAAGTACAGCCTCCCTATTATTTAAGGTTGAATTATTGAGTTTGTTACCACTTTAGTAACCCTTATTGGTCACGTGTGCGGTCATGTAAGCATAAAATGGCGTCTTAACATAGCTGCTCTAAAAATCGTTTTAAAACTAACGAAATGATAACAATACTATAAAGGTTTTTATTTTTCTAGCCTTCTAATACCAGAGTCACGACATTTTTAAGTCAATAGGCAAAGTTTTGTTACATATTTAGTAGAAAAATGTTTTGCTCTATGTGAAGCAAAACATTTTTTATATAAATACGCAATGAATAGTAGGCCCTTCAATTATTTGCTAATAATATGTACACATATTCACAGTTTACTTAATTTCGCAATGAAAATTCCGCTTCAGCTTCCACTAACAATGAGTTAAAATTTTAGCCCTCAACTCCGCCATTTATTCTCGTAAACACAATGTATGGTCTTTTGATAAGGGAATATATCATTCATAATTCATTTAACCACGTTATAAAAAATATACCGCAGCCGGCTATAAAAAAAAGTAAAAATTGATATCCTTAGACGCTCAATTTCCTATTGTAGATCTATACTGCAACTCAAGGTGTTACAATTTACCTTATTGCCACCCTCTAACCGCACAAATAGTAAGTAAGATACATCATAGATTTACTATACCCCTTACGGAGTTTATATTCATACATTTGCTCCCTTTACAGCGCTCAAAGTGTCAGTAAGCAGCATGTAGCTCTACCATACCGCTTGAGGAGTCACTAGTCACTTAAATACTACTCTCACAGCGCATTTAAGTCTCAGTTACCGCTACTGTACCTCCACAATTGCTCTTCTATATCTCTTAAATTCATTCTGTAACGATTGTGGAACCTAAGACCATAAGAACTTGTGCTTATAAATAAAGTCTCTGTCTCTCTGGCTCCGCTTTCTTCTTTTAAACCACGCAACGGATTTTTATGCGGTTCTTACTAATAGAAAGAGCGATAACTGAGGATGATTTTTGTATTATTTTATGCAAAATGGATGAAGTATGACGATGTTTCAAAGTAAGCGTGGACGAAGGCGCGGGCGGCTGCTAGTATACTATAAATATAAAACACACACGCACGTAACCAGGTACGGTAAGCATTCGCAATCATAGAAACGAGGAATACAATATAACCTTTGAAACTCAATAACCGGTGGCTACGAATCATCTCGTGCTTAGGGGCACTGTCCACATGTGCGGTGAGAAGCTCCCAAGCTAAGCTATATCAATGTGTGTCATTGTCAATCTAAGATTTCACATAGAGTCAGCATAAGCTAATTTACGTCGTACCGGTAAGCTAAGGCCTTCTCATATGAACGGTAGCACATGACAAAATGGGGCAATCTCTCTAAGTGTCTCTAAGTGGGGATCTAAAAACCTGGTCGAGCTTAATGCTAGCAAAACCCTGGTTTGTGCATTCTCGTCCTAGGTAACTCCCTTCCTTACTCCTCCCTCTCTTCAGAACTCTCTTTTACAAAAAAAAAATTTGCAAGTCGTTTATCTGTAAGACCATTCGGCTTTGGAATTCTTTGCCGGCGCATGTGTTTCCCAGCTCCTACAGTCCCGGGTCTTTTAAGCGGGGCGTGCAAGGGCATTTATGCAGGCCGTCATGAATGGGTGCGCTCGTTATCGTGTTTATTCCACGGTGGGGAGCGCTCTAATTATTTTTGACTGCATCGGCTGCTTACCATCAAGCAGGATGAGTCACTATGACGAGTCAAATTTAAAAAAAATATATCACAAGACCACGACGCTGCAGCGCACTGGCTTATTATGGGTGTTCTTCGACAACTGTCATCATTGATCTTACGAAATCAACCTGGACCAACGGCCCTAACATGCCTTCCGAAAAACGAAGTAAGTATTTCGAATGTTTTAATTTAACATCATCGATAGACCGAAAACCGAAAATAATGATTTCTTGTTGTTTTGACTATGTACTAAAGTTGGATATTTGACTTTCACCAAACTGACTAATAATACGTACCGCCCGCTGCAAATCTAATGCGAGGCTTGATCTTTGGGTCTGAGACCACATAAACCAGAGACAATGAAAAAATAACCAGATAACTTTACAAGGGCAAAAAATGTAGCGAGATTTATAGCAGCCCATTATCGTAACTGTTGCACTGGACATCAAGCCCTACTTTCTGCTTAAGTGGAGATGAAAGGGCCCTATGGAAGACAACGACATTATAAGTATTGATATTTCTGCCTGTGACTGACACGTTTCCAATTGTTCGAACAATTTTTATGAGTGTGGACACAATTCGGGATTGACACACCTGGTTTGTTATATAAACATTACAGAAAGTGTGTGTTGTGTGCTCGTGAAAAAAAAACTACATCATTTTTAAATTCGAGCCGGATGGTATAAGGGGCGCACTAATAGAACGCTACCAATCAATCCTTAGCTTAGAGTGTCGTAAAAGGCGACTAACGTACTGAAGACTGCACATGTATCCAACAGCACAAAGCGGCGATATGCTTACCACGAATCACGGTGAGCACAATGTGCTTTTTTTTTATCCACAACGGGTAGGCGCTTGGCCTTCATCTCACCTGATGGTAAGTGACGATAAGGTCGAAGGGGAAGCGCGCTTCACCCGGAATCCTCAACCACTGAGGAACTGGCTATCTTATCTCAAACTGTCGGAACACAACAATGCTATAAACATCGTTGTTATGGCGACAGACTTAGATAAGATGGTGGTAGCTAGCCAGGCGGACTTAACAGCCCTACCACCAACCAAACCGAGCACACAAAGATGTACCCCCCGCTGGGAATCGAACCCGGGACCTCTGGGTCTGAAACCGGTGGCTTAGGTACTAGACCACAGAGGCGGTAAGAGGCGGTGCAGTTGTAATTTGGGGAAAAGTGGACTATGGCAGTCCTTCTGCGGTCCTCATTGCTTAGTCTCAGATCAGACTAACTCTTTGTAGATAGTAGTCGTAATGACGTAAACCTATGTAGGGTACTATCATTTGTAGGGTTCCGTAGCCAAATGGCAAAAAACGGAACCCTTATGGATTCGTCATGTCTGTCTGTCCGTCCGTATGTCACAGCCACTTTTTTCCGAAACTATAAGAACTATACTGTTGAAACTTGGTAACTAGATGGAGTTGTAGAGAACCGCATTAAGATTTTCACACAAAAATAGAAAAAAAAACAATTAACTTTGGGGGTTCCCCATACTTAAAACTTAAACCCAATTTTTTTTTTATAGCAGAAGGGGCAAACGAGCAAGCGGGTCACCTGATGGAAAGTAATCACCGCCGCCCATGGACACCCGCAAAACCAGAGGAATCGCAGACGCGTTGCCGGCCTTTAAGGAAGGAATAGGCTCGTTTCTTGAAGATCCCTAAGTCGTAACGGTCCGGAAATACCGCCGCCGAGAGCTGGTTCCACAACACTGTAGTTCGAGGCAAGAAATTTCTTGAAAAACTCACAGTAGTAGACCGCCATCCATCAAGGTGATGTGGATGGAATGACAGTCCAAGATCAAGCCGAACATATTTTCATCTAACCCACACCAACCCACAGACACTTCCAAAGTGGTAAAATGGGTCCCCCCCCTCCTGTAACTTCTAAAATAAGATATAGTAAATCTTTCCTACAATCACACCAATTATCTAGCACAAGACAAGCTTCGAAGAAACTCGTTAAATGGTTACTAGATAACGGATAAACATACTTAAAATACTTATTATACATAGAAAACACCCAGACCCGAGACAATTTAGAAAAACAATAATTTCTAAATTGTCCGGGGATCGAACCTCAGAGATGGCGACACCATGAAAACCGGTGTACAAACCACTCGACGAAGGAGGTCGTCTAATAAATATGATAAAACTAAAAAAAATACCATGCAAACTTGCACCGAAAATTGGTTTGAACGAGATCCAGTTAGTAGTTTTTTTTAAAACGTCTTAAATTAATTAATTAAAAAAATTCACTATTAATAAAACATCGATCAAAGTTACAACGAACTACAAGAACTTTTATATGATGTTACTTGCTGCTACGGAACCCTTCATGGGCGAGTCCGACTCGCACTTGGCCGGTTTTTTTAATAATTATCGTAATAAAATTGTTAGCATTCACTGTATACTAACTAGTTAGATAGGGCACCTAGTTCAAAGTGTTTTTTTGTACAAACTTTTGTTCAGTACCCACCTAATCTACTTATTTGAATATTAATTATATATGCATAATAATATAATTACAACTAATATCCCCGAAGTTTAGTCAGAGGCTAGGCAATGAGGATGAAAAGCAGTCCTCTACCATAGTCCACTTTTCACAAATAGCGACTGCACATGTGCTCAGCGTGACAGGTGGTGAGCCTATCGCCGCACTATGCTGTTGGATGTATGTGCAGTTTTTAGTCCGTTAGTCGCCATTTTTTATTCTCCAACGGGTAAGCGCTTGGCCTTCATCTCAGCTGATGGTAAGTGACGATAAGGCCGAAGGTGGAATCGCGTGATGTTTTTACGACACGAAAGGGAAGAGAGGGGGGTGGAAGAATACTTCTTTCACAGATACGCGACACGTTTAAATAATATCTGTAAAATTCGTTGACTGATATGTAAATAAAAACTGGCCAAGTGCGAGACGGACTCGCCCAGGAAGGGTTCCGTAGCAGCAAGTAACATCATATAAAAGTTCGTTGTAACTTTGATCGATGTTTTAATAATAGTGTATTTTTTTAATCAATTAATTTTTGACGTATTAAAAAAAACTACTTACTAGATCTTGTTCAAACCAATTTTCGGTGGAAGTTTGCATAGTAATGTAACATCATATATTTTTTTAGTTCTATCATTATCTTATTTTAGAAGTTACAGGGGGGGGGGGGGGGGGGTGGGCACTCATTTTACCACTTTGGAAGTGTCTCTCGCGCAAACTATTCCGTTTAGAAATAAATGATTTCAAAAACCTCAATATCATTTTTGACCTATCCATAGATACCCCACAAGTGTGAGTTTCATAAAAAAAAATTTTTGAGTATCAGTTCTAAGTATGGGGAACTCCCAAAATTTACTGTTTTTTTTCTATTTTTGTGTACTAATCTTAATGCGGTTCACAGAATACATCTACTTACCAAGTTTCAGCAGTATAGTTCTTATAGTTTCGGAAAAAAAGACTGTGACATACGGACGGACTGACAGACAGACAGGCATGACGAATCCATAATGTTTCCGTTTTTTGCCATTTGGCTACGGAACCCTATAAAGTGTATTTCATAATTATTAATTAATATTTTAATGCCGTGTGGCGGCGGCGGCTCACTATCAAAGGTCATTGTTATATCGTCCGGGATTTACCTACTAATATTATTAACGCGATAGTTTGTAAGTATGGACGGGTGTTTGTTACTCTTTCACGTAAAAACTACTGAATGGATTTGTATGAAATTCGGCATACAGATACTTTTTAACCTGGATTAACACATAGGATACTTTTTATCCCGATATTCCCACGTGAACGGGAACCACGCAGGTGAAACCGCGAGCGGCCGCTAGTATCTATAATAATCTAAAGTATATAATAATCTAAAATAATTCTACCTATCCATTACAAATTTAAAAAGACTGTTGAAAATATTTTCACGAGCAGGATTCGAACCCGCACTCTTCTGGCAATCCGGGTCAGGTCAAGTACAATTACTTATTCTGTGGTCAGGTGCTCTTTCCTGCTCGTGGAAATTTTTTTGCCACTGACTTTATCAATTTGTAATTTGCTCGGAAAAAAAATTTCGTTAAAATTATATAAGTATAAACAATAACATTACCTATCCATATTATTTTTAATTATTATATTTTCAATCAACATCCATTCTCTGTTTCTGAAGCGACACATTTCCATTTGTTTCTGGATGTATTTAAGGCGACCTTGTCTATTGCAGATGTGTCGTTACAGTAATTATTTTAACAAAGACATTCGCCGGCCGCTGGCAGCCTGACAACTTTTGCATACACATTAATTAGGACACCCGTACATATGCGAACGGATTCTTTTTAAGGAATCACATATCGAATTCTTCTCAGTAAAATAAGTTTATATTTAGAATGATATTTTATTCTATTACTAGCTGCCCGCCCTCGCTATCTTCCACGCTAACTTAGAAAGCCGTCATTCTCCAGCCATTTTCTACAATACTTATATTTACAAAATACAAATAATAAAACCGTGACGCGTAGCGGTGAAAGAATACTACCACCCCCTTTCTTACCTTGGGTGTCGTAAAAGGCGACTAACGGACTAAAGATTGCACATACTTCCAACAGGGCCCTGATTCTGTATCGCAGTCTATAGATTCCACACCTAAACCTTACCGCGCACAAACGTCAAACGGATACGTTTTTGGGAAGATATCGTAACTTTTTAAGGAAATGACGTGGTTTTGAAACAAGGAATCGTTACAGAATAAGGGCCCAGAATGAGCGGCGTTGGGCTCACCACCTGTAACGCTGAGTATATGTGCAGTCGCTTTTGGTGAAAAGTGGACTATGGTAGGGGACTGCTTTTGCTGTCCTCATTGCCTAGTCTCTGACTAACCCTTCGGGGATAATATGTATGTATGATGATGATAATGATTATTATATAATGTAAGTACATTGACTGATAATATGCCATTTCCTAATGATATTATGATATAACGTCTTCGATGGATATAGTATATTTATATTTAACAATACGGGGAAGTACTTGGATTTCATCGCATACGATACGATGGGATACACAGATTACAGGTACAGTTAACAACTAATGCGTAGCTGGCCAAAGCAATAAAAATAATGATTTAACAGACAGGCAATAAATTATATCATACATACATACATATAATCACGACTATTATCCCCGAAGGGTTAATCAGAGACTAGGCAATGAGGACAGCAAAAGCAGTCCTCTACCATAGTCCACTTTTCACCATATAGTGAATACACACCGCTATGCGATTCTCTAAGCGACACAGACGCTGCGCGCATGGCTGTGGTCTGTTGTCTGTTTCCAATTCTATGAATATGAAAGAGACAGAGTCAATTCTCAGCGCTGCGGCAGCCGCTGCAACCAAGGCTTTAACTTAGAGAATGCACTGCTGCTCAGCGTGAGGTATCGTCCTAAAACAACGCGAATGCGCGATCATCACGTGAGTAAGCGATGCGACCATCGTACGAGTCGACTATCAAACATATTGATCTAGAATAGGTGTCCTAATAGGCGCGATATATTCGCGCGACTAAAATGTTGAAAAATCAATTCGCGCGAACTTAGTGGAACTTAAAAAAGACCGTGGTAAGTGGTTGGAGGAAAAGTACCCTTAATATTGATGATGGCAAATTTTACTGAAAGATAACATTTCTTTATTTTAAGAAATGATTAAAACTGCATTTAAAGAATTTTGAATAATCACATGCTTGAGCCGGGAATCAAACCGGTGAAATGTGAAATAAAAACATCTTTTCTTGGTATTTTTTTAATATAAGGTACTAATGTTGTCTAAAAGAAATTGATCCTTATGGATGGCTCTTTCGGTTGGTAACATAAAATACAGTATTTATTTTTCACATTTCACCGGTTCTATTCCCGGCTCAATCAGGTGATTTTTCAAAAATCTTTAAATGCAGTTTTAATTATTTTTAAAAATAAAGGAATGGTACTTTTCTTGCCCGGTCTTTTTTTTCCACACTGATAGTATATACTCTATACTAATATTATAAAGAGGAAACATTTCATTGTTTGATGTTAAATAGGCCCCGAAACTATTACTAGACCGATTTTAAAAAATCTTTCACCGTTGGGAACCTATACTCTATCTCCGGGTGACATAGGCTAATATTATATTTTCTAAAATATTAGGGATCCTTACTAAAACTCAAATAAATTTCTTAAATCGCGTACGGTAAGAAAATTATACAATGTGATAGGGGTGGTAGGTACTTCTAACCTGTTAAGGCTAAGTACTACACCTAAATTCATCGACAAAAAAATAATAATATAGTCTTAATCTTTATCTATATCTATATTAGTTAGCCATAGCAAGTGTCATTAGCTACCGTTTGCCATTTTTTTCATGTTTCTCCGACGTTAGAAATCTTGGATGACCCATAAAGTAAAAATGGTCATATAATAGGGGGAGGCGGTAGGGCTTATTATACTTATATTAGAAATAAAATAATTTACTATGGCTTTGCAAGCACACCATTATCTACAAAAAGTGTCGCGGTAGCATATGTCTAACTATTTTAGTTACGTCACAATAAGTGTTCTTGGGCGGGGAGTCATTTTGAAAATTCGTCACGGGGTACGGGGTCCAAGCGAACGAAGTCGCCGGCGGTCTGCTAGTAAACTATAAAGAGCAAATTCATGTGACATAATTTATATACTTACATACATAATTTATATACTTACTTAGATACATACGTAGATTCTCTACTATTATCCCCAAATGGCTACTTATTCAGAGACTAGTCAATGAGGACCGCAGATGCTGTCCACTGCCATAGTTCAAGTTTCACCAAAATTCAATTGCATATTTGCTAAGCGTGATAGGTAGAGCCTATGCTGCATTATGCTGTTGGATGTATGTGCAGTATTTAGTCCATTAATCCATCTTTTATGACACCCAAGGGAAGAGAGTAGTTGGTAGTATTTTTTTATGACACCCAAGGGAAGACAGAAGTTGGTAGTATTCTTTTATGACACCCAAATAAAGAGAGGAGTTGGTAGTATTCTTTTATGACACCCAAGGGAAGAAAAGAGCTGGTAGTATTCTTTTATAACACGCCAAAGGAAGAGACGAGTTGGTAGTATTCTTTTATGACACCCAAGGAAGAGAGGAGTTGGTAGTATTCTTTTAGTGAACAGATACACCACACGTCTCATGTACTACGCTTAAGGCATTTATACAAAAAACTACTCATCGATTTAACAGCTCTAAGGTAATTGTAGGCCTTATTTCATTGCAATAGGTACTATCATCATCATGAAGCATCAAACGCCTGATGTGTTGCCCACTGTACTAATTAAGTAGCAGAGATATCACTTTCACGAACTTTGTTTAAGAACACTTACAATGAAGAGGCTATAATAGAATTGGTAAAAGTGAGCCTTTCCTAAGTACCTTTCAATTATTTTTTCAGCCAGCATTTTAAGGCTGCTGCTGTTAATTAATTAAGAGCTTAATTTTTATTTTTAGTCCCCATTGGAGAAGATTTCGGCTTTCGGCTCGTATGAATGGAAAGTGACGAACGAAAAGAAACTCAATGTGGATATAAAGACAATAAGCTACGATGATCATCTATCTATCTATACCGGCTATATAAATAAACCCCGCAGGAAGCGATGGCGTGGGTCAAATTGAATCGGTTTAGATCTGGACATAGACGTTCAAACCACCATCTTTACAAATGGAACTAAAGACTCGCCAGCGTGTGAATGTGGAGCCCCGGACCAGACATTGCGTCACATTGTAGAGGACTGCCCACTGTACTGTCTCCCTGGTGGCCTGAGAGAACTCCACCAACTGACGCCTGCAGCCAAAGAGTTTTTGCTTCAGCGGTTTTGTTATTCGATATGATAATATAAATAAAAATCTATTGCCATAAACCGCCAATACCGTGTCGCGTAGCGGTGAAAGAATACTACCACCCCCTCTCTTCCCTTGGGTGTCGTAAAAGGCGACTAACGGACTAAAGACTGCATACATTCAAGAGTATATAGCAGCGATGGATGGATGAGGTTGACGTGCTGTCTTCTGTACGTTGTCGTGCCGTCGAAGCGTACCCTTGTCTCTCGCGGCGCTGATCGCTTTCTCGTGTTTGTCTTAGTTGTTTGTAATTGATTAGTGCTAACTGCTAATCTAGGCGGAGTATTTTCGTCACACCAAAATTCCGCTAATCTATTAGTGAGCTTTATTGTGGACTACATCTATTTGTATAACTCATTTTGATGTGTTTTATTGATTACTCAAATATTAATGCTTAAAATATAATAATGTAACATTTTAGTAGCCCCAGTGTACTTATTACTCAAGCTAATGACACATAAAATATGAAATAAGTACCTATAACTTAATAAAATATCCTTTGCGTAACATATTACACATGTCCATTCGCAGGCCATTGCCTGCGAATGGACAACTTGGGCATCAACAATCAGGTGAGAAAAAGGCCAAGCACTTAACCGTTGCAGAATATAAGTAATAGTCTTTATACTGTTTTTCCCGCTAAGCAAGGGCCTACCATCATTGATATCAAGTAATCGCTATAATTTTTGAAAAAATCTAAAACATACTTTCCCTGTCTTGGGAAATATACCTCCACATACCGGGCCGAGCATTTTACCACTCGGTCACTACAAAAAAATAAGAAAAAACAGGTCAGCCATAGCTATAGGAAAAGTCTTCCGACTACCCCTACACGGATATGGTCGTTAATGGTGCGTAGCGTCCAGTGCGTACCTACCAGGAGCACAACTAGGGTTGCCACTTTTTTTTAGGACAAATAAAGTACTTTTTAAGTATTTTTTTCATTTTGTTAGAACAAAAATAGTACTTAACATAAAAAAGAGTATTTATTAATTTGTCCTTGAAAACGTAAGTATTTTTTTATATTCATTCTGCCCGTATTATTTAATTTTCAGTCCGTCCGTGATTACGACCGGTGCCATTCGGTCGAAACGTCGGGTATAAAAAGGTAGATATGCGTCGTATGCCTGTAATATGTAGTTAGCGTTAATCCCCGTCTAAATTTGTATTTTTAATATTTGTCTTTTACGTAAATAGTTTCACGTAAATAGAGTATTGTAGCGTACTTTATTGGTGTCGTAGATTAGAAAGTACGCCTACATGAAAAAGAGGACAATACTCTATTTTAGAGTACGGGTGGCAACCCTAAGCACAACCTATCAAAAAATAAGCAAATATCTTCAATAAATTATGAACTTTATCTGTTTGATTTAAGGGTCAATATCGATCAGCGAAATGTGACAGTTTCGGATAGTTTGACCCGCTGCGTGCGTACAAATAACAATGATGCGAACCAAAGTCACTTGGCGGGCGGGTGGCCGAAAATAATAATATCGAACTCGTACGTATATACGAGCCTCAGAGGCAGGTTAAGCCGCTAAACTGGGTGTATTTAAAGTTACAGAGAGGCTTTGCTTTGTTTTGCAATTTTGCCCTCTGACTAGTACCTTTAAGGATACGTATACCTATGTAAACCAGATATATACTTATACTTACTTGTACTTCTATAGGCCAATGATGTAAACATATTTTCATATGTTCCGCCCGTGTGATATTCGGTCTGTCACTAATGTTTGTATCCCATAATATTGTATTCAACGATATAAAAAGTAGCCTATTACCGTAACTATTTCTGTGTAAAACTAAAAAAAAAAACGATGATTCAACAAATTGAGTCGATGTCACAATGTATTCAGAGAACAAAAGTCATCGCTATATTACTTAATTTTAAAATGCTACTATACACTTGATGGGTTTTTTGCTAATAAAACTTAAATTTATTAGTTTGGCGTACCTACTCTGCTAAAATTAAGTAGATTGTGATATTGCTTTAAGTTATCGTCATTATACCACTACATAATACCTATGCTTGTAAACAATATTGCAGTACCTGTAAAAGGTAATTAAGTTGTTAGCAATAAATACTAATACATATAAGACCTTCTTGCACACTTAATTGCAATTAATCACTTTGACTTTGACTTTGACTAGGTATTGGCTTAATCACAAAACCGAGGTATGCATCGTAAGATATGAAACGCACGCTCGACATGGGAATTGAAACCGACACCTCCAGATCTCAGACCAAAAGGCGCCACTCGGCCACCGAGCCGCGAAAACAAGCCTAAAACACACTTTTAATACAAAAAGTGTTTCAGAGTTATCTTTATTAATATACAAGAGCGAGCAGCCAGTACCCGGGCCGAATATAAAGCAGCCTTGTGAAAATCGCTCGCCAATAACTCAATAGTTGGAGGAGCGACGCAGGGCCCGCGTGCAACCTCTGTGGATTTAAACCTGATTATTGCGGATCTGCGGAGGTTTCGGACGCTTTGATGACGAATTTATTAATACCAGTACGTAGCTATTCTATACTAACGAACTTAAGAGCTGTAGACAGAATTTATTTTTTTAGCAAGTTACTTACATTTTAACTATCTGAATCTTTGATCATTAAGCGCTTTCGAAGTGACTCCACAGAATAAGTAATAGTACTGACGCCTCGAACTAATGCTATCAACCAAGAGTGAGCATTGGATTCATATTGGATTGCTCCCAGTTGTTATTATTGTCATTGCCGTCCAAATTTAATACTTTGGTATAATGCTGATGATAGGGCCGAGTATCCAAATTAGTTGTGAAATTATTCGAAAACAAAATTATATGTTAATATAATTTAAATTATAGTTATGTATCATCATCATCATCATCAGCTTAAACGTCGCACTGCTGGGCACAGGCCTCGTGGACAATAGCACGTGGGGATATTGGGCTATAACCCACCACGCTGGGCCAATGCGGGTCGGTGGGTTTTAACGACTGTCATCTTATGACAACAACCGGGACCAACGGCTTAACGTGGAGGAGCTCGAGATGTTTTTTTCATTTTGTCACCCATGCAGCGACCCGGCATTGCAAAAGTTGCTTAGCGGGCAAAATCGCAAGCCGAACGCGCTAGCCGCTGCGCCATCGAGCTCCAACATATTTTATCTATAATTAATATTATAAGCTGAAGAATTTGTTTGTTTGCTTGAACGCGCTAATCTCAGGAACTAATGGTACGATTTAAAAAAATCTTAGTGTTAGATAGCCCATTTATCGAGGAAGGTTAAAGGCCATAATTTGTTTAGGTACGGGTACGGGTGGTAACCCGTGCGAAGCCGGGGCGGGTCGCTAGTTATATTATATAAATAGTTGGAACCACTTTTTAAAACGTTTTTATTTGGGATTGTAATAATACTAGTGTTTAGATGATTGAAAATCTGAGAATCATTATTATTATCTTCTTTTATAACGTTTTAAGGCTTTTGATTATGATGATGAGATATGATCGAAAAATTCGAAAACACGTACAAACATATCGAGCCGAGCGTGTTTCTACTCGGCCAACGAGACACTTCGATCTGAATGTATTTTACACATTAAATTAAGTTAAGACTGCTTCATAGGTTTTTAATATTTGATATTTTTTGGCTTAATATCTCTAAGATATTGAAACGTTATAAAAATGACTACCTCAGTTAAGAATCGAATCCACGTCCTCCTCTTAGGAAGTGAATTCTAAGACGTTTGATAATAGATTGTAGCTATAAGGGCCAGAGCACACACGATACTTTTAGCAGCGGCAATTGGCAATTTAGACGCTTTTTAGAAGCTGAATGCAGCGACTGAATCGCTAAAACTCGTGATTCCGATACAGCAATCGAACGCAGAGAGTCGCCAAAATGCAATGCCAGTCGCGAAATTGCTGATCGCCGATGCTAAAAGTACCGTGTGTGCGGTGACTCTAAACACACGATACTTTTAACAGCGGCGATCGGCGATTTAGGCTGATTTCACAGTCACGCGTTTGATCAGCGCCGGCCACACGCGCGCGCTACACTACATAGTAGTTGCGCGTTTGAACTGCGTGATGACTATGAAACGCAACCTACAATCTAGTGTAATTGTAAAGCCGCGTCCGCTGCGACATGTTTTGAACAGAACATTGTTCATGAACATTTTTTGTTCGAAACATTTCCCGTCCGCTGCGACTTTAGCAATGTTCAGTAAACAAAGTTTTTGAACATCCCTTCACATTTAAAAAAATGAGCAGCGACGAGGAAGACGTGAACATTGTTTTGGCTATAGTGGATTACGTTCTCGGAAGAAGTAAAAGAAATAGATTTCGTGTCAGACCTTACTTACAGCAACGCTCTTTCAACATATATCAAGAACTGCAAATTGAAGACAGATAAAAATTTTTTTCGTTGTAGCGAGAGTGATTTTGAAGAACTTTTATCATTAATAGAGTCTGACATACAGAAAGCAACCACATGGCGGCATGATGTAATTCTACCTGATATGAGATTAGGTGTAACGTTACGATTTCTAGCAACGGGGGATAGTTACACAAGTATAATGTACAGTTTGAGAATTTCTAAACAGCAATTGTCCCAATTGATTCCAGAAGTCTGTTTAGCTCTCTACAATAGACTGAAAAATATGTATCTAAAGATAATAGACTGAAAAATATGTATCTAAAGTACGTACTTACCTAATAATTTGAATCAAATCTAATGAAATTTATGGGTTATTAGGATAAAATGTTGACTAATAAAAAACAACCAGTCTCAGGAAAGCTTGAATGGGATTCGAACCCATGGCCTTTGGATTGCCGGTCCACTACTCAAACCGCTAAGCTACCGAGAAAGACTTGTTGATTTTTTTCTAGTAGTTTGTGATTTAGGCGGGGCAGTTGGAGGGCCTTAGGGGCACTATGGGATATCTAAAAAAAAATCTTTTTAAAAAAATTTTTGGAATTTTTTTTTTGGGTTTTAATATTCACAAAAAAATTGGTCTCCCATAACCCCCCTTTTTAGATTCTATGAATAGAGGTCATTAATAGGAACACTTTAGGTCAAAAATTATGAATTCTAGTGTTGTCTCTGCATTCCACTCGACAATGCCCTCCATCATGTCATGAGCGAAACGACTTCCTTCCTGCGCCAAAATCAAACATAAAAAGAAAGACCCCTCCCCCCGCAGATGAACGCGGGGGATGTTTTCCACAAACTCCGGCAAACACGTTCCAGTGTTCGATGTTCGACAAAACATTTAGGCCACGCCCTTATTAATGTTCTTGAACAATGTTCTGTTCAAAAAGTGGCGCAGCGGACCCGGCTTAACCGCGCGCGTGTGGCCGGCGCTGGTCAAACGCGTGACTGTGAAACCAGCCTTAGTGTAGCGCGCGCGTGTGGCCGGCGCTGATCAAACGCGTGACTGTGAAATCAGCCTTAGACGCTTCTTAGAAGCTGAATGCAGCGACTGAATCGCTAATACTCGCGATTCCGATACTAAATGGTAAAAGTATCGCGTGTGCAGTGGCTCTAAAACTATAATGTCAAAAAGTGTTGAAAAATTTCGACAGAGTCATTTTTTCAACGTTTTAATATATTTAAAGATCGGATTGTTAAAATTTAAAATTATGGGGAAAACATTAAAAATATTCTTACGTGTGGCACTTATATTATAACATGTTCTCATCGCCTTAACTAAATGAAAAAGACATTTAGTACAATCTTATTGTTTCGTTTAATGAAAGTGGGTAGCGGGTTCCTAATGAATAGGGTCGTTAAAATAGCGCGCTAGTAACAAAAGAAATTGTAGGGTCCTTCAGTCCCTCTGAAGTGCAGCCTGCGTGGGTTTAAACGTGATTAGACCCCAACAGATTTGGGACTTTGATAGGGGATTTACTAACGCAATCACCAAATAAATAAGCATCGAGGGGGATGTGACGTAACCAGTTTGCGAATTGATTCCTTTACCTAAATTGTGGGTAAATAATTATTGCGTCCGATTCATAGGTTGTTGAGATATTATTTTTAGTATTTAATTAAAAATATAAATCATTGTGTTGATCGAGTGTTATCAACATCGTAATAGCCTTTGTTTGACTTAGTATTTTTTAGTTTAATTTAAATTATGTACTTAAACATTTTGTATTTTCTACTCGTACGTAGGTATGCTTTTACTTCATTTTACTAAACACTCCTTTGTTTAAAACAAAACATTTTATTTTTTTATGTTAGTTATGTATGTTCCGTTTTCTTGTTGTTTTTATTTAAAGTAATGATTTGGCTTTCTTTCAGCTCAGTAGACACATAATATAATTCTATGTAATTTTATTATGAACTCGCTTTTGCCCGCGTCTTCGCTCGTGTTAATTTTTCGCGGTCTCTTTCAGGTTCAGTGGTTATAGAAACGCTAACCTCATAATTATTATTTTTTGTTTACGTCATCTACTAGTAATGATTTTATGAAATATAAAGTAGCAACAACTCATGATGGGCAACTTTAAAGCTCTAGTGGCGCTCGTAATAACTTGTCTGTCAACTTTACAAATTTAAAGATTGTGAGTTTTCGTTTTTTTTCGTGCTCCTTATAAAAGTTTGTAAAGAGGTAAGTCCGTAATATTTCGATAACATGAATTTTTCATTCGTTGCATTTGAACATATTTTACACATTGGCAAATTGTGTTAGTGATTTTTAGTTTCTAAAGCAAATAATACACGATTAGCACTGTGGTTAGTGAAATGAAAGAGTTTGTAGTATTTTTAAATAAAAGTTCATTTTTGGGGGTTAAAGTTACTCGCGTCCGTATGTTTACCCTTGAGGCCCTACACGTGACCCCTGGGTGGTGCTAAATGAGTGACACTGACTGAGTGGTAGAGCCACGCTGCGTTGCAGCACGCATTGGGCCGGCTCGCCCGGGGTAATACCACCCTCTCACGAATATCCGGCGTGAATTAATGGCACTAGGTGCTGTTGTGTTTCGTCCGGCCAGTGAGAGTTCCGGAGGCCCCCGTCCCCCCCTCCTCACAATTCCTATTCCTTCCCTATTCCTTTCTTAAAGGTCGGCAACGCATCTGCGACTCTTCTGGTTTTGCGGGTGTCCATGGGCGGCGATGATTGCTCTCCATCAGGTGACCCGCCTGCTCGTTTGCCTCCTTCTTATATTATATTTAAAAAAAAAATTGTTCATCATGGTGTTTTTTTTGTCTTAATAGTCGCAGTGGATAATTCCTCAAAAGCCTTAAGTCTCATATTTTTTAGTCATTTTATATATATAGCAGCTGAGACCTATAAATAGAACTCTGAGTAATAATTAAAAAAGTATAATCCTCTGTTTATAAAAGTGGCCCTGAAAGAGGTAAAGTAGCCCATATCCATCTCCAAGGCTCCATCTATACTTATTTATTAAGGTTCATCGAAGATGGTTTAGCGGTTTATGCGTGAAAGCGTAACAAACAAATAAACAAAGTAACTTTATAAGCCATCAACATCAGATTTCAACCAATAAAAGTTCAAACAAACATCTAGAAAATGGAATTTATCAATTCCCAACAATAGTTATCTTATTTATGTTATAATACGCCAAAAAGTTGCAACATACTTGCAAAAGATAATCTTACAAGATCTCCAATATTGCAAGAACAAAGGAGTATAAACAAAAAAATAACACAGCCAACTTGACCCACTTATCATGGGATAGGGTTATCAAACGTCAAAACTAATTACAGATGGCGCGAAACTAAGCCTTCTAACCATAGACAAACAATAGGATGCCAGCGTTGCAGCGGACCACAACCGTTGGCGCCCATTTGTCAATTGATTCTCAATATAATGAAGGGTACATCGGTAAAGAACTGTCAGGGGGTTGGTATAGATTTCGGGCGGGTGTGAGTGGGGAGGCTGGGGGGTATCGAACGCTGCGTGCGCACACCGCGTCTTGTCATCTCGCTCGGGCCTCTGCTCTCTCGTGCGTGTTGAGCAAGTGGATGCAGTACCTCCGTTTTTCTGTTTTCATGATGACTGGTCTGAGAGAAAATACGTGGCGAGTTTTACACGGTGGAAAACTATGTCACAGTTTTAGAGATTGGCAGAGTTTTAATGAAAACTAGCCTTTGCTCGCGACTCCGTCCGCGTGGTTATTGATTTCGCCTTTGATACATTATTTCCACAACTTCGGTTCTACCGAACGAATAATCAGTGAAAATCCTATCAAAATCTGTTCAGTGGTTTCTGCGTGATGCCGAAACAGACATAGAGATAGGCAGACAGACTAAAATTCTAAATTCTGTTGCTTTAATAAAGATCCTACTTAATGGGCTGATGATGAAAATAAACATCACATTGAATAAAACAAGTTCTCATTTAATGAACAACAAATGTTCGTAACATTTGATTACGAAGTATTAGCGTTAAAAACGCTCAAAAAAACTCAAAGATAATGGAGTCCGAAACGAATTCCCACCTGAGGTAGACATTTTTTACAACGTTTCGTTATCTTGACGAAATATACAAATATGTACTTTCTTAAAATTGTCATTAATGTTCATGATTTTTTCTAAATACCATTTTATTGTCATTGCAGTGCCCTTGCAGGGTTATGTGTCATCGAAGACGAGAAACAATAGAACTAGACTTATACTTTTAAAAGCGTTCACAGTCGTGTCACAGTAGCCTGTTTCCGACATCTTCTGTTTTGTGCTCTACGTGCAACCTTCATACGAACCTTCTACGGACTTATTCCGAATTGAATTACGACCTTGCAGCAGCGATATCCCTTTTTTTGTCACGAAGACTGTTATACATACATACAAACATATATATACCTAACCACGACTGTTATCCCCGAAGGGTTAGTCGAGACAAGGCAATGAGGACCGCAAAAGCAGATTAAAACAAGTTCTCATTTAATTAAAAACCAATGTTCGTAACATTTGATTATTAGCGAATTCCCGCCTGTGGTAGACATTTTTTCTGCAAAGCAGAGCACAAGCAGTGCACAAGCAGTCCTCTACCATAGTCCACGTTTCACAAAATAGCGACTGCACATGTGCTCAGCGTGATAGGTGGTGAGCCCATCGTCGTTTTATGGTGTTAGATGTGTGTGCAGTTTTCAGTCCGTTAGTCGCCTTTCACGACACCCAAAGGAAGGGAGGGTGGTAGTAGGTATACTTTCACCGCTTCGCGACACGGTATTATGGAAAGCTTCCTCAAAAGCGGCGGTACTGGTTTGGCCTACATGTGCCGCGGCATTGCGTGCTGTTTGATCAGATCACGCGCGTCTGTGTGCCGTTGTTTATATTGGGCTTGATGCTACTTTAAATTGATTAACACAACGACACTTTCGATTTCTTATGACGGCTCGACGTTTGACGAACGAGTGTTTGTGGAACACCCTTATCCATTTCGGGGAAAGGGTTATGATAGATCAGCTGACCTAATTTCTTTGTTACCTTTCCCGCGTTGGCAGGTAGCTACATGAATTGCGAATTCTTTGTTCAATATTTTGATAACAATCCTTTATAGCACAAAGAAAGGACATACGATGAATAAGATTATAGAGATAAAAAAGATGAGTTTATAAAAGAGATCTTTTATCGACAAATCTAGTAGTATATAGTGGTGTAGAAAACTGCATGCGTTTAATGTAACACAATATTTAATAAAGTTTTAACGGACTATGAAATTGCAAAAGAAATTAATAACATTTTTATTTGTTTTAACTTTTATTTTCACATTTCTCTCGATGTTAATTTTTAACGCACACATTAATGAAACGACCGGCACACAGCAACTAAGAAGGTTTACCTGAACGATGTTCAATAGAATCAATTAAGGGTGGCCCAGAATAAATAAAGAAAATTCGCGCGTTTGTGAAAGCGGCCGATAGAGAGTTTTCCACAACTCACTAACACCTATCCGGCGATCGTAGCACGCAACTTTGCACGCACACACGCGTACGTGGCGAAATAAGCGGCTGAAAGTTCAGGCGGGCCGGAGAGATGTATCTGCGTCCCGCTCGTTTGCAGCATCCCGTCCTATTTCAACAGGTTTCGCCTTTCAGCAGTTGCAGCGAGGAAAGCGTGCCTCTAGTAACAGAGCACAAACAGTACGGGGTACACACGTCGCGCCGGGAACCCAAAACACAGTTTCGCTGACAGCTCCGAAATCATCTGACATTCGTCGCCGTCCACCGCGCGACGGTATGGGAAATCGGCGAAATGGGCCGTCGCATAGATAACTATTTATAAATGCATAATCTGTGGCGTCGGGAACTGTGGACTTCCAGTGGCGCTTCAGCCCCGGTAGCGTGGTCGGGCACGTGGAGCGAGCCATGGGCACCGCCGGAAACTTCGGCGCGGAACAAAACCATCAATTAATCAACCCCAAACGGAACATGCAGAGCCCCGCAAACACCCCTCAGTGATGTAACTGCGAATTCGCAGCGACTTCTACGCGAGTTGACACGATGTGAATTGGATGTAATCAATGTTTACCTCTTCAGTGTTGTGAATGACTAGCATAAGTTAAATTAAACAGTGAGCTATGTAGCCGAAGGACGTAGCACGGATGCCCTATAGACTATGCTTAAATCTTTAATGGTTGTGATAAAAGTAAATGAAACGCGCGGTATGCTGTTCGTCCCACAGCAAAAAAGACTTATCAATAAAATCTGGTTGTAATCTTTCGTATGTTGTGATTAAACGTTAAAGCAAAAAATAGTATTTACGCACGATACGGTGACTAGTTTAAATTTTAGTATATTTATGTCAATATCTCTATTCTCATCGTCGGGTATTCGCACTTTCCTTTTGCAACTGTCGATGAAGGTTTTACACCGAGTGAAACTAAGTTTGCGTGTATAATTTCCCTCGAGGTTGTGAATGGCACAGTGAACTGAAAAAAGAACTTAGTTGCTCCATTGTTGTTAAGATGCCGCTGTATGTGGAGTAATGGTGTTGTTTACTTATAAAGTGTCACAGTGAATGGACTTGAACATACAACAAATTTGTTTGTGCTTTTCGTCGAGGAGGACAGCGGACTGCTGTGCCGATGCTAAAGGTAAGATTAATTTACCTTTTAATGATACCTTGTTAACTTATATTGTAATTTATGGGGAATACGAATATAACCATGAAGATAAATCTTAACAAATAGAAAACATATTAAAGTATTTTATTCTTTTATTTTGATTATTATGTTACAAAGACCTTTTCAATTCAATTTTGAATAGCTACCTACATTTCATAAACTTGAAAAATAGTTGTTTGTAACTGTTATAACATTATTATCAGTAAAAGTGAGAGATTGAGTAATAGAATCATTTAGTAATTACTTACATATTTATTAAAGAATCATTTGGATAGGCAAAATGTATTTGATGTCCTACTCACTTAAACTATGATGTTCATTTAAACATAAATGTAAATCAAATAGTTTACGATACAAAAAAGGTAGGTAATTAGATTTTTTTTAATTACACATGAAACTATTTTATCACTGTTAAAACTAAAAAATAATAGTTTCAAATTTAAAATAGATAAGTATATATATTTAACTAAATACTATCAAATAGAAATGATAACTATTTCATACACTTCAATATGTAAAACATTGCGGTGACTTACTTTGTCTAATAAGAAAGTTACACTCAGTTTAACATAAGCAAATAAAAAGAAGCTAAATAAATGAATGCATTAAAAGGGTTTATGCATTTAATAACCATTGAGCCAATGTTAATGAAACTTTGCATGCTAAAGTAAAATACAGGTATCTAAATAGTTTGTTAAAAACATTTTTAAAAAACGTTTATTTAACTGAGTTATTTCGATTTTAAACTTTCTATAGTGGACTTCAAATCGCAATAACGTAGCTAAATAAACGGGTTTCAAAAATATTTTCAACAAACTATTTAGATCCCTGCGTTTTACTTTAGCATGCAAAGTTTCATCAAAATTGGCTCATTGATTTAAAAAAAATTCGACTTGAAAGTTTGTATGAAAACCGAAATGCATAAACCCTCATGTCAAATTCGTTATCTAAAAGAATATACACAAGAAGCTCATTAACACTCCCACCCACCACTCTCAACCGCGTCCTCCGCAGTCCAGGCCTCCAGAATTCCGGAGTTCGCTTCCGGTTTTGATTCCCGGTGAGGTAGACATTTTTTCAACGTTTCGTTATTTTTGAGATATTTGAGCGTTTTTTTGTCGCATATAATCAAATATTACGAATCAATTACACCAATCAAAACGAAATGATAGTCATCCTTGAAATACGCTGATAACATTGACTATGAATATGGATGGGCCCCAAACTCAAATTCAACTACAGAATTGTTCTTACATTCAAAAGAAGAGCGAAAGAATACTACCACCCCCTCTCTTTCCTTGGGTTTTATAAAATGCGACTAACGGACTAATGACTGCACATACATCCAACAGCATAGAGCGGCGATGGGCTCACCACCTGTCACGCTGATCACATGTGCAGTCGCTATTTGGTGAAAAGTGGACTATGGTAGAGGACTGCTTTTGCTGTCCACATTGCCTAGTCTCTGACTAACCCTTCGGGGATAATAGTTGTGATTATATGTATGTATAACGCTATATAATCTGCTAGATTGGCACAAATAACGGAGCCGATGAAGTAAACAAATACATATGAAAAAATTATTGTAACACAATATTTGATCCAGTAAAACTATTATGTCGTTAAAATAAAAGGTTTGTGAATTTTCTTTGCTTAATGGTAACGAACTTGGACGTTCCTAATGTATCGGAAATATCGGCTACTCATACCTACTCAAACACAATAAAACATGGTAGTAACAATATTTTTGTGTTACCTTAGCACCATATTTCATTCACAGAGTTGTACCCACTTTTCTATATATAAACATTTTGGTCGAGACAAAACATTTGTCATGCATTTAACGATAGATAATGATTATTAATAAACTTGGATGACACCCAACGAAAAAGTACTATTTTCTCATTCAACATTGAAATAAAATTTATGGAATGCCATGACGATGACTTAGTACTAAATAGCGTTCTAATTACAATAGTTATAGGGTTATATTTATAAGCTTATACTATATTTATAAGGTTAAATTATAGGAGGTTATTTTATTTAAGTTAGTTAGTTTAAAAATAAGAATCAGTTTAGGAAGATTAGAAGGAAGAGTGTTTAAAATGGTGAACTGCCAAATCAGTTAAAAAAAAAGGTTTAGCAGTTCATCCAAACAATGTTTAAATATGATTGGGGATTTTGACAACAATAACAGAACTAAAAACTTAGATCAACAATACCAACTAGATAACGCGTCACGTACAAAATCAAAGCTAAATTCTGTCCACGTGAATAAATACTTTTTCAAAGCTTTAAATTACTCCTGTTATTTAAAAAAGAACAGACGTCAAAAACATTTAGTGGTGAAATCAACCATAATTGGCAACAAATAAAGTACTTTTTCCTGTTATGCCTTGCGAGAAAACAAGAGCTCACTTCTCAAGTGCGATCTTATTTACCGGGACACATTTTTAGCGCCGACCAGACATCTAGTTGTATTGTTGATCGAAGACTAAAAATGAAAGGCATTACACAAAACGGGATTTAAATAACCTTTAAATACAACGTTATAGCTTTAAACCCGTGTTTTAAATGTTGTT